>CM037471.1:15954817-18527317 GCA_021014325.1 Plazaster borealis | reverse complement strand
ATTTATTATTTATTTTAGCAGGACCATAGATACCGTACCTTCAATTTCATCTTCGTCTTCGTCTTCATCGATGGATCGGCCGGCCATGTACCCAGAACTGGTTGTCACGTCAGGAGGGGGCTGAGATGCCTGCATCGATAAACCTGACACTGGGTATAGATGGGTATAAAAATTGGGGTCAATAAATGGGTACCACAGAAATCATGGGCCTCAAGTCATGGAGATATGTCAACTGTACATGTAACGGATAATCTGATTTAAGGGGCCCAATTTCATAAAGGTGTTAAACAGTGAATGGAGCTCAGCGTTTTCTGCTGAGCAAAAATAAGCAGGTAACCAGTCACAATCAGTGTACATTACCTAGTACATGTATATTAGCTGGTACCCTATTTTTGCTAAGCAAGAATTTTCTGCACTAAGTCATTTTTTTCTGCTGAACAGCTTTATGAAAATTGGACCCACAATGCATATCAGGCATGACTGTTGCCCCCTTTGAATTTTGGTTAGTATGTATCTATTTCCTGAGAAATATTTACTGATTTACTACATTGACATTTGTTGTGAACTAAGTAACAAACCATGCAACAAAAGATCGAAGAAGAAAAAAAACACTTCAGATTTTACCCGATTTTTAATACCCCTTGTCAATGTGAGGCAAGTTAACCAAGAAATTGCCCTTTGGGATTTCTGCCCATAGAGAGAAGAGACTCCTCCAAGTAACATTCACCAAAAATACCATGCAATATTATAACAACAAAGGTTTTTTCAAAACCTCGGCTCCAGCTCCAGGCTCTGTCTGATGTTGAAGCACCTTGCAAAAGGCACACTGCTCCAAAAGTAATAACAGAGCGCAAGCCAGAGCCAGAGCTGGAGCCAGAGCCAGAGTTGGAGCCGGGGCCAAAACCTACATTTGGAAAAGGCCCATAGTAAAGCAAAGACTCTCACTGCAGGACAAAATTGATGAAAATAAAAACAAACGGAGAATAGAAATCTTTGATTAACTCACTGTTGCTGGCGACGTCCAACCCTCTCGCACCTCCACGGCTGATGTGACCATTAGCAGCTTGACGATTGACCATCTCACTAAAGCCTGGCTCCATGCCAGGGAGGCGGAAACTGCCCGCAGACATCGGACGACTCCCACCTTTGAGATCGCCGAGGCGGTTAAGGGAGGATGAGGAGGAACGAGAATCATCGTCTGTATCGGAATCTGTTGGGAATAAGGAAATAATTCCATTTTATTCTTATACATGTATGTAGGATTTGAAAACCTTGTTCTGCCAGCGTCCCATTGATCGTGGCGTGGCACACAGCACTAACGCGTACGGGCTGAATAAGACCAAGACCGGTCTACAGGTGCAACCTTGAGGTGATTTGTGTCAATATTAAAAGACAAAATGCTAAAATGAAAACCCCAATACCATGCTTTTTTGTCTATATTGGTTTTTCTGCCCGGTTAATATACAGTAGTCCTTTTCATAATTATTCACTGTAATATGGGCTCGATTTCACAAGTTTTTCATTTCAGTAAAATTATCTATTTACTGAACAAAAAGTTCACATTTCATAACAAATTTGTTCCCGACTGGTTTAAGACTTTGTTCAAATGCCCCCCCCCCCCATTTGAATTTTAAGGAATGTCACATAGTAGCGAATAGAGCTAACTAATGTCTAGCGTCCTGAATTTTTTTCTGAAAAATTGTCAAAGTCCAGATATGCTCAAATTCTCAGCCAAAACGCACGTTACTATATCGGTACTCTAGCATCACGCCTGGTGAAAGTTGATGTACATCAGAATACGCTGTGTATTTGTTGGCCATTCGTTAGCCATTCGTTATTATATAAACGCTGTGTATTCGTTGGCCATTCATTAGATAAACGCTATGTATACCTTGGGCATCCGCTATGACAAATTTCCAGATGGGTCCATAGACATAAATGTATGGCTGAACGGCGGACGAAGAAGCAGCCTACACACAATGTGCGAAACGTTCACACAGCGAATGTTCAACGTATACATGTATACATGTAGCGTATTGATCACTACGTTGTCACCCGCTCAAAGTTTTGAACATGTAAAATAAAAATTCTAGACACCAGCGCACCTCTGCGAACCCCTAAGAGCTGCTAACGAATACAACTTATGCCAAACGTGTCAGAAACGAATAACAACTTACACGAATTTACACCCAAATTTCCAAAAACGTCGGGCACACGTTAGCTCTATTGGCCCTGAACTCCCTTTATCTGATGTTTACATGTTTTAGTATAGACAATGTCATCTGTGACATCACATGTTTACAAACGGGCAACAGAGCCTGGGCTTACATGTACTGCAGGCACAATTTCTACACAGCTCAATGGAAGAAAACATACATTACATTTCTGAAGACTGCGCTGGTTACAAATTTGTTTCACCTTTCGATTTGAAGAAAGAGTGTGCAGCTCAAGTCTTGTTATTGTTTACAATTCTCGATTTGATGTGTTAATTATGATAAGAAAAGCCAAATTTCCCATACGACCTGAGAAGTATCCTGCCTGCCAGAAAATGCCCTGGAAGTACAACGACACTCTTCTTGTAAAGAAGGTGACAAGGTCAGTTGTAAGTGAGCACCTTTGACACACTGTTTTCAGATTACAGCAAAATCAGACCCTGTAACTCTAGATACCAATTACATCTTGATACAGTGACATGTATGGATGCTCCAAACTTGATCCTATTATACATAGGCCTATAAGTCAACTTGGGACATTTGAAGCCAACCTGTGAAATTGATTTGCTGGAAATTGCATTTCCGGCAGACAAGACATCATTCAGGGAATGATTTTACCTTGTTGATTGGTACTCTACATGTACATGTACACATGTAGCAGCTCATGGACAAATTAAATTTACCCTGTGAATGTAAACTGTGCCTTAATCGTACCGATTACTGTATTGTGCTAGCAGTATTAATTATGCATGCAATACATTACATGTACATGTACATGTAATGTACATGTGCATGGAGCTTATTAATAATGCAGTGCTAGATTTAGAGGAATGGATTTTTGTACATGGCATACACATGAACATCATTTTCAATTCAATTCAATTCAAATTTAATTCAACTCAACAAGTTTTTTAATTCGGCAAACATATTTATTTACTGACCAAAAAGTTCACATTTCATAACATATTTTGAAGCCACGGCGTTCACCAGTGTCTATGTGTCTTTTCGATGTGCTCCCCCATCTTGAATTTGAACACTGTGTTTTTACGTAGATCTGCCATGTACACTGTGACATCACATGCTTGCAAATGGGCTACAGAGCCTGGGCTTACAGTACAACAGGCACAATTTGTACAAAATTTTAAGGGTAAGTGCATGTTAATTAATTTTGCATGCCTTTTTGTCCTCATCTCTTTTCCTTGTTCTTTTTGTATGGGCTTTCTTAACCGTGCAACAATTTGTTATGTTATGGTCATAGGCCCAAATGAATTTACTTTTACTTTGTATTTTAATTGATTTTTGTATATCTTTTCTATTATTATTTTTTTTAAACCAATTTTTTGTTAACTCTGGTTGTATTTTAAACACAATTCAGCCTTCGACTATGATGTTTGAAAGTTTTTAATAAAACAATAATACTAATGTTAGACTACAAGCATGCACTACATGTATATGCATCCTTTTATAACATTTATGCGTTCAAACTCCCAGTGCATGCAATAAAATAGTACAAATATAAGTTACAATTGCATAGTGCATCAGTGTACATTATGTTCACTACACTTTATGTACGTGTATCGCACACCATACCATGTTCATGCATGTACCACATACACACACAGTGTAGCATGTAGCATACACAATATTATGGTTGCACTTAAACTAAAAGTGCACATAACACAGTATGTATGCAAAAAAATAAACCAATGTATGATAAAAATGAAACCCCAGATAAAATATTACGATTTGCCAATTTATTTCAGGTCACATGCACAGGAAGCCGGCAGTGGCCCATATGCCATGTTGGTTTTGGATAGATCTAAGGTGTTAAGGGTTTGCATTCTGTCTCATTGCCTATGATCTGATGATACGTCATTTGCACGTCTAAGTGAGCACGGTGTTGAACTGTGCAAGAATGCTCGCTGAAGCTTGTGGTCAAATCAAAGTGGCATATCACTCCTAATGATTATGCATGTTGCGTGTACTTTTTCTTAGGTTTCAAGTGCACTTACAGTACGTGAATATACTACTTTCTTATTTACACAGCTACTGTACACCAGGCATTTTTTTACTGGAAACCAACTGCACTGCATACAAAAAATACACTGTACATGTACATGTAGCACAAGGAAATATTTTTCCAAATGGATCTTATTGTCCCCAAGAAGATCCTGTGGAAATTGAGATGTGAATGTTTTGTTTCTTTTCTTTGAGATTGCCTGGAACAGGCTGCCTGTAAATTGCCTCATGTGACACAGCCTTAAGGATACCTTTAAAGGTCATCATGATCAAAACAGGCCTGTGGCTGTATGGAATTATTAACTCTCACCCAATTAATACAGCATGCGCGTACGCGCTCTCCATAGATATGATAGGAAGAGGTGCGCGTGCAACAACTTGGTGAGAGTTCATTATTCCATGTACAGCCAAAGGCCTGCTTTGATCATGACGACACACCCCCTTTAAGCTCTTATGGTTAAATACGTAAGTAGATGTAGGTAGACTGGTCATGCAATCCTCAGGGATGAGATTTGCCAAATGTGAAAGTTCCTGAACATGATCTTCATCTACGTGGACCCACATATATATATTCCAAAATGTTACAATTCATGCGGATTTCAGACTCTGTGTATCACCAGAAATACAAAACCACATAGGCCTACAGTGTATGTACAGGTTTGGACACAACTTCTTTCTCCTTTTGGCGACCGCTTTACTTCATTCAAGAAAATTTGAAGGCTCAAGGAGGTTTTTAGAAAATCCTGAAACCAGGAAAAATCTTGAGAAATCACACACCTGAATGCTTGTGACAATGTTCCACAAGGTGTGACTGTTAACCCTAGCAGTGCACTGTATGCCATGATGACATTTTCAGCTGTTAAATTATTAAAATTACTACTACTTTCTTTTTTGTAGACAACTCAAATAAAAATCATGACAACAATTGCAGTCAAGGCATGCACTAGTTCACAGCTGACTTCCCAATTTTTGTTCAGTCACAACTGGAACTTTCACAAGGGTCATTTTAAGGTCACATCCCATTTTAAGGTCACGCCCATACACAGTCCAAAAATTTGGCTGATTTAGTAGGCCCTGGCAGTAGTATGGTTAACACATCAACCTAAACAAAACAAACTCATACATTTTCTTGCATTTTTATGAACAAAAACCCCACCTACTAATTATGTAAATTAATCAGTGTCTTTTTCAAGGTGCAACCATTTTGTTTTCCTCTCATTAAGAACATCGTGACCAGACTGAGGCTGTGTGGGGAAAATAGTCTGGCCCCTTCACCCAGAATCAGTATCATACCTTGTTCTGCATACACACAAGGAACATGACCAGCATGATACAGGTACTGTACATGAACATGTACATTACACATGAAACAGTGCAGCAATGTGCACATGTTGATAACCACTTTATTTCCCACAAACTGACAAAGGGGAAATTGAAAAGACCTTGGGAATGAGAGAAAAAACATGGACTGAAATATATTATTGACAAAAGCAAGGATGGGTTTCCAACCTGATTCCTCTTGTGCTGTACTGCATGCTAGACAAAGATCACCGCACATACATGTATGTTTAGTTTAATTTAATGTAGATAACAATCTTTGCTAAAAATGTACTCAACTTTTGTCTGAATATAGGCCTCTACGTCATATGGTCAAATCTTTACCATTTCAAGCTTTGGTTCCTCATTGGTTCCCCTGTACACGGACACACAGTACATCAACCTGTTCTCCATCATGTCCACATACATTTAGTTCATTCTTTTCTCTCAATTTAATTCAACTCAATTCAAATCAACATGACATTTACATGTATTTTACATTATTGACATCCTTAAAGACAGATTATAACCGAATGGAAGATTTAAACAGGTATTTATGGCAATTTTTTTTTATAAAGGGCAGGTTTACAGTATGTTTGCATATGATTAAGTTTACAGCAATTAAGTTTGCAGAATTGACTGTAAAACAAAAAAACATAACATGGTTTTACACTGTGTAGAAAAATGGTGAAGCATAGCTACATGTACATGTATCTTTCCCCAGAGAACAGGATAACACTTCAAAACAACAACGAACAAGGACAGAACAATACAACAAATAGTGAGACTTGTTACATTGCATGGTGGGTCGGCTTAATCATCTACATTAGGGATGTCCAGTTAAATCAAAATGAATTGTCTATCAATAGAGCAAGACCAAACATGTACGGACGTGAAAAATGTGTTGATTGCTCTTTATACCTGTGTGGAGCATGTATTCTTTGTACAAGTACAAACATGTTTTCCCTTCAACATGTTCAAGCGGAAAATATAGACAACTTCACATTGAATTTGAACTGTGACAGATTGTAAGATTGTGAATAACAAAATACTATACAGTTCTTTAAACATGCAAGTCAGTAGGAAGAAAGACACACCAGAAGAATATCTTGCAGTACTGGCCCTATCGTAGACTTGTAGACAAGTCGTGAAATGTTTGTCGTTCCGACTCTCTCCGCGATTCTCGCGACATGGGCGATGTTCTCGCGAGACTGCTGGCCCCCGTGTTCTCGCGAGACTGCTGGCCCCCGCGAGACTACTGCTCTCACGGCTTCGGTCTCAATGGGGGAATAGTAGGGAGCCAGCAGCCTCGCGCGAGAGCAGTGAAATCGCGAGAGCAGTCTTCGATCGCAGAGAGAGGGAAGGGCGCTATAGCATACAATGTATACGCACCGCGGCTCGACTATCACCGTCCGCGACAAACATTAACGACTTGTCCACAAGTCTAGCCCTTTGGGAACAGACACGGTGAACATGGTGAAGGGATGAGAGGATCTGACAAATCATGTACTAGCCTAATATTATGAGTAAAGGTGCACACTGAAGGGACAACAACTGAACAATTGAGAGACTGTCTGTAGAACAGGTGCGGAATACAAACTGTATAAAAAACACCTGTGTAAAATCCACAATAACTATTACATGTAACCAAACTGCATGCCTTTTCTTTGTACACTGTTGCACATGTCTTGACAACTTAAACAGAGGCATTTAAAACATTACAGAAAATTCATACATGGCTCTAAACTTCCATAGAAAGAAAATGTCCACAACTTGTTTTGCCTGCTGTTATTGCCAACTTAACTAAATAATCACTTTGTCAACCCTACAGACCAAGGTCTCAATAACTTAAACACAAAAGTCTCACCTTCTTCAAACAGCAGAGGAAGCCAAGGATTATCATCCATTGTTCTTTCACGTCTCACTTATAATTTTTGTTTTTTTCAAAAACCACAGTGACCTGTACTTGAACGTCCCCTCCACAAGTACAAGTAACCCATTCGCCACAAAGACCCAAGCACAAGTGCAAAGACACAATTTAAAGCTATGTATTCAACAAACCAAGCATCTACATGTACAATGTACATCTTCAGATCAGAAAAAGAAAAAACCTGTTTGAATTTCACTAAAACCACAAACAAAAAAAGAGAGATGAAAACATGAAGCTTGATTTGACCCCTGTTGTCAGGGGAAGGGGGAGGGGAATTTCCGAGTCCAGGGTTACATGGACAGACAGAGATTTGAGGAGGGGAAGGGGGCCATGAAGCACAGATGAGGTTATTAGCGACTTCAGGAAGCTGAGGTCTGGCTAGGGTGGTGATGATTAAATATAGAAGACAGTGTAAAGGGGGTATGTGGAAGTTGTTTGAGTGTGTGGAACACGGTCGTATGTCAAGCTCTTTCATTTTACTTAAAGGGAGTACCGTTTAGAATTTAATTCAAAATCAAATTGTCTTATTCATATGAAAACACACATGAAATGATTATTAAATACCCCAATTTTCTAGGCAGGCTACGCTACTGTGTACATGTCCATGGTTTGCGACTACACATACGGGTATAAGCCAGGCACTTTGTAAATGACTTCAGATTTTAATGTAGTCAGTTTACAGATTCCTAGTTCCTCAAAGAAGTTTGACAAAAAGTTTCTTATGAATAACTGTGAACTGGGTGTATACATGTAGATAGTTCACATGTGCCCACGCAGTGTAAAGTTTACCATCTTTATGGGCAATGATAATGTACAACATTTTTGATTGCATAAACTGTGCTTAATGCGTAATGCGTGGCACGCAAGAGTTTTGTTAAATTCCTCGCATGATTGGTCGGTGAACCACTTTGCTGCGTAGAAAAAAATAGAATGCTTGAAGCAGCTCAAACCCAAAACCTAAGTTGCCCGTAAAGACGGCATATATAACGGGAAGTATCTATAACATAAAGCATGTACACTGTCTCTATGGTCATACAGTACATGTAGGTCTGTAAGGCTTATGGTCAACACTTCATCATAAGAAAGGCACACCAGGTTGATTTATACATACAGTACAGTGTACACCTCATTTAACTGGGTCATAAATCAGCAATATGCAGGCAATATTACCATTTTGGCGACGACCGACTCTCATCATACACAGAAACCAAATAAACATGTAGATCACAATCAACAACATGCTTCCTGTATCATCATTGCCAGGGTCATCACCTCATCACAACATAAATAAATCATATTTCACAGGCCTGGATTTACACAGAGGCCATGGCCTCCGTTGCCCCTGGTCTTGGCCTTGGTGCCCTTCAAAAGTTTCCCATAGACTTGAAGATTTTCCAATGGAAGTTCCCTTTGCAAAATAAACTGCCCTTGCCCTCTCAAGGCCTGACACAGTAAGTAAGCATTGGTAAGTTTTGAGAAACAATTTCTACTCTGGTTTGGAAAGGTGCCTACTGTTCCACACTTTTTTAGGGGGGGGGGGGGTAAACTTTCTGATATCATCCTGTGGTCAGATTCATGAATATTCAGTGATGCGATTCAAGCCGTTGAGTTTAACACACGATAAATTAACTTCTTAATAGATTAAATTTGTATCAGGGATAAAGAATATTATTTGGTTTTACCAATACACTGATGTACATTAAGAACTGTATACTCAGTTCTTACCCGATTCCTGTTACTTGGGTGGGATTCAAACCCACCCCATTGTTGCGGTACCCACTGCTAAAATATAGGGTTCGAACTGCCTCTAACTATTGGGCAATCTCGGTGGTCTAGAGGTAGGACATCTGCTCTAGAATTGGCAAAAGTTGTGGGTTTGAATCCCACCCGAATAGATTGCCTGTGGATTTTTTTTTCACAGGAATCGGGAAAGAACTGAGTATACATTAAATTATCATCTGTCGGTTGGTTTGGTACAACAACGCGAGAATATGAGACATCGTCGTGGGTAGCCGTAGACACATTGGTTATTTTTCCAATGTTTACATTTACTCTGGGCATTAGCACTCTTTCAGCGAACAATGAATCCCGGAAAGTCTGCCACTACCTGCAGCACCTCAAGAGTCTCTCTAATGACGTCACACACTCAAACAGCGCCCTCACTGAGGTCAATGAAGGCCTATCATTGGTTGAGAGCTGTGCCTGGCATGTGCAAGCATGCACGTTTCCATCGTTTGACGTCAGCGATGGTGGCATGGAAGGGGTCTTCTAGATGTTTTGAAAATTTATTTTCTTGTCTTATTATTATTTAGTTTGCCACAAAAACAGCAACAGTAGACATTCAAAATTACACCGAACAAAGCCAGCATACCAAACTTCAGAAGTTACCTGAACTGTGATCCAAGGGCCTACATTTTCCAAACCACTGGCTTAACATGAATGTACTGTAGGAGCTAATGTACAATCCAAACATAGTGCACATTTCTCACTTGAGATAAAAACTTTCCCCATACAAGGAAATTGGCATTCTAACAAATGAAACCCATGCTGTGAAATGGATTTAACACATTGAATGTCGCTGTAAATATTCAGGAAACCAAATACACAAAATGACATTGTGCAATAAATAATGTGTGGCATGTGTTGTCCCTTCCTCTCCAAAAAGAAAAGAAAAAAAAGGGGCCACCTGGCTTGATCGGGGATGAGATTTGACGAATGTGAAAATTCCTAAAACATGGCTTGCTGGCCTGGGTTCCCCCCTTATTCCAGATCCAAAACCTCCAAGATGTTACAAATTCAGGAGGTTTACAGACTCTGTGCATCACCAGAAACACAAAACTATATTTCTTTCTCCCTTTGGTGACTGCTTTACCTCTTGCAAGAAAATTTGAAGGCTCAAGGAGATTCCAAGAAAAATCCTGAGAAATCACATGCCTGCTGGATCATCAACGCACTATTCATCAACACACACATTCCATCTCCTTGCAGTCTTAATAATATTGTTTGTGAACGAACTTTTAAGGCACAACTTGTGGTACAAGAATCACACTGATTCTTCCAGGTTCCATTGACCCAATTCACCTGACGTCACCACACCATAAATCTTGCTTAAAAGTGCCATTTTTGGGAGTTACATGTAGATTCCCCCATACAGTATCACGGTGCATTTTAGGCGATGCGCATGCAGTTAAAATGCAGATCATATCTTTCTGCATTTCTGACTACCAAAATCGTAGAACATGGACAGACAGTAGTTACATGTGACGTCAGTGCAAGGGGTTTATAGGCCCATTACATGTACACTGACATCACCGCATAGCAGTCTGCCTAATGTCTGCCATTTTGGGAGTCAAGCTACATAAAGATATACCGCGCACATCATCTGCATACTGTAGAGTAACACATGGGGAATCAAATTCCAAAACAAGATTTGTTGTGGGTTATGACGTCAGGTGTATGGGATATTATAAAGCTTGCACTTACCTGGTGGAGTTTCAATGGGGACCACATTGGTGTGGAAAGACTGTCGTTTAGAAGGCATGGGCAGCAATTCCCGCTCTCTGTGTCTGGAAAGGGCTGCTTTGACGGCCTCTTCACGGACATCTTCAATAAGAAAATCATACAACACCGCATTAAGCATCAAGTAAATATTTCAATGTTGAGCTCCTCACATGAATAATCACCAGTTAAGTTTCAAATCATTTGTTCTGAGGGCGCTTATTTACGGGTGTGACTACAAAACTGAAAAAAAAGAAAAAAAATACAATTCCTAACAATAGTTAGCAGTCTTTTCTTGATCAACTAGGGCCAATTTTATAAAGCTGTTTACCGGTAAGCAAACCTTTGTGCTTACTACATGTATAGCTGAAAAATTAGCGCAAGCAAAAGTGTATTTCATATTAATGAACAAGAAGATATGACAGCCTGTTCACAACTGATTTGCTTACAAGAATTAGTCCTTTGTTGCTTTCCAAAGATTTAAAGACTCTCCATATCAAGCAATCAATCATCAATTAATAAATCAATCAATCAATCACCGCTACTACCAGCTCCAGAGCAATGTTCCCCTTTTCCCAATCACTGATAATGAAATTGAATGGATTCTGTAACTTTGTGTTATCTTTTTCTACCATGCCATACGTCTAATGTAATTGCTTTTGTATTAATTTGGATGTAATTTTAATCCCAGCTACCGACCTGTATTTTGTAACAGACATTTCTTGTCTATTAATGTAATCTTTTAGTTTTCTTTGCTTTTGTAAATACTGCATATTTTGTGATTGAATAATGCATTTGCTTTGAAAAGTCAAAAAAAGTCAATCACTCAATCAATAAATCAATCAATCAATCAATCAATCAATCAATCAATCAATCAACCGGTGGTACGCTCGTTCGTCGTGGCTCCTCAGATTTGGTTATTTGAACGACTTCAGGCTTATTGTATGTATTGTATGTATTGTAAATATTATTATTGTATTGTAATTATGATGTAGAACCCGCAGGACTATCTTGGGGATTTCTCTCTTAATTTTGGTGTAGTTTTCCTTGCATTTTTGGTTGTGGCAAGTGTGTGATCTCGCCCTCTCTACCCCAACGGCACCATGAGCCGGGGTGGGAGAGCGAGGGCATACCAGCCCAAAACCAACAATGGAACATCCATGTACAACAACAGCCAAATGCATTCCAAAATGAGCCGCAACAATGGCATAGTATTCGATGTGAATGAGAATGTCCCAATCTCAACGTATGTCAATGAAATGGCCAAAACCTTACCACCCGAGACAATACTCTATGCGTCCCATATAGCAGGAAATCGTGTAGCCATGTATTTCAACGATAGGAAATACGCTGAAGAAGCTGTTACACAAGGTATGGTTGTCAACAACTCCTTAATTTATATTTCACCTCTTGTACGTCAGACAACCCGGTTAGTCTTTTCCAACGTGTACCCTGAAATTCCAGACCATATCCTTCAAGAAAACATCAGAGATTTTTGTAATATAGTTTCACCCATCAAATCTATACCCATTGGTATGAAGGAAAACTTGGCCCATGTTCTATCCTTTCGCCGCCAAGTGCATGTATTCATAGAGCCAAATATAAATATCCCTGATCACATTAATATTGCTTACGGAGGGGGGAACTACAGGGTATTCCTATCCACTGATTTTGTCAAATGTTTCGCCTGTGGGGAACATGGACACACCCGGAAAAACTGCAAGAAACAGAAAACCCCCACACCAGATGATAGTGAAGATGACGGAACACAGGACGAAAACCCCATCAACCCCAAACCCATCTTCATGCACCGAAACAAATCTGACCCAAAACACCCACCGAAATCAGCCAAAAACCGACACAACCAAACAGATGGCAACGAAGAACCCAGAGCTCAAGACGAAGTAGGGGTACGACCCCCCGCCGCACCCAGCATCCAAACACCCAATTCCAAGCTTTCCCCAATCCCAACCATACCTCGCCTCTCCCAACTCGTAGACATATCCGACCTCCCAAGCCGCTCCCCACAACCAACCCCCTCCCTACAACCAACCCCCTCCCCTGATCCACACCCACCTGATCCACCCACTACTCTAGGCCCAAAAGCTAAAGATCAGTCAGCTTTTGTCTCCATCTGGGGATCCCCCCCTGGACCATCAAGAGCAACGTTCTCAGAAGTCCTGACAAAGCGGAAGAAGAAGACTCCATCTCCACCCCGTCAAGGACTAATCAAACTCACCTCCAACTCTCCTCCGAACAAGATACAGAAACCACCAAATGATGACCAAACAGATACAACAACCCTCACTCAAGCTCTTGATGGTGATGATGACGACGCCAGCGACGTTCCCCATCAACCTCAACCGCCACTCTCAAATGCAACTCAGGAGAGCGTAGATATGAGTGAAATCGAAACAGACGACACGGCATCCATCATTTCCGAAACTAACTCACAACCTAGTGAGTTGGAGTGCGAAGAAGGAGACTTGTCCATCCTCACAGGCCCCCTCTCTCAAAAACAAATGACATCCTTTCTGAAGTGTGTTAAAGCCCGAAGAAGACCAGGTGAAATCGCCAAAAAATTCACTGGTGACACCCCTGGGCTTGTAAAACAACTGAAACCCCTGCGTAGCTCCCTCTCCTAAACAGAAATATGCAAATGAGGGTTCGTAAACTTGTCAAAGCTCTAGACACAGACGATGTGTCACGTCGGACACCAAAAAGACCCTGACACATCTTTCTCTGCTCAGTATGGTGCTGTCTCTCGTCACAATAAACACGGGAGGATGCTCCAATCCGACTCGTAATGCCTCTTTCCATGAGTTTATTAAACAGTCTTGTTTTAACCCTGACGTAGTCTTCCTACAAGAAGTCAATGATTTACCCACTTCCTCATCTGTGTGGAAACATTGGCAACGTCAGACCAATAGCACACCAGGCAAAACGAGGGGATCAGGCGTGGCTACTCTTGTCAAAAATAACATCTCTGTTCTAAGTCATACTGTTATTTTTCAAAGTTACGCTCTTTATACTGAAATTGAACATGATTCTAATATATATCATCTGTATAATTTACTTGTTCCACAGGGAGATGCAGAGGCAGGAAAAATGTTGGAAGCTCTGGAACCCCACTGCGCACAGCATGATCGAGGTGAAATAATTATAGGAGGTGATTTCAACTGTACCCACAATCCCTCTCTTGACCGCCTTGCTATCACTCACGAAAAACGGCACAAAATAGCCACCACCCTGTCTAATTTGGTCAACAAAAACAACCTTTGTGATATTTGGCGGGAACGTAACCCAGAACAAAGAAAATACACTTGGTTCCGTACCAACAACGTAACTGCAGGGACTATGTCGAAAGCGAGGCTGGATCGCTTATACCTACCTTCGCATATTGCCCCCACAGTTTCAAAATGCAACATAATCCCGTGCAGTCTGTCAGATCACAGTGCAGTCAGTGTTGTTTGTAAATCTAGCTCTCAGCGACCTAGGGGAAGTGCCTACTGGCACTTTAACAACTCACTCCTTCAAGACGAAAACTACAAACAAATTATCTCCCAGTTCTGGACTAAATGGCAAACCAAACTTTCCTCTTACCCTGATATATGCACATGGTGGGACATGGGCAAAGCCCATATCAAAAACATCACCCAGACCTACGGAAAAAATGTGCGAATGAAAAACGTGCTCTGATTCAAAAACTTCAGAATGATATAGACAACCTTCAATCCTCCCCCAATCTTACCCCAGATATGAAACAATTCCTTCTCGATCAGAGACGTGCTCTCAATAACATCTACAAACAGGAAGCTCAAGGAGCTATGGTTCGCTCGCGTTTTCAATTCGAAAGCGAGGGTGACTCATGCTCCACTTTCTTTTTTAATCTGGAAAAACAAAACTCTTCTGCCAAAACCCACCACGGAATGCGATTAAGCGATGGTACAGTCACAGAAGATCCAAGTGAAATACGCCAGCATGTCCATTCCTTTTATAAAGACCTCTACTCCCATGTTCCTACCTCCCAAACTGCGCAGAACTACCTTCTCAAGAACATACCTACCCTTGACCCCGCTGATTCTGAAACCTGTGATCAACCAATTTCTATGGAAGAATTGGATCAAGCCGTCAAACAACTTAACAAAAACAAAACCCCTGGTCTAGATGGTCTTACCTCTGAATTCTACCTCTGTTTCTGGCCAATTATAAAAGACGACGTTTAAAGTCCTGCAGAAAAGCATTCACTCTCAATCCCTTCCTACATCGTGCAGGAGAGCTGTCATTACACTCCTGCCCAAACAGGGTGACCTTCATGAAATCTCCAACTGGAGACCAGTCTCTCTCCTGAACACTGACTATAAAATACTTGCCAAAGCTTTGGCCAACAGGCTGAAAAATGTCATCGGCGACGTCATTCACCTCGATCAATGTTATGCAGTTCCAGAGCGCTCCATTTATGACAATATCAATGTCATAAGAGACAGCATAATGTTTGCCAACCATTCCGACCTGCCTCTCGCCTTGTGCAACTTGGACCAAAAGAAGGCGTTCGATAGCATTGGCCACGGCTATTTATTCAAGACGCTGCGAACAATGGGTTTCGCGAACATTTTGTTTCCCTCATCCGTCTGCTATACACGGATGTTCAAAGCACAGTCAAAGTTCAGTCCACGCTAACAGCCCCTCCCCTTTGAGAGAGGTATTCGTCAAGGATGCCCCTCTCAGGGCTGTTATACTCCATTGCTATCGAACCCCTTCTTCATACCATCAGAAGTAATTTGCATAAACATGGTATGACACTGCCAGGGTCCAATAGGGTCCTGACTGTTTCTGCATATGCAGATGACGCCACCGTATTTATTTCATCCAACCAAGGATTTCAAGTTTTAAATGATATTTACACAATTTACAGCAGGCGTCATCTGCATGTCTTAATATGAATAAATGTAACGGGTTGTGGGTCGGAGCATGGATAGACAGACATGACCAACCACTCAATTTTCTCTGGAACAATAAAGATGTTAGATTTCTTGGAGTTCATCTTGGAAACACAGAAACATCCAGACAAAAAAACTGGAAATTGTGCAAAGAAAAACTAAACAATACTCTTTCAAGGTGGAGTGGTTTAGCAAGAACCATGTCTTTCAAAGGCAGAATTATTATAGCCAACCAGATAGCTGCATCTAAATTGCTGCATTTCCTCGCTGTTCTCCCTCTACCAGAACAAGTTCTAGATGAACTCCAGGAAACTCTGATCAATTTTGTATGGTCTCAAAAACGTCATTTACTCAACAGAAAAGTGTTGTTCCAGTCCCCAGAGAAAGGGGGACTAGGTCTTGTCTGTCTTAAATCCCGTGTCATGACTTATAGATTTTCTTTACTTCAGCGTTTGTTTTGCAAGAATAAACATCCTGCCTTTTATTTTCTTATTCACTATTGTCATATGTATCGTAATCTAGGTCACGATTTTCAACTGTTTTTCACAAATCTTGAAACGAAATACCTTACCAGCCTTCCCGTTTTCAAGCAGAAATTCTCAAAGCTTGGATCACATCGAAAGCCACCACGAGCATACCACCTGAGTCTGTTAACTACGTAGTGAACCTACCTATCAATAGTTTGTTCTTATGTAGTCATGGTAACAAAGATCTTCTCTCTGGTCGGCTCCTGTCATGTGGCGTCACACTAGTTAGACAACTACTCAGCAAAGATGGAATGTGGATCTCAGCTGACGAAATCCAAACACAACATCGGATGGGACTACGCCCGCTATCTTCCAGAACACTGGAAGCAGAACTGTCTCACATAAAACGAACCTTGAGTGAAACTTTCCCAAAAGTCTTCAACAAAAAGGGTGCAACTAAAGCTCCAGACCAAGGGACCGTGATTTTTCTCAATTCGAACTACCCTACACCAGAGATCCATATCAACGACAACAACAGCACAGCCAACTTTCCCTCGAAACACCTGTACACCGTCTTCAACAAAGAACTCAATACCTTGCCGGACAATCCCAGAACACCCTGGCACAGAGACATACTTCAAATGAACACGACAATACCGTGGAAAAATTTGTACAAACCACCCATTTCCAAGAAAGAGGGTGACGTACAGTACCGGTTATTGCATAAGATCTTACCATCGCAGGAAGTTCTACACTACATCGACCGTACTCTACCAAAAACCTGCGGCTGGTGTGGACCGTCAGAAAAGGGAACCCTGCTACATCTCTTCTTCCACTGCCCATCGATTCAACCAGCCCTGAACCTCCTGCATCGATGCCTCAGACAACTACTTCCTAACCTGACACTAACTTTTGAAACTTACTGGTGCCTGATCCACCACAGCAGGGGCCGACCGAGAGAGAAAGTAGTTTTAGCTAACTATTTAATTGTCAGCTTCAAAGCTAGTGTGTACTGGCTATATGTGCACTCACACTTCAAAGACTGTTTAGAAACCTGGAAATACCGTATTAAGAGTAAAATTTTAATCGAGTACCGCTACTACCAGCTCCAGAACAATGTTCCCCTTTTTCTCAAGAAATGGGGTCTCTGCAACATATTCCAAATCACTGATAATGAAATTGAATGGATTCTGTAATTTTGATTGCCACCATGCTGTACGTCTAATGAAACTGCTTTTGTGTTAATCTCGATGTAATTTCAATCCCAGCTACCGACCTGTACTTTGTAACAGAAAATAATGTATTGTCTAATTGATGGTTTTTTTTTTTATTTTTTTTTAAAGTTTCTTTATTGTATGTAAATTCTGTATATTTTGTGAGTGAATAAAGTATTTGCTTTGAAAAGTCAAAAAAGTCAATCAATCAATCAATCAATCAATCAATCAATCAATCAATCAATCAGTTAATAAATCAATCAATCAATCAATCAATCAATCAATCAATCAATCAATCAATCAAAACAATTCACAGTGAGCTGGTATGTTCAAAGGCACTTTGACAAAGAAATATAAATATAAGTACACGGAACAAATAATAAGTTACACAGAAAATGCCTTAGAGAACAATGAGTTTTTAATCTCTTCTTGAAAAAGTTCAGATTTGGTCAAGTTTGATAGATCTATAGAGAGGTCATTCCATAACATTGCTGCCGAACTTGAAAATGCACGGCGGCCAAAAGAACAAAGTTTCCATTGGGAACGTGGAGACGAAGTTTATTTGAAGACTGTAATTTGAAGATGAGGTGGTATGAGATCGGTGATGTATTGTGGAGCAAGGAGGCCATTGATGGCTTAAGTAATTACAGAATTAGGAGCAGTTTGAAATGAATTCCATGCTGAACTGGCAACCAGTGTATTGTACAAATGGAAATTGGCAAATTTGATGATGAGTTGATGTCTTCAAGACAGTCCAAAGGTATAGAGGAAGAATTGTAGCATACAATATTCCTGAAATCTGGAGTAATTTTTACAAATCACTGTCCTGCCCGTTATAATTTGTATTAATTTCATCAAATTGGTTTGGCATATTTTGAAGGGTCTGGACTCCGGTAAATTAAGTTTATTGGTGAAACATGTACAATACATCTTCCCTAAAGTATTTGTTCAGCAAAGAAACAAGAATTTTGTTAAAACAACTTTTTTTCTTTTCTTCTGTGGCATGTGCTTATATTTACTACTTTTTTCTTCTCATCTACCTTAGATTTAAGAGCCTTATGACAGATATGAACTGCAAATAGCCTATTGACCTTTTGGCACTAAGCTGACTAAATGGCTATTTGCTTCCAGTATGAGACTGTCCTGTGTGCACGTTTGTGTATTGATAATGATCAATAGGAGTATATATGATGATACTTTCCTCAACCCCGGAACTCCCTTGCTGTTAAAAAACAAATTTTGAACCCGATACAGCACTAGAATTACATGGAGGCCATGGCATCTGTTGCCCTGGTCTTGGACTTAGTGTCCCGTCAAAACATTCCCATAGACTTTAAGATTTTTCAATGGAATGCCATATTTTTAAAATGGCCTCGGCCCTTTCAAATTCCACACCTGCTCAACAGCAACATTTAAACACCTCATTTGTAAACCTGTGGAGTCTTTGTGAACAAAAAAAACCCACAAAAAAGTTGTTGAGGTGGACGTGTGTCACAATCAAGCAGTAACCTAAATCCTTTGTTTTCAATATTCTAAAAAATATTGGATGCACATGAATGCATCAATGCAAAATATAATCATGAGGTGAAATATTGACTATTCCAATTCACGAGCGAAACCAAGTGAAATGGAAAAGCCAGATTTCAACGAGTGATTATATTCTGCGGCAATGTTTGAATGAAATCAATTCAATGATTGTTTTATAAACACTCACACATAGATCCTTGTCATTTGAATTTCTTTTTCACAAACACAAAATAGACACAGAACTCATCCACCCCACACTCTGAAAATTCTCAAAATCCCTTCTAAACAACGTGGACGAATCCATGTAGACACCAACCTTGTCCGCCTTGCCACATTTGGACAAACTGGCGGGGAATGAGTCTTTTGGAAACGGCGCTGCGAGGCATCCTATAATTATCCATAAAGGACGCCTATCCCTATTAATTTTTGGCGCATCACAGCAGTATACATACATTGACAAACTAAAGAATGGCACCTAACGTGTGTTTCACCAATAAAATCACAAGGATCTGTGTGTGTGTGGTGTATAAATCCATACCTTAAAAAAATCTCCTCTTTTTCAGTTACATGTACTCCATTTGTAAACTACATGTACTACTACTTTTACTCCAAGTGAATCCCCTAAAGTGGGCCCTTGCACTCTCATGCATAAACATGAAGGGGAAAGAATTTTAAAATATCAAGCAATGCAAGTATTTGTGGATTGTTCAAAAATATATAGTCTTCTGGACAGAATAATACTTTACCTTTTTGTTTTGATTATTTTAAGTTCAATGGACAGGTCCGGACATTTCCAAACTTTAAAAGATAGTCCCTTCAGCCTATACCTGGGGCCACCTGACCTGGATTTTAACAACTCACTGTGGAGAGCATGGGTCCCACACAAGTTTCACGTTTCCAGCCTTCATATGGTCAGGGACCAGCTCAAACTTTACAATGGCATGCTGAATTTTTAATATGTTTATGAAATTTCCTTTTTTTTCAATCTCAATGACTCTAAATAATTATTGGCCATCGACCAATTTATTTTTTGTAGAATAGGGAAATGGTAGCTTTGAAATGAGATCAGCAAAAAACACAAAAAAAGGAGATCCGACAGATTCTTTCTGAAACATTCGCAGTTTGTTCTGAACTTACCTGAACGGTATCTGTTTTCTGGTTCATGATGCTCATGCCGTCGACTTTTACCACTGCGGTGTGAAACTGGGTCACCGGCCTGTTCTGAAACTTCAATAAGATTTCGAAATAGAGGGTTCACTCTGTTGCTTATTTACCCAATCGGCACTGGATAATAAAAAAAAGCTAACATGATATAATAATAGTACATTTGCACAGCGTATTAATGCGCTTTTCGTTAGTGCCCTGGTCATTGGGCCAATAACATTCTTGTAATCTTTCTCAGCTCCCTCGGGAGTATACACAAATACAGCCCCGAGCTGCCGTGGCGCTCCGAAGGCTTTTCAAACACAATATCAACCTCTACCTTCGCAGGTACCCATTTATACCCTTGGGTGAAGAGAAAAGCATCTTGCTCAAGGACACAAGTGTCATGACAGGGATTTGAACCCACACCCTGATGAATTACATGTAACCACTAGAACCTTAGTCCGTAGCACCAGACGACTCAGCCATGACACGCCAAAATGCGGCCATGTAAGTGCAAAAAATTGCTTAGCATGGAAAGACCTTGCTCAGCAAGAAAAGGGGACACATCTCAAAACATGTACGGCTAATGTTAAAAATTCTTAATTTTATGTGTTAATCATGATACAAAATGTAACATTTCGCATACGACCAGTGTAGTTTCTTGCCTGCCAGGAAATGCCCTGGTATGTACAAGGTCACTCTTTGTGTAAACAATGTGACATAGTCTGTAGGTATGAGGATGGTGATGTTGATTTATGATCGGTCAGTAAGGGACCACAACTAACAATAACAAAAACATTGAGCTTGTCTTTTTAGAAACAGTGTATAAATTATTTATTCCGATCTTCTTAAAGAAGAGATTTACACCTGAAATATTTTGTAATTGTTGCGGTACAACAAAACTTTGCTGAGTGGTGGTAACATTTTTTTATTAGCAAAGTTCTCTTGTTCTGTCAAAGTAAAAGGTTTACATGTACCAGAGAAGAAAACATCAGAATAGTTAGGACTGAAAATATATTGCCCGTTGAATATTGCTTATTTTAAGATAGGGTCATACTTTGGTAATGATCACAAAGAGAAATTGTAACTTGCGGTTGAACAAAGAAAAATTGAATCGCAGAATTTGAACCAACGACCTCCGGTTTACCATGCCAGCGCTCTACTAACTGAGTTATCTACATGTAGCCCTAGGTTGGCAGTCTCCCTTTTTTTTCAATTGTTGGGGGTGCCAGTAGCCATACAACTGTTAGCTGCCAAGCAGCCAGGGATCATACCCAAGTTTATGATACAACTTGGGAAGCGGCAGCCAGGGGATCACCTTAAGGGAATGCAACTTTTTTATTTCAAATATAAAGAGAAATTTTGTAATACAATTTTTATCTGAAAGCCTACTTGTTATAAAGATGGTACAGTAGTAAGCATCCTGTGAAATTATTTCGTCTTAAATGTCCCCGTTGCAATTGGTTACCTGTAAATTGCCTTGTGTGACTTGGCCCCAATGTTACCAACAGTGTTCGTGTAAATACGAGTACATGCTTAAATACATAGTGTCCATACATTTGAATTGAGATTTTCCGTTTCATTTCATTTAAAAGCATCGTTGTTACATATGTACATATGTACTTCCCACTAAAAGCAAAACAGCTATCTTTCGATTCATAGCATTGCCAGGTTAGATTTACAGCCTACATGTAGGAAATGATCAGCATTCAAGAAGAGTTTCAAGGCATTCACCAAGCAATAATAACACGTAGGCAAACTTGTGTCAAATACACATTGGTATTAAAAAGAAACCACTACAGTACAACATGTACATGTACATGTACTGCTATGAAACAACAATACAATTCAACTACTAAAAAAAACCAACCAAAAACTGCGTGTACATGTAACATTTATTATTTGTAATAAACCACAACGGAAACTGACAGGGTAAATTCTAAATAATTTGGGGTTGAACAAAGAAAAATTGACTGGAGCGGGATTTGAACCAACGACCTCCGGATTATTGTGCCGGCGCTTTACCAACTGAGCTATCTAGCCAACTACATCTATCTATAGGGAGACAGCCAACATACATGTAGGCTCCCTTGTGGTTTATTACTTGATATTTGAAATAAAAAAGTCGCATCCCCTTAAGGTGATCCCCTGGCTACCGCTTCCAAGGCTGTATCGTAAGCTTGGGTGTGATCCCTGGCTGCATGGCAGCTAACAGTTGTATAGCTTCTGACTGGCACCCCTGGACAAAGATAAATATTGACAAAATAGGGAGAGCACCAACATAGGGCTAAATAACCCAGTTGGTAGAGCTAATCTGCCGGAGGTCGTAGGTTCAAATCCCTCTCACAGTCAATTTTTCTTTGTTCAACCCCAAATTTATTATTTGTTTTATGAAAACCATAAAGCAACATTTTTGTCAGGCACTTGAGATGACAGAAACCCAGTCCAGACTTCAAGCGTTCAATTCAAGACCCGACAGAGTGATCAATTTCGTCCCAACCATCATACCCCTGCACTCATGTACATGTAGTGGCTACAGCACATATGCCTGCGCCACACACAAAAAGACACGACGCAGCAATCCCAATGGCAGAACTTTATTTACATTTTGTAATGGAGGTTTAACGTGTCAGAGTTTTGGCTGCATATTTGTAGTCTGTGATTGGTCAGTGCATTATGGGGGCAAAGCTTAAAGGCACTGTACATGTTTGGTAATTACTCAAAATATATAAATTAGCATAAAAACTGACTTGGTAATGAGCAACAGAGAGCTGTTGATAGTATAAAATATTGTGAGAAACGGCTCCCTCTGAAGTAACGTAGTTTTTGAGAAAGAGGTAATTTCTCACTAAAATAATAAAAGACTTCTTGCAAGAAGCCTTTTATTCCTATCTGAAAGCACACAAATTTGTACAACAAGGGTGATTTTCTTTCATCATTTTCTTGCAACTTCGATGACCAATTGAGCCCAAATTTTCACAGGCTCGTTATGTTATGCATATGTTGGGATACACCAAGTGAGAACACTGGTCTTTGACAATTACCAAACGTGTTCAGTGCCTTTAATGGATAGATCTGTCAATCCTGATTTTCCAAACTAACCTTCAGACTGCAGCATAAAGGGCTCCAGAAGTTTGCTCTTCTTCTTCTCGTAGCCTTTACGAGTAATATCTCCTGGAAAAGTAAACACAGAAACAATGGTCAAAAGAAATACTAAATTCGCCGTATTTTTGACTGCGTGGGGGCGTTTGTGGACCAATTTTACGTGATGAAAAACAAGTAAACAAACAGGGTTTTTTCATTTTTGTTATTATTATGTTTATTTCGTCAATAATGCAAGAAAACTACATACAGGCAATTAAAATAAGATGAAACTGTAATTGTGATGCAAGACATTCCCTGAAGAAAGCGCCCTCAGGCGGTCAAAAATATGCCCAATTATGCGTAACATTCAACAACAATTTGAAACCCTATCCCCCTTGTGGTTCATTGGGGGAACCTTTAATTCCTCAACCTTTCAAAATCAACCGATATATGTGTGTACACATGTATGTAAGATCCCTACTGCTTCAATCCTCCAAAATCCCCTAAATCCTCAACAATCCTAAAAAAATCCCCCAAATTCAATTGGTTGTAGGATCCCTACTGTATAGAGGTAATTACCTCTTTTAAAAATGGACTATACCCAATCGCGTCTGCAAATGATTGCACCATACCCCTTCCGCGCCCCCCTGACTTGGCTCATGAATGAACATGTGATAAGTTAAGAAGTTTTACATGTAACTTTCCTATAATAATAATAATAATATAGTGTTATATAGCGTACGTATCTACGAATAAGGTACTCAAGGCGCCTGAACAGACAGTATTTTTTCCTGCAAGGTCATACGGAGTTACGTTTTTGAAGTATGAGACCTATTCCTTTACATACTAGCACCATGTAACTGTTTACACGGTGCTGCAGCGCAATATGCAGCTAAACAAACCAGGAACACCGGGGCAAACCCCTTCTCTTTACAATAAGTGTACTGGGTTATTTTACGTGCATTACACAACACACAGGACCTACAGCTTTACGTCCCATCCAAAGGACGCAGCAATAATGGTTAAGTGTCTTGCTTAAGGACACAAGTGTCACCACTGGGACTCGAACCCACATTCTGCTGATCAGAAACACCAGAGCTTGAGTCCGGTGTTTTCCGCTCGGCCACGACACGCCTATGAATATGTATATTTATCCACAGCCAATCACAGCGTGCTGACCGTTGGCCTTTGCCTCACTGTATCCACAATGTGCTGTGTGATGTGCTTGGAGTACCGTATATCATTTTTGCGTTTGTATTGTACATGTTTTTATGTGTACCACTGTACCACACAGTAACAATAATATGTGACGCCATGTGGTTTTGTGTATTGGTTTTGTGTATGTTTGTATTGAACTCTCACACGCACATCAATGAGAATGCAGGATCCAAGTTTGCTTGAAGATAAAGTAATACATGTACGTATGTGACACACTAAATGCCAAAACCAGGCACTTCCTGCCACAACTCAAAACTGAGTTTACATTACTATACTAGCTCATCAAGCAGATGATGAGAAGATACATATAGGATTTCAAATAATTTAGGCTCTGTTAAAGACTTCACATCATATTAATATCATGGCTGATGTTTCATTTGTCTTCACCTTTAACTGCCATTGCATTATTTCCAAGAAGTGCCTGATTTTGGTGTGAGTCGTCACACAATACAGGAGTTTCACCAAAGGGTACACCTTATCATTGTGCTCCCATTCGTGATTAGGAACAACAGAGTGTAAAATCAAGGTGTGCTTTTAACCCTTACAGTTAATTTGTTTGTATTCACAGTGTGTTTGAACATGTTACACTTGGATTATTCCACTGTTTGTCAATGAGAAATAACGATTGCTTTTGAAAGGCAATTTTCTACTTTTCTCTGATCTTCATCTTTATACATGTAAACAAAGCAGTGATTGTACATGTATAGTGCATGTACATGAACATACAGTACACGTCCGTACTGTACATTGTAAAGTGCATTTTTGTACAGGATGCCTCTACTGTATACACCACATGCAATAACTAATCAGTGTATGTTAATGTACACATTTTATCAATGTTTGAACATGTATCTTGTCTATTTCTGACCAAGGTCAAATTAATGTACAGGTATGCAAGGCAATACATGTACATTGTAAATATGCAGTCTAAAAATGAACAGCATGTACATAATGTACTCATACACCTGACAATAGAGAATGGAAAGTCGTTGGGAGGAACCTTTTATATTTGACCTTAACCAACAACCGCGCTAACAATACTGTGTCCATTCTTGGCACAATCCCTTTACTGTATGTGTACCAGTTCTACACATGTACTAAATACAAGAAAGGGGGTCAGCGTATTTTCCCTTGTCTGTCTAGTCTGACAGTGGCTTCAGTAAGTCAATGATTAAAAAACACAACACATAATTTAAAATGTGAACATGCTTTATTACTGGTTTACAAGAGCTTTTTTACACCTTAAATACATGCATTTAATGTATGTAGTGTATATTGTACATTTGTGTACATGTGTACATGTATACCACGAAAATTGTTTCTTTTTTGGGGGGAATGCCAATGGGAAATTGAATAATATCTAATTAAGACATTTTACAATGTAGGTGACAATTTAACAAGTACTGCAGAGGCTACATGTACATGTATGCACTGGACTTGTTTTTGCATACACCATAGACAACTTTGCAAATACATGTACTGGGAACACGTTAGCCGTGGAATGAGGTGCATTTAGCAACCAAACTTTGTCACTAACTGAACCAGCATTACAGCTAACACGCGTGTTCCCAGTATTTGTGAAGTCATGTACATTGTACACACTGGTATACTGTACAGTTTACACTACAGCCAGCAAACCCAAATTTACGTAGACCCTAAAACAATCTCCCAATTGCGACGTGTGAAAGATTGCGAACAAGGCTGATACGTGTGGGATGCAAGATTCTTGCCAATACGACACAACAAACTAATAATTAACAAAATGATACTCAAATCAACATAATTATTTTTTTAAGCATGAAGGGAGCATAAAAGTGCTTTAAAGGGTGTGCATAACATTGGGGAGATTGAAAACATAAATTAATGTTCACAGATTTGCACATTGGTATAAAGATCGATCTATGGTCTTGGTGGAAAAGTTCCCTTGAAATATTTTTGCTTGAAATGCTACGGTTTGTTTTGAGTCCAAAACCTGATGTTTGAAAACAGTGCAAACATGTAAGGTTTTTCCACTATTTTCTTGTGACTCCAATGACCGATTGAGCTTAACTTTCACAGTCTTGTTATTTCATGTCACGTTAGGTCACATTAAAGTGTGGATACTGGTCTTTGAAAATTACCAATGTTGTCTGTGAGCTTTAAAGTTTAAACAGAGCATCTATGTAAAAAGAAGCAAAAAATCAAATAACAAGTTATGAAGATTATTTGTCATTTACAGGTCATGCAGACTTGGTTGAATTAAATTGGCTAATGTTTTCACGGATTCCCCAAGTTTTTTACTGAGCGAGTTTCCACTTAAAAGCGCTGCTAACTGTAAGCACACGAAAAGGCATGCTAAGCTTCCGGTGCTTACTGTTGAAAATGAATGACGTAACAATGCAATCCATGGTGAACGCGCAAGATGGCCGCCTAATTTTCGTGCTAACCTGTGAAATACGCTTATGAACAAGAAAATTTTTCTGCTACAGTTAGCATGAAAATTTGCTTACCGATAAGCAGCACTATAAAATTGGGCCCAGATGTTAAACCAATGATTGTATGAGAGAGACTGGCTGTTGCTAGCTTATAAATCGTTTACAATGTATGTCCCCTTGTGGGAGCTTTGCTGAGTTCCCTTAATAATAATAATAATAATAACTAGTTCTTATAGCGCATTTGCCATTTTACAATAACATATTAATGCGCTTTACATTAGTGCCCTGATCATTGGGCCAATAATCTTTCTCAGCTCCCTGGGGAGCATATAGCCCCGAGCAGGTACCCATTTATACCCCTGGGTGAAGAGAAGTAATTATAGTAAAGCATCTTGCTCAAGGACACAAGTGTCACGACGGGGACCCGAACCCACACCCCGATGACTTCACCACCAGAACTTGAATTCGATGCTCTAAACCGCTCGGCCATGACACCTCCCTTGTCGGGAAGATCATCTTAACAAACAAACATATGACACCCAAATATTATGTGCACAAATACAGTCAATGTATCAGGTTTTAAAATGAATGGATTTTGGAAAAACACATAGAAACAAAAAATGATTCACATTTGTATTCCTGACCATTTAGCAATTCAAAGAAATGACAATCTGTGTGGTTATGTACAAAGTTTAATGTACAATTTTTGTTTGAAAGAGATCGTTTTTTTATCAGGTTTACATGAAGCTTACCCCCGCAGGAGTCTTGTTCAATTGCCATGACCAGAAAAGCCCACCTAAACAAGGTAAACAAACAAACAAACAAACAAACAAACAAACACCCCACCCAACAAACAATTAAACAAACAAACACTCAGAGTACAATTTATGCACAATATTCCCTGTAACAGTTTCCCCCTAATAAATCTCAAATTCTGGGAAAGAAACTCCATGCAGTAGGAGCTAAACACAACTTCCCATGTTGCTCTTGGCAGTTTGTCACAACAAGATACAGGACAGGAACACAATTAACAACTTCAAGATGGGTCTTGCTGGCAGGGTTGTACATGTAAGCTCAAGGAAATAATATCTTAAAGCTTCTTCCCTGTTGATGAAAATCCCAGAGTGTCACCATAAACAACTTTGAAATTATACAAGTACTGCACCACAACCTTTTTGTTTATCTTGCTAGCTAAATTTTACATATTTCGATACCAACTCCACTATTTACATTTTACTATCGATAATGTGTCTCTCTTTTTCTCTTTAACAATAATGACTGTAAAGCCCTATAAATAATCATTCAAATTCCACACAATGGGGGGGGGGGGTAATTACAAGAACAATGACTTATAAACTATGAAAATACACAACACTCAGGGTCATTGTGAATCTCTCATAAATTTGTTTTAATACTAAGGGTTTCAGTGCTTGAAAAGAAAAAGAAGCAAATGTCAGAATGTGTACCTGCATAAATATTACACTTTGCACTACAGCCAATACAGTTTGATTTGACTGTATTGTTTACATGTTTATGCTAATGCCATGAACTGTCATACATCCCCATGGACCTAAAATTATGTTCAATGAGGAACAACAAATTATTATTTTATAGCAATCTCTTTCGTGGAAGCAACATTAATAAAGAACGTCTCTCTCTACCTTCATCCTGTGTTTTGAATGTTAATGGCATGACTGTGCATTCCTGGCAATAAACAATCCTGCACAATGGGATAAAAATAACTTTGATACAGGCCAAGAACTACTACGAAGAAAAGGCCACAGAGGCCACGACCTTTTTATCTTTTGCCCTGGGTTTTGACCTTGATGCCCGCATTATTCTCAAAGACCTGAAGATTTTTCACTTCAAAAGAAAGAAGAAAAGAAGAAGAAGAACGACCTTGTCCTTTTGAAGATGAAACTCTAGACCTGTACTTAGGTTGCATTTTGTTTTAAAAAGAGCTCAGCAATGCACAATAACAAACAAGAATGTTGGTTTGTGGTAACACCTGATATCTCGAAAACCAGTGAAATTATTGAGAACAATATTATCTCACTCCGCGGCAGTGAATAATGATGATATGAGAACCATCGATCCAGTTAGCAAAATTAAAAGTCTCTCAATTTTGTCCTATCTCCTCCAAGGTAGTAGAGATACTGTGCAGGATAAGTTTATGTATCAGAACTAAGCTGTCTCCTGAATTTTCCTAATCCAAGGCAGTTGACTAAAAAATTGGCAGTTCTTACAAGAACAATCTACACTGTACACAACAAAGTACTATCACACAGTGTTTCCACAAACCAACATTGTTTCCTCACCATGCAATTCCTGAAATTGTTTAATATCTTTGTGAAAAAAATGTTGACTATGAATCTGATAAATATCTTTTAATTCTGTTGAGCATAAAAAAACACACCTTACACACAAGGTAAATGAGATAGATCTTTTCTTAGTGCTTGTTCAACTCATTTTGATTCTGGTCTTGTCAAATAAATACTGGTACAGTAAAATTAATTGAGCTAAGTACAAGACCTGCAGTCTTGTCCTGAGCTCTTGTCTATTGGAAAAATTTCAAGAGCTAAAAAGTTAGCTTTTAAAACACAAAGCAATTTTGCTTACCAGAAAAGGGTTACTGGTCAAAATTCCATGTCCTGAACATGATTGCAACTGGTCCCCTACTCTTAAGCAGGAATTTTCCAAGCAATATTTTATGCAGAAGCAGCTCTATGAAGAAACTGCATCCTAGGCCAAATTTAACAAGGCTGTTAATTGCCTAGCACAGAAAATTTGTTAATTGCCTATCAGAAACAGGTTACCAGCCAAAACACATGTACCATGTAATGTACATTGTTTGCGACTGGCTCCCTGATAATTTCTACTTTACAGAAAAATAGCTAACCGACATCTAGTGCTTTATGAAATTGGGACAAGACAACATTTACAATGTAGCCATGACCACCATGGCCTCCGAACAGGCCTGCAACATGTGCACAGATGAGAGGATGATGATAAGAGTTTTGGCAAACGTGGCAACTCTGGTAAACTTCTACCAGCTACATTTGTGTGGTACACCACATTATGGCAATTATGCCAACAATTATCACTTTTATCCTAATTGTTCACTGCAGATACATGTACATGCAATTAAAAACAAGTTTGTTATGTTACAATAGATCTACATGTACGTATCCCCAAATTGTAGGCTATTATTAATCATGCCATTTATGCCAGCAATTACACACTACATCCTGTATGTACACTTTCATTTATCCTAATTGTTTACTGCAGATCGTAATTATAATACTCGTTTGTTGATCTACATTGTTCAAAGTCACATACATCACACACAGACAGCATTACATGTACTAAACAAATACTTACGCCTATAAATTCATGGTCAAACAACTTGAATGTTGTGTAAATATGATTCCATGCTTGAACATGCCCAAGTGCCGTAATCAATACAATGAATAGGTCACCGGCTCAATTGTAATGATTTTCGTTTCCGTTTTTCTTCTGATGCGAAAAGGCAGTGCATGGTTCTAAAGTAAAGATGCATTGAAAATGTGTTTCTACATAATGTACAAAATGATGTGCTGTGTGTAAATCATGAGATCCATAAAAACACACAACATGCTTATCAGTGAACAATTTCCACTGTACAGCTCAGCAAAATGCTACACAAAATGTCTCAGTTGGTACTCAATATTAGCCTTCAGTGTGCGCAAAACAACCGTGAGTCTAAATATTTTGCTATGCGAAATTGCTGGACAAAATCATTCCAGCTGCTTGTAATCATCGAATGCACATACAGTGTAAACTGGGGTGTCACACAACTTTTTCCAAAGTCATTCTTGAGGTACACAAAAAGTGCATAAAAGGAACCCTAAAAGTACAGTGAGTAGGCCTAGTGTACAAGAGTGTGCATGGCTGCAAGGTATCCGGATGCAGCAAGGATGCAGTGATTCGTAATCTGAGGTGTACATGAAAAAAGCAGTTTTTGAATGGATGTGTCACTCATGAAGGTGTACATGTACACGATGTGTACAATAAAAGATACATTTATAGCATAAACATGTAGAGCGAGGACCACTGGTACATGGAATTGACTGTGCCTTGCACAGTTTCCATGCACTCATGTTCAATGTACATTTTATGATAATAATAAACATTTATCTACACATGTAGGCTAGTTTCCACCCATGAAACATGCTTCTGGGTGGAGGCACATGGAAACAATGGCCTGTAGATGTCACCACTAACATGTCCCTGTATAGCCAGTATAAAACTGCTATATAAGAATATTGAATTATACAAAAAATCGGCGGTACTAAGTAACACTCCTTCCAGAGTACCACTACATGTACATGTAGTTAGGCCTACTCTGAAATGATGGGAGGAAAAAATAATAAGTGGTTACACCATGTTTATTTTACCATGATTCTATGATACAAAACCATGGAGGTAGAAATGGCTGCCTCCATGGTAAAACTACACAGATACACAAACAGAATACCTCACAAATGTGTGGGGTTATTCTGTTTGTGTGTGTAAAACCAGAAGACCCCTCCTGTCCTACAGTATTCAAATAAACACTGTATTTTGTACATAATGGACATTTCACCCATTTACAGTACTACACTGTGTAGTACATGTACGTATACTGTACACGTAAGTGTTATATACTGTGTACATGCCTGACAGGAGGAGTATCTTGTACCTTAATTTAAAAAGATAAAACCTGGAAAACACACCGTGGTAATGTCAAAGAGTTTTAACTTTTATACATGTACATTTCCCCCTAGAAACTCATGATGGCCTGACTCTTTTGCTACATGTACATTGTGTACACGCATGTATAAATACTTGACTGTACTTGAGTGCATTAAATGTGAAAAGAGATGGTTGACTGGTTTCTCTGAAAACAATGGTAATATTATAATGTGCAAATGCTGTACATGTGCTGGTCTACTGTGTTTGGTTTGTACAACACATTGTTAACTAAATGTACATCTAATGCGTACCGTATACATGCTGTTGGAGAGTACTTGTGTACACAGTTTATAGTTCACAGTGTCTATTCTTACAAAAGTTAGGATTTGCAATTTAACCTGAGATTGTGTGAAGTGAAATAGATTTAATTCAATTCCACATTTCTCTTGTTTACCAAATACGTGTAGTACAATCTAATCACCCAAATTGTACATGTAGAAAATGCTGCTTCAAGATTACCAACCCAGTACACCTTGAGCAAATAAAAGTGTTGGATGACTAACAGCTTTTGGCTTACAATGTAGGGCAACAGTCAGAACACTTGTCATGGATACATACTGAAGATTGCTTGAAGACCTATCAGGTTGTTCAGCTTAGTGTATTGTATCATTGGTATTGATGTTTTGAGGACAAAGGGAAATCTTCATGTGTCATAGATGTACATACACAGCATGGAACATTCTTTGTTTTGACTGATTTAGTGATGAACTGGGGGAGGGTGTAGAGGGAACAATTGGTATGAACTGCAGCAAGACAAATTTTGGGAAACAAAAACATTTGGTTCATTCAATAAACCAACAATTTGAGTTCACAGAGGTTTCAGCCAAAATCTCATTCATAAGAAAAACCTCTTAAATGTAACAGGGGTTTCTTACTATTCAGTAAGAATGCTAGAAGAAAACCCCATTCTTTCTACTGTTATTATCAGTGTTTGCCGTTTCCATTCTTTGAGGCGTCCCACCACGCTACTTCCAGTGACCTCCTCACTCATGTTTCATGCCAATGTGTTCACCTCGCTGTGAATATTTGCAATAAAGGCAATATTAATCCCCAAAAGTTCATTTTGTGTGATTTAAGAGCTGTTTCCTTGACTTTTTAGTATCAATTTGTTAGTGTAAGATGAAATAATTGCGCATTACGTAAACTATTGCTTCAATCATCAATTCAAAAAAATGTTTACCACTTCACTCAGTTCACCAGCCAGGTGAAACACTGGTTTGTAAAAAAAACTTCTGTGAGGTGAGACGGTGAAGCGAGGCATTGATACTGGCTGAATATCTGAATGATTGAATCGGTGGGGGAAACACTTTACATGGTTTGCGTTATGAATCTCAGCAGTTTCTGTTTGTTACTCTCAGTTTCATTATTAAAAGAACTATCCAGTTTTCTATACTTTTAGTTGTGGCGTGTTGTGGCCGAGCGGTTAAGAACAAAGGACTCCAGCTCTGCTGGTGATTTCTGATCAGCAGAGCGAGGGTTCGAGTCCCTGTCGTGGCACTTGTGTTTTTGGCCAAGATACTTCCCATAATTGCTTCCATCGGATGGTGCATTGAGCTGTAGTTCTCGTGTACTAGGACTGGTAGTGTACATAAAAGAGCACAGAACACTTATCATGGAAGAGTAGGGTGTATTGGATAATAATTTTTCAAAGTTGGTTCGGGCATGCGTTTTATCTTTTTATTGAGTGTCCGGATTTTGTGTACATGTAGCAGTAGTAATACATAAGTAGACCCGTTCAAAAGCAAGCAAGCTAACAATTAACATGAAACAAATCTTTAAGGGGGCTCAGTTAAAAACTTAGTATGCACACCAAGCCACGACTGCCTGCATGTTTGAATTCTGTTTGAGTACACCTAGAACTATGAGGTTTGTTCTCCACGAACCTCATAGTTAAGCAGTAAATCATATTAAAAACTTTTTACCCCGAAGCAGCCATATTTGTTTTCGAAAGGTGATGCCGATTTAAAGGTATCGTACACGTTTGGTAATGACTCAAAACAAATATTAGCATAAAAACTTACTTGGTAACAAGCAGCGGAGAGCTGATGATAGTATAAAACATTGTAAGAAACGACTCCCTCTGAAGTAACGTAGTTTTTGAGAAAGAGGAAATTTCTCACCAAAATAATAAAACTTCTTGCAAGAAGTTTTTATTCCTATCTGAAAGCATACAAATTTGTACAACAAGGGTGTTTTTTTCTTTCATCATTTTCTTGCAACCTCGATGACCAATTGAGCCCAAATTTTCACAGGCTTGTTATTTTATGCATATGTTGGGATACACCAAGTGAGAACACTGGTCTTTGAAAATTTCCAAACGTGTTCAGTGCCTTTAAGGACTTTTAATTGACGGTGAGAACTCACTGATTTTTGCATTTTTTTTTATTGCACAGTTAATTTTCTGGAACAATCACAAAGTCACTAGGAATACAAAGAACACATCAAGCCTAATTCTGGCAAGATCCTGTTTCAAAAAAGAACTATAGGTGGTGCGTATTTGTGACAGGCAAAAAGTTCAAATAGGATTTACTACATAATCACCCATAAGGTTTGTGGAGACGATAGCAGAACAAAGCTCATACACGTAGTTCTAGGAGTGCTGTTTAGGTTGAGGAGATTGTGTGTAGTAGTAAAGCACTGTACATGATTTTGATACTAACATTAGTGCAGGCCTGATACTTTGTTCCTGTATGCAATAAAAAATTTTACAGAGTTGAACTCATTGCCAAGTTCAGAAACTACTTCAAGTTTGGACAGAGGTGTGTGTTACAGCTTTCTCTATGCATAGAGAAAGGACCAGAGTCCTTTCTCTATGCTCTATGGTTACAACCAGTCTAGGAGTAACAAGGTTCAATGGGCAATGTCTTCTTAAGAATATTTATGGGTCTTTTGTCTTGTGACTAAAGAAAGATGAGTGGAGTTTGAGGAGTCATTAAGTCTGTCTTTGGTTTTTCTTCATAAGTCTATCTTTGGTTTTTCTTCCAATTTATTTTCAAAATAATACATGGTAAGCCAACCCCAAGAATTTCTTATCATGTTTAAAAATGACCTTTAAATATATGGTATAGCCTAGATGTCTCTACTTAAATTTCATTAGATGAAACGACCCTTTTACGGTATTAAATATGCACCATGTTGAATCTGCCCCATGAACCTTGGTGTGTTGTTCATTTCGAACAGTATTTACATGATTTGTAACTTTCCTCGTGCTTCTCGCTGTGCTTTAAGTGCGACTATCATGTTGCAGAGTTAAAAAACAAAAACAATGCACCACAGTACACAGGGCAGATTAAACCATATTTAACATAGCACATATTACCGTGAAAAGGTCTATTGTTTCAATACACAGATGGTACTATTTTTCTGAAGGAAATTTTGGTAAAATCTAACTTGCACAAACTTTAAGTTTTAACTTTCTCATTTGAAAGTTTGAATGTATCTAATTCACTCAGTGTAGTGGTTCCCATGCTCAGCCAAATAAATCTAAACACAATTGAAAATAACAACAAGGAAGAAACAGGAAAAGTGTCAAATCTGACCGCCACTTTTCCACTCGTTGAAAAATAGTAGTATGTTATTCACCCAGCCCATACATAGAGAAGATTTAATGTGTTTGGTCATAGGCCTACTCATCGAAAAAGTGGCAGAAATTGTTGAAAAGGGTGAACAAAAATACCATTCTTAAGACACTTCAGCAATACCAACAAATATCCACATCCCTAGATGTACATGTTCATGACCAGTGTATACACACTGCACTACTCTTGTTTACAATATAATGTACATTCTTACATTTCCCATATTTAATAAACATTAAACAATTGTGTAAAGTTTGGGGTCAAATATTAATCACGCCGGCCGTCTGTTTAAATCGGTAACGACCTGTTTTTTCACAAGTTTTTCTGCTCATATTTACTGTAAAACTCTTTATAGGCCGGTGAGTAATCATTAAGATATGCTGGAAACGACCTCCTGAACAATGCCTGTGTTGTTGTCCATGGGCCATTATGGCTGCCGTGCATTGTTCATCACATTGTATTTGTAAGTAAAGGAAAGGTTCATTTCTCAGGAGTCAGGTAACTGTTGAGTTGAGGTTGAGTGAGTGTTTGTGTTTAAAAATTTACCTTCTTGAAGCTCTGCTTCTAGTTCAGACAACTTCACCCGAATATGGGCCGGTAGCTTTGACGGGTCCATCCTTCGTTTAAACACGGTTATTCTCGGTAAAGACTACACATGAAAACAACGGAGCACCGGTTAAAAATACATTGTACTTGACGGGACCGCAATCTTTTCACTGCATCATCGCAATAACGTAGGCGCCGCCATCTTGAATACATTTAATAAGTGACGTAGGCTAGGTTCACGCCTCGTCACGTGATCAAAATATAAGAAACTACTAACCAGTAAAAATGACGTACCAATAAACTTGTTCCAAGTCTTTACAATAAATTTTAATACCTTCGGACTTTTGCCCTATTATTTTTGAACTTTTTTTTACATACCCTCAAATGAAGTAATTAGAAGTATTTCCAAGAATCCAGGGGAAAATGTGTAGGCCTAAAATAAAATTGTTGTGTGTGTGACTGTTGTTGACTTGTTTGTCTATAAATCATCGCATTAATTTATTTGATATTGAAATAAGAGAAACTGAACTCCAAATTCAAGTTACACCTGAGATGAACACCTTTGTTTACAAAAAGAGTAACACTGTAAATTCCAAGGCATTTCCTGCATGCAAGATACAACACTTGTAAATAATGATAAACTTTACAGTTTGTTGACCAGACTTGTTTTGTAATTTGTTTTTAAATAATACATAACTGCTAAATAAGTTTTAAGGTGTGCTTCCTTTCTTTACATTAAAAGTTGACATCCGCACAGCAATTTCCATAACAAATAGTGAAAGATGTTTTATCCCTCCATTGAGCTAGCTGTAGACAAATCATACCTGCATGGACGTCGTCCAGGGACAAGATCGAGTGACTTATTGCTGCGTTGAGGGCGCTATAACAACTGATCGGAAAATTGAGGCGGTCGAATCCATTACCATGTTACTGTTTTTTGTTCGATCAATTAATCTTATAATCTAATAAAATTAGAAAAAAACTACAAGGCTCTTTGCTAATGTATATGATACCGAATGTTATTTCCTTCCGAATAGTGGGTTCACTCCAACTTTACAACCCCTCTAGATTTGTCAATAAAAAATTTGCATTCAAAATTTTATGGAAGAATCATCGTCATAAAAGGAGAGAGATGGGAAGGTTTCGCCGGGGTCACCGTTCTATTGCCAATGATTTTTAAAATTTTTTTTTAATGCGTTTAATTCAATTTAATAATTTCAAAATTTAAGGACCTGAGATTTGGTGAACAACAAAGCAGTGTTTTAGACGCGAATGATTTTAAGGCCACGCAGGGGACTACAAGGGCGCAAAGGCAGCAGCAAGGTTCGCCAATTTCTACGATTATCCATTAATTGATTAAAATGCATTTTTAAAAAAGCTCTCAGTGTTAAACGTTGTTAATTTACCCAAATAACTGTCAAATCTGTCTAGTTCATTTAGCCACATTTTTAAGAAACTTCATAATATCCTTGATGTGAAATGACGACCGGGCGTCTTGTGAGGGCGCTGTGGCAGTTTAACAGTGTTGATGGGTTCGAGTTGGACTGGGAGAAAGGGTTGATTTATACTAGTCCTGTTGACAATCTGACCTTTGTTTACAAAAAGAGTGACCTAGTAAAATCCAGGGTATTTCCTGGCAGGCAAGATACTACACTGGTCATTTGGGGAAGTTCACAATTTGTGTCACACGGTAACTTCCACAAAATTCAAAAGTCATAAAAATAACCGTTGATCAAGTTTTGAGATGAGCCCCTTTCGTCATTGCAAAAGTTGATAACAAATCAAACAGTGCAATCTCCATAAAATAAGATTTGATGTTTTCTTCCATTTGGCTGTGCAAATCGTGCCTCATAGGAATTCGAAGTCTAGGCTCTGTGGCTCTTTTGTAAACATGTGATGTCACAGGTTGGTCTACAGTTACACTCATTCCTCCCAAATCCAACCCTAACCCTATCGCTGTCCATTGACCAGCACCGCAACGCCTCGCGAAACAAAGATGGACAGATACACCAATTCTATAATAAAACAGTTGGTTAAGAATGATTATGTCTGACGTTTTTTTATGCGTTTTGTTTTTAGTTTTTCGTGTAACCCGTAAAATAACATCAATCTAAAGCCATTCAAAAAAGGATTTCCACCAATAGGGGGCGCGCTAAGCCTTCATGGTTTTTTGCTTGTTCACATTCACACAGTGCCTAAGGCCATATCCGAATTGGCGGCTCTGCTACGGCTACGGCTGTTGCTAAGGGTAATGCTAAGGACGCTCGCAATACTTCAGTGCATGACGACAAGGCGATCCAGCCGTAGCCGTAGCCGTAGCCGCCAGTTCGGACACGGAAGTTCGGTACTATACTGACCACCATTTTGTATAGGAGGCCATGAGATAAGCCTATCACACCAATTGTAATGTGCACCTGGCTGGGTTGCCACAAATTGGTTCTTTTAAATGAATTGAATATTAAAACTTTCTTATATAAATAATATTAATTTGTAGGGGGCTTACCTTTTGTACGTGGCAAAGGTGATTTAAGTGACATCAGTTATTAAATTCGATTAATTAAATTGACTTATGCAAATAATATTGGCGTGGAGTTTCAAGAATTCGGCCAGAAGTTGCAAACACTGACGTAAAATTGTATATCTGACTTCGGCACCAAGACATCACTCATAAGGAACGAATACAAAAGAATAATGCAATATAGAATGCACTTGTTTGATATTCAATTACGTCAGATGGTTAAAAGAAAACTCTTGAAAAATGCACACATGCAAATGCACTTGTTTGGTATTCAATTATGTCAGATGGTTAAAAAACCTCGTGGAAAATGCACACAATGCAATATAGAATGCACTTGTTTGGATGTCAGATGGTTAAAAAAAAACCTCGTGGAAAATGCACACATGCAATATAGAATGCACTTGTTTGGTATTCAATTATGTCAGATGGTTAAACAACCTCGTGAAAAAATGCACACTCATCATGACTGAATCCCACTAGACCGAAACGTATAACAACATGAGCAGTCATTGGCTCTAAGACACCGTTGCTGTCGAAACCTGTGCTCAATTTCACAAAGCACTAAATATTCTTCTATATGATGACTTGTCAATGTCACCATAGTGTAGTGATGACATCATAGTTTGATCAGCAGTTAAAATTAATACATATCTTAAGATTAATCTTAACTTTGTGAAATCAAGCACTGGACTGCTATTTAGGGGGGGGGAGGGGGCAATTGGAGGTTCACAAGACCCGGAGTAGAGACTAGAGAGAGGGGGCGGCCCCGGGAGTATAGTCATAACTGACAAACTCATCCCATTCTTCTATCTTGACATTTTAACCCTGTGTACAGCACGATGTCTGGATTGCAAATCAGTCTTAATCCGTGATTTCCACTGCTGATTATAGACAAATGAGTGATGTCAGAAGACCAAGTAAAGGTTGTGTGACTTAATAATCGTGCGTGTCAAACCCTTCGTAGTTCACACAAAGTATGCTGGATCACGACGGGGGGAAATGTCCGTGGCTGGTTTGAAAATTAAGGGCCACTCTTTTCTCCGAGAATACAACCATTGCGCTCCAAAGTTTTATATAAGAGTCCAATATGGATAATTAATATTGGACGCTTCGCCACGTCGTCGTTCCCAAAATAATCGTTCTCTGCCCGTTTGTTGTCTAAAGGAGGCAAGGTCGGGTCACGGCAGACAAGCTTGATGTCACGAAGTCGTTCACTTTATTTTGAAGGGATTTTTGAAAAGGATTTTCAGAGTGTGGGGTAACAAGTTTCTGTATCTCTTTTGTGTTTATTGTGAAACAAAAGTCAAATGACAATGATTTATGTGTGAGTAATTGTATAAATCAAATATTGAATGCATTTTGTTCGTGCACTGTTACAGAATATCCCGGTGAAATCTGGCTTTTAGTAGTCCATATTCAGCTCATGATTACATTCTGCGTCAATGCACTCACATGCATCCAATAGCCGAGGTTTAAGTCCAAATTTAAGATTACCTTCACAGTGAGAAATACTAATGCTCACTTTATAAAAAGGAACCAGACTATTATTTGTTATTCCCGCAGGCCTCTGTTTCGTAACACAGATTTGAATTGAAAAAGTTATATATGACTGAACCAATCCATATCAATCGTGACGACAAAGGTCAGTGACCCTTTTCGAAACCAAGGCTTCGGTCTGGGCTCCGGCTTATAGGCTCCGTCAGTTATTTTTTGAAATCGTGCGCTTTCGGTACGGGGCTTCAAACATGCAGACGGAGCCTAAGCCGGAGCCTTAGCCGGAGCAAGATCTGAAGCCTTGGTTTCGAAAAGGGCCTAAATACCCGAATAGCAAGCATGGAAGGTTGGTCTTGTTTCTAAACAACCGCACATGGTACATATTGCCAGCAGTGTCGAGTTACAATAGACTATCCCATTGGCTTAGGTGACCTTAAACAGTACCTGTACCCCAAAATGATTTCCGGCTTGATTTAGAGGTTGAAAAAAGAGAAGGAGAGAGAAACATAGAAGTGGGATCGAGGGAATCCTGATTTAAGCCCCAAATACTTTGTGGACGAGGTTGACTGTCTGGTCTATTTATAGATAATTTTGTAAGTCAGCAAAATGGGCGGGTCCGGTTTAGGCAAAAGAAAGTAGAGCACTCGAGGAAACAGACGGGAAATAACACGAGAAGGGCTATTTCGAGGGGGGGGGGGCACCTTGGAGAAATTTACATGAGAAGGGTAGGGGGCATAAACCCTGTTGACCCCCCTTTAGCACTCGTTAAAGTGTACTACTAATAATAAGTATTTATCAAGGGCTTTTACAAGGGAGAAAGCGCTGAATAGAGTGTTGTGAATTAGGAAGCGTCTTAAAAGTCGCTTCCTGAAAATAGTGAGTTCCTGATGCTGATGGGAATGGTGTTCCAGAGTCTGGGGCCAGCTATTGGAAAAAGACCTATCCCCAAGGGATTCTGAACTGTGTAGGAAGAAATGCACGTCATCTCTTGTACAGTTTATTATTGTCTTGCTAATTAATCCAAGGACGGCTGCACTTACTATAGGTATGTAGGATTTCGAGTTGCGGTCATGGCATGTCAATGGTCTGACAAGGGTTGTGAACAAGCTGTCACATTTTCTTCCGTTCAAACACGAAAATATACAAACAAACGAAATGCAATCATAATCATAATCTTACAAATATGTTTCTGTATAGAGTCTATAATTATAGGTTTTCCCGCCCAATTTCAACAAAAACTCAGTCAATTTAACACCCAGCTCATTCAGTATCGTTTGGAAATGAATGCTTCGTTGCATCATCATTCAACAATCACAAAGATCGTCATCATTCGTAAAAGCCATCAGCAAGAGACTGTATGTAAACCGTGAAATTTTACCAGTTGTAAATGTCAACTGAAGAGTGTTGAAAACGTAGTCTTGAACGTCTATAAGTGAAATAGAATTACCAAAACGAACCTGAACGAGAAGAACGAAATCAGTGTATTCACGAACCCGAAATTGAATGCTATGGTAGCTATAAAAAGAGACCCTATTCAGACAGAATAGGAGCCTAAGGGGAAAATGCGTAACTTTGAATGCGTTTTAATGAAAATGAGTTAAAGTTTGCTGAAATTGACCGGGAAAACCTAAAATTATGTCAGGTTATAATGTTTTAATTAGATAAATGGATTCGGCCAAGGACGGCTACCAAATTTGAGTATTTTATTCACCGTGTTTAAAGGTAGGGTCACATTATTGATTTTTGTCAACGTAATGCTGATTTATAGGCCAAATTATCAAGAAAGATACAATAAAAGTCACATGTAAAAGTTTCAGATGAATACAGTTTCTACTTGTTGAGAAAACATAAAACAACTGTCATGGTATTTTCATCAAATTGTCGAATCCATTCACGTTTAGCGAGGTGACAGCGGGTACCGACCGCATACCTGGCTCCAGCATTCACATACGGACACAATTTGAATCTCAAAAAACTCGCCTTGAGGTGAGTTTTGGATATTCACATTTTCCGACGTTCTTTTATTGATTTCTAATCAACGGGGACCGGCACTTCAGACGAAGTAATTTTGCAGGATTCTACCATTACCATCTTTATAACAAGATAGGCTTTCGGATAGAAATTACACAATTTTTGTCGGGTCATTTCCAAAGTATGACCTACCTTTAACAGAAAGAGTAACCTTGATCATTCCAGGGTATTTCCTGGCAGGCAAGATGCTACACAGGTCATATGAGAAATGCTACCCTTTTCATCGTAGTTACCACATAAAATCCACACTTGTAAAAAATAACTGCTGAATAGTTACTTTCAAAACGTGACCCCATTCTTCATATCAAAAGTTAATAAAAATCAGATTGCGGTACAATCACCTTCAAATAGAATATTTTATGTTTTCGTCCATAGCATTGTGTACAAATTGTACCTGCATGAACTTCAGGCTATGTGACTATATTGTGATGCTACAGGTTCATGGTATACTGGGGGGGGGGGGCAACTCCTTCAACCGATTGTTCCTTATATCAACTTCACTCTCAAGTAGTTTCCGGATAATGGACCGGTAATCTTTTAATTGAGCTGTTATGTCGCTTTACAGCAAACCTTCAAGATGACAGATGAACGAATGTCAAAACAGAAGTTCAGAATATTAGATGTCAAAGGAAAAGTATAAATATATACATATATTTTTATGACAAGTAGGTCTAAATATTTGAACGGTAAATTAAACTGTGTATCTAACAGTTGTTAAAGTTCTGGTAGAAGATCGACCAGTCAATCTGGAAGAAAAAAACCCCCATCATCTGTTATTTATTTATTTTTTAAAGCTTTGTTTGCAGTTTTATTTAGACAGGGTAGACTTATCGCTATTGCAACTGCTATCCCTAAGTACCCTGAAGTAAAATACAGAGCAATAAGAAAATCATGAATCAAAAACAGTAAACTGAGAGTTAAAAAAAAACAACTTACATGGACACAGGAGAAAAGTAGAAGATAATGTCAAATTATGTCAAGTTGAAATAGTTATCACTTTATCGAACTTTTAAACAGTTATGGGTACTGCTTTGGTGATATTTTCACCGGTCAGTTAAAAAAAAAAAAATTCCCCTAAAATCTGGGCGATCTGGGAACTCTTCATTGTTAAATCTCATCTAATTAGTCTTCATATAATTCAGGATCAGGTTGGTTTATAGTGGTACCCCTTTTTCCTTCTTTGACTTTCAGCTCTCTGTGCCCGGGTTCGAATCCCGATTTCGACCATAGCCTGACATCATTACTTTGTGTGTGTGTGGATAGGTATATACATTCAAACGGGCAACAACAGAAGAGGACAATAGGGTGCCCGGTTGGGTGAAGGTCCCCAGTTGGAAATTGTGTACATACCCAATGGAAGCTGCTGCCAACAAAGTTTAAAGTACAACAAAAGGAGGGACGACATGGGCGTGTAATTGCAGGTGTTTACACACTTAATTTTGTGTGAGCTTACGGGTTACACAATGGAACAACGGACCCCACAATAGAATTCTTTAGAAAAGGGAATAATAGACCCCACAAACCGGATCCGTAAGGTTGTGTGTCTACCCATTCAAACCGAGGACTTTAACAAAAGGGATCCGGAGGACTTCAACAAAAGGGATCCGGGTGTTTGACAGAGAGAGAACGTTTTCGCTTTGCTTTCGTGTACAAAACCAATGGGAACGTCTCTGAAAAAAAGTCAAAACAATGGGAGAACAAAGAGGAGTCCTCTATTTACTTACACATTCAAACCGGGGACCTATAACAAAAAAGGACAAGAGGGTCCCTGGTTGGGGAAAGGTCCCCAGTTGGAGAGCGATGTACAAAACCAATGGGAAGCTGTTGCTAAAAAAGTTGAAGTACAAAAACCCCAGGGACGTATAGGAGGTCCCCGCTTGCAGGTGTTACACACTTGTGTGTGTGTCCTTGGGGGGGGGGGGGGGTGTCCAGTCCCAAAAGTTGATAGCTGCGTCGTGGTTTTCGTTTCACAACTCAAACCTCATCTTTTTGCATTTTTGCGAATCCATATTTTGTTAATTACCTTCCATTTAGATAAACACTAATGGCATTATGACAACCTTCTGAGAAATATTTTTTTTGGTAAAATATTGGCACTACCGAGAATTGTTTTTTCACATTTCACTTCAATAAATCTGTTCTTTTTATGGTCTAATCTGGGTCCAAGTTCATCTTTATAAAGCCTGGATTGGTCCAGTTACCATGGAAACGGGTATGACTGGGACACAGTAGAACAAAATCCCCAGATGTCTATATTTCAAATATGAAATACATCATATTTGGTAAATGTTTGTTTAACATCACACCGGATTCGAGTCTAATTGGATAGCCGATGTGTTCCGCGCACACACAGTGAGTCAATATCAAATGCTAGCCCCCCAGTTAGTCATAGCCTTCATTACGCCCGCACAAAACTAAGAATTCAATCCCGGATATAGCCTATAATTTGACCTTTGCCCGTTCTTACGTGAAACAAGAAAAGATAAACCACGGATTAAGAAAGGAAAACATGGACATTTCTTCGATGACCAATCAGAAAAACACCGAGAACTGTTGTTGTGCAGGGGGGGGGGCAGGTGCTGTCACGGTTGTGACAACAAAGAGGCCTTTATCATGGTGCCGTCATCTTGTTTAACCCATTCAAATCAATGTAATCAAAACGAGGCTGAGGGTAAACAAATAGTCTGGCCCCGTTTTGTTTCATGAGCATCACTGTTTATTATTGCATACGAGGCACACGACAGATGGTGGAATTATAACAAAGACCTATACCGTAAAATTGGGGGTAACTTTGGCAGGTTTTTGTATGAATAGTGCATGAATTAGGGGCATCTTTAGCAGCTTATATGTTTTGTGTAAAATAGAGAGAGAGAAAAAAAATCTATAGACGTAAACGGTGTGTTTTCTTTACATTTGATGCCACACACAGTGATTAAAAAACCCAGCCTTGTTCAAAATGTTTTGTTAATAAATTATACATATATTAACAAATTAAAATAAAAAATACATATATAAAAACATATATACATACATATTTGTTAATATATTATTATTTACTCAGAAAATAGAGATTAATTACAAATGTAAACTTTAAAGGTTACTTGTTTTCCTAAACATAATACCATAGAAGCTGCGCATCGCGATTTTACCCCCGGTTAAAAAATTAATGCAACCCTGCCAAAGTTACCCAGGGTGCCAAAGTTACCCCATCTTACGGGATACCTTTTATGATTAGAACACCAAACGTCTGTGTTCTAATTGATTCAATTGATTAACTCACAGATAATAATTTGGCATGAGGATGATTTCAAATCATCTTCATCATCACTTCATGTTAAACTATGCAGGCTATTTGTTGCTTGAGACTACACAAGTCACTGATATTTGACTTTCATTTCAATATTTTCTGTAATGCTGATTTAGTGCAATATTGTACACACCCAAAACCCCAAACTGACTGTTGTTAGCAACAGCAAAAAAATAACATCATCTCTCAATCCAAATCAACTAGGACATCTCTGTAATACTTTTCTCTATAAGTAACCCTCGAGCCAAAAGTGAGCCTCGTGTCCCTTATATAAAAATGTGACTGGGGATCTATAAAATGTGGGCAGGAGATCAGAAATTATCCCGTAACAGCGCATTGACTCAATGAAAATGACCGGGGGCACGTGAGTTTCACGCACGGCCTGACCTACAAGAAGAAAAGCTCGCGTGATTCTCGTTCACTCCTCCTCTGCGTCTTGACTCGTGTGGGGGACAACTCCATCAGGGCTCCCCCCTTTTGTCAGCTCACAGTCCCACACCGGATCACTTCTGTTTAAACTCAGAAGATAACAAATTAATTGCTCCAAACCTCAAACACAACACTTGGAAAGGATACAGATTTGACGACATCTCGACACAAAAAGGTAAGTTTGCTTTGATGTTCAAAAGTTCAAAAGGCTAAATTAAAGTTTGGTTATACACCGTAACAATTTCCAAAGTTTTAGTCTGGTGTCTGAAAGACAATGTACTGTCATCGTCATTACATTCATCCCATCGCACAAATGCTGTAATACATAGCTGTCAAAAAGTTGTTTTCAAGTTTCTGTAAAGGTTATGCATGGTATAGGTCAATGCAAGTTTTCCTGTTTGAGCGCTCTCTTCTCCCGCAAAAGAGAACTTAGAAAATGCAATGATTAATTAAAGTAGCTTCTTCCGTTTTCCCTGGTACCCTCTCTCAAACTTAGCGTTTCGTTTCTGTGATAAGGTACGGACGGAACCAGCGTCGGTAATGTCTACCTTCCGCGGGGTAAAAGTCAAATGCTAAACGGAAACCCGAGTGAAATTTCCACTCAATTTTTTTTTGCAGGAATTCTGATTTGTATTCAAAGGAAAGCGATCTAAACATCCAGTTGTTTGATTTTGTGGAAAGTGATAGGTTTTCATAAAGTGGTTTTGATATGAATGCAAGAAGAAAGAAAAACAATCAAACTGTACTATTGACAGTACATTTGATGCCGAAACATCATTATGAGCAATGGACCTTTCACAGTTGCTTGTTTTTATACATGTCTTAATTAAACGAGCTAAAACATTTAAATCTACACATTATCAAACATTTATACATTGAGTACTATAAATTATGACCTCATTTTAAACAATTCCCTTTCCTCTATAGATGGAGTCAATACCGCAAATCGTTTATTCCTTCTACAAATTGAACCATTGATAACCATGTCATATATTAATTAAGTTATCAAGTCAACAGTCACCAATGAATTGTACTCAATTAAAGTGATTAATTGGATTACATACTTAATTATCAATCGCAAATTTGGTTCGTTTGGAATATTATTCTCTTGTCAAAATTGTTTGAAGATATCAAACTTTTTCTAGCCAGGCGCAGATCCAGGAGGTATGAGCCCGGGGAGTCCAGACCCCTTTCTTTTTTTCTGTTCCTTCTGTAAAGAATCTAAACTAATTTTGCTTTCTTATATAACCCTAATTTCGTTACAGACCTTGCTTCATTTTAATGTTCCTAGTCGAACCCATTGGTTGTTAAATAACTCAAAAATATTATAGAGATCCTAACCATTTGATTGTTTTTGCCGTGCTACCGTGCTTCGAAAAGGTGCCGGTATACCATTATAATTGATTCCCTTCAAAAAGGTATACTAATTTATTCCCATTGCTCATTATCATCACAACCATGCAGTTTTGTGTTGATATGTTTGTTTACCTCTACCCAGTAAAATTCCTGGGTCCGCGCCTGATAACTCTCCAATACATCCTATACATTTTAACTAATCATGTTGGCAATGCAGTTATTCCAAACTAAAGGAAAGTTAAGGACATCTTCGTACTACACAGACAAAGAGAAAATAAATTACGTTAATCGGCTGTTGAATTTCATACATTTTGTCAATCATGCACTTAATTACTTAAGTTGCTGTAGTAGGGTGATAAATTGATTAAAATTTATTCAAGTTGAATCAAAATCAATTTATTTATGTTTTATTATTTTTCTTATGTGATTTTAACATTGACATATTCAATAAAACAATTGTTCTTTTGTGATCAATTTCTAAAACTAAATCTAACGCGATGGAAAATAATGATGATGTTTTGAATCTGATTTGTTAGTCTGGTGCCAAGATGTACGTCGGTCACTCGGACGATGAGGAGGTAGTGATAGATAAAGGGTACAAGCAGGCTACGTCAAAGACACTAGATGGCGACATCAGTAAGTCAATTATTAGAACTGCTCCTTGAAACTTAGTTCCACGTTAGGCCTATGCCCTAGCTAGGCCCAATTTCACAGAGCTGCTTAAACAGAAAATGTTGCCTATCCATTTTCTGCTAAGCAAGGCTAAGCAGGAAGCCAGGCACACGTGGTACGTGCGGGTCGGTGTTTTGGCTTGTAACCTTATTCTTATCATTGGACAGCAAGAGTTCTCGACAGCTAACTAATATTATTTGTCTGCATTTAACGATCAGCAGCCCAAGTAGGAATTTAAACTTTCCAAGGTGGAGATACAATAAGATTTGCAGTAACAACATGTAGGCCTAGGGCCTACACGAAAAATCATATTTCTATGAGTTGTGGTGAACCTTTCTGAACCAACACAACTCAAGGAGAGATATTTATTATGGTTTTACAGAAATCCTATATAGACTAGCAGTTTCATAACATTTGGTCAGACTACAAGCTAGTAACGGACTTATCGTTATAGCCTGATTGAATCTTGGCAAAAACTACTGGTTCTGGTACCGCCCCACAGTTTCATTTCTGAGAAAACATGCTTCTTGTACTTTCGTTTTTACGATTTCATTTCAGACAAATTATTTATTCTGGTGGAATCGGTTCATTGTTAGATTCGCAAAATGAGAACATTCTATAAACAATTGTTTGATGTTTGTTGTCAAAAGTGAAAAGTTCTGCACCACGGGTTTAACAAAAACTCAAATCGAGGATTGTATAAACGACTTTGAAACCAATCAAACTTGACTGGAAATATACATAAGTTATTTAGGAACACTCTCGGATACACCGGTCAACTCACCAGCGTTTTTGTTACGCTCAGTTTTCACTAAACTTATAAAACACACATCCTGGTCTGCCAAAAATAACTTTCATAAAATAGACTTGATACAAAACAGATCAACTTCGTGTGTACAGAGCCTTCCAGAGTTGATTAATCATTTCCAGTTTCCTTGGTGAGGTTCAGGCAGGTTTATAAATAGCTTCAGAGTAAATGATCGAATGGTCAATTCTTGAATAAGTTCCAGTATTAAAGGGTGTGTGCAATAATTATTGGCAATAATTATAAATATTCACAGACTTGCACACAACTTTTTACAAGGTATAAAGAAAAAGATGGTCACGGTGGGAAACTAAAACATTACTTTATTTTGCTCGAATTGCTGAAGTTTTTGAGAAAATGAGTAAAACAACTATATCTGTTTGATCTTACGATTTCAAAACTTGATGTTTGAAAACAATGAAAACATATAAATAATTGTTCACGATTTTCTCGTGACTTTGATGACCCATTGAGCTTAAACTTTCGGGGGGGGGTGTTAATTATTCATGTATAATGATTAAAGGGCCGCATAAACTGTGGATACCGGTCTTTGACAATTATCAATGTTGTACATGTGCTTTAAGATCGGGAAGAATGTCAAAATGGTGATAGACTTGTATCACTCTGCCATCACCTTTTTCGTGTTCCCTGTTTGTAGTAGCAATAAAGAATAACGACGTCCATTATGGCAAAAAGGGATTAGACTATTTTTCCTTTCAGCCTCGGTCTGGTTTAAAGGCCTGTACACTACTATGGTAAGATCGAAAAACGCAAATGTTCACAGATTCACACATAACTTACACGATTTAAAGTAAGTAATGGTAGAAAGGGTTCCTTAAAATATTTCTGCCTAAAATGCTATCGTTTCTGAGAAATGAGTCAAACAATAGATTTTATCACGCGTGATAATAAACTCGATGTTTGAAAAACAGAAAACACATGAGGTCTCTTTTCACTATTTTCTCGTGACCTCGATGACCAATTGAGCTCAAATTTTCACAGGTTTGTTATTTCATGTATATGGTTAATCACACAAAACATGAACTTTGTTTGCGACTGTTTTGTCAGCTCTACCAATCCTGTATAATACCTTTAAATGATAGGAGGACACGAGATGACATAGCAAAGACTAAAGTCTATAGTTCCTGTAGTTGGCCGAAACAAATCAAACTAAAAACCACATCTCTCCTTGTAGTCTCAAGGAAACAAAAGTAAATCCACGAGAACAAAAAATGGGACCACACCCATAAAAAGGGAGGGGGAATAATCGTTAACGGAAACATTACGATCAAACCGTACCCGAACTGTTCAGTGGAAATTGTCGAAACGGGAGTGTTGAGTGTACATCGATGGTTTTTTGCACAATGTGCTTTTTCCTCCAAAAATGTGGTGGTTCGAGTTAAATCCAGGGTCAATTTTATATAACATGTAATTAGTTGACGTTTACTGGCTTATGAGGCGCCCATTGGCAGAGTTAATATTTCATAATAATTGCTTTACCGTAAAACTTCAAAATACACACTGTAACTTTGAAGTTTTTACGGTGAGTCAGAAATTATGGCTTCGGAAGTGGCCATGACCGGAATGCCAAAAAGTCCCATTAATCAATGTTGTCGTTGTAGCCACTAGCCGTAGCCAATGGCCATAGCCGTAGCCAAACTCGATTGGTTCGGACGCAGTTTCATAATTTAGACGAGTGACGCAACAATTCAAATCTTATGTGAGCTTGTGCAAACGCCGTGAAATCTTCTCGAACGTTTGTGAACTACACTTTTTCGTACACGAAGGTTTCTGCTATTTAAAGCGCAAAATTATTTACTAACCGGTTTAAACCAGCTTCATGAAATTGGGGCATGTTTTAAAGAGTAGTGTTCGAAAAATGAGCTTGTGAGGGCGGGTAAGGTAGCCCACGGTACAGCTAAACTCATGTTGTACAAGAAACCTAATGAGGCTGCAAGCGGAAAGAGTCTGACTCCACTGGGTTACGATTAGGGTCAGTGTTAATGCTACTTTTGTATATACAGGGGACACGACCATGATGATCGATAACTAAAGGAGCCTCCGTGTTGCCCTGACGAACTGAAGACTAATTTAAATGCAACGAAGTAACTTGAGTTTTTAGAAACATTCTGTTTCTAATTTCTCAATTAGTGATGAACCCTTCTAGGTAAATCAACAAATATTGAATACAAAAAACAACAACTAAAAATTACTTTATAAATAGACAAGTTTGTTTTTCAAGTAGGCATTTACAACTTCCTTTTTTTGGGTTTATCAATGAGACGGTGCCCGTCTCTCTACCAAGATAAAAAAACCACATGTGACTGACCAGTTTGTCAAAATGATTGATTCTGGTACCTAAAAGCCAATAGGGATTAGCACAGCGAGTGATCACCCCTTAATTTGATTACCTCGTGGTTACCGGCGTTTCACTTTCCATGTATCGATTCTTTGTATCTATGTTGGAGTTCTTATACGAGCGGTTGGCTATTTGCCAGTTGGTATCAGAGTCAATCATGAGCAATGTTCGAGATGGAATGGTACGTAGATAGCAAAAAACATAGTAAGGAATAAGACATCTCAGGCTCCAAACAGATCATCAGCACAAAAAAAAGCTGTGCGCTGAGTAGTATTACAAGGAAAAGGGAATACAAGACTATACGAACAAAGTTTTTATCGAAGTTTTGTTCAGACACAAAAAAGTAAGAGGTGAATATTTTCAAAGTGACACAGAAGTTCCTCCCTTGTTCGACGCATGTAAGACTGGAACTTTTCAGAGACGTACATTTAGATGTATCCAACAGTAGAGTGCACTCTAAAAACTCCCGGGTCAGAATTTACCCGGATGCCGGGTCCCAATGAGCACCACTCAATTCCGGATCAAGCTGACCCGAACATGTTTAATAAGTGGGATTTGAACTCGGATTATGCGTCATTTCTGGGTCATTTTGACAATAGATTCCGGGTCGTACTTACCCAGAAATGGGTCAGGCACCACGGAACCGGCTCCGGGTTAAAATATGATCTGGAAGTTTTTAGAGTGTACTCTGTATGTAAAATAGTTACATACTATGGTCTTGATATTTGTGTTTTTCACCCATACACGGGTGTGTGATAGGCACTGTATACTTTAATTACTTTCTCATGGTTTTTACTCGAACCTACGACCTTTGCCATTTCAGAGCAGATGTCTTAACACTGCACCACCGAGCTTGCCCGGTGGCTGCAGCTAGAGGCCAGTTCGGCAACTGTATTCTGACATCTATTAAAGCTATGGACCTCACGGTGTCTATATTCTGCCTTTTCCCTCAGCTCGCCGCCGTCATGACATGTACGTTGGAGTGCACATGCCACTCCACACCAAGACCAGGAACTACAGTACGAAACAGAAGAAAGGCTCCGAAGTGACAATCGGAGATGGTGGTGTGAGGAACAGTTCCGGGCCGGTTACGTCAAACGGGGTAGCCATAAACGGCGTTCAACTCTACGATGGTATGTAGGATGTTTCATTTCAAGCACAGCGCCCTCTTTTGAAAATATGCATTATGAACGCATAATTAATGTTTAAGATGTCACATTGCAACCTTTCATTGATAGCAATAAATCATGAGATATCATTCTTAAAGTCCCTGAACTTACTTCGGTAAACAGAATTATAACTCTTTTCATAACTGAATAAAAAGTTCAACTTTGTCAACGATTTGTTGGTACATGGATCGCTAACAAAATAGCGAATGATGGAGATCTGGTATTCAAAACTAATCAAATCTGCCATGAATGAACACAGCCTTAACATTTTAAGTTCTTTAAAAATTTGGGCCTACGGTTTTATTATTAAAGCTAAACCAATAATTCTTAAGCTACCGAACTCCCGGGTGAGAATTGACCCGGATTTCGAGTCCCAGAGGGCATGACCCATATTCCAGGTAAGGCTAACCCGGAGTAAGTGGTTTACAACAATGATATTTTAAATCGGATTATGCGTCAGTTTGACCAATTTTTGGGTCGTTTTGACACATATTCCGGATCACAATGACCCAGAAATGGGTCACCCCCAAGGGAACCGGATCTGGGCCAATTCAAGAATCTGAATAATATTATGATTTCAGGTGAAACTGCTGCACAGCGAGTGAAGTTTCTCCTGGGTGGGGACGGGGAAAAACTCGGGGTTGAAACCCACGATGTCTTCTCCGAGCTTGAGGAACTTTTCTACGACGAGGACGGCAAGCTTCTCGAATGGAAGGAAACTGCGAGGTGCGTGACTTTTCCATTTTGTTCAATAACCAAAACTAAAAGAAGGCAGAAGCAGAAGTGCTTAAATAAGTCACGAAACCCTTGTAATTGAAACCCTTGTTCGAGGAGCACATCGACAATTTCACATTGATTGCCGTCTTCAATGCAACAATATTACATCATGAAAATTCCTATTTTTCACTGATGAAGACAAATTTACTTTAAAAAATCTTTAAAAATAATTTACTTTACCAGCCTACAAGAGAACTTACCCCAATTTCGTTGTATAATAGTATAGTGTATTTCGAAGCATCGATATTGTTTCAGTTTAGATTTCGAAACCACTTTTCAAAATCATTTTAGTTGTGTGTAAAATGATAATAAATACTGGTATCTATTGCCTCCATTGGAAGAAAAAAAGCAATATAATCCATAGGATCCTATCACTGTCCGGGAAAAAAAATTGGAGTAATTCTTCCTTAAACATTTCCCTTGTAGATGCTGGAAGATTGGGGTAAGTTCTCCTTAGTCTGATTTATACTGTTCTGAAATAACTCACTGTGAGGTTTAAAGTTTCCTTCGTTCAAGGCAAAATTTCCCTAAGCACGTATAGGCTATCTACAATACACAAACTCTATTAGCATGGCTTATGGCAACGTGACTCGAGCTGCTTTCGGTCCCTTCATACAGGGGTCATCATTAGAGGCTAAACATTTGTCATTTCCTCGAGTGCGTGATACATAGATGCTGACTACCTCCCAGTGAAGATTGATTCTATCCATTTATGTACATTTGGGTGGTGTGATTAGGTAAAACACATAGTCACAGGAGTATGGAGGTCACAGGGGCCGCATCAAGGCCCCGGAAACTATCGCGAGGCTGTCCGATGCCATTTTATAGCATTTTAGTCACTGTGGTATGTCCCTAACTCCATATACAGTTTTATTGGCAAAAACAATGCAACATAATCAGATTTGTTTTGTATGATAATGAAGCCCAGCAGTTTGAGTCTTCTTCACATGCAAATATTTTCTGAATCGTCAAACAGGGACGAGGAGCGTTAAAGGCACTGTACACGTTTAGTAATTACACAAAATATATTTTAGCATAAAAACTGACTTGGTAACGAGCAACAGAGAGCTGTTGATAGTATAAAACATTGTGAGAAACGACTCCCTCAATAAAAGACTTCTTGCAAGAAGCCTTTTTTTCCTATCTGAAAGCACATAAATTTGTACAACAAGGGTGTTTTTTCTATCGTCATTTTCTTGCAACTCCAATGACCAATTGAGCCCCAAATTTTCACAGGCTTGTTATTTTATGCATATGTTGGGATACACCAAGTGAGAATACTGGTCTTTGACAATTACCAAACGTGTTCAGTGCCTTTAAATAGCATAATATTTTTTCATAAAGTTAGTATTCATTTTGGTTTCCACAAACAGGGTTTGTGAATAAGATTTTAGCAATGTTGAATTTAAAGTCATGTGCTATTGCAAATAATGCATGAGTTTGAATTCGATTATCCCTTAGAAATTATCGGGAGAGTTCGATAAATATAAAAATCAAAATGTCTGAATTTAAACCAATGTAGTAGCTCCACTTTTATCTCCAATCTGACAAGTGGCTGGGCCTGTCGATAGAGATCACTGCTGTTATAAACCTACATAGTCTGCCACCTAGCGCTATTCTATTTGGAAAACTCTACTATTGAAAGTTGACGTAATGGGAACAGTCCCGACCGACACCCGTGATACACCGTGGACAGGCACTAGCGCACCGTGTCACTCCCAACAAGTGTTGAATGACACAGGGAAATGTGACTCGGCACAGGTTTCTCGAAAAAGGGTTCTTGCATTTTTTTTTATTCACGCACTAAAAACTTTCTCTTTTCTAAATTGATCCAATAATCATACAATGATACAATTGTTAAAGACAAAGTAAATAATTGGTAATTATTATCGAAAAACGGTAATTGATTAGTATCTGAAAGCTTACTGTAGTTTAGAAAGTTTCTGGAGAAATATTGTTAAAGTGGAGAAAACAGAAATATGGAAGACCTTAAAAATCACCACTGCGTAATGCTTCGATTGCCGAACGTACAAACGTGCACAAAATCCTTTGACAAACACCAACCGTTTATTTAGTATAGGGCAGATAGGGAACTATTTGGGGGTATTGTGCCCATCGCCGTAACTGGGGTAAACTTTTAGGGGGCACAAGGGGTGCACCATTTTTTCTACGGGGGTACTTCTGGCCAAGTTTCCGTTTGCCTTTTTTTAAACAAGCCCATTTTCAGCGCCTTTTTATGTTATTTACTATTTGTTGTAAGATAATCTGGCATGATTGTTAAAAAAAACAAAAAAAATTGTCTGCGTGTAAATGGGAAAATAGTTTTAACAACATCGAAATTATTACATTACAGCGTAAAAAATGTAACATTTTACTCTGGAAATTTCCAATCCAAAAAGTCCAGATTTCAAATGGGGGGGGCACCCCCTTAGTTACACCACTGATTGTGCCTTTGATGATACAAGCATGGAATTTGGAACACATTCAGAGTATGTTATGAGAAAGATTGGCTATAGGACCATCGCAGATTTCTCCGTTGAAAAAATAAACCAAGAACAACAGTCAACTTTCAAAGTTTTCAAAATGGCTGACATTGCTTGTTACTCTAAAATCTGCGATGGCCCTATAGCCAAATATCTTTCTCATGGCATAATCTGACTGTGTGCCAAATTCCATTCCTGTGTCATCGAAGGTACAATCCAATCATCTGCCTGCCGTACTACTACTACAGTTGTATTGAAGACGAGAGAGTGGAAAAGAATTTACTTTTCCCCCAAACCAAATGATGAAATATACATTTAAAGCAAAGGAAGACCAAATCGAAAGATAAGCGTTATTCGAATTTTTTATTCGGCACTTATTCATGATTGAAATTGGGTTCACAACTTGCCCGAGGTTGATCATCGCAAGTGTGTTACATCTTATGCATCCGTTGAGCCTAACAAAAGCAGAAACAAAATAAACGTCAATACTACTAAACAGGATTTCCTATCCACTGTCTGAACATGAATGACTCATTTTGAAATTTTGCAGTTCAAAGTCTATTACACTTAAACTGAAAGATACCTCCACGAAATTTCCAATTGACCTCCGTGCTACATTCGAGGAGGGCTCCCCACTCCTTAGCGACGGTATCTTTGTCAGCGTTTTGAGTCAGACGCTGAGGACTTCCTGGCCTTACGACCTCAGTTTGTTACAAGGCGGATCATTTTTAAGTCAAGCTTTGGATTGGCAACTACGAAGGAGCCTTGACGTCACGGAAACACCCCCACGGCCTGTTAATCACCGCTCGAGCTTAATTGAGTTAAAATGCTGCACGGATCTTTGAAATAACAACACAAGGAGGCAGAGGATACCAACTTGTTTTGTAATTTAAAGGCCCTGTACACTATTGGTAAGATCGAAAAACACAAACGTTCACAGATTCACACATAACTTGCATGATTTAAAGTAAGTAATGGTAGAAAGGGTTCCTGAAAATATTTCTGCCTAAAATGCTATCGTTTCTGAGAAATGAGTAAGACAATAGTTTTTTTATCATGCGCGATAAAAACTTGATGTTTGAAAAAAACAGAAAACACATAAGGTCTCTTTTCACTATTTTCTCGATACCTCGATGACCAATTGAGCTCAAACTTTCACAGGTTTGTTATTTCATGCATATGTTGAATCACACAAAATGTGGACACTGATTTTGAGCTGTTACCAAAAGTGTACAATACCTTTGGTTTGGAAGGAGCCTCATAAAGTGGACTCGTCCTAGTAGGTTGTTTGCCTAAAATTGGAACAATGTATATAGGCTATTTAATTTTACAAGGAAAGAATAACTGGGACAGTCAAGACTTTTGTTTGCCCGTGGGATGTTTGCATTAAAGGGACACGTTGCCTTGGATCGGACGAGTTGGTCTATAAAAAGCGTTTGTAACCGTTTTTTTTATAAAATGCGTATGGTTAGAAAGATATTGCTTTAAAAGTAGAATACAATGATCCACACAAATATGCCTCGAAATTGCGTGGTTTTCCTTTTACTTTGCGAACTAACACGGTCGGCCATTTTGTGGAGTCACAAATTTGACTCCACAAAATGGCCGACCGAGTTTGTTCACGATGTAAAAGGAAAACCACGCAATTTCGAGACATATTTGTGTGGATCATTGTAATCATATGCATTTTATAACAAACGGTTACAAACGCTTTTTATAGACCAACTCGCCCGATCCAAGGGAACGTGTCCCTTTAAATGGAACACTGTATACAGTTTTCCATTCAATTTCTAAAGAGGCAATTTTACATTGACCAGTTGACTGTGGATAATAAGTGTCTAATAAAAAATAGGCGTGTCTTTCTTTGAGTTAACCACATTAGAAGTCGGTGAGGAAAGTGATAATAGGTGGACAATGGAAGTAGAACAAAGTTAATGGTGGGTTGAATGTTTAGTTAACAACATGAGGACGACGGCAATTTTAACATACAATGAGAATAACCAGCAATATGTCTGTGATGTATTTCCACCGTGAAAAGACTTCAAATTCTACACAACATGAGAGCGGTGATGCATTGATGAAAGTATCCAATGAATTCGTCATGATGACGCACATGTGATTTATCAAATACTTTCTATATTAGGTACAAACAAGATAAATTCGATCGGCTTCCAACAGATAACCGGGCAAATTGTGAAGATAGAGAGAACAAAACTACAATCGAAAACCCATAAATAATTCTTGTTGGTAAAGAACCATGACAAGAATAAACATCACGTTAGAGGCATTGTACATTGAGTGTCAATTACAAGATAACATAGACGTACATTATATTTGTTCAGAAAGCGTAACCCTAGCAGCAGTCTCTGTCTTTTCTTTTTTACCAACGGTATTAAAGCCGTAACGTAAAATTCAAAAAATTAAACGATTCAGATGAATCAGTTCTTTCGATTACTAATGTTTAGTCCTTCATCCTTGAGACCTTTTTTTTGTGCGAGTGATGTCTCCATTTTTGAGACCCTGGATCTGCCGCTGGGATTTGACTGTTAAATTTTTCTTCAGGGAGCTAGATCCCAATCTCACGACAGCTTGAATGATTGAAGCCAACCTTGGCAAATAAGTGTCAAGTCATCACAACAGTTACATTGTCTTGAAAACTGTAGAGCATTCAAATCGAAACTGAGAGTTTATCAGTTTTTCTGCGGAAGAGCAAGGGTTAATTGTCAAATTCAATGGGCCTTTCCAATAGAATTTTGGCGCCAAAACAAACCCGTCTTCTCAGCGTACAATGCATACCCTATGCAGCTTTTTCATTTTCAAATGTACATGCTTTGCTTTGCTTAATAAAGGACATTTTGTGAAACTTTGTCAAAGCATTTATGTGTTCATATTTATTTCATGACTGTAAGAGTTACATAAGATCGGTTTTGTTTTGTTTTGCTAATCACAGATGGGTGAAGTACGAGGAGGACGTTGACTATGGAGCAGGCCGTTGGAGTAAGCCTCACGTGGCCACACTTTCTCTCCATAGTCTCTTTGAACTGAAGAGACTCCTACATAGTGGAACAGTGCAGCTGGATATGGATGCTGATAACCTATGGACAATTGCTGGTAACATCATCTTCTATTAATTGGTATTTTCTTCAACATCTTTCACTTACACATACTTTAGATTTCCCTATTATGCACTGAAATACAACTTGCATTTGTTATCTTGTACATTGGACTCTTAGTGACACTTAGGTTGATGAATGCAAAATTGGTTCGTATACGTAAATCAAAACAATGACTTAGATCTTCCATTTCGGAAGCGGCCTTTAAAGCTGACGTTATGTTTAGACCCTGCGTAAAGGCTTTCAGTTTACATAGGGGCCAACAAAGAGGGATTGACCAGAGACCAACTGCCCCTCCCTCCCCCCGCGTTACAGAACTGCACCCAGCTTCATAAAGCCGTATGTAATTGCACAAAATATTGCTTAACGAATTTCTCTGCTAAGCAAAAAGCTAGTCAGGAACCAAGTCACAACAGTGTCAACCACATGGCTAGCAAAATGTTTCTGCTAAACACTATTTTGTCTGTGCTTATATATCAGCCTAATGAGACCTGGGCCCATTTTCACAGAGCTGCTTAAGGAGCTAAGCACTACTACAAGAATATGGTTATCAGCCAAAATGCAATCTGTGACTAAATCTTGCTAATTTATGCAGAAAATGTTTTAGCAATATTTTCTGCTTAAGCAGCTCTGTGAAATTAGGTCTAGCTAAAAATGAAAATGATACAAAGTTGTACCGGTTCTCAATTTTGATTAGAGTTTTTCTCCATGAACTTCCAAGGGGATATCAACCGTTGACTATAATGACCCTTTTTACATAACTTTTACAGACTTGGTTCTGGATAACATGGTTGCAACGGGACAGCTGCCGGATGAGGATAGGCCGAATGTCAAGGAGGCCCTGATACGGAAACATCGTCATCACCTACAGAAAAAGTAACGTCTAATTGTGAAATAATACTATAGGCTCATGTACTTGCAAGAAAATGCATTTCACACACAGAAGGTTTAACAAAAAAAAGTTGTTTTTGCAGGAGGTAGAAAAATATCATTAGAGCATTGGGTTGTTGCTATGAAAACAAAAAGTGGTTTGTCGTGGCCGAGCGGCCAAGTACTCCGGACTCAAGTGTTTCTGATCAGCAGAGTGTCGGTTTGAGTCCCGGTCTTGACACTTAAGCGAGACACTTAACCATTATTGCTATAAGCTGTAGGTCCCGTATGTTGTGCGTAAAGCATTCACATGCACTCACAACCCTGCTCGGTTTTACTACAACTGCAAATGCAACAAGAAGTACAAGAAGATTGTTTCAATCTCTTTACATTTTTAAAGTCGGTCATAAGTTTTACAAAATAACGTGCATAGTTTGCAAAGAAGAGAAAATGCGAAGACACACATAGACTAACAGACTGTGAGCTGATGGGCATGGAAGGATGATGGGGATGATGGGGCGGTCAGGCATCCAATTGAGCTAAAAACACACGATGCATTCATTATTAAAAAGGTGTGGACTTGTGGATACGTTTTTTATGCGTTATGGTTCGAGGACCCCCTTCGAAAATTCTCCAACTGTTGCTCCTAATCTTGGTATACCTTGGGCTGAAAGGGTAAAACGTCTTGCAGATATAGTTTTTCCTCCGCATCAGGTGTCTAAGACACTGCATAACTGTACTCTATGAAATGATCTGTCATTAGTTTCATTGTACATTATTCTTTGAGAACCTTTCAAAAAGTGAAACTACTTACAAACACTCCTAAATCGTTTTACATTTAAAGGTCTAAGGAAGAGAAGCAAATGGAGAAACAAGCAGGCAGGGGAAGACGAAGAAGCAGCTTATATCCTGGTATCGATAGGAGTCAATCTACCGGAGGCGGCCAAAACGTCAGCATGGAGCAAGGTACAAAGATGAATGAAAATGAATAACTGTATGAAGAGTAAAACTGCAATATGCAGGAAGAGAAACCGCTGCTGTTCTTTTCAGTCCTTTTATACAACTAAATACCATTCGAACTGCCTCTAGCTACCGGGCAATCGGTGGTCTAGTTGGTAAGACATCTGCTCTAGAATGGTTCGAAGGGTTCGAATCCCACCCGAGTAATATGCCTGTGATTTTTTTCACAGGACTCGGGAAAGCACCGAGTATACGGTGCTTTACAGACATCAGTGTACGGGTAAAAACCAAATATAATATTCTTTATCCCCGATGCAAATTTAACATCTACTAAACACCAATCATTTGACGCTCTCTTTTTAAAACAATACATCAATGGTTTAAAACGCATTTTGCTATTACTGCCGCTGTTCATCTTGCCACAGGCATTTGTGCTGAATCAATCTAGACTCCTTAGGAGTACGCAGCCCCGGCAGCCAATGTCAACAATTATTTACACCCATTCGCTCCACGGCGATGAGACACAATACAAGATAATAATGTGATGTGGAGTTTGAATCACTCCGGTGACTCCAGCTGCACTACCACATGTCACACCGAGTCGGCTTCGCATAACGTTTTCCAGTGTTTACCAACGGGTGCCTTTTTCCATCGAATTTAAAGAGCGGCTCTAGGATGCTCTCAATATTTGAGTTATTACCTTTTTATGGTCGAATAGACATCGTAGATACCGGTTAATAACCATTTTACACTTAAAATTTGCATTTAGGAATAAAGAATTCAAGTCAAAAATGCACCTCTCCGCGCGGCTTTTTCAGCCGAAAGTCAAAAACGTTTATCTATGATAATGATATGCATTGACCCCTTGACGTCGTTGGCGGCTAAAAACTCACGGTTAGCATTATAAACACACACATAAATGTCTCTTTGCTTGGAAAACAAAACAAAATCAAGAAGAAACCAAACTTACATCATACAGTAAAATACTCTTTCTGTCCATCGAGTGTATCCTAAATTGTGTAATTGTAAAATGAAAGCCTACAGCCTACACGTTGGGTAGTTTTACGCTATAAACAAGCTAAAATTTCCACGGAACTTAACTAAAGCTCCGCAGACCATGAGCGACCAGTGCTGTATACGGTTTGAACGTGTGCACACCAGCGATGATTATTGCAATGTCATGGGAATAACCGTTTTCCCGAGCATGCGCAGAAACGTTAAGTCTATAAACACGCGACTGCTTGATTGTGCGTTGAGTATTATAGGGGTCTCCCCGTGATAATGTCGCGGTCTGCGTTGTTGCTGTTTCGCAGGAATCGCCGTGCCGTGTGTGTACATGTACATGTACAGTATGTTAGGGTTGAATTTGACGTGTAGAGCGATGTACTGAAAATCAAGCCGAGCTGCGGAATCGCCTCGCCTCTCAAAGAACGAAAACCCCCAAATCATAAATCCGTTGTAATTGGCTTGCTGATTATTTGCCTGTTGGATCGTCCTATAAAAAGTCACATTTACGGCCGTATTGATTGCAAATGGTGAAGTTTTGCGGTGTATTTGCGTTAGCTCAGTGCATTCATATAGGCAGGTCAAAACTAACTAGGCGCCGGTGACGTCATGAGTTCCTCGTCGTGGGGTTTGTTTGACCTCGCGTTTTCAGATTTCAGGCTGCGAGTGTTTCGAGGAAAAGACATTTTTACCCTGTTTTAGCGTGAGGTAAGGGACTCATAATAAATTTTTATATTTCTTGGGGACTCCATCTATTGGAAAAATGTAACAGCTAAATATTTCCAAACATCCTGGAGCCCCTCTTTAAAAATGTTCTCAAAATTATTTAACGGTTGCATCCGATAAATAGTGAATACTGATGATTGAACATCATCTGTCTTATTTTGTTTTCTCTTCAGCGGCTGGTCTCTTATCTAAGAAGCACAGTTCCGCCTCTAATCTTGAGAGGATGAAGCGGAACGGAAGTCAAGGATCTCTTGGGAGGATCGAGACGGCAGACAGCTCGGAACAAATACATAAGGAATCGGGTAACAAGGTAAGTTTGTTGAAAATCATCGCTATGGGATCACATCTAAGTAGTACAGTACGTACATCGGATTCGATATACCAGCATCGACACCGCCGCTATGAAATCATCTGTAGAAAGTTATAACGAATATACGTCTGCAGTATTGGGAAGTTTTTAATACTTGTGTAACATTCTTTAAAACCCATCGATAGTGATTTTTTTACACTGCAAAAACTGGGGTGGTAAAATTGACACCATGGGTGTTGTCACGTATATACATACTTAATTGTTTTTCTCAAAATTTTACACCAAATTTCTGCAAAAACAATTACAATGGTGTTATTTTAACACCCATATGACGTTAATTTTGATTCTCTGTTCGGTATCAATATGTGACAACACCCATGGTGTCAATTTCATCACCCTGGTCTTTGCAGTGTAGATTTGTATTACCTTTATTATTCGGCAAAACAAAGCCACAATGGCCAAAGCTTCTCCAGATTGACGACTTTGTTAGCCTGATTTCCCCAAACAAATAATTTGAAGGGTTAAAATAATTCCAGACCAACCTGCTTGTAGATTTTGTGAAGTTCCAGGTGTTTATCTCTTATGAAAACGAGACAAAAACTCTACACCCTGAACTCGAAATAAACTGATCAGCAGAGTGCGGGTTTGATTCCTGGTCTTGACACTTGTGTCCTTTTAAGCAAGACACTTCACCATTATTGCTTCGTTCTCCGATGGGACGTAAAGCCGTTGGCTGGAGATTGGGCGGCATCACCTTAAAAGGTGCTATAAACATGTCTCATCTTTAAAATACCTGTCGCTATACATAACAACTGATTAATAATATTATTGTAGATTTGGTTTAATACAACTGTTTATGTAAGATGTAGGCTTGTGCCATTAAAATCAGCAAAATGATTAAGGGGTGCACACTGTTCATTTGAAAGAGCCATCTTGCATTTAAAACTCACAATAAAATTTTCTCTCTCTCTCTATCCCTCTGGGTCATGTAGTTCTTGAAGAAACTACCGGCTGGTGCCGAGGCGTCCAACGTACTGGTCGGTGAGGTGGACTTCCTAGAGAAACCAATCCTCGCTTTCGTGCGCCTGAGGGAAGGCGTCTTGTTACCAGACATGACGGAGGTTCCAATCCCTACTAGGTTCATTTTCATCCTCTTGGGTCCTCCAACGGGAGACTCTCTGAAATACAGAGAAATTGGAAGATGCGTTGCCACCCTCATGTCGGATGAGGTGAGTTCATTTCCCCTCATCATAAACCTTATGCACATGACGTCATTTTGAGTAGGGCGCCCTCGCCTATAGTGGTCAAAAGAAGGCTGCTCATTGGCTCCTCATTTGCGCAACGCGTACGCGATGATGCGTTTCCATTGTTTCATCATGGCGGCGTGATGACGTCAATGCATAATGTCCAATTTCCTTTGAATATTCATTGACACTTTCAAAGCATCAGTCTTCTCGACTGATCTTTAAAAGTCCAATTTCCCAATCTTTCCTTCAAGTTTAATACAGTCCGTATTTAGTGTTCTTCGCTTGAAGAAGTGATATTATAGATTTTATAAGAAACACTGTGACTGTAAGTTCCCTTTTGGAATTTAAAAGAAATGGTCAAAGAAATAGTCTATGTGTCTCTTAAAAATGTTGTCAAATATATACTAAAATAAAAATAAAATACTCGAAAAGCAAATGAAAACAATTGTCTTTCGGCGTTTTAGAGACAAAATTCCAGGCAATAATAATTATAGTGCTTTATTGTGTTAATTGTTTCATAAATGATGCAAGTAAATTTCACGAAAGGAAGTAATCATGAGAGATGTTAGGCACTCAAACAATTTTCAAAACGCAACATAGACCAACCATAGTTACTGTAGTAATAGTGAAATAGAAATCTTCAAAACTGTTTAACCAAAGCATTTAGAATGAACAATATTAAAAGTTTAAAACTTCCACAAATTCCAAAGGTGTTCCATGACGTAGCCTACAAAGCCAGAGACCGAAACGACCTGCTTGCAGGCATCGATGAATTCATGGAACAAGTTACTGTTCTCCCGCCAGGTAAGGCTATCTCTCCCTTTGTCTGTTTAAGTCCAGGCAAAAAGTAATTGTTATACAGAATTACAGGGATTATTTTGCTTTATTCGTAGTCCAATTATACTCTCTTGTCTTTCTCCGCGATAAACCACACTTTCAATCACCGATCAAGGAATTGATGGTTCGAATCCAACCCGAGTTGCTTCAACAAAAACAAACAACATTATTAAAAGAAAGAAGGTAACAAGCCCCCAAAACCTATATGTATTGATTTTTAATTTGTTTAAACCAACTATTCCCTTAGGAAGTTGGGATCCAAGCATTCGCATCGAGCCACCTAAATCAGCGCCCTCACAGGAGAAACGCCGCCAATCGGAACACTTTACGCATCCCATACCGATTGGCATTCACGTAGAGGACGACGCTAAATTTGAACTGGTGAGGAGTGGAAGGTAAGATCTATAGACCGATCTTTTGTTTAGCCCATGCCACGCCGCCATTGCTGGGACGCTGGCAGCGGCAAGGTTTTGTACACAAAGACATGGAAAAACCGTAGTATTTTTTAACTTTTTATGTGAATTAAGTGTCCTCAACGATTTGCACAATTTCCCTGACAGGACAGCCTTACAAAATGATGTAGAATATACTTATTGAATATTTAAAACTAAACAGAAAGTGAATACTGAAAGTCTGTCGAAAAAACCTTGCTGATGTAGCAGATGTTATACAAGACAGTGAAGATCACACTAATTAAACTCACCAATGTCTGCGCCGTTTTCAGGATTCAGTGTCTGTTTAGTTTCAAATATCCATGTTCAGTGTTCTATACGTCGTTATGTTATGCTGCCCTGTCAAATGCTGCCCTGTATATCGTTGAGAAAGACACCTAGTTCACATAACAAGTTAAAAAGACTACGGTTTTTCCATGTCTTTGTGAACAAAACCCCGCGCTGCCAACGTCCCAGCAATGGCGGCGCGGCGTGGAGCGCTACTTGCGCACTTGGATTGGTCTAACCATCGAGTCTGAATCCACTCTGTTTATAGTCGGGAACCAAGTGTGCACGAGGTACCCGTGCACGAGACACCATTGTGTGTGGCTACTGCACGAGACCTAAAAGTAGCACATGCCTAAATATTGGCCCAACCTTGTACATTTTACCTAGGGTTATAAGTAATAATGGAGGCTAACCATCCTTACTCGCAGCTGAGAAGCTGGATTGCTAAGGACGCGGCTATGGTCGAGCTGCAGGCATGCAAGAGCACCTTTTGCAGCCAGCCACATCGACCCATTAAGACCATGGAGCACGGCCTGAGATCGGAAGTGTTTGCATTTCCCGGAGGAAGGGAAAACCGGAGGGCCCGGAACCCCCCCCCCCCCACACCGTGGCATAGAAGAGAACCAACGCAAAACTCTACATGGCCTTAGCAAGGAATCGCACCAGGACCCCAGTGGCGAGAGGCGAACACTTTACGCACTAGCCACCCATGCCCCAGTGTAGCCAGGCCTACACTCGGGCAGATTTGAGTCCTGGACTACTTGGTGTAGGGTTGATTTTCTGTTGATCAGCTTCAAGAAATATTAGGCCCAGGTATTGGCCAGAAAAGAAGAGGTAATAGAAATGTTTGGCATGTACATTTTGACTTGATTTAATTGCATAGATTGTTTGGTGGACTGATAAACGACGTGAAGACAAAGCTGCCGTTTTATGTGAGTGATTTTACCGATGCCTTCAGCGTGCAGTGTATTGCGTCATTCATCTTCATGTACATCGCTTGCATCACGCCTATCATTACGTTTGGTGGATTGCTAGGGGGCGCTACTGATGATTACATTGTAAGTATCATTATAAAAATCAAAGAAAATATTCTTCGCTTGAAAGAAAGAACAAGATAAAAAACATTACAATACGAATAAACCTATAACCACAACCCTCCTAAACAAACCTTTGTGGGGCAGATACGGGAAATATTTGGGGGAATTGTGCCTTTGAAGCATGGAATTTGACACACAGTCAGAGTATGTCATGAGAAAGATATTTTGCCGTAGGCCATCGCAGATTTTTCCTTTTGAAAAAGTAAAGGTAGTATAACAAGCAATAGCAGCCATTTTGAAAATTTAGAAAATTGCTTGTTCTTCTGCCCATATATTTTTGTAAAAGACAAACATATTATCTGCAATGGCCCTTTAGCCAATCTCTGACTGTGTGCCAAATTCCATGGTTGTATCATCAAAGGCACAATCCCATCACTTACCTGCCGTAGTGTACTATTAAAAATATCAAACGGAAGCATATATGGCTGAAAAGGTTATAACAACCAACACTATTTGTACACTGTAACCAGAGCTGTGGGAGTTTTTTAATAACAACATTTGCATTGCTCTCTGTGTGCATTTCCCCCTCTATAATCTACGCAATCATGTGGTTGTTTTTATGGACAGGCTGCGTTTGAGAGTCTTATCGGAGGAGCGATCTGTGGCGTGGTGTACCATCTATTTGCCGGACAACCCTTGACTATCATTGGAAGTACGGGACCAATTCTGATTTTTGAGACAATAATGTTTAAACTGTGCACGTAAGTATGACAAAGCCTTCATTTGGGATTATTACAAAACAGCCATCACCTGTCACTGCAAGGTGACCAGCTGGGCAAAAAATTCAAAGAGCTGCTTAAGCACAACAAGAGGCTTAAGCACAACAAATGCTTCACAGAATAAGGTTACCAGCCAAAATACCAAGTCACATGTGCCAGTGACCGGCACCCTGCTTAGTTTTGCTTAGCAAAAAATTGTTTCTGCTTAATATTTGTCTGCTTAAGCAGATCTATGAAATTGGGCCCAGAGCCAAATTCACAGAGTGCTTTAAATGGACAAGACTGTGCTAAGCGCAGACACATGTTGCTTACCAGGAACAGGTTACTAGCAGAAATCTATCTTATGTGTATTGTATAAGGTGACCATTAATCTGTTCCTTATTTGGTTTCCAAATAATTAATTTACTGTTCATTTTTTTTGTAAATGAGATCTAAAATTCTTGAAGAAATTGAAGGGTGTGTTCGACTCTCTCCGAGTCGGTAGCTTTTTACTTCATAACCGGAAATGACGGAAAATGTGGATCTTTACTAGTCTCGTCGGAGAAGGTTAAGCATAAATAAAGTAATCAACGTGTAGTTGACGTAACTTTTGATTTGTGTGTATTGTGCCCAGAGCTGCGGGACTAGACTACTTATCGTTCCGTCTTTGGATCGGTTTCTGGACCTGCGTCATCTGCGTGGTGTTGGTGGCCACCGATGCGAGCGCCCTCGTGCGGTACATTACTCGATTCACTGAGGAGGCCTTCGCCGCTCTCATTGCCTTCATCTTCATCGTGGAAGCCTTCGAGAATCTGATTGAAATCAGCCACGAGTATCCACTAGAGACGTAAGTTGTTCAAATATTAGAAAGATATTTGGCCTTACAGTTACCCCCCCCATGCAAAGCCTCCCATCAGTTATAACCATTAAGACACGCCCAAAATGTCCTCATGCTCAAAGGCTGATCCAATCACTCAATATGAAAAACAGCTGTCATTGAACTCATGCAAATCATCATATATAAATAACGTGGCGCTCCGGAGGCGGTATGCAGCTATCAGAAGAAGACCTACTTGCAAATCCGTTTTACAATGTGAACATGAAATTGACTTAGAAATTCCTATAAGCTCCCGGCCCTAATTAGTTGATTCACCGCTGTACAGCACTATTGCTGAACACTAATTGTGTGCATGTGAGTCTGTAGTAACATTCAAACCGAGGACTTGCAACAAAGGGGACAATTGGTCCATGAGCGCTATCACAAAGGAAAACAATGGGGCCCACGCTTGTCAAGACAAAGAGTTTAACAAAGGAGGGTCCACACCTGGAGGCCATTGAACACTTCATTGTTTAAACGTTACATACGAAGTGTGGACCTGAGAACACAATAGGTCCACCCCGTGTAGGGGCTTGAAACACTCTGGACTTACACAAGTCTATACAGTGTTTTTTTTAACAGTGTTGAAGAATAGGATTTTTCTTAAGAAAAACAATAGCAGGACCCCTAAAACCGGATCCATATGTGTGTGTGTGTGAGCGTGTCTATCCATTGAAACCGAGGACTTTAACAAAAGGGAATCGGGTGTTTGACAGAGCGAGGACGTTCTCGCTTCGTTTTCGTGTACAAACCCAATGGGGACGTCGCAAAAAAACCTATATGACCAAACAATGGGACAATAAAGAGAAGTCCTCGATTAGCGGGATTCACAAACGTGTGTGTGTGTGCCACAAAATTGCCCTCCTCCCGAAGGAAACATTTTTAAATACTCTTGACACAAAGTCGGGGTGGGGGCAACTTGTTGAGTACATTTTCAAAGGAGGAGGGGTGCAACGGCCCACTGGCCCTCGGTTCTGCCACCCATGCTGTTGTAACTACCGATAATCAAATTAATCCTAAGTCATCTGTGATATGTTTTCTCTCGCTCCCACAGCCATCCGCTATCAAACCACCAACTCAACATGTCAGAATCAGACTGCATGTGCGTCCCGCCAAACGACACCAACAGCGAGTGGATGGATTCTAACTGGACCGAAATATCCTTCGAAGACTGCGGTCTGCTCAACGGTACCCTGGAGGGAGAGTCTTGCAACCATCATCATCCGGTCCCGGATGTCTTCCTCTTCTGTGTCATCCTCTTCTTCGGCACCTTCGTAATGTCTTACGCTCTCAAGACATTCAAATTCACCTCCTTCTTCCCGACCAAGGTAAATGCTGTCTACACCTGCCTTGCTGCAATCTTGAGATAATCCTTGGTGCGATTACACTGGGGACTAAGATTCATCTTAAGATGAGCTGCAAAAACACCATCAGAAGCCATATAATTTGCACTGTGACGCAATGTTTTGCTAGCAGTTGGTAAAAGTGATTCATCTAGACACTTGGTGAAATCCAGCTTAGGGAAGTTTGGCGTAACATGATGGAGGTAACTCTATATACTAGCAGTTTGTACATTTTGACAGTTAGGCCTAGTAGTGGGTTTTTTGACATTTCATAAAGGTAGAGCAAGGAACCCTTGAATAAATTGCCAGTTTGTAGCTTTCGACATGATGTCATCAAATGAACAAGACAAAACGGTCAGTATACAGTACGGATACTGCTTGCATCACTGGCTATTCTTTTTCCAGAGAATTAAACAGCGCCACTCTGACTCCGCAGCATTAATACAATCCTCCCGCCCAGCGCCAAAGCAACCGCAATTAAAGTAATTCACTGTTTCGATGTTCGTCCTCCCATTGTCTTCTTCTCCATTTTTACAGATCCGTTATTTCATCAGTGACTTCAGTGTTTTTGTGGCCTTTATTTCAATGACGGTATTCGACATTTTTATTGGCCTGCCAACACCCAAACTGACGGTACCAAGCCAGTTCCAGGTAAACACGAAATCATACAAATTCTTTTGTTTAAACCCTCGTAGAGTTTTTAAAAGTGTATTTAAAAATATCCCCAGGAGTTTGAATTACTTTGTGAAAACTGCAAACTTGGTTCACGTGGCCCTACTTTAACAACCCACAATTTTCCAGAAGAAACACGGGGATAGACAATTGACAGCTTGCGGCGTTCAAATTGGGTCAAAACGATATATATATGCAATTCAAAATGTATTTGAAAGATGGAATCACTAATCTAGTCTACAATGCATAGCCAATTGAACTTGACTCAAACTCAACATCAAAGTGTATACATTTCGATAGTCATAAAATATTTACTGAAGAAAAATAAAACCCGTGTATGGTGCAGATTGGTTAACTTAAAGTTTGCTACTTTCCAGCCAACTCGTCCGGACAGGGCCTGGCTCGTCCCGTTCTTTGTCAACCCATGGTGGACATACTTCGCGGCTATCGTCCCAGCCCTCCTCTGCGGAATCTTGATCTTCATGGACCAACAGATTACCGCAGTCATCGTCAACAGGCGCGAGAACAAACTCAAGGTAAAGGATAGTCTTGTTTCATGATGCGTTACGATAATTCGACGATCGCAAAACGACCCTCCAACATAGGGCGCCTATTTTCCGTCTTGTCTCCAAATAATAAGACGTAAATGCATGTACTGAAATCCAATTCGAGATAGAAAGCGTAGGCCCTATACGCGTACACACAGGCCCTTTTTACAACGTGAATGTGAGGATCTTGAAGCAAAGACTAAGTCAACGAGAAATAATGACTACCAGACACAATATGGAATATAAAGCATCTACCGGTACTCATGTAGTTCTGAATCGTTCCTCCCGTGCCAGGAAGCTAAACACTGACCTTCCATACACGAACAGATGAGAGATTATTAAAAACCACCATCAAAATATTTTTCAAAGCGGGGTAGACGGAAAGCACCAAATTGGTTTTCATTCTCTCTGACAGAAGAAACGAGACACAGCAAAGACATTGGTTTGTGACATGCGGAAATTGGAGAGGTAGTCTATGGTGGAAAGATGAATTGTATTAGAGAGCTATCTTGAATGAGACAATGCAGTCTGGACAAATGGAGAAGTATTTTTGCTGACAAGATTACTTACAAGTTCTCAATGAATAAAAAAAACCCCAGTTTTACAAATACAAGAAAAAGAATCACAGTGACCAAAACTCAACGTTGCTTTTCGTTGAGTTTCGCAAAAGCCCCCTTGACGTCATCATTCTCGGATAAATATTCTTGTGACGTCATTTTTGGGAGTGGCGTTTCATACACCTGCGCAGTATACGCATTGCAATATTGTAATTGCACTATTCTCAGGCAAAAACAAAAATGAAAAGCCTCTTAAATGTTACATACCAGAGGGAGAGCTTAAATATTACGAAGATGAGGTATAGAAACTTTTCAAGAACTGCTGGTGATATTGATAACGAAGAGGGGAGCTCTCCCGGAGAGAGAAGGGAAAGGAAGGGGAGTGATGACTATATGGTACTTCTTGCTAAGTATCAGTGGGTAAACGATAGTTGTAAAACTACATCAACAAAAACTTTCTGTCCAAATTATAACACACTATTCCTCGAACTTATAACTTCCTACAACAGAAAGGCTTTGGTTACCACTTGGATCTGTTCATCGTCGGCCTGCTGTTGTTCCTCATGTCACTGTTGGGCATGCCGTGGTTCGTTGCGGCCACCGTTCTCTCCATCAACCATGTGGACAGCTTGAGGGTCATGTCAAGTACTGTCATCCCCGGAGAACCGCCAAAGGTTATAGGTTGTCGGTAAGTAGCCAGTATTGCACGATCTTTTTGTTGTTGTCTTACTCTCAGTCGAACTTGGTTATGTTCCAGGAACATAGTGTCCAGTCAATGCCATTGCTGCTGCTGTTGACCCTGAACTTCTGAGCGATCGTAGAGTCGGTTACATTGTCTGAAGTTCCATCACCTGGCAGTGTGAGTTTGTAAAACCAAGTTGATTTCTGCCACCACGGCCCTTGCTATAATATCACTGTCTTTGTGTAGCATAGCTTGAACATCTGAAGTCACACTTCGAGGCTCATGAATAACGCCAGATACCTGCCTAACCGGATGTTGCCAGATGTACCTTTGACCTCGCAATCATTTCACACGGAGATTCGCAGTCAATTCACACGTACATGTACACATAGTAAATAAAAAAACACTACATGATGTACAAACATGCCGACGTTCGAAAGTGCAAGCTGACAAATTGCATCACCTCGGACCAATTATAACACTGTTATGAAAATCATAAACGTCACTGCACGTTTATCCAATAAAATCGTTGTATCCAATGAAATCATTGGGCCTGTAAGACCAGTGCCTGTCTTTATCCTTGCTGATAAAGACAGGGGACCAGTCTATGTGTAGCACTGCTTGCGATTCAGTTAAAGGACTGTCTTCCCCTGATTTGACTGCTGCTGCTGTTGAAGTACTTGGCATTCGAAAGGACCTCCCTCTGTGATGGATAATGCGCGTCTGGGTGTTTTTCTGATTTTCTGTCATAAAATGGTGTACTGGCGAATCTCCCATGAGCCCAATTTCATAGAGCTGCTTAAGCAGAAAATACTGCTTAAACAATTTCTGCTTAGCAAAAATAAGCCGGATACGAGCCACAGATAGTACTGTGGGATGGTATTATGGCTGGTAACTTATTCTGGTAAGCATAATTTTGTTAGCTTAGCTACTTTTTGTGCTTAAGCAGCTCTATGAAATTGGGCCCAGGTCTGCACCTCCTTGTATCCCTTGCGAAACCTGCAGTTGCATCCCATCTGAACTCACTTCATCTCCACCAAACCATAGCATCGAGCTTTAACCCGGAATTCTCAAAGTGCTGTTAACGAAATGCTGCTGCATTCCTTTAGCTTCTTCCCTCTTCTAATCCAAAGCTTCCACTTCATGTTGCATTCATTTTCCACTTGTTTTCAGGGAGCAGAGGTTAACAGGTCTGCTGGTGTTTATCATGATGGGTGTGTCCAGTTTGATGACCAGTGTACTCAGGGTAAGGTTAGCCAAACACCCGAGCTTTGATTGGTAATCGTAACTGGAAAGTGTGTAGAGCCCATCAGCTCTACGAAGCTCCCGGGTCAGAATTGACCCGGAATCCGGTCCCAGGGGGCTGAACTATTTCTAAGTCAGGCTGACCTGGAAACTAGTGAAACAAAAATAAAAAATCAACTCCGATTCTGCGTGAGTTCGACCAATTTCTTGGTTAATTTTGACAAAAGTTCCGGGTCATTAATGACCCAGAATTGGGCCAGGACCCACGGGACCCGGAGTCCATGTCAATTTTGACCCGGGAGTTTTTAAAGTGTACGCATTCCTCAGTCTCCTGATGGCGACCGCAGCAATAGCCGAGACTTTGAGAAGGAACTTAATTCAGAGCCAAATATTTTTCCTAGAAGAACTGAATAACTATAGTGAACCAGAAAAACTACAAATATCAATCTCATTGATATAAGTTTCTCACGCTCACAAAAACAAATGTTCCGTTATTTCCTCTGCAGTTTATCCCGATGCCTGTGCTGTACGGTGTGTTCCTGTACATGGGAATTTCATCTCTTCGTGGCGTGCAGGTAAATTGGATGATGGACCTTTGATGAGCAGCCATGTTGCTCAACTCCAATTCAACCGAATGTAACCAAACCGAGGCTAAAATGAATATACAGTCTTGTTCCCTTTTAGCTTGTGGTTGAGAGATCAATGTTGCGTAAGCTACATATACCCATGACGTAATTTGTTGCGTAAGTTTCTTAGCTTTCGTTCATCAGATATTCCTCTTCCGTCTTGTGTGACGTAAATAATTCGTAATACTGTGTTATAGTTACATCTCGGTAATTATCTCCATTTGTGAATTACGTGTTATATGACGTGATCAGTTCGTCTTTTGTTTTGATTTGTAATGTTCTATTTGCACGTGACGTCATTAGTGCGTACACATTACGTAATCGATTCTGAATCCTCCCACAGTTCGTTGACCGGCTGCTGCTCTTCATGATGCCGGCCAAGCACCAGCCTGATCACATCTACCTTCGCCACGTCAAACTCTGGAAGGTTCATCTGTTCACAGCCATCCAGGCGATTTGTCTTGCTATCCTTTGGATCATCAAAACCTCCAAGGGCGCCATCGTCTTCCCAATTATGGTAAATGACTCTCCAGGAAACGGGACGAGTTTTTTTCTTCTTCATATAGGACTTAGAAGGACACTCAATCAACCCAGTAATACAAAAACGCATCTGATGAAGATTTTCAATTACGAATTTTGTTTGTTTAGTTAACTTGACAATCAAGATCAAGCTCGCTGAAAGGGAAAATACATCATCGGTTTTTGGAAGAGAAAATTAATTGTATCTTTTAGTTTTCTATTAGCAGGCCTACTCATACAGCGAACCCGTAGAAATTGTTTTTGACTGACATTTTGGGCTATGTTTTCAACAAAACAACCAATATTGTATTTGCAGAGACGTGGCAGTCACTACAAAGTTAACTGTATTGAGAGGTGTTTCAGGAAAAATAAACAGTCACTTTCCTTCTCTCCGTTAAGGATGAAAGTACACTGAAGAGAGTAATTGAATATTGGGATCGTGGATATACAGGTTAATGGTTGATAATGAACTTATACTATGGGCATGTGCATTAGAGTGACCCATTAATTTTCATGAGACAAAGCGATTTGAGAGACGTCTGCTGTTTTCGACCCTCTCGTTTTCACTGTAGCTAATAAAATGATCAATCAAAATTGTGTGCTCAGAGTTGATGATAAATCTTCCACGGTTTAAAAATAGTAAACGCCACAAAGCAGTCACAGCCACGAGAGCAAAAGTCACCCATATTAGCCAATGCTGCGGATATGGCTAACACCGTTTGTCACATTGATAACGTTACAGGTAAACAGAGCGAGATAGCCACAATGCAAGGCCCGATTTTGCAAAAAGTAATTTTTTAAAGAATGATTTTCTCTAAACGAATTTTGACAGATGATGCTGTTTCAAAACGAAAAACGTTCAAAAACTTGTGCATATCCCACGGACAATTCACAAAATATATGTAACGTGCAAAATTATTTTTACATGATTTACAAAAAAAATACAACACGCAGACTTAGTAAAAGTCTAACTGTCTTCAATGTTTAGGTCTTGGCAATCGTGATCATACGTAAGGGGTTGGAGTATCTGTTCTCTCAGCCCGAGCTGAGTTTCCTTGATGACGTCATACCGGAGAGTCAGAAGACCCAGAAGGAGAACGAAGACAAAAAGATGCAAGAGGAGTTCGAGGAGGTATGCAATGACGTCATTTTCCCCCAACTAAAATCCAATGACCCAACAGTTTGAGTCATTGAAAACTCAACACCAACACTACCACTTTGGTTTAATGGGCGACCATGCGGAAAATTATATTTTGGTTTTACCCTACGACCGATGTGTGTAAAGTACTGTACTCAGTACTTTCCCGAATCCTGTGAAAAAAAACCTCACAGGCATAGTTCTACACTTATCAAAACTAATTGCAATTTTTTTCTATTGTATCATCTTTTAAAAATATTTGTTTTTGACTATTTTTGTTATATAATCAAACACATAGCATTATCTACCCATGCAGCGAACTAAAGACATTATGTGGAGTGGGGTTTATTAAAATTAAAACCCTCCTGTACGCTTGATTTAACTTTCCTCGAGTTGACAAACAATTTGAAACCATTCACCTGCGCGGGTTGTGTGTGGTGGCACAACTATACATAGAACTAAACTGTGTACACACATTCACCAATGATTATTGCAGACGCGCATATTTTATCTATTGTGCCAAACCATAATGGATACAAATTGAATGGTCAGACAGTAGGACACTAAATTAAGATAAATATTTCAAGAGCAAAAATTAATTGCAGACTTTAATCCGGCATGAACATGATACAGCTATTCTATTCGTTTTTCTCTGTAATTGCTCGATTCCTGAACTATTCTGATATAGGAACATGTTTATAAAAGTTAGGTGAATGACAGCCGTTTGAAAAGATTGAGTTATACAGACCTAGAATACTACAAAATACTTCGGAATATATAGATCAGAAAATTCCCCCACCCAAAACCACTATCAATGTTTTCAAATGCTAGCCTAAATTCTCCTTCACAAAACTGCAATTCATGATACAAACGAAACCCTTTCTTTTTCTTATGGCAGCAAACACGTACTCGAAGCGGTACCCTGACCGTCGCCCTGGAAAGTGGACAGATGTTGAGCATACCTGCAGGAAGGGTAACCTTTAACCCTGCCAAAGACGGCAAAGATGTCGCAGTTGACAGCGATGGTAACATGGGCACTGCGTATGCTCTGCGCACATTGTCCAACAGCCCCCAGCCTCGTCATCGGTACGTACACACTATAGCCCCTTGCACTGACGTCACACGTAGCTACTGCTTGTCAGTAGTCTGCCATTTGGGGTTCGCGCGTTTTGCCTGAAAATAATGTGCGCTGATCAGTAAACACACGGGGAATCTGGTTCCCAAAATGGCGCCACCAAGATTTATCCTAGGTGATGACGTCAGGAGACATGGGTCAATAGGATGTTTTCATTTCCTCTTCAAAAGTTCGCCGTTGTTGAACAACGCAAATTTTTGAATGCAACATTTCGTAATTTGAGTTTTCCCAGTTGAACCTTGCGGACAAATCAGGGACAGCACATTTCATTGACAAAAGGTGCTCACATGGAAATTTTGCTATACACTTTTATGTCACAAGTTTCCCGATTAGACAATGAACTTAGCTATTATAACAAGAAGTAAGTTAGAAATGAGTTTGTTTGTTTGTTTGTTTAGATGATCTTCCCCAAAAAGGGAACTCGGCAAAGCCCCCCACAATGGGATATAAACGCCAAGCTGGCAACATCCAATCTCTCTCAGTTACACGAAGCTTTCCGAAAGGATACAGACAAGGAAAAAATTGCTAAAGCATCATGTTAAAATCTATTGAGAGCTAGTTATGGATGCTCTAAACGAAAAGACGGTTTTTGTTTATCATCTTGCTCTTTATACAAGCGAATCTTTTAGAGCCTCTCACAACTTATAAGTACGAAATTCTTATCTGGAAAAGCCGCAGTCTTCGCCCTCTATTGATCAAGGACCATGATGTTGTAGTCTTGTTTTTTTCTGTTTGAACAAAATGTGACGAAAACGAGCCTTGAAGTGCGAAATAGTTGGGGCCCTTTTCTGTGCAATGGAAATCGGTACTCCATGGAACTATGACAACCACAGGGAACATGACGACACATATTATGAGGTTGCTTGATATTTGGTAGACAGTCGACAAGCCAATTAATTTACAATCACCGTTTTTATTTATGTGTTTAATTCTGACACAGGAGAGTCAGGGCAACGAGTAACGAACCAGAGACCCGAAACCAGACTACCGATGAAACCCACATAGAACTTGGACAGGGCAACAACAACGTAGGTGCGTCAGCCGACCAACATGAGCTCGACACTCGATTCTAAAAACAGCACCTGACACAACCAAATTTCAAGCTAAATGAAAATCCACTTTCTCCTGACAGATGGAAATTTCGAGTTGTTATACCACCATTTCTTCGGAACCACCACAGCTCATAGAGAGATATTGCATGAGTGGTGTTACACTCTAACGGGTCAGAATTCACACGGATTCCGGGTCCCATGGGACCTGACCCCATTTATGGGTCAATGTAACACGGAATTTGTATTAAGCTGACCCCAAACTGTGTCAAACTGACGCAGAATCCGAGTCACAATCCCATTTGTTAACTACTTTCCGGGTCAGCTTGACTCAGAAATGGGTCAGGCCCAGAATCTGGGTCAATTCTAACCGGGAGTGTACCGCAAACATTACAAGAACATTCGCTAGTAACTGAGCATAGAATGTGGATTCAGGGATACACAATTTGTTTTTTTCTTCAAAAATTGCCCTTCAAAAAGCACAATGGTGAAAGGGTATGTTCCCCTTAAGGTTAGACCATTCGTTGCCATTCTCGGAATCAAAACACTGGCAAATTAATTTCAAAATACCACTCTCACGCTTATCATTACAACATCACTCGGATATTTGAACAGCTTTCTTTTAAAATAACCAGATCAAAGCTGTATTTAAATTAATTTCCTTTTTTTCCCCTTCTTTCTTTTGATGGAATTTGCTGTGGTTGTTATGCATAACATTTCTCCAGAGCAGTAATATAAGAAACAAGCTAGTAAAACATTTCCACCGAACTTGGTAATCAAAGTAATAGTTCGCAACAGTTGTCGTTAACTTTGTTTTCGGCAAATTTAATGATAGTACACAAAATCAATCATTTTTAAGAGCATTTTTAGAGGTTTTAATTTCGCAAGAAATCTCTAAAAAAAATTCATTAAAGGAGATTACAGTTTGTTATTAGAATAATAATAATTTTTCTCCATCGTCTTTAATTTGCTTTGAAAGAATTAAGTTAATATTTTCACAGACAGGTTTCTGTTAATTATGATTCAATAAGCATATTCTATCATACATATTTAACTAAATTAAGTAGAGTTCATGAATTTAAAGTGGGGTGAAACTTAATTTTAACAAAATAAGTAAATGATTGTTTAGATAATTTATCAAGGTTGGTGTGATAATAATCCAATTAAGAAGTGAAAGTATTGTAGAAATCAGGAATCAAGTTAAGCCGTGTCCGAAGAACGACAACGTTGGAAAATAGGACTTTTCGGCGTTCAAGCCATAGCCACTGCCGAAGCCATAAACTTGCACGCGTCAAACATAATTTTGGTTTTATTATACAAAGATTAATGTCTCAAAAAACTGACGGGCACCATGCGATTAGTTCAGATAATGACTGAAGTGGGCCGGAAACAAATCCATTAAATTAACAACATCAGTCTGTCAGAAAAATCAATCATTTTTGTTTTTAATTAAAACAAAGTAATTTCGGCTGGAAGCTCTTTCCATTTAGAGGATTTCATTATAACTCAGCTTGTTTGTCCTCAAAGTATCGCGGTGTTGCTGATACTGCAGACCCCATGTTTGTTTATGACATATAAAAGTAGTCAAAGATTTCCACAATCCCGGCCAAAATGGTCTGGACACTTTTAACATAGACCTTATGCATTAACGTCATAACGTCGCCATCTTAGAGGTAAAACGATGATGAAACAATGGAAACGCAAATGTTTGTACGTGCGGCGCACAGGGTCCAATTTCATAGCGCTGCTTAACGGTAAGCAAATTTTCGTGCTAACTGGAGCAGAAAAGTGTGCGTGTTCATAAGCGTGTTTCACAGGTTAGCACGGAAATTAGGCGGCCATCTTGCGCGTTCATCGTGGATTTTCATTGTTACGTCATTCATTTTCATACAGTAAGCACCGGAAGGTTAGGATGCCTTTTCGTGTGCGTACGGTTAGCAGCGCTATGAAATGGAAACTCGCTCAGTAAGCACAAAATCGGCCGTTAAGCAGCTCAATGAAATTGGGCCCAGGGTTGTGCCAATGAACAACTTTCTTTTGACCTCTAGCCGAGGGCGCCCTACTCGAATGACGTCATGCGCATAAGGTCTACGAGCATTGTCCTCCCAGTCCCCCGCTCCCCCCATCAATGTCGTGACCTCAAACTGGAGCGCAGGACCGGGGGATGGGCCAAGTGAGATTTGGCCGGGATTGTCGCATCCGATAACAATGTACAATTAAAATAGTAATAAATAAAATATATAATTAGTTACTACGAGTGAAGATAAAAATAGTAATTCATATGAAAGAAAATATTGTTCAAATCGGGACAGATTCTTAGATTTGCTTTTAGGGAAGAGATTACTCATATCATTTTATGTACTCAAAGATGTCCTTCGGGATAAACATGTAACGTTTTGTTCTAAAATTATTTTATATTTTGATTTCGGAGTGCACGTAAGTTTTCTTTGTAAGAAAGACGAAGTATTGCCACGTAATTATGTAAGTAAACGAGAAGGTAAAGCAATAATTATGGCTTTAAGATAAATCAATAAAAAAACCAATCTCTTAATTAAAGGAAAGACGAAGGTTGTCAAAGGTATGTTTTTATTGTGAATTGTTTGTTTCTGCTATGAACAATGATGAACCCTCATTAGATCATTTAACCTTTGTTTTCAGAAAGAGTTACAGAGCCTTTCTGGCAGGGAAGATACTAAAATGGTCACGGGAAATGTTTACGTTTTGTGTGATAATTTCCGCATAATCCCGAGAGTTATACAAATAACAGCTAAACAAGTTTTAAGGTGTGCCCCCTTTCATCATATCAAAAGGTGATTCAAATCAGAAAGTGCAATTTCCATAAAATGTATAAGATTTTACGTTTTCTTCCATTGAGCTTTGTACAAATTGTGCCTGCAGGAAGTCCAGGCTCTGTGGCTCTTTTGTAAACATGTGATGTCACAGGTTTGGTCTATACTAAACCTCTAAAAATACAACTTGGTTATAAACTGAAAATTATGCAAGTGCGCTTTAAAGTATATTCTGTACTTGGTACTTGGTACTTGGTACAATTGGTACTTGGTGCTTCGGTACAATTGGTACTTGGTACTTCGGTACAATTGGTACTTGGTACTTTGTAGTGTAATCCCAACTTGGATCTTGTGCAAAAGTGACGTCAGCAGTCAGGTGAATAATGTGCCAATATAAAAGATTAAAAGTGCATTATTTACGGGTGCAGAAAAATAAGGAAAATAATTTAGGGAACAATAGTCTTGCCATGCAGAGGTTGCATCGCTCTGCCATGGCAGGGATGGCTGATGTTTGGAAGGCCTTTATATAGATGGGGCTATGTGCAGAACAACAGATGGTGGTAGCCTGTTCCAAACTGACATAGTCCTTGGGAGGAAGGCGTATTTATATGTATTGATCGTTTGGATTATTAACGAGGTGTATTTGAGTGGATGATCGAGTCATTGTAAGAATATGTGCAGCATATCGTCAATGTTGTCACGAAGGGACGGGCATGTCAAAATGCGTCAAAAGAACATTTCGATACATATGCGTTTGAAAAGGTGTTAAATTTAAAACTGAAAACTCTGCAGTATCAAAACATTCTTCTGCAGTTTAAATGCCCTAACGCGTTTTTGTAAGGGTTAAACCTTATCAATACTATAAAAACCAAATATCAAAACGTTGATTATTGAAACACCAATAATTAGTCACATGCCCGTCTCTTCGTAAAAACGCAAAATCATGGTTGACCTATTTTTTCGCACATCTATATGTATGTTTTTACATAGTGTATAGTAAAGGGCGGGCATGTCACATGATCACGCACGCGCTGACAGCGTCCCTTCTTGAAAACTCAAATTCGACTTGACCTACATGCCCGTCCATTTATTTTACAATGTATTTTGCACATGTTTAAGGATGCCCGTCCCTACGTGAAAACACAAACAGCGTAATGTTAGGATGCCCGCCCTTTTCATAATTAGCTTATTAACAAATTAGCAACTTTTTTTCTAATTGGGTATGTTTCAAAGTATTATGTAATATGTATTATTTCAAAGTATTATGCTTTAATCATAATTACCGAAATCAAATTCCCCCAAACATGCCCGTCCCTTCGTGAAAACATTGACGATATTATCTAGCCGTCCTGACGACGACTGGAGACACTAGTCGAAACGTCGAGGGCGGCAAACAATTATTCCGAGGTGAACTCGCAAAGGTACTCAATGTTAGTATTTTTATTCCCCTTTAAATTTGCTATAGTCCCTGCATCGAAAGAGAAGCTGCTGAAGAAGTTACAGGATAGTTTGCTAGACACTTGCACTAAATTAACAGAATCACATCGGGCTAATTGTGTTCACCCAATTTTTGTCCCTTTTTGTTAACATTGTCAATTATTAATAAAAGCTGATGTTCGGAACGCTCATAAGAGAACAATAATTGTCTCTCAGTATAGCAGCTAATTCAATTACGTCGATTATTTTGCCTTAAGGTTACAATATTAACACACAATGAACACAATAGCTTGTTGAAGGCTTTCCTTTGGTCAAATGCTGATATCACTTTGTTACGGCATGTTTATTAATCCAGAGTGGGTAAAAGGTAACTGTTCTGTGCACCGAAGCATTGTGTAAGAAGCAGTACGGTTGCTTCACAGTGAAACGCGTGTACCTTTTCAATAAACTTTTCTCAGGTTACCTATCGAAAATAACGGACATTGGAATGAGCGCACATCTCCTCTCATGGTGTCAGTCTAGCAGATCTTTGCCTTTCGAAATACTTCCCGACAGTCTTTCCTAAATCTAGCATTCCAGATTCCGTAAATTAGCGGGTTGACCACGTTGTTGATGAAAATGATTAATTGGAATTCTTCTATGATATGTTGGAAAGATTCACTGACGTTCACGCCGCTGTATTGAACCAATAACCCGATGACGTAGATCCAATATGGCAGCCACGATAGCAGGAACACCAAGCTGGTGATGAAAAGCATCCTTGTGGTCTTGCGCTGTAGCACTGACGAGCTGTCGTACTTCTTCGATGACCTCGTAGACGTGGTGACTTTGTTGGGTAGTTTTCTTGGGAGGACTCGGCACATGCTCGTGGAGGGCTCTCCCCCAATACCCTTCGGTCTGACCACTGTGCTGGGCTGCGATGGTGAATCTTCCCCGCCAGACGAACCTGGTGACACACGCTCCTCATCAAGCACCATTTCGTGTTCGGCAACCCGGCTAAGTTTTCGAACCGTTCCGATCTCTTTGGCCGCCTTTGGCCTCCCTCTTTCGCGGCAAGAATAAAATGCTTTCTTGTCTTTCGTCTGAGTTACATATTGACAAGTGGACGTCCCAGCCCCTTTTTCGTTCACAATTGAACCAATTATGTCCTGCTTTGTAGACTGACTGCTTGTTGGATCCATTCCATTTCCTTGGGCCGTATATTCGGGCGAAGCAGGTGTTACATCACATGGGTCAAATGCCTCATTTACTTTTATTATGCGTGGGCCAAACTCCGGCAAAGATTTTGTGGTGGGTGTCAATATTTCTTTGTCATAAGCTACTGATTTAATTCGATTTTGATTTGAATTTTGTTCAGTCTTGAAGTTTTTACGTGTCGGGACCTGCTCTTCGGATATTTCACAGCGTGAACTAAATTGTTCATGATCTCCCCTGTGCACCAAAGGCGGGTTGCAACTTGACAAAGTCTTACTTGTGGTTACCCAGATGCCCTTGTCATTGGCCATCCAGTCATTCGATTCTGACGGCTTCGGCACTCCATACGGCTGTCGAGATCGACCTTCGGGTACAGGCCGGGTCCCATTGACTCGTGCGTGATTCCGGATCGTCAGATAAACTTGTCTGTAACACAGTGCGATGGTGACAAGCAAAATAACATAAGAAACTAACTGTGACGAGTAGACAAGTATCCTTAGGACGAGACTATCAGTTGTCGTGGACACGAGAATGAACGCTGGGGCATTAATGACGAATGACAGCAACATCGACCCGACTGCTGCTATCTTAGCCCGTCTGGTCGTGAAGAAGCGCCGGTGAGGACGACACACACAGTCGTAGCGATCAGCTGCGATGAAAGTGGTGATCATGATTGTCGCAGCGACGGCCGTGTTCTCCAATGGTAACAAGATATGGATCACTGCCGGGTACCGTTTTCCTGCGAGAAGATACGCCTCGGCGGTGATGTCCAAGACTTTCACCAGGCACACGGTGAGATCAGTCCAGGCCAGGCTCATGATCAAGACGTGGGTGCTTGTTTTATGCCTCTTGGTCCAGTAGACGCAAAGGATCAGGCTGTTCCCTGGTAGGCCGAGTAACATCACAGCAGCGTGAACGACCAGCCTAAAGTCATGCAGGCCCGTGTAGTCCGTGCCCCCGGCATCCGGCGCGGCAGACGGTAGGAAAGTCGGAGTCGGTGCCATCGTGATCAATGCTGAATTGTTTTCCATGATTCCCATTCAATGCATTTATGTCCGGTTGACACAGCTGGTTCTGTTTAATAGTTTCTACGAAGACAGACGATTTTCAGTTAAACCCTCCAAAGGCTGTCAAATCGAAAAAGAAGCTTGACAACATAAAGTTGTTTGGTCGTGTGAACAAAATGACGAACGCTGCAAACCCATCACTGCATCTTCCATGTATTAACACTTGGCAGAATTTTACTGCGGACTCCTTGGCTGTTAAACAACAGTTGATTTACGGGATATGGCGTCAACAAGAACGACGGACATTCAACATGCGGCGTTCCAGCAAACACCCCGCAGTCCTGTACCGTCTGCCAGAGGAACCGTATCTACAGCAATCCGCTAGAGATCCTCTGACGGATGCCTTTTAAACCATGAGACAAGTTGCTACCGTGACCGTGAACCATTGACAGAGAAACGAGTCTGATTTTGTTGTGGACATCTATGTTTAGTTAGTAGTTAGTAGTTACCCAACAACACTACACTGCAACATTGCTATGCCTCAAAGATTCTACTGGCAGTCTCAAAATCTCTCCGTAGTGCCGGTACTGGCTGACCGCAGAGTGAGCGACAATTAGCGTATATCAACCATCATCTACACACCATCGACTCTATGAAGAGAAGAACTATCTGACTTTCCATCACAACGTCCAATCGCAGACGAAGACTTAACCACGCCTCTAACATCACACGCCTGTGCAATTCGTTCCATGCACAATAACTCCAGGTCGGACAATATTATCCGAGTTGGACTCCGTGCCCATGGCTTTAATATAAAAAGCATCATTCAATTTGGTTAGGTTGCCATGTCGGATATAAGTATGTTAAGTCTCTTAGCTGACATTTCATTTTATTTTTTAACATCATGATAATTGTTGCTCACTGCTCAACCTTTATATTATCTAAAAACTATCACTGTTTAAATATTTATGGTACATTTCTTGTAAAAAAAATCAAAAGTTGAAGTAGAGAAGTATTTGGCATGAAGAGAGACGACAGTGTTCATTTTAAACATGTTGGAAGACAGCCCTAAAAGAAAGACCCATGTGGTCAAGCAATCACTGAAAACATTGGTCACATTGTGAGGCTTCGGTCCGTAATGGGATTTGAACAAGGGCACCAACTAAGACCCAATTTCACAGAGCTGCTTAAAAAGCACAAAATTTAGCTCAGCACAAAACAACTCTGCTAACCAGGAAAGGGTTACCAGCCAATTATAATATGTAGCGTTGGCAAGTGGTATCCTGCTTAGTTTTAGCACATCAATGTCTGCTTATGCAGCTCTATTAAATTGGACCCTAATCCTTAATAAATGATTAAACCGTAGTCCCCATTATTACATCTCCACAAAGACAATTGAGGTTTTTTGGCTTCCAAAGTGTTACAGGGTACGGCAAAACGTGTAATTTTATATTTTATATAAACAGATCGTGTTGGTGTATGGCCACTTTGTCTTTTCAAAATAATAATTAGAGTATGGCTTTTGCTTTAGACTCCGTGTGAGCGCAAGTTAATTTCTTTCATCTTGTCCATTAACAATTTCGCCACTCGAGGTTTATTTAACTTGACAATTTATATAAATTGCTTTCTTCCGATGGCACAAGCGGGTCGTGTATACGCAACTTAATGTAATAAGCACCACAAACCGAAGCCGTGTAGGATCTTTGCTTGTTAATGTTTAAAAATAGAAATCACTTAATGAAGTTGAACTCTTCTGATATTCCTGTCGCTGACTTATAATGAATATTAACGCCCGTCCACTGTGTGGTGTAGTAACGTATATAGACGACTAGTAAGTTACTTTGTTATTCAGAGTGTTTTCTCAGTAATGCATCAAGTTTTTTTTTATCATACATCATTAGTTGTTGCATGAGTGCATTCATTCCAACCCTCAATAGGTTTTCCACAAACTCTGCACTAAGTTTTCAATCATCCTATTATTGTTGACTGAATGCTTCTGTTGCACTAGTATACTTGTATATTTGCGATGTGTTGTTATTGAGCCCTTGAGAAATACTCTGCCAGGAGTCGAAACGTGAGGCCATTATCAAATAATGTTTTGCATTTACATATTATGTTACTTTTGTAGTATATTCATTCCAATGTTCTATAGGTTTTACCGGCACCAACACTGTCATTTACCAACCTATGAAAATTGTCATACAGTTTTAGTGTGTCTCTGATTTTGAAAAATTGCGAGTTTATGAATTTGGGCGTAATTATTTCGATTGGTAAAATCGAAATAAGAACCGAGTTTCTATTTTTAAGTATTTAACAATCCACAGTTATCATCTGGCTTTTATTCTCGCTCAAGCTTGTCCCGTAAAGCATTAAATACGTGCTATGATTCGGACTAGGTACTATTATGTCCGTGGGCAATACACTGTAAAATGCAGGGCGCCCTCAAGAGCCAAAACAAATCCCTCTTCTTTTCGTGCACTCCCCAATTCGTTTCCAACAGCACATGTTCGAAAGTTAACGATTACTACTATACTACTACTATACAATAATAATAATAACATGTTAATTTGTAGTCTTATATAGCGCACGTATCTACCAATAAGGTACTCAAGGCGATTGAACAGAAAGAAACAGGTTTTTGAAAATGATGAGACCAAATTCATGTAGCACCTTATAAGGTTTTACAAGGTGCTGCGGCGCATTCAGAAGCCACTGCAAGACACACCGGGGAAACCCTTTTTCTTAGCGATAAGTGTAACTGTATTCTTTTATGTGAATTACACAACACACGGGACCTACGGCTCTCCACGTCCCATCCAAAGGACGAAGCAATAGTGGTTAAGTGTCTTGCTTAAGGACACAAGTGTCATGAACGGGACTCGAACCCACACTCTGCTGATCCGAAACACCAGAGCTTGAGTCCGGTGCTCTAAACTGCAAGGCTCAAATAGCACTGTTGTAGGACTCCCCTCGAGTCCTTTTTGAAGGACTCGGACTCCCCTTCCCCCTCAGACACCAAGGACTCCCCCTCGGGCTCGGACTCGGATGGTGAGGACTCGACTACAACACTGTCAAATAGTGTACACTGCACAGTCCACAAACCAAGCGAACAGTGCAGAACATTTTAATACACATTTTAATATGGGAAGAACAATTCCTTTGGGTACAGAATTTCAAAGGGGCTTAGTAAGCGGGGGGGGGGGATTCCCTCGTGTACATGGACCAATCACGGGAGATCCCACGACGGCCTATACAGCGGCATTGAGTCAATGGCCATGCCGTTAACCATTACAGGAATTTCCTATATGGACAATTTTCTCATAACCGAAGAGTTCTTACAACAAGGATCCGACAACTTATAACTCTCAACTTTTCTCAAAGGTAGGGTTATAATATTGCTTTTTGTCAACGTAATGCTGATTTATCGGACAAACTATAAATAAAGATACAATAAAAGTCATTTGCGAAAGTTTCAGCTGAATACAGCAAAACACTATCACGGTATTTTCATCAAGAAAGTCTAATCGAGGTGACGAGGTTACCAACCGCATCTCTGGCCGCAGCATTCAAAAACGGACACCACGGACATTTGAATTCCCAAAAGCCGCCTTTTGGCGATATTTAGAGATCTAAAATTTCGACCTTCTTTTTATTGATTTCTTATCAACTTCAGACTACATAATTTCGCAGGATGCTTACTGCCATTACCATCTTTATAACCAGTAGACTTTCAGATAAAACTTACACAATTTGTGTGCCATTACCAAAGTATGACCCTACCTTTAACGTGTTACTTTTAGAAATAAATAAAGAACATGTATTCCCACACACGACAGAAGGAGAACGTCAAGTGTAAACTAGAACGTCATTGCTCTTTGAAAAGAGAAGTATATGGCCCCTGACGCAAACAATTTATTTCACGAGAGGGCGCGATTTATGTAAACACTCGCATTGTCAAATTAGTTTGAACTGGAAAATGACACCGGACTTTTTACACGCAGGTGGTATCAAAACAGAGTGGTTTGTAACCCTATTATTGGTCGATCATGGGTCGACATTGTGGAGCATATTGAAGAGGATAATCCCCTAGATATGATTGTGCCTTCACACCCGATAAGAGGCAGCGACAAAATGTGACAAATAGGTGACGGATCAGATCAGCAAACAGATTAAGGAAAGTATGGCATGAGAAGTGGGTTTAAGACGCTAACCCCCCTCGGGGGTTATGAATAGTAGGCTATTGGTCTATACACGATCGAAATGGAACCGATGACAAGGGGGCCCGATGGAGCATAAGTGGAGCTTCTTCGAACTATCTATCTGGGTGAGAACACATTGCCGGATCTGAACCGGGTCTGATCCGGCATTCTGGATCTGGTGTAAACGGGGTCAGAGAAGGTCATTTCTCTATGATGTACTTTGCTCTATGATGATATAACCCTCCAGGATAATAACCATCCGCCCATAGGCGTACGACCACGGGGGAGGGGGGTGCATCCGCCCTCTCTAACTCGAGCAAAACAGTTGGGGGACGGGAAGACAAATCAAAAGAACCCCCCACAACCTACACTTTTTACCCAGTGTTAGAAAATTGTACTTATGTTTTTTATCTGTGTAAAATAATGGATTTAGTAGTTTTAAGCAATATGAACAATCAGTGATTTCCATGACTAGCTAGCCGGACTAGTTGGACAGAATTTTGACTGTTCCTTGGCTGTATTAAACTGGCATTTGCCCAGCGGACCTCCACCGTTAAGGGAGAGCACTGATGAAGGTTTGAGGTAACAACATGTCAGTATCTCTCCAGTGAGTTGTGGTTGTTCCGAAAATATCCGTTGTAACAACGAGACGTTTCCATTAGTATGCTCAGATCGTCTCAAGAAGAAAAGTTGACAAACACGGTCAGTTGTTGTTTAATGCAAAAATGTTTTACAAAGTCAGAAAACCATCTATCATGAACATGTCTAACGTGGAAGATTCGTAACGCAATACAGCTTCCAATAGAATCATTTGATTAAAAAATACATAATTTTATAGATGCTATCAAAAAATAATATTCTTATTATTATCAGCTTTATCATTTCTGTCCCTCAAATAATTCTAAAGCTGTCATATGTTTGAAAACAAAAAATACATTTTTAAAAAGGTTTATGTGCACTGCTTAATACAATATATGTGTTTTACATAATACTAGGCAGCCGAGACGAGGACTACTGTATTCCCTTTTTTCCGAGTTTTATGATAAACACCACTAGGTTAAGAACAATTCTCATGTTTGAAAAGTAATTTCTTTGTCATAAACTCAAAATTATAATAATGTTAAATTTTAAACGTGTTGTCATACTTCATTATTTTGCGATTGATACACTATTCCCATGAGATTGTGTCATGTTTAAATTTGTATACTAGGACCAAGTCTTTTATAATCAAACATTACGCCAGTTTTATTAAAAATTATTTCAAAATGGAAGGAGAAACCTCAACACTGTTTTTTTTTCAAGACCACCCGTTCATCAAATTCATCAAAAATAATTATCACCAAAAGCACAGCTTTGCTGATGCGAATTTTTTGTTAAAAAATAAAAACAAATTGACCGAAGAAAGCGGTGTCGAAGTTGTAAAATGTCTCCCCATGCAGAGTTGTATTTAAAAGTATCATCCTGAACTGAATTTCGCTTATTAAGGCCAAGATTTTCGAAAATCAGGTTGGAGGATTTATCTTCCATGATGAGTCATGCAAGAACAAACAAGCCTTTCCTGTAATGAATCTAAATTGGTTTTATGCGTGGGAATCCCCAACCTCTCTTTACTTGTTGCTTTGTTTTGTTTGGTTTCACTTACAAGATACATTGATGAATAAAATCAATGCAGCCATTTGCTTCATCTAATGTTCATCCAATCTGGCTTATCTATTCATTAATCTAACACAATGGGGACCCTCGAGGATTAGCCTAATCCTTTAGTCTAGGAGAATACTTAAATCCTTTCATATGAAAGAAGATCAGGATAGTATGTATACACTTTTTTGAGAGAACCGTAGGATGGTAAATTTGGGTTGCTTGGAATTAGATGTCTATCACCCAATACGCCTTTTTTACAGGGCGTAGTTAGATTAGACCATTGGACTCACCCTCTTCAGACCACTGGAATCACCCCTCTTTAGACCATTAGACTCACCCCCAGACCATTGGACTAACCCCCTTCAGATCATGGACTCAACCCCTTCAGACCATAAGACTGACTCCCCTACAGACCATTGACTCAACCCTTTCAGACCATTGACTCACTCCCCTTCAGACCACTGGACTCACTCCTTTTTAGACCATTATACTCACCCCCTCGAGACCATTAGACTCACTCCCTTTCAGACAATTAACTCACTCCCCTTCAAGCCATTGACTCACCCCCTTCAGACCATTGACTCACTCCCCTTCAGACTACTGGACTCACTCCACTTCAGAACATTAGACACACTCCCTTTCAGACCATTGACTCACTCCCATTCAGACCATTGACCCACTCCCATTCAGACCATTGACTCACTCCCATTCACACCATTGACTCAACCTCTTCGGAACATTGGAACCATTCCCCTCCCACCATTGACTCACTCCCCTTTACACCACTGGACTCACTCCCCTACGGACCATTGACTCACACCATTTTAGACCACTGGACTCACTCCCCTTCAGACCATTGGACTCATTCCACTTCAGACGATTGGGCTCACTACCTTCCAGACCATGGGACCCCATCCCCTTCAGACCATTGGACTCACTCCACCTCAGAGCATTGGACTCATTCTCATCCAGACCATTGGACTCACTCCCCTTCAGACCATTGGACTCACTCCCCTCCAGACCATTGGACTAACTCTCCTTCAGGCCATTAGACTCACTCCCTTTTAGACCATTGACCCTCTCCCCCGCAGACCACTGGACTCAATTCCACTTCAGAACAATAAACTCAACCCTTAATACCATTAGACTTACTCCCTTTCAGACAATTGACTCAATCCCCCTTCAAACCATTGACTCACTCCCCTTCAGACCACTGGGATCACTCCACCTCAGACCATTGGACTCACTCCCCTTTAGACCATTGACTCACCCCCTTCAGACCATTAGACTCACTCCCCTTCACACCATTGACTCACTCCCCTTCACACCATTGACTCATTCCCTTCAAACCATTGAGTCACTCCCCTTCAGACCATTGACTCAACCCATTCAGACCATTGGGATCACTCCCCTTCAGACCATTGGAGTCACTCCCCTCCAGACTAATGGACTAACTCTCATTCAGACTATTAGACTCACTCCCCTTCAGACCATTGATTCTCTCCCCTTCAGACCACTGTACTCACTCCACTTCCCAACAATAAACTCACCCCCTCAAGAACATTAGACTCACTCCCTTTCAGACAGTTGACTCAATCTCCTTCAAACCATTGACTCACCTCCTTCAGACCATTCGACTCACTCCCCTTCACACCATTGACTCACTCCCCTTCACATCATTGACTCACTCCCCCTTAGACCATTAAACTCACTCCCCTTCAGACCATTAGGCTCACTCCCTTTCAGACCATGGACTCACTCCCCTTCAGACCATTAGGCTCACTCCCCTTCAGACCATTTTACTCATTCCCCTTTCAGACCATTGGACTCACCCCCTTTAGACCATTAGACTCATTCCCCTTTCAGACCATGGACTCACTCCCTTTCAACCAATTTGACTCAACCCCTTCAGACCACTAGACTCAATCCCCTTCAGACCGTTAGAATTGCTCTCCTTCAGACCATTGGACTCAGCCCCCTTCAGACCATTGGACACACTCCCCTTTAGACCATTAGAATTGCTCTCCTTCAGACCATTGGACTCACACCCTTCAGACTATTGGACTCAATCCCTTAAGAAGGAGAGTTAGTCCAATGGTCTGGAGGGGAGTGAGCCCAAGAGTTGAAGAAGAGTGAGTCCAATGGTCTGGAGGAGAGTGAGTCACTCCCGTTTAGACCATTAGAATCACTTCCCTTTCACAATTAGACTCACCCCCCTTCAGACCACTGGACCCAATCCACTTCAGACCATTGGACTCACCCTCTTTCAACCACTAGACTCAATCCCCTTCAGACCGTTAGAATTGCTCTCCTTCAGACCATAGGACTCACCCCTTCACACCATTGGACTCAACCCAATGGTCTATAAGGGGCATGAGTCTATTGGTCTGAAGGGGAGTGAGTCTAATGGTCTGAAGGGGAGTGGGTGCAATGGTCTGAAGGAAAGCAATTATAACGGTCTGAAAGGGGAATGAGTCTAATGGTCTGAGAGGGGGAATAAGTTCAGTGATCTTAAGGGATTGAGTCCAATGGTCTGAAGGGTGTGAGTGTAATGGTCTAAAGGGGAGTGAGTCCAATGGTTTGAAAGGGGCGAGTCCAATGGTCTGAAGGAGAGCAATTCTAATGGTCTGAAGGGGATTGAGTCTAGTGGTCGAAAGAGGGTGAGTCCAATGGTCTGAAGGGGGCTGAGTCCAATGGTCTGAAGGAGAGCAATTTTAACGATCTGAAGGGGATTGAGTCTAGTGGTCTGAACGGGTTGAGTCAAATGGGTTGAAAGGGAGTGAGTCCATGGTCTGAAAGGGGATTGAGTCTAATGGTCTGAAAGGGAGTGAGTCCATGGTCTGAAAGGGGAATGAGGCTAATGGTCTAAAGGGGAGTGAGTCCATGGTCTGAAAGGGGAGTGAGTCCAATGGTCTGAAAGGGGAATGAGCCTAATGGTCTGAAGGGGAGTGAGCCTAATGGTCCTCAAGGGGAGTGAGTTTAATGGTGTAAGGGGGAGTGAGTCAATGATGAGAAAGGAGTAGACTCATTCCCCTTTCAGACCATTGGACTCACTTCCCTTCAGACCATTAGACTCCATCCCCTTAGACCATTAGACTCACTCCCCTTCAGACCATTAGGCTCACTCCCCCGTCAGACCATTATACTCATTTCCCTTTCAGACCATTGGACTCACTCCCCTTTCAGACCATTGGACTCACCCCCTTTAGACCATTAGACTCATTCCCCTTTCAGACCATTGGACTCACCCCCCTTTAGACCATTAGACTCATTCCCCTTTCAGACCATGGACTCACTCCCTTTCAGACCATTAGGCTCACTCCCCTTCAGACCATTATACTCATTCCCCTTTCAGACCATTGGAGTCACTCCCCTTTCAGACCATTGGACTCACCCCCCTTTAGACCATTAGACTCATTCCCCTTTCAGACCATGGACTCACTCCCTTTCAGACCATTAGACTCAATCCCCTTTCAGACCATGGACTCACTCCCTTTCAGACCATTAGACTCAACCCCTTCAGACCACTAGACTCAATCCCCTTCAGACCGTTAGAATTGCTTTCTTTCAGACCATTGGACTCAATCCCCTTCAGACCATTAGACTCACCCCCTTCAGATCATTAGACTCACTCCTCTTCAGACCATTGGACTCACTCCCCTTCAGACCATTGACTCACCTCCTTCAGACCATTGGACTCACTCCCCTTCACACCATTGACTCACTCCCTTTTACACCATTGACTTACCCCCTTCAGACCCTTGGACTCACTCCCCTCCAGACCATTAGACTCACCCCCCTTCAGACCATTGGACTCACTCCCCTTTAGACCATTAGACTCCATCCCCTTAGACCATTAGACTCACTCCTCTTCAGACCATTGGACTCCATCCCTCTCAGACCATTAGACTCACTCCTCCTTCAGACCATTGGACTCACCCCTTTAGACCATTAGACTCACTCCTCTTTAAACCATTGTACTCACTCCCTTCAGATCATTGGACTCCATCCCTCTCAGACCATTAGACTCACTCCTCCTTCAGACCATTGGACTCACCCCCCTTCAGACTATTGGACTCACCCCTTCAGACTATTGGACTCACTCTCCTTTCGACAACTGAACTACCCCACACTCCATTTTTATATAAAGACAGCAAATTTCACAATAAAACATAAACTAAATCGTATTTTAGATATATAGACTAATTGTGTAAATGAAATAGATATTTACTTTTCAGAAATTGTCAAATACTAGTGAAATTCTGGCTCTGGACCATTGCAAACGCAAATGAATAATACATAGTGGAACACCCTTTTACTTTTTTTCGACGATCAAACAATATAAGGAAAACAACAAACTTAAACAAATTAAACAACAACAACAAAACAACATGCCCGATTTTGTGTACATCTTTTGATGCATCATGCAGTACAAATTGTGCAAACACAACCCACTTCTTATATTTTACTTAATAATACATAACTTAAATAAAATCATAAAAAGGTCTCTATCAATAATTTAATCATGGTATAATTTTCTACTCATACAGCTGCGGTTTAATTATCACAACTGTTTCCGTAAACAATTACCGTGCACTTGTTGCCACCGGCAAATGTCATACTTACTTTAAACCTAGACTTCTCACACGTCACTTGCCTATTTTAAAACAATCTGACTCTAGCGAGAATTAGTGAGGGGAAAAATAGTGTTTCTCATCAAAGATTATCGCAAACAACCGTCTGATTGTTTACACCAAAAGTCACATTTAATCAACTGTTGTTAAGGTTAACGGTTTAGCATACTCCATGGTCGCTCTCAACAAAATTAAACTATTTAATGCAATTTTAACTAACTGGCACACAGCTGTTTGCTGGCATCATTTCTAATACGGAAACCGCTTGGTCTAAAATGCTATTCTGCAGAAAAGGTTCGACTTTACCCATGAAAATGAAAAGGGTAGCGCCCCCCCCCCCGAAAACCCAGAGGTTTACACACAAATGATAATACTAATAATAATTGTCAGGCATATACATTTAAACAAACAATAACGATTAGTTTCTCATGAACGAAACAACATAAATAGCTGGAATTTTACTTATTTTGAATTCCCTTTTGTGATTCACAATTGTGGATACTTGGGCCATTTCAGAATTAGTGGCTACAGCTGATGCTGTGGCTTGGCCAACGCGACTTCACGCGTTGGAGCACAGGCTGCCCATTGACAACACACTTAGCAACAGCCGTAGCCGCCAATTGAGACACAGCCTTATTTCTGTCATTCTGAAACCGGGTCAGACATTTTGTTTTTGCCCCAGCTCGGTTTGGTTACATCGGGTAAAATAAAACAAGAGGGCGGCTTTATGATTTGCTGATTATGGCCCTTTTCAAACATGGCTCCGGCTTATAGGCTCCGTCAGTAATTTTGAAAAAGTGCGTTTTCGGTTCAGAGCTTCACACATGCAGACGGAGCCTAAGCCGGAGCCTAAGCCGGAGCCAGAGCCAGAGCCAGATCCGTGGTTTTGAAAAGGACAATTACGACTTTCTTTCTCATTTGCTTTTTAGTTGTTTTAAAACCTTCTTCTAGTGCAATTGGGGTTTTTTCGTTGTTGTGTTAATGCTTTTGGATTGTTGTTGTTTTTTCTTGTCTATTGGGATTTGGAAAACAACTAGACAGTATACTTAAAGCAAATATACAACATTTGTAATTGTCAAAGACCAATATCCACACTTGATGTGACCAAACCCATACATGAAATAACAAACCTGTGAAAGTTTAAGCTAAATCGGTCTTCGGAGTCATGAGAAAACAGTGAAAAACCCCATTATATATTTTCTCTGTTTTCAAACATCGGATTTTATTACCAGTGATAAAGATTAATTGGTTTACTCATTTTCTAAAAACTATAGCATTTCAAGCAAAACTATTTCAAGTGAAGTTTTCCACCATGACCATCTTTATACCATGTAAGTTGTGTGTAAATCTGTGAACATTTATATTTTCAACCTTACCAATGTTGTACACACCCTTTAAGTTGTGTTTTTTATATCTCTTGCCTTTTGTATTTGAAGCATATTTTGTACTTTAATTGTAATGTTTTTACCTGTGAAATTAATAAATGAAATGACTTAGCGTAAGCAAAGTGTCTGATTTGTTGTTTGTTTGTTTCTTTCTTTTGTTTTTTATTCTTAATTGAACATTTAGATTAAATTCTTTCCAGGCATTGTTTTTTATTTATGACACATCCAACAGCACAGTTAGCGCCAATAACAGGATGAATAGGAAACAAGAAGGAATTTTCAGTTGGAGAAAACAACCTCCATTGGGAAAACCCACGCAATCATGTATGGACTGAAAACTCTATCCACGTACGAGCTCCGGTCTGAGGTGGGATTGGAACCGGGTTCTACAGAGGTGAAAGGTAGAGAAAGAAACCACTGAATCAACCTGGGCCAAACTTCCCATTAAAACATGTCCTAAATCCTGCCATAGAATTTGTAACTTCCAACATTTTAGTAACCCTCTCCTCAAATAGCTGTCGTACGGCTCTCAGAATGTCCACATAAAACGGAAAGAAGAACAATCAACATCAATACATCGTTCACGAGGCAGAATGTATTGTACTTACGTATTTTAGAGTGCGAAACCATAATTGATTATTTAACGTTTTGAAGTTTGAGATGAACCCGTTAGCCATCAAGTTCATCAGCAGTAGTGCTGATATAAAGCACATAATATATACAGTTTACCTACAAATTTGGCAAAATGCCGCCATGTACTTATGACCGGCTTTCCCGATAGTCCAACTGAAAATGCTGCTCAGTATTGCTCTTTAAATAAAGAGATAAAGGGAGGGCCATCGTGTAGAAACAGAACACCATTTAAAGAGTTAATTAATTAATGCCGTGAAAGGTTTGAGATCTTTTTTTAAAGATTTTTTTTTAAAGTGAATTAATTAATTTTTTCTTTTTTTCGGGGGTGGGGGTCGGGGTGAAATTTTAATTTAAATCTATTGCCAGAATCCTATGAAGTTGTTTCTGACCATTCTTTGTTATAACTGCCGCGATTCGAAACGAAAAGCGACAACATTAAATCTTTGTTGACGGATAATACCGTAGCTGTCCATTTGGTGTCATGGATCACCTGGAAACAAGCCAAAAACTGACAAAAACTTGCAGTTTTATTGTCAGCGTCTTTTGAAGATTCCTTTGCTCGGTTTTATCGGTCTCGTTTCCAAGAACCCTAAATATTACGCCAATAACGTGTCATCAGTAAAGGTCTTCACAATCTTGAGAAAAACAACACCATTCGATGTGGTTAGCTCTTTTAAATGCTGGATTCGAACAACAATTGTGATTTTTTCCCATACAGCGTTGTTTGGCAAAACATAAAAGTAAATTATTTTATTCTGGATGCAATAACATAAATGTCAATTCCATATTTTGAATGGGAAGATGTTTGTTTAATAAGGTTTACATTTTAGCAAGTTTTAAGGAGCTCACATACAAATAATTTGCGAGTCGGTATGCATATATTTTTCTTTCCAGATAAAAAAAAACATAACACAATGGAGTAGGGAGATAGACCGAAAAATAAAAATACAATTCAGTTTGATCAACAAGCACTGTAGTGCAAGGATACCTGCTTCTACTTCGGGTTTTGTTCAATCGTTCTAACTTCTTACTTTCTTTGCACTCTCTTTAATAAAGTGAAATTAATCGGATATAAAGTGGACCTTGTCATGAGGAGGGTCGAAGTGCAATAAGTCATACACCAAGAAGGGCCCACCACGAGGCGAACCTCTACAACCGAATAACAGATATATGACATGTCACACTCCACTTGCGTTATTTACAACACGGAGGCTGACGTCGATGTTGTGACATCGTCAAACGTCGTCATAAACACATCAAAATAAATTTTGAACAACTGTTATGCAATCGGTGCCCGCAAACAACCTCTTGTTCTACCACTTCATGGTCCTAACCAATTGGACCGGAGAAAAAGCTTACAGAGAGGGGGAGAGGGAATGTGTCACAGGGGATACCTCTCCGAATTTGCTCCTTTATTTTGTGAGAGCTTCTCGCTGATTGGTGAAGAGAAGGGATCACGAGCAGAGTTACCCAAGATGCACCGCGAGAAACTTCCATCTTCCCCGGTGGCGGACGGATGATGAGCGAAGTGTAAAGACGAGAATGTGACGGAGAAATAGTTGGAAGCCCTTGAGACATACATGGATGCAAGTCATTACACGTGGAACAATCTTCAAAACATTTTGTACAAATTACCCCAGCTTTTGGCAAAGCATCTTCTTGGTAATTAGTTACTGTTACTAGTTTTGTCTGGCCTTAACAACGAATTACGTGGAGGTGGTGCTGACAGGGTCATTGTGACGAGTATTGGCATTACGGGCACGTGCGTGGAGACCACCGGGGGCATTACGTCCAGTTACCGCCCGGGAGGAGGGCCTTGTTGAGGGGCCCTGTGACCACGACCGTGACAAAGCCGCAAGCCGACTCATTCTCTGCCGGCAATTCCCTTCAAGAACCCCGTCTCCGTTTCACTGCTTTCCTTCCCAAACCACGCGTTTCTTGATGTACCGTCGTAGCCGTCACACCCGTGAAAGGACTTGAAAGAAGCTGCCCGAGCTATCAAAGCACATCTAAGAGACCGTTCCATAGGATCTTAGTCAACCGCGTACCATTGTTTTTCTCCCGGTGGTATCGTTTTAACGAGAGGCTTTAGTCCAGGCCGTGTCTCTTTTGTTGAGATGGCTCTTGTTATCAATCCAGAGGTCCAGACTTGAAGAAAATTCACCCAACCACGAAGTATACTAGCAAGGCCTCCTCTGTGGATAGACAAGCAGTCAGTGTACACAGTCGAGTTCAAACTCAGAGTGATCAGCAAGCGTTGCTATTAAGTCAGCGCAAAAGTATTTTTCTTTTTTTTCTCCCTTCTTCTTCTTCTTCTTCATCATCTAAGTCCTTGAACTTCACTGGATTCCCTGGTCGTTAAAAACAGTTTAAGCGAAAGGAGGGCACCGAGAGACCACCGAGCTGTCTCGTGGGAGACGCCAGGCGCGTTGATCTCCAGAGTTATCCGGGTCGTCATCATCGTATTCACCCATCAACCATGAAACTAGAGTGGCTAGTAGCTTTCTTCGTGCTCCCAACGGCCAGTCTGCTGGCCAAGGAAACAACAGCAGCATCGAGTGGGAAGTGGTGGTAAGTACATTAAACAGTTTTCTCTCTACAAAGCTTCTTAAAACTCTAAGCGATTAGCCCCAGATCAACCCTCCTCCTACTGTACAGAAAAAGGAACCTTGGTTGCCAATCTAAAATTAGAGGTTCCGTTTACGTATAAGAATGTTGTCAGAAGGTTTGCTCGCGCCTCCGACCTGTAGGACCTTAACATTACATTGATATGTGTACATCATATTTTCTAAAACGCCCTGCAAATGTTTACAAATTATATACATTTTTAAAACCTCTCTTCGAAGCTCGACGAGAGTCTCGGTGAGATCTGACTATGCAATTTCAAATGATAAATACAATTAATCGAATAAACACTACAATTCGATTTATTTTATTTTATCTGTCGCATTAGAAGAAGCCTTTACTTATTACTTGTGCTTTATTTAAGTTGACTAGCTGGAGACCCCCCAAAACAGAGTTTGCGCTTTGTAATTTTAAGAAGGTTAGAATCACATGAAAGCTATTTTCATGGATGGTGTACCTAATAATGTTCATGTCTTGTGAACTCAGCGTTGCAGTTCAGACATTCTTCATGGGCTGGCTGGATGCATCTGGTTTGTGTCTGCTCCGTACTCCACCAAACTCAACACAAACTGCTGTGCTCAATCAACCCACAAAAATCAGGCGATATGTTTTTCTCAAGCGTTGAGCGTTTAATCGCAACATAAATGTCTGTGGCGCTTCTAAATTACAGTGGTGGAACATTCCCTCCTTTTCACTTATTTGGAAAACTTGTTTTCATTCAAATTTCGAGAAATCAGCGTAACCCAAATTAAATGTTCAAAATCTAAGGAACATTTCACTAATAATATCACGGTGATCTTATACTTTTTAGTCAAAGTAAATGAGACAAATTAATTTATATCAATTTGATTATGCATAATTATGTCCCCAATTAGCAGTGAAACACACAGTTCTGTTCAGCAGGATGACTGTATAATTATTATTTTCTTTTCACAGTTCTACTGACGCAACTTATTTGCTCAAGTTTATCAATTGTACCGAGTGGAATTTTCTCATTCACTGTTAAAAACCTGAATTTAAACCCTCACACAAACTTGTAGTGTGCAATTTGTACGTATGGAGATTTTGAGACAATTTATTTGAATAAAAGAGGGGACATTGCGATTCTGGTAACTCTCTAAAAGAATTAAAATACCACATCCAGGCTTTAGGATCGTAGATGTCCGACCAATCCTTCCGCCTTATCTACTTAAAGGAACGTTACAGAACTGGTAATTAAAATTTTCTTTATGATCACAGATATACATAAAACTTACACGGTCTAATGATGATGATAGTAGAAAACATCCCTAGAAATATTTCTGTCTGAAATGCCATATTTGATGAGAAATAAATAAAAAACTAATTTCCGATTGGAGTTTATCGCTCATGAGCGTTTTATTCATGCACTGTATAACACATGCAAATGTGTAATCGGTTTTTCACTATTTTCTCGTGACCCAGATGGCCGATCGATCTCAAACTTCTACAGGTTTGTCAGTTTATGTATATGGTGGATTATATAAAGTGCTTACACTGTTTTGTGAGCAAAAACCAATTCTGTAATGTTCCTTTAATAGAAAGCAAACTTTGCTGCGAAATATTCTGCATCCAATAATCGTGGTATTGAGTGAGGCCACGGGAGAGGTTGCCCCGTATCATTTGCGACCAATGTGTGGCGATAGATACCTTCTGAACGATAATCCACCACGATATTGATGGGCTGAATTCTTAGGTACACAAAACATGGGGCTACCGTGTAAACCAAACCATGTGGTACATACTTATACAAACATTGTGTGTAAGGCTGACATATAAAGTCAGAGGGCCCACCACGATCCGACTGTCGATCTTTCTTCACCTGTCAGCGGCCTACAACAGAATAGAAGGGGGTACTTCAACCGGCCTTTCACGGCCACTTAACGTTCCACGTGCACGCTGGATTTTTGACAGGCTCTCGTATTTACGAAGGTGTGTGCCGTGCGATCGAGATTCTTCAGTGTTTTTTTTTCCTCCACCACGCAAGTCAGAATTAATCCCTTATTTTCCCGGCAGATTTGGGGGACTGGCACGGATGAGCAGTTACCGCATTTCACGGGGGATTAAGAAAGACGAAAGCTTGTATTTTGGGAGGTTTTATTGGCTTCATTGGCCCTTGGTGAAATGTTTGCCAATAATAGTGTGGCGTACCTGTTGGGTTGTAACGTTCTAATCTAACACTCATAACCCCAAATAGGAGGAGTGCACCATGGCTGTACTCATGGCTGGTGGAGTTACCGAAGTTTTCAAAAAAGCTAACTTAAGTATGTTGATGTTGGAGAATTAAGTAAAGTTTGAGACGAAAAGTATACGATACATTACTGCCATGATAATTTATACTTAATTATTAGGTCCACATGTTACTGGTGATCCATATTATTTAACTTACAGAAGGTACGTCGGTTGAATAAATTTCCAAATGAAGATAATCACCGAATGCAAAATCTTTGAATTTGTGCCTGTTTTTGATTAATGTTACTTCTATTTTGAAGTAATTTCTCAGCACCGTCAATTATATAATGAAAATATGTTTACCGACATCCCATATACATTGATACCCCAGCCATGCAATGCCTCAAATCCTATAGGCATCCCACTTAATTCCCAAATATTTGTATATCTCTTCGGTCAAAACTACCAATGTTTAATACATAAGGAAAAACAGATATATCATTAAAAAAAAAAACTTCACATATTACCAGACTGTTTGTTGAAAATGTTCCAACTTCCTCTGCATCTCTTATTTTCAATTAAAAAAAAGGAAGTATCCAAGCCCTAAAGTGCCATTCATTTCCACTGCGTTGCACAGATTTACCAATGAATAACACCACCAGCAGATTATACCAATGCAATCACACTCCCCTTCACCACAGGTAAACTTTAAACTGATCACAAGAATGGATCAGTCAAATCAGATCAGTCAACTGACAGAAAAGAGAAGAGAGAGCTAGCTTTTTTTCTTCTCTTTTCCGGACCAGTTAGCACCGGCCGCTGGCGCATGCAACACACACAGACAGAGATTTCCTCGCCCTAACTCTACGGGGGCTCGTCCGAGTGGGGGCTAGCCCGTTCTCATTCTGGTCACTTTGACCGAAAATAACAAGTTCAATCATGTTGAATGATGCCTATACAAGACGGGTTTTTTTCCAGTCATTGTTGCTGTGTTCAATGGAGACATTAGCAAAGGATACACAGGGTCGATGCCCGCCGCATAAAACCCTTTTATATCAACAAGAGATTTGTTAAGATTAAAAAGAACAGAATAAATGCATCTTACAACCTGTTTGAAACATTTAAGACGTGTTGTCTCAAACCTTTCAGATGTGTTTGTGGATGCATTTTGGAATCAATGCAACTTGTCAAATATTAAAGTCGACCGCAGTAGATTCCCCGGGCATTGTCGGGCTTGCCGTAGTGGGCAGCGGTTTCCACAGACAAGCTTTCTCCTCGTGTTGCCACAGGTGATAGTGTTTAGCACTGATGACACTGTAATTGTAGTCGATGGTACCGAGGGCCCGATTAAGAAACCATCAACCGGCGGATGGTGTTGCCGCGGGTACAGTTCCGATGTTATTCTTTTTTAGCATTGGCATAAATGGTTTCACTGTGTTTGAAAAATGTCATGGGATCATTAAAATATGTATGAACATACGTAGAAAGCATGTAAACAGTTTGGAATACGGTGGACGGGGCACGAGCGGTGGGGTTCAAAATAACCGAATGTCTTTACCAGCGCTTAACTAAACCATACTCACCCAAGGCCATTGAAAACATTTGGTCATTTCGACCTTACAAATTGTAAGCATGTCACCTCATGTTAGCAACTTATAATTGTTCATCTATATTAATTCTCATCAGTAAATATAAACATAGGCCTACGCGTACCTGTTCAATTTACTTTAACACTTTTTGTTTTCGAATAATCAAAAAGGTCATTGACCACTTTCGGGACCGGCTGAAAGTTTTATTTTACAAACTATTTTCCTACAAACTATCAATTATGGTCATCGACCGTTTTCAGGCATTTTATGTTTTCTTTGAAATTCGGCTTCAAGATGTTGACTTTGTACGAGTACCCTACCAAGCCTATAGATTTGGTCATAGTTCAATTGGTGTATAAATTCAAAAAGGAGCAAGGACTTACAGCTATTTCTATAATACCACCCCGATGCTTAGTTTAAATGATTTACGCGTAGCAGTCCTTACGCGTGTAAAAATCTAGTAATGTAAAATACACTTTATACACAGTAATTGGCCAAGTACAACATCAGATGCAGCAGCCATCGATCTGAGCTACAAGTCACCTCTGGCCTCTAGCATTAGGCTACCCAAGGCAATTCCTATCTGGACGTAAATCAAAGCGATGGTTTAAGTCATAATTTATCCCCTCGTCATGGTGTGCAGCATGGTGTTAAGAGTTCGTGGTTGACTGTCTCAGGACGAAGGTTTCAATTGTGGATGCTTTGCTTAACACGTTCGAAATATCAAGACATTCATTACAGCGAAAATATTGATGTTGATGTTCCACCGAGGATGTCTTTCGACACGGAGTGCGCGTTGTTGTTTGGAAAGCTGATCATTATTGTCAATTATTTTCTTAGGAAAGAACATTTTGACAACAGCTCTGCTGGTATGTCGATTCCGTGGTAACAACGTGGTTGTCAGTAATAGTAGTTACGTAGAACTTTGTGTAAAGTTATGTGGAACTGTACAATGTGTGATGGCAGCTTCCATAAGACAAACCGTATGAAACTGTGCCATGGGATGCTTTTATTTCCAAAAGAATTGACATAATATGGTGGTCTTGTCAAAAGAGAGAAACAATCGAACATTTGAATGGTTGACTATGCGCATGTTGCTTCCGAACTTCACATGTTTATACATGGAAACGAAAACCATGCATGGTTTGACAAACACAACCATGTTTTAAAAACCGAATCAATTCTGCGCATTGTGGGTCCAATCGGTTTGCCCCAATCAGTACAACGTCCGAATTCCCACCATACTAAACGAAATCAGTTTACATACTTTATTAGTTCAATTCATTAGCTGTGTGTTTAAATACAATATTTCATAATTGGTTTTGTGGAAGAGTCAAATTATTTCCTCCAGTTTCCATTAAACACAGTAAACACACCATACAAATTAAATCAACCCGTGAAATGACATCACATTGGATAGCCCTGTTTTAGTTAAAATAACGAAAACTAGTTCAAGTTGTTGGCACTTCCGTACCGATATTGGGCTGTAAATGTTTCAATTGTGGTAATCGAAATATGCAATGATGATTTTTTGTGTGTGTGGGGGGGGGTGCTATCTTCTCGATTCTGACGGAACTAATTTTCTGGATTGTTGCTACAGTTTGAAACTCAGGGGAAAACAATGCACGATGATTATCAATCACGTACTTTGCATGTGAATATAAAGTATCATCACCAATGCCTTCAGATTTCTGTTTTACCTTCAGTATAAGGTCAATAGCATTTGTGAATTCAGAATGAGTCAATTGCATGCTGTATATGAACCTACAGTAGTCAACTACAGATTTGCGGTTGACATTTTTCCCGTGACGGTGCAATTTGTTTACATCCATTTTCGTTGGAGACCTGCTGTAAATAAAAATAGGTGCTTTGACTTTAATTTACGATTTGGGTATATCAGTACGCTACAAATGTCTCAGACTTGGACAAATTTGCCATAAATTTTGCCAACGTTTCCCCTTGGAAGTCCGCTCAACAAACCAGTCGGCTGTTTAACTTCGTACATAAAAAAGTTAAGGTAAAACAATCAAGTTTGGTGTACGCACACAACGTTGAAATGTGTTTCGGACTGACTGTCAAGACTACAGTGTAAGGGACGGCTATAGTTTGCGCTTGTTATATTGTGTTTACATTACAAATCGCAACAAATTTATGGCGGGATAAATTTTGATGCAATTTTTACGGCCGGTGCATTCCTCTGTGGCGCCTGTATGCGTTTGCCTTTGACACTAATGCTTCAAACCTTCTGTTAAAGTTCTAAAGGACAGTGACTCACAACGCTGCCGGATCGTGTTTTAAGAACTATACAGTGTAAAAAGATATTGAGAACGTTAAAAAAAAACCTTTCAAAACAAAACCACACACAAGCATAAACAGTTTTGACAATCTGTTTGGGATCATTAAAGAATCCCATTTTGAGAACAATGTAGTGAAATGGAACCAAGAAGGATGTACTCAAAGGTGTGGAACAATTTCATAAAACAAGTCTGTGGAGGTATGCCTCGCCTATGAAGCCTCATAGCCTCGCTGGTGCCTCGTGTAGTAAGAGGCACGCAAAAACCCTCCACGAAAACCACACAAACCCGCCCAGTGGTTGAGGGGCTTGCCCGCTTATTTAACATACACAACAAGTCATCTGAGAACGTGTGTACTAAGGACATTATACATTGACAAGGACCAGCCCCCAAGGTGTTCCGGCCTCTGACACAAGACAAACTAGATATTAATTGATTTTCAACACTTTCCATTTCTGTCCCCCTTGGGCGAACGACCGGCGGGGATCTGTGTACTGTGTGCGAAACGCCGCATGATGTATGCGCCGCTCTGACTGGACTCGGTCTAGCTTCCCAATTATATTGCCGGTAGCCGTTATTGCAACACACGCGTTTGATTCGGCTATACAAGATTTACTGCAAACCAAAATAACAGTAATATTTGTACTCACGAGTCAGGCATACCACAGTCATTACAAATCTGTATCCTAAATAAAGATTACAAATCTGTACCAAAATAAAGATTACAAATCTGTACCCTAAATAAAGTTGATTAATTGTTCCATTAACGCAAGGTCATGACTAACAAAGGACAAAAATAATGGGGGACAAAATCACCCAAAGACGATGCATTAAATTGCAGCCCTGGCTCATTAACATTCCAACGTGGGTGGAGTGACAATGTAGTTTGTTTCCATGAACTTGCTCGCCCCTGTTCTCCAAACAACATCGCAGAAAAAGTGATACATTCCAAATCCTTACAAACACACTATAAAGTATAAAGGTTCGCTGGGATTACACACAAAGAATGCCAACCCCCACAAGTTGTGTATACATACATCAGCAGGGAATCCCCATATAAACGTGATAATCCAGGACGACTGTGCATTAAGACTTAATTGTTGTAAGCCCAGGGCTGTCCCATACCTATTGTCCCGTCCTTTACCGGCGGGACCTTTTTTGTGGCGGTTTAACATTGCGGTGTAAGTCCCTTTCAGAGTTCGGTGCCTATCCATTTCACTTATTAGGTATCAATTTAATGACGTGAAATGGACCCCTCTCATGTTAAATACACTACACCTATTCCGTTATGTTAAAAGATAATAGCTCTTCTTCTTTTTGAAGGGAATTTAAAATGGCGATATTGTTGTCAGATGAATCATGGAGGAAGGAAATACTTCCTCCATGGATGAATCATAGGGCCTTTTTGAAACCCCGACTTCGGCGTGTAGGCTCCGTCCGTACCGTATCAAAAGCCTACGTCTTCAACATAACGAATGGGGCCTAAGCCGGAGACTAAACCGTGATTTCGAAAAGGCCATGTCCCTTTTCGAAATCTACTCAGCAGTTAAGGTACTGACGTAGTGTTTAGTTAGGACCATTGATCTCTATATTGACGTCAATATTAATGGTTAGGACAGTATCGAGATGGAAAAGGCTGAATTTGTGTCTTCCACTTGAGGATGGAATGTGTTTCTACCAAATTGTGAGTTGTCTTACTCTATATATTTAAATTTCGATAAACAGGTAGTTATAAAAAATAGCAAAAGTTACATCATTTCTACAAACAATTGATTTTACCAGGGCCTATTAATTACCATTGTTTTAGCTGTTTAGGTTTTTAAAAGGGGAAAGATTATACGACAAAAACTGACGTGACTGATCTGGGTGACTATCTAGACCTACTTCGATGAAATATTGACAAATGTTTTCTTTCGCCGTCAATATAGACTTTCAACCCTCCAACGCCAAGTCATTCCTTTTCAAATCCCATTACAAAGGACTGCTTCAAAAACAGTTTCTCTGGTCCCAAATTTATTAGCTTCATAAAACGACTTTGGAGCGATCTCATATGTTGGTAACCGGACTTCAAAGTCACATTGTCAGGCCATTAGGAGTGGCGCATAAAAATGAGCAGGTGACTCACTCCTGGAGTTACAAGCATATTTTGTATAAGTTATCTTCGTGTTTATACTTTCGTTTTTGAGAATATCCTGAAACGAAAAAATTCAAACTCGAATGCAACAACAGAAGGTGTTGGGGAAGCACAGAGCACGAACAAATTTAGGATCAACTTGATCTACGAATCAGCCAGTTGGTATCGACAAATTGTAGTCCTAATCGATCCAGTTGGTATGCATGCCATTTAGGATGTATTATACTCCCAAAGAGTTTTATTTTTATTTTCCTTTGAACATTTTGATTTGACAACAAGTACAGTAATTATTGAGGATAGACCTACTGTCATTTTGGGTAGAACTATTATTCTGGAGAAAAGTATAAGGTTTGGGTGGTGAGTGATCAATACGGGTTATGGTTTGCAGAAAACTATGTTTTGTAGTTTCACTATTCCTCAATAACTAGCGTGGTTAATAGGAATGATTCTTAGTAAGAACCGTTATTAGATTAGGGTTCCTAGTAAGAACCGTTATTAAATTATGGTTCTTACAAGAACCGTTGTATATATACTCTCGTTGTATATATACTCTTGACTAGCTACCGATTAGGATGGGATTCGAACCCACGTTCTCTTTACCACGTGACGACTGGGTCGCTCGGCCGCAAATAGTAATACAGAGCTCTGTACACTGTCAACTCTTAACCAAAGACTTGTGTAAAACGTTGTTTATGATATCTTTTCACTGCGAGAACAAAAGGTACACCTATATTCACTGCCGATGCAACATACATCAAAATACTTCACCCTGGAATAACATCGCAAGTGGAAGCATAAAAACTTCTTTAATGACGGCATCGCTGTTATCGTTTCATTACACCTTAAGTCATCAATGACAAATCTAGAGTTTTTATGTTGGACCTACAGCGGTGATTTAAGGGTTAGTATGAAGGGTATCCTCACCTTAGGGTCATCGTGAAGGCGACTCAGCTGTAGCAGTGTCTGGTATACATCATGGCTGTGTATTAATGTGGCTTGTGTAGTCCTCTGTGGTTCGGCAGCCATCTTTGTCATGTTGCCTGTAAGTAGCATTGATTAGCCTTCACAAACAAGATCCAGACTATCTTGTTTTTTCAATCTCCATTTTTGTTAGATTGGTTTGTTTTGGTATATACCGCCATCTTTGTCATGTTCATCGAGTTGAAAAGCAACATTGAATACTGGCCATACTTTCGTTGGTTTCTCATTTTGGTTAGATTGATTTGTGTGGTAGAGGAACAGGAAGGCTGTCCTTGACAGAAGTACTTTCGTGTGTATTTGCCTACATTGTCCTTATCATGTTGCCGCCATCTTGGCCATGTTCCTTGTGAATAAATAACAATGAATACTGGTTCTCTTCACCTCCACCCCCCCCCCCCCTCAAAATAAAAAGGTGCCATACTATGTTGCCGTTTAAGCTAGGAAATGTTTATACTGATTCCATTGGAAGACAAATCAATATGGCTGTGTGCCACGGTGAAGGTCTTTACCAGTTTATTATTTGATTTAGGGTTATTTATTTAAGATTCGTAAATCATTCTGCAAAGAAAGCAGCCTTGTAAAGCTAGGTCTCTTTCATCTTCGTGGTTTTGGCGTAACTTCTTATAGAGATCTTGATGAAATTTTGGGACACAGAGAGAAACGTTGACGTTTTCAATCCTTCAAGTTGAGAAGATCAGAACATAATGCTGATCGTTGTTACTCCACCGTTTATTCAGCACATCTCCTGAGAGATACCAAGGTGTTACCACAAACCTCTCTAGAACGTTTATCCTGATATGGGTGTATTTATTTTGTAACCTTGAGGGAAGGCTTTCCGGATTGCCGCGATCGTGTACACCTTTTTTGATCATAATTATGTGAGTGATAAAATCTTGAGGTAGAACCTGGAGTCTCTTATGGAAGCATAAATTTAAAGTCATAACTATGACTAATATCTCTATAATACGACTGAGCGTAAGTCATAATTATTACCTATATCTCATAATTATGAATTAGCATAAGCCATAATTATGACTTACATCTCATAATTGAGACTTAGTACATATCATAATTATGACCAATAACACATAATTATGACTTATGCTAAGTCATAATATTATGACTTATATCTCATAATTATGACTTATGTGAGTCACTGACTAATCTATCGCATGAATATGAAGTTAATTGGCACAATTCATAATATTATGACTTTGCAAAATCATAATTATGAGATTTAAGTAATAATTATGACTTAAGCTAAGTCAAAATTATGATATTTAAGTTATAATTATGACTATCTTTTAACGCTTGCGTAGTTTCACGATCGGTGAAATAAGAATAAACGTGTAGTTCATGAATACGGAATCCACATTAAATTATTTAGCTCTTACACAAATTAAACAAATTCTTGTCTCTCTTTCTACAGGAGTATCGCAACCTACCCACAGAAGTCCAACATAGTGAGCGACACGCAAGGCACGGAAATCTACCTGGAGCCCCAGCTCCGGCCTCTCAACAAACGCCAACGGAAGATGGTCCGTGACAACCCAGGTATCCTCCTTGCCATCTCCCAGGCTGTCAAGACGGCCGTCACGGAGTGTAGATACCAGTTCAAAGACAGACGGTGGAACTGTCCGACCATGAAGAATGTCCAGGGTCCAAATAGTCTGTTCGGAAAACTTCTTAACACAGGTAAGACGTCGTTTCTGTGGTGGGTGATGTAAAAAGGTTTTGTGGTCCCCTTAAATAAAAGATGGCGTATGGTTTAGTTTAAAGGGCCGCGGCCACTGATGAAAAACAAACTTAGCAACTTTTCATCACCAAGTTTTTGCAACCAGCATCAGTTGCACATCACCACGAGAGTATCCTCGTCTGCTACAACTGTTTTTTAATTATGAAATATGTACACTTACATTTAAGAAGGAAATTCAATCAGTGAATCTTGCACAGGAGATTCAGACAGGATACCACTTCATTTATTCAAAAAATTTGCAGCTGACAAAAATGAGTTTGATAAAACTTTTCCACAGATGAAGATTGATTCTGACAGCTTTCAGACTCGTTTTTTTTCAATCTATGTATGTTAACCAGGGAGCATTTAGTCGTTGCACACGACACTATACGCGACAAAATCCGGTGTTTCAATTCATCAATGTCAACGACGTCACAAGTGATTCACGTCCAAAAATTGAGCTGCTTGAGCGGAAAAATTGCTGAACTATTACCAGTACCAGTAACCTAATGGTACATGCGGCATGGTGTTTTGGCTGGTAACCGTATTCTGGTATAGCATATTTGTTTGTGCTCCGCTACTCTTTTGGCTTAAGCAGCTCTAAAAAATTTGGCCCTGTATCTTATGACGTAAAAATATACAACGATCTTAAGGTTGTTGTGGCCCAATGACGTCACATTAGACGGATGAGTTGTCCTCTTGTTCTTTTATTCAGAATTGAATTAAAGGTTGTGTACGAATCTGTTAAGAGGGGAATTTTTTTACCACAGATTTACACATAACTTACATGTACATGGTATAAAGATGGTCATTGTGGAAAACTTCCCTTGAAATATTTTTGCTTGAAATGCTTGTTTTTGAGAAATATGTTAAAGGCACTGGACACTATTGGTAATTACTCAAAATAATTTTTAGCATAAAAACTTACTTGGTAACGATCAATGGAGAGCTGTTGATAGTATAAAACATTGTGAGAAACGGCTCCCTCTGAAGTAACTTCGTTTTTGAGAAAAAAAGTAAATTCTCAGTAAAATATTTGAATTCATTTCGAGACCTCACGCGTGAGGTCTCGAAATCAAGCATCTGAAAGCACACAACTTCGTGTGACAAGGGTGTTTTTTCTTCCATTATTATCTCGCAACTTCGATGACCAATCGAGTTCAAATTTTCACAGGTTTGTAATTTTGTGCATATGTTGAGATACACCAAGTGAGAAGACTAGTCTTTGACAATTACCAAAGGTGTCCAGTGTCTTTAAACTAATTTCAAAACACGATGTTTGAAAAATTATGAAAACATAATAACGTTTTTTGTTCACTAGTTTCTGGTGACTTCAATGACACAGTGAGCTTAAACTTGGTTTAGATTTCATTTACTTGTTGGGTCACAAGCACGGATACTGGTCTTTGAAAATTATCCAATGTTGTCAGCGTGCTTTAAATTTAACTATCGCGCAACTAATTTTCTTTTTATTTCATGCAAAATATGTCGGTGAGCTTGAAAAATTAAAGCATCATTCACTAAAATCAAGTAAATTTTAGAGGAGGAATTCTAAATTGAAAACTCCAAGGTACTCCCGTTGATTCAGGCCTTGAATACAAGTTCAAAGCCAAATTCTATTATCTAATTATTCGGGGAAATAAGCTTCAAATTACAAAACAAATTAAAAAACAAGTTGTAGTGTCGGTGATGTTGGCAAAGCTATGTTTAATCTCTTTGAATCAATGTAAGGTACAACATACGTAATATCAACAATACTGTTTTAATACTCCAGTATATGCTCACATGTTTTTAGAACCCGCAGCACAATATTGTTAAGCTAATTGAGTAGCAAAACACGGTAAGCATGGCCAAGCTAAGCTTAACAGACGGGGCTTCAATTTTCCCTCTCTTGGGATTAAAACAAAAAGTAGTTTACGGTTACAAAATGTACATTGAACCGAACGCCCTGAATTCTGTCAGAGCGAATTTCGGTTCATGGCTGACAGGGGAAAATAATGTGCAAACACGGTACCCCAAGCGCCGCACGAGACGGCTCGGATTGATAATCGAATCACCCTCATGGAATTCTTCATGCACCTCGACTTGCTGGCCGTGTAACACTCGGCGGAAAACGTATCTCTCGCGGTGGTCCTAAACACAAGGGAAAAACCAATTGTAGGCCTAGTAAACATCCCCCGATCAAGAAGAGAATGTTACAGTAACATTTTTGGCGGTGTGGCGAGTTTGATGAGAAAAACTATCAACTCGGCGTGAGGTGAGGTGACTTGATCCGCCTTACAGCGGGCGGCAGGCTGGCCGAAAATCAACTCACGGCTTGAGGCCGCCTTTGCTTGCGTTTTAAGGCCGCCGCGCAGCTCCGGGGCTCGGTGAGGATGTTTGGGCAGCTACACTACCCGGTAGAACGACAGCCGGATGGTAATTCAATGATAGTTTGTGGATATTTTATTTGAATGACGTGCAGGGCTTTTATTTTCAGAAATCGGTTCTCTTTTGTCCTTGCAAATTCTTCCCCGGTGTTCTGTTATAGGTTTCATTTATGAAGTTAGTTATTATTGATGTATGGGGTGAATACAAGGAAACGCCATCCTGTGATTTTTGAGAGCGCGGTCAAATTAAATTAGAGCCACTTTATTTCAATTCAAAGACAGACTTTAATGTATAACAAATACATGTTTTTATTTTGAAAACAAACAAGAGAGTCAGCTGGGGCCTACACGACAGTTATTCAATAGAAGTGGTGTAAAAAAAACCAATATCAAAACCGCAAAATAATGACGTCCAAGATAAACCTATAAACTATACCAGATATGAGATATATAAAGTATAACAGTATGGTTTTAATGAAATAGTGTAGTTAAATGCACCTGAAGCCGAAGTGTGGTACACCAATAACTCCCCCACGTCTTGATACAAACATCCTCTTTGCTAATTGACAGTCAAATATGTTCCGGCTATTTGCGCGTCATCCTTATATTAATTATTGTTTGATACAACAATATACATTCTACTCGAGTTTTCATGGATTCATTTTACCCCCCCCCCCCCCACTACCACTCCGATCTGACAACCCCCAGCCAGGAAGCAGGGGGAAATTGGTAGCAAATTTTCCACCATGAAAAAAATAACCCACAAAGGGAGCTAGGGTGGCAACGCTGATGAGAAAGGGTTGAGGCGGGAAATCCAATCCAAGAACAAAGGCCAAGCCGACGGGGCAACACGCTGGTGGTTAACGTGGAACCGGGCCGACATGCGCAGCCGGTCGGTGTAGTCAAAAAGTCAGCGGTTTATTTTTGGAGATGAAAAGGAAACCAATTGTGAACTTTTTGAATAAACATGAAATTTAATATGAACATAACAATAAAGACCAATAATAAAAAAAACGTGACGTCTCTTAAATGAAACAAATATCAATATCAATATTGACTAAACTGTATCGAGCCCTTTATATATGTCGGCTTCTTGTGTATAGCTCCATTGTTTTGAATTCCTCTCAATGTTGTTTGTATTACTCTGTGCTTATGTGAAATATTGAAAAAATTATTCGTTGAAAATGAAATGGAATAAGAATGAAAAAAATGTGTTGTAATTCGAGTCACAAAATAGAATTGAAGAGAAATCCCAGTGTTTGAGTGTGCAAGGTGAGTGGACCATGCCAATGCACAGGAATTTAAAATGCATTATTATGTGGCACTGTCTGTCCTGACATACTAGGCATAACTTAAACTACTGCAAACAATAGACGTCGTTTTGAAGCACCAATAGGTTAACACCACAGTCGGTATAGCGGTACATTGATGGCTCAGTGCAGGGTGCCCACCCTCTCACCCGCCCCCAAAAGTGCACGTATAGAAGTACAGAAAAATGCACTTTATTTCTTCTTCTTTACTTGGAGTAATCTGGTTTCATGCATAGTTACTTCTCTATATTTTAAGGTCACAGTAAAACCATCGCTCACCATCAGTGTTCGGTTCAGTTCGTACGACTTGATTGATGTGTCAAATTGAATAGGATACATTAACCAGTGCCATTAAAAAACATTTGGATGTACAATAAGTGTGGTCACTTCGAGGTTCATGCAACTGCCTTGTTATTGCAAGTTACGTACATCTTTTGCAAATGTTTAGTTCTAAATTCTTAAGTTCTATACTTCCTTTTTTTATACGAGTGTAGTCAGTGAGTGGTGACTAGACGTCAGACTTGCACATCCTACACAAGAGAAACGGTTCAATCAAATTTAGGCAGCTTCGGCAGGCACCAGGTTGTGATGAGATTTACAGTAGTGCACGTGAAATACGTCACAGCTTGAGAACGATCACGCACAAAAATCACTTTTGCAACTAATTAGCCAACCGTAGACCCACATGAGCCATTTCATCACAGCGGTTTAGGCTCCGTCTTCTATCTTGTCAGCCATTCTATAGCCACTTCCCCAAGTAAGCACAATATTTCTAAAGGAATTGCGGAGCCATAAGCCTATAATAATATCAATCCCGAGTGCATTGGCCTCATGACGGCTATAACAAAATCATTTCCACCAGTGACAGTTATCGATGGCGAAGTCCTTTTGTTGGCCGATGCCAAATAACGTTGACTCCCAAATCGTTAGGTTTCGTTCGAACTGATTGATAGATTACTCCCCGCTGCATTGCTTCGTCTGTTATAGCAATTATCCAATATATTAAAAGGGTTTTACACTATTGTTAAGCCGTTGATCTTTCTCTATGTTTACGCAAGGCTATGTGCTTCTTTGTGAACAGAAAGATTTGGCTAGGATTTGAACTATATACCCCAACCCTTTTCCCAACTAATGCTTTTGAAAAACCATTATTTAAAAGAAATACTGTCACCCGTTTTCGAACCCACTAATCATCACTAATTTGCGGTTCTACAAATTAAACATAAAGTCAATATTCTATCGCACAGGGGTATAAATAAATCGTGATGTTTCGCTGATGCTGCATTTTTACAAAACAAAATTGACGAGAAAGAACAACTATCCACTGTTCGTCTCGTTTGCGTTCACGCCACAGTGTTAATATACATTGAACCCTAAAGGAGTAACAAATTGACGTGAACATGTCACACAAGAGGGTATATTTTTAGGTATTTTTTTCCGAACGCTTATTTTTTCCCTTCTTCTACTTTTGGTGCTATGCACCGCAACCATTAACCCAAAACGAACCCTAATTCGTCACCCTTACTAGGAAAATGGATTCCCAATATGGCGCGAGGACCGGACGCGACATTTTTGGATGAGAACCGATCAATCTCCAGGTCGGTGTTTTTTTCACCCGGTTAGGATCCCTGGAGAAACATGGGAAACCTTTCGGATGCCACACAAGTTTGCATTATTATAACCAGGGAGAGTTCATGCACAGGAATATGCAACAGATTCACTATAAATATCTCTCTTTTTTCATGGAGCAGATCTTGCTTTTTAAAAATCCGTAACTATGATAAATATAGCTGGAAACCCACTATATTTATAGTGGAGCATTTTAGTATGTCACCGAAGTCAACACAACTCTGTCCTGTTTTAAGGGTCTGTCGTGTACAAAGTGGGTTCGAATCCCGGTCTTGGCGTTGGGTCTTGAGCACTCGCTTTTCCGTAATTGTGAGGCCCAGAGAATGGGTGTATAGGAAACGTTCACTAAATTACTATCTAGTTGTTTTCAATTGCCACTACACGAACAACAACAAAAACAAAAGCCACAGCACCACATTGATGCTCTCTGAAATAATATAAGTCAACGACTCAACTGTCCTTGTTTTTCTTACGTAGCGTAAGTGTACTTTCTTTAATTCATCCTTCATTATTTGGCATCCGAAGGACATTTAATGCCTTCCGTATCCGACGAAAAGAGACAATTCTCCGAGCGCGATCGGCCGGATAGGGGTATCCTTCAATCTCCAGTGACCAATAATCGCTCTAGCAAAACTGGGCCCTCATCCCAAAAACCCAAACAAACATGACTTGTCGGCGGCTCAAATAGAGCCGAAATCCTCGCATCATCATCAAAAATGCAAAAGGGAAACTCCAGTTGACACATTTAAACGTTCCATTGGGAATAAAGTAGTCGAGAGGAAAGGTCTCGTCAACATAAACCGAACGGACAACTTAGATATTTTGTTTTGTGGCAAATTGGTGGCGAGAGGACGATATTCTAGGCTGTCTTGCAGAATCTTGGAAATGTTTCGTTTTTTTTAAAAACATTTTTTTAATATGATAAACAACCCCTGCTATGGATTTTTCTTTACCATGAAACATTTGGGGTACGGTAGGTAGTTTTGTCCAGATTTGTGGTCTTTTAGTCTGTTTACGCTGTTACTTGATTAAAAATATTACGATATAAAATTCTAATTTGCTAGATTTTCAATTCTTTTACTAAGCCTTTCCGCCTACGTAAACTGTTTTTATGGGAAGGTTCTTTGACGCATAAACTTCTTCATCTTATAAGAAACAATGTTTCCATGATGTTTTGATATTTTGGTTCATTGTGTTTTGTTTTTGTGATACCCTCTTCGGTTTCCTTTCTTGCATATCTTGTTTAGTTATTATTTATGTGTGTATTTAATTAGGCATATGTATATATTTTTTGCTTTCTTGCTTTCTCTTTACTTGTTTTGTCTCTATACTTTATTGCGTTATTATACCTTGACTTACTTGTACATGTGTTCACTGTACATATTGTGTTGTTTTGGTCGAATAAATAACACCTAATAATAATGCTAACAATTTCTAATTGCCGCATGAACCAAAATGCTAAATTAGAACAATCTATAAAATGTTCGATTTTCATTTGAAAAACGTTGGCCTTAACTGACTGACAACTCAATACACAACATGACAGACAACAAACTTCTTAAGAGCATTTTCGCATGTACAGTTCCATCAACGTCGTGGGTTTAGGATACCAAATCATTCGGACGGCTGACCGGCAGTGACCCACCATGGGTCCCCGCACGTCCTTGTGTACCCGGTAGTGTGTTTTAGCACTTCACATGATTGTCTCGTCAAGTGCTGTTTTCCAAGCGACAACAAACAGTTACCAAATAATTGTGGCCCACATTGACTTTTCTGGAGTTGGTGGTGTAGAATAAATGCGTTTATTTGTACCTTAGGCCTGTGAGAGAGAGTTTGCGTGTCTTCTAAACTCCACGCGGAGCTAAAAGGTGACAATAGAAATTGTCCCGTACCTTTTGTGGGGCTGGAATGCCAATGGATTACACTCAATTGATTAACCCACTTGAGTAGTTTTGATAAAATGATGGCAGGGATTTAGACAATGGTGTAATGGGATAACAGATACAATCCAATCAACACTGTTATTGGGTCCTTTGCTTTACGGAATGTCCGGTGAACTGGTGTTTGTTTGGCGTAGTTCGGGACAGTCGGGTTTTGGGAAGATGGCAGACACGCAAAGTACTTCAAATAATTTCAAATAATTTGGCTAAAAGTTAGGATAACCAAAGTGTTGGTTGCAATGTCTGTGGTCCTCATCGTTCGTTTCCCAAAGAGTTTGTTTCCCCAATCAAAGACAGTTGTGACAATCTCAGTGTAATGGGAATGCCTATTTTCCTGTCTTAAATTTGATAGCTTATAGCCTAATGACGTACTTTTAAGAGAGGAAAACAGTTTTGAAAATGAGACAAAAATGGGCTTAGTGTGTACAATATGTAATTGTTATGTAACTGATACCCACTTCTTTACACTCACCTGATGCATACACTCACTACACCAGCCGTACACCAATGTTTCCTTGATACTCTGGTGTATTTAGGGTCAGGTTAAGCCTAACATCTAAAATGTGGCAGCTTTTGATGAAAATAAAGCACCCTTTGCATTTGAAGTTGTAGCTAGTGCCTGCATAATGGCTTTGATTCTAACTTCATGCAATGTTCTTTCTGCACGCATGGGGAACATCTCATTGCAACTTAAAGGGGTGGGGCTTGGTTTGAAATGAGGGAGCAAAACACCTCAGTTATTGTTTATTTTGTCAGTAAACAAAATCCACAATAACAATTTTGTTTCTTTTCATTTTATTTGTTCCATACAGCATGCAGAGAAACAGCTTTTATATACGCCATCACAAGCGCTGCAGTAACACACTCCGTGGCCCGATCGTGCAGTGAAGGAAGCCTGGAGACGTGCACCTGCGATTACAAGTACCAGCGACCCAGTAACGAGGACTGGGAGTGGGGCGGGTGCAGTGATAACATAGCCTTCGGTCACAGATTCTCGCAGAAGTTCGTCGACGCTGACGAGAAAGGGCGGGACTTGAGGTTCATGATGAATACACACAACAATGAAGTTGGAAGGCTGGTGGGTAAACTGTTCTTTTCTTGAAAAATAAAATTGATTTTTGCAGACTTTTGTTTTATAAAAATATTACAATTTTCAGATTAATTACAAAATTACCCCTTTCTGGGTTAAGTGGACAGAGATAACAAAAATCAACATGGCAAGTTCCTGCAACCCGAAAGCATTTTTTTAGTAAACCAATCAAGAAATGTAAAATTTATTTAAAAAAATAAAATAGTAGGCGTATGGGTGTGAAAAAGCGAAGTATTCAGACATTCTTTCCGTTTGCTGCACCGGAAAAGTCATCAGTCTTTTTGTCTCTCTTTTGTGTGCATCTTTTCCGTGTCTTTGTTGGATCGGATTGTGTGATGATGCAGGTCCGGTGTTTTCTTGGGAAGCGAATCGTTTATTATCGCTGTCACCGTCAAGCGGTATATTTAAACGGCTTTTGTGTACGGTATCTTCTTATTGCAATTACTGGTTCGTTATTGTAACTCTCTCTTATCTCTCTTTTTTAAACCTACATCACACGGACTGATCCTCTCAAATCCCATTGTGTTACACCTGGTGAATCACAACGTTTGATTGTCCACCCCTTTGACTTCTGGAACGGTTTCCATTATTCAGTATAATTGGTTCCACCGGGATCCGCACAATTCCCACGAATAAAAAGCAAAAAGGAGACAATCTTAAAATGAATACTCGATACAAATGATGTTATTCATGACGTTTATGACTCTGCCATGCCGGGCAAAACACCTTTTTTCTATGAAAACACCCACTCTCTGAATACAGGTTGGGGTTTTCTGTTAACTAAAAAGCACAGGTAATTGAGAAGCAGGTTGTCTCTGCTCGGACCACCACGCGCCAGCGACTCCTTTCCGTCAACTCGGCGACACCCAAGTCGTAAACCGCTTGTTGGGCGGTTCACCGATTAAACCAAACTTACCGCCTAATCAAAAGAAACCCGGTAACCTCTTATTACAAAGGGTCAGCATTTTTTGTGTTTCTTCAAATTGTAACAGAAAGAAGGAGCATTTCGAAGGGCTATGTTGGGTAAATTGCCCTGTGCATCGGCTGCTCTTGTTTGCATCCACGTCCAAATTGCGGAGTCCAATCGTGTTTTCAATCGCATCGTCGGTACAGATCGTAAAAAAGTGCTTAGTAGGACCTTAAACCGAAACAAAAGAGTAGTATTGTCCGGGACAATGTTGGCAGTTTTGCTTCCAACAATTTAGTTGGGTCATTAAAAGTTCTGAAGTAAAGCGAATGAAAACGGTTTAATACAACAAGATTAAGCCCCCCATTTTTTAAAGAAGCGGCACTACTGTCATTTATAATGTCGGCGTATCAGAATGTCAAAGGACCCCCCCCATAAAAATCTTTTGAGGGAAGCTTATTGTGAGTCACTTCAAGGGAATCTCGACTTCGTTCAGCAAGGGCCGTGATGGCAGCTGAGGGTAGGATTTGCAATCTGAAGTGCTAATCACGATCCTCTCTTTTTGGTGGGCTCCTCGCTTTTCATAAATCTGTGACCTGTAAATGCTTCACTTATTTGCGTTTTGCTAGGAAGTCTCTTTTATTGGAAAAAAATGCATCGGGCATATTTTATTTCTTGAGCTCGCCCTCTCTCTTCGAATTGTTTTTTCTATATATGGAGACGATCTGGTTGTAGGATTTGGGTTGGTGTGCATGCATCGCGGCTATTTGTGTTTAAGTGGTGCACAAAATGAGTGAATACTTAATTTGAGTTAAAACAAGGCAGATAGTGGTAGCACTTAGAGACTAACTAATTACATAACATATATGAGCTTTCGTAGCAACCACTGATTCATCTGATGAAGTAGTTGTTGTTATCGAAAGCTCATAGTTAGTCAGCCAGGGAGAGTCTGCTAAAAGAATGGGAACACCAGCAGATTCCTAGCTACAGTTTGGATGTTCAAATTTAATTTTAGTTATGATTGACGGTTGTTGTATATTGTATTCTTCTCCTCAATAGACGGTTTCGTCAGACATGCGTCGGGAGTGTAAATGCCACGGAATGTCCGGCAGCTGCACAATCGAGACCTGCTGGATGCGACTTCCCACCTTCCGCTCCGTGGGCGAATTCCTCAAGGATCGCTTCGACGGCGCGTCGCGAGTCGCGCTCCGGAATGAGGGAGTCCGCGGGAACAGCAACCGGGGAGACCGAGGCGATCGGAGGGACCGAGGCGATCGCTCCGACAGCGGCGGCACCGAAGCCAACTTCCAACCGTACAACTCCAACCACAAACCGCCGGGCCCACGAGACCTGGTCTACTTCGACGACTCTCCCGACTTCTGCGTGAGGAACGAGAGGGCCGGTACTCTCGGCACGGTGGGGCGTGAGTGCAACAACACATCGTTAGGGGTGGACGGGTGCGATCTGATGTGCTGCGGAAGAGACTACGATGGGTCACAGGTCAGAATTAAGGAGAGATGTAGCTGTACTTTTCATTGGTGTTGCAAAGTGAAATGCCAGGAGTGCACGTCAATAAGAACCGTCTACCGATGCCAGTAGATAGTTATAATTTATAATAGTATTTCGGTAATCAAATATTGTTTAAAATCATGTGTCACGTGTTAAATTATTGGTCTGAAGATAGAGAGAACGAAGAAAACAGGAGACGTTGGGAAAATTTACAAAAATGAAACTATTTTTCAAGGAGGTCTGATATGGCTACGAAATGATACATTTCAACCGTGATACATGGTCAACGAACTTAATGTTTCTATATGTAAATATAATATTATATGAAACCTTTATCAATATTTAAGTGAGTTTTGTTTAAGTGTGCAAATGAATTGAGTGTTCACCACCATGTTATTGACACGGTAAATCATTTTGGGGCTTCGATAAAGGCCATCCACAAACTAGGAAATTCGGCAGTAATAATTTAACTTGACTGTTCAGAGTTTAAAAACAAACCTGTCGTTCATGTTTGAACTTGGTTGTTACCATTTAAGGTAATCGCATTGTTTAGTGATGAAAATAAGGCAAGCGTTGGTTCACAGTTTACCACAGTTCTGACAGTTATGTGACAATAGCGCCCCCATTTGTTGACTTCCAGTCAACCTTTTTTGCTGTAGGCACCTACAGATTATTGTTATGACGGTGCTGTATTAGAAAAATCAGAAAAACCCGTCTATCAGAAAAAACCTAAATTTAATACGAAAATAAGGCCACTAATGCGATTCATTATCATAACTACACTGTCACACCACATCAACAGAGGGCGCAACAACATTGTGTCATGCAAAGCAATAATCTCCAATGAGTTGGACAGTTTGATTTAAAATGTCGGCTTTGATGAGAATATCTTCGATTGAAGGCAAGACCTATAAAGGCCATGGAGACCACTTTCTGGTACCTTTCGTGAGACCTCTCTTGACCTAACACGATCAACGCATCCGTCCCCGGTTTCACAAGTTAGGAAATTAATAAAAGCGAAAAACACGATGTTAAGAAAGAATTGAGGAATCGAAGATTTATTTTTTGTGCAAGGAATTATTATGGTTACTCGCCAGAGTCATACTGTGCAACTCTGTATAATAAATTAAATGAGTAACGTAAAAGCTGTGAAAACTTATTAATTTTTTTCCTGCTGTTTCGTTTTAACTTAGCTGTTTTGTTACTACTAGCTTGGCATGTTTAAAGAAAAAGCTTTAAAAAGTTACATGTGACTCGTGGTGCTTATAAAACAAGTTCGCTGTCATATAACAGTTCTTGTACAATTTTGATACAAATACTGAATTTTCTCAGCTCGTAAATGTAAATTGTAAATAATTTTCTTTTTGTATGCTAAAACTGATGGAATTTGCCGATAGTATTGATAACGTTTTAGATACGAATGTGCCTTTCGTATAATAGTGGACATTTTAATTTGCCAGTTTCAACAAACTGCCCCAAATCATTGCAATAAATCCGGCATATCAGTGCCGGCTAAAACATTTGCAAGGTTTTGGTAACTGCGTGAAAAAATCAAAATATAAACTTCTTTTCTCGTAATAATGTAGGAATACCGACTACGACTTTTTTCTGAAATACTTCTAATTTGTATACGCTGTGTGGAGTTCAAACGGTAACTGCCAAGGGTATTTTCTCGTCAGTGATAACCCGTATTATAGTACATGTACAATGTAGTTGTAAATCCATCCACGACTAGTACAATTTTTGTAATAATGTTCTGAAATTCACTAGAAATTGAAAAAATTGTACATGAACATCCCAAACCCGAATACACTTTTTATGGGTGAAACATAATGGGGGAATTTTGGGATGCTAGGTGGCAGCAGACTTACCAGTGTACCAGAGCTGTGTATTGAGAGAGTTGCGACAACTTGCGATTAGAAGCCATTTTGTCTCAAAAAAATGCATTGGCGAATACAGGGTGCCAGACTAGTCTGCCCATTGGGTTGTGCTGCATTTGGGAACAAAATGGCGTCCAGCAACCACGTGACCGGAGAAAGCTGGTCCCTCCATGTCGCAACTCTCTCAATATACGGCTCTGCAGTGTACCCATTGTTCTCGGTAATGTGCGCATGCTCAGAACTACGTTAACGATGGAAATTTACCTGGTAAGTCTGCTGCCACCTAGCGTTCCATAGTCTCCCATTGCTCTTTGTAAAAGTCAGTTCAGTGTATCTGTATATAATTGGTCTAAATAGCGAAGCGTGGCGTTGTTTTGTTGTTTAGTTTCACATCACAATGTCGCATGCTGATTGGTACTACTTTGTCAAGATGCTGCCATTTTGTCGTATTCCACTGAACGGTGATTATAATCGAAGTGCTTTTCCATGTTACAGGAAAGGCACCAGACTATTTCGTCGTGTATGTGGTATGGCATAGCTTAAATGGTGTTGAACACATTTATTTTTGACCGAAAATGAAATAATTATAATGAGATTTGTCGAAGGTACGCCACATGGTTAGGATTAAAAAAACAATTAGGTAAACGATTTCAATCTGAAAGAAAGATTTCCTTTCATAAACTTGATCGTTCCAACTTGATCGTTCCTAGTTCCAACTAGATACCAGTTCTAACTTAATATAAGTTCCTACTAGATACCAATTCCAACTTGATATAAGTTCCAACTAGATACCAGTTGAACTTGGTATAAGTTCTGCTTATAGCTGAACATTTGTAAGCAACATGTTCTGCTTAAGCAGCTCTATCAAATTGTGTCGAGGTTATTTTACCCCATCGAAATAAGCACATTCTGAATGTGCACAAACTCCCTGACAAAAAAAACAACAACCCAAAAGATAGTTATTCTGTGTTATCTTGAAAACGCGGCCACCTATATGCCGCGTTTTTAATAAAAACAAACCCGTTGCAAAACTAGAGGATGTGATTAACTAACTTTTCCAAACCCAATGATGAAGGATTATCGTATTAAACACCGATAAGTGGCTGGCTAACTGTAGATTAGTGACTGCTAGTCAACATGAAAAATGTACAATAAATCATGAAACTACAGCAAAGTCTTCGCAAGTGTAATTATTTAACAGACGTATATTTGGCGTATATTGAATTATTACAAAGGGTTATACTGTTGCATGCGCGTCGCCTAAAATGTGCACAGCACATTCACACGGGAATCAGACTCACAAGATGGCGCCAGCAAGATTTATCATGAGACGACGCAACCTCGTTTCCAGTGGTGCACGATCTCGCCGCGCCATTTTGTTTTACTTTCCCAGAATGCCTTGCTCGATTAATACAGAATGGATCAACCACAGGACTAATGAAAATATCCAATATATTTGAATACTTTAAAGTCACACTTCCAGGGGTTACAATCGAGCAAGGCATTCTGGGAAAGAAAAACAAAATGGCGCGGCGAGATCCCGTTAGTGAGGAGAGAGGTATCGATACGGCACGCTGCCCATGGTAGCGAGGCTGGAGATGACGTTACTAAATTGGGTCAATAAAGAGCAGATATGATTGTAGGTTTGTTGTTGTTGCCACAAGTCTACACCGGTGTACAACATACACTAACACTAGGGTATCTGCACTGCGACAATTTCTATAACAGCTTATCAAATGGACGCTTGTCAACATCAAAACGGAGCCAACTAGCTACTTTTTAAAAATAAGGAACATCTTTTAAGTGATCTCTCCGCATATGGGTGGCGCCTGCATCGGTTTTCAAGAAGTACGCCCTCTGTTGTTGAATTTCTTCCAAACGCTGGCACTTGGAAGAGTTTTCCTTGGCCAATCACAGTGGACATAATTTTAGGTCTACGTTTGAATAACCACCAGGTTTGAGTCAAGCTACCTATTGAAAAAAAAAGATCGCAATTGAACAAATATGTAAAGTGTGATTTTTTTCTCTTTTTTTTGCATGGTTTTTTAAAATTATTTTTTGGGGGTGCAAAACTGATGTATATAAGGTATGCTGTATGGATTTATCTTTTTGGATTTCGCAAAAACTCATCAAGTATTTATCGATTCTTAGAATAGAGTAAGGACCTAGTCACTCTGGAGGAAAGAACGATGTTGTTTCTGCAAAGGTACTCGATGGTAAATTCAGTACTCGTTGGTGATCACCTCACCGGGACAGCGCCCTCTATGATAACGGCTTACATTAGTTAGGTTTCATACAAATCCCTTCAGTTGCAAGGAAAAACGTTACATCTTTCTGGTTGTTGTTGTCTGAAAAAGTACCTATTAACATTAAATATTAAATGTCTATAAGGCATTCGGCTCCGGCTCCGGCTTAGGCTCCGACTTAGGCTCCGGCTTAGGCTTCGGTTCCGGCTTAGGCTCTGTCAGCTATTTTGGAAACTACGCTTTTGGTATGGGCTTCAAGGCAGACGGAGCCTTAGCCGGAGCCCAAGTCTAAATGTCTCTTTCTAAAATGGCCTAAGTTACTCAGAACTTGTGATCAGAAAAACGACCATACTAGACTGTAAAAGTCATGAGCGTAATTTTATTTCCTTCGCACGTTGAAGTTGTGTATACGCGGAAACCTAATGTTGGAATACACGAGCTTACAAGAGCTACATTGAGGGGCTACTTGTAAGTAGGATCTGTACTTGTGGGCTTTTCTCGATGAGCCCACAATGTTTAAAACAGAAAAGATTAAAGAAAAGGGATCATAGTCACAACCTGTGGAATGCCCACTATGTCACTCTCCTAAACATGTATGGCGAGACGTGCACAGTCTATTGCAGTATCCATCTCCACCATGATCTATAACACATCATAATGATTTTTTGTCTTAAACTAATATGTAGGTAAAGACTGCACGTTCACGGCCAAACAGTGCAATTATTTCAGACACAATGTCAGCGCATCCCATACGTCAAACTAGTTCATCGCTTGCGTTTGTCACTGACACAGCAGAAAACCAGACACAACACTCTCAAACAACTGCATAACTTCCGTTACACAAAATACTAAGAAGAAAAAATAGAAAAAAACGAAGATCAATCTATAACTTGATATACCTTAAAGGCATGGTACATCATCGGTAATAACCGAACACTTTAATAATAATGTGTATACGCAAAGTTTCTTTATACTTGATACCATTGATACCAGAACCTGTTTTTGCTGATTTGAAGCACCGCTATGTGCGAGAGAATTATTTGCTAAGAACACAGATTCTTATTTTTGTTTATCAATTCAAAATAAGCACAGATGGGCAAGGTGTGCACCATCATTCGGCGTTTTCTCGAAATCAAGACCTCCACATTTAGTGGAATAATACCCAGCTTGGTTGTATGCTGTGATTGTTGGCAACCGTAGAACACATAGGCATAGAATGCATCATTACAAAAAGCATTTTAACTTTAAAAACGTAATTTCGTTCTGGCGATTAACGGGAAAGGAGAAAAAGTAATGTACATTTTTGAGACTAACGACCTTACCGTTTTACAGTCGGCCTCGTTATAAAGAGCACGTTATAAAGAGGTTCTGCTTTAAAGAGTAAATTCTGAAGTCCCGAATCGCATGTCGTCTTTGTGTTTCTCCGTTTTGCTGTCCTCTTCAAACAACATTCCTGTTATAAAAAGGTAATATGGCCAGTCCCAGCGATCTTGTTATAACGAGAGTCGACTGTATACAATAAAGTAGGTCACTGATATCATGTCGCTCTATACTTAGACTAATCGTCTTGAGACAAGTGTCTGTCTGAAACACTCTCATCCCTGAGACAGTTGTGTGATTGAATCAGCTTTTATATCTGTTCCCTTGAAAAGGAAATTTAAAAAAAACTAGCATTCGAATAAAGTAAAACACCACAGCAAAACATGTAACCGTTGTACTCAAACAAAATGTTACTCTAACAAATTGTGCACGTCTTAATCAATGAAGTGTTCAAGGGTTAGATTTAGCATTTATAGTGGTCCTTTCTTAATGGGTTTAGGAAGTAACTATTAGTTTACTAGTAAATGTGCGGGTACAACCATGTATAAATCTCTTTTTTGAGGAGTGTTGACTCTGAGAAGAGCCGTTTGTAATATTTAGGTTATCTCCTTCTTCGACAAGACAGCGTGACTGGGTGCTTTCTAGACCAATACCTAATGTTACACTGTGCCTTTAAGTTTAGTCAGATCATCACGACCGAGTCTTCCTGCACTTGACAATCGACCCGTCACACACTCCCCATTAAGGCTGGTATCTACTTGGGGTACAGCGATTTATTACCGGAACGAAAGAGCGCGGCTGATCTTTGCTCGCGTGTGCACCGTACATCACCCGGAACGACGGAACGTAAAATGTTGCAGGCGATTGACCACGATTTATGAAGCCGTGAGTGTGCTATACGGTGTGGAGATCTGTAGAGTGTCTGAGAGTCAATGACGCACAGAGACTGAGACGCTGGACGTTTCGAAAAGTTATTTCTCAGAAAATCAGTAGATTACTTGTTAACAAGACTGTTAAATTAGACCACTTGTTATTTGTTTTGTTTTGAGTTTAGTAAACAATTAACGGCAATAATAATTGGTTTTGGTTGCGCATTATTATCAAGACCTTTAAAGTCAAAGGTTGGGTTAATATTATTACGATCCTCGTGAAATGGCGCCCTCACGCCGGTTTATACAGGTTAGCTGATGACCACCCACGAGGGGCGGGGCGCTCTTGAGGGTCAGTGAAGTCCATTGGGTGTGGGCTGGGTCATGGTGGGGCTTGGTGAGAGTAACGTTCCAAAATAATCGTCGCTTTTGCCTTATATAAGCCATGTTGAGACAGATGGACACTAGGTTTGGGTAAATCTGTCTGTATACACCAAAACCAAACAGTGAACTCCTGTGGTGTCTACCATAGGCCTACCTCAAAAAGGATAATCACACAGATAATTATTCGGTCATTCTTTTTTTTCCTTTTTTGAGAAAGAATACAGTGTACTTGGGGTTCAAAACAGGATTTTAGTGTTTATAGTAGCCGATGAAATGATAGCATTGGTGATAACACACAAATAAATATTAATTTTACAATTACGTACAAAACTTCTTCTTCTTTTTTTTTGGGGGGGGGGGTTGGTTGCGGATTTTGGTTCGGCAAGCAGTTTAACAAAGCTGGGATTCAATCCTTATTTCATCTTTGATTTGACCAGAGAAAAATCGTTTTTCGTCCATCGACAAATCTATTTCAAAATCAAAGGTGGGGGTAATGTCAAAACTGCTAAAACCGCACCTCAAGGGGAAGTAAGTAATTCGTAGTCTTCTGGTCAAGTGCACTGTTCTGCATTATTATTGTGGTTATGCATTCATATATAAACAATGTGAATTTCTAGGTTTTGCTCTATAGTAAAGGTGAAGACTGGCATAAAATTGGTAAGAAATGTATGCAATGGTGTAGCATCTGTCGGTATCTCACCACTTAACATGGAAACAGAAAGTCAAAATATAGTTTTAGTTAAGTGGACCATGAAACTATACATGACAGGTTTCTTGCTTAGTGTATTTTCTTTGGTCCCTTGTATGTCCTTACTATATGTGAAAAGTACACAGTGAGCATGCGGGACTCAGCGAATGGACGTTCCAATAGCTAACGTCACAAGTAACGTCTTGAATCGAGACTAAACTTGATGATTGTAAATTCTGCGTATACACAGTTCGTTCCTAATGTCATTTAGCCCAGAGCTAAGGGTAATGATCCAAAACACAATCCTATAAAACCATATGGACCTCCCACTGTCTCTAATCAGGAATCAAGTAATGAACGTGTTACAACTAATATTTACAACAATAAAAAATCCATACCGACTGTCTGTTTTTCCACTTAAGAAAGAGAAAAAAAGTTCTCAACCGCGGACCCACGTCCACCAAACAACTCCCTGTCCTTTACAGGGGGGTTCATAGCGGTTGCAAGCCTCACAAATCGCTAACAGAATACTGGCCACAAACTGTTATACTGTTATTATTATTATGGGTGATTTTGAATAGTTGTTGGGGATAGAGTTTCAGATATATGGCAAGGGGTGTTTGACGGGGCTAAGAGTCTGGATCACAGGGGGCTTGACTTCCCCTCTTCCATCAATCTACATCTTTCCTCACATTTTTCATTTTCATGAACCAGTCCGTTCATTTACCGGTGGGGTGTTCGAGGGAACTCACAGCAAATTATGTATATACAGGTTATGAGTATAAATCTAATTGGGGATAATTAATGGAGGATCATGTGTCTTAATTGGTCTTGAACAAAGAAAAGTTGTTTTCGAAGGGAATTAAAAGGGAATGTGGATTGAAGGAAAGTTAAAGTTACTTGGCCCGATTTTCGAAGAGATTTGGAAAGAATTTTGACAGATGATGCTGTTTTAAAACGAAAAACCCCAAAAACTTTTGCAATAGGCCACGGAAAATGCACAACTTAGGCTTCATGTAACATGCAAAAATAGATGTACATGGCTGATGGACATGAGATAATGTCGGGATCCAGACAATATTTCATTTTTTAGTTTTTAATTAACTGCCACTAATCTTTGACGGCTTTTTCGTGCAATTCCTTAAATGAAAACTTATAACTTTCTCGAATCTTATCAGAAATAGCCCTTTAAAATGAAAATCTAAGTTTTCGGGTAAAATCGGCAAAAAATCGGGCCAAACTTCTTTCAAAATGAAACCTTTATATACAGATGAATCAATGTTTAAAAAAAAACAAAAACAAAAAAAACAAACCCAACCCAAACCACCTCCCCCACCCCCCAAAAAATAAAAAATAAAATAAAATAAACCCCACAAAAAACACACCCCAATACCCCAACACTTTGAGAATTGTAGTTTTTTCTTTGTTGTCAAAACTGGTTACTTAAAACTGGCCAACCGATTCACGCTTTGCCAGGACTTGTTCTGTTCACATCTGCTGATCCCGATGCATGCTTTACCATTGTTTCACTCGTCTCTAAAATAAAGGACTATAAATCTCCGCCCTCTTTTTTGTTGGGGGGGGATTCAGAGGTCGTCTTCATAATACTCTCATGCCATGCATTTGATATTTAGCAACACAGGTGGTTGCAGCAGGCTAAGGGGACATGTCACACAAGGCAATTTATAGGCAACGCAGATCCATCAGGCAATCTACCAATCCATCTTCACTTAAAATGCATACATTTCTAAGGAAAATTACACCGAAAAGACTGGGGTGTTAAAATTGACACCATGGGTGTTGTCACATAGATACCTAAGAGAGCATCAAAACTAACACCATAGGGTGCGATTGTGTTAGCAGAAATTAGTATTATTTTAACACCCTATATGGTGTAAATTTTGGTTTTTTTTGCTATCTATATAATGTGGCAACACTCATGGTGTCAATTTTAACACCCCAGTTTTTGCAGTGATAAGACACCGTTGGAAAAAATGTCTCTCATGCTAAACGAAGTGTTCCTTGTGATGCATTTTGTTCGGTTGGTTACCTCCTTGCCGTGGACATTTCCTTGTCTGACAAAGCCCAAACAAACATTGTGTGAGGAAATTATTTCACGCTGCCACTTTCTTCTGTCTGGTTCCCCGTGTGCGATGGCTATAACGGTTGCTGATTCCCATCGCACCAAAATGGGGTCAGATTATTTTGCTCTGTTAGCCTATGATAGAGAGAGAGGAAACAAATTATGGCTACCATTATTGGTCTCAGTATGATTACAAACGAGACAGTATTCTGTCAATATTTTAAGGTATTCTGAAAAATATTGTTCAATTCTGATTTGCTTTTTCCCCTTTTCAAGTAAGTGATATAGACAACAACATAGTTAACCCCCGTTTTTCGAAAATCTGACTCCCTAATCAGATTAAATTGAAATGAGCAGGTGTTAGGATATGTTGTTTGTCTGAACACCAAGATGTTTTAAATTATTTACTCGTGCATAATTCAGTGTTTCATCGGCCCTTACGAAATCATCTCTCGTTGATACATTTCCCTTTACACTATCCTTTTAAGTTTGTTTTTGTGCATTCTGATTTCGTTTGTAATTACTCAAATAACACTCATGTGCTGGCTTAGTCATGCCAGATTTGTCGACTCATGCCCTGAATTGGTCACATCATTCTTGAATTGATCTGAAGTGTAATTGCGACGTTCCCGACTTTAATCTATAATGTGTCTTTAAATTAAAAGAAGACTGACAGAAAGAAAAAACTTAAAGGTAGGGGAACCGTTTGTTTCTTTCTCAACATAATGCTGATTTATAAATATTATCAAGTAAGATACAACAATAGTCATATGTGGAAGTTTGTTGAATACAGTATCTAGTTGAGAAAAACGTAAAACAACAGTCACTGTATTTTCATCAAGAACGTCGACTCCATCCACGTTAAAGGCATCGTACATGTTTGGTAATTACTCAAAATATATATTAGCATAAAAACTGACTTGGTAACGACCAACAGAGAGCTGTTGATAGTATAAAACATTGTGAGAAACGACTCCCTCTGAAGTAACGTAGTTTTTGAGAAAGAGGTAATTTCACTAAAATAATAAAAACTTCTTGCAAGAAGATTTTTTTGTTCTATCTTAATGCACACAAATTTTGTACAACAAGGGTGTTTTTTCTTTCATCATTTTCTTGCAACTTCGATGACCAATTGAGCCCAAATTTTCACAGGCTTGTTGTTTTATGCATATGTTGGGATACACAAAGTGAGAACACTGGTCTTTGACAATTACCAAACATGTACGATGCCTTTAAGCGAGGTGACAGCGGGTACCAAGCTCTGGCCGTATTGGGGCAGCATTCAAACGGACACCAAGGAAATTTCCAAAAGTCTGCAAAGTACCAATCTGAGAAACTACTATTTAAGTGTCATAGCAGGAGCACGCTTAACAGTATTCGTTAATTTGCCATCTTTTTAAATGTGAATTATCAGAATAAATTGACCAAGTAATCGAATAAAAAAATCAGCACTCTCGTCTGAAAAGTATAGTTTCCCCTAAAACAAATGGATCAAAAAGTTCGTTGTGCTGTTGTTGATATAACGAGCCTCGAATTTTGGGGTCCTATGTGGTCCTATGTGTGCATGAGATCGTAAAATGCACAAAATGAAGGGTTAGACCCATGAAATACCCCCCCCAACAACAACCCCCCTAAAAAAAAATTAAAAAAAATTATGCCTTCCCCCAAATTATGCCTTCCCCCTTAACCTCCCCACTCCCAATTGAAAAAGTACGGTATCTGACCCCACTGCACTTATCGTGAATCTCACCCACAAGACACTGGAATTATGATTGGTCATACACACTACAACTTGTCCATCTAAACGATGACGTCAGATCCAGTGGCCTAGAGGTTGTGCCTGCAACCTTTTTATAAATTCCAGCACAAACACCCCTTTTGCAGATAAAGGGTTTGAAAAGCAGTTGATTTACAAAATACAACCTCGTACCCTGTTTAAATTACAGGGTCCCTTGTGATTGGTCATGTAATTCCTTCCATCATGGTCATACACATCATACACACTACAATTACCTGTCCATGTAAACGATGACGTCATATCCAGTGGCCTAAAGGTGTGCTTGCAACTTCATAAAGTTCAGCACAAACACCCTTCATTCAGCAGATAAAGGGGTTAAAGCGGTTGAACAAAATTACAACCTCGTACCATAATAGCTGCATGCTCTATAATATAAAAAAATGTCTGACCGGCGGCGTGGGGGGAGGGTAGGAGGGGGAACAAAGACCTTAATATAAACTAGTAATTGTTGATGAGGAACAATGGATACAGTGCCAGGAAGATTGACTAATAATAATAATAATGTCAGCTGCTCCCAATGAAAACAACTAAATATAGAGTTTTCCCAATCGGGTCATAAACCATTTTATCAATTTGTTTTATGGCACTTGGACCTAATCCGGCTGGTGCGGTGTGCCTTTGATTTGACTGATATCTGGCGATGGAATGTCACAGTCCCGGGTCACGGTTTTGTGGAAACCTCTGCGGCGTGGATGGACAGTGAGAGCTACGGGGCCCTCTGCCGCTTGGCTCTACCCGTCATCGTGAGGTAAAACGGTCACTTCATCAGCAGCATACTGAGGGAAATATCACAGTTATAGGCCTACTGAAGAAAAATCAAGTTGGGGATTTATTAACACTCTCCTGACACAATTGTTGCTATTTCTTATGATGAATAAGAAGCAATATTTGTTGAAATTGATATTTGTCTCACTTTGGGGAACTACATGCAGCTATAGCCAACACGCCGCTTTTGTCTCCGACTGAAATTTCGACTTCCTCCAGATCACAAATGAAATGTTTTGTGATTCACTTTGGAAATTCAACAGCTAAGACGACGGCTCATCAGTCTTAGGAGAACTGGGGAGAAAGAGTGAGAGAGTGACATTAGGGGACTGTCTTTATGTGGTAGTAAGGAGAGTGAAGTTTGGTAAGGTCACAACGGGCCACCTCGCCTCCTCATTGACATACACTGATTGACACAATGCCAAGATCTGAACCTGCCGTCCACATTATGAAATAATACGGACTCCCAAAAACAAGAAGGGAAAAAAGAGAGCATGTTTACACCGGAACAGTCGCAACAACATAGTCGGCGGGACGATGACAATGCCCCTAAACCCGGAGATACTTCATTGAAGCGATGAGCCACTTGTGAGCAGCAGTCCACATGATGAGGAGACAACGTAGTTTGTGTGTGGTTTGTTACCAAGACGTTCAGCCAGCCCCCTTTGCGTAAATCATACTCAAGGAGGAATTAAAGGAGATTCGAAGCCTTCATGACTTCTCGTGTTAGTGCCAGGCCCTCAGATTACGCCTCAAGTACCCTGTACACTTGTGGATTATACGGAACACGTGTACCCTTCTATAGTTTTTTCTCTCTCTCTTTTCACATAAAACCACGAGGTAGGTTCGGAAGCATGTGCAGAGTCAACGAAACTTCTGAAGAAGCAAACCGCTAGTAAAAGGCAATTAATACGTAGGCGCGGCCTACACATTGAAAAATAGCAACCAGAAAAACGAAACAACTGTTTCACTCTTGGACGTCACGAGAACCAACGCTGACGTCGGAGTATTTTTCAACATCTTTTGTTCTGCAGATTTTTAATAGCCCATTTTTTTTTGTATCAGCTGTACTTTTTCCTTTTTTTCAAGTAACATTAAAGCAGACTAGCAGTGTGGGAAAATACTTCAGTTTAATGTGTTAGAAGCTGCGGCTGGAAATTGAAGCGTGTGGGGCCTACATCGAAGTTCGTCAAGACTTGTCAGCACTTGATCCAGACTGCGCCGGGGAGGAATTCCCTCATTGCCCCGCCGCCCGATTGCCAAGTTCTCCCCTTACTCCTGTGGATAGATTAATCACCGTGTATAGCATAGCCGCGGTGGATCCACATTGCTAGGGCACCTTCAAAGTGATCAAATCCGTATGCCTGTAACTGCTTCAAACATTCCACATCGATAACTGTGTCCCACCCCCTACCATTTCCCCCTCCCCATCTTGCTTGTTGTGTTTGCTGACCGAGTTTTGTGCGACTGGGGAGAGTTTGCAAGTATAGAACAATGGTACGGAGTTCAAGTAACTTTGTTGTCGGACTTCTCTTCTTTCTCATCCTACCGACTAACATCATTGGACTGTGGTGGTGAGTATAACATCTTGTCGTAAGAATTTTCAATTTAATGTTTGAACACAGCTTTCCAGCCTGTTCCTATTATTGTCAACAGTTTCTCTTTAGGGGCCCGCCGAGAGTAGGCCCACCGTAATGGAAGGGAAAGGAAATTAATTATTTTTAAAACCAGCAATGACTAAACGAAGGGTGAATAGCACTACACGTAGGACGTTAGTATTAGGAAAATATAGCTCCGGTAAAGGGGGGACCATGTAAAGTGGTCGTCTCAACTTTGAAACTCGGGCATTTTTTTTTAGAGGGGGGGGGGGGTAAATGGTTGTATTTTTGGTAAACGGCCAGAGTTCTGCCGGTAGTTTTCTACCTGTGTCTTCGCGGTTTACCTTCAACTCAAGATTGATAAAACTTGTCTAGTGTGTGAACCATGCATAGTAGTACGTGTTAACAAACTATACAAGTGTCGTGTATATTAGGTTTCTTCCCCATGGATCGCATGATATAAATATATTTTGTTTGAAACATGGACCCTAACTGTTCGATGTCGGTATGTAAATCTGAACTTTTGTTCTCTCACAAAGCACAGTCCTCTTAGTCACTTTTTTGTTGGATATTAAATTCTTTCCCGCAGTGATCCTGATTAAATAATGGGTTGTTCTTCTTAAATTAATGCGTTCGTTCATTCATTCTCGTAAAATGTTGCCTGTATGTTAGGGCCTTATACATAACATAAGGCAATTAACAGTCGTCAATCCCATGAATCACTAACAAAGAAAAAACCATTCACATTTCAGGTGTCACGTAACTTCGTTGCGGCCCGGGGATTGTTATGTATACAAAAAGTTACTCCTGTGCTACGAAATGATTCTTTTGCATGCAGTACAGTTGATTACCCTCAAGTTGCCAGTTCCAACGTCATAGAGCTGCTTAAAAGCACAGAAAATAGCTAAGCACAACAAGATTATGCCTGCCAAAATAAGGTTACCAGCCAAAATACAATGTCACATGCACCATCCTGTTAAGTGGGTATCCTGTTAAGTTTTGCCTTTGCAAAAAGTTGTTAAGCAAAATCATCTTCTCTAAAATTGGGCCCAGGCCCTTAACCATCTGCTGTACGCTCATGTTGCTTTTTGTCTCACCGTTGAGTGGTATCGATAATGAAACCAATAATAAGAAACCACGTTGGTACCGTACCGTACATTGCTGTAATATTTCCCAGAACATAAAATCCTATATCATTACAATTGCAGCTGGAATTGCTCTCATTGGTCATCCCCAACTGCTTAACTTCACCTTTTTAATTTGATAACAGAACCAATTGATCTGCCTATATCTCCGTCTGAACTAGGACACTTCGGAAAGTTGTCCGTCATCTCTCAATATTTATTTCGATTGCTAATCGAATTAAACTCCTATATACACGACCGTGCATAAATTGCTAGCAAATTATAAGCCGTTATTCAGTTACGGTACATGTATCTCAAAAGCATGACTACCTAATTTGGTGATATTTTTACAGGATGGTTGTGTGGTGTGTTTAGGGGTAGGAATAAATGACTTCTTCTGGACAGTGTTCGATGCAGGAAATATTATTATTTAATATTTCAATATTTTTGGTTATGAATCTAAGTGATTTTCAAAAGTGACTAGCACTGTAACACATGCCTGAAGATACCTGTAATAAGACAGATGATGAAGAAATGTGATTTTTGTAGGAGGAAAACCCTAAAATGTGGACAAATCCACGCAATCCATGTATGGGACTGGAAACCCCCTCCATTATGCGAAGCTCCGGTTCGAGTTGGGATTCGGACCAGGGTCCTGAAGAGCTGGAAGACGGTACAGGATACCATCTTGCCAACCTGAATACCGGATTCGTTTCAATTGTTCCGGGTAATTGCCATTATAGGCGGCAGTTCTAAGATTGCGTAATTCCAGCCAACTATATAGGCCTACCCATAACTTAACAAACACTGGATTAAACTTACCGCTCAGTTCTTTCAAATAGCGGTTCTCTTTCGTCTTCTGTAAAGAGACATTCCAAATGACGTATGATGTCTGTTCAATTGCTGTGCCAATCATTCTCAATGTCTGTCACTGATTGGTGGAATGGGAAGTATTGAAAGTGTCAATGGAATGGTTGTTATAATTTATGGTGCCTATGTTCTCATTTTTTTTAAGTTGCCGTAAAGAGTTTCAGACATAAGAAATTCAACGAAGTTTGAAAAAAACAAAATTAAGAACGTAAACAAGTTCCAGAATGTTTGCTAAAATGTTGATAACAATTTCTACCTTTCAAGAGCAAGTCATAATTTAATGAAAAAGGAAAAACGAAAATGAAACTGCAGATTGTAATAATGTTGGTAATTAATGTACCAAAGTTGATGTATTATACGCAACAAAAATCAGCAAGAACTCGTAGATCTACTTTCGTTTCACTCTTCTCTAAAAAGGAGATAAACTATTTTGTTTAGGGAAAAAATCGATTGCTTTTGTAGAGTAAAATGCTCGTTTCATTGACATCAAATCCTACTACATTCAGACTAAGGAAATGCTAACTAGTTTTATTTTTTCCCCAAAAAATCTCGTGAGTTCATTTTGATTTTCGTCTGGTCTGAGTTAGACTCAATTTTGACAATGTTTGTCATTTTGTTTTCCCCCTTCCATTGTCCCTCGTGTTTCATTCCCTAAAATCTTATTTCAATTTTTAATCACATTGTTGAAATTCCATACAGCCCAAAACATGTAACTGAAACTAATATCCGACCTTCACACAAACCAAGTACCACATTGAAATTAAATCAACATATCGACGAATTACACAGATTATAAAAAAAGTTCATGTTAGTGACATCATAACATCAGTAAAATTTGAAAGATTCATAGTATTTCACTTATTGTTTAGTGTGAGTTTGTCTTTTTGCGGTATGGCATAACGTTAAATCCACACACACATACTGGTAGCAGATTAAGAACCCCACCCACAACCTTGAAACACTGCATTAAAACCCCTTATCAGGCACCGGGGACGGTGGGCAATGTACTTAAAAATTACCATAACAACTTTATGACACCGTAAACATAAAAAAAGGAAAAACAATGTAATCATATTAGATTAGTTTTATTGCGGATGTAGTTGCTTATGGTCAATCGAATACACAGCGGGCCAACATAAAAGTCACACCGGCATGACACGCCGGGCAGAACTTGGTAAAGTTAATTTCGAACATGTTGTAACAACTATGTATAATGATTCGACATGTAGAAAAACCAACAGTTTGCAAATGTACGATGTCCAATTAATTAAGTCTTTACAAGTGCCGGTATTAAAAACAAAGTATATAGCTGATGGTGACATCACTCATCCAGAGTGTGTACATCGCTCACTGGAATCCGATGTAATTTTCTTGATAATGTTCACATTTTCACCTTGAAAACTGAATCGAATATTTTTCTCCTCCCTTAAAGATTTCAGCATTTCTTCGGAAACTAGAAAAAGATTTTGAAGCAACACAGAACCTAACATTTGTATTTTACTTCAAAAAAAAAATTAAATTGCCATCAACAACTGTTGTCTTTAAGTAATGCTTTTCCTGTTTTCATAAATAAACCTACATGTACACACGTGTTGTTGTTTTTTTGGTTTGTTTTTCCACCACCAAAACATTTTTGTTTTTTCACATGAAGGGCTTTTGTTTAAAAAAAGAAGAAGTTTTACGCTACGAGCTACACTCTACAAACTCCCGGGTCGGGTCGCAGGGGGGGGGGGGGCTGACCCATTTTGGGTCAGTATGACCCCGAATCTGTGTCGAACTTACGCGGAATCCGAGTTAAAATCCCAATTATTGTAAAACAAGTTTGATATTGTAGGCCTGCCCGTCCTCGGGGCATTCAATATTTACCTAAGTCTCATTATGGTTCGTTTTAAAAGACCACAACAACATGGATCTTTTGATATGAAATTTTAAACGAAACGTAAAAACTACACGTTAACACACCTGTCTATATTCTGTGTGTGTGTTTCTATTGAATCATTGTGTCTTGGACTGCACTTGGCGGTAAATCAGACCATATCTTCGTCATTTCCACACCTTATGGGTGTTTTCAAGAAATCATCGTTTAAGCCCATGCGAATTGTTGAAGTTCCGGGAAGTAGTGATCAGACAATGGTTTATATGTCAAGGGAGTTCCAGGGTTTCGTATGTTGTATCTGTCCTTTCTCTATGGTTTTACGAGTTGACTTGACTTTCTCCATGCATCGTCATCGCTTAGGAGGTTTCCTTCATCCACGGGCTACGGTATGGTGCTTCGGGTGGGTACTTTACAAGGGATTCTTCAAAATTAATTGTATTACTATAGTGAGATATTGAATTAAAGGGACACGTTGCCTTGGATCGGACGAGTTGGTCAAAAAAGCGTTTGTAACCGTTTGTTATAAAATGCACATATGGTTAAAAAGACGTTATAAAAGTAGAATACAATGATCCACTCAAATATGCCTCGAAATTGCGTGGTTTTCGTTTTACTTTGCGAACTAACACGGTCGGCCATTTTGTGGAGTCAAAAATTTGACTCCACAAAATGGCCGAGTCAAAAATTTGACTCCACAAAATGGCCGACCGTGTTTGTTCACGATGGTAAAGGAAAACCACGCAATTTCGAGACATATTTGTGTGGATCATTGTATTCTACTTTTAAAACATCTTTCTAATCATATGCATTTTCTAAAAAAACGGTTACAAATGCCTGTTATAGACCAACTCGCCCGATCCAAGGCAACGTGTCCCTTTAACAAACACTGGGTCGAGTTGTTTTGATCCACCACACTATTCTGCCCATGCACTGTATGTATTGAAACCCAGTATCCTCAACGGGGAAAGAAGGTATGGATCGGTTTAGGATTATGCCCCAGTTGAGATAGTTTGGTTGTCGACACATGAGTGTATACTGATCTAGGGCCGTTCAAATCGGGGCAGAATTAAATTCCAATTAGGGTAGATTGGTTGCCGTTGTCGCTAATGTGTTTGCTGCTGATATATCCGCATTGGAGTAAGTCTTCTATAGAAGATGGTTCAAATCAGGGTAGAAGTATATCCCAATGATGAGATGGGCGTTTGTCTCGCTGCCACCCAAGCGTTTCTCGATCTGAGAACTAAGAATACTTAGGCACTGAGACAATATACTTCAGATGAGGATAGAACATTGATATACCCCCATCGGAAAAAAGGGGGTCCAATCAAGGTAACAGTATCCCGATCGGGTGTATTGGGCTATTGGCGAAACGTAAAGCATATGCGTGTAGTTCTGAAGTTCTTCGGGTGCAGAATGCCCTCGAACACCCAGACGGAATGCCTTTCTTTCCCCCATCCACTTTTATGATACAACAGCCCGACGATGATTTATGAATACTATTTCATGATAACCATACCCCCCCCCCTTCCTAGACAAGCGGTAATAACCAATTTTGATATATGATAGGGAAACCATGTGGTCTTTCATATTTTACGAGTTGGGAATTACGCAATCTGCGTATTTTACAAACCCTGATGGTAAAATACTTCACATTAGCCAACGAGGTGAGCCGTCTCAGGTCTATCGAGAGGCTCGTGTACTGTCGTCCAAAGAAAATAGAAAAGGGGGAAAACAAAATAATAACTCATGACTCAGAAAGATCCCATAATGATTTCCCCCTCCTCACTTTCGATGTTTGTTTTGCCGAGGAAGTGGATTCATGAGTATGAAAAGGGTGTTGTACTATTCAAAGAAAAAGGATACAGATTGACAAAAAAAGATACGAAGAGAGGACTGAAATGTATAAATCAGTATATACGGGCAAATTTTATTTGAGTCTTATTTGTGACCAACCTGATTATTTCAGAGTGGTGTGAGAATGAAAACCTTAGATTTTCGTTCGCAGTTGTTGCTTTCTGTGGAGCATTCTGTTAGTTATCGTTGACACTACGAATATGTATACCTTAATAACTTATTCAAATCAAAGGATGTAAATGTTAAACTTTATTATTAATACAACGATCTTTATTGAACTAATTTGATGTAAAGACACTGTGTACCCACTACCCATATTAAATCAAGTACCTTATCCCAATGCAAAATAATGTGACTGTAGAATCCAGTGTCCTATCATGCTCCTTTACAATGATACTTAACTGTATATACAGTCCTTAAAGGTATCGTACACGTTTGGTAATGATTCAAAACATTAGCATAAAAACGTACTTGGTAACAAGCAACGGAGAGTTGTTGATAGTATAAAACATTGTAGGAAACGACTCCCTCTGAAGTAACGTAGTTTTCAAGAAAGAGGTAATTTCTCACTAAAATAACACAAACTTCTTGCAAGAAGTTTTTATTCCTAATCTGAAAGCACACAAATTTGTACAACAAGGGTGTTTTTTCTTTCATCATTTTCTTGCAACTTCGATGACCAATTGAGCCCAAATTTTCATAGGCTTGTTATTGTATGCATATGTTAAAGGCATCGTACACGTTTGGTAATTGTCAAAGACCAGTGTTCTCACTAGGTGTATCCCAACATATGCATAAAATAACAAGCCTGTGAAAATTGGGGCTCAATTGGTCGGAGTCGTTTCCTACAATGTTTTATACTATCAACAACTCTCCGTTGCTTGTTACCAAGTACGTTTTTATGCTAATATATATTTTGAGTAATTACCAAACGTGTACGATGCCTTTAAGGATACACCAAGTGAGAACACTGGTCTTTGACAATTTCCAAACGTGTTCAATGCCTTTAAAGATGACCTTTTCTAAAATAGGTATTTCTCAGTTCGGCAGTTAAAGGACAAAGAACAACATACTTTGTTCATTTTATAGAAAATCTATCTCAGTCATTGTCTTATAATCTTTATTTAGGGCTGTGGGTAGTCCCCTCAACCTCGACCCCAACAGCATCTGCCGGCGATCGCGCAGGCTCCGGGGTAGCGGCAACAAACAGCATGACATCTGTCGGAGGGAGCCGGAGATCGTGGATGAGGTTGTGAAAGGTACTAAGTTGGCGATGAAGGAGTGCCAGTACCAGTTAAGATATCATCGATGGAACTGCACCATGATGGGCAACTCATTTGTCAAGATTCTCAAACAGGGTAGGTATCATCCTAAATTATTCGATAATGTCATTCCATTTGGGTCTGACACATCCTTCCTTAATGAGAGGTTTTTTTCGTTATTGTCTATATGTTTACAATTTTATATATAATTTGGGGTTGAACAAATATAAATTGACGAGAGCGGGACTTGAACCTGCGACCTCCGGACTAACGTGCCGGTGCTCTACTGACTGAGATATTTAGTCTCCCTTTTTGATTTTGTCAATAGCTTTGTTCGGGGTGCCAGTCAGAAACCGTTCAACTTGTAACTGCCGTGTAGGTTCAAGTCCAGCTCTAATCAATCTGTCTTTGTTCAACCACAAATTATTTCAAACTTACCCAGTCAGTTTCCATTGTGTTTTTTTAATTGAATTTTATATATAAATACTATTTATTTTCCCGGAGTATCTCGTTTTAATAAATACCAAGATAATGGAGACGCCCTAGGAAAACATGTTCTCAAAATTCCATGCCATAACAAAAACCTTTAAGGAATTCCTTCTTCCCCGACAAACAAACACACCGACAAACTGACGAACAGACAAAACTTTCCATCTGTTCATGTATCAACATCTGACCTTAACTCAAGAAGAGCTCTCTTGTGTTGACTGTCTTGGAATCCATGAAAATAATCTTTCTACTGATGTCCTTGACATACTTCTAAAACCGTCTATAGATGAAGGCCATAACACACAATATTCAAAACGTTGAGAGCGTTCAATCGTTTCTTAACAAAGCCGACATCACAAAAGAGATTGTATGGTTTACCCTTTCGAAATAATTATATTTCCCAAAATCATTTATTAGGCCCGTAGTTATTACTTGTGATTTGATACAGACATTTCGTTTCTTCGTTAGTTATAAAGCGTCAATGTTTTTAAATTAAATAACAACATCTGTTTGAAAAAAAGAAAGAAAAAAACCCCCGCAAAAACCGTCGAGCTAAACTACTATTACTGCCTTAATAACGAAGTCTTATAAAGCGCACACATTCACCAAAGATACCCAACGCGCTGTATAACAATAGAAAAACAAAAAGGGAAAAGGAATGAAAGAAAACTTATTTAAGCAAAAAATAAATAAATAAATAAATAAATAAATTGCTGTTGGTAATTTTTTGAATGAGTGGATAGTATTGGACGATTTACTATGAAAATGTGTAAGAAGTTGGCATTCCACATATAGGAAGCAGACCATTTTGCGATGGTTGGATTATTGTTGATCTGAACAAATAAAATACAAGAAGGCTTCCCAATTATGATTAAAGATTTACACGTATTTTTTTCTACTACAGTGACAAATTTTCGTTATGATTTGAAATTTTATTTCGAAAAGTAACAAATTTTCTTTGATATGACGGACAATGTTGCTTGTCCACGATGAAAAAAATAAGAAAAATTCAAACATCTAAACAAACGAGTTATTACTACAACAACAAAACCATCAGCAAACGGACACTTGTCGAACGAACCAAACAAACCTTTATTTGTATTGCATATTTTTTTGCCTCCAATGTCCTTCAACCCTGTAACAGTTGCAAATTTGCCCGGGAGCGAAGCGTGCTTAAAGTACCACATCTTGCCGCTACGACCCACTGTTTCCTAATTTCGGGAAAATTACTCAGGAATTTTCGTCATTTTCCCGACGACCTTGGGGTCCTTAAAAGTTCAAGGCAGACAGAGGGAGAGAGGGAGAGTCGGTGTGCCGTCCTCAAAACCATAACCCTTTAGTCTGGTTTAAAGGAGCTGTTAACATCATCGGTAAAAATTGATCAAACTGCAGACGCAAAGAAACAAGATTTTGGTTCCTGACTGACTGGATGGAAAAGTTGAACCCGTTTATTTCCACATTGTTTAAATTATCTTTACTTTAAAATTACATTTCAGTTTCAGCATATGCATGGTACAGTGCAGTAACACTTTGTCAGGGAAATATGTGTCTTATATTTTAGGGATTCATGCATTTTCTTTTATTAGACAGCAATATTTTTACTGCCACCATTTTGTCTAACGAAAACGGCAATAAGAGATACCACCATTTATAAGCTCCACGGCCAATCTCTTCCACCACCAGACAAATTTCCACGAACACCGTGTCAAAGAAACTTCTTAATAAATTGTATTGTGATTTTCTTTTGATTTATGTACTTTCGTGAGAAGGGAATGTCATAATTAAATCTGAGTTAAGCTGTAAAATAAAATTGGGGGAAAACCTTAGTGTTTATAAAATAAAAACGCGTCCGTCAGATTGTCCAGAATTGACCGATATAAATCTCGTTTGCCAACATCTTTAAATTTTGTAATAGAAGCAATAATCATAGTTGCTCCCTCAGCTTCAATCGTGAGCACTGATTCGCAGTATACTATCACCAGCCTAAATTTGATTACATTGATTTGGAAGAAAAGGAAGAGAGAAGAAAGATTACCATATTTCGAGAAATTACCGATGGCGTATCAGTCACTTTAAAACAAAACAATGCAATATGACGTTGCTGGTCTTAGATCAAAATGATATACTTAAACAAAGTTCCCTCACTCACAAAAAAAATATACAATAATTGTCTAAGTCCACAGAGGTGTGAATTTTACAACACAATGATGGAATTTGGAATCTTTCGGGAATTTAACCCTGTAAATCCTTGACATTCTCGTAAGTACAATGTCAATGTATTGTCAAAGCGTGTGGTTTACAAGTCAAAGAATACACAAGGTCTTTACACGCGGATGTGTAATTCAGCCATGTCAATCTTGTTTACATTTTGAAATTTGCCATTTCATTAATACTTTGGGGTTTTTAAGCTCGGTTGGTGAAAGGTTGTTTTAGTATCTGTTGGTTCTTTTCAATCTGAATTTTTTTAAAAATAAGCTCACACATACGAACCCAAAAATTGCAAATTAAAAGAGTACAATAAGCAAACCACGTGTAGGTGCAAGCTAATTTTGTTAAGCCATTCTTGTTTACTGCAGTTATACTGCTAAAGTAAACTTACGGGATGTATACCATATTGTTGAATTTGTTAAAAATAAAACTGCCTGAGATGTTGGTAGGCCATATTAATGTTTTAAAAAGAAGACGATGAACATATGCCCAGTTCGAGTGTTGTTTGTCAAATAAAACTTTACAAAAACTCAAAACAAATAGTTCTAAACCTTGCAAAAACTTAAAACTAATTGTTCAAAACCGTTGAAAAATTAAAAACCATATGTTCATTACCTTACAAAAACTTAAAACGAATTGTTCAAACCTGACAAAAACTCAAAACGCATTGTTCGTAACCTTACACAAATTGAAAATGCATTGTTCACAACCTTACAATAACTCAATATTCATTGTTCGAAAAACCTTCAAAAACTCAAAAAGGGTTTTTGAAAACCTTACAAAAACTCAAAACGCATTGTTGAAAACCTTACAAAGAACTGAAAATGCATTCTTCATAATGTTCGTAAAACAACATAAAGTACTTCAACTTTAGCGAAAGTGCAAAGCATGGTTGCAAGAAGTACTAGTAGTAGTGGATTTACGAAACTTGCTCGTCAAAGGAAATCCGGGGCGTTACCGACATCGTAGCAACTCAGGGTCGTAGCACAGGATTACGTTTGATTAACCAGAGGCACAGAATCACAAGGTTCATGTTGAAAAGGGCACACCCGTTCGTTTCTGAGAGCATTTAAGAATGTTCTATTGGGGCACTTACGGGGCAGAGCAGTTGGCGTGGCCCTATTAGCCTTGTACCCACTCCGGAGAGGTGGCCCCTACTCCGAAATCCCTTAAACTACTCCGGGGAGTATTCTGTCCTCGATGCCTTACATCTGTCAAAGTCGCGATCACGTGATGACCGGATTTCCCTTCATGTGTCTTATGGCATTGTGGATGTTATGGCTGTTGGGTTTGTTTATGGTTTAAGGGAATAGCTTCTTCTTTATCAGTTAGGTATCTTGTCTTCGTACGATGAGAGACGACCATTCGCTGCTTACACTTTGTACTGTAGTGGACACTAACAACCTCAACATTTCGTTGCTCAATTCAATTAAATTCAAATAATATTTATTGGGGTAAATAATGTGAAAAAAAAGCAAGGCTTTCCAAGGAACACTCCGTAAAAAAACAAAAACAAACAAACAAACAGTACAATGACTTACATAAACACACGAACTCAGCAATACCTACGTAGGCCCCAAAATGAATGAAGATAATCGAGGTATATTTTTTTAATTAAAAAAATGAACTAAATTTTCGAAAGATACCCCAAGAACAAAAAATCTGTCAAGAGAAAGAGGGAGAGCAAAAGAGAGAGATACAAACACATTGCACACGTTCATGGGCTTATTTCGATTGCAGCAATCAAAATAACCAATGGTGATTTTTCTGTGTCTTTTAAATGTTATTTTCACGACTTTTGCATTTAATTATTTCGGACGAAATTTTTCCCCCAGCAGATTGGTACTGGTATGAACTTCCTAATTGGTGAGCTTTCACATTGTTGAAACTAATAATTTTTCTCGAAAGTCACCGGTCCTGTAATAAATAAATCTTCACTTTAGAGTTAAGGTTATCCACAACACCAAACCTCTAAGTCGTATTCCCTCGTGGTGTTCTGTATAGGAATACAACAATGTAATAACAAGCTCGACATCAGCCCTTTTCACACTATTACGCCAATTCCCAGGAAATAACGCCCCGTAAAGTCCTGGGGAATTTAAACCCCACTGCCACCCTTACTCATTTTACACTCGATTTAATTTTCCAGTTGGGAAAATGAATATTCAGTATGCTAACCGTGGGGTTATCTTGCTTCAAGGTATCGTACACGTTTGGGAATGACTCAAAACAAATATTAGCATAAAAACTTACTTGGTAACAAGCAACGGAGAGCTGTTGATAGTATAAATCATTGTAGAAAACGACTCCCTCTGAAGTAACGTAGTTTTTGAGAAAGAGGTAATTTCTCACTAAAATAATACAAACTTCTTGCAAGAAGTTTTTATTATTCTATCTGAAAGCACACAAATTTTGTACAACAAGGGTGTTTTTTCTTTCATCATTTTCTTACAACTTCGATGACCAATTGAGCCCAAATTTTCACAGGCTTGTTATTCTATGCATATGTTGGGATACACCAAGTGAGAACACTGGTCTCTGACAATTACCAAACGTGCACGATGCCTTTAACCCTACTCCCAAGCAGGGGTAGCTTCTATCCCATAGGAAATGTCTATTTCCTGGGAGTTTGCAAGGGTTAGCCATTCAAGTGTGAAAAGGTAAAATCAATATTCCCAGGAGATTCCCAGGAAATTTGTGTGGTATGAAAGGGGCTGTAGTTGGTTTTGGAAGCATATAGGCCTACATTCATTCATCATTCATTTCTATAACAGACCTAATCATGCAGCACAGCTATGCCATGCCCGAAATGTGGCAGAAGGAGTACCCAAACTTCCACAAGACACTCTTCCCTTCGTGGAATGGGAGGGGATAGAGGGGTGCACCATACCAGATATTTAGCACCAAGAGCACAACCAAACAGCCAGTTTTTGTTTTTTTAGAGCCACCAAAATAATTCTTCATGTGGTATTCGAACTACGTAAAAGCCCCAACGATTTAACGGTATTTGAAGCTGTCCAACTCGAAAGTTCCTTCCGTGTATCCTCTTAAACGCCCCAGAAAGGTTTGGGGTTTTTCTTATCTTTAAAAAAAGAAGAAGAAAACAAATCAAAATGGCGAGTTTCGGTGATTTATTCCCAAGCATGATATGACGAATGAGGTGACTGACCCTAACCAGCATACCAAGAATATCACCACCTCCATAACGACCCGCCGAAATGAATATTGCACGGGGACTGTTGTGTATTCGCAAGCCCGATCATCTGTTGGCAATTACAGATCGGTTGCTGTATGCCGTATGCCAACTTTTATTTTTTTGGAGGGGAGAGCTACGGACCTAGCTATTTTTTGAAAGCAAAATTTTCAAACTAAACCCTCCACACACTGCCGCCATATATTATGTGTGGTACCCTGTATACAAAAAAAAGGAAACTGTAGTTCTTAAAATATAATTTCATCGAAAGTGTTACAGACTGGTTTCTTTCCGGCCTCTTTCTGATTAGGCCTACATGAATGATTGGACAGAGAACAGGGCGGCCGAACTGTGATAGTTGCGTGCAGTAAGCTTATTTGACTAAACGCAGCAATTGACATTCACATGCTGACCAACGATTTGTCTATCTGTCTCAAATTATTGTCAACTTAATAAATTAACAACCGTCGTGGAAACTGTTTGGGTCCAATTCACACAGCTTTACTCAGCTGCAGAAATACCAGGGCATTCAATATGACATTTTTACTGGTTTCCACTCAGTTCTTGCTGAATTTTCCCACAGCAAAGTACCTTTCTTATGACAGCGTTAGATTTTACAAGAAGGAAAAAGTACATGTAGGTCATCCCAAGTTCACATCTTAAATCTACATCCTCGGGCGATTTTGATGCTACAGTATCTAACTACAAGTCCTCCCGCCGTGATTCCACACTGCATTATTACACTACGGCACTCACCGAGTCGTGACCTAGAAACCTGGGCGGTGTGTCATCGACTAGAGTCGGTCGGGCATCCAAACTCTCTTGCAGCCGGGCCCGGGTCCGCTGGCGTCCGTGCCTAGCAGTTATTTATTTATTTATTTCACGACCGACTGATAATGCACATAATATAAATTCGGGCCATTTGTGAACTGGGTTGCGATATGTCTTAGACTGTAATATGTGTGTATAATTTATGGTGTGTATAATATCACGATGAAGGATGGATATCTGGCGTGGCACGCGCCGTCAGTTTGTGGAAGAAGAATGGCACGGAGGCTTGGTGAGAGGCACTGAGTTTTCCCAAAGTTTTTACGCATCACAGCCACGCACAAAAACTCTCTGTGAAATTAATTGCACACGCAGATCTGCAAGCTTTGCGATTTAAATTAAACCGTTGTAATCGTTGGCGTATTTCTTGAAAACTAATTGGATTCACGTTTTCGGCAGAGGGCGCTGTGGGAGGAACGACATGACGTCATATGTTTCAAGCATCGTGGTAGACTAAGCGTTCATGTGCGTCATTACCCATACCCCCTCCCTCAGTTGTTCATACGCCACTTTCACGATTGAGTTGTTTCCCTAATAACCCCAATGACAATGACCGGCTAGACAGCAGCGGAGCGGCACCGATAACCCTACCGTAAATCATACCATACAGACGGACCACCAACCCAGCAATGACAAGCTTAATAAGAAAAAAAATTCCCGGAGTGAACATTCTCCTCTGAACCGGAGCAATTTCATATCGGGTAATGCGATGGTGTTCCTCGTCTTTCGACGCCCAGTTTTCCGGGTGACACACAGCCTTGTCGCTCGGGGAAATATGCCTTCCTCCCCCCCTCAATGTTTGTCCTGACATGGGTCACTACCCGTCTTCAGTGTACGCACAAGCTTCATTTTTATTTTATTTTAAACATAGACGTTATTCTTAACCTTTTCTTCAGCGTCAAAAATGTGTGTCAAACCATTAAGGTTTGAATGTGTCTGGTATTTGACGTGTTTAGAATTTGCTTCCTGTTTGAATGTACGTCACATGTCCTAGTTTCACATTTTCAGATATAAGCTGAATGTTTCGACAGGGGGAGGGGTGGGGACGGGGTGGGGAAGGGAGTGGGGAAGGGGGTGGTGGTGGTGGTGGTGGTGGTGGTGGGGGGGGGTGGGTCTTCGCCTTGAAATGGGTGGTACATCATTGGTACAAGTAACGACCTTGTTTCGACATCATGAAATAAACAAATAACATATTCCTGATGCTCATCATTTGATAAGATGCTTCTTCAATAGTACTTTCTTTCGTCTTTGGGAAATGAGGACTGTAAAACATAATTATTCAAACTGCACAAATTCAATAATTATCGATATACAAGTCTGCCTGCTAGGGAATACACTGCATGTACCAGTCTCTTTATTTGTAATCCAAGTCACGTCATCTATATAGTGAGAATCATATCAAATATGAGCTAGTATTTTGATAGAGGGCGCTGTAACCTTGATTGTATGATTTTCGTAATTTCATCTGTAATTGCATGAATTTTTCTTAATTAATTGTTAGCTCATGCGTCAATCTTTTACTGTAATGTAAGTCAGCAATTTTAAAATGGGCAAAAACATTGTGGAAACATTCTCTTTCTGCCCGACACGTTTTCAGGAGGACCAAAGGATAACATTTAATTATTTCTTTCTGATATTATTTTCATACTGGAATGTAGATACGCCAGAGACCGCACTTGCCAACGCTATCACGACGTCGGGCGTCGCCTTCACCGTCACCCAGGCGTGTAGCCTGGGTGATCTTCTTCAGTGTGGCTGTGCAGAGAGCACCAAATCCAGCGAGAGCCCCGGGCCAGACGGGTCTTGGGAGTGGGGTGGGTGCGGTGATAACATCGAGTTTGGGTACACCAAGTCCAAGGAGTTTATGGACACGCAAATACGGAGACGAAGTGACGTCAAGACGCTCATTACGCTGCATAATAATGAGGCAGGTCGACTGGTGAGTAACACGTAGATCGTGTCATACGCTTTCGATTTACACTGTTGGGAAGACGTGTAGATCATGTCGCATTCATGATTACATGATTCAGCATAATTAAAAACGCACAAAATCATCTTTCTGTTGTTGAGAGATGCAGCAAATGTTACACTATCTGCACCATCATAAATGAAAGTAAGCATTTTCGGTTTCGATAAGTGGTATTAGATCATGTAGATTCACGCCACATTAATTACTGCACACGATGCGTCATAAAAACACGTTCCAAAAATATGTAAATGTTTCGACTGTTGATACTGTAGATCGTGTCGCACTGTCTTATACGTCATGCATTTTATCAGACGTATTCGAAAACAAAACAGAAAACAGCAGCAATAAATATATAAACCTAAGCTTTTGATGGCTGGGAAGACGCGTATCATAACTGTATAATTCAAGTCCAATACATGATTAGTTTATATAAATTACAAAAACACCATACGTTACAGTAAAACAGATTTGATTAAAACTCAACAAAGTCCAACAACAGAATGACACACCAATTATGACAACCACCAATGCCACCGGTCATTTCTCTGACAATAAAAGAAATCAAATTGAAACGTCCCACTTTTAAAAACCTGCATCATGTTGCAACTCTCCTTTCTTATACATGAATCAAGGTCCACTCCAAGGTTGGAAGGGTAACATAGTCTTAGTCTGGTCCCTATTTGGTGAAATGGGAATCAGTATGCCGTATTATTATTATTACACATGACATGACACAAATGGCGGTGGGATGATATAAGTATGGTGGCTATAAAGGGACTTGAAAGGCGTAAATATTGACGTCAGTATTTAAGTTATTAATGTCTCTTCGGGGTCATCACATTGTACAAGTCTCTTCAAGTAATGACAGTGGAATGGTCAAACTCTCAACATGTGGCTCGATACACTGATCATCCCGTCTTACAAAGGAACATAAAGTGGGATTGAAATTTCGAGAGTGGAATTAAATCGTGTGGTATAAAAGGCGGCCACAGACACAAGCTTCAACACCTCTGTTTGCTGTTTACAACAATAGGATTCTTGTTGTGTTTACAACAACAGAAATCTTGTTGTTAAAAATAGAATGTAGAGTGCCAAACGAACACTTATTCTGTCCCCTTTTGTACAGTGTGCGCGTCGTATATTGTTGGGGTACGATAATTCTCAACAACTCTTCAAAACAAACCGCCAAAAAAAGAGCACCCGTTGCTTTTATGGTGGCCCGATCTTCACAACAGCTACAGTTAAAGATTAGCATACCAAACTTCTGAATTATCAGTTGAGAAATGTGAAGAGATTTGAGTTGTATTGTGATCTCTAAAAATAACATCTTCCAAGACAAGGGCTGTAAAGCCGCGACAGAACATTTCCATTTTGATCGAATCTCAAGCATTTTGAAAACAAGCCGCTTTGGTGAACACAAAAGGGTATCTTATGTGGTGTTAGTTCTAATCTTGTATTGAATAAAACGTTGCAGTACTCAGTGTGTAAGTGGCAAACTCTTTACAGGTGTCTTACATTCAAACTTATTTCTTGCTTTGACTTCAGTTACCAAGACAAACATTGGGCAACAATTAATTTAAAAGGGATTAATTGGTTTTGAGATGCTGGTGGGATTAGCACCTGATGTTTTTCAAAACTGTATGGTTTGTTTGCAAGTCATTCTTGTTTCTATTTTGTGGATCTTAAAAAGCTTTGTGCTTGTAAAGAGAAAAACAACAAAAACAACAAGAAACAAATTTGAACTTTTTTTTGATAAACATAACAACACTTTTCTCCGCACAGAACGCGTTAGTGTATACCAACTTAAAAATATATAAATTATCGTAAAAAAAAAGGAAAATAAAATATTCGTTCATATACTTATTTATAATGCTAGAATTGTACATTATAGACATATTAATAAATACCATCGACACATGAAAATATGAAGATTCATATGAAGATTGTTTTGTAACTGTAAACTTCGAAAACACATACAGAAAATTCCAGTATACAAGCGGGAGCAAAGATGAAATAAATCAAACACAACGAAATCACTGTCCTTTCCAAAGAGACACCCGTTCGAGCACACCACGTGATGCTTATATCACGGGTCATGAATATGCACATTGTATTTAGCATAGTGATCCATGATTATTTAACCAGTAGAATGCTGTCGGCAATAGACCGTGCAAGTCTCGTGCGTATTCGAACTTCCGGGACTCTGTTGGTCCCAACCATATTGAGTTTTACGTGCACAATTCTGTTTCTTCTAATACTTTAGTAACCCATGGTTTAACGTAGTTTTTGGCTATACAAATATATCATACTGTTGGGAAACTATTTAGCCATGAAATAATTGATATGAAAGTAAAAAAAAAACCGTTAAAAATCATCAACAAAAACCCGAGAATAAGACTTGACCTCCGTTTCCGGTTACTTGTTAATAATTAAGAATTTTGCCCAACTGACGTTCATGTCATTAAACTTATACGTAATGGTCGCACGAATTCGGACGTTGGCAAAATGGGGTTTCTAACAAAAAACTTCCACGTCCCAAATTATTTCAATGTTAATTTTAACAAATTATTTATAGGCCTACTATATACAAATGGAAATTGTATTTATTGCAACTTGCTGTCGGTATTTCTATTGAAAATGATTTTGTAAAAATATAATTTAAAAAGAACATTTTATTTCATAGAAAAATATAGCCTTCGCGCGAGATGTTTTCTCGTTTTCGATGCGCGTTAGACTTGCACAGTCTCTTTGAATACCTTGATTGGGTTGATTACACTATTTGCTTCACCTTTGATGGATTGATTGATTTCTTTTGACTAAGCTCCGTCAGCGATTTGTGATTCTCCAGAATGTTTAACAGTTCAACCCATTACTGAAAACAAATCAAATTATTTATTGCTACAATAATAACAGCTCAAACCTCTGCACATTAAATCAATCAAATTCACACGAGACTGTTAGGCCGTTTGAAACATGTTTACTTCAAAGAAATCAATCCAGGGACCACAACGTGGGGCGTGTGTACTTCTTTACTAGACTTGAGTCTTAGTCGGTTGTTGCCATTAAGGCAATGTGTATAACGTTAGTAAATTTGAAAGTAAAAATGTTCTTAGATCTTCCACATAACTTACATGATATAAAGAGGTCACGGTGGTTATGTGGGAAAATCCCCTTAAAATATTTTTTGCCTGAAGTGCTGTGTAATTTTTGAGAAATGAGTAAAACAATATTGGTTTTGATCTCGCAAGTCCGAAAACCGGTGTTTTCAAACAGTGATGGGTTTTTTTACTACTTTCTCGTGATTCAAATGGCGAATTGTGCTCCAACCTACACAGGTTTGTTTTTGTATGTATATGTCAGGTTACACAAAAGTGGATACTAGTCTTTGACAATTACAAATGTTTGCCGCGTGCTTTAAATCCCGCGGTTTCCATTTGAATTGAAACATTAACGACTTGATTTCAAGTCTATATTTCAGAACACGAAACTATTGGCTTTATTGCAAGCTTTTAAAGTGGGAAACCAGCTACAAACAATTGGGTCCACTCATTTTTATTTTAAATACATAATAGATTGCCACGCTGTCCTTGAAAAAAAATAAACACTGTATATAACAGGCTGAATTACAGGTTCAAATTGTATAAAGGACAACAATAAGCCTTTTTGAGATATGGTGGACACACATGACTATAACACTATTTGGTTTGGGTAAATTTTTCTGTAAACACCCAAATCATACAGTGCACTCCTATAGTGTCCACCATATCTCAAAAAGGCTAATGGGGTTTGGGTGAAGCCAAAGTGATTAAGTTTTTCGTGCTTAGCTAATTTGTATCTATGCAGCTCAATGAAATTTGGCCCTTGGGCCCCGAATTAAGATTTAAACGTTTGCTTAGCACAATAAATCTAATTCAAGCAATGCAAACTACCAGCCAAAACACCATTTTATATAAATATGTTTGTGGCTGAACTCTAAAAACTCCTGGGTCAAGAATTGACCCGCATTAAGGGTCTCCGGAGATCTGACCCATTTTAGGGTTAGGCTGACCCGGAAACTGGTAACAACTTTGGATTTTTCTTGAGATTTTGCGCCAGTTTGACACGTTCGGGTCAGTGTTACGGGGCATCATGATGATACAGAAATGGGTCAGGCTCCCGTGAGACCATCGGGTTTTTATTCTTACCCGGAAGTTTTAGAGTGTGGTCCCATGCTGATATGTTTTACTTAGAAAAAAGATTATGAAGCAGGATTCTGACCGAAGTAGAATTTCAAAGGAAATTAAACTAATTGTGAATTTCCACTTCTGTCTTCCATTCTGCGCATACCTCTGGGTGCTTTCATAATATTATGGTTGTATTCACTCTCATTTAACCTTCTTAATTAGACCAAATGTATGACAACAAAATGACATACCACTATCGTGCACTACCTAATAACAATGGAAAGATTATCCAATAATGGCAGCCTCCGAAACATTGACCGTGAATGTATACAACAAAGTCGAAGCCTCTGGGTCTACATCTACTCGGTATTGCTTAGAGTTTGATCCAAGGAAATTGTTATAAATGAAGGACAAAGACTGTCTGGCATTCCCCGATTCTGTCGAGTCAACGAGAGAGGTCCGGTGAACTTGATAGTATGGTCTGCCGGGATGGAAAATGTCTTGTAAAGCGAGATACTATAGTGTTCGTATGCAAATCCAACGGCTGTGATATCGGTTGTACTGCGTCAAAGTTAAATCAAGCAAGTTTAAGATTGGCAGTGTGTGGTGAATGAAGTGCCATGTACAGTGTACGTAGCAATACTTAGATCTGTATTGAAATACAATCAATTTACATCTACAGTGATAAATACGCTTAATCACGCAATATTAATAGGGAGCGAGGTTTCAGTGGGTGTGTGAATAACACACGATAAATGCAAACAAGTTCACTTTCTAATTATTGTGATCGCGTTGATGACGTGCCAGTATTGTTTAAATCTTCGTCATGAAGAATAGTTTTCTTTAATAGCCTAACAAGAAAGCTGTCAAGGTAATCCACATCTGTCATTATAGTCAAACGGCCATTGATTAAAAAGAAAACCAATTTAGAACTCAGACGAAAACACAACGTGTAATATCAATATATTTTTACGTTACACTTTTAACATTAGTTTTACACGAGTTACCAATGCCTTCTCCAACATCAATGTTACTGTTTGTTGTAGTCTCCGAACAAGACGTTAAACAACATATTGCATGCGAGGGTCTTTGAGCCACGACTGGCTTTGTGGTGACTCCAACATCTAAAAAAAAAATGGACGGGGTCCAATCCTGCCTGATGGAGAAAAGAATTACGACCAGCTGAAAATGATGCTGCGACAGGTCATTTAGATATTTATGATTTGTTTTGGCTTTTGCTGGATGTGTCTGGCGCCTGCTCCGCTTCGACCTCAATCTCCAGGGGAATTCGTCTTCAATTCCAAATAATTATCCAAGAATTTCTGAAAACTTCAAAAACAATATAGCCTTGGGACATGGCGTTAAAGGGGAGGTACACAACTGGCAAAGACCAACGTTTGAAAGTGAAGTTCCCGGTAAACAACGGTGGAATCTCGAAGATGAGGAGCGGCTAAATCCATCTGTAGATGGATGACAAATATCAAAATGATGGTGGTGATGGTGATTCCAATATAAATGAATTCAGTGTTAACAGTTATACTAATAAAATAAAAAAATAAAAATACCCATCACAATGAGAAATATTTACGACTGAGGTGCCCTTTATTTTGTTGTTGTTCTTGGTGTGAAAATTAGTAATGAATATTCCAACAACACAAACAGTTCTTGAAGGCCAGACCTAATGTGATCAGAGTGCCGACATTGTTCACCGAGTTAAACGAAATTGGTTTGGAAACTGCTATTTTCCCGTATCGACTAATGGTGGCACATTCATGGAAACGGATAACTTGAATTTGCAGTTTGTTTGAAATAATACTTTATTATTTTTCTTCCATTCAAATTAGTGAAACTGATAGCGAGGCTAAAAGGATATAATGGTCTGACCCCGTTTGGGTTTAATACAAATCCTTACTGATCATCATTGGTGCGTAGTGAGCTTGACAAGAGGTGGTGCAAAGCACAACAAAGATATCGTTAAATCAAACCAGTGGATGCATTTTTTTTTAGTTTAGAAAGTTTCTGGGTTTGCCTCAAAGGAATTTATAGAGAAATTATCCATCATGCGATTTGAACATATCCCCTGGAAATGTCTTCCTGCAAAGTTGTATGTGGAAGTGATTTGTCAAAAAGCCGCGGTTCATCTTTTCGCGCACTGTAGTAAAGCGATGTAATTTTGCAAGAATCAAAGCTTTGTACCCCACCGTACCGTAACACTTTTAGGAAAAATGAACTTACAAAAAGTACTTTTCCTAGTTTGAGATTGATTGGGCCTACTATTACTAAAATGTCATTTTGAAGAGAGATAGAGAAGGGAAACAACACTCTACGCATACCTTTAACAAATCCCTTAGCGAAAGTGTTTACTTGTTTTTTAGTCCTCGAAGGCTATATCACGCAAAAGCCCAATAAAGCTGTCTTCACGTTGGACCAGCGAAAGTGGTTTACTCAACTCAACCGTTTTAAAGAGTGCTGTTATGACTAATACCACAGACTGGACATAAAAAAATGATTGAATGCCCAGAAAGCCAACCCAAAATAATAGATTGTTCTTCTCTTTTTCCAATCATCAATTTGACTTTGCTTTGAATTCCTGATAAAATGCAATTGTAGCATTTCGAGCTTTAGGATGTGTACAGTGACGTGTTTGAAAGTGTTCCACAAACTTTGAATGGAAATGGTGTAAACAAAAAATAAAAACAAAGAACAGTAAAAAATAGACTGCGTAATTTTCCCGCGTACCTTGGAAATACAGTTGACCTCATGCATATGACGTCATTTGAGTAGAGTAGGGCGCCCTCGACTAGAGGTCATAAGAAAGTTACTCACGCGCCGCGCGTACAAAGATGTACATTTCTATTGCTTCATTAGCGTTTTCATTATGGTATTGAGGTATAAGGTATCATTTCATCACTTTTGGAAACAATTCCTTAAACCTGCTTTCCTGCTCTCAAACGCAACATCACCAACAATGATTTATCTACAGTGTTGACCGCTCTTTCACCGTCCCCTTACCACCTCCTTTCTTATATCTTCAACTTGAATGACATTCGTAGCAAGATTCGTAGTACATTCGTAGTACGGGGTGATCTCTTATATTGAACTCAAATTTTGTTTCAGTTGTGTGTGATTTTGTTTTGATCTAATTTCTTGCGGTATCTTGTCTCTGTTGTTTCAGGCCATTAAACGGTTCATGCGGCGAGAGTGTAAGTGTCATGGATTGTCCGGTTCGTGTACGCTCGAAACGTGCTGGGAAAAAATGCCGTCGTTTCGTGAAGTTGGTTCCCGCCTGATGGAACAGTATAAAGGCTCGTCAAAGGTTACCGGCGGCAACGATGGCGGCACCCTCATCCCAGAAGACTCCACAGTGAAACCCCCTTCGGAATTGGACTTGGTATATTCCATGGACTCGCCAGACTTCTGCGAGCCCAACCCGAGGACGGGTTCACTCGGCACGGAGGGGCGTCGGTGCAACAGCACCTCTATGGACGTGGGAGGATGTGATATTTTGTGTTGTGGTAGGGGCTACGTGGAGGAGACAGTGATTTTTCAGGTGAACTGCAGGTGCCGATTCCATTGGTGCTGTGAGGTGAATTGTGATAACTGCACTGTGGTAGCAACCATAAACAGATGCAATGGCTACGACAGATTTTGAGATACCTTGGAATAATGTTGCCAAGTACAACACAAACAATCTCACATTGTCGTGTCCTACATCTTCGAAATAAAGCCCCTCTTCCCCCAAGTTCAACCCCTTCAAATTCTGCCCATAGTTCTTAAGTGTCGGTCGGAACATCACAATTTTTGGTGAAGTTGTATAAAGGCGGACCGTTTCTGAACTGAGACAGGTGGAGTGAAGTCACCATCAGCTACACAATCCCAACGATGATGGTCGATCAAGACGAAACATGAAGTGCTGGATGTCGATTAGAGGCCGAAGTTTTTACAAAAATATCTTTTAAAGATTTAGAGACAGGGTGATGATGGTTGTCATTTGTGAAGGAGACGAACATTTCGATATGATGAGTGTAGTAGATGCACATGAACTTTGCATGCATACATTTCTAGAAATTTACTCGATTTGTCAATAGACTGTGCAAGTCTCGCGCGTATCGGGACGAGAAAACACGTCAAACGAAGAACATATATTTTTCTGAAATCAAATCCGTGTTTTAAATTATATCTAATGACAAAATTTGAACAACAAAAATACTCAGCACGATTTTTATTAAATTAGTTTTAGCTTTTATAATAAATACACAAATAATGTGTTAATTATTCATTAAACATAATTAAAACTCTGGGACAAGGATGCTTAATTGATCTTAACTTTTCAGAAACCCCTTACGCGGATTCGCGAAGGTCACACCGGCGTAAAATTAACTTAGCGCAGTTTATAGAGGACGCTGACGCCCCAACAACCATAGACTGCAATGAGAAGGCCTCGCGTTGCAAATACAGCATCTGGCAATTATCATCGCGCATCCAAAACAAGCGTTTACATAAGTTTTGTTATCGGAGGTGAGCACAAAATTCTTATTTTTTTGCAGTAGGCCTAACCGGAAGCTGAGGTCAAGTTTAATTCTCGGGTTTTCTTCGTTATATTGTTGAATTGATTTTACTTTCATATTTTTTATCACTAAGTATTACATTTTCAACAACATATATAAATTTCATAGTCATAAACTACGTAAAACTAAAATAATTGACGAAACAAAATCTCGCCCACGTAAAACTCCATATGGTTGGGACCACGGTGGTCCCGGAAGTTCGAATGAGCGCGAGACTTGCAGAGTCTATTGAAGCTCGATTCCACTGCAACGGTTTGGAGATGCAGGGAAAATGTTGCTGCCTGCACTCTATTAGTAGCCTATTACTGGAAAAGGGGTTTTCACATGACAAGTGGTCCCCGTTGATGCCTGTGTTTGTCCCCCATGGAAAGAACCGTCCTCAACAGGATACGAGAAGGGGGACAAGGGAAAAGTGTCAATTGAGTTAAAGTGGGCCTTGGCCAGTCATCCTAGGTTTTTATTTAGACTTATGAATATTGACGAACATTGAAGAAACATGAAAACTATTTTGGGCCTAACAATGTTGTTGTTGTTGTGGTTTTGATTTTTCTTTTGTTTTTTTGTTTTTTAGCAAATGAGCTTATTTGAATATAATTATATCCGATTTGACAATACGTCACAAAAAGAAACGAAAACCTACGAATAATTGATTTTTTTATGTTTGAAGGCTGTAAATATGATGTTTATAAAACAATTAGAAAAAAAACCTGTATGCGTCCACTTTTTAGCACTAACGTTTTAAGATGTAAAAAATATTTTTATATCATTGAATATAATTTTGTAATGTCCATAGTTTTATTGTTCGTACGTGTATATTTAAATGCTTTTGAGGTTTACTGGAACAAAACTGACGATTTTTGGGAGTTTTCACAACTTAAAGTGAACGTACATCATTGGGTTTTGGAAAGTAAAACCATTCTTATCCTCTAGACTTCATTAAACACACCAGACAACAAACCCGTGAAAATTTCATCAAATTCTGTGGTCACGTTTTAAGAGAAAACTACAGCAAACAGTTAATGTTGCGTCAGGGATTTTGTTCACATTCATGTGGGGCTGATATCAATTGCATCAATCAAAATGAGCAATTGTTGATTTTTTCGGGTTTCTAAAACGATTTGGGCAGTATTTCTCTGGAACATTTGTACTGGTGTGAACTCGATAATCGGTGAGTTTTCAGAGTGGAAATAAACTAATGTATTAATTGTTTTATCCCCCCCCCCCTCGATATTTACCAAGCCTGTAGTTTCGTTTTGAATGAATAGTGACTTCTTTTAAGATGACAGTGTTGAATCTGGCCTATAAGCAAGGAAAATCATAGAGGCGAAACTCGAAAGTTGATTTCACAAACCAGTAAAAATCATCTTAAGATGAGTTGTCAATATCACCATAGTGATTTGTATTGTGACATCACACTTTGCTCAGCAATTAAGATGAATACACATCTTAAAGAGTAAGGGAAATGTCGAATTCGATTTTATGATGTACTCATTTTCCAACAGAGTGTGGAATAAATTACAAGTCTCTAACCTCATGTTAAAATGGCGTAAATTGCCAATGTTTTCGATACCCTTCCAGTGCAAAATCTGTCAACATCCAAAACATCTGATGACATTATTCTGAGAAAAATGGGTCTGTACATTTTTGTACGGGAATGTTTTAGTTCATAACTGACTTTCGATAATATTCAATCAAAACGGCCTTGAATTTGACCACTCACATGAGGATTCTATCTTTTGGAAAATGAGTACATCACAAAATGGAATAGATCATTTCCCTTCCTCTTTAAAAGCAGTCTTAGTTAAGAACAAACTATTTGTGAAATCAAGCCCTGGTTGACACCTGTTGTCTTTTTAAAAACCTCAATGATTTGTGTAGATTTAACATTTTTTGATCCATTATTACAAACCTATAAGTGTACTTAATAAAGATATCGATGATAAGCGTCAAGACTTATAGGATTGGAGTATGTTGCCAGCATACAATGTAGGCCCTATATGAAGCACTGTATATAGGCTTTACGCAGTGGTTTCCGAATCCCTCTAGAAAAGTTCACAGGTAGGCCTACCTGGCTCGGGTGGGATTCGAGCCAAAGACTTTCCCTTTGTCTTAAATGAATTGTATGATTTTGTACTTTGCTGCACCACACCGATTATAAATAGTCTCAGAGGGTTCTACAAAACCAATGAGCCTATATTCTGCTCGCAATCTCCATCTCAGAGATCTTCAAGTTCCAAGGAAAACAAAGTCCCCCTCCCTCCACTTTCTCCCGACAACACAAAATAGTTGTTGCAGGCCTGTTTGACATCTTGAACTGATATACAGTCCTTTCAAAAAACACACACAAATCATACATGCACCGATCTTCACTTGCAAAATTATAGACTTGGCTCAAGTCGGGTCCCGTCTTTGGGCCGTTTCAAAGTGACCACTGCACTGTGAACACGTGGAAGGTCCGACTTGGGTCAAGTCTAGAAAATTTAAGCTTCTCAAGCTCATAATTGATGTTTATACCAATTCTACTATAGTACTACATCACAGTGAGTCAGAATAGTTTCAGATTACAATTTGCCAGAAAATTCACACTATCCATTGTGGGAAAATTACATTGTCATGATAACAATCTCCAGGGAAACGGGGAGTCAAACATCACGCCCGGTACGCATGTAGGCAATTTACAACGTATTTAATTCAATTCAAATGGCAATAATTTCCACACATGTACTGACACGGAAAAACGAATAAACAAAAAACAAACTTTATCAATACAATATGTACATTCTCCACACTGTCTATTAGAAATGTTTTGTTCCTCAGACTAGAGGGATTTAGCCACCCCCGCCCCACCCCTGTAATTTTCAAACCCCTGTCATCATTTAACAGCCGTCTTGCTTTTCAACTCAACTCAATGTATAATCCAAACCGAGGCTGATGATACGACAAAATTGTCTATTTACTCTAAAACAAAATAGCAAAAAAAGTGTCATCATCATTGGGAACTTGAACAAGATGTCCCTATAGAGCGATACATGTCTCGGATCATTACCTATCTTGACAATTGTGGGCAACGATCATTCTTCTCATTAATAAGAAAAGGACAACTTATTATTATTATTCAATACATTGTTTGTGTACAAAAGCCCCCCATTACGTTTTTCGTGTTTCTGTTATTGTTTATAAAGACTAAAGTTAAACTGTAGAATGTAATGTCTTTCTTGATTTGTGAATACCATTTTTGAATATAAATAAAATTTAAAGTTTTTTTATATCAGATATATCGTTTGCGTACCAGTGAATGAACTCATTTCCATATGGATGTGGAACAGTGATCTGTGCCCAGTGTTATAATGCTGTTTACCAGTAAGCAATTTTGAGTCTTATTTTATGGCAGGGAAAGTGTATTATTTTCATCAACGATCAACAAGATTTGACAGCGAACGATGCGTTCTGGGTCATAAAGCGTTCTCAGTCATCTGGGTCCAATTTCAAGGCTCTGCTTACTGGCTTACCGCAGAATTTTTCTTCGCTTTTGCGCCCTGTAATTTGGTGGGCCTTAAACCCAGCATTCGGTGGTAAGCATAGAGCCATGATTGGGCTCATACAAGATCCTCCAACATAATAGCGATAGCGTGCGTTTTGCTTTACTTACGGTAAGCAGGGTTTACAAAAAAAGAAACTTTGCCACTCTGTATAAGTAGAAAACGCCTCTATTGACTCCTAACCATCGTATACTTCCTTTGTATAATGTTCGAAGGACACCATCGGGAAGATAACTCGACCAACGATTCACACTGGAAAAATTTCTTGCTGTTTTTCAGAACACCGAAAACTACTGTTACTCAATAACTTAGTGTTCCTCATGTAAAGTGTCATTGAAAATTACAATAGTACAATCATAACACAAAATGTCACCGTTGTACGTTAGGTTCTCGCAGTTGTGGTCAATTATTGTGGTAAAAACTTCAAAGGTGTTTATCTAAAGAAAAAAATACTGATTGTCTCCCCAAGCCAAGTTGGTTCCACTCGAAGCACTTTCATTAATCATAGGTGACGACCACTGCATACAGTATAGGTTTACATCGTGAGTATATTTTACTGTTGGATTCGAACCCGCGACCTTCCGTATTCTACACATGGACAATACAAATTATATTTCTGAAAAAACACTAAACAATCATTTTCAGAACAAAACGTTTGTCTACTAGGTATAATTTATGTAGGCCCTATATAGATACTACATCGTGAGTAAATGTTGTTGAATTCGAACTCGCGACCTTCAGTATCTACACGTCGAGTATAAAAATGATGTCATTTCTAGTAAATCACTAAACTATACATGTTTAGAACAAAACGTCTAAAACCATTTTGAGATATGGTGGACACAATACTATGGAACTATTAGGTTTGGTTAAATGTGTATGAATAGCCTACACCCAAACCAAACGGTGCACTTCAATGTTATCGTCCAACAGATCTCAAAAAGGTTAATAGTATAACAGCCGCCCATAAAGGTATACTTGAACTTTGTGTAAATCAATGCAGTTGAGATGTAAGATCTATGGCTAGATGATGACTAAAAGCAAGGAAGTGATTGGGACAAGGGATGTTGCCTGAGGATTATACAATCTCTCATCAAGAAACGCCCGGGGTATAACTTAACCCACATTGTCTCGGCCTTCCTGCTCCTCAACATATCTCCTAACACTAGTTCCTCCAGTGGGTTCCTCATACTCAAGAGCGCCCTCACTATTGAAGTGAGATAGCTTTTGAGCAGTGGCGCATCTAGACTTGTTCATTATGAGTGGGTGGGGGAGGGCGGGGGCAAATACATAATTTGGAGCTGGGAGGAGGGGGCTTCTGATGTATCGAACCATTCAGTTATGCATTTGTTCGATCTCATGATGGGGTAAAATAAGGGGGTGGAGCAAGGTGTCTAAACGGGGGGTGCCGGTTACGTCACTGCTTATTGGGGCCTGGAGGAAGTTACAAGCTGGTTGGAAAAGAATTATCTTTCCAGTCATTTTTTGTTTGAAACCTAGTTGTTTTGCAACTTTCGTGTGCCAATATCATTTTTATTTTTCATACACCCAATGAAGTAAGCCTAAACTTTTAAATGTATTTTTTAAAGGCATCGTACACGTTTGGTAATTGTCAAAGACCAGTGTTCTCATTTGGTGTATCCCAACATATGCATAAAATAACAAGCCTGTGAAAATTTGGGCTCAATTGGTCATCGAAGTTGCAAGAAAATGATGAAAGAAAAAACACCCTTGTTGTACAAATTTGTGTGCTTTCAGATAGGAATAAAAACTTCTTGAAGAAGTATTTATTATTTTAGTGAGAAAATACCTCTTTCTCAAAAACTACGTTACTTCAGAGGGAGTCGTTTATCACAATGTTTTATACAATCAACAGCTCTCTGTTGCTCGTTACCAAGTCAGTTTTTATGCTAATATATATTTTGAGTAATTACCAAACGTGTACGATGCCTTTAAGAAGCAAATGTTTGCCAAAATATGATTGGAAAGATTTGTGGTAGCACCGTGGAAATATCTCCAATTGGATTAAGATTCGTAACTTTATATGAGGGTGGATCAAAATCCATTTGAAGTAGCAACATGTGGATTCTTATGAGTAGGATTTTGAAACTTTGCGTGATCGGAAATACAATCTAAAGACGTTTTGTGGAAACACATGGACATTATCAACATTAGTAAGATTTGAAACTTCACATTGTGGAAATACAATTTAGTGAGGTTTGCGGTAATAAGCATCATGGTGTTTACCGCAAACCTAACTAAATTATCTGCTGGCGTTTTGGTCTGCCTAAAAATTTACCAATCGTCAATTTGAAAAAGTGAGGACATTTTAAAAGAGGAAATACTTGATTGGTACTTATAACATTCGCCTGAATTGAGTTTTTGAGTTTACAGATTTCGTTAATCTCTTTAAACAAAACAAGTATATTATTGTGAAAAACAATGCATTCAATTTCTTTTCCTTAACTTGCTGTAAAAATGATGATTCGAGGCTTGAGGTTTTTTTCCATCAGTCCCTTTCCCTGCTGGCGGTATTCCAACGGTATCATTCCTACACAATCGTCACCACATCTCCCTCGAGACAATCACGGTATAATCTCGCCTTCGATTAAATTGCTTTTCATGCAAGTATAGAACGTTTTTATTCGCAGTGGTTTTGCCTCTCCATATGCTCGTTACTCTGCCAATTTTCTTCTAATGTCAACCACTTAACGAGTTTACGAACGAACAATACAATTTTCCCAGTCTGGTCAGTCGTGTGTGGTCTTTTTTCCGTAATCCAATTTTCCCACCACGTGACGGTGTATCCATCTCGCTGATTGGTTGAAAGTTGGCTGGGTGAGCATTGGGGGGTTTCCCGCGGTGATTGGGAACTTGTAAAAATTGAAACTGTTGCGATGTTTTCGCTTAGGATGAAAAACACCGCCATGAGAGGAAGGTTGTCCCTGTTGTTGTGTGGTCCGCGACACTTCTCGCGGGGTGGTTAATGTACTTGATTGGCGGTTACAGTGTTCGAATTCAGAGACCCATAGTCTGTTTAGCGTTTGCCGTCGATTGGAAAACGGCGGGAGGAATATTGGCGGGAAACAGATGACCCAGATTACCGTCTGGTCGTTGGAGTTTTGTCAATTATTGTTGGCCGCAAATGTCTGCCAGCCATTATCTTTTTTTAAAGTTTCAGTTTATGACTTTTTGTCGTTTTCTTGGCGATGTGTACGCTATTCGTAATCTTGTTTTAATGTAAAAATTACTTGAAGAAGCAAAGGGACTGAACTAGAACACATTGTTTCGTTCGATTTGTTGTAACTTTTGTAATTAAAAATCATGACGAATGTGTAATCTGGTAGTCATTTTCAGCATCATTTTAAGCGCAACCATTTTCGCTGTTCTCAAACACGGCATTGAATTGAGCTTTAGGCCTACCATTTACAAATGCGTACCTCAAATCTATCGTTTTAATGAAGCGTTGTCCTTTAAACTCCCCCTTCGTCTTTTCTTCGCAGGTTTCTTAGGCAAAAGACTTCTCAGGTCTACTCATTACCACAAAGATATAAGTAAATAAAAGTACAGACAAAAAGGTTGAAAGTGTGGCCGAAATCTTGAATAACAAAGCGAGTATGAGTAATGTTGCATCAACGGGTCGCTCTGAACAAAGCTTTTTGTTCTTAGAACAAACGACAAAAGTTTAACACATAATCGTCTCATATAATTTATCCTTTATTTAACTTTTTCTTTCCACGCCATTAGAATGAATACATGGCGTGCCAACTATAGAAAAATAAATATCCATGGATGCTTACACTTATTCTTCACAAGGTCAAACTTCTTTATGATGGAATGGTTTCAAATACATTTATCACAAAGATTTCTGCAAAATGATACCCACAAAAATGAATACCTGTGCATGTTTCCTTTCTGCGCAGAATAATGAAAATATAATAAAGAAATAGTTTTAAGGAAACTTTGACCGAAAACAGCTCAAATATTCACTTAATTTTGTAATCTTTAAAAAGAAAACAAATCGCTGTTATTGGCTGCAACTGCCGACATGACATCTCTCTTTTAATAACATTTGCTGGACCACAGTAAACCACCAGTTAAAACTTAAATGGGCACATTGTGTTCAAATCTCGTAAAATAATGTTTTGCTGTTTTGGAATTGCTCCTTATATCCTTTTCAAGAGTTGTGCATGCACTAAAACACTTACGTGTTGTAATTAGTGAGTAAAGTGATTTAAAAAAAACCCCATAAATTTTGGAAATACAACCATTGGAACATCGAAATTGGCGGACCGTGTTCTGTCATGAAATTAAACAAAAACCACACATTTTCAAGGGGTACGTGAATCATTATATTCTACTTTTAAAATATCTTTCCAACCATATGCCATATGGAGTAGAACACCGTAATTTTCATTCGCAATAGCTACAAAAATGGACTGTAAATCTTGTTGCACTTGATGTTTTGTGTTTTGTAAGGTGTTTGATCGATATCGTTTTCTGTTTGAAGCACACAGCTCGTAATTCGATAATTTTACAGAGACCGAATTCGACAAAAAGAACAAAATGTCTCTAAAGTGGAGTTCAAAAGAGAGGGGTGCTTCACAAGGAATTTTAAGTAAAATTTCATAAAGCTGTTAAGCAAAAAATACTGCTTAGCACATATTTTTGCTAAGCAAAAAATGAGTGGGGCACCAGTCGCAACAGTGTTAACTTTATAAAATTTCGGCTGGTAACCAGTTTCTGCTGAGCAGGTTTTTTTTCTGTGCTTAGCAAGCTTTTATGCTTACAGGCTTTGTGAAATGTTGGCCCTGAAAGAACTTATTAAATCCCACACCACAGGGATGGCAAGCTCGGAGTTGTGTATGTGTCTACACGTACGGTAGTGTCTACACTTATATACCCACGCAACTTCAACAACAGGTGTGCTGGTGGTTCGACAAAAGAATGTTCTCGATTTGGTTTTGTGTCCCAAACCAATCATGGTGACATCTCTGACAAAAAATAAATACAAACTAGAAATTCATAACCGATGTATAACAACCACAATTCCCTCGAATGATTTACTGGGGTCATTCCTCACTAAAACAAACAAAATCCAACACCATTTGGTAACTAGCATTATCAGTTTACTAGTGCTGTCTTCAGTCCAAATATTGTTTCATTTCTTTACCGAGGGCTAACAACCACAATTCCCTTGAGTGATTTACTAAGATCCTTCCACTATAACAAACAAATCCAACACCATTTGGTAAATGGAATAATCAGTAATTATTCCCGCCTTCAGCCCAACATCATCAAACAAAATATGGATTTTGAAGGGTTGGGGTGTGATTAGAGTTAAAAGCAGTAAACCTCAATCACAGAGCAGCCATTTTATTTTCCCCATTCCAATCAACGTAACCAAACCGAGGCAGGGAGGACAAACTGGTTCTTTTATGGCATATACTTTATTCAGGTAACATGACAAAGAGGATGGCAGTAGGATAAATGTCTATAAAACTAGAAATATAAAATCACACATTCTTGATAAATTTAAATTAAATTTGAAGAAACTTAATGATCAACATAAATACTCAAATCCAGATTAAAAAGCAACAGCTTTCAAATTTGATAATTTTTATGAAAAAAAACAAAATTAACAAAAAGTAACAGAAATTGAACCAAATCACACTGTGAAATTAGTCAAAAGGTTGGCAAGTTCGGACATACCACAACAATGCAGAATCAAAGACAAGCAAATTAAAAATGGACCAAAAAGCTTATATACTGACCATATGAATACCATAGGTCCAAGGAAACCAAAATTGCTTTTTGACTTTTCAATATGAGAATAATCTTGTAAATCTGTCCCTCTTACCTTATATAATAATCCAACATTAAAACTCATAATGTCTTGGTTAACAATATTTACATCTTTAAAAGAAACAACTGGGTTTAAAATTTAGTAACACCCCATTTCCCACCATCTACCTGCCATCAAACACTACTCAAAAAGCATCAATGGCAACTGGTTAACACTTTATACAAACTCAGACAGTCTTTTTGAAGACCCCCAAATCATAAATAAACTACTTCTTAAAGAAGGCAAATGACTCAAGTAAAGACAAGACCCAATGTCACGAATCTGCTTACCGCGGAATTCTGCGCTTAAGGTCACCACCATTCTTACAGGGTTAGTATCAAATATCCGTGCTAGCTGTGTAAGCTAAGAATGCTACGTAACAAAATTACACAAATTCCTTGCTAATACGTTAAACAAGAGTTTTTCTGCCACCATAAGTGCAGAGTTTTTACTTAACAGGGCAAGCAGAGCCATGACAATCAGCCATGATTGCAATGGCCGATCTGGGAAAAAAAGAATTACCCGAAAAACTAATGCACATATATTAATTTGTAACAATATTTACACTCCAATATTAATTATAATAAATTCTTGTAAAATAAAGTGTAAACTTTCTCAGGGAAGAACTAATCCCTTCACAATTGGAGACCTATGGACACTAGGTGGCAGCAGACATACCAGCAGTAGTAAGCCAGACAGGGTGTCCATCTTTGATGTCAAATGAAACAAGCACACCCAAACTTGCTCATTTAGGCCATGTCCGACATGGCGGCTACAGCTATGGCTAGTTTTCCACAACATGATGCGTTGAAATATAGGACATCCTTAGCAACACCCTTAGCAACAGTCGTAGCCGTAACCGTAGCCGCCAATTCGGATACAGCATTACAATACTTTTAAATGTAAATCTGTGACCGGATATCTTGGTTTTTTACCTTAGTTAGGCTTAAGGTTCATATTTAAATCTCTCCCCAACTTTCAATGGAATGAGCATCCATCAACAAAATTTTCAAAGAAAGATTAAGAAGTGTGATTAAGAAAACCGGGTGTTTGTAAGACATCTAGATGCTACTCTGCTACTCTTAGACAATGAAACAGAGAAACTGTCCCATTTGCAATTCGTCACCATACACACATCTTTAATAAGAGCATTTCTGGTTACTGGTACCACCTCTAGTTTCGAAAAGTCCCCCATTTTGGTTCCATCAAGCTATGGATCAAGGTAGCAAAAACTGCTTTAGCACTCATAGAAACACTAACAACTTAACAGAAACATGTTGAAAAACAAATAATAATGACAGGGTTTACCTCTGTGGAAGTTCCTCGAACCGATTCGCTACCAACTACCATAAGAATCATTTTTTACAATTTAAAACATGTTTTACATTTTGTCAAGACAAACTGCCACAAATTGGGTTAATAGTGATCAGACGTGCAAATGAATGATAGAGTGGAATGTGAATAGCACAACTTGGATGACAGAGGGCGCTGTGCTCTCACACAAAAATACCAGATGGACAGCATCACACTTTTGATACAGAACTCTTAACTTGGTGCAGCCACCTTTTTTGTTTTTTTCTCGAATTCAGGATTGGTTTTTTGGTTAGTGTAGACTGTGTTTCTTATATTTGTATGAAAGTTGTACTATTGTTTCTTTTACAATAACAAAGTTGTAGAGTAATGTAACAACTCATGGAAAAATAGCATCCTTTGGGGTTTGAAAATTCTGTTTACTCAGGAGTATTCTACTTCATCCATGCACTGGTTAAATGCTTGGTGCTTATCTTTCTTGCAAGACTGTCATCAGCAAGTAATATGCTCTTAAAATGTGCTTATATAATGCAATATAAAACACCAACTGGAAACAAAATTGAAACGTTTCCGATGCCCATCCTAGGTACAGGGTGCACTGGGTGACTAAACTGTACCTCATTGCATGAGCTTGGTACCCACTAGGGTGCCACCTCTATCGCCCCATCTGTCATAATGCTCTCTTGGAAGGTGATTGTTAAAAAGTAGCAATTGAAAAGATGTGCTACTATATTGTTTGCAACCGTCTTGGGTACAAACCCATAGGTATTTCTTGGGTACAAACCCTCTGGGTACTGGGTGTATTCTACCTCATCCACGAACTGGGTACCCACTGAGGCTCCACTTCTAGCTTTCTAGCGATACTAATCAGCTCATTATATGATCTTGGAAGATGGTCGTTAACGATGACTGCATCAAAGTAGTTCTTGTAGTTGGACTCGATGCGCATGCCCATTTGAATCATGTCTACCATTTCCTCTTCCTGAGAGAGAAAAATAGAGAAGTTTTTATCGATTGAGTGCGAGACTTTTGGGGACACTAGGTGGCAGCAGACTAAACAGGTAAATCCATTGTTCTCAGCAGCATGCTCAGAACTACAATGGGAATTTACCTGGCACATGTATTTCTACTGACAACCAGCATTCCAAGGTCTCCCAACATTGATTGACCTTATGCATTGACGTCATCACGCCGCCATCTTAGAAGTCAAATTATGACAAAATAATGGAAATGCACATCTTTGTATGCGCGGTGCACAGGATGGGCCAATGAGAAACCTTCTTAAGACCTCTAGCCGAGGGCGCCCTACTCAAATGGTACCATATGCATAAGGTCTATCGTCCTTGGTAAATGTATTACATTTTTAGGGACCAACAATAACTTTACAAGCGAGTTCGATCAAAATATAAAAATGGTATAATACACCAATATTCTTTTACATAGAATAAATGAGAGACAAACTTTAATCTGTTTTGTAGTACTTCATATTTAAGGAAATCGGATTTAGGTTGATTGAATATCAACAGTGATGGGAAAGTTCACATATAGTTGTTACTTGTGTGTAAAGGCAAGTATCTTATTGAAGACTATCGGCCAACTGTACGCAGAGTCAGCATAATTTACTGAACAAAAGACTTCCCTTGATACTAAACTGCCGGGGATCCAGCCAGTATGCCAGCAAAACAACAAGATAAAGCCTTTTTTGTATGTTAATTTGAACCAATCGGCCAAGTATGCAGATTTGGCCCATTAATCGGCCCACACAGGATTATTCTCTTATCATTCGCCAAAAAGGATGAGTGATTTTTCTCTGGTACCAAGATACTTTATGATACACCTCTAAAAAAACTAGTGTTGAAAACGAAATGCTTTTTCAATTATAATATCATGGAAGAAGTGAAAACGATACATAATTTGAATAAAATACTCACGCTGAACAGTCTGTTGGCATTCTTGTCCATGCCCAGCTTTGGTTTCTGCACCTGTCTCGTCTCCCTAAGGACATCAAGGGGTGGTGGTTTGACGTAGATCACAAACGGCTTCAAGTTACTCTCACGAAGAACCTTGAGGGCCTAGAGGATGGGTTATAAAGATAAGGTTTGGATTTAGCTTTGAGGTACATCATGTGGGTAACCTTTACTACTGTTGCCAAGGGGAATATACAGAGCTGCCAACATTTGCAATTTGCAATCAGGGAGATTTTGTACAACAATCAGGGAGATGTTTAGAATTACATTCAACATAATAGGGAAAAAGTTTCCATGATTTTCAAATTTGTTCATCAGAACATGGAAATATTGGTTTATTTTCAGGGAACTCTCTGCAGAATCAGGTAAAGTTGGCAGCTCTGGAATACATTGCACGTGGTTTCCTCTGCTCATGGCTTCTTACAGGGTGGGATCCACATCTTACAGATGAGGTTTGCATTAGCACCATGTAATCATCTTTTTGGAGTTTAATATTGACGCATCAGTGCTAGTCTGCCTCTTTTTAAAACACCCATTGATTGCCAATGCAGTCAGGGAACATGTCACAGATGATTCCTGATTCCTATATGATATAATAAAGGTCTACTGTGTACCATGACAGGGGGTATAGTTGGTAACTGTGGGATGTTACCAGGGTCCAATTTCATAAAGCTGTTAAGCAGAAAGTAATACTTAGCAAATTTCTTTGCAAAGCAAACAATGAGTTGGGAACCAGTGGCAACAATGTAAGTCTATGAAATTTTGGCTGGTAAGCTGTTTCTGCTAAGCAAGATTTCTCTTTGCTTACCAAGTTGTTGTGCTGACAGGGCTTTATGAAATTGGGCCCAGCTACTTTTCTATTGTGTCGTTCCATATGTAATTCTGAGAACAATGGATTTATCTAGCAAGTCTACTATTACCTAGGCCCTTTTAAAAACATGGTTTTGCCATTGTCTCTCTGGCTTCCGCTCAGGCATAGGCTCTGTCTGCCTGTTTAAGCCCTAACCGAAAGTGCACAATTTCAAAATCACAGACTTAGCCTAAGCCTAAGCCTAAGCCTAAGCCTAAGCCTAAGCCAGGGCCTAAGCCTTAGCCAGAACAACAGACAGGGTTTCAAAAGAGGCGCTAGTATCCCTGACAGTTCCTTAAATTTTACCTGTGGGTGTACGTTGACTATGCAGAGTTTACCAGCTTTAGATACTCTCTTGATCGTCTCGATGCTGGTGCCGTACAGATTGCCTTTGTATTCTCCATACTCCAGAAACTGGTTTCCTGCGATGGCCTCCTCCATGATTGGCCTCTCAATGTAGTAATACTCCTTACCATCTTCCTCCGCCCACTTCTTGGGTCTTGAGGTATCTGTGAATAAACAAAGATCATCATTGAGAAAAGATCAATACACATTTTATTCTATTCAAATTGCCCCCAAAACACGGTTTCACTCATGAATAAGAAAAAAATACAAATATCTTAACCTTGCACATATAGAAAAATGTTGGTTCAGGCCATGACCTGAACTTTGGCCCTCTTTTTGCGGAATGCAGCCATTATCACCACTATTTATGATAAAATTACCACAGAAATAAGATACTTGGTGCATGTTATCATTTGTTGTTATCAATAGCAAATCTTCAACACCTTAAATTGAATGACTTGCGACTGCCGTTGTCACTGAAGGGTGACGCTTTTAAAAGAACAATTCGCCTTATTCAAGGGTGAATTAAAAGCGAGGCTGACTTATAAATACCCGCTCCTGCTGACACGCAACATAGATCGGTGAATATCACTTCATTCACATGATATGCACACACGGGTGCACAAGCGAAGAATGGATATTTTTAGTTTGGACCGCACGTGCTAAAGTGCGCACCTCATTGGTTTCTACTGGGTACTTGACTCCACTTCAAGTTAGACTTGTAACCAGTCCATCAATTCTCAAAGGTTTTAGCGCAAACCACATCTATCGCGACTGCACTCTATTCTACCTCCCTACTTTCTCACCGGATTTACACTATCCACACAGGTAATTTTTTGAAAAAACAATAAGGATTTCAGGAAAAAAAGGAGAAATCACATCCCTGTGAGAGACATTGCACCATACAGGCGCCCATCGGTAGTCTGCGCATACTCTTCATTACTTTTAATCAGGCCCCACACACTAACATGAAACCATCAAGGTAGGGTCATAGATTGTTTTTTGTCACATAATGCTGATGTATTGGCAAAACTATCAAGAAAGATACCTGTGAAAGTTTCAGCTGAATACAGCACGATATTTTCACAAGATTGTAGAATCTATTCACAATTAGCGAGGTGACAGCGGGTACCAACCACATCACTGGCCGCAGCATTCGCATACGGACACCAACCCTCAGAAATCTGAGAAACAATCTCTGCATAAATCATATCTCAGATTTAAATGTTTTTATTGATTTCTAATCAACGGGAGCATTTCAGACGAAATAATTTTTCAGGATGCTAGCTACCATTGCCATCTTTATAACAAGTAAGCTTTCGGATAAAAATTACACAGTTTTTTTCCCGGGGTCATTACCAAAGTATGACCCCACCTTTAAGTTGGCAAACTTGTGAATAAAGCCTTTGTTTTACTTACGTGGAATGGCTGGTTGATAATGGTCAGAGTTGGTGGCGATTACTCTCCTCTTTAGTTCATTTCTACCCACTCCTGGGGCTCCTGAACAGAAAAAGTATAATCAAATGTTAGTCTCAATTACAGGAATGCCAATAAAGAAGAAACTTTTTATTCTACCTGTCAACAATTTTCTTTTAGTAGAGAAGTTTAGGAGAGAAAAGTTAGGTCTGATATTACCGTAAGTGAACTTTTTTTTCGCATGCAGCTTTAAAGTCTGTCTGAATTCTCATGATTTACCATAACTAATCATCCATCATTGTTCTAAAAAGCCATCAAGCCGATGGAGTGTGACAATGTTACTTTATAAATGTTAAGTTTACAGTCTAGACACATATAAAGCAGATCACTGCAAATTTAAAACGGATAAAACATATGCACCTAAAAAAAGATATATCAAATCTAAAATAGAGTACAACACTTAAATCAATTCAAATATCAACAGATAAAACTTAAAGACAACCTAAGCATGAATTTAAAATTATCAAGACATAAACAGTAAACTTTCATTTCAAAAGGCAGACAATCAAATTATGAACATTTTAAATGATGAAAATCATGTTACTTCGTGGACTGATGCTGTTTATATGCTCCGTGAATGCAGTGTATAAGTCAATTCAAATCAAAATAATTAATTTCAAATAAATTAATATCAATTTAGGTTTGATTGACACACAAACACATGACAGTAGTCTCAGGACTGTGTTTACATAAAAACGGCAGCAATTACACTCACCTACAAGAACTATTGGTCTAGGATACTCTCTGGCAAGATAAGGAATGACTTCTTCATATGTCAAAATCTCATGCTGGGCAAAATCTAACCATTGAGGAAATAAAGAATCAATATTATATCAGTGACCATACTAAATATACAACAAATATAACAAAACAAATGTATTGGCCTGGACAAAATTTATTTGCTGTCCGAGGTAAAAATGCCACCTTAATAATCTGGGGCCATCTTCTTCTGCTAAGGACAAAAACATGCTTAGCAAATAAAATATTAGAAATATCTAACTAAGTAAAAACTGAAACAAGCAAAAACTCCTTGTTAAATTCATACTGTTGTGACAGGTATGTTTTTCCTGGATTTAGATTGCTGTGTCTTGTCTTCAGGGCCAAATTTCATAGAGCTGCTTAAGCAGACAATAGTCCTTAACATATTTATGCTAAGCAAAAATAAGCAGGATACCAGTCACAAATATTATATGTGACATTTTATTTTGGCTGGTATTCTTACTGTGGTAAACATAATTTTGCTTTGTTGAGCTACTTTTTGTGCTTAAGCAGCTCTATGAAAGTGGGCCCAGGTGTGGTGCGAGCAAAGCAAGACACATGTGTCGTTCGCACCAATCACATCACCACTGTTGATAGACAATTGCTTTGGTGGGCAGGGCTTAACGGATTGGTAAATTTAGACCCAAAATCATTAAACAAACTTATAAGTAAAAAGTAGATGTATCTTTCTGTGGTTGTATCCTAACCTGGGCATGATCCCTGACTATTAGGCAGTATCAGGTTGTTTGACTTCTGACCGGAGCCCCCAAACGATATTAACAACAAAGGGAGACTGCCAACATAGGACTAGATAGCACACTTGGTGGAGCACTGACACGTAAATCCAGAGGTTGCAGGTTCAAATCCTGTTCAAGTAAATTTTTGTTCACCCAAAATAAAAAAATTATGTCTTACCTTCACACTTCTTTGCTTGATACATAATCTTCTTGATCTTCCTCTTACTTCCACGCAAGCCTCCGCTCCGAGTTGAAATTCTCAGGGCTGTACACAAAATATAACATTTTTATTTGTAAGTTCCACGTTTGACATGGATTTAACTGGTTATTTAAAAAAATCAATCTCATGGTACTTTTTTTCACATGACTTTTTAGTACTGTCTTGTCTTTGTAAATTTTTGCAGTTTTTTGTGTGTATTTCTTTCAAAAAAATAGTGTTGGGCAAGTCTAAGAATGTGCGCAGTTACTAATGGGACATTCAGAAAGTTGAACCCTCTGAATAACAGTCTTTAATTTCAGTGATTTTGATTCTAATGATAGGCAGCTACAAAGGAGAATACCCACAAGAATTGATATGTACTTAGTCCTTGGAATGATTATGTATCTAAAGAGAACATGGTCATTACTCAGTAAAAAGTGGGAAAACAAGGGGACCTTTTCTTGGGCTTGCCCTGTACTTTCTACCATGGAAAACATTTGAGTCCTTTACTTACAAGTTCTCTGGAATGCTTGCTCTGTTGAGTGGGTGCTGATTAGTGTAGTAGGACACTTGTTGAGTGCCATCCGCCTGGGGAATAAAATCCACAAAGGGATACATCATGGCCTGATTCAAACAATCTTTGAATTTTATTTTTAAATAATTTAAACCTCTTCCAAGAACCCAATTTCATAGAGCTGCTTGAGCACAAAAAAAGCTAAGCAGAAAGCAATTTTGCTTACCAAAAAAGGGTACCAGCCACAATACAATGCCATACATTTGTTTAGTTTGTGACTGGATCACCGCTTATTTTCCCCTTAATTGAAATTCTTAAAGGAATCGTACACGTTTGGTAATTGTTCTCATTTGGTGTATCTCAACATATGCATAAAATAACAAGCCTGTGAATATTTGGGCTCAATTGGTCATCGAAGTTGCAAGAAAATGATGAAAGAAAAAACACCCTTGTTGTACAAATTTGTGTGCTTTCAGATAGGAATAAAAACTTCTTGCAAGAATTTTTTTATTATTTTAGTGAGAAATTACCTCTTTCTCAAAAACTATGTTATTTCAGAGGGAGTCGTTTCTCACAATGTTTTATATTATCAACAGCTCTCTGTTGCTCGTTACAAAGTCAGTTTTTATGCTAATATATATTTTGAGTAATTACCAAATGTGTACAGTGCCTTTAAAGCAATATTTTCTCCTTAACCAGCTCTATGACTTTAGGCACAAAATTAAAACAGTGGTTCAAATCCAGTATGAACTTCAAAAAATGTGTCAAAATTAGCAATTATGACAGTGGCTACAACTTGATCATCCAGTGAACAAGTATTGAAGCATAGGCTGCCCACAGCAACACTTTTAGCACCAGCTGCACCTGCAGCCAGAGCCATAGCCGCAGCCGGCAATTCGGTTACGGCCAAAGAACTCATTTAAAATGACGGTGACTTTACTTTTATAGGCTCTGTTCACTGCAAAAGATATTAACAGCAACAAGTATTTCAGAGTGATGACTGCTTGAAATAAGGTGACTCTTACCTTTCTTGGAGGAGACGGCTGGGTATGAGGCCTGCCCTGGGGCCCCTCTCTCCTTCCCGTCTAGCCTGCCACCACATGGGATCGTCTTGATTCACAATGTGTAGAACGTCCCCCTTCTTAAAAGAAAGCCCCGCCTCCGGGCACGGGATGGAGTTATCGTTGTATGGATTGTAGTCAAAGTATGTCTTCACACGAACCTTGTATATATGCACAGGTTGAAACAAACTTTTGAAATGAATGTCGTTAAGCAAATCGCATAATTAGAAAACAATGAATATTCAAACAAATCAAAAGCAAGTTGTGAAATTGTGAAGTTCAGTTGACATTTTAATGAAATCATCTGTATATGAGTTACCTTCACTCATCATTTATATCATATTCTTTGGCTACGATGGCTTTTTATACAGAAATCAATTAAACTTTACCAATGTACAATTTTCTTTTGAAATTAGAATTTTTCAGTAAGATTGATCAAAATTATCAAAATATCACACCTACAATATATCGACCTTTTAATATTACCATGCCAATCAACATCATACAGTTGCCCATGCTGAGGTCAATGAGAAATGAGACAGTGTGCTTCATCTTCATACATTTTAAACACCACTCAAACATTGTTGGAAACCCTCAAGTATGTGTGTTTTTTCTTTGGTGTAATTCAGAGTTGCTACTCCATAGAGGCAACAGATGCAATTGCTTCCATGCCCCCCTGGTCATTGCTTTGGTTCCCTTTGAAATGTTCCAATATTGTTATTTCCATCATAGAGGTGCCCTTAACAAAGGACAAGTTGCCTTGCCCTTACACAAATGAAGTATCAGGCCTAGGATTTGTCCCCCTGGAATGGCGGACCGGGTCTTGATTTGTACTGTGACATCACACTTTGCTTGGCAACTAAGATTGATACACAGCTTAGGATCAATCTTAGCTCTTTGTGAAATCAGATCCCCGGGGCAGCTGTGTGATGCAAGGGGACTGTCAATACATGTAGTACAAGAACACTGCTTTGCAGAGAGACTTCAGTTTTAACATTAAGCACTTTTTAAAATTAAATAATAACTCACTTGCTGAAATGCCAAGGCAAAGAACAGGAATGCATGCGATGGGAAAAATAAAAACAAAATAAACAAATGAGAAGGGTTAATGAATCTTAAGTAGCATGCACATAATGAGACACTTTGAACTGATAGACAATAGACCATCACAGAGGTAGAATTAAAAGAGTCAGGACGACCCCGCTCCACCTCCCCAACTCCTAAAATCAATGTCCTGTATTGTTAATTCTACCTCTGTTAAGTACATTTGTACATGTATAACCCTAATGACACATTGAACAATCCCTGCATCAATTATGAGCTAGAAATGGACGACAGCGTCAAGCATGCTTGGGTGTATGTTTTGTACTGGTAGTGGCTTTGACTGTCAGCATAGAGAAAGAAAACTAGGCAATGGATGACAGCGTCAAGCATGCTTGGGTGTATGTTTGTACTGGTAGTGGCTTTGACTGTCAGCATAGAGAAAGAAAACTAGGCAATGGATGACAGCGTCAAGCATGCTTGGGTGTATGTTTGTACTGGTAGTGGCTTTGACTGTCAGCATAGAGAAAGAAAACTAGGCACTACATGCATGAAGTTGAACTTTTTCTCAATGGCTGTTTATGACTTCTCAATTTGTCAATGAAATTCATCGTTACAATGATTTTTTTTAAGTTAATGTTGCAAACATAATAGTCATGTAAAATTTAAAATTAATCAAGTACAATCTGCCAGAATGCCTTAATTAAATTCCAATTAATTGTCCGGTTGAACATGTTCTCAGCCATTTTAGTTATGGCGTCATGCACAGAGTGACTGGCTTATAACTCTAGCCAACCCATAGCTGGACCTTGCAGCATGATGCTTCAGATTGCCTACTTTCTTAGGGGAGGGTGGGAGGGGAGCTTGTTATGTACAAATACACAAATTTCCCCCCAGGAAACCACCGACTACATAATCTGAGGCAAAGTGCTGTACATTTTACAACAGGTAGTTCATGTCAATTACAACAAAAAAACTTTAAAATGAGCACAAACTGCTTGTGTTCTGTGTTAAAATAGTAACTCACAGAAGCAATAAGCTGTTTGCTGTGATCATACAGTTGGAAAAGACCTACACTACTGGCTTTCTGCAAAGATTGAGGTCCCAAATAAACATATCTTTCACATAAATCATAATCATTTGATGAACTCAAAGTGTGCCAGTGTTCATTGTCATCAGTAAAATCATGGAGGTAGAATTAGACCATGGTAAAATACATTCCACAACGCATACTGTACATATCATGCCAGTCTCATCAAGCTACAACAGTGTGCATTTGTTCTTTACCTGTTTTGGAATTATCTCACATTTCTACACAGGAACAAATTCATATAAAAAAACAAAGCAAGGCTGGTTATTACTCATTAGTAATTAAGGAACAATTTTAATGACACATAAAAATGGTTTGTGTCTACCTACAGTATAAAGCTGGTGCAGACTGCTCTAGTGATTATGTGATGATTGAACATGCATTATGTGCATTATGTAAATTTCAATAATGATTAAAATTGAAGTATCACTTCTGAAGCGAATATTCATCTAAAAACATTTGCACCTATAACTCCGTAACACAGAAATACAACAAATTGTTCAGAGAAAAAAGTTCATTCTAATTTCATCAGGTTGGCATTTTTTCACTTGGGCATTTTTTCCCAATATATGACAATGAAGATACCAGCAAGATGCAAGGTACCAGTTTCATGGTATTTAATGTTGTTATAGACTGTATGCGTTGATGTCATCACGACGCCATCTTTTGGCAGTAAAATGTAATGAGACAATGGAGATGCACGGGTATGTAAGCGCAAAGCACAGGATGGGCCAATGTGCAACTAGACTGGTCTTGATCTGATGATAAGGACATTCACCAGTGTTAGAATTCAATGGTCTCACTTGGCGAGATGCTTACAGTACATAGCACACTCAAGGGCGTCTTATTCTATGAGTGTGCCACATGTACATGTATATATATATACATGTACGCTGCGTGCAGTCACACACACACGCTTGAAAATGTATCCCTGTGGAGATGGCTAATATGCGTGTCAAACCATCAAATACCCATTGATGACACCAAGCAAAAGGTCAAAGGTAAATATCCATCCAACCCTGGTAGTTGTGTTATGGATTGGAAGCCCGGTACCTGGTGTCATTCACAAGCCTCAAAGTGATGAAGTCAGATATTCGGGCTACTGATGAGTAACTTTTTGACCTTTATGAGAGGGCTCTCTAGCCTGGTGACATCAAAATGTTCAATTGCAGATGGGGAACATGATAGTTGTCGTGTTCTTACCTGACTCTCTAAGGCATTTCTAGTCTCTACCTCAGCAGGCACCAGCTTGAAGGTAATCGTCCCGTCAGATGAGGACTGGTTCAAGGGTTAAGAAAACAGAATGTCAAAACGAAGCAGGGTAATGACTGGTCAAGGTATGAATGTTGAAATATAGAACCACATAAGGCTACATTACAAAGCTACCCTCGTTGCCATTTTGGGGACTAATATCCCAAGAAAGGCATGGTTTGTGTACTTGAGTTTTTGTGTACATGTTGTGTTGAAACATTTCACCTTTTCATGCTTGTTCTTTTGTGTTTTATTTTGTCTTGATATACTGCACAATATTATGCAAACAAAGAACTTTGAACTGAACTGACAGATATATTTAAGTTGCAAGCAGACAACAAGTTCACACTGCAATTGTGACAATAATAATAACAATTTGTCACATTAATTTACAGTGCTACAGTGCGCCCTGTCCATCTGAGGATGTTTGAAGGTGCAAAGTACAATAAATTGTTCATAACAATAACAGAATTACATCAAAATTCAACATTTTGACAAAGCTTTAAAAAGTGGCGTACTACATACATCAAAAACACTATAACGGTTCAGCATAAAACTGCAAACATTTCTGGAATCAGACACCACCTCCTCCTTCCCTTTTAGAAAGGGACAGCAGTGGGTGATGATGTCATTTTCGAGGGGTCAACAAAAATAATTTAAATTTACAATCCTTTTTTCTCTAAATTTAATCCAAAGAACCACTCATCAATTCTTACCAGCAAGCCCACCACATCATCAGGGTCTCTCCCTCTCACATCAACTCCATTTACTTCATGTACTACATCACCAACATGGATCAAACCTTCAAAGAAAAACCCCCAATTAGAACTAGAAATAGATGTTTAATACTAGCCTGTGGATTATTCAATTTCTGCAGGACTCAGAAAGCACTGTGAGTAAACAGTGCTTATCAAACAAAATAACAAGACTATTTACAAGTGAAACTATGAGTCTTACATTACAATAATAAATTCTTACAGCGCTTTATCTGCAGGTCTCATAGTGCTTATTGTGTTTCAGATGCTACATTTCTGAATTATGAGACCCATTTGTACTATATGTTTACAAGGTATTGCTGTCAACTTTGCCAGAACCACCAAGGCAAACCACTTTTCTTAGATAAGTGTACTGGGTTCTTTTACGTGCATTACACAACACACAGGACCTACAGCTTTACGTCCCATCCAAAAAACGTAGTCATTATGGTTTATTGTCTTGCTTAATGGGACACTTGTTAAGTGTCAAAGCCATGACCTGGACCCTCATTCTGCTGATCAGAAACACTAGAGCTTAAGTCTGGTACACTAAACCACTCTGCCAAGACACATCACAAAATTCAGTTTAGTTAAAAGTCAGTTCAGTTTTATCATAATATCTGTACATCTAGAAACTTTACCAACAAAATATCCTAAAGCCTGGTTCTCACTTCTCATGAAAAGAGAAAATGAGGTAAGTTTCCTCACATCACATCGCAACAACAATAATTACGTCGCTTTTGCTTTCGCATGAAGTATAAACCGGGCTTTACACAGAGAGAAATTCAAAACACAATAAACAAATAATGGAATTTATCATACAAAATTGATAAAATATACTTCAAAAAAAGAGGAATTATTCAAATCACAATATACACATAGATTAGATAAGATTAGATTTTCCATTAGCAATAAAGTAAAACCGTCATCTTATATAAGAGTAAATCAATGATACACATAAATGCATCTACAAATACAAAATGGATTGTCATGATTGTGCCTTTGTTGATGTGCTGTGTGTCATGGAACAATGACTATAGTTTGACCATAATCATGTAGGTTCACCCTTTAACTTGCTCTGCCCTTGGTACCAGTATATCAGATAAGGGGAACAATAATAATAATAATAATAATAACAAAGCATCTATATATAGCGCCTTATGCAAGGCCTCAAAGCGCTTCAGAAAATACATAAACAGCAACTACAATATGGAAACATAATTGGTGGCTAATTACCCTTATTACTTGTGTGGAGGTTCTTCCACACACATATGCCCTAGTGTAACATTCGTGCCCCTCAGGGTTAAAGTTCAACAAGCACCTAACAATTTAGTTTCCTCTTAATGAGCTCTCTTTTTAAAGTACAAAAAGAAAACCCTTCCTGTGACTTACCACTTCTATCAGCGGCCCCACCATGCATTACCCGAGCAATGACCACCGATCCCAGCACATCGTCCCATTTGATAGTAGCTCCCTGCAAGTATAACAACAGAGACGTGCATGTAATAAGAAAATCCACCTGAGATTACTCTCTTTTGAGAAAAAAACGTGGGTTCTGAGAAGAACTGGGTTGGGATAATATGTTGGGTCTTAACAAATTTCACTCGCCAGACACGTCTCCAAAGTCAATAGGTACATGCAAGTCTAGGCAGTGAAATAGAACCCAATAAACATATATGAATTCAATTTAAAGAATTGGGGGTGGAGGGGATCATAAGGTGTCTCTACAAATATTTTACTTCCAGCTTTAACGGACCCTTGCATCCGTTTAACACCCTTCCCTTAATCTTTAAACACAATCCCAAATGGAAGTCACTGTGAACAACGCAATGTTGAGACGAGACCAAAGTGACCCCTACTTTGCTTCTCTGCAGGGGGTGGGTAGGGATGTGGTTGGGGTTGGGAGTATACTTTGCTTTTAGAAATCAAGTAGCCTACTTCTGGCTTTTCACAAACTATTACACCTGTTTTAAATCCTTATTATTTTTACAGAAACCAAAATTTCCCAAAGTATCTGCAAATGGTGACTTTGCTTACTGCAAGGTTGGTTCTCAACAAGCAGACTCTGGTTTGCTTTAATATAGATGGTTTGGGAAGAGGTCCAATCAATGCACCCATAAATCATACACCTCTATAGAGGACTCCAATACACCTGTTGTGTGAACCCTTATTCCCCATCAAAAAAAAATACATATTTATATTAATAATAACCAACAATTTCCCCCTAGTATCTGCAAATGATCACTCTGCCAAATGCAAGGTTGATTATCAACAAGCAGTTTATGCTTTGATTTTATATAGAGGGTTAAGGGAGGGGGTCCAATTAATGCACCCATAAATCAACACCACTTTTACCCATGGAGGACCCCCATACACCTGTTGTGCGAACCCTTATAATTACTCCCCCCCAAAAAAATATAACCCAACATGTCCCCAAGTATCTGCAAATGATCACTCTGCTTAAGGCAAGGTTGACTTGCAAGGTTGATTCTCAACAAGCAGACTCTGGTTTGATCACAGAGGGTTGGGGAGAGGGGTACAATGAACCCTTAACCATGGAGGACCCCCCTACACCTGTTGTGAACCCTTTAGTCCCCCAAAACATAACCCAAAATTTCCCCAAGTATCTGCTTGGCAATTGGCAGTCACTCCACATTATGCAAGGCCGGCGCTCGTCTGGCAGTTCATGGTGGCAGACTTGTGACTCAAGCCGTGATTTCCTGAGTGTGGGTTATATACACAACTTAAGCCAAATTGAAATGGACTAGCTTTAATCCAGATGGGATTAACATTGAGCTAGGGGGCTTAATGGCAATTGATGTCTGGGAGATTTCGGTCACAGGAACATGGAAGGGTGGGCATGATCCTCCCCACCCTAGGTCAGGTTGAATTCATTGTCTTTAAATCTTGTTTAATCAGATGCCCTAGTACACCTTTTGTAAAATTCTACCCAATTGTGCAATTCTACCAACTTCCCAAGTACCTGAAAGATTCCAATTACACTTTATTTAGAAACAATATCTCCGAGAACATTTTTTTTTAAATGCTTCCAAAGAAATTATGGAATCAACTTTTTTATGTCAACTTGTGAAGAAAAAACTCCTTCCTTCTGACACCTTTAATTTTTTAGTCAACATGGACCATACCAAACACACTTTACAAATGTTATTGTTTTGCGCCAGTGGTAATGAATACATTCACAGGTGCATATTAGTTTGGGATACCAAGGGAATTTAAAATAATGTAATACATTCATTGGGGATAAAGAAATATCATATTTCGAATTTTGCCTTTGACTGAAGGACTTGGAAAGTACCTGGTGCACAGAGCTTTATCATGGAAGTAGGGACAAAGTACAACAAACTATCAATGACACCAACATTTTGGAATGAATTACAGAAACATAGAAACAGTTCAGATCTAAAACTTGTCAAAATAAAACTACGGCAGTTGGCCAATTCAGCTACCCAAATTCAATGAAAATAAAATGGTGGATTCTACTTGAACTTGACAGAATTCGTTATATATTTACAACCAAGCATGGGACAATTAATTACAAATCCCATCTTCAGTTCACAGGTTCAGGTGAAAAATAACTTCTGGTTCTGGTTCTAGAATTCTAGTTCTACTTTGTAAAATCAGGCATGATACTTGGTCCTTGGAAAAAAGTAGGAATACTTTATCGAGTACAAGGGCTGACCTACATGCACATGTACACATGGTGTTGGCTTTAATTGACATTTAACGCTTCTTAAGCTCAATTTGTCTGATTTTTCCCAAGGGCAAAACAAAATCAGAAATCAGACTAAGGTAGGAAGAATATCATGCCTGTTAAATAGAAAAATAAATAAATAACATTTAAGGTTCTTTCATAAGTTTGCAAATTATATACAAATATAATGAAATGATGTATTAGCAGAAGCAGCAGCAGCGACCAGGTACTTCACCAGGATAAACAAATCTTAAAGTTTGGAAATCAGAGTATTGAGATGGTATCCCTGCACCATTCCTTATCAAAGACGACCATCTTGTCACGTCCCAAATTACCACAGGATTACAAATTTCACATGCACAGGTACCTAATCAACCGAACACGATTTCTAAACCTTATATCGCTTATCACCATACCTACACGAAAATGTGACCAAGTCTTAGTCAGGACCCTGGGGAGAAAGTGCACTATTGACCAAGGTAATTGATTGAGGAGTGATGTCGCAGATAATGGTTTGTCGGTAATGGTCAGGTCAGGGAACTAGCCCTGAGGAATTGCAGAAACACTTTTCTCTTCTTTTTGGGGTTGCGGGACTATTGCGCGCGCACAAAGGTGAGAGTGATTATTCCCAATGGATCAGCATGAGTAAGCTTTTCTGAAAATAAGGTTCTGGGGGAAATATTTTGTGGAAGTTACCTTTTACGATACAATTAGTGACTGAATCAGCAGACGTTTCCAATTAATTGGAATATTTAAGACCGTATTCACTTTACAGGTACACCAATCCTAATCCAATCCATACTTTGAAAAGAACAATGAGGCTGCGAGAAGGCGCAGAGATAGAAGACAGAATAACCATGAACGATTTTTGATTTGGGTGAATGATTTTTGATACAGTTATAAAACACATGGTTCCTTTCTCTATGATATAACCCAACCTAAGTATTCTATCAATTTAAACATTCAGATTGGCTTAGGGACTTTTTCCCTGCCTTTCCAAGTTCAAATCCCACTTTGGCATGTTTGGACCAGAGCCTTACATGTGGATTGTTTTAGGTGTTTTTTTGTATGTGGGTTTTCCTCCCACTTCTAAAACTGAGACTTCTTTAATATCTCCCAATCTCAAGTTACAATGGAAGGCACCTTTCAGACCACAACTTCATAAAGCTGATTAGTCTTGGCTCAAGACATTGTTGCTGATTTGACGCTCCACCTGCAGACCACCACGCTCACATTGTCCCAGATCTCATCACAGACTGCCTCACTCACATCGCCCTTAGCAAATCAAACAATAGAGACGCTTTTCCGAAAACATGATTTTTGGACAGACCGCTATCACTCGACGTGCTTGCGATTTGTGGATATGCCTTCTATTGGTTGAAATCTCACGCCAATGTCATGCCACCGTGTAGTACAACTAAAAATGTAAGATCATCTTGAACAAGACTAAAAACTGGTAAGCACAAAGATTAACTATGAACAAAAACTTGCTTAGCCATGTTAGCAGGATAGGCTACCATTCCAAAAAATAATCAGTTCTAAGTTTATATATGTATACAATGACGATAGGTGCCATGCTGACCTCTTTTAACTGAGCAAAGAAATTTGCTAAGCAATTTCTGCTTACCAGATTTAGGCCAAGATCTTTAACCTAGATAGCACTGTGGCCACAGGGATCACACAGCTCAAGGTAAGCTTCTTTAAGAGTACATGAGTGAGTTATTATGATTGTATTTCATTCTAATCTGACACGGATTCTTAAAGAAGGGTGAGTACACAGAGCCCAAGCACTCCCAGATTAAGGGCTTACTCTTTCAAAGTTCGAAAATAACTTGTGCAACAATCTCAGAAGAGAGAAAACGATGGGGGTGGTGGTGACGGGATCTGGTAAATATTGAGAGGGTTTTTGTAAGATTTCCTGTGGACAAATTGATCCAATTACGGAGTATGTCTCATTGCTGAGGCAAGATCCAGGTCTCATAGATGGGGAATCAATGAGGTCGTGTAAAAAGAAGCATTTGGGGGGGGGAGCAAAGTATTTTTGTAGGACATATCATCCACTTTCTGTCTTTATAACATATCTTTCTATTAAGTTCCCCCCTCCTTAATGAATCGACCAATCACAAATACCTCCATAATGAAAAAAACAATCACAACTGCACCTTTAATGAATTGACCAATCACAAATACCTCCATAATGAAAAAAACAATCACAACTGCACCTTTAATGAATTGACCAATCACAAATACCTCCATAATGAAAAAAACAATCACAACTGCACCTTTTATGAATTGACCAATCACAACTGTTCACATAAAAATAACAAAATAACAACTGCCCCCCCCTCAAAAAATTTAACATTCACAACCAGTAAAGCAAAATGCAAACAAAATGAAACCATTTGAATTGCTCTGTAGAAAGTGGAGATGTTTTTAACCACATGGGTGCTACAGCTATCCAGTTGCTATGGATGGGGGAGGGGTGGGGGAGAGGATGTATCAGAATTAATGTATCGGTCTATTGTTTACAGCAGTGGTGGTGGGTGGTGGTTCTAAGATGTTTTTAACCACTTGACCTCTGACCTTAATGGTGCAGCCATCTTGTTTTATTTCTATTTAAATTAATGTCACCAAAATGAGGCTGGAGAAAAATACGATCTGGTTCCTTTTTATGATGAATGATATCAGTTTGCATTATATTGCTGTATACAGGAGACACAACAAAGATGGCCATTACTACAGTGAAATGGGTGTGGTTTGTGATGAATTTGCGTCACATCAACAAAGAGGATACAACAAAGCAGACGGTAATAATCAACTTGGCTGGCAGTCGCCCAATATTGTCAAAATGAATTCACAGTTAAACTGAGTGTGTTGAGATGCAAAAACATTAAATTAATGCTTAATACAGACAGAGTGTTTGTAAGATCCCGTCTGTCGTCCTTGAGTAGTGAGAAAGACAAACTATTATGATTTCCAAGAAGATGTGAAATATGTCAAGCTTAAAGGGATTTCAATTTCCTTCCTTAGTCAACACCTAAGAGATAATTTGATAAGAATGAATGATCTGTATTGATCCATATAATCCACAATCTAGGATAATTAACTTGTCTTCATAGAAGGGGATAGAAACTCCGGCTGTCCAATTTGATCACAATTAATACATGTACTGCACAAAGTTCAAGAATGATTACACATACTGCACGAAGTTCAAATATTGTGGGACATGAACACTGCCTTCTTTAAGTTCATGAGCGAAGTTTTTCCACTTACAAATGCTTTGTTGTGTTAGAGCTAGATGACCCATGTTAAGAAATGCTATCAAGGTGAACAGATCTAGAAGCCAAAATATTTGTTAAGTGATGTTTTATTTGACCGTTTTAGTTTGTTTAACCATACTGTTTTCAGGAAATATGTGATGCCTCACGCCAAAATCGGGAACTATTTGGAAATTGTGAAATGGCACTGAAAACTGAAAGTGAAGACAACTGAAACATGATATCAATGTGATGTCTTAAACATTCTATATGTTAAGAAATACTTACCTTGTATGCCTAACTACATGTTACTTGAAAGCTCTAATCTCATTTTTGTTCACACAGTTTTGAGTATTGGCAGGAAGTATCTGGTTTTGGCACAGAACGTTACATATAATGTACATTGAAGTCATCAAAGTTTGATTTAAGGTTTGGAAGTCATTTTTAGTTTGTCCAATCATTGAATAACTCCAATAATAATGGCAACATATTAACCTTTGAATTTTTTACCAAAGATGGCGCAAGAATAGTTAGTTTTTGTTAAGATCACATCCTACTGCTTAATTTTTACCCAAAAAACAGTCTGCACTTTTGTGACTTTTTGGTTAATGCGTGTCAATGTGAACACTTGGTTGCACATGATTCCCTTCCCCTTACACGTATTCCGACCATTCAGGATCTCACAATCAATCTTGTGTGATACTAACAGCAGCTTGCAAACTTCTGACAGCCAGGAAAAAAAATTGCTACTTAACTCTTTAATTCAGAACAGATTGATCCGCTAAAGGAAACAAAATTTGCACTAGAGATACAACGGGGGAAAAAACAGCTTTCCCACAAGGGCGAGTGTTTTATTTCTCAACTGCATTAATGGTGTATTGACTTGTAGTTTGAGTTCCAGGAAAGGATTATGCAGTTATCATCGCTGGTTTGTAACAATGTACTCTTCGTCTGTTTTGTAACAATGTACTCTTCGTCTGGTTTGTAACAATGTACTCTTCGTCTGTTTTGAGGGGGGGGGGAGGGGATGATGAACATGGTTAGGATCCCAAATGTCTGACTGAACTACTGGAGTGTCACAGCAGCTTGTCTTGTCGGCACACGCCTGTGCTTGTTCCAGAGATGTCTGGCATGATAGGGTGGAGGAAAAGTGATGGATAACAAAGTGAAACAATGTTAACAAATCTTGATATTAGACACTGAGAGGTGCATCCAAAGTTTGCAACAAACTCAAGGTTTCAGAAAGCATATGACTAGGAGAGAGGGGGGTCAGAGACTGCGAGAAACATTCAAAATGGAATAAAATGTTGATTTGCAGAGTCAACACTCCTTCCAAAAGAGATTTTGTTTAGTTGTACCTGCAAGTTTACTAGTAAGTAATAGTTACTTTTTAAGTACATACAGGTACATTTTACCTGTACATGTACATTAGCCATGACTATTTGTTCCACAGAGATGAGTTTGACTCTGCAGAGACAGGTTACCAGCTAAACAGTGATGTTTATTGCTTGTGACCTTTTCACTTTTTTTTCAACAAATAAATTTGTTGGGCAACACTCTCTGCTTGACAGCCTTTGACAATTTCAGCACTGGGTTATCTCAAACACTAATGACAAATTCTTACTACCTGCCCCCCCTCCCTTCCCTACCCCACTACCACCACCATCCCCCTTCTGCGGTTAAAGTGTGAACCGGAAGTGGGTTTTTAAAAGTTTGAAGGGGGAGAGGAAACTGCCGAAAGTCAAGACTGGATGATTAATCCTGGCTAATTATCTGATTCTCCTCACCGCCAAAGTTAATAAAAATCAACGATTATTACCAAAAATACATTCTGCAGAGTCTATGGTCACAAACAAAAAAACAACCAAAATTGTATTCTCAACATGAAAAATATCTCACCAAGTTTCTGAACAGAAACTTGCAAATGAGCAAACATCACAAACGAGTTGTCTCTTTGTCTTTTAAATGTTGACTTTCAACATGAAAAAGGGAAGGATAAACAAAACGAGAACATTGTACAACATTGAGGAGAGGGGGGGAGACAAGTAGTAATAAAATGAAAATGTACACAAAATTTAAACAATCCCTAGTTGAACTTTGTAATACTTTTTTGAGTGTTCTGAAATTCTGTTGTAACACCACTTTTACATGTATGGTACATGTACATCAAAACATGATGCAGATGTCATTGTAGTCCCAATTATAAGTGTTGTATTTCACACTTGTTTTTATCACAGGTTATAGAGTCACCAACTAGTCACGTCTAATTTAAATCAACCCCAATCGAAGACAGCAGAGCGCAAGTTTTGACGCAATCCTTAATAGTGCGGGTTCATGGCTACGCACGGGGTGATAACGCACATGTACAAGTACGTAGCTGAAAAGCGAAGTCCGTTATCACATGCAGCCATGACTGCATCATTAGGTCCTTATCCTGTGGTGAAATCATTTTGCGAGACTTTCTTTTATTCTACTTTCAGATTTTTGACTGAGTATCAGAATTACTAAAGCGGATGTGAACAGATGGTTAGGGTGGCCTTGCTCTGGACAAAAGATCTGAAAAAGATAGACCCTCGCCTGTACAACAAGGCAGAGTTGAAGAAGTTGAGATAACCGGCGAAGGCAGAGTGGGTGGAGAAAGCTCCATCAGGAACAAGTGTTTAGCGCAAAGAAGCAAAACTGAGAATTTGACACCAAAGTGATTAAAGCTCTCCACATGAACCATAGTGCTCTATGCATGAACACACACAGCCACACATGTCAACCCAGTAAATTTAGGAACTCTCTTTGTTCACCCATTGTTTGGACTAGGATCTTTAGAGCCATCCCCCAATGGTTTGAACACAAAATCGAACCAAGGGTTTCCTCAGTCTGTCACACTACCCGGATCCCTTTTGATACAGTCAGACACGCTCACACACACTGGAATTTGGAATGACCACCAATCTTGGACCCTCCTTTGTTCAACTCTTTGTCCCGACAAACCTGGACCCCATTGTTTTCATTTGGGATACCAATCATGGATCTACATGTATTGTCCCTTTTGTTATAAGTCCTCAATTTGAATGTCACTACAAGTACATCCACACACATAGATAAAGGAAGACATACTCTATCAGTTACATGTATTCGGTTAAGAAGACTGAGTTTGCCACCATTTTTGGAGTCAAGTTTATAAATCCAGCAAAAGAATGAATTTCCCCTACTTTCTATTAAATTTCATAGAAACCTACAGTGATGGCTAAACTCAGAGAAAGGAAAGGCCTGATAATCTTAAGGAAGGATACTCAAAATGACTCTGGCAAAGTGGACAGGTCAGGGAGGATAAGGTGTTTGTAACAAATGTCATTACATGTGTATCTGATTACAAATGGTATAACCCACTTTTGGATTAAGTACCCATATTTAAATAACATACTCTAGAAAATAATGCGACAAAAGGCCAGAAGGGCACTCAAACTGAGGGCTACAAGAAAAATATAGAGACATTAAGGGGAGGGAAGATATCTGTTCTCAATGTTTGAACTAAATGTTCTCTACTATACCCCAGCCATGCCCCAATGTGTGTGTACATGTACATGACACAAATTGAGCCTGGTTTTTTTTAGCAGTAGGCCTGGGGCGATAACAAACCCAGTGTGATATGAAACCTATGGGTGAGATCTAACCCCTTATTTTGCTCTATACCCTGGGAACATGTGTTTTAACCACAATCACAGTATCATGAGACAAATGGCAACCAGGCCACTTCTCTGGAAATTGATACAAACCTTTGGAGAAGCATAAAACAAGTTCAACCCAATCCTTATACAAACACTCAACATGAGTTTCATACGACTAACAAAAAGCTTCATTGCAAAGTAGCTCTTCACATTCTTAAAATGAACAAACCAAAAAAATGAATTTAAAGCATGCGGACAACATTGGTATTTGTCAAAGACCAGTATCCCCACTATATTTGAACCAACATAGACATGAAATAACAAACCTGAGAAAGTTTTTGAAAAACTCCATGGTATGTTTTCACTGTTTCCAACATTACATGTAGAGTTTGTACCCGCAAGATCAAAACTAATTCTTTGACTCATTTCACCAAAAGTATAGCATTTTAAGCTAAAATATTTCAAGGACAAAATTTCCACAAAGACCATCTTTATACCATATAAGTTGTGTAAATCTGTAAACGATTTGGGGTTGAACAAAGAAAATTGACTAGAGCGGGATTTGAACGTGCCGGCGCTCTACCAACTGAGCTATCTAGCCTTATGTTTGGGGTCTCCCAGTCAGTTTCCCTTGTGGTTTTTGGGGTAAAACTGTGAACATACAATCTTACCAATGTGCACACCCTTGACAGGAAGAGTAAAATCCCATCCAATGGTCTTGACTAAACACACCATAACAACCAATCCGTGAAAATTTCATCCCAACAATCAAGGTGGTCACATTTTAGTGAAAACATTTGAGAAAATAATAATTTATAAGCCTACTTTTTCGGGGATTTTGGAAACATTCACATTGGGACGAGCGGATAAGAACACCGGACTCAAGCTCTGATGTTTCTGATCAGCAGAGTGTGGGTTCGAGTCCCGGTCATGACACTTGTGTCCTTGAGCAAGGCACTTTATCATAATTGCTTCTCTCCACCCAGGAGTACAAATGGGTACCGGCGAGAGCTGGGGAGTAACCTGTGATGGACTGGCATCCTGTCCAGGGAGAATAAACACCGGCCTGATGAGCCATATTCACTCGGGACAGACTTTACTTTCACATTGGGCTTATTACGATTGCAGCAATCAAAATAAGTGACAGTGATTTGTGGGGTCTTCAAATGCTATTTCCTCAAATTGTACAGCTTACCAGATGGAAATATTTCTCTGGAGGATAACATGTAGTTCTGGTATTAACTTTATAATCAATGAGCTTTCAGATTGAAACTAATCCAGCACTTTCCTGATGATTGCCAATCCTGTACTTGTGACAAATATATCTCACGGCTAATTTCACATCATAAATCAATTTTAAAAAGAGTGTTTTTGTAAGCACTTAAAAGGGTAGTTTCTGTATAAAAAGTGTGCTGCCGTGGGTGTGCCTTTCCTTTTTGTAATTGCTAAGCTCCGACTTTCCTTTAAGAATGTATTGGAAACAACTGTTTCACGAACAGTCTGTAAGTATGATGACTTGGATTTCTTAGCTCAATCAAGCTGCATCATACTTTTCTCTCCCTGAACATTATTGACATTATTTGTTTGGGTTTACAACCCCAAATTCTTCAAATCAGAGTTCCTTTGATCCAGTTGTCCCATGAATCGGTGAAAAAAACCTGATTTTTGTCTCTTGACTCATTTCTCCTGATGATCAGCCTCCCAAAATTGTCAAAAAACTAATTGAGCATGAAAGTCTGACAGGAGGGTTGGGTTGGTGGGAGGATCCATAAACTATGGTGGATGCAGCCATGATGCTATGACAAACTATAAATACAGTGCAAATGCACCGAGTTTGCACTTTATGGAATAGCCTAACACGAGCCATCTGTAGTGACTGTCTGTAAGCCCCACACACATCTGATCTTTATTTCCCCCCTTCAACACTCTACTTCCAGCCCCTCATTCTCCTTGATAATCCCTCCTAAATGTTGAATGGATTCCTGGAGTTGGAGACATGTACGCGACTGGTTTTCTTGATTACTTCTAACGTTGTAGGCACACCTGCATTCACTCTTGCAGATGTTTGCAATCGGTTCAAGACTCCAAACTGACGGTGTAAAGCTGCTAAATGTCAACGGAGTACTTAACAGTGGAACAGACAAAAATACAGAAAACCAACACATGGTGAACACAGAGGACAGGTTATACAACAATGTAGGACAGACATATTGGAGATAAAAACCCATAAGTTTTTCAGATATCAAAATAATTAATACAATATCTGGGTTATTAACACATGTATTGAGTTGCCACAGAGACAATTAGTTCCGGCCTGGAATTGTTCATCTTTAATGGGAAAATACATCATTTTTTGTTGTTGAGTAAAGTAATTCCAATCCTGCAGTATGCATTAAAAACACACTGTACAACCTTTACCAACCTGTGAAATCTTCATCAAACGGTTTGAGGCCGGAAATCCATGTGTCCATCATGTGTTGTGTGTAATGCGTAGTGTGCAATGCTTTAATTAATTAAGCAAAACCATGCCAACCAATGCATATCATTTTTAAGTATAACGCAGTACAAATTACGGATACATGGAATTATGTGCGCGGCTTGGCGTGTATTTTCATTTTTACGCATTGCACACTACGCATTACACACAAAGCATGTCGGACACATGGATTCCGGAAACCAAAGTCCATGGCAAGATTTTCATAACAAGACAAGTTCCTCTGTGATGTGCACTACACAATAATCTCCCTCACTCATTTAAGAAATGTGCTTCAACATGTTTTGGGGAGTGCTGTAGTGCAAGCACAAAAATGTGCCCACTCTAAAAAAAAAGTACATATAATAATAATAACAATAAAATTGGGCCCTCTTTTGAAATTATTCAATTTCCCCAAAAAACTAACTTCAGTATGGGAATTTCAATGTTTTCAGAATTCCTGGATATCACACTCCACAGAAATTATGCACAAAACAGCTGCTGATTGGTACAATGCACTCTAGCGATAAGACAGTAAGTGTAATTTATATCTGAATTGATCATATCTCCTGCAACCAGACATCATCCCGACAATCAAGTCGTCAATTTTCTCTTGAAGCAGCCGAATGAATTTCCAGAGACAATCAGATGGAGTTGGGTGACTGATTGCATGGATTACATTAATAGAGTAATTCAATGCTTCCTTTGTTTTTTGCCTCGCCGCTGGGTGCCACTCGTGAACATGGCTGTACATTTAACATGGAATTCAACACTGTCTTTTTCTGACAATCACAGAGTCCATCAGCACAAGTGTGCTGTCTTTGCCTCTGTAACTTTGGTTTCTCTCACTAGTCAGCCGTACCATTAAGCTTGTCATGTCAAAGGTCTGTAAGACAGTGGTTCCAATATACTGGCTTTCAATACAACAATGTTAGGCAGCGTTTGAACTAACGGCTTTTGCAGTGGCTATGGCCAGGGCCCCATTTCACAGAGCTGCTAAAGCAGACAACTTTGCCTAACAATTTTATGCTACACAAACTTGGTACTTTGGCTGGTAACCTTGTTCTGGTTAGCATATTTTGCTGTGCTTAGCTAATTTTTGTGCCTTAAGCAGCTCTATGAAATTGGGCCCTGATCGTTAATAATAGCAAATCAGCAGCCAACAGTCTTAGCCATAGCCGAAGTTGCTAGATTCAGAAGAGGCCATATTAAGTAGGATTTGAAACTCTACATGGTGGGAGTACAATCAAGTGAGGTTTGCGGTGACACCATGTACATACATTTCTGTAAGAGTTGTGGTGGTTCTAGTTTGAAGAGGCCATCTATGTTCAGGACTTAAATTTAGGCCATATACAATCATCGCAGGCAGTGGTTTAGACGTAAAGCTGTGGAAGCAAGTACTTTTCCCTGGAAATAAATTATGATAGGGGCCTAACGATTAACCAATTCACAGCTCCACTATCACAAAGGCCAAATTCCATGCTCAACCAACCGCCATTGACCCCTGTCGTGTGTTACAATCTATAACTCTCCAGCAAAGTGCACTCTTCTATGGAAGCTGCCAGTGTGTACATGTAAAACAACAAAACTATCCCCAACGTAAGGATTTACAGAAGCTTAGAAAATTAGCCTCCACCCACCTACTCCCCCCCCCCAAAAAAGGCAGTTACCTTTCAAGTTGTTATTCCAAACTTTGTTTGTCCAGTGTAAGTTTCAAGTTTGATTAATCCCCTCTGGTCATTTTATTTTAAGGGTTCCTGGTTAGACATCCAGACCTGTACCTTCTCAAATGGTGCTTCCTTATCATACAGCACCCTCCCCCTGAAATACCTGCCTCTTGTCCATCAGTCCGTCTCACATTTGTCTGTTTGTGTATCAAGTGCAGGCAGCGAAATGTAAGCCTGCAGATCCTATTTCCATTGGGGCTATGGAATGGCCAGCTTGTGGTCATTAGGTGTTTTCCTTATGCAATTACTGCCCATCAAAGAATCCCAAACTAGTTACGTATTTCCCCCTCCCATTCATCTCCGCTTGTCAAGAGCCCAGTCTTCACTACAGATGAGTGGCTACAGATTGACACCTATAGACCTTTAGTATTCTACCACTGTCTTAAGTTGTTCCCCGTGTGTAGTATCAATAATGAATACTGATTCTCAACACACTGAAATGGGGTCAGACTATTTTTACCTCCCAGCCTCAATCTGGTCACATTGATTAGAATAGGAGAAAAACAAGACGGCTGCACCTTAATATAAGGCCGTGTCTGACTTGTCGGCTGTGGCTACGGATGGGACTGTTGCTAAGGGTGTTGCTATGGGCATCCTATGCTTCAACGCATGTTCATGCGACGAATAAGCCTCAGCCGCTAATTCACACACAGCCGAAGTTTGCAATGTACAGAACACAGCCCTCCTAGTCTTAAACTGGATTACAAACTTACTCCTGGTGTTCGTCAAACCGTTCACCCCCCCCCCCCCCCCCCCGAGAAAAAAATACCACAGCAGTGACAACGCTAAAAACAGACCACAATTTCACCACCTTGATGGCACAAGTCCAAGACTCTCATTTTTGTGCCAAATTTAGAGTCGTTAAGTGGTGTGCAAACAAGTCAGAGAGCAGTGGAAAAACATCAAACTAGAACAGGAACACAAATTCATCACTAAAACTAAACAACGACAGGATTCATCACCCTGATGACGCCTAGAGCACTTCTTCCCAACACATTTTACCAGAAGAGATCAAAAAAAGATGAACACATACAAAGCCTCAAATCTTATAGCTTATCAAACAGGATAATCCAGGACATAAAGTCATGGTTCATTACAAAAGAGAGATCAACACAATTCAGATCAATGTACACGCTACTTTTAATCCTAACTGGAACTTTGTCAGCAGCAAAGTTAGAACAAAAAATGCACTTACTGCCTGGTTTGTCAAACATGATGATCAAGGACTGAAAGTCATGATTCATTACAAAAGAGAACCAGATTCAGATAGAATGATACATTTCAAATCAATGCACAAACTACTTTCGATCTGAACTGGAACTTTGTCATAAACGCATCGTCTGCCTGGTTTGTCAAACATGATGTTCAAGGACTGAAAGTCATGATTCATTACAAAAGAGAACCAGATCCAGAGAGATTGCTACATTTCAAATCAATGTGCATTTTACATTCAGTCCAAACTGGAACTTAGTCAAAGACAAACAAAAAGAAAATGGATAAACCCATGCTAATGAGTTCATACATGTACTGTGGTGAGGAAGCCAAAGTGACAACTGGAAGATGACAACTGAAAACTGGAAAAAATGGCTGCTGAATCAGTTACAGATTTTTCTTTCCACATGCTTTGTTCAAAATTACAACTTGTCAGAAACAATCACTTAAGTGTCTGAAACCTTGTCAAAAGCATTTAAGCATTTCTTGTTTAATACGTTTACATGAAGGATCGGATGTTTCGTACGAGTTAGCTCTTATAAAAAAGTAAACATTTTTCATAATTCACTTATTCTATGTAATTTACTTTGGTTTAAGTTCCCAGGATCTCTCCTTTATAGCCTAAACCAACATACCCACAAAACATAATTGAAATTTCCCACAATGGCTCCCGTCTTCCTAAACTTGTTTACAATTTAATATTGAATAGGCGCTTGCAAATTGCTAAAAGATATACAAATATCCTCTTTTTAACAAGAAACCCTCGCTGATTAGCATATCAAATTAACTGCGCGGCAAAACTCAAACGAGGCTTGCATTGCCTAGCTGTTATGCACGTTGATGTAGATGTCCTGCAGCAAGAACCAAAATAGAAAAATGATAATCGCTGACTGACAGGAACAACCAGGGGGGCATGTAAGTCCTGTTTTTAAGAGCATAATAAGCTTGGACAGTAACTATGACAGAATAGAGGGGAGAAAGTTCGCCGAGTAAGTTAACAAATTGGTAGCAGTCTCCTTATTTTGTATAGAGAAAAAAAACCCTCAACTTCGAGGGGGGGGGGTTACAGTCTCTCCATTACTCACTCACTATGAATGGAAAACTAGAGCCTTGAACACAAGTTTACAACTTCAAGAAAGTCTTAAGGCAGAGTAAGTTCTTTGAAGAAAATCCTGAAATTAGGAAAGATCCTAACAAATAACAGGCCTGTAATAACAGGGCTAACAAACTTTTAGGGGAACTTCAAGCTTTGAAGACGGAAACAGATTTGCCAGCCACTTGTGCAATGAAATCGTTGATTAAACAACTTTGTCAAAACTTCCTGTATCCAACAGATGGAATGTGAAGTAAATTTGCAAATTCATAGAAAATTTTGAAATGATGAAAGAGTCATACTTTTCTACACAAACTTGCCGAAAAGTGGAGATCTTAGAAATGGTGGGAATGTATGGTCACAAAATGTTATACATGTATACCTTCAATGATGTACATGGACACATACATCAACCATGGCAACCACATTCTCCATTATCAACCCATGCCAGTGCCACCTCCCCCCACCAACACCCAACCCTTCACACTTCACTTATAAATCAACTCCATTGAACAACTTCTCTAGTAGATGAGTGTTACGTGTACTTAAAGGCACAATGTTCTGCAAAAACCATAATGTGGCTATCAATAAGCAGAATTTTCAGAGCAATTACAACATTACCCATACAAAGAAATTAGTTACTGTAGGTTTGTGGTCGCCACCTTGTGTAAAGTAGTCTTCACACTTGGTTAAATACAAATTTGAATTGTCGGCAACTCCAACTCAAATCTGATAACTCTGTCAGGATGAATCACAAAATGAGAATTGATCATGAATACATCTTACAGTCACCTGAAGTGTGAAATAAATCTTACGAATCACACCATCCACAAAGCACAGTGTCAGTCACCTTGATTCAAACTTGTCAGACTCCCCCCCCCAACCAACATCCTAAGATGAGCTGATAATTGAGAAGACTGACAGACACGGGCCATGGGTCACTCTCTCCAAACGCCATCAGGAAATGCCCCCGAGATGTTTAATACCGTCTATCTACGCTAACTGAATTAAAGAAAATATGACGCTGTTTAATGATGACAAGTTCTCATCTTGTGGAGAGACCTATAGATCACATAGGAGGACCACTTTGGTAAAATAACACCTTGAAGAACAGTGCAACTCTTATCCAACCGATGGGGAAAATACAAAGCCCAACCCTGGAAGATACTGTGGTCTTCTTTGAGTCCTTTTTGCAGTACTAAGCAAATCAACTTCATGACATTTTTATGGAGAGTGAGTGCAAGGGGAAGAGAAACTCATTGGGACAATCAGTGGAGACTCAGACTCGAATAAAGATTCTCACTGGTCACATGTAAGGAAACTTAATCTTTTTCTTAAATCATTAACAACTAGGAGTAAGAGAAAAAAAGCATTCTTGAACTTTGAAGTTCAAAGCTTCAACATTATCTGCTACTACGAAGATTAGCAGAGGAACAGTGAATTATCAACGAAAAATCTCCTGGGATCATCTTAAGATGAGTTGCCAATATCACCATAGTGATATATATTTTGACGTCACACTTTGCTTAGCAACTAAGATCAAAGCACAGTTCAGATCAATCTTACATGTAGCTCTTTGTGAAATTGGCCCCAGGTCTTTTTAAACCAAAACTCTTCCCGATTCAATCAGAATCAAAGTGACCCCAATTTCATGGCATTGCTTACCAAGGAATTCTGCATACAGCCCATAGAGTCATGCTCTCTACAGGCCCCCTGTAAGCACAAAATTCTGCAGTAAGCAGGGAGCCATGAACTTGGGCCCAGATCTCAAGATCAAATTCAGTGCACTCTAATGAAATGTACACATTGGCCCATATCAATCATGCACTGTTTGGGCTATACAATACAATCTGCATCAGAATCAACGACTTTTAAAGAGTTAATGTATGATACCAGTTAATACTTCTATGATTCCATCTTTTCAGTCACCTGGGCTCCCCCCACCCCCACATTCAACAACAACATGTCACCTACCAGCGGTTCGTTTCCTTTTACCAATCGTACAATCTTCACTGTGTCATCTTCATCGTTATTGGTGCCCAGTGTCACATCTGGAAGTTGTGGAATGTACTCCCCGTTGGCCAGCTGGTCATGCGAGTCAAATAGCGCCCTCATGTGGGGACGAGTCAGCAAGAAGCAGAGCTCGCGGACTTCCGGGATCATGGCAAAGTTCAGCATGTCGTTGCAAAGCTGAAGAACGAAGAAAAGGACAGAAGTCAAATTGGTAATTTTCCCACCAGCCTGAAACCATGGAAACTTGATAGTACTTCTAAACATGAAGTAGAAAATTTATCAGTTTGAAATACATAATACATTATTAATAATATCAAATAATAAACCACAAGGGAAACTGACAGGGTAAATTTGAAATGATTTGGGGTTGAACAAAGAAAAATTGACTAGAGCGGGATTTGAACCAACGACCTCCGGAATAACGTACCAGCGCTCTACCAACTGAGCTATCCAGATATTGACAAAGATATTGACAAAATAGGGAGACCGCCAACATAGGGCTAGATAGCTCAGTTGGTAGAGCGCTGGCACGTTATTCCGGAGGTCGTTGGTTCAAATCCCGCTCTAGTCAATTTTTCTTTGTTCAACCCCAAATCAATATTAATAATAACAAGAATGATTTTTTTTTCTAATGTGCCAAGTCCAGTCACGGCTGTTCAAATGCACATAACAATGTACAATAAAAACAAATAAAACTACTCAAAATTACACAGTGATCAAAAGCAATAAAAATACAACAAGAGGATTTGCTTCTGGAACAGTTGCACTCAGACTACACCATTTCAAAGCTAACAAATGCAGGTAAGAAATGTTTTAAATACTTAAGTTGCAGCAAATGTTTTGCTCAAAATTCTAATTTCAGAAAGGCCAGCCACAAGTGAACAAGGCAGCCACTTTTTCCTAGACGAGATTAATTCCACATGGCTGTCAGCAGCAAACTATTTACTTCTTATACTTCCTACACCATGCAAAGCTCCAAACTCTACTAAACCCCAACCACTTTCATAAAGTTACTACACCAGCCCCCATCATGAACACGTAGATTGTAGCAGACAGTCAGTTACATACATGTACTTACATCAGTCATCATAGTGGAGGAGTCCAGAGTTACCGGGTCCCACTGGTTTTGTCCATATGCCTTCACCGCATTGTGTGCCTGTAATAAAGTGTACCACCATAAAAAAAAACCCACCATTGATTAAAACAAGAAGCACACGTACCCATAGGGTGTTCCTGTGGGGGGAACCTGTTGAACTAAGATACTGTGTCATTTACGTCAATCGCATTACAACGATGATCATGATGCACACATTTCCTCCACACCAAATCCGCTCAAGAATTCAAGCCTGCTTTATGCATGCGTATAAGCAGATCTTTTTTCAAGTTGTCATCATTATTAAGGGAATAAAAGAGTAGGCGACGAGTTCTTAAACGGCCGTTTAAAACCTTGCAGGGTCGTGGCCGTGTGATAAAGGCCCGAGCCGAGGGCCTTTATCACACGGCCACGACCCTGCAAGGTTTTAAACGGCCGTTTAAGAACTCGTCGCCTACTCTTTTATTCCCATTCATAAATGCCCTTATGTTAAAAAGCAATATAATATCACAATTATAGACAATGTCACACTGTTTCTTTTGCGAATTTTTCGAAGTTTGCAAATTTCCAAAAACTTTTGTAAAAATGTTTTGTGCGCGTCGGTCGGTGTGTATACGCGCGTGTATACACATATTACGCGCTGTTACTAATAGCTATGAATTGCGTTCTGCGTAATTTAAATTGGTGTACATGAGCTTGCGCGCCCAACACGCAAAGCCAGCCGGTCTTAAACAGCTTCAGCTGTGTCTTTATCAACTGTTTAAACACCCCCACGTGACGCGCTCTCCACCAATAGGAGTAGCGAAACTGTCTGGGGTATTTATGAATACAATATAAAAGCTAACTGATTGTGAAGTTCATACCATGCAATTCTCCAGAGAAACAATTTGGTCGGAAAAACTGTCAAATTCAAGAAGGAAATTGCATTTAAAAACACCACAAATCATTGTTGCTTGTTTTGATTGCCAAAAATCAAAATCAACATTTTTTTTTGTTGTGTTATTGAAAACTAGGGAATTGCAAAATGTGGACTTAGTCTTCCAAAAAACATCAACTTATCACATCTGAGTAATCTCTATTAAATGCGTGAATGTCAAGAAAGACCGATACATACTGTATTAAAGAGAGATTATTCACTTCACATGGCGTCACCACAAACTTATTCCGCATAAACCATTGTAAACTGAAACACATACCAGTACATGTACAGGGTTCTCCCCCATACACAAGCTAGCATATCCAGCCGATACGCGCAATTTACGTGGCATTACGCGCAAATTTCGGCCGATACACACACACAAAAAAACATTAAGAGGAAACCATATAGAGCGCTCCAAATTGCAAAGTAGGACTTTTAAAACCAAGATAAACACCAAGTAGAAAACTTTCCGAAGACCTTGGTTCATTCAGCATGCTTCAGCCAAACTTCTAAAATTTGGGTCCAGAATGCCCCCCAGTTTTGAAAAACCCTGATAGCGTAGCTACTCATGCCTGACACTTTGTTCTTAGGGCAAAACAGGTTTTCCTCAGTAGAGGCCACCTGTATGAGGGAACCGTTTCAAGGGGGCATCGAGGCAACGATCAGGGGCATGGAGGCAATTGCCTCTGTCACGGCCATAAGGTATCGGGCCTGGGCCCCATTTCATGGTGCTGGAGTTCTGCGCTTACGCCCTGCCGGGGCACATAGAATCATGCGCTTTACGGTGTCAGCGCAGAATTCTTTGGTAAGCACCGCCAAGAAAGTGGGCCCTGGTTACTAACCAATGATTCCTACATTGCATAGGCCTACAGGGAAAAAGTTTTAATGAAAAAAAACCAACTCTTCTCTAAAAAAACCCCCACAACAACAACATGTACAGCATGTCAAGGGAGAATGTTACTAGCTAAATGTTACTGTATCTGTGAAATATTTACAGGCATTTTTCATGGCGCTTAAACGAAGGTCACATTCAGCAGACTAGAGGTAATGATAACAGATTAAGATAAACACTTGATGGTATCCCCTTTTAGTCTGGGATCCTATCACTTTGCTGGAATCAGTTAAAAGATCATTTCCCAAAACAACTAATTGATGTGACAAACATGAAATCACAAACATTTGTTGACTGTTTTTTGTTGTTGTAGGTTTTTTTTACAAAAGTGCAAAGTTTCTTGGCAAAGTGCCAAATGAAACCCAACAGAGGCTGGAGGGGAAAATTGAAGGTAAACCAAATTACCAAATTATTGTTAATTAAGATGAAAAAGTAAAGAGCAATGAAGTATTATTGCAATGTCATCTAAATGACGCTGATTTAACGGTTAAATTAATGGCGTAAGATCAGGTTTCATTTGACATGACTGCACAGTACAATGTTTCCCATGACTCAGTGTTTTTTGGTAGATCTCAGCTGTGGAAACACTGAATTTGTAGTTTGGGTTTACCTGGAGAGGGGAGGGAGGGGGTAGAGGGGGGCCTGCATAGCATCTATTAACACATCTCAGGCATCCACTGGGGATTACGAGGGAAATTAGCTGGGGATCGTCAAGGTGCATTGTATGACCGAGCACTTTCCTCAACCTGGGTAAATAACCTGATACCCCCCCCCCACCTTGTCAAATGTACTCCCCTCTACCACTTACCCCCCCCCCCCCAACTTACCCCTCTACTTCCTGGTCTCATTATGATTATTTATCTCAACCATGTTTGGGGTACGTGTGCATATCAAAGTAAATGCATGTATCTTCTCATCATGTTTGTGAGATCAATAGCTGGGCCCAATTTCATAGAGCTGCGTTCGCAGACAATTTTGCTAAACAATTTTCTGCTAAGCAAAAACTAAGCAGAAAACCAGTCTGAGACGGTACGTCTGATGTGGTATTTTGGCTGGTAATCTTATTCAGGTGAGCAGAATTGTTAACTTTTGGTGCTCTACAGCAGCTTTATGAAACTGGGCCCTGCCTAGTACCAGCAGAGTAAGTGCAGGAAACATTGCTGGCCAGTAGATGACCATCTGTTTCGTTCTGTGGCTTCATTACCCCGTTTAAAACTTGGCCATCAATGCATTTGTTGACAACTAACATTTCGACACCCTTTTTCCAGGGCCCAATTTCATAGAAAGCCGATTCAGAAGCAAACATTGCCTAACAACTTTCTGCTAAGCAAAAAAAAAAACCCAAAACCAGGATACCACCAGTCACAGATGGTACATGTACATGTAGAATGGTATTTTGGCTGTTCGTGTTAGTCTTATTCTGGTAAGCATAATTGTTAATGTGCTTAGTTACATTTTGTGCTCAAAGCAACTCTATGAAATAGGGCCCCGATCCTAGCTGAAACTGAAGCTGTAGCTTCAGTGACAATGCCTTGGAATTCCAATATGTGCACTTGTGCTGGATTTTTAGGAAAGTTACTTTTTGTGCTTTTAAGCAGCTCTTTGAAATTGAGCCCTGCCTGATGTGTACTTCTGTACAAGAGGAAAATAGTGTGTTAAAGTATTGGAATTTTGTTTTATTTTATTTATTTTTTTTTGGGGGGGGGGGACACACCCTCTGCCACATAACGGGCATGGTATAGATATTTGGTGCTCGATATGTGGTATGGTCTACCCCCCTCCTTTTGTGTCTCCATTGTGTTCTGGGAATCTCAGGAATTCTTTAGAGGATTTCAGTACAAGAGGAAAAGAGTGTGTTAAAAGTATGGGAACATTTATTTCTTTATTTTTATTTGTGTGCATGGTATACACTGCTTTGAAGTCCCTGGACAGAATCCAGAAAGCACCTGTTCCTCATGCCATTAACCCCAGAGACAATGCCCCAAGCAATGATGCAACATACTCAAACCTGGGACGCGGTAGTCTGAAAACAACTCTGGGAGGATGCAGCTTTTTACATACTGCACGTAACAAATTATTTCTTTCATATAAAACAAAAATTACCCCTCATCCTTTTATCAGTCTATATAAAGTTAACCCCCCATTCCCTAGACTACCACTTCCTATGCCATGGCTTATTGTGCTTCTGGCGAACCCATCCCCACTTAAAACAAAGACATTAATATCCGGGAGACGTCAAACTTTGTCTTTTTGTTTTCAAGAGCAAGACAAAATATGACAAGAAGTAAATTATGATAGATATCTTATTTCCTCACAAAAATGACAGCAGATTCTGAAATAAGGAAAACATTGGTCAAGAAGATTAACTCCATTTTGGGTGATTTCAAACTTTGACTGGATTTTACAAACTTTCTATTATCTTAACAGTATTTTTCAAAACTGAAAACACACGCTCCAAGATAGATTCCAATGTGTCAACACCCTCTCTTACATTGTAAAACCCTTGGGTCAAAGGCCAAAACCCAGCCAGTCATCCAGTACTAAGCTTATAATTGTGGATGTCTACATGTATAGCTTAATAAGTTTCAGCTAATTTAGTAGTGTATAATGGACAAGCAATTTTGTAAATAAAATATTTTCTATGGGACATTAATATTTCTAAAAAACTAAAAACCAAAACAACAAAAACATGAGGAAATCAGCTGATCAGCTCAAAAGTCACATACCTAAAATAAGAGTTACAAAAGTTGCCTGAATTTGTTTTCTTCTAAAGCTGTCTTTTATTTTAAAATTTGTCAATGAATGTCTTGTTTGAATTATATGACAGCATTTTATCAAAATTCCTCATTGTCATAAATACAACCACTACTCATAAACGGAAAGCAACATTTCGCCACTATTTGGGACAAAATACACACATGCAACAACTTTCCACAAGAAGAAACTTTCAGATTGATCACTGCATTCTTTAGTGCATGATTCAATACGACTTTATGCATACATGTTATTTTTCTTTTCATTATCGTACGACAGGTGGTACGACGCTTATTAAAGCACATTCTTACGCATTATGTAATCCATTTAACATTGTAGTATATATTTATCGAGGAGTCGATTGTTCAACTCATTCTCGGTTGAGCAGCTTTGGCGTGTCGTGGCCGAGTGGTCTAGTTCACTGAACCCAAGCTCTGGTGTTGTCAGCAGCAGAGTGTGGGTTCGAATCCCGGTCATGACACTTGTGCCCTTGAGCAAGGCACTTAACCATAATTGCTTCGGAAAAGTTGGGAAGGTAGTGCATTCTACTCTACCAGCCAGGCTCCTAGTGGATGATACCCATGTCTACATCCTTATGGACAGGGTAACCCTGTTTCAGCCCCAGGAGTAGGTGGCAACGTGCCCCTGGTGACAGTATAAGTGTAGCCCTCACCTTGAAGTGGCCGTCTGGCCTTGTGAGTTGGGCAATATCTCATTAAAAAAAAAGGACAAAAAAGAAGCTATAGCTATTCCCATACCCCGCCAATCCCGCAAACAGCAGTGCATGGCAGCACAGAGCTCATAAACTTGCTTACAAAGGGGGTGCGCGACCTCTGCCCAACGCCCAGCTTGGTACTGGTATGGACTTAGTATTGAAGACCACGCAGGGCCCAGTTATCAACCATGAAAAAGTAAAGCACATCCTAGAGAAAGTGGGAGACATGGGCATCGTCAGAGTCCTGAGTATCAGTTTTTCCAACCCAACCCCTTGAGGCCCTTTGCCCAGTACATATCATCACTCCTCCCAGATATGCAGAAATCTGCAGCAGACTCCGCATCAGCCGCAGTCAGCTGGGCACACAGTTTAGCCGACTACCATCTCCCACAGACAACCCATTAGTGAAAACAGCCCTACATGTACAAGGCTACCAGAGATTAACAGCAGCAGCCCCAAAGAGAAAAGAACCAGTAACACCTGAGATAATGACAAACCTGTACAACGTACACGGACAATCCGAGGAAGGTCTAGATGACCTGCGCACATTGTTTAAATACGCAGGTTTTCTACGTTACAATTAGCAACGTAAGAAGAGAGGATTGCAGCATTTTAGAAGACAGGCTAGTGATACACCTCACTAAGTCAAAAACATACCAATTTCGCCAGGGCAACGATATCACTATCGCCAGAACATTAAAACCAACCTGCCCGATAGTAATAACTGAATGGTACTTCCAAGCCTTGGGCAATCTACCCAATTCCTCCCTACCAGCTCTTCGTAGAGTAGTGCGTACAAAAAGCGGTCTTATTCCAACAACCCATGGACTCAGTTACACTAGAACTAGAGAAATAGTGCTTGAAGCTCTATAGCCTTTTGTCCCAGACATCCATAGTTTCTGCCTCCATAGCCTGAGATCAGGAGGCGCATCAGCCGCCTCCATGCCAAAATTCCATGGCAAAGCACGGAAGGTGGAGAACCGACAAATCTAAAAACGCTTACATCAAAAGTGACCTCAAGACATGTTTGTTCCCCTCAATGGCACTGGGAATTTGACTTAAATGTATTGTAGCCCGAGCAAAGAACGTTAAGCTATTTGTTATTTTTATTTGTCATTTTTTATTTTTTATTTATGTTTTTTAAAATTTATTTATCTATATATTAATTTTGTGAGGCACTGGCTGAGGATTTAACTTCAAACAGCAAATTAACCAATAAACTTACAAATTGTGATACATTTGTAATTCAGATTGCATTTTGTTTTTTACAGCCAAACGAAGGATATTGCACAATGAATAAAATGTGTGTATAGGTTGCAAGGCAGCAAGGCGCTCCGCCATACCACTTGTTCACAAATCAATTTCTTCACTAAACCGTTGTCACATTTATGTTGCTCATGAGGGAGATTTAGAAAAGAAAATTATTTTCTGACGGAAGTACAATATGAAGGAAGAAAGTATATTTTTTATCACTGGACGTTTTTGCAGGCATTAAAAATGCCGCACTAAGGATAAACAATCCAAGATTGTTTTCTTTCCACACTTCTGTCAGTCTGCCCTTGGCTTGACCCAGTAGTATTAGGAACAGGTTACATGTAATTTCCGTGTGAGTAGCGCATTTTTTCTGTGTTGTGACTGTCATGATGAAATATGAGAGACTTACATTGAACAGAGCGTGGAACTCGGGGCTTGCCAGGACGTTCTGTAAAAACATAAAGTCATCTTGCCTTCCGTGGAATCCATCTCCAAGCTCCGTTAAGGAACCCAGCAATCTCAGTAGACCTATTATGAGAAATTGAAGAGAATTAAGGAATCAAATAAGACTAACAAGAATTGTATCTAAACACTAGACACATGAATTAGTGTTGTGTGCACAGGGCTTTAGTCTGTTTTAGCAAGCAAAGGGGTAAGCCAGATTCCGAAAGTTCAAGGAACGTTCAAGTTTGCTGTAAATTTAATACTCTGTCCAAATTACTCAATTACAATAGACCTTTCTTTTGTTTTAAACAAACACTGACCACCATTTTGTAGGGGTAGCCTTGAGTATCACAAAATAGATAACTGGAATGGCAAATCTGCCCTTTATAATGAAACATTTGTAGACTTTTTTACGAAGCAGGGCTCAAACTTGGGGTTAAATTCCACAAGAACGTAGGGCTTGCACACGTACATGTATGTACATTGTAGCTCAAATTTTTACCCAGGTATACAAATAAAGTTGAACACTGTTTTTAATTGAACATGCACTAGAGAAGAATTTATCTCTTTTTTATGAGTAAGTATACTTTGATACTCAACAGAATTGACCATATTTTTGACCGCATGAGGGCGCTTTCATCGAGGAATGCCTTATCTTTTGAGAGAGAGAGTGAGTTTATCTTATTTTAATTGCCTGTACGTAGTTTTCTTGCATCAATGATGAAATACATCAACATAATAATGACAATGAAAAAATATGCAGCTTGTTTAGTTTTTTTCATCATGTAAAATTGGTCCACAAGGTGAAAAATACGGCGAATTGAATGATATTTACCACGCTCATAGTCAAAATTTGAATGTAATTTTGTTTTTATTACACAGTAAGGTATTATTGTTCAATTTAAAAAAAAAAACCAAGACCACCGGACTTGTCCAGTGTTGAGTTCACTGACCCAATGTTAAAATCACTGGCCTCGAGCCTGCAGTGCAGTCAAGTGTAAAATCGAATCCTGTATACATGCTCTTTGTTTTAGGTAGTACAAATATATAATCAGTGATAGGGGTAATTTGATGTCATTTTTTCAGTAAAGGCCCCTGTACTATTGCCAACCACTGGTTAGCAAAACTCGTAGCTATGAAGTCGCAAAAGAAAGGTTTATAGATTTACATATCAATGACACACAACCATGACAAAACAGGGCGTATACAGGGCGTACAAATACAATATATTGCATCTAAAAGCCTCCTACACGTCCCTCTAGCTGTCATGGCTGTACACGTCCCTCTGGCTGACACTTAGGTTCAAAAGCAAATATTCCTTTTTTTCACGGTTCTTTTAACCAACGTAATGCAATTCTGTCAGATTGAGTTTTTTGTTATTTACTAAACATGATACACCTTTCATTATTATCAATACTTTCTAATAATTCTTGGTAGTTGATGTAGCATAATGGCAGCATTGAAGTAAATGTGAAAATCCATGAATTGTAGTTGTATACAATGTACCTTAAAATTATTCACATATATTGCGTAAATTCTTATCAATATCAATATGTTCAAACTATACTCCAAACATGCTCAGAGAGGGCGCATTATGCAGCCAAGTGTCCCAAGTGTTTTATGTCCATTACACAATGACCTACAGTTTTACGTCCCATCTGAAAGGCGCAGGCTAGATGTTAAGGAGCTCTATCATGTCCCAGACAAGCCACCAACCAGGACAATGCATGGAATGGTCTTCCATCCAATTACTGAACACAGTCAATGGTGCTTGGCAGTTACATGTATTATACCAATAGCGTTACCACTAAGCAAACTGTCAGGAACATTAGCAATGAAAAACAAAACCTGAATAAAATAAAGTTGAGGAATAACTTTTACCTGGTTCATTTGCATTCATGTTGTCTGCTGGTACTGGCATGTTGTCGTTTCTCATCAGACAGAATGGAACTCAACAGGCTGGATAGATAAAAACAGAGACATAGACAAAACAAAACATAAATGTTTGCAAAACAAGTAGAATCAAATTACAAGAACAAACCGTTCAGATGTTACTTTGCCAACACATTCAACAGCGTGGCGTGGCCCCTGCACAGGGAATGCAAGTACAAAAGCTCACACACAGACGCAGAGTTTAGCAAACTCCAGAAGATCACCACAGTATACTGCTAGAAAATGTCCAGTACAAACCGGCTCATCTCAGAGCCATCACTACTCAGAAAAAGAGATTTATTACGGTGTTACTACATGTCTATGGTCACCACTATCTACGCAAGTGTGGACCAACCTGACAGAAATGCAACCTCGTCACTGCAAAAACATGAAAAAAGAAGAAATTACCTAGCCAACCCACAAAACTTTATACAGTTGACCAGCGTTTGTCAGCTTTCCGTGTCAAAAACAAAATAATTAAACTAAACAATAGAATCAGTCGAAGAGCTGAGCTGTTATTTTCCAGATCTGAATATGTACAGAATTCTGCAATACACAAGAACAGTTTTGTCCAAAAAAATTTAAAAAAATACATCAAAGTGAGAGAACCATTCAGCAAACTTTGTTATTTGAAAAAACAAGATGGATGTTTTTGACAAAACACATTTCCAGAGCACAACTTTGTATAGTGTTGATGATACAAAGCGCTTTGAAATTCTGCATGAACCAATGTCAGGTACGCACCTTTTTTCTCAACAAATGCTTGTTGTAAAACTTCTCCAGAAAAGTGACAAAACAGGCAATTGCTAGACTATCAAGTCAAAACTCAGGAAAAGGTACAATTATTTTGTTGCCTTTTCTCCTGAAAAAAAATTATTTTCTGCTATCAATGTGTAATTCAAAAGTGTCACAGTTTGTAACCAAAAAGCTCTAGGTTACTCTACGGAAACATCAAAATACAAAAATACAAACTTTGTTCATTCTTTTTTTTATGCATTACCATACAGAAATGAGTTCAACATGATAAATGCAACTATTGCCTGCATCAATGTATGCCAGAAAATGATTAAAAAACAACAAAAACACACATATACACACACGCAAACACACACATTTTTTCCCCTGCAAATCATAAAAATCATCTACTAAACGAATAAAACAATGAAAGCAAAGATCCACCCTTCAAGTACTTACAAAGAAATAAAGGTCACAATCCTTAATCCCAAACTTGCAGTTCCTTAAAGCTGAAACACTCTGAGAACAACTTGTAGAGAAAGTCACAATCTTAGTCCAGCTGGAAAAAATCCACGGGTGAACAGGAAGAAATTTTAACAGTTACGCGTAGCCTCAGAGAAGGGAAGAATTTCTCCAGTTGATTTGGACTAAAAGCAAAAAAACACCTCGACTAAACAATCTGTCTTCAGCATTCACCATACGAATCCAACAGCAGGAGTGTTACTGCACTGCGCTCCTTTACCCCCAAATGAACACAACAAATACATAAGTATTTTATATACACACACTGATTCCGATCCCAACCTGCCGGGGGTTCCAGGGTCTCTCGTTTCTTTTCTCTTTCCAAATTACCAACTTCAACAACGTCGTCAGGGAGGTTCAGGAGGTCATGTTATATACCTCAAGTCATTTCCCCCCTTTGCCATTAAGGTTGTTTCCTGAAACAACACTGAGAAACGAATTAGTCTTAATCCCCGCCAATCATAAAAGTCAGTCAGCAATGATGCATGGGATGAGGAGATAAAGATCAGTGGGGAAGGCGTCGTGGGGTATGCTCCCTTGGGTACGACGGGGCCTCGCTGGTTTAGTCTACACGTACAACTCTCTCCCCCCTCTGCCTCTCTCTCTCTCTCAAGATATTACAGCTGTGACGCGGACCGTTGCTACTGGGAGGATGGTGACAAAACAGATCATGGTGATGAAGATTCATTGGGGAGTACAATATCATGATGGATGTGTGTCCCTTCCTCAATGGTTTAACGCTATAAGACGCTCATCGGTACACTCTCTGCTCTAAACCCACCCCTAACATCTGAACGACACAATCTAATTAACCCAACTCTGTGTATCTAACAAGAGAGCGATTGTTAAACAACTAGTATAGAAAGTTTATAAAAAAGCCACTATTCTTTTGGTGGTTTTCAAGAAATCCAAAACTACAAATGAAGTGTGCTCCTTCAGTCATGTCAAAAAGCTGCTGTCTCTTGTAAATTCAATTTATTTGTACAAAAACATTTCTTTTCATAAGCTACATATTACACACACACTCTCTCTTTCAGTGGTTTTTAAGAAATCCCAAACTACAAATAAAGTGTACTCTTTCGGTAGACTTATAAATTTGTGCATAAAACATTCTTCAAAATCAGGTTTTATTCATAATGTTTAACAGCCCCTCAGTTCATCTTGTGGCTTTTGAATAAACAAAAATTTCAAGTTTAAATACACAAAAGCAAATAAATATTTATTTGTTCAATGAGTTCTAACTACTTTGATTTAAATAACCATCACCTACCCTATGTATTAATAACAGTGTATACGCTCATACCCAGCGCATTAATATTTAGTCCTGAACTAATTAACATTTTCCTCCGGCCCAGCAGTTCCACTATGTACAGGATACTGTGGCCGACCCCTGGGCAATTCTACTTACAGTACACCTAAATCCATCATGTTCCAGAAGCACAGCAAGCTACAGGTTACATCTAGGATGGTAAAATCTATAAGGGTAGGATCCATCAATAGAAAAATGCTAATTTTATTGCTGCAATTCAAAACAAGCCCAATATGCGCACAAAATCCTGGATAAAACATAAACTGTTACGGTCTTCGCCATAATTGATGACATTTTCAAAGATTGCTTGAAAAATATGTTTATTGAAAACTAGAGGATGTGAAAGAATTTCACTCTTAAAAAAGAAACAATGCTGGTCAGGAGCAAACTTTAAAACAAAAATGACTGCTAAGGAAAACTAAGAAAGTTGCTAGGTAGAAAATACGGCTTGGCAAATTTCTTTGCTGAGCAAAAAATGAGCGGGGTACCTGTCGCAACAATGTAAACTTCATAGAATTTGGGCTGATTACCTGTTTCTGCTAAGCAAGATTTTATTGTGCTTAGCATTTTTTATGCTTACAGCCTTTATGAAATTGGGCCCAGATAGTTTTATGGCTAGAACTCTCTGCTAAGCAAAAAGGTTCTGTGCTTAGCTAATTTGTGTGCATAAGCATCTCTAAGATATTGGGCTCAGGTAGAATTAAATCACAGGTGACTTTATGCATCAAGGTGTACGGCTCAAGTGTGCCCTTATCTAACAAATGCACATTGACATAATGTTGAATACACCCATGAGGCATATTAGAATGGGTTTGGTTGAACTCTTAAGTTGCCCTACAATTTCCTTCAAACTTCTTGACAGAATGATGAAAGAGGCATACATTGTACAGAACTCGAGACAAAATTTATATTTCAACCAATTTGAAGGGAACGTTTAGAAGTATGACTCACTCTTGAGTTATGGCTAGTTGGCAGGGACATGGTAAAAGTTGCACTCACAAACAACCGGTTGAGTTTGTTGGACTCGACTCTGGACTCACTTCTGGATAGAATAATGATATACATGTACATTGTGCATGTACTATGTAGACCTGTACATTGTACTCAGGAAATATTGTCTATGTATTTCACCAAATTGGAACAGCTCACTTGTGCCTCATCTTGAGTTATAGTAGGGACTCAAATGGAGAGTCAAAGTTGCACTCATCACAAACAACAGCTTGACTTTGTTGGACTCAATATCTAGATAGAATAATGAAAGGTACTTTGTACTCAAGAACAAATTTACACATTTCCCCAATTTACAACAAAATTCAACGGCTTTGCACCAGGGCCCAATTCCATAGAGCTGCTTAATACCAAAAGTAGCTATTAAGCAGAACAAAATTATGCTTACCAGAATAAGGTTACCAGCCAGAACACCATGTCACATGTACAATCTGAAACTGGTATCCTGCTCATTTTTGCTAAGCAGAAAAGTTCAAGCAATATTTTCTGCTGAAAAGCAGCTCTATAAAATTTGGCCCAGAGCTGAATTGATGTACATGTACACAATGTACACACGTATGCAAAATCATGGACATGGAGGATATTTTCTACCTCCATGGTACAATGTAGTGTTAATAATTTATTACGTATAGCACCTCACACTTTGCCATACATTGCAATTGGAATGTGCTGTAGCCGAGGTCAAGACAAATAAAAAAATGAATTAAAAAAATCAAAGGTCAATCGTTATCTATGTTTGCAAACAACTTAGAATTTGACAATGAAAACAGAAGTTATTATGACTAATCCCACGTACTTGAATTCAACCAATTTCCTACAACCCTGCCAACTCCAAACTTGACATCCGCTTTACCCTGGGTTCACATAGTCAGAAGTTCAACCCCCAATTCCCTGGGGGTGCCCCCAAAGGGTCAATCCACATCGTCATCGTCGACACATCTTAATTTGAGAAAATGATTCCCCAAGGGAGGCTAACATTAAATTCCTCCTTAACTTCAATACAATGATCCCTTTTGAGTTGAACTAGAGGCTCTTGACCTCTGAACATTTAAGAAGTACTTTTTAAACTTTTTATTTGCTTCTTTTAAAATTAAATACAAGTTAGTGCAGTACAGTTCAGTGACTGATTTGTGGATTATGAGAAAAACATCTGCTTATTTTAAACTTTTTAAAATAGGCCATACGGTGTAAATGAAAAGATGCCTGGAAAATCAGTTTCGTTCCGACCCCCGTGGGTCTAAGAGAACTCTGCGGTTTTTAACAGGGTAATTGGAGATTACGAGTCCGAAAGTTCTCCACAAAAACGCCAGTCAAATTTGAGTAATTAGTGACCAAACATTGCACTGTTGGGCGCATGGCCATTTTAAAAATACGCATGTGCCATTTTTTACAAGACAAATTTGTTTTCCTTGCATGAATTTAAAATTTGCGCAGAATTGCTCGGGCGCAAAATTTGAACACCGTGCGATCTTTGTCACTCAACCACAATTCTCATCACTTGCTGTGAAATATGCTGTTTGAAGAGAATTTACGTCCAGAGGTTAAAAATGTAAGTTCATTAGCATTCTGCTAGATCTTAACTTCTGTCTGAAGTGATATTTTTGTTCATAAACTTGGGAAGAATGTCGAAAAATAGGTCTGCTCACAAACTGTAAGTTTGCACACCACGCACATTTTTAAAATGGCCATTCGCCCAACAATGCAATGTTTGGTCGCTTATTACTCAAATTTGACTTGCGTTTTTGTGGAGAACTTTCGGAATCGTAATCTTCAGCAATTACCCTGCTAAAAACCGCAGAGTTACTCTTAGACCCACGAGGGTCGGAACGGGATGAGAAGATACAGTTTAGCCCGTATGGCCTAGTAGCCATGTGTAAACATGTAGCAGAGACGAGGTAAGAAGTGTTTAAACATGCATGTTGGCACACAAGCTGCCGCGGGCACTAATTTATTTACGCGCGCGTACTCACAACCATTGTGCGTCACTTGCAATTTGACCCTTCACAAAACGGAGCCGGAGGGCAGTGACAGGAATTAATAATTTACAAAACAAACAAGTGTAACAGATTGTTCTACATTATTATGCATTTTAACAAAAAGGGCATAAATTTATGAATGGGAATGAAAGAGCATTGATTTGGTCTTAAACAGCAGTATAAAACCTTGCATGGGATAAAGAACCTTGCCTTTATTGGTCCTTTATAACCTGGCCCTGACCCTGCTGGTTTTAAACGGCCACTGTTTTATTCCCTGATTTTGCTCAATACAAAACTATGATATATATCTTTTTATGACTTGAAACTTGGGGAAAATTTTGATGTCAATGATAACATCCAACAAGTAAAAACACAGCTTGCCAAAATGTGTGATTTTTTAATGAATTTGCTTTTTATGGAAGTGGTCTTGGAATTTATGTGAGGTACATGAAGGCCTATGTATCCTATCATTATTTGTTTCAAAAGACATCATACTAAAAACTGTCACAACATCTGTCCCAAATGTCCCAGTCAACCCAACGGATTGCGCATGTATGTAGAAAGGAAGCTTTTTAAGTTTCAAATCCTACAAATTGGGAGTGATGTTGTACCACCATCACTACAATGATCACAGAATGGCTTCATCCATCAACTGCGAGTGATTCGCGTCCAATGAAACATAATCCGTCCGCCCCCATGAGAGGTGATGAACCAGCACCGAACACTTGCTTCAACTTCCTGCAAATCCAAACGGGCGATCTCCCGGGCGATATATTTTATTCAAGTAACACCAATGAATCATGGTACACTGGCCATTAATCACTATTAATACATTGTAATTCTTTCATCACCAACATCTGTCAACAGCAATTTAAGGCGAAAACCTCTGTTTTGCCTTCAGAATTGTTTTTTCAAGAAAAGCGGTGAGTCACAAACACAGGGTTTGTCCTGAGACTTGAAGATGAACGGCTGAAACAACAGAGTGCGCTGGAAGAGGTTTTTTCTTTCTCCAAAGTACAAATGAATCATTTGATGCATCAATGAGGAACAACTCCGACTGGGATTAAGCTAATTTAATTCTAAAGCGAGTTAAGACAGGAAATCCCCAAATCAAAGTTTTTCTAATCCCTTAAATGGCTTCCAGAAATTTAAAGTTGGTTTGTGTAATTGAGGGCTGCGATAGAGACCAAGTCACTTGGTAAAAGGAGTGACAGATTGCGACGGCTTCCTCGTACTTCATCAACCGAGACACACCAGAGAACAGAGAGTTTGCATTAAGAGCAATCCTGTGACGCATTGTCTACAGTACAATGCGCAATAGTACGTATTACAAGGCCTTGAACTTCATGTAAGAAATGAGAGAAATTGCTTGCCCCGACTCCTGATGATTGTCTTGGTGCCCGTACAGCTATTCCCATGACACTTGGACATTTTTTAGGGTAGAAAAGACTTTTACAAAGGAAAGACGCTTATTATAGTAAAAAACTGAATAGACCTGTTAACACCATATTATATGCATGCAGACACAGGTACAAGTACGGTACTATACATGCAGGGCTCAATTTTAATTTGTTTACACTGGACCACAGGCCTGAGGCCAGTGATTTTAACATCGGGCCAGTAAACTCATGACCGGACAAGTCCAGGGTTCTTGTGATTGTGTTCAAAAGTTGACTTTCAGTCTGATAAATATAATTTTGTTGATTATTGAAGAAACAGTTCAATTGTTAAACTGTGTCAGGAATTTTTTCTTCTCATTTCAATACTGGTCTTGTACACAAAATTCTGGTCTAGTAAATATTTTGAGGTACATGTACAAGCCCTGCAGTTTTGTTGGTTTTCCCCCAAATTTGAGCCCTGACATGTATTATACCTTTACCAGATTACAGCTCTGCAGGGGGACACGAGGGACAATGAGGGACAAGGTACAAGGGACAAACAAGAGGGACGAGTCCCCTCGTGATACCACAAACAAATTTAGAATAATGATCAGATTTAATGACTATCAGATTAATGACTAAGAAATGATTAATGATTAATGATTAATGACTATCAGATTTAGAATAATGCTAACATTAGGTCTGTAAACCTAATCCATGCCTTAACGGCCCCCTTAACATATTTTTTATAAGTTGTATTTACCTTAAAACTGTACTTTATAACAAACTATCACCGAAGGTTCACAGAGATCATGGAATGACTGAAAAGTCCCTGTTTGTGCAGGTGGACATCGGTTTGCCTGTTTACTATACATTCACCCTGAGGGGTTCAATATGCTCAAGTGATGCATATTACATGATTTGCAGTTTCCTATAGTGCTGTATGTGATAACTATTTTTACAAGTATGATTTGAATGCAAACAAGGTTTTAGCAACTTGTGAGGGTTTACTAGACAATGCGTCAAATCTGCAGCCAATCATGCCAAAAAAAACCCAGGCTAAATCCTTTCTCTTAGCATATATTGGGTTCCAATGCAGTACAAAACACATGAGACTTACAGTTTAATGTCCCATCCGAAGGATAAAACAAATTACTCAAGTACTCAAGTGCCATGACAAGTAACCGAAACCACACTCTGGCAACACCAGGGGTACCATTTAAAAATTGCTGGGCCTAGAGCTAGTGAACACTTTGGTTGACTGAAAAGTCACAATTTTCAAGTCACATATTTTGCACCTACGGTCACCATTCTGTGCTTTTAGGTTATAACGCCAAATTACTGCGCTAGCTGTGTAAGTGAAGAATGCTAAGTATTATGAGTAATGTATGCACATAATGTACATGATAAGCAAGAATTCGATGCTAACCTGTGATAGACAATTGAGTGCAGAACTGTCTGCTTCTGAAAGAATTTTTTTTCGCTTGCAGTAAGCATCATGTATAATGTTATCGGCTGCAGGTATTGATGTATCTACTGATATGACAGGTGTAACAATCATTTACAGCGTCCCAGTACACTAAATAATTAATCCCTAAGATGGATGCCGATCCAATGTAATTAGGAAGACAGTACTAATTATAACATCCACAAACCGTAGGAATGGACATTCTTTTTAACTCGGAATCCTAATTGGGCTTGGCAGGCCAACATTGGCGTACATAGCAGCTGTGTAAATTGATCTCTCATTCAGTTATATTTCCACCCCCCTTCCCCCCTTCCCCCTTTTCCTAAGAACCCTGTCGCTTGTTTGTTGCTTATAAACTGCACTGCCCAAATAAATTAAATTTTAATGTAGACAGCCGGCACCGTTGATATTACTGGAGACAAGAGTACAGTGATTCATCAAGACAAGCTGTTTGTTTGTGTTGAATAGTCAGGTAATGGCCAGTAAAACCACACCACAAACTGAAACAATTATTCCTTAATCTGCTAGGACGAGACATGAGGCTATTAATAGTTTTTGCAAAGTTACTCCTTCATAAATTAACAAGGCTAAGAAATAGTTTTAGGGATAAAAATGTACACTGGACCACAGGCCTGAGGCCAGTGATTTTAAAGTTACATTGTAGGCCAGTAAACTTGTGTTTTTGTTCAAATGTTGAAGTACTGCTAAATCTCTTTCAATTCTGTTGACAATGGTTGAGTATTGAAGTATATTTACCCATAATAAAAATGAGATAAATCTTCTCTAAGTGCTCAAGTTCTCATTTTAAAAGAATTCAAATGTTTTTTAACTGTTCTTGTGTACCAGTAGGTTTTTCCTCATTTCAATTCTGGTTTTGTAAACATTTTGAGCTACAAGCCCTGTGGTCTTGTGGATTTCCCACAAAAATTTGAGCTCTGAGTTTGTACAACATTTCAGAACCTTTCCTCATGTTTTATATGTTATAATAATAAACTACAAGGGAAACTGACTGGGTACATGTAAATGTTTCAATAATTTTGGGTTGAACAAAGACAAATTTACTAAAGCGGGACTTGAACCCGCGACCTCCGGATTAACGTTTTCTTTATGTCTAACACACACACACAATGTACAGTACACTTTTCATCGTGTGCATCTTCTTACCTTTTCTCTATGTTTGTACTAAGTTTTCTGGTCACACGATACATCCCCCATGGAGGAAAGAAGTCATATGATCACACTATGACAACTCTCTAATGATACACAACTGCAATATTGAACACCTTCTCATTAACAGGCCACTAGTTGCCCACACCTGCTAGCTTGACAAACAACACAGTGATATTAAATAGTGTTACTACATGTACACCTCACTGTCAACACTCCTAAGTCCTACTCACATGAGTCTCAGAGACAAAGATGCAGGCTGAGATCCAAGAATACTTCGTTCTTGTAAATCAATATTCAAGGGCAACTATATGGGGGAAAATGTACTGGCCTACATGTACATTGTAACTTTAAAACCACTGGCTTCGAGCCTGTGGTCCAGTGTACATATTTATCCCTAAAACTATTTCTTAGCCTTGTTAATTTATGAAGGAGATCCTAACAGATTAAGGAATATTTTTTTTTAGTTTTGTGGTGTGGTTTTACTGGCCATTACCTGATTATTCAACACAAACAAACAGCACGATTGAAATATTTCAAGGGGCACCGAGGCAATAGCCAGGCAATGGCATGGAGAAGGTTTCCTCTGTTAGCTCCGTGAAGCATCAGGTTTGAGAGTTATGCTGTCGTTGATACCACCATTTTACCATACAAAGCTCCCACTGCACCCTTTGTCTGAAGGCCTGAGGTCCAATTTCATAGAGCTGCTTTTCAAAAAGTGGATGCTCATCAAAGCACACAAAATTATGCTTACCAGTTTAAGGCCACCAGCTACACATATTATAATGTAGCCACTGGTATTCTGCATATTTGTGCTAAGAAGACAAATATTAGCAGCATGTAAACTAATATTGGATTCCATCTTTGATAAGAGAATATTTTAGGTAGTGCGGTGACATAGCTTTTGATTTGATGTCATCAAGCGTCTCCATTCAGTAGAGTGATTTAGAAATTTTTTAGGCTTTAGCAGCTCTATGAAATTGGGCCCTGCTAACATGAAACAATTTTGAACATTTTGTTTCCCCTGTACAAAGAGGAACAAAGGGACTGGTGACAATATTCTCAACAACACGGTCAAGATTTTATAATACCGACGTGAAGTGGCTAAGTGGCTTTTAGAGGCTGCGAAGTAGGAACAAGTGTTTAACAAGTATTGTAAATGTTTTAAAGAATTTTTCTGAATAAACATCTGTTCTTTAAGAAAAAAAATCTTCCTTCCAAAATTCCAATCACTACTTTTCATTTGGGCTGAGGTCAATGACTGAAGGCAGTGACCCGTAGCATCCAATTAAATCCCCCACCCCCTTCACATCGTTATCAACAAGGAATGACAAGTGCCGTCCTCTATATCTGTTGATCCCCAAAAACAGGAAAGTGGTGAGCCTCCACTGGGCCAGACGAAGGATTAACATTTCCACAACAAACCAAGTACTGTAACTCCAGGAGAGTTTCAGTTTCCGGGAAGAGCGTTTCCAGAGCATGGGGACAGCTTCATCAGTTGGTAACAAACTTAAATCAGCCACGGAAATCAAGACTGAAATTTCTCCTAAGGCTCCTTTACAATATTTTCATGGACTTCTAAGGATTTTCTAAACTGAAGAGACCTTTGCAACGTGACAATGGCCATACCCTTTTCGGACTGAGAAGCTCCAGGTCTGAAAAAATCAAATGTGAAACCTCAAATATACCTAATCACCTTAAAGGTGGGATCATCCTAAATTTGTTGTCAACATGTCAACATAATGCTGATTTATAGGCATAATTATCAAGAAAAATACAATAAAAGTCACCTGTGAAAGTTTCAGTTGAATACAGTGTCTACTTGATGAGAAACCAGCTAAAAACTGCCATTTATGTCTGATGGTATTTTCACAAAGAAGGTCCAATCCATCCCTGTTAAACAACCAGGTGACAGCGGGTACCAACCGCATCTCTGGTCCTATTGAGGGCAGCATTCAAATGGACACCATGGAAATTTCCAAAAGTTGCCTGCAGGGGATCTTTGGAGATTCAAATTTGTCGACATACATTATTAATTTCTTACCAACGGGGCATTTGTTTCAGACAAAATATTTTCGCAGGATGCTTACCATTACCATCTTTATAAACAAGCACATGTAAGCTTTCGGGAAAAAATTACACACATTTCTTTTCTTGGTAATACAGCATGTATGATCCTACCTTTAAACCTAGTTCTATCAAAACTTAATAGTATTAGTTGTACATGTGTAACCAAAGCCTAGCAGTGGTCTGTATTGTAATGACAACTGTACATTTCTACGTTTTTGTTTTAAAACTGCAAATAAAATTTCTAGAAGCAATGACTGCAGTCAAGGTATGCACAAGTTCAAACTGACTCCCCAAACTTTATTTTGGTCACAGCTTAAACTTTCACGAAGGTTATTTTAAGGTCACGTGTGGGCCAATTTAAATAGTTCTACTAATACACAGATCGAAAAATGGGCCCGTTGATTGAACACTGGGTTAACAAGGCAGTTGTTGAATATTTTAAACATTGAGAGACATAGGCCCTAACCTCTGAAAATTCCAGGTTAGCAGGGAATTTTTCACAGGTTAGCAGGGAATTTTTGCGTGTGCGTGTGCATACTCCACATTACTAGGTATTCTTCGCTTACACAGCTACATGTACATTTAGCACAGAAATTCAGCGCTTGCCCTGTAGTGTAAGCGAAGAATGGTGATCGGAAGTGCATGAATACTGGCACACACGCTTGATAAACTACAAAAATAGCATGTGGCAAGTAATGGTGAATGAAACCTAGGCCTATTATACACATACGTACAAGGATCTCAAAGTTTCCATAAGTTTGATTCGTTTGATAGCCTACTTGCACATTTTATTGCAGGAAAGCCTGTTTGTTCATTACCTACCAGTTACTCTCTATACAACAGTGTAGACTCCGTTTTTAGACTTCATTGTTTCATCAATGAGGTTCAACTAGTATCCGAAAACAAACTGAAAAAAGAGACAAGACAAAACGAGACCATGTCATTTTAGAAGTTGACGAGTGATAGAGTTGAACTGAATGGAATGAGACTTTAAATTTGTTTTATTAGCCTATTAATCAATTTATTTGCACTCTGAGGTGTTTCTATCTTCAAGGTGATTCACCAAAAAACCAATAACACCCCAGGCCCAATTTCATAGAGCTGCATATTAGCACAGCAAATTATGCTTACCAGAATAAGGTTACCAGCCAAAATACCATGTCACATGTTCTGTTTGTGACTATAGTATCCTGCTCATTTCTGCTAATTCATTGTAATTAGGAAATTGTAATTAAAGCAATATTTTCTACTTTTAAAAGCAGCTCTATGAATCTGGGCCCCGGTCTAGCCTTTGATTCAGGGTTTGCCTTTAAGTTAGCTTGTCGTTTACACCAGTCCACCAGCTTTTTCACTAGTCCATATTTCAGACCAAACTAGCCAGCTGGACCACTTGGAGAGAATTTGGACAGTCCTCAAGTGTTTTTAACAAGCAGTTCTACACAGCCAATGGACCACTGTTAAGGGAGAACCCTGCAAACCCTGTTAATCACTTCGGGTTGATATTCCAAAAAAATTTCTGCTTGCCTCTGCTACGATAAATTTTAAATAACGTGCCAGCGCTCTACCAACTGAGCTATCTAGCCCTATGTACGTCTCCCTATTTTGTCAGCATCTTTGTTCAGGGGTGCCAGTCAGAATCCATTCAAAGATATTGAACAAAAAGGGAGACTGCCAACATAGGGGCTAGATAGCGCAGTTGGTTCATAGGTTCAAGTCTAGCCCTGGTAGGACGTCAGTCAGTGCCACTGCACTGACGTCCTGGGTATAAAGATCCTTTACAATGCGAACAAAATTTTGAGTAACATTTTAAAATATTTTTACCTAATTTGAGAAGCTGAAACTCCATTCACTTATTCTTGGTGCCTTTAATTACACTTTTGCTGAGTTCAAAACCTATCAAACACATCCATGAATGACATTATTTCCGAAAATAAGTCCAAGTAGTGCACTGGCGCTGTGACTCCGTCGTGTTGCCACCCGGAAGAAAAAGCGTTCAGTGTTACGGGTTAGACAGCGCCCTCTTTTGTGGACTTGGTTCCATGTCAGTTGAGGTTGTCGCAACGAATGCGTCAATTTCCATTTTATTTTCACAATAATGTCATCCAAGGATAAAATTGGCAATTCTGAATAGAGCAGGCGTAAGGTTCAGGACACAAGGAACATGTGAGTCACGTTTCAGCTTCCTCAAAAAGGTAAAAATATAATAAAAAATGGTTATAAATTTTGTCGCAATGCCTGAGGACCTTTATACCCTGGACTCCGTCGCGTTGTATGCAACGGAGGAGTCCAACCTGGGCTAGGTTCAAGTCCTACATGTACTCTAGTCAGTTTTTCTTTGTTCAACCCCAAGTTATTTTAAAATTTACCTCTAGAACCAGTTTCCCTTGTGGTTTATTACTTAATTTCTGAAATAAAAATTTGCATCCTTCTGCTGCCGCTTCCCAGGTTATATCATAAACTTTGGTGTGATCCCTGGCTATACGGCAGTTGCAGGTTGAATGACTTCTGACTGGCACCCCTGAACAAAGATATTGACAAAATAGGGAGACCGCCTACATGCATTAGGGATAGCTCAGTTGGTAGAGCCCCGGTGCGTTAATCTGGAGGTCACAGGTTCAAGTCCCACTCCAGTGTATTTTTCTTTGTTCAACCTAAAATTATTTTAAAATTTACCCAGTCAGTTTCCCTTGTGGTATTACTTGGTATGATAAATTTTAAATACATGTTTGGACAGCAACATTCATGTTCATATACAGTGTGTACAGCAGTTGATATGGTCACAAAAACACTACCAATTATCATTAGTAATTAGACACTCAATCAAATTGAAACTGCTCTGAGCGTAATTTAATTTCCTATTGACATGTATTCGTTGTTGACATTGATAAGTCTCAAAATGAGGACCAGTACAAGATAAAATATGCAGACAGGTAGGTTACACTTGTAGACAAGTCGTTGTATGTTTGCTGCAATGATATTGTAAACAGCTGTCAAGTGATTATATCTCTAGACTGCTGTTTTGTGATACTGCTGAGCCCCTCGAAATACTGCTGCTCCTGCAAGATTTCTGCTTTTGCAATTATGGGTGTAGTCATTCGTTTTTTATAACAAGTATGTTTATTTTGTTTATTATTCAATCCTTTCATTATTTTTATTTGTATTCTTTTTGTTTATAAGGAATCAGTCGGGTGGGTTTCGAACCCGTGACATTTGCACTGCTAGAGCAGATGTCTTACATTACTTAACTTATTGTGTTTTTGCTTCATCATTTTATGTATTTGTTCAACCTGTCTGTCCGTTTGTTCTTGTTTCTGTTAAAAGTTTGTCAGCCATTGGCGTTAGGCATCTCGCCACAAACACAAGCCCTGGCTTCTACTACTGATGTCTCCATACTTATTCAATTTCCTGCCCTGAACAAATTGTATTTTATGGTTACTTCTTTAAATAATTTGTTTGGCTGATACGTATTGTTTGGAAATGTTCATGAACTTGAAGTATGGAAATAAATGTGAGTTTGAATTGAATTGAATACATGTTTAGACATGGTGGTAGATGTACACTGCAACTCCAGTCTGAAGTAAATTCATGTCATTATTGCGTAAAAAAAACCTACCCATGCCCTAAATTACTACTTTCCTAGTTATTTTAATGGTAACCCACCACACATGAAGGTAGAATTCTACCTCCATGCCCACCACAACGGTGCAAATGCCCACCACAACCCGTGCCAAATGATGACCCATTTAGGCCATACTTATATGCATGCAAAAAGGTCTACCGTACCATGGAGGAATTTTCTCCTCCATGACCGTACGAAACACCCAAGCCTGGCCATGGCACCAAAATAAACTGAAAATAAGTATGGCATTAATTACGAACCTGTACACTGCAGTTCCACAGTAGCCACCATACTCATAGTATTATCTTTTTAATGATTGATTATTGGATTTTCTGACGGACAGCCCATGGACAGACGAAGCAAACCCATGCAGACAGCTTGTTTTGGCCCGTCTGGGCTGTTGATGTTAAAAAAACACGCAATGTTGGAAGGGCGACCTCTTGCGTCAAAATAGTATCAGCATCCCATTTGAAAGGAGATCGCTCCTGATTCTCGGCGGCTCATCCAAAGGATGAGACTGGTGGGGTTGGGCCGAGGGGAGGAGAAAAACCCAATCCGGCCCAGGTGCATAAAAATACAATATGCTCCTGACATTTAAACAATACTATCACAAAATATGCAACTATCTGTGTTAAGATTGATCAAAAGAGGCATGTAAAGGACATGTAGCAGGCTAGCCTCGAGCTGGTGTTCTCTCGTGTCTTCACTGTGCTTCTTGGAATTCTCTAGAGGATTTTCACTTTCACTCTTATATACTGGCTGGACTCGATGAGAGTATGATGCCAGGCTTGTGCGGGGGAGGGGGGGGGGATTGGGTATTTATTGGAGCAGTTGTTGCTTGAAGTTGTTCAAGCTAGGTGCATTCACCAAGAGACATCATTCACCTAAGAGTCACCACTCCACTATGGTTCTTGGAAAGAAGTCGAATATTGTGGATGTCTAGGTAGGCGGTCACTGTGTGTGATGAAGCAATAACTGTTTGAATGACGTGTGCGTCGGTTTCTTGTGTTCGCCCATCCCCTCCATTTAAACTTACTAGCAGTCTAACCCCGGGCTTTTCATACAGTTGCTTGCAGAAAAAAGACCTTATGCACATGAAATCATTTGGGTAGTGCAAGTGAGCCCTTGGTAAAGGTCAAGAGGTTGTTAATTGGCCAATCATGTTCCCAGCGCGTACAAATCTATGCGTTTTCAGCGTTTCATCATTGGTTTACCTCTAAGATGGCAGCTAGATGACACCAATGCACGGTCTAGAATATAATTAGTGCTTAAGGCATCGTACACGTTTGGTAATGACGCTGATAATTAATGGCAATAAAAACTTACTTGGTAAGAAGTACAGCAGCTTTGGATAAAAATAATGCATTTTGAGCAACTCTTTACTTCAAAGTACTGCGGTTATGGAAAAACATATCTCTTTTTATCCCCCAAAACATTTGAATCTGAGAAGCGTTACGCGCAAGGCTTCTCAGAGTGTGTATTCCAATGCAGATTATTCTTCCTGCGTTGACATAACCGCTCGACGCTCCAGATTTTCGGCAGTATCTCAAAAACGCTACCACCTTTTGAAATGAAATTTTCACAGATTAGTTTTGTGGTATATATCTATATAGGTTTGAAACAAACAATAGGCTCCAATTACCAAACGTGTACGATGCCTTTAATGATCTTTTTGCTAAGCAAAAATGAGCAGGTAACCAGTCACAGATGCATGGTAGGCCTACATACGACTGTTACCTAGGTATTGAATTATTGAGTCCTTTTGCCCAATTTCAATTCATAGAGCTGTTTAAAGGTATCGTTCACGTTTGGTAATGACTCACAACAAATATTAGCATAAAAACTTACTTGGTAACAAGCAACGGAGAGCTGTTGATAGTATAAAACATTGTAGGAAACGACTCCCTCTGAAGTAACGTAGTTTAAGAGGTAATTTCTCACTAAAATAATAAAAACTTCTTGCAAAAAGTTTTTATTCCTATCTGGGCCCAATTTCATAAAGCTGTTTAGCAGAAAATTCTGCTCAGCAAATTTATTTGCTAAGCAAGAAATGAGTGGGGTACCAGTCACAGCAATGGCAACTGTATGGTATTTTGGCTGGTAACCTTTTTTTCTTAAGCAAGAGTTTTCTGAGCTAGCAAGTTTTTGTGCTTACATGCTTTATGAAATTGGGCCCTGAAAGCACACAAATTTGTACAAGAGTGTTTTTTCTTTCATCATTTTCTTGCAACTTCGATGACCAATTGAGCCCGTTTTCACAGGCTTGTTATTTTATGCATATGTTGGGATACACCAAGTGAGAACAGAGTGGTCTTTGACAATTTCCAAACGTGTTCAGTGCCTTTAAGCACAAAAAGTAGCTAAGCACAACAAAAATGATGCTTACATGTAGCAGAGTAAGGTTACCAGCCAAATTACCATGTCACATGTACAATCTGTGACTGGCATCTTTCTCAATGTTGCTAAGCAGAACATTCTTAGTAAGTAGCTCTTTGAAATTGGGCCCTGAGAACAATTTTGTTTGTGCGAAGTAATTTGTTGTGCTTAATCAGCTGAATGAAATTGGGCATGCCCGATATGTGGCAGAAGGATCCCCCAAACAAAAATGTTTACTCTAACAGTTAACACACTCTTCCCCTTTTGTACAAAGTACCCATGGGGTTAATAAGAACATAACAAAGGATACTTGTTTACATATTTTTATTAATATGCTTTGAATTCACTGAATACATAAAACAAAAGAGCCATAAACACTGAATTCATCAAAATTAATATTTTAATTAGATTATTTTAAATTTATTTATTTACACTGTGTACAACTGATGCATCCATAAACCATAAACCATTGTAAAACATAATACATTAATCAAAGAAAACGAATCGTTTGAGCGAATTGCGGAACAAATTAAAAACAAAAATCGGACCACACATGGCTTCATTATTGCAAAAATTAAAAGAAATCTTCACTCCATATGTTCATAATTCATATCATAAACTATTTCAAATAATGTTGTTCCTAGGAAAAATCAACTTACTGCCATACATTATTAATTGATCAATTCAAAGGTTTTGTGTGTATATTAACAAAAATGTTTGCTCTAGTTTTATTATCGTTATATGGCAAACAATCATTACTCACACATTAAGAAAACCAATACATTAAAGTGAGAATTTGTTTTTATAAATTTCATACATATGATAATTTCATTGCAAAGGTCGTAGACCAACTTGGGAAAGGTCATACACTACTGCTCTGTACATTCCCATTCATATTTTAAAGAAAACTATGACAATGCTGCATTAACATTCATGTAAACGTATAAATTAAAAATGCTAGGTCAGATTTTTGGACAAATTGACCCACAAATTAAGATTAATAACTTTGAAGGCTTCAACACAAAGTCCTTCTTGAGTTATCACTCAGACAACGTTTTTTTTGTTTTAGCCATAATGACCTTGACACGGTCCAAAAGCAACAGGCTTCTGAGGGATCCCAAGACCAATCCACACACCAAGTTTAGAGATGATAATACCAAGTCCTAGAGTGTTTTAGCCATAATGACCTTGACACGGTCCAAAAGCAACAGGCTTCTGAGGGATCCCAAGACCAATCCACACACCAAGTTTAGAGATGATAATACCAAGTCCTTGAGTTAAAGCTTGTATGTTTCTTTTGTTTTAGCCATAATGACCTTGACAAGGTCCAAAAGCAACAGGCTTCTGAGGGATCCCAAGACCAATCCACACACCAAGTTTGGAGTTGATAAGCCAAGTTCTTCTTGAGTTATCACTCGGACAATGTTTCTTTTGTTTTAGCCATAATGACCTTGACACGGTCCAAAAGCAACAGGCTTCTGAGGGATCCCAAGACCAATCCACACACCAAGTTTAGAGATGATAATACCAAGTCCTTGAGTTATAGCTTGTATGTTTCTTTTGTTTTAGCCATAATGACCTTGACAAGGTCCAAAAGCAACAGGCTTCTGAGGGATCCCAAGACCAATCCACACACCAAGTTTAGAGATGATAATACTAAGTCCTCGAGTTATAGCTTGTATGTTTCTTTTGTTTTAGCCACAATGACCTTGACATGTGACCTAGGGGGTACAAAAGCAACAGGCTTCTGAGGGATCCCAAGACCAATCCACACACCAAGTTTGGAGTTGATAAGCCAAGTTCTTCTTGAGTTATCACTCGGACAATGTTTCTTTTGTTTTAGCCATAATGACCTTGACACGGTCCAAAAGCAACAGGCTTCTGAGGGATCCCAAGACCAATCCACACACCAAGTTTGGAGTTGATAAGCCAAGTTCTTCTTGAGTTATCACTCGGACAATGTTTCTTTTGTTTTAGCCACAATGACCTTGACATGTGACCTAGGGGGTTCAAAAGCAATAGAATTCTGGGGGATACCGAGACCAAGCCACAAACCAGGTTTGGAGTTGATGTACCAAGTCCTTCTTGACTTATCGTCCAGACAATGATTGCAAACACAGACACACACACAAATATGGAAGGACATGTCGGAAATAGTATGCCCCTTTGGAGGCTTTGCCAACCACAAGGCATAAACCTAATCATTAGTTTTGTCATAAATTCAACCATTTACTTTGTAAATAATTATCATCTCTCCAGGGTAGTTTGCAAGTCTTGCACTAACTTGTTTTCTTGTCTAGTTCACACAAACTTTCACAAGTCCACTATCAGTAAAAAATATTCACAAAACTCTAACAGGCTTCAATCACACCATGGAAATAAAATAAAATATCTTATGTAAGTTCTGATTAGCCCATTGGTAAAAAGTCTTTTTTGCTTTTTCTGTCCAGTTTTTTTCTTCTTGCTGCGCCCAAATTTTTTCCTATTTTGCCTGAATTTAAGAGGGCAGTTGCCCCCCCTTCACCCCTGGGTCGTACGCCTTCGCTAGGAAGCAAGTCTGACTAGCCTATAGCACCAGGCTGAGGCTTACCAGGCTAGTGTTTAAATTGAGCCCTGGCTTATATAAATTTCTAAAAAAAAGGCTTGAATACTTTATGAGGTACAAAACTTTCTGCCAAATTTTGTTTTGCATTAAATGCACAACAAAATTTGCGGGAATATGTTCAAGAAGTAACCATCGTGCATGGTTTCAGTCATAAGTTACTGTTTAAAGAACAAGTTTTCCAGTCTGTTCACTGGAGTTTCAACTTGCAGATCTTCTCAGAGCAAAACAAGAAGAGATGAATGACCGAAGTCTTTTCAAAGACATCAAGGTGTGTTTGTTTTTTACAAACTGCAGCAAAAAACCAAAAACATTATAGGCCTAAAGTGCAAAAAGATTAATTTACACCAGGAAAAATATAAAAGGTGGATCTGACATCAGCACTTTTAAGGCTGTATCTTTACTTCTTCCTAGATAAAAACCAAAACCAGAACAAAAACTACCTCAACCTTGTATGGAAGAACAAGTGGTATAACTGCTAAGTTAAGCACCATTGACTGTGTTCAGTAATTGGATGGAGGACCATTCCATGAATTGTCATGGTTGGTGGCTTGTCTGGGGCATGATAGGGCTCCTTAACATCTAGCCTGCGCCTTTCAGATGGGACGTAAACGGTAGTTCATGTGCATTGTGTATAAATGCACATACAAAGAGTTAAGATGCACATTTGAACATATTCAAATTGAAATTGCACAATATACAATTTATTATGACAACATTATTTTAATTTATTTACGTTCTTCTTACCATACTATTTAAGCCCTGAAAAGCTTCACATATCAATTATAAAACAAACCAGTGAAAACTTCAACACTGGTAATTTTCTCAATCTAATCTTGAGTGGAAACTATTCTTAAATTCTTAAAGTAATTGCTGCTAATACAAATTGTGTTAACTCCATTTTCAAAATCAGCACAACATACACTTCATAAATTTGCACTGACCTTTTGTTTTTTAACTTTATAGAAACTACTGTTGCTGATAATCATTTAAGACACAAGAGGGCTCCACAACTAGCAGAGTAGTGTCACCTCGAATACAAGACTGAAGGCTATTACACAACTCCAAGGGAATTTGGACACTTCATCAGCCTTATTAAAAGATTTGATGTTTCAAGATTTAAGTGTGTGTAATATATGCTCAATTCTGTTTGAAAACTGTTGTATGTCTTTTAAAAAACATTGTAACGAAATTAAATAAATCAGCTACAATTATTGTACGGGAACTGTATTATTCATGTATCAGCAAGAACCACTGATAAAAATAACTCCCAGATTTCTCTTTCTACATCTTATGAACTTGGAGAACAAGATGCAGTCTGACAAGCATGGGACATCACAGCTAGAGGGCATTGCTAAACTGAATCACACACAGGGTTGAAGAAGAGCAACGGCAACATCACAGAAAACATTTGTTGCCAAAGCCTGCCAAAGAAGAACTTTAGTCTTACTGAAGAAAAGTCATCAATGTCACTTCACTTAAAACCTTACTGTCCCCGAGTGACCAACACAGAACTTAGTTCATCATCAAACTGTTGAAGAAATTTCTCCCTCTCTTCCTTACCACCAACAACGATCACATCAACGTCATTTGAGGACTCTGATATGGAGCAATGCCCATTGTTAGAGCTCTTAGCAGAATCCTTGGTGCTCTCTAGCAAACTAACAATACATTAAGAACGAAAGAATGACAAATTCACATACTCCACTCCTCAGTAGCAATTTTTTAAACATCGTTTCCAAAGTCTATTGTATGAATTGCTGTAATTTCCTTAGATTCGTTAGAAAAATACTGGACAAATCAAATTCCTGACCATTCTAATATCGCAGGCATTGCAAAGAGTGCTTCCATGCGAGTTGGTCATCTTTATCGAGCTTGGAAGTTCTTACCTCCTGATGCTACTCTCTAACTGTATAACTATACGTCCCCTAATGGAGTACTGTTGTCACATTTGGGCCAGAGCTTCTGCCTGTCATTTATCTTTATTAGATAGAGTGCAGAAGCGTATTGTTAATCTTGCTGGTGAAGGGTTTGGATTAACATTACCTCTTTCAGGGCTCTGCCCACAGTGGTCGGTGCCGGAAAAACGTGTTGCGTATCCTATTCCACGGCATTGAATACAATGTAAAATGAACTACAGAGTAAGGCACCATGATGTTATGCTGTAAATTGTTTTCCCATGGCAGTAACGGCGTGCGCACACTATGCAGGCCTACATTCAAGGCACAGCTGCAGGGCGCACGTGTGTATACGATCGAAAGGAAATTGACTTGAGCGTACTAGGAAAAAACTTGTTTTCCGGCACTAAAGAAATCCTGGGCAGAACCCTGCTCTTTCCCACCGTAGGTCTGTAGCCAGCCTCTGTCTTTTTCTACCGATATTTTCATGGAAAATGTGTCACCAGTCTGTCCGACCTGGTTCCTCCTATCAGGGTGTTTGAGCGTGAAACCAGTCTTTCTGCTTGTTCTCATCCATACACTCTTGCTTTGCTGAGATGTACAACAAAGAGCCATTCCAACAGCTTTATTCCACTTACTGCATCTCTATGGAACTCCTTGCCTGGTGCATGTTTCCCTCCATCCTACAATCTAGACTGTTTAAAGGGGAATACCCGGTTCAGACAGACACTCCAGAGTCGCGTTCGACGTCTGAAACAGTAGAGACATTGAAAGTTGAAAGATTGACTGCTGTAGTCGTTCAGAACGACTCTGGAGCGTCTTGGTTTCAGACGTCCATCTGTCATGAGCCGAACCCAATGCAAATTTTATATTAATGTATGGTAATTAGAAGAAAGGTAGCTTATTGATATATTTGTAAGCATTCTTCTTCTCCGTTTAGCCATGGCCTTCCTCCATGGTTTAGCTAACATAGCATGGAGGTTTTTTGTATGTATGGCTTGTCATATTATTAAAACTACCAATTTTTTACCAAACTTTTTAATTAAGATATTACACGGCAAGGACTGTATGGGAAAAGGTGGTTTATATAAATATGCATAGAAAACACAACTTGTACAACTACATGTATTTCCCTGAAATAACGCAACAGGAAAATGCCTGGCCCTGGGGTCTACACTTTCCAAGTGAGTAGTGAAGAAAGCAACAAGTTGAGGCTAAATTGGCAGCCTCCATTGAAATCAATAGTGACAGGATTGCCGAGTTAGAGAAGGGCAGGTCGGGTCTCAAGAAGTATGTCGTTTTTCTGAAGTCAATTACGTTTTGCAAGCTTCTCTTTGCTTTTGATGGCACTCTACATGGTAACTCGCATGTATTTATACCTTACAGCCGGGATGTACATCTCAACTTCATAATGTGGGAAATACAGTTTATGTTCTTGTGACGTCTAAGATGATGATCACATCACATCATAGAGAGGGCGAGTTGCTGATTAGAGGTACAACGGACCTGAAGAACAACCGAAACAAAATTGCAACCACATTAGTTTGTTTTGGGTTGAACAAAGACAAATTTACTGGAGCGTAGCACTGTAGGTGGATGCCTGTGCATGCTTCACAATGGATTTTCCGGGTGAAAATACATGTCAGCAGAAGAAAAAAAAAGTCTGCCATAAGGTGTCATCCGATGTGAAGTGGTTAACCCTTGCCCTGCTAAATGGTTGCATTTGGCAGGCAACTCAAATCCCATATTCTGCATTTAGCAGGGTACAAGGCCCTAACATGTATAGTTAAGCCCCCCAGCAAACTTCAATGCATATTGTTGCATTTAGCAGGGTACAAGGCCCTAACATGTATAGTTAAGCCCCCCAGCAAACTTCAATGCATATTGTTGCATTTAGCAGGGTACAAGGCCCTAACATGTATAGTTAAGCCCCCCAGCAAACTTCAATGCATATTGTTGCTTTTAGCAGGGTACAAGGCCCTAACATGTATAGTTAAGCCACCCAGCAAACTTCAATGCATATTGTTGCATTTAGCAGGGTACAAGGCCCTAACATGTATAGTTAAGCCCCCCAGCAAACTTCAATGCATATTGTTGCTTTTAGCAGGGTACAAGGCCCTAACATGTACAGTTAAGCCACCCAGCAAACTTCAATGCATATTGTTGCATTTAGCAGGGTACAAGGCCCTAACATGTATAGTTAAGCCCCCCAGCAAACTTCAATGCATATTGTTGCTTTTAGCAGGGTACAAGGCCCTAACATGTATAGTTAAGCCACCCAGCAAACTTCAATGCATATTGTTGCTTTTAGCAGGGTACAAGGCCCTAACATGTATAGTTAAGCCACCCAGCAAACTTCAATGCATATTGTTGCATTTAGCAGGGTACAAGGCCCTAACATGTATAGTTAAGCCACCCAGCAAACTTCAATGCATATTGTTGCATTTAGCAGGGTAACTGCCAAGTGCCAACTGCAAAGGCTAGTATACATATAAACCAGATCAATTAACAAGGTTTTTATTTTGCTGCAGTTAGCAGCGATTCCATTTTTGGGTCGCCCACAAGTTTTTTCACTAGCCCACATGTAATAATGCACACAATTTTCAAAGCATAAAAATAAAACAAATTTAAAAATTTCGCAAACTTGCATTTTTGGACACCTTATCCCCTAATTTCTGCGCCGTAAACACCCAGCAGGGTGGATATGTGCACATTACAAGTCTTATTATATTATTATTATTATTATTTCTAACCTTAATAATAATTTTGTCATCAACAATCATTTTCATGGAATCGTGATTTGATGATCGGTTGTATAGAACTTCATTTGCAATAAAATTGTTGTGATTTAAAGATGGACATGAACGAGATAAAAAATATGCTGCATGTTTAAATTCATGTTTGCTGGAGTGTAATAAAGACCTAAGTTTCACTTACACAAAGTTTCAAAATTTCAGACATGTTTGTAAAAAGACAATCATTTGACTTGAATCTGTTGCATTGCAGCGCCCGTATCGCGAAATGAGCGTGTTGTCATCACTTCATTTACATATCATGAACAAAACATTTCACCGGTTTTGATGATGTACAGCCGTGGATGAGATCTGGACCCTGAGCCCGTCCGTTTATACATTAGTACCTCGTATACAACGTATGTATGCCGTGAGGTGTATACGACGTACACACGCATACGGTCCGTGGACTGAGACGCGAGAGATAAATAAACCATTCCTGCACTATTGTCAAATTGCGCAAATACTTCATGCACGATCGCCAAATTGCGCAAATTATTCCTGCACTATCGGCAATTGCACAAACTATTCCTGCAAGATCGACTGATTGTGCAAACATTTTTGTGCAAATCATTTCAGCACGAACAAAACCACTGACCCTGAACTAAAAATCCATCCACTGTGTGCACGATCGCCCGATAGCTTCTACTTGGAATGCGAGTTTCAGATTTGCGTCCGTTTTTTTTTCTTTTTGGAACTCTCTGATCGGTCTCCCCATATCACGCTCTTTGTTTCAACATCCAAAGAATTGTCAACCATGGGCCCCTGATGGACAATGTACAATAATAATATCTCTCATGCTAGCGCGGGGTCGACTCAATTATTGAGTCTTAGATACAAGGTTCCGTTCATCGACTAAACATGTAGTCAGGATGCCCTGCGACACAGAGAAAAATGCACGCGAAATGCCGTTACGAAATAGATGACTTCTGGGTACCAGTCGCTGCACATTATTAATACAAAAAGATCGATCTACTAGCGCATTGAAACGGTGGTTTGTGTTCGTCGTAAGTATTTTCCAACATTTTTTGTACAACGATTTTGTCCGGGCGCTACATTTTTTGTCCGGGCGAATTTTGTATTTTGTCCGGGCTCAGCACCCGGACAAAACCGCGTGTGGAGAACCCTGAAAAAGACATGCAGTCTAGCCTCACTATTTAAAAAAAAAAACAGCAGATAGCGTACGCTATGTACGGGTCAAAGTGCAATGTTCCGGGTGTCTCCACGGGTATACGTCATACAATCAGCTTTTTCACACAGCGCCGCCAGCGGTCAATATTCTGAAACTTCTTTGAAAAACCGCGGAACTTCGTCACGTAAGAGTCGTTTTTTATTTTCGAATTTTTTATCATTCCAAACTTCCAATATTAATTTGTTTTGCTAAAAATGGTTCGTACATAAAATGTTAAGAAGGCTAAATGATTTTTGTTGCTTAGAATACACCGTTCATATCCATCTTTAACGATCAGTCGACGACGCACATTTGAAAAAAAATTGCGGCGAGAGCGATGTGTTAATGAGTACGAGGTTATAATTTTGCATGAAATATAACAGGAACGAGGCTGAGATTAGACTCCACCGCGAGTCTTCCAACCCTGGAAATTAGAGTTGTGTGTTTCCCAACTCGCCTACGTATTGTTGTAATGAACATGGAGGAGAGAGCCAGACTAATAATGTGCACGCGTGTTTTAACGTTTGTATTTTATATTGGAAATGAACAATAACGATCGCGGCCACATTAAATCTAACAATTATCAAGACTTGTCAAACCATTTTACGAACTTAAAAATAATCTCTCTTTGGGATTTTACCACAGTAGGCCTACCCTTCTTTAATACTGTAAAAAAGAACTATTTTTTGACTGCCCAGCAGGCTAGTATAGGAAGGGTTTTTGACTCGCCCGCCACTTTTTTCACTCGCATTTGGCGACCCGGCGACCGCTAAGGTCGAACTCTGCATATATTGGTAAATACTCAAAATATTATTTAAAAAAAAATAAAAAATCTTACTTGGTGAAAAGCATTGCAGCTGTTGACAGTGGACAGTATAAACTATTTTGAGAAAGGAAGTAATACATGGTTTGGAAATTTTTTCACCCAAAAACATTTGAACCTGAGAAACGATTTAGGCATGAATTGTTTTTCATTTTTCTGATCTGAGGGTTGGTGTCCGTTCACGAATGCTGTGGCCAGAGATGCAGTTGCTACCCACTATAAACCTCGCTTAACGTGAATGGATTTGACATTTGTGTGAAAATACAGTGCAAGTTTGTTTTTTGCTGTTTTCTCAGCAAGTAGACACTGTATTCAGCTGAAACTTTCACTTTTATGCAGCTTTTATTGCATTGATCTTTCTTTATAATTTTGCCTATAAATCAGCATTATGTTGACAAAAACCAATCTATGACCCTACCTTTGACCCTTTCCTGTGGAAGGAAAGGACAGAATGCCAACACAAACATTACAAAAAGGACATTACCTAGTGATTTAAGTTTCTTTGATACCCCCTCTATATATGTACTCAAAAAATAATTATTTTTCCTTGCTGGTGTAGGTAGTACAATGAAAAGAATCAAGATTGAATTTGTACCTTGCCAGTGCAGCCTTGTATACATTTTTATGGTGACGGAAACTGATTTTCTGCTCAACAGACATCCAATGCCAAGATGCCATCACCTCATGGAGACGTATACAAACTGCTGATCAGTCATAGATGCACTAAGATCAGAAAGAAACAAAATGCATAGAAATTTATGGCAACACCTTCATATCGACATCATTCCCATATCCTTATGGCAGACTGGAGAGAATGGTGCAGTCACAGGGCTCAAATTTTGGGGGACAATCCACAAAACTGCAGGGCTTGTGGCTCAAAATGTGTACTGGATGGGTGTGAAGTATACTTCATTTCTCAACAGAAATGAAAGGTTTTTATCAGACTCATAGTCAACATTTGAACGTAATTTGTTTCAGTTTAAGATAATACACAGTGAGGTATTTTTATTCAAATGAAAAACACAACATTTCCGGACTTGTCCGGTCGCAAGTTTACTGGCCCAAAACTAAAATCACTGGCCTCGGGCCTGTTGGTCCAGTGTAAAATTCGAGCCCTGCAGTCACATCGAAGCTGTGGCTGACATGATAATGATGATGATGATGATTCCCAAAGCACATTTGCCGATTATGGGTCGATGGGTCAATGGTCCAATATGAAAAAGAAAGAAAAAAATACTATAGGGACCTATAAATGTCAGAAAAATACAATGCAGTAAAAGAACAAACCAATAATTCAGCAAGGCGTTACACAAAACATTTATTTAAAGGGCAGGGTTATATTTTTATGTATTTTGGTAAAGAGTTTGAACAAAAAATTGTGTAATTTTCATCCAAAGTCCTACAATTGTGTATATTTGCATAAACATGGTTATGGTATTAAGCATCCTGCAAAATTATTTGGTCTGAAATGCCGCTGTTCAAGCCTCGAATTACACAACGGCCAGTGTCGTCGATGCCCTTCCAACTGGCCGTGGTGCCCCTCAAAAAATTACCTTCTTCACGGCCATAACTGCCATGCCATTTATCCCCGTTGGCTGTCGTGCCCTTTTTTAATAGAAGTTCAATATTTACAATGTCAATGGTTAACACAAAAAAACATTTCTACCAAAACAAAGCCGACAGTAGAATTTTTTTTTAAAAATTTGACGATCCCTTTCTTTATTTAATGTTAGCCCCAGACACTATCCAGCCCTGTCCTGAGAGAATGATTGACACTCCTATTGAGGTCCAAGTACCTCTTACATGTATCTTAATCCTCTACAGTTTTTTATATATCGTTTTAGTTTGTAATACTCTTGCTTCACTCACAAGACAAGCCATCGTATTCATGTCAATTGTTTCATCGGGTTTACCACCCATAGGGGAACCTCTGGCCAATTTGTTTAATTTTTTGTTTAAAGGATAACAAAACCTTTTCAATAAAGATGGTATTTTGTTAATAATAAAAAAGAAAAAAAAGTCATGCATTGTGGTTTTATTTTTCTTACAACTCATAATTTAATGGCCTTTGTGCCTTTTCTATTTTTACCTTTTTCGCCTTGGTGCCCTATCTACTGGCCTTGGTGCCCTCCAAAATTTGACTTGCTCCAAGGCCAAAGTGGCCTTGCCCTAAACAATTTGTAATTCGAGGCCTTCCCTTTGATTAGAAATCAATATAAAAAGTAATTATGTTGCAAAATTTGAATCTCCAAAGATTGATTTTGGAGAGGTGGTTAGTACCCGCTGTCACCTCGCTAAACTGGATGGATGCAACATTCTTGATAAAAACACCATCAACAACTTTTTGCTGGTTTTTTTCAACAAATATACAATGTATTCAGCTGCAACTTTCGCAGGTGACTTTTATTGTATCTTTCTTTATATTTTGGCCTGTAAATCAGCATGACGTTGCCAAAAACAAATCTATTACCATACCTTTAAACAAAATAATAAAAATTTCTACATGTACATGTGTACAATGTGTCGACATTTTGAATCAGCCTATCCAAAGAGTAACTTGTAGTAAACATACCTTTATCTTGGAGGATTAATGACAGCACACAAAGTGGCAGAGACCACTAGGTGGCTTTAGCAGCAGCAGCAGCAGCAACATCAGCAACATCAGCAGCAGCAGCATCAACAGCATCAACAGCAGTATCAACAGTAGTCACGGTCACTCCAAGGACAGGGTTTTATCAACTCTTACCCCAATGGCAAGGCTGCTATGATCTTCTCGCTTGATCCCTAAACAAATTGAAAAAGTCACTTGTAAGTCTTAGCACTGGAAATTAACACTGGTCATCTGTGTAATCCAGGGCTAAAAATTTACACTGGACCAGCAGGCTCAAGGACCCAACAAGTCTAGCACTCTTGTGTTTTTCAATTCAATAGGTAAATATTCTTAGTGTCTGCTCAAATAATAACAGTTGATTGTTAAAACTGTGTACTCAATTTAATTCTGGCCTTTTCCTAATTTTGTAAACAAAATTCTGGCAGCCCTGCCTTCCGTCTTGTGGATTCCCCCCCCCAAAGTTGAGCCCTGTTAAAACCATGAGAATGAGCAGTAATTGGTTGTGTCTGGATTGAGAGCTTCAGCAATGGCTAAGACTATTGGCTAGATTGCAGAAGGGGACTATTCTTCAATGTGTTCACTGCAGTCAACAGCCACAGCCATAGCCGAAGTCACTTGATTCAGATACAGCCATTGTTCAAAACCATTCTGCCACTACCATGGTCGTGTTCCACATCTTCAATAGTGATAGCAGATACTGATTCTCATTATCCCACAAAGGGTCAGACTATTTTCGCCCTCAAAACCAAGTACATGTTAATGCCCATAACTTTGCTGGTATACATGTAGGCCTACAGTAAGAGTCCAAACAGCCTCAGAAAAAAAGAAGAAACAAATTAGCCTATTAGCCTTCATTAGGGGCTAAAATAACCAGAAATTGTTTTTTGTAGTTTACTCAAACTAAAATACTAATTCAGTGTTCTCCAACCTATAGAAAAGACGTGGCGCACCGCCACGCTTTCTGCGGCACGCGCCACGCTTTATAATCGCCGCCAAGCTTTAAAATGTTGCTGCCACATTTACATTTTTTGACTCTGCATTGTAAATTTACAACAGAAATAGTTTTAGAAACAAGAAAGACCACAGTACTTTCTATTAAAACCAAAGTTTCACGCTGAACACATAATGATCACGATGTACATACACAACATCGTGCGACACACCGTTTCCAATTTACAGGCTTGTAGTCTTTTATTTCGTTACTTTGCGTGCAACAATAAATGCAATAAACATTGAAAGCTAGAGGGCGTTTTAGAACAATTCGACAGCGCGAGAGTAAACGCCCTCTATTGGTGAAATTACGCGATAGCATACAAAACCAAGTTACAAACGCCTTGACCAAAGACTTGACGTTTCTGCGCATGCTCGGGAAAAGCGGTTATTCCCCCCCGAAATTGTAATGTCATCATCCCTGGTGCGCGCACGCTGAAAACCATTATACAGCATTGTCGTTGCTGGTACGCACGCACATTCTGTCGACAGCATGGTCAACGGAACGGAGCACAGTTCCGTGGAAATTTTAGGTTGTTTACGAAAAACTACAGAACGTCTGAAGGCTTCATTTTACAAAAAATAACCAATTTTAGGATACTCTGGACATAGAGTCCTTTCTCTATGCTCTGGATGACAATATTTTTTAGTATTTTATGGGATAATGTAAGATTTTTTCTTCTTCATTTTGTTTTGTTGTTTTGGGGGATTTATTTTGCGGGCTGATTGAGGAACTGATATTGTGTTTGTCTGTAGCGATCGTGCGTACACTAACCCTCCTTCTTCGGTGAGGTAGATTAATGACAATCATCAATAACAAGTTCATGGTTTTTTTATCAAGTCGGTTTTAAAGTTATTTGTTTTCAATTAACCACAAGCATTTTCTTTCATAAAAAAAGTACTTGACCCATGGAAATACTTTGACTTGCTGTCTTTGGATACTGAAACCATCATCCATGGACAAACTATCCAAAGATCATTTCCAATTTGCTTCTGAAAAATCTCACCTGTGTTAAATTAAGTTATAAGTCTGAGGAAAGTGGCCAGGATTCACCTTAGAATGCACCACAGAGCATCTAGGATCAAAAATTTTCTGAGCGGGCCCCGGACCCCGCTCGCATTGTACGTACCCCCTCACAGTTTTCACCACACCCAGCACCAACCTTTATTTTTCAAAGTTATAGAACACTGTAATTATGGTTGAAACCAGTCCACTTCCACTTGTTAAAACTTTGTTTGTCTTAATTCAGGTAAATTCTCTATTAATGAGAATGAGATTGATCAATATTTTTATTGTAAGGCTAAGCCATATTCTTTTTAAATGTTTGTATTTTATTTATTATTTTTGACCCCAAAAAGACTTAATTGTTTGTATTTTTCACTTAATATATTATTTGATACCTTTATTGTCATTCACTAAATAGCAATTATACAGTAAGAAACAAACACTAGGACCATTGTTTTAAAAGGTAAAAAGATTTACAGACAAAATCAAATTTTATAAATAAGGGGTGGGGGGGGACCTCGGACACAGGCGTAAAAACAGGGGAGAAATTTGCTGTGATGATTGGTATTGGACTTATAATCAATTTTAGATGTAGACCCACCTTAGGTCTCTCCTATTTGGGGGCGGAGCCACATCTGCATAAAAGGGGGGGCTAGGATATAAATATTGGGCAAAATTATGCTTAGAAGTAAAACATTCTATTTTTTGGACCAGAAATATAAACTTGAACATCATCATTATAAGTCAGGACACAAATGAGTGTAAACAATTTCCCTTTTGTGGGCGGAGTTTCAATATTTCTAAAAGTGGGCGTTTTTAAAACAAAGTCTTATCTGAGTGAAGTATTATTATTTTTGTTTGTTGTTGAAACTGATTAATGTTTTTCAAATGGAAATACTATAAAGTAAAATATATTTCATATGAATTTAATTAATTTGTTAATTTACCCCCTCTGTAGTGGGTGGGGCCAGATTACTAAACACGGAGGTGTGTCTGTGAATTAAACATACATGTAGGTGTGTAACTTGTAACAATACAGCCAAGCATACACAAGCAGCCAACAATCTCATCAACAACATAGGAATGATATGTCCTGGGTCAGCAAATTCTGGTGGTATTCAAATTCACATTGAACTCGGAGACCACATATTTTGAAGTGAAAAATCTGGAAATCCAGAAAAATACGGAAGATTCTCATGCCTGTGCAATGGCGTCCATTGCAACGCATCCTTCACATTTCAGCCTGAATTTTACCATCTTGCGCCTGCGTCGATACACTATTAATTAGAAATATACCGCAATGCATCTTGGGGTACAAAAAATAGTCGCGACTAGTGTCGGAGTCGCAAACGGACTAGTCGAGTGGTAAATTTCACTAGTCACCCAGGCCTAGAGACGACCATTCATTGTCATTAATTTTTCAACAGTGGACTTTAGCACCCTCTCGCAGAGACTTCACATAATTCTTCTACACCGTGTGAACTACTGTACTAACAACATTATGGAAGTCAGAAGCCAGTAGGCCTATATAAAGCTAAATATTTTGTGTTGGGTATTTTTGTCATTCTGAATCTGAGGCATTTTTTGTTGCCAATTAGGCCTATAGCCAATTGAAGATCCTTCGGGGAAAATACAACGACACGCTGGGGCGCAAATACGACCGCAGATGTCAAAATTTCTTGAGGAGTTTCTTTAGGTACTAAAATTACGACCAAACTTAACATAATTATTGAATATGAGCATGATGAGTTTATGACATGTCATTTTCTATTTTTGTTCCACCAACGGAAACCCACACCACAGTTCATAGGCCTAGCCTAGTTGTTATTACAATTTACAGTTCATTCAATTCAACAGCACAATTGTGAATGGGACCATAAGAATAGGCCCTACCATGCCTACTGTCTGACTACTGTCTCAGTATCTGAGACTTTGACTGTAGCTGACTGTGGGTGTGAATAGGAAACAAGAAGAATGTAAAATTTACTTATACTTTAGACTTGAAAGTTGAATTAAAGTTGAGTTGAACATGTTGAACCTGACATGACCTGATCCCCAAATTCAATAATTATATACAGGTACGTACCTTGTCCTTGTCCTCAGTTTGACTCCATAGTTTGACCAAAGACCCACTTTGACCATGGTTTGACATCATAATAAGATGATGTTGATGCAGTGCATGCAAACAACTGACACCATAGAGATTCTCTATGGTGACACCCACTGGCTGCCGTGCCACAGCAGTGCGTGTCTGTGTGTCTGCGTATTGAATGAAGAACGAATTTCGTCGTTGATGTTGAGCATTTTGAGCCATCATTTTGTTGGGATAAGTTGAGCTGAATCGACTACTTTAGTATTGAGATGTCATGCCTGATTTTAAAAATCACCATATTTATCTGTTTAAAAGACTGATTTCTCACAGAAATAATTTACAAAATAATTTGGTATAATAGAGCACTTTCGGAAAGTGTCAGTAAGTGTGATGGAGACGATAGTGTGGTTTGAGAAAAAGCATAATGGCCACCACCCCGCGCGCCGCCTCGCGAGCTCGGATCGGTCGGTCGCCTTCTTTTTGACAGAATCGGCGGCACAGTCGATAGGTAAAAATAGGGGTCGTCACGTGTAAACGTGCGGGCAATTGTCTTGATTAAAAAACTGGTTTATCATCATTGGCAATTGCAAAATCGCACACTTTTAGTTACACAGGGCCCCAACGTTAATTTAAATTCAATTTATTCAATAAATCACAATTTAGAGATAAATAGTGAAAAATGTCTCAAAGTGTACATTGAAAAAAAAACAAAAAAACAACAACAACAACAACAACAACAACAACAAATACAAGCATACAAGCGAGACTTGCACACCATTAATTGAACATTGTAGGCAAAATTAAGAAAATGACATGTAATAATGACATGAACATAATTATTGTGTGTTTATGAACAGAAATCTCTATCAATACTCTGAGAAATCATGGAGAGGAAGGCCTCCATGGAGAAATGGAGTAATGTATACGAATTTGAATAATGTCAAAGTCAAATTATGACGAATCCCGGGATCCATTTAAGCAAAACTGTGAGTCCCATATCAAGTGACATATCAAAATCGAAATCAGAAAAATTCCCGCTTAAAACAAGAGTTTTTATTTCTCTGCATTTCAATCTAAGAAAATCTACGTCAATTTTTTTTAGACTCCTTTGAATCGACGATAACACCCAGCACCCAATGCTTTGAATGGACTAGTCGCCTTCATGAATCGGCAAACCTCGGTTTCATGAACCGAAAGTTACCGAGAGGTCACAAAGCGGGGTCAAACGAGTCGACCGTCAGACAACTCGACTTGAAAAAGGAGATCTGGTGAGACAAGTCGCCCTGTGCCACAGCGCCCACGACTGCGCCGTTCAACCCACGGAGTTGGTTATGTGCAATGGTTTATGTGCACCTGATTGGCACAATACCCAAAAGTGGGGCGGGAAGGAAATTACGTACTCAATTTTAAAACAAGTAAAATATTTGAATTGTGCAATAATATTAATGATACTTTAAATTGTTCATAAATTACAATTAACAAGTATAACAAAATTGTACCTTGTAACTTAGGGGCAAGTTTTAATTCGCATATTTCATCCTCCTTGATATTGAATAGAGACGGTCGAGTTGTCTTACTGGACGACCTGCCTCATTGGACGACCAGTCTAGAGTCGAATCGGTCCCACGAACGAGTGTGGTCTGACAATCGTCACAAAGTACCCGTATGTATCATGGCGACTTCCCCCACCTAGTGGTATGCAATGTGTCGTGGAGTGGTCTAAAAATTAAATTTTTGGATCTCCAAACCCAAAATTTTCGGTCTCTGGCTCACTCCACACACTCTAGCATTGATGGTAATGCATGCAAGCAAACATCCGAGACTCAGTGATGGGTAATTGTCGCCGAATTTCTTCATTAAAAACGAGCTGTCTTATCATTTTGGATTCTCAACTGTCCGACCGCCATCTTTGCAAAAATGTATACCTGCCAAAAATGTACATTTTGAGCTCTTTTTTACAAGACGTGCAGGCTGGATGTTTTATTTTTGTCAAGATAACAGAAATATTTCCAGAGCTAACTGCAAATTGTTTTGATCTCTTTTTTACAGGTTCCACGACAGGAACGAAGCCCGTCCTTTTCAGGTGTGTGAACGTGGGAGAAACTTGCAGAACACCAGCTCAGCTGAATGTCATGTGTCTGATGGTTCTCAAGACTGACGTCATGTTCATCTCCTGCATATGTAGTGCAACCGTAGCAGCTGACTCCGCGTGACTTCTCAGAACGAGAAATCACAAAATTTCTTTATGCAGAAATTACATTTTTGTTATGTTGAAGCAATATTTGTCACAATCACGTTTATTAACAATTTGTGTGTGCAGAAATTGTTCTATTATTTTTAAAAATTGTTTTTCCTTTTGAGAAAACTAATCAGCACACATTAGCTGGGCCCAATTTCATAGAGCTGCATTGAAAATATTGCTTAACAAATTTCATCTGAGGATAAATGAGTAGGATTCGGGGAACCAGACTAGTCACAGATGGTATATTTGACTTGTTAGCTGGTAACCTTCTTCTGATAAGCACAAATAATTAATTTGTGATTAGTTACTGTTTGTGCTCTAGCAGATCTTTGAAATTGGGCCTTGGTAGTTTCACCTCGGCCTCAAATGATTTAAAATGTGATGGAAGTATCAACATGGTTAGGCCCTTGGCAGAAATGGAACAAAACACCATTTTTCTTTGCTTGATGATCACATTCCTTGAACTTCTGGACCAAAAGTACCATTTTATTATGATTTGGAAGCGGGTTTTAATCATTCAAGAATATGTGCCAATTTCAAGTGTTAAAGCCTATGGCACAGTGTGAGAAACATACATTTTGTTTTTTACAAACTGCAAAACAATCATCGTAGACAAAAGGGTACAAAAATTGGTCGCTGCCCAGTTTTTGTATCGACACTACAGTGGTGCATAAAAGTGCACAAATTTTGTTTTCAAACAGTTCAGATGCATTTTAATTGTGGTAGCTTGATTGGCCGAAAAGAAGGTATATTTATTTCATGACTACATTTTGGTGGTCAATCTTGGATTGATGATCATGCAAAGATAAATGTTTTTAGGGTAGCTGTAGCTGCGATATTCGTACGTCTTAGTCTCATCCCTTAGACCTAAGAGCTACGATCGTCGTAACTAGGGTAGCACTAGCAGTAGCTCCTAATGTAGGCTAAGGGTGAAGGTTGCTATGGTAAGAGTAATTTAAACCCTTGTATTAATTTCAGCACGGATTTTCTACTGGACTAGAAATTTTTTACAAAATCAAAGTTGTTCTCACTGTTTTTTTAAAATTTATCATTTCAAGGGTGTGTACAACATTGGTAAGGTTAAAAATATAAATGTTCACAGATTTTTACATAACTTACATTGTCAAGATCTGAAGATAGCCATGGTGGAAAACTTCCCTTGAAATTTGTTTGCTTGAAGCAGTGTTGTAGTCGAGTCACCTGTGTCGAGTCCAAGTCCGAGTCTCAAGTCACTTGGGTCGAGTCCGAGTCCGAGTCCCGAGTCACTTGGTCCGAGTCCGAGTCCGAGTCCCGAGTCACTTGGTCCGAGTCCGAGTCCGAGTCACTTGTTTAAATATTGGTTGCAAACCAAATGTCGTAAAATAAGATTTGGAAATGAAAAAAATAAAACACATTTAATTTGAACAAAGTTCTGTTAAAGTTTTTGTATAAGTTGGTATAACCATGGAGGTAGAACTACCTCCATGGTATAACCAAAAGAAACAATACGGGGCGGAACGGCAGATGCCATGAGTTAAAAAATGTTGTATCCTCCCGTACCCCAATTTCGCGCATCACAAATATTCGCGCAGGTACCTTTCCGACGCATATTATTTTGTTTACAATACGCAGTGACTCAATTTTTTTTATTTCATGAAAGTATAAAGCCTGATAAACAATCTCCTGCGAAGATGTGGAAAATCAAAGCCTTTCCGGTAAGATTTTAGATAAACTACAAATGTAGTATACAATCTTACCTTTTTAGACTAAATACAAAACATAGCTAGATAAGATGGTCGATTAAAAAAAAAAAAAAAACCACTGAAAGTTCTGTGCGTATCGTCTGCCATACTTTAATACTTAAATTACAAGACCACGTGATTTTCATTTAACAACAGAGGGCGTACAAAATACTACGGAAGGTTGAAGTGGACGTGCGCCTTATAATCCTTTTTTCAGAAATTACCAATTGTTTGCATTTAACTGGACGCGGGGCTTACCAACTTTGTGATAACAGCGCAGAGTCCATTTCCCACCTCGCCAACCCCACCACCCCTTCCCATAAATAATTATCACTGCCGATTTCAACCGGCAGCTTCCCTGCCGCACGGACTAAAGCATTTAGAAGAAAGGTCGGGACAATAAGGGACTCCGTAGTGGCGTTCCAGCCCAAGTGCGCGAATTCATGTGGCGGAAAACGAAACTTGACAAATCGGGGTCAATTGCAGACGACGAGTTTCGTTGTGCTTTGACGATGTTCTGCGGGCTTCAAATTCTCCTCTCAGGTGGGCTTTGACATCAGACAATTAAAATTAAAGCTAAAAGTTGTTCTTGATTCTGTTAATCAAGTCAAAATTCAATTTCAATTATTACGTGCGCGAATAATGGGGATACGAGGATACTACTTTTTACTAGTGACGTGACCAAACTTGACGTCGTGTGTGTGTGTCTGTGACGTGTGTCGACCATGTGTAGAAACTGGTGCAAACAACACACAGCCATCACAGTGCAATTAAGACTACAGTGCAATATGCAGGCTGTGTTTTACAGGTACCAGACATGCCATTTCCCTGGTAATATGCATCAAGCACAAGCAGTGGCTATGGTGTTAACGTTGACAGAATACCAGCATTAATATTGGTGTCGTGCATCCCAGTGTTATTATGCGTTTTGAACATACGAATCAAACATGCACGCGCTGTACGTACATGGCCATCTACACAATAATCACGAACACTATAACTTGCAACACCATACGACAGTGTACTTATTTCTTGTGCTAGACGTTAATATTCCTCCATGTGCACTCCGGGAATGACAATCGGATCATCGGAATTGTTTTTAATGTTTAAAAAAGGTATTGTTTGTGAAAATACGTGACTCGAGTCACGAGTCCTCGGGGACAAGTCCGAGTCATGATAGTCGAGTCCGAGTCCGAGTCTTTTGCAGACGTGACTCGAGTCAAGTCCGAGTCACCGAAATTGTGACTCGAGACGGACTCGAGTCCGAGTCCTGGACTCGAGTCATACAACACTGGCTTGAAGTGCTTTAGTTTGTGGGAAATGAGTCTGACATTTAGTTTTATCTCGCGAGTCCAACCCCTGATGTTTGAAGACAGTGAAAACATAATGTATTTTTTCCCACTAGTTTCTTGTGACTCCGATGACCGGTTGAGCTTAAACTTTAACAGTTGTGATTATTTCATGTATTTGTTGGGTTATATGAAGTGCGACTGACTACTGGTCTTTGATAGTTACCAATGTTGTTTGCATGCTTCAAAACATTTTTTGGTTAGAAGTTTGGGACATTTGTGAGTTTACTAGCCATGTGCTCGAATCACTAGGCACAGGCAATTGTCCAGTGGTTAATTCTAGCCGTAACATAAAGCATTTAAAATCCACAATATTTGACCGAGTTTTGCTGCACAAAAGCATTGGGAAAATGACATCAAACTGACAGTGCATATACTGCACTATGTATGAACTTTTTATGAAGGCATAACTTTTTGTTTTAATCCAAAGATTTTCTGCATGTGAGTTTTGGAATATAAAGAGTTTTTGGGAAAGGCCAAAGATTTACAGGCTGTAAGGTATAGGTAGGGACAATGGTAGTCGGTAACAGATATCTGTGAATATTTCCAATCTTGTTTATTTCAAGCGTTCATTCCTGGTTGAAGAGACTGTTTCCATGTACAAACAGAGTACCGAAAGCTTTACAGTTACAGCATATTTCATGTGAGAGGAACAGACATTGACATGAAGTTTGTAGCTGTTGATGGTAACAAACATAGCGGATCCAAAGCTGGCATATTTGTTTTTAATTTTACCCAAAATCATTCATTTCATTGTTCGAAGGCATTTCAGAAACTAAGAATTCTCAGAGGATTTTGAGACCTTGCAGAAAATAAATGTAAGGTGAATAAAAAACCCCACTATTTTATTCATGCATAAATCCTCAAAGAAATACCAGCTCAATGCATTTGGGCAATTCCACGGTAACTCGCGTTACATTTAATGGGTAGTTCCATGAATGTTTGGGCTGGTATTCTTTTGTTTTGAGGTCAGATAAATAGAATTTCTCTGAGGAACATAATAAGAGTTATGATTAACAACCCCCCTGATTTTTTTTTTAAAACACCTTTTGTCTTCTTTTGGCAACACCTTTATTTTCGGTAACTCATGTTACATAAAAAGGACATAGCATAAAAACTATCAGCTATGTTTTCAAATTCTCCTCAAACTGGGCAACCCTGATGGAAACTTTTCTGTGTTTCTATGACATAGGCATGTATGATGCATGATTACATTCAAATAATAACAAAACTATTGATAAAAAATCAGAAAGGACCTCGCATGTCGGTAACTCGCGTTACGGTAACTCGCGTTACAGCTTGTCTGCGAAAAAACAATGCCTCATTTCATGCATATCTAAAGTTCATGTCAAGTTTGCAACATTTACTCCATAAAACAAATTGATAACAAGTAAAATTACCCACTTATGTAACTACTAACTAACTCATCCAGCTACACACTGGCATACATGTCCGTACATACAGTATAAGTATGGTGCACGTACAACTTATGTACATTTATGTTGTGAACAGAATGTTGGATGCATCCAGTATGATTCCATTGGATATTCCGACCAGCTGTACACTACACTTCCAAAGTAAATGGAATTTGTATTGAAAAACTACATCAAACCGGTGGTAACTCGCGTTACCTACGGTAACTCGCGTTACATGGTAACTCGTGTTACAGCCTTTAGATGCTTATTTTTTAAATATTGGGATGAATTAGCAGAAAATGGCATCATAGGAAGTTAAAGTATTGGGTTTAATTAGAAAATAATGAATCTCACCATTTTATTTAGTTCAGAAAAATTATTAGAGGAAAAAGTAGGTGTTTTGGTAACTCGCGTTACAATGTCTCTAATGCATAATATTTCTAAGCGTAGAATTAAGCAGCGATGAAATACCAACTTTCTTTCTGGGAACAATATAATTAATCATTTAGCTTGGTTTTGTTCCATTATTTACTTTGAAATATATCATTTCTAATTACCATTTTTTCATGGATTTTTTGCACAAATTGTCCTTAAAACAATTTTGGCCTATTTTGAAAAATCTTAAAGCTTTAAAAAAAAAAATCACAATGCAAAACTAGAACTCATACATAAATAAATTGTAGTGCCTAAACTTTCATTTCTTGAAGTTGAAATTTTCATGTAATGTCCACCTTTCCATGGAATTGCCCATTTGCTTCTGGCAATTATTGGAGCCAGTTTGTGTGTGGCTCACAATGTGAAAATAAGGCCCTTTTGAAACCATGGCTTGGGCTTCGGCTATGGCTCTGTCAATTATTGAGAAGATGTGCGCCTTCCTTAAGGGCTTCAATTAGGCAGTTGGATCCCAAACTGGAGCCGGAGCCTAAGCCGTTGTTTGAAAAGGGCCCGAGTCACACTTACGAACAGTTACTGTACATGTATGGAAACCCAATAACTGTGCGATTTGACATGAAGGTACAACACATGATTGATGAAAACTTACTGACAATACTCCATCTGAAAGCTTACGTTTTACAAACTTGATGACAAGTTTCAGAGTGTGCAAGAAAACTATCCCCAAGCACGTAATTGCTTATTTTGATTTGCCAGATTTAAATAAGCACTTATGGACAAGCATAAAATCACACAAAACATTCCATATTTTCTCAATGTTGTGACTTTGTTGTATGGTATCTTTAGTGAAAACAGGGACCATCATCAAAGAGCTGCTTAAGCACAACAAAATTGCTGAACCATCTTCTGATGAGCAAAATTAAGCAGGAAACCAGTCAAAGGCGGTATGCGTGGTACACTGTATGATATTCTGACTTGTACCCTTATTTTGGTCGAAATTGTTTTGTGCTTTAGTGGATCTTATGACATTGGGACCTGGAGGATAGGAAAGAATGTAGTCTTTCAAAAAACATTTATGTAATATTTGAAGTGAGAGTTTTCTTGAAAAATAGAAATGACTTGCACATGTTGATTCAATGCAGTAAGATTTATCCCTGACTCACCTGTCATCTGGATTTTTCAATGAAATATGTTTGAATGTAGTAAACAAAACCCTTAGTGGCCATTCAGAATTATCAATGTTTGTACAGGCCTGATACTTCTTGGAGGCAATGGAGACAACTTGAAATGTTTCAATGGAAATTTCCTCATGGAGGTGTCCTTTATCAAGGAGAAAGCACCTTGGCTCATGGCTTTTCAAAAGCGAAGCATCGGGCCTGTTTTAAAGTTTCATTCCCCACCCCTACCCCCCAAAAAAAAAAAAAAAAAAAAAAAATGATGTTGACCTACCCACCAACCTTATCTTTCAGTAAAAAAAAAGTTGTATACTTCTTATGTTTTAAAACATTTTTTTTTAAAGAAAGTAAACCTTTTTATTTTCAGTTGACTTGTTTGAACCTCCATCCACATTTTCGGGGACAACACAATCTAAATTTGTAAACATTCTGATAATTCTAAATGGCCCGTTAGGTTAAAACAAAATATTCACTTTACACTTCTGACAGTTTGATACAGACAAATTTAATTGCATGTAAACAGATGCACTTCAATGGAGTAGTGGATTGATAAACCCTGCATTGTAATTATGAATTATTTTTAGAAATGTAGGACTAACAGAGAGTATTATTTGACAGGTAAAATTTGTCATTTAATGTGGTCATTTATGAATGAACACATGTGCCATACCCATTATGTTTATCTCAGGTATTAATCATTTGTGGACAATATTGCTTCATCATGTTTCAGTAATTTACTGCTTTATTGCTAACTTAAACAATGTATGCTGCACCATAATATTCCTCTGGGAGATCAATGCTGCCTACAAAGTAATGGTGGCAGAGAGATCAACGTTATTCAGTCACCAACGAACATTTGACATTTGGAGAGTTGACACTTCATTCCTTACGGATTCTGTAATGGTTTATGTTTGGAAAGTTCAAATTTAAATTGATTCATATGAAGTGTGCCAGAAACTATAGTTTATTCAACAAGTGTGGATGTCTGTATTTTTGCAGACAATTCCCTCATACATGTATTTTTTTTGTGTTAAGTTTTTACCTAACTGCCACCGCCACCAGCCCGTCTGCAATTGGCGGGAAAATGAGAATAATGTCAAAAGGTCGCAGACTAAAATGTCTGTGGAGGTTCCATGCTAGCTGTGGGATTTTTACACAGCATTTATATCCTATGATTGAGCGTTTAAATGGTTGAATGAACAGCACACAATGCTAGCTGGCTTGGATCTTCTTAACCTCACTTTGAAAAAAACTTTGTTTTTGTTATAATTTTTTATTTTGTGGAGGTATTTTTTAAAGTGCTCTCACAAGCTTGACACAAATGAACGTATAAACCTCTTTGTAATTTCCACTGAAAATCAGAAATTTCAAAAATAAAAATATTTTGATAGTCTGACTGCGCCAAGACAGTGGATGGACACATTTGTTCCCAGTAGAGTGAGCTGTTGAGAAGTGTAGAAAGTACAGTTCTATTTCAGTTGGCGTGTGTATTTGATTGTAAGTTAATTCACAACTGGCACACTTCATTCAGTTAAATTGATCCCTAATACTTCTTTAAAACAGCATTTATTATATTTCCATCCAAACATTCTGATATTTGTTAATTCGATAGACTGTGGACAGATTTCCAGCCAAGAGCCACAGTGGGAACAGCGACGCAAACAAGGGGTCAATGCCCTCCTCCAAGACAGGCGATCGCGCCGACCGTAGCACTGACCACCATGATGACCACAGGGAGAGGTTACACATCTCAAGCAAAGACTCGCCCAATCAACATCGCCAGTCCATCAGTCCAGGATCCAGGCAATCCAATGATAGGAGTAGCCCTCGTACATATCGTAATAAAGAGTCCTACCTGCACAGACAGAGGGAGAAACAAAAGTGTAAGTCTTTTGGAAAGCTTTAATTCTATAGACATGTGCAGGAATTGCCTTTAACATTTTCAGTGACTAGCCAGCGGGACCATTTACAAGTAGCTTATCATTTCACTGGTCCATCAGCTTTTTCTCTAGTCCACATCTCAAACGAAAACGGGGGTGCTTTTCAATACTGAACTGGCTTGACTGGTCCTCGTGTGTTTTTAGTAGCATTTTGCCAATGGACTACTGTTGAGGGTTGATGAGTAAATAAACCCAGTGAAGGCAGAAAGTGCCTGTTTTTTTAATGGAGCGTCAAATGCACAGTTTAGTGTTACTGTTGCTTCCATGCGCTTCATGCATAATTTAAGGGAAAGTAAGTTTCCATCCTCTAGATTTCATTAAACGATGTGATATTTTAAAAATTGTATGGTTATGGTTTAGTTTAAACGTTTTGTCACACAGTTTGTGCACGTTCCTGATGGTCTTATTTCAATCGCGAAATGAGCAATGGTGATTTGTAAGGTTTTCAAATGCTATTTCCTTGGCGTAGTTGATATCTAAAATGGAAATATTTCTCTGAATTCGTGGCTACTGGTACCAACTTTTTTAATCAATGAACTTTCGTATTGAAATTTTGCGATAACCAGGCGTGATATTCTTTCTACTGATTTTTCATTTTTTATTTATTTATTAAATTTTTTCTTTGCCCTGAGAAAAACCTGCAAACAATTGTTATTAAATAGCCTGAAAAGGCTGAATATTTATATGTATAGGTCAGCTCCTTTTTGTAATAAAAATGTCCCAGATTTTTCCAAGGGCCAAGTATCGTGCCTTGATAACAACAACCGCTACGTTTTAAATGTTTTTGTTTGCAGATCTTATTATCTTACGCGTATTAGTTTGCCCAAAACTTTTCTTTTACTTTCCAGCTGGACTATGGTTATAGTAAGCTTACCTTTTAAATAGTCCTACCAGAATTTTCAGAGGTTTTCATCTCAAATTCATCTTTATTTATTTTCCTGTGGTCAGTAGACTTTTTCAACACATTTCAGAAGAGACCTACATGCAAATTTTAAGCCATAAGTGTCTTCAGGAAGACCTATTCGAGGCCTGGGATAACAAGAAGGCCATGGCAGGCCTCAGAATTTTGTTTATTCTTAATTAATAATTGGCCCATAGGTCAAGCTTCGGTCACAGATTGCTTGCCCGAACTTACCCATCAAAAAGAGACACAATTGAGACAATATTTTTGGAATTTATATCAGAAATTTAATTGCCAAACCTCGACTTGAGTAATATTTTTTAATTGACATCATAGGCTTACTATCGTAGAATAAGTAAGTATGTCAAACTTGTACATGCATTCGGTTTGTACAATGTAAACTCCATCATATGGTCATGCACGCAACTCACACGGAACCGGCGCGATGTTGACATGGACATCTCATGCTTGCACTGTCCTAGCGTACACGTGATGCAGATTACCTGGGATGTATTTTTTCCCAGGGTTCACATAAAACTGACTGCCTGGTAAAGTGTACACAGCGATGTATTAAATACCGGCGATGAACTAAAAATCTGTACAAATCTGCAGCGCACTTTTACGTGGAATATTTCACTAAATTTTGAAAACGAAAAGCATAAACGATATTTTTCAATGCGATGGAACTACGTTGTTGAGTTACAGTCACAGCGCATCCAGCGATGGCAACGTTACCAGTACTTCTCGGTCCACTGCCTTACCCAATAAGGTGGGGACGAGGGAACCACAAGTACAAGATTTCTTTCCTTGGCTCCCCTTGATTATGCATACAAATGCAGGCATGTAATACGGAAACCAGTGTCAGTTAAGATGGCGCAAAATGACATGCACAACAATAATACACGTCAGTTTGAGTGGATTTTTATATGCTTAACAGATTTTGTTTATGCTTTGAACACTTTGTAGGAAATCACCAGTGGAATAAAATGGTATTTTTTTATTAAGTAATATATAACTTGCCTGATCAGGCAGACCATTCAGACGGCCGGGTAGCAAATTTCATTGTGTCCCAAGCAATCGGACAAGAGATTTGTCGAGGCCTGGCCATGTCTCTGTTGCCCTGGTTTTGGCCCTCTGTTGCCCTGGTCTGGCCTTGGTGCCCTTTCAAAAGTTTTCCATAGACTTTAAGATTTTCCAATGAAAGTGCCCGCTTCAAAATGGAAATGGCTTGCTCTCTCAAGAATGAAATAACTGGCCTGCTACTCGTAGGGATTTCTGAATCATCCACAGATATTATTCCTTGCATTTGGCCAGCTGACCACTGTGAAGGTAGTATGCTGATACATTTTCTTTTCTGTTTTTTGTTTTTCCTTCAGCATTGGGCAGTTCACCAGCAGAGAACATGGTTAATCACCACGGTACAAATTCCCATGTTACAGATCATGAAAAACACATCAAAGCGGTAAGAAAACCTTCTTTTAATGCTAATGCGTCACTCTGATTCTCAATGTTCAACTCTTTTTGTGTGTGTAATGTTACAAACACGGTGCATCGTATGGATCGTACCTCAACATGCCTTGCTCGATCACAATCCCTAGAAAATGTTGCACAGTTAAATGTAGGCTTGTGGTCGATCCATTCTAAGCGTTATTTCAAACATGGTTGCTGGCTAAAAAGCATGGAGCAACTGGTCCCTGGTCATTCTTCTGTCAGGTTGCTACATGTTAAACTGCATGCAGTTTGGATAGCTGCATAAAATGTGATTTTTTTTTCCAAGTATGATTGCATCAAAATAGTTGTTATTTGACACATGCATGCTAAGCGTCCTTTCAAGCATTCAGCAGGCCATAATGTTAAAGGAGCGCGATCGCGCTCGCGCTCCTCCGCCCTCCTTAATGTTTTCCAAGGAGAGAAAAAAAAGCGCTCCTTACAAACTTAACAAGAGCATGTTTTTTTCTAATTGTTGATTAAAATAAGCTGCTTGAATGTTGTGAGTTGGCAGTGGCAAATGAGTCCTATCAAAGTCTGCTTTGATTGTGCGTGCGCGCTTGCTTGATGTTTACCACAGCCGGTCACACAAACATCTGAGCGGGGCCTATAGAATTTAACACTGGTGGCCGGGCCCTTGTACACTGCAGCTGAAGTAAGCCTGTGCGTTTACGGTTATTTATAAACAAAATTTAGAGTTATATAAATCGTTAACATAACCGCGCATGGGATCAAAGACATTGCGTCTTCAACACAGCATTTTGACTTCGCGCAATCACCCCGAAAAATAATCCCCCCAAAACAACAAAAACAAAACGAAATCAAGAAGAAAAAATCTTACATTTTACAGTAAAATACTCTTTTCATTCATCCAGGGTATCCTAATTTGGTAATTTTTGTAGAATGAAGCCTACACATTCTGTAGTTTTTCGTAAACAAACTAAACTTTACACGATATTGTGCTCCGTTGATCATCCTGTTGACAGAATGTGCATGCCTACCAGCAACGACAATTTTGTATTAGGTTTTAGAATGTGCACCAGCGATTATGATATTGCGCTTTCAGGGGAATAACGACTTTCCCTGTGCATGCGCAGAAACGTGAAGTCTCTTGTCAAGGCGTTTGTAACTTGGTTTTGTATGCTGTCGCGTGATTTCACCAATAGGTGGTGTTTACTCTCGCGCTGTCAAATTGTTCTAAAACGCTCTCTAGCGTTCAATGTTTCTTGCATTTATTTTCGCGCGCAAAGTAACGAAGACTACAAGCCTGTAAATTGGAATCGATATACAAACGTGTGTCGCACGGGCGTTGTGTACATCTTGATCGTTATGTGTTCAGCGTTTCGCGGCACTTTCGAGTGAATTTGTTTACGTTTTTCTTGAGTATGTGTTCATAAAACTTGGGTTTTGTTAGAGAGAGCAAAATCGCTCTGCTTAATTCACGTTCTTGATTTAAGGAGAGCAATTTACAGCTCTCCTCAGATTTATTAAAATGAAGGCCTGATTCAGAAGTTTTGAACAGGCATAAACGCAAAGCAGTCACTTTCTGGAGCCAGTCAGCATTGTTTGTCAAGTTGTCTCCCTTCAGGGGTTAGTGACGAGAGATATTGAGTGATACGGCGTGTTGCCCTTGGGAATGAGGCTGGCTATGTTGGGCTTTAATCTCTTTTACGCAGTCTTTATTAAGTTCATTGTCTGCAATCATCTGGGCCCAATTTCATGACTCTGCTTTATTGCAAAATTCTTCACTTCCGTACCAAAGAATGATGTGCTTTGTAGGGCTCCATAAGCGCAGAATTCTGCGGTTAGCAGAGCCATGAAATTGGACCCTGTTCTCCCATCCGAATCAGTGTAACCAAACCTAGGGCAAAATAATCTGATGCCTTATTGATACAGTGAGAATGGGTATTTACTAATTTTTGTTGGAAGATAGGGAACCTTACAAAGATGGTGGCAGAATGATAAAGGTCTAGAACATTCATTTCAGTGGTGTATGATCTCGTCGCGCCATTCTTTCCCAGAATGCCCTGCTCGGTCATAACCCCTGGAAGTGCTAATTTGAAACAGGCGTCGAAATAACTCGGCGCTATTAGCGCTTGGTCCCCAATAAAAAGCCCCTTGACCCTCTATTTCTACAACGCTTCCGGCGCTTAAAAAAACCCTTGGTCCCATTCTTACATGAACAGTTATAAAAAATAACTTTACACCCACACGGTTTGACAAGAAAAATTGTTTGACAAGTCTTGATAATTGCTAGATTTAATGTGGCCGCGATCGCGATTGCGATCATTTATTTCCAGTAAAAACACGCATGCATTATTATTAGTCTGGCTCTCATCTCCATGTTCCGTACAATAATAGGAAGGCGAGAAGGGAAACACACAACTTGAATTTCCAGGGGCAAAAGACGCGCGGTGGAGTCTAATTTTAACCTCGTTCCTGTAATATTTCTTGCAAAATGTTAACCTCGTACTCATAAACACATCGCTCTCACCACACAATTTTCCCAATGTGCGTTGTCGATCGATCTTAAATCACGAAGATTTCAGTTAAAAAAAAGTTCTATAAAACCGATTCTCAAATTATGAAACCATGCAAATTGCTGTTGATGAAAACAGGATTATTAAGGGCGGAAATTAGGGGAAAAGATCGTCCCAAAACGCAATTTTACAAACTTCACTTCCGTGTGGTTTTTTTTTTTTTTTTTTTCAACACTTGGAAAATTGTGTGCTTGTAAAAAAAACTTGCAGGCGACCCAAAACGTTGGTTGATTCATACATGCTGGTAGTTTTCGTGATTTTTGTGGGTGCCGGGGCCGGGTAACAGTGCAATATTGAATTATAAAATTAGTTCGGGAAAAGCCCTTAGTCCCAGGAGGATAGCTCCTGGGCCGGTCCTTTTTTTGCTAACCCAGGGGCTAAATTTGGCCCCGGTATGTTGGATGTCTATTTCTACCCCTGTTGAAATATCCAAATATATTGGATATTCAAATTAATCCTGTGGTTAATCCATTCTGTGTTAGAGATCAAAAGAGGCATGAAGTCATAGAGCAACTGGTCCCCTCCCAGTCCTGCTTGATCTTGTGATATGTCCAACTGTATTCAGTTTAAAATAACTGTATAAAAACATGATTCATTTGATGTGGATTGCGTCAAAGTACTTGGGAACGATTCATAGCAAAATCATAATTTTGCATAGCAGTTCATACATTTTGCGTAGCAAATTAAAAAAATGCTTAAATAATGTAAATATGTTAATTTTTGAAACCTTTTTTAAGTTAGTGTGGTTTCCAGGCTGAATTTGGGGAAATGCTATGTTGAGAATGCTGTGCGCCTGCTCCATAGTGGATAGTACGAACAGCCTTTCAGCATGTGCAGGGGTTTCACTTAACTTTTGTTTTCACTCGTCGGCCGGACGAGTCAACCAAAATTTTGGGTCGCCCGGAAGTTTTTTCTCTAGCCCACATGTATTAATGCACACAATGATTCGAAGCGTAAAAAAAAAAAAAAAAGACCACGGAAGTGAAGTACGCAAACTTGCGTTTTTGGACAATCTTATCCCTTAATTTCTGACCTTATTAATACTTTTTTCATCAACAACCGTTTTCATGGATTCGTGATTTGATGATCGGTCTTATAGAACTTCTTTTGCAATGAAAACTTCATGATTTAACCATGGAGAAAGGCCTCGATGATTTACAATGGCCGACGACGCACATTGGGAAAGAAATATGTGGCGAGAGCGATGTGTTTTAAAATGAGTATAAGGTTATAATTTTGCATGAAATAATAACAGGAACGAGGTTGAGATTTGACTCCATTGCGAGTCTTCCAACCCTGGAAATTCGTGTTGTGTGTTTCCCCAGACTGTTATGTGCATGTGTGTTGTGGAGGGGGGTGGTGGCGGTATTTGTCTACACTTTGAAATAAACAAACTCACCACACCATGGGTTCAGAATACTCGAGTTTATTGGTCTTAAACTGAAAATAGTTAGCGATGCACAGGCAACGACTAACAATTGTATACTGGAAATGAACGATCACGATCGCGGCCACATTAAATCTAAAAAATATCAAGACTTGTCAAACCATTTTATGAACTTAAAATCTTTCTTTGGGATATTACCACTGTAGGCCTACCCCTCAATTATTGTGAAAAGGAAAACAAAATTGACTCGCCCGGCGGGCTCGTAAAGGAAGGCTTTTGACTCTCCCGCCGCTGTTTTCACTCACATTTGGCGACCGGGCAACCGCTAAGGGAAAACCCTGCTTTGTTCCATTGATTCATTGTGACATGAAAATACAAAAGTCATGTCTCCCGGCATGAATCTGGGGAAAACTTGGCGTGCCAACTCGACATCCAGAGTCATCTGGTTAAGGACCCAATGACTATAAAGTTATTGTTTAAAATAAACAATAATTTTATAGTCATTGCATCCAGGGGTTATGATCGAGCAGGGTATTCTGGGAAAGAATGGCGCGACGAGATCATACACCACTGAAATTGAGAATGTTCTAGACCTTTATCATTCTGCCACCATCTTTGTAAGGTTCCCTATCATTTCATAGCATACAACTGTCAATGTCATACTTGGTTTAACAGGCCTCGAAATTACCGACGGCAATTGCCGTCGTTGCCCTGTGCCATTGCCGCGATGCCCTCGAAATTACCGACAATTCAGGGCAATATATTGCCGGTCCCCTTTTTTATCCAACTGCCGTCGGTGCCCTTTAGTAAATATGAAACTTGCATATTAAATGTCCGCTCTCACGATTACATTTTTATGGTTCGGAGAACCGTTGAAAATTCACTCGAAAGTTCCGCGAGATACAGACCACATTGCGATCACGATGTACACAACACAATAAAGAATAAAGAATAAATGGACCCAGATTTTTGAATTTTTGCGTATGCACGCTGAATTGAAACAGGGTCCTCTGAATATTTTTACTTGGTGGTTATATTCGGTTTTAAAAGCCCTACTGTGCAATCTGGGGCATTCTAATAGTGTTATCTTAATGATATTTGTGAATTTGGTCTTAAGTTTACGCCCCCCCCCCCACACACACAACAAAATAAATTTTAAAAAAATTAGTAGAATAAAAATCAAATATCATTTTAAAAATAAATACAAAATAGTAATAAATAAATTGAAAATCAATAAATGAAAAAATAAAATAAAAATGTTTTCATGACGGCCCTAATTTGCACGTATCGACACGCAATTCATGTGCATCACCCGATACACTACATGTAGATTGTGCATGGGGGAAAACCCTGCCCAGAGTGGTAGTGTCAAATGTGTGCAAGTCAACATCAGTTGTTGGAATCGGTGATTGTTTTCTACATATATTGATTGGAGGTTGATTATCGCATGAATGTTGATGTTGTTACAGATTCTGGCCAAAGCCGGTGAGTGGACTGAACACACCAGTTCCTCGGGGAAAAAGTATTACTACAACTGCAGAACCGAGGTTTCTCAGTGGGAGAAACCTAGAGAGTGGCTTGAAAGGTGAGACTGAGACACAGGTCACAAGAGTTTCACCCCAGGCTTGATCTTCTTACTATTAAAATTCCCTACTTGTTTTCCTCTCAGCAACATTGATTTAAAAACATCAGATTTATTATTGTGTTCCCATTTATACTGCATTTATTTATTTATTTATTTTCCTAGACGATCGGCACCATACTAAATTTATGCAATTGTACACAATTTACTTACACCGAGGCCCATCAAACAGTTTGTGACGCCCCACACAAAAATCAGGCACATTTCGGAAATATTGAAATGGCATTAAAAGTGAAGACAACCGAAACACCAGGCTTGATATCAATGTGATGTAATGTCCTAAAACTTCTTAGAGGTTGAGAAATACTTGCATTATTGAGAAGACCTTGTGCACATGACATCATCGATCAGTGCAGTCTTTTTGGTGATCACCAGTGCGTATTTTTTAGTCGCATTAACTGTTACAAATAGCTGGCGTTCGAGGCAAGACGTAATATTGAGCCAATCACCGAACAAAAACAAATCTTACGATTACACTAAAGTAGGCCAACACACGTTTCATTTTACAAAATAAAATCTTCCTTGTTAACTCAAACTACAGAAAACCTTTCTTATGAAAGTAAGCTTGGTAGGTGTGCATTCATTAGGGGATATAGGCCCAAAGAGTTCTCAGTTTCCGGAAATTATAACAAAGTTCTCGCTCAAATATTTATGATAAATTTCAACCTCTTGTACTTTTCTTGTGTGGAAGTGATCACCAAAATAGCTGTTTTAAAAGCATGTTGCAAGATGTGACGTAGATGCACAAGGTCTATAGGTCCTAAATAGGCGTTCAAAAACTTATTTCCATCTATTTGATGATCAAAGAAACCCAGTTTTGAGGTTTGGAAAGAAATGCCTGGTTTTGGCAGGGAGTGTCACATTTGTTAAACGGTGTAAACAATGGATGCTTACTTACAATGCATACAAAACTCTCTAAAGATTGAATATTTTCCAGCCTTGAGCTTCTCTCAATAAGAAAAACAACAAAAACATGTACATGATTTGTTTTCAGAGAGAAACTTCAGAGAGCTCTCGGAGCTAAGGAAAGACCCGCTGCCAAAGATTCACCTAGACCAGCTCAAAGTGGAAATGCAACACCTTCAAAACGTGAGTTCTTAATTAAATCTGTGATGGAATAAGACTTGGTGGGGGTTTTTGAAAAGTGTGTCCTCTTTAAACCAGGGGACAATTTTATAACGGCTAGCTTACTTTAGCAAGCGTATTTCACAGGTTAGCAAGAAAATTAGGCGGCTTGCGGGCTCACCGTGGATTTGCATTGTTTTGTTATTCATTTGCTTACAGTAAGCGCTGGAAGGTTAGCATGCCTTTTTCCATGCTTATGGGTAGCAGAGCTATGAAATGGAAATTACCTCAAAATCATTCGTTAAGCAGCTCTTTGAAATTGGGCCCCAGTTGTAGCTTGAAATATCGGTCATTAGGTTTGCCTAAAAATGTGTGTTCTTTTTCGAGAGGGAAATTATTTTCTCTTTGATATAGTCAGATTTTTCTCTCAAATCTAGGCTTTTTCTAAAGCAGAGATGTTAAGGTAATGTTAGCATTTTTTAAATCCCATTTTTAATTGAGGCACTCCTTCTACAAAAACTCTTTCAAAGCAACATTATTGTCAACTATTTTGTTTATAGCTGATGCTAACAACAAGCATTCCAATGAGTCGGCCAGAGAAAAACCAACGCCGTCCCCTCTATTGCATCAACAACAACAGCAAGCCAATAGATTTCCAGAACGATCCTCTGGCAAGACCCAAGAGAGATCCTCATCCAGACCCCAAGGCCAGGAGAGACCGGCAACCACCAGCACCAGCACACTCACCCGGTGCCAGAGCACAAGCACCACCAGCAGCAGCAGCAGCAGCAGCAATAGTAGCCAGAAACGGCCTTTACAGTCTAACCAAACACCTTATAGGAATGAAGGGGTGCGCACGGAACGGGACCGGAGACAGCAAGACGGGGAGTACCGGGAGCATAGAGAACAGTCTAGTGTTAATGATAAAGCACGCAGTGGGGGCACTCCAAGCGTTGTGCAACCTAGTGGCGCTGCTTGCCCCGGTGGCCCCGGTGGCAGTGTTAGTGGACTTTCCTTGGCCACGGACATTTATGGTAGACTTAAACCTCTTGTCTCCTACCAAAAGAGTGATAAAGACCGCACAGGTGAGAAAGAAAACAAATTGTTACTCTAATCGACAAGTGAAATAACTTAACTTATTGACCTTTATCACGCTATTACTATCTTTGTCTTGTTATCTGCTAGACTGGTCCCCTGTCTTAACCCGTAAGGATAGAGAAAGGCACTGGTCTTACAAACACAATGGTTTCATTGGATAGACATACATGTAATGACAGACTGTGTAGTGCACGCATAACACAACTACCAGACCGATACTACACACACAGCATTTTGGCATGTTAAATTTAAGCGGGTCAAGGCAGGCAACCAGTACGTTCTAAAGGCCAGCATCTGGCGTTGTTCATGCGCCTCGATGTGCGACGTTAGATCTTCGGGCTAGTTTCCTGCTTGCAATGGGAGACTTGGAGACACTAAGCCAAAGCAGACATACATAATGCTTTTTAAACAGACGAAGCAGCCCTCAGAAGAATTTGCATTTTATAATCTCTGCTTACCATAAGCAACGCAAAAGGCCTGCTAAATTACCAGCAGTTATTGAGTGCAGACTTGAGTGACACAATAATTCAAATCAATCTCGAACATGTACAGGAGACATAACAAAAATTCTTGATCATTTTTGAAATGGAACTTGAGCATACAAAAACTTTCCTGCTATATAATCACAGACATTTGCTTACAGGTAAACAGATTTGAAGCTGGGAAGGGTAATTTTCCATTGTTTACGAAATTCTGAGCATGTGCACATTTCCAAGAACAATTGATTAACCTGGTACATAAGTAAGATTTGAAACTTTGCATGGTGGGAATACGATATGGAAAGGTTTGCGGTGACACCATGTACATGTAATAATCTCTCTATGTGAGTTGGGGGTGGTTCTGAAAAGAACCGTTGGTTTCAACTCGTTGAAACGAGAGAGTTGAAACCAACGGTTCTTTTCAGAGTTGAAACCAACGGTTCTTTTCAGAACCACCCCCAACTCACATAGAGAGATTATTACATGTACATGGTGTCACCGCAAACCTTTCCAAACCTGGTACATGTATTTCTGGTGCCACCTAGCATTCCCAAAAGCCTGCCACTGCAGTCATGAAAACAGATCCTCATTAGAGTTGGGATGTTTAATCTGTTAACCGTTTAAACATAAACAAACGGTGAAATCCGTTTGCAAATTTCCTTAACGGATCGTGCGCAATCTGCAGTTTGCGCTCTGCAGTTTACGCTCTGCAGATTGTGCAAATTCGTAGAATGCACTCAACACGCAGTGCCATGTACACTTGTGATCGCTGTGCACTGAGTTGTCGGCGTGTCATGGCCGAGCGGATAAGGACACTGAACTCAAGCTCTGGTGTTTTTTATCAGAAGAGCAGGCCTTAAATTACACATTTTTTAGGGCAAGGCCACTTTGGCCTTGGAGCAAGCCAAACTTTGGAGGGCACCAAGGCCAGTAGATAGGGCACCAAGTTCAAAAAATTAAAAATAGAAAAGGCACGAAGGCCATTAAATTATGGGTTGTAAAACAAAATAAAACCATAATGCATGACTTTTTTGTTTAATTATCAATTAAGAAAATACTATCTTTATTTCATAAACAAACTGTAAAACTATAAGCCATCAGATGTCTACACACTTTCCAGGTTTAATAGAACACTATACCCGCTCCTAATGGTCACAAAACCAGGTCATAAAACCACAAAGACACAGCGCGCGCACTCTCAGTAGGAGTGTCAATCATTCTCCCAGCCAGAATAGGGCTGGATAGTGTATGGGGCTAACATTAAATAAAGAAAAGGATCGTCAGGTTGTTTTTTTTCCTGTCCGCTTCGTTTTTGTAGAAAATGTTTTTTTGTTAATCGTTGACAAAACTTCAACTGGGGAAAAAAGTTTAAGACAACACTGAAAATGTATGTAAATATTGAACATATATTGAAAAAGGGCACGACGGCCAACGGGGATAAAGGGCAGAAGCAATTATGGCTGTGAAGAAGGTAATTTTTTGAGGGGCACCACGGCCAGTTACAAGGGCATCGACAGCACTGGCCATCGTGGCCGCCGTGTTATTCGAGGCCTGGAAGAGTGTGGGTTCGAGTCCTGGTCAAGACACTTGTGTCCTTAAGCAAGACACTTGACCATTATTGCTGCATCCTTCGGATGGGATGTAAGCCGTAGGTCCCATGTGTTGTGTAATGCACGTAAAAGAACCAAGTGCACTTATCGTAAAGAGGAGGGGTTCGCCCCAGTGTTCCTGGTTTGATCGGCATTATATTGCGCCACAGCACCTTGTAAACCATTACATGGTGCTATGTAAAGGAATTGTGCTCATACTTCAAAACGTAGCTCCACATCTAGAGTGAAATTTTCTCAGAATATAAATATAGTGCACACATGCACAGTTACTTCTTTGTACAGTTGTGAGACCGTACATAACCCCTGCAGTAGACTGGTTTTAACTGGTAGCTCAACTCGCTGGAAAATGTTACTAAGAGTAGGAGGGTTAAAATACTGTTTTACTGTGACCCATTTCAGCATTCACGCCATGCTTCTTAATGGAAATTGGTTCTTAAAGTGCTCTCTGTGTAGTTGATGGACTACTGAATGCTTCTTCTTGATTCATCAATTTGTATTTTATCGCCTTTCCAGCATCCACGGAGTCACCGCGAGTAAGAACCACCCCATCCCCAGGCACACCGACAGCTACCCCTTCTCCCTTGCTGACGAAGCCGCCACACAATAACCAGCAAAACCAACAAGGTCTCCACCCACCAGTTGCTCACAAGTTATTCTCAACCCACTCTCCGTCGCTAGACAGACACGGCCATCCCCACCATCACAGTGACAGGCTGGATGAGGCTTTTGAGAGTAAGTTCTCACAGATTGATTTTTCTGCTCCCCATGAGAATTCATTGCCCAGAGAATGTTTCCCCTTCATCCGACAAGCGTTTCAGTCTCGACTCTATGCTCACTTTGTATACAATGCATGGTACTTCAAGGTGTTCTTCAGCTTTGTTTATGTCCAATTTGCATGAAGTGTCGCACTCAACTTCAATTTCTACAGCTCTTCTCAAAACTCCAAATTGTTCGGCTGGTAAAATCTTTTTGACATCCCATGTTCAACATTTACAACCCATTTTTGTCACAGGATACTACCATTTTGCAAGAAAAATGTATAGTTCCAAATGAAAGGTACAGCATTTCTACCACAAGTTGCAAACTCTAAAGGTGATTAGCTGGTTTCCTTTTTCAGAAACCTTAAAACAAATAAAATGTTCTATTTGTTGTCAAGTTTCAATGACGGTGTCTAAGCCAGCCTCTTTTCTGGAAAAAAAACCCCCACAAACACTCTTGACTACCTTGAAACTGATGCCAACCTTTGAATGACTTTCCAAACAGGTATTGATACTAAAAGTCTTCATCTTCAAACATATTTTCTTTTTCCCTGTTCAGGATTATCCAACCAGTCTCCTGTCTCGGTAGCGTCTGTCTCGGATCTCTCCTCCCCAGCCATCTCGCAGGTGTCCCCGCGCAACCAGTTGTCCACGACCCCACTCCAGTCCCACTCGCAACCTCAGCCCTCGCCGCAATCAAGGAGTAACTCCCAGTCGAGAAGTAACTCTCAGTCGTCTCAATCCAAAAGTAACTCTCAGTCGCACTCCAAGGGGGACTCGCGAGCAGACACGCCAACCTGTCTCGCTCGCGAGTCTGCAGTCAAGTTGAGCCAGGAGTCCTTAGATACCAAGCCGGAGGTGTTGGATTCTGAAGAGTGCATGTCGGTTGGTGAAGCTCTGCCAACAGGGGATAGTAAACAACCAAGCCCAGTTTCCTCAAGGTAAGTTATTAAAGCTCTACATTAGGCCTTGGCGACTAGTGAAATTTACTACCCGACTAGTCGCGCTTCAAATAGTCGGGACTTCAACACTAGTTGCAACTATTTGTTTATTTCCCAAGATGCAAGATGCAAGATGGTAAAAATCATGCTGAAATGTGAAGTATGCCCTGCAATGAACACCATTGCAGTAAGCAATTCTTTTGATGCAACAAAACATCAGAGCATACAATGACAATTGCCATAATTTCTATCAAATTTATAACAAAATATTTGCTAACCAAAATGACACCCACCCCACCTTGTGCCTTTGATGGTTAACGAACCATGGAGATATAGAAAATACAGCAGCAAGATCGAACAACATGGTGCCATCGAATTGAGCGTGCCAAGCTTCGTTCATTCATTGTACAGGATTATTCTGTTATTCATTAGGTAGTTTTGCCCTGCCAAATTTTATCAAGTTTATTGAAGATTCAAAACTTGTCTTGTAATTTTTTATAAATATAGTCCTCAACTAAGTTAAATAACCTGAAATTCTTTAAATGTTTGACCTCTGCTACTGCGCTTATTGTTAAATTTTAAAAGTAAATTGACTGGGCGAACGTGATTGCTGAAAAGATCTACCTGCAAAAAGTTAGCTGTTCCGTCCGACCCGCACGCAATATTTTGTTCTGTAACACGAGGATTCTACTGTGTGATTACGTCACAATTTCAAACAATTTTCAGCTTTGACTTTTATTTATTTATTTATTTTATTTCCAGCAAATAAAACAGCAAAGAAAACACTGTGATTGTGATAACCATTGAATAAATGATGAATTATATTATAGTTAATAAACACAACTAGAAAGTCAGCACTCATCCCATTCGTGTTTACTGGGAAAGAACACAATGCATCCCCATACTATAGAGCTGTAGTTGATCTTGCATAAAATAATGTGCACCACTACGGCCGTGTTACCTACACGTCATTTGAGAACTATCCGAATTATTTATATGTATCCGCGCCTCTTGTGGATATCCGGATTGTTAAAAAACTAAAACTGCGATTTTGATTAGCAACAGCTAGCCGCGGATATTCGGATATTCAAAGTATCCGCCCAGGCTTAATGTGCATGTATAAACATGGAGCAATAATGGTGGTTTTGTCTTGAGGTATTGTTTCATATGTACATCATGTCGTCATGAACCACTCATTTACATGTAGTACATGCAGCAAATAATCCTGACTATTTTTTCAGTAGTCGTGGCGGCAGTAGCGACTCAACATAGCAATCAATAGTCGCGACTTTGACACAAGTCACACTAGTCACCCAGGCCTACTCTACATTTCTTATCTGTGGTGATCTGGAGGTTCAGGAGGGTCTGTAAACCTCCAAAATGTAGTATCCTGTATATTCAGGGAGTTTGATCTCCCATCCAAGAGGAGACCACTTTCCGTTTTTTCGACTGTTGTGTTTTCTTCATAGATTCATGTAATAGAACTAGATGGAGCACTTGTTATTACACACACGTAATAGCACTGTCCCACCATGGACATGAATCCCTATGAGTAAATTACTTACAGATGTCCACTTACAAAATGTTGGTTGCGTTAACTTGTGCATGACCTGTATTATACGATGGATCAGCACCATTTTCTCACCACTGTGGCCGTGGTTCGATTCCCAGCTGGAGTCATATGTGAATAGAGTTGAGCTTGGGTTCTCTCCTTTGCCATGAGGGTATTTATAACCTACCAAAATCAAACACTTTCGATCTCTGCTTGTGCTCCATGGTCATATATGGGTCATTGTGCTGGCTGCCAAAGGCACCTTTACATACATGTACATGTCTGCAGCTCGACCACGTTGTAGTTTCTCAGCTGCGAGTTACGATGATTAGAGTCCCAAATTAGTAATATTATTTTTGTAAGACAAATCTTGTGCTTTCAAATTTAGGTCTGTGATTTTTCCTGACTTCTGGTTTTTTATTGACCTCCCACATTGGCCTTAAGATTTTCTAAAAAGAGGTCACCTTGCTATCACTGAAATGATAGACTCTGCTCTTGTTTTGTGAAAACTTGTGCTAATATTTTAATATTGGTATCCAATTTGTCATATTTGCAAATCTCTTGTAGAATATATTCTCTGTGGTGTGAAATTCTGTTTCCTACTTTATTTGTTGATGTGTTTCATTGTTAATTATTCCCTTAGTCCGACACCAAGCCAGACCTCGAGCCTATCAGGAACGGGCGTGGCCAGCCTACCGACCACACCCCAGAAACCTGCAGTGGCCACATTAACACCATCATTAGCATTGTACCATGAGGAAACCTTAACCAAGCATATGTCAGGCTGGCCCTCGGAGATTCTGGAGAGACAAGTAAGAAACCATTTGTTTACTTGATATTGTTTCTTAAAGGAGCACGTTGCCTTCGGATAAGGCGCTTTGGGCTTTAAAAAGCATTTGTTTTGAAATGATATGGTTTGGAAAGATATTTTAAAAGTAGAATATAATATTCACATAAATATTCCTTGAAGTTTTGTGGTTTTAATGACAGAACATGGTCCGCTATTTTGTAGAACCAAATTATTGACTTCACAATATGGTGGATCGTATGTTCTGCTGGTTATATTTCATGAGGCAAATTTATGTTTTTTTAATCACTACTCACTAATTACAACACACTGTAGGTTTTTGTTGTGCATGAACAACTTTAAAAAGGATAATGAGGAATTCCAAGCAGCAAAATTTAGACAATTTCAGACAATGGGTCCCTTTAAGGGAATGCTCTTAATTGAAGTACTTAGATAAATTGTACAAGAACATAAATTAACTTTCCTACTCTTGTTAAGGTTTACCAGGGAGTTGGAAATGAAATAACACCCAAGCAGATCCTTGTCATTTGATTGGAGGATTATAGACACAGCAATAGACTGTGCAAGTCTCGCGCATATTTGAACTTCCGGGACCATTGTGGTCCCAACCATATGGAGATTTACGTGGGCAAGATTTTGTTTTGTCAACTATTTTAGTTTAACGTGGTTTATGACCAAGAAAAATCTATATGATGTTGGGAATGTAATACTTAGTGATAAAAAATAGGAAAGTAAAATAAATTCAACAATATTACGAAGAAAACCCCAGAATTAAACTTGACCTCAGCTTCCCGTTGCTGCAAAAAAATAAGAATTTTGTGCTCACCTCCGATCACAAAACTTATGTAAACGCTTGTTTTGGATGTGCGATGATAATCGCTAGATGCTGTAATTGCAACGCGAAGCCCTTTCCTAGCAGTCTATGGTTGTTGAGGCGTCAGCGTCCTCTATAAAATGCGTCAAGCGTTAATTTAACGCCCGTGTGACCATCGCGAATCCGCGTAAGGGGTTTCTAAAAAGTTAAGATCAACTAAGCATCCTAGTCCCAGAGTTTTAATTTTGCTTCAATAATAATTAACAAATAATTTATTATAAACACAAAAGCTGATTTTATTAACATGTAATGAGTGTTTTTGTTGTTCAGATTTTATCATTCAATATAAGTTAAAACAAAGATTTGATTTAAATTTGATTTTTTTTGTTCAGAAGGGGTTGTTTTTTTAGAAAGTTAAAAAATTTGAATGAACTTATTAATTGAAAAAAACATGGTTCTGCATAAAAATAACGAGGACGTGGAGACGACTTTTGGGCATACAAATAAAGCACTATATAAGAACTTCAGAAAAAAATGTTCTTCGTTTGATGTGTTTTCTCGTTTCGATATGCGCGAGACTTGCACAGTCTATACAAAAGGCCCTCTACTGGATGCAAGACAGCGATCTTGTACATTTTGTTTGTTCTTATACTTATATAGGTCTAACCTTCAATCAAATGACAAAGATCTATTTGGATGTTATATGAAAAAAATAATGAATATCTTACATTGACACAATGGGGAGAATATTTCCATTCGTTAAAACATGGAATGTGTCATTCTACTTCGCCTTTTGAATAGAACTTTCCATCTTTCAACACATTCTCACCATTGCACTCATAATATACATTCATTATTGATCTATTTAACGGTATTGGTTGTGTGTGTTGGCACAACTGTGCACAGAACTATCTTTGTACTATGGAGACTCATTCACCATATTGATATCATATTAAAGGCTGGCATATTTTATCTGTGCCGGTTACAAGGTTACACGGTTAACCGACCGATCATCCGGTTACACGTTTACATCTTTACGGTTCGGATAAACGTACAAAAATTCACTTGGAAGTGCCGCAAAAAGCTGAACAAATAACGATCACCGAACTGTCAGACAGTAGGAGAGTTAATTAAATGTGTTTACAGAAGGGCCACCTTTTACTCCTTTTTATATGAGAAGACATTCCAAAATGAACTTCCTTCCTTGACTCATCTCGGTGGGGTTCTTGGCTAGTATAGTGATTAATTTGGCTTTTCTGAGAATCCTTGCCTTCACAACCGAATTAATAAACAAAATTATGAAAAAATTATTAGGAAAGCCTGCATAAGAAAAGTTACACCAAGAAGAAATGAATATATGTGGATACATGTTTTCTACAATGCGCCTGCCAAGTCTGTAAATGTAGCAATAGACCTTGAACTTCACTCCTGGAGGGACATCCAGCAATTTTCCTCTAGTAAGGGCCAGTTCTGTGAGGAAAATTTAAGTTTGTTTGGTAACTTTCCAAAGGGCACCACAGCAAAAGCACAGGGCACCATGGCAATTGCTGTGGGTTAATTCGAGGCCTGTAGCAATGATACACCAGGCCTGTAGACAAATGGATTGGGCCTCAACCGGCAATACAAACTGTAAAAATGTACTGCTGGTTAAAATCAATTCAAAAAATGATTGCCTGTATAGGCCTTGCGCGTAAGTTTTTTGTGAAGTACATAGAGCCCACCAGGTTAGTAAACTGTGCATTTTACTTGCCCCCAGGAAGTATAAGTAGCCCAGATTTTAAACTTGTACTGTCATAAATGTATCTTTCTGATGTAGCAATGGTAGCGATCTCAACCAGTTTATTGGTCAAATGAAGTACATTCACACACTCAAAAGTAATGTTAACACCCCAAAAATGAATTGTTATTAACAAGTAGGTTAGTAGCCCACGAGCAAGTTGAGAAGTGGTGTTTATTAGCCTATAGCAGTTTCTACTAGACAAAGCTTGTGTTAATGGCAAGCCCTGCCTGTAGAACATTTTCCGTGCCACAAACCCTTTTAAGCGATTGCTCATATTTTCATGATTTTGTGTGTTTTGTCGACAGGCCCAAAGACTGTTTGAAGAGTCCCACACACTCGGTGCAGAACTCTGTGCACAAGTTTCGGCAGATCTCAAGTTTGCGAGGTCATTAGTTAGGGCATCAGAGATCCAAGCAACACTCCAAGAGCAGAGGTGAGCAACTCAGTTGTTACATGTAGTTCAGGGTGATCTCTCGTCCTGAGTCTAAGGTATCAAGAGTCTATGCTTTGACATGCCCAAGGTTCAATTTATTATAGCATGGGGTGTGTGCATCTTTGAGTAAGGCTGTGTCTGATATAGAGGCTGTGGCCGTTGCTAAGGGTGTTGCTATGGCCGTTGCTATGGGATTCCAATGCATTTTCGGATGTTAACATCAATAATAACTAGTTTTTATATAGCACTTTATCTACATGTACGGGCGTCTCAAAGCACTTATCATCATTATTTCCAGACAGGTTTTTGAAGTTGTTGAATTTTTAGACCCATGTTTGCAACACCTTAAGCAGAGATTCCAACATACACGATTTAGGCATACATGTAGCAAATGGGTTGTGCTACATTTAGTCCCTCCATGTTGCAGCTCTCTCAATACACAGTTCTGGGTTAAGACATCTGCTCTAGAATGCGGGTGTCGTGGGTTCGAATCTCACCCAAGTAGTCTGTGGATTTATTATCCGCACAACTCTGGAAAGCACAAGAGTATACAGTGCAAACCAAAAATCATATTCTACTGAGTAGTTATGATTATTTATTATCTGTCTGTGGCCTTGTATCTTAATTTCTATTTCTTACTCACTCTTTTCGTTCCCAGGATACTATTTCTACGGCAGCAAGCAAAGGACTTAGAAAAACTACGAAATGAGAACGCTTACATGACATAGTATTAGCCTCAACGGCAGCTGTTGTAACTGCTTGGTAATTGTATATAATTATATAAACGAAAATGTAGGAAGGTTTACTCCATGCAACATCACATACACTCATCGTAACATGTTTATTTCTTCCTGCCAGACTATAGGATTGGAAAGACGGCAGGTGGTTAGGAGGCCCTTTTATCTCTAAAATGTTTTCAATAATTACGGTAAAATGCTTGCTATGTGACTGTTTCCAGTAAGAGCCTTTTGTGAGATTGAAGTACATCTTTGATTGCAGATTACACAAAACTGCCCCGTGGCGTGAACTGATTGTCCATGACAAGATTTATGTCGGATGAAATCGGTAGCATGACACCAGAAAAAAATAGCTATTAAAAATTTCAGATTTTCATCACAAAAACTGTTTTCCTTGATTACCATATTCTGCAAGCTTTCTACACATTGAAAAAACTATGTGGATGGAGAGAGATTTAATTTCAACATTTTACTGCTATTGTAGCCCAAGCAAACATTTTTGTTTCTTGTGTTCCAGCGTGCGCTCAAACTTAAGATAAAGGCAAATATTTTGGGAATGAAAAACCCTGATCACTATTTTCTGCGGATCAATTCTGTGAACTTGGGCCCAGGGTAATGTACGCCTCAGTCTCGGTGACCTTTGTGTATCTTCCAGTCTTTGATCATTCATGTATTTTCAGTCACCAAAGATGTACATGGTTTTAAAGGGATTGGACCTAATTTCGTAAAGCTGTTACGCAGATTGCTGAACTCATATGCTTGCTTAGCAAAAAAAGAACCCCTCAAAAAACAAATTGGCTGTCCACCCATGGTGACACTACACATTTCGTAGCTTTTTGACAGGTAATATGTTTCTAAAAGTTTGTCTGCTTAGCAGTATTATAAAACTTGGGGCCAAGCCATAGGCAGAACGCTTACTTTTGAGTGTCAATGAGTTATGAATATTTTCAACTTGGATGTGATTGTTAGGTATGGCTTAAGAAAGCAAATTTTTCTGTTGTTTAGTGTGTTTGTTGGTACAAGGAGAAAACAAAAACAGCCCATGCCATTATTGTCTAGCCAACCTGTTTTCTTTACAATTACTCGGGATAGACCTTGTGCAAGCGTTACAAATCATCAATATGCTTTCCATATCAGGATGCTGGTCAAAGGACCTAATATTTGTGATATCTGTCAAGATTTAAAGACAAAGTACAGGGGGGGGGCGTTTAAAATATGAATTGATTCAATCTGAAAGCTAACCAATTTTTACGTTTGTACCAGTAATAAAGTCCTCCAGGGAAATATCTCAGTATGAAATAATATTGTCAAAGTCGAGAAAATAGCAATTAAAGACCCCCCCCCCCCAAAAAAAAAAAATAATAATAATAATAATAATAAAATTTAAAAAATAATATCACTATTGCTTATTTCAACAAGCAGACATGAACATGCACAAAATCCCTTACAAAAGATAAACAATTTTCCATTGTGTCCACTAAAACATGACTACCGGTGAGATTGATTCTGCTCTTCCAATAAACAATGCTATACTTTCCCTTTCACGAGCAGGAGCCATTATATCTCTTTTACAAAGTGCTTTAGTAACATCTCAATTATCGCCACATGCACAAGGTCTATACTTACCACTCTTCAAATATTACAACTAAGTTCTTTAGGTTTAGAAGGTAATCAAAGCAGATTAAGATTCAAGTCTCTTAACGCATGGTTGCCAATCATTTTGGGATGCTCCGTGTGATGGTTCTGTGGGAAAATTACTCATGATGGACCTTCTTCAAACTGCTGCCAAGACAGCATTACATATGAACACAGTGCTCATTTGAAAAGGTCTACATGTACATCACTTTTGTGCACCATTTTGTTAAAAGAAGTAAAGCTGTCATCAAAGGGAGAAAGAGATAGTCCACATTGTGTCCAAACCTGTAGTTTTTTATTTCTGGTGATGCACATAGTCTGTAAACCTTCTGAATTGTAATATCTGGGAGGTTCTGGGTCTGGAATAAGGCCGGGCTGTAGGTTTCAGGAAGTTTCACATTAATTGTCAAATCTCATCCCTGTTTACAAGGAGTCTGACCAAAATGACCAGGGCTGATCAAACTCAGCTTAGATGTCCCTGCTAGGAGCTATCTAGTAAAGTTCTCCAGTCTTTGGTCAAAAGACACCCAAGTGTTTCGGCAACATTCAAATATTGGGCAGTTTGTCCCATGCAGTAACAAAAACTATCAAATTCCAAACCAAAACAATTTGATACAAAACGGAGATATAGGAGTGGTTTTAAGATAAATATGTATATTAGTGGCACCACCTCCTGTTAAAAGATATCCTAGATTTCACCCCACTAATTACACTAAGCTATCGAAGTCGGACTAACCCCCTTGTCCAGTAGCTGTAGAAAACTTACATTTAGCATGGGGAGGTTTTTTATTGTCGAGTAAGAAGGTCAAGTTTTCACTCAAAAGTCCTTTATTGACCCACTGACTACAGATAAGGTACAGCATGAGTTGCCTGAGCAAGACCAGCTTGCCACATTAAAAAAAAAAAGTAATAGGCTTCTATTTTTTGGAGACAAAATAATTTAGGAGAAAGGTAGATTGCTCGTCACTTCTTTCCAGGAAAATATCTCATAAAGTGCATTTTTCAGTGAGCTTCCCTGTTGGCTTTCACAGTTTGCTTGTTTAACATCCCCCTCTGTGGCATTCCTGTACACATTCAATTTATTAAAATTGTGCAAAACGAGGAATGATTGGGGGGGAACTTGACTCAAGTTAAAAGTTTACATTACTTTATGCACCTGTAGTACTAGCAGTCAGTTTTGCTAGAATGCTGTACCTTATCTTTAATAAATCGTTGAGCTGAGCCACCGCAGTGGCTCACAGTTTATCTACATTAGGTATTATTTTTACATTTTTTTAAAAAATATATAGTCTTTGCTCAGTTCATGGGACATTTTTTTTCCACATGGCCTGCCCAAACACACGCTATCTGTAATCCATTAACTTAATGCATAACAGTAATACTATACTGAGTGCAGACCTCCAAATACAAGAATGTTGCTGTTTGAGTGTCTCCTAAATACAAACACAATCAAAGTATTGACTGTGTCCGTCACACTGCGGCCATCTAAGGGTCGTCCACAGTTTTCATCACTTTCAAAATCGTACAGAGAATACTACTTCTTTAAGAAACCCTTCCCATAAATTACTACTTATTAACATCTCTTATGCTTGTCAGTATCATTGTAATGGTTACCACCCCCCCCCCCTCCTGTCATAATCAACATGATTGCTTGCTAGATGTTTCAAAAATATTTTCTTTTTATTTCCGCTACTAATTCTACTGTAGTATTACAACAACTTCTGAACACTTTCAAATTCACCCACTATACACCCCCCCCCCCAATCTATCGTAATCTTTGTATGACGATGAAAACGTTGGACGGCCCTTTAGTCAGGTTTCTGACGAAGATGCCTCTTTGACTGGACCCCACTGCTTTCCCTCTGAGCATCAGGCCGTTTCTGAAATAAAGGTTGTGGCTTGAATGCCCTTACCAACAGCCACCAAATTAGGACTCAGCCTCATTGTTGTTGTTCTTGTGGGCTTGAGAGGAGGAAAATTGTGGTAAAAGTTCTGTCCCATGAGTGGTGTATGATGTCAAAAAAATTCATATCTCACTTTTGTTTTTCCTTGTCCCTAAACCCACCCCACCCCGCACTTGTGTCTCAATATCCTACATCAACATGGGTTATAAAGAAACCCAAATATGTAAATTATAATGTTGTTTGTTGCAGACGTTTACACTTGAAACATGTAAAATTCAAGAAACTGGGAAGATTTCTTGAAAAAGTGACAGTCATAACTGTTTCAAAATAATTTTGTTTTTGTTTACTTGTCAGATTTAGAATTTGGAACAAGAACAATGAGTCTTTTATTTAAATTTAAACTAGCCGTAGTTATTATGCTGATTTGTTTGTTGGTCTAATATAGCATCTTCGTCTGTTTTTTTTTCCTTTCTTCTAAGTTTCAATCACAACCCAGCTTTGGTGTTATCTCTCTCTTTTTTTTTTTTTTGCATAGTCGATATGTTGATGGGTTTTTAGCCATGTACGTAGAACAGTGTGCGAAATAAAGGGTATATATTTTTACCCAGGGCAGCCCCTAAGATTTGTTGATCGTCCAGGAAAAGTCTTAGAAATGGTCTGGTTGATTAAATAAAATTCCGGCATGTACACGACACCGGTGTTCGGATTTTTTGTGGGCAACCAAACTGGTTTATGTCAGAGAAAGCTTGGGTCTCCAAAAATGTTGGGAGTTCTTCTTCATAATTGCCTGAATTGTTAGGATCATATTCGTGTTTAAAGGTCTTTGCATTTTATTTAGGTACACAGTAAAGAAAAAAGAACAAGTTGGCAAGAGCAACTCCGGTTTTATTTATAATCCCGGCTTCTGCTGCCACTCGGGTTCTGGCTTTGGATATGGCTTGGGTTTGCCTGACATGATATAAAACATGTTCAGTTTTGCCGGGCGGTATTGACTCCATGAAGAATTTGGGCCCAATTTCATAGAGCTGCTTGAGCACAAAAAGTAGCAAAGTGCAAAACAGTTTCGCTAAACAGAATAAGGTTACCAGCCAAAATACCATGTCACATGTACCATCTGTGACTGGTTTCCTGGCTTACTTTTGCCTAATAGCAAATTGTTGAGCGCAATTTTCTGCTTATTAAGCTCTATGAACTTTGGCCCTGCTTTTTAACACCAATATGGTTTGATGCTGCTATGTTTTATACGTATGCCAAGTTGAGGCTTGTCAGTGGGAGCCTGGATCAATTTCATGGCTCTACTTACTGTAAGCAAGTAACTGGCACTTACACTAGCAGGATAATAATGTATGTGCTTAACAAAGGCATAATTCACAAGTTAGCAAGGCATTGTCGCTTTGTGCATGATGCCAGCACTTCCCACAACTAAGCATTCTTCACATAAACAGCTAGTTCAGAATTCCACGGCATGAAGAAAAATGACACTTGGCCCTGAAACTCTTCCACCTGTAAAAAGTTTGCTAGTTATGAATTAAACCAACTAAATGGTCTTGTCCACCCCCCCAAAAAAAAAAACACAACCCCAAAATAAAACAAACCAAAACAAACTTTGTTTGCAAGTACTGAAAGTATACTCAGCAGTATTGTCTTGCCATTCCTCTTTCATATAATTTATGAAATAAAGGTTTGATACACTTATTTGGAAATAAATGTATAAAGGATTTTTAATCTGACAAATTATTTTTATCAACTTGATACCAGTACCAATTATCCTGAGGAATTTTTCCATCTGACATACAATGCTGTGTGAGAAACTTATTGTTTTCTTATTTTGTATTTGCCAAATTAAGATTCTGCACAAAATCCCATAACAAAATATGAACAGTTAGTAAATGTTTACTCCAAAATATAAGAATTTTTGGGGGATGATATTTTTCACAGGTTGGTTTGATGGTGTGTTCAATGAAAACTAGAGGAATGGAATGAAGATGCTCTTCCCTAAAACTACTGATGCGTCATATAGTACTTTAACTAGCCTTGCGGGTGGCGTTTGCACTATTCCCTATAATTGTTTCGCGCTGCTTGGTTTGCCCCCAGTGGCATTAGAGCGTGGTTGGGCTACACTGCCTGGCCACAGATCCCTGCCAGTCCCAGTGTACTGCATGCGTACCTTAATGTACTGTACTTGTACCAGTGTTTGAGCATTACATACGAAGTGTGTCCACACAATGTAGGGACTTGAAACACTATGTGGACTTATACATGTCCACATAGCGTTTTTTACAGTGTTGAAGAATATGTTTTTTCTTAAGTGCACAGAAAAAGGAATATCCACAGAGTGTATGCAACACAGCTACTTGTACAGATGTTATTACATGCAAGCCCTTGTTGGGTCTTTTTACACAGTGGAACAATAGACACTACAAAGTTTTTCTCTGACCCCACAGAGGAATTCTTTAGAAAAGGGAATAAGAGAACAACAAAAGCAGGACCCAAAAACTTGATCCATGAGGTTGTGTGTGTGTATGGGGAGTCTGTGGTAAGTGGTGGGCGGGCATAAAGACCCTTGGATATGGCTGTATCTTAACTTACTAAAAGTGTGAAAACCTTTTGTGTGTATGACAAGTTATAAGTGCATCTTGTAATCTTGACTAACAGAAAAACTAATATTTTTGTTTTTGGGTTTTTTCTGCTACGAGCTATTTTTTTTTAGGTAACTGATTTGATTCTTAGTAGTATTTATTTAACTTTCCTTTTGATCATTTGACTTTATTAAAGTTCAGATGCTACCATCCTGTTGAAGTTATTGCATCATGGTGTAGGTGGGGGAAAAGAAACCTAGGATTGCAGATATTTTTGTACAAGTGATCAATTTACCTCAGTTTGACAACATTTGTTGTCCACTTAACAAAGCACAGTTGAAATTTCACACATGTAAGAAATAAGCAGAATGGAGCTCAGCAGACAGCACGAAGATAGGAATCCACTTGTGTTGCGCTTTGGGGAAATAGTAACACCACCATCGTGAAACCACATGGCCAAATTTCATAGAGTTGCTTAACGGCAGATTTTGTGCTTACTATGTGATTTCCATTTCATAGCGCTATAGTAACCGTAAGCACAGGTAAAGGCATGCTAACCTTCCGACTGTAAGCAAATGAATTACATAAAAATGCAAATCCATGGTGAACGCGCAAGCTGCATGCCCATATTTTTCTTGCTAAACCTGTGAAATACGCTTGAGCTCCAGCAAATTTTTCTGCTGCGGTAAGCAGACAAATTTGCTAGCCTTCAAGCAAGTCTATGAAGTTGGCCCCAGTTTTACTTGTATCGCCACTAACTTTGTCCTTCGCCCTAAGTAAAAGAACAATCCTTGTGGATAGTGAGTTAATCTGCTGGTTATTGCTATTTGATCAGAATTGTTATTACATATTGTTTGAGAATTTCATAGATCAGATGAAAATTGTTTGATCATGTACACTTGATGTGTTTATCAAGGTGATCAGAATTGATAACATAACATGTATTGTTTATTTTATTGTTTATTTATTTTTATTTTTTGGGGGGGGATTTGGGTTCAGTTTTGTTATAGTTTATGTTGATTGAGTGTCAATCTGTGGAACTCCCAAGACTAGAAAACATTTACAGCTGTACAATACATGTATCCATCCAGGGAGCAAAACATTCATTTGGTGTTATTTATCTGGCAAACTATAAAAGAATAAGCAGGATCAGGACAAATGTTTGTGTTTTTTTCTTCAGCAAACCGATCAGCTGGGATTGTATCTGGCTCCAATTTCCAAGAGCTGCTGGTTAGAAAATAGTGCTCAACAAATATCTCTGCTTAGCAAAAATTTGCGGGGAACCAGTCACTCACAATTATACATTATTGGCTGGTAACCCGAAACTGCTGTTAAGCAGAATTTTGTTGTGATTAGCTGCTCTATGAATTTGGGGTCCAGGGTTTCCCAGAATGATGACAATGCTGGTATTTTGTAGCTGTAGTAAACCTTAACCAAAAAAAAGATGACTTTAATTGGTTATTTTGTCTGCCACATTGTTAGTACATGTATAAAAAGAAACATGCCGCCTCCGACAATAAAACAAAATAAAACTGTAATTATTAAATTGAATTTTCGAAGTTTTTCTCATTAATTTATTTCCCTTTTTTCTTTTTCTTTTTATGAACTGGAGATACAACAAGAGGTTTTGATAGTGCTTCAAATTATGTGGACAACAACGGTTAATTTCAAAGACCTGTATCCCTGGTTTATGTGAATAATTTTTACATGAAATAAAAAAAGTTTAAGCATCGGAGTCACAAGAAAATAGTGAAGGGAAAATGAAATTTGATGAGTTTTGGACTCGCAATATCACTAATTGTTTTACATTATGTGAAAAATATTTAAAGGGAAGTTTTCCATCATGACAATCTCCAGACCATGTAAATTGTGTGCAAATCTGTGAACATGTATTTTTCACTCTTACCAATGATGCTCCTTTAATTCCAGTGATTCAGTTTTCAAATCACACCATATAAACTTGCTCATGAAGTTAAGTCGTTGGGGTTCTTGTGAGTTTGTTTGAAGCAGAAACATTTGTGAAAGGGATGTGTGCCAAAACTGATCACTTTTGTTAGAATTGGATTATTTAGGCAATTTCTGAAGTTTCTATTATCCATGCAAAACTGCATTAGAATAAGATTAAAGAGAAGGCTATATATTGCACCATCTGTAATAACATTTGCTAGAATCAGTGGCTTCCCTCCCCGTGCTCATAACCCTCCCCCTTGTCCTCAATGAGATAGAACAAATGATCAAATGAATGAAAATGTCTGGTTTCGTGCAACTGGCTGGAGTTTTTGTACATGTAATGGGGAGAATGGTCCTCGGGTGAAATGTTTTATTTCAAAGTTTTGGGGGTAAACCAGGACAGCTAAGAAATGCAGATTATTCCATGCTTTGCTTTTCCCATTTTTATAAAAATATGCGAGGTCCTTGAAGGCTTCATCCATGGACCAATTAAGCTGAGATGTCATTAAAGGGGCACACCGGTTTACTGTTTACGTAATTTAGTGACGTAGATATTAAAGATAATTATTTTTTATACGTTTTTTTATGTTTTTATTTTTTTCATAAATGTCACGTAATTAACGAGAAATGATCGAAAAAAGCAAAAGCGGTCAAAGGTCAGCGTATACGCTTTACCAGCCGTTGCAAGTGTCAAATTTACGGGATATTGCTGCGCTCTGTTGCAAGTATAGACTGGTGCTCTGTTTATGTTAATGTTATTACTATGGCGAGGCATGAGGATCCAGTCTACATGTCCATCCAACTCAAAGGTGAGTAGGCGAGTATTATTAACAACCGACATAATACACGCGTCAGTCCAATGCTTATATACTATCCGTTCCTTCGACACCCCAAATCTATGGGCGGCCAAAACGGCCACAACTAATAAATTTAGATACTAAGGGACAAAACAAAAATCAAAGAAAAGAATAGCAAAACAAAGACAAAGTCAAAATTAAAGTAACAAACGCAACAACAATAAAATTGTTTTTTGGTTGCAACTCTATCGTCCTTGATGCAAAAACATACTAAAACGGCCGAGGACTTTATTGTTGCACCCCATCCACGAGACACGGCACCGGCTGTACGGGATATACCCCAAGGTTTACGTTCCGCTAGCTCCGACGCTGGTGCGCCGTAAAACACGCTTCCGTTGCACGGACTCTCCGAGTGCGAATCTTCCGTTCGATTTTTCGTCATTATTTACAACTTGTGTCCATAATCTGAATACACAGTCTTTTTTTTCTAATGATAATGAGTAAAAAAACAACATTCAAATTTGGTTCATTAAGTTACTTTTATACGGCATGAAGTAAAACTAACTCCGAAGATCACGTGATTTATGTGAACCACTTTTTGGTTTGGATAGACCTTCATTTTTTTTAAATGCTCGAAAACGGCAAAACTTGATGGTTTCTTTTTTAGGAACCGTTCTTCTCCCCTCCTGGAAGCATATTTTTGTTTACATCGCAGCGAGGGGTTGTGTACTGTAATACTGCCAATTCCTGTCTTGAGATGAGACTATGCCTTTAAAGGGTTAGGTTTAGGGTTAGGGTTATGGTGAGGGTGAGGGTTAAGATTAGGGTTAGGGTTAGGGCTAGGGCTAGGGTTTGGGGTTAGACGCAGTCTCCTATCTCAAGACGGAATTGACAGTGTTACAGTACAAAACCCCTCGCTGCGGTGTATACAAAAATACGCTTCCTGGAAGACCTTTGCAGTCATGTTTTGGTCTATTTTGTAGCCCAAATAGCCTAACGAATTGAGCCGGTGTATCCCTTTAAGTTCAAAAATTGCGTGGCCGCATTTCCAAAGATTTCGCAACGTTTTTAGCAAACTTTGTATGTTCAAATTTGACTGGAAATTTTTTGGAGAAGTTTTAGTATAGTAAGTGTAATATATTGACCGTTGAGCCTTTCTTAGGCAAAGATGGCACCACTTAAATTTTTCTCAAGTAGTTGATTTTGAGTTAGCACAGTGTAAGGTACACATTGAAACTTGTTTCATCCTTGCACTCAAAATTTCGATTAAACGAAACGTGTAATTAGTGCTAATTAAGGGCCTTCTTAATTAGACTTGGCACCAATATTGATTTTCTTAAAGGCCCTGATGTACACTATTGGTAAGATCGAAAAACACAAAATGTTCACAGATTCACACATAACTTACATGATTTAAAGTAAGTAATGGTAGAAAGGGTTCCTTTAAATATTTCTGCCTAAAATGCTATCGTTTCTGAGAATTAAAAATTAGTAAAACAATAGTTTTTATCACGCGTGATAATAAACTCGATGTTTGAAAAACAGAAAACGCATAAGGTCTCTTTTCACTATTTTCTCGTGACCTCGATGACCAATTGAGCTCAAATTTTCACAGGTTTGTTATTTCATGTACATGGTTAATCACACAAAACATGAACTTTGTTAGCGACTGTTTTGTCAGCTCTACCAATCCTGTATAATACCTTAATATGGAAATTTCACTCATGAAGAAATTTTGCTTGCACTCAACATTTTGATTCAAACAATTTTTCTGGGCGAGTTGAGGGGGCTCTCCCTCCCAACGGCAACGCACCACTCGGTGCTACATATCCAACACTATCCGTACCTTTTGCACTAAATAATGTTCAATAAACCTTCCTACGAACTTTCATACTTCTTTTGATAGCGCCCTCTTTTGAATCTCCGCCTCCAGCCCATGTTAATTTTCCGTTGGGGACAAAAAGTTCGTATAGTAGGACCATTGATCTCTATTATAATAGACCTTTCTTTTGTTGATAAACAAACCGCGCTGGTTGGCATGGACGGCCGAATGTTAGCAAAACATTTAATCGTGTTAACAAATGTTGTGTCAAAATTCAACATTTCTGTAAACTTTCAATCAACCAAAACTACATACCATGATTGGTTGCTTTGTTTCCAACAAATTCAACACTATTTTTGAATATTTGTGTATCATTATTACAAACTGTGGCTATCTGCTTATGCTTTGCATTTATGGCTTTCCATAGTTTTCCAACCTCGGTTGGCAAAAACTCGGGCTGTGACGTTGCAAAAGAAAGGTCTAGAGATCAATGAGTAGGACGCAGTGCTTGCGTGCGCGCGTGTGGTGCCGGTGCTAGCCTTTTGTCAAGGCCTTCGTGTCTTGAAGCCGCGATCCCAAGCGACTGAAATGGGAGACCACGCACGCGAGTGGCGAAGCGCGCGTGGTCTCTCGTTCCAGTCGCTCCACTGTTTACAAAGCTGTCCAAGCCACGATGGCCTTGACAAAAGGCTATGCCGGTGCGGACAGAGTGCGGATGAGTACGCACCGTAAGTTTCGGTGATGTGTGTGATGATTTGATACACAAATTAATTACGAACTACCTCGCTCGAAACAAACTCGACTACTAACTATACTCCGGACCCGAGAACTGTGTTAATTTGCTACGTGTTTTTGGCAGCTGATTACTGGCCTCTAGGGTTGATTAGAAGTCTTTAGGTTGACTCAAGGCGGACATTTCTTCTTCTTTCTTCTTCCATAAGAGTACATTTGAAGAGTCATGGATGCTTCTGTGGCAAAAAAACGACGCATGGAGTCCAACGGCAATGGATCCGAGAAAAGTGTAAGTGTTCCGGCACAACTTTTGGGACCGGTCCCAACTTGAGTGGTGTTCAGGTGGTACACACTGTATGTTGGGACGGACCGACTATAGCTGGGATTTTACGTTTATTTTACGTTCATTTACGTTCATATATTTTCCACAGTATCAAAAAGTATTGCCCGATATTGATACACATTGATAATGATATCATCGGCAGTGATCTCTCCATGCTGTATTGTGTACTGTATGTAGTGACACTGACAGTGATAACCACAATAAGTTGGGATTCTAGAATCTAAAGTGATTTTTGATCCTCTCAGTCTCAGTCTCAAGTTTCTCTCGGCTTCCCATTGAGGCTCATAAATGAAACATGAAAATACACAGTCTTTCTCATGCACGGATGGGAAATTTCAGACTTTACCCGTTTATCAGAATTCAGACCTTTTTTATCTGCCTGTTTGAAAAGAGAGATACATGTAGGGCCTATAATCTAACAATATAAAGAAATCCTACTCTTTCTTTGATCTGCTTTCTCTAGTCTAGATAGTGCCGAGGATAATGTTCACAAAAGCTTCTTGAAATCTATATAATTAACTCTACGGATTACCAAAAGGTGGAAATATGCCACTTCAACATTTCTACCTACATGTAATCTTTTTAAACTAAAGTGTACATGTAAGAAGAATGTTGGATCGAGCCCTATTTTTTGTACAAGGCAAAGAATGACAATAATTATTTACAGTTACTCAATAGAGATCTACATTATTATTGATTTATCAAATCTTTGGTAAAGAGGAAGAGGTGACTGGGTTTTCAGGTCAGGTGGAAATTGTTCAATGTGCATAATGTCAGCTCATCTCAGTTCCCTCAGATGAGGTGCTGGGACCGAGCAAACACTCAAGGCATGCCAGAGGTACATTTAGGTCTGAAGTACAATAGTACTGTCAAAGTCAAGAAAACACACATTTGAAGACCCCCTTAAATCACCATTTCATTATTTTGATTGTTTCAATCGAAGTAAGCCATTGTAGGCACAAATCAATCTGTCTTTCATTGTTTTCATTGGATCCACCCAATTTGATGAAATTTTATTATTTTCCTATTTTCTTTGTGGGGTATGTTATTTGAATGTGTGGTAAACTAGAAGGTCTGTAATTAATTCACTCTCCCAAGAAACAGTGATGCACCTTTACAAGATCTATGGATTTGATTTTATTGTGACATATGCTACACAGTAATACTAGTATCTAGAGAGAAATAAAATATTGCATTTTATTAGTTATAAATAATTATCTGCATTCTAAACTTTCACAATGAACTTTAAACCTGGTGTGATCTGACCTACATGCAGATTAAGTCCACGACCTTATTGATCCAATATGTACATTGTATGTCAGGTTTGTAAAAATGGCTGATGATGTGTTCCAATCTGCTGTATAGTGCACACATTGTACACTGTACAGTACTTACACTGTACTATGCAATACATGCAATACAAACAGGGTCTGCGTAACAACAATGGGCGTGTAATGAGTGTGCCCTTAATAGAGGATTATGATTGGTCAACTCAAGGCTACTATTATCATAATGCAATATCTGGCAGCTGTGCACAGCATGTGTAGTTCCTATGTGCCTGTGCATGTATTGTGTACACGTACGTACTTGATCTACACACACAATTTCTCAAGCACAATTTGTTTTAAGAAACTACATTTATGCAGTAGGCATTTTATAAAAATAAATTAGAAGTATAGGCAAATATTTTACTTACAATTACTTTCAACCCAATTGAGGTGTTGAAATCTTTGGAAGAATTTTATAAAATGAGCCTTCAAACTTGTGTGTTTATGTACTTTTAAAAAGTACTGGTATAGAAAAAATAGTGAAATTTTAAACTGAAGGCCATTGTTTGTCGTGTAATGTTTATGTGGGTGCACGAGGACTACATGTATATAATTGATATTTTTTATGAATGATAGATAAATACCAGCATATTTAAAAGAAAAACTGTGAGTGTCAAAGATGGATGTTTTTGTTTATGGGACGTCATTTCCAAATTGATGGCTGCAAGTATTGCTACTAAATACTGCACAAACTGCCTTTACTAAAACATTCAATTTTGGACATGGCCCTACATGATGGTCAATGGAGCTTCAGTTCAGAGTTCTTACTACATGTAATAGACCGTGCAAGTCTCGCGCGTATTCGAACATTTTTGGGACCACTTTGGTCCCATGTACTATGCTTTAATGCATGAAGGAAACAAACTCACGCGCTTTAACGGATCCCAATGTTCAAATACGCGCGAGACTTGCACAGTCTATTGTCATGTGTTGCCACAACTTGTTGCTTTTTACAAAAACGAAAAGGGAGATGATTATTATAATTTTCATAAATTCATATTTTATTTGTTATGTGGCAGGAAACAACGAGGGGGTGCCTACCTGACTGCAATTCCTGTTGTTAATTATTAACTTGATCCCGAGTTTATTGGTTTCTCAAAAAGGCTAAGAGACAGGATTCGTTTTGGAGGATACCGCTGATTATAACTGATTGTTAAACAAACCTCTGTCAGTGTACAATGTACACAGATTGCTCATTAAATGACCCACAATGAACACAAGCATCAACCATGCGGTTTATTCAACCCTTGTCAACCATAAATAAACAATGTCTCTACTAAATGCAAGTTCCCAATAAACTTGAAGTATGTGATTTACTCTTTATTACTATTGAGCTTGGCACAAATGTAGCCTTGATCAAGGCAGTCGCATTTTTCACTCCAAAAAAGACGCCGTAAACACACCCGTATACGCTGTGCGTAAGGTGTGTATCACATCGCACGACCCACCCGTATACACTGTGCGTAATGTGTGTATCACGTCACACGACGCCCGTACACACACTGCGCAGGTCATCCGCACTCGTACCACTCTCCGCATGCGGAGGCCGTCAGGCCGACAGCCTTGACGGGTCTGTAACTTCCGGGTTTAATGTGTTTCTTGATATTTTCGTCCAATATTGGACGAAAATGGGGGGGCTCTCGGATATGCTAGTATGCAGCTCATGAATATTTAAATATTTCGTCAATTGACCTATTGCAGACAACACAGGATGGGAAGCAAATGAATTATTCATTTTGACGTCCAATCACGAGCTTCTCTCACTATGACCTTTGTACCATATCATTCTTGCTGTATGTGATGCGATGTGAGTAGTTACCGACTTAATGGCGTTTGTGTGTAGCATTGTCTCAGCCATTTGGACCGGTAATCTGCGTGCGTGATTGTCGCCCAGGCTGGTCAGTCAGCTACAAGTGCTGAAGCCGGGCGCGGCCCCTGTAGCTTTATGCGCTGCACTCAAGTTCCCTCATTGGACTACCCTGATCATTCGCCATTCTTTTGGTTATTAATTCTGGAGTTGATGTAGTTTGTGCATCTGTGTTTTCCTGACATGTCCTCTCGAAGTCCGACTCTGTGCAGCCACACCGTCTTCATACTTTTGAATTGTTCTCAGACAGGGTCTTATAAGAATTTACTGCTAAACAAAAATTGACAGGATACAGCCACACATGAAACATGTGAAATAGATTTTTAGCTACCCTATTCTAGTGAGTGTACTTGGGAAATTTGGTGTTAGGCAGCTCTTTTTTAGTGGGGCGGCCCAAATGATATAAAAAGTGCAATGAGCTATATGCCTTCATGATGAAACAATCAACAATGGTAGTTTATTGAGGTCTTTGTTTTGTACCTCCAATGAATGCACCAACAATGATTAAATCACTGTTTAATGATGCAAGATGGAGACAGGAGATGGTCAATCGGGCCTTACGTCATTACAAAAAACACATCAGAAAAGCGTCTTCCTGCTGGAAAATGGTGTATGTAATGTATGTAACAAATCGATCCACGCAACCTCATTTGTTTAATTCCTGCCATGCCCTCATTGTCTCGCTCAGCTGAGGAGATTACGCAACATTTTCAGATAGATATTATTAAAATAACAAAGTATTCCCAAATTCAAACCGGCGCGCCAGTGCAGTAGCCACATCTGGATACTGCATGCATATTCATAAGAATGAGTAAACAAGACTTCCGCCACTGACCAATGGGGTCTCGCCTTTCGCGAGTATTATAGTAATGAGTCATTGGCTTCGAGACAGAACCGTCAAGGCATTGATTCGGGAGTACACGCATACAGCTCACACGAGCATGCGCACACCGTACTGCACACACAGCAGACACCATGCACACAGCTCGGGCGGGTTGGTAGCTCGGGTGGGTAGCGCGGCGCAATTAAAATAAAAATGAAAACAATAAAATAAAATTGAGAAAAAAACTCCAATGCCTTGCTCAAGGCTAGGCGCAATGAAACCTTATCATCTACTAGTTAACCATGCGGGCAATTCCATGAAAAGTTGACATGGCCCAAAAATTTCAAATCCATAATTATAAGCCAGCATCCATAAAATATTGTAGCATATAGTTTAAAGTTTATGAAACAACTTTACTTTATCATATTGTCTTCGAAACACTTGAAGAAAATGTCCTATGAAGTGGACAAATGGTTCTGAACAAAAGGTCTGTTAAGATTGTACTTTTGCTTTTTGTCTATTTTATTGACTTTTAAGTGATAATCTGGTTTATTATTTATTTCCTATAGTTCATCCTGGCACTAATATTCAGATTTGAAAGAAAAAATGGTTTCGCAATTTTCATGAGGAATTTATAAATGAATATGAAAAGCACTTGTGGGTAGTGTAACGTGAGTAACCAAAATATGGTATTTTTTTCCTAGTGAATGTTTTTTCTTAGTTTTAAAACTTGCCACTTGTAATAATAATTCTATTGGTAATCTCAAATGTAAAAATAGGGTTCTTACTGATGTATCCACTAACAGTACTATTGGGTGAGGTGATGAAAAGTGTAACGCGAGTAACTATGTAACGTGAGTAACCACAAATGTAACGTGAGTAACCATGATAAACTAGTTAATGAAGAGACTGTTGGCTCTGGTATTATGTATGAGTGCACAAATATGCCTTATTTACAAAAGAGTATGCAAATAACCCCTTTTAAACAATGATGAGGGCAACATATTATTACCCATGATGCATTGCACCACGTTTGAAGAGCAACACATGAAAAATCACAAGCGCATGCAAACTGTTGTCAAACTTTGGAGGCTTGTGTGATCTATTCGATCTGGCAGAAGTTGTGAGTATTAAATGTTTTTATTTACAAATACTGTAGGTTTTATTTGTAAGATTGTTTTGTTCATTTCTCAATAAGAAATAGAGCAATTTGTAAGTCATTTATAGGACCTACCATTTGATTTTTCACTATACATGAACATGTACATGAACATACGGTACATTTGTTTGGAGTCTGCATTTCACACTCCGATGTACATCTAGACTACAAGGCATTAAAACCTTAAGACAGCCAGTAATGACTGTTCCATAATGTTATTAGCTGAACTGAAATTCCACTGCGTAATTAAATAATTTATATTTAACGAAATATTGTTATTGTTTTCAGAGAAATGCCACTCTCAAATGCTGAGAAACAAAGGTGCTTTAATAAAGCTAAACTGAGAGAAACTGGGAGACAGGTGGACTACAAGGAAAGACACATGGAACATACAATATGAAGCAAAAGGATCTGCGAGAAAATGCGACCGGCTGGAAATTGTTCTACAAGTGGCCAATCCCACAAAATAAGATCTTCTATTTTCAATAAAAGCTAGTTGCGAAACTGGATGTGCCTGCAGTTGCAAATAACAGAGGCCACTTCAAGTTTTCAGTAAAGCTGTAGGTTTGCCATGTACAGTACCTTTAATTTATTATTAACTGCAACATTTTTAATGATGTGTCACTGTGTGTACCCAATCCTATAGAAGAACTTTTGGATTTGTTGTAGAGTTCAATAAAAAAATTGCATTGGCATAGCATGCTCGAAAGTTCCATTTTGTGAGAAAAGTAAAGAAAGAATAAATTAAGAAGTAGGGATCTTGTTATTGTTAGCAGAACTAATTATCTATTCAATTGTAAACGCAAGCCTGTCAAAATTTGGTGAGATTACTTTGCTGGTTCTTGCCCTTACAGTGTTTTTATGCTGTGTAGCGTGAGTAACCGTAACGTGAGTAACCGTGTTTTTCATGGATTCCTAAAAAATTAAAGATTCTAGGAGATTTGTTTTACACTTATTATTTGTGCCTCATGGCAAGGTCTTTTATCAAGTTAAAAGAAATTTCCACACATTGTTTGTATGAGGAGACTTTTTGATTAAAGCACGTTTATTTTTTATGCATGTCAGGAAATGTAACGTGAGTAACCGATTTTGTGTGTCTTTTATATCATACATAACAACATTTTCTGGAAGTCATCTTTGGTTCTTAAGTAGGTCTAGGTATACTCTAACTATCAAAGGGATAACACTTAATAAACATTTTCAGTAAAGCAATTACAGCACAAGGAAACTCAAAAGTACATCAAAATCGTAACGTGAGTAACCGTGGAATTGCCCATGCACAAAGCACCTATTAACTAGTAGGATCCCAATAGCCCAGCCTTGACAAGCACCGGTGATGTCAAGCCAGCGAGTCACAGTACGCAGCAATCACGTGTTATACAGAGGCAGACTACACACGGCAAATCTCACCGCCCATACACACACACACATGCGCCCCCTAAATAATGGCTTCACACACAGCCAAAAGAGTCCCCAGCGACAGCTTCGCCTTACCGATCAAACACGCGTCCTTGTGGGCTCGATCTCGTCTTAGTGACAAGCTGTTCACCTGACGACAGTTTTGTCTTAACAACCAACCACGTGTCCTTGCGGGTGCGATCGTCCTAGTGACAAGCTGTTCACCAGGTGACAGTTTCATCTTACCGATCAACCACGCGTCCTTGCGGGTGCGATCGTCCTAGTGACAAGCTGTTCACCTGGCGACAGTTTCATTTTACCGATCAACCACGCGTCCTTGCGTGCGTGATCGTCCTAGTGACAAGCTGTTCACCAGGTGACAGTTTCATCTTACCGATCAAACACGCGTCCTTGTGGAGGTGATCGTCCTAGTGACAAGCTGTTCACGTGGCGACAGTTTCATCTTACAGATCAACCACGCATCCTTGCAGGCGTGATCGTCCTAGTGACAAGCTGTTCACCTGGTGACAGTTTCATCTTACTGATCAACCACGTGTCCTTGCGGGGGTGATCGTCCTAGTGACAAGCTGTTCACCTGGCGACAGTTTCAACTTACCGATCAACCACGTGTCCTTGCGGGGGTGATCGTCCTAGTGACAAGCTGTTCACCAGGTGACAGTTTCATCTTACTGATCAACCACGCGTCCTTGCGGGGGTGATCGTCCTAGTGACAAGCTGTTCACCTGGCGACAGTTTCATCTTACCGATCAACCACGCATCCTTGCGGGCGTGATCGTCCTAGTGACAAGCTGTTCACCAGGTGACAGTTTCAACTTACCGATCAACTACGCATCCTTGCGGGTGCGATCGTCCTAGTGACAAGCTGTTCACCTGGTGACAGTTTTATCTTACCGATCAACCAAGCATCCTTGCGGGTGTGATCGTCCTAGTGACAAGCTGTTCACCAGGTGACAGTTTCAACTTACCGATCAACCACGCGTCCTTGCGGGCGTGATCGTCCTAGTGACAAGATATTCACCAGGTAACAGTTTCAACTTACCGATCAACCACGCGTCCTTGCGGGCGTGATCGTCCTAGTGACAAGCTGTTCACCTGACGACAGTTTTGTCTTACCGATCAACCACGCGTTCTTGCGGGCGTGATTGTCCTAGTGACAAGCTGTTCACCTGGCGACAGTTTCATCTTACCGATCAACCACGCATCCTTGCGGGCATGATCGTCCCAGTGACAAACAAATTATTACACACACATCATGCACTGTCCGTTACAAACAGCCTTGGACAAGGTTAGTTTCAAATTTTATATAGATATTTCTCTGTAGGAATGGTTCTGTGAGCTTTATAGTCAGTGAGCTTCCAGATTCTTCTTCTTCTTCTTCTACATATTATGGTGTCCACGGCCAATGATGTCACTAGAGAAGTGTCCCCAGATCTCCCTGTCCTTCATACATACATACATTGATGTAGATACATGTATTTCATCTGTTGTCACAAACCCAGTGTATGTTCACATAGGTCAGGTGAAACTTATAATTTTCTTCTTTTTGATAGTTACCAATCCTGTAGAATAAGAAAATTTACCCCCAAAAAACAAAAGCATTAATAACAGGTTATTCTTTTGTATTGATTGAGTAGGATTCTGATCAGACAAGCTATGTGGAAACGACCGGTGAAAATGGCAAGACGTCACTCATGTTTGGCCTGAAGGAGGAGGTGGGAACCCTGGCTCGCACTCTCAAGCTGTTTGAGGTATGTTCATGGGGAGAGTCTGTGGCAAATTCTAGGGGCTTCTTAAAACCTGTTTGCCCATTTTAACCACCACAGCCACCTGCAGTACATTGAGGAACCCCTTTAGCCTATAGACCAGAGTTCACCCTTAGCATGACTGCCGTACACAGGTTACAGGCTAAGTAGTAAACACCACTTCTAAACTTATTCAAATAACTTGTTTGAAATGCTCATATTTCTTCCATTTCAGATGTGAATTATAATTTGTTTAAATGTGTTCTTATCTTTAAGTGTGTTAATGAAGGTAACTTCATTTGATCATTAAACTGGCTGTGATCGCTACCATCAAGATCAGAAAGATACATTTATTTATAACAATACATGTTTAAAATCTGGGCTCCTAAAACTTCCTTTGTACAAGTAAAAACACACAGTTTACTAGCACGGTGGGCTGCATTACAAAAAGTGTAAGCGCAAGGCCGATAGACCCTTGTCAGATGACTTCACTATCGCACGTCATATGCGCACATCACGCACACACACATAACAAGAACTGAACGAACATGTGCTACTCAAAACACAATGTATGTATCGTACATTGGGCATACATGTAGGTGGCAGACCTATTGCATTGCTGTAGAAATGTGATATCAGTGAGAAGGCTCTATAGTCATGATCAAGGTCGTCTGATGATTTGGCAGCTTTACAACTTTTTTAACTTCGTCAGCCAGACTAGTGAACCTGACTTTTGAGTAATCTGCAAGATTTTTCACAAGCCCACATGTATTTGAAAGAATTTCCCAATCAAATATATCTCTTTTTTTCCAACCAAGCTTCTTTTTTGTTCTTTCATCAAAAGGAAAGAATATTGACTTTATATAAAAGAGTAATTTACCTGCCGATTGTAATCTGGCCAATTTTAGATCCTTTCTCTTCCATCTGCTTCACAGCCTCCCGGGTACATACAGCTGGATGCACTATTTACTAGTACTACCCAGCTGATGCTAATTAGTATGTACTGCTAGCTTCAACATTATCAGTGTGAAACCACATGTTAAAACCACATCCCTGGATAACTATATAAAAGGAAATTATGTAAAGCACCTAATTTCAAGAATCTTTTTTTTTTGTAGTTTTAGAAGTCATTTTCCATGTTTAGAATAATTTTGAACTTGTGATCCTGATTTGGAAGCTTGTGTAAGTAAAATTCATCATTTGATCCACAATCCTTCGCACACTTTTATTGACTGGGAAAAATTGTTGAAAGGCCCGGCCGACTACAAATGGAAGGGTTTTGAACTGCCTGCTCCGGTCTTGGTGAGTGGGTCACCACTTAGGCCGAACTCTTGGTATATCATCAGCGTAAATTTAGGCAATGTTGTCAATTTGTTTGTATTGGAAGTGTTGTTCAGCAGATTTTTATTGAATGTTTAGGTTTTTTTAGCTGTAACTAACAGCTCTTGTACAGTGGTGTGAATTTTGTAAAACACATCCCCCACCAGACATTACAAGTAAGGGGTCATTCAGAATATTCAATGTTAAAAACAAGGAAATTGAAATCGTGGGAGGATGGGTCAAAAGAAAATACTTAAAATTGTTAAAGTTTTAAAAATGAATAGAAAAAAGATAAAAAAATTAAGGGGAAAATTACCCAGATGCCCCTTCCAGATAGTCTGTTATGTCTTTGCTGTCCATTGTTATCCATTAACGTTGTTTCTAAAGCCGACCTCAATGCCTGATGGGCAGATGGCAAACATTTCCTCTTCTAATTCAACTTCAAAGTCTGCTGGTGGTGTGTACAGTGGTTGGGACAAGTGTACACAGTTAAATGGTACAGCCCATAGTGCAAGTATTGAATGTGCTTGCATACATGTACATTACAGTACATGTACATTATTGCAGGGCACTTGATGCAAACTTACAAGGGTCACATGATGGCTGAGTATCATGGTAGTCTTTAAATTGCATTATGGATGCATTACTACATGTACAACTTGACCTCTAAGGGTGAACACACAATGATCCCTTGAAGTCTATAGTCTACTGGGACCATGGCCTGATTTCACCAAACTCATTGCAAATTTAGGAAACATCATGGGTTGCAATGCGTCGCAGCGCTGCGTTAAGTTGGGCCCATGTCACACAGGGCAGTCTACAAGTACAGGACCCAATTTAATGGAGCTGCTTAAGCACAAAAAGTATGTAAGCACCAGGCATTTTTGCTTTACCAGAATAAGGTTATCTGCCAAAATGCCATGTCACCACTTGTGACTGGCTTCATGCTCATTTTTGCTTAATATCAGAATCTTGTTAAGCTGTATTTGCTGCTTAAGCAGCCCTATGAAATTGGCCCCAGGTCATCTTAAAGAAGAAAGAAATTCACATTTTCTTTTTCAAATAATTGTTGTTGTATAGTGAAAGATACTGTAAGAAATATGTCTTGTGTAGCCAAATGATTTTCCTTTTGAATGCAGTGCATTTGGTTGCCTCCAAGTTGTCTGTAAACAAGTTCGTGTGTAGCAAGGCTGCAAGTCAAACAAGGGCTTATTTTTGTAAGAACTAAGCTGTGTATACTCTTAATTGCTAAGCAAAGTGTATCACAATAAAAATTACTAGTGATATTGGCACTGCATCTTAAGATGAATCTTGGTGCTTTTTAAAATCCAACCCTGGAGATAAACTTTCTTCAGAGGATTTTGTTTTCTTTTTCTTACGGCAGCTTCGTCAGTAACCAGGATTGGTAGGGCCCACATGTATTATTGCATTCATACACTGCATCAAATAGAAAACAACACACAAAACGATCGAGAACCACAAAAACTTGAAATTGCAGTCAGATTTTAGTACTGAATCTTAACTGAATTCTTTTCCATGATCAAACTGACAAGGACACTGTAGAATTAAAATTAAAAAATTAAAATTAATTGAAACTTTTGTGTATTCATTCCGCATGTTGATTTTTACAAGATAAATATTTTTTTCTTTGATGTGTGTGATGTTTATCCTTTTGTGCTCAGCAAAAAATGAGCAGGATACAGTCACAAATGATACATGAGGAATAGTATTTTGGCTGGTAACCTTATTCTAATAAGCATAATTTTGTTGTGCTTAGCTGCTGTTTGATCTTATGCAGCTCTTTTTAAATTGGGTCCCTTGAGTCAAAATTATGATATTACATTTATTTTATTTTTATTTGGCAGGAACATAACATCAACTTGTCACAGATAGAGTCCCGCCCGTCCAAGCGTAACCCTGGCAACTATGAGTTCTTCGTCCTCTGCGAGGAGTCAACAGACAAGTTGGACAACATTATTGCCAAGCTGCAGGAAAAGGCAGTGTATGTGCACATCATGTCACGCTCTCAGAAAGAAAACGCAAGTAAGATCTCAAGATTGTGTTCAAAATCAAATCATCAAATCATCGTAACCACCCTCCTGGAAAAAAAAAACAAAAAATAAAAAAATAAAAAACAAAAAATAATGGGGACAAAATCCTAATGAATAAATACAAACAACCCAGCCCTCCTACTATTAGTGTGTCTCTAAAGAAAGCCATTCCATACCCCAAAATACCACAATTTGAGGCACACATTCTTATCTAGAGCTTAAAGCAATTGCCAAGGTGTTTCACTTCATATGATGAAGTAAACCGAAGAAGCAAACGACTATGTTATGTTTGGGCTATATATCCTCTCAGTAAGAGATGAGGTTTATTTTCAACAATGTGGCAACTTGGAGCATCATTCAACCAACCTTACAGATGAAGTTACATGAAGGCTAGGGATGGGTCAGTTTTCACTTATGTGCATATAAAAAATGTACTGCGTTTTAAAGGAATCACAAATAAATTGTATGATGTATGTGGCACTTATGCTTAAACATGTGACAAGGCCATCACTTGCAGGTCAGTTCCCCTGACTGAAAAATGTGTAGTTCTTAGGGACATTGTATACTTGATTTGGTTCTTGCTGCCGTGGAAGTCAAACTTCTTTGGTAGAGAGTTTTGCCAAGTTCCATCGACAGGAAGATCTCATTGCATGTAGTTAAGCCACCCAAAATCTATCTCCAGGGTTCAATTTCACACCACTAAGATTCATCTTAAGGTTGTGACATTACATTTTGCTTAGCAATTACTAGTGATACACTTCGTAAGATAACTGAACTGCTAAAATCCTCCCCCTTTATGAAATCGGCCCCCTGGTCCTACCTGAGCTTTTATAGACTCAGTAAACTGCGTAGCCTAAACAAACATTCCTTTTCTCATGAAGATCATCAGAGCATACCGATCCAAACTTTGAGTTGTTACAGCATCAGTTCTTTTCAGAACTACTACAACTTATGAATTTGTTAGCGCCACTCTTAGTTTCTGGTCTTGTTTTCCCATGCTACAGATATCAAATGCAACCAACCATATACATTGCATGGCTAACTAAGTTTTTAAAAAGTCCAAAGCTAGGTGTCGAAATACCAGGGAGTCTTCTGATGGATCCGAGATACCTCCAATTCTAAATGCCTAAATCAAGTTTTAGATTTTATTTTTAAAAATAAATATCTCAGAATCAGTGCCCAATTCCATAGAGCTGCTTTAACACAGAAAGTTGCAAAGCACAAAACAATTATGCTTACTAGAATATTAAGGCAACTTAACTGAAAATTATGAAGCAAAATTGTCTGCTTGATGAGCAGCTCTATGTGATTGGACCCACATTGTCAAGCTGCAATTTAATGGTTTTCTTTTTTTACTGTTTCCCGCTTGTAACCCTTCATGTTTTGTGATGTTACCCATCATATCACCGTGGATCATATTGGTCATCATGCTACCTTGGCCTCCGCATATTATCCATTGAATCGCCGACGTTAAGGTTCAGTAAAGGAGAGTAAGTTTAGCCTGGCTGAAGGGTCTTTGTACACCATTGGTCAATGTTCTCTCTCGAAAATAATGTCCAAAGCACTCAAAATCTTCTGTGAAATGCTTGCCAGAAAGGGGTCTGACTTTGTAGGATTTGGGGGAACAACTAAGCTAACCAATTATATCATTTTGGAGGGTTCAGGAGGACCACTAGCCTGAGACACTCGGCGTTCAGGCGTATAATGGACAGTGGTTCACTTGCTAAAAGCCTGCCTAAATCCTCTGAAATTTTCAGCAGAAAGGTGTCTGACCTTGTAGGATTTGGGCAAACAACACATGCGTATCGTTAGCTAACCAATCTTGTTGGATTCCAAACATTTAAGTTACCATATGGTGGATTATGTATTTTGGAGGATTCAGGAGGACCTCCAACCAGAGACACCGGGGGTTCATGTGAACAACGAACAGTGGTTCACTTGCTTAAAGCCTGCCTAAATCGTCTAAGGCAAACTGGCTAATAACTAGCTGTATGAAAACTAGGTGGAAAGCAACCTCACAAAAATCACTGCATTGTGTGCAAAATGTTCATTTTATACGAGACAATAATGCATTTAAAAGTCTATGCAAGTCATGATGTTGATTGGGAAGACTTCCATCTGATCCTTACATGGATAGTGATTATGTAATTAAATAGGAAATAGTAGCATTATAGCTAGCAAAAAAAAAAGGAAGGTCGACAGACTTTTGCAAATGACAGGATTGCTGGTCGCAAATGAAAGGAAATATAAAAGTTAAGAAAACCCGTTGTGTAACTCATCAAAGAGCTTACTTGAATGAAAAAAAAGGGATGTTATGAAGTACTTTCATTGGAAAGGATATTCAGATTGATGTATTTTAATCAATGATCCATCAAGATTATAGCAAATAACAGTATGTATTTTATACAAATTTACTGTGGTCTTTTATAAATCTGTAAACAAAATGGAGCTGAAAACCACACAAATCTACAGCGTAATTCCACAGTTGGTCATGTTATATTGACAACAGATGTCACAAATCTGTTTTTTTGTAAATTGATTGTTGTGACTTCACATAATGCTACAACTTTGTTTTTTGAAAGTGACACTAATAAATACAACCTATCAGGTAAAGAAAATAAATTGTACAACCAGATTTCTGATAACCATTGTCAATGAAATGTGAAAACCCCCCAATAAAGGGCATTGACAGGAGGAACCTTTGAACCAATGGTGTACACGCCTTGAAAAGAGATAACACTACCTCTGGCTATCTTTCTTTCTCATTTACGGGTGGAGGTATTTCTTGGGAACTTTCAACATAATTTCTAGTCTCCCTACAGAATGTTTGAGTTTATGCTGGTACACACTTGCTCATTGCATGACCATTTATAACTCAATCTGAGCCGCCTGCTTATCACGGAATTCTGTGGGCGGTAAGCTCAGAATTTCCCAGTAAGCAGTACTGTGACATTGGGCCACTGTTTTCAGTTTACTTGGCAACAACTGAAGCCTGCAAGTAGTCTACAGGTACGAGTTGAGCTCCCAGCAAATTTGCTGAGCACGATTTAAAGTTTGCAGCCAGAGCTTCAGTGAGGCTGGTCTTGCTGCAAAATTGTCCAGTGTTGTAGTACTCATACTCAATACTCATACTTGAGTATCGTTTTGAAGGTACTTCTTGTACTTGTACTCGGTTAGCAAAGCACTCGCAATCGATGTCCGTTCTTGCTTCTCATGTTAAATTTTACTTGTACTCAAAGTTACATTTTGTTACTCTACTTAAAAAATGTACTTGGACTTGATTTCAACTACTTGTGGACAAATTACCACTTTCCTATTCATGCGTAAATTTGTCACTACTTGTTATGCCAATATGCTGAAAGAATTGATTTCATATGTGTCCCTATTCGACGCAATGCAATGGCCACTTGTCCAGTATCTAAAATCTTAACCCCCAGGGTAGTGTCTGCCTACAGACCAACTGTTTACCATCTGTTAAAAATGAGCCTGCAGAACCAGACAGCTGCATACAATTACAAGCTCATTCGTTCGGCCATTTAGATGGAGTGTAGGGGTTTACTGTGCACTCCAAAGTTCATGTGCCTAGGTCGTCATTGTACGAGTAAGGCCAAGTAAAATATAAAACTAGTTGATCATCCATGCCCGCATCATTCTTTTAAAGGATTGGCGGCCATGTTGGGGGAAATGCTCGCATCATTCTTTTAAAGGATTGGCGGCCATGTTGGGGGAAAAACGAAAATTACCACTGCAAATTTAATTTCAGATATTGTCTGCAAATTTGACAGTAAACAAGTAGGTTACAGTTTACAATGCGGTACATGTCACAGTATTCACTGGGACTGGTAGGGATCTGTGAGGCTCATTCTTGATCCTCATGAAAAGGTTTTTGGCAAAGGATCCATTTTGTGAAAACTCGGTGCCAACCGTGATCACAGATCATAAAGGAAAGATGCCCTACTCTTTTATACAGTTCAACTGGTGGTGTTAATTTGTAATCCTTTCACTGGTGTTGACCTTCCTTTGACCTTTTACCCTTTTTTCATAAAGTTCCCTGGTTCCCAAGAAAGATCAAGGACACCGATGAGTTTGCTAATAACATCCTCAGTTATGGCTCGGAGTTGGATTCCGACCACCCTGTAAGTATAAAGCTGCTAAAAGTTGGGCGTTGTCGCACAACACTTGGTTTCTCAAATGTTTGTTTCCTAAAATGCTTTTTTATGACCGTGTACAAAAATTTCTGATATGAATTGTTTCCTGGTGTTTTCACAAAAACGTAAACACCTACTTTTATGAAACTTCCATAAGTTGGTTTTATGGTGTGTGTATCATAAACTAGAGGATGGGAATGAATGTACTCATCTAAAAGCTGCTGAAGTTAATGTAGTGAATGCAAAATCATCACTTGCATTTGAACAGTTACATCTTATGCCATCTTATGGGCAACTTGGGTTTTGGCTTTGAGCTGTGTCAGGCATTCTTATTTTTCTACGCGGCCAAGTTGTTCATCAACTAATCATGCAAGGAATTTGAAAAAAACTCCCGCAGGCCGAACATGGAATTTTCGCAAAAGGCATATCAGTGCATTAAAAAGATGACTATCACTGCCCATAAAGATGGCTGACTTGACACTGTGTAACATCAAGAACTGTCTGTAGACAATTTATTTCAAAGTACTTGAAACAAAACACTTCAGATCAGGGCTTGAATTTGGAGGGAAAATCCACAAGACTATAGGACTTGTACGTGTACATGTAGCTCAAAACTTTTACTGGACCAGAAATCTTTTTACAAGACCAGAATCAAAATGCAAATTTTTTTCGGTGAAATATGTAAACTGTTTGTATTTGATGAACTAGCTCTAAGACATGTAAGAGAAGATTTATGTTATTTGTCTTTCGGGTAAGTGTCCTTGGTTACTCAACAGAACTGAGAGATGTTTATCAGACTCGAATTTAACATTTAACATCATTTATCTATTTTTTAAAAGGTATTATACTTATTATCAGGCCAGTAAACTCACTACTGGACAAGTCGAGCAGTCTTGTGTTTAACCCAAAATTAAAGAGAATATTTTTAGTGACCTTATCAATTGTTGAATTATCAATTACATTATTCTAAATGTCAGGTGTCAAAATGATAACGATGTTTCCTGGGGCAACAAAGTGCACGATTCCATATGGTGCAGACTCTTGTTTGTCAATTTGCAGTATTTTAATTGTACCATAAGAGGGTGTGTTTGAACCAAATTATGTGCTGCAAAACAAGTAAAATGAAATGGATTTCCATTGTTCTAATTATTATAATTATTTATTTGACCATTAATACAAGAAAACAACATGCAGGAAGTTTAAATAAGATAAACTGTAATTGTGATGCAAGGAAATTAGCCAGTAAAAGTGGTCAAAGATACGCCCAATGGGATGCCAGGCGGGCGCAGACAGTCTGTGTATTTTGCAGTTATCTTACAAAGTTCTAAGAGTGCACACCTTTCCAAGAACAATGGATTTAAAAACATGTACAAAATGTATCTGGTAAGGTGGCCGACACCTACTGTAGCATTCCCTCAAGACTCCCATTAATCATCTTTTGAATGCCGAGGAAGTTTGAACACGCCATAAAATTAAAATAATTTACTATATTTCATTATGGTTGTCATTCATTCCTATTTATAATTTGCTACAGGGTTTCACGGACCCAGTGTATCGGGCAAGGCGCAAGGAGTTTGCAGATATTGCCTTCAATTACAAGTAGTGAGTTGATTTGAATACATTTGTACATTATTATTTAGTATTATTATTATACATTTCTGGTAATGTAACCAAGGATGCCTCATAAGTAAACTTAACTACTGTTCGCAATTCACTGAGGAAACCTGTAAACAGGTTGCTTTCTATGTGAACCAGAAACACCAGGGTATACCCCTACTCTTCCACGATAAGTGTTCTGGGTTCTTTATTTGCATTACCAATCCTAGTACACTGGACCTACCACTTGATGTCCCATCCGAAGGACAAAGCAATTATGGTAAAGTATCTTGCTCAATGATACAAATGCCACAACTGAGACTAAATGCAAATAAAATATAGATAATAAATTAACTGGGCCCATATTTCATAAACCTGTTAACATGGTTAAGCAGCAAATGGCACTTAGTAAATTGTTTTGTTAATTAGCTTAGTTTTAAACAGCCGTTTAATACTGAGTCACAACCCTTTTATTCTCATTCATCAATGCTCTATTCGTTAAAAAGCGTAATAGTGTTGGAAAATCTGTGAAACTTTTCTGTTTTGTAGGACTAAATTTTCAATTCCTATTACATTATTAGGCTTCAATTTGCGAAAGGTCAATTTGCATGCAACATTCATGGTTGTGCGTACACGTGCGTGCCAACTTATTTTACATAGGGTACTGGTATGTATATAGGGTACTGGTATGTAGCCAACACGTGTATGGCTATGAGTGCCGAACGTGCGTTCACAGATCCAGTTATGTCTATATCAGTTGTTTAATCCTTTAGCACGCATACCGCCCAAAGGCGCCCCGCAAATTACTCCGCACACTGCCCGTAGCCGCCCTTAAAGTTTGACAAGTTGTATTTTGAGTTCTAAACATGCGATTAAAACGCAGCAAACAGCCGTAGATAGAGTGCGATCTCAAGATGACAATATACTAAAAATAGCACATGGTCGCCTTAAGTAAAAATGACGATGTCCACCTCCAAAGGTTCAAAGGTCGGAAGTCCTATCACCAACGCACGTGAGGCACAACGAGTAGCTGTTTTTCTCCGTGTGTGTGTGTGTGTGTGTGCGGACCGTATTGTACGTACCACGTATCACGTGCGCAATGTACACAGTACCGGGGACCTTCCGCTTGTTTTGCAATAAACTTTATTGGTGTTTTTACACACGGAATACCAAGATTTGAAAGGATTTTACAAAGGGTTTTCCTTTAAAATGACAGTACAGTTGAGAAAACTTGTGTTCACAACTTTCCCTGTAATTTTTGTTGATCTGTCTTATGTTTCCAACCTCAAAACTTCAACTTCAAAGATAATTTCATCCTCTACAAAATAAACTCAACTTACAACACAACAAAATAATCACAACAAAAGTTATCTGAGGATTTCTACTTACAGCCAAAATCATGTGAATTTCCTTGGCGCGATGAGGAGTGAATGACGCTATGTTTAATATTGCGTGAGTGCTTAAGGGTTAACATTGGTCACGTGACCACCTTTCAACCAGTAGGACTGCCTAAACTAACTAACATCAAACGATGTGATGATTAAATATTTAGAAGTTATCACTGGATTCTCTTGCTTCCATTGCTGATGCCTTATAGTAATACCCCGATTCCTCGGGTCACCTACACAGACGACGAGATCAAGACCTGGGGAACCATGTTTAGGGAGCTGACCAAGCTGTTCCCAACCCATGCCTGCCGTGAATTCAACCACATCTTCCCTCTCCTGGTGGAGAACTGTGGCTACAGAGAGGACAACATCCCCCAATTGGAAGATGTGTCTTCATTCCTTAAGGGTACTGTATTTATGATCAATCCATTTTTAGTTCTTACATGTACTTATTCAGTGTTGAGTTGGTGCACCTCCCCAATGAGCTAGTTTCTGTTGATTGGAATCCTTGCATAGGACAGGAAACACAATAATGGGTACCACTTTGCATCCAGCACTTTAGCAGTTGTTCCAATGGTGTTCATTTTGTTTTCAGTTTCTGAAACCACTCAAAACTGTTTCAACATGTGAATGGACGTGCAGGCTGGACGAAATAAGTCACTTACCTTTTCTGTCAATTTTTGTTGTTGACATTTGATAGTAATTAAAAAAATAATAATGCTAATCAACTCAAATTATTCCAAGAATTTCTTTTCATATATGTTGAACACTTTTGAGTGGTTTCAGATATTTGAACAAAAGTTACAACCATTGGAAAAACTGCTAATGTGACAGTAGATAAGTGATACACTTTATTGAGTTTTTGTCTTATGATCTCACAAGCTCAAACAGTGCCCTCACTGAGGTCAAAGTAAGACCTATCATTGGCTGAAAGTTGCGTGTAAATACTTGCATTTTCCATGGTTGTTTGACCTCACAGCTATAGTGGCCTATGCAAAGGGTCTAGTTTCTTTCTTTGGGAGCATCTTGGGAGGTAATTTGTTTGAGTTTCAAGAAAAGTTGCAGTCCATTTTATATCCTTCATTTTAATCCGTCATAAACCTTTCTACTGTTATACAAACAATGCCTAATGGGCTGTCATGAGTTGACGTAAATATCATAAGTTAACGTAAATACCAAAAGTCCAGGTTACTATTTTTCCCCAACTTTCGTCACATGAGTTGTTTTCATCATATTTGACACCTCAGTGTTTTTTATTAATTTCAATGTGATTTTAAAGTATTTATTTGTTCTACTAAATGGCTGGCCATAGTTTGCTAGCTAACTGTTTGTTGAAAACCACAGCAGCGATGTTAGAAAAGAGAAATATATAGGCCTAAACCACGATCATCATGTTCCCTCCCAATTGAGAATTTTCAATCCCAATTGAGTACACTGATTCTCGGCCTACCTCCAATCATACTGCTGGTCTAGGTTTCTCTGCCAACACCTGGGGCTTTTTCCAAACCTTGACTTGCGGGCTCCAGTTTCAGGCTCTGCTTGATGTTGGAAACAACATGCAAAATGCACTCATCACTGCAGCTCCAAAATGGATGACGGAGCCCAAGTGGAAGTCAGAACCCAAACCAAGGTTTGGAAAAGGCCCCTTAAATTTGTTTTCTCTTCCTTGAAAGATTGTGTCTGATGTTTCTTTGTTTATTTTCTTGAAGACTGCACCGGCTTTAGCCTGCGTCCGGTAGCTGGACTTCTCTCCTCCAGAGACTTCCTTGCTGGTCTTGCCTTCCGTGTGTTTCACAGCACTCAGTACATCAGGCATGGCTCCAATCCATGGTACACACCAGAACCGTAAGTTTTGCTTTCGATTGTTCCTAATCGGGCAGTGGATCCTACTTGGGTGCAAAGGCAAAAAATAGACGTCACAATGTGTGTGTTGAATAAAAACATATATATATGAGACATTTACTAATAGACCAGTTTTCTAACTTTATCAAGTTATTTGATGGTTGGCAGGTCACAAGGAGGCTTGGGTTGTGGGGGCGTATGGTCACTAGAACGTTGGTCCTGCCACATTAATTCTGGTTGTCACAGTTGTGAAGCCAAGGATTCTCAGAAAAGTTAACTTATTAACTATGGTAGCCAACAACCCCATGGAGAAAAGACCAAGGAGGAGTTTCAGGTTTAGAGGTGGGAGGAAAACCCCAGAGACTCTTTCCAGGGAAAACCCATGTAATAGGTATGGACTGAAAACCCAATCCACATTGTGTCCTACAAGCTTATGCATGACTGGGGTCCACTTTCAAAGTGCTTCTTGAGCACAAAAAAGTTGCTGAGCACTAAAACTTTATGCTTACCAGAATAAGTCTGTTTACCAACCAAAATGCGTGTCACATGTATCATCTGTGACTGGTATCCTGCTCATTTTTGCTTGGCATTTAATTGCAATGCAATATTTACTGCTTAAGATGCTGGACCTATATCTTGAGGATATTTTTTACAAAATTATAAAAACAGTCTCAATTTCATGCATTTTAAATTCCTATCCTTTATCCACAGTGATGTTTGCCATGAGCTGATTGGTCATGTGCCACTCTTTGCCGATCCCAGCTTTGCACAGTTTTCCCAGGTAAGGCTTTGAGGTGTCTTTAAAGACATCCCAGGTCTTAAAGTATATCTCCTCTTTGGGAGTCTTGTAATCTAGTCTACAGGTGACAACATTATAATAATCTACTGGAAGAAAGCATTGGTTCTGAGCAGTGAGCGAAGTGTGGTGTGAGACCCGCGACTGCTTGCAACCCAGACAGGACAACAGAGTCAGTAATTATTATAGACGTTGGTGCTAGTGTTGTATTATTCTTTGCTGAGATTATGGGTTTGCTTCAGGTGTGCAATAACAGCCTCATAGACCATCTTATTGGTGACCATCTCCTCCCACCATTCCCCATTGTCAAGGGTTTCTTGGTCGTATAATAACCCGGAGGCACCGCCCGGGTAATTTATCCCATCCTCGTCGCCAATGAAGTGTGGTGTGAGCCTCGCGGTCGCTTTCAACCCGGATAGGACAACAGAGTCAGTAACAATTATTATAGAGATGTTGATCTTCAGGGTGCTGGAATAAGACTGCAGCGTGGCTGGCCGCGAGGAGAGGGCCGCCGGCCACGGGCACCCTTAAGTGGTTTATTGAACACAATACATGTTATTTGTGATGCAACACCATAGGCCTATGGCACAACACCACATGAGATCAGTCTCAATGATTCAAACAGTTTGAAACCTATTTTTTTTCTTTTTTCTTTTTAATGCAAGTTCGCCTTAAACAAGGCTTAAAGCCACTCTTGGTAAGGGGCTACAAGAAGAAAGTAATCAAGATGAAAGTAACTCGGGGGAGCTGAAGGTAGAAATTGATATTCCTCTTAAAACAGTCTTGATTGTAAGATGGAGGGAAACAAGCACCAGCAAGGAGTTCCAAAGAGATGCAGTACCAAAGAGATGCAGAAGCCTGAGGAAACCTGTAGACAAGGGTGGTTTCCATGAACCAGAAACACCAGGGTTAACCCCTACTCTTCCATAATAAGTGTTCTAGGTTATTTTACCTGCACTACCTGTCCTAGTACATAGGACCTATGACTTTACGTCCTATCTGAAGGACAAAGCTCAATAACACAAGCATCACGACCAGCCAGTCTGGGATTTAAACCCATACTCGGTGCGCAAGACCGCTCAGCCACGATGCTCCCAGAAGCCCCACCCTGTTTCAAAGAACAGATTATTACATGGTTGTTGTGGTCATGCCACTAGTTTCAACCTTGCATGTCTGCTTTGAGGCAATTCATGCATACTGCCATTTTAGCTGTATGGCAAATTTCAGTGGTTAATATTGCCATACTAGCATGTCACATGGTGGTGATACTTTGTGTCCAAAGCTGACATAAGAGGGCGTGCACAGTATTCATAGGTAACACTTGAGATAAGCATAGTTCTCCGCTTGCAAAAACATCTTGCAAATCTTTAATTCTAATATATTTCTACTTCATTATTTATTTTTGCAGGAGATTGGACTTGCATCCCTTGGTGCTCCTGATGAGTTCATTGAAAAGTTAGCGACTGTAAGTTTGAGATTATCTTTTATTTTCTCCTTGTCTTGAAATACTTAAAAATGCATTCGACCAAACATTGTGATCCAAAATTTGTTTTCATTCTTTCCCTAGTGCTACTGGTTTACAGTGGAGTTTGGGATGTGTATTCAGAATGGAGAACACAAAGCGTATGGTGCTGGCCTCTTGTCATCCTATGGGGAACTCCAGGTGAGGCCATTTAGATTCTGGAACCATACTTACTAAACATACATTGGGTCTAAGTAATATAAGATATAAATACCTCTTATAGCACTTTGGGAGGGGCGGAGGCATGGGGCTATAATGAAGGCAATTGCTTCTATGCCCAAGGTCATTCATTTGGTGTCTCTGAAAATGTACCAGTAGAAGATTCTCCTGATAGAATTGCCCTTTAACCAAGTGTCTTTATGAGAGCTTATTACCATGGGCTCAATTTCATAGAGCTGCTTAAACACTAAATATTGCTGAACAATTTTCTGCTTGGCAGAAATGAGCAGGACACCAGTCACAGGTGGTACATGTGAAATGGTATTTTGGCTGGTAACCTTATTCTGGTAGGCATATTTTTGACGTGCTCAGATATTTTTGTTTGTACTTAAAGGCAAAGTATACCTTTGTTTTTTTTAACCTTCGATTGTTTTAATCGTAGACATATACAATAAAACTAACCTGTGAAAAGTTCATTTCAAAAGGTGGTAGCCTTTTTAAGATATCGCCAAATATCTGGGGTAGTTATGTCCATACAGGAAGAATAATTTGTAAATGGAATACACAATCTGAGAAATGTTTCATGCAGAAACGTTTCTGAGATTGAAATGTTTTTTAATCCCTTTCTCTAAAACCACATTCCTTTGAAGGGAATCGTTTCTCAAAATGTTATACATTATCAACAACTGCAGTGCTTCTTACCAAGTAAGTTTTTATGGCCATTAATGTTTTGAGTAATTAACAATATTAATAATAATAATAATAAATATTAATAAATAGGCATTTGTAATGCGCCAAATCAAACTAAGAGATGTTCAAGGCGCAGAGAAGCAGAGATAATGCAAACAAAACAATACATGTACATGAAATATCCAGTGAAAAGAAAGCAAAATAACAATTAGGGAAAACATACAAAAATTAACAATGGAAAGCAACAAAACTGTGAATAAAAGAAATACATCTTGAAAAGGTGAGTTTTTAGAGTAACTTTGAAATTGTGTTCATCGGAACATAAGGTGTGAGTTTTAGGAACAACAATTGAAAATGAATTGGAGGACCGAAGATTCCTAGAGGGATGATATTGAAAGAACAGATTGGTATTGTACTCTGGAGCAGAAACTTGCAGGCAATGAACACAAGCAAAAGTAATTTAAATACAATTCTAGAAGGCATAGGGAGCCAATGGAGAGATTGAAGTACTGGTGTGATGTGACTTCTACCTTCAGACAATGTAACAATCTGGGCAGCTGTAATTTGTAGTCTTTGCAATCTGGCAAGCTGAGTTATACCTCCCTTAAAGCAGCTCTTTGAAATTGGGCCCTGACATAGTCACATACCACTTATCAGAGTATCATGCCTTAAAAAAATAATAATAGTTGAATTGTCTTTACTTCTTTACTTCTTTTGTAACATCCCCCCTCTCTTTCATTTTTTTAAATCTTCATCTTGAGTGGCTTTTAAGGGGCATGTGACGGGCAGCCTTCATAAGAAATAAATGAATAAAAACAATTAATGGAGGAGGGGAACAACTTAAAAAGTACTTTCTAATCTCTGTTGCAAATTCCACTTTGTCAGGCATAAATATTTCTAGATAACGAAACCAAGGGATCCTCAAAAGAGACTAGCACGAAACCCATGGGGCTGAAGACACTCTGTGTGTGTGAAGAGAAGCAATAAAGAAATGCTCAGTTTTTGTTGATGAGGGGGAACAGACCATGAAATCAGGTAGGGACTGAAAACCCAACTCATATGCATGGGTCTGTCCGAAGTGAGATTCGAACTGGGGTCCACAGAGGTAAAAGGCAGGGCAGAAAACCACTGAGCAAACCTCCTTGCATTGAAGAATTGTGGTACATTTTTTGCAAACTCAATGACACATGGGATACCTTTACCTCCACAGTACTGCCTAACAGACAAGCCAGAGATTAAACGCTTTGAACCAGCCAAGACTGCCCTGCAGAAGTATCCCGTCACCAACTTCCAACCCGTCTATTTTGTTGCCGAAAGCTTTGAAGATGCCAAGGATAAGATGAGGTAAGTGTCGCTAATGGATGGACATGGAGGCATGTAAATTTTCAGCGACAACAGTTTTGACGAATATTTTTGGCATTTAGAAATTAGTTCTTTTTGATATTGAAAAGCATATCCGACGGAAATTATTTAGGCCAACATAATTAATTTGTATATATAATATGTGGTCAGATTTCAATCTCAACTTTACAACGTATTTACAAAATTTTATAAAATTAATAAAAATACAAGTTGAATTTGATTTCATGTCGGCTTTTTTTTTTAAATGAATGCCTAGAATTTAAACATTAATATGGTTCTCCTGTTGTTAGTTTTGATGCACCAGCATGAAACCGATTTACCTTTAAACTGCAATATTTTTTAATCGAACCGCGGCAACATTTTTGCTGACGGGTTATGTCAAAGGTCACTCCTTTATCCTTGAACAAAATGTTTATTTTCCTTTTTATATCATCGTAACTGCAATGACTTTAGTGAAATGCAAAATCAGCGACGTTGCATAAGCGATGAAATTGCGGTTTACAATCTCATTGCAAGTGTGACAGCGATGATCGCAAACGGGGACTTGTGTCCTTAAGCAAGACACTAACCACTGTTGCTTCATTTTTTGGATGGGAAGTAAAGCCGTAGATCTTGCAAGTTGTGTAATTCATGTAAAAGAACCCAGTACACTTGTCATTAGGGGAAGAGGTTTGCACTGGTGCATTGTGGTATGTTTGGCTGCAGATTGTGCCACAGCACCTTGTAAACCTTTACATGGTGTTATGTAAATAAATTGGTCTTAGAATGTGAACATAGCTCCGCATACTTTGTAGAAAAAACAATGAGTGCTCTTAAACACCCTCGGGTGGAATAAAGTGCTGTATAAGAACTGTGCATAAAATTAGTGTTACACAAGTGCGAGTGGAATGAAAAAACGTAGCGCTTCTACGTCCCATATCCAACGAGGCCGAGTTATCTTCCAGCAAACTTGATGCGTAGCGCAGTAAGGGAAGTTAGAACAGCACGTTATAGAAGAAGAAGTTGATATGGGCAGTGCAATAATAAGGTTATATCACACTCTTTTTGCTGTGGATCGACCAATCAGAATCAAGGATTGAAGTTTTCAAAGATGATTCTTATTGTTAACCCTAAAGATGGCCAGCAAAATGCATAGGGTCCATTAGAGTTGTTTAATGAGTACCAAACCCTGACAATAAAGATCATATGTCTACGTCGGTGGTCTACAGAATTCATTCAACTTCAAACTCTTTTGTGTTAATGCTCCAATTTGTTACCTGTTTTGAATGCGACCCAGGCTTTGTCATTGTCCCTTATTGGCAAAAGTGTAATTTGACTGCAGGTTGAAGGATGATGTGCGTGCACCAGACGGCAGCCCCTTGCGATTTGGTCTCGCGTTTTCTCAACTTTCTCAGTATTTCTCAGTATTTTTTTTCTGGTTTGTGAATCCTACTAGCAACACAGTTCAGGCAGTGTCTTGTTCTGCTTCTTTTGAGCAACTCTGTGAGGAAAGTTAAGCCCTCGATCATCACTAATCTGAAACTATACTTTGGTATGTTCATGTCAAACCGGGGATCAAGTTATGATACGCCACTGAACTGCTATTTACTGCCACTGGTACTTACATGGACTATGCAAGTCTCTTCAACCCACCCAGAGACTGAGAGACATAGGCTCAAGCATGTCTCCTCAAAGTGCGAGGTTGCCTAACGATGTGTATAAACTTACTCTCAACTTTGGAATCGGCATACGACATCACATCCACAGAGGCAGTAGGGGTGGTAAGCACAGCGACGAAATCTGGCTACAGCTGCCAACAATTTATTTAGCAAACCTTCCAGCACATCCATGTTAACTCTGGGCCTCATGAACAGCCAATCTGCATGTAACAAGGCAAATATAATCCAGGATCACATTCAAGACAACAACATAGATTTATTAGCTCTAACTGAAACTTGGTTCAAACCAAACGACAAATACGCCCCTGCTGAAGTCACCCCCAGAGGTTTCAAACTTGTCCACGCCCCTAGAAAGGCAAGGAGAGGAGGCGGTGTAGCCTTATTGTACAAATCAGGGTTGATCGCGTCTGTTACGACACCACTTGACGCTTCCGTCACTTCTTTTGAATATACTGAGGTGAACATTATCTTCAATAATCAACGCATGCAGATCATTGTTCTGTACAGACCACCTCACTCACAGAAGAATAGAGTCCCATTCAGCACATTCATTAAGGAATTTATATTGATTGGTTTATTTCATAGAAACACTTAAAAGGAATGAACAGTATGACAACCGATAGGGTTGAATTGCACTAGAACATGTACAATATAAAAATTACTTAAAAAGTAGCAAAAAGGTTAAACAGTTTAAACACACAATAGGAAATGAGCAAGTATTAAAAACAATCAGAACAACAAACATTTAACCAGCACAAAACCAACAAGAAAGAGACTAAACAAACAAAAACGAAATCAAGGGGACACATTGTGGATAGAAAAGCCAGCATTCAAATCCGTACAGTTCAATTAAAAGAATTTAAAAAAACCAAAAAAAAACCACCAACAACTTTGGAAACTGGGCAGACAAAAAAGGAATACAAATAACTCAAGGCCTATAGGAATCATAATTGCACATTCAATAATCTGGTTAAATTGGGAATGCAACTGTCTCTGTACCTGTTAGTTCTACATTTAATGGTGGTTAAGTGGTTCGCATTCCTTAAGCCATTGTTCCTGGTGGGTGGGAGCCAGTCTCGATACCTGTTTGAGTTGAGGAGTGATGTGCCGAAATTTAATGTCAACTTTTCAAGTCTTTGTGATATGGGAAGAATATTCAATTCATTACAAATCTTCTCGTAAGGGTGACTCATACAGTAATCATAGTTGAGAATGATGCGAAATGCCTTCTTTTGTAATCTTTCCAAACACTGAAGTTGTTTCTTGGTTAGTCCAGGGAACCAGTCAGGAGATGCACATTCAATGGCAGGTCTAATATATTGGACATACACAATTCTCAGGTCACTGGCTGGTATATTACAACGTTTCAACTGTCTTAAAAAATAAAGTTTACGATTAAAAGATTTACACATAAAATCAATATGAGTGTCCCATTTCAGATTCTGTTGTATGTGAACACCAAGGAGTTTAAGGCAAGAACTCTGGCTAATAGGCACATCATTTATATACAAATGTGGTTCAATGAGAGCCCGCTGGAAACAAACAGTCATAAAATTACACTTGGTTGGATTTAAACGCATAAAATTCTTATCAGACCACTGTTTGAGATAGTCAAGTTCGTTTTGCATGACAGCTATTTTATCTAACTTCACAAAGGGTAAAAAAAGAGTGGCATCATCTACATATTTATACTGAGAAACTTCTGCACTGATTGGCTGGCAGTCATTAATCATGGCAAGAAATGCAATTGGTCCGATCTTAGTTCCTTGCGGGACTCCAGCTTTAGTAGTTTGCCAGTCTGATAGGGTACCATCAATACGGACACACTGAGACCGATTAGATAAAAAATCACAGATCCACGGTATAATGGAAGGTCGAACGCCAAGACTAATGAATTTTTCAACAACAATTTGGTGACTCACTCTATCAAAAGCTTTAGAGAAATCTGTTGCCATGACAACACCTGACCGATTTAATTTATCAGTTTCACTACCTACATCATTAACTAACTTAACTAAACAGTGAGTGGTCGAGGATCCCTTTAAGGACCCAAATTGATTATTGTCCAATGAGTTCCCAATATCATTCATTATCCACTTAACAACAAAGTCCTCAAATATCTTTGCGAAGAAGCACGTGAGAGAGATCAGTCGTAGTTGATCAATAGCTGGGGGTTGTGTCTTTGGCACCGGAATCACTATGGCCTTTTTTCCATATATCTGGTACGATTCCCGAGCTGAGGGAGCAGTTAAACACTTCAGCGAGGGGGGTACAAAGTTCGTATGCAAATTCCTTGATTAGACGAGGGTGGAAGTTATCAGGACCGCCGCTTTTGTTCAAGTTCAGCTTGAGTAGTCCCTTGTACACATCTTCAGGTGATACCGTGGGGGGAGGACTGCGTGAAGGGAGGAAGGCAGGTAAGTGATTTATATCCAGCTTCGGAATGTCTTCAGCTGCGGATATAAAACGATGATTAACCTCATTCGCAGCTTCAAAAGGTGTCAACTCGGGTATGGACATCTGCTTACGAGTATTGTGACCAGTCATTTTTTTTATTTGTTGATGCCATTGTTTGGGGTTGGATTTCTTCAACCGGCTGACGTTCAGTTTATAGAAGCTCTCCTTAGCTCTTTTGATCATTCGGATGACTTTGTTGCGCAAAAATCTCCACACCGCAAGACTACCCCGGTGGTAGGCTGATTGACGTTTCTTGATAAGTGATTAGAGGTGAGGCGAAAACCAGGGCTTATCATCACTGTGAGCTGATGTTGTTTTTGTTGGGAAGTGATTGTCAATGGCAACAGAAAGCGTGGTGTAAAAAGCTGATGCCTTGGAATTAGGCGAGGTGGCTCTCTTGGTGTTAGACCAATCATGGTTACAGATCCATTGACCAAAAGCTCTTTTGTCTGATTCCCTAATGGGTCTAACCACTTTTTTATGAACGCAGTTTTTCTTAAAGTCACGAGTACGAGGCCTCCAAATCACAGCTTTATGGTCACTCAGACCGAGTGGTGATGATGACTGAGGTTCTTGATAATAATGATGAATGTTTGTAAGAATCTTATCAAGTGTGGCTTGACACCTGGTAGGAATGTTTACAACTTGCTTCAAACCGCTAAGACGACATATTACATCAGTGTCCAACTTGTTAAAATCTCCTAAGATGGCGGCACCGGCCCCAGGGTACTTGGCCAACAGGTGATCGACTGTAGAAGATATGTGCTCTATCAGGAGCAAATCATGGGGAGATGCAGGAGGGTGATATACTACACATAATATCAATCCAGTAAGGGGGCGTGGAAGGCGCGGGGGATGGGCCCATACCCATAAAACCTCAAGTTCAACCGGAACAAAAATGTCAGTCAAACTCCGGATTTGGACGAACTTTGCAGAACTTGCAGAACTTCTTGACAGACAGGTGCTGTTTTCTGGAATTCCAATTATTTTTGGGGATTTCAACATCCATTGGAATGGCAATACAAATGAGAGAGGGCTTCTTAGAGATCTGCTTCTGCAACATGACTCACAACAACTTGTTGACTTTGAAACACACAGGTCTGGCCACACTATTGATCTTGTAATTACAAGCCAATCATAATACACTTGTCCAATCTGTATCTGCATCAGAGTACATCTCTGATCACTGTGGAATTAATGGCTTACTGAATATCCAAAAGCCAGAGTACACAAAAGGTCTATTTCACTATCGCAAATTGAAATCCATTGACTTAGAAAAATTTGCGAATGACATCATTGCATCCCCTCTCATCACAAACCCTGCTCAGACGATAAACGATTTGACTGATCGATACAATTCTGTGCTCAGTCAACTGTGAAAACCTGTGAAAACACGCCACATCACTGATCGTCCTGCTGTCCCATGGTACAATCAGTGTATCATCCTACAAAAACGCAGACGTCGCCAACTAGATCGGAAATGTCTGAAATCGAGGCTTCGTGTTGACCATGACAATTTCAAAATTCAGCAGGACTTATGTAAGGGTATCTTACAGAGAAAATAAAGGGTTGTGATGGAAACCAAAAAGAATTGTTTAAGATCACAAATCATCTCATGCACAGAAAACAGACTTCCAATTTTCCTACAGATATGCCTGCAATGGAACTAGCAGATGTATTTTGGGCATACTTCATAAGCAAGATTGATCAGATTAGAAGCAATCTGGCATCCAATCATGCAGATCCAGTCTCATCGGAGGAAGAGATTGCAAGAATTATACAAAGTTCCCCACCCAATTCATGTCAACTGGACCACTTGCCGATGGTTATGGTCAAGAACCTGAACAACACATTAATGGTGCCTATAACACGACTGATTAACATGTCCCTTGCTACCGGTGAATTTCCTGACAGCTTCAAAACTGCTCTGATCACTTCAGTAATCAAGAATGAATCATTGCACATACACAGACAAGAAGAACTATCGTCCGATTTCAAACTTGTCTTTTGTGTCAAAGTCACTGAGAAGGTCGTCGCAGCTAGACTAAATTCACACTTATCAGAAGGCCAGCTGCTAGAGAGTCGGCAATCTGTGTACAAAAAAACTTCACAGTGTGGAACTGCTCTCTTGAAAGTCCACAATGATGTCACGTGCGCAGTGGACAACAAAAAGGCTGCAATGTTAGTCCTGCTCAACCTCTCAGCGGCCTTTGATACAATCGATAATGATTTGTTAATTCGTAGACTGAGTAATAATTGTGGCATTCAGGGAACAGCTCTCAACTGGTTTCACTCTTACCTTAGACATCAAGTTAAAATAGTTAAAATACAAGGGGAGTCGTCATTGGATGCTCAAGTAAAATTCGGAGTCCCTCAGGGCTTTGTACTTGGCCCCGTGCTATTTACCCTCTACACATCCCCAGTTGGTCAAATCGCACGCCAGCATAATCTGCGAGTACACTTCTATTCTGACGACACACAGTTATACATCACATTTCACCCAAACTGTGCAGGTAATGAAAACATCATACTTTCACTCACCAACTGCCTGTGTAACTTCCAAAGATGGATGCAAGATAATTTTCTTAAATTCAATCCTCACAAAACAAAGCTCATAATAATCTCCTCCCCTCACATTCAAAAAAAAATTGTTATCCCGCACATTCAGTTTGGTGATCAGCCAAATTTGGGACTGTATTGGCAGGGAAAATTAAGTCTGCCCTGTACAGTCAACCTTCATTATAAACAGCACTTTTATAAAGAGGTTCTGCTTATAAGGAGTACATTCTGAATGAAGTCCTGAATCTCATTTCTGCTTTGTGTTTATTTGTTTTGCTGTCCTCTTTTAACAATGTTTCTGTTATGAAGAGGTAATTTGGCCAGTCCCAGCAATCCTGTTATAACAAGAGTCGACAGATATATATATTGCATTTTTTTTGGTTACAAAATGGTACAACACACCAATTTAAAAGTTCAAGTTTTGACTAAAACAGAGTTTGGGAAGTCGGCTTTGAACTTGTGTATGCCTTGTCTACAGTCATTGTTTCTTGCACTTGTATTTTCAATTTCTAAAATAAGTAGTTATGTACAGCTTGAAATGCATGGCACACATTTTGAAAATTCAGGGCACAGGGTTAACAAAGAAAATAGTTGAAGGTCGAGGGTAGAAAGTGTTGGCTAGTGTACCCACTGAATCTGAAGCATCTTTGTTTTTGCAACAACAGGCAGTATGCAGCTAGCATCCCAAGACCCTTCTCATTACGCTACAATGCCTACACTCAGTCAGTAGAGGTCCTGGAGAAGAAGCAACAGCTGAAAGACCTGGCCCAATCCATCAAAGGTAAGGTATCACCCGACCCCCCCCCCCCAAAAAAAAAAAAAAAAAAATCAAAAAAATCCTTACCATCCTGTTATGTGATAAAACTTCAGCCTATTTCATACTTCATGCGAAAGCGAAAGCAAAGCGAATTTTCTTGCGTCACAATTAGAAAAACAGGGCGTACCGATTATTGCATCACCAAAATTCGCTTCGCATTCGCTTTCAGGTGAAGTATGAACCGGGCTTTACCTCTTCCTACCCATAATTTTGTTGAATTGATATGTTTGGGACAGACTGTACATTGTTAATTTACTCTGGGGTGTATTTCTTTGAGGGTGTGGTGATTGCGAGTCTTATTGGGTGTTGATTGTAATGGGTTCAAGCCATATTTCCTATGTTTGTATAAACCTTCACTGTGGAGTCAAAGTATAGGACTGGTGACTTTAAAACAACAACAGTATAAATCTAAAATCTCACCTATTAGAAGTTCACCTGATGTTGTCATCACAATAATCATTTAGGGAGTCAATGTTTCTGTGTTATACAGTGTAGTGCGAATTTAAGGCAGCATGGCGTTTACACGCTTACCTGTTCACTCCCAAAATGGTTAATGTGGCACAGTCGCCGCATGTGACGTGCATGCAAGGGTCAATAGGATAGGAATGAATTTACTGCTAAAACCAATGGTGTTATTGTCTCTATTACTGCAGGTGATCTGAGCATCTTAATCGATGCGGTCAACAAAGTGAACTAAAGAGAGGCAGTTCTCCCAAACAATCATCACCAACTTCTCAATGTGGGAAACCAGTGACGGAAAGGTTTGCTGAATCTTATAACCCTTTAGAGACCATTCCTTTTTGTAAAATCATTACCATATGCCCAAACATGCCAACAGTACAGTGTTGACTTGTTGACACAATTGTCTCCAGTAAAAATGCCTGGGAAAAATTATACAAAACAGAACGTTTACTTTTGTTTTAGTAATGTAGATTGTACATATGTATGTCATCATGGAAAACATTGCAAAATGTCAATTCAGAACATGACCTCTATTTAAAATCTTTTTGGTAGCGTGGATGTATGTGAAATCTCAAAGTTTCATAATATCAATCAGTCATTTGGGGCCCTCTGTAGGTGCTGGCATTATTTTGTTTAAGTGAAGATTTTTTTTTTTTTTGGAGCTTGTACATAGCATTACATTTCTCTTGAAAGAAAGTTCGTCACACCATCATTCTTTAAGGAGTTCAATTTTGAATCATGGAGGTTTCTGTCAGTGTACTAACCTTGTTTAGAACCTCTTGTTAACAGCTAATTATATTTCAACCTCTTGTTAACTCAAAAGCAGGCCTGACACTTCTATTTTAGCAAAGTCCCTATTGGTTTGTACCCACAAATAAAATTGAGGAGGTGTTCAGTTCATTTAACACCCATATCCCTTGTGTTTGTCAACTTTTTTGAAAGACCCTCTTAAAAAAAAAAAATGTGGTCATAAACCATTATGAAATCACAGTGATGTCATGCACGGCTAAAGTCTGCACATGGTCTGCATTTTGGAAGTCAATTTGCATGTTGCGAATATAACGGTACTTTCATTGCCTAAAATGCACACAGCACAGTCACACACAGGGCAATCTGACTTCCCCAATGGCGCAACCTAGATTTATCATGGGTGATGACATCAGGTGAATTGGGTCAACAGACACGCTTATAATGCGTACACACATAGTGTACACGTAGTTATTGATCTGGTAAATCCAGAATTTCCGTTTACTTTTGTTTGGATTTTTTTTTTTAGCAACCTTTATATTGGTTGAGGGCATCCTTGGTTTGTCGGAACTACCCTTATCAATTTCTTTTCAATTCAACAAGTAGACATGCTTGCCCTAACACACCACTACATACACTTGATTATTTGTATGGTGCTAAACCGTCAATACTACAGTAAATATCACGGACGTAATGAAAAAATGGGTAAACATTCACAGTACAAAATGAGACAAAGCAGCAGCTGTCTTCATAGAAATCAAAAGAAGTAATGCGTAATACCAGAAAGAGTAATAATACATGACAGAACAGGTGATGGATTATCCTCTTCCTGTATTTATTTACAGTCAGTGCCTTGAAACTTAAACTAACTTCCCAGGATTTTAATTTTTTCAATACAGGGTGTAACCAACCCTGCTACTGTCTGACCATTCAATATCCACCTGTTGGTGGTTTTGATGGTTTTGAATAATAGATAAACTGTGCAAGCCAGTGTCATAGGGGATTTCGTCACCTGGTGTGTGTGTCCCCCATATGGTAAATTAACATGAAAGGAAGTTCATTCAAAAGAGGGCTCTATCAGACAACATTTCTACACAATTCGCCATATGGGGGGAAAGAATCTCTGGGGGGAGGGAGGAGGGCAGAGTCTCCTGCCACACCGACAGTATGATATTATGTGATAGTTACAGTGCACACAGTCAACCCCCCTCCTGTCTGACCATTCAATATCCACTATGGTTTTGGATGATTGATAAACTATGCCAACCAGCCTTATGGTATCATGTAGTGAATATGCTACATAGTACAGTCAACCATTTTACTGTCTGACCATAATTAATTCACCTCCTTTATGAGTAAATTATTTACTCATCTCTTTTACAAATAAGGAACATATTAATAAATTTGATTTAATTATTCAGAAGACCAGAGAGTAAACATAAGTTTCTTGAAAAAAAGCAATATTGCTGTTTTTAAATTTCTAAATCGTGTACATATTATAGAAATGTTTGTTCTAGCACCATTGTGCTGATACTATACAAAGATTTGTTGTTAATTAAATACACAATCAAACTATTAATAAGTTTAATATTAAAGGAACGTTACAGAACTGGTAATTAAAATTTTCTTTAAGATCACAGATTTACATAAAACTTACACGGTCTAATGATGATGATAGTAGAAAACATCCCTAGATATATTTCTGTCTGAAATGCCATATTTGATGAGAAATAAATACAACTAATTTCCGATTGGAGTTTATCGCTCATGAGCATTTTATTCATGCATTGTATAACACATGCAAATGTGTAATCGGTTTTTCACTATTTTCTCGTGATCCAGATGGCCAATCGATCTCAAACTTCTACAGGTTTGTCAGTTTATGTATATGGTGGATTATATAAAGTGCTTACACTGCCAGCAACTGTTTTGTTAGCAAAAACCAATTCTGTAATGTTCCTTTAGGCTTTATATACCTAAATATCTGTATTAGATACTTGTATGCACTTCCTCGGTATATTTATGTAATCAAAATTACATTTTGAGACATTTTTGAGGGATGTTGAAGGATATATGGAGTTAAAAACAAAGATCAGAATTTTCACGCCACAGTTCTGATGTGTAAAAATAAAATTGTACACATGTTCATTATAACACACCTAGGTTAACGTTTATACAGTGTTGAGAGAGGGTTAGGGAGGTGGAAAAGCCAAATCATTGCGGTTGTGTTAGAATTTGTATTTGCTTGGGTGTTTGGGGTTTGGGTTTTTGTGGATTGATGGGGTCGGGGTTTACATTAATTTGGTTGTTAAAATGAACAAAAGGATAAGCTTCACAACCCATCTTACGCATGCATTTTTCTCTATGTTTTGATAATGTATACAATATGGGATTTGAGGCTTTGCATGGTGAGGTATCAATGTATATTCGGTTTGCGGTAACACCATGTGTATATCTACTTTGCTGTGTAGACAATCTTATGAACATTTTATCCACCAGATAGTCGAAATATTCGGTTGTACTCGGTGTCTATATCATTCTTTATATATATATATTTTTTTTTTCGCTTTAAAAGATGTTCAAGATATATAATCATGTACAGGTATGTATGGACCTTATGCAGTGACGTCATCCAACCGCCATCTTAGATGACGAAACTGAAAATGCACAGCTAGCTATAAATGCACGCAACACAAAGAATGGGCCAATGAACAATCCTTTTTTTACCTCTAGCTGAGGGCGCCCTACTCAAATGACGTCATGTGCATGATGTCTACTACGGGTATTTTCCTACATAGTTTCCTGCGGATAAGGCACTTGGCGTATAATGCGTAGGTCCCTAAAATTAGCGAAACAAGATTGTAGTGTTAACGTATAAGGCGCACGCCATAAATATTCACACAATCGAGTGCGTTTCGGCCAATGGGAAATCAGCCAATCAGGTATCCATGAATTAAGTGAGTCGAAACCAGTGATGTAAAGCACACAAAAATTTAAGGTGTTCTGTTTTCATGAAGGTTAATTCAGTTATTTTATCTCGGCGGTTTTGTAAAATGAAAGCGTGATCACTGAGAGGGGAACGACGCTTTGCAGCATCGTTTGAGTGAAAGAACGGTCATGGGGGATCAACACATTGCAGCATTGTTGGAGTGAAAATACGGCCACAATGTCTGGAGAGTTGAGCCTTGCGTGGTTGACCGCATTATTGAGTCAGATTGCAGCATTTTCTGGAATAAACACGCGGCTACAATAAATTGAATAAAAACTTCACGCAGTGACCGTCACTTTGAACTCAAGCGACACCAGATCAGGCGCACAGGTAGATGAGGCGCAGCGATGTTTTTGTGCTGTTGAAAGACAGATAAGACGCGTCTTATCCGCAGGAAATTACGGGGTAATTGGATACAGGGTATGTATGATTTATGCATGAAATTATAAAGTGGTTTGAAACGATTAAAGTGCGGCTCACTTCAACATAAATATCTATCTGTGGGTTTTGGAAAATTATTCTGTCTTTGGTTAATGTATTGACGAGTTAGTTGGGATGTTGGATTTTGTGTTTATTTTTTCATAATTGTTAAATCAGTTTAATTATATTGTTTCAGTTTAATTGAAATATAAGCCACGTTGTTACACCGCTTGCTCTTTAGAGGCTTTTGCCTCGGAACATAATGTGCAAGAGCTGATACATACAAGTTATTTTAAAAAAAACTTTAAAAAAACTTGAACAACAAATTGTTTGTTTTTACCCCTCAGCCCCATAGTCTGAAAGGGGTATTGTCATTGCCTACGGCGTCCGGACGTCCGTTCGTTTCCGGACCGTAACTTGATTTAGAAGAGACATTTGGACTTGGGTGGGGGTTGCTCTTAAAGACAGGAAAGTTGGGATTGTTTTGGGGTTGAAAAGGTCAAAGCTCTGGGTCACGGTGGTGAGTTATAGCTATCTCGTTTCCGGACCGGAACTTGAGTTACATAGTGATATTTGGATTTGTAAAGTGGGTGGGGGGGGGGGGTTGCTCTTAGAGAAAAGAAAGATTGTTTTGGGGTGAATAGGTTCAAAGTTCAAGGCCATCGTGGTGAGTCATAGCTATCTGCTTTCCGGACGGAACCAGAGTTAGAAGTTAGAAGTGACATTTGGACTTGTCAGTGGGGGTTGCTCTTAGAGAAAGGAAAGTTGGGATTGTTTTGGGGGTGAATAGGTTCAAAGGTCAAGGTCATCGTGGTGAGTCATAGCTATCTGGCTTCCGGACAGTAACTTGAGTTATAATTGACATTTGAACTTGTCACTTCGGTGGTGGGGTTGCTCTTAGCGATAGGAAAGTTGGGATTGTTTTGGAGTGAAAATGTCAGCCCTATTACATCTGGTATACCCCAGGGATCAATTCTAGAGCCCCTGCTCTTTTCACTTTATATTATTGACTTGCCTAATGTCTTACTCACTGCAACATTCATATGTATGCAGATGATACACTCATTTATTATGGTGAAAAAAACACTGATGTCATTGAAAGTAAACTGAACGCGGATCTTCTCAGTTTGACCATGGTTTGACTAAATGGCTGCAGGCAAACAAACTTGCCCTGAATCCTAAAAACCCCCAACTGCGAACAAAATCCCGAACAGTGGGCAAAAACAAAGCAATCTTGTTATTCCTTCATCACACATTCCTGAACGTACAGTACCCAACCTGATTTCCACGTCGACCAATAGAGTATGTAAGCAAAGACAAACTGGTCGATCTATCTCTCGTCCATCACGTCGGTAAACAACGAGACAATTATCAACAGATTGGATGTTAATTGCCGTTCAAAACTGACACGAGCCATTCACTTGAAGGTTCCAAACAACCGGCAGGGTGTCTGTTCAAAACTCGGTGGGGTATCGGGTAAGTTTTCTCGCAAACGAATTTCAGTATTTATTTCTCTCTGGTTACGGTTCAGATGAACATAACTTTCCTCTTTTGTCAAAAAATGGTTTAGTTTTGTACAGCTGTATAGGCCTACACGCGACTCCAAGCTAATGCGTGATTGGGGACGTAGGTTTCCACTTTGAGCCATACATCGGCCAGCTGTTGTGTTGTGTAATTTGAAGTAGGCCTACACTGCAAAAACTGGGGTGTTAAAATTGACACCATGGGTGTTGTCACATAGATACCGAAGAGAGAACCAAAATTTAGACCAAAGGGTGTTAACACAACCCCCCTTTTTCTGCCAAAACAATTACATTGGTGTTATTTTAACACCCTATGATGTTAATTTTGATTCTCTTTTCGGTATCTATAATGTGACAACACCCATGGTGTAAATTTTAACACCCCAGTTTTGCAGTGTAGTAGGCGATTCATTCTGATAGGCTTTTTTAGTATTTTGAGATACGGGATTGGATTGATTTGCTTGTGAATTGTTGCATCCAAGGCATAGAGTGTTTATACTGGTAGTGATACCCGAATTTTGAATCATTGCAAAATGTAAATTTGTAAGAAAGTAATTTGTTGTTTATTACTTCAGTTTTGGACACGGCCTGATCTGTCATTGGAATGTGGAATAGTTGCAATGAAACCGGTTTAACCGGGAAAACAGTGTCATCGGTTTTGTTGTTGAATATTTTCAGATTATATAAAATTGAGGTGACTATTCCGAGCTGGAACGCAACATGTCGCATTTCTTGGCAGACGTAACTGCAGATGACATTTCACATGAGCGGGTTGATCCTTACGATGGGTTTCAAACAATCCAAGGTAAAGAAAAGAAATAAATAATCAAACAACAGAACCATTAAAGGTATTATACAGGATTGGTAAAGATAACAAAAATAAGTGCTTAAATTTAGTCTGAAAGCTGACTGATTATGAAGTTCATAATTCATACTAGAACCATTTGTTTTTTGTGAAATAATATTTCCTTTTGAAATGAAGTCGTATTCGAGAAAATTGTTCGTGAAAACCTGAGAACCTAAACAGTTGATTTAGGTTGTTACAACCAAAATTAGGGACAATGTGTGTACATGCTCAAAAGTGTGCATGTTTTTTCACAATTTTCTCCTGACTCGCATAATGGATTAGGCACACATTTTCACAGGTTTGATATTTCATGTATAATGGTTGATCACACAAAACATGAACACTGTCTGCGATTATTTTGTCAGCTCTACCAATGTTGTATAATGCCTTCAAGATAACATCATTTTCATAATCACAAATTCATTACATAATTTACCAAATAACCTTCAGTATGAAATATTTTGATATTTTGCATCTATATTAAGAGGACATTTCCGAATTACTTGGAAAATATTGTAAACAAAACAATTCTTCTCTATAATGACGGCGGTCACATGCCTGTGGATTGCTTTCCACATGACTTAGGAAAGCACTGAATATACATACTTATCACACATCGGCGTTTTGTAAAACATCAATAGCCCATGTGCATATCCCAAGCGCGCAAAGGATTCAGGTTGAGATCCGAGTCCAAGCAACACCAGCAACCATCAAGGCGCGCTGATTTTGAAGCATTGCGGTACACAGCTATAACATCTGGCATAGTTGCATGTAAACTACAGCATGGCGTCCATATTGGTACCTTGGTTAATTTAATAACTGTATGCCTACTTGGTTTCCAAAGATGCATTACGGTGAATTTGCTTATTATGGTCTATTACTTTTTTCAAGAAACATTTTTAAAACAAAATATAGTAAGAGTGCAAATTGAGATTTGGGACCCTGATTAAATTGTTTTGTATTGTTTCGGCTCGACACCCCTCTATAGACCTACTGTTGACAAGTTTGGTCACATTGTGGCTGGAAATAGTCCGTGTTACACCAGGTTTACTTTTGTTAGTTTTGCAGACTATTTGTGCTGATGGAATCCAGTGTCATTCACAGATCTCTTGTCGCGTTTTAATCATAATAGTAATTCATAATAAACGTCCTATAAAAGATCAACTTAAAATTGCAACTTGTTTTCTTCTGCAAAAAAATAACGTCAGACCATTAACTATTTTGTTTGCATTTATACCATAGATTCTTTTGGTTGGTAAGCAGTTTTCACAGCTAAATCAATTTTCCCTTTTTCTTCATCTTTTAGACTATCCGAGAAATTTCGCCAGTTTGGATTATTGCCTGACGCGGGATGAATATGATGCTGTACAGCCATTAGTAAAGGTAAAACTGCTTACGTTTATGTTGGAAAATTCGTCACTCACAATATTTTATTTTCTTGTTGATGACTTTAAAATCATTTATAGTCATTTATAAGGTTCACCAAGTGTTGGATGTAGCCCTCCTCGTTTAAATGTCGTTCATATCTTTCCTTGCTTTTCTTGTACATCATGCAGTCCCATCCGTCAATCCTCTTGCCTCTTCTCCTTTTCCCTGTCTTTGGTTGTCAAGTCAATAGTCTTGTTGTCCATCCGTTTTCTTTTCTTCGGGCAGTGTGCCCAGACATCTCCAATTAGCATGTTTTAAGGTCAATACAATGGCTCTTATTCCAATTAAATTAAACACAATTAGTTGCGTCCATCATTTCCAAGTTGTGTGTATCAATCAAGAGTATATATTCCTTGCAAGTAAAGCCAACGAAGTCAAAAATAGGCCAAAAGAGACAACATTCTTGCAAGTAAAACCCAGTCAAAAGTGGGCCAAATGAGTCAACATTCTTGCAAGTAAAGCCCCGTCACAAATCGGCCAAACGAGTCAACTTCTTGCAAGTAAAGCCCAGTCAAAAATCGGACAAACGAGTCAACATTCTTGCAGGTAAAGCCCAGTCACAAATCGGCCAAACGAGTCAACTTCTTGCAAGTAAAGCCCAGTCAAAAATCGGACAAACGAGTCAACATTCTTGCAAGTAAAGCCCAGTCAAACATCGGCCAAACGAGTCAACATTCTTGCAAGTAAAGCCAAGTAAAAATTAGCAAAACGTGTCAATATTCTTGCAAGTAAAGCCAAATAAAAAAAAAGGCCAAACTACTCAACAATCTTGCAAGTAAAGCCAAGTTAAAATTAGCAAAACGTGTCAATATTCTTGCAAGTAAAGCCAAATAAAAAAAAGGCCAAACTACTCAACAATCTTGCAAGTAAAGCCAAGTTAAAATCGGCCCTCATATCAAGGAACAGGTCTCACAATTTTTAGTATGTAAAAGCGTACTGCCACTTACATCAACGAACAGTACTCACAAGTTAGTACGTAAAGTGAACTACACCTCATACCAATGAACAGGTCTGACAATTTAGTCTGTAAAGCGAACTACCGCTCGTATCAGGAAACAGGTCTCACAAGTTAGTATGTATAAAGCGAACTAACCCCCATATCAAGGAACAGGTCTCACAAGTTAGTACATAAAGTGAACTACCCCTTATATCAAGGAACAGGTCTCACAAGTTAGTACTTAAAGCAAACTACCCCTCATATCAAGGAATAGGTCTCAGAAGTTAGAACATAAAGCAAAACAGCCCTCATATTAAGGAACAGGTCTCACAAGTAAGTACGTTAGGTGAACTACCCCTCAAATCAATGAACAGGTCTGACAATTTAGTCTGTAAAGCGAACTACCGCTCGTATAAGGAAACAGGTCTCACAAGTTAGTACGTATAAAGCGAACTAACCCCCATATCAAGGAACAGGTCTCACAAGTTAGTACGTAAAGTGAACTACCCCTCATATCTGGAATAGGTCTCACAAGTTAGAACTTAAAGCAAACTACCCCTCATATCAAGGAACAGGTCTCACACATTAGTACGTAAAGCGAATCAAGAAACAGGTCTCACAAGTTAGTTTGTATAAAGCGAACAAACCCCATATCAAGGAACAGGTCTCATAAGTCAGTATGTAAAGTGTACATTAAGTGAACTACCCCTCATATCAAGGAACAGTCCTCACAAGTTAGTACATAAAGCAAAACAGCCCTCATATTAAGGAACAGGTCTCACAAGTAAGTACGTTAAGTGAACTACCCCTCATATTAATGAACAGGTCTCACATGTTATAGTACGTAAAGCGAAATAACCCTAAGAACAGGTCTCGTAAGTTAGTAGGTGAAGTGTACATAAAGTGAACTACCTCAGATATCAAGGAACAGGTCTCAGCAGTTAGATACGTAAAGTGAACTTCCCCCTTATATCAATAAACAATACTCACCATTACCAGTTAGTTTGTTAGGCGAACTTACAATTTTTAGAACATCCATGAACATGTCTCACAAGTTAGTACGTAAAGCGGACTATCCGTTCTTATCAAGGAACAGGTCTCAGCAGTTAGTACGCAAAGCATACTAACACCCATATCAAGGAACAGGTCTCACAAGTTAGTACGTAAAGTGAACTACCCCTTATATCAAGGAATAGGTCTCACAAGTCAGTACTTAAAGCAAACTACCCCTCATATCAAAGAACAGGTCTCACAAGTTAGTACGTAAAGTGTACGTAAAGTGAACTACCCCTCATATCAAGGAACAGGTCTCACACATTAGTACGTAAGGCGAACTAACCTCTCACATCAAGAAACAGGTCTCACAAGTTAGTTAGTACAAAGCGAACTAACCCCCATATCAAGGAACAGGTCTCATAAGTCAGTACGTAAAGTTTATGTAAAGTGAACTACCCCCTATATCAAGGAACAGTTCTCACAAGTTAGTACGTAAAGCAAAACAGCCCTCATATCGAGGAACAGGTCTCACAAATTAGTACATAAAGTGAACTACTCCTCATACCCCTCATATAAAGGAACAGCCCACAAGTTAAAGTACGTAAAGCGAAATAACCCTGTATATCAAGGAACAAGTCGCATAAGTTAGTACGTGAAGTGTATGTTAAGTGAACTACCCCTGATATCAGGGAGCGGGTCTTAAAAGTTAGTACATAAAGCGAACTACCACTCATTATCAAGGAACAGGTCTCACAATTTTTAGTACAAAAAGCGAACTACCCCTTACATCAACGAACATGTCTCACAAGTTAGTACATAAAGCGAACTAAACCCTCATATTAATGAACAGGTTGGCCCACCTTCACGGTGCTGCTGTACGGCTCTGTCCGAATTGATGATTTCGGCTGTGGCTTAGGCCATTGACTAAATAAAACGACAATGTGAATTATATAACTTTTTGGGGTTCTGGACATGTAGCCTCTGCCGAAGTCATCAATTTGAACACGGCCATACAGTCGCACCATGGAGGTAGGCTAATTGTTAATTCGCAATAACAAATTGTTAATTCGTAAAAACAAATCAAGTCATTAGCTTTAATGATTATTAACTTGTTAAGAATTACTTAAATTGCTATAACGGATTACTAATTCGTAATAACGAATTATATGACCTAACTCGAAACAATTGTTTTATCGGCTACTACGAAATACTTCCGCTGATAACAATACTTCGATACATGGCACGACAGGGCTTTCGTAGCATATAATTGTTTCAGGTATATTATTAAAATTTTGGTCTATATGCTATTGTAACATTTGTTGTGTCCTTTTATTACTGAGTATGGTCTTGTTGGGTTATATGTATTTATTGTTAACTTTGGCTCTTCACCCCCAAATCCTATACTGATCCTATAGCCATGGAAATGGTAATTTCTCTTTTCTACAACTTTCCCCAATCAGGTCTAATTATTGCCTTATTGCAACCCCCACCAGGTTTTTTTTTTACTATAAGGTGATTTTCCCTCAAGTAATGCGTTCGTTCAAGAACCGTAAAACATGTGGTTTTAGCCGAATAGGTCCCCAGTGCAAACAAGTCTGCTGCACCCATAACAACGTCCCGAAACCCAGGCGGTCTTTTTTTCTACGTTCACGCTGTCGCCTACATAACGAGCGCAGTGTTGATACACACGACGCTGAGAGCAGAAACAATTCTTCTAAAATTGTGTGAATGAACTTAGAAGAACAAAGTTTGATGATCGGACGTATACTTTTTTTTGCAAATTCCTAAATACGCTTCCGTAGAGAACACATAGCGCACCGTGCCAAAACTTTACTTACCACACAGGCCATAGGACAGGAGTTGCCACGAGAGAAATCCAATGACTTTACGTGAGACAAGAAAGTTGTTAACGTCTTCACGTTTGATACTGTAGCTTATTCCAAAAAGGCGCTGTGCGGCAATCTCCGACACAATGCAGTAAGTCACTTAAAATCGTTGATTGTCGTGGAAATACAGTGTACTTTGATTAGTTTTAATGGCCTGGAATGACTTTGAGTAAAAGCATTTGTGTTTTCAAAATGATTTGTGTATTATAGGTAACTAAAATTGAACTTATTTTGAAAAGTTATGTTTTTTACCAACCAAATACTTACACTTGTCAGAGCCATGGGTTTTGTACGTACATACAAAACGGGCAATAAATGACGTCATTGTGACGCCGTCCGGCATTTTAGGCCATCAAATAGTTTTACAGTATCCCACAAGTATGTAATCGAAAAAAGTTTGATGATCGGACGTATACTTTTTGAGATATGGTGGTCTCAAGATTGGCTAAGTAAATATTCATGTCATTATAACTAAGTAAACTAATTAATTAATTTAAGCTAATTAGATTTAACAACAACTTCATGACCTAAGCTTTAATATGATATAGGATCTGACTTTCGTACTAAGCTAACTATAACTTTTGAAGCTCACAAAATGCGTGTACAAAACCTATGGGTTGACGGATGAAAGAATCAGAAGAATAACTAAACATTAGGTAGGACAAACACAAAGCTGTTCTGTGGGCTGTGTTTTTTTCGCTTTGATTAAACGCCTCAGTTTAAAGTTAATCAGACTTTGAGATAGAAGACCCTTCACCTTTGACAGGCCCTTATTTTGACTTCAAGTGTGCCTAAAAACCTAAACCTGATTTTCATTCGAAATCTAGAGGTCGCTAATCATGAAGGGCTAGACTAAAATTGCGCTCCCCGAAATCACCGCAACTTTGATAAATCGACTACATAACCTGGCCAATAAAAGCACTGTGAACATGGCGGACAACTCTAATAGCAAAAGATCTTCTAGAAATCGTTAGAAACAGAGCTTAAACAAAAACACACCAGTACCACCATCGCCAAGTGCAAGCAACAATGACAAAGATGGCTGCCAGTGCTCATGTCTGACGTAGCACTAAATACCATCAATGCGAAGTTGTACACCATCTTAACTTCCATCGGTAATATCGAGTCACGAATCACCTGCCTAGAAGTAAAGGTTCAAACCATAGCTGACCAGGTATCATCCCATCATACAGATATTAAAGACCTGAAGTTACATCGTTCGACGAAAAGGAAATCCAAATACCGAACAAAAGGCTTGAAAAAAGGATAGAATTTAACCTGAAGGTCATCAGAAGTCTTGAAGACCAAGTTAATGATATTCAGATCAGAAGTAGGCGGAACAATATTGTAATCCATGGTGTGCCAGAAGGGGCTGAAGCTTACCATGTGAGAGCTTTTTGGATGGATTTCTGTGTGAGCACATGAAACTCGACGACTCCCAGAACATCGAAATCGAACGTGCCCACCGTAGTCCAGGAGGCCAGCAAGAACCAGCTTCGCCGGACTCATCAACAGGCAGTTCAAACCCCACCAGACGCTCCCGTCCACGACCCATTCACTGTAGGCTCCTTCGTTCAGCCGACCGGCACTACATTCTAAAAAACTCATCGAAACTTCTCAGAAATAATCGATACAAAGGATAAAACATCTACATAACCGACGATGTCACCCCAAATATTCGGGCTCAACGAAAGGAACTCAGGGAATACCATCTTAAAGGCATACAACGCGACGAGCGAGTACAGTTCGCCTACATTCCCTGGTCAATCCCGCCCACGATCCGGTATAAAATTCTCTTGAATTGATTTAATTGATTCTCTTGAAGTAGGCCTACATTAGTATTATTTATAATCAGTAGCAGTCATTTCCAGCTTACTATGGTGTTTTTCAATCACATGTTTTACCCTTCCTCTAAGCATAAAGGAATAGTTCACCAAGGAGAAATAAGTATATGCAATCAATGCCAATCGCGACACTTTTGAGTTGTGGTATTGCGTCTGTTGCCACAAAGCGTTGTCATGTATTACGCAATATTTCCAATCCTAATGGTCTTTGCAGTAGCTGGTTCTAAAAATCTCTTCAGTAATGACACAGGACCATCATTGTATTGTGTAATAGTAAGGTGTAATCTCTCCAACAATGTGTACCATTAGTCCAGATGTCCTTCCGTTTAATCACTTTACTGACGATGGTGATTATTTAGTTGAGCCCTTATTGAGACTCTAAAGCTGATGTTGAACCTAAATTTTGCTTCAGGTTATAGATGGGTGAGCCTGCTCAAACTTTTCCAAAGAAATTACAACATTTTGATCTTTACATCTGGTCAAAACCGGACGTTAAAGCGCACGTGTCTCTTGACCAATATTGACAACGCACGATAGTGTATTAACACACGCACACGCTGTACCTGTACATGCACATTGCAAGGGTAGTGACCCCAAATGTATTCCTACATGTAGATGTATAGTACATGTACACTAGTCTTTAAGTTAACTGGAGCGTCTTGGAACCTAGACTACACATACACATGTCAACTAAAATACACGAAGGCCTAAAATGTGCATGTACAGGTTCAGCGTGTGCGTATGTGTTAATACACTTTCATGTCAACGTAGGCTAGGTCAAGAGACACGTGCGCTTAAACGTCCTGTTTTGACCAGATGTAAAGGTCAAAATGTTATTGTTGAAATTTTCGACTTCCGGTTTGAACCGGGAGTAAAGGTCACACAGGGTCATGCTTTGTGTAGCGTTTGTTGAACTTTTAACGAACTGTCCGATGATGTATAGATTGTAAAAATGAGTAAAATGAGATTTTTCATGAGTAATGATTTCTTTTAAATATTAAACTTTGATTTATTGTATTTCATAACCTGTTTACGTCATGTTGACATCATCAATTTTGTGTCGTCTAGATATTGAGGTTCAAATGTTTGATAAGTTTCAATGTTCAAATCAATATAAATCAGGAGTTATGCCCCCCCCCCAAAAAAAAATTTCGAAAGAAAAAAACAAAGGCAAACTTTCACTTTCCAAAACGACCGGAAGTAAAGGTCATGCGATTTTGGTGTTTAATTTTCAAATGTTGCCCCAGTCTTGATCTGTACGATGCCCAAATATGAACATCACATCATAGCTTTCAAATTCAAGGATAAACAGAGAATAGCAAATGGTAATTTTTTAGCTTTAAAAACCTTGTAATTCGACACCTGATGACGTCATGATTGTTTTATGAGAATCACGGTTCAATTCAGTTTCAATCTTGAGTTATGTTGCAGAGAAGAGTTCTATAGGGAAGAAGAAGATGGAGAAGAACTAGACTTAAGTTTTTGTTTTAGAACAAAAACAGGGCGTTCGGCATTCGGTCAATAAGTAATTCGTTCAAGTTTTGATAGAACTCTGGTGGTGGAGAAATGTAAGAAGGGGTTGAAAATGTGAGAACAAGGTTTTGCTGATGACGCTATTATGATGTATCCAAATTAGCCTATTTGTTGTCGGGTCATTATGTTTGAATCCTTTGGATTTAAGCAACAGGTTTTCAGCAATTAATAGTTTCTTTTTAAAAAGTTGTCACGAGAGAGCGCTGTTGAAGTTATTATATCATTTTTTTGTTGTTAGATCTTATCTGTGGATCAAGAGTTATGATTTTTCAATGATTCAACTTCCGGATTGAACAGGAAGTCAAGGTCAAATGGGGTCAGGTTCTAAGTAACTTTTGTTGAGCTTTTCACGACCTGTTCGATGATGTGTAGATTGTAAAAAACGAACATGTGGTTAATGAGTTATTATTTTTTCCGTTACTAAACTTCAACTTCCGGTTTTAACCGGAAGACAAGGTCAAACGAGGTTACACTCTGTGTAGCATCCATTAAGTTTTTTGAATACCTTTCTGATGATATGTTAATAACAAAAATCCAATGTCTGGTTTTAGAGTAATGATTTTTTCAAATACTAAGCTTTGATTTTATAAAAAAGTTAAAAAACCCCGTGATGACGTCATCATGACGTCACTTCCCATTTCACAAGCCATGGTCGTTGTCTTACAGTACACCGAGTTTCAACTCAATCAGCTGTTTCATTTAGTAGATACACGGCTTCAAAATGTGCGCCTTTAGGGCCTTACCACGTGACACACGATGACATCATCATACTACAACTATACAAATATGTTGTCTGCACAAAGATCATCATATTTACTAGTTTTGAAGAGATTCTCATAAACTTTGCCACAGACATCTAGTAAAAGTGTGCTTTGGACTTTTTTCAACCTGCCGCTAGAGGGCGCTTTTAAATTGTGTGACGTCACCGGTCCAATTTTTTTAAACCAGACACTTACCGGATTACAACATCGTTAAAAACAACTCAAAAAAAATTGTCACTTTCTGCTACTTTCAATTTACTAGGCATTTCCGGTTTCGACCGGAAGTAGAGGTCATGTGAGGTCACGCACACAACAAAAAATAAAGACCTATATGACCTTAGTATGATCCTGCATAAAGTAACTGCCGGCCTCTTAAGTGTGATTTGTTACAGAATTTCAAAGATTTAAAACAAATGTCTAAAAACCTTGTAATTCGACACCTGATGACGTCAGCATGACGTCATTGTTCGCGTGCCGTCTTCATGCTAAGGTTCAAGTACATGCCAAGTTTCAAGTTTGTACAACTTAAACTTTTGCAAAATCTGCAAGAGAAGGTTCAGAAGGATGGAAAAAAACTTAACGATTACAATAGGTTTATAATATAACACCTAAAAAATCCCAGAACTAGACATACAGTGTTTGTAGATAACAAACACGAGGTGTTCGGGTTTTAGTCTGAACCCTTTTTGGTAAGGAAGATTTGAACTTTTGAATTATAAAATTTCAACTTCTGGTTTCTACCGAATTTAAAGGTCACAGGTAATGTATAAACAGGTAATGTTTGTATTTAACTTGTACAATACATCAAGAGCTTTCATATGGTGCAAATATTTTGTATGTAGCGATTATGGTTCTCCAGATTTCAATTTTTTAAAATATTAAACGTTGATTTAATGTTGTGACGTCATCGATAGCGTCACCATCCAGAATAAAATGTGGGTTTCATCTACACACTAAGATCTAAGTACATGGTCAATTTTAAGACTGGAATCTTCTTGGTTAATGAGATTTGAACTTTTGAATTTTGAAATTTAAACTTCCGGTTTCGACCGGAAGTAAATGTCATATGGGGTCACACTTTGTATGTGATTTGTAGAGTATGGCAAGAGCTTTTATATCGTGCAAAAATCTTATATGTACCAATAATGGTTATCTAAATATGTTTTTTTTATATTTATTGTTATGACGTCAACGGTGACGTCATCAACTCGAAATATTCATTTTTTTTTCATATACACACTAAGGTCTAAGTACCTGCAAAGTTTTAAGTCTGAACCCTTTCTGGTTCATGAGATATGATGGGTTTTCTTCAAGTAAAATACAACTTCCGGTTTTGACCGGAAGTAAAGGTTATTTGGGGTCACACCCTATGAAAGATTTGTAGAATTGCCAACGGGCTTTCAGATGATGTAATGACGGTTAGTGTAGCACGTTTAGTTGATAAGATATAATATTTAAATTCAACGTCCGGTTTTGACCGGAAGTAAAGATCACTTGGGGTTACACTTTGTGTAAGACTTTTGAAATGAATCAAGGGCTTTCATGGTGCAAAGATCTTGTGTGTATCATTTCTGGTTCTCTAGATATAACGTTTAAATTTTTTTTGTTATTTTTAATTGTTTAATGTGATGACGTCATCGATGACGTCATCTTCCCGAAAAATTTGCGGTTTCGTCTATACACTAAGGTCTAAGTACATGGTAAGTTTTAAGTCTCTACGAGTTATAGTTTTTGCGAAATTTTTCAGAGAAGGTTTGGTGGGAAGAAGAAAACACAGAAACCCCCCTAGAACAATAACAATAGGTTTTCGGCCGTTAGCCAAACACCTAAAGAAAACAAGGAGGTGTTCGTGCTTGTAATGCACGAACATCTAAAAAAAAAACCAGAACAATAACAAAGAGTTGTTCGTGCTTGTATTGCACGAACACCTAAAGACAAAGAAAAATCTCGACGAAAACAATAGCTGTTCCGACTACTATGTCGGAAAAGCTAATTAGCCAAACGATTCAACATTCTTGCAAGGCCGAAGTCAAAATCGGCCAAACGAGTCAACATTCTTGCAAGTAAAGCCCATTCACAAATCGGCCAAACGAGTCAACATTCTTGCAAGTAAAGCCAGTCAAAAATCGGCCAAATGAGCCAACATTCTCGCAAGTAAAGCCCAGTCACAAATCGGCCAAACGAGTCAACATTCTTACAAGTAAAGCCCAGTCAAAATCGGCCAAACGAGTCAACATTCTTGCAAGTAAAGCCCAGTCAAAATCGGCCAAACGAGTCAACATTCTTGCAAGTAAAGCCCAGTCAAACATCGGCAAAACTAGTCAACATTCTTGCAAATAGAGCCCAGTCAAAATCGGCCAAACGTAGTGTTAAATGGGGTGTGTTCTCTCAAGGGAGCATTTCGAGCGATAAATTTGTTCTTTATTTTGTTGTTTACAATAAAGTTGCATTGCCCGATTTTTCTCGGAACGAATTTTGACAGTTGATTTTGTTCCAAATCGAAAAGCACACACAAACGTTCGCATATTCCACGGCTAATGCACCAAATGCATGCCAAACTGCTTGTACATGGCTGATGGACGTTAGATAATGCCAGGATCCCGACAATAATTCATTATTTTATTTTTAAATAACTACCACTTATCATCGGTGGATTGTATCGTGCAATACCCTAAATGAAAGCTTATAAATTTCTCAAATCTATATAAAAAGCCATTTAAAATATAAATCAAAAAATTGGTCGTACATCTTGAACACCAAGGGTAGTTTCTTTGTATTCGCAATTATGACCCTGCACATTTTAATGTTCTTGGTTTCTTTTGTGTTTTTTGTGTTTTAGTCTTTTTCAAAAGCGATTGGCATTTAAAAGGAAAAAGAAGAAATACCTTTTTTCATGAAAAATGATCTCCAGATATTTCATTCTTATTAGTTTATATTCATTATGTTTCTTTAAAATTCTCCATTTAGGGGTCGGACGACGAAAACTTTATAAATTTTCGACAAAAGTGTTTGACTGCTACGAAAACGTATAAACTGTGAGTACCCAAGCTGCTATCCAGTAAGATTTGCAGTAAAATATCGCAAATCTTACTGGATTGAATCTCCACCGTTAAAGTTTCAAATCTCGCTATGAATAACTAATGATGAACTTTTCAAGGACCAATGTCTAGTTTGTTCACCTAGGTCCTACACCTCTCTCAGGTGATAAAAATTGGTCAAACAAGTTTTAATTGATTTGTGTCTACCGTATCAGTCCGAAGAAATGAGGCAAGGTGCGATAAAAAATTTTACCTGCACATTCATCACCTCTTTTTTTCAAGTTTCCAAATATTACCAGGAACTTGATAAAAATCCTACCAAAATATGAATCATAATTTGTTGCCTTCTCAATACCTTTACAACCTCATACTCTTTGATCTTTCAACAGGCTCTTTACAGAAAGCCAGTCAAAGGAAACCGCCAATAAGAAAATGCATTCACATTTCAGTTTACTGATTGTATTCCTGGGGATAGTGAGTTACAGCTAAAATAATATCTCTTGTGCTGCCGAAGTGTTCATTTTGCAAGCAGTGCAGTTGGTTGCCTCTAAGTTGCCATTAAATTTGTCCTGTGTGACATTGTATTTAGTTTTGCAGGAATTAATGCCCCATACCTAAATTGGTACCATTGTTTCATACAACTTTTAGAGGTACCCCGGTTCCACGAATGGTATACCCGGACTTCCAGCGGCGGACGTGGGCAAAGGTGTTCATCAGATTAACCGAGTTGTACCCGACACACGCCTGCAAGAAATTCAACCAACTGTTCCCGCCTTTTGTTGAAGCGTGTGGCATAGACGCTGACCACATACCAGATATTGAGACAGTCTCAAATTACCTCAAAAGTAAATTTAATGAGTTCTCAATATGTGACAAATTATTTTGTTAAACGGGTTTGGCAAACTGACAGAATTTGACAACAAACACACCAGCTTTGACATTTTGTAAACTAGACATTTTCAATCAGTTTTGATTTCCTCGGTTGGGAGAAACTTTTAGACGACACGCCCTGTAACTCACTTCACACTTGCAATATGAAGTTTCTACCAAAATCTACGTGATTGTTGTCCTGACATTTAATATTCAAATGACGTTTCTTTCTTTTCTGCTTATGATTAAAATAAACTCTGACTTTTAGGGAACACCAGTTTCCGGCTCCGACCAGTTTCCACTTTCATTGAGCCACGTGATTTCTTCGCCGCACTGGCGTTTCGTGTGTTTTGTTGCTCCCAGTTCATACGTCATGATGACGCAGCTTTTTTTACGAGCGAACCGTAAGTTTAAAGGTTTTACACCTCACCTTAATTTTAAAAGGATGATGGCGGGTTTTGTTGTAGATATTTCGTTGAGATTGTTATTTATTTTGCGCTTAAATCTCAAGTGATTTATAGATTTTACTTGAACTGTTTTGCTCTCAGGCTCAGAATTCATCGTTAACATTACTGGAAATGTTCTACATCGTTTTGTCTGATAATTATTTATGTTTCAACCCCAAACAGTGACATCATTCATGATCTACTTGGCCATGCAGTACTGTTATGCGACCCCGAATTTGCCCAGTTCTCACAGGTAAATTAGTTCTGGTTAACATTCTCAGCTGGGTCAAAGTGTATGACTCTGCTTGCATTACCGGTATAAAAACACAAAATCTGCACTTTGTAACCGAAAAATCCGAGCTTACGGGAGCGCATTACCACCGGTAAGTATCTTTGCTTACAGTTAGCCGAGAAGTTTGGCGCTTGTCCTGTCAGCACGGTGACGTGTAATTGCTGAATTCCTTGCTAGGAAGAGACACGGAATTTGTTGCTGGTAAAACCACTTAAAAATAAAGAATTTAACATTCACACATTGTTTGTAAATACAAGTTTGTTTGGTGCTTTGGGAGACTACTGGTACCAGTATGTGATAAAAAGGTACGAAAACTTACTTTTCCTGAGAATAAGGTGGTCGTATTTTTCGAGAGACTTTGACAAATTCATGGCAAGAGACGTCAACATCAGTACCGCGTATACAAAAACAAGACATGATTTACTTTTAAACGTACTAAATAACACGTTTTATTTTGACCACGTACAAAAACAAAATACGAATTTTGTTGACGTAAATAACACATTATATTTTGACCACGTACAAAAACAAAATACAAATTTTGTTGACGTAAATAACACATTATATTTTGACCATGTTCAAAAATATAACACATTTATTTTGTATTTAGCATTTTCCCAAAAATATTCTGAAAAGCTGGAGGGAACAAAAGCAGAATCCAATGTTGTAAAATCCTTTGTAATTAATGTTAAGGTCACAATCCCTTTAATTTGAGGCCAAATGATGCTATGAAAATTAGTTCAAACTTTGGGTATACACTACGTGCAATCACACCGGAAGCACGTGCCATCACACCGGAGAGTAAACAAGTATTAACATTAGCCTTGTTCATTTTCTCTCTCTCTGTTTGTCGCAAGGACACTCATTGTACGGGATGGTAAATACACTTGTTTGGGACAGGACTCGCGGTGCTGACAAGAAATCAATCAAATTGATTTTTCTGTTATTAAACTAAAATATAATACTAAATAACGAATTCAGTACTCAATCACGATGTCATGTAGGATTTTGGGCGCCATTTTGGTGTGATGTGTTTCTACGTAATGCGACCATTTGAAATTTACATTATGTGCTTGATAATGTGGCATGGTGTATCTCCCCCTCCATTTGTGTCTTCATAGTGTTTTGGGATTTTCAGGATTTTTGTAGAAGATTTTAGGGGGATGTATGATAGTTTGTGGGGACTACTTCTACCACATAGAGAAATTAATTACTGGTGCACTAGAACAAAAACAACTTATTTTTCATGCAAACTTCCTTTTGTTGTTGAAATAAAAAATAATAATAAATAAATAATGGACATAGACAAAAGTCTGTATGTACTCGATATTATCATTACTATGTCTCTTTTCTGTAACTGGTAAGTTTAGCTTGAAAACAACGCTTTACACGTACAACATAATTCTGAGTTTTTTACGGCACTTCGAACAAAATACAAATGGTGGAATTAATAACATTATAAAAGACACCCTGTGTTTGGTTTTTTTCTATTCTGAAGGATATGGGACTCGCATCGCTGGGTGCATCTGACACAATCTTGGATAAAATATCATCGGTAAAGTTTCCTAATGTTATAATAATGTCTTTAAGCCCGTTGTTGCACATAGTAGCCTACAGCCCGGTTCACGCGAAAGCGAATGCGAAGCTAACTACGTGACGCAAACAATCTTGTACCCGCCGTTTTCCAATTGTCGCTTCACTTTCGCAATCGGCGTGAAGTATGAATATGAGATTAATCTGATGGTAGAACGAAGTACGGCGTACTTGACCTTTCCTCCCAGTGAACACTTTAGACAGACCCGGCTTAGGTTTTTGAAAACGTGCGCCTTTGAACAAAGCTTCAAACGGGTGGAAGGAGCCTGAGCCGGAGCCGGTCAAGCCCAAGCCGGAGCCGGTCAAACCAAAGCTGGAGCCGTCAAGCCCAAGCCCAAGCCAGTCAAGTCCAAGCCAAAGCCGGTCAAGCCCAAGCAGAAGCTGGTCAAGCCCAATCCGAAGGCGGTCAAGCGTAAGCCAAATCGGGTCAAGCTCAAGCCAAAGCCAGTCAAGCCAAAGCTCAATTCGGTCAAACCTAAGCCGGAGCTGGTCAATTCCAAGTCTAAGCCGGTCAAGCCAAAGCCAGTCGAGCCAAAGCCCAAGCCGGTCAGGCCCAAGCCAAAGCCGGTCAAGCCCAAGCCAAAGCCGGTCAAGCCCAAGCAGAAGCTGGTCAAGCCCAAGCCTAAGCCGGTCAAGCGCAAGCCAAATCGGGTCAAGCTCAAGCCAAAGCCAGTCAAGCCAAAGATCAATTCGGTCAATTCCAAGTCTAAGCCGGTCAAGCCCAGGCCAGTCGAGCCAAAGCCCAAGCCGGTCGAGCCCAAGCCAGTCAGGCCCAAGCCCAAGCCGGTCAATTCAAAGTCTAAGCCAGTCAAGCCCAAGCCGGTCGAGCCCAAGCCCAAGCCGGTCGAGCCCAAGCAAAAGTCGGTCAAATCCAAGCCAAAGCCGGTCGAGCCCAAGCCAGTCAGGCCCAAGCCCAAGCCCAAGCCGGTCAATTCAAAGTCTAAGCCAGTAAAGCCTAAGCCGGTCGAGCCCAAGCCCAAGCTGGTCAAGCCCAAGCAAAAGTCGGTCAAATCCAAGCCGAAGCCGGTCGAGCCCAAGCCGGTCATACTGACATTGTTGTATAGGGCTTTTTCATAAAAAAATAAAACATTTTAAGCCCAAGCCCAAGCCAGTCGACCCCAAGCCAAAGCTGAAAAGGGCCATGAAAATGTTACAAAGCAACCCCTTTCGTTTTATTGAGCACCAATGTGTGATAATTATCAACTTTGTGCCGATCAATTCTGTACCCAGTTTACTCGTGCTAATAATTAAGCCTGATAGGGGCTTTATGCTTGTTGTCAATCATTGACAAAAATGCAGATTCGTTAATTTCTTCCCATGGATTTAATTCCCCTTTCTTCTCTAGATTTATTCGAGTACGGTGGAAGCAGGGCTGTGCATTGAGGGAAACGACGTAAAGGCCTTTGGTGCTCTACTCTTGTCGGGTGCTGCAGAACTGGAGGTGAGAATGCAATTATTTTTACCTCATGTCAACATTTTTTGTTTCATAATTCGAAATCGTTGAGGACATTTGTCTTGCAGAGCACTCGTTAACGAAGAGTAGATCAATAAAAACAATGTTTGTCATTATTGTGATTGATCACTGTGTACGCACTTGGAGATGTGCATTAGGATTAGCCCCTCAACAGTTGCCACTTTGGGTGAAACGACAGTTGTCATTTTAATCAATTCTAGTGCTCGGCATGATCTTCAATCTTCAATGACCTACAGCCGTGGACCCTCCTTTGTTCAACTCTTTGTCCTGACAAACGTGGACCCCAATTTGTTTCTTTGTTATAGCAACCGTGGACCCTTTGTCCCTTTTGTCGTAAGTCCTCGGTTTGAATGTCGCTACCAACTCACAAACTTTACTCTCTGCATACAGCATGTCTTCGACGATCAGATATTAGGACGCCCCCTAGTGGCAGAAAAAGCCGGCTCTATGCCTACCATTGACTTGTCCAAGTACCAGGACTTGTATTATGTGGCTGAGAGTTTGGGAGATGCCCAGCAGGTGGCCAGGTGAGTTAAATCCGAAAACCGGGGTGCCAGGGATGCATGTGGCTCCAGAAATGCTTACTAAGTCTAAGCCGGAGCCAGATCCGGGTTCGAATTCGAAGCCACACCGGCGTACCATGCCCCCGATATGTGGCAGAGGTGTCTCCCCCCCCCCCCCCAATGTTCCCACACTCACTCTTTTCCTCTTGTATATCCTCCCGTGTCCGGTTTCGATGTACTATGCCTTTTTCTTTGAATTGAAAAAAAAATATTGATGCCATATATCAACTGATTCCCTAATTACCTTCCTTTGTTTATAAGAAGTATGTAAAAATATATTAAAACTTGATAGACATTGAAACTTTCACACCACGCACCGATCTTCGATGACTTCAATAGCGTCCCCGTGTTTTGAGTTTGACCTGTTTTCGAGGCAAACAAGAAAGTATGGTGTCCTGGTGAAGCCATACGCAGAAGAAACATCTGCAGTGACTTCAAGTGTTCTGTGAGACGTTGTGTATGACTCTATAGCCAGCAGTTGTCTTCATTTTATTCAAAATATTTTTTATTTAATTTTAAATATTACGATGGTAATTTGCAAAAACTTAAAAAAAAAAAAAAAAAAAAAAAAAGTATCAATAAGTCTTGGCTTTCAAATCTGATTTTAAAAAAAGTTTTGAATCTTTTTATGTTTCTTAACATTTATAATAAAGCATATCAATAAACAGTGATATTTGAATCACCAAGCCAATGTTTAAATTTTAATGTTATTAATAATAAATGATATGAGGGTTTAAAAAAAATTCTCCAGACTGTTAGAAAATGATATAAGGCACATGGCTTCTTTAAGCCTCTGTATTTTTTTCCCCAGAATGCTCAGCAGAATGTTCAGTCACATGATGTTATCATCGTGAATTGTGAATTGAAAAATTGTTTGATGAAACTTTTTCGGCGGGCAAATTTTTTTTTATGGCCCCGACAGTATGACATATTTTTGTACCTTGTAGAAATGCCTAAAATACCACAAATTTTTGCAATCCAAGTGCAACTTGCCAGTGGAGCCTCACATAATTCTAAGTTTTGGTCAAAGGAGAGGAGACTCTTTGCTTGGCAAGTCAAATCACAAAAATTGTATCTAGGGACTGTTTACATCGCGCGTAGAGAGGTAAAAGATTTGCATTGATTTCAGGGACGCCCTGAAAACAGGACCTCCTACGATACAGAAGTCCCCCCCCCCAAAAAAAAAAAAACCAAACAAACAAACAAACAAAAACAAAACAAAAATAGGAGAGCACTTTTGCCGACATTTAGGAAATTCACTAGAGGCGAAACTGGAGACTTTGGCGCTTTTTGAACCCACGGTTTTGGCTTTGGCTATACCAGCTTGGGCCTAGTCCGCCTATTTGAAGCCCCGTACTCTTTCAAAATTCGAAGTGGCTATGAAAAGTCCTATTCTTCAACGTTGTTGTTGCAGCCAATTGTCATAGCCATAGCCAAAGTCGCCAGTGAGTCGGGCTTTAAACAAAATGCATGTTTCCTTTTTTGACAGGGTCTTCGTGAATGGACTTACAGGAAAGTTGAACTTGAAATACAACCCGGAAAGCAACGTTATCGAACGGCTGGATGCTGGAGACTAATACTTCCCTGGGGTACGAACAATCAATGTTTGTCAAAAGTTAGTTGTATATTGTATTTATTAGTAGTTTTCATTTTGTAGATAAATAAAACCCAGTGCATTAATAAGGTTTGCTTGAAGATGCATGCTCTGATTGTCTAGTAGTTTTGGCCAACTGAATATTCATTTAGTTTATGCACTAAACAGCCAGGCTAGTTCAGTTGAGTGAGCAAGTCTTTATTTGGAAAGGTATGCATGAGGTGACTGAGGTAGTATGTGCGTATGGGTTCATGACTATTGTTCTTTGGGTAAGTGCCATCTTGGAATGTGTTGGCAACCTTAAGTTTAGGGTGCGGTCTGAGTCACTTTATGCAGAATAAAATCTGCCAGAAGGGAGGTGGCACATACAGAACCTTTGAGCAGATACATTTTTTGAGCTTTGAGTTTAAACCAGCACTGCGTCAAATAATATTGAAATTTTCGACAAAACAATTGTAATAGCAAGCAGACACCGTTGTAGTTGTAAAAGATTTTAGGAACATTTAACAGTAAGTAATTAATTGCATTTTACTTACAAAATTACTAGATAATACAAAATTCAAGATGAAAACTTACCTTTTAATTATTAGAAAATTTTGATAGAAAAATGTACTGCAGTTTGAATAATGTAGATTAATCGTTGAGATTGAGAAATTAATCGATGAGATTAAGTTATAAATCGTTTTGGATTGAGATATTTATCGTTGGGATTGATATATTAATCGTTTGGGACTGAGATATTAATCGTTGAGATATAGATATAATAATCGTTTGGGATTAATATATTAATCGTTTGGGACAGATATATTAATCGTTGAGATTAAGATGTTAATCGTTTGGGATTGATATTTTAATCGTTTAGGATTAAGATATTAATCGTTTGGATTAAGATATTAATCGTTGAGTTTGATACATTAATCGTTGAGATTAGGATAATAGAGGTAGTAATCGTTGAGATACAGATATTAATCGTTGAGATTGAGATATTAATCGTTGATAATATTATATTAATCGTTTTGAATTGAGATATAAATCGCTGAGATAGAGATATATTAATCGTTTGGGATTAATATATTAATCGTTTGGGACTGATATATTAATCGTTGAGATTAAGATGTTAATCGTTTGGGATTGATATTTTAATCGTATTAAGATATTAATCGTTTGGATTGAGATAAAAATCGTTGCGATTGCTACATTAATCGTTGAGATTGAGAAAATAGAGCTAGTAATCGTTGAGACAGCAATTAATCGTTGAGACAGAGATATTAATCGTTGATATTGAGATATTAGTCGTTGAGAATAAGATATTAATCGTTTGGGATTGAGATATATATCGTTGAGATAGAGATATAATAATCGTTTGGGATTAATATATTCATCGTTTGGGATTGAGATATTGATCGTTGAGATTGAGGTTTTTTAGGCTATTGAAATGTTGAAGATAGTGGTTTCGGTTAATATTCGGAACCATTATCTGAGAGGTTTGGGTTTTTCTTTTATTCTTGATCTTCCTTTTTCATGTCAAAATAAAAGAAATTACACATTCATTTTGCCAACCTTTTTGAGCGAGAGAGGGTGTATAGACCCAAGGATTCATTAAGCAAGGTCAAGGAAGCAAAGGTTGAATAGATAATTTATTTAATTTATTTCTATTTTTTGTTGGCTTAAGGAAGTTCCTCAGTTATAAAAATAAAAATTTAGAAATGTGAAATTTAGTAGAGTTGTGAATTTCATTTTGAGGAAAGAATTTAGAGTTGTAAATTTCATTTTGAGGAAAGAATCCAGAGTTGTGAATTTCATTTTGAGGAAAAGAACTTAGTTTGGGTCATTATGCCCTGGCATTATCTGTTTTATTAGCTCCTTACCAGTTAACTTTGCAATCTCTCATGTTTTTTCTTTATACTTCTTATTATTGTTTTGTTAATTGTTTATTGTTTTTATTGTTTTGTCTAGGGCTGTTCCCCACAAGCCTTGGCCTATTTGAACAGCCTTCCGTACTCACAGCCTTCATTTTGTTTTGTTTACATCCTCTTTATCATTGGTCATGTATATATACTCTTTGCTTGTATTGTACTACTATATCTTTTGCCCAAATGATTCTGTCTATTATTGTGAGTATGGAAATAAGTGTTACATTGAAATTGAAGTTGAAATTGAAATTGAAATTGAGAGTTGGGAATTTCATCTTGAGTAAAATAATTAAGAGTTGTGAATTTCATTTCGAGGAAAGGAATTTAGAGTTGCTAATTTCATCTAAGATAAAATAATTTATTGACGTGTTTATTAATTTGTTTTCAATTTTAAAAGTATACCGAGAATGTTGGTACCACATAATGTATTTAAAGTCTTGTGAAAAGGGTAACCGCAGTGTGATAGACTTTTGTAAATAAACTAAGAGCAGAGAATTGTAACTAGAAATTGTATTTACCCCATAACCCCGAATCTAATTTTAATAGAATGTTTACCGGGAGGTTTTGATGGTCGATTTCGTAAAACTTAGCTTATTCTTAATTCAAAACAAGACAGGCATTATTTGACAGAGTTAATGTTTCGACACAACAACTTAATTTAAAGTACGGCATTTGTATTACAACTAAAGGACCTTGTTTCAATCTGAAAGCTCACTGATTATAAAGTTCATCCCAGTACAAATCCTCCAAAGAAATATTTCCGTCTGGAATACTGTCAAAGTTGAGGAAAAAACATTTGAAAATCTCTCAAGTCACATTTGCCTATCAACTTATTAAGATTTCCGCAAGCAAAATAAGCCCGTGAAGGGCACACAATACCGACAAAACGCAAACTGTTGTTGTTGTTTTTACTTCGGCGTGTAGATAATTAAGGCAGCTCAATCTTTTGCACAGACATAATACCAATTTGACCTTAAGTTCTGGTCGAAATCGGACTTTAAAGTCCACGTTTTATTGACCTGCGTGTAAACTAAGCATGCTCCAAAAGCACCGTGGCTGGCTGTTCCGCTCCATTGACCACGGGGTTTAAAGTCCATCAAACCTGCATATAGTCTAGTCTCTGTTCAAGGTTCACGCAACCTGATTTGGAATTACGCTTTGTCTCTAAAACAGCCGTCCATGCAAACCTCGTTTACAATCAATGTTAGGCTTGATCGTGTGCATTTGATCGTGTGCAAAAGCACAGTGGCAGGCTGTTCCGCTCCATTGATCACAAGGTACAAAGTCCACGACACACTTCTCAATCACACACAACCTTCAAACTTTGCATAGTTAGCTCTTCACAAGTGGTAGACACTGTTGTAGTGATGTCATGATGACATCATCAGGTGTCAAATTACATGGTTTTTAAACATTTATATATTTTAATCTTTGAAAACAACTGTGGGCTGCTTTTTGCGGGATTGTACAAAGAAAATACAGGTCTTCATATTTTATTGTGTGCGTGACATTACATGACTTCAACTTCCGGTCTAAGCCGGAAGTGCCTTGTAATTTAAGTAAGGCAATTTGTTAAGAGTTGTTTTCAACAACATTATAGTCTGGCAAGGATTTGGTTTAAAAACTTAGGAGTGGAGACTTCGTAAAAATCAAGAGCGCCCTCTAGCGACATGTTAAAAACAGTTCAAAATACATTTTTACTCGATGTATGTGGTAGAGTTTATTATAAATGTTTCAAAATTTGTATACATGATGACCTTTTTGTTAATTTTTTTATTTTACTTTTCTCTAAAACGTGATTAGATGTCTGTAATAATGATGTATGAGCACAATTACAATTTTTGTAATTAATATAAATCTGATATGGTGAACAAAACAATAGTCAACAAATAGGGGTGATAGTTAATATAAAACTTACATGATGCAGGAACGTTAAAGTAAAATTATTGTTTGTATTTTCTGTTAAGTTCCAAAGGTGTCCCATAACTCAGGTATCACTGCAGCATTCACGAAGACAGCCCCAGTACACCGATCGAATTCTCGAGTTGTTACACCACTTGTCCTTCAATTCAATTATTCAGTTACAATAGCAGTTTTCACCTGGTTGGATTAAAATGATTTTGTTATACCTCAGTACTTAACGTTCGTCCAACCCTCGGGGGCTGCAGGTGAGCGGAAATAAAGAAGGGCTGGACGGCCCGAGTGATGAAGGTCTCTTGATGATTTCATTCCCCGGGTTCTCGATCTAATAAATGATGTTTCAGACAACTGGTTACGAATTGAAGAATGACCGGTAAATAATGTAAACGTTGTCTGGATTGTTTTGAGTATACCTTTAGAAGTGTGTTTTTGATCGAATTGGTGCACATTTAATCATATAGACAGGGTAGACTTTTGGTAATTGTCAAATTTGGGCTTTCAGGTTGGCGTAGTGGTATTTTTCCTCGCCTTCCACCTCTAGGACCCCGGTTCAAATCCAACCGGGGGCACTATGTGGATTGGGTTTTCAGTCCCTATCTGATTGCGTGGGTTTTCCAAGGAATAATTCTCCTTTTTTACCCCTCCCACATCTAAAACTGAAACTTCTTTCCTTGTCTTTTCTCCAGATTCACAACCAGAATTAATAAATGAAAAGAAATGAAAGACCAGTATCCTCACTTTGTTAATTCCAACACAATTTTATGCATAAATCAACAAACCTGTGAAAGTTTGGGCTTAATTTGTCATCGAAGTTGCAAGCGAAAAAAACACCCTTGTTGTATAGAATTGTGTGCTTTCAAATACCTGAGTGCCTGAGGCCTTTCTCACATTCAAATTTTAGGGTGAAAAATTACCTATTTCTTTAAAATTACAATTACACTTCAAAGGGGTTCGTTTCTAACAATGTTTTTATAATAACAACAGCTCTTCAGTGCTCTTTACCAAGTAAGTTTTTATGGAGACTAACCTGGGAGTAGTTACCAAACGTACACCCTGCCTTTAAAAAAGAATTGAAGATTTCATCAACTTACAAAGACGGCAAAACATTAAGAATCAGTTGTTTTTAGTGTTATTGATCCATCCTTTAATGGAGAATTGTTAAATCATCATCATCACCTTTCGTGCTGAGTAACGTGTATACGATCATGGCTATACAGTGGTTCATACCATGCGGATCTCTAAGTCAAGTGATAGTTATCCCGTGTGCATCGTTTCCTATTGTCAATGTTGGCGTGCTCTTCTATGCCAGGCGCGGATCCAGGGGGGGCGTGGGGGCGCACGCCCCCCTTTTCATATAAAAAAAAAGAAACAAAAGAGGGAGAAAAGAAAAAAAGAGGGAGAGAGAGAAGGGGAGGGAGAAATGGGGAAGGGAAGATTTTGCTGCTTGGTATATTTTCACGCCCCCCCCGTTTGGAAAATCCTGGATCCGCCCCTGTATGCGGTCTTACTTACTTAGATTTTACTTACTTAGATTGATGGGAATGAATAGGTTAAACCTATATGACCCCATATCCAATTTCTTTCCAGTGTTTATCAATTCGGTTTTTGAACAGGTTAGTTGAGGCTGCGTTCGCCACATGTGAAGGGATGATGTTCCATTCGGAAATAACTCTGATGGAGAAGAAGTTTTTCCCGCAGTTCAGCCCTTTCTTAAGTCCTGGTTTGTAAAGTTTTTGGACCCCTGACTTGGAATAGGTTGTCATGTCTCTGGAAAAGCTTGCTCTCCTCAATTCCTTCCGAGCCATTTAAGATGTTGTACACCTCAATCAAGTCCCCTCGTAGTCTTCGTGCTTCCAGTCTGTACAAGTTTAGATCTTGCAGTCTTTCTGTGTATGTTTTGCTTTTCAAGCTTGGGATGAACTTAGTTGCCCTGCGCTGTACCTTTTCTAACACTGTCATGTCTTTCTTGAGACTTGGGCTTCCATGCTTGGATACAATATTCAAGTTGTGGGCGGATAACCCTTTCAGTACCAACAGATACTTGCAACTAATGCAATGGTGACCAGAGAAATTTCATCGACATGACTACTTGGTTACCAAGACTATTTTGTACAGTTTTAGGTTACAGCGCCCTCACAAGGCAGATTGGGGTTAGCCTAGGTCCTTCTCACAGAATGTTGACAATTAAGTATATTAATAAATGACTGTTTCCTTTGGCATATTGCCTTTGACTAATTAATTGCCTTAAAAATATATTTGAGGTTTGGTATTATGACCAATAAATACCAAATTGAGTAGTTTCAATGTGAAAGGTTAACATTTCTAAAGTTGCTGTTCATACTAATCTGCACAGTGCTCAAATTTTGGGAGAAAATCCTCAAGACTACAGGGCTTGAAGCTCAAAATCTTTACTGGACCAGACATTTTTTTACAAGACCTGATTCAAAATGTGAAAGAAAAAAAACTTGCTGCCACAGTTTAAGTTGCATTTGACTGCTTTTATATGAACCCGAACTGAGACAAGTAAAAGAAGAGTATACTTGATTACTCATAGAATTGAAAGATAATTTATTAGACCCAAAGTAAACACTTGAACATTATGTGTTTCTGTTATTCAATTGAAAAAGACCATCGGACTTGTTAGGTCATAAGTTTACTGGCCCAACACTAAAATTACTGGCCTCGGGCCTGTGGTCCAGTGTAAAATTCGAGCCCTGCTGCATGAAAATTATTTACCTCGGAAAATTGGTTTCTGAAATCTAAAATAAACAGAAGGTTTTAATAATGTCCTTTCAAAGCACCATCCCCCGCCTCAATTGACACCTATCATGAACCAATATGTAAAAGTGCAATTGTTTTTCTTTTGAAGCACCATCCTCCCCCACCCCCCCCCACCCCTCTCAATGTTGCCCCCATCCAATGTCGCCCCCTAGCAAAGTCGCCCCCAGAAAATAATTAAGGATTCTTATGGTAATATAATGGCTTAATTATCGTATTGGAAAGAATATTAAGTAAAGCCTACTTATAGTCTGCTTGAGTAAAAATGTCATAAAATAATAATAAACTCCATGCACAAAATTTACATAAGTTTCTCAATTATTTTATTAACGTCGCTCAATTCAAATTAAACACCAAACAAATACTTAATAAACGTTATGGTACCGCACGGGTACTTCAATGGGCGTGTTCTCTAGAATTTCATGCCGACGGTGGGCCACATTATAACATGTCTGTCAAAGTAGACAAAAATCAGCGGTGGCTACGAGTTCGTAACTATTTAGGTCATCATGACGGACTGTCCGTAAACTTTTCTGCAACCCACCATAACTACTACAGTCAAACGTCCTCCATCCACTTTCAATGATCAGGACTTGGCAAAAATGAATCCAGAAATTTCTTTGTCACCCAGAAAGACATCATCTCATCTTTCATTTCATCAGTCCTCAAACGTGCCAGTACATTCCCACATCATCTTCAGCAGAGTGTAGTGTAGACTATCTGTGTTTGAGCCTGCCTGTGTTGCTGAGATTCATTATTAAATTCTCTTCAAAATCAAATCCTGAGGTGGATCTGGTGCCAACCATGATGAAGCAAAACATTGATAATATTTTACTATTTCATCAATAATATAACTAATCTTCTCTCAGTTCGGTTGTTTTCCCGCCTAGCCTTGTTTCCTCCTACATCCAGGCATGCTCATCAAGAAACCACAACAAGACAAGGAGATAAAAAAAAACTACAAAGTTTGCAAAAACTTAAAAATATCTGAAAAGTCATCAGACGAGTAGTTTCATCACGCATTTCTGATCATTCATAATTTCAACCTGTCCCGACGTGTTCCAGTCAGCATACAAGCCTTTCCATGGGACAGAAGCTGCCCCTGCACCTGACAGCACTATTGGATCACAACATCCTTCTCTCTCGGCTCCAGAATCACCTCCAGATCTCTCTTCTAGCCACAGCATGGTATAAGGACACAGCGCACAAATCAATCATGCATGTATCTACAATAGCACTCAGCATGTATGTGTTGTGGTACCTGACCCTGTTGTTTTGAACTACTCTGCCACAGGGTCGGTACTAGGCTGACAGTGGTTTACGCTTGTGCCACACTACACCGATTGATGAACAATTACCATCATTTAATCTGAATTACCATGTGTGCATGTACGCAATAGACACATCACATAAAATTTAAATCAAATCAAAGCAAGAAAAAATGCATGCATCACATTCGACGTTGGAGAAGATTCGACAAGAGAAAGTTAAACCTGACAAAAAGTTATGATGTTAAATGATGATATACATTATCAGTTTCACGTCAACAGTTAATTTCACATTTAACAATTTCCATCGGGCATACTTTGCTCATCTGTGATGCTCTCCCTCGCCTCTCGCTTATTTCTTATTCATCGATGACACTTTTTCCACACATCAACATCATCGTTCGTCTGTCAACATATCTCACATCATATCATAATATCAATAATAAGTACTTTCAAAAAGTAACAACTGAAAGGTCATTCATGCATTTGTTACTTCATCTGTGCATTTGTTACTGTCTTCTCAACGTCTTCCTCTTCTCTTCAGATTTCCCGTCTTCAACGCCTTCTCCATACCGCTGCCCGCAAATACTACTGTCCTGTCTAGTGACTTCTATCACCCCCATCTGTTATCAACTACATTGGCTCAACTATCTCTCTCAAAATCATCTCAAGCTGATGCTCATTCATCACAAAGCACTTACACCATGGCAAGGACTATAGGACTTCTCTACTACTAGTTTACTACACTCCAAGGAATCTTCGATCAGTCAAGTTCTTCTCTTTTCTCAGCTGCCTTCTCTCCTCACTCATGGGGTGACACTCAGGTTTTTTTTCTTTTTTTCTTCCACGCATCACTCTCTCTCGCTTCTTCTTCTTTCTTCTCTTTCTCCACAAAATTACAATTCTCTTCTCTCTTCTTATCTTATATCTTATGTTTCAGGAAGGACTAATTTGTTTGTGTTGTTTTTTTTTTTCTTTGTTTTGTTTTGTTTTATTTTTGGGTTTTTTACTGCGCCTTGAACACCCAGCAGGGTGGATATGTGCGCATTACAAGTCTTATTATTATTATTATTATTACAGTGCATGGAAATATGTAACTTAGACTGACAAGGCATCAATTGACACCTATCATGAACCAATATGTAAAAGTGCAATTGTTTTTCTTTAGAAGCACCATCCTCCCCCCCCCCACCAGCCTCAATGTTGGAAACTTGGGTTGGCGTTCATAGGATTCAACATTCAATATAAACATAAAATAAACAAGATAAGTTTGATTACGCACAATATGAACTGGAACCAAATTCTCTATCAAAACAACTATTCGTCACCACCTATCATGAACCATTGTACTTTCGAAGTACCATCCCCCCGCCTCAATGTTGACTGGCATGCGCTTGTGGGATTCAACATTGTAGCGGGGGGGGGGGGGTACGAAAGTATTTAAAATTAATCGCTTGGTGTGGAAATTCTCCAATCATGGTATAACAGCTTTACAAATTTTTTACATAATTGGCTTTATACATTGTTTAATTGTTTACCAAATTTATCGTTTGGTGTGGAAATTCTCAAAGCATGGTATAACACACATTGGCTTCAAACATTGCTTACAAATCATGCGCGTTTGTTTTCTGTTAGAGGTCGAACTGCATACAACACAGTTGCGTTTCTTCCCGCCAACATTCGGACCAGGAAAGTGCTGAGTTGAAAGGGCGTTTGAACCACTGGACAGTTGACTGGCATGCTGAACTGGGTTGTACTCCAAGCTTGAAATAAGTGCCTCTATCACCTTGACCCGGAAATCCAAAGTAGACAAGCTCTTGTTTGTATGGATGCTGTTGTATAGGACATTAGCATTAAGCAAACAGATATCTAGGATTGAGATAAATACTCGTTTCCACCATTTTAGTGTTCTGTGGCTGTGAGTATAGTAAGTGCACAATTGTGCTGCCAGATCCGTGCCTCCCATGTTTTTTATTGTAATCGTTGACTATGCTCGGTTTTTGGATATGACGAAATCCTGTTGAAGTTTTCCGGCTGCGAATCTTTTTACTAGTGACACTGCAATCGCCGTAGTTTGCCAGGAGAGTGACACGTTTTGTGTCCTGCCACATAACGCATAGTTGGCCTGCTTTCCGATAAAATTGGGGATCTGCTCCGCTTTTCATGGGGAACTTTTTGGGGTTTGCAACATCAGGTATCCCTAGGGTGGTATAGCGCACAGTTCCACAAGCTCCGAATCCTAGCTCAGACAATTTGGAGAAAAGAGCCGGGCTACTAAACCAATTGTCCATGTAGATGCAATGTCCTTTATTTTCAAGTCCCTGCAAAAGGTTCAAGACTACCTTGCCTGGTGCCCCAAGATCGGATGGATGGTGTGTCTCAGGATAACTTACAGAGGACTGTCCTTGTGGGGACCTGGGCTGAGATCCTGTGAACAACTCCCAGGCACATGTGTACCCTGTGTCTGATTCGTTCAATGAAAAACATTTCAATCCCCATTTGGCGGCCTTTCGTGGCATGTACTGCTTGAAGCTGAGTCGTCCTTTGAACTTTACCATGCTCTCGTCCGGTGAAAGGCTTCGCCCAGGCTGGTACACCCGGAGGAATGATGGAAGTACAATGTTTAACAGTGGGCGTAATTTTGAAAGTTTGTCACGGGGAGAGTCGTCCTCCACATCTCTGTTATTGGCGAGGTGGAAAAATCGAAGGATTGTAGTAAATCGGTTACGAGCCATGGTTGCTGAGTACAGGGGACTTCGTAGAATTTCAGACCTGGACCAATGCATGGAGTAACGAGGCCTTTTGTTGATTCCCATGCAAAGAAGTAGGGCCACGAATGCCATCATTTCAGGTACATTAGTTGGCCTCCAAGCACGCTGATTTTCTCCACCCGCACCCAAAGTTTGATCAGCATAACGATTTGTCTCATCTACCATCATCTGCCACACTGCTTCACAAAAGTACAGTTTGAAGATTTGTATGGGGGAGAACGAACTGAAGTCTTCTGTAGCCCCGGTGTTTGCTGTAAATTGCACAGGCGGTCGCCGGGTGTAAGACTTGGCTTCACGCCATCCACACCGGAAATTCGGCTTCTTGGTCTTGGATGAACCGGATGGTGTCGATGTCGAGGCGATGGGCTCATCATCACTGTCTTCTTCCGACAAATCATCAAGTGGTGAATCTTCGTCAGAGGACATGTCCGAACCGCTATCAGCAAAGATTTCATCCAAAATTTTTGCATTTTCATCGGCCATGTCAGAATCTAGGACTGAAGAATGCGTGGATGCTTACTGCAATTGTCAAGGATTGGACGCGGGCAGGTGTTTTAAAGTTGCCGGGGTGATGCACGCACGCGCGGGGCCTGCATGCATGGGATTGAGGGCGCAATTTACATTTTGATAAATTACTGTTGGTGCGTGTGCCAGTGAGCCTCCATGGTAAACAAGAGAGGAAATAGTCAGGTGCCATAGGGACTCGGTGGTCACTAAGTGAAATGCTTTTTTGAGCAAATTTTGCTCGGCGGTACTGAAAGGGATATATGTCTTGTAGAGGGTGGTGAAGCATTTTTTATCAAAGTGTGTGAATGTCCTCTTGATTATTCTTAGTTTAGCCATTGCCTTACTTGCTGCAGCTGCACACTGTTTGGTGTTCTTACAGTCTTCAGTTATATAGACTCCTATTGTCGTGTGGTGTATGATCATTGCCCAGGTGATAAGATGTACCCTTGTTGGTCTTGCCCATGTGCATGCACTTGCATTTGATTGTATTAAACCTCAGTAGCCAGGTTTTAATCTGCAAAAATATTTATAACAGATTTCACATTTTCCGGCAGATCGTTTACGTAAAGCACAAAGAGGATGGGGCCCAGGACAGAGCCCTGGGGGACTCCACTAGCCACATTGGTCCAGTCAGATTCCGCATCGCCCACAGCTACCTTTTGAGTTCTTCCTATCAGAAAATCCTGGATCCATGTCCAAACTTTGCCCTTCACTCCGTCGGCTTGTAACTTGGACAACGTTCTTCTGTGCGGGACGGAGTCAAAGGCTTTGGAATAGTCAAAATAAATCATGTCCACTCCTCCCCCTTCATCTAACATCCTGGTCACCTCTTCAAGTGATTCAAGCAGATTTGTAAGGCATGATCTTCCCTTTGTTAAACCATGTTGATCTTTGGTTAACAAATCCAGACCTTCCACATGGCTGAGGACCCTCTTCTTCACTCTTCCATTATTTTACATTTTGTGGCGTGTCGTGGCCGAGCGGATAAGAACACCGAACTCAAGCTCTGGTGTTTCTGATCAGCAGAGTGTGGGTTCGAATCCCAGCCGTGACACTTGTGTCCCTAAGCAAGACACTTAACCACATGCTTCGTCCTTCGGATGGGACGTTAAGCCGTAGGTCCCGTGTGTTGTGTAATGCACATAAAAGAACCCAGTGCACTTATCGTAAAGAGAAGGGGTTCGCCCCGGTGTTCCTGGTTTGATCGGCAGCATATTGCGCCACAGCACATTGTAAACCATTACATGGTGCTATGCAAAGGACTTGGTCTCATACTTCAAAACGTAGCTCCACAATACCTTGCAGGAAAATAATGAACGTTAAAAGCGCCTTAAGCGTCACTGAGTGACGGATATGTGCGCTATATAAGAAGCCACTATAATTATTATTATTATTATTATTATTATTATTATTTCTTATAAATGGGAACAACTCTTGCACTTTTCCATTCCCTTGGCAGCTTGCCCTCATCTAGTGATTTTCTGTAGATGATGTAAAGTGGAGGTGCTAGTTCATCTGCGCATGCCTTTAGCACATGAGGATGGATACTGTCAATGCCCGGTGATTTGTCGCTCTTTAATTTCTGTAGTTGTTCTCTGACGTCTTTAACCGAGAATTCAAAATCTGTCAGCAGTTAACCCTAATACCTCGGGTCAAGTTCTGGTACGTCACCCTCTGGCTCTTGGGTGAAGACGGACTCGAAAAACCTGTTTAAGATAATTAGCTGCCTCCTCTTCTGTTTGAGTTAAATTGCCTTCTTCGTCTTCTAGTCTGGATACACCAGACTTAACTTTCTGCTTTGCTCTGACGTAGTTAAAGAGCTGTTTAGGTTTCTCTTTAAATTCGTTCATTATCTTTTTCTCATATTCGGCTTGTGCTCCTTTATTATCTTCCTTGTCACGTTCCTCTGCTTCTTGTAATTCAGGTAGTCTCTATATCTATGTGACTTCCTGTATTTCATGTACATCTTGTGTTTCTTTTTCACTGACTTCTTTACACTGGCTTTCATCCATAAGGATTTGTTTCTTTGTTTCTTCTTGGGAACAAAACTCTCCTCAGCATTGCTGTATTCTGCCTTTAAGAAATTCCAGGCGTCCTCTACTCAGAGCACTCATCTTGGTGTCCCATTCAACTTCTTTGAACTTCATCTTCATTCCATTGTAGTCTCCTTTGGCATATTATTTATACTTCTCTCTGGCAGAATGTATTGTCTCTGATTGGCAAATAATAAGTCCACAATAGGCTCTCGTGGTCACTCTTCCCTACAGCTGCTGCATGTGACACTGTATCAACAGAGTTTTCATCCTTGGTAAACACAAGGTCTAGCAGTGATGACCTTTGACCCTCCCTATTTCTAGTTGGTTAATGCTCAACATGTTGCACTAAAAGTAGGTCTTGGGTAACGTCCATGAATAGCTGAGGCTCAGAATTTAATCCTGCATTTACAGTGTTCTGATTCCATCTAATCTCTGGGTAGTTGAAATCTCCAAATACTAGTTGTGTGCTGTCTGGCAAGGACGCTAACTGCAGAAACTGTTTACGCAATGCCTCGTTGTTTTGACTGGTGCTATTTGGGCTTCTGTATACTAGACCAATGAGTAGAAACTCCGTATTATTGATCTTCACTTCACACCACAGTGATGTCTCCATGTTGCAGTGATCAAACTTATAACATTGGGCTGCATCCAAGGTTTTGTGGGTGTATAAGAGAATACCTCCCCCTATCCCGTTGGCTCCTTTTTTGTCTTTCCTGTATACATGTTGTACCCATCTATAGCCAGCTCGCTGTCCAAGATCGTGTTGTTTGTCCAAGTTTCCGCTATGCCATTTATCATGGGTTGATGAATTTCAACCAAGGTCTCCATTTCTTGCCTTTTGTTTATGAGACTATTTGCGTTTGTGTAGAAACACTTTATGCCTTTTTCATCAGAAACTCTCTCCTTTTTGTCGCTAGTGGTATCCGGCTCCTCATCATATGTGTTGTGCATGGTGCTAGTGCTACCCATGTTTTCCATGGGCGTGGTGCAATTGACCTTTATCTCTTGAAGGTCCTCATCATCTAAGTTGCGTTGACTTACCGCATCCTCAACGATGATCTTGGCTAACCCATGACTTTTAGGTTCGGGAGTGCTGGAAAGTGGAGGAAGTGATTTGGTGCACTTATCATATTTACAGTTTCTTGCGGTTGCGGGGATTCTTGGTAACTAGGTTTCGGCTGAAGACGCAGCTGCGTTGTCCGGTCGAACTTCTAGTGGTCCACCTCGAAAGGAAAATTGGTCACCTTTTACAATCCTCCCGTTCCGGATGACAAGGTCATTTTCTCCGCTCTCTCTTCTTGAAGCCAGTTCTGCTCTCACTTTCCCGCTTTCAGCCCTTTCTTTGTACGTTAAGTCTGGAGTTATGAACACCTTGTTCCATCTCTTATTTCCTTCTGACTTGAGTTGTCTGGCCTTGGCTAGCCTTGGCCGGTCTCTTTCCTCAAGACAGTTTATTCCATTAATTTGACCCATTTAGAAAAGTGAAATGTTCTATAAATAAATTCCAGTGATGAGGACCAATTTGTCATTTGTCTCTGTATGATTACCAGAATCTAGCTTTTTTGTTTTATGTAAAGTGTGTGCGTTTAAAGCAGTTATTTGTATCAATGTTTAGTCTGACACATTGTAATTGTTGAACACCCTCAGAGAAAGGGTTCAAATAGCGCCCTCTACTGCTCTGATTTATGATGGTTGAAATGGCACAAAGGCACTGGATCGATGGAAGCGGCCACCTGTATTGATCTGAATTGCAAACAACTGTTTCATTACCTGTAAATGTCTTCATTAAATAGGCTTTCCATGCAGTTTCTCTGATTGTAGATCAAGGGAATAAAGGTCAACGGATGTGGTAAGGGGAGAACCTCCCTTGTTGGTCCAAACGAAGGAGGAGGCAAACGCCCGATTGACAGTTGTATTTTCGTTGTTGTTCAATTCCCGACGAAAGCTGCAGACTTACACAAGCCTCCCCACCTATCCCCACCCCACCACCACCACCGACACCAACCCATTCTTCCCATCTCAACCTAGCAAATTTGCAAGGTCCGTTGGCCTTTTATGTTGTTGTTGTTGTTGTTTATATTATTGCTGTTGTTGTTGCTGCTGCTGTTTCTGCTGCTGATGCTGCTATTGCTGCTACCGTTGCCGTTGCCGTTGCCATTGCCGTTGCCGTTGTTGCTGTTGTTGTTGCTGCTGTTGATGTTGCTGTTGTTTTTGGTGTTGGTGTTGGTGTTGGCGTTGGTGTTGGTGTTGGTGTTGGTGTTGGTGTTGGTGTTGGTGTTGGTGTTGGTGTTGGTGTTGGTGTTGTTGGTGTTGGTGTTGGTGTTGGTGTTGGTGTTGGTGTTGGTGTTGGTGGAAGTATCTCTTAACTGCCACATGTAAGTGTTGGTGTGCGTGTGTCCGTGTTTGTGGGGCGGTGGGGTGGGGTACGTGACCGGGCTGGTATGTGCCATCACGAAGTCTTCCCCGATGACCTCGGTCCGTATCCCTCCCAGGACCGTAAACTCACAAATTGATTTGCGTCTTCAAGATCCCAAGTTATCAATTTGGGCCCATTGACCCCTTGATCATAGAAGCCCAAGTGGAGAAAATAATGTCTACTTGAGGTGTACATTGTCAGCACATAACTCAATCATGCACCAATTTATTTTGACTTGTAAAGATGGCTCCCAATCAGCTGAAGACTACAAAGAGGTGCAGAGTGTACCCTTTGCAGATATCATCACTTGACAATGACACCATTTGACAGCATTCAACCGCATTTTTCAGCTAAATAAAATACGTATATAGCTTATGGCTTAAGAGAGGACCATCAATTAATAAAGAACACCCTTACTAAAGAAAGACCTGACAACAGAGGCTTTAAGTTGTCATTTCGGTTTGCTCAGAACACGGGACATGCACTGAAGCAACAACTCCCAAAAGCATATTGCCGGTGTGTGTGCAGATCAGAGTGTCTGCATATACACAGCACACAAGGCCATACACCGCAGCATCATCATCAACTGCCTTGTGTCGCCGTGATCCCGCATCACAAGCACAGTCACACAGGGCTCCGCTCCGCATCACAATTCACTAGCGGCTGAGACTTTACTATCGCGAGAACGTCATTAATTTTTCAAGCGCTAATGTTAGACCCTCTGATCAGCAGAAGCGAGCACATGCACCGCGTGGAGCTTTTCCACTCCCGAGGAGATTCTCTGTGAAGCGAGGTACACACCGTTTCTCCAGTCCTGTGGAATATTTTGTGAGCTATAACATTACAGTTGGACAAGCAAGTACACATTATATATAAAAGAGGGATACCACAATGGCGTTGACAATTCACGGCTGGCATCTGATGTAGCTAGACCTTTTTTATGATAGAGAGACAAATCGTTCCTGACAGCAGTGGAAGGTAAGCCATTTGTGTAATGGTATTGGATGTAGGGGATAAACCAATAATTGAACGCCTTTGGTCGAAGGGGGAAATCAAATAATTAATGCCTTGAAATGACTCCACGGAAACCCGTGTCGCGGTTGCCCCTGTAGAAATAATCAGTTTGAGGGCGACACTTGTGTCAGTATTATTTTCAGGGAGTTGTAAAGATTGCTAAAAGGTATTAAAATGACTGCCACTCCAATAAATTGATAGCGATATCTCTGAGCCATGTGTTGCCTTGACTTTCATGCCCGGTCATGGTGATATTAGAGCGCGTTTATGCACCACACGTAGGAAAATGTAAATTAAAAGCTGTGCATACATTGAGTTCAAGAACGAGTAAAAGCTTGAGTTAATGATCAAAAAAGCAAAACTGTCGACTTCTAATCTTCAAGTAAACTTTATTTCAAGTTGGTGCAAGTTCCAGTCACCATGGAGCGTCTGAAATGCTGCCATCTTTGAGAAATTTGCCCTCGGGTGTGAATATATATCATTTGGAAATTGAAGGCTAACGAAACATGTCGTCAAATCATTTCATTTAGAAACAAAACACGTAGACAGCGGGCAGGCTGTGGGTTGCCTTTTCCCATTTAAACGTACTCAGCGTCTATTTCCATGGAATTCGCAGTGTGAAATGGTGACCAATTTGCAAAAGCTCTAGAAGTTGGGTATGAATAAAACACTTCTTTAAACCTTTATGTAAATGAGCACCGGGCGCACTGAATAAAACACAAACAAATAACCAAGATGTGGTACTTGTATTACTGATTTTTCCCACTACCGTCATTGTGCTATTGTTGAATTAATTTGCATTTTCAATTGATAATGGTTGATGATCAATTTCGGCTTGCAGCTCACGTTCTTTTGCAAATTGCAGTTTGTCATTCGGAATAAATTTTTCCAGGATTGTTTGTGTAATGCCCACTCACCATTACCGTTCAAATATATATCCTATTATTTTCTCTTGATTGTGTATTCTAAAATAAGCAGCTTTTTTCTACCTCTGACTTAGGTTCGAATCCACCACGCGCTCATTATGTAGCTCCCCTATTAAAATTTAAACTGCTTTCCCAACTCCGCACGTATATTTTTACACAATCTTTGAATTGCCGCCAAGGATTCTAACGTGTAATTTTGCATTCAGTTGTGTATATTTGTTGGTCTTTATTTAATTAAAGGCACTGGACAAGTTTGGTAATTACTCAAAATATATATTAGCATAAAAACTTACTTGGTAACGAGCAACGGAGAGCTGTTGATAGTTTAAAAAAAAACCAGACTGTGCAAGTCTCGCGCAATTTTGAACTTCCGGGACCATTGTGGTCCCAACCATATGGAGATTTACGTGGGCAAGATTTTGTTTTGTCAATTATTTTAGTTTAGCCTGGTTTATGACCATGACAAATATATATGTTGTTGGGAATGTAATACTTAGTGATACAAAAATATGAATGTAAAATCAATTCAACAATACCACGAACAAAACTCGAGAATTAAACTTGACCTCAGCTTCCGGTTGCGACAAAATATTTAGAATTCTGTGCCCACCTCCGGTCACAAAACTTATGAAAACGCTTGTTTTGGATGCGCAATGATAATCGCCAGACGCTGCAATTGCAACGTGAAGCCTTTTCATAGCAGTCTATGGTTGTTGAGGCGTCAACGTCCTCTACAAACTGTGTCAAACGTTAATTTTACGGCCATGTGACCTTCGCGAATCCACGTAAGTGGTCTCTGAAAAGTTAAGATCAAATTAGCATCCTTGTCCCAGAGTTTTAATTTTGGTAAAATAATAATTAATACACTATTAATGTGTATTTATCATAAAAACTTAAACTGATTTTATAAACATGTAATGAGTATTTTTGTCGTTCAGATTTTATCATCAAATATAATTTTGCAAAAAGATTTGATTTCAGAGAAAAATTGTTCTTCGTTTGACGTGTTTTCTCGTTCAGATACGCGCGAGACTTGCACAGTCTATTGTGAGAAACGACTCCCTCTGAAGTAACATAGTTTTTGAGAAAGAGGTAATTTCTCACTAAAATATTTGAATCTGAGAAAGAATTCAGGCCTTAAGCCTTTCTCAGGCATCTGAAAGAACACATATTTGTGCAACAAGGGTGTTTTTCTTTCATTATTTTCTTGCAACTTCGATGACCAATTGAGCCCAAATTTTTACAGGTTTGTTATTGTATGCATATGTTGGGATACACTACTTAGGATACACCAAGTGCGAATACTGGTCTTTGACAATTACCAAACGTGTCTAGTGCCTTTAAGATCTATTCGGCACGACGCATCATCGCGAATTTTGCGGTTTCTATACACTTTCAGAAGAAAGAAAAATCCCCTCGTCGATGATTATTGCGAGAAAGAAAAAAAGTACTATACAGGAATGAGTTATACAATGCCATTGATTTAAATTGCCATTATATGAAGTCATTTTCCATTGCAAGGTCACCGGTTTTAGGTATCAACCTTGAACAATATACGTTCACTTATTGTACATTCAAAGGTAGTACTTGCCATGTTCTTATAATTTGTTATGGGCAATGCATTTTTGCCTTTGTTAAGGGCACTTATAGAGGGAAATAACAATGTGTACTTATGACCATTTTAAAGGGCACCAAGGCAATGAACAGGGGGCATGGAGGCATGTCTCCGTTATCTCCGTGAAGTATCAGGCCTGAACATTGTAAACATTACTATATACAGTATTTCACCTATATAAGATTCGGTAAACTACTAAACGATGCATAGCCGGGGAGGAGGGTGGAGTGTTGCTTTTAGCCAAAGTGGGACGATAAACCTTTTGTTTTGTAAGAAGATCCCGTCGTCTGAGACGTCTAGGCCTATATAGAGTTCAAGCCTCTTTCGTCAGCAGCCTTAACAATGTTCAGTATTTGTAATTGTCATTGTACAAAATGAAAGAAATTTAAATGAAACTGTTTGTATTTTAGAGGGGTAAACATTTGAGACATTGATCGTCGAGCTGAATAATTGCATTATAGGAGAACAAAATCAGCAAGGAACCAATTCAGAATGCACGGTGCACATGAGACTGCATTTTGACTGTAAAAAAAACCTTTTCACTCTCTCTTTTTGCAATGAAAGTTGTTCGTGCCTTATTGGGTATTTTTTCTGCTTCGTAATCAGCTCTTTGAAATCGGACCCACAACATTAATGTAATGCATCTGCCTTTAGTCTAATTAATAAGATATCAGAGCTCACAAGTCGAATCTAAGTAAGCAAAAATCAGCTCACCAACCAAATTGCTATGTGTGTCACTTATAACTGGTTCTTTAGAATCTGTGCTAAGCTAGTTTTATTCTCGTTTAGCAGCTCTGTGGAATGAACCCCAGTAGCATTATTCTATAGGCTTACATGACTTTCTGACAAGAACATCTATATAGGGCCGTTACCCAGTACAATAATGCCAGGCAACTTTGAGGCACCAACTGTACTACGTGCAAGAGGACCGCTTCAATGGCATTGTTTTCTGAACGTCTTTACCCTGAAATACTGTTTTCTGAAAATTGAAATGTGACTGTTTTTATTTTATATGGCGAGTGCCTGCGTGGAACTGGTCATCAACGTTCGTGACTTTATAGCGATCATGCCCCAGTAACTTTGGTTATACAGCCATGCATAAGTAATGATATACTATTGTATATGAAACTGGGGCAGTGTTTCGAGCCTCCCCTCTCGTTCATCTGAGCTCACCCTTAATCATCATACGGAACACGGCTTGCTGCAAATTCATCAAAAAAAGAAAAATGGCTAAACCGATCACAACTTAAACAGATTGGGTTTTAATTATAAATTAAGTTGTAGGGTGAGTCGCAGTGAAGTTAAATTCGCTTAGTTAAATTGGCAAATGTTAAATTTAAATAGCGATGATAGGAATGGCTAGGTTTAAAGCGAAGGCACAAGATAAATCATACTGGCATTTCTTCTAAGGATGTATTTATCATTAACGTGGTGCCAATAATATTGTGTATGGAACAAGGGAAGAAAACCCAGTGTATAGGCGTAACGGTATAGATGTTTTGTAACCGATGGTGTACTTCGTCTTCAAACTTGACATCCTACGAGGGCCCTCTAACCACTAGTGTTTCAGACCGAGTGAGGGGGATCCGGCTAGACGATTGTCAGTGCTTAGTTTCCGGGCGTCTTGCATTATTAAACAAGACTAGCGAATGCGCAGATGATGCTGGTACAATAAACATCGTATACGTTCCCAGGACATTTTGGGGTAATTAGATGAAGATTAGATTATTTTATTGCTTTGAGAAACATGAATTACAACGGAGATGTTACGAGGGGCCCACGCTCATCTGAAGAGGGCGATGTAGCTGTTGTAGAGGCAAGGACACTAGCTCCTTCACTTTAGGAAAGGGGAACAGGGGAACAACATTCCTGTCCTCCCCTTGTTATAGATTGGGGTTACGGGCAATGTTTGTGTGAGTTACGTCCGCAAAAGACATACGCAGAAGGATTTAGTGCCCGTTCACGCTAATAATTATCTCATTTCTAAACTCAAGCACCTTTGTGTGAAGCAGACCGCATTAAATTTGTCCATAGTTGTATCGCTTAAACACCTTACTTTATGCTGGCGTATTAATCACATCATAGTTAAACAATAAAACTCGGTAGTTAAGTTAAAGGTAATGAATGATCGAACTTGCGATTAAAATTAGCTCATTATCTGTGCTGAACTGCCGACAGAATGACCTCGTGCTTCACCGAGTACAAGAGGCACTTCTCATACTGCAATTACTGTAGTGCCTCGGGGTGACCCAAACCACTAGAGACCTCTGCTTCTAGCTCGACCATTTTAGGAAGCCACGCTCGTTCCTTTAACGGCATTACTATTTTCAAGACCGATTATTGAAAGTAAGCTATTTATTTCAAATACCTTTTCAAGAAGCTTTTTTTGTTAAATTAAAGGTAATTCCATTTTGTAAATCAGTAGACGTTGCATGGTATGGTAAGACTCCCCAAAGATTTTGTATTATAATTATTTATATTTTTTTATATATAGGCCTATATCTGTTTACAACTTGGTCGAGTACGTGTTTAAAAATTACATTTCAATATTTGTAAATATCACGTGCATTTATAGCGAAAGTGATTAATTTGTTGAAAAATATACGGCACACCATTATGAGCAATGTAAATCCAATATTTCTACCGGTGTGCCTAGGCCTATACCGTCTTCAAACTAAGTGAGTTAAAGCACTGGTAGCTAGTTTTCAAAACAACTGTTTTGGGGTACGCGCTATATACCGTCTTTGAATCAAGATAAGGTAGAGCAGGGGTTGTACTCAGTCATTATATGGTATAACCATTTGTTAGCAAACCGACTGTCTCTCAATGCTATACTTGTCTTCTTAGAATGCACTTAAGAGCCAAACTGAAGTTTCTGCTTTTAGTAGTTTTTTTCACTGCCTAATTGTCACTATTATTTTAAAAGAAAACGGCGCCCCTTTAAAGTGGTTCAGCTGTAACTGCAGTCATTTTGTGTACCGAAAAAGAAATTACTCGCCCCCAGCAATTTCAAAATCACTAAAAATAGTGAAGCACTGGATTTTCTATAATTAAGCAATCCTCATTCTAATCCGTGCGCGCTGAAGGCCAATCAAAAAGTCACCAACTCTATTATTGAGCTAATTCGACTGATGTTATCAACCACGATAAATCTTGGCTGCGCCATGTTGGGCGTCTGAATCCCATGGCCTAGTGTGTTTCTATTCAATGTGCAGTTTAGGTGATTCAGCTGTGGTGACCGAACAATATCTTTACACATAGCTTTTACTCCCAAAATGGCAGACAGTGAGAAGACTGTAGCTGCGTGTGAGGTCAGTACGGGGGGGGGGGTAGGGCTGAAGAATATACATACAGGGAGAGAGAAAAAATAGAAATAAAACGAGAAGCTACTAGAAGGGAGCCATTACTGAAGGGACTTCGATTGTATTGGATTGCTTTAATTTGTAACGGATATAATTTGTATTATGATTTAATTTTCATCGTTAGATATGCACAGAGGACAGGCCAGCCTAACGAGGCTGTAATTTAGGTGATGCATGAAATTATCGTCGGGGCCTTTTAAGGGTTGGTCAGAGTGACCATGATCAGCAAACTCAGGTCCATGTTCATGGAGTCGCCATACCGTTTTGACATTTATACATTTATGCTGTACATTTATACAAGTTTTCCTAAGAAATTATTTGTAAAATACTTTGCCAAAATAAGCACCCCATCAAAGGAAGAAAGAAAGAAAGAACCAAGCCAACAAACCTCACACAAACTTCAGCCTGGCGGCATCCTCAAAGCGTTCCAGTTATGTCTAAAGAATCGTGCCTCGACCCACTCCAAATTTCAGTTGAGTGAATTTGACGGTATAGGTGGGAAAAAACCCTGGATCTTAAGTCTCCTCTTGCTTTGAGTGCCATTCCCTGTACAAAATGTTCTTTTTGTTTACGCAAATGGTGACCTATGGAACTGGAAAGATAAAGGAGAGACACATTTTATACAAACCATATTATTGCTCGTACCTGCGATAACTCCGTAGTATATAAAGGATGTTTTGACTCCTTGCACATACGTCACGCGCGGCTACTGTCTGCCACGTTCGCCGTTTCGGGGAGTAAAGAGGAACGTACAAATTATGGTAAGCAGGGGCGGATCCAGGATTTTCCAAACGGGGGGGGGGGCGTGAAATATACCAAGCAGCAAAATCTTCCCTTCCCCATTTCTCCCTCCCCTTCTCTCTCTCTCCCTCTTTTTTCTTTTCTCCCTCTTTTTCTTTTTTTTTTTTAAATATGAAAAAGGGGGGCGTGCGCCCCCCACGCCCCCCCTGGACCCGCGCCTGGTAAGCATGTAAACGCTGCATCGCTTGAAATGCACACAACTCTGTATAACACACGGGGACGTTAATTCCCAAAATGGTGCAACCAAGATTATTGTAATGAAGACGTCAGATGAATTAGGTCATTATCATAGAGCTATACAGCTCTAATGGTGAATACATAAAACAATATGCGCATTGCACCTTTTCAATATTATAACCACAATATTGCGAATAATTTATTATACGCTACGCGTCTACAATAAATTAAGAAATATTCCAAATAAAAAAGTTACTAAGTAAAAGTGTGACACTATCAGGCTCCCAAAGTCAAACCAGTGCCAATATCATACCAAGAAAAATTTCTGTTAAATATGAAAATTAATGGGAAACAACAGCAATAATATAATGTACTTTACAGAGCAGGTCATGGTATCGAAGTAATTATTTTATATTTGTTTGCGTTAATTAGCAGTAAACAATCTAGTTAAAATCTAGTACCAAACGCCTTCCGTACAGTGTACTGGCTTTCGAGTGAACATAAAAAGTTAAACAAATTTTAATTATAGAGTCTTAGAGTCGAATTTGAGGTTTTTTTTCTTTTATGCAAATCAACGGAGCCTAATCAATATTCATTGTATCATACCTTGAAGAAATTTGATGACTTTGCAAGGCATGTTGGAAGAAATGACACAATTCAAACATAATAGGAGTTCCTTTAAATGACAAGGGCACACTTGTCTTGTCAGAACGAACAAACACACCTTCCACAGCAGGTTCAACAGAGCTGGCTATACTTACCTGCAGCGAGCAGATTGTGACAAGGTATATAGGGTAATATTGTAAGAAAACGCAATTGATGATTTCCAACGTTATCGATCGACGACAGCTGGACGTTAACCTCGAGTGTAATAACGACAATGAATGTCTTTATTGCTTGCAAGATGATACCCGATTACACTACCCCAGTACTGTCAAATCTCATCCCTGAATGTTGCATTGATAATTATTACATCTTTTCCCGTTTGGAGTGGTGTCCAGTATGTGGTTTGGGGAATCCAGCCGTACTACTTCAAATAGATATGACCCGGGCACAATTTTATAAGGCTGTTAAGTTAAAAAAAGAAGTTTTTAGCAATTTGTTTGTTTGCTTACTAAAAATTGAGTGGGGCCCCAGTCGCAAAAATGTAAGCTTTATGGAATTTTGTCTGGTAATCTGTTTCAAAAGTGAGCGAGGCACCAGCCAAATACATTATACATTAATTATTGTAATTTGACTGGTAACGTGTTTCTTCTAAGGAGACTTTTTACTCGCTTAGCACATTTTTGTGTGTGCTGAGTAGCTCGATGAACATAGGCCAACATTGCAAACATTCATTGTACATTTTTCAGGAAATGAAGGGTAGGCTTGGATAAATCCGATGGGATATTTCCAACCATTACGTCCCCAACATAAAAATTGAAACGGATCTTCCAAACCGCATATACGATGCCATTTTTTAGTCGTAACTTGACAACAATTTACGGATTTCTAGAAGTGCAATCTGACTTTGTTGAGCCTGAGATATCTTGGGATTGCAAGTATACTTGAAAGCAGGATAATGACTTCGTAGATGATTTGAGATCTGAGAATGACGAACTTGAAAGTATAAGATGTCGACTTTCGGGGATAATTTAAATAGTGATGACGACATCGTGGAAAAAGGATGTCGACTCCCAGTGTGCCGACAACTTTAAGGTAACGTCGACCTCCCGAGATTATGTATACTTGTAAGAATGACGAACTTCTCAAGTAAGATGTCGAACTTCCGGGATTTAACAACTGATGACGACATCTTAGGAGAAGGATGTCAACTTATTCTGAGTTAATCGCAGGATGACGACATCATGAAGGTAAGGTGTCGACCTCCGGCGATCGTCTATCTCAGGGTTGCTACATCTTGGAATAAAGTGTGACAGAAATTTCTTGTTCTCGGTATGTCGACATTCCAGTACAGGATGTCGTCATCTCAAGATATTTATCTTGGGATGACATCATGTTTTATATCGTCATCATCAGATAATTATCTCAGGATCTGAACAAGTTGCATGGCGATTCCAGAGCTCCGTACTTTTTTTTGCACTAACGGCCCTCTAAATTATTATTAAAGAAAAATGTGACTTACTTTGGCTGTCTACAATACTGTTGACTTTTGTTAGATTGCTTGTAAATACAGACAACAAATGGCTGGATGCTAATCAACAGGCGGGCAAACAAAAACAAACCACTAATGTCATATGTAAATACCTCGTACAACCTGTTTCTCTGTTGAAATCGTTTAGATGGTTTCTCGTTTATTCTCGAAAAGGGACAATTAGTGGGGAACACTCTGTCTCTTCCGCGCATGTTAGCTTGAAGCACAAACATTTGCTAAGGAAAGAAAAATGTTGCTGAACAAAAATGTGTTACCAGCCAAAATACCTGGCAAACATACATTGCTTGTCACTGGTTCCCTTCCATTTTTTTCACTCAGCAGGTGTATTTATTAATTAACACTTCCTGCTATGTTTGATATACTTGCTAACTCGCTGCATTATCTGTCATTACCAATGCATCAGCGCAGACCCTTTTAAAACAACGGCAGTGAATAGAGCTACGGCTTCTCGCAGTGACATCATGGTACTCGTTGTTAGTCATCCTTCTACATTAATCAGCTGATCCGTCGACACAATCACATGAAACCACGCCCATTAAAATCATCCCTGGATATCGAAGAAGCACATTAATATACACGAAAGAGGCTGAAATCGGGTAACGAGACACGTCCCCTATTTGGGTAATTTGCGACGAGTGCCATGAGCTGTAGACGGAAGTTATAATATAATAGCAGTGAACGTAGAACAACCCTGGTGAAAAATGACAGATCATCAATGGAATACAACCGGCATGACTTCACTGTTACACGCCTTGCCAACTGTTTTTCTCTGATGAATTAGGCAAAAACAAAACAGCAAGAAACCCCAATTATATCTCAAATCTAAATCAATGGACACGTACAGCTTTAAGTGCATATAACGGCTAAATAGATTCACGTGTACAGAGATATAACGTTCATAGAGACTTCAAGATAAACAGACTGTTTGACTTAATCGGGGGAAAAAATAAACACGAGGACTTCTTTTTTCCCCACAACAAAAGAATATAATATCGTGTATTTCAGTCCCGCGAGAACACATTATTGCAAAGGGGTGCTGGTTTTTTCAAAGACAATTAGCACGCTCTGAGCGCAAAGCCATTACGGCGTGGGGTCCGGGGCCCGCTTAAGGGCCCAGAAGCTTTTGGTTCCTAGATGCTCTGTCGTGCAATCAGAGACACTATTTGGCACATAAATGTCCCTTTTTGGGGTCGGGAATATTATTAGTGTAATTTGCAAAATGATTACCCCGCATTGATTTATTTTCAGGAGGCGAAGTTGGGTGAAATAAAAAGCCAGTTTTCAGGGATTGAGTCGGCCGATATACTGCGACAATAAACAGGTTTTTTTCACGAGGCGAAGTTGGGTGAAATGGAAAAACCAGATTTTTTTTTTAAACCCACACATAGATCCTTTTCATTAGAAATCTGTTTACAATAAACACAAAACAGACACGGAAACTCGTCAAACCCACCCTCTGAAAATAAAGAAAGAAAAAAAAAAAAAAACGGGCAGTTTTGGAAACGACGCTACGAAGCGTCTTATGTTATGCCTTTTCCAAACTTCGGCTTAGGCTCCGACTCTGGCTTGGGCTCCGTCATCAGTTTTAGAGCAGTTTACATTCTGCACTTTGTTTACAACCTCAAACGGAGCCCGGAGCCTGGAGCCGAAGCCTTAACCGAGGTTTGAAGAAAAAAAAGCCATTCAATGGACTCCTATATTAAATTGTGGCGCGTCGCCAAAGTTGATGGCTTCATGGACAGTATATCAACCATTTGTTGTTTAGCCCGGCCGTCTGCACAAGCGCTGTACGTCGCGCTGCCAATGCTGGGGTATGGGCGTGTCCCCCCCCCCCATTTGAAATTTTCGAATTTTGAAATTGGGAATTTCCAAAGTTAAATTTTACATAAGCTTTAATGTGATAATTTCGATGTTTTTAAACTATTTTTCCATTTACACGCAGACAATGTAATTGTGTTTGCACTTACGCAAGATTATCTTATAAAAAACTAGTAAATTACATTAACAAAATTCGCTGAAAAGGGAAATGGAAACTTGGCCATAAGTGTCCCCTATAAAAAATGGTGCACCCCCTTGTGCCCCCGATATGGGCCTGTCACACCATGGCGTATCGCCTGAACGTATGCCAACGTATGCGAAATATCGAAAATACGTTGGTGTACATTGGTGTACGCTGATATAAGTTTGGGGTAAGTGCACGCTGTGATACGCTGTTAAAATTTTGAAAACGTCAAGCCCGCGAAAAATTATGGAGCATGTTCAAAATTTTCGGCGTAATGAACGTGTGCTTCATACGTTCTGCATAAGTTCCCCGTAAGTTCGTGGTACGTTAGCCATACGTTGACATACGTTGACATACGCTGACATACGTTACAGAAACGTTACTCGTAGGTTGGAATACGTTGGTATACGTTGATGTACGCCGGAGGCATGTTGGCTGCTTGAGCGGTATTTATACGTTCTACAGCGGCATAGGTCACGTGTTCGTTGTACGCCGAGGATACGCTGAGGATACGTTGAACCATGGTTGAACACGGCAGACAAATGCTACGAATGCGTTAAGCATACGTTACTCATACGCTCGCATACGCTGTGATACGCTGTCATAACTTTGTTATAAGTTAGTGATACGCTATCAATACATTAGTCATACGCTATGTATACGTTCAATATGCTATGTATACGCTATGGATACGTCCTGTCCAACACCGATGTCGACTTTTCCGATGCAATTCGTTGGGAAGTTGGACGTTCTTGGACTTTGACAATTTTCGAACTATTTTGTGTATACGTCGGCATACGTTCAGGCGATACGCCATGGTGTGACAGGGCCTTTAAAAAGAACTCGTATACAGATATTTTAATTGCATACGTTTTGAATAAAAACAAGCTTGATTTAGTACTTGTAAGTTGTACAAAATATCGCAAGTGTTAGAAAAATATATATATTATATTTTTTAAAGCTGACCTTAATTTTCGCTTCACGTTTGACCATAAAGAACATACAATAAATGGCGATCGTCGTGATCCTTGACGTACCAGTGCAAACAAGAGCAAGCTGTTACATGCGCGAAACTAGGACGTCGTTGTTGAAGGTTTTTACCTGGCATCAAATGCCTTACTGATAAATTGCTAAGTCATAAGTTTTGACATTATCATGATGATGAAAGAAAATTACATTAAAGCCAAATAATTTCATCGTTACTATAATTTTAAAAGTCAACAGTGAAGGGAGAAATTAATAATGATCTATCAAAGCCTTTACAAATATTGTGTTCATCCTTAAACAAAATAATCGCTATAAAAACACAGGGAATTTTCTTTCATCATCACGAAAATGTCAAAAACTTTTGACTTGGCAATTAATCAGTAGGAGCATTTGATGCCAATAAAAGCCTTCAGCAACTAGTGTGTTCATCCTTATACAAAAAAGTCGCCATAAAATTTACCGGTAGCCGTTAACGAGAGGCACTTGTTGTTCCCTAGGGACTTATCACTTCTGAACCTGAAATATTATGTTATTTAAAGGCAATAATTGTAGCTTAATAACAAGCCTTGGGTATCTTTTGAAATTTGAACCTGGATTCTAGTAATTTACTGCAAGAGTCTTGAAAACTAAACGTCTTTTCAGCAAACTCGAGCGATGGGGATGTGGTCGAAAATAATCAAATAATTCAATTTGGAGTCTGAGTATAATCGAAACATATTTACTGAAAGTAGGGGGTGCTTTAATATATTCCAGAGCCCCCATCCAAAAAGATTGGGGTGCTGCAGTACCCACAGCACCCCCGCCTCGCTGGCCTGGGTATTTACAAGTGTAATGCAATACTTTGCTAAAGAACCTCGTATTGACCGGCGAAGTGTGTGCGTGTGTGTATGTGTCTATGACTTGTGGTAGGATTTGGTCCGGGGCAGAGTGTCGCGCTCTTTGTGGCCCCGCGAGACAACCCCGAGAATTTATCCAAATCATAGTCATTCATCAACCTCTGGCGTGCGATGGCTCATTCATCCCTCACGATGTTTCATCCATCAGATACGTTGCCATGGAAACGGCGTTGCTACAGCAACGCGTTGCTACGCATTTTACTACGTAATTCTCGACTGAGGTAAATGGGAAATGGTACTGCTCTGCCATGGTCTGACGTAGTCATATCATAATAATTGTTGTGGAATTAATTTTGGGGCTATTACAGAATGTGTTTTTTTTTAATGGAGTTTTTCATTTAAATATTGAGGAGTTTTCCACGACATATTGCAATAATAGGTATTTTGATCAATTATCGCTGTTTAATTTGAAAATTCGCGTTTCGAATTCCAAAATTCGCGTTTTTATTTAATGACTCATTGCTTTTTTTATTAGGCATTACTCTGAAGTCTGCATGACAATTTCACCTTCGATTGAAATATAAATTATCTGCCTTTAATCCCTTTTGCGTATAACCTTGTCTGCTAATGTGACTCTAGACCATTTTTTAATTAAAAGAAAAAGACGTTAAGATGAACCATTTTTTGTGGGGGTTTCCTTGACCCGTTTCCTTTAACTGGATGAAGGTAGAAATGAGCGCTTTAATTAAAACAATGGTGGCGTAACATGTGCAGGGACGCAGGGGAAGGTGGGTGTGGGGAGATGAGCCAAAATGGACGGCACTCAAAGTCGTCCTATATGCATGTCGTTAACAAACGTGTACACGTTACACTGATACAAATATCTTCACATCGATTTAAAGATAAAAGCAAAATAATGATTATTCTTTGTCCCCGATGCAATTATGACATAGGCCTATTAGATAACATACAAATTTACATCATATTATTCCAACGTACAAGTTGTCGTTTTGCCTGTATTCGTGTCAAAACCAATATTTGAAAAGTAATTGTTCTCTTTCCTTAATACTTTTTCAATTTAGAGGAAAAGAGAAATAATTATGGATGAAGTTAAATGAGACAATGTCGTTTCAAGCATCACTCACTGCACCAAGCAATATAGGCCTACCACATTGAATGAATGAACTTAAAGTAAAAAACAAAAAAACATAACTAAGAATTGACAAGTTGTTTTCCAACCACGTTTTTATACCTCTGACAAGATAACACTCACCGACAGACTGATCTTGTACTGAATTTAAAATTAATAATTAAAAAGCCAAAACTATGCCCTTGCTGTGCCAAAACACATCGACCCCGAGTTTGTTTTGTATAAAAAACTGTGACCCCAAGTTTGTTTTGTATAGCAACATTGTTGGTCAGGGGATGAAAATTGTGTTGCACTTTTCATTCGTCATTTATGCGTTGTGTACAACTGTTCTTTTGCAACTGTAAATTATTTCTAAGGCAGATTTTACAAACTATAACAATAATAACTTATGGTACTTTATAAAGCTGTTTGACCTTGAATTAGATTGGAGTGTAGACAAAAGTAATGTTTAGGCCTATCTTTTACAATGTTTAATTGAGTTTATTTTGTCGTTATAGGAAAAGACTACATTTTCACCAAACAGAGCAGGTTTGCCCATGAGGTTGAAACCTACAACGAGTCATGGAAAACAAGTTAGTTATAATGTCAACAAATTGGCAGGCTGAAAAAGGGGATAATACATTGTTATTCTTAATATATAAAATGATAAACAAAGATAAAACAAAATATAATTTATGTTTTAAGTCTTAAGGTCTCCGGATGCTTTGTATGGCTTCTTGCTATCGGGGACATTCATGAAGATGTTTATCTTTAAAGGTCCAATGACATCACTGTTGTACAAACTGTGAATTGTAATCGGTTGGTTGAATTGTCATCAGAATGCATGTATCCCAGAAGCCCATTTGACATTCCACTTAATTGTTACCGTGAAATCTCGTGAAACATCGTGTTTGAGATGGGCACTGCCGATTTTGTCGAATGCGATTTTGTCAACACTATCTTACTGTACCTTATTTTGATTCAAAGAGATGAAGCTGGTTTTGTATACCTTAACATTCAAAGAAATTGCGGTTTTGTCAACACTAGCTTGCTGTACCTTATTTTGATTCAAAGAGAATAATTAGGTTTGTAGTACCTTAGTAATCATTCAAGTAACTGCGATTTTGCTCAACGCTATTTTCATTATGTAAGCTATACTTTATCTTGATTCAAAGAGAGTGCGCAGGTTTTTTGTACCTTAGTAACCATTAAAGTAACTGCGATTTTGTCAACACTACCTTATTTTACCTTATCTTTATTCAAATACAGTAAGCATGTATCATCTGCGGCGATTTTGCCATTGTCATGTGGTGTACCTTATCTTGATTCAAAGATAGTAAGCATACCCGTATCAACGGTATACTGTACACCTTATCTTTAAGATACTGTCAAACATTGCCCTAACGTTGGCTAAAGACGGCGTTGGACATATCAAAGATTGATGTGCTTTCCTTCTTCAGTGCTATTTCGAGTAGCCACTATACACAATCAGTGTCCTCGTCCAGACAAACTAACCATATTGTCTATATTTCTGTCATTAAAAGGACTATTCCGTGATTACAAAACATCTGAACACACAACCAGCTCGATAAAGATGTAGACACAACACGTACATGCGGCCACTCGTTTTTCCATTGACTTTACAAGATCAGATAGATACCTGAATAGGTACAGGGATACCTTCTGTCTATTACGGATGCCTTCTCAGAAATATGGTTACCTCGAAAAAACTTGTACGTGAAGAATGACACTAAAGTTAGTTCCTTATTCCTTATTCACCTTTTATATTGACTTTCTCGAAAAACGTTTACGTGAAGAATGACACTAAAGTTAGTTCCTTATTCCTTATTCACCTTTTGTAGTGATTTTCACGCGAATAAAATAACAAGGATCTGGTTTTCATTTACACGGTGTACGGTGTAAGAAGGGGCAGTTTAAATCTGAACATGCTACAAGGGTGAAATATCTAATAATGATTATATTTCGGGAAGAACAACTACGAAACAGACAGTTACAAGAAAGGCATGTCAAATTGGCTAGGCCAAAACCCAATAATATAAAACGTGAAATATATGATAACACATAAATGATAGCACATGCACTTCTGGTCAGCCAAACCTGCATATAAAATGTTTTCTTGGAAAATTCATACATTACTTGGCATATTGTTTTCGAGATGCAAGTTCCGTTGCATAACCTTTCACTACAATTGCTTTCAAACTTTGTTTAACCTCATAGATTGTCAGTGAATAACTAGTGGCATACGCTTTATATACGCAGCGTAAACAGAAGTTGGGTCTTTATACGTTTTTCAAGACATTAATTCATTCATCCATTCATTCATTGTTGGTTTAATCATTAAAAATATCACATCGCAGGCAAGGGCTGAGTTGCGGATATTTTGTACATTGAGTCACAGAGGATTAAAAAGGAAAGCTAGTCAAAAGGAGACAAACCAGAAAAAAAACGTAAATGTGCACTAGAAACATTGGAAGACAAGATTTTTAAATGATAATTAAAGAATAATAGAACAAGTCAATAAAACCAATAAATAATTTAAATTAATTACTATTGGAAAAAGAGTCGTCCGATGACTTATTTTGTACAACGGAGCAATTTCCAACACGTAAGAATCCAATTCCTGGGATTGTTTTTTTTTAAAAATAAATATGGTTCTTTCTCAGAGACAGATGGTGCATCGCTCCCTGTCCGTCTGCAAAGTGTCACCTGCCCGGTACTATCCCTGCATTGTGGAGTGTGAGATCTTGATTACACGAAGTGGGTTAATGCTTGACTATAATGCCCGAAGTGTAGTTACCTGACGATTGGGGTCTGTTCTGCGCTCCAGCTATAGCTTGGTCTAAAATGCGTCACTTTAAACCCCTATGCTGTTGGTCAGTCATTGTGTCACACGCGTGCGCGTCTGCTGCTTCAAGCCCATATATTTCGCTACTCCAAAGCAGACTTTGTGTGTAATTTTACCAAAAATAAATCACTGATCATTTCATAATTAAAATGCATTTCTTATGATAGAAACTTAAAATTCTGAGAAGACCTTGAGTCTTTGAAGAACGCATATTATAAAAGCCAGTTCAATTATTAAACTGTTCTCGCTAATCTTCATACAGTAACTCAATGCAATTCCTATGGGCTTCTTGTGATCGTTGGAGCCAGTTTGTGTGAAGTGGGCGTGACTTACATTGGAATTACGTCAAACTTACGAACAGGATTGGATGAAGTGTCAAGATACTGCAGCTAATTCTTACCTCTACTTTTTATTTTCTTAGAACCTTAATACAATTTGATAACATAGTTATTATACTTTATACTTCAAAATAGTTTTGTCTAAAATGTCCAAGAGGTTAATTTATGACAACGTAGGCCTGCATTTTGGTGTTGTTTTAGACTCTGAAATTGAAAGGAGCGCAACTATCAAAATACATTAATCACAGAAGTTCGCTTGAATAAAAATAATACGAACATACAAACACCCCCACACCTCACAAACAAAAACAACAATAACAAACAATGGGGTTGATTCTGTATGTAGTAATAATGTGATTCACATATTACGTTAGTAGGTAGCAATGATTAGCAACTCGACATTGTGAGATAAATGATCACTGTAAGTCAACACCTCAGGAAGTTGACATTGTGAGATAAATTATCACAGTAACTCGACATCTCAGGAAGTCGACATTGTGAGATAAATTATTACAGTAACTCGACATCTCACTTATCTCATTGTGAGATAAGTTATCACAGTAACTCGACATCTCAGGAAGTCGACATTGTGAGATAAATTATCACAGTAACTCGACATCTCAGGAAGTCGACATTGTGAGATGAATTATCACAGTAACTCGACATCTCAGGAAGTCGACATTGTGAGATAAATTATCACAGTAACTCAACATCTCAGGAAGTCGACATTGTGAGATGAATTATCACAGTAACTCGACATCTCAGGAAGTCGACATTGTGAGATAAATTATCACAGTAACTCGACATCTCAGGAAGTCGACATTGTGAGATAAATTATCGCAGTAACTCGACATCTCAGGAAGTCGACATTGTGAGATAAATCATCACTGTAAGTCAACACCTCAGGGAGTCGACATTGTGAGATAAATTATCACAGTAACTCGACATCTCAGGAAGTCGACATTGTGAGATAAATTATCACGATAAGTCGACATCTTAGCTTCAGTAAGTCGACTCTGCGAGATAAATTATCGAAATATCTGGAAAGCCTCAAATATATACGAATTAATTGCTGTCATCAAATAGCTCAATTATGTTGATCTCTATAAAAAGCGTGTGGCGTTGACACTGAACCAGTGTGACGATTGTAGTTCTCGAAAACAAAAGGGTTGGAATAAATGCATGTTTTTCTATAAATGTTTACATGTAAGTCAATCATGATGACATTTTATGTACATTTATTTTAAAGCGACCGCCTATATTATTATATATGTATATTGTTTTCAATAAGCATCGACTTTTTTGCCTTAAACTTGTATGGAACTGAAAACCACCTGCTACAGATGATCAATATCTTTTAACACGGTGCAGTTTTAAAAGGTGATTAATTGTCCAGTTGTAAGTGAACACCGAATAGGTCCGGGGTGCAGTTTTACAATAACCTCATAGTGGTGTGACCCAAACCACACCAGTAAATATTGCAGCTAGGTGGAATTCCTTTTAAAGACAAATTATCGAAGTCTGAAATACTGTCAAATTGGAGGAAATAGTATTTGAAGAGCAACAAATATTCGTTGCTTATTTCGAATGCCGAAATCGAAGGGAACCCGATATGACCGTGTACAAAATCCCCGACACGGTAAAAACTCCCAGGACAAATTGAGCCTAGTTCTGGGTCTCAGTGGAGCCTCTGACCCGGAATATGGTTTAAAATGGGATTTAAACTCGGATTATGCGTCAGTTTGACCCATTTCTGGGTCATTTGTACACAGCTTCCGGTTCATTCCGACCCGAGGGACCCGGAATTCGGGTCAATTCTGACCCAGGATTCTGCACCCTTTTTCGTTGTTAACAGAACGTGACAACCGAATTTGATCATTTGTTTACAGTTTGGTTTATGGCGTAATTATTGAAACTAAATGATCGGTCTTAACTTACTGTTAGAAAAAAACCCTTGTTAACAATGAACGCACTTTCCCTTTAACACGTGACTGCCACAGACCACGTGACACAATGCTATGACCGTGTCACGGCCAGCACAAGCCATGCATTCTCAATCAGTCCTTCAAAACTGCATCTCCATAATAATAATTAATACGTGTATTATTAATCATAAATCATATCTTATTCAAAGCCTGGAGATACATAAGTAACATTCTGCTGGTTCGTGACGTGGTTGAATAAAAACAAACAAATGCATCAACAACACATAAATGGAAACACCCCAAACTACAAGTAATAGGCCTTCTTAAATGCTTCTTAAATGGTTTCTAATGCTGATGACAGGGCCGTGGTGGTGGCGGCGTGGGGGGGGGGGGGCAGGGGAAATTTTTTATTAATGGCTACATTTCCCTCATAGTCAGAGTGCTGAGAATTTCTTAAACACAGGAGTGACTAATGAAAACGAAAGACAGATGATTGTCTCTCAGTGTCCATTGTCTGTATAAACGTCTGCTTTACTTTTCACGGCACAGACAGCCACCAAACACATTTTGGAGCTTCTGGGGTTATTAAGCCAGTGGTTTAATAATCGCTTAATGTTTATATTATCATTGTATTTTGTGATTTGTTTAGTTGCCATAGCGCTCCAGAGTTTCATGAGGCTATGATTCCGACCACAGGTCACAGTGGTGGAAGCGCAACTATACTTTGACTATTATTTTAAGAAGACAAGTTACGGTAATGTATTTACCGTTTACCATTGGTTTGGACCTTGTGTAGGTTCTTGTTTTTAGTTTGTGTCCGGTTTGCCCAAAGTTCGGTATCCGGGATAATTGAATTAAAAACAGTTTTCAAAGGCTGTGGCGCAAATTCACACAAGCAAGAATGTTTATTCTTTGTTTCATTATGGAGTCTGAGTATAAAAACGATGTAATTGATGGTTGCAAGAAATATTGTAGTTTGAACAGAAGTCCTTCTATTCTGAGTGTTCTGTGCGTACTCTGTTGAGTGTATTGTTTGTGTTCAATGTCGCCCGCATAACTCCATGTTAGTTAACAACCGTTCACCGATTGAGAATTGCTTCTCACTAACCCAAAGCTGACATTGCAAAAGTTGTCTCTTCTTATACCACTGCTTTACTCTTTGGCGTGTCAACCGGTGAATCGGTGATTAAACCTTTTGGTGTATGGTTTGGTAACCTGCCAGTGTAATCGATCCGTATAATAGCTTTGGTTGTAATCAATTCAACTTGTCTCCTTTCGCTCTATAAACTGAGTGGGTGTAGCTGCGTAGGTTGCATTGGGGGGGGGGAGTGAGATACGATCTGATTCGTTAGCTGTCATGATTGCGGGGTTCGCCCCCGGCAAGGCGCCAGGCTTCCTTTACATCACTGGGTTTTTAGCCTGGTTTGGGTACAATCAACTCGGCTCCAATGCATATTACTCCGGACATCGCGTTAATTAACACCTCCTCAGGGCTGTAGTTTAGTGGAATCATAGAGAAAGGATGGTGGAATCAAGGATGGTTGTGGTGGTGATGGAAAATGGGGGGGGGTGATTTGGGGAGCAAAATTGGTGATGGTGGTGGTAAGTTGGTTGTTGGTGGTGGTGAAAGGTGTTGGGACGAAGTTGTGGCGTTGTTTGATGATGTTGAGGTGGAGTAAAGCATTTAAAGGTATCGTACACGTTTGGTAACGACTCCAAACAAATATTAGCTTAAAAACTTACTTGGTAACGACCAACGGAGAGCTGTTGATAGTATAAAACATTGTAGGAAACGATTCCCTCTGAAGTAACGTAGTTTTTGAAAAAGAGGTAATTTTTCACTACAATAATAAAAGACTTCTAGCTAGAAGTCTTTTATTCCTAACTGAAAGCACACAAATTTGTACAACAAGGGTGTTTTTTCTTTCGTCATTTTCTTGCAACTTCGATGACCAATTGAGCCCAAATTTTCACAGGCTTGTTATTTTATGCATATGTTGGGATACACGAAGTGGGAACACTGGTCTTTGACAATTACCAAACGTGTACGATGCCTTTAATGGTGATGGTGGTGGTGGTAGTAATGGGTCCTGGTGATGACCGTGGTAGTAGTAATAAGGGGGGGGGGGGTTGTTGGTGGTGGTTGTGATGAGAGGTGTGGTTATGGTGGTGGTGAAAATTGGAGGGGGGTTGCCAGTGTGTTTATTTATATAACACGATCGTTTGATAATCACCAATGGTACAACCAACACAGTGTTTATGACGAGTCTTGAGAAGACAATCGGAGTTTTCATGAATGCTGTTTACTCTTCTAAAACAAATGCTGTAAAGATTTGGTGGTTACAGGTTAGTAACCCGTCTCGAAAAAAATTAGTGACACTCCTAGAAGGTGTAACGATCTTTACTTGTAAAACCACTTTAAGATTCCGTAGCATCTTGCCAAACCTCCTTAAAGATTCAGGTCCAGCAGCTTAAGTGATCGAAATTATCTCTGAAGATAAATCATTTGGCGAGGGTTTATAAAAAGAAGTCATTCCGTCGGCATTTTGCGTGGGTTTGTTATACTTCTGGGAGTTGTAATAGAATGCTGAAAAATCTGTCGAGGTGTCCGTGTTTACATTTTACGGCAAAATGTTTGATTTATGCGGGACTACGCATCAGGTAAAATGGAGTGGAATAATAATAAGTAAGCCTGAATTTCCATCGCGCTGTCGACAAACAGCACGCGAAAATGTCACCCCACAATGTGCGTTTACTTTTTTGCATTAAAACAATAAGACGATGGAGGAAGGGGTGGGGTCCGTTGGCTTAGAAGGGGATATATATAAAGTCCATCGGTGCACAAATAGAATGTGCCAGTTAGTTGTGTGACACAATTTTGTATTTTGGAAGAGTGCATTTTTATGCCGTTTTTTTCTAATAAGTGATTTTACAGAATCTAAAAATATAACGTTCGAGACGACTCGTCAAAAAATGCAACAGGTGGTGGATACGAATTTACGGTTGTAAATCTGAACGCAATACTTTGACCCATAATTTTTCTGATGTGATATTTTTTCATTTGGAGCAGTTTTCTTGAAGGTTTGACCCATCAGATATATAATCATGTTTCATGAAAGAAAAAGAAATGGGGAAAGATTTTACTGAACCTAACAGGCCTTTTAAGCGGAATTTCGAAGGTGGCAATCTTTGTATCAATAATACTATAACGTCACCTCAGTTTTATTTACAAGTTTCTTCAAACCAAAAGACGCTCTGAATAAATTGACCCGCCCAAGAACTGCTAAATTTCTTTAAAATTGTTTAATAAGCCTGTATATTCAATATAATCTAGGATTAGTATTTGACAAAATAGTCAGAGACAGTGTTCATGCTATGTGTGATCAACCACATACATAAAAGAATAAACCTGTGAAAAGTTCAGCTTAATCCGTAGTGTGAGTCAGGAGAAAATAGTGAAAAACAATGCACAACTTTCAGCATGAGCCTAAACACATTGTCCTTAATTTTGGTTGTAACAACCGACATCAGCTGTTCCTTTTTCCCCAGTTTTTTTCAGATACAGTTTTCTAGAATAATCAGTAAGGTTTCAGACTAAAACTAAAAAATGATTATTTTTATCCTTATCAATCCTGTGTAATACCTTTATAAGGATTCATGTCAAGCCACCTGTTGGCGGAATTCCCTCACATTGCTCAATCAATGTCTATAGGGAGACTCGAGCCTTTATAACTGGTCATTTATGCATCTGACGTGTTTTTTGTTGTCTCAATTAATTTCCGTATTGCAAGCTCGTGTCTGACTGATTGGGTTTAATTACTATGTTCCTTGTCTCGCTTCTTGCAAGAGTGGTTTACCACAATCATGTTGAAATAACAGGCACCAAATTGTCCTTGAAAATTTCCGCTAAGCACAAATGAGCAGGAAGCCACACTCACAGACGGTACAATGTGAATGGGATTTAGGCTGATAACCGTATTCTGGTAAGCAAAATTGATTTGTATTTAGCTATTTTTTGCTTTACGATGGTCCCTGTTGCTTTGATACGAGATTTAACAGAACATTTTGTAAATTGGTTTTTTTAATCGATGGAAATTAGGCCGACCTCACAAACGATTTGAATAGGTGTAAACTGTGGTGCGGCCATTTTGTTATTGTCCTAATCATAACCAAACCTTGGCTGGGATGGAATACGTTTTCTATCATTGTTATTTTTATGATTGGAATTCAAAGGTGAACTGTAGAGAGATTCCATGAAATACTGGTTAAGAACAAGGAAAGTTCCTTTTTGCAGTGTTCTGTTTCATGTTTTGCGGTGTTTTTTTTATAGTTTAGCGGAATCGAGGGTGGTGATGGAGATGGAAGGGGGATTTTAATTTGTTTTATTACAATAACGTGCATTTCAAGTCAAGTAGGCCACTGAAAGTACCTTACAGTATCATTACCAGTGTTCATCGGGCCGTGAGCATTCCTGAAACCATCTCAACTTCTTAGGAGTATGCAGCACCGGCAACCAAATGTGGCGCACAGGTTGCTAATCGTCCACAACATGGCAACACGGAAGTCCGAATCATTTAGAGAAAACTTTTATGACACAATTTGGGCCAACATATAAAATGCAATCAAATTCTTGAAGATGATCAAGGCATATTGATCGAAACGTCTAGTCGTTGTTGCACAACTCTTAAGAGATTTCCAGATGCTGGTGCGTGACACACCTATATGCTGTTTGTTCTAAAGCTGTGACCAATGTGCGTAGTTAGAGTGTAAATCCACGTGCAGTGTTTCATTATGCATCGTCCACACTCGCATGTCCAAATTCGTAAATATGTAAATATGTAATGGTCAGAATAATTATGAAGCCCATCTTTGTTTCAGTTCCCGCCTTACCATTAAAATGTTCTATTGGAAATACATTATCATCCTTGTTTTTATTTAATGAAACTTAACCTGTGTCTCTTGTGGTGAGTCCAGGGGTGTATGACGTCAGAGGGTTTCGCTCCGCTGCCCGTTCTGTCGTCAGGCAGGTCTCCTGGGAGTTTGGGGCCGGTCGTTTACAATGCAAGGCGTTACCGCAAGGACCCTTGCCAAGTAGAATTTATCATAAAAGGTAATTTCATATCGATCAAGATTTCATGTCTTTTTTATTATATTCGTTGATAACTCGGGTATCGTGTTTTGTTGTTTGCTTTGTGTCCGGACTTTACTGATGAAAATGTCATATTCTGAAATACCGTTACGACATGCTTATTATATAATTCATTGTTTGTCATTTGACTGTGCACAACGTTTCGGTCTATACGTAGGCTGTAGGCCTACCGGCTATAATCGTAAACTGTACCTAATTGTAGCCCGTGCTACATTTTATTGCATAGTTTTTTCCACTTTTCTGTTTTTTATTTTGTTTTGTTTCTTATTCCTTATTATTTCTTTCACAGCATTGGTGCTATTTCTGTTTGCTAGAACAACAACACAATAATCGTGAGTTTTAAAAAGTGTTCTGTGGAATTGTTACTTACATTTCGATTCCGTAATTGTCTCTAAACTTATCTTAACTTCCTGTTAACTTTTAGTCCAGTTTCCAACCAATTTCATCTCTTTTAAACAAGAAAATTCTACTATAGTGATTAAAATAACGTTTAGTGATTGGCAACAAACGGTTTAGTTAATCTATGTACCTTAATTCGAAACCGGGCCCCTTGAATGTATTGGGGTATAAATAGCATTACTATACATCAATGTTTGAAACCTTAAAGGCACTGTACACGTTTGGTAATTGCTCAAAGTCAAAATATATATTAGCATAAAAACTTTCTTGGTAACGAGCAACGGAGAGCTGTTGATAGTATAAAACATTCTGAGAAACGACTCCCTCTGAAGTAAGTAGTTTTTGAGAAAGAGGTAATTTCTCACTAAAATAATAAAAGACTTCTTGCAAGAAGTTTTTATTCCTATCTGAAAGCACACACATTTGTACAACATGGGTGTTTTTTGTTTCATCATTTTCTTGCAACTTCAATCACCAATTGAGCCCAAATTTTCACAGGCTTGTTATTTTATGCATACGTTGGGATACACCAAGTGAGAATACTGGTCTTTGACAATTACTAAACGTATTCAGTGCCTTTAAGCGTATTCCTCCTCGGAGTAGACTACTATACTGACTTGAAATCCTTGATTTAAGTGATTCTTTTTGTAAAAAAGAAAAACAACAACAGTAACAACAAAAGCAATTTTCCCTCAGAGAAATCCGCGCGGCACTTAATTAGTGATGATAATTGCGTATACATGTATACGTAGGTATGAGCTAGCGTTGTTTGCATCGTGTCGTGACCTGAATAAAACATGACAAAACGGGTGATGAGAAGAGAAAAAAGGCGCGCAATGAACTGTGAGGGAAAGTAATGATGCACCGGGGATTCGCGCTTTTGAAAATACATCAGGCGGTCGGTTGTCAGGGCAGGAAACAAATAAAGAGCCATTTCGAAACCATGACTAAGGCATTGTTGAGTTCTTTTTGAAATATAAGCACGAAGCGCATTGGGCAGAGGCTAGAGCCGTAGCCACAGCCGGGGAAAGGACGCCATGTTTTAGCCGAACTCCGAAAACAACCATCCAATGCCGTGGACCTTTAATGTTCCCGTCATCTGTTTTCCTCCATTCAATTCGATGTAAGTTTCGAAGGGCAAAACAGTCTGTTACCTTTATATAAACTGGGAATTAAAGCCTGCAATGTCAATGTGTATACTTGGGACGTGACTGGGGTGCTTGCACCATGGGACTATGTACGATGTTTTGTATAAAGGGACAAATAAAACTTCTTATTGTTAAAGTATTTGAAATTTTTCATATGTTGTTTCTCTTTTCGAATTTTAACAACGATTGTGTACTATAATACCTTAGGCCTCTTGGCACATTGTGAATTACAAACTATGCACAATCAACTAGCGAAGAAACGTACGTCATGCGTTTGGCTGGCTCATTAACCTTCTGAGATACGGCGCGTCCAAACTTTAGGTCACTCTCATTAATCAACGTGATTGGTAAACAGCTTCCATTGCCGATGTCTTTATTGAAAAAGTTGATGACCTGTAAACAACTGCAAAAAAGAGACCTCTTGATGAGGTTTTCCCGTCGTAAAAATATCAAAGTTCAAACAATGTCCACGCTTTCTATTCATTGCAAAAGATCCAAGTTAATATTTGATCATACAACGTAACGTATATGCTGGTTATTAAACACGTTATAAAATAACCGTGAAAGAGTCAATGGGGCTGACATGTACAATCGTTAGCTGAATGAAATATGTATATAAACTAAGGAATGGTTGCACAACTAATCGCTAACTTATAAATGTATAAGCATAGTGAAATCCCGCCAATCAGCTATACCGGACTCAAAATTAATCTGAAAATCTGCGCATTCAACCGTTGTCATTGTCAGTGAAGCTTCTTAGCATAGCAACAAATAACAATACCCCCTAAATTTAAGCAAGATATTACGTGAGTACGGGGCCTCTATGTAATATTTGGGGGGAACAATTGTACTATTTCGAAGGAACGCACTACTTTTTTTTACAGTTCGTTTGGTGCTCCGTATGTGAGATTTTTCTTTTACTGACCCCTTACACCTATACGTCACGTGCGGCTACTGTTTGCCATGCTCACTATTTTGGGAGTAAAATTGCTTATCCCTGTGTCGAGAGAAAAATAAGTATACAAACTGATTAGAAAAGAGGCGCGACGGGCGAAGGCATGACACGACGGACGACGACACGACTCGACGGACGACGGATGAAGCAACGGACGACGCGACGGATGAAGCGACGGACGACGCGACGGACGACGCGACGGCATGACACGACGGACGACAACACGACTCGACGGACGACGGATGAAGCGACGGATGAAGCGACGGACGACGCGACGGACGACGGCAGCCGAAACCACGATGAAAAACAATTGAAAAACAGGCGACGCAACGGGCGACGGCACGACGCGACGCACGATGCGACGGGTGACCGCACAGGCGACGCATCATACGCGACGGGCGACGGCACAAGCGACGCGACGGCACGACGCGATGCACATTTTGTCGTCTATAGAACACTATAGAATCGGGTCAATACATTGGATAGTACATCAACTGCATTTTGACAAGATTGAGTAATAGTGATGGAGTAAGCTGACTATAGAAGCAACATGCTTGACAAAATTTCCAATGATCTAGCGTTGGTTTAAAAAGAGTAGCAATATCAGTGACGTAGCAGCCTTACCACTGGTAGTATTTTTGTACATTATCTTGATTCACAAACAGTAAGCATACAAGAGGCATTAGTCGTAACAGTAGTATCAGTACTGTACTTTGTTCGAAGCTATTATTATGTTAGCGGTACTAGCGTCTGGATCAACCGGGAGTTCCGGCAAGCATCCGTGGTACATACGTTCTATATAACCAATACTGTACCTTATCTTTAATTAATAGATTGTAAGCATAACACCAATATTTTGACTTAATTCAAATGGAGATAACATACCGCAAGACACAGATTTGCAAAAGTGAACAACTGTCGTACCTTATCTCGATTCATAGAGAGTATGCCCATCAAAATCTTTACACACAGCCAATAAGTTAGGGTAGTGTGGTTACACGTCTAAGCAGAATCTACAGACGTTGTCTTCGGCCAATATTGCACATGCCCTGATGGAACGAATCACACTTTTCCCAAGAATCAGTCGATAAACTAGGTTAACAACTACATATATTTTTTTCTGCGTAAGGAAATTACTTCCAGTAAAGAATACCCCTTTATATTTTATTCAAATGCCAAGGTCGAGTATTCTTTTTTTTCTCTTTAAGTCGGCCAAGGATGTTGTGGACGTCTGTAGAGTCACCCTCGAGGAAGGCGAGCATTAATAGATTGAACAACAAGGTTAAAATCAAGTTGTGAGCTAAAAATAACTGATTTCATCCCGTCAGAAAAAATTAAGAAACACAGTACACAAGATGTGTTAAATTATGTTCTGCAATATCTGACGAAGAACTGAACAATGGAGGCAAAATTATGAGGAGTTTGGACGCAATATTGATTAATATAAATTTAGAACAAAAAAGGAACAGAATCCGGGGCGCTTTCTTACGAGTTTTTGTCTCTACAAAAAGGCGCCAAGAAAGTTAATATCCTACACAAGTATTTCAAAATCAGTTTAATGTGGTCCTAAATTAAAAACAAAATTCAATCCATGACAAAGAAATTGAGAAAAAAATGCCATGTTCAGAATCGGGGTTTACACAATTTTTTTAAAGAAGGATAGATAACAAAAAAACGAACAATAAGGTGCCCTTAGTTGTAATATTTTGTAGGCCTACTTGTACTTGCCTGACAGTAGGGGTATCAAATAATAATAAATCAGCGTGTCGTCAATCGTCTGGACGGAGCTTTGTTTTTCAGGACTGATTGTTGTTGCTGCTTCAATCCTGTTTTCGTCCGTCATTGTCTTTCATTGTAAACAACGTTATAAGTGTATAAGTCACACGAGGTCTCTGCTCTGAACAGACATTCTGACGCACACGGCAACAACGTAATTAGATTTGGTTTTCCAGTAACAGCAGATCGAGTTAACTCTTCTTGTGTGACACTGGGACCAAAGCTGCTTTAAAAACATAAAATAAGTTTACTAGACTAAGGTTACCAGCCAAAATGTCATGACATTGTGACTGGTTTCCAGATAATTGTTAAGCATTTTTTTGCTTAAAGGTAGGGTCATAGATTGGTAAAAACTGACCATAAAAACCTTTTGATAATAAACTGTATTTGAGAAAGGATTCCCTTCGCAGTAATATAGTTTGTTTAAGTTTTCACTCCCGAATATTTGAATCTGAGAAACGATTCATGCATGAATAGTTTCTCAGATTTCTGAGGGTTGGTGTCCGTTCGCGAATACTGCAGACAGAGATGCGGTTGGTACCCGGTGTCACTTCGCTAAACGTGGATGGATTCGACAATCTCGATGAAAATACCGGGACAGTTTTTTCACCAAGTAGACACTGTACATGTGACTTTGATTGTAGGCATATCTTACTTTATAATTTTGCCAATAATTTTAGCATTACATTGACAAAAACTAACATAAGCAGCTCTATGAAATTGGCTGCATGAAACAAGTCACAACAATGTTAACTCTGATGTATTTTTGCTGGCAACCCATTTCTATTGTTTGGCCAAGATCTTTCATAATAATTTAAATATATAATTACTGATAGAAATTCTAAATTAAATTGCAAGCAAAGATAACAACTAGTTGTGTGGCTAAAACACTATTCAGGTTTGGGAATGATTAAAACAAATACAACCTTTGCGAGTTTTTAGGTCGTAAATGATAAAACAGTTGAACCGAATAATAAATGTTCATGTTCATTCACGCGTTAAATTAAGGGAAGTGTATTTCCTTCTATGTCGTCAATTTAAATCGACAGCAAAGCTGTATGTACCTTACTTGGCTTGATATAGTAACAATAATAAAAGGAAATGTAAACTGATTGATGAGAAAAAGGTTAGCAATCATGCGTTTTTAGTGGCATGAGTGGCGTCACGGGACTTTACATCTTGAGTACATTTATCGAATGGAACAATCGGTGCTCGACACCGGTTCTTTGTTATCAGAAGTCCTCGCAAGGTTTTTATGTGTATGCAAAACCAATGGAGGTTGCTTTAGAAAGTTAAAGTCCCACAACAAAGGGATCCCAGTAGGACGACAAAGGCGCTCCTCGGACTAGTGTTTGTAAGGGCGTACATAGTGATATTCAAACCAAGGACTTATAACAAAAAGGACAATAGATCCATGATGGCAATCACAAAGGAAAACAATAGGGTTCAGGTTTGTCAGGTCAAAGAGTTGAACAAAGGAGGGTCAAGATTGGAGGCCACTACACACTGGCGTGTGTTTGGTTGTGTTTACTGTTGTCTGTGTTGGGTTGTGTACACAATCGCACTGTTCACGTGTGTGAACAATCGCACTATTGTATTCACCCTTTCCGTTTTTGTTTTTAAATCATATCCAACAACATTAATAATAATATTAAAGTCGCATTGCCCGATTTTCGTCGAAATAATCATTCTTTTTCCCCAAACGATTTTTGACAGACAATGCTGATCCAAAACGAAAAACATACAAAAACTTTTATGCCACGGACAATAAACAAAATACATGTAACATGCGAGATTGTTTGTTTACAATTGTGTGATAATGGCGGAACCCCGACAATGGATCGTTTTTAATTTTTACTTGATTACCACTCACCATTGGAAAAAAAACCTTTTTCAATTTAAATAAACGTTTTGGGGTGAAATCTGCCAAAAGTCGGGTCTTGCATCTTTAAAAAGGTAGGAGCCCCTTCCCCTCCCACTTAAAAAATTACCGTCTTAAAGGGATTGTATTTACGTTTGGTAATTGGAACCCACTGTTTGTATTAATCCTATTTACCATAAAACTAACCTGTGAAAATGTAATTTCAAAAGGTGGTAGCGTTTTTAAGATAAATCAGCAGTTATAAGTCCACGCAGGAAGAATAATCTGCAATTGGAATACACTATCTGAGAAACACTATCTGAGAAGTACGCTTCTCAGATTCAAATTTTTGGGGATAAAAAGTGATATATTTTCCCATAACCGCAGTACTTCGAAGTGAAAAGTTTCTCAAAATGCATTATAGTATCTAAAGCTGCTGTACTTCTTACCAAGTAAGTTTTTATTGCCATAAATTTTCAGAGTCATTACCAAACGTATACAGACCCTTTAAGACAGAAATATTATGTCAATTTTCCAAACTAAAAATCGTAACCAAGTTGGGTCCAAAGTTGGGAACAATTGCATTAATTCTTTTCGTTCGAAATTGCACTCAACTGAACAGCTCACCAAAACCTATGACTCTCCCTTTTTCGATAAAATATGTTTTTGCTTTATTGACACAGTGACGTCATCATTTCTAAAAATACCTTTCAAAGTTGCTCGAAGGTCGAGCAGATGCAAGGGGGGGGGGGTAGAATGACGCAAAACTCAAATATTATTCCACCGTGAGTAATTTTAGGGTGAGCTTCTCTGATTGATGTAAATACAGAGGTTTCTATCCAACTGACACAACACATTAAAGGATACTTAATTGGGAAAAATCGAAACAATTGAACGATGTTTATTCTCAAATAAACACATAAATAAATAAATGAGCAAAATAAAGACAGTAGCAACTGTTTCAACAACATATCTAGTGTTTTAGTTGTAGTTCTGAAGCGTTAAGAGCCGGCAAATTTGGCAAAATCACACAAATGCTCTCCCTTATTTTCAAATATTTAATTTATAATATCGTAAAACTCCGAAGCATTAGGCCTCGTCTTACAAAAACAGCTACATTGAACATTTCTCCCTTAAAACGTTTGTGCAACAAAATAAATCCTTATTTTGTAGATTTTGTAACTCTCACCGATTGAAGATGCCAATTTGTGGAGGTTTTCTATATTTTCAAAAATGTTAGAGTGAGTTTTTAGAGAATCTTGTCCAAGAAATAACGTAAAGAAAACTTCAAAATCTCGTTATAAAGCATTACTCTACACTTTAAAAACTCCCAGGTCAGAATTAACCCGGAATCTGGGTCCGCAGGGCGGTCAGGTCGACCCGGAAACCTTTTTTTTTATTTTATTTATTTTTTTTTTTTAGGGGGGGGGGGTACTCGGATTCTGCGTCATTTTGACCAATTTCTGGGTCATTTTGACATAGATTCTGGTCATACTAACCCGGAAATAGGTCAGGCCCCGGATCAGAGTCAATTCTGAACAGGTTAATCTTTAAAGTGATATATGTTTTACTAATGCTCATTTTCTTTTAGAGTGCATCTTCACTTTCTTCTGACTGTATGACTCACGTGACGATGAAACCCCATATGTTCGATGCCCCATTTCTTCTCCCAAATTGTCCATCAGTCTAGTAATTAACCCGATTTTATGGTCTAGTAACGCACAGGATCTATTAACGCGTGGGGCATTCTTCACAGAACTGTGCTCTCTCTTTATAAAGTCAGTTTACAGAAATTCGTGTCCGGAATTTTTATTATTTTATATATATACATGTCTGTGTCGTGTGAAATATTCAGCCCAGAGGCGCGCTTCTAATTCGTATACAGACAGATCCTATTCGTTTTTTAATTTAGTTTCCCCTGATGTGCTGTGTTCTCAACTAACCCTTCCACTTCAATAAAATCATAATGTAATTTAAAAGTTTGTATTTCTAAATATAGTTTGCATCTCCTCGAAGGTGAAAAGTACAAAAGCTCAACTAATAAAAAGCACACATATTTGTCTTTTAAATTACACGAAGACAACAATAAATCGCGTTGATAAAAGTTCCATTAAAAATAATGGTTTTGTGACCATCGAACGCAATTTGTGCATTGTTTTTTTCCCCCTGAATTGCTTGAATGGCAAATGGTTTTCCTCTTCACAAGGTTAGTTGGTGATTTGAGATCGATGGAAGGAGGCTCGTCCGTTGCTAGGTGCGTTTGATAATAATAATAAGATAAAACCCTGGGGGAAGTCTCATGCAAGATGTCGCAAATCATGACGCCATCGTTCCTAAGGTACCATTTTGTATCCAATGGAATATAAAGGAATCTTTTAATCTCAATGGACAACTCGAGGTTCTTTTACTGCTACTTTAATTACATTTCTGTTCATGTTTTAAAACTTTTCATTGGCGATGTTTTTTTGTTTGTATGCACTATTCAGGTTTTTATTTCAGAGTTTTTTTTCGGAAGTCTTTTCTTGGTACAAGACAGGGTAAAGTTCTTCAGAGAAAGCTTCGTCAAAGAAATTGAATTCCATTAAAACAAAACCGTTTTGAAGAATATAACACAGAGCAAGATAAAACAACCGACGTTCAAATATTTTTTTACGGAAATTTGTTGTCATTGATCTTGATGTTAAAAGTTGAGGTATATTTTAGGATTTGATGCGTCATCTCGAAGTATAGATTTTATAAGTTAATATCAAAGGTACACTCTGTGATTAATCTCTTTTGAAGAGATGTACATAAGGGGCCTATTAATAAAAACGAAAAAGGTACAGTGTTATTTCTCCCGTTTACATGAGATTCACTCTCGGCCCAGTTGAATAGATTTCAGTAAAATGTAATCATTCATTTTGATAGACCATGTAACCCGTGACATCAAATGTTTATAATAGAGCCACAGAGCCTGGAATTCCTACATTTGTACACAGTTCGATGGAGGAAAACAAAATAAAATTACAGTAATTACACCGTATGATTGATTAAAATTTTATTTCTTGTGTATTTCTAATTAAAGTTATTCATGAAATTACATGAAAATGCGTACAGCAAGGTAATTAATAATCTAAATTCGGAAGTGTGGCGGAATTTTCAAAATCAGTTTTTCACCACGGATCTACGCCGCTACCCGAAACCAACTTTGCTCGTGCCCCGCTCAGTTCAAAAACACAAGTATAGGAGACATAACGGGCGAACTATAATCACAACACAGTCCGAGCAATGACGTCATCGGCATTCTGTCCCTGACTTTTCAATGTCCAGCGGATATTTAGAACGGCGAAGACAACGATCAATGACCAGAAAAGGAGTAGAAGGAACCCACACGCACACACACAAAAAAAATATCCCGTTCCCCTTGGAAGATGAAGCGACGTGGGATAACCACACGAGGATGAGTTTGCCAAGTCAATACTCAATCGAATGAGGGGTCGAGAGGCTTGGTTGTGTGTCCTTTGCCTGGGGGAGGAGGAGAGGGAGAAGTATAAGAATATTAAAGGCAGAGCCTTTGGGGACGTTCTCTTGTATTTCCACCGGTATTTACCATTATATCACAACTGGAGCTTGCTTTTGTGTATACTAAAGTGTGAACGAGTGCATGATTTTGTTGTTAAAATGTAAATGTCATTGAAACTAAAGTTGGCTGCCCAAGCTAAAAGTACAATGAACATGAACAATAAATCATAGTAATATCTTCGAAAGCTGTTAGCACAAGTGCAAGGCACTACAAAAGATTGAGCCAGCTTGATGCGCTCATAGGGAATGGTTCGGGGCATTCTCTGCGTCACTGCCTGTGTACATTGCTCTTCTTAGCAGCTTGTATAAACATTATAAAACTTTATGTTTGACATGCTGAAAAGATATATTGTGACCATTTAACTTGTCTGTATTTTTCCAGTAGGGTTTGAAAACATAATGACCATGACGTCAAACCTTTCGAATTCCAATATCATTTTTGTCGTGAAGCTCAAACTGTCGATAAAATTAACCATTGGATAAAGTATTTGTCGATGAAGTCGAACTGTTGAATGGTATCTGTCGATAGCCAGACCCTTGGTACAAGTATTGTTCAATGAATGAAACATTGAGGAAATCAATCCCTGGTATATAGTCACTATTTTGTCGTACGAACTTCTTCTCTGGAGACATGCAAATTGTTGTCAGACTCCGCTACACGTGCTGCCTATCGGGAATTCTCATTTATGTGATGGTATACACTCAGGGATTCAAATTAATGAGGACCGACTGTCTCCTTTGGCGTGAAGGGGACAGTACAAATTGGACTCGACGTTGCCATTAACGTTCCCAGGAGCGCACATGCCATGGTTTGATACTGAAAGTCGAGATTCATCTTCCACAAATCTTCCTTGTAGGATATTTAAGCAACTTAGACCTGAAGGAGTAGCGGTTGTAAGCCCCACAGGTACTGATCAATCTTTGTGCAAAGAAGCTCTCGATGTAGAAGGACTTGCTGCTTGACACTGTGATTTGTTTTCTCTCTCTCTCATCCTGGCGAGGCGTTAGCCGCGAAGAATCTCAGCGGGGACGCCGGCAAGGCGATATTTGATCAACGTCTCACCGTCACTCGTAATAACGCTAATGCACAATATCCTTTATGGAATCGAAGACGAAATTAAAATTGGCGGGTTGATATACCTGGGAATTCCGTGAAGACCACAAGGCGACGACAATGCTGCTTGAAATCCGAAACGCGACGGGGTGTACTTTTAGACGCGCAGTGTGTGTTCAGGGATTGTTTGGGATGTAAGGGGGAATGTGAGTATTTTCTGATTTTGTGCTGAACGATTCAAGGCAAGGCATAAATCGCAATGCTTTTGAAGAGACAACTTACATGACTATAAATTGTTAACAATTAATAATCACGACACTCTGATTGTGGAGTGTCGCTGCCGAGCGGTCTAGTGTATTCAAGTTGTGTCGTTCACGTCGCGATGTAGTGTGTTCTTGAACAAGATACTTGACCAGTATAAATGCTTTTTTTCTTCGGATGGAGCGTAAAGCCGAAGGAACCGTAGGTAGTGCATGTAATAGTGGGGCAGACAGTGGTTTGGGGGAATTGTGGCTTTGATGATGCAAGCATGGAATTTGTTACACAGTCAAAGTCATGAGAAAGATATTTGGCTGTAGGGCCATTGCAGATTTGTCCTTCTCAAAAATACAGGTAGAACAACCAAGCAGTTTTCAAAATCTTCAAAATTGTTACCATTCCTTCAGTATACTACCTATATTTTTTCGTAAGACAATCTGCGATGTAATCTATAGCCAATTATCTTTCTCATGACATACTCATAATACATTCAAGGCTTGTATCATCAAAGGCACAATTCCATTACCTATACCTGCCGCACTATACAAGAATCCAGAACTCCATTTTGTCGAAGTGTGGTTTACCCCGGTATTTCTTGTTCATTGCAAACACCCTTGTCTACAGGTTTCCTCAGGATTTCGAGTTACAGTGATTTTCTTAGCTTTTGAGGCATCCTTGGTTTGATTACTTATAAATAAGATGATTTAATCTCAGTGTATAACATAGCTTTATTTCCATTTGACTGCTTTGCGAGGTAAATCATGATTTGTTCCTTTTAAAAACAACATTTTCATTTTTATTCTAGTCAAATTAGGCATTGTTTTGCTTGTAAGATGTTTTGTTCATTGTACGTCCTATATATGTTTGTCCAGTTGTCTTGTCTCCGTCTGTCCACATGCTGGTTAAAACAAACCTCGGCTTATAAAATCAGCCTCCGTACTGTTTCCTTTCTTTGCTTGTTCAAAAGACTATTCTGTTCATTATTCTCGTGTAAACGGGGATGATATATTTATCACTTTATGACAGTATGGAAATAAATGTAAACTGAAACTGAATTTAATTGAAAATAGAGATTCCAGTTTGAGATATCTTTGTTCTTAATAGAGCATTAGATCTTGCAATAGACCTTATGCACATGACGTCATTTGAGTAGGGCGCCCTCGCCTAGAGGTCAAAAGGAGGTTGTTCATTGGTCAATCATGTGCGCCGCGCGTACAAATCTGTGCGTTTTCCATTGTTTCATCATCGGTTTACCTCTAAGATGGCGGCTCGGGATGACGTCAATGCATAAGGTCTTTAGAGAACTCTAATAAAGCTATCTTTTTTACAAACCTGTGAAAACTTCATTAAAATTCAGGTGCTGAAAACTTCCCTTGAATAACTCCGGGATTGACTTGGACAGATGGTGCAAGAAATCTGAATTAGAAACTACAAGAAAAGGAATCACATAGATCCACCTGGTCGTTGCATTTATGACACAGTGGCAACATTTGTTATATTGTTTCCGATCTGTGGTGGAAATGTCAAAAAATGCATTCGTAGATAAAGTTCTTAATTTGTTTTCATACTTCTTTGTGTTCAAGTAAAAGTACAATATCTCACCGTTTATTTCATAAGTTACTCCTGACATTACCGAGGATGTTTATGGAATTTTAGTTTAAAAGTTCGTATGAAAGATTATGTCACCTTGTTTACAAAAAGGTGATCTTCTACGTACCATTGTATTTTCTGGCAGGCAAGACACCGCGCTGGTCGTATTGAGAAATTGTTTATCATATTACATCAAGAATTGTAAATAAGCGCTGAAAAGGTTACTATAATATGTCGCCCTTTTCTTCAAATATCAAAAGTAACAAGCCACACAAAATGTTTTTGTTGAATGTAACAATGTTTTCCTCTTTATCGCTGTGTACAAGTTCATGAAGCAAGGCTCTGTGGCTATTTTGTATACATGCTGTCACTGGTTAGCGTAGTCTATAATTGCCGACTTTTGAGCAATTTATATTTTTAAGCTTTTCGATAACAAAATATCTAATTGTGGATACTGACACTTTGAAGTTTTTCTTCAATTACTCCCCGAAAGTTGTTTGTTATTGACAAGTCTTAAGTACAGATGGCAAATAACGTCCATCGAGGTTATTCAAGCCTTACAATCAATTAAAAACAAATCTTGGTCACTCTAAAAACATTGACCCGGATTCCGGGTTCCATGGGGCCTGACCCCCGGGTCAGCCTGACCCATTTCCGGGTCAGACTGACCCATTTCCGGGTCAGGCTGACCCATTTCCGGGTCAGGCTGATCCGAAAAGTTGTAACAAAATCTGGGATATTTACTCGGATTCTGAGTCAGTTCGACCCATTTAGGGGTAATTTTTACACATATTTCGGGTCATAACTGACCCCAAAATGGGTCAGGCACCACGGGACCCAGATTCGGGTCAATTCTGACTCTGAATTTCTTTAGAGTGTAGATCGGTCTTCATTGAAGGTCCATATTTGTACAACCTCAGACTTATTTTTCTCTTCTCTAAGCTGAACATCGGTACTCCAGTCTCAGCCAAATCGTTCACTACATCTTCTCCTGTCTCCCAAAAGAAACATAAACTGGCAGAAATTCCCCCAACTCACGCAAAATGCTAACTGTAAAACATTATTGTCGTCGCCCAAGGTGGAATTGGTCCTTTGTTTATCAACTTCCACTTTCCCCCACAGAGTCATGCCTCTCTCATCTGGGCAATTTATAAAGCCGTCTATTCAATACAAGTGGTTTTAATCCAGTTCTCGCATTCACCCGAGGGATATAAAAGCCCAGACAAGGCAGCGCGGCGGACATGTTTCCCGAGAAATACACGATGCCACCCAGCGGGGGAATATGTATTTTTTTCTCCAGCATCACGATGTAAGATTAATAATACCTGGATTCTATTGGTCGCTGTATGGCTTATGGCATCGGTGATTATCGGTTGGGAAGAGGGTCTGTTAATTTTCTTTTTTTCTTTCTGTCACTTTCATTTCCTCTTTCCTGTGGGTCGACATCAATTGGAGGCCCCAGTGGCTATTAGGGAGGCGAATAAATGTTTAACTTAACATCTCACATACCATAAATTAATAAAAGGTCGTCCGCATCGTGCAGGCTGTTTGAAAAGATGACCGCACTGCACTTTTGAAGATTAGCCGAGAGGGAAAACTGATTGAATATAGTGTTTAAAAAATATATAATTGGTTTAATGTACACAGGGCCTTTTCAAGGTGTATTAGATTTTTGTTAAATTAACTAATTAATTAATTATTAATTAATTGTTATAGCTTAAATGAGTTGATTGGTATATACATTTGTGATGTGTATGTTGTCTTTTAACTTGATAATGGCGGCAAAAATAAAGTTATTTGAGTCTGGAGATTGTTGTTGAAGAACAGTTCTACAGCAGTTTTACAGGGACAAAAACATCCATCTTTGTGGAATTATTACGTGAGCATTGTTTTTTGAAACTCACATACTTAAGTGGTTTTGTTGTTGTATGGTTTTTATTTTTATTTGTATGGGATCACAAGCATATTGAGGCAAAAGGAAAAGTAGGCCTACGTACGCCTTGTTGACAACTTGGCTGTAGTAAAGTTAAGCGAACACGCCCGACGTGTATTCTATTATGGGGGCGTGTAACATTATGCAAATCGCCCAATGCTTTCTAAGATGTGTGCTCTCTATTCACTTCTGGGCCAGAATTGACCCGGATTCCGGGTCCCAGGGGGCTTGACCCATTTTCGGGTCAGGCTGATCGGAAAGTGGTTACAAAGTGAGATTTTAACTCGGATTCTGCGTAGACCCATTTCTTGGTCATTTTGACACAGATTCCGGGTCATACTGACCCCGAAATGGATCAGGCCGCCTGGGATCCGGAATCCGGGTCAATTCTGACCCAGAAGTTTTTAGGCCCATACTTCGCTGTATGATTTGGAAAAACCATGAAAAAGTCAATTAATGTTTAGGTTATCTGATTCCCATGTATGGGCGCAGCGATTAGAAAAGAAGGAGTACATTCGCTACCTATTATTGTACACCGGAGTCTCTCACTTTAGTTGTTAATTGTTCATAAAAATAATCTTTAGCGATGCATTTCAATACTTTCCCGTCCCCCGAGTCCCTGGTCGTTCCATTTTGATAATCGTAATTTCTTGTTTGGAATTCAGTTGATAGTCACCTTGGATGTTAAAAAAAAATACAACTTTCAGTTGAAAGGAGAGAGGTCGTTGTGTAAAAGCAAAGACTAAAGGTTGATTGGAATTCAGTTGATAGTCACCTTGGATGTTAAAAAAATACAACTTTCAGTTGAAAGGAGAGAGGTCGTTGTGTAAAAGCAAAGACTAAAGGTTGATTAAAGAATAACAAACTTTTATTTATAATCCTTTTTACTGACTTGGAGCACATGCATTTCCTTCATTTTCGACACCCTAATCATCCAGCTTGTTATTATCATAGATTGTATATTTTCAGTCGGTGTGATATTCGTTGCCTCACGGATCGCAAAATGAACTATTCAATCTAGTCTCACCTCCACAAGAAAATTCTTTTTGACCTGTAACTCTTTGGGGAAGTTTGTTTGACAAACGACTAGGTTCTTCGCCTATGTGGCACTACAGATTGTCTTGTGCTTGTCTACTTCGGTTTAAAACGGAAGGGAGAAACACCGCATCTTAAAATACAAATGCATCATTGATTGTTGGTGTTTTTGGGTGGGGTTTTTTCTTTACAGTTTCACCCCACACCCTGGTGTTCGATAACACGGCATACAACCAAATCTTTGTATAAAACCATTTAATAGGGAGGTTTAGCTGCAAGTTACGCGAGCAAAAACGTAACCGTGAACGTCAGAAAATTGTGTCGTTTCTAGGTGATCCTGACGTGAGAAATGGTAACTTCATCGTATGCTTAAAACGTAAGATTTATACAACAAAATTTTCTGACGTTCACGTTCACGTTTTTACTCGCGTATGGTGCAGCTAAACCTCCCTATTATGTCTTCACGTTCTCGTGAAAAAATGGAGTGGGGTGGGGAACAGTTTTGTTTTGTCAGCGGACCTTATGTTCATTATTATGTGCTGTTTTAGATTTGTGCAGTCGACATACGCAACGGTGATTTTGATGGTTTTCTAAATGCCATTTCGTCGACTTTGACGGTATTTCAGGCGGGAATATTTTTCTCTTGAGGATTGGTAATGGTATAGAAAGTAATAACCAGCAAGCTTTCAGATTGTAACGAATCATGTTCACCCTAGATGATTACTGACCCTGAACTTTGTCTTAATGTGGGCGCCTCAAGTTCGTCTGGTTCCCTCTATAGAGAGACAGAAAGGGGTGAGAGATACTTGGTTGACTGTGGTGGGGGGCATTTGCCAGACGCCGTGTCGTTGACGCCGTGTCTGAAAGGCATGACAAACACCTCTCCCCTTAGGTCCCCAGAGCAAAGATTAAAAGTTCACTGTAGCTCTCTCCTAAGTGTTCCAACGTCTCTCTGTACTCTGGGCATATTTGTTTGTAAAGGTTACATGAATTGGCTGTTGTCATACGTGGAACACCTCTCGCTATTTCCCTGGGGATGTATAGATTCCTGTACACTAATGCTATATGCTTACTTTCAAAATGTTTTTTTGTTGTCTAAAATATAAGGAGTCGTTTTGCTCGACTTTTCTTATACAGAACATAACTGACCTTTTATTCAAAGGCTGATTTATACAGCGGCAATTTAAGTTTCAAAAATGAAACCATAACCAACACAAAATGACGAGTGGACGAAAACAGCCTGACAAAACTCTGCCAATTAGTAACGTGTCTGAGCGTTTTCCCTCCTCAGTGGTTTATTCTAAAATAAGCAGCGCCAATTAGTCCCACCGTTAGATCCAAACCCCTAAACCTTAGTGGCATTAGGAGGCAGAGGACGATGAGCAAGTTGAGTGAATAGTTCGCTGTGTAGTCTATCCTTGACAGGTATTATTTGGTTCATATTTACGATCAAGTGCAATACTGCAAAGCCACGCATATTATCTTAATAGCCCAAACGTTGTTTTTTAGATTATTTTTGTTTTCATTTCACAAGTCAACTTTGTTGTAAATTTAAAGCTTTTATAAGCCAGCTCTCCTCTCCCATCTGACACAGGTTATTCTCAATTTGTATCTTTTCATAATTTCTGTTTTTGTTCAACCTGTTTGTCCAATCGTCGTTCTTGTTCCTTTTCAGATTTTTTTTTGTCTGTCATCTCACCACGGCTTCTAGAAGATGCATCCATACCTATTTTGTTTTCTGCCTTGTAAAAAAATACATTCATGGTAACATTTTATTTTACATTTGTGCAGGTTATGCAAATGTAATATTTAGAAACTTTCATGAAGTATGGAAATAGATGTGAGTTTGAAGTGAAAATGGTACATAGAACATATTATCAGCAAAATGCTGGGAATTTGTGTATTTATTTATTTATTTATTTATTTATTTACTTATATATTTATGTATATTTATTTATTCATTTATTTGTTTATTTTGTTATTTTGTTATTTATGTATTTTTTAAATTTTTCTTAATTTGCTGAGCAAGATTTTGTTTGCCGTTTTCATCAATCCTAAATCTCCAACTCGGCTGATGGGAATTTGTGTTTATTTATTTTATTTTATTTATTCATTTATAATTTACTTATTTATCGACTTATTTATTTATTTATTTATTATTTTTGCTGAGCAAGATTTGTTTGTACCCATTCGATTGATCACTGTCTCCAAGGGTTCCTCAGCGTCATCCGTTTGTGAACTCACCGGCAACATCCACTGAAATACATTTGCTGAAACACCGGCCACGATGAAGGCCACGCTTCATAGATTCTACAGCACCAAACACAACCCAAATTACGTATCGGAGATCCCAGGCTGCAGACATGATTTCACCCAATAACCTGGTCCCTTCCTTTGGGAATACTCCCCCACTCATCCCTTGATCCTATATAGGTTTTAATCTCCTATTTACAGCTACTCAATTCATCCACGATTCGTTGACGGCCATTAGGATCGTTGAGTACGTTTCACATGGACACCTAGTCATCCGGTGTATCACCCACCCATTACCCATCCAATATCGTGACCACCCACCACCGAAGCAACTTATACCCAGAACCAAAATACGCCTCAACCCAGTTTCTATAAGGCAGCTCATCGCGGCTATCCTATTACAAAATACACATACCAGATACGCCATCGTGCTTTATGATGGAAACATTAAATCAAATATACGCCTGACATGACTCTCAATGCCCAATGCATTCTTATTGAATTTCAAGAAAACTTTCGCGCAAACGGGCAGAAGAGAATGGCGGTACGTAAAGACAATACAAAGGGTATATCCATAGTTATTAATGACGGATCTAGACAACCTCGTACCCAAGGTGTGTCGAGCAGTACGAGGTTGACCGCTCTCTCACCCTGGTATTGGATCATTTGCATATCCAAATTTGTTGGATACGTATGCAAATTAGAATATTCTGGCTGCGAACATGGTGAGTACTGAATGAGTACAACTTAACATGTTTACGTTAGACTTTGACACTCGTTGTCCAATCGGGGTCCAAGTCATAAGGAGTTTCCCTCCCAGGGTTTACTATTGTAAACATGGTTGGAAATAAAGTAAACCATGGGGACGAGGTTGGGATCTAGAGGCTTATTTGAAGCAAGGAAAGCGCTATGGCCCTCAAAACGTGCCGGAGAACGGGTCGGTCGGGCAGTCTCCCCCCTCCCCAACGCCGAAGCCCAAATTCCACGCAGGTGCTTCTACATTTACACAAAAATAAATTTTGTATTGATAAATCCTTATCTGTACAGTTTTGTTTTCTACATCACAGTAATCAGTTACCGGTACCACTTTGTTTCGGGTGGGAGTGGACCCGGCGCCCCCTGATCGACCGACGAGAGAACCCATTTGATGCTCGATATGTGGCATGGTGTAACCATGTATGGGAACATTTGGGGTGGGACGCCCTCTGCCACATATTGGGCAACCACACCTATTGTTCCTTACTTCATCCTCTGACGTAACACCGATATTCATCCCGTGAATGATCTCTGAATTCATGTGACCTTCGTGATGACTTCCCTGACATAATAACGGGAACGTAGTACCGTGTGCAAATTACCTGAATAGAATGTGATTAATACGCAAAGCAAAGAGGTGGAACTGGTCCAACCCACGCACCAGTTCCCCCTACGAAGAAACCCCGAAAGGTCAAAAATGTTCACTATCTGAATATAGAGGATCAAGGTTAAACGCGTTCAGAGATAAAGAGCCCAGAAGATTTTAGTTGATCTTGAAAGGCCACGCATTTTCATTGTATTGACTTTGCAGAAATGATTCGCATGATACCCATTAGGATTACCAAACCCTGTCATTTCAAAGTACTCTGGTTTCGTTTCCTCTATGGTTGGGGAGTGAATTCTTGTTCCCCTTTGAAGATGGGACGAGGGATTTGAAAGTGGGACTAAGAATTTCCCCAATCGAGGCTCCGGAATATCGAGTTGCGACGTCACTTGCCTATGTCCCGATAGGGAGGGTTTTGTTTTGAACAATATTTGTTTCGGTTGGAACTCTATAGCACTTGACAAACAGTGTGCAGTATAGACAGACGTCAATCGGGGACCACTGCAGTCATGTTGTTCAAATAATAGGCATTATCCATTTGGCTGGTGTAGAGTTGGTAACAACATGGAGATAGTGGTAATATGTTGCATTCTTCCATTAGCTGGTTTGCAAGATAATGTACATCATTGGTGAAACTGCCGCCACTGCATTACTAATAGCTGTTGAATCAAGATAAGGTGCAACAGTCGTAATGTTGGACAAATGTCTGACGCTGGAGGCCTTTGCTTGGCGAGGTCTTTGGTAATAAAAAGTCAACCTAGAAGACCATCCTTCAATAATGATGTATTCTAAACTAAAAATGTTTTGCTGCATTCCTTTAAATCGGGATAACTCAAGATTTACTCTCTTCGAATCAATACAAAGTACAAGATTCATAATATCATTTGGATGTTACCCTTACACTGATGTGTGGCTCAGTGCTTTCAAAATACACAGGCTACTCGGTGGGATTCGAACCCACGACCCCACATTCTATAGCAGATGTCTTGACCCCAACATTCTTAACCACACAGTCGTAATGTAACTAACGCTGCAGCCACTCTTGTTAGATCAACCGTTTTTTCAATCTAAAGGCATCCCAAGAAATAATGTTGGTGATACTGCAAACTAAAGGCTTGCTATTGCCCCTTTAGTCAAAATAAGTTATATGAAATAACGATGAACAACATAGATGATAAAAACAAAACCAAGTGCAAGGTAAGTTAAATCGTCACAGATAAACATAAACAAATAAATAAATAAACAAGAATTCTCAGAAATGTTGCAAATTTTTCTGGATGTTCCTGGAAGCTAGATTGTTTCGATCAATATGACCCAAAGCCAAACTTACACCCTTTCACAAAATGACAGAATTTAAGACGAAGCGTGCTGTGGATTGACGCAGCAGATACAATAAATAAATCCGTCAATGGTATCCGAAATTTTGTCATACTATTATTTAATTTTGTTTTGTTTTTGGCTTTGTTGGCATCAGCTACACAATTATGATTTGATTATGCACATGAGGTCGGTTGAGTAGCGCGCCCTCGGCTGGAGGTAAAAAAAAAAGTTGCTTGACCCACCTCGTGCGCCGCACTTACATAGATGTGCTGCTTAAGCGTTTTACCTCTAAGATGGTGGTGTGATGACGCCAAAGCTGTCTTTTCAGACCCTTTTTGGAACCACGGCTCTGTCTTAGGCTACGGCTAGGGCTCTGTCAGTAATTTGGAAAACGCATTATTTCGGTGCGGAATATAGGACGGTGCGTAAGCCGAAGCCTAAGCCATGGTTTCGAAAACGGCCCTAGGCCGTGACAGAATTGGCAGCTACGGCTACGGCTACGGCTAGATTGCCGCGTCATCATGCGTTGAAGAATATGAGGTCCTCGGCAACACCCTTAGCAACAGCCGTAGCCGCAGTCGTAGCCGCCAATTCGGATACGGCCTTAGTTGACGCGACATCATTTTCTAAAAAGAAGTCCCGGTTGACTATTATAGAGCTACTCTCAAGAGACCGCCCAAATAGATACAGCGCTTTATCGGCTGAACTCAGGTATGAAACTCGCCCCAAGGGAAATCATGGAGCGACCGTTTGTATGTACACAGTGGGTATCAATGTCAAAGTCTCATCGGGGCGTGAGAAGACATGGAATTTGGATGTACCGTGGACCGAATGTTGTAATTCATAACACCCCATCAACGAAGATAGTAAATCCAGTGTCGCCATGCCATGTTTCAGCATTGTGCAGTCGCCGGGTTGATGGTTTGGCATGAACCGGTTTATCTTCTGTAATGAGACCAGAATTGATTAATCCCTAATAGTGTTGCGCTTCTATCATCACCATCGTCCAGGCTTGGTTTATCTATTGTAGAATATGGCCCTAACCGTCGTCGCCAATTATTCCAGCATGAGAAGCTAGACGTTCCTCGTGTTGGAAAGAGTGGTACAAATATAGTTCTATCAGAGAGGAAAGTACTCAGGAGTATGAAGATACTGCAGTACAAGGGCTGTCAGCAAATATTCTAAGTCAGGAGTCAAGTTTAGGATTTGGGATTAGGATAGAAAGCAGATTCAAACGAAAACCAATTAGCTCGAAAATCAATTAGCACGAACGCCATATAGTGCAACTTGGCACAAAAATTAGGCCTATATTGCAAATTCATATTACGGATTACTGATCCGTAACTACGAATTACCGATTCGTTCATTTTGAATAATTTTTTGCTTTTACAAGTTACTGGTTCGTTATGGGATACGTAACATTCCTAATTACTAATTACTACTTCGTTATTACATGACTACAATCGTTATTACGGATAACTAATTCGTTAATACGGATTGTTTTATTACCGGTAACTATTTCGCGATCACTTATTCGTTAGTACGGGTGTCTTATTGGTTATTACGGATTACTAATTCGTTAATACGGATTACTTATATGTAATGTTAGGTTACTAATCTGTCATTGTGGAGTAGAAAGAGACACTATGGCATGTCGTACCATACTTTAGAGTTCTGTATAACCATACTTGCAGATTAAAATAATATAATTTGGTGTTGAACCTGCGACCTAAATTTATTTAAAATTTACCAAGTAAGTTTCCCTTGTAGTTTATTACTTGCAGATTCCCTTGTGGCTTAAAACTTGATAAGATATATAACAATAATTATGTTTAACATACCAGTTATTATCTGGGCAAAACAATTGCACACAGAAAAGGTGTTCTGATTTATAATTGATAGACGGCATGTTGACCTGGTAACCATGAGCAAATTTTCAATTCAGAACTCGACCTTTACTAAGAATTGACCTTTACTCGTGGCATTCTTCACTTCTTATGAGTTCAGCTCGAAGTGACGGATTTGTCACTGTGAACACCATAGTACCATCAGCGGATACTAGATGCAAGAGAAATAGATTTGACAAAAACATTTATTTGTATTATACCAATCGGGGCCCCTCAATCAATAACCACCTCTCAAATAATGTCACTTGATCCCATGTACAATTTGTATTGTCAGCACATCGTATTTAGGTCCGGGCGACATTTAGGTACAGGTTTGGGGCTACATTTAGGTCCGGGCGACATTTAGGTACAGGTTTGGGGCTACATTTAGGTCCGGGCGACATTTAGGTACAAGTTTGGGGCTACATTTAGGTCCGGGCGACATTTAGGGCTCGGGCTACATTTAGGGGCCGCACAAACGGTTCCAAAAGTCAAAGGTATACTTTGCCTTTATGATTTTCACTTTTAATGCTTGTCCAACACTTTTCACCTATACTTCAGCTTGTATTTATTTCGTTCTAAGCTCTGTTTCATGTTTTTTCTTTCTTCCAGTTGCTGACGTTTGGAATTATTTTGCCTCAAAGCGAGCTTCGCCCTGGCTCCTTATCCTACATTTGGTAAGCATAAGAGAAATACAGGATATCAGTCACAACGACAGGGACGATGACGACGACGATGACAACCCTCTTGCCCTAAACCACACACTCACACAAGTGTGTGACCTCCAATATTGTGGACCCTCCTTTGTTCAACTCTTTGTCTTGACAAACGTGGACCTCGGTTTTGTCCATTGTGATAGCAGTCGTAGACCTATTGTCCTTTTTGTTATAAGTCCTTGGTCTGAATTCTACTGCCAACTCACAACACACACACACACGATGACACGGTCATTTACGGAGGACCACCCCCCATTTGTTATTTCTTTGTTTAGCGACGTCTCCAGTCTTTTTTCGTATACCGAGGATAGTTGAAGTTCTTTGAGTCATCGAGTACACAAACGTTAGCACCAAAAACCAGAAAACCGAAACAAAACAAAACATCCTCCAATATTAGCATAATGTGTTCGGATGTTATCCACCGTTCCCACTACTTTTCAAATTAATCTCCTATGGTTCTTTGCATGGACTTGTTTCGGAGGTTCTCATCCTTTTGTACGTCCCCGAAAGGACGGCACTATCAACCCTCTAAAAGTCGCCCCCAGGTGGTCGACATGAGAACGGCTTAAAAACAAATAACACCCACGACAGAAACAACAAGAAGACGGCAAAGTAGAAGGTTGCATGAAGATTATTTTGCCGGTGTCATACTCTGACATTATCGTCTATTTTGAAAACCAATTGGGGTAGAAAGGGACGATTATTTTTGTCACAATGTGAAGACAAGAGACAAGAAGAAAACATCCGATTTTAGAAATCGATCAACGCAGTGTGCCAGTGCATAGGAGTAGAAGGGAGAACCATTTGGCATGTGGATAGAGACTAAAGAATTCAGGCAGACCGAGCTATAGTATCGATGTTGATTGTGGGTGAAAAGGGCCGTTGCAACCCACCCTCGTCGGCCCAAGAGCACGGATTCAATATTGACTTCCTCCTAAAATGGCGCTCAGTGGTTGAAGATCAATGGGTTTGTGTGGGCGACGTAATGGGTAACCGAGACTCGTCAGAAGACGCACGGCCTGGGTGGTGCTTTAGTGACAAACCCGAGCCAGTTTGCTTAATGGCATTGTACACGTTTAGTCAAAATATCCTTTTGGTGCACGCCTATCATGTTGAAAGGAGGCATGCAATTTGCAATATGCCATCGCGATCAGTAAAGCATATGTCAGATATTATATGAAAATAAATCGTCATCACAAACGTCGGATGCATTGACGTCTTTAAGATTCCAAGACATGTATAAAAACAAATTCATTTTATAAATTGTTTTACAAATTTTTTCGTGCTGATGGATGCTACCATGGTGTCCAGGATTTCTTGCTACCTTTCAGGTACATTATAATTTAAGATCCAAATTCGATTTTCAATTGTACAGATAAATTATTTAAATAAAATGTTGACTTGTAAAAAAGCATTATCGACTATAGATGGCTTCCACGATGACGTCAGCAATTTTGGGCGTTGGTTAAAATAATAATGATTAAAATCATAATATAATAGGTAAGATGATATACATGTATAACATAATGTTAATACATTATAAAACCTGGTGCATGAGAGGATACAACGATTATAATGCACAGTTAGAGAAAATTACAGGATTGGTAATTTTTGAAATACCCTTTTTGTATTTATTTCACTCGCAATAGTCCTGATCACAAGTTCATACCATTATCAATCCTCCTGAGAAACGTTTCCATCTGCAGCACTGTCAGTGTCAATGACATAGCATTTGAGGACTCAACAAATCACCGTTGCTTATTTCGATCGCCGCAATCGGAACAAACATGATATGAACGTGCACAAAAATATAAACCGGTTTCCGTTGGTTATTTTTTTCTTTAGACGTGAACACTGACATTTTACATGAGATCTTTGCATGTTATCTATTATAGTGCGTTTACTCTGCCTCCCCCAAACATAAATAAATAAATAAATAAATAAATAAAAAAGTAGATACAAATCAAATTGATGTACTCTCCCTTTAACTTTGTTGGACGACTACGGTACCACAACTGATTACGTTTTCAATGAATGAAGCCTCATTTGCATATGCCGCAGTTGCATTCTTAATCAGCAATTAATCATGACACAGTGATTAGTTACTAATTATAATAAAATTACAGGGAAATTGTATTCGTGGCGAGGTGAATCACGTACAAAACGTAAGGATCACCACGTCAACGCATTGGTAATTAATAGCCTTCCGAAAAACACTAAATATTCAGACCCGGAGAATGTGACATGGTTGTGCTGTGAACGGGATAATAATTGTAATTGCTGAATGCAAGTTGAATGGAACACGACAATTTTTAGTACAGTAATTGTCTGCAGTGTTTGGTTTGGGATAGAAAATCGAGAGACAACAAGATAAAAATCATTGAAAATTGTATATACAAATTAATAATAATACGTTGATTACTTATGGCATAAATAAAATTGGGATTTCTTAAGTACTTTTCTAAGATGTTATTTCTGTGTATAAGCTATGCAATGGTTTTCTAGGTTTGATTATAAAAAATTGCGCAATGTAAATAATTCATCCTGAAATATGAAAAACCAAAACATAAACAAGATTCCCTGGGAGAAAATGGGAGTCCTCTGTTTCTTGTATTCCAAAAATGGGATACTTTTGTACGCTAGGTGGCAGCAGTTATACCGTTCATTTTTACACACTTCTAAGCATGCGCATATTTCCGAGAACAATGGGTTTGTATTTTTAAATCTGCTGACACCTAGCGTCCCCGAATGTCTTATAATAAGAGAGTCCTATGATTTGAGCCACAAACGGTTCAAGAAATAAAACGTTCGATGCACCGAACTGCTCAGTAAAAACTTAACGAGAGAAAACCTTTAATGTAATTTTGATTTCTGCGCAAGCTACCCTGATACAGGCCTTATTTTATTATCCTATTCTAACTGCCGTATATATAACAAAAAGCACATTTCCAACGGGTAAATATCACGAAGGAACTAATTCACCAACACAAACTTTGCATTCGTTTCCGAGAATTTGTTTAATAATTATTATCAACTTAAATATTTATCTGAAGTTAAAGCTTTCACAGGTCATATTTAGTATTGCACCGAAATAAGAATATCTCTGTGAGAAATCGAAATGTCAAAAACCTGCCTCAGGTTTTGAGTTCGTGCTGGGGTTAAATACAAGACGGAAAAGAAGGCGACAGAGTAAGAGGGTGCAACCCTGCCCCCCCCCCCCCAAACCTGATATTGTTGTATGTGGGTCACTATGTCGTGGCTCCTACCTACTATCAGACTAAACGCCATGTAGCTCTATACTTGTTCTCGTATCAATGCTTCACTTGTTCATATAGATTAGGAGAGCAGATGGAAATGTAAGTGCAAGATGTCAGGGCACGACATTGAATAATATTACGAGACATCGCAATTATTTATTCGCCGTAAAGAAGCTGATTGCCTGGATGCGTGAATTCCATATTAAGTGTACTATAAGGGTGCGGAGGGAACATTTATACAAAATGGAGTCCCTTGGAAGCTCGTGAACAAATCAGCCGTTTTGTGTGTGTGGGGGGGGGGGTTTGTCGTTCGAACTTGTCTTTTTCCACTCTCTTTTCCCGCTTCTGTCCTCTGCGTTATATGTTCGTGTCCTGATTCACCGTAGAATGCATAATACAGTGTTCTGTGCCCGTGCAGTTGAGAATTAATCACAAAATTGGGGTCACCTCGTCACTGTGTTTAACTCACCTTCTTGGGATGGTTGGTGGTAATAATAATCATCATATCATTATTATCGAACGCGGGACGGCCAGTTGATTGTTCAGCCAAGAACTAAAAATAAATCCCAAGTGTCAAATCAGGAATATTGCTATGTATTAATAACGATCACAAGAGTGCAATATACTTCCTTACTACTTGCCTGTTTACTTTGAACTTAAAACACAAAACAAAGACATCCGTACACTTGAAAACTAAACGGCTTTCTTCGAGCGAGTCTAGTTGCTCTGTTTCCACTTACACTAAAAGAGGATGAACAGATTGAAGAAATAATAATACTAATAGTTGGGGGAAAACATTAAAAGAAAATTAAAAACAAAAACAAATCAGATGTTCCCTCTATTCAACCAAACCGTTCAAATAAGACCATTTATAATTATTTTTAGGCAATGTTCATGCAATAGTTTACTCTTAATCTGTATGAACATTAACAGTATTAATATTTACGAGGACAAATGCAATACGACTGTGTTATATAAAGCTTGAGTGTTGTACAGTAGTCCAGAACTCTTTACCGTGTAAGGGAAGGGGATTTACCCCCAAATGTTTCCAGCTCACTTGAGAAAAATTCTTAAAGGCGTTACCATCACATCGCCGTGTAATAATTCAGTACATCAAAATGTTGACCTTTACACCTGCCGCAGGACTAGAGATATGAATAAATGAGGAGCTGTGTTGAAAACAACCACATCATTCATGGGAGCGCACGTCGGCTCCCCGAGAGCAAACCATTGTTGGACCTTCCCACAATGTGAGCTTCACCGGTAATCGGAAAATACATTGCATGAACAATACACGAAGAGCAACACTAATAACCACACATAGTTATCAATATAAAGACCCAGCATTAATTTTGTGAAACGTCAAATAAAATTTGATATTATTAACCAAATTAGTGCCGGATATAATTTGCTAAACCCCTTCCAAGAGCGAATTCTGATTTGAAATAAATGAAATCAACCAAGCTGGTGTTATTGTTTCTTAGGTCGTTCACGTAAAGGTTTGGACAACATTAATATTTTAAATTGAATATTTTGTGCCGATTTTACGTGGATTCCATGATCAACAATTGTCAACAAACACTGGGACAAAAATGTCAGTGCCTGTTTTAAGGTTGGTGCTATCGTCTGTGTAATTTTCACCTGAAGAGTGCATGCCCTTCAACTGCATTTACTCCTCAATTTCTGCAATTTAAATTCTAACTAAGACGGTTAACTGCAGTTATACATAAAGCCTCAGTCACACCAAACTAGTTATCAAAACGTTCGTACCCGTCCTAAAAAATCGTAAAATGGGTTGTGGTCTGGCTAGAACGTATACCGTAGCTTTTGCCGGACAATGTATATTATTGTGAACCTAGTTAGTTCATAAACAGTTCTCGATACGTCCATCTCGTCCTTATCCCGTCTGCAGTCCGTTTATATCAAGTTCAGATCAAGTTCACACCGTTTCCAAGCAGTCCGAGTCCGTCTGTAGTCAGTTTAAACCGGTTCGTAACTAGTTCCATTTCGTTCCTTATTCGTCGAAATCCGTTCTAACTAGTTCGTAACTCGATCACCTCGTTCACAGAGAGTTTAACTTGTTCTGACCACGTCATCATCTCGTCCCCAGTGCGTTTAGAACATAATTGTAATCACGTCCTGGCCTGACGGCTATACAAACCCAGCACGTTTCTGCTAGTCCTCATTCTCGTTCGCCGCTTCAAGCTGTAAACTGTAAAAATTGCTACTACGTCCACTCCGTTTGAACACAGTTTAAGCCCGTTCGGCTACAATTTTTCAGAACGTGATGAGAACGAGTTTGGTGTGAGGGGCTGGTGTCAGTTATTTTGGGAGCCAAGTGACAGCACCCCCAAGGTGCAGCGAGAGAGTAATCACTTTAGAGCGGAAAATACACATACATACAGACGCGTAATTTGATTCAATTGACTTCAGCTATGGCTATGACCATTAGCTGCAATGACATTAATGATTAGATCTTTTGGCGTTCAAGCCGTAGCCACCAACGAAGCCATTTATTCAGACACTGCCTAAATTTAGCAAATTCGTTTCCTCTCCCACTCAAGAGTAGTAAAATTAGTCCAACGTGAATATGTAGTTATTGTGACTGTTTGTCCACAGGGCACAAGACATAGATGGCTGCAGCATTAAAACTGTCCTTTTCTCTTCCATATAAAGCTTTAAAAAAATTTCGAATCCCGGATTATGTATTCCAATTTAATTATCTAGTGCCATATTCTTACAAACAAGAAAACTTTTGGTTCATAATACATCACTTATTATATTGGGTGGTTTTACTCAATTTTGTACATGCACTCAAATCCGCCTCCAGCAACTAATTATATTATGGACACAATATTGGCCGGGCAGATAAGTGCACAATCGCTCCGTTAATAAACACAAATGTCGGAGTTTTTTAAATAACAAAATTGTGAGATACTGATTAATTTTTGTAAATTCGAAAGAGAGCTTTGCAGAGACCAAAGTTCCCCCACCCACTCAAAATGACAATACCGATAGAACCTCCTGAATCTGTCTGAGTATACTGAGTGGGCCGGTGTGGCCACTTATCCCTGGTCCAATATCCGGACGCTAAGGCGCACACAGAGCCGAGTCGCGCTATTTCCCGGTAAATAACATCGTAACTGATTGCACTTTTTGCTTTGGTCGACCAGTACCTTTGAGAGGGGCTGAACTTTGCTCGTGTTGGATATCGAATAACAAACACACACAGAGCTGAGGCAACTTTAATAGCTTGAGAGCCACATGTGCAATTGTGCTGGCATTCATGTGTATAGTGTGTTTTCGTGTATTCCCTCGATGGAAGTAGCAAATGTGACACACAGTATGTCAAAGCTGATGCGTGTTACCGAAATAGATACGCGGATCATGCTGTGAGTGTTTACATTTTCCCGCCACCAAAATTGACAAGCTGGAAACAAGTTTTTCCCCCAAAATACTGTCAGGTGTAAATTGATTGTCAATGCACTTTTAGGTAAGAACGGCACAATGAAAATAGTATTTTGTCAAAAGCACAGACAAGTTATCGCATTTCGTACAAATGACAACAGAGCACAAGAAACACTTGTGCTTCGTAGACATTTAAAATGTTGACACTGTTAAAAAGTTCCAACTGTAGCGCACTAAGCACTCAAAGAGGGGGGCTGGTCTATATGAAAAACTTATGACGGAAGCTTCTACTGATGTTAAGATGTTTATTCTCAATCACCGTGAAAACTGTAACAAGATAAATAACAGTAAACAAATTACCATTTTGGTAAGTGACAATAATACTATAGAAGTATGACCATAACAGACTACCCAAGAACTGTATTTCCATATATGTATCTAGCATTAGTCAGTTTGAAGTTAAGTTCCCTACAAACTCAATATAAACAAACAGTTCCCTTAAACATAGATAAATGCCTCCTGCATTGAACTTATGGTATTTCTGCAATCATCAACTGAAATTGACTTCTCCAATGCAATCATCATAATCAAAACACTTGTACAGAGTCCCTACTCATCATGCAAATGACATAATATCAATAACATAAATTAAACCTCACCGTTCACGCCTTAGACCAGCTGATAACTTCCAGTATTCAACCCTGATCACTTAATGACTACTTGGACTCTATTTAGCCTAGACAAAAATGAAATACATCTAGAATCATTTTTATGCAATGAAACGATGTAATACACAGTAGCAAAATTCAACATGCACATGTACTGAAAGATCCCACATGTGGTCTCAAAAACTCCCTTAAAATAGACCCAAAATTATGCATAACAAAAAACAAACCATATGCAAGTGATAAAACAATAATATCTATGATATTGTAAGCATCAACTAACAACATTTTCTTACCCATAAACACGACAAAAAAGGGGCAGACAAGTAGTCACAAAAACATCAACAAATGTAGGATGAAGCTTTAGTTTACGTTGAGCATGACGAAAAACTGGAAAACTATGGTTTCCAGAGGGCGCAATCAGATAGACTAGCCCTTCAGTCAACCGAACGCTTTGGCGGCGCGCAAGGCTGCCAGTTACACCAACAATTTATCTTTAAAATATCTGTAACAGTTGTTTGAGTTCGATAGTTACCTATGCTGGCCCTGAAGGGACATCAAACATATATATTTACGTGAATATTTAAGTAAATATTTGCGATTAGGGCACAAATCGTGAATATTCACGTAAATATTTACGTGAGTATTCACGATTTTGTGCCCCAATCGCAAATATTTACGTAAATATACACGTAAATATTCACGTAAATATATGACGCCCTTCAGGGCCACCATAATTACCTGAGAGTTGACACACAGTATAACATTTTACCCATTGAAACTGAACTTACAGAAGACGCAGACAAAATATATACCCAGTCTATTTAATGTTGAACTGGAACCTCGATATAAAACTTGACACCATAATACATAAACAACGCAGTGGGACTTAAATAAACGTGACACAAGACCCAATGTTAAGGCTTTGACATGAGATAAAATGACATAAAATTGACATTAACACCCAACCCCCAAACAAGGTGATAAAAGACCCAACGGTAGCACTTCACCAAAGTGATTTGGGTCTTTAACATGAAATTAATACCACCTTACGCCAAAGATCTAAAATGCGACTTTACCTCCAAAACAAGGTGACAAAAGGGCAACGTAAAATTTAATGTTTCCTTTAACAGTTTTCTTTTATTCACTCGACCATTTCCCCTGTAGTCACAGGTGGGCCGATGGCAAACCAGTACGGCTCAACAATGACTGTAGAACACGCCAAGCGAGCTATCAGGGATCACGTGACTAAGTCAAATCCAGGAAGACATGGTAAGTTTACTTCTGCAAACTTGAAAACTGCAAACTTGAAAAGGGATTTTTATCTTTTTCTTTTTTAGTCTATCTGAGGTACAAATGTTGACAGAATATGAAGCGACATTGAATATCAAAATGCTATATTTATCTGCTCCACACAGGATGGAAGAGAATGCTGTTTGGGGTTTTTTATAATGAAGAATGACAACAGAGAACATTACAATTGTATTATGATAATATAAACAAAAAATTACAAATGACCTCATCCTGATGTTACATTTTTTTCTTTCTTTTTTTGAAAATTGTCAACCCCTTAAAGCATTTTCAAAAGGAAGACTGATAGCTGATGGCATTGAAGTTACAAACGGGTGCTTTGAATCATTATTCAATTAGAACACAGCATGTCCTGGAATGATGGAATAAAACGGTATAGGTACAAGATGCACCTTTTCGAAACAATGGCTTTAGCTATGGCTTCGGCTTCTTAAGGTTCTGTAATGAAGTTTGAAATCGTGTGCTATCGGTACGTGGGCTTCGGACGAAACCTTTGGCAGAGCTCAAGCCAAAGTCATTGTAAAGAGGTATAATATAAATGTGTAATGAACATCGATTGGTTGTTCTGGAAATCGGATAATGTCAAATAATTGTTAATAAATGACATATTAAGGACTTCGTAGAAGGAGGCATCAATCTCCTGTTGAAATCATCTGCCTGCGGAGACTGAAAGCATATTGAAGAAAGAGTCTCATAATTTCTATATTTAATTTACGAAAAGGGTATTTTATTTCTAAACGTCATTTTAAAAGTAATATATTTTTAAGTCATTGTCATGTCTGATTCAAAGGCAATCTTTTCTTTATTTAGTTTTTAAATATGAAACATATTAGGGATTATTTTGAGAACACCGTGTACAACATTTCTTCAATGGGTTTGAAAGGAGCCACTTGGTTGTTCTCAGGATTGCGACTGCATGGTTTGCTCTAGTCGTCGTCATGTTTAGGGTGACCCCTCAACAAAGGGGCAATCATGTGGAGTCCTGACTTCTTCTTGAATTTAGTTTGAAAGGTGGTAGAATCAACTATCGAATTCAGTATTGTTCTTTGGTTTGCTCTGTCATCTGGCTCTTAAATTACAAATAATGTGTTCGAAAGGGGAGTCCCCGTTTTTCGCTACGTGTCACGTGGTGGCTTTAGTTGTTTCCCCAAGTTGTCTATAGGTTTCCATATTAAGCCAGCGTTGACATGAACAATTCTCACTCAGTGTTTATGCAACGTAGCAAACCCGCTGTTGTTTGTGAGCAACATAACATAACATACAACAAACAACGTCTTTTAGCGAGACTATGGCGATGAAGGTTCACCCGTCATTAGTATGCTCTTTGTCAAGTGTTTGAAACGATCGCTCTCATTCGCAGAAATTCGCATTCATTCGCAGAACTGACGTTAATACCGAGGTCTGCATGTCTGACAGGCCCATCAAAATAGAAATATCCGCACCATTCTGACTTTTAGATTCTTCTCCCATCTGCACAATTCATTACGGAAGTGGAACTTGGTTGTATTTGACGTCAGCCCCTTTAAGGCCGTTTGGTACACCGTGAAGAAAATTATCGAGCCGTCATTAACATCGCTAATCTATTCTTGTATGTTTATGACCGGGAGCTGTAGACATTCCCCTTCGTCTGTCATTTTTTTTTTTTTTTCGACGGCAAAATCTGTGCATAGATACGCGTATTGATTTCCTTAAATTGTAAGGCCCCCCCCCACATAAAAAAAACAAAAAACTAACAAACTACGAATGATGTTGTTGATAGAGCTGCGGTGTGAAGAGTGACACACAAAGGGGCTTTAAGGCAAAAAATGGCCCCTTTGGTTCATTCATTAGTCAACTCTCAAAATCCATCGAGTCAGAATGTGTTTGTGTAAATTAGAAAGTCAGCTTGTCTCATACTCCTGTGTTCGTCTCGACGTCCACAAAAGTGTTCAAATTTTTCCCGATAAATATATAGACAGCGCAGGTGAAAAAAACGTCGAAGTTATTTATAATTCAAAGTGCGTATATAGATTCAGTATATTTGCCTCAAAATTGTTATTTTTTCACTGAAGTGGTGTCATTTAAAAGCTAAAATATTTATTTAGAAATCCTCTTTGAGTTAATGGGTATGACATTGTGTTCTATCTAAATCGCTTATTTGTTGCAGCAGATGTATTTGCAAGACTTACCTAAATGAATGCTCCGACGTTAGTTGAACTTGGAGGGATTCATTTTTTTTTTTGTACGTACATAAATCACAGACGCTGAAAGTCATGTCTGAAACCAGCAAACATTTTTTTCATATTTTTTTTTGTCGTTACAAATTCAACAGGGTTTAATTGGATTTATCCCAAACCTAAAAAAGTGCGTCAATTCACATCATGTTAACTTCCTTCTTTGAAAATGGCCTCTAGGGGACACAACACTTGGTGGCGCTTTATTTTATAATTCCCCTGAAAACTTTATTAGACGCGGTTGTCATAACAGAGTGTTCGACTGACACGAATTCCCAGTTCGTTCTCACGATTTCAAGGACATAACCGAAACCAAGAATCGCATAGTTCACCACCTTTTTCAAGGTTCAAAATTGACGGCTTTTGCATAAGGTTTTGTCTATTTTCTGCAGCTTCATGAACAATCCTTAAAAAACACACACGAAATGCAATAGTCGTCTGGGCCTCCTTCGAAGCCCACAGCAGTCCTCCTGCGTTGTCACCTAATGTTTTGGATTACATGCCCGTGACGTAGGTCCCTCTTATTTTGCTGTGTCTAGAACACCGTGAAATCTCAATGGTTTGGACATCGAAGGGAAATGCTCTCTCACTCTCGACAGGCTCTGTGCCAGCCTGTCTCGGTATGTCAAGTCATTCAGTTGAGATGCCATTTATTTTGTGTATGTGTGTGTGATGGGTGAATTTTCACGTGGAGGTTATTTGGTCATGATGTTAAAACTCTGCCTACAATTTTATCCAGTATTCTGCTGATGTGAAGTGGTCTTGGTTGTTAGCTGTAGTGTTTAGCATCTGCTGCAGGATGACTTCCGTCTCAGCAATTGGTGATGCCGAAATTCATGAAGAGAGTTTCTCAGGGATGAGAATGTTCAGACTTCTGTATGTCTGCCTCGTGAAAAGGGTGGCTGGCATTTTATTCAGATGTATAGAAATCTTGCTCTTTGATCTACTTATCTAGCACTGACGACACTGTTCCCATACAGCACAATTGTAAAATGCCATCATTTCAACATACCTTCTTTAAACGTTATTCTGCAGTTTTGGACCCCCTTTGTCAGCAATTACTCTCACCCCTAGTTTTTGCTGTTGGTGTTATTTTTATCAAATCAGAAACTGATAAGAATCAACTTTCCCGCCGGGTGAAAGACGATTGCATGAGATACTAGCTGGAGTGTAGATTAAAGTAAATCTTGTTGAATAAGTAAATGGTGTATTTTAGGGCAATATGATTTAATATAAAAGATTGAAGATCTCTTGTGAGGATTTGTTACCGATTTATTTATATTAAAAATGTTGAAATGTTTTGGTTTTGTTGTCTCATAAAGAAGAAAAATAAATAGGGAACTTACGAAAATGGTTACTAAAAGAAGTAGGGCCGGGGTACACACTCCGAAAACCTGTTGTTTTGATTATTGCTTCATTTGGTATTTTAAACGAGACTCCACCTCCACCCCTTTAAGTTTCCTAAAGCCGCCCAACCCCAACCCGTTGAACGTAGGGTTTATTTCCGAATCCACTACAAAGATAGCTTTTGCGTGCTCCACTGGATTAGTTCGTTATTTTCCACGATGGTTTTTGAAATAACTAAAATGAATAAGAGAAATGAACAAGTTATATAAAAAATGTTCAGTTGAATAATACTTTTAAGGAATATCAAATGGAAAGGATTGGCTTAAAAATAAAAGGGGTGAATATTTTATGAATAGGATTATGTAGGTTTTGTAGTTTTTTATTCGGCCTGAAATGTGGAGTTGTCGTTGATTGAATGACCTTTTGTCTGTTCGTATAAAATTTATCGATTTGCCAGTTTGGTTAGTTGGTTTCCTGGATTGACCGATGGTCAATGCTTATGTGGTTTTAATTGCGTTGATTTATTTGGGGGAGTAAATTGCTGTTGTTGTTCTTTTTGTCTTTTAATTACGGTAATAGGTCATACTTTATCACGGGTATCAAAACACAATGAAAGCACGCCTCGTGAACTCATCACTGTGCTTGCAAGGGTGGTTGTCATGTGATCCAGAAACACCAGGCTTAACCCCTGCTTTCACGATAAGTATTCTGGGTTCTTTTACGTGCACTTTGAAACGGGACTTACGGCTTATTGTCCTATCCGAAAGACAAAGCAATTATGGTAAAGTATCTTGCTCATAGACACAAGTGCCACGACCGGCACTCGAACCCACACTCTACTGATCAGAAACACAAGAGCTTGAGTCCGGTGCTCTCAATTGCTCGGCCACGACATAAGACAAATGCGTAACTGCATTTCATATTGAGATGAATTTAAAGCTGAAGAATCAATCTTTACTTCATAGGCAAGATTGTGATGTGACATTATAGATCACTAAAGGCGATGCTATCTTCAACTCGACCCTATGCAAAATCGGCCACCCGTGACCGAAAATAAATAAATAATTATTAAATTGAAAAATGGCCACAACTTTTTTGCAAAACCTTGTGGGATGTTAAAAATTAAATATAAATGTAGCTATATTTGTAAGCTTTAAAGTGGTGTATGTTAACCGGTTTATGAGAAGTAAACCAGTCGTTTTAATAAATCACCTGAGCATATGATGCAAAATTTCCCAAAAATGGTTCGAGTTTATAGGGTTTTTAAGATTATTCTTAGAGCTTTGTGAAATCGAGACCTGTGGTTGCGGACGTCATATAAATCAGTGTTAAATTTATGTGAAGTATGCTCACCTGTTGACTACATTATATTATTAACGGCCCCCATAAAGTGCGCATTCAAGGTTGAAGATTCTATGGAAGTCACTGCTCTTTCAGTCGCTCGGTTTAATCAAAGAAAATGCAATAAACAGAGGCAATTATCGCTGGTCCCCTAACGCTATGGGTACATCTATTGCAAATGAGCCGCGGGGAGCCGGGGAAATCAATGTTGTTAACTGAGTATAGGGTGCCGCGGGGGTGTGTGTTAACAGTTTTGACCTTACTTTGTTTGGCATCGGGAGTTTTTGTGTCCTTAAAAAACAATGACTAGCTGGACTATTATCATACATGTGCCTTTTTAAGGGAGGGGGGGGTGAACGAAAGGAACATTATGCTATGCAGGAAAAATGTTGCTGATAAAGTGTTGCTTTGGCTTGTCTACCCATATCAATGAAGACTAATAACTTACGGCAAGGTGCTCGATTTTGGGGGTAAAGCTCCAAAGATTCTAAGAGAAATTTTAGGATTTTTTTCAAAATCATTGTGTCTCAAACTTTTGAGAGTTGTGCTTGAAATGTTTCGATGTTTCAAAAGAATTATGATTGATATTAAAAAAATTAAAAAAACCTCATGGGTCTATCAGATTGTATCCATTATAATAAACTGAATTAATTAGTTTTTGTTTCAATGGTGGATTGAGCACTAGAATTGTTGTGCTGCTTGTTTGTTTTTCTGTTGTTAGCGATTCTTAATCCCAGGAGAAGCACTCTTAAAAACTCATGACTTTGAAGAGCCATGTTTTAAATGATTAATCGGAGATCAAAATAAGCCCTCCGGGGAAACTCGTGTGCTGCAGCTGCAGTGCCAACTTACCAAACAAAAACTCATTTTCGCATCCTTTTAGATAAGCCTACATTTCATGCCATTTCACATCAGTTCAAGGGATCAACTTAGAAAGTTCTTCTCTAATGTTTTTTTTAGCCAGCATACTAGATGTGTTTTCACCATCTACATTCACTGCAGTGAGCCTTTCAATAGGCGCATGGGGACGCTCTTTGCGGACGTTACGTCTTTCCACGATGGACGGAACGCTTCACAGCGTCTCGGATTAGACTTGTTTTGGTTCTCCCGACTCAATATTATTTATTCACACTCAGTGGTTCATAACCTTTATCTCGATAGTTTAGTTTCTTCAACTTCACCATAATTAACAAAGTTATTACTAATTCCTGGTTTGATCGGCAGCATAATGCGCCACAGCACCTTGTAAACCATTACATGGTGCTATTTAAAGGAGTAGGTCTCATACTTACGTAGCCCCAAAAACCTTGCAGGAAAATACTGAATGTTGAAGCGCCTTGAGCATCACTGAGTGACGGATATGTGCGCTATATAAGAAGCCACTATTATTTGAAATAATCATTTGCTACTGCAGCTGCAGTACATGTGTTTAATCTCTATGGCTCTTTTTGCACCGTACCCTGGGGATCCAGGGTAATACACTATGCAGAACCCTTGCATTATAGTAAAAACAACTGTAGAAAGAAGTGTTATAATAATAGATAATAGATGTCTGAAAGGCTTCAAAGAGCCATCATTAAAATTGTGCATTGGAGGTGTTATTAATTACGTCGAGTAAAACACATCTTTATTTTTGTAAATAATCTAGAAAGAGGTGTATATTAACCCAATTCATCTGACGTCAAGATCATATTTTGGCAAGAACGCACTCAAGATGCTCAAAAGCTTAAAATGTGTGTCGGTTATACAACGCTTCTCCCTGTGTCGAGTGAGAAACAAATAATACAAGAGAACTTTGGAGGCGTCATGTGCAGTTCTTTATAGAGGGGGGTGTGTTTGACACTAGCTGCGGGTGTGACGTTGTTGCAAGAGGTCAATGAAGAGAATGGATACCGGGAGGTACACAAAGTGCTTAAAAGATCGGAATGAAACTGCCAACCCAACTGCAACGAGCATGCCTTATGGATAAATTAACTTTCAGGCGAACTATACAATTCAATTGACCAGTGCATTGCGTGTCCATTTGTATGAGCAGCTAATATTCACATTAATTGTTTGAAAAACAGTTTGGCTTATTTTAATTTAAGGAAACTGTGTTCATTCGACCTGTCTTGTTAAATTTCTCACGCAAAAAAAAATCCCTGCTGTGTGGATTAATAATGGCAGGTGGTCCTCACAATAATTTACAAGGTTGTCATCTCTATAAGCTGTCTTTATGGCAAGATCTAGGGGGTAACTGCTTGACAGAGACCTTTCAATAATGCCTCAGGATAGGCGTGATGTGTAATTAAAGGGCGCAAGGACGAGTTGCAAATTCAGAAACCCGAAGATCCGCTGTCTAAAACTTGCCCAGAAGGATCACATGACGTCTTGTTCGTGGACAGGTTTGGGAATGATCTTTCAATAGAGGGCGCTCTCAACTTTATGAACCGTTTGCTTAGTGTTGTCGATGGTGTAAATAGTAATTCCTGCTGCAATTGTATCTATTGGGTTGAAGGGCACTTGGTCATTTCCCACCATGGCCCAGCCGTGAAATCGACCGGCCGGCATTAACCGTGGTCAAATATAGTTGTGTCGAATGATCGTTCAATAGAGAGCGCCATAGAGCATTATGTGCTTGTCGGTAGTAGTCACAGACATACCTATAGACCGACAGCACACATGGAAATCAACGTCTGGATACCGTAATTTTGAAAGCACCAGACTATACCCCAAACCATGGGCAAACGTAAGTGAAACAACGTGTAAAGCAATGGGCGAGTGGTGGGGAGATGATAACAGAACATTTATGGTTTAAGGGTGAACAATTCACCAACAGTCTTGGAAAAAAAGGTTAAATCAATTGCTAGATAGCTTTTCTCCAGTTAAGCCTACTTGTTTGCTGTTTTTCCGCCTTTTACTAAACTTTCTCCAAGCGATAAAAGTAGAAGGTAGGACCTATATACAAAATAAGTTCGTCACACACTTTCCGGCCAAAGTGCGCGGCGGTTCGCGTTTTTTTGCGCGGGCGCTGATGACGCATAAATGTGTACACAGTTCGCCGTATTTGGGGGATAGAATCTTCGGGGGCCCAGAATCTCCTGCCACACCGGTTTTGCAGGAGATTCTATCCCCCCCCCCCCCATACGGCGAACTGTGCACAAACTTCTTTTGATAGCGCCCTCTTTTGAACCATCCTCCTCATGCCCATGTTTGTTTCCCGTTTGGGGACAGAATCTCCGGGGGACAGATTTCCCTGGGACACCGGTGTCAAAGGGAAATCTGTCCCCCGGAGATTCTGTCCCCCATATGGGAAATTAACATAGGCTGAAGAATGTTGATTTAAAAGAGGGCGCTATCAGAAGAAGTTTATGCACAGTTCGCCGTATAGGGGGACAGAATCTCCTGCCACACCAGTGTCCCAGGGAAATCTGTCCCCCCGGAGATTCTGTCCCCATACGGGAAATTAACATGGGCTGGAGTAGGATGATTCAAAAGAGGGCGCTATCAAAAGAAGTCTGTACACAGTTCTCCGTATGGGGGGGGGGGGGGACAGAATCTCCGGGGGGACAGAATCTCCTGCCACACCGGCACTGATGTTCCGACTAAACTGGTGTAGAAAAAAACTTCGAGTAGAGGGCGCCCTATGATATTATGGTCCGGTCGGTTAGTCTTAATATTTTGCTGCAAGTTTATCTGAGTGTAGGGTGGACTGCACTTGTCCTCTTTACTTATAGTCACACAACCGTTGGAGCAAACGGCACACACCATGCTTATGTGAAACGATTGAGAAAAGGAAATCAATCGGTGCTTCTTTATGAGGGGCTATCGGGGTGAGCCCGTGTGTGCCAGCAGCAAGCTCAATGCGTGCCCCGGGTGAAGAAGTGATTGCGTCTCTGTCAGTGCACGTGTCAGGGAGTTGCAAGAGACCTGATAGCGATACAGAGCAAATTAGACGGACAACAATAAAGATTCGAAGGATTCGAGAGTCGACGTTGCACGTCATTATAACAAATAATGTCTTCAGCAAAAAACACATTTAATAATGAATAAATACAAGAGCAAATCAATTTATATGAAAAATTAATCTAGTTAAAAATAATTAAACTTCTTGATAGATAAATTGGACAATAGGGCCCACACTGAAGCATGTAATCTCTGCCCGACGTAATAAATCTAACAATATTCATTGCTGTAGGTTGAAGTGTCTTATCGGGAAATCGTAGCTATAGTCAATGATTTATTTGGTGGTCAGTTACTGGTGAAAAAAAATTCTAATTGCAAATGATGTAGTTTTAATTAAGAAGTGGTCCATATAATATGCATTTATCCCTTTACTAAGTCATTATGAATTATTGTATTTAAGTGGAATTTCCAACACCGAATGAATTAATCAGAATCAAAGAAATATGTAAAACAAATAAATCTACCATTAATGAAGACCTCCATGGTAAAACACATGTATTATTCATTTTAAAAAAAGGGCAATTAAAAGCAAATGCAATATTTCTTTTACAAACGGCACATGACTGTTTGCATAATGTTAATCCATCAAAACGAGGACACCACTTTCGAGTCGGGAATTCGTTTGTGCAATACCTTAAATGAAAGCGTAGGCCTATAACTTTCTCAAATCTGTAGATCAATTTAAAATTCAAATCTATTGTTCGACGGGTAAATCGTTCAAAAATCGGATCTAGCCTCAAAGTTTGATTGCATTTTCCCAGTTGCATAATCTAGTCTCAAAGTCGTTTGCTCGTTCCTTTCCCTCTCACTATTATTTTCCTTTGAGTTTCGTGTAAGCCACCAACAGCATACTCTTTACACTTGTTCTTGTTATAACAACATATCCGATGCGTCTTGTCAGAACTGAGCATCTTATTATTACATCAATGACACTCATTCAATTAATTAGTCACGGTTGTCACATTCCCAATGTCTGCTAGTAATTTACTGAAGCACAATTCATCAGCATGAAACTACTACGGTATCAATTTGACAGCAGTCATCATTCAACAGGAGCGAATGTTTCTTTCATCTTCGTCTTAGAGATTTCATTAATCTTTCTTGATTTGACGGTAGAGGAAACAAATCTGATTCGTCAAACGACAGGTGATTCTGGGACAAGATTAAGAAGGTTCCCACGAGGAACGTGTGATATGATGAGACCTTTTCGCAAATACACGGTGTGCACAAGTTTCCCATAGAGCCGCTGCGCATGCAGGTCTAGCTAGCGATAAAAACAATCAATTTGATCGCTAGCAAGACCAGCATGCACTGCGGCTCTATGGGAAACTCGTGCATACTGTGTATTTGCGAAAAGGTCTATTGGTATAAAAGTTTCCCGTGGTTATATCTGGCCGCGCTCTTTGCCAGCAGTATATCGAGAAGGTTCCACGGGTCTGCGTCTACATATCGAAGTATACAAATTATGGGTTCAGTTTAGAGGTCAATTCAATTTAATGAAGTTATACATTTTTAGTAATATTTCTACGGCCTAAGGAGGGTTTAAATCTTAACTATTATTGTACCAAGCGCTTTCCGAAAGAAAGAAAAATACAGCGCGCCCTCTTGTGTCTTAACATGCTACACAGCTACTAGCCCGAACATCTGACGTCACACTTCGAGGCTCGTGAATAACGCCAGATAGCGGCCTTGAGCCAATGGAGGGATCCTGGTAGATGTACCTTTGACCTCCCATCCATTCACACGGCACAGATTCGTAGTCACACACACGTGTATACACACATTACATTATGCATAAACAACATGACATAAAAACATTATGAACACGTGCGCAGCATGCAGCAGACGATCGAAAAGTTCATGCTGTATGGTGGCGCTGACAAATACGTCACTTCGGAGCGGACCAATCATAACACAGATATGGAAAGCTTATATTACTGCCCGTTTATCCAATGAAATCCTTGTATCCAATGAAATCATTGGGTCTGTAAGACAAGTACCTGTCTTTCGGATAAAGACAGGGGACCAGTCTACACAGCTACGAGTGAGCATTTTTCCACTGTCCACAAGGAATTATTTGTGGGTTGATTGCAGGCATATTTCCTATTACTTCAAATTAAAATCAACCGAAGGCAATTGTACAGACACCATTTGGGGTTTGATCTACTTCTCACACGGGCAGTGGTCGGTAGTCCGCAAATACATCCAAACTGTTCTGTTTGTTTGTGATCTGTAGTTTTACCGCCGTACTAATTGTCAGCAAAACAGGTCAGGCAGACTTCCTGGAGAAATTGTACAAATGTTGGTTGTACTTCCTTGATTACGATCGGATGGATGGACTTTAGTAACGATTACACGACGCCTACGCGCACTTGTCTGTCATACTTGGTCGTTTATGATCGATAGTTACTGTTTTACTGCACACTTCTCCCGATTTGACGGTTTGTATAATGTTTTGATAGGTCGTGTTATGAGTAGAATGTGAGCAGCGCATTACTTCAAGGGGCCTCCAAGTTAAAATGTCAGTGAAGGTTCCAACTTTAACGCTTCGACTGATAATTCTTGGAAACGTATCGGAATTCGATATACGAACCTCTCACTCGTGCTTTTTTGTATGCGTAGGTGTATAAAAGGTTTATAGTAAAATTGCGTACAAATTGGTTTACATTTACGGTTGATAGTTCGAGGTTAGATACGGGTCCACATTTCGGAGAGCTTCGGGCCACGTTGGATTACATAAAATTAGTCTACCTTTTTTGAGTCCGTTGGGGTCTACATTTGGGGAAAGGTATAAGGTAACTATTGGAGCTTTGGGTTTCATGACAACAACCTTCTTGTTCATTATTGGACAGTCAACTGGAAGCCATTTTGAACATGTCTTGGTCTAGTTTGATTAACGCCGTACCAGGGAAAAGCTCCCATTCGTTAATAACACTGGGTGATACCCAATTAATTCTGTTATGGACAACATGTGCCACAGCCACACAGATTGATGTGTCACACAGGTATTCTTTCTTCTTTTAGAGTTGTTTTGGTAATGGGCTTTTACTGAGCCAATAACTTCCGGGCAGATTATTTTGTTACCAGGTGTGTTTATTTTGAATGCGGAAAGAACTGTTTATTTATTACTAAATAGACACAGCAGCCTTTGGGAAGATCTCCTTCGTCAGTATGATGAATAAAATTGCTTTAGCAATGTGAAGCAAGCAACATGTTACAGAACGACATCACGCATTCGCCAAATCACAAGTGGCAGCAACAACAAAAAACCTTTATTTTTGCACAAGTGCTCCTCGAGATGATCTCTTTAAAAATTCCCGATGGTTCCGAGGAGTGTCGCTCGCGGAGGGAGATAGGCGAGGGGGTTGTTTTTGCATTTTCCCCGGCTGTGCCGTTTACAGCTGTCCCGGTGTTACCAATTATCATTACCGCCGTGAAAGTCGATGGGACAGGTGAGGGAAATAGTTTTTCAGAAAATGTGGGATCGAGTTTCCACGGCTTGTGTTTATTAGGCATGCCTGAGAGCGATGAACCGCCACAACCGATGAGGGGACGAGCGAGTGATTGTATGGTCGGGTGCCCTGGGGGTCGTTAGACTTAAAATGAGGACGAACTTGAATAAGATGTCGCTGCACCTGGCCAGGATGGCTGTGCAATACTTTGTGCCTGACAATTGAATAAACATTATTACCGATTGTTTTCAACCTTTAAAAAAGAGGAGATCCAAATATTGGTGTTGCCTTTTGGTATGAAGCCAAACCGCACAATGACGCATAATACATCTCGTCCTCGTTCAGAAGAATTCTAGAAATAAATAATAATATTTCAACAGTTTTATATATTGAGGTGTGTAAACCTTTCTGGCGTGTTCCTGACGAATCTAAATATCATAATGTTGTGTAATTAAGCCCGACGGCTGTTCACACCCTGATGAGTGATATCATACGATAGAACCACAGCTTCTGATTTCCCACAAGCGAAATTTCATCGTCGATCTCAATTCGAAATGTATGAGATCTTGCGAGAGTTGAGTTGCATTACCACTGCTCTATATTCATATTAATTATAAGGTATGGAATTTTGTATTTTGTCTTTTATTTCCGTATTAATAAACACCACCAGAACTATCACAGGAATGATTATAGCGCAGTCCCTTTGTTAACCAACGTTATCATCATTAATGCGATCAGGAAACCAGCGAAACTTTGCTACCGTTATTCAACCGCGATGTAAAAACCCTGAACAATTTTAGCGAGTATTGCTATGACTGAATAGATCTTACTCTAATCATAATAATGGAACACAATGGTACTTCAAACACTGCCCCAAGTCCCCATCAAAACCCCCGATTAAATCAACTGCGTATTTGATTAAATTATCAACAATAACAACACACCATACTACAATGGGTTGCGTTGAAATGGCATGAGAATTTAAATGTTCAGGGACAATTTTAGAACCCATTTTTTCTGTCAAATCGATTTATAAATGTAGAATACAAATAATAAAAGCGACGTCTAAAAACAAAAGTTAGAGTACATTAGTTGGAGGTCAAATGAATCAGGATGTGAGGCGTCAGTGTGCACATAACTGACATGGTGTTTGTGTTTAAAGATGCACCTTCCTCTAACTGATATTGAAAAAAAGAAAATCAATTTGAGCGACCGCAAAGCTTTTTTTTAAATAATCTGACACTATAAGTGGCCAGAGAAGATCGCCTAATAGGGGTATACAGAGTCGACCCGTAGAGCAATATTGGTTTGGTTTGTGAAATTATTTTGATATGAAAATGCCCAAAGGCTGTCGGTCAAAAGTACGTGGAATCAATATCCGGATTATAGAGGGAATTGTTTTTGTTAGGGAAGTACAGACGGGTTTTTCAGAGTTCAGGGCAATCTAAGGTTCAGCGTAAAAATAGAGTTTAGTTTAATCTCGAGTTCAATTCAATTGTAAATTATGCAACAGTAGTAAATAATAAATGGATGATGTTTTATGTATATGCAGGTCTCCAATGGAAACCAGTTTAACAGTTTGGGGTTAGCCTGGGTTAACTTGAAATGTTTTAATGAATAAATAAATAAATGATTGCTTTGGAATGTTAAAGATATAGCTCGTTAGGAAAGCAATTGTCATGAGGCTTAACTTACATTGTGCTGTAGTGGATAAATGCTGGCACGCGATACTTATAGAATATCGACCGATAGAGGGCCAATATGTAGCAATCGAAATACGCGTTGGTGGTTTGGGGGACATCTTTTTGCTACTTTCTCAACTTTGACAATATTTCAGACGGAAATTTAATATGGAGTGTTAGTTTCTTGTATAAAGTTTGTAATGAGAGCTTTCAGATTTGAACTAATACATTTTTTGAATTATAATTAATAACCCTTTAATTTGCCTTTATGGAAATTAACTCATTTATTTTACTCTGATGAGATAATTTTAATGCATTGCCTGTCAACCACATAAAATGTGTTCACATTTGAAATTCATTTTGTCTTGCTATCGGAAAAATGAGCTATACGCGTCAAATGAACCAGGCCTGGGTTTAACACGCAAAAGCAACACTCCGATTTCTCCCACAAAGAACTCTCACACTATTTCTGGTTGAACAAAACCCCAAATTATTTAAAACTAATACCCAGTTAGTTTTCCTTATTACTTTGGTTTATTACTCTCACACCATTTCTATAGAAATGTGGCATAAAAAGATGAAAGGTCGTCACAGGCAAACGTTGTTTGGTGTCAAATTGGTTTCGCAATTATTTATAATGTTTCTCGTGGATCTTGTAATTTTCAAGTCATGCATGACAAGGTTACACGTTTAAAAGGATTTCAAGTCCATCGTTTCGTGTTCACAAACCACTATCCGTGACCTAGATGTAATGTCAGAAAGAGGGAAGTATCTGTCACCATAATTCCTTCGAAGAAAAATTAATTCATAAAGAAAGAAACATTAATCTGAGTGCAGCGATTCGGAGATTATTCAGTGTCCCTGAAACGATCTGAAACACGATTTAACCGTTACACTCCACTGAGCAGAGATATCTCTGAACACGACTAGCCACGACCAAGCACAGTGTGGCAAACGCATTCATTTCATGCATGGTTAGTGACAATCACACATTAACATATAGGCCTTTTTTCATCACTGAAGTTTGATTTCAGGAAACAGCAAGCATTTTAAAAAATTTTTTACATGAGACATTTTGATGATATTTATGACTCAAACGTGCCTGAACGTGAAGATATCTTATTGTTGTCAATTGTATATTCATGATTTCTTATATGAATGTTGAATATTCTGATATGTAAGTTTGTATCTGAAACGATTGCTTAAATGCACATGTTCAACTGTGCAACCACGAGGACTACCAACCAAAATGCACACAAGGCTTCGTTTTATTGTACGGACAGCGTTCCATATTATTATTGTACCACTGATGCATGTGCAGCATTGCACAGTTCTCACATAATGTAGACGGGTTGCGCATGAGCAGAAGTTAAAGCGTGGTTATCATGCCCACAGTATTATTCAGTCATATACTACTTATAGAGTCTGCACGTTAGGCTGGTGTATACACGTACATGTAGACTCGGTGATTTATACATTGGAAGGAATCAGCGTGCTATCTACCGTAGATAGCAGCACCACGGGGCCTGAGTTCCACTGAGCGAGGGGTTACATGTGCTTTAAATCCCGAAGCGAAGAACGACTTCAAAAACTTGTAAGTATAGGATCTATAAATGTGCCTAAAGTCATTTGATTTAGTGCATGATAATTAGTGGACAAATTTCAAACGTGTTTTAATCTCGTGGGGAAGGATTGTTTTATTTTATTTTTACAGTCGATGGCCTCTGCAATGAGGTTCATTGCATTGTTTCGAAGCAATGAGCACTAATTGTTTAAGCTTAATTAAATTTACATGGTGGATGAAATATTAATTGATTTCAGATTACATGATTGCTCTTTTGTAATGCGATTCTCCTTCAAGAGGAACCGAGGCATGTGGCTGTTTTCTTTCCCCGTGACGGAGAACATAATCTTATTAAACCATCCACTTTTCTCCTACTTTGTTTGACTAACGCTGTGTATAATTAAGTTGCATGTTCCATATATACAAATCTATCTGTGTCGCCTAATGTCGTTTTACATAATGAATACTCAGACTTGTTATTAATAATGTATGGAGCATTTCGCCGACTAAAAACCAGAAGTGGTCTGAGGCTGATTCAGATTTGCAGGTTGAAGATGGATGGATGGATGGATGTATTTTAGATGCATCGGAATTTGAAGAGCATTTTATTCATCCCACACTGGCGTGTAATAATCGTGACCCTTGATGCGGCGTTTGAGCTGCCGTGTTGGTGCTTGATCTTTGCAACGCTACGTATCGGCTTTGTTTCGCTGGGTTCTCGTCAGGATTTCTGCGTCAAAGTGGTTGCCTTCGATACCGGTTAAAAACAAAGTACAGTGTCATGGTTGTAATTGTGTATAAGTACCGGACCGCTTGCTGAAACGTTGTACAAATGGTGTCGTGTATGTTTTGATTATTAATAGCAAAATCAGAAATATAATTGTTGCAAACTGCTTACCAAATGATAAATGACGATATTTGTAATGGTCTCACATTTCGACCCTATCTTTAAATCGGGTGACGAATTTGTATCAGGAAGAACATGTTATTATGGCATCAGTCGACCTATAGAAATTGTTGAAACCCAGAAAACTGTGCCTAAATTTTGTCTTAGATTTAATGTCTTGCGAAGACCGTAAAATAATATATATGTAATTGGGTTTTTTTGAAAAACAAGACAGTTTGTATGAATTAAATCTGAGCACAAATTTGGGCTTAGTAGGTCTACATTGTGGCGTGATTCTTAGGTACAGATATTATTTATAAAGAGAGACAATAAATGTGGTATAAACAAATGGCCTGCCCACAATGTCTCTCTAGTAAGAATGAATGTTCCGCATTTTCCTTTAAATTGTCAACCGTTATCACTATGGATTGAATAATATAGCAAGAAAGTTGTTATCCGCAATCTGCCATGTTGCATTTTGCTTTCATCTGGAGGAATTAATGAATGGAAAGACTTGTGTTTATTAAGTTGTTAAACACATGTTACATATGTGTTTTCCATCAGTAACACATCCGTGGTTAGATTTCTAACGCACGTTGTCTATAATACTTCTAACCATTCGTTTAAGTGATTACGAGCAAAGTTCAATAGCACTTGTAATTGCGCCACCACTGTGCTTTTGAAAAAAGGGGTGAGGCAACGAATGTTGTGTTTGATCTATTTTCCCGTCTCTGTCTCTCTCTCTCTCTGCTTCGCTTTGATAATGCCCCGTTGATTTGTTTATGGCCGACAACAGGTTCCAAGGGGAACTGTTAATGGACTGCTGTGCTTTTAACAATCGCCATCTCCAATAACTAATGCCCACTTGAGTCACAGAACGAGTCGATTTGTCCTTACTCAACCACTATTGCCCATGGTGCTTTTACACTGCACTTTCGCTCCCCTCCCCATGTTGGGCGTTTAATTAGACGTCAATACGAGCTGACAGGTCCGCATTTAATCGTTATTGACCGTTTTCCTATTAAAATCATGATTTCATCATGCCCTGCTGATATTGCCTCCTTGAGCCATTGATGCGAGTTGACAGGTCCATATACAACGTGTATAATTTTGAAGTAGAGCACAACCTCTGTCCCACATAAAGTCTCTTGTTTATTAAGTTGCGAGCCGACAATCCCGTACTTAAGATTATCGAACTCGCGTATCCAACGGGGAACGGGGATAAGCATCCAGGGGTTCAAACCATTTGTAAACTAGTGTTGAGAGACGCGTTGAGAAGGGGCAGATGTCCCTTCTCTATCTATTAATTACTGACACTGACCGTGACTTCTGACCTTGTTCACGGGTCCAGATCCGGTCTACCCCGTGAAGAGTCCCCCCCATCCGAATGAACCCCAAAGGCTTCAATCCACCATTCACAATACATTCAAGATTATTAAGTTCTAGTCATTTGAAGGACAGTGTAAACAGGTTCACTTTTCATAATTAGGGACGTTGTCTCCATTTCGACTGCCTCAGATGCCATAAAAGTTCATAATCCAAAATAATGACACCGTTCCTCATTCCCCACTCCGTATTAAAGGATGGGATCTGATCTATTCGACGAGCACCCCCCCCCCCCATATCTCACCCCAACAGGCCTTCTTGACTCAATGCATGTCGATGTGTCTATATTCTTATAGACTATGGATCAGTCATTACTTCCCACTCTGCAAAGCCAGCCCTGCTTGATTCATGGGTATCACAGATGACAGGTCAGCCTTCCAACAAGAAGGATCCGAAAAGAAATCACCAGAGCTCTCTAAACCCACCTATCTGAAGACCGCTTTAATCACTGATGCGAATCGACAGGTCCCCTATTCCAACCATCGTAAGGTCTGTGGCGGTTTTATTAACTGTAGAGATGACAGCGGGCTTCGTAGTGTACAATTATTACCCAGAACCCGCGTGTCATGGGATCATTAGTCCTTCGGATTCCCTCCAGTTATAAAGACAGACGAGATGAGGCGCTTGCCGTGTGTTTATCATAATGTATGCGTGTCTTCCCAGTTGCCATTACCAAAAGCTATTATGTTGCCCCGAGTTGAACATTGGTTTTGCTTTTGTTATCGCTGAAAGTTTCCTTCATGCATGCTTGAGATATTGTATACTGCATTGAAAATAGAACGTTGAAGAATTTCAATTCACTGCAAAACTCATTTTGTGATGTGTTTCATCAGTGACCTCTCCTGAAATCGTTGTGTCTCAAAATGCTTCCAGTTTGAAATATTTATGATAAAGGGTAATTTTTAGTGTTTAGTATTCCGAAGCCAACAAGACTGTTTAAAGTTGAGTTGAAATTATATGCAATTGAATTGTTCTCGTCGGTGCGAAATTATGGCCGTTATTAGTTAAGTAACAAATAAAAGTGACAGAAGCATTAATTAGTTGCAAGACCTGTGACTGCAGTGGGGCATTTGTCTATGTTACAATACTCTTTTAGGAGTCCTTTATGTTTATTCGTGCTACGCACAAGTTCCCTTTAAAATCTGACCGCCATACAATGTTCGTATTAGAATATACTTATTCACACCCAGCGTATTAACCTAAGCCTGAAACGGTAGAATTATGGTTTGTATAAAATCGTGGGGAAAATCATCAAGTAACTTTTTTCTTTTCTTTTTAAGTAAGAAGATTTTTAGATTATTTTTGTTTTCTGATATCTGGAGTACCTTCTCTACCCCAATGACACAATTTCGTATTTCATCGAATGGAGCTAATCCAAACGTGGAAATCCCGAGCGCTACATTTTACGAAAATAAAATAAGGTTTTTGGTTTTCCTGAAGTCTGGTGTATCCCTTTTAGAATGACGTAAACGCTTGTCTCGATTTCCTACTTGATTGAAGATAAATAATCACATTGCATTTTTATTTGTCTCTCTCTCTCTCTCCAGGGGAAAGAATCAAAACATACTTTTACGGAACGTTTCATTTATTGTTTGTGTATTGCTTTTTAAGAACTGTATTCATAATAATATGTGACGACCCTTGATGGAAAACCTTTATAATATATAATATTATCATAACGATATTATTTCTGCATTTTTGATCTTGAAAGTAAACCAGGGTATGATAATAAGAACACGTGTGTGTTAAGATACTCTCGTGAATGTAATGAGTTACTTGCTGAATTATCAACAGTAGTTTGCTGTTGGTTTAACGCCTTCGATGACGTGAACTGCACGTTCTTAATTAATTTATGCTGGCTTGATGTTTCACAACTTATCATAACATGCAAACAGTCATTTGTCTCCGTAGGGTTGTTCCTCGAATGTGAAGTATCTGTTTGACTAATGCATTTTTCAAAACAGCATAACCAAAAACAATGAAAGTATGCAGATCCATTTTTTTAATGCGATTAAATTTTAAAACGCCTCCAAATGTATACAGCAGGGTTGCTTCTTCTTATTTTTAAAGACACGAGTAATGTTATTAAATATGTTTCAAATGAAAAATATATTTTCCATGGAAAGACTGTCTGCAACCCTGTCGGTCCGAGAGGCATACCCTGCCTTTAAATTGGCTCCCATCCTCACTTACCCGGTCTAATTGGTCGCATTATCCTAAAGACACAAAAAGTTAAAAAATGCTTTTTATTATCTAACCACAATGGCCACAGCATGAGACACCTGCAGGCTTTTTGTTTCTGAAACTATTAAGTGCTGGCAGCACATAATATCTGAATCAATAAAATACTTACACCTAAGAAACTTTTCACAGAACTGTCTTTGGATTGTTGCCCAGAACCGAAGTCGAATCAACAAAAGAACAGGAATTTGTAGCTTTTTCCGAAGCCAAACTATCCTTTTTTCAGAGCTCGTATGATGCAGATTTCCTGTTTGTAATCTCATTGGACATACTTATTCTCCCATGAGCATTTCTTAGATCTATGAAACCTTTTAGCGATCTCCGTGGCACATGTAGCATGAGCAGATGGTAAACAATTCTACGGGTATTATAGGCCTAAGTGGAATCTTGCATGGTCTTATGGGACCCCGTAGAACCAGCTCAAGACACGCCCACTCAGGCAGTAATCGTCTATCTTAAAAGTCAAGCCACGTGGATCATTCAAACCGTCAACAGACTACTCGATGCATACAATTGGAACAAACGTTGTTAGTATAGTTTCCTGCCTTCCATAAGCAGTTAATGAACATGTGTACTCGCTGCATAACAAGTGTCAGACTGCTTTGCAAGTTTCTTGCCTTGGTTTGACTTCTATGGAGATAAAACAAAACTGCTGCATAATGAACATTTTCAAAACCATTTGCAAAGAGCTTCAAAACATGACCGAAAAACCTAAAACATGTGCCAACGCCCCACATGGGGTTTCAAAAACGCTATAAAATTCAGCACTCTTGGGTTCGTTAATGTTTCATATTAGGCCTATTCTGAACGTTGTTTACCCGTAAACACTGACTCTTTGACTGCTATTCGGCGGCCATTTTGAATCTGCTTGCATGCGTGGCCTTAGGTTGACGCAAGGTTCGTCACTCCCTTTTGTTAATATTGCCCAACACTTACATCAGTCTGCGTCTATATTCCACACACTTGCGGCCTGAGTGTTCGGTACTGATTGCTTTCATGTGTTATACAAACTCTGGGTACGATCTGCTTTGCAACCTCGTACGCCGTGGAGTAAGGAGACCGATCAAACCAAACAAACTTTAAAAAACTACGCCCTCTGAATCATTAATACTTTATAAGCAATGTCGATAGTAACATATTGAGACAAGAATAATTGTATACGAGGTTTAGGAAGGTTCTTGTTCATTTTGGATGAGCATTAATAGGCCAAAACCTGCAAATAGCTCAAGATATAAAAAGCTGATTTTTTTCGGCATGTAGACATTGTTATGAGCTACTTCCAGGTTATAGCCAAAGCTCTTGGCCCAAACTGAGATTACAACTTTTAAGAATAAACATGGTGACAGTATTTCAACCGAAATACATTTGGAACTCTAAAGGCTTAAGCGTTACTTGCTGTTGCTAATAATATGAGTTGTATTATCATATTATATTTACACTTTTCATTGCGTTTTGTTTTGTCATGGTATCCCAGCCTATAACAAGCTTGTGCTATTATGGGTTATACCCCCATACAGGTTATCTCTGTTGACTAATCAAGTTGTATACTTTGATTTATGTATTTGAAAATAAATGTTGATGAACTGAGTTGATAAAAATTGACAAAGCACCTATATAATGACATTTGTTATATACATCGACGCTTGAAGTTTGCTTTTCTACCTTACTGTGGTCAGTTAATTGTGTTGTAGCCAATTCCTTCAAACATCCAAGAGCAGACGACAGGTTTGGTTCGTACATTGCCCAGTGGGTTGTCGCTGATGGACCTCAGAGTCTAAGAGAAAGAGAATCAAAGGAAGATCTCCAATGAACGTACAGGATATTACCGTGGTGTCTGGAGTTTGCCATACACGGTGTAGAGCCACCCTATGTGTTTGGTTTGCAAGTCCAGGAGACGACATCTGAGACTACAGAGACAGTTGTTCATTGATGAACAACTGACTTATACAAAAGAATTTGTGATGATCTGTCAGAAAATCTTCGTCAGAAAACTCGATTTGTAATTAGGGAACAATGGTTATTATTGGTGGCAATAGACAAATTTTGAATCTCTGCAGGTGGTGGAAGACTTCATGCTAGGAATAAAGCTGTCGTTCATGCCAAGAATTACTTTTATTCAATGGAGATGTACCCGTAATATCTGCTGCTCTGTCAGTGTCTCAATTTACCTGCCGGTTTAATTTGCCTTTTTATCGTAGTTCAGATGTTTTCTTGTTGTGCGCATATACTACACACAAATCAACAGAAAATCATGCCACGGGTTCGACTACGCACACCCAGCATAACGATGCATGGCGACGTTACTCGCAAACTTCCCTAATGGACGTGCTTTGTTTTCCCAATGTCCAATTCTTCCCTTTCAACTGTTCAGGTACCATAAGCCATAACGAATAAGAATTTTTTTCCTAAAAGCTACATTGGATTTAACCATCCACCATGATGTTTGCACATCAGCTCGTCTAGAATTCCGCGTGGAATACCACCTTATGCCTCCGAAGGACGGTCGTTGACGCTATCCTGTCTGAGTTCATAATATTATTGTATTTTGTTTGACAGACATCATGTTTTCCTAGATTAGATGATGGCGGGAAAGATGACCATTAGTACATGACTTGTCCCGGGGCCTGGAACGCATTAACCCCGGACAGCTATCAATAATAGTCTAAGCATCGTCAATGTTGAAACCGTGCGATCTATGCCAATATGCCCGGGTAGACAATGATTGGGGAACGGTTAATAACTTGGATAGGTTCAGGGCATCCATATAGGCTCACTGGAGACTGGCAATAATGATGTGAATTTCCATAAACAAGATGTTAGTACCACGGAGTATATGAAATCCAGCCTTTACTTCAAGAATGGGAGAGATTTGGGAACGCTGGTGGCAGCAGACTTACCACGTAAATTCATTGTTCTCGGGAAAGTGCGCATGGCCCAGAACTACCGTACATAAACAGTGGAAATGTACCTATTATTGTATTGTACATTTATTGTTGCTGTAACTTTGATATATCCTTAAAAGTTGTATTTTTTTCAAAGTTATCTTTTGCCTCAGTAGAGGCCGAATAAGGAAATACAGTTTCATTGACATTGTCATCATTGTCATTGTATCCTCATCATCATTGTCATTGCCACCTGGTATGTCTGATACCACCTGGTTAGGATAGGTGCCCCATGTAGGTGTATATATTCATTCCCATCCTCGAGTTTTCAATAATCGCATTAACCCAACCTCTGATTACTCCTTCAAATTTGTTGATCCCGATTTAATGAAACAAACAGGAAACAAATGTTTTGTCATGTAGGCCTATTTTGTGCACGTTTCACATGTAATATTCTTCTTTCGATTGTGGCAATCGAAACAATAAATGGTGATGTTAGGAGTCCTCAAATGCTTTTTCAACGATTTGGTAACGGTATGCCGCCAATTATTATTGGGCTGAATGAACTTTCCAAAAAAATCAGTGCTTTTAAGACCTACATTCTCGTTTCAAAGAAATATACGTGTATGTTAAATCTATATTCAGCGATTGTGTGTAAAATAAAGAATTCATCAAAAATGGGTAAAGTTTGAGAAATATTTCTGCAAGTCTGTTTTTATGGCGCTGTCACCTTTTTTACATTACAATCTGGAATCATAAGTGATTGTATAGTATTTTTATTAACAATTATTTATCGCGTAACGGTACAAAGACGCATGTTTTACAACCTAATAACTTGGCGTTCACCAATGTAACCCGTTGATATGGATTTGTCTTTCTCATGGAATTAACAAATAGGCTTTATTCAATAATATTTTGAACGTTGGCGCAGGCTCACTTTTCGTGTCAAGCCATCGCTTGTAAACAAGGGGATATTTTTTTTACTCAATGCATGTAGGGACAATTATGCATCATACAATAGGCAAGCGTTAAAGGAACAGTAGGCCCTACCTCCCATTAAAATTTTGCATAAACTTCATGAAAAATGGGTTTCGGGTTTTTTTCTCTCTCTTTCTTTCATCAATATTACCTGGTTTTTCGCATCTAGAAAGTGTTGAGCTGTGTAGATATAACACATCAGATCGAAAGTTATGATTGCATTTTCACGTTTTCGTGTTAACCAAAAACACCACGCGCAGAGATTTTACTGACGGTCGGTTTTGGTTGTTGTTTTTTCAACACACTTAAGGCGCGAAATAGCAGCTGGCAGGTATTATTTCAGGGGTATCAGACGTCTGCACCTTTAAGATCGGTGACCTTGTCCTACAGGCCGCTTGTACGTCACAACTTGTCCACAGTAAATTAATATAATGGTACTGCTATATCACGTATGAAAGTGTAAACACATTGATTATTCCGCGTCTGTGTCAACGTGACCCGGCCGTTCAGGTTTGATAACTGTCAGTCAGTGTCACGATGCTACGTCAAGGGCAATCAGTGGAGGGATTTGAGGATGCAATTATTTGCATGTATGTCCAAAGTGACCCGTAAAACAACACGTAAAACATCACGCTGTGGCGTGTGGCAGATGCTACTTGAAGTGTAACCATTGAAGGAATTAATTTGATGGGGCCATTCTCAATGTCTAAAATATCACGTGAAGCATTTGACGTAGACATTTCGTTGGACGCTTGATTACTTCAATAGTAATCATTGGATGAATTTGATTATGCCATCACCATGTTCAAAATGACCCGTACAAGAATACGTACAGTCTAAAAACTCCCGGTCAGAATTGACCCGAATCCGGGTCACAAGGGGCCTGACCCATTTCTTGGTCAATGTGATCCCCTGGCTGCCGCTTCCCAGATTGTATCGTAAACTTTGGTATGATCCCTGGCTACACAGAATGGTGGTATGGCTTCTGACTGGCACCCCGAACAAAGATATTGACAGCACAGGTAGACCGCCAATGTAGGGATAGATAAGCTCAGTTGGTTAATCCGGAGGTTGTTTGTTCAAATCCAGCTCTCGTCAATTTTTCTTTGTTCAACCCCAACTCCTCTCCTAAAATTATTTCGCACAAAATCCAATGATCCCCATATTCTGTGCTAACCAAAAATGGGTCCCTGAATTACGATCAGGGCCCAACTTGATAAAACTGTTAAGCAGTAAACACTGCTTAGTAAATTGCATTGCTAAGTAGGAGTGGGGCACCAATTGCAACAATGTAAACTACATGGACTATGGGCTGTCTAATTATTTCTGCTAGGCCAGATTGTTCTGTGCTTAGCACGTTTTCGTGTTCACAGGCTTTATGAAGTTTGCCCCAGGGCCCAATCCCAAGAGCTACTTAGCAAAACTGTGTGTTTAACAATTATCTGCCAAGCAAACCTTAACAGAAAACCAGCCACAGACGGTATGTGCGATATGGTATTTTGGCTGGTTGCCTTATTCTGGTAAACAGAATTGTTTTTTGCTTATAGACCGTGCAAGTCTCGCGCGTATTCGAACATTTTTGGGACCACTTTGGTCCCACGTACGATGCTTTAACGCGTGAAGGAAACAAACTCACGCGCTTTAACGGGTCCCAATGTTCGAATACGCTCGAGACTTGCACAGTCTCTAGCCACTTTTTATGTTTAAAAAAGCAGTTCTATGAAACTGGACCCAGATTAACACCTCTATTAAAGAATCCCATCGTCAGTGATTATTGATGTCGTCATTAGTGCTTCGATAAAAGGTCAAATTTTGCATTTAGATTTAACCAGTGGATTTGTTGGAATTACAAATTACGTATTTCTCTGTCGAACTTTCTCGATCGTCTAAAAACCATGCAGTCTCTTCTGAGGCAATCGCTATTATGATGGAGACAAAAAACCTGAACAATAAATTATGCAATGTATACTAGCTGACACTATATACGCGCTGTAAGAGTCATGTTGAGTTCTAGAAGGAATGGGTGTTAAGGTGGATGTACAGTGTATCACAACAAAACGCTAGCGATACTTAGCTATAGGTTGCTCAATTTACCCCCTAAAATCTTTTAACCACTTGATCACAATTGTGCGGCCATATTCTCACCCTTTTTTCTCCACAAATCATAACGCAATCAAACCGAGGCTGGTTGGATAAAACAAATTTATTTTAGTCTGGTCTCTCTTAACAAGGTGCAATCAGAGGATGACTGTCTCGGCGTACACAAGTATAGACTGTCGGTTTTACAGAGTTGTTTTAGTAACAATGAATATTACCGCACAATGATGTCATCGTTTGAATACAAACAAAGTATGTTGCCTAGCAGCCATGAAAACAAGCAAAACAAGCCGTACAAATAGAAACGGAATAGAACAGTAATAATTGTGTTTATGAAAGAGTATTATATAAGCTTCAAAGACACTTTTCCAAGGTGCGGTCATTTTTGTTTTTCATCCATTCAACACAAAGCAACGAAACAGATGGGTCGTGGGTTCGAATCAAACCCGAGTAAACTGTGGATTGTGTTACCCCGCAGGATTTGGAAAGCATCAATGAGTATACAGTGCAATAGACTTTTATTATGCTGCTATCATCTCGGTCTTATTCCCTGTATCCAACAGCAGTAGCGAATGTTAGACCTAACATTCATTGCTAAAGAAAGGAACCAGACTATGTTTTTCCTTTTGACTTCAAAATGTACCGGTACTCTTTATAAGCAGAACCTCTTTATAACGTGCTATTTATATAACGAGGGTTGACTGTATTGATTGGAATGACTATGACATTTCAAACCAACAATGTACCATCCCTTAACGGAGAATGTACAGGATTGGTAATTGAAAACAATATTTGTTATAAGCTAAAAGCCCACTGAATCTAAAATTCATACCAGTACCAATCCTCCTAAGAAACATTTCTGTCTGAGATACGGTCAAAGGTTGGCTGTTTGGTGTGTGTGTGTGGGGGGGGGGGTTTCAACTAGAGGATGGGTAGAAATGGTACAGTCTTAGAAACCTCATTGATGTGTACTATCCCTTTAAGTGCGTATGCATAATAATGCATGAACATAGAGACTGTGATCTCGGGCGAGAGCGTTGCACAGACTCAATTATGAGCATCGCTTTGAAGCCTCGTTTAACTTGTCGTTGAAATCATGCCTCGGGAATTAAATATGTCTAGAATGAGAACAGTCTAATGTATATAACCGGCACTTTCAATAAATACATGCATTCAGAGTGACTATAGACCCCCCTTGCACTGACGTCACACGCATCTACTCTACCCACGGTCTGTCATTTTGGGAGTCAAATATTTGTATAACGGCCATTTCGAAACCATGGCTTCGACTTAGGCTCCGGCTTGGGATCAAAACGTACTTTCGGTACAGTACCTCAAAGAGGCAGACGGGATCAAAACGTACTTTCGGTACAGTACCTCAAAGAGGCAGACGGGATCAAAACGTACTTTCGGTACAGTACCTCAAAGAGGCAGACGGGATCAAAACGTACTTTCGGTACAGTACCTCAAAGAGGCAGACGGGATCAAAACGTACTTTCGGTACAGTACCTCAAAGAGCCAGACGGGATCAAAACGTACTTTCGGTACAGTACCTCAAAGAGGCAGATGGGATCAAAACGTACTTTCGGTACAGTACCTCAGAGAGGCAGACGGGATCAAAACGTACTTTCCGTACAGTACCTCAAAGAGGCAGACGGGATCAAAACGTACTTTCCGTACAGTACCTCAAAGAGGCAGACGGGATCAAAACGTACTTTCGGTACAGTACCTCAAAGAGGCAGACGGGATCAAAACGTACTTTCGGTACAGTACCTCAAAGAGGCAGACGGAGCCTATAAGCTAGAGCCGAAGCCCAAGCTGTGGTTTCGAAAAAGCCATTGTAAAGATAATGTTGGTGAACGTGTGTAATGCGCGCGCGTCGCCTAAAATGCGCACTGCCAATGACACACGTACACGGGGACACTCTGATTCCAAAAATCGCGCAACCAATATTTAGTTTGCTGATGACGTCTGGTGAATTTGACGGTGATTCTGAAGGAACACACCGTATAGAACCCGCGGTATCTGTTTAGTAATTGACATTCATATAGTGCCGGTATCCGCCAGTTTTGAGACTCATGGCACATGAACATTATTATCCCGGCCACTTATTTCGTTCCTTAAACCATCTCATATCCCTGGGGAGTACAGCTTACACGGCCTGTGCTGCCAAGTATGTAGTGCATCAGGCTAAATCTATCACAAGAATCATCTCTGCCTTTACAATACTGGCATATTTTACTCATTGGTGAAGACATTTTAACGTCTTTCTCAAGGATAAGTGTCATGACTGCGATTTGAACCAACACCCCGATGACTTAGCCACCAGAACTTGAGTGCACTAAACTGCCTGGTAACGACACTCCAAAAAATAATCAGCCTTATAAAATAAGACACCGGTGATTCGGTGGTTTTGAACGAAATACAGTTTTCACAATTCGAGGATTTATATAATATTTTCTATCTCGTGTTTAATGCAGACTTCTTAATAAAAGCCTTGGCCTAACTTGTGCTTAGAACAGACAAATTCTGCTGAGGAGAAACAGGTTACCAGCCAGACATCCATGTCATGTATTATTGTGAGGGACTGGTCCTCTGCCGAATCTTACATAGAGACCCCATCAGTTCTTATTAGATCTTAAGACCCTTTTCGAAACCACTTTGGCTTAGGCCCCGTATTGAGAGCGCAGGTTTTCTAAATAACTGACGGAGCCTAAGCCGGAGCCTAAGCCGGAGCCTAAGCCGGAGCCTAAGCTGGAGCCTGAGCCTAAGCCGGAGCCTAAGCCGGAGCCTAAGCCGGAGCATGAGCCTAAGCCGGAGCCTAAGCCGGAGCCTAAGCCGGAGCCTAAGCCGGAGCCTAAGTCGGAGCCTATGCCGGAGCCAAAGCCTTAGCCTAAGTCGGAGCCTAAGCCGTAGCCTAAGCTGGAGCCTAAGTCGGAGCCTAACCCGGAGCCTAACCCGGAGCCTAAGCCGGAGCCTAAGCCGGAGCCTAAGCCGGAGCCTAAGCCAGAGCCCAAGCTGAAGCCGTTGTTTCAAAAAGGACCAGTAATCAAGTAATTACGGAGATGGTTGACTTGTGGGTTTTGCGAATCTTATTTTCTAGAACACTTTTATTGGATTACCCTGTACCACAAACCAACATGTATGCCAAACCAGTCATGCTGTGGCCATGTCAAAATCGTTTTCCCTCTTGCGAAACGCCGCCTGCGGACATCCGTCACCCTTTTACACCGGGACAATTGGCTTCACTACCTGTCAAATAACGTGCGTTTTAATAACCGGTAGACAAAAACGATGACGCAACTATCAGTCATTCTGACAAAATGTCTGGAATGTTTAGGGGAAAGAAACACAAATACAGAACAAATAATTAAAATTGTAATCACTACCGGGTATCGTCATAGTTTTCTAAAGAAACGTAGCGATAATGTGAATCAATTGTTTACTATTCCTTCTTTGTAATCAGAGGAGCACTTTGTAAGTTACCAGATGTATATAATATGAATGACACGAGCAGTAAAGGGAATATTTTAGTTTTTACACAGCAAGCCATTTTCTTAAAGATTAGCGTCCTGTCAGCAACGCATTGATGGATTCTTGCAACCACTTTTACATCCAGTCAGCTTTCGATCACTTCATCGACAATTTTGGAACCAACGCTGTTCCACCATTCTTTCATAACATATTGGAATGTACATTCCATCAAAAATCCTGGTGTTACACGTCATACCTTTAACACACACATACAAAACCATCGCACTTGTCTGGATTTGTTCTACCCCGGCCAATAATTATGAGAATTTATGACACTGTATATGCAGCAGCCCCAAGCCATAGTAATCCATATTCGATCAGCGTTTATGGCAACTCCCCCAAAGTTCAGGCGACACCTACACATGCGAAGAACTCGGAGTGCACAAGGAATGAAAGAAAAAAAAAATCCACCGACGTGAAGGGAATCATGCATTGATCATAAAGCAGCAAAGACAGTTCTTGTGCACTGTTTTCTCTGATGCGGAAATAATGCATTGCATTTTCTTCTTCCCCCCATCGAGATACAAATGAACCGCTATTTGGTGGTACTTTGTTTTGCTGGAAGCGGTTTTTTGTGTGTGTGGACAATAATACATGACATTATTTTAAATGTTAAGGGAAAATGTTTGTCTTCAAAGCACATTGTTCTTGATTGTAAAGGAACGATGATGTTAATTCAAATCGAGATATATCAAACATTTTCAAGCAATCGTTTACAAAGATGATGTTGAGAAATAATGAATTAATTCGTGGGAATTGCTTTTATAAAATTCCGCTTCGTGCTAATTTCAAGAAACGTTAATAGTAAATTTGCGGTGAAGGAACATTATCAAAACATGTGCATTTCTAACGAAAACGAACTATGTAAGAAAGCAACGGAATTCAACAAAACGGTGTGTTTTTGTGGTGACATGTGTTTTCGAGGGTTCTTATAATAAATATTTATTTTATTAGAAAACCAAATATTTTGACTATTGTGAAATAATATACTAACATATGAAGTGTTTGACAACAAAGGCATGTTGTGTTAAAAATGCTTAGCAATGTCTTGTAAATGTAGAGTTGGAAACAAAGTGCATTTTGTATCCCACAAAGGAAAGGTTTCCTATAATTTATAAATCATCACTCAATACCCTCACAGTGCAACTCCTGCTGATTTTGATAAACCAAGTCGACTCGTCCAACTGTGGGTGTATTTTCTTTCTTCTATTTACGTCACTGCAATTTATTAATGTATGTCCCTTTGATTGTCACATGATGTAGATGGATCTAGCTTACCCTGGATGGGAGCCGTCTAATTTTAGAAACCATGACTCAAGGCAAGCGTCTATACACTCTATGATTAATAGTGTCTTCAAATGATGTCCCCAAAATAACCTGCTGCTATGTGGCAACTCTTTAGAATCAATGTAAGGTACGGAGTTGTAATGACAGCAGAGCGTTGGTAATGATGTCCCAAAATAATATGCATGCTATATGGCAGCTCTTTAGAATCAAGATACGGTACAGCATTATTAATAACGGCAAAATTGCAGCTACCTGGTAAATCCAACAGGAACCAAACTATAGTATGCCTATTATAACATGGTCACCTGTTCATCCTTGCCATCCCTCACTGGCTTCTTGGTATGTTATGCAGTTTTGTAAATTTGTATATATTTTTATTTTCTCAGTCATAGTTTTATTTTGTGGAATGTCTACCTTTTATTGACTTGTAGTTGTTTTGCCAGTGTAAAGTGTAATGAAATAAATAAATAAATATGAATCAGTCAACTTAAAGCAACATTTATGGCTGTATTTTCCCAATGCGAGAGTGTAACAATATTGATAGTGTTGACAACAATTAATTTGTTGTGTGTGTAGTTTTCTTGAATTTCAATGCAAATGTTGACAGTTGGCAAAACTGTGTTTACTTTAGCCATCTTTCTAGTGAGAAATAAGGCCTAGCACTTATACAAAAATACAGAAAACGTTTGCCACTTCTATACTGTTACTGGTCTTCCGTATGAAGAATACCGGAAACGGCCTGTGAAAGTTACTAAACACGCAATGACTTTATGTAGGCCTATACATGTACATGTATTCCAATGGATGTAAATAACTGCATGTACTGGACCAGTGGCGCGGCGAATGGAGGATGGAAACAAATTTGCGTCAATGGTTTAGCTGAATCATTTCCCACAAAATAAGATAAAGGCACTGAGCAACAAATTATGTTTAACTGTCGCTGTTTTATTTGATTTATTTAACCTTTTTTCTGTAATGAACGCAAGGGACACTCAAAAGCGACTACACTGTAATCCGGGGCCGGAAAATACCTGTGAAGGGAAGATGATGATGAAAAAGTTAGTTTTAGATGTGGGAGGAAAACCCCAAATAGAGGGGAGGGGACCCAGGCAATCAGGTAGGGATTGAAATCCCAAACCAACTGCAAGGCTCCGTTCGAGGCGGGATTCGTACCGGGGTCAACAGAGGTGAAAGACAGGGCAAGTTACCGCTGTTAAGCCACCCTGATCACCAGATTTCTTAATTGATAGCTTATAGACTGCAGGATGTTGTCGAAGCAGCCATCTCTCTGAGTGATATTATCATATATTTGCCAATAAAATTACAGAACTGATTTTTTCTGAGATGATTACAGCCCGTGGTCACCGGTGCCTTTCAGCATTGTTCATGAGAATCATAACAGCAATTCCAGCGAACTCACTTCCCGTCAAGATCGTTGCATTACTGGTGCATCAAGGTTTTTATCTGATAAGTCGTAATTGCAAATCGCAGGTATAGATGACTAAGTACTTAGGTGGCATTACATCATGATAGCGCAGGTTATCATGTTTTATTAGTTTGGAACATTTCTAAAAGCACAAAGTCTTCTTCAGAATATGTCAAATCACCTTTGAATCTTGCAGTAATGTCGCTAGCAACAGTCAGTATAGAAGTCTCATTTCATTTTGTGAATGTCTATCTTTTGCATAATTTTCGTGTTGACACTAAGTGTAACCATACACAAACAACTACCCCAACGATGCCTTCACGATAAAGTACTACACGTTATAAGTACAGTGAGGTAATCACTTAATAACATACACCATTCATTTGTTTCATTTATTAATTTTGTTTCGTCCTTTTTCTTCCCTCTGTCCCTCATAAAGTTATTTGTATATTTATTTTATGATTAGTTAACATGTAAAATAATATTAATTATAAAAATAATAATAAACAATTCTGGCAAAAATACACAAGTACATGTACAAACATGAAAAAACCCAGGAGAGCATAAAAGTTATAAAATAAATCTTGTTTAAATGTCGCCAAAAGGCGTAGGTCTCCCAAATCCCAGAATCATTACAAATCATTAATAGACTGAACCATAAAACAAGAAAGTTACAGCAAGAAAGGGCAAATAGTCATACAGAAATACAAAACTAAAGATCGTAAACAATACAGAAAGAAGAAACACAGTACATCTGTAGCTTCTTTGGCATTTCTTTCCTATGTTTAATATCCCGGATTACTGTAGATTCGTCTCAATCCGGTTTTAATTATTCGTTGGAAAAGTGGATTTTCTTCCTCCGATCACTTCCGGCCTTCCTTCCTTCTCGATTGCATGATTTATTCATTATCACCGCTAACCCTGAAATCGGTCAACATTTATAATTCAACAATGGAGAATTCTTGAGATTATAAGCAGATCTTCAAGACACCCCTCCCCCGAGCTGACTGATCACCCGTCATCAACAAGGATTCCTCCCCCATCAAGAAACGTCCCAAGTGAATCCAGATCTGTCTATATACGGATGCTACGAGAGTATACCATAATACTCTTGCTCATTCGCTATAATCAGTATCCACAATGATAATGTATAATTTATCAGATTAACTTTTCGTCACTTAAAGGGAAGGGACAGCTTTGGGTTGTTTTGTGTTGGTTTGGGGTTGGGTTTTTTAGAAGAATAAAATTATTCAAATCCTCTTAGTTTACAATTAGCGCGCATGCAACCTGTGAGAGTTACATCAAAGGTGCGTTGTCACGTTTTTCAGTAGAGGCACCGAAAAAGACGGTTCGTGTTTTTCAGTAGGATTTTCTATGCACGTTCATGCTGGACTTAATTCGAGCAACGGTGAAATGATGCTCTTTCTGTGATATTTCGTCGACTTTGATAATATTTCGGACTTTAATATTTAATCGGAGGATTGGTACTGGTATGAAATTTATAGTCGGTGAGCTTTCAGAATGAAACTAATCTTTTTGTAGACAATTGTCTGAGGGGAAGTCTGGGAGGAAGAAGACTTGAAATGGGGGAGATGAAGAGTGTTTCACTCTGCTGCTGCCATTGTTGTCGCTTGTCGTATTCCCTGATTTGCAACAACAATCATTAATATTAATTCACATTGTAAAAGGGGCCAGACTATTTATCCCTGCCAAACTCATTCTGCTTACATTGGGGAGATGTAAAGTGTTTCCCCATGCTGACGCCATCGTTGTCGTATTACCTATATAGCAATTACCGATACTTATACGCAACATATACCCGGTAAGGAACCAGGCTATTTTATCACTGCCAGCCTCTCTTTGATAACATTGGTTTGAATGCCAGGGAGAAAAACAACATCAATAAATAAAAGAAGACATATGATTCCATGTATAATCCATCTCATTGTTCCCGGCTGCAGTGTCCACATCAGGCTCCACTAGTCCTTTGTTATTTTAGTTCATTAATTCTTTCCCGTGTAGACGTTCCCATTACAAGAGAAAACAGTCAAAATGTGACACTTTTGCAATCATTTTATCGCGTGTTTGATGAAACGACAGTCTGTGTGTACACAAACAGCAATTTATAGTTGTATACGAATTTAATACATTGGCGCGACGCATGAATAATGTGCCCCATTACGATGTGTATAGAATGCGGAACCACTCATGTAGACAAGCCAATGCGATTTCAACAATCTATAAATTGGATTAGGTTTGTTTAAGTCTAAACATTTAATTTTGCTGTATTTTTTTTTTTTTTTACATGAGTTTCCTTTAGTAGTAAAATTATGCATACCCCAAATAATTTCGTTGTTGTTGTTGTGGGGTTTTTTTTGTGTGTGTTTTTTTGTTTTTTTAATGAGTTCTAATTTCGCATAAACGTTTACCCCGGTATTCTTTATATGGGGAAATGTTACGCCAATGGTCTTTAGAAAAATATCTAAAAATTATTCATTCAAAACTATCATTTTTATTGTAATTGTTTTCCATTATTTAGTAAAAAAACGTTTATCAAAATAGGCTCCCACATAAATACTTTTGTTTTGTTATATTTTCTGTATTTCGTATTCTTTCGTATAAAAGGTGTCTGCTGGCTGTTTTTCTTCCATGAACATTTGGTCAAGACGGATGAGTATGAGTTTTGGGTGAAATTCTTAAGATAATTGGGTGCTTGTTCAAACCTTTACATCTTTCGAAAATGTGTTATTTGTTGAAGGTCAAAGTATCCGGTAACCGCTATGCCCCTTCATTCACAAACCCCTTCATTCACGATCTTTGTATCGCATTTAATAAATAGAGTGCAGATCACGATATCGGATAAGCTCTCGTAACTATGAAAGGTCAACCAAAGTAAATCGTGAGGTACTCGTGCGAAACTTCACGTCGTCATCAACTGTATATTTTAACTTGATATTCGGTGTTTATAAATTTTGTCCCAAAACGCATTTGCAATTAAATGAACATGACATAATTCTGACTCATCACTTCAACGTCTTGAAAGGTCTGTGCTATAATTACAATTATCATTAAATGAACAAAGTTTGGCCATCTTTTCGTGTTGACATTCATCAATGCAGATCAAACCGAGGCTGAAAGGTGAACGCATCATTTTTGCTGGCCCCATTTTGTACTCCATTATACATTAGTAGTGTTAATTATAGCCGTGGCTGGAGACAATGATTGCGGGGTCATGAAGGAGAAGGACGGATCTATGCTTAGTTATTTTGATACTGAGTTAACACCTTTCCTGTAACATCAGTGTCTTACATTAATTAGCGGCAGAAATTGATATCACCGTGTTTGCGTGTACGCATCAGTAGGCCTATACATGTTGTGTACATCAGTCGTGTATATGTAACCCCGCTATGCTCGATCAGAAAGTGTAGCCGCATTTGTTTGTTTTTTTTTTAGCCAATCAATCTTTGTATGATTTGTCGGAGCAGACAGCTAATCCATACCTTGATACAGTTTTGTATTCAGTTGCTTTTGTCAGCCACACCCTTCAAGAACAGTCATACCTGTTCTTGAAGGGTGACTAGTCAGCTCGTAGGCTGTAGATTATGTGTTGCCGTGCAGTATTTGAACTATTGTTTGGGAAACTGTGCTGTCTTCATTGATCATCCAGGTCCGGCATTGACATACTTGATATGACTGTACCTATAGCCGCTGAAATATGTGTAATATTATAATACATAATACGTTTGAACATTCCGCGTTACAGCGAGAGTCAAGTTCGTGTTTACCGGCTTGAACATTTGACAGTATACATTACAATTTTCACGATTCAATGTCTTTGGTGACACATTGAACTCACTCCACCGATAAACAGTTTCGTAGATGTTTAACGTGTGAGTTGGATCAGATAAATTGAAGATAATTATCTGTTGTTAACTGAACGTGTTGTTTCCAACTTGAGTTCCCCTGCTGTAGACGGTACTACGTTTAAAACCTGTTACTCCGGCACTTCTGACACAGTTTTAGAATGGCGTTATAAGATGCGTCCTCCATTTTGGAATTAGCCACGTGTCCGTTTTCAAATGTAACAGTATTTTCTTTAGTTCGTTGATTTTAATATATTTTTGTGTATATTTAATGATTGATGTAATTTTCCTCCCCTTATTTCATGTAAATTTGGAATGTTTTTTAAGTGTAAAATTGTTGTAATTCAGCCTTTGTGCTGCGATAACAGCTTTTAATAATCATTTTATCTATCTCATATATCTATCTTTCTAACAATCTTAAATGTTTACAAGTAACCGGACGCGGGGGTCAAGTCTTATTCCCTGTTTGTTGTTGTCGATTTTATACATTTCATGGCTAAATTTTACTTTCCCAATAATAATTTGTATAGCCATGAACTCCGTTAAACTAAAGTGTTTGAAAAACCTTATCGCGCACATGTACAACTCAATATGGTTGGGACCAACTTGGTCCCGGAAATTCGAAAACACGCGAGACTTGCACCTTTCAACTGGAGTACAAAATGTAATCGGATGCAAACAGTTTGACGAAGTTTCGGATTGTCTTTTCAAACACCTTGCTAAAAAATCCACATGCCGAAAAATGAGTATGTGCCCGGGGCATAAAGACGTGGATATATTCACAAAACCAGCCTGGCTATTTGTTACTATTATATTATTATTCTATATTTCAAAGATCCCTAGATCGAAAGTAAAGTCACAAACTACCTGTGTATACAGAAAAAAAAGTGTGTTGGTGTCAAAAGTAAACAAGTCTCTCAAGTTTTGTGCACTAATAATTGTTTGGTGTATTCAAATTTGTTACACGAGGCTTGTGGAGTTAATTTATTTTCAAATTTATGTACCTGGTTTACAACAACAAATAAGTTGTCAATTTTACGGGACACCGGCTCTTCATTTATTGTGGCTGGTGTTTCTAAAACGTTGCGTATAGAAAATTCCCACACAAAAACATCCGTGAATGCATTAAGATATCGTCAAATCGAGCAGTTAAGGTCATAATGTGTGGACAGCTTTTGTGTCTATCGCAGTATCAGGAGGGAACGGAACAACTCTCGTTTCTTAAGCAGCATGACAAGACGAAGTAATCAATCGAATCAGCGTGTTCTGGCTGCCCTGGCTCCCTCTCGCTCGCTCTCTCTGCCCCGCCATCTCATCACCGAAGAGAATTTAATTAGTTGTTGCATGCAACGGTATAATTTCTGATTGCTCGACATAGTAGCTCCCCACCAACATGTGATTATTTGATGGAGGAGATATGAGGTGCAGTCCTGTCATAGTTCAGCTGCTGATGAGGGGAGATACTGCTGGATGGATTTGGTTTTCAGAATTTCAGCTGGGATGCCTTTTTTTGACATTGCTCTCCCAAGAGAGTTGAACACGACGAAGATTATTATCCGTAATTTGGGCTTGTTTTGTAATTTGCACTGGATTCAGCGGCAGAATCGCGGCTTTAAGGTCAATTTGATTTGAGAAAATTCATACATTTGCTGATTGCTTCGGGTTACAACCATATTGAAAGATTTATATCTTATTGGATGAAGTAAGGCTTCTTTTTATTTCCAACGCCATCATGCGAAGCTTCAATATCTTACATGCAATGACGACACGTAACGGCCATGTATTTATACACAAGGTGCTGTTCTGTTGCCTTTGTTTCGTACTTTATTAGCATCAATTCATATTCATGGGCACAGGTTGTTGATTGGTTGACTCTACACTGATTGTATACAGACAGAAAGCCAAGGACAGCGTGTTTCGAAGTGTATTAATATTCAAGCCAACTTTCCCCATCCGATTTGTGTATCTACTGCTGATTTTCTCTTAACACGGGGCCCCCATTAATACCAGCTCTTGACAAATCCGCAAAGACTTCCAGCTTTTAAATAATGCAGCCCGATCTCAGCATGCAGAGCATCTACGTCTTAAATAATTCAACTATCAAAGAGTGGAGCCGTTTCGATTGTGATTCCCGTGCGATCCCGCGTCAGCCGAGACTCCCAAGACAATAATAAGGCCGGCCACTAGTAACTGATACAAAAATCCATATACACATCGGTTTAAGCGTGTGTTTTCATTCGCAATAACGGCAACCCTCAATCGATTTAATTCATCATCTCCAAGTGACTGTACGAGAAACATAATTTCCTAACTTCCAATTAAAGGGTGGTGTTAGGGTTTTGGGGGGTAATAGGGTTGCTTAATTGAACTATCTCCCCTGAAGTGCTCATGAACCGTAATTGTTTGGCTTAAAATTGAACTGAGATGGGGCTGTGGTGTGACACTGGCCTAGCAAACTATATCAAATTTAGATGTCGAACTTTATTGTGTAGACAAGTTATAGGTGTCAGAAAACCTCAATGTATAGTTTTGCTGAATTGCGCTATTCTTGAGAATTGTTGTGTAATCCAGTCTTACAAAATTGGGGCCGAGGTTGACTTTACCACGGAGGTTTTTTGTGTGTTCAGGATGTACCTGTAATGCACGATGTAACCTGCAGATCATTGGGTGTTGTACTAAGATCATTTTACCCAAACACTACGTTGACAGGGCATTGACATTGAATTGCAGAAGATGGCTATTCGCTTGGTACAAAAAATGCCGCTGAGATACATTTATGTAGCCCTTGATCATTTTGAGGTTCAAAAACAAAAACAAAATAAAAAAAAGACATCCTCAGTTCGTGAAAGTTTAAGATTTTATGTTAATCAGATTGAGAACACAAATTAATTCACATAATATTTCCCATTTGCATCTGTACATCAATTTCGGAATGGGTTCCGAAATCATAAAAGGCATTGTTTCCCGTTGGTTTCTGAAGACAGTTAAAAACGCACGATCGAAACGTTGATTATTAATTGCAAGCCAACTTCTTTTCAGGGGAACGTTTTTCTTCAGAGAGGAATTAATTACGTGTTGTACAAATACATACGAAAATTTGCTCTTTTTTTATAGGACAGTTCCCCGTCTGAATTCAAACAATATCAGAAAGGAAACCATTTGTCATCAAGTTTATATTAGATATTTCTTTATTCCTAATTTTTCCCAAAAACTGACAATTATTCTGACAAATGCATTTCTGTTGATACATATCTTTCCTTACAGTGTTTACTTTAGAACCTGCAGGAAACAATATTTAAAAGGCAAAATGGCGTGCCTTATCTTCAATCGTTTCTTGAAAATGAAAGTATGGTCACGAAGCTCTTCACCCTGTACCGTAAATAGTACTTGAGATTGAGGCTCACTTGACGGGGCAATCCGTTCGTCATCTTGAGGCTGTTGTCCACGGCTAAAAAAATCACTCCAAATTATTGTTATGCGGCTAGAACAACTCGCAAAGTAGGTCGTGCTGTATTTCTGTTTCACCCTCTCTGCTGCCGTGTGTAGCTTCGGCACTCCGTACTGTGCACATCGAACTCAACCCGGGTTAAAACAGCACCGAGCGAGGTTGAAGACCTTTTAACATGGTACAACGACCTTGGTTTCATTTTTATTTTTTTTCCAGTCAATATTCAATCATTTTTAATCGAGGTATGGATGGAGTTAAATATAGTCGGAATCTATTTGCGATAATGGAATCGGTACTATAATTATTAAGTGTGCCTCGGCCATCCTGCTTTAGTCCTAAAAGCTTGGACTTTGGGACTTTGTACAATACTTGCGACGTGCACAACAGCAATATTATCACATTAATCATTAAAGTGATTTTCATGGACAGCAAACGGGAATCCTGAACGATTCTTACGTCATTCGTGAAGTAGCCTACCTGGCTTTTAGTAAATTAATGATAAACATCTTACGTTGAATCTCTTGATGTGAGGTGTCGTGGATGAGCGGTCTATAGGGCGCTGGACTTAGTTGTGTAATTTACAGATTGTGGGTTCGAATCCTGGTCTGGTCAGTCGCGACACTTCCGTCCCGAACAAGGCACTTTATCATAATTGATTCTCTCCGCCCAGTAGTACAAATGGTACCGGCGATGGACAGGCATCCTTTCCGGGGGATTCTCAGTCGTTTACTGTAAACGAAATCGGATAAAAAAACAGGCTTGGGACAGAAGTTTTACTTTTGCTTTTGTTGAATTCTCGGAGTGTACAGACTCCAAAAAGTGACAAAGATTATATCTTTCTTTCTTCCTTTTTTTTATTATTGTCTTTTTTACCTCTCGGCAAGGAAAATTAAATATGTTGTTGGGAATGTAATACTTAGTAATAAAAAATATGAAAGTAACATAAATTCAACAATAGACGAAGAAAACCCGAGAATTAAACTTGACCTCAGCTTCCGGTTACTGCTAAAAAATAAGAAGTTTGTGCTCACCTCCGATCACAAAACTTATGTAAATGCGGTAAATGCTTGTTTTGGATGCGCGATTAAAATCGCCAGAGGCTGTAATAAATTGCAAAGCGAAGCCTTTTGATTGCAGTCTATGGTTGTTGAGGCGTCAGCGTCCTCTATAAACTGCGTCAAGCGTTAATTTTACGCCCGTGTGACCATCGCGAATCCGCGCGTAAGGGGTTTCTAAAAAGTTAAGATCAAAATAAGCATCCTTGTCCCAGTGTTTTAATTTTGTTTTGAATAATAATTAACACATTATTTGTGTATATTATAAAAGGTAAAACTAATTGTTTTTTAATTGTTTAGTTAGTACTTTTGTTGTTTAAAACAAAGATTTGATTTTAGAAAAAAAATGTTCTTCAATTAACGTGTTTTCTCGTTCCGATACGCGTGAGACTTGCACATTCTATAGACTCAGGTCTGGGAGGAGCAAAGCTTCTTGATTCAAAGTCAAATCAATATTTTGTTGCAGCACTTCAAGGTTTTTCAAAAACTACCGGTGCAAAGGAATTAGTATTAAGTCTCTCATTCTATGCAAACGGCTTCTTTTGTCTGCCGTTTTGTCTGCACGTGCGGGACTCCCAATCCATTACAGGTTTATCAATCTATGTAAGTATTGTCACTTCACACGTGGGTTTGTAAAATGTAAGAAATCCTCCGGGATACTTTATTGTGTTGATATCCAAGAACGTTGCCAGATCCCCCTCCCCCATGGAGTTAGCACGGTATCAATATCGTTGGGCTGCGTCCTTTGAATGAAAACAATGGAAATGTTCAGCAATCAACAGGACTGAGCCAAATTTCAGAGCTGTTCAAGCAGAAAATATTGCTGAACAATTTTTTGCTTATCAGAAATGAGCAGGATACCAGTCTCGAATTATACATGTGATATGGTATTTTAGCTGGTAAAATTATTCTGGTAAAAGTTTGTTGTACTTATAGCCATTTTTGTGCTTAAGCAGCTCAATGAAATTGGGCCCAGGTGTAATGTTGAGGCCCGTTCGTAAACAATGTGAATCAAAGATTGATTCTAACGTAAAAGTTATGACACAAAGTGGATTGGACGCACTTTCACTCTTCCGGACTCTTTCAACGCGAGTTTGATTTAATCAACTTTTCCTTCAATCTGCATTCGTACATACAGATGTGGTAGTGTTGTTTTACAATCATACATTTTTTTTCAAATGATTATACACTTTTTGAAACAAACTTTACTCTTTTCAACAGTTTCTGAATCAGATCATGTTTTATTTCAAACATGGAGGAAGGAAACAGACAAAGAACTGGTTTACTCGTACTTAGAATTGGGCTTGCTTGTTGAGCAATTGCTGACGACTCATCTGTCGGGTCTGGCAGTTTGTAGGGGCGAGTCATCGCTATGAAGGTTTAGTTGGCAGTTTAGATTCTCACCATTGCTAAAGTCAGTGGCCACGGTAATTTTATTTGGGGGGCAAGCTTAGGAAAGGAAAAAATATTGTTGATATTGAATGAAATCATGCATTGCGATCATTCTGATGTTTGCCCATTTTCTTAGCAGGTGTGAACTTTTAAGAGCACGCACCTTTAAAACAACATCTAGACAAATAAACGGCCCTCGATGGTAATTTAAGACGTGACGACGTGGTGCTATCGGTCATGTCCGACAAGGGGTTGAGTAATGAGGCAGCCTCGTACAGCTACTCTGTGGGTACAACCCAACCCACCATTATGCCAGTTTCATCTGATGTAATTAGACGAAACTAGCATGATGATGAAGCAACTGTCGTGTTGAGTTACGGATTCCCCTCTCCATTGAGACATGCGTCATTGTTCAACATTTTCTTTATATTCTATTAAAATGTATGGAACAGCGACTGAGCGGACTCGTATACATTACTGTTTCGTTACACGGGACTGGACTTCTGGTTCTATCAAGTTCTCGTTGAAGTCATCTTGAGGCACATTATTTTGAAATGCAGAAAGGTTGTGAATGCAACATACTGCATGCAAATCAGGTGTACTCATATGAACTTGTATAGAAGAGTACGCAACACCTAAAACATCGCCACCACATGCAACTTTAGCGTTAATCATGCGCGTTTCAAATTGAACAGAAGGAAATGGTTCCAGACGTCATGATGAACGTCTGTCATGATCTGCTGTAATGCACCGTGCTTGGTGAAAAGCAAGAATTGTGACAGTGAGTAATATCCAGGAGAGATCAATTAGTAAGTTGACATAAAGTCTTACCCCAAAATGACCTGCACCCTTAAAGGAAAATTGTAACACTCGTCAACAAGCTGGGTTTTAAATATGTCGAAAAACCTTTAACTTTAAATTTGAACCAATCAAAGTTGAAACAACTCAGCTTAAAATGTCTTTACAGAAAACTTAAAATAATTGAACAAACTTTCACAAGTCTTCTGTAGGCTATTAATTTTTTTGTATTGATGTTTATTTATTTGTTATCAATGCAGAGTGTCCTATGTCCTTCAAAAAGTCAGCTCCTAGTGTGGCTAACCTTCCCAACGCGTTATTCAATATTGTTTGAAAATTTTATGATGGAATAAGAAGCGCTTTTTTCAAAAGAAAATTTGCATGATCTTTTTTTGCAACACGGATAAGTGTCTGCTGGTACTTTTCGTTGATATTATGTTCATACTCCTCAATTGTAAAAAAAAATATTAAAACAATGACCTGGATAGGAAATTTGGACCTCGCTCTATTTTGAATCACTGTAAACAATCAGCAAAGCTCACAATTCTAATCATCCGGACAGACATTTTGGTTCCAAGGCGCTGATCTTTTACGTCCCCGTTTCGTGGCCTGGCTTCATATCTCGTTGATCTCACTTGACCGTCTAATTCGCTCGACCTGCGATATCCACAAGTCGCCTTGGGGATTGGCTCGGTAGCTGATGCTCTTTTTTAATCTAGAGCCTGGCAAGTGTTCATGTTAATATTTTGAAAATTACTTTTGATATCGAAACGGCGCACTGAATGGCACGTTGTTTTTTCTTTCAAAACCTATCATACCACAGTTTCCCTCCGATGATATAGATAAGACATTTTTCTTAGATTTTTTTCGAATGCAGAATTTGGTTTGAGAGACTTGAAAAATGAAGTCAAAGTTAATAAATAATGGTAAAACCGTTTCATTGTATAACTTTCTCTTGAATATCAGCAGTGATTTCAATGTGATTTCACTGTCAAAGCTCCAGTTATGGACTTATACTTTAGTTTTCAGTAAACGATGAAAGTTTGTCTTTACAGTAAACAAAAATGTGCACTCCCTGCATGATTTGAGATATAAACAAATTATTGTACATCACCTGAGGTATAAAGTATACGATCAAACATGATTATCGTTTTTGGTAACTCTTTGATAACTATAGGCCTATACGTGTGATTTCACACGCTGGTTGGAGAATTTCTTTTGTTAACATAAGGAAACAATTTGTTTCGATCCACTGAACAACTGTAGACGATTGCCTTAAAAAAAATGGTTTGTTTTATTATTAAACGTTCAAATTGTACATCCACAATGCGTTGTTAATTATAGTATCCGTGACATAATTTAATAAAAAGTACGGAGCCTGATACAAGTGTTTGTTCAAACCACGATAATTCTTGTCAGTGTCCTTTCTAAAAGAGGCGCAAAAGCAAGCAATGTATAGACATTATGTCTGCAATAACACTAGGCCGAGCAATTATACCAATCAGACTTTGAGGTGAACATGTTTTATGATTGGGTTGATATACTTCAGTAAATGAGCCAATTTGCATCCAGGGTTCCTTTGTATACCGAATTCATTATGGATGCCTTCCAAGCTTTGTCTCCTGTCTGCCACTGTAGCCATTACGTGAGTACCACATATAGCATTGAGGAAAACAAATCGTACACTCATGGATGCCATAATGGGTCCCGGTCGGCACGTTAATCATAAGGCGATATCAAAGACCTCCGTAACTGAATTCCCTTTCTTTTGTGAGCCATTGTGAATCAAGTTTATCGACTAATCACCATAATGTCCTTTTCGTTCGTAAATACATATATTTACAAGTAGTGAAGCAATTTGAAGTCGTGTGTAATTTTTTTTTTTTTTTTTAGGTGGCAGGTTATGATCTGTGGCAAGTTTGAATAACTTGTACGCTTGTTTTACTGCTCGGAGATGCAACTTTACACCAACAGCACACACAACTTTTGTGTTCTCCCCGGCCTATCCTTTTTCGAAAGCAAGGCTTAGGCTACGACTCCGGCTGACTGACATAACCCAAGCCGAAGCCAATGCCATTGATAGTAACTTCTTGTCATTTGCTTGGATTTTACATTATTACTGTACTTTTAAGTATTCGTTTATTTAGTTCAGGTGTTATAATCAAACGTTGAGCAGTCTTTATTTCAAACCATGATTGCCTTTTGAGGCGGATTCTGCGCTAGATAAGATCCGTTTGTATTATTTATTTATTACTACCAAGGCCTTGGTTGAAAATAAACATTAAGGCTTTCAAACCGAAGCCACCATGCGAAGTAAACTTGTGAACAGTATAAAGCATTACACGCGTGAACAAACACCTTTGTATTAGGGCAATAAGACACTAGAAGACACGGGAGCTGTATTTGAGCAAATACGGGTATCTCTGCCCGGCCAGGTGGGGAGGTGGGAGGGGGGTTGGGCAGGGGGCGGTGCGGCTGCATAATTATTACGGGTTGGTGTTGCTTTGGGGGAAAGGAATATTGGGTATGCTTTGGGGGTGATAAAGACAAATCTGTGGTATAAACCTAATTACTCCGACAGGCATAGCGTGTAATCATATCAATATAGTTTTACCATCTGGTCCTTGCTCTATGGTTTTACGAAAGCACAGACAATCATCAATAGAATAATTACACAAAAATAAGTCAATTGTGTGAATAATATTAAATTAGACAAGTCAAAGATTAGAAACAAGTTACGAAATGGAAACAAAGAAGTAAATAGCAGAAAGTTAAGGAAAGCAGTCAGTGCGCAGGGGTCCGAAAAGTGCTTCCTTTCATTTGCTGCGTATGCATGACCGTCGCGGTTATGCATAACTAATGAGCTCGGAGGACACGTTTTCAAAAATTCATTTCGGGAAAATAAACCCTTGTAGTAAAACGAAAACATCAAATAACAAAGCAATAATAATTCATTGTACCTAAAAAAAAGTTATGACCTAATTTGTTTGTGTTCAAAATAAAGAAATATAAGAACAAGAACATTAGCTTCTGTGTGCAGAAATAAGGGTCCGCGGAAAAGTCATTTTTTAAATAGTTTACGAAATTGTGCAGAAGAAATTTACCAATGGAATGTTCGTTACACTATTGATGTAGTTTTTTGCTGTATTAATTATTTCTAAGGAAACTCAAAACAGTCAAGTTCACTTAAAGAATCCGTCTTCTTCAGCGTAAAGCCCGGTTCATACCTCATCCTGCGAATGCTTCGTGCGAAGCGAATTTTCTTGCGTCACAATTGAAAGGGCAGCGCGTACCGATTATTGCGGCACCAAAATTCGCTTTGCATTCGCATTCGCAGGAAGTATGAACCGGGCTTAACCGTTCAGAATTGAAATGTCCGCCAAAAAAAGCCATGGCTCGCTTGTAAAATGGGAGCCTAAACGTGATTGGTCAAACTGTGGACCAACCTCACTGTACTTTCTTGCCTGTGCAACCAATCAGCTGCTGCGTAAGGAAACGCTAGGCAAAATGGACATGTCTGGTTCCTTACTTAATACGTAAAACTGAATGCGGTGTCGGGTAAACATTGAGGTGCCTGACTATTTAGTGAGAAGACTCACGCGTTGTATTAAATCATTTCATCGTTGTTTGTAACCAAAGGTTCTGTTAGTTTTTCTTGATTACTAATACTAGGGGGAAACCAACATTGTTAACATTAACATTTGGTCTTACAAACTTTTCAATTTGGCTTCCTCGCATTTGGCTTTCCAAATGTTTGGTGCATTATTTGTCTAAAGTAGGCCTACCACCCAAGGCCAAGCCCATTAAAAATAATAATAATAAACCTATTTCTAAGCATTATTCCATTCCGCCGATGCTAAAAGTAGATAATCGCCATGGCTTATACTTTTATTTTAGATGCACTATTGCCTTTTAGTACCACCATCACTAGCTCCATCCTACATTTTTTTTAATTTAATTTTATTTTACACTTCTTGTGAGGGTTGGTCAGTTCATTGATTTAATAATTGTTTACCACCATATTATGACAACACTTTCACTTTTTTTATTTTTTATTGAACGATTTATTTATTTTAAGTTCCTTCTTTCAGCTGCATGAATTTCTCACACAATTACCCACATTTTCATGTACACTACTTGGACCACAATGGTCCCCGAAGTTCGAATGCGTGCGAGACTTGCACAGTCTATTGAAAATGAATTTTAAAATCCAACAGGAAGCGAATTAAACAAAGTATTGTTTATTAAGCTTTTTTTATTCATTAGAAAACATTATAAATCAGACCGTAAAAAGTTACGAGAGATCGTCACCGTGGCGTAGAGATGTATGATGTACCATGGAGGTAGCAATGTACATAGCGAATAGACGTTGATAATCCGGTCAGTAGTAACAGACGGAGGACAAATTAATCATCACATTCACGGAAACTGTCCGTAGATACAGATTCACGAGGCAGGGGATACTGCCAGACAGGGTTGATGGACAAATACAGCATGAAACACGGGTGTAGGGCCAATCGCGGAAAATTGACAAACACGGTTGTTTTTTCTTGTTATTAGGCCTAAAGCCAAACCTATTGAAAATGAATTTAAAAATCAAACAGGCAAGCGTATTAAACAAAGTATTGTTTATTAAGCTTTTTTTTATTTTATAGAAAACTTCAGAAATCAGACTGTAAAAAGTTACAAGATCGTCACCGTAGCGTAGAGCCTATGTATGATGTACATATAGCGGCAGCAGATGGAGGACAAAATCATCACATTCACGGCACCTTCTTTACAGTTTTTTCACCCAAATTACATTTTCTCCCTCCTTTTAATCAACAAATATACACAAACCAGCTTACCTCAGCTCTATATAAACACACACATTGATTGTTCACTCATAAAGGCCTAAAATCAACCGTAAACTTTCAACATTTTGTCGCCAAAGCGAAAACAAGATGGCAATAGAGGCACCAAATAGCCAATATTGTGGCCGTTTGCAAAACCACGACTTGAGCTTGCACTCCCACTTAGGCTGCCTGTTTGAAGCCCCGTACGGCGGAAAGCACGCGTTTTCTAAATAACTGACGGAGCCTAAGCTCAAGCCCAAGCCCAAGCCGTGTTTTCGCAAACGCACTGACTGAAGAAGAAGAAGAAGAAGAATATCCAGCACAGGGACAATATCTCTGCCGTTGCACGGGCAGAGATAATAAAGATGACTACCTCATAAATAAGGTTAATATTAAAGCGACGTTCGGGTTCCAGCATGGGAGACCAAATCGACTCCATCCCAGGCACCTTTTGGTCTGGCATGACATCGACACCTCGTGTCACAATCGATGACTATACGTTCCCTCTACGTCTGTTCAAAACAATCCTCTCAAATTTACGCCAAGTTTCAAGCTGTAAGCGAACAGACTGGTAAACATCCAGAGCCAACAGTTCAACAAATTTATACAAAGTTTTCTCCATTTGAATTATCAAGATTTATGAGTTGGACAATCAGAAACAATTCACCATGGATCGAACCTCATCTCAACAAATAAAACAGAGATAATTTGAAATGTGTTGGAGACGTTCCTCCTGTTCTGTTCTCGTGTTTTCGGTACACTGATCCAAACCTTTAATGAGGTTTTATATCGTTTCTTAATCCTGACCATTCATTGTCGTTCCCATAACACCTGGTTCATAACCAGTTTCAATCTATTATCATTCCTGAAGTTCATTCATTAATCTTCAGTATTCATATTTTTTGCTTACTTTATACTACTTCCATACCAATTCCCTCCCCCAACTAAAGATCACTCGGACACACCAGTGGCGTAAAAATAATCATGATACGAGAGTCTCTATAGGAAAAAACCCACCCACACTTTCCTGCTGGACTGAAAAACCTACAAATCCACTGCTTGTCTCGAACATGCAGCAAATTGTCCTCGATTTCATGGACTTGTGGATTTACGTGGGCGATTTCTTTTCCTCCGAAGTCAAGTGTGGTAATGATTGACATTTAAAATATATTTATTGTCACGTATGTATTGCAAGGCATTTTCCCGTTGCGCTCATCATTTTGTGTTTTTCTTGTGGCCGTTCTTGGAGCTTCGTCCATTTATAGATGAATAAAAGGCAGCAAACATTTACCCTTCAAACTATGGTTGTGCATGACATACCGTAATTTAATGGAGCCCCTTCGGCTACCTAAGTACACCCGCTAAGCCATTCAACCGCTGCAGTTGGCTTCAACACACATCAGTAATGTTTGTAGGATTTGTTAAGGTAAGACAAATGTATTAAATGTAGGTGGCAGAATATTTATGGCTTCCAGAATGTAGTTATTACTGCGTCAGTTTCGTCCCAAGTTTATTTTATTATAATACTAAAAGCATAACACATAGCACTGAGCTGACACCGAGTACTGCTGACACCACTCAAGTAAAAACAATATCGACAATGAAGCGTTAGTTGACGTCTAATAATATCAAGATGCACGAACAAGAACCGAGACGACAACAACAACAACAATAACAACAACACATCTTGAAAAAGTTATAGACGAAATGACGTACACAAGAAATAACAAAAACATTATATTTTGCATGTCTCATGTCCCATTAATTTTCTCAAAGAGATTCCAGATGTCGACAATTTGTTCATATGAAGTTGAAATTACACTACGTGCAAAACTCTTCATTTGGATATTCTTTATGATGGACTGTACTTCTTTTCGCCATCGGGTCTTCTGTAACTAAATGGGCTACCCCCGCCCCCTTCCCTTAAGTGTTTGTGGGAGTAATGACCTCCCTGTTCACCCATGAATATGCAAACTACACAATCACCCTCCAAACTGCCCCCACCCATCCCTTCACCTCGGGCCACAAGCCCCCAAATATTTTGCATTAATGTCGAGTTTTAAAAAGGACAATGATCATTTTCGTTGAGCCAGTGTGATGAAGTCTTTTTTTCTCATTGGTGATGATTTTGAACTTAATGTGGCATGTGATTGACTGTTAAGTTTTAGCTTTGGTGTAATGGGTATAATCCATCATTTCGTTCTGTATATTAAGAGATTAAATGAATCGTTTGTTTGGAAGAAAGATAACTGATGTGGCATTCCTTACGTTTAGACAATGTGGATCGACAGGACGATGAATTTCTCTGTTAGCAAACATAAAGTTGACTTGAACTTGACGAGTATTTGCTGTATGTGCCTGCCATTGCTAATGATACTAGTGCTGCTGTAGCAATGTGTACATACATATTGAAGCACGTCATGTGTACATACGCACGATCTAAAAAACTGTGGGCAGATTTCTTCTTTCATGCCACCATTATATTAAATAATGACTTCCCCTTTCTTTCAAATTGTTTAAAAGACAGGTGTTTTTATTGTCCCACGTGATGGAGGGGCCGTCCTCCCTAGTTTGGCAATAATTTGTCCACTTCCTTGCTCTCTCAATGTGGTTGACGTTCAAACCTTCCGGCTCCTTTTCCCAAAATAAACAAATAATTGAAATTGTGTGTACTTTAGCTGAACGTTTTGATTGAACGGCGTTAACATCAAGGATATTTTCCTTCTGCTATTTTTTTGTGATGGCGGCCAGCAAGCTGAAGCTTCTGGGGGCATTCATGTGGCTGTTCAGGTATCGAAATATTAGATTGCATCTCTCTTCAGAAATGGAGTGAAATGTCTATTTTGAAACTCAATTCCATTAGCTGATCAGACCAGCATGTATAGATGAGTGTTCTTGAATCTAGTAGGGGGACTCTTCATCAGCTACTGTACTACCCTGGGCTTTTCATGTGATTTGAAAACTTGCCCGGGGTGTCTGATTCAAGATTTCTTGAGACGACATTGCCCAGTGGGACTCTGACTTCAAGACAGATTTACTCACAACTATACACCGGCGACCGTTCACATCATTAAGTGAGTGGTATCCGAAATGAAGGTGGATGACTAGCGTCTGGGGTTTGATTCATCGTACCATAGAGAAAGAAGCTCGTACCGTCATCTATAAACCTTATTTTATACACAGAACAGCCGTTGACAAAATGCAAGTTTGCGAGCTTTGCATTGCGACTACACTCACATGTATAACGGTATACCTGTAAATCTAGCCGGTAAATTCGGCAATCAGTTCCCGGCCACGCGATGCTGATCGATTCCTCCTGTACTCATAAGAACCCGGCCTCGTAACTTGAGCCAACGAGACTCGGAAGATATCCCCTCAAATTGCCATCTCCAGCTCCAATGTAGAAGTCTAGACGCGTGTCCCAGGGTTCCCTCCCCAACTTTAAACAAAATCCCAAACGAGCTGTAATTCTAATGGAAAACGACCGAAGAATTGATAATTCTAAGGCTGAAACTCATGCTTCACTGTCGGTATGGATTTTGGAGGGTACGAGCTCGCTTCTCTTTTACCGGGGTATCATTTCAACTATCAGGTACACAACCAATCCATTATTAAACACATGTTACAGGAATCGGCGGGCGCCGAACAAATTTGGGTTTGATTTCTTAGATATTCCATGGGTGTGTGCCTCGTGAAGATTTATCCCTGCACGCAGCAAGGCTGTTATTTGATTTCCTGTGTGTGCATTTTTTTGAAGTTGTCGTCGTGCGCTGATGTCATCTTATAGTCAGCATTAACCTGCTCCAGTGAGATATAAGGCTTTTCTTGTTGCCATTGTCTGTGATTTTGCTGGACTATTTTATACCTTTTTTTTGTTGCTTAGGCCTTACACATCTGACCAAATGACTCATTTTACAATGACCTTGATGTAAATTACCTTGTAATTCAAAAATGGTTCCTTGCTCGTTATGCAGCGCCAAATAATGAGCCGTCTAATGAATACAAGGGGAGCTGATAGTAAATTCCAACCTAGGTAGGTTTCTGAGCCTTTATTGGTTGCGTTGGCCATTTTGCAATGAAAGAAAGACGGGTAAAAAATGTCAGTCCTTGCTGAAGAGAGGCCAGCGTTTTGCCCTTTTTGATCTGTCACGTGGTTACTCTGTACAAGAATCTCCTTTGACGTCATTATATTAAAATAAATTAACATTCATCACTATGGCTGAAGGCTAAATATCTTATAGTAAGGGGGTCCTTTTGTTAAAAAATAGGGTCAGATGTTTTCTAACAAGATCTTAAACTAGTTTTGGAATCCTTTAGAAGGCCATCAGCCCTTCAGATTTTCCTGTTTGCCCACCCCCCACCCCCCCCGTCACCCAACCCCACCCTGGCGGTCATTTTGAAAGCGGTGGGAAATATCAAATATTACATCGGATAATTTATCAACATGTTAATATTTCAATGTAAAGTTTTTATGTCCGTTTTCAAAAGAAAGAAGTGGAGAAATTTGAATAATAATAATTATGCAGACAAAATCATAAAACCTAGCCGATGTTGAAATGCGCGCGGTAATAATATGCTTGCAGTCGCTTACTAAATAATATTAGTTCGCGAACGAGGCAAAATTATTTCTTGAAAGTACCCGAATGGAATGTTTGTGGCGTCATTAGGGCGTGTCACAGTTCATAATGTTTGCATAAATAATGAGATGTCCATAAGTTCATGTTTCACACGGACACTCTTATTTAGGCTCTATACGAACAAGTGAATTGCTGCCCTATAAAAAAAGGTCCATCCATCTCGTGGCATCCGAGAGTTAATATTTCGTATTTACCTTTACGAAGAGACAAGAATCAGAGTTACGTGGGTGGCCAGCACGAGCCTGAGGTTTATATTTGCACATGATTGACTTAAATGTAAATTTTTACAATATGAATACGAGTCTTACAAATTGGTCCAGAATTCTTGTTTTTTTAACAACGGAACACCGGCAGCGAAATGACATTGTTATTTTGTTGCAGTTTGACGGATGCTCGGGATGAACGGCGAAGAAAGGGGCGTGGGGGCAGGCGTGGGAAAGGTCAGATGGTTTCCCTCCTTTAACAATAAGACTGATTACTACTAATGGTTGCTACAGTAACGTGTATAAATGCTCATGGGAATTCTGCCAGCACACACACACACACAAATCAGAGTTCCCAATACATGGATCAGTGTATAAACCAAGAGAGCCACAGTTTCGTAGCGTTATTACGACCTCATTATTCCGATCCTCGAACGCTGTACGCAAAAAAATATAGAGCATTGATAATTACATGTAAACACCCATCACGCATGCAGGCTCTTATGGCAGTTTTAGCTCGCCGTAACCTAGACCAATTTGGAAGTCACTGTAAATAGATGCACTGGTCGACATGGCAAGGCCCCGGCAACAAAAGATGGCCTTCAGTTTTACGACCAATTTATTTTTCTTGTGAATATTTTTCTGTCTTTCTTTTTTCATTTTTTATCTATTTTAAAGTTAAAATATACTTTTATGCATCGGACATTCTGATGGATTTATGGCAGTAATGGAACGCCCACGACGTAAAATAATGCTCGCGATTGTGGCAGACCAAATTCTGCTCGTTTTGGTGTGATAGAAAATTGATTTCTAATATTGATCCGAATTATAGAAACGGTGAGCTTTTCTGAGTCGTTTTGATTGATGTAATTGTTTCTGCTTTGAAACCTGACTGTACACACACGGCGTTTTCACGAGCTGATGTGATATCATTGAAGGCGTGCTCTTCGGTTAGTAGAACGGGATTTAATAACAAAGGTAATATTGAAATATTGTTGCTGATGTATTACAAGTAAGATGTCAAATCCACATCCATACAATTAGACACCAACTATTAAACTTATTCTTTCACTATTATTATTATCATTTTTTAGTCAATCAAAACAACGCAAACGTGTAATACAGTACATGCTCGAGAACTTGAGGGAATTTGAGTAATAAAGCAAATGGCAAAGAATTACCGGTAATTAAAATAAAGCAAGGCATGCAAAATGAAGAACAGAAAAAGACAACAGTTGGAAAATGGTATTCGACATATTGTATGTGTTTGTGTGTGCCCTTACACACGCCAACTTACTGGGTACTTTTAACAATAGAACAATAAATAGAACAATAGAACAAGGTTTTCATTGTTCTAGTGGTACCCCACAGAGAATTTATTAAGGAAAGGGAATAATAGAACAACAATGGAATTACCCCGTAACTGCCAATTATGTAAGGGTGTGTGTGGGTAGGTATACACAATCAAACCGGGAACCTATAACAAAAAAGGACAATAGGGTCCCCGTTTGGGGAAAGGTCCCCAGTTGGAGAGTGTTTACAAAACCAATGGGAGCTGTTGCTAAAAAGTTAAAGCAAACTAAAGAGAGAAAAAGGAGGTCCCTGATTGCAGGAGTTTGCACACTTTTGTGATTGGCCGTCGCTAATGATGAACAAAGTATTGAAAAAGCATGAAAAGTAAACCAAACTATTACGAATGATATGATAATAGATTCCGACAGTTCTACAGTGATGCACACGCACACACCACCGTAATAATTGTCAAGGACTCCCTCTTTGTTATCCCACTGTTTGGCTTAGGTTTTTTTGCGTTGTCCAGATTGGTTTTGTACACAAAATCGAAGTGAGATCGTCCTCGATAATGTCAAGACCCCCATCACCCGAACTCAAAACTGAGTCCTCGGGTTCAGCCGGTAGACACAAACACACACACACGTTTGTTAATCCCGCTTACCGAGGACTTCTCTTTGTTCTCCCATTGTTTGGACATAGGTTTTTTTAGCGACGTCCCCATTGGTTTTGTACACGAAAACGAAGCGAGGACGTCCTCGCTCTGTCAAACACCCGGATCCCTTTTGTTAAAGTCCTCGGTTTAAATGGATAGACACGCTCACACACACGTTTGTGAATCCCGTAATCCCGTAAATCGAGGACTTCTCTTTGTTCTCCCATTGTTTGGAAACAAATGGGAGCTGTTGCTAAAAAGTTAAAGCAAACTAAAGAGAGAAAAGGGAGGTCCCTGATTGCAGGAGTTTGCACACTTTTGTGATTGGCCGTCGCTAATGATGAACAAATTATTGAAAAAGCATGAAAAGTAAACCAAACTATTACGATTAATATAATAATAGATTCCGACAGTTCTACAGTGATGCACACGCACACACCACCGTAATAATTGTCGAGGACTCCCTTTTTGTTATCCCACTGTTCGGCTTAGGTTTTTTTAGCGACGTCCCCATTGGGTTTGTACACGAAAGCGAAGTGAGGACGTCCTCGCTCTGTCAAACACCCGGATCCCTTTTGTTAAAGTCCTCGGTTTCAACGGGTAAACACGCTCACTTGCATTCACTCTGTGGATATTCCTTTGTTCTGTACACTTTTGAAAAATCATATTCTTCAACACTGTAAAAAACACTGCGTGTACTTATTTAAGTCCACATAGTGTTTCAAGTCCCTACATTATGTGGACCTCTTTTGTTCTCAGGTCCACACTTCGTGTAGCGTTAAAACACCAACAAAAGTATTCACCTGCTATCGGGAATCCCCTATTGTACCTCTTTTGTTTGTACTTAACCTTTTGGCAACATCTCTCACACAAACTTCCCAACTGGGGACCTTCACCCAACCGGGGACCCTATTGTCCCCTGTTGTTATAGGTCACCAGTTTGAATATGTATGTATACACACATACACAACTGGGGGAAACGTAAATGTAATGTTATTAATTATCAGTGTAACTTCAGCAATGTTTATAATTTTTATTAGTGTCAGTCTAGGTCAAAGGTCATGTTAATAGTCAAATAAAACAACTTTTGTATCGACTTAGCTGATTTAGCTGCAGAATCGCAATGTAAGCACACACAAAATGGCACAACACTACCCTTTCAATGCATAAACAATTATCAGCTGGTTCTTAGAAAACGTTATCACATTGATTACATTTTCACACAGGTTGGTTGCATGAATTGTTTTTACTTGAAACTAAAGGCGTTGGACCACAGTACTCTTCACATCAGTGATGTATGTTCCCCTTTATATGACAAAGCACGCAGGCGATAATGTTGGTGAATTCTTGTTCGATTAATAGTTATGCCAACGTCCTGTAGGCTTGTACCTTCGTATTAAAATGTCGACACTAGTACAGAGAGTCACTCTGAAAACTCCCGGGTCCAAATTGACCCTGATTGGTATCGGTATGACATTTTCATCAGTGAGCTTTCTCACATTGTAACTCATCAAATTGTTTGTCTATAACATGTACGGTGTCCTTTAAAGCTGTTTGAATCCCTTATTAAACACCGACAGAACGGTGTCACAATACTGCCGTCGTTCACCCTGTTGACACCTCTCTCGCAGTCTACATCGACCCTCTGTCCTTCGCTCTCACGATCCCCTCGTATAGACAGCATCATCGGTGAAGCTATACTGTTTTATAATTGTACCCATGAAATGTTTCAAAAAAATGAATAAATGATGACTGTTCTTCTCGGAGAAAGGGCAGTTGACATGAACTGTCTAACGGAGCAAGTCCAGTGGCCTATATCCAGGGTGTCATTTCTCGATGACTTATTTATGGGGCTATCGCCAGTGTACTATCATTACGTTATCATCATCATCATGAAAAGGCAACGTCAAGGTAGGGGCTGCAAATGAGTTGTCCGATGTTGCCGGTTTTGCAACGTTCTTGTTGTTTTGGTATGTAATGTAAAAAATCTAAAGGTCTATCATATGGGACAATTTAAGGCAATTTAAGATAGCAGAATGCAAAATGACCACTTCGGTTGTTTAGGGTAATCTTTGCTGTAATCTTCTTCCTGTACCCCGAAGAAAATGATGTGAAAATCGAAAAGTTATTGGAGATTGCCTAAAACTGATAGTCTGTCTTTGGCCTCGTGTGACATTAACCAAACGATTTTCATTATGTATCGTATGTTCCTGTCAGTCAAACTTGACCGTCATGGTGTGTTCGAGGCTGTGTTCATACATTCTCAACATGGCATTCACCGCCGTTTCTGCTACTGTTCGGTCCAGTGTGTTGGATACTTTTTCATTTCTTCATCTTCATCTTGAAACGGATTGCTCCATTTCACTCGGTTCCTTGTTGACACCCTGCCGATCCTGTCCTCAAGTTATCACTCCGAAATCTATAATTCCTCTTTGCATGGTCAAAATGAAAACAAAGTTCCCCTCGATAAGGTACAATCGTTATTGGGTAATAACTTTATTTCCCGTGGTATCTCTGCTTGAAAAAACACCTGACAAATATATGACACATCAGTACCGTCAACTGTGAAAGAAGAAATATAAAGGCCTATATTAAGGAAACTGGAGTTCTAACTCCGTTTAATCATGGCCTTATGTAGATGAGCGCATCGGAGACGAGTTCTGGTGGCTGTGTCATCGGAGTGTGGGTTCGAATCACGACCCTTTTGTCCTTGGGCAAGACACTAACTACATTTACTTCGCATGACCCAGACGTGTATGAACTGCAAGGGTAGAGATTTTTGAAGTGGAAGGGTTAGTAAAATGTATGCCCATTTTTGCTTGCCGTTGATGAGATGAGATGATTTTAGGAATGCTTGAGATCCAAACGTACTAGGAACAGTGACTATATGTTTGTGTTTATTGTCTCCATGTTGGTAATTTGTCTGCCTAGGCTGTCTTCTACAAGGCTCGGCTAAATCTGACAGCCTCAAACTCCGTTTAATCATGGTCTACATTATTTTCCCTTCTCTTGCCGTCCTTTAATCTTTCATCTTATCTGTTTAATTGAACATAATGCGCTTTGACACTATAGTTTAAGAGCACCTGAGTCCAATGTTTATGTTTCGTGTTTGTGTTTATATGGCAGTCAGTATGAACCCAAACGTATCTTTGGTGAAGTTAAGTACCCCCTCCCCACCCAACCCTGACCAATGCCACTTGTATCACTCTCACCACGGATACATAAAAGTACTTTCGAGTAACTCAACCCATTCTGCTTCATCAAGAGCATCGGCAGATCATCCTCACTCCCCCTATACAAACCCTCCTCCTCGTAATCGTCATGACGGCTCCCTGGGCATTCTTCAACGAAACCAACTGTCCGATCGATAGAGCGTTGTCATGTCGTATTTATATCAGGGAGCTAGGCCTATAGCATGGCTGCAGTTCAGGCATCGAGAGTTAGAGAGAGAGGGGGAACGAGGGCAATCATTGATACAGATGGAATGAGAGTTTACCCGCAGACACACAGAGTGCAAATTAGTCACAAGAGTGATCTTGTGTGTGCCCCCCGGGCCGAATGGGTTCAACCGGGCTCGAAACACATTAATGTCAATCTGTGTGGACCAAACACTAAACCTTGAGGTGACTCTATATAGACATGTTGTTTGAAATCTTTTAAAATATGAGCGGAAATCCGAACTGAAAGCACGCTCGTTTGTTACGAAGTTATAATTTAAATGTAGTAATCCACCGATTGTCCAATTTGATATTGATATCCAATGTAAATTGATCAACCTGAATACATCATTGCAACTAATCAATCCATGTCACGTGAAAAAACTTAACATCTGCAGTCACACCATCATTCCAGTGGTGATTCTGTATCCAAGAAAATTTCAGCTTTTTCAACTAGTCGATTTTATCTACAATACTACCTGGCCAACTTCAAAAGTTTTTAGGTTAGCATTGGTATTTGACCGGACTTTATTTTGGACAACGCTGCTTTAAATGTAAATGTATTCTTCGTTTTACGCTCGATGTAATAAAGTGGGGTTTTTTAATGTTTGCAACTCCTACCATAATCAACACAATTAACATTTAATCAAATTGAATGTCCTTCTAATATCATTTTTTGTTTATGTTTGCCAAGATTAATGAAACCTTCGAAAAAAACCAATAATAACAGAAATATGCAATAGAACAATTAAATATATCGCGGGCTCTCCATTCAAACGTATCCCATTTTGAATCACAAAAATGTCTCCGTTCTCTATAGATCAATGGAATTTCTCTTTCAGCTTATTCCTCCCCCTCTCTCTCTCTCTCCCTCTCCTTTTCGGAGGCAGCATGTCATCTTCCTCCCACTATTCTACCCTATTATAATCCTCAGTAAGACAACCCTCGGCATCACAACCATAAAAGACACAGCCTCCATTCACAGCGGATCTTTTGCACACACATTTTTGTTATGTTGTTCATTTTGCCCGTCCGTAAATTATAAGACGTGTTTGTTTACTTCCTATACAATTGTATTTCTTTATATCGGTGTAAGATGTCTCGAAGTATCCTCAGGTTCTTAGGTGACGAGAGAGCACTGTTTCCATTGTTTAGCTCAATGTAGCCTCCGTGCCATTACACCACGGCCCTTTGGCGAAGTGAGGGCATTGTAATTACGTGCAGGCCTCGCGGGTCGCCATTTTAATTTGTAGCGAGGGGCTCGTGTTACACAGAGTTGCCATCAGGTGGCTATCAAAAGTACTAAACCTCCCTCAATATTTCTTTATTAATAACCCGAACCAGGGGCTCGTTGATATCTATGGCTGTGTGACCTCGGCAATATTTTTTTGGAGGGGAGCAGAGATCGCATTTTATGTGTCATGCTAACTCGTCTGCATGCACGATGTGTAGTTTGCTTGTTGCATCATACACCAACTCTTTAAAAAAAACTGTTCATCAATGAAAATGCTGTGTTCAGTGATTTAAATGTGCAAAGGCGAGCAGGAAATGTCGCTTTCAATCATATTTGCAGTTGAGTGTTTCTCAAAAGCAAAGGCAGAATTTCTGATTTTTTAAAATTAGTTCCTATCAGACAGATACTCGATATTAAAGGAGACTTTGTTTCGACGTATTGAAATGCTCAGCTGTGCTCCGTGCCTGAGACAAGATTAAACTCTCGGCCAGGTCACGGTAATTGAAAAAACCCAGATGTCAGGTAAGGTGTCAAATCTGTTGGGGTTAGACAGACCCAAAGATGCAAACACTGGCCGAACCGCCAAAAAGCACATAAAGCTGGCACAGTTTACAGTTATAATTTTGAAGCAACTGCGTGGGCAGACGCACCAATCTTCAAAGGTGCGGGAGGGGAATTCTCAGAGTTTGCCAGGCAAGGGTAGGCCTACAAAGGAAGACATCATATTAGGATCGTGACGTGACACACAATTGTGATTTTTCATCTTCAGACTCTGTCGTGGGTGTTTTTGATGAAGGAGGAATCAACCAATTAAGGAAGGGACAGTGAACTTAAACACATCAGGGGTCATGTTGCAGTTTCATTTTGGTCTCGCAAGGTGCACTTTGAGCTGTCATTTTCAATGAGATTGTTTACTGGCAATTTTAAATTAAAACTCAAACCATAGCTCCACTGAAGAAAACATGTTTTCCATGGTCTAAAAATGGTATGGGAATCATGCACCAGACTAACAAAAATGTAGGTAAAAAAGTGGGGATCGGGTTGGTGTAGAGTTGAGATATATTACCTTACGCGTGTGTTTATCCCCGCTTAATGTAGCCCGAAGCCTTTTCATATTGTATACCAAAACGTAGGACCGGTGTGTGGTAGAAGATGCTGTTTCCCGGAGATTCTGTGTCTACCCCCCCCCCCCAATACGGCGAATGTCCCTAAAAAGATCCACAAGTACACTAATATTAAGGCCGTGTTTGAATTGGCGGCTATAGGCTAAGGCTAGGCTATGGCTATGTGTAAGGGTGTTTACAAAGACACATTCCAGTGAACAAACACAATGACGGGGTGATCCAACACTACGTTCATTACGTAACATAATGATGACATTTAACCTCTATTTAAAGTGCAGCCCTTAATGTAAGATGGGGTTTACGTATCGGGCTGGGTTACAATAAGGCCAGTGGTAACCTAAATGGACAAGATCCCCATATAGCCAGGTATTATGGCATACATAAGGAACGGCCGAAACCAGACAGCCTTACAAATTTGGAGATCATCATTTTGACATTGCTTTGAATTCACACGGGCCACTGATCCTCCAGCCACCAACCACCAGCCACCAGCCACCAACCAAACGGCGTTCTTGCCAAGCTTAACAGGGAAGTCCAAAACTATAGCAATCTTAACCCTTGTAAATAAGTCAGTGGAGGCTATGTTTGCTTCAGAGATCACCACCAGCCACTTGGCTGATGGAGTCCTCATGCCACCAGCCACCAGCCACCAGCCACATTATGCCGAGCCAATTACAGCACAGTTGCACCCAGAGCCTGATGTACCTACATTGTAAAAAGAGAAGTCTATATATTAAGTTGTTCTTCTTAAATTCGACAGTGTGCAGCAGGTGCTGGCAGCTTTACCAACACACACCCTGTATCACAGTCAGGCTGTATACGGTCAACCGTTAGCAAGTTGACGGGGAGGGTGTCATCAGTGATCCCTGTAATCGTTCTTTTCTCGCTTTCAAGCCTAGCCGTCTAAACGGGATCGATGCTACGTTTGGCATATCTCAATTTCGGGTTCATCCCACGATCGATCTGAGGGTTGAAGTTTAGCATTACGCTGTGTGACTGAGTGTGTGGGCGGGTGGACATGGGAGTTTGTTCGTTAGAGTATAGGCGCTCGTCTACAGGATCCTTGTTTCAAACTCGGCTGCTGTTACAGGTCTCAGAAAAAAAATCTTCCCGGCTTCCTCGATTTGAGTCGATAAAGTGATATTCCTTCCCTTGATTGAGGTAAAGTTACATTGAAATTTCATCAGAATAAAAACTCAAACCTGTTCACCTCAAACAAGTAAGATCATCGTTCTTGAATAAGATTACGGTAGTAAATATTTTCTGTAAACTTGGTTGGTGTTTTTTCCTAATGTGGAACGGACAATTTACTTTATTTTGTCAAATTCCAGCAACAGTAAATGAAATAAGCAAAGGTTAACTGATGATTACTCTTCGACTCATCTCCCTTTCATCTCCGCAATTTCATATGAAACATTAATCTTTTGACAACATCAATTATTTATAGTATTGAAAGCCACAGGGGGATAAACAATGTGCACCCCACAACACCCAACAAGATTTTGTTAAATCAAAAGAAAAGAACGGAAGAGCCACAACACAACTTACAATAAAATCGCCTAATAGTCCTATACCCCCAATCTCTTAAGCCAAGGAAACATACATCAATAGCCGTCGTGTTTGTTTGAACGTATCGAAGTCTTTTGAAGAAAACAATTAATCCGACGGCGGTTCCTCGAAAACATCTTCCTCTTTTCATTGCATCTGTGTGGGCGTAAACTGTTTGGAACCATTATACCCACTTTGTTATACCACCCCCCCCCCCTCTCTCTCTCCTTTCCTCACCCCAACTGTCTTGTTTGATTCATCAAAATGTGATGTATGTAACTCCTTGCACCGTGGGAGAAAGACAAACAAGCTTGTCATTCACGGTAACATTTGCCCTCGACAAATCCGAACCCGCTGGGATTACAATAGCGGTGTGCTCGCCTTTTTCAACCCCGCGTATCAATTTCTAGTCTTTTGAATTGCTCAACGAGCATCTTCATTTCCTCCCCTCTGCTTTATTGGGAGTGGGGGTGAAACTGGGACGAGTTTTTTATTCGCTCGACTTGAGTTTCAATCTATTACTCTATTGTCACCGATAAGATATATATCTTGAAGACGTTTCTATCAGATCTGTGATACCAGTATTTTACGAATGAGATTAAGATTGTGTAAAACATTAATGTAATTTATTTTTCGTATTTTAGTTAATGGATTGGTTACTTCAAATCGGCTTTTTTCAGGCAACCGGTATGTGTAATAAAGATGCCTCATCAATATAACTATTTATTTTTTACTTCATTAAAATTGGTAACTTAAACTGGACTTTGATTACAGTCTCGGTTTGGTTTCATTGATTTTGAATGGCAGGTCAGAAGATGGCTGCCCTAATCTGACATAGATGCTTATACGGGGGGGGGTCTGAACTCTCGGCTCTCTAATCCTATCAATAACCCTATAATAAAATCACGTCACTCTCAGTAAGTTACCTATACAATTTAATTTGAATAATTGTTGACAGACTTCTCAAGAATGTTATATTTAAGGTCACTCTAAACTGATTTAATTTAAGTTTCTGTGCAAGAAATTACACACAACCGGCCGTTCCCCAAAACCCCAAGAAGAAAAAACAAGCCCGGCATTTGTCAATTCGCCCACACACGTCCATTTTCCCCATCGTTCATCATACACGTCTCCATGGAAACGTCTTCGTTTGCGTCCTTTGATTTATTGCTTTTGAACTCTTCTTTTGATTGTCATCCATTCTTGTCATCTCCTTAGATACATTTAAACCGAGAGGGATAAGCAATATCAGTTCTTAATGTTCACTAAGCGCCCACGTTGTACGCCCACTATTGGTCCTGTCTCTCTCTCTCTTAGATACTTTTGTAATATTCAATGAAACCGAAGAGCTTTACTGTTCGATAAAAACGCTTCTTGCACTTTTAGATTGATTAAATTGCAAACAATTTTATGATGAATTTTGGGCATATAAGCGATTTCGCAATTAATTTGCTGACATTTCCACCCAGTCCTGTATTGAACTTGGGTATTCATTCACACATGCATATAGTGTCGTAGACTTGACTTTCGTGTAGTATAACAAATTGTATTAGTTGGCCCTTCCGCCTTTAGGGTAGAACGAAACAGCCCGCTGTCGATTCATGTTGTAGCACGTCGACCTTTTTCCTGTGATAAACGACATTGTATATGGTCCTCCGGTTTCGATAGCTAGCCTCTTAACCAGCCGTCATTTATTACAGTCAATTGGTCTAGATCCAGACACCCCTCGCTGAAGCAAATACTATTATGCTATAAAAAAAAGTAAAGGCAAGACATACCGCATCAGTAGCGCATCGAATTGGGACGGGAAGCGTCTGGGGTTTTTTCTTTCTAAAATGACGAGGACAAATCCCGTCACAGTGAGTTTCAAGAGTTTGGGATTTTGATGCATGGATTGGGGGTTGCTGAAACTTACTTCCCCACCCTGATCTTTTTATACGTTAATCGGATTGAACAAAATCTGTCTCACCCACTTCAAAGACAAAATGCTAAGTGCTATGCAGCCATCCATCCTAAAGACATCTTATTTTACAACACTGTTTTTGTACCAAGTTGATTTGCAAATATGGTGGCCATTTATGGTATCAATGAAATTTAATACCATACTGTGCATTCATTTAATATATGAATCAATTTTAAAATACAGTTGCATAATGTGGAATCAATATGACGTCTGAGAAGAACAGTGATGCTAATTGAAGTCGCCACTGACAACACGCCATCTTTCCATGACGCCAACCCAGGTTTTCCCTTTTATCTACAGCGATTGTCATAAACCTTACTTTATACTCGATGTCCCAGCTGTAGTTAGAAGAATACCTTGGGCTACATAGGCCTATTAGTTTGATGACGTCACGGCATTGCTGACCGTACCACAATACCACAACTGGGCAATAATTTGAACTTATCCTTTGCACTTGACGAACTGGAATCCCAGAAAGGAGGCTATTACAAAAATCAAGGTGACACATCACAAAGCACGAATTAAGCGTTCAGTAGTGTGTTTACTTACCAGATTGCGAATTTTCCCAATTTTGTGAAGTGCAAAATATGCAGATCTGCATTTCTGTGAAACAAAATTGTCCATAGTGAAATTATCGTCAAATATTGCACCCAAAGTTATACACTTCCTGACAGAATTAACCTGTGTGCCATCCAAGTCAGTGAATGATATACGATCTGTTGAACGTCGAAAACGTGAAGGTATGTGAAGAAATTCAGTTGTTGCTATTGAGCTTAAGACCGTTTACTTGTGACCATTCTTTAATTGCTTGAACACAATCAACCATTTGTGAAATAACATCTTCTAAATCTGACTGTTTAAATGCTTGAGTGTCATCAGCGTTAAACATTTTATGAACGTTATGTAGTGAACAACGGGGGACCTAGCACTGATCATTGAGGTACCCCTTGAGAAGTATACAATATCTTGATGATTGTTCGTTTTCTGTAACAACAGTGTGGGTTCGATTTGACAGTCGAGTGCCCTACTGCAAATACCAAACTTTTACGACAATCGTTGCAACAAGACATCATACTTTATGGTATGAAACGCAGACGAAACATCTAAGAGGACAAGTATGATTTCCCCACTCTTATCAAGTGTCAACAATACATCATTTGTTATTCGCAATAAGGCAGTTTCTACACTGTGGAAGGATCTATACCCAGATTGAAATTTTGCGAGTTCATAATGGTTTAAGTACCGTAATGTCTTAGCAAAGAACTTCAAGTTAGCAATAGGACGATGATTCTAATAAGTTCGTCAGAATCACATTTCAAACCTTTGAGAATTGGTACAATATTTGCAAGATTTGAATTTTTCAGGAAAACATCCACTTTTAAATGACTAATTAATAAGAAAAGTTATGATAGGTGTAAGTTCATGAAGACATTTCTTTAGCAAGTGAGTTGGGATCGGGTCAAGATTGCACGTCTTTGAAGTAGAGTCAGTGATAACTTGCAACACTTCTTTTTCAGTGACATGCTTGAATTTGTCAAATGAGAAAGTTGTCTGCTGTTCAGGAAGTCGATCAGTATCAGTAGGTAATTATGACTGCAGTTCTGCAGTTATCTTGTTGACTTTCTCAGCAAAGAATTGAAGGAACCGCTCAGGAAGAGGAACTTCACTGTCATTATTACTTGGAAGAACCTTGGCAGAAAGTGGGCGAATCAGTGTGGGGGCTCGAAACGGAACCAGTGTGTGAGAATTGCTGTTTATGTTTCTATTGACTCTTGTTTGAGGACGTACTATAAATGACTGTTTGTTATATTACTTCGCTCATCGATGTTCCATATAAGAATATTAACGGCAGAGGGCGCAATGCTAATAGTTTGAATTTGTCAAATCATTCTTTTGCAGTGACAGTTGGTTGTAAGCTAGAACGAGCCCCAAAAACAACTCATTTAAGCCACGCCCTTTCTGCTCTAAACACCTCGGTGGAATGTTAAACTAAGGGATGGGATCAGGTTGTCAGTGACCTTTATAGAAAAGATTGTCATAACTATATTTTGTTTGTATCAGATCACAAATCTAACAAAAATTATATAGGGGATGATATGCAAAGGATTTGCTTTTCTATTCTTGAAATGTACTTGCTTTCAGCATTTTCCCACCTACGCGTCAAAATCCATTTAATTGTTATGCACATCTCTGACAAGATATTGCCATGGCGTGAAAATCTTGTTTCTTGAACCGTGAAAAAGCCCTGTGGCAAATATCATGAACTTAAAATATTGAGGAAGATGTTTGTATTCGGTACAGCCCTGGTGATTTTCAAGATGGCTGGCTTTGAAATGTCAAAAGGAAAAGGCGTGCATGTGCTTTAACCAATCTCGTGTATGATTTTAAGGTATTGTCATGGTAGCTTGGCAGTTGTTGCTGGTATGCTTTTTTGCATGGGTTAGCACATCATTGATAGTACTTGGTAAACTGATGCTACACTTGCATGCCTTACTGGCTATGTATCAAGTTACTGGACACCGTTGATGCTGGCTAAACTACCACTTTACTTGCATGCCTTACTATCTATGAAGCAAGACAGGGTACAACAGTTTTGATAGTTCTTGGTAAACTAACACACTTGCGTGCTTTCTCATTTACCAATGGTGGAAAAGTGCCGCTACTAGTATACGTTTGATGATTTTGAATCAAACTAATGTGCTAATTGGTAATAACGTAAAGTTGTTTGATCACCAGCATCATTACTTTGTATGAATCAAGATAAGGTTCAGAACTGTCAGTGATTTAAAAACTTCTGCTTTTTGTAACCAAGTTCCGCTCAGCTGGATATTTCTGTGCTTAACAGCTTTTTATGAAATGGATCCTGCTGTTCAACATTCCACATTTTCCTAGTATAGTAACAACGTGTCACGAGTGACGACACTCGGGATGTGTGATGATGTAATTACCTTTCATGCAAGTGAAGGTTGAACATTTTAACTTGTGACATCATAATATTTTAGAAATAATTTGCTGTCAACGAGGCAATGGTTACAACAGAAAGGTATACTTTAAATTTGAATGCTGTTCGTTGTTTGTTTGTTTGTTTGTTTGTTTGTCTATTGTTTGTTGTTGTTGTCACTGTTGCTGCTGTTGTTGTTGTTGTTGCTGCTGCTGCTGCTGCTGCACTTCATCTTCTTCTTCTTGGTGATTTTCTTGTTGCTCTTGTTGCATTGTTCTTCTGTGGGCTTTTTCTTCTTCCTCCTTGTTTTTATTTTATGAATGGTCTATGAGGAGGTGAATGTTAACAGTAAGTCGTAAAGAACGAGGGCAATATTGTGATGCTCTTACAACCGCTTCTATCGCAACCGGCGCCCACAGTCCACCGCCATTTTCCTCTGTACCCACCTTTAAGAGATATTATGCATTTTGCATATTCTTTCCATGTTTATTCCCCTGTGTAAATCCCATGGAAACCTGTCGATTCAAACGCGTTGTAACCCGCTACAATTGTCAGCATATACAACTTTTTACAGTACTTTCTTGATTTCTCCCCGGGCCTGGAATAAGGAATGATTTCGCACGCTCTCAATAACCTAAAGAGCACGAAAGCAATTCCTCTAGGAATCACACTGAAACCGATCCTGCATAATCCTAGCTTTGCAAATCCCCCTCCATCTATTCTAAAGAAAAATTGGATACTAATGCAAAAACTTGTGTGGAGACTTCAGTAACTGTACCTTCGTTCGTTGACTTCCTTTTTAGGTTCCAAAAAGAGAGAAGAAGAGGGGGATGGAAACGGGAGAAAACACAAATTATTCACATCTATCTCTCTCTCTCTCTCTCTCGTTTTCACATCAAATCGGTTACTCAACTTCACAGATGCGGGTAAAGCGATCTTTCCGAGACTTGAGATTTTCGTTTTGTTTATCACCTCATGAAATCTCATCCTACCACGGGAGAAAAAACCAAGTACTTCCCTGAAAGTGATATTGATCAAAACTGTTATTGATATTGTTATCCTTCATTGTGGAAACAAAGGATATTGCGTGTCTTTACAGCAAACTTATAGGCACTTGGGATGAGGAAAATGTAAAACAATAGTTTGTTATCATAATTATGGCGGCCATCTTGATTTCTTTCCCTGTATGTGTCTTAGTATTAATATTTTTATCATCTACATGGGAACTAAAGCCTCGATTTTATAACGCTGATGTGAATGGCCGAATAACAGGGTGGATGCGCTGTGATAAGTGTTCATAAAGTATTTTCTATGTGAGTCAGATACAAATTCTCGTTTACAACTTGTATCATTATCCGAAATGAAACTGTATGACCTAAAACAAAATAATACACTTTTTGGAGATGTACTCTTCACGTGCCTATATCCTGTCCGCCATTTTGGGAGTCAAAATGTACACAGAGGAATTGATTCCGAAAATGGTGGAAATGGCAGACGCGTATTGTGCAATGGTGCGTTCTGCGTCCTGCCAGGGGTCAATAGTAGCAGAGGTAAACAAGTTTTGTCTTTCAGTTCGGTTGCTTTATTATATATTTTATAAGGGAACAACAATACAATTTATAATATTTTGTCATTATGCAAACTGACTGACCCATTTTTAAACGTGTACACCTCGTGAATTATTGACTATCCTTCAGTGATTATGCATAAGTAGGTCACATTAGGAGCGTCCAAGAAAGAATTGACACCGCTTGAATTTAAAATTCAGAAACTATTTTGGAGACAGTTTTTGTTTTTTCTTTCTGTCTTTCCTTAAAAAAAGTGAGAGACATTTTGCCAAAGGGTATGGTCGATTTGATAGATCGGCTTGCTCCCAACACTGTCCTGTCTTTGTATTGTAAGATAATATCATTGCTAGCACTCGACCTCGTTTCCATTGGGGCCTTTTCCCCGAGATTGCAAAATGAGTGGGTGGGTACAGACAGACTTTCGGTCGTGGCTAATTATAAAACTTTCATCTCACTATAAAGTGCACAGTTCTAGTGTCTATTAGTTGCGAATTGTCACCAGGAGACCTGACCTTAGCAAATTGATTTGCTTTTAGGCAAAATAAGAAGTGATGTGCAATTCACAACATGCGAATACCATGACATTTTTGCTGGTAACCTTTTTATGCTAAGCAAGATTTGTTCTGTAAAGGGGCCCTGTAACAAAGTTCTTTTGGGGACACATGAGAGTGTGAACAGGGCCCACTTTGATGGCTCTGTTCACCGCGCAGGACAGGGTGCCGGGAGCGCTGAATTCAGTGGTAAGCAGCGCCCATGTCGGGCCCTGATAGGCATAGCCTTTGTAAAAGCCAATGTGTTGGAAATTCGGAATCAATCAAATTAAACTTTTACTTTATTTTGCTATGTGTAGTACATAACACGCTAAGACTGTTGTAGTTTACAGTGCTGTTGACCTGTTACGTATGCATGCCTATATTATTGGTTGCATATATACTTTCTTAGCAGTGGCGTAACCGGGGCCCACGTCGGGGTCAAAGTTAAAACAAAACAAATATTTCTCGATTTCATTGGGGGAGGGGAGGGGGCCAAGGGTTCTGCCCCCGAGGGGCTCTCTCCCCTGCCCCCCCCGGTTACTCCCATGTTTCTTAGAGCAATAATCTTCACAGAACATTATCGAGAAGTCGGTGGGTTTTCTCGTGCCGAGTCGTCTCTGCGGACAAGCCGTGGGTCTGAATTTCTAATCGGACCACCTCAGGGAGTAGCTTTTAGCCCTTTTACCTGATTACGTGGGTTTCTCAACCACTGGGTATCCTCCCACGTTTTTCAATTCTTAACCAGCTTCACTGTATTCACTCAGTTTCATGCTGTATAGTGCTATTGGCAGTTTTTGAGGATAGGTCGGAGGTAAATCATGAACTTGAAGAGGAACTAATTTTTGTGTTTCTTCCTACAGGAGGCAGTAGTGGAATCCCATTGGAGACGATCGCCATTCCAGTGTCACTCACGTCACTCATACTAGTCATCGCCTTCATCGCCGTGGTCTGCGCACGGAGGTTCAAGAACCGAGTTGCGCAGACGGAGACTTACACGATCCAGCGGAAAGTCTGCTACGAGGCCGACTCTGACTCTGAGAACGAGAGCGGAATGAGCCACGGAGTTAAGGATGGAGCGGGGAGTCCCGCGGCACCGGACAGCCCCAACACGTCCCCGATTAGGCTGTTGCCACGCCAGGCCACGGTTCCTTTACTACCACAAAGGGTTCGTCAGGAGGCATTCAAGAGACAACGGCAGCTTTCATTACAACTCAACCTCGCCAACGTCGAGTTCTCCGTCAAGAATGTCCACCGAAAAGAACAGCCTAAACTCGGCGCCCTTAGACCCGAGCTGTACCGGGACAGCTCCCAAGACCGCGGCAAGGACTCAGACAGATGTGGTAAACTCTATTTCTCACTTCAATACGACCACCCTACGGAGTCCCTCAACGTCCACATCGATCGAGCCACCGGTCTACCCGCGAAAGACTTTTCCGGAACTTCCGATCCTTACGTAAAAATTCACTTATTCCCGGCAGACCGGAAGAAAAAATACCAAACTAAAGTCCACCGAAAGAACTGCGATCCGGATTTCGATGAGAAATTCACTTTCACCGTGCCGTACAACGAACTGCCAGAGAAGACGCTGAAATTCACGGTGTATGATTTCGATCGTTTCTCGAGGCATGACCTAATTGGAGAGGTCATGATAACGAACTTGTTGGGAAATGACCGAGATCTGGTTAAAGGGGAACGCTTTGAGGAAGATGTCGTCAAATGCTCAACTCAGGTGAGTCAGCCACCACCACAGAGTAGTTTACCTTTTTAATCGAAAATTAAGATGCAGTGAATTTTCTTTTCAACATTAAGACAAATTTGGGGTTTTTTTATTTTTGTTATAGAACGTTTTTTTACAGTTTGTTGGTTGTTTTCCATACGAACTTGAGGACTCTCCGAAAAGTACCGATAAACTTTATTCAAATTATTAGGAATCATCTTTGAGCACGAGTTCAATACAGTATTGGCCTTAATTTAAATTGTTTTGAAAGGAAATGACTATTATTGACTTTGAAAGAGCATTTGTTACTATTATAAAATAAAGAACTATCTATTGTAATCTCCAAATTATCAAAAATGAAATGATTAGACTGAAATTGTGAATGATTAACTTGACAGTAGCATTCGGCCTATTTAATAGTTTGGTTTGAATTCTTCGCAAAAGAGGCAGATTTTTTTTGAATCAAAGGAAAATGCCAAAGGTTATCTAAAATAAAATGGCTAATTTGTAATTACTTTTTACCAGCTAAGCGAAACAATGTACAGTACAGACAAATATTAATTAGCTTGGTTTGGTTACCAGCCAAAACACCACGTAGTTTACATTGCTTGCGACTGTGCCCCAGCTGATTTTTGCTTAGCCATTTGTTTATGAGATTTTCTGCTTAAAGGCAAAGTATACCTTTGTTTTTTTTGGAACCATTCGATTGTTTTAATCCTATATACATTTAGATATATAATAAAAAAATAACCAGTAAACATTTTATTTTCAAAAGGTTGTAGCGTTCTTGAGATATTGCCGAAAATCTGGAGCGGTTATGTCCACGCAGAAAGAATGATCCGTAATTGAAATACACAATCTGAGAAACGTTTCTCAGATTGAAATGTTTTTGAATCCCTCTCTCTAAAACCACATTCGTTTGAAGGGAATTGTTTCTCAAAATGTTATACATTATCAACAACTGCAGTGCTTCGTACCAAGTTAGTTTGTATGGTCATTAAATGTTGGAGCAATTACCAAAGGTATCCCTTCCTTTAACGGCTTTATAAATTGTTGTGTTTGTGCCCCGACGCTCACCAGGGCCCTGTTTCATAACGCCTGAAGCACAAAAACATGCAAAGCACAAAAAAAAGTATTGCTGAGCAGAAACACGCTACCAGCGAAAAATATATTAAGTATGCATCATTCTGACTGGTGCCCCGCAAAGAAATTTGTCAAGCAGTATTTCTGTTTTTAACAGTTTTATGAAATTGGGTCCTGGGCATTATTTCTGCAACTGAATACCGCCCATGAGTCACACGTTTTTTGTCAAGGCACCTTAAGCGCAGAATTGTGCGGTAAGCAGAGCCTTTGGACCCCGGTGCTTGACCATCTATCAAGAGTCATTGACCGCTGGTAATTGGTCAGGGGCCAGCCGGAAGGTTTATGAGCACTAAACGAAATTAATAGTAATAGCATGCCCCACGTATAAATATTGATACAATGCTTCGTTGGAAATTGTCTGATTGTTGTTGTTTTTTCCATCACTGATGAGGCAAGGTTGTTCAGCACTGTTTTGTAACTTGAAGTAATAAGTGTGACTGTGGCGTGAGTGCGATCTGTGCAATGAAGGAGACTAATTTTACGGATGTATTTTTTTTACATCGGGGATAAAAAAACAATTGGATTTTGTTTTGCCCTTCACGGATGCAGGAAAGGTACTGTGTACTCTAACCTGGATTCTAACCCGTGACCTTCGAGACTCTAAAACAGCGTCTCATTTCCGAGAAATTCTTTTTACAAAAGGCTGGGCATCTCGTATAAGGCATGCGGGTTCGTCCCACTTTGAAGACCATGGGCCAATTGACCGTATTTGTGATCACGTGAGGGCGCTTTCAACGGCAAAATTCCTTAAATGACAGTTGCAGTTTTATCTTTATTTTGACTGCCTGTATGTTGTTTTCTTATATATATGGACAAATAAATAATAATAATAATAACATCAATGGGGAAAACACTTTGTATTACTTGTTTGCATCATTACGTTAATTTGTTTCACACATCCTCACAAAGAGGCTCCTCCTGGGTCTAACCAAAACAATCCCATAATCTTGCCTTTAATAAACGCAGCCGAACTTGACTTTCTTACAATCACCCCAAGTACAGTTATTTGTAATATCGTGAACGTAGCTTCTGGGTAGTCTTTAATTAAAGGTCAATCGTCCATTAGGTGATCATGACTTGTCAGTTATTAAACCTTATCTCCAGGGGCTCGAGGGAAGGCAGTCGCTTTCTCCCTTAAATGTCAAACTTCTAAATACTTCGGCCAAACGAAATCTACCTAGAGATAATTGAAGACGATGTTGAATTGCCAAGGTTTAGGTGTGGGGATGGGTGAATCCCAGATGGGTACATACCCGAAGTAGGGACACAGTTTCTTGATCCACGATATTGTGTATTTCTATGTTGGGATTCGAACCCTGTCCAGCTATTTATATAATATTTATCCGAGCACCGTTTTTTGAATACGCCGCTTAAGAGTTTCTGCCACTATTTTTGCCGTCTTTTTCTAAATCTGGATTCTGAAGGCGTGCACGCCTTTTATCTCCTTTCATCGGGATGCATGCACGAGAGGTAAATGACCCTTGACTTGAAGACGTTAAAGTGGGGTCGGGATGGGAAGTTATTACTCGTGATTCCTCCGGGACTTAGCGTGTACCCAGGCCCGCCTCACCGGGATCGAAAAACACGGTGCTGGAAGTCAACACGGAGCCATACTTGGACAGTAAAAGCGACGGCCTACCTCACTCCGCTGTTCGTATTGACTGAAGCTGATGCTTCGGATTATATTTTCGGGGTCGTGACCTGAATGCATCGTGGACATTTTCCTTCAACGCCGAAGCTTATCTTCAGATCTGACGGGACTGACACACGTTATTGTCTTTTAGGTGGACGGATTTTGTTTGCAGATGTTTTATTTTTGGAACCAATCATGACAGGTTTTATTGGGGGCTTACATTATACGACGTGATTTTTGCTCCAACTACTTTATTTCATGCGCACTCGAGCAGCGCAATCTAGTTCGCGGTTTCGCGTACACTAAGTTGACCAGTTTTCATTACGTGTAGGCAAATTATTTTGTATTTTAGCCAACTGATTTCTCTTCACCGCAGCTGGCTCTTGGTTTGTGGTAGGCCTACGTTTTAAAGGGCGTCTTTTAATATAACTTTGTTTAAATGTTTACTCCATTACATAAAATATTGACGTTGGCTATAATTCGTCGACAGGGGTCGCACTTGTACAACTTAAAGGTCCTTGGTTTGGAATGCGTAGTTGGATTCAACGGCGATGTGATACCTTTATAGGCCGACCCCTCATTTCAAAAAGTACAAATTTAAATGCTAAATAAACCCCTCATAAGGCCAGAAACTGCTCTCTTTTGGCGCGAAGATGAAGATATTGCCGTGCACCAAGTTTAAGTAATTTTGTGCTTCGAAATCACAAGTAATTATTTTAACGAAATTGGAAATCTAATATTACCAAATTAACAATAGTAATCCATCAACCTGTTTCCCACTCATTTTGTTATGTAAGAAAACTGTTGTGAAAAACATGTTTTGAAAAAGATCTCTTTTAAACAGAAATAAAAACAAATCTTTACAAAGTGACGTTACTTTGTGGAAGTTTAGGTTTAAGCCTAGTGTTTATAAAAGCATTCGTACCAGCGAGGCGTAATCCTTTAATTTTGATATAATTTGGTCCCTGGAATTGTGCATCTATCTGCGGAAATTAGAGTGGGTGACGAATATGACGTAACACCGGGGGAACTTTTGGCATACCAAACGCTGACTCCTTGCAGTGACTTTCATCACTTTCTAGTCGATTCCCAAAGTTCTAAGACATTTGATAAACCGTATTGGTGTTGTCTAGGTTTGTTATTCTTCTTATTGCTAGACTGGCAAACTAGGGTGTAAATCGTCTCTTCAGTTTCATACTTTTGATGCGGTGATCCCGATAATCGGGATGCTCATCTTACGCTGTGTATGAATTGTATTACTGTTGTTTTTTCCGTCTAGTCCAGCACGGGAGCTTTTTTCAAATGTTAGCTTCGGTTTTGGCTCCGGGCTCCGTTTGGTGTTTGGAACACTGCACTATTGATGTGAGCCCAATCTGGAGCCCAAACCTAGGAATGGGGGAAAGGCCACATTTTAACCGAGCCGTGGCTGGTAGGGCATCCTCGTCTGATCCCCCTTTTTATAATAATGTTAGAATAATAATTCGTCGTTACTATTTTACACAGGGACTGCGATTAAACTAATGGCTGCATTATTATTGACATTTTAATTTAGTCACCGCCTGGCCGTGCCAAGTACCAACTTGTTAGCCCCGGTCAAGGCTAGCGTTGTTAAACCATTACATAATAATGGTGCAACACTTCACTGCTAATCTAATCTAGCCCACTCTATTTTCTGAACTTCATTTTGCCACTATACTAAACGAATCATGGTAACTTTTACCACAGAGCAATGCTTTTACCTTTAACGAAACTGTTCCAATCAATGGGATGTCCACTAAACTCGGGAAAGACCTCTTCCTTACTGTCAAGCGTAACACTGTGGTTTTCATATATAAAGTCAACTTATTCACCTGTTTTTCGTTTTAAATTCTAACAGGAAAAAGCTGACCTTGGTGAGGTGATGTTCTCCCTGTGTTATCTACCGACCGCTTGTCGATTGACCCTCACTGTCATCAAAGCAAGGAATCTGAAAGCAATGGATATAACAGGGGCATCGGGTAAAACACTCCATCATCTAAAGTTGTTTCTTCCCTTTGATTGTTTTCTCTAAATATATTGTAGACAAAAATGGCACCGGAATGTCCCGTGTCCCCATCGTCATCCACCATGATGCACCACTGACTGCATCTATATGTTCGTGATCTTGACAGCGGTTTTTAAAACACGAGCAGCCAGCGGTCACACACCTATGTTCAAACACAACTAGTCGGTTTTGCTGATCCCAACCCTAAACCTAACCTAAACCTAACCCTAGAGTGTAAATCACGAGAGGTTTTTCGGAACATAGGTAATGTGGTCATTTGCATTTCCCGCCCTTATCATGATTTTACTCGATCAAGCGTATTCAATCTTTCCATCTTGGGTATCGTGAAAGGAATACCCATTGCCAGGTTGGTTCTTTGCATACATGGTATTGTTTTGCTTCCGATCAACCGAAAAAGTCCAAGCGCCTCAGAAGGTTGAAAAACCACGGGTGCACGCCGTGTAGCACGGTACACCTTCGTTCACTGATTCCGGTATACCCCTTGAATAAACACCACCTCCTCGGGTATATAAATTAAAGCAATCACACGCCAAAACGGGAAGAACCTGGAACGACAGGGTTGTGAAGTGACGGCGATGTCCGCTTGTGTCAACCAAGGCATGTTATTCTTTGCGTATAGAATGTTTGAATTGCAAGGAATAACCGAAGTGATATCAGAAGCTTGTCATGTATCAACCAGGGTGAGTGAGGTGTGTGACGGGGGAGGTGAGGGTATTTAGTTTTCTGAGCCCGGAGCCGTGTAATTTCCAAATGAAAATTCGCAGAAAGAGGATATAAATTGGATAGCTCGTGCTGGGGATCGGGTTCCCACTTTGTTGCAAACCTCACTGAAAGGCAACGCAATGTCAATAACCACGAGGGCTTCAAGTAGACTATTAGTTACCATAGTGGAACGTGACTCTCTTTCTTTGGGTTCTGTACTATTTGTCTGCAATGTGCCGTCTTTTTTTCCGCTCGTCCCCCTCCCCCTACCGAGATGACAAGGGAAAAATGAACTTGCACCAAGTTAGCTTTTACCTTTGATTTCAACGTGCCGCTTACCTCTGTTGTGGCTAGCTTGAGAATGCTGTTTTCTCTACCCTTGCACTGTGTTCTCTGGGGGTTGGTACAAGTATGAACCTTGTGGTCAGTGAGCTCTCGTGTGAAATAATCAATTTCCCCCACGATTATCAATTTCTGTACATATTCTTCAACAATTACACGTGTCAGCCAACCATTCGGCAGCTCAGGCAGTATAATTGTAGCTCCTTTTCAGTAATCATCCACCAATCGATCCCTACAGGCGTTTCAATCCAAATTTAGTTGGCAGCTTGAACTTTTGTCAATCCACTCCAATTTTTGATGTGGCAAAGAAAGAAAAAGAAAAGAAAAAACGCATGCAATTATCAGCCATAATAATTAAAGTAAAAAATTCATTCGTGAATCAAGTTATAGTGTATGGTATGGATTGTTATAATCTTGTTAGTTTTTGTTCTTTGTTGGGGGGGGGTTGCCGGTGCCACTACCCTCTAATGAAAAGTAAACAGTTCACGAATGAGTTGAACATTTCATTGGCCTGCAGGGTATAGCTGCGTGTAATTTATGCTTTTTGACTATCGCCAGGTATAGTAAAGGAACATGTCATTGTAGAGGACTATGATTTACCCCCAGATTACTGCCCGTCCACCGGGTCTGGATTAGGATATGAATACGGCTAGGGTAAGGAATAAGAATTGTTAGAATCGTTGAATTATTATTATTATTATTATTTTTTAATCGAGTTAAAGCAGCCGATAGGCCGAAACAAATTCAAACTAACAAAGGTTATAAAAGGCAACTATCGAGACATGAATTTTTGTTGAAAAAAAAAGTGTTCGATGTAGAAATGTCCAAATTAGCAGAACTGGTGAAAAGTAGAGAGAAAAATGGTACAGTTGTCTGTATGAAATAACGATATATAACGGGAAGTTAATTGTGGTTCTAAACACTTTTTTGAAACAAGAAACTTTGATCAAGCCTAGCAGGCGCTCCAGACATTTGGGAATGATGCGGATGTACAAACGTAAACTTGGGACATAGTTGGATCTGTTGTTCAATGCGTGATATGTAGGTACACACATACGTAATCCATGAAGTCCAAATTGCGCCGGTAAGGTTTTAACCCTTTCCCGATCTGTATGAAGCACTGTATACTCAGTACTTTCGCGAATCACTCGTGTGGGATTCGAGCCCGCGACATTGCACTGCTAGAGCAGATTTCTTACCGCCATACCACCGAGCTAGTGTACCTTTGTTGGCCGACAAAAGTGCTCACATTACATTTTTGCATGGATTAAACTAACAAAGCCTCGTGTAAAATCAGGCTTAGTGGCTGATCAATGAACCTTCTGATCAATTGAGCAGAACCGCCAGCCACAGTGCTCATGCATACACAGGAAATGCGGTCAATACATACGTAGTCTTTAACGTCCGATTTGAAATGTTCAACTTCCGATTTGAACCGGAAGTCGGGGTCAATTGGGGTCACACTCAACGTATGGTTTGTTCAGTGGTCAATGCCCTTTTCCGATGATGTATAGATTGTAAAAGTCCAATATGGGTTCTCGATTTATGATGTTTTGAAATAATAAACTTTGAATTAATGTATTTCAATACCCGATGACGTCATCATGGCGTAACTGAAGCGGTTTTCATCTCCTAATCAATATCTAAGTATATGTGAAGTTTCAAGTTTATATAAGCTTGGGAAGTGTACTTTTTTGTGGACAAGCACGGGGGAGAAGAAGAAGAAGTATTAAGAAGGGAAAAAACCCGGAACAAAAACAAGAGGTGTTCCGCGCTATGCTCCGAACACCAAACAATCAAATGGTGCACTAATTTTAAGTGAGGATTTAAAAATGAATGCAAATTGTAAGGGTTAAAATAAGAGTTGTGTTTTAGGGGGTAGGTTTATGTCTGGTTCGTGTAAAGTGGGGGTTAAGGTTTGGATTAGTGGAGGTTACAATTAGAGTTAATGTTAGGGATGAATGATGTTACAAGGACTAGAGTAAGGTTTGTCAAGTATCAGATTATAGTTACAGTGGGGTGAGGTTAGTGCATGGAATGGTTATGGTTTAAAGTGGGGATACGTGTAAGGATTAGGATTAGGGTTAGGCGTTATACAACGTGCCCGGCTTAAATTAATAATAGAGTTTTCACTTGCCGAATTTCAAGATGATTAATTGAACGTTTGCCACAAGAATATAAAGCAATACACTTTGAATGAAATACTGCTTGGGGGAATAGCCGCTGTGGACTTATGCAAGTTTCCATGAAATCTTCATTAGTATTCGCCGTCTGAGATGGGTTGCCATGGCAATCTAAACCTCTACACACGTTTGTTTTGCGTCTCACTTAATGCAGTGTCGATCATGAAGACTGTCGAGGCCCCCTCGCACATTTTACAAATGCTTGACAGAGATATAGACAGGTTTTAAAAGAGCCTGACCTGATAACAAATGTCAATTAAGTACAGGTGACCAATGAGGTCCAATTATGAAGTTGTTCAGGCGTCCACGGGTGCAAAAAGCTAAACTTAGTATAGCCCACGCTATGCTTTCATGAATGTTTTCGGGAAAATCTGCTAGCATGGACAGTATAAAAGGCATTATGTATCGTAAAGATGGTATGCTTTTTGGATGCCTCATTCAAACATAGGGGTGCCAAGTGCGCCCTCAGAGTTTGTGGGCCCGATGCAACTTTCCTATTTGCATATTACTATTAAAACTTAAAGTTTGTGTCCGCGACATTTGGACCTTTCTTTTTTTCCGTTCAGCTTTCGGCAGAAAAAGAGCACCGTTATATTAATTATCTGCAGGTAATTCTCTCTAATTTGTAGGGAGCATGGCTCTTGACATGCTCCTATGTTTATCTTCTGGGAGGCATAGTTTTATGGAGCCCCGAGTGATTTAAATTATTCTCTCAGCGAAGTCTGCACTTGCTAAAGGAAGGAATCATTTTGGTTTTGTGCCATCACTCAGAGAGATGAATATTGTTTCTTGTAAATTTGTATGCGTATATGGATTAGTAGTAGAGTGGGCATATTATGGGGCAGACTCTTCGGTTGAGGGGGCAGAGGGGAATTTATTTGCCGAAAATGTTACACAGGTAGACTCCTGGAAACCAAGTACCAAGTATAGAAGTACACAATATAATACCGGGTAGAAAAACAAGTACCAATTTCGAATAAATCTTGTTTGCTGTTCCTTTTTTACGGAAGCGTATTGCCGCCACATGATTAAAAACAATTCTCTCTCTTATCGTGTACGTACAGGATAACTTATCGTGTACGTACACGATAAGAGAGATAAAAAAAATTAATCTTGTGGCGGCAATACGCTTCCGTACTTTTTTCCTTCTTGCTGTGCCTGAATGTTTTGCCCAAACTTCGGAGGGCGGTTCCCCCCCGGGCCGTACGCCTATGGTAGCGTATGTAGCCAGCCACATTTTGACGATTATAGTGTGCACTGATACTTCTTGTGAAGAATAAATTAGTTACTGAAATTTAACAGTATATTTTGCCGGCAATGGACATGTGCAGTGACTGGGGTTTTTTTAGTTTTTTTTTTTTTAGGTGTGTTTTTTTTTGGGGGGGGATTTGACCATTATGAATTCCGGACTTTATTTCTCGACTTTGACAGTATTTCAGATGAAACTATTTCTCTTGAGGATTGGTACTAATTTGAACTTAATAATCAAGCAGCTCTTAAATTGAAGCTAATCACTGTTACCGTTGATTACCTCTTCTGCGATCTGGAGAACTTTTGAAAATCGTTTCTCGTTTTCTTAAAAAAAAATCACACTGATACCAATTCTGTACAAAGTATTTGTTGTGACTTATAATGTTTTCTTTTCCTCGCCAGATCCGTACGTAAAGGTATCGATGGTCTGTCAGGGCAAGCGGGTCAAAAAGAAGAAAACTACGGTCAAGAAGAACACCCTAAATCCAGTCTATAACGAAGCCATGGTATTCGACATTGTGCCGGAGAGTATGGACAACATCTTGTTTGTGGTTGCAGTCGTGGATTACGATTGGTATGTCTCATTTTAAGGGCCTATTTCACATTTATATTTTGTTTATAGTGTCTTAATAGTGGGGCAGATATAGATGAAATATCAGAGTATGTCATGAAACAGATATTTGGCTTTAAAAAAATGAGCCATCGCAAATTAATTGCCCTTTGAACAAGTATAAGTAGAATAGCAAGCAATTTTTAAGTTTTCAATGCTGTGACTGTGTGCCAGATTCAAACCTTGTAATTGTATCAACGGCAAAATCCAATCCTATACCTGTCGTTTTACAAACTTGATGACAAAAGCTGATGCATAGAATAGACCCCTGTACTGATGACGTCACGATTTGTTTACTGCGTTGCTTAAGTGCTGTAACTGGGTAGGCCTACATTTCCGACAGTTGAGCAGAGACACAATAATTCCTATTTTACTGCTTCCTATTATGTCCCACGATATTGGAAACAAAAAGGTAAACTGCCTTTCTCATCAGTCAGGGACACAAGTGCTTTACTAATTGACCTGTCAGAACTGAGAGTTAAAATCTGGTAACAGAACTTGTGTTAGGTGTAATAGGCCTACTTTATCACTTCTGTCTTTAACATGGATTGCACGTGGTTTTAGTTGGATAAATTTAGATTTTTGTGTTTTCTCTACAAACCAGGGTTGGTCACAGTGAGCTTATAGGTGTGTGTGAGGTTGGTCCCAACTCCCTCGGTCAGGGTAAAGATCACTGGGAGGAAATGCTGGGTTCACCCAGGAAGCAGATCGCCCACTGGTACCAGCTCCAAGAGTCCACGCCTTCCCTCAGTGCAGCCTCCATTTCATCCACGATGAAGGGATGCATGACACCACAGCAGTCCGTAGAATGACCGGTCCAAATGTAGCTGGGGAACCAAGCATAGAGTCTTGGGGAACCTCATTGTCAATGACACGCAGCTCCATCCACAGCGCGAATAGGACAACAATGAAGAACATTGTAAACCCTGCGTTTTCATCTCCGATAGCTTGAATAGTAAACCAGGTTGGGAGAGGGAAGAGAGGACGAACAAGGCGGGGAGGACAACAAACCTGTGCTTCATGATCACTTATAAGAAAGACACCGAACGCTCTTCCAAAAGTCTGGACATGTGTACGGAATGATCGGGCGAAAATGCGACTTTTACACTAAACACAATGCACTAGCAGCAGATTTTATTATGATAATTTTTTTGGTGCACAAGTTAAAATATTTTGTTATAAAGTCCGCAAACATTCTTTCTTGCCTTAGGCCCTATTATACGCACATGTGAAATCACAAATCTTGAGCTCATAGTCACAGTTTATGTAGAGATTCTAACAAAAACCTGTATTACTATTACTTTGTTCTTTCAAAAGTCACAACTTTGTATTCATTGGCTTGTACGTCACTCAAGTACAGATAGGCCTTTTAGCCAGCACAGTGTCTTAATAACGTTTATAATTATCTGTTGAGTGTCTGCAAAACAATAACGAAGTTTATTCATTAAGAGTATACCAACTTAAACATCCTACCACTGCCCCTTTTGGATGCAAATGTTTACACAGTACATTTACCAAGGTCACATAGCTGTACAGAAAATGGTGATGCAAAATGCTGTTGAGTAAGGATATTTCAGAATTGGTCTCAGTAGAAACACAACTGTTCATGTGTGGAAGACAAGTTCAACAACGTTTAAAAATATTTTAACGGTGTCACCGTGATGGTCAAGTGGTTAGAGCAGGCATGCAATCACAAGGTTGTGGGTTCGAATCCGGCGCAGGTAACCGCTGATTTCACAATGACTATTGTCATCTAGTTACTGAATCACAATGTATTGATGTGTGCAAATTCATAATCATAGACGTTAAACCAGAGAGAAAGAGATTGGCTGTTGCCAGCTTGGCGTTTATACTTGTGTGAGTTTTGCCGAGTTCCCTTGTTGGACAGATCATCTAAACAAACAAACAAACAAACAAACAAACAACCAAACAAACAAACACCCCAACACCCCAACAGACAAACAGTTTGAAAACCAACTGTGTAATCTGTTGATATTTTGGAAATTGTTTGGGCTACATATCTTTACCGTGTTAATTTTTTTCTTACAGTTATCATAAATAGTTATTCTTTTAGTTATCAAATCTTATTCATGCGTCTTATTTTGAGTTTTTCCATACTCTAAAGTTATCTGAAAAAACTGTCTGTTGTAGAATGTTTTACCGATCGAAAAAAAAACACCCTTAACTTTACACCACAATGTACCACAGAATATAGCCATGTGTAGGTTTACTGGTGCTATGTGTTAAGTAATGATAAAACAAATAAACTGTTATATATTAAGTATACTTTTATGAAATTATAACAATTGCTAGGTAATCTAAGCTGTTTATATAAAACGCCTTGATTTATGTACATAAGCTTGTATAACATCCACTATGCGGACAGAGACACCCATGTGAAATACTTATATATATAATGTACATATTTGTATTAAGAGAAATGTTACCACTGTTATTGCAATTCACACAGACACAGTAATGGAACAACTTATACCCCCGCATTAATGTTAAAAATTTCAATGGAATATAAGGGTTTGTGTCATAAAAAACAGCCACTTGAGTATACAACCACCAAAAGAAAACCCCAAACATTCATCTGAAAAGAAATTGAGGGATTTGTGTATATTTATTTATTCCAAGAAACTATGGTTTGGGAGAACAGTGTATAGTTCAATGAGTTGTGTTACAGACCGTTGTGGTGTAATACCTCGCTGTCAGCTGTTTCAATATATGCTCTCATCACTGTGTCTTCAGAAGGTGAATTCACGAATAATGTTTCACCCAACACTAACCTCAACCACCAGAAACCACACTTTAAACTTGTTTAAGATGCATATCGCAAGTGAATTAAACGCTGACTTGAAATGGGAATGAACAGACATAGTAATGGAACAACTTACCCCCGCATAAATTATTAAAAATTTCAATGGAATAAAGGGTTTGTGTCCTCAAAAAACAGCCACTATTTGAGTATACGTGAATATACAGAAAACCAACCTGGAACAATTATTAGTGTTTCGTTCCTAAGATACGGCAACTATCTTGTCGAAAGTTTCTTTGCTTGGGTGCATTCTAATGTTGAAATAAGAATCTATGTGCTTTGGTTCATTTCTGATTTACAATATGTAGGCTGACATTATTTCAGGTGTTCACCGGCGAAGAGAGATTTCAAACTTTTATCTGATTTCAGATTTGTTGTCTGCTTCATGAAAACAAATTGATGTTATATTCTTCATTATGCTCTTTGATCTACTTCTCTAGTGCTGGGGACTGTTCTACAAAGCTCCTTGGAATCTATAATTCCAGGGTTACTAAAAGGTGGAAATTCCATCATGTCAACATACCTCCTAAAATTTGGATCCTAGTTTCAGATCTTTTTGTCAGCAATGACTCTCACTCCTGGTTCACACGGGTCGATATGATTAAATACATAAGTGGTACAAAATTCTTCCACCCAATATAACGAGATTATATGTATTACGGTAATAATTATAGAACTCCTTTCGCCGGATGCTACATAATCTTATCAGAGGTGTGGTTTGAAGTTAACGAACGAGGTCCTTGATGTACGATTAAGGAAATTTCATTCCTCTATGATTAAGTAGACACCCAATAGCAGTTATAGGGGTTTGGCTTTATGGCATAATGGGTTAGCCTTCATCAGTGTCTTTAGAGTCTATCCAAATTAAAACAAAAACCAGGAATTGATGTGTGGGTTGCAGTGATTCTTTCACCAAAGAAAACAAAAACAAGTCTCCCCAGAATTAAGCAGAGCGTCTACTCAGCCGCGAATATCGCAATTTATGACATGCACCTATTAAACATATTAGGATAACCTATTCTTATGTCTGAAAGGAGTCATCAGCCGACGACACGTGTGGTTACATTCGACATACATTCCACGTAGTCTTTAAATACGACAACACATAAGAGTAGAGGGATACTTGATCGGGACGTATGTTACCATAACCACTCCATGTGACCAGCCATCCCCGATGGATCAATTTGCGAATGGTGATTCGCAAACATTTCCCCTTCGATTACTTGGATGACAGTGACAACTTGCCAGGCAGTATATTTGTTTTTCTTTTGATGTTTTGTGACATCGGAAGTCATTAAACCGTGCAAGTTCTCAGTAGCCTATGATTAACCTCAACAAAAATAATAGGTTCTTTTACAAAATGATGTTTACATAAGCGTATATAATTTTCGGCTATGCTGAATATCTCAGGTACTTGCTGGTTGCCGCTACATTGCAACAATCTTGAGGGTGTACTCATGTTGAGGAAAATGCACTATTTGTGAATCAGGTGTAGTATAGGGTAGTGTAGTAGAGACATCATGACCAAGACCAGGGCAACGGAGATCAGATTGTTAGTAAATTTCCCAATCTGATTACCAACACAGACACTGAAGAATTTCAAAGAAACGTGTTTTCTTAGGGTAGGCTTCAATGATACCTCTACACTGTCATGCTCACGACACACTTAGACATAAGTTGTCAAAATAGCAATTATGGATTGTCCCCCAATCACCGAGATTGGAATCCCCTCCCCCAAATTATGTCCCCAACCAGGCGAACGTTGGGTTGACAACGGCAACTTTTCTTACATTCCTTTCAGAACTAAAAGATGGTGATATAAATTCTAGTTATTCCGTAATCAGGTAATTGCTGGTGTTATATCATGGTTTTAAAAGGTTTTTTACATTTCATCAGAGTGGTTCAAAGATGTACCTATGAGTTACAAATGGGTTTTTTTCCAACCGCTAATGGCAAAAGATATAATCTCATTCCTGCAAACACGAAGATGTTATCTTTGAAGGCATGGCAATCGCCCTCAATTATGACAGATCTCTTAACTTCAAACGTCCATGTCATGAAAACAACCACACAATGTGACCACAATCAAATGAACGAAATGTAGAATCCCATACTTCACTGCAATATTCCACCTATCCTGGTTATTTATTATTACATGTCTCCAACAAGACCAAATCGTTATAATGTAAAAAGCAAATTATATATTATTGTATATACCAAATTAAAACAAGATAAATTGTGAATATCCACGTATTGTACAAAGTGTATGCTACAGCAACGTCAGGGCAACCTGTTTTTTGGAATACACTGTATGAGAGACTTAAAACATTGTAATTAATTGTAACTTTAAAAACAATAGACGTTTGTACCACGGTATTTATACATCAATTTTTTGTGTTAACTGAAGAATACAAAGAAATGTGTAATTATAATATGTTTAAACTATGTAATAAAAAAATAATTAAAAAAACCCGTGTCCAATCGAGGTGATAATTGCTCTGTAATAAACAAGAATTTAACATCACAACATCAAAGTATAGATTATCACACTCACATAATGCACTGGGCCTACAATCATAAAGCTGTACTGGTAAGCAAATGTTTGTGCAAAATAGCAGAACAATGTGAGTAGCAAAAGTGTCACTTCATCTGCTTACAAGAATTGAATTCAGAAAACTACTAATTGTTTTCTTTCATTTCTTTAAAGGGTGTACAACATTGGTAAGATTGAAAATATAAATGTTCACAGATTTGCACATAATTCACATGGAATAAAGAGGGCCATCGTGGGAAAACTTCCCATGAAATACTTTTGCATTAGTTTTTGAGAAATGAGTGAAACAATAAGTAGTTCTCGCAAGTCCAAATCTGATGTTTGAAAAAAGTGAAAACATGATTAACATGATTTTAACTATTTTCTTGTGACTCTGATGACCAATTGAGCTCAAATTTTCACATGTTTGTTATTTCATGTACATGTTGGGTCACACAAAGTATTGCGTAACTGGCAAACACCAAAAAGACTAAAAAATAAATTGTGTCCACTTTGGAATCCGTTTGAACGTTTTATACTTTATAAAAAGGACAACTCTAACCAATTTTTTTAGCAGAACCTTCCTTAAAAAACATAGGCCTAAAACGTTGTTTTTGAACGACCGTTAATTTAAATAAGCAAGAAATAAATATAATTTTCTATCAGAAGAACAGTCAAACAAACCAAAACTTGATGTGGAAATAACAATGCTACAATAAAGTGCTGATATATGAATTATAATGGCTGAAGTATTTCTTATTGTGTATTTAGTGCAGTGCCGTAGCAAGGATTTTTTTCCACCGGGTTGGGGGGGGGGGCGTGCAGGGCATTGCTTTTCAGTAGGGGAGGGGTAGGGGCCATGTTTTCCTATTTTTGATGGCACTATTGTACCTGGATTTTGTCATTGGGTGCACCGGAGAATTGTGGGGTACGTGCCCCCAATTACCCCCCCCCCCTGGCTACACCACTGATTCATTAGTATATTGTGGGGTACGTGCCCCCAATTACCCGCCCCCCCCCCTGGCTACACCACTGATTCATTAGTATATTGTGGGGTACGTGCCCCCAATTACCCCCCCCCCGGCTACACCACTGATTCATTAGTATATTGTGGGGTACGTGCCCCAAATTACCCCCCCCCCCGGCTACACCACTGATTCATTAAGAACCTAATGTTTGGAGGTGTCATTTTCAGATGATTTTACTGGGGGGGGGTGGGGGTAAATGTTTGAACCGGTGATAAAGACTGATCAAGTTGTGGCCACATACGACAAGTGGTTATGAATACTATAGACAAATCCATAATACCCAAATCCCCCATATTGCCTTTCTTGTTAAAGGTATCGTACACGTTTGGTAATGACTCAAAACAAATATTAGCATAAAAACTTTCTTGGTAACAAGCAACGGAGAGCTGTCGATAGTATAAAACATTGTAGGAAACGACTCCCTCTGAAGTAACGTAGTTTTTGAGAAAGAGGTTATTTCTCATTAAAATAATAAAAACTTCTTGCAAGAAGTTTTTATTCCTATATCTGAAAGCACACAAATTTGTACAACAAGGGTGTTTTTTCTTTCATAATTTTCTTGCAACTTCGATGACCAATTGAGCCCAATTTTTCACAGGCTTGTTATTTTATGCATATGTTGGGATACACCAAGTGAGAACACTGGCCTTTGACAATTTTCAAACGTGTTCAGTGCCTTTAAGCATGGTTATCTTAGACTGTTAAAAAAGTGAACTGTATTACAATTGGGAGTCGCCGAATAAAGCAAATAATGCAATGACGATTGCGTAAAAACAATTGTCCTAATGGAGATCTTAAAAACACACTCAAAAAGAAATTGACATCTGGTCTGAACCATATGGCAGAGTCTTTCTCATTTTAGCCTTTGAAAAAGACTTGTGGGGCCGTTTACATTCTTTTGCAACACCAACAAGAAGTCTTTACGCTATCGTAGCATCGTAACAGCAACCTTGGCAACATTGCCATTTAATATTTTCTTAGGGATGGCTAAGCAGATAAAAAAGTCAAAAAATAAAAACACCTTTCTCCCGGGTGTAAAAAATAAAGTAACAATTAAGATAAAGTAAAACCATTTTTACTAGTACAGTTATCCAAATAAGGATATGATACACGGATGGCAGCAGACTAGGTTGTGCAGTTCGAAACAACAGTATAACACAAATCAATTTCACATTAAACTTCCAAGTATAAAATATACAACTATCAATTAGGAATAGGTTAAAACTTCAAATATACAAACATGCAAACCGAATTTATAAACTTATTCTAATAACTCTAGGGGCAGCATTAGCCGTTTTGAGGCATGGTGGACTCTATAGGAATGTACTGTTTGTTTGGTTTGGGTGTATACAAAATAGTGTCCTCCACCACATCCCAACATGGCTTAAGGTCTTCCTGTGGTAATTCAAACAACAGTTAAAGGAACATGTTGTCATTTAGATTAGGTTAAAACATTTATTTTTAAATGCACATATTCAAAATATTATTTGTACAGATATTCTTATAAAAATATGATACAATGGGGTCAGCAGACTAGTGTATTTCCAAATGCGTTTTGCTTCCTTGGGGGTAGCTTATAAACAACAGCAAAACAAATTCCATTCCCTCTGAGTGCAAAATATAAAACTACAATTTAGATTAGATACAACAAACACAACAATTCAAATAATATGCTAACTATTTTTCTAATAAAAATTTAATACATTGGGGGCAGCAGACTCCATGATCTGTACTTGCCTACAGAATTAAAAATGGTAAAGTTTTCCCTTTGACACTTCAGTATTTCAGTTATACTCTAGCTCCTCTTTATATACAAACTCTAAACATTTTTCAAATTTTCCCTTCCCCTTTTTTGGAGACTTCTGTTCGGGATTGGTAAGTTAAAACAAAATTGATTAGTTTCAATCTGAATGCTCACTGATTATAAAGTTCAAGTTCAATAGTACAAGTCCTCCCTCCAAGTAAATATCATTTGAAGACCCTTCAAATCATTCTTATTTATTTTGATTGCAGCAATCAAAATTAGACATGTATAAACATGCTCTAAATCTCAAACATCATAATACCAGTGGATGTTGTTTTCACTTCAAATTGATCACTGATGTTGATGATACAAGTTGGTTGTACACATTTTTTTATGGAGTTTTTTTCTTTTTCTTTCTATAATTCAGCAAATTGAATCAGCATTGTGGTGAAAATATGGACAGTTTTGATTCTAACAGCTTACAATATTGAATTGTGAAATTTTTATTGCAGAAAGTGTTTTTGTTTTTGCCTTTTTTTAAAGGGAAACATATTTTGTTTACCGAAGGAGTATAGTCACCATCTTTCTCACTGGTTTTAAATAACAGTGCTAAAATTGCTTCCCCTTTTAAACGTCTGATTCTAACTTTAATGATAGTAATTCTAGCTGTCCTGTGAACTGAAGAGGTAGTCACCATTGTCCTTCAGAATTATAACAGTCCTGTTGACTACTTCCATACGAACGTTTACCGTAATTCTAACAGTTCTGTATAAGGCCTTGTCACACACAGGGCAATTTTCACATGCAACTTGGAGGCAACAAACTGCACTGCATGCAAAAGGAGCACTTCGGTAGAAATACAGATATTTGTCTACACTATCTTACTGTCTCCAAGACAATGATGTGGAAATTGACATGTAAATGTTTTTCTTCTTGGAACTGGTTGCCTGTAAATTGACCCGTGTGACATGGCCTTAACTCCCCACTACAAGGGCCCTCATTTTCATAGCTCTGCTTACCGTGAACATGGAGGAATGAGCCATGCCATAAGCATGCGCATGCGTACTTCACATTACTTAGCATTCTTTGCTTTCACAGCTAGCGCAGAAGTTTAGATGTAACCCTGTAAGCTGAAAAATGTGTTTGTAAGCACCTAATTCCACAGTAAGTAGAGCCATAATTGAAGTATAGACCCTGAAGAGGAAGTCACAATCCTCTGACTCAGTTTGAAATGAAAAGTAAAAATGACTTCCTCTGCTGAACGTTCAACTCTATTACCTCTGAACGTCTAACTCCAACTCACCAGTGACCTGAGAGAGTTGATCGGATTCGAATGTGACGATCAGAGTCCTCTTCCCTGCCTTGACTGCGCAAACCTCGGGAGTTATGCAGGCTCTTCCTTGTGCTTCAACCACCCTGTTGTCCAAAAAAATACAGAAAGTACAGAAAACATATGATAATTTACAAAAAGTAAAGGTCATTTACAAGTTCATAAAAAAATCCCTGTAAAAACGCTGAAGTCTGAGAACCTGTGCTTCTTGGCCCAAGTACACAATAAACATCTTCAACAATACAGAACAAAAACAATATGCTTTTCCACTTGCTTCATCAATCCTTCACTTTGTCTTTAGTTACTGTGTACTAATTATAGGTGCCATCATAATTATGTGGAACCAATATACCCAATGGTCACTTTCCAAACAAAAGAAACTCACCTGTGTTTGATATTCGTAGGTGCCAGCAAACCGCGTCCTTCAACGTCAAACTCACAGCCAGTGAGTTTTTTCTTCAGGGGATTGGTAAGACTGATCTCTACTTGTACTTTATCTCCAACATGTATCTTGTCTGCATCTGGATTGATCAGCTTGACCTCAAGGTCAGGTGTACGTAGGCGGAAGTCATCTTCATCCCCAAAGTCCTGGCCTGTTTCCTATGAAGATTAATTAAATAGGCCTATTAAGAGAATAATTATAATGAGTATTTATTATGCGCTTTTTTCAAACCAAGCAGGCCCCGTAGAGCACCTTACACTATTAATCCTCCTTTTCATTGGGGCGTAAGCATTCCTCAGAACCGTTTTAACTCCTTAGGAGTATGCAGTACCAGCAGCCAAATGGGTGCACAGGTTTGCTATTCACGTCACATCAACAATGGTTATTCTTGAAATTACCCGATTACTACTAGGAGATGAGAAGCAGTTATAGTTAAGTGTTTCTCAAGGAAGCAAGTGTCACGACCGGGACTCTTCAACACATGGTCGTATGGAAACTCTTGGGTAAGGTGGGCAGAGGGGTTGATTTGCCCGAAATTTGTATTTAGGTAAAAAGTATTTTTTGATTTCTCTGTCCATTTTTTCCCTTCTTGCCGAACCCGAATTTTCCCCACTGTTTTGCCAGTATTTAGGAGGGCAGTTGCCCCTCTGCCCCCTGGGTCGTACGCCTATGCTCGAACTAACTCTCCAATGACTCGGCCATCAGAACTTGAATATGATGCATTAGACCCTCTGCCACTACAAGTTTTTTAATGGCCGATTTCATAGAAAGACATGAATATGCTTATTAGCAATGGCACTTTGTTAGCAGAAGCAATGAGAGTCATTGCTGCTAAATGTCTAAAACTAGGATAATATCAAAGTTAGGAGGTATGTTATGATGCCATTCCCACCCCTGGAGTCATACATTTCAAGGAGCTTCTGGAAACATCAGCACAAGAGAAGTAGATCGAAGATCAGAATTTCTTTATAACTCAAGAACATAACAGCTGATTTTTTTCGATGGGCGTATATAAACAATTCTGAATTCAAATAAAAGTTAAAATTTTTCTCATTACTGCAGGTAACCATCTAAAAAAAATCGATGAATATGTATTGAATATCATTAGTTCCTTATGAAAGTTTTCGCTTAGAGAGTAGATTAAGCCAGCAATATTCTCTGACTAACAGATCTCTGAAAGGACGTTGAGAGAAAAACAGTCAGTTTCATAGCTAGTACATTAAAGCTAGGGTCGTATGAACCTGATAAGAAATTGTGTAATTCTTATCCGAAAGCCTACTTGTTAAAAAGATATGCCAAATTATTTCCTCTCGAGTGCCCCTTGATTATAAATCAATAAAAGTATGTTGACAAGTTTAAATCTACACAGATCGCCTGCAGGAGATTAATGCAAATGTTCGTGGTGTCAGTTTGAATGCTGCCCTGAATACGGCAAGAGATGTGGTTGGTACCCACTCTCACCTGGCTGAACATGGATGGATTCAATGTTCTTGATGAAAATACCCTGACAGTTTGTTACTGTTTTCTTAACAAGTAGGCACTGTATTCAGCTGAAACTTTCACGTGTGACTTTAACTGTATCTTCCTTAATAATGACGCTTGTAAATCAGCATTATGTGGACAAACATCAAACGATGACCCTACCATTAAGCCTACTCCCCTGGCAGAGTCTTTCCCAAAAGCAAAATGACAACACAACACAAGTATACAAGAATAACAGACGCAGTCAGGTGGAAAAAGAGTGAAAAGGAGGGAGCAGCAGAATGCAGTCAGAAAAATCAGAACCATTATTATTATTTTTTAATGTCTCTATATAAATGAAAAGTTTCTAAGAGAAATTTACCTCAACATGGCCAACAAAAGTCACTTTCAAACCTGTCTGGTCCACCAATTTGTCTATATACTCATCAGTATCAACATGAAACTTTTCTTTAGTTGATTCTTTGGGTCCAAGTTTCAATGGTCTATTATCAGTCTTGATCTTCTTAGCGATGACACCTGAAAAGAAAAAAAGAAGAACAACAAACCATAATATTTTTTGCGATCTTAATGTAGTTATCTTTATTTTTCCACTTTTGGCCATAATATTCACTGGACAAGGATGAGTGACCAGCATAGTTGTATGAACCAAGGGGAACAACTGCCCTCCCAAATTCTTGAGGAAACAAACAGTGGGGAAAATTTGGGCGCAGCAAGAAGAAAGAAAATTGGACAGAGAAAGCAAAACAGACCTTTTACCCGGTATTGGTAATTGTGGGTTTTATCTGTGATGAATTTCGTGAAAATTCACCTCCGACACCCCTTAATAACCAAAGAGTCCCCATGTGCCCAGTACGGTTTTTTTTCTTCATTTTAAACAACTTCACTTATACAAAAATAATGCACCTTTAAGGCTACTGCGGTCTCCTAAGGTAATAGGGGTCTCCTTAAGGGAGATTGAAAAGAAAGGGAAGGGCTCTGAGATTCCTTAAGGGAGCTCCAGTTAAGGCATACAATACATCTCCTTAAGGGAAGCTCTCATTTATTATGACAGTTTAAAACGACACATCCAATTGTCATCAAATTCACAAACTGACTCTGACTTTGAACAGTTGTACTAGCCATCCTGAGCAGACACAATAAAGGAGACACCTCAATAATTAGTCGATCATTTTTTACACAGATCTTTCATCCAACAGAGTCAATTTCAGTCATTTTTTCCTTAAGTCAATTCATATTGCAAGTAATCTTTCCTCAAATAAAGTAATTTTTTCTCAAATCAAGTCACTTTCTCTCAAATTATGTCATGTTGCAAGTAACTTTTCCTCAAATCGATTAGTCATCTTTACTCAAATGAAGTCATGTTACATGTAAGTTTTCCTCGAATCCGTGTTGCAAATTGCAAAACTACATGACTATTAGTCAGAGTCACGCCACAACACTGGATTCTTGTGGCTGTAATTTGCAAATCAGTTCCACAACCGTATCCCAACCCAAATCCAATCAATTATAAAGTAGCCAAAGGGCCGGCACAGAAAAATTGCAAACCTCTATAGTAGCATGAATGCAGAGCGAAATTTACTGAAATTGTTCTTTGTTCTGAGCTTTTATTTTCCACTAGGACGATGATATCAAAATCTGCACCAAGGTCAACATCGGGGACTTCCACACTCATGTAAACATCCTCTGTCCTATCAGGCTTGTCATGTATGAAGGGCTTGGTTCCATGTCCAGCTGCTAACTTCACGGCAGCTCGTTCAGCATCAGAACCTTGGTGGTGAAAAAGAAAAAGTTAGTTCAAAGTTGGTAATTGACAAAATGGAGGAAATGCTGTCTGCAAAATATGTAAAATATTCACATAGTTTGCAGACAGCAAATCCTTTGTACAACATTTAAAAAGCTGCTGTGAGGCTGTTTGAAGAAAGAAAAAATCTCGGCATTAATATTTAAAGAATGAACAATACTCAAAGAATGGCATAATCACCTTGATAAAATGCATTACTCTCGACTCTTTAGTGCCGTAACAAAAATTATGTAGAACACTTTCAAAATGTTTCTAAAAGACTCAATTCCTTTGTTGGCCACACATTTGATTCTGAACATCTCCGAGACGAGCTTCATAGCATCTGCATGAACAGAATCTTTGTCAATTGTCGTTGGAAAGTTTTCTTCCAATCTTGATGTATTTTAGTTTACATCATTGTTGTTTGGATGAGTACATTCATTCAATGTCAGCTGAATGCAAAAAGTAACAAATTTCTAATTTCAACATCATCAGTTTCTGAAAGGTTTCACAAAGAAATATACACAGTCCCGTCGTCAAGTTCTCTGCGCTCTAACAAAACTGCCTACCATCTGGGTACTTGTAATCCAGTGTCAGATCATTTCGATTTTTCGTCCCAACTTCCTTTGTACTGATTTTCATGCCGACTCCATGATTTTGGACACTCAGAAATATAAATTCTTCATCACTTCTTTTGCGTTTTACCTGCAAGAAAGTAAATACAATCAACGTCAGACTTTGGAGCCTAGTTTAAGCATGCTTTTACGACAAAGGCAAAATGACTGTGATGTCATAAAATTGTGGTGAAAGATTTGCCGCAGTGAAATGTGTTATGGTTCAATCATCATGCATGTTTCACACCAAACTTTGAAATTTAAAGGCATCGTACACGTTTGGTAATTGTCAAAGACCAGTGTTCTCATTCGGTGTATCCCAACATATGCATAAAATAACAAGCCTGTGAAAATTTGGGCTCAATTGGTCATCGAAGTTACCAGAAAATGATGAAAGAAAAAACACCCTTGTTGTACAAATTTGTGTGCTTTCAGATGTAGGAATAAAATCTTCTTGCGAGAAGTTTTTATTATTTTAGTGAGAAATTACCCCTTTCTCAAAAACTACCTTACTTCAGAGGGAGTCGGTTCTCACAATGTTTTATACTATCAATAGCTCTCTGTTGCTCGTTACCAAGTCAGTTTTTATGCTAATATTTATTTTGAGTATTTACCAAATGTGTACGATGCCTTTAACTTCCCAAGTTACCTTGTTGTCACAAATTGTTGAGTTTGAACAGACCTTTAGATTGGGTAAATATTAAATAACATAAATTATAGCCAAGCATAAGAGTCTAGTCCTCAGAGAGTCAAGTTCATGTGGCATCACAATGTGTGTTTGGACCATTGACAATCAATTTTATAATAAAAAAATCAACAAAATAAATCAGGACAGCATATACAATAATGGTTACGCCTACATGTATGTTCTGACCCCTAGTGTATTTTCCTAATCCTAACCCTAATCCTAACCCTAATCCTAACGTATAAGTCAAAAGGGGATTTTCGGAACATAGGGTTGTCGGAATATAGAACTGTCACAATCCAATATACTTCTTGTGAATGTACGGTATGTCAAGATTATAGCTTTGAGAGTTCTTTGAACCAAATTTCAATGGTCTTCATCATACACTTATTTAAAGGAACTATCTCGTTGCACTTTTCTTGAACCATGCATCAACAATTTACCTCTAACCAACTTTCTTGAATTTTACAGGTTAAGCTGATTACGATGGACAAGCATGCCTCTGAATGTTGCAAGCCACAACAAGCCTATGCTTATTCTGGACCTTGCCTCTACACCAAGTTCTAGTGTACACCTTGATTAATACTGCTTCTTTTTATTGTTAGCGTGTCGTGGCCAAGCGGTCTAGTGCACCGGACCCGAGCTCTAGTGGTTAAGTTTTTAGGGTGTAGGTTCGAATCCCGGTCATAACACTTGTGTCCTTGAGCAAGATGCTTTACCTGCGAGGGTAGAGGTTGATATAGTGTTTGAAAAAGCCTTTGGAGCGCAACGGCAGCCCAGGGATGTATACTCCCCAGGGAGCTGAGAAAAATTACGGAATGTTATTGGCCCAATCCAGGGCACTACTGTAAAGCGCATGAATGTGTTATTGTAAAATGCGCTATATAAGTACTAGTTATAGTTATTATCTCTGTTAGCAATTACTTTTGTGAATTGCATATATAGAAATTGATGTGCAATTGAATTAAATTGAAATGTTGTAGATGGTCAGCATAGCACATTATTTATGCATCTGGTTCTATAAGAGTTGGATAGAAGTACAATTTTGATACATCAAATTCCTCCAGGAAAGCAGGGTGAGATAAACTTTTAACTCCTGACATTAAAAACAAAAAGGAGATACAATCAAGTCTAGATTTTCATCTTTGAGAGGGCAAGGCCATTCTCATTTTGCAAGGGGTACTTCCATTGGAAAATCCTTAAGTCTATGGGAATTTTTGTATGTGGCACCACGGCCAAAACAAGGGCAATTCAGAGGCCATGGCCTCTGTGGACTTCCAGCCTGTGCAATGCATGACATGGGGAGACTGAGTATAAATATCAGCAGCTCCTCCACTGTGGCATAGAATTCTTAAACCAGTTGTGACCTCTGAGGCTGTTGATAACTTTAAAGGTAGGGTCATATTTTGATAATGACCCCGAAAAGAAAGTGTAATTTTTACCAAAAAGCCTACTTGTTATAAAGATGGTAATGGTAGTAAGCATCCTACAAAATTATTTCATCTGAAACGCCCCGTTGATTAAAAACCAATAAAAGTATATGCCAACAAATTTGAATCTCCAAAGATTGCCTGCAGGCAACTTTTGAAAACTGCCGTGTTGTACATTTGAAAGTTGCCCTCAATAGTACCAAAGATGCAGTTGGTACCGCGCTGACACCTCGCCAAACGTGGATGGATTTATTGTTCTTGATGAAAACACCATGACAGTTTGTTGCCGGGTATTTTGAAGCTAGATGGGGACTGGGTTGGTAGCTATAGACTGTGTGGGTAGCTGGATGGGCACTTGGTGGGTAGCTGGATTGGCACTGGGTGGAAGCTGGATGGAGACTGGGTGGGAAGCTGTATGGACTGGCTTTGAAGCTGGATGGGAATGGGCTGGTAGCTTGATGGGGGCTGGGTGGGTAGTTGGATTGGGACTGTTGAAAGCTAGTTGGGGAATGGGAAGGAAGCTGGATAGGGACTAGGTTGGTAGTTGGATGGGGACTGGGTGGGTAGTTGGATGGGGACTGGGTGGGAAGCTGGATGGGGACTGGGTTGGTAGTTGGATGGGGACTGGGTGGGTAGTTGGATGGGGACTGGGTGGGTAGCTGGATGGGGACTGGGTTGGTAGTTGGATGGGGACTGGGTGGGTAGTTGGATGGGGACTGGGTTGGTAGTTGGATGGGGACTGGGTGGGTAGCTGGATGGGGTCTGGGTTGGTAGTTGGGGACTGGGTGGGTAGTTGGATGGGGACTGGGTGGGTAGCTGGATGGGGACTGGGTTGGTATTTGGATGGGGACTGGGTGGGTAGTTGGATGGGGACTGGGTGGGTAGCTGGATGGGGACTGGGTTGGTAGTTGGATGGGGACTGGGTGGGTAGTTGGATGGGGACTGGGTGGGTAGCTGGATGGGGACTGGGTTGGTAGTTGGATGGGGACTGGGTGGGTAGTTGGATGGGGACTGGGTTGGTAGTTGGATGGGGACTGGGTGGGTAGCTGGATGGGGTCTGGGTTGGTAGTTGGGGACTGGGTGGGTAATTGGATGGGGACTGGGTTGGTAGCTGGATGGGGACTGGGTTGGTAGTTGGATGGGGACTGGGTGGGTAGTTGGATGGGGACTTGGTTGGTAGCTGGATGGGGACTTGGTTGGTAGTTGGATTGGGACTTGGTTGGTAGTTGGATGGGCACTGGGTGGGTAGCTGGATAGGGACTGAGTTGGTAGCTAGAAAGAGACTAGGATAATAAGCCTAATAATAATAATAATAATAAGTGAATGAGGGCAAAGGTGAACTCAAAATACAAACAGAGAAAAACTCTCCCGACATCTTACCCTCGCTTGTCTCTTGCGGCGTTGCATCCACTGCCTGCCAGCCCCCGAATCCTTCTGGAAGATCCGGTCGAGTCATCCAGGACTCATTCCACACATGAAAATTCCACACACGCTCGCTGTCATATTGTTTGGCCCGATCTCCATCAGGGTAAAAATGTCTGTCCTAAAGGTGGAAATGAAGGGAAGAGTGAAATCAAATAAACTTTCCAGACCCCTTAACCTGTGGCTATGTTACCACAGCTAAACCACATCGAGCTGCTCATCATAGAGGTATGACCAAGGGGTGCGGGGGGCCTCCCTTCCAAATTTGATACAGTGTAAATGAAAGAACTGGAAAAACTTACAATGGTCAGACTGGCATCCGTGTCATGAGCTGATAAGAAGTTTGTCACACTCCTCGTAGGAATGCCAAGACATCGTAGGACTGTTGTTAAGACTCCAGAAAACACCCAGCATTGCCCGTAGCGAACTGGGGCTTTACTTTTTAAGTGCTTCTGCAAATTTAACAAGTAAGTCTAGTATTTAATGATACCATCAGAGCAATATTAGTCCAAACTAAATGAGCCAACTGTTTGAGATCCCAAATCAGTATTTTGGACTGTACAGTATTTTGTAAATGTTTTTTTTTTCTGTCCACTACCTATCACATTTTGTACAACTACTGCATTTCATTTTCTTTTATCGTGAAATTCGTAATGTTCAATATTTTTAGTCTGGCTCCAAACAGTATTCTTATGTTGCATTATTGCAACATTCTTGTAAACTGAATATTGAATGGAATTTGTACATCAAATTTGTTCATCTTACATTTGAATCACTTCTACTTGGATTAATTGAAGCCCCTTAGTCAGCCAATGGTGGCCGTCTGTGCCACCAACATTTGGTGGATGTGATTGAAAAGTTCTAACACAAGCCAAAGGTTAGAAATCAATCTAACAAACAACCTCGTTCCCTGTGGTGTACGATCTCGCCGCGCCATTTTTCTCAGAATGTCTTGCTTGATCATATTCCCAGTAAGTATAGGCCTTTTAACACAACAGAAAATCTCTGTGTTGGTCAAGGATCTGATCCGTGTAATCTGGACTGACCTTTTCACACTACAACATTTCAACATGGTGTTGATCCGTGTAGAGCGCTTGATCCGCGTTTAAACTATAGGCCTTTTTCACACTATCGACGTTCGATCCGTATCAAAATTTACATGGTTCAGGTCCGTGTTGACTCGGTAAAATTTAAACACGGATAAAAACTGCTCCGCTTTCACACTAGCTCTGCCCGAAATCAGCTTGTGGTACACGTGTAACTTTCGATCCGTGTATTGTGCGATTGTTTCACACTGCCAGGGTCCTATAAGGATCGAAGCAAGACGCGTCGCGACGCATCACAACGCAACGTGATGTGTTGTGACACGGTCGCAATGTGTCATGTCCATGTCGCGTCAACTCCGTGGGTATCTCAATTGCCAAAATGGATCGAGCATACTAAGTGCCCTACAAGCGCTCAAAAGTTGTTTAATAATAATAATAATAATAATAGTGGCTTCTTATCACCGGCGGCGGAACCGGGGGCCGAGGGGGCCGTTGCCCCCCCCCCCCCACTTTTGAAAATGTAGTCATTTTGCCCCCCCCCCTTTTTATCGAGCTATTGAAACCAAATTATGGTTCACTGACAACCCCGTTTGTTTTATACACACCTCTACATTTCTCAAAATAATCTTATTCATATAACAAAAAAACAGCAATTAACGCCAAACGTAGGCGAGTTGCCATCCCCGGACAATAGATTATAGTTAATAGAAATGGCCCACGGTGCACATTTCACCAGTCCTGCAGTGCGAGTCACCGCTGGTCCGAGTAGTGTACCGCATGGCCGGGCCATTAACCAGCACACACGAGACTAGCGATCGGGTGTAAAAATAGGCTGACTTTATAGCGGGGCTGGTTCCGGAATCCCGGCTGCGCCACAACGTGTCTCCGTGCGTTATTCCCACTAGAAGCCGTTAGCATGCACCAGCCGCAGTTACAGCCTTAGCTGCAATGTAGTATCAGATGTTTTTTTAAATGTAGTCTCCCATTTTAATAAGGCTCACCATATACATCTGATAATAACCCCGATGGTCATCTTTATTAGGGCCCGAAAATATTTATAGTTTATTTAGTTAAGCAGCTCATATTTTACCGGCAATGGTAAAATGATGCGAAACGACCCCACCCTCCCCCGTTGACGCGTACACGACTACATGACTTGTATGTGATATTATATATAGTATTTTAAAACTTTTCTTTATTATTCCCACGTAGCCCAGCGAACTACGCCAGTGCCTCTCAAGTGCAATGTTGCGCGATCGAGTAACTGTTAATTTGGGTTTTCTTCAAGTTTCTCTTTTTATCCCCCCCAAACAAAAAATTATTCTTGTTTTATTATTAAAGTTTGATTTTTATAGTTAAATCGATAGTGTTACCTTTTCTTTTTCTAGTTTGTGGTTCTCGAATATTTTTTCAAGGGGAATTTTGGCTGATTCCTATAAACGCCGATGATAATGACAATTTTTATTATTGAGTTTCACTTTGAAAACAAGTTTCACCGTCCATGAACATGACCACCACGTAGGCCCTAATCACTATTCACTTTGCAAATTAGGTTTCTCAAAGTTTACTGAGGACTGGTGCGATGGTCCATTAGTTTTCATAGCACGCCTGAACATGATGGCGCATATTACCGCGAAAGTGTTTATTTTTTCAAATTCATTGTGCTGGGTCTCGACATTGGAGGTTCCTTGATTTGCACTGGATCACTGATGTGTGCTAGCTCATCACACCCACATGGTTTAAAATCCATCTTAATTAAAAACAATTGTCAACACTGTAATGTCCTTCTTTGAAGTGCAAGGTAGAATGTAGCTCTGAGTACCGGGTGGTGTGGGTCGCTGCCCTGTACATTTTTTTTATATCTGAAAGTGAAACGTGTATAGTTTGGTGCAATATTGTGACCTTGTTTTGTCCTGTTTTGATTTCTGTAAAAGGTCGGATGAACAACACACCCACTGAAACACCACCATAATTTATTTACATTAAAAATCAACAACTCTCATACACCACTTTCTGCGCTGTCTTCAGGTCAATAGTCAAGATTTTATTTTAATAGTCATGTGGTCTCAATACTCCAAGCAACCCTGGTTGAAATTGGTTCAGTAATACACTTTTTAGATCGCTGAAAGTAAAATTAACTCCAAAGATCTTGTGATTTATCTGCGTAAAAGAATTGGTTCAGATAAATCACGTGAACTATAGTTATTTGAAAATGCTCGATAACGGCCAAATTTGACGGTTTCTTTTAGGGATTGGTCTACTCTACTCCTGGAAGACCGTCAGAGTCTTGTGTGGGTCTATTTTGTACCCCCAAAATAGCCCAGCATAGCCGGTGTGTGCCAACATACCTATGTTGTGCAAATGGAAACAAAATACATTTGCAAAAAAAGGGCCCCCCACTTTTAAAAGCGTTCCGCCGCCGCTGCTTCTTATATAGCGCACATATCCGTCACTCAGTGACGCTCAAGGCGCTTTTAACGTTCATTATTTTCCTGCAAGGTATTGTGGAGCTACGTTTTGAAGTATGAGACCAAGTCCTTTACATATAGCACCATGTAATGGTTTACAAGGTGCTGTGGCGCAATATGCTGCCGATCAAACCAGGAACACCGGGGCAAACCCCTTCTCTTTTCGAAAAGTGCACTGGGTTCTTTTACGTGCATTACACAACACACGGGACCTACGGCTTAACGTCCCATCCGAAGGACGAAGGACACAAGTGTCACGACTGGGATTCAAACCCACACTCTGCTGATCAGAAACACCAGAGCTTGAGTTCGGTGTTCTTATCCACTCGGCCACGACACGCCACAAGCGTGGCCACAGAGCAGTCACTTTTGCTAGCCAAAGTGATGCACTTCCCTTCCAGGGGTTATTGATGTGAGGTATCAATACGGCGCGCCGGACATGGTAGCGAGGTTGATAAAACAAAGTACTCAGGGAAAGCCCACACTGAAAGAACTTTTAGCTCTCCTCTGGTGATCAGGAATTTGATTGTACAAAACTTAACAGCCCTTTAAACTTGGTAGCAGTCTACAAATGAAGCTCCTAAAAATTAAGATACATCTTTCTCCCCTTATAGGGTCACATTTTTCAGGAAAGTTTAAAGGTGAGGGAAATCTGTTGAGACATCCAGAAATCAGGAAGACTTAAAGGCACTGAACACGTTTGGTAATTGTCAAAGACCAGTGTTCTCACTTGGTGTATCCCAACATATTGTAACGAAATTGGCCTGGGTGCTTGCAGCTTTCGCGCGCTATAGCGCTAAGGCGTGCCATACTTGCTGAGCTTGCGCAGTGGGCAGCTTAGGATGCTTTTAGCTGCGTGCGCCTCGTGCGTGCGGCAGTTGCTGTGGAGCTAGCGGACTGAAGTGACATGTGTGCGGCCCCTAAATGTAGCCCGAGCCCTAAATGTCGCCCGGACCTAAATGTAGCCTCAAACCTGTACCTAAATGTCGCCCGGACCTAAATGTAGCCCCAAACCTGTACCTAAATGTCGCCCGGACCTAAATGTAGCCCCAAACCTGTACCTTAATGTCGCCCCGACCTAAATGTAGCCCCAAACCTGTACCTAAATGTCGCCCCGACCTAGCTCATCATTGTATTGATAGCTACAATGAATGTTAAGGCGAGTTGTTTGACTCGTGTTAAACAAAAACAAGGTGTTCGGCATGACGCTCAAATTTTGGATGTGGAACACATTCCATCCCAACTTGTTTTTATTAACGTCTCGGTACGGTGGACCCGTGATATGGCCATATTCCTTACCAATTGCATTGTGCACTGCGCCGTGGTTGATCAGTGGTATGGCTATTTTCCTGTACCTATTATTGCATTGTGCACCGAGCACTGCGCCGTGGTTGATCCGGGATATGGGCATACTCCTGTACCCATTGCATTGTGCACTGAGCACTGCGTCGTGGTTGATCCGGGATATGGCTATTTTCTTGTACCTGCGCCGTGGTTGATCCGGGATATGGCCATATTCCTGTACCGATTAATTGTGCACAGTGTATGGGGACTCCGCGTCTAAGAATATGCCCATGTAGCGGGTTCAACTGGCTCAGTAAGCCACACAAATATGCCTCGAAATTGTGTGGTTTTCCTTTTACTTTGCGAACTAGTGACTCCACAAAATGGCCGACCGTGTTTGTTCACGATGTAAAAGGAAAACCACGCAATTTCGAGACATTTTAATGTGGATCATTGTATTCTACTTTTAAAACATCTTTCTAACCATGCATTTTATAACAAACGGTTACAAATGCTTTTTATAGACCAACTCGCCCGATCCAAGGCAACGTGTCCCTTTAAAGGCACTGTACACGTTTGGTAATTACTCAAAATATCTATTAGCATAAAAACTTACTTGGTAACGAGCAATGGAGAGCTGTTGATAGTATAAAACATTGTAGGAAACGACCCCCTCTGAAGTAACATAGTTTTTGAGAAAGAGGTAATTTCTCACTAAAATAATAAAAACTTCTTGCAAGAAGTTTTTATTCCTATCTGAAAGCACACAAAGTTGTACAACAAGGGTTTCATCATTTTCTTGCAACTTCGATGACCAATTGAGCCCAAATTTTCACAGGCTTGTTATTTTATGCATATGTTGGGATACACCAAGTGAGAACACTGGTCTTTGACAATTACCAAATGTGTTCAGTGCCTTTAATAATTTTTTTAAACAGAAACTACAGTTTTTAATGGCAATAAGTGCACCCCTAACCAAATACAGATTAAAACAACATGTTAAACATTCCTCACCTCAAGAATGGCTTGGCTTCCAGTCCATTTTGTGGGTCTAGTATGGGGTGAATAATTCCCATGCCATTTGCCTGACAATACCCCATTGTCATCTTGGGAATTAACAGCTGCTGACATGGAACGAGCAACAAGGACAGGACTGCCTAAAGCACCATCTTTCACCTGAACAAAATAATGAGAAAATCCAGAACAATAAATAATAGTCTAATTCAACAATTACTTTCTGCATATTAGGATTTAAAAACCAATTCTGAAACTAATACATCCTTCAAAATAATTTGAAAACGAATCACTTTTGACCTCAAATTTCTTCTTGGAATTTGTGAGTTTATCTTTATGTTTAAATTTAATCAAAAATGGGGGCTTTCAATCAAAAATACAAGATTGTGGGACAGTAGCTAGCATGCAGCACTCAAACTAGGTAAGTTAAGTTGTTCATGTGATCCTTGGCATGCGCATATTTCTGAGACAAACGGATTTTAGCCCCTACATCTGCTCAGCAAGTGTCTAGAACTTCCAGGTCTACACAACCTTACATGCTTCTTGAGGAGGTACATCACTGCTTCGAAGACCTTCTCCTCAAATTGGTTAAAGCCCCAGGGTCGGCTAGCCAGCTGGCGTGAGTTTCCGTACCAGATCAGTCCCTTCTCATTCAAGACGTACTCCTCCATTTCCTTATCATCCCTCAAGTACACTTGGTCCTCCTCACACCAAGGATTAAATAAGAGATAGATGGGTTGAACTTCCGTATAATCGGCACTGCTAGCTGATGATACAAATTGCATCATAAATGAATAAAACAAATAACAAAAGCTACATGATTTAGTTTTACATATACCAAACCGTCGTTTGGTAAGAATTTTCCCAGAGTGCTGCATACAAAAATCCATTGGCACCTTTGGCAGGATTGGAACTAACCTCGATTGCAAGGCTGTTATATTTGTCCATGCGCACAAAGTCCAACCATGCCCCCCCCCCCCCCGTCCACGAAGTTTACTGATTCCATGCGTATAGACTCGCTGCGTGTGCGTGTGTATCATCCTACATATTCCATGCGTAGAACTGGGACAGTACCTGAAAATCCATGCACATACTATCTAGCAAAGGGATGGAGCAAGACAATCTTGCAATCAAGGTTAGGTTAGAACCCATGACCTGCATTCTTGAGCAGGCAGGCGCGGATCCAGGGGGGGCGTGGGGGCGCACGCCCCCCTTTTTAATATAAAACAAACAAAAAATGAGGGAGAAAAGAAAAAAAGAGGGAGAGAGAGAGAAGGGGGGGAGAAACGGGGAAGGGAAGATTTTGCTGCTTGGTATATTTTCACGCCCCCCCCCGTTTGGAAAATTCTGGATCCGCCCCTGGCAGGTGTCTTAACCGTTAGGTTAGCAAACTGTTAAATAAATTGATGATTGCATCAGGCATAATGATCTAGTTTCACTAGATGATCATGTCTGCCCTGTTCATATGTGATAAGCACAAAATCTGTTGTTAAAAGAGTCAAAACAATCTGGTTGAAATCAAAATTTTAAAAACTAGGTTGTGAGAATCTCTGAAACAGAAATTTACATCATTTTGAAAGAAAACATTAATTTGTATTTTTGTTTTCTACTTTATTCAATGTTTTTGTGAAAAAAAAGTGAGCTCTACGACATATTCTGTATGTTCCACGTCACATCGTTGTGTCCAAGGTTGTATCAAATTGTTCAATGACGAATAGAATGCCCTCGATGCAAAGAAGTTTATTCACCTGCAGCCCTAGTGCGTACATTGAGCGAGTACTCTCCGACCAGGGCATCAGGATCTGAAGTTACAGACACAGTCAAGGTGTCATCTGTCACATCTGATATCTTGACCTCCCACTGTTTGCCTCGTAAAGAGGAGCTCCCGGTGGATGCATAGACACGCGTTCTTTTTTGAATCACTGGCTTTGTTTTTGACCCTTTGAGAGAAAATGATACAAACTTCATGAAGAGGTTGAGGGTCATTTAATAAAATAAAAGGTTTAAAAGATGCTGGTGGTGTGAATCTTAAAGGTTAGAGAAAATCCACCAGTAATAATAAAATGCTTAATTTATGCCAATTTATCTATTGGCATTTTGGGGTTTTACCCATACATCGATGTGTGTAAAGCACTGTATACTCGGTTTACTTTCCAGAGTCCTGTGAAAAAATATCCACAGGCATGTTACTCGGATGGGATTCAAACCCATGTCCTTTGCCATTCTAGAGCAGATGTGTTACCACTAAACCACCGAATTTGCCCAGTAGCTATAGAGGCAGTTCGAATCCTATATTTAATAGATGTTAAATTTATTGGTTTATTTATTTTATTTATCTATTGACGTTTATAAAAAACGGATCTTAAGGCAAGTGGACAAACATTGGTTGTTGCCAAAGAACCAACATGAAAAATTTAACCTGTGAATGTTTAAGCTCAATCCACCATCAGAGTCACAAGAAAATAGTGAAGAAAAAAAACACCATTATATTGCTTTCAATGTTTTCAAAAATCAAGTTTGGGACTCGCAAGATCAAAACTAATTGTTTTACTAATTTTTCAAACGATAGCATTTCGAGCACAAATATTTAAAGGAGAGTTTCCATCATGAACATCTTTATACCATGTAAGTTATGTGCAAATCAGTGAACATTTATGTTTTCACTCTTACCAATGTTGGAGAGGATACTCTTATTAAGTAAAGTAAAATCATCATCAAGGCGTTGAGGGCGCACGGACGTGTTTCATGACCACGCTCTTAATTTAACGTGTTTTTTTGCTATTTTGGATTCCTTGGATCTACGGGATCAAGACATTTCTACAAAGTAAGTGATATAGACATTATAGCCATTATCTGGTGTCTATTCAAATAAGGAAACGGTCTTTTTGGCTGGTTTTTTTTTTACATTCTGAGTTGGTAGTAGAGGTAGCCATCATGAACAACAGGGAATCGAACCACGGTGCATTGAAACGTACGAACACCATTCGTTTCAACACACGCCATTTGAAAGACGCCGTTACCTCACAAGAGATCTATTGTGCAATCAACAAAGAAGAACTCGGGACAATCAACACAATAAAATGTATAGCACCACTTGAATATGGTTGGTACAACGTTACTTTCGACAAAGAACAGCACTGTGAAAAAAAACAGCACAACAGGGACTCATGCTGAAAAATCCTTAATGCAGTGCGAGAGAGCGAATGTACAAAATTCAGCAGTTGTGTATGTAAAAGCTCCGTATGAGATGGCAGACAACATTGTAGTCACTGCTTTGACCTTCTATGGCACAGTTGCTAACATCCGTCGTCAACTTTATGACTTCGATGAGAATATTGAAACCGGCGTCAGGAGTTGCATGATAAAGAACCTGAAAAGACCGATTCCTAGCTACATCAAGATAGGTGGCTTCACACTCCCAGTTAGGTATCGAGGTCAACAGAAGACGTGCAAAGTATGCAACGAACCAGGCCATTTTGCCCGAGATTGCCCACGTCGAGGCCGTTGTTTCATTTGCAATAGCAATCAGCACAGAGCATCTTGGCACGATGATGAAGAACAAGAGGAAGCCGAAACACCCATTGTTTTTGTACACAATTGTACACAACAAGTACGCCAAGAGGAAAGCAAACAGCGAATCAGAGGACGAATACGACAGTCAAAATGAAAGCGATCCACCCAACGAAAAAGACATAGATGACGAACAAGACACTACTTATGAGGCAACAACGAGTAAGGACTCGACGAAGGAGCAACCGAGCGAAGAAACTGTACCCCGAAAGTCAACCTCGAAGAAGAAATCATTCGCTGAAGTCCTCACTCAACCTGACCAACCCAAAGAAACCAGCACACAACAAAACTCCAAGGAAAACACCACACGTCCCACTACACTCAAGAAGAACAAACCTCAAAAGAGGAGCTTTTGGGATGAGGCTATGAGAGGCAATACTATGAAAAGGAAGTCACCCGGAGAAAGCAAGGGGACCAGCCCAACAAACAAGATGCGCAGAAATAAGAGATACGCAGATGAATCTGAAATGGATCAAGAAGAACCCCATCTCACTGATCACCAACATTCCGATCAAGAAGATTTACCAGCAGATCCCAGATCAACTGGGAGAAAACAAGAAGACTCCCACCGAACCGGAAAGCAAACTCAACAGAAGCCCAAGGGTGGACAGGAGGAAGAGAAAATGTCAGAGGTGGATGATTCTCATAGCGATGGACATGAGACTGACCAAGATGGTTTTGTCATGTACACCAGAGGTGGTGTTCAGAGAACCAGAAAGAAGAGAACAACGTGGCAGAGAAAATCAACTGAAGCACCATCAGATTCACAACCGACAACGTCTCATCAACATGATACTTCAAGCCAGTCCAGTCAACAAAGCCAAGCTACACACAGAGGAAGAGGAAGGGGATGACCAACCGGAAAAGTATAAATCCCTTTTTTTTATTCCAATGAACTGGTTTAAACTTCTACTGCTTATGAGTTTTTTGTCAATTGCTTCTTTAAATGTCAACGGTTTAAGAAATGATCTTAAAAGAAATGTCCTTTTTGACTTTTTACTTCGTAGAAAATTTAGTCTTATTTTTCTGCAGGAGACACACAGCGACCTCAATGATGAACACGAATGGAGTAGGCAGTGGCAGGGTAAAATGTATTTCAGTCACGGCAATAGACAGAGTAGAGGAGTAGTTATACTCACTTCCAACAAGGTCAATCTTAACATCACCAACATTGTCACCGATGGTGAGGGAAGATGGATCAAAGCCCAAATGGTATGGAATGATAATACATTTTACGTTGCCTCTGTTTACGCTCCTAATCAGATTTATGAACGTACAGAATGTTTTGATAATTTTAGCGATCAAATCACACGTTTTGACAACTGGATTATTGGTGGAGATTTCAATTGCAATCTTGACAACAAACAAATAAGGGATGTTAGCAAAACGGTTTTAACCAATGTGTTACAAGAAAAAGATCTTATAGATTGTTGGCGCACTGTTCATCCTGACCAACATGGCTATACACATTTCCATAAAGGTTGCAAACAAGCTAATAGAAATGATTATATATTTGTTTCTTTGAACCTCATCAACAATGTAAATGACGTCTCTCTAACCCCTTTCGGTTTTTCAGACCATCAATTTATTGGACTCAAACTAGACGATATTTACAGTCCCCACGGTCAAGGTCGTTGGTTTTGCAACAACTCTCTGCTTGAAGACACTGAATGCATTTTTCGCATTACAAACCTTTGGGAGTTTTTGAGAACTAAAAAAGAAAATTATAATTCCCTCACCGATTGGTGGGAAATGTGTAAATTCCGTTTGAAAGAAACAATTCAAGAGTTTGGGAAAGAAAAAGCTCACGACCACAAACAAAACCGCAAGGTGTTACAGAAACGTTATATTTTGTTAATTAAAGACACTGGCACTAATAATGTCGATGAGATTAACAAAGTTGAAACCCATCTTAAACAGTATGATATAAACGATTGGAAGAAAGCCCACGTTAGAACACATAACACTCAAAAAGAAGAAGGAGAGAAAGCCTCGAAATACTTGAATCTGGAAAAACAACAAATTAAAAGTAGTAAAATTAATAAACTTGTTAATCATGAAGGAATATTGGTTGATCAACCAGAACAAATGATCGATGTTGCTTAGTAGTAACCTGTACAATTCAGAGAATTTATCCAAAGCCCATTTAGATGAAATTGTGTCAAACATCGAAACTAAGGTTATTCCTGAGAGTATCCTTGAAGATTCGGATAGAAAAATCACCGAAGAAGAGATAAAAAATGCTCTCTTTCAAATGAACAAAAACAAAAGTCCAGGTATAGACGGCCTTACGGTGGAATTTTACCAAATGTTTTGGCATATTCTTGGTAATGACATCTTGGAATTATACAATGACTGTTTCACTAAAGGGGTTTTGAGCAATTCTATGAATACCGCTCTGGTCAAACTTATTTATAAGAACTCGGGGAGCCGTTATGATTTAAAAAACTTTCGTCCTATTAGTCTTTTAAATGTTGACTACAAAATTTTGTCAAAAACTATCACTTATCGTCTGAAACCAGTCATGTCCTTTGTCATTGGTGAAGAACAGTCATGCGGAGTTCCCCAACGTAACATCCATGACAATCTTATGGTTATTAGAGACACGGTTGATTATGTCAACTTAGAAAATGTTGAGGCGGCTGTGATAAGCATAGATCAAGAAAAGGCCTCCGACAAAATTAACTGGGACTATATGTTCAATGTTATGCATAAAATGAATTTGCCCCCCTTTTTAATGACATGGATAAAATTATTCTATAAGGAACCTAATTGTAGAATTATCATGAACAATTTTATTGGCTCTCCTATTCAGATTACCAGAGGAATTAGACAAGGCTGTCCGTTATCTCCATTACTGTATGCAATATGTGCTGATGGTTTAGCAAGTCTCGTTAGAAATAATACGGCATGTGAGTGGCATTGCGACCCCAAAAGGTGAGACAAGTGTCAAACTAGTCCAGCATGCTGACGACACTAATCTTTTTGTTGGTAAAGAAAGTGAATTTCAACAAATTAAGGAGATCCTCGACACATATTGCAAAGGTAGTGGGTCGAAACTGAACGTCAATAAAACCAAAGGCCTCTGGCTAGGGAAATGGAAACATAGACAAGACAAACCTTGTAATTTCAATTGGTGCAGCGATAAATTGAAAATCTTGGGTATTGTCTTTGGTAATCATGTTACACCAGAGGACAACTGGGGACCAAGGGTAAACAAAATTCATTGTATCCTTGATAAATGGTCCAAACGTCACCTTACTTACATGGGCAAAACTGTTATTGTCAATACCTTTGTTGGCGCCAGTATCAATTACTTAGGATAGCGTCTGAGCTTGTCCTGCTGAATGGGTTAAAAAAATTAATGACGTAACTTGGAAATTTTTCTGGAATGGTCAAAACGACAAAATTAAGAGAGAAACCATTACAGGCCTTAAAACAATGGGTGGCACTGGCCTCATTGATATTCAGTGTAGGCTGGACAGCTTGAAAATTAACTGGTTAGCTCGTTACCTCAGCTCTGACAAGATTTGGAAGATTTTCTTTGATTATTGGATCAGCAAAGCTAGTGCTGATAATAACTTAGGTTGGTACATTTTTGGCAACGCTAAAACTCAGACCCAAACTACTTCTTTTTATGGAAAAGTTATTACTGCCTTTAAGAAGGCTGGCGGCACTCTCAGGTGTAATTTTTCTAGTGTCCTAGAGACAAGAAAAACCCCTATTTTTAACAACTCCGTTGCTACTAGAGATAACACGTTACTGCACAGTCCTGTCCTGAAATCAGCTGGCATGACTAAGATCAAAGAAGTCACTAGACAAGGAAACCTCATATCTTTCAAAATAGTGGCTAGAAAATGTTCCATCCAAAGAATTAATGCAGGTAGAATTGTAGGTAGACTCAAAGATCACATCGATTTCAGCCTAATTCAGGAGAAAAGACAAGGTCCTGCGAATCACATTTGTAATTGGCTTGTTTTACCAGATCAAAGTGCCGACAGTGAAGTCATAATTAAAAAGACCAGCTCCAAAACTAACTACCGCAGAATGATTTCAACAAAATTCATCACCCCCAGAACTCAGAATATTTGGCAACAAGTTTTCCATTATGCTATGGACTTGGACTGATCTCTGATCTGGAAAAACGGTTTTAGTGATAACTTGCTCAATCCAGATGATAAGAATTTCTGGTTCAAATTAAAGCATATGATCCATCCTACTAGAGATGTTTTACACAAAATTGGCATGACTCTTGATTTGAAATGTCCCTTGTGTGAAACTGAACCAGAATCTCATCAACACTTATACATATACTGCGTTCACACACTAAATGCCTGGGTCTTTGTAGAATACCTTATAAGAAATTACACCGGTAACAAATGTTTTCATCTTAGTGATCCAAACAGAATTCTTGGATATGACCTAAAACCGGTCCAGGGTGTTTTAATAGTCAAAATGCTTCGGCAGATTTGGAACATCAGGTGCAAAAAAGTTTTTCAAAACTACAAAAATCTCTCTGATATCGACATTATTTTACAGTTCAAACGTACTCTCAAGCATTTTCTCACTTTAGAAAAGGAACGAATGGACGGTGATAAATTTGTGTCTATATATGCTAGAAATAATACCCTGTGCTATATTAATGAGGATAATCAAATGGGATTCAACTATTAATTTTCGATCCAACTGTACATACTCAATCTGCATTATTTGTGTACTTCTAATAAACCTAATTAATGACTCCTCTCTAATTGTATCCGTTGTATTATAACTCTAGGCAACCTAAACTTTGTATATTATTATATGAATTACTTTCGCTCCTTTAATTTGTAAATAAGATTTGGTTTGTTTTGTTTGTGAATGATGTAATCATTTTGAGTGTGCAATAAACGGAGTCGTATAACTCCAATCAAAAGAAGAAAAAAAAATCATCGTTATGAGGTGCAACCAGTGGCTAATTGGATGCAATGGGGCCACTTTCCTGGGGCTGCTCTAATTAACACATCAATATTGTCACAACAAATTGTTTTTCATCTTCACATATCTCTTTTTTTATCTAACAGTCATATTCTTCTGAATTTAGTTAGGTTAGTAAAGAAGTAGGCCTACTACATCTTTTAAGATGTGGGCCTTTAAAAAAATATTATCTTTTAAGTAATAAATTAATCTATAAATGCATTTTGAGGCGCACGAAGAAGAAAAAAGAAAGTGGTAAATAGTACAGATGAATAACATTTATATAAAGTCAAGCGTTCACAAGCGTTTTCAATTTTGATAAAATAAGTCTCTAATGAATTATATAACTCTGATCTGTGGTAAATTTAATCCATAAAACCCAGTATGAAATCTTGCATTTACTAGTGTCTGATTTCTACTTTTTGTTTTTATTACAGCGTTGTAGGCCTGAGGTCAACGACAGTGACCAAGACCAAGAAAGTGACCACAGACATTGGCATATAATAAGGTGTGTCCTGGCGTGTTCTATGGTATTCTGATCTTTAGAGTATGGGTTCCAGTCCAAATCTTGACACTTGTGTCCTTGAGCGAGACAAATCCTATAATAATAAAATTCTTTGTACTTCGGACGTAAAGTTGTTGGTTCAGTAAGTTTGGTATTGGATGTAAAAGAACCCGCAGTAAACTTAATCATTAAGAGGAGGGATTTTCCCCTGTGTTTTTAGTCGGTGCAATGTTTTCTTATCTGTGTTTTGCCTACTCTAATGATTCAGATTCAGATTCTACTCTAATGATTCAGAAGACCTACAAGAAAGAATCAGAAGAAATGTCTTTCTTACCTATTTTAAAATCAAATGTGATTTGGTCAGTACTGTCATCGTACTTCTGATTGAGTGTCAACACCAAGGTGAATGCTTGCCCTCTCCTTATCACTAGACCTTTTATTCCATCAATCACATCGGTGTGATGCTGCTTTTCGTTCACTTCTTTGTTCAGGTTCAGACTGAGGATCTTCAACTGAGTCGCATCGGGAGGTGTTGGCGATCTGGTCCCTTGAGCAGTGTCGGGTTGACTACGTTTGCCGCTTCCCAAAAAGGACATTCTGAAGAGAAGTCCTCTGATGACGCAGCAAGATTACCAAATGCAAGTGCCTGTCCAAATATAAATCTGATCTTTGTCTTTCAACTATGACCTTGTAAGCTTTAGCATGGAGGGTGGACATGGACAAAACTACAGCTTAACAATAAAAAGGGGGTGGGTATTGTACTTATTTTAGTGGTTTGTTTTGAGGTGCGATCTTTGGCAACTTGAGTCCTGTTAAGATTCCATCCAGTTTCCAGCTCAATCATCAAACACCAGTTAACCGAACACCTGTGTAGATAATGGTAACTATCAACAAATACTCTGCTTATATATGGAGAGCCGCCAATGCCCACTTGTTTGTAAAATATGCACTGTACAGTTAGTACACACAGCCCTGGTGTCATTAGGTTGTTTGAAGCCGTTGCTATAGAAATATCCCCAAAGCACTAATCAATGGGATAGACCTTGACACAGCAGGCATGAAGGACATACAAACTCAATGTACACAAGGTCCTTGATAATACTCTAGAAAAGCTTTTTTATTTTGTATTTCTTTAGTCAACTATACTACATGCTAAAAAGGTAGCTATAACAGTTTTGAGTTGTTTTGACAACGCAACCCAGATACATGGTTGTTTGGGAAATTGAACAAAAAACATTGTTATGCTTTTTGCATGGTGTAAAAAAAAGCTGTTCAAATAAAATCACATGACTACAGTTTGGCTCTGTGACAATTAAGAACAACTGTTGCTGTTAGTAACACCAATGCAACCACGCAACACCGAGTGTAAACATTTCCCATAATGCATACTGGATGTTTAGCACGAGTGGGCACATTGAAGAAATCAGAATGTTTTCCAAACTAGAAAGACCTTTTGTTGAGAACAAACCAACCGGTTCATTTAAAAAGAGCCACCACCTCTAATAAAATAGATTAACTATACTTGGTGTATGGTTTATACACGATCCATCCCAGCAAACAAATTTGACCTGTGAGAGGGAAAAATGCTTAGCCAGTTTCTTTGCAAAACTAACAGCAAGGTATCTGTCAAAGCAAGATATTTCTATACTAAGCAAGTCTTGTGCTTCAAGAAATTAGGCCCTTGATTTGCACAGTCTTTTTGTACAGGGTTGGTTACAACAACTTAACGAGAAAGAAACAACACTGTGTCATGAAACTTCAATCAGATCGTCAAATTTGATTTTATTATTTAAGGTAACATTTCTTTATACTCAGACTCCATAATGAAAACAGAGAATAAACATTCTGACTTGTATGAATTTATGCCACAGCCTTTGAAGACTGTTTTTATTCAATTATTCCGGATACCGAACTTTTGGCAAACCGGACACAACCAACCGTCAAACCAATGCTAAACGGTAAATACATTAACTTGTCTTCTTAACATATTATTCAAAGTATAGTTGCGCTTCCACCACTGTGACCTGTGGTCGGAATCATAGCCTCATGAAACTCTGGAGCGCTATGGCAACTAAACAAATCACAAAATACAATTAGTATATAAACATTAAACAACTGGCTTAATGACCCCAAAAGCGCCAAAAATGTGTTTGGTGGCTATCCGTACCGTTAAAACTTGCCCACCCCGAGGCACATTATATAAACAAATAAAATAAAATCAACATCCCGCGGCAGCCATGGAAGACTCAACTTCCCGCCCACAGGGCAGCCATGGAAGACTCATTCTTACCGCCCAAACATACCATTACCAGGGGCAGCCATGGAAGACTCAACTTCCCGCCCACAGGGCAGCCATGGAAGACTCATTCTTCCCGCCCAATCATTACCATTACCAGGGGCAGCCATGGAAGAATTAACTTCCGCCCACAGGGCAGCCATGGAAGACTCATTCTTCCCGCCCTTTTTTCTTTTTTCTTTTTCTTTTTCTTTATTTATTATTAATTTCAGGGGCAGCCATGGAAGACTCAACTTCCGCCCACAGGGCAGCCATGGAAGACTCATTCTTCCCGCCCAATAATACCATTACCAGGGGCAGCCATGGAAGACCCAACTCCCCGCCCAGTAAACAACAAAGACACCTTATGAAAGAATAAACTTCCGGTGTAATTACATTGTGCAGAAACTTAGGTATAGTGAATTACCGGCACAATTACAGTGAAATATACGGTGGATTGAAGGGGATGGTGGAGGAAAATGTTATGTCTAAACACTTTGGTTGACTGTGACAAAGTGAGGATTTCCCGCAAAAACATACAACCCACGCTAATTCGCGAAGGCTGATTGGATAAAAGTAATACTTACAAACATCGTCCGATCAATCATTCGCTATGAAATTAATACAGCACATAACCCAAACAGTATGGTCACCAAGCCAACGCTGTACACGCACACACACATACAACTATTGGCCTTGAACTCAAAATAGATATTCCAAGGTCACCATGTATGCAGCGCAGACCTAGCTTGACCCAGAAACCCAATTCCGAAGTCCCCCGTAAGCCTGTTTCACAGTGCGCGTGCGCACCGACAATGTAAACATACATGTAACCCCAAAACACTAATAAGCCATGGGCCTACGCCTGACGGCGTTGTAAATATACATGTTTACTGAGTATAAGGCATTTTATCATTTATTGATGATAAACTGAATTATACTCAGACTCCATAATGAAAACAGAGAATAAACATTCTGACTTGTATGAATTTATGCCACAGCCTTTGAAGACTGTTTTTATTCAATTATTCCGGATACCGAACTTTTGGCAAACCGGACACAACCAACCGTCAAACCAATGCTAAACGGTAAATACATTAACTTGTCTTCTTAACATATTATTCAAAGTATAGTTGCGCTTCCACCACTGTGACCTGTGGTCGGAATCATAGCCTCATGAAACTCTGGAGCGCTATGGCAACTAAACAAATCACAAAATACAATTAGTATATAAACATTAAACAACTGGCTTAATGACCCCAAAAGCGCCAAAAATGTGTTTGGTGGCTATCCGTACCGTTAAAACTTGCCACACGCGCCAAGCGCGCCCACAGAGCGAAGAAAGACCCCACAACATGAAATAACCATTGCGCTTGCCTGAAATGATCATAAGCGTAAGCAAAACATAATGCAGCGGCGCATATTTTCAACAAACATCTTGTTACCCATTCGGGACAAGTGCACCCCATCATAATGGAATAGTGAGGTTTCTGACCACACAAATTGTGGATGGTGTAAGCAGTACGCATTAAGCGCCGTGCATTGGGACTTGGCCCAACGATTAACCGTGCGCCGCTTCCGCTCAATTGCTGACTGAGAGCGCGCGCCTACATAGAATATACGCGGCAGAACATCCGACCAAACCAGCATAGTCTGCGGCATAAGGGAAACAAAATCATGTAGTAAAACAGAAATCTGCATACGCAAGGCAAACTCATCCACAGCTACAATATCATTAGTGCCCAAATGCAGGATCAGCAGAGCCGGAGGAGGGCTCCTTCTGCACATGTCGGACAGCAAATCCCGGAAGTGGGAAATTCCAGCACCGCCTTTTCCTTTCCACAAAACTCTCACTGCTAATCCCAGCGGACACTCTGCCCGACGAACAATAGAGTCCCCAATGATCCAAACAGAACCTATTATGTGAATAACCAAAATACTGTGACATTGAATGGAAGCTTCACTCAGAAAGTCCACACGTTGGAGTGGGACGAATGTAACTTAAACACGCGGCAGAACGCCACCGGCCCATTTGCCTAATATCGCCTTCCGAACGGCCCAATTCTGACGCCGTGGATGCTGCACCAATACGGAATGAATGTCCGCGAATACAATACCCTGTTAACCCTGCAAACTCTACCGCCTTTTTCAACACACTGGTAAATTGGTACCGAGTTAAAGGACGCCCATCGAAATGACAAAACAAAGGACCAGCCAGAAAGGGGCGAACAGCCATGAAGTCAAGTAAAGCCTGAACTGGGCAAACTGACTTGTCACCCGATTTTACCAAACGAATGTATTGAGGTGGTCCTGATTGATTGTTTTTTGTGTGGCGAAAACCAATTTGAGCCGAGACTTCAGGAGTGTTAGCATGAAGAATTTGTACGTCTGATAGGGCTAATATTGAGCCCGAAGATTGCTGTGCACTATGAACTGTAAATTCACCAACGCGCATAAAGCCAAAGAAAGCGCATAAGAAAACGGCTCTAAACATAACTGTCTCAAATGTAGAGGAGCAAACCTGTGGCAGCGCGGCCAACAATTGCGCTAACATTGGCAGAGAAATCGGAACACGGTTGTCTTGGGTAGGGGATCCACGCCGCGCACCTTCCATGAGTTTCCCAACCAAAAAATCTTTAGTGGGATCCATTTCCCCTTGAACTTTGTGAAAATAACCAACCCCTGACACATAAGTGGCAATCGTGGATGGAGACAAACCACGTAATGAAAGCCATGCAATAAAATGGCGAACCTCGGCCACTGATGCCGGCGACCACCCTAGATGCTGTCGCTGCCGAAACTGGCAAAATGCTTTCCACCCTGCCGCATATGTCTTATGTGTGTTGTGCGCCATGGCTGCATTTAGCAAGCGGTCCATCTCATTTTTTACCAAAGCTGAGGAAGAACAGGAAGTGGTGTCATGACTGGATCCGCCTGAGGAGCCGCTTCTCGGAACCTGCGCATCTGAAAGCGTGATAAAGCATCTGCTATAACGTTCAATTTGCCAGGCACGTGAACAGCCTTGATTAAAATATTAAACTTCAAACAATGCACAACGAATGGACGCACTAGGCACATAATCTGAGGGCAATGAGAAGACTTTTGGTTCATAATGTGCACCACTGCAGAATTGTCAGAATGAAACATTACTCTTTTACCAGCCAACATGGGAGCCCAACAGTACAATGCGACTAATAGTGGGAAAAACTCCAAAAAGGCAATAGATGGAGGGTTGTTCAAAAAATATTCCGGCCAAAGACCCTGAACCCATTTGCCATGGAAATACGCCCCAAAGCCAATACTACCGGCTGCATCGGTAAACAAGTCCAGCGCTTCGTTTGATTGCCACACGCTTGAAAAAACAGCCACACCATTGAAATTGGTCAAAAACTCAAGCCATGCGAGTAAGTCTAGTCTGGCACCTTTGGAAATGCGTACCTTGTGATGAGGACGAGAAAGCCCTTGGGTCAGAGCGATAAGACGCCGCAGGAATGCACGCCCCGGGGCAACAGCTTTGCACAAAAAATTGAGAGAGCCAACAATAGACTGTATACACACAAGTGAAATCTTACGCCTACTTAGCGCTTGCTGAATTTGCGCGGCAACTGCCGTAACTTTAGCTTGGGGAACTCGAACTTGGCCGAGAACTGAATCAATCTCTAACCCCAAAAAGGTGATGGTTTGAACCGGGCCCACAGTTTTTTCCCTCGCCAGAGGGACACCCAGCTCGGCACAAGCCCTTTCGAATGTGACTAGCAAGCGATTACACTCTGGTTTAGACGCACCCACAAACAAAAAGTCATCAAGATAATGTGTCAAAAATCTAGACCCGGAAAACAGTTTAACTTTATACTCTAAAAAGGTACTGAATTTCTCGAACAAAGAACACGAAATACTACAACCCATTGGTAGGCACTTATCATAATAAAACGAATCATTAAATGAAAAACCCAGTAATCCGTAATCAGCAGGGGCCACAGGGAGTAGCCGAAATGCTGACTTAACATCCGCCTTAGCCATCCATGCGTCCGACCCCACCTCAACGGCTAACTCAACTGCCCTATCAAAAGAGGCATAATGTACAGTGCACGAATCTTTGCAAATGAAGTCGTTAATTGATTGACCGGTTGGGAAAGACAAATGATGTATAAGGCGGAATGTGTTGGGCTCGTGTTTCGGAACCAAACCGATCGGTGAGCATTGTAGATTAGCGAGCGGCCGACCAGAAAATGGGCCAGCAACCCTACCCAACGCAATTTCAGCTGAGAGTTTTTGCTGTACCACCTGTGGCCGCTCTAATGCAGAAGCCAAGCATTCCGAATCACGAGCCACCCTTTTGCCAGTATATTCTAGCGAAAAACCATTGGCAAAGCCATTATGCAAAAACTGGGCAATACTTGAATCATGATAACCAATCAGCCATGTATCCAGAACCGAAAGTTTAATTGATGTTGGTAAGCCCTCGAAAAGAACTGTTCCCAGCACCCGGCTGTGTAGCACGAGCAGTGACCTGTTGAGATTTCAAGGAATTTGTTGCACTGCTCTTACCAGCGTTAGCTGGCCGCTGTAGGAAGTGAGGTGCCTGAGCCGAAGCATGAGCAACGGCCCTATTATTATTTGCGGCCTGTGAATGTACAGTGGGATTCATCCACCGTGCAGCATGACTACCAGCAGGTTGCCCAACTCGACACTGACTAGCCCCATGGCCAGTAGCCTGACATTTGCTGCAATGATGGATGAATTTGCATTCCCGGTAATGACAACCCTGATTGCTGTTGAAGGCAAAGCAAAAGTTGCGCCCTCTAGTACTATTATTAGCAGTGCCCTTAAACTTGGAAGATTGCACATGCATGGGTTGGGAAATGGCATTGCTGCGTAGCGATTCTGGTGCAGTAACCCCTGCAGCTGCCACAGTAATCCACAGCTCCATGTCAATATCACCCCATGAGCGCATGGGATTCAATTCTTGTTTCAAGCGAAACTGTTGGTCGTAAACACGCCAACCAAACCCAGGGAATTGGATCGCGACAAGCCTAATTATCTCAGCATATTTAAGCAGCTCAGCGCAGCGGGATGGATGCCTGGACAGAAAAATTGTCGTAAACGTGCGAAAAGCAGAGTGCCACACATCAATGGATTCAATTACTTTGCCTTTCCCTGGCTTACGAAGTACCAACTGTCCCCCTTCCACAACAAGAGACACGGCAGTGGAGACGGCTTGCTCTGATTTTGCAAAGACTGCCGAAGCAGTGTCATTGCATAGCAAACCCAGGTCCACAAACGCGCTCTGCCAAATTTTATCTTTAACTTGACTTGGAACATGCAACCCCAGTGGGGAGTTAAAACCTACTTGAACAATCGACTGAGGCTGTCCCACCCCTCCAAAAATAGCCACGCCTGAGTCTTGACCCGAATTTGTAAATATGGGCTGGCCATACTCACCACCCCCTTGTCCTACTGGTGTGTACATTGGAGTGGTGACACTAACAGGGGGGACCCCCATACTGGCAGAGGAGGAACCGGTCGTCACTGCCGTCGGTACTGGCCCTGGCACTGGCATTACGTCAATCGTGGTCGTGGGTCCACCGGGCGTAGCAGCCGTTGTCGATGCAGCCGACTGTTCAATTGGCTCGGCCCTAGCGCCCTTCCGCGGGCGAGCACTCCTTTTCTGCTTAGCCACCCCTTCCGGATCCGTCTGACGGGATCGCGTTGACTTGCGAGGTACTCTCGGCATGTTGAGGGTAGACTACTCCAAACCAACCGCAAATAGTTACTCCAAACCAACCGCAAATAGTTACTCCAAACAACCGCAAATAATTACTCCAAACCGCAAATAGTTACTCCAAACAACCGCAAATAGCTACTCCAACTCCGAGTAATTAATTTAAACCAGTCAAAACAATTAATATCCAACAGTCATGAATAGTAAACGCTGATTATGTATAGACAAAAATGTTATGTCTAAACACTTTGGTTGACTGTGACAAAGTGAGGATTTCCCGCAAAAAACATACAACCCACGCTAATTCGCGAAGGCTGATTGGATAAAAGTAATACTTACAAACATCGTCCGATCAATCATTCGCTATGAAATTAATACAGCACATAACCCAAACAGTATGGTCACCAAGCCAACGCTGTACACGCACACACACATACAACTATTGGCCTTGAACTCAAAATAGATATTCCAAGGTCACCATGTATACCCAGAAACCCAATTCCGAAGTCCCCCGTAAGCCTGTTTCACAGTGCGCGTGCGCACCGACAATGTAAACATACATGTAACCCCAAAACACTAATAAGCCATGGGCCTACGCCTGACGGCGTTGTAAATATACATGTTTACTGAGTATAAGGCATTTTATCATTTATTGATGATAAACTGAATTAATGTGACCAATCATAATCATTAATGTCATTGCCACAGGAACAATTAGACTGCAATAACTTAACACACACCTATTGTACAATACAGAATACAGGTTTGAGTGCTCGGCACTCCAAGTGCTACTCTGACGATTTTACTGTTTGTTACGCAGGTCATGGCTCCATTCCGTAAAGCTGTTAAGTACAGAAAGATCATGATTAGCAAAAATGGGTTACATGTACTTCATTGCTCATGACTGGTTCCCTTCTAATTTTTAGTTGGCAAAAAAACACTTTTAAAGAAACACCTCCGTTTAACAGCTTTTATGAATGGAGGTGATTATCTCCCCTGTACCTGGTTATTGTCTTTTTGTCATTTTTTGAAATGAATTACTAGAAATTTACATTTCCCTCCTGGGGGCGCTTTACGCGGAAAAATTTCCTTGTCCTTAAAAGAAACCGGTTAGGGCATTACCAGTGGTAATTAAGGATCAAATTAAGGATTGTTAATTACCTGAATTGTTCCCTGCTGTTTTCTAAAGGGGAAAACAACAATTTTTATTATCAAACGCATGGTATAAAGATGGTTATGGGGGAAAACTTCCCCGGAAGTATTTTTTGAAAAACGAGTAAAACAATTAGTTTTGATCTTGTGAGAACAGTGAAAACACATCACGGTTTTTCATTATTTTCTTGCGACTCTGGTGACTGATTGAGGTCAAACTTTCACAGGTTTTCTCATTTCATGTGTATGTTGTGGGGTCATTTAACGTGTGGATGCTGGTTTTGACAATTATCAGAGAATGTTGTCCAAGTGCTGTAACAAGGCACCGGATATGTACTCCTACAAAATTATGTTAAAAACTAAATCAAACAATGGCACAATTTTCGTTAATAAAACAGATTTTAAAAAAGTACAGAAAGATATTTAAGTACTTTGGTTTTGAGCAGTCCTTACTGAGGAAAATTCTCCTGCAAAATAGATAACAATCATCCCAAAGAATAAGTCACTCTATATGCAGCATTCAAAAATCTTTTTGAGATTCTTGGCATGCCTATTATGTATTTCTTATTTATTGGACGGGTCAGATTGATACAAACATGTTCGCTCATTTTTCAAACTGCTATTTGGAACAGCATTTTAAGAATTCATCTGCGGACGCTCTTCTTTTGAACCCGTTAACATTTTGGGTTTTTCCCCTCCTAAAGCAGTCTTTTTTGCTACTAAGTCATCTATCCATTTGGTTTACTGTTTCTGTTTGTGTTGTTGCCATTTTATGTAAACCCTTAAAATTGTTTACCTTCCTAAACTTTTTCCCTTTTTCTTTATTTATGTCTAGTCTAGTATTTTGTAGCTTTGTCTATGATTCGTGCGGCGATGAACTGACTCCTAGTCGAGATGAGTGTAAAATCAAGTTGACAAAATCTTCTGAAGCACGTCATGCTGATTATGGTAAGAGGGAGCCTGGAGACTCAAAACTCGTTTTGTAATCAATTATTATTGGCGAAAGTATAGACCTGGGTTTTGTTCTTCCTTTTAATCACTTGGAGAACGACGATGATTTTGCCATGGCCCTTTTAGAATTTAATCTTAATTCAAAAATTGACCCACGTTATTGAAACTCGCTTTCCTTTAACCCTCTTTTATTTGACAATTTTGACAAAAGAGATACTCTTTCAGAGGATAATGTAGATATTCCCACTGCCAAATATTTTCTAGAAGATAATTTTAACAGTTTCTTAGAATGTGCTGAAAATGTCTCTATTTTCCATCATAATATCCGTAGTCTACCTAAGAACGTTGACAGCATCACTCCATATCTAAATCAATTGCATCATAGTTTTTCAGTTTTATGTTTTACAGAAACTTGGCTTACTGAACATATTACACCTCCTACAATCAGTGGTTACTCTTTTTTTGAGAAAAACAGAAATGTTGGCAAGGGTGGTGGGGTTTGTGTCTATGTGAAGAACTCTCTTTCCTTTAAAATTCGTTCAGATTTTCCTGACCATCCAGATATATCTGAGTCGCTTTTTATTGAAATTAATAGTTCAGTTGCTAAAAATGTTATCATCGGAGTTATTTATAGGCCACCGGATACCAATTTAAATGATTTTAACAATCACCTTGAGATCATTTTGAATCATCTTACTAGTGAGCAAAAACCTTGTTATCTTACTGGTGACTTTAATATAAATCTGCTTCGTAATCACAATCATTCTCCTACAAATAATTTCATTACTTCTCTCTTAACTCATTCATTTTTTCCAGTCATCGATAAACCCACAAGGGTTACTAAAAACTCCGCTTCCCTTATCGACAATATTTTTACAAACACTAATACTCAGAATGCTATGTCTGGTATTTTTGTCACAGATGTGAGTGATCATTTTCCTATTTTTTATATTACTGATCTCAAAGCTAAAAGTCATTGTAAAGTTGGCTCTCGTAGAGTTTTTGACGATCGTAATATTCTTAATTTCAAATCACAACTCGACCATATAAACTGGCATTCAGTTCTTCAATCAAACTGCCCCAATGAGTCATACTCAGCTTTCTCAGACATTTATAATCGTCTTTATGATAACAATTTCCCTCTCAAGCAGGTTAATACCTGTCCGTCATTTTCTAATAAACCATGGATAACTCCTGCTCTAAAAACATATAAAACATAAAAATAAATTGTATAAAAATTCTATCAAACACCCATCAACGCAAACAACAAGAAGATATAAAATATATAAAAATAAACTTACCCATCTTATTAGAATTTCTAAAAACAGTTACATATCAAAAAAGCTCGACAAGGTTAAAAATAATATCAAAAGCACATGGCAGGTTTTAAATAGTATAATGGGCAGACATAAATCTCATACTTCCCCCCCCCCTGCTAAATTTCATGACGATGAGAAAGATTACACTTCTCCTTCTACGATAGCGAACAGATTTAATGATTATTTTATTAATGTTGGCCCTAAACTTGCAGATAAGATTTCATCTTCTCAACGTTATCCAGCTGACTACTTAGGCAACCCTGTCAATCATTCAATTTTCTTCACGCCCACTACCCCAGAGGAGATTTTGGGTCTAACAAGTTTAATTAAGGATGGTAATAGTCCAGGGTTTGATGATATAAATCCTTCCATTGTTAAACAATCTCTTGGTAATATCATTCATCCTCTGTCTCATATTTTTGACCTTTCCTTAAGTACTGGGGTTGTCCCGTCTGCTTTAAAAGTAGCTAAAGTCATCCCTATTTTAAAATCAGGCGACCCCGCAAGATTCTGCAATTACCGCCCAATTTCAGTTTTACCTACTTTTTCTAAATTACTTGAGAAATTGGTTCATATTCGCTTAACAAAGTTCGTTATCGCTCACAACATCCTAACAGACAGTCAATTTGGTTTTCGCCCTAAATACTCAACAGATATGGCATTGATTGAACTTTATAACAAAATTTCCTCTTCTATTGATAACAAAAATCATACTCTTGGTATTTTTTTAGACCTGTCAAAAGCGTTTGATACATTGAACCATGATATTTTACTTTCTAAATTACGTCATTATGGTATTAGGGGTGTGGCCTTGGAATGGTTTCGTAGCTATTTGAAAAATCGTGATCAGTTTGTTCTTTTCTCAAATGTAAAATTCGAGTTTGCCCAACTCTCTTGTGGTGTTCCCCAAGGAACAATTCTCGGACCTCTTTTATTCATCCTCTATGTTAACAACATAACCGAATCCTCTCATAAAGTCTCTTTTCTTTTATTTGCTGATGACACAAATATATTCTACAATCATGAAAACTTGCAAGAACTTTTTGAAACTGTGAACACCGAAATGATTAAATTAACAGATTGGTTTAAGTGTAACAAGCTCTCACTAAACTTAAACAAAACTATATTATTTTTGGCGCAAAAACACACAACAAAAACAATCACGTTTATATTAATGACATACCCTTGAAGCAAGTTAGTTCAACTAAATTTCTAGGAGTAGTGGTGGACGAAAGACTAACTTGGATTGACCATATCAGTTGCATTTCCTTAAAAATATCTCGTGTTACAGGTGTTCTAAACAGGGTCAAACATTACATATCAAGAAACTCACTAAGAACACTTTATTTGACACTAGCACAGCCTTATTACATTTATTGTAACATTGTTTGGGCCTCAGCTCCCTCTTCCAGTCTAAATCGCTTAATTTACCTTCAGAAACGACTTGTTCGTATTCTCACAAATTCATCTTTTAGAGAACATACCCAACCACTATTTCATTCTCTTACTCTACTTAAGTTGAATGACATCTAATACCACGTTTCTCTTTTTATGTTCAAACATACCAAAAACTCCCTCCCTCCGTCCATTTCTGAGAACTTTAAATACCGTAGTCAAATCCATTCTTATAATACTCGTTCAGCCAATAAGATTCATATCCCCAGGCTCCGCACTTCCTTTGCTCAACGTACTGTTTTGTTCATGGGTCCACAAATTTGGAATAACCTCCCTCCAAACATCACTAGCATTGCCTCTCTTCCTATATCTTTAAGCATTCTGTCAAAAAATTCCTCATTGGCAAGTATAAATGATTGTCGTGTCTCTAGGTATTTAATCTCAGTAATCTTTAAGAATGGAACCCGCCTTTAGTATGTCTCCAGGCACCCTCGATCCCAATTATTAAATGAAGGTTTATTCGGATCGCTCTCTCCCCATGCCAGCCCAGACAAAGCTACATTGTATTGTTCTGTGAATTCGTCCTTGTTGTAAGTCCTACTGTGGTTTATTGTGTGTTTTTGTAATTTGTTTCTAACATTACCCTGTATATGCCAATGGTTGAGTGTTATGCCAATGGCCCAGTGTTCTTCATGTTCATCCAATGTACCTTTTTCATTGTTTTTCTTTTCGCTTTCTTCGAAGAGCATTCAACAAAATAAATACATTATTAAAAATTCCATTCATTTCTAGTCTCGCATGAATACACCCACTTTCCCATTGGCACCTACATAGGGTCATCGATACAAGCCCTATGGGTTTCTAGATGGCCCTCTGCTCAATATGTATTATTTTCCTCAAAGCCGTTGATTTATGACTTGTTGTTTACTTGAGTGGAAATTAATAATAAAACAAACAAACAAACAAAATTGAAAATATTTTGTTGTACATGTACTTGGAAAGGGAGAAGTGTATTAAGTACAAGTTTAACTTTCGTTATAGAATCAATAAAATTATGCATATCTAACTCTATTATAAATATTAGTGAGGGTTTACCTTTCACAAGTGAAAACAAATCACTGTATAGTATACTCCAAGAAAGGCTTTAAAACTACAAACTAGTCTTGAGTAAGAAAGAAATGCATGTTTCCTTTTTTTGCATTCAGTTTTTAATTATTCAGCAAGACTCACGATGCACAACATTCCAGGCTTTTCATCACTAGCATAGAGCAAACCAAAGTTAAAGTTACTATAGCACAGCACTTGCTCTGAACAGTTGTTTTTTGAGTGGGCCACAGGAATGTTCTTTGGGCAATTCAAATTGTTCAGGAAAAGATTGATGGGATAGCCATTCATGTACTGAAATTATGCAACTTTATAGTGAGGGGAAAAAAAGAAGGAAATTGTCCTTTGGTTTTTATGACCTTAAAGTATGGGAATGCTCTCTGTACAAAATGACTTGATATTGACCTGCATACTGTGTCTTTACCCAATTAACAGAAAATTGTGTCTTTGAAAGAAAAATTCTGCCACAAAACACCAAAGAATTTAAGAGAGGCAACACCAGAAACATTAAAACATACCAATTTTAAATTCATTACACACACATACCCCTTAAGTGATGTTAACCCATGTCATAAAGCTGTGTACTCATCTGCTAACAAGAAGTGTCAGCTAACTTTTGCTTTGCTGACAGTAAACACAACTTACCAAACAAAAATTCTACTGGCTTTATGAAACTGGCCTCTGCTCCAAACATAAGTGTTTATTTGTACAGATATTTTAATAAAAATTTGATACAATGGGGTCAGCAGACTAGTGTATTTCCAAATGCGTTTTGCTTCCTTGGGGGTAGCTTATAAACAACAGTAAAACAAATTCCATTCCCTCTGAGTGCAAAATATAAAACTACAATTTAGATTAGATACAACAAACACAACAATTCAAATAATATGCTAACTATTTTTCTAATAAAAATTTAATACATTGGGGGCAGCAGACTCCATGATCTGTACTTGCCTACAGTATTAAAAATGGTAAAGTTTTCCCTTTGACACTTCAGTATTTCAGTTATACTCTAGCTCCTCTTTATATACAAACTCTAAACATTTTTCAAATTTTCCCTTCCCCTTTTTTGGAGACTTCTGTTCGGGATTGGTAAGTTAAAACAAAATTGATTAGTTTCAATCTGAATGCTCACTGATTATAAAGTTCAAGTTCAATAGTACAAGTCCTCCCTCCAAGTAAATATCATTTGAAGACCCTTCAAATCATTCTTATTTATTTTGATTGCAGCAATCAAAATTAGACATGTATAAACATGCTCTAAATCTCAAACATCATAATACCAGTGGATGTTGATCACTGATGTTGATGATACAAGTTGGTTGTACACATTTTTTTATGGAGTTTTTTTTTCTTTTTATTTCTATAATTCAGCAAATTGAATCAGCATTGTGGTGAAAATATGGAAAGTTTTGATTCTAACAGCTTACAATATTGAATTGTGAAATTCTTATTGCAGAAAGTGTTTTTGTTTTTGCCTTTTTTGTTAAAGGGAAACATATTTTGTTTACCGAAGGAGTATAGTCACCATCTTTCTCACTCGTTTTAAATAACAGTGCTAAAATTACTTCCCCTTTTAAACGTCTGATTCTAACTTTAATGATAGTAATTCTAGCTGTCCTGTGAACTGAAGAGGTAGTCACCATTGTCCTTCAGAATTATAACAGTCCTGTTGACTACTTCCATACGAACGTTTACCGTAATTTTAACAGTTCTGTATAAGGCCTTGTAACACAGGGCAATTTTCACATGCAACTTGGAGGCAACAAACTGCACTGCATGCAAAAGGAGCACTTCGGTAGAAATACAGATATTTGTCTACACTATCTTACTGTCTCCAAGACAATGATGTGGAAATTGACATGTAAATGTTTTTCTTCTTGGAACTGGTTGCCTGTAAATTGACCCATGTGACATGGCCTTAACTCCCCACTACAAGGGCCCTCATTTTCATAGCTCTGCTTACCGTGAACATGGAGGAATGAGCCATGCCATAAGCATGCGCATGCGTACTTCACATTACTTAGCATTCTTTGCTTTCACAGCTAGCGCAGAAGTTTAGATGTAACCCTGTAAGCTGAAAAATGTGTTTGTAAGCACCTAATTCCACAGTAAGTAGAGCCATAATTGAAGTATAGACCCTGAAGAGGAAGTCACAATCCTCTGACTCAGTTTGAAATGAAAAGTAAAAATGACTTCCTCTGCTGAACGTTCAACTCTATTACCTCTGAACGTCTAACTCCAACTCACCAGTGACCTGAGAGAGATGATCGGATTCGAATGTGACGACCAGAGTCCTCTTCCCTGCCTTGACTGTAAAAACATTGACCATTTTGCTGGCTGTTTCTTCTGCTTCAATCACCCTGTTGTCCAAAAAGTACAGAAAAGAAAAAAGAAAAAAGAAAGAAAGAAAAAAACATGATAATTTACAAATCATATATAAAGCTTTCTGTTTTGTGACGTACAGGTCATTTACAAATTCATCTATTAGAAAAACCGTAAAAAACACTGAAGTCTGAGGCTCAGCCCAAGTACACTATAAACAACTTCAAAAATACAGAAAAAAACCCAATATGCTTAATTTCCACTTGCTAAATCAATCCTTTACTTCGTCTTTAGTTACTGTACTAATTAGGTGCCATCATAATATTATGTGGAACCAATATACCCAATGGTCACTTCCAAACAAAAGAAACTCACCCATGTTTGATATTCATAGGTGCCAGCAAACCGCGTCCTTCAACGTCAAACTCACAGTTACTGAGTTTTTTCTTCAGGGGATTGGTAAGACTGATCTCTACTTGTACTTTATCTCCAACATGTATCTTGTCTGCATCTGGATTGATCAGCTTGACCTCAAGGTCAGGTGTACGTAGGCGGAAGTCATCGTCATCCCCAAAGTCCTGGCCTGTTTCCTATGAAGATTAATTAAATAGGCGTATTAGGAGTAATAATTATAATGAGTATTTATTATGCGCTTTTTCAAACCAAGCAGGCCCCATAGAGCACCTTACACTATTAATCCTCCTTTTCATTAAGGCTTAAGCATTCCTAAAATGTTTTAACTCCTTAAAAATATTTTAACTCCTTAGGAGTATGCAGTACCAGCAGCCAAATGGGTGCACAGGTTTGCTATTCAAGTCACATCAACAATTGTTATTCTTGAAATTACCCGATTACTACTAGGAGATGAGAAGCAGTTACAGTGAAGTGTTTCTCAAGGAAGCAAGTGTTACGACCGGGACTCTTCAACACATGGTCGTATAGAAACTCTTGGGTAAGGTGGGCAGAGGGGTTGATTTGCCCAAAACTTTTACACAGGTAAAAAGTTTGTTTTGTTTTCTCTGTCCATTTTTTCCCTTCTTGCCGAACCCGAATTTTCCCCACTGTTTTGCCCGAATTTAGGAGGGCATTGCCCCTCTGCCCCCTGGGTCGTACGCCTATGCTCGAACTAACTCTCCAATGACTCGGCCATCAGAACTTGAATATGATGCATCAGACCCTCTGCCACTACAAGTTTTTTAATGGCCGATTTCATAGAAAGACATGAATATGCTTATTAGCAATGGCACTTTGTTTAGCAGAAGCAATGAGAGTCATTGCTGCTAAATGTCTAAAACTAGGATATCAAAGTTAGGAGGTATGTTATGATGCCATTCCCACCCCTGGAGTCATACATTTCAAGAAGCTTCTGGAAACAGTAGGCCTACCCATCAGCACAAGAGAAGTAGATCGAAGATCAGAATTTCTTTATAGCTCAAGAACATTACAGCTGATTTTTTTCGATGGGCATACATAAACAATTCTGAATTCACATAAAAAGTTTAAAATTTTCTTATTACTGCAGGTAACCATCTTTAAAAAATCAATGAAAATGTATTGAATATCATTAGTTCCTTAGGAAAATTTTCGCTTAGAGAGTAGATTAAGCCAGCAATATTCTCTGACCAACAGATCACTGAAAGGACGTTGAGAGAAAAACAGTCAGTTTCATAGCTAGTACATTAAAGCTAGGGTCGTATGACCCTGATAAGAAATTGTGTAATTCTTATCCGAAAGCCTACTTGTTATAAAGATATGCCAAATTATTTCCTCTCAAGTGCCCCTGTTGATTATAAATCAATAAATATATGTTGACAAGTTTTAATCTCCACAGATCGTCTGCAGGAGTATGGAAATTTCCATGGTGTCAGTTTGAATGCTGCCCTGAATACGGCAAGAGATGCGGTTGGTACCCGCTCTCACCTCACTGAACGTGGATGGATTCAATGTTCTTGATGAAAATACCCTGACAATTTTTTGTTGTTTTCTTAACAAGTATGCACTGTATTCAGCTGAAACTTTCACGTGTGACTTCAACTGTATCTTCCTCAATAATGATGCCTGTAAATCAGCAATGTGGACAAACATCAAACGATGACCCTACCATTAAGCCTACTCCCCTGGCAGAGTCTTTCCCAAAAGCAAAATGACAACACAACACAAGTATACAAGAATAACAGACGCAGTCAGGTGGAAAAAGAGTGAAAAGGAGGGAGCAGCAGAATGCAGTCAGAAAAATCAGAACCATTATTATTATTTTTTAATGTCTCTATATAAATGAAAAGTTTCTAAGAGAAATTTACCTCAACATGGCCAACAAGAGTCACTTTCAAACCTGTCTGGTCCACCAATTTGTCTATATACTCATCAGTATCAACATGAAACTTTTCTTTAGTTGATTCGTTGGGTCCAAGTTTCAATGGTCTATTATCAGTCTTGATCTTCTTAGCGATGACACCTGAAAAGAAAAAAAGAAGAACAACAAACCATAATATTTTTTGCGATCTTAATGTAGCTATCTTTATTTTTCCACTTTTGGCCATAATATTCACTGGACAAGGATGAGTGACCAGCATAGTTGTATGAACCAAGGGGAACAACTGCCCTCCCAAATTCTTGAGGAAACAAACAGTGGGGAAAATTTGGGCGCAGCAAGAAGAAAGAAAATTGGACAGAGAAAGCAAAACAGACCTTTTACCTGGTATTGGAAATTGTGGGTTTTATCTGTGATGAATTTCGTGAAAATTCACCTGACTCCCCTTAATAACCCCATGTGCCCAGTACGGTTTTTTTCTTCATATTAAACAACTTCACTTATACAAAAATAATGCACCTTTAAGGCTACTGCGGTCTCCTAAGGTAATAGGGGTCTCCTTAAGGGAGATTGAAAAGAAAGGCAAGGACTCTGAGATTCCTTAAGGGAGCTCCAGTTAAGGCATACAATACATCTCCTTAAGGGAAGCTCTCATTTATTATGACAGTTTAAAACGACACATCCAATTGTCATCAAATTCACAAACTGACTCTGGCTTTGAACAGTTGTACTAGCCATCCTGAGCAGACACAATAAAGGAGACACCTCAATAATTAGTCAAATATTTTTTGAAAGATCTTTCATCAGTCAGAGTCATTTTCAGTCATTTTTTCCTAAAGTTAATTCATATTGCAAGTAACCTTTCCTCAAATAAAGTAATTTTTCCTCAAATCAAGTCACTTTCTCTCAAATCCATGTTGCAAACTGCAAAACTACATGACTAAGTCAGAGTCACGCCACAACACTGGATTCTTGTGGCTGTAATTTGCAAATCAGTTCCACAACCGTATCCCAACCCAAATCCAACAAATTATAAAGTAGCCAAAGGGCCTGCACAGAAAATTGCATACCTGTATAGTAGCATGAATGCAGAGCAAAATTTAGTGAAATTGTTCTTTGTTCTGAGCTTTTATTTTCCACTAGGACGATGATATCAAAATCTGCACCAATGTCAACATTGGGGACTTCCACACTCATGTAAACATCCTCTGTCCTATCAGGCTTGTCATATACGAAGGGCTTGGTTCCATGTCCAGCTGCTAACTTCACGGCAGCTCGTTCAGCATCAGAACCTTGGTGGTGAAAAAAAAAGTTAGTTCAAAATTAGTAATTGACAAAATGGAGGAATTGCTGTCTGCAAAATATGTCAAATATTTGTTTGCAGACAGCAAATCCTTTGTAAAACATTTAAAAAGCTGCTGTGTGGCTGTTTGAAGGGAAAAAAAGGTGACTGTATTTCCTTTCAGACCATCTCGGCATCAATATTTAAAGAATGAACAATACTCAAGAATGGCATAATCACCTTGATAAAATGCATTACTCTTGACTCTTTAGTGCCGATAACAAAAATTATGTAGAACACTTTCAAAATGTTTTTAAAAGACTCCATTCCTTTGTTGGCCACACATTTGATTACAAACATCTCCAAGACCAGAACAGCTTCATAGCATCTGCATGAACAGAATCTTTGTCAATTGTCGTTGGAAAGTTTTCTTCCAATCTTGATGTATTTTAGGTTTAGTTTACATCATTATTATTTGGATGAGTACATTCATTCAATGTCAGCTGAATGCAAAAAGTGGCAAATTTCTGATTCCAACCTCATCAGTTTCTGAAAGGTTTCACAAAGAAAAATACACATTCCCGTCGTCAAATTCTCTGCGCTCTAACAAAACTGCCTACCATCTGGATACTTGTAATCCAGTGTCAGATCTTTTGCGTTTCACCTGCAAGAAAGAAAATACAATTAACGTCAGAATTTGGAGCCTAGTTTAATTAAGCATGCTTTTTCTGACAAAGGCAAAATGACTGTGATGTCCTAAAATTGGGGTGAAAGATTTGCTGCAGAGAAATGTGTTATGGTTCAATCATCATGCATGTTTCACACCGAATTTCCGTTTTGAAATTTGACTTCCGAAGTTACCTTGTTGTCACAAAATTTTGTGAGTTTGAACAGACCTTTAGATTGGGTAAATATTCAATAACATAAATTATAGCCAAGCATTAGAGTCTAGTCCTCAGAGAGTGAAGTTCATGTGGCATCACAATGTGTGTTTGGACCATCGTTGCACTTTTCTTGAACAATTCTTGCATCAACAATTTACCTCTAACCAACTTTCTTGAATTTTACAGGTTAATCTGATGATGAAGGACAAGCATGCCTCTGAATGTTGTAAGCCACAACAAGCCTATAGCTTATCCTGGACCTTGCCTCTACACCAAGTTCTAGTGTACACCTTGAATAACACTGCTTCTTTTTATTGTCAGCGTGTCATGGCCAAGCGGTCTAGTGCACCAGACTCAAGCTCTAGTGGTTAAGTTTTCAGGGTGTGGGTTCGAATCCCGGTTATAACACTTGTGTCCTTGAGCAAGATGCTTTACCTGCGAGGGCACAGGTTGATATGTTTGAACAAGCCTTTGGAGCGCAACACAGCAGCCCAGGGCTGTATACTCCCCAGGGAGCTGAGAAAAATTACGGAATGTTATTGGCCCAATCACCAGGGCACTAATGTAAAGCGCATGAATGTGTTATTGTAAAATGCGCTATGTACTAGTTATTATTTTAGTTATTATCTCTGTTACCAATTACTTTTGTGAATAATAATAATAATAATAATAATGCAGTTCTTATATAGCGCTTTATACTCCCGATGGGTGTCTCAAAGCGCTCTGTATTATTCCTACAAGGTAAGTGGAGTTACGTGTTGAAGTATGAGACCTATTCCTTTACATAGCACCGTGTAATGGTTTACAAGGTGCTGTGGCGCAATATGCAGCCAATCAAACCAGGAACACCGGGGCGAACCCCTTCTCTTTGCGATAAGTGCACTGGTTTTTTTTACGTGCATTACACAACACACGGGACCTACGGCTTAACGTCCCATCCGAAGGACGAATCATGTGGTTAAGTGTCTTGCTTAAGGACACAAGTGTCACGACTGGGATTCGAACCCACACTCTGCTGATCAGAAACACCAGAGCTTGAGTTCGGTGTTCTTATCCGCTCGGCCACGACACGCCAATGGAATTGCATATGGAAATAAATGTGCAATTGAATTAAATTGAAATGTTGGAGATGGTCAGCATAGCACATTATTTATGCATCTGGTTCTATTAGAGTTGGATAGAATACAATTTTGATGCACCACCACGAAAGCAGGGTGAGATAAACTTTTAACTCCTGACATTAAAAAAAAAGAGATACAATCAAGTCTAGAATTTTATCTTTGAGAGGGCAAGGCTATTCTCATTTTGCAAGGGGTACTTCCATTGGAAAATCCTTAAGTCTATGGGAATTTTTGTATGTGGCACCAAGGCCAAAACAAGGGCAATTCAGAGGCCATGGCCTCTGTGGACTTCCAGCCTGTGCAATGCATGACATGGGGAGACTGAGTATAAATATCAGCAGCTCCTCCACTGTGGCATAGAATTCTTAAACCAGTTGAGACCTTCGAGGCTGTTGATAACTTTAAAGGTAGGGTCATATTTTGATAATGACCCCGAAAAGAAAGTGTAATTTTTACCAAAAAGCCTACTTGTTATAAAGGTGGTAATGGTAGTAAGCATCCTACAAAATTATTTCATCTGAAACGCCCCCGTTGATTAGAAACCAATAAAAGTATGCCAACAAATTTGAATCTCCAAAGATCGCCTGCAGGCAGGCGACTTTTGAAAATTGCCGTGTTGTACATTTGAAAGCTGCCCTCAATAGGACCAGAGATGCTGTTGGTACCGCGCTGACACCTCGCCAAACGTGGATGGATTTATTGTTCTTGATGAAAACACCATGACAGTTTTTTGCTGTTTTTTACAAGTAGCCACTGTATTTAACTGAAACTTTTACCGGTGACTCCTAAATTTAGTTGTATCTTTGTTGATAATTTTGCCTATAAATCAGCATCACGTTGACTAAGAACAAACAATAGCACTAAGAACAAACAGAAAACACATCTAATGAAAAAAAGTTGTTAGCCTTGTTAGCCTTGGGTGGATAATGTCGCGTGTTATGTCTGTATTCTACGGAAGCGTATTACGGACATGGCAAAAAAAAATCCCAAATTGCTAATTCGCCCGGGCGATTTACTATTTCGCCCGGGCGATTTACTATTTCGCCCGGGCGATTTACTAATTCGCCCGGGCGGTTTACTATTTCGCCCGGGCGATTTACTAATTCGCCCGGGCGATTTACTGGGACGCCCGGGCGATTTACTATTTTGCCCGGGCGATTTACTATTTCGCCCGGGCGATTTACTATTTCGCCCGGGCGATTTAGTTTTGTATTGGTCCTGTTGTCCATGCCCGTGTAGTTATCAATGCCACTCGTGTAGTCATCACTTCGGTGGCTGATTTCCACCAACAACAAAACACTATTTCAGTACGGCTTTAACGCCCTTTTATGGCGTTATAACACTCTAATTATAACGCCCTAATTTTAAAGTCCTAATTTACCCTATCAGGCCCTGGCTTTTGGGGACCTACGGGGACGGGGGCAACTTCCCCCTCCCCGCTGTGTTTTCCAAAGTTCTTTACCGATTTTTGACACTTAAAGGGCAAAATCTTTGTAGTTATTTTTCCAATTTTCGGGTAAACAAAGTATTGTTTCCATTTTCCCCTTATTTTGTTGTCCACTAATGCTATAAAACATTGCAAACTTGTTTATTTTGACATAGGCCTACTGTTATGAGATCCTAATACATGTACATTAGTTACGTGTGTTCAACGCACGCTGTCAATCAATCTTTGTGTGTAAGGTCGTTAACCCTAGTGGGCGGTGCTAATAGAATGATCTAGAGTAGTACTTTCTAGAAAACGACACAAATCCTTTATACGGGCTGGGGGTAAAGCTAGGACGGGACACAAATACTCAAGACTGGTGGAAGCTACGACTTCTGTGATTGTGATTCAACTCGTTGGAGGAGCTTTTGGTAGAGTTCGCTTTTGACCGAGTGCAGTTAAAGAGCTTAATTTAAATCCGGAAAGGACAGTTTCGAACTTAATCTACAGTTGGGGATAAAATTACCTCTTTCTCTAAAACTACATTATTATGGGTCGTTTCTAACAATGTTTGTTTAATATCATTGACAGCTCCCCAGTGCTCTTTACCAAGTAAGTTTTTATGGTCATTGACTTGTGGAGGGTAATTACCAATAGTAGGCCTACACCCTGCCTTTAACATGCCAATTTCCAAATTTTCAGGCCAAGAAATAAAGAATTGTCAACCAAGTATCACCATTGCACACTTGGCACCGATTATTCCACCCCAATGGTGACCCGAGTGAGAAGATAATAGTATAGGCCTATGTCAAAATAAACAAGTTTTCAATGTTTTATAGCATTAGTGGACAACAAAATAAGGGGAAAATGGAAACAATACTTTGTTTGGGCAAAAACAATTCCCTCTAAGTGTCATACAAAATCGGTCAAGAACTTTGGAAAACACAGCGGAGAGGTGGGGGGGGGGTTTCCCCCGTCCCGTAAGTCCCCAAAAGCCAGGCCCTGGGGTCGATTTCACAAAACTCTTCCTAACTTAGGACTAGTCCTATGCAATGCTAAGAGATAGGACTAGTTTTAAGTACTGATCCTAACTTAAGACTAGTCCTATCTCTTAGCATTGCCTAGGACTAGTCCTAAAAAGTTAGGAAGAGTTTTGTGAAATTGACCCCTGATAGGGTAAATTAGGACTTTATGATTAGTGCGTTATAATATTGGAGTGTTATAACGCCATAAAAGGGCGTTATAAAGCCGTACTGAATTAGTGTTTTGTTGTTGGTGGAAATCAGCCACCGAAGTGATGACTACACGAGTGGCATTGATAACTATACACGGGCATGGACAACAAGACCAATACAAAACTAAATCGCCCGGGCGAAATAGTAAATCGCCCGGGCGAATTAGTAAATTGCCCCGACGAATTAGTAAATCGCCCGGGCGAAATAGTAAATCGCCCCGACGAATTAGTAAATCGCCCGGGCGAAATAGTAAATCGCCCCGACGAATTAGTAAATCGCCCGGGCGAATTAGTAAATCGCCCGGGCGTCCCAGTAAATCGCCCGGGCGAATTAGTTAATCGCCCGGGCGAATTAGTAAATCGCCCGGGCGTCCCAGTAAATCGCCCGGGCGAATTAGTAAATCGCCCGGGCGAATTAGTAAATCGCCCGGGCGAAATAGTAAATCGCCGGGCGAAATAGTAAATCGCACGGGCGAAATAGTAAATCGCCCGGGCGAATTAGCAATCTGGGATTTTTTTTTTTTTTTTGCCATGTCCTTAATACGCTTCCGTAGTATTCTCATAATTTTTTTGATAAACTTTACTTTCTGCTGATGACTTTTCCTTGTGTGGGGGAATATACTGCACTAGATTTAGACAAGCTTGGACAAATCTACAGATGCAGTTAACCTCCTGGGCCAGATAGTAATTTCATAATGCTGTCAAGCACATACAAATTGTTTAGCGAATACATGTAGATCTGCATAGGAAAAATGTCTGCTTCAAGAAATTTGACAAAGATTTTACTTGAGAAATCTGATTTCTTGATTGCTCTATTTGAAGTTTCAGAATAAACAGATGACTTCAAATATAAATCCACGATTTCAGATGCTTAGCGCAAACAGTAGCTAAGCATCAAACAGTTATGCTTAACAGAATAAGGTTACCAGCCAAAATACCATGTCACATGTATCGTCTGTGAAAGGTATCCTGCTGATTTTTGCTTAGCAAAGAATTGTTAAGCACGATTTAAGAGTAAAAATATATATGTTCACAGATTTGCACAAAACTTACATGGTATATAATAAAGATGGTCATGGTGGGAAATTTCCCTTGAAATATTTTTGCTTGGAATGCAATAGTTTTTGAGATATGAGTAAAACAATTAGTTTTGATCTCACGAGACAAAAAATCTATGTTTGAAAACAATGAAAACGTTTAAGGATTGTTGACCCTTTTTTCTCGCGACTCCAATTACCCATTGAGCTTAAACTTTCACAGGTTTGTTATTTTTGTATATATGTTGGGATACACCAAGTGAGGATACTGGTCTTTGACAATAACCAAAAGTATACAAAGCCTTTAAGCAGCTTTACAAAATTGGGCCAGGTTGAAAAAGATATATATATCTTTGAGTACATGTTAGCAGGTTCCACTCTCTTTGTACTTGCCTCCCAGTTGACAATGTCCCCGTTGACTTCAGCAAAGACAAATTTTGCATTGTATGGGTAGTAGACATGGCCCTCTTTGATTGCCTTGACTGAGCAGGGCCCAGTGCAGAAAGTACCTGTTCATAAACAAAATGAAAATTGTGTGGCTTTAATAAAGAAAAAGTGCAAATAATTTTGTATTATTATTATTTTTTTGGGGGGGGAGGAGTAGATTCGTTCTCATCAGTCTAGAGATTAATTTACAATATGTTGTATGAAAGGAATGATAAATTGGCAAAATGGCATGCATGTTATGTATGGCATAGATGGGTAGATGGAAAAGGAGGGATGAGTTTTGAGAGCTTGTTGATGAAGGGACATGCTGAAGATGAGTTGAAGAAATGTAGAATGGAATTAGTGGTCTGGTGGATTGGAGATGGCTTTATGGGAACTGGGTGGGGACTAGGCGGGTAGCTGGATGGAGACTGGGTGGGTAGCTAGATTGGGGCTGGGTGGGTAGCTGGATGGAGACTGGGTTGGTAGCTGAATAGCACTGGGTGGAAAGCTGGATAGGGACTGGGTGGGAAGCTGGATGGAGACTGGGTGGGTAGCTGGATGGGGACTGGGTAGAAAGCTGGATAGGGACTGGGCTGGTAGTTGGATGGGGACTGGGTTGGAAGCTGGATGGGGACTGAGTCGGTAGCTGGATGGGGACTGGGTTGAAAGCTGGATAGGGACTGGGCTGGTAGTTGGATGGGGACTGGGTTGGAAGCTGGATGGGGACTGAGTCGGTAGCTGGATGGGGACTGGGTTGAAAGCTAGTTAGGAAATGGGAGGGAAGCTGGATAGGGACTGGGTTTGTAGTTTGATGGGGACTGGGTTGGTAGCTAGATAGAGACTGTGTGGGTAGCTGGATAGGGACTGGGTGGCCACCCAGTACCTATCCAGCTACCCACACAGTCTCTATCGAGCTGGGTAGCTGGATAGGGACTTTGTGGGTAGCTGGATTGGAACTAGGTGGAAGCTGGATGGAGACTGGGTGGGAAGCTGGATAGGGACTGGGTTGGTAGCTAGATGGGGGCTGGGTGGCTAGCTGGATGGGGACTGGGTGGGTAGCTGGATGGGGACTGGGTGGGTAGCTGGATAGGGACTTTGTGGGTAGCTAGATTGGCACAAGGTGGAGGCTAGGTGGGAAGCTGGATAGGGACTTGGTTGGTAGCTAGATGGGGGCTGGGTGGGTAGCTGGATAGGGACTTGGTTGGTAGCTAGATGGGGGCTGGGTGGGTAGCTGGATGGGGACTGGGTGGGTAGCTGGATTGGCACTAGGTGGAGGCTAGGTGGGTAGCTGGATAGGGACTTGGTTGGTAGCTAGATGGGGGCTGGGTGGGTAGCTGGATAGGGACTTTGTGGGTAGCTGGATTGGCACTAGGTGGAGGCTAGGTGGGAAGCTGGATAGGGACTTGGTTGGTAGCTAGATGGGGGCTGGGTGGGTAGCTGGATGGGGACTGGGTGGGTAGCTGGATAGAGACTGGGTTGGTAGCTAGATGGGGGCCGGGTGGGTAGCTGGATGGGGACTGGGTGGGTAGCTGGATGGGGAATGGGTGGGTAGCTGGATGGGGACTGGGTGGAAGCTGGATGGGGGCTGGGTGGGTAGCTGGATGGGGACTGGGTGGAAGCTGGGTTGGTAGCTAGATGGGGGCTGGGTGGAAGTTGGATGGAGACGGGGTGGGAAGCTGTATATAGGGACTGGTTTTGAAGCTGGATGGGGACGGGTTGGTAGCTAGATGGGGGCTGGGTGGGTAGCTGGATGGGGACTGGGTGGGTAGCTGGATGGGGAATGGGTGGGTAGCTGGATTGGGACTGGGTGGGTTGCTGGATGGGGAATGGGTGGGTAGCTGGATGGGGACTGGGTGGGTAGCTGGATGGGGGCTGGGTGGGTAGCTGGATGGGGACTGGGTGGAAGCTGGGTTGGTAGCTAGATGGGGCTGGGTGGAAGTTGGATGGAGACTGGGTGGGAAGCTGTATATAGGGACTGGTTTTGAAGCTGGATGGGGACGGGTTGGTAGCTAGATGGGGCTGGGTGGGTAGCTGGATGGGGACTGGGTGGGTAGCTGGATGGGGACTGGGTGGGTAGCTGGATGGGGAATGAGTGGGTAGCTGGATGGGGACTGGGTGGGTAGCTGGATAGGGACTTGGTTGGTAGCTAGATGGGGGCTGGGTGGGTAGCTGGATGGGGACTGGGTGGGTAGCTCGATAGAGACTGGGTTGGTAGCTAGATGGGGGCCGGGTGGGTAGCTGGATGGGGACTGGGTGTGTAGCTGGATGGGGAATGGGTGGGTAGCTGGATTGGGAATGGGTGGGTAGCTGGATGGGGACTGGGTGGGTAGCTGGATGGGGGCTGGGTGGGTAGCTGGATGGGGACTGGGTGGAAGCTGGGTTGGTAGCTAGATGGGGGCTGGGTGGAAGTTGGATGGAGACTGGGTGGGAAGCTGTATATAGGGACTGGTTTTGAAGCTGGATGGGGACGGGTTGGTAGCTAGATGGGGGCTGGGTGGGTATCTGGATGGGGACTGGATGGGTAGCTGGATAGGGACTGGGTTGGTAGTTGGATGGGGACTGGTGGGTAGTTGCATGGGGACTAGGTGGGTAGCTGGATGGGGACAGGTGGAAAGCTGGATAGGGACTGGGTTGGTAGCTGGATGGGGACTAGGTTGGTAGCTAGATGGGGGCTGGGTGGGTAGCTGGATGGGGACTGGATGGGTAGCTGGAGAGGGGTTGGGTGGGTAGCTGGATTGGCACTGGGTTGGTAGCTGGATGGGGACTGGGTGGAAGCTGGGTTGGTAGCTAGATGGGGGCTGGGTGGAAGTTGGATTGAGACTGGGTGGGAAGATGTATATAGGGATTGGTTTCGAAGCTGGATGGGGACGGGTTGGTAGCTAGATGGGGGCTGGGTGGGTAGCTGGATAGGGACTGGGTGGGTAGCTGGATGGGGAATGGGTGGGTAGCTGGATGGGGACTGGGTGGGTAGCTGGATGGGGAATGGGTGGGTAGCTGGATGGGGACTGGGTGGGTAGCTGGATGGGGGCTTGGTGGGTAGCTGGATGGGGACTGGGTGGAAGCTGGGTTGGTAGCTAGATGGGGGCTGGGTGGAAGTTGGATGGAGACTGGTAGGGAAGCTGTATATAGGGACTGGTTTTGAAGCTGGATGGGGACGGGTTGGTAGCTAGATGGGGGCTGGGTGGGTAGCTGGATGGGGACTGGGTGGGTAGCTGGATAGAGACTGGGTGGGTAGCTAGATGGGGACTGGGTGGGTAGCTGGATGGGGACTGGGTGGGTAGCTGGATGGGGACTGGGTGGGTAGCTGGATGGGGAATGGGTGGGTAGCTGGATGGGGACTGGGTGGGTAGCTGGATAGGGACTTGGTTGGTAGCTGGATGGGGACTGGGTGGGTAGCTGGATAGAGACTGGGTTGGTAGCTAGATGGGGGCCTGGTTGGGTAGCTGGATGGGGACTGGGTGGGTAGCTGGATGGGGAATGGGTGGGTAGCTGGATGGGGAATGGGTGGGTAGCTGGATAGGGACTTTGTGGGTAGCTGGATTGGCACTAGGTGGAGGCTAGGTGGGAAGCTGGATAGGGACTTGGTTGGTAGCTAGATGGGGGCTGGGTGGGTAGCTGGATGGGGACTGGGTGGGTAGCTGGATAGAGACTGGGTTGGTAGCTAGATGGGGGCCGGGTGGGTAGCTGGATGGGGACTGGGTGGGTAGCTGGATGGGGAATGGGTGGGTAGCTGGATGGGGACTGGGTGGAAGCTGGATGGGGGCTGGGTGGGTAGCTGGATGGGGACTGGGTGGAAGCTGGGTTGGTAGCTAGATGGGGGCTGGGTGGAAGTTGGATGGAGACGGGGTGGGAAGCTGTATATAGGGACTGGTTTTGAAGCTGGATGGGGACGGGTTGGTAGCTAGATGGGGGCTGGGTGGGTAGCTGGATGGGGACTGGGTGGGTAGCTGGATGGGGAATGGGTGGGTAGCTGGATTGGGACTGGGTGGGTAGCTGGATGGGGAATGGGTGGGTAGCTGGATGGGGACTGGGTGGGTAGCTGGATGGGGGCTGGGTGGGTAGCTGGATGGGGACTGGGTGGAAGCTGGGTTGGTAGCTAGATGGGGGCTGGGTGGAAGTTGGATGGAGACTGGGTGGGAAGCTGTATATAGGGACTGGTTTTGAAGCTGGATGGGGACGGGTTGGTAGTTAGATGGGGCTGGGTGGGTAGCTGGATGGGGACTGGGTGGGTAGCTGGATGGGGAATGGGTGGGTAGCTGGATGGGGAATGAGTGGGTAGCTGGATGGGGACTGGGTGGGTAGCTGGATAGGGACTTGGTTGGTAGCTAGATGGGGGCTGGGTGGGTAGCTGGATGGGGACTGGGTGGGTAGCTGGATAGAGACTGGGTTGGTAGCTAGATGGGGGCCGGGTGGGTAGCTGGATGGGGACTGGGAGGGTAGCTGAATGGGGAATGGGTGGGTAGCTGGATTGGGAATGGGTGGGTAGCTGGATGGGGACTGGGTGGGAAGCTGGATGGGGGCTGGGTGGGTAGCTGGATGGGGACTGGGTGGAAGCTGGGTTGGTAGCTAGATGGGGGCTGGGTGGAAGTTGGATGGAGACTGGGTGGGAAGCTGTATATAGGGACTGGTTTTGAAGCTGGATGGGGACGGGTTGGTAGCTAGATGGGGGCTGGGTGGGTATCTGGATGGGGACTGGATGGGTAGCTGGATAGGGACTGGGTTGGTGGTTGGATGGGGACTGGTGGGTAGTTGCATGGGGACTAGGTGGGTAGCTGGATGGGGACAGGTGGAAAGCTGGATAGGGACTGGGTTGGTAGCTGGATGGGGACTAGGTTGGTAGCTAGATGGGGGCTGGGTGGGTAGCTGGATGGGGACTGGATGGGTAGCTGGAGAGGGGATTGGTGGGTAGCTGGATTGGCACTGGGTTGGTAGCTGGATGGGGACTGGGTGGAAGCTGGGTTGGTAGCTAGATGGGGGCTGGGTGGAAGTTGGATTGAGACTGGGTGGGAAGATGTATATAGGGATTGGTTTCGAAGCTGGATGGGGACGGGTTGGTAGCTAGATGGGGGCTGGGTGGGTAGCTGGATAGGGACTGGGTGGGTAGCTGGATGGGGAATGGGTGGGTAGCTGGATGGGGACTGGGTGGGTAGCTGGATGGGGAATGGGTGGGTAGCTGGATGGGGACTGGGTGGGTAGCTGGATGGGGGCTGGGTGGGTAGCTGGATGGGGACTGGGTGGAAGCTGGGTTGGTAGCTAGATGGGGGCTGGGTGGAAGTTGGATGGAGACTGGGTGGGAAGCTGTATATAGGGACTGGTTTTGAAGCTGGATGGGGACGGGTTGGTAGCTAGATGGGGGCTGGGTGGGTAGCTGGATGGGGACTGGGTGGGTAGCTGGATAGAGACTGGGTTGGTAGCTAGATGGGGGCCGGGTGGGTAGCTGGATGGGGACTGGGTGGGTAGCTGGATGGGGACTGGGTGGGTAGCTGGATGGGGAATGGGTGGGTAGCTGGATGGGGACTGGGTGGGTAGCTGGATGGGGACTTGGTTGGTAGCTGGATGGGGACTGGGTGGGTAGCTGGATAGAGACTGGGTTGGTAGCTAGATGGGGGCCTGGTTGGGTAGCTGGATGGGGACTGGGTGGGTAGCTGGATGGGGAATGGGTGGGTAGCTGGATGGGGAATGGGTGGGTAGCTGGATGGGGACTGGGTGGGTAGCTGGATGGGGGCTGGGTGGGTAGCTGGATGGGGACTGGGTGGAAGCTGGGTTGGTAGCTAGATAGGGGCTGGGTGGAAGTTGGATGGAGACTGGGTGGGAAGCTGTATATAGGGACTGGTTTTGAAGCTGGATGGGGACGGGTTGGTAGCTAGATGGGGGCTGGGTGGGTAGCTGGATGGGGACTGGATGGGTAGCTGGATAGGGACTGGGTTGGTAGTTGGATGGGGACTGGTGGGTAGTTGCATGGGGACTAGGTGGGTAGCTGGACGGTGACAGGTGGAAAGCTGGATAGGGACTGGGTTGGTAGCTGGATGGGAACTAGGTTGGTAGCTAGATGGGGGCTGGGTGGGTAGCTGGATGGGGACTGGATGGGTAGCTGGAGAGGGAATTGGTGGGTAGCTGGATTGGCACTGGGTTGGTAGCTGGATGGGGACTGGGTGGAAGCTGGGTTGGTAGCTAGATGGGGGCTGGGTGGAAGTTGGATTGAGACTGGGTGGGAAGATGTATATAGGGATTGGTTTCGAAGCTGGATGGGGACGGGTTGGTAGCTAGATGGGGGCTGGGTGGGTAGCTGGATAGGGACTGGGTGGGTAGCTGGATGGGGAATGGGTGGGTAGCTGGATGGGGACTGGGTGGGTAGCTGGATGGGGAATGGGTGGGTAGCTGGATGGGGACTGGGTGGGTAGCTGGATGGGGGCTGGGTGGGTAGCTGGATGGGGACTGGGTGGAAGCTGGGTTGGTAGCTAGATGGGGGCTGGGTGGAAGTTGGATGGAGACTGGGTGGGAAGCTGTATATAGGGACTGGTTTTGAAGCTGGATGGGGACGGGTTGGTAGCTAGATGGGGGCTGGGTGGGTAGCTGGATGGGGACTGGGTGGGTAGCTGGATAGAGACTGGGTTGGTAGCTAGATGGGGGCCGGGTGGGTAGCTGGATGGGGACTGGGTGGGTAGCTGGATGGGGACTGGGTGGGTAGCTGGATGGGGAATGGGTGGGTAGCTGGATTGGCACTGGGTGGGAAGCTGTATATAGGGACTGGTTTTGAAGCTGGATGGGGATGGGTTGGTAGCTAGATGGGGGCTGGGTGGGTAGCTGGATGGGGACTGGATGGGTAGCTGGATAGGGACTGGGTTGGTAGTTGGATGGGGACTGGTGGGTAGTTGCATGGGGACTAGGTGGGTAGCTGGACGGTGACAGGTGGAAAGCTGGATAGGGACTGGGTTGGTAGCTGGATGGGAACTAGGTTGGTAGCTAGATGGGGGCTGGGTGGGTAGCTGGATGGGGACTGGATGGGTAGCTGGAGAGGGAATTGGTGGGTAGCTGGATTGGCACTGGGTTGGTAGCTGGATGGGGACTGGGTGGAAGCTGGACGGGACTGGTTGGGTAGCTGGAGAGGGAATTGGTGGGTAGCTGGAATGGCACTGGGTTGGTAGCTGGATTGGCACTGGGTTGAAAGCTAGTTGGGGAATGGGAGGGAAGCTGGATAGGGACTAGGTTGGTAGTTGGATGGGGACTGGGTTGGTAGTTGGATTGGGACTTGGTTGGTAGTTGGATAGGGACCGGGTGGGTAGCTGGGTGGAAAGCTGGATGGGGACTGGGTTGGTAGTTGGATTGGGACTTGGTTGGTAGTTGGATTGGGACTGGGTGGGTAGCTGGGTGGAAAGCTGGATGGGGACTGGGTGGGTAGCTGGGTGGAAAGCTGGATGGGGACTGGGTTGGTAGTTGGATTGGGACTTGGTTGGTAGTTGGATTGGGACTTGGTTGGTAGTTGGATTGGGCCTTGGTTGGTAGTTGGATTGGGACTTGGTTGGTAGTTGGATTGGGACTGGGTGGGTAGCTGGGTGGAAAGCTGGATGGGGACTGGGTTGGTAGTTGGATTGGGACTTGGTTGGTAGTTGGATTGGGACTTGGTTGGTAGTTGGATAGGGACTGGGTGGGTAGCTGGGTGGAAAGATGGATGGGGACTGGGTTGGTAGTTGGATTGGGACTTGGTTGGTAGTTGGATTGGGACTGGGTGGGTAGCTGGGTGGAAAGCTGGATGGGGACTGGGTTGGTAGTTGGATTGGGACTTGGTTGGTAGTTGGATTGGGACTTGGGTGGTAGTTGGATTGGGCCTTGGTTGGTAGTTGGATGGGGACTGGGTTGGTAGTTGGATTGGGACTTGGTTGGTAGTTGGATTGGGACTGGGTGGGTAGCTGGGTAGAAAGCTGGATGGGGACTGGGTTGGTAGTTGGATTGGGACTGGTGGGTAGTTGCATGGGGACTAGGTGGGTAGCTGGACGGTGACAGGTGGAAAGCTGGATAGGGACTGGGTTGGTAGCTGGATGGGAACTAGGTTGGTAGCTAGATGGGGGCTGGGTGGGTAGCTGGATGGGGACTGGATGGGTAGCTGGAGAGGGAATTGGTGGGTAGCTGGATTGGCACTGGGTTGGTAGCTGGATGGGGACTGGGTGGAAGCTGGACGGGACTGGTTGGGTAGCTGGAGAGGGAATTGGTGGGTAGCTGGAATGGCACTGGGTTGGTAGCTGGATTGGCACTGGGTTGAAAGCTAGTTGGGGAATGGGAGGGAAGCTGGATAGGGACTAGGTTGGTAGTTGGATGGGGACTGGGTTGGTAGTTGGATTGGGACTTGGTTGGTAGTTGGATTGGGACTTGGTTGGTAGTTGGATAGGGACCGGGTGGGTAGCTGGGTGGAAAGCTGGATGGGGACTGGGTTGGTAGTTGGATTGGGACTTGGTTGGTAGTTGGATTGGGACTGGGTGGGTAGCTGGGTGGAAAGCTGGATGGGGACTGGGTGGGTAGCTGGGTGGAAAGCTGGATGGGGACTGGGTTGGTAGTTGGATTGGGACTTGGTTGGTAGTTGGATTGGGACTTGGTTGGTAGTTGGATTGGGACTTGGTTGGTAGTTGGATTGGGACTTGGTTGGTAGTTGGATTGGGACTGGGTGGGTAGCTGGGTGGAAAGCTGGATGGGGACTGGGTTGGTAGTTGGATTGGGACTTGGTTGGTAGTTGGATTGGGACTTGGTTGGTAGTTGGATAGGGACTGGGTGGGTAGCTGGGTGGAAAGATGGATGGGGACTGGGTTGGTAGTTGGATTGGGACTTGGTTGGTAGTTGGATTGGGACTGGGTGGGTAGCTGGGTGGAAAGCTGGATGGGGACTGGGTTGGTAGTTGGATTGGGACTTGGTTGGTAGTTGGATTGGGACTTGGTTGGTAGTTGGATTGGGCCTTGGTTGGTAGTTGGATGGGGACTGGGTTGGTAGTTGGATTGGGACTTGGTTGGTAGTTGGATTGGGACTGGGTGGGTAGCTGGGTAGAAAGCTGGATGGGGACTGGGTTGGTAGTTGGATTGGGACTTGGTTGGTAGTTGGATTGGGACTTGGTTGGTAGTTGGATTGGGCCTTGGTTGGTAGTTGGATGGGGACTTGGTTGGTAGTTGGATAGGGACTGGGTGGGTAGCTGGGTGGAAAGCTGGATGGGGACTTGGTTGGTAGTTGGATTGGGACTTGGTTGGTAGTTGGATTGGGACTTGGTTGGTAGTTGGATGGGGACTTGGTTGGTAGTTGGATTGGGACTTGGTTGGTAGTTGGATGGGGACTTGGTTGGTACTTGGATGGGGACTGGGTTGGTAGCTGGATGGGGACTGGGTGGGTAGCTGGATGGGGACTGGGTTGGTAGTTGGATGGGGACTGGGTTGGTAGTTGATGGGGACTGGGTTGGTAGTTGGATCGGGACTGGGTAGATAACTGGATGGGCACTGGGTTGGTAGCTTGATAGGGACCGAGTTGGTAGTTGGATTGGGACTGGGTTGGTAGTTGATGGGGACTGGGTGGGTAGTTGGATGGGGACTTGGTTGGTAGTTGGATGGGGACTGGGTTGGTAGTTGGATGGGGACTTGGTTGGTAGCTGGATGGGGACTTGGTTGGTAGTTGGATTGGGACTTGGTTGGTAGTTGGATGGGGACTTGGTGGGTAACTGGATGGGCACTGGGTGGGTAGCTGGATGGGGACTGGGTTGGTAGTTGGATGGGGACTGGGTGGGTAGTTGGATGGGGACTGGGTTGGTAGTTGGATGGGGACTGGGTTGGTAGTTGGATGGGGACTGGGTGGGTAGCTGGATGGGGACTGGGTTGGTAGTTGGATGGGGACTGGGTGGGTAGTTGGATGGGGACTGGGTGGGTAGTTGGATGGGTTGGTTGGTAGTTGGATGGGGACTGGGTTGGTAGTTGGATGAGGACTTGGTTGGTAGCTGGATGGGGACTTGGTTGGTAGTTGGATTGGGACTTGGTTGGTAGTTGGATGGGGACTTGGTGGGTAACTGGATGGGCACTGGGTTGGTAGCTTGATAGGGACTGAGTTGGTAGCTAGAAAGAGACTAGGATAATAAGCCTAATAATAATAATAATAAGTGAATGAGGGAAAAGGTGAACTCAAAATACAAACAGAGAAAAACTCTCCCGACATCTTACCCTCGCTTGTCTCTTGCGGCGTTGCATCCACTGCCTGCCAGCCCCCGAACCCTTTTGGAAGATCCGGTCGAGTCATCCAGGACTCATTCCATACATGAAAATTCCACACAGAGTCGCTGTCATATTGTTTGGCCCGATCTCCATTAGGGTAAAAATGTTTGTCCTAAAGGTGGAAATGAAGGGAAGAGTGAAATCAAATGAACTGTCCAGACCCCTTAACCTGTGGCTATGTTACCACAGCTAAACCACATCGAGCTGCTCATCATAGAGGTATGACCAAGGGGTGCGGGGGGGCCTCCCAAATTCGGGTAAAACAGTGGTAAAAATTCGGGCTGAGCAAGAATAAGAAAAACAAAACAAATACTTTTATCAGGTAATAGAAATTGGTACTTATATTTTATCTGCGTAAAATTATGGAAAGTGACAGGCACAGCAAGAGTTTGTATTGCATTTTTCATTTTTCAGTTTTCAATCGCAAGTTAGAAAGCAAAATTTAGGAAATCAGCTAATCAGCTGAAAAGTTGATCTAAGAAACTTGATACAGTGTAAATGAGCAATCAGAGCAATTTCAATCAAAACTAAATGAGCCAACTTTTTGAGATCCCAAATCAGTATTTTGGACTGTACAGTATTTTGTAAATGGGTTTTTTCTGTCCGTTAATTATCACAACTATTGCATTTCACTTTCTTTTATAATAAAATTCGTAATGTTCAATATAGTCTGGCTCCAAACAGTCTTATGTTGCATTATTGCAACATTCTTGTTAACTGAATATAATGCAACATTCTTGTTAACTGAATATTGAATGGAATTTGTGCATCAAATTTGTTCATCTTACATTAATTTTGAATCACTTCTACTTGATTTAATTGAAGCCCCTTATAGTCAGCCAATGACGGCCATCTGTGCCACCAACAATTGGTGGATGTGACTGAAAAGTTCTAACACAAGCAAAAAGGTTAGAAATCAATCTAACATTATTCTCAGAATGTCTTGCTTGATCATTTTCCGAGTAAGTATAGGCTTTTTAACTCTTTTATACAGAAAATCTCCGTGTTGGACACGGATCTGATCCGTGTAATCTGGACTGACCTTTTAAAACAACAAACATAAGTTTGTTAATCATTCCTCACCTCAAGAATGGCTTGGTTTCCAGTCCATTTTGTGGGTCTAGTATGGGGTGAATAATTCCCATGCCATTTGCCTGACAATACCCCATTGTCATCTTGGGAATTAACAGCTGCTGACATGGAACGAGCAACAAGGACAGGACTGCCTAAAGCACCATCTTTCACCTGAACAAAATAATAAGAAAATTCAGAACAATAAATAATACTCTAATTCAACAATTACTTTCTGCATAATATTTAGGATTTAAAAATCAATTCTGAGATTAATACATCCTTCAAGATAATTTGTAAACGAATCACTTTCGAACTCAGATTTCTTCTGGGAATTTGTGAGTTTATCTTTATGTTTACATTTAATTAAAAAAGGGGGCTTTCAATCAAAAATACAAGATTGTGTGGGACAGTAGTTATAGCATGCAGCACTCAAACTAGGTAAGTTAAGTTGTTCAAGTGAATCTAGGCATGCGCAGATTTTTTGAGACAAACGGATTTTACCCCCTATATCTGCTCAGCAAGTGTCTAGAACTGATTCTTGAGGAGGTACCAGGCGCGGATCCAGGGGGCGGGGGGCCCACGCCCCCCCTTTTTCATATAAAAAAAAATGAGGGAGAAAAGAAAAAAAGAGGGAGAGAGAGAGAAGGGGGGGGAGAAATGGTGAGGGAAGATTTTGCTGCTTGGTATATTTTCACGCCCCCCCCCCCCCCGTTTGGAAAATCCTGGATCCGCCCCTGGGTACATCACAGCTTTGAAGACCTTCCCCTCAAATTGGTTAAAGCCCCAGGGTCGGCTAGCCAGCTGGCGTGAGTTTCCGTACCAGATCAGCCCCTTCTCATTCAAGACGTACTCCTCCATTTCCTTATCATCCTTCAAGTACACTTGGTCCTCCTCACACCAAGGATTAAATAAGAGATAGATGGGTTGAAGCTCCGCATAATCGGCACTGCCAGCTGATAATACAAATTGCATCACAAATGAATAAAACAAATAAGAAAAACTACATGATTTAGTTTAACACATACCAAACCATCGTCCCCCCCCCCACGAAGTTTACTAATTCCATGTGTATAGACTTGCTGCGTGTGTGTGTGTATCATCCTACAAATTCCATACGTGGAACTGGGACAGTACCTGAAAATCCATGCACAGACTATCTGGCAAAGGGATGGAGCAAGACAATCTTGCAATCAAGGTTAGGTTGGAACCCATGACCTGCATTCTTGAGCAGGTGTCTTCAGCATCGTACATGTTTGGTATTTGTCACAGACCAGTGTTATTACTTGGTGTATCCCAACATTATGCATAAAATAACAAGCCTGTGAAAATTTGGGCTCAATTGGTCATCGAAGTTGCAAGAAAATGATGAAAGAAAAAACACCCTTGTTGTACAAATTTGTGTGCTTTCAGATTGGGAATAAAAACTTTTTGCAAGAAGTTTTTATTATTTTAGTGAGAAATTACCTCTTTCTCAAAAACTACGTTACTTCAGAGGGAGTCGTTTTTCACAATGTTTTATACTACCAACAGCTCTCTGTTGCTCGTTACCAAGTCAGTTTTTATGCTGATTATTTTAAGTAATTACCAAACGTGCACGATGCCTTTAACCGTTAGGTACAAAAAAAGAAAAAAGAGAGCTCTGCGACATTTAAGATAGAAACCTCGATGTTTTTATTTTTCTTTTGCAAAATTATATTGTTTTATGTTGCAGGCCTGTGAAATCTCCGCTTTTCATTGACCGTGCCGATTTTTTATTTCCGCCTTTTTAAAATGTGAGATAAAAAGACGTGACGAATTTTCCCGGTCGGCCTGCTACATATACATCATACAGCACACACACGAAGTCCGTAAATCCTATGTCCTTGCTCCATGCTGGCACGCAGTGCGCAACTTGAATGGGCGGGTATCCATCACGCACTTGTGCTGCAACTCCTTGCCAATAGAGGGCGCTGTGTGATCGTTGACATTGCATGTACATGTACACGCACTTTTAAGCACGACTCGGCGTGGTAGTGAACGCGTCATGTTTTCGAACATCAATCAAGATGTCGGTGCAACCATTCCTCCATGGTGCAACACAAGTGCGTGATACCCTGGCTGAACAAAAATGATTATTTTACAGAATAATGTAAGATTTCTTTCCGTCTTGGTCCGGTTTTTTTTAAATTTTTATAACCTTTTCCTTGCGTGGCAGTTTTCATCGCACGCGTCAATTTCTTTTCCGATTGAACGTTAGTGTTTAGAGCGGCATCTATCAAGAGTTTCGGCGTGGCGGAGCTCCACTCCCATCATTGTTACATGGATGTATTTTTCCGCTTTTTTTTTAATGGTCCACTCACAGGCCTGATGTTGAGAAACAACTTCATAGTTATATTACTATTTTATTTATTCATACATCAAGTTTTTAAAAGTTTATTTTTGTTTTGTATTCACCATATGAATGTATACTGCTTTGAGAACATTAAAATGGTTGAAAACATAAAGTTGTGTGCATATCTACTGTGTTTTTTCCTCCTCTGACGTATTCTTTAAAAAACAAAAAAACAAAAGCGACCGACCGACCCTCCCGATTTTTTAGCCAAAAGGGCAATAAAAAGTTGGGTTTTTTTAGGCCTTATCACTAGACCTTCTGTTCCATCAATCACATCGGTGTGATGCTGCTTTTCATTCACTTCTTTGTTCAGGTTCAGACCGAGGATCTTTAACTGAGTCGCATCTGGAGGTGTTGGCGATCTGGTCGTATCCTCTTCCTCAGCCGATATGATGCTGCGTACTGCCCAACAACTGAAATTCCTGGGTTGAGCAGTGGCGAGTGTACTACCATTGCGGCATCCCATTTTTTAAAAGGATAATCTGAATAGAAGTCCTCTGATGATGCGCAAGATTACCAAATGCACGTGCCTGTCCAAATATAAATCTGATCTTTCTCTTTCAACTATGACCTTGTAAGCTTTAGTAGTATGAAGGGTGAACATGGACAAAACTACAGGTTAACAATAAAAAGGCGGTGGGTATTGTACTTATTTTAGTGGTTTGTTTTGAGGTGCGATCTTTGACAACTTAAGTCCTGTACTTCATTTTAAGATTCTGTCAAGTGTCCAGCTCAATCCTCAAACACCAGTTAACCAAACACCTGTGTAGATAATAGTAACTATCAACAAATACTCTGCCTATATGGAGAGCCGCCAATGCCCACTTGTTTGTAAAATATGTACTGTACAGTTAGTACACACAGCCCTGGGCCCAATTTCATAGAGCTGCTTAAGCACAAAAAGCACAAAATACTGGATGTTTAGCATGAGTGGGCACATTGAAGAAATCAGAATGTTTTCCAAACTAGAAAAACCTTGTTGTTGAGAAAATATCCTGTTGAGAACAAACCAACCGGTTATTTTCAGAGCCACCACCTCTATTAAACTAGATTAACTACTTGGTGTATGGTTTATCCATGATCCATCCCAGCATATTTTTTAACCTGTGGTCCAACTTCATGAAGTTGGTCAAGAGGGAAAAATGCTTAGCCAGTTTCTTTGCAAAACTAACAGCAAGGTATCTGTCAAAGCAAGATATTTCTATACTAAGCAAGTCTTGTGCTTCAAGAAATTAGGCCCTTGATTTGCACAGTCTTTTTGTACAGGGTTGGTTACAACAACTTAACGAGAAAGAAACAACACTGTGTCGTGAAACTTCAATCAGATCGTCAAATTTGATTTTATTATTTAAGGTAACATTTCTTTAATGTGACCAATCATAATCATTAATGTCATTGCCACAGGAACAATTAGACTGCAATAACTTAATACACACCTATAGTACAATACAGAACACAGGTTTGAGTGCTCGGCACTCCAAGTGCTACTCTGACGATTTAACTGTTTGTTACGCAGGTCATGGCTACATTCCATAAAGCTGTTAAGTACAGAAAGATCATGATTAGCAAAAATGGGTTACTACATGTACTTCATGATCATTGCTCATGACTGGTTCCCTTCTAATTTTTAGTTGGCAAAAAAACACTTTTAAAGCAACTCCTCCGTTTAACAGCTTTTATGAATGGAGGTGATTATCTCCCCTGTACCTGGTTATTGTCTTTTTGTCATTTTTTGAAATGAATTACTAGAAATTTACATTTCCCTCCTGGGGGCGCTTTAACAAGGAAAAATTTCCTTGTCCTTAAAAGAAACCGGTTAGGGCATTACCAGTGGTAATTAAGGGTCAAATTAAGGATTGTTAATTACCTGAATTGTTCCCTGCTGTTTTCTAAAGGGGAAAACAACAATTTTTATTATCAAACGCATGGTATAAAGATGGTTATGGGGGAAAACTTCCACGGAAGTATTTTTTGAAAAACGAGTAAACAATTAGTTTTGATCTTGTGAGAACAGTGAAAACACATCACGGTTTTTCATTATTTTCTTGCGACTCTAGTGACTGATTGAGGTCAAACTTTCACAGGTTTTCTCATTTCATGTGTATGTTGTGGGGTCACATAACATGTGGATGCTGGTTTTGACAATTATCAGAGAATGATGTCCAAGTGCTGTAACAAGGCACCGGATATGTACTCCTACAAAATTATATTAAAAAACTAAATCAAACAATGGCACAATTTTCGTTAATAAAACAGATTTTAAAAAAGTACAGAAAGATATTTAAGTACTTTGGTTTTGAGTAGTCCTTACTGAGGAAAATTCTCCTGCAAAATGGATGACCAACATCCTAAAGAAGAAGTCACTGTATATGCAGCATTCAAAAATCTTTTTGAGATTCTTGGCATGCCTATTATGTATTTCTTATTTATTGGACGGGTCAGATTGATACGAACATGTTCGCTCATTTTTCAAACTGCTCTTTGGAACAGCATTTTAAGAAATCATCTGTGGACGCTCTTCTTTTGAACCCGTTAACAGTTTGGGTTTTTCCCCTCCTAAAGCAGTCTTTTTTGCTACTAAGTCATCTATCCATTTGGTTTACTGTTTCTGTTGTTGCCGTTTTATGTAAACCCTTAAAATTGTTTACCTTCCTAAACTTTTTTCCCTTTTTCTTTATTTATGTCTAGTCTAGTATTTTGTAGCTTTGTCTATGATGAACTGACTCCGGCGATGAACTGACTCCTAGTCGAGATGAGTGTAAAATCAAGTTGACAAACCTTCTGAAGCACGTCATGCTGATTATGGTAAGAGGGAGCCTGGAGACTCAAAATTCGTTTTGTAATCAATTATTATTGGCGAAAGTATAGACCTGGGTTTTGTTCTTCCTTTTAATCACTTGGAGAACGACGATGATTTTGCCATGGCCCTTTTAGAATTTAATCTTAATTCAAAAATTGACCCTCGTTATTGAAACTCGCTTTCCTTTAACCCTCTTTTATTTGACAATTTTGACAAAAGAGATACTCTTTCAGAGGATAATGTAGATATTCCCACTGCCAAATATTTTCTAGAAGATAATTTTAACAACAGTTTCTTAGAATGTGCTGAAAATGTCTCTATTTTCCATCATAATATCCGTAGTCTTACTAAGAACGTTGACAGCATCACTCAATACCTAAATCAATTGCATCATAGTTTTTCAGTTTTATGTTTTACAGAAACTTGGCTTACTGAACATATTACACCTCCTACAATCAGTGGTTACTCTTTTTTTGAGAAAAACAGAAATGTTGGCAAGGGTGGTGGGGTTTGTGTCTATGTGAAGAACTCTCTTTCCTTTAAAATTCGTTCAGATTTTCCTGACCATCCAGATATATCTGAGTCGCTTTTTATTGAAATTAATAGTTCAGTTGCTAAAAATGTTATCATCGGAGTTATTTATAGGCCACCGGATACCAATTTAAATGATTTTAACAATCACCTTGAGATCATTTTAAATCATCTTACAAGCGAGCAAAAACCTTGTTATCTTACTGGTGACTTTAATATAAATCTGCTTCGTAATCACAATCATTCTCCTACAAATAATTTCAATACTTCTCTCTTAGCTCATTCATTTGTTCCAGTCATCGATAAACCCACAAGGGTTACTAAAAACTCCGCTTCCCTTATCGACAATATTTTTACAAACACTAATACTCAGAATGCTATGTCTGGTATTTTTTGTCACAGATGTGAGTGATCATTTTCCTATTTTTATATTACTGATCTCAAAGCTAAAAGTCATTGTAAAGTTGGCTCTCGTAGAGTTTTTGACGATCGTAATATTCTTAATTTCAAATCACAACTCGACCATATAAACTGGCAATCAGTTCTTCAATCAAACTGCCCCAATGAGTCATACTCAGCTTTCTCAGACATTTATAATCGTCTTTATGATAACAATTTCCCTCTCAAGCAGGTTAATACCTGTCCATCATTTTCTAATAAACCATGGATAACTCCTGCTCTAAAAACATATAAAACATAAAAATAAATTGCATAGAAATTCTATCAAACACCCATCAACGCAAACAACAAGAAGATATAAAATATATAAAAATAAACTTACCCATCTTATTAGAATTTCTAAAAAAAAGTTACACATCAAAAGTTAAAAATAATATCAAAAGCACATGGCAGGTTTTAAATAGTATAATGGGCAGACATAAATCTCATACTTCCCCTCCTGCTAAATTTCATGACGATGAGAAAGATTACACTTCTCCTTCTACGATAGCGAACAGATTTATGATTATTTTTATTAATGTTGGCCCTAAACTTGCAGATAAGATTTCATCTTCTCAACGTTATCCAGCTGACTACTTAGGCAACCCTGTCAATCATTCAATTTTCTTCACGCCCACTACCCCAGAGGAGATTTTGGGTCTAACAAGTTTAATTAAGGATGGTAATAGTCCAGGGTTTGATGATATAAATCCTTCCATTGTTAAACAATCTCTTGGTAATATCATTCATCCTCTGTCTCATATTTTTAACCTTTCCTTAAGTACTGGGGTTGTCCCGTCTGCTTTAAAGGTAGCTAAAGTCATCCCTATTTTAAAATCAGGCGACCCCGCAAGATTCTGCAATTATCGCCCAATTTCATTTTTACCTACTTTTTCTAAATTACTTGAGAAATGGGTTCATATTCGCTTAACAAAGTTCGTTATCGCTCACAACATCCTAACAGACAGTCAATTTGGTTTTCACCCTAAATACTCAACAGATATGGCATTGATTGAACTTCATAACAAAATTTCCTCTTCTATTGATAACAAAAATCATACTCTTGGTATTTTTTAGACCTGTCAAAAGTGTTTGATACATTGAACCATGATATTTTACTTTCTAAATTACGTCATTATGGTATTAGGGGTGTGGCCTTGGAATGGTTTCGTAGCTATTTGAAAAATCGTGATCAGTTTGTTCTTTTCTCAAATGTAAAATTCGAGTTTGCCCAACTCTCTTGTGGTGTTCCCCAAGGAACAATTCTCGGACCTCTTTTATTCATCCTCTATGTTAACGACATAACCGAATCCTCTCATAAAGTCTCTTTTCTTTTATTTGCTGATGACACAAATATATTCTACAATCATGAAAACTTGCAAGAACTTTTTGAAACTGTGAACACCGAAATGATTAAATTAACAGATTGGTTTAAGTGTAACAAGCTCTCACTAAACTTAAACAAAACTATATAACTATATTATTTTTGGCGCAAAAACACACAACAAAAACAATCACGTTTATATTAATGACATACCCTTGAAGCAAGTTAGTTCAACTAAATTTCTAGGAGTAGTGGTGGACGAAAGACTAACTTGGATTGACCATATCAGTTACATTTCCTTAAAAATATCTCGTGTTACAGGTGTTCTAAACAGGGTCAAACATTACATATCAAGAAACTCACTAAGAACACTTTATTTGACACTAGCACAGCCTTATTACATTTATTGTAACATTGTTTGGGCCTCAGCTCCCTCTTCCAGTCTAAATCGCTTAATTTACCTTCAGAAACGACTTGTTCGTATTCTCACAAATTCATCTTTTAGAGAACATACCCAACCACTATTTCATTCTCTTACTCTACTTAAGTTGAATGACATCTATACATACCACGTTTCTCTTTTCATGTTCAAACATACCAAAAACTCCCTCCCTCCGTCCATTTCGGAGAACTTTAAATACCGTAGTCAAATCCATTCTTATAATACTCGTTCAGCCAATAAGATTCATATCCCCAGGCTCCGCACTTCCTTTGCTCAACGTACTGTTTTGTTCATGGGTCCACAAATTTGGAATAACCTCCCTCCAAACATCACTAGCATTGCCTCTTTTCCTATCTTTAAGCATTCTGTCAAAAAATTCCTCATTGGCAAATATAAATGATTGTCGTGCCTCTAGGTATTTAATCTCAGTAATCTTTAAGAATGGAACCCGCCTTTAGTATGTCTCCAGGCACCCTCGATCCCAATTATTAAATGAAGGTTTATTCGGATCGCTCTCTCCCCATGCCAGCCCAGACAAAGCTACATTGTATTGTTCTGTGAATTCGTCCTTGTTGTAAGTCCTACTGTGGTTTATTGTGTGTTTTTGTAATTTGTTTCTAACATTACCCTGTATATGCCAATGGTTGAGTGGGGGTCGTCGGCCTAGTGTTCTTAATGTTCATCCAATTTACCTTTTCCATTGTTTTTCTTTTCGCTTTCTTCGAAGAGCATTCAACAAAATAAATACATTATTAAAAATTCCATTCATTTCTAGTCTCGCATGAATACACCCACTTTCCCATTGGCACCTACATAGGGTCATCGATACAAGCCCTATGGGTTTCTAGATGGCCCTCTGCTCAATATGTATTATTTTCCTCAAAGCCGTTGATTTATGACTTGTTGTTTACTTGAGTGGAAATTAATAATGAAACAAACAAACAAAGCAAACAAAATTGAAAATATTTTGTTGTACATGTACTTGCAATGGAAAGGGAGAAGTGTATTAGGTACAAGTTTAACTTTCGTTATAGAATCAATAAAATTATGCATATGTAGGCCTAACTCTATTATAAATATTAGTGAGGGTTTACTTTTCACAAGTGAAAACAAATCACTGTAGTATACTCCAAGAAAGGCTTTAAAACTACAAACTAGTCTTGAGTAAGAAAGAAATGCATGTTTCCTTTTTTTGTATTCAGTTTTTAATTATTCAGCAAGACTCACGATGCACAACATTCCAGGCTTTTCATCACTAGCATAGAGCAAACCAAAGTTAAAGTTACTATAGCACAGCACTTGCTCTGACCAGTTGTTTTTTGAGTGGGGCCACAGGACTGTTCTTTGGGCAATTCAAATTGTTCAGGAAAAGATTGATGGGATAGCCATTCATGTACTGAAATTATGCAACTTTATAGTGAGGGGAAAAAAAGAAGGAAATTGTCCTTTGGTTTTTATGACCTTAAAGTATGGGAATGCTCTCTGTACAAAATGACTTGATATTGACCTGCATACTGTGTCTTTACCCAATTAACAGAAAATTGTGTCTTTGAAAGAAAAATTCTACCACAAAACACCAAAGAATTTGAGAGAGGCAACACCAGAAACGTGAAAACATACAAATTTTAAATTCATTACACACAAATACCCCTTAAGTGATGTTGACCCATGTCATAAAGCTGTGTACTCATCTGCTAACAAGAAGTGTCAGCTAACTTTTGCTTTGCTGACAGTAAACACAACTTACCAAACAAAATTCTACTGGCTTTATGAAACTGGCCTCTGCTCCAAACATAAGTGTTTATTTGTACAGATATTTAAATAAAAATTTGATACAATGGGGTCAGCAGACTAGTGTATTTCCAAATGCGTTTTGCTTCCTTGAGGGTAGCTTATAAACAACAGTAAAACAAATTCCATTCCCTCTGAGTGCAAAATATAAAACTACAATTTAGATTAGATACAAAAAATACAACTATTCAAATAATATGCTAACTATTTTTCTAATAAAAATTTAATACATTGGGGGCAGCAGACTCCATGATCTGTACTTGCCTACAGTATTAAAAATGGTGAAGTTTTCCCTTTGACACTTCAATATTTCAGTTATACTCTAGCTCCTCTCTATATACAAACTCTAAACATTTTTCAAATTTTCCCTTCCCCTTTTTTGGAGACTTCTGTTCGGGATTGGTAAGTTAAAACAAAATTGATTAGTTTCAATCTGAATGCTCACTGATTATAAAGTTCAAGTTCAATAGTACAAGTCCTCCCTCCAAGTAAATATCATTTGAAGACCCTAAATCATTCTTATTTATTTTGATTGCAGCAATCAAAATTAGACATGTATAAACATGCTCTAAATCTCAAACATCATAATACCAGTGGATGTTGTTTTCACTTCAAATTGATCACTGATGTTGATGATACAAGTTGGTTGTACACATTTTTTTATGGAGTTTTTTCTTTTTCTTTCTATAATTCAGCAAATTGAATCAGCATTGTGGTGAAAATATGGACAGTTTTGATTCTAACAGCTTACAATATTGAATTTTGAAATTTTTATTGCAGAAAGTGTTTTTGTTTTTGCCTTTTTTTTAAAGGGAAACATATTTTGTTTACCGAAGGAGTATAGTCACCATCTTTCTCACTGGTTTTAAATAACAGTGCTAAAATTACTTCCCCTTTTAAACGTCTGATTCTAACTTTAATGATAGTAATTCTAGCTGTCCTGTGAACTGAAGAGGTAGTCACCATTGTCCTTCAGAATTATAACAGTCCTAAAGTTGACTACTCCCATACGAACGTTTACCGGTAATTCTAACAGTTCTGTATAAGGCCTTGTCACAAAGGGCAATTTTCACATGCAACTTGGAGGCAACAAACTGCACTGCATGCAAAAGGAGCACTTCGGTAGAAATACAGATATTTGTCTACACTATCTTACTGTCTCCCAGACAATGATGTGGAAATTGACATGTAAATGTTTTTCTTCTTGGAACTGGTTGCCTGTAAATTGACCCGTGTGACATGGCCTTAACTCCCCACTACAAGGGCCCTCATTTTCATAGCTCTGCTTACCGTGAACATGGAGGAATGAGCCATGCCATAAGCATGCGCATGCGTACTTCACATTACTTAGCATTCTTTGCTTTCACAGCTATCGCAGAAGTTTAGATGTAACCCTGTAAGCTGAAAAATGTGTTTGTAAGCACCTAATTCCACAGTAAGTAGAGCCATAATTGAAGTATAGACCCTGAAGAGGAAGTCACAATCCTCTGACTCAGTTTGAAATGAAAAGTAAAAATGACTTCCTCTGCTGAACGTTCAACTCTATTACCTCTGAACGTCTAACTCCAACTCACCAGTGACCTGAGAGAGTTGATCGGATTCGAATGTGACGACCAGAGTCCTCTTCCCTGCCTTGACTGTAAAAACATTGACCATTTTGCTGGCTGTTTCTTCTGCTTCAACCACCCTGTTGTCCAAAAAGTACAGAAAAGAAAAAAGAAAAAAGAAAGAAAGAAAAAAAACATGATAATTTACAAATCATATATAAAGCTTTCTGTTTTGTGACGTACAGGTCAATTACAAATTCATCTAAGAAAAACCGTAAAAAACACTGAAGTCTGAGGCTCAGCCCAAGTACACTATAAACAACTTCAAAAATACAGAAAAAAAACCCAATATGCTTTTCCACTTGCTAAATCAATCCTTTACTTCGTCTTTAGTTACTGTACTAATTATAGGTGCCATCGTAATATTATGTGGGAACCAATATACCCAATGGTCACTTTCAAACAAAAGAAACTCACCCATGTTTGATATTCATAGGTGCCAGCAAACCGCGTCCTTCAACGTCAAACTCACAGTTACTGAGTTTTTTCTTCAGGGGATTGGTAAGACTGATCTCTACTTGTACTTTATCTCCAACATGTATCTTGTCTGCATCTGGATTGATCAACTTGACCTCAAGGTCAGGTGTACGTAGGCGGAAGTCATCTTCATCCCCAAAGTCCTGGCCTGTTTCCTATGAAGATTAATTAAATAGGCGTATTAGGCCAAGTAAAATAAATAACATGTTGCTCGTCCCCGCCCGCCTCGGTTTTGGCGGCCGCACCGATTTTTTTGGTTATTTGTTATTAAAAAAAAAAAAAAAAAAATCAAAATCAATTTACATATTATTTATAGCTATTTCCAATGTACCCTTTATTTTTATTGAGCAGTTTCATCATCTGTCTTACATGTAGGCCTACAAGAATAGCTATTGCAGCGCATAATGAGAAACTCTTTACTTTGAAACGTTTTGCCCTTCAGGTTTGCATGCAACAGTTCTTTGCACAAGGACGCGATGCCACACATACAGAATAACTTTGGAGCAAAATCAAGAATGACTCTTTAGAAATAATTACAATGTATCAAAATGGACACAGAAACACACACAGAATTTGAGGACATACAGAACATACTCATAAAACCATAAAACCATTTTCAAATACGATATGGCGGCCATCTTAGACATGGTGGCCATCTTGAAAAAAATAACAACAAAATTGAAAATAACAAATAACAAGGACCTCCCTCACCAACTTTTTCAAAAAGTCCGGACGAGCAACATGTTATTTATTTTACTTGGCCTTAGGAGTAATAATTATAATGAGTATTTATTATGCGCTTTTTCAAACCAAGCAGGCCCCATAGAGCACCTTACACTATTAATCCTCCTTTTCATTAAGGCTTAAGCATTCCTAAAATGTTTTAACTCCTTAAAAATATTTTAACTCATTAGGAGTATGCAGTACCAGCAGCCAAATGGGTGCACAGGTTTGCTATTCACCTACTATAGCCTAGTAGTACCGGTAATCAGGTAATTTCAAGAATAACAGTAGTACTAGGAGATGAGAAGCAGTTATAGTGAAGTGTTTCTCAAGGAAGCAAGTGTCACGACCGGGACTCTTCAACACATGGTTGTATGGAAACTCTTGGGTAAGGTGGGCAGAGGGGTTGATTTGCCTGAAATTTTTACACAGGTAAAAAGTATTTTTTGTTTTCTCTGTCCATTTTTTCCCTTCTTGCCGAACCCGAATTTTCCCCACTGTTTTGCCCAAATTTAGGAGGGCAGTTAACCCCTCTGCCCCCTGGGTCGTATGCCTATGCTTGAACTAACACTCCGATGACTCGGCCATCAGAACTTGAATATGATGCATCAGACCCTCTGCCACTACAAGTTTTTTAATGGCCGATTTCATAGAAAGACATGAATATGCTTATTAGCAATGGCACTTTGTTTAGCAGAAGCAATGAGAGTCATTGCTGCTAAATGTCTAAAACTAGGAAATCAAAGTTAGGAGGTATGTTATGATGCCATTCCCACCCCTGGAGTCATACATTTCAAGGAGCTTCTGGAAACATCAGCACAAGAGAAGTAGATCGAAGATCAGAATTTCTTTATAGCTCAAGAACATTACAGCTGATTTTTTTTCGATGGGCATACATAAACAATTCTGAATTCACATAAAAGTTTAAAATTTTCTTATTACTGCAGGTAACCATCTAAACAAAATCAATGAAAATGTATTGAATATCATTAGTTCCTTAGGAAAGTTTTCGCTTAGAGAGTAGATTAAGCCAGCAATATTCTCTGACTAACAGATCTCTGAAAGGACGTTGAGAGAAAAACAGTCAGTTTCATAGCTAGTACATTAAAGCTAGGGTCGTATGAACCTGATAAGAAATTGTGTAATTCTTATCTGAAAGCCTACTTGTTATAAAGATATGCCAAATTATTTCCTCTCAAGTGCCCCTGTTGATTATAAATCAATAAATATAAGTTTAAATCTCCACAGATCGTCTGCAGGAGTATGGAAATTTCCATGGTGTCAGTTTGAATGCTGCCCTGAATACGGCAAGAGATGCTCTCACCTCACTGAACGTGGATGGATTCAATGTTCTTGATGAAAATACCCTGACAATTTTTTGCTGTTTTCTTAACAAGTATGCACTGTATTCAGCTGAAACTATCACTTGTGACTTCAACTGTATCTTCCTCAATAATGATGCCTGTAAATCAGCAATGTGGACAAACATCAAACGATGACCCTACCATTAAGCCTACTCCCCTGGCAGAGTCTTTCCCAAAAGCAAAATGACAACACAACACAAGTATACAAGAATAACAGACGCAGTCAGGTGGAAAAAGAGTGAAAAGGAGGGAGCAGCAGAATGCAGTCAGAAAAATCAGAACCATTATTATTATTTTTTAATGTCTCTATATAAATGAAAAGTCTCTAAGAGAAATTTACCTCAACATGGCCAACAAGAGTCACTTTCAAACCTGTCTGGTCCACCAATTTGTCTATATACTCATCAGTACCAACATGAAACTTTTCTTTAGTTGATTCTTTGGGTCCAAGTTTTAATGGTCTATTATCAGTCTTGATCTTCTTAGCGATGACACCTGAAAAGAAAAAAAAAGAACAACAATAAACCATAATATTTTTGCGATCTTAATGTATTTATCTTTATTTTTCCACTTTTGGCCATAATATTCACTGGACAAGGATGAGTGACCAGCATAGTTGTATGAACCAAGGGGAACAACTGCCCCTCCCAAATTCTTGAGAAAACAAACAGTGGGGAAAATTTGGGCGCAGCAAGAAGAAAGAAAATTGGACAGAGAAAGCAAAACAGACCTTTTACCCGGTATTGGTAATTGTGGGTTTTATCTGTGATGAATTTCGTGAAAATTCACCTCCGACACCCCTTAATAACCAAAGAGTCCCCATGTGCCCAGTATGGTTTTTTTCTTCATATTAAACAACTTCACTTATACAAAAATAATGCACCTTTAAGGCTACTGCGGTCTCCTAAGGTAATAGGGGTCTCCTTAAGGGAGATTGAAAAGAAAGGCAAGGACTCTGAGGTTCCTTAAGGGAGCTCCAGTTAAGGCATACAATACATCTCCTTAAGGGAAGCTCTCATTTATTATGACAGTTTAAAACGACACATCCAATTGTCATCAAATTCACAAACTGACTCTGGCTTTGAACAGTTGAGCAGACACAATAAAGGAGACACCTCAATAATTAGTCAAATATTTTTTCAAAGATCTTTCATCCCTCAGAGTCAATTTCAGTCATTTTTTCCTAAAGTCAATCCATATTGCAAGTAATCTTTCCTCAAACAAAGAAATTTTTCCTCAAATCAAGTCACTTTCTCTCAAATTATGTCCTGTTGCAAGTAACTTTTCCTCAAATCAATTAGTCATCTTTACTTAAATCAAGTCATGTTACATGTAAGTTTTCCTCAAATCCATGTTGCAAACTGCAAAACTACATGACTAAGTCAGAGTCACGCCACAACACTGGATTCTTGTGGCTGTAATTTGCAAATCAGTTCCACAACCGTATCCCAACCCAAATCCAATAAATTATAAAGTAGCCAAAGGGCCGGCACAGAAAAATTGCTTACCTGTATAGTAGCATGAATGCAGAGCAAAATTTACTGAAGTTGTTCTTTGTTCTGAGCTTTTATTTTCTACCAGGATGATGATATCAAAATCTGCACCAATGTCAACATTGGGGACTTCCACACTCATGTAAACATCCTCTGTCCTATCAGGCTTGTCATATACGAAGGGCTTGGTTCCATGTCCAGCTGCTAACTTCACGGCAGCTCGTTCAGCATCAGAACCTTGGTGGTGAAAAAGAAAAAATGTGAGTTCAAAATTAGTAATTGACAAAATGGAGGAATTGCTGTCTGCAAAATATGTCAAATATTTGTTTGCAGACAGCAAATCCTTTGTAAAACATTTAAAAAGCTGCTGTGTGGCTGTTTCAAGAAAAAAAGGTGACTGTATTTCCTTTCAGACCATCTCGGCATCAATATTTAAAGAATGAACAATACTCAAAGAATGGCATAATCACCTTGATAAAATGCATTACTCTCGACTCTTTAGTGCCGATAACAAAGATTATGTAGAACACTTTCAAAATGTTTTTAAAAGACTCAATTCCTTTGTTGTCCACACAAATTACTACAAACATCTCCACCCTTACCAAAATTACCAATTCATTCCAACTGGATATCCAATTGGAAAGAATAGGATTGATTTGGTGTTAGTTGGTTTATATTGGAATACTGAATTTCCAATTGGAATAAAATCTCAGCCCAACTCAGTCCATTTGGAAATCAAATTAGACCCAATTGGCTTGATTACAATGAATTTGAAAAAGTTGGAATTTGTTTCTTACCAATTGGCGACCAATTGGTTCCAGTTGGAAAAAGTCCAATTGGGTTCAGTTGGAAAAAATTTCAAACTGAATCCAACTAAATCCAATTGAGTCCAAGTGGTTTTGTGCCAAAACACAACATTGGGAAAAGTCCAACTGGTTCCAATTGGAAAACTGAGTTGGAAATTTTGGTAAGGGCAAGACCAGAACAGCTTCAAAGCATCTGCATGAACAGAATCTTTGTCAATTGTCGTTGGAAAGTTTTCTTCCAATCGTGACGTATTTTAGGTTTAGTTTACATTTTTGGTATTTGGATGAGTACATTCATTCAATGTCAGCTAAATGCAAAAAGTGACAAATTTCTGATCCCAACCTCATCAGTTTCTGAAAGGTTTCACAAAGACAAAATACACATTCCCGTCGTCAAGTTCTCTGCGCTCTAACAAAAATGCCTACCATCTGGGTACTTGTAATCCAGTGTCAGATCATTTCGATTTTTCGTCCCAACTTCCTTTGTACTGATTTTTATGCCGACTCCATGATTTTTGACACTCAGAAATATAAATTCTTCATCACTTCTTTTGCGTTTTACCTGCAAGAAAGAAAATACAATTAACGTCAGACTTTGGAGTCTAGTTTAAGCATGCTTTTTCCGACAAAGCAAAATGACTGTGATATCATAAAATAGGGGTGAAAGATTTGCTGCAGAGAAGTGTGTTATGGTTCAATCATCATGCATGTTTCACACCAAATTTCTGTTTTGAAATTTGACTTCCGAAGTTACCTTGTTGTCACAAAATTTTGTGAGTTTGGACAGACCTTTAGATTTGGTAAATATTCAATAACATAAATTATAGCCAAGCATTAGAGTCTAGTCCTCAGAGAGTGAAGTTCATGTGGCATCACAATGTGTGTTTGGACCATCGTTGCACTTTTCTTGAACAATTCTTGCATCAACAATTTACCTCTAACCAACTTTCTTGAATTTTACAGGTTAATCTGATGATGAAGGACAAGCATGCCTCTGAATGTTGCAAGCCACAACAAGCCTATAGCTTATCCTGGACCTTGCCTCTACACCAAGTTCTAGTGTACACCTTAAATAATACTGGTTCTTTTTATTGTTAGCGTGTCATGGCCAAGCGGTCTAGTGCACCGGACTCAAGCTCTAGTGGTTAAGTTTTCAGGGTGTGGGTTCGAATCCCGGTTATAACACTTGTGTCCTTGAGCAAGATGCTTTACCTGCGAGGGTAGAGGTTGATATGTTTGAAAAAGCCTTTGGCAGCCCAGGGATGTATACTCCCCAGGGAGCTGAGAAAAATTACGGAATGTTATTGGCCCAATCACCAGGGCACTAATGTAAAGCGCATGAATGTGTTATTGTAAAATGCGCTATATAAGTACTAGTTATTATATTTAGTTATTATCTCTGTAACCAATTACTTTTGTGAATTGCATATGGAAATAAATGTGCAATTGAATTAAATTGAAATGTTGGAAATGGTCAGCATAGCACATTATTTATGCATCTGGTTCTATTAGAGTTGGGTAGAAGTACAATTTTGATGCATCAAATTGCTCCACGAAAGCAGGGGGAGATAAACTTTTAACTCCTGACATTAAAAAAAAGGAGATACAATCAAGTCTAGAATTTCATCTTTGAGAGGGCAAGGCTATTCTCATTTTGCAAGGGGTACTTCCATTGGAAAATCCTTAAGTCTATGGGAATTTTTGTATGTGGCACCACGGCCAAAACAAGGGCAATTCAGAGGCCATGGCCTCTGTGGACTTCCAGCCTGTGCAATGCATGACATGGGGAGACCGATTATAAATATCAGCAGCTCCTCCACTGTGGCATAGAATTCTTAAACAGTTGAGACCTCTAAGGCTGTTGATAACTTTAAAGGTAGGGTCATATTTTGATAATGACCCCGAAAAGAAAGTGTAATTTTTACCAAAAAGCCTACTTGTTATAAAGATGGTAATGGTAGTAAGCATCATACAAAATTATTTCATCTGAAACGCCCCCGTTGATTAGAAACCAATAAAAGTATCCCAAAAAATTTGAATCTCCAAAGATTGCCTGCAGGCGACTTTTGAATATTGCCGTGTTGTACATTTGAATGCTGCCCTCAATAGGACCAAAGATGCAGTTGGTATACCTCGCTGACACCTCGCCAAATGTGGATGGATTTATTGTTCTTGATGAAAACACCATGACAGTTTTTTGCTGTTTTTTAACTGTATTTAACTGAAACTTTCACAGGTGACTATTAAATTTAGTATCTTTGTTGATAATTTTGCCTATAAATCAGCATCACACAATAGAACAAACAATAGCACTACCTTTAAGAACAAACAGAAAACACATCTAATGAAAAAAGTTGTTAGCCTTGTTAGCCTTGGGTGGATAATGTCGCGTGTTATAAATGACTGTATTCTCATTATTTTTTTGATAAACTTTACTTTCTGCTGATGACTTTTCCTTGTGTGGGGGAATATACTGCACTAGATTTAGACAAGCTTGGACAAGTCTACAGATGCAGTTAACCTCCTGGGCCAGATAGTAATTTCATAATGCTGTCAAGCACATACAAATTGTTTAGCGAATACATGTAGATCTGCATAGAAATAATGTCTGCTTCAAAAAATTTGACCAAGATTTACTTGAGAAATCTGATTTCTTGATTGCTCTGTTTGAAGTTTCAGAATAAACAGATGAAACATCTATGACTATAAATATAAATGCACAATTTCAGATGCTTAGCACAAAAAGTAGCTAAGCATCAAATAGTTATGCTGAACAGAATAAGGTTACCAGCCAAAATACCGAGTTACATGTACCGTCTGTGAAAGGTATCCTGCTGATTTTTGCTTAGCAAAGAATTGTTAAGCACGATTTAAGAGTAAAAATATATATGTTCACAGATTTGAACAAAACTTACATGGTATAAAGATGGTCATGGTGGAAAATTTCCCTTGAAATATTTTTGCTTGGAATGCAATAGTTTTTGAGATATGAGTAAAACAATTAGTTTTGATCTCGCGAGACAAAAACTCTATGTTTGAAAACAGTGAAAACATTTAAGGATTTTTTACACTTTTTCTCTCGACTCCAATGACCCATTGAGCTTAAACTTTCACAGGTTTGTTATTTTCTGTATATGTTGGGATACACCAAGTGGGGATACTGGTCTTTGACAATAACCAAAAGTATACAAAGCCTTTAAGCAGCTTTACGAAATTGGGCCAGGTTGAAAAAGATATATATATCTTTGAGTACATGTAAGCAGGTTCCACTCTCTTTGTACTTGCCTCCCAATTGACAATGTCCCCGTTGACTTCAGCAAAGACAAATTTTGCATCGTATGGGTAGTAGACATGGCCCTCTTTGATTGCCTTGACTGAGCAGGGCCCAGTGCAGAAAATACCTGTTCATAAACAAAATGCAAAATGTGTGGCTTTAATAAAAAAAAGGGCAAATAATTTTGTAATATTTTTTTTTTTTTTTGGGGGGGGGGGGAGGAGTAGATTCGTTCTGATCAGTCTAGAGATTAATTTACAATATGTTGTATGAAAGGAATGATAAATTGGCAAAATGGCATGCACGTTATGTATGGCATAGATGGGTAGATGGAGGGAGGAAGCTGAGAAAGGGTTGATGGAGAGTAAAGTCAGATGGGAGTTCATATGAGTTTTGAGAGCTTGTTGATGAAGGGACATATGCTGAAAATGAGTTGAAGAAATGTAGAATGGAATTAGTGGTCTGGTGGATTGGAGATGGCTTCATTGGAACTGGGTGGGGACTGGGTGGGAAGCTGGATGGAGACTGGGTGGGGAGCTGGATAGGGACTGGGTTGGTAGTTGGATGGGGACTTGGTGGAAAGCTGGATAGGGACTGGGTGGAAAGCTGGATAGGGACTGGGTTGGTAGCTGGATAGGGACTGGGTTGGTAGCTGGATAGGGACTGGGTGGGGAGCTGGATAGGGACTGGGTGGGAAGCTTGATGGGGACTGGGTTGGTAGCTGGATGGGCACTTGGTGGAAAGCTGGATATGGACTAGGTGGAAAGCTGGATAGGGACTGGGTTGGAAGCTGGATAGGGACTGGGTGGGAAGCTGGATAGGGACTGGGTTGGTTGCTAAATGGGGCTGGGTGGGTAGCTGGATGGAGACTTGATGGGTAGCTGGAAAAGGACTTGGTGGGTAGCTGGATGGGGACTGGGTTGGTAGCTAGATAAGGGCTGGGTGGGTAGGTGGATGGGGACTGGGTGGGAAGCTGGATGGGGACTGGGTGGGTAGCTGGATGGGGACTGGTTGAAAAGCTGGATAGGGACTAGGTTGGTAGTTGGATGGGGACTGGGTTGGTAGGTGGATAGGGACTGGGTGGGTAGTTGGATGGGGACTGGGTGGGAAGCGGGATGGGGACTGGGTGGGTAGCTGGATGGGGACTGGTTGGAAAGCTGGATAGGGACTAGGTTGGTTGTTGGATGGGGACTGGGTTGGTAGTTGCATGGGGACTGGGTTGGTAGCTGGATGGGGACTGGGTGGGTAGCTGGATGGGGACTGGGTGAAAAGCTGGATAGGGACGGTTGGTATTTGGATGGGGACTGGGTTGGTAGTTGGATGGGGACTGGGTTGGTAGTTGGATAGGGACTGGGTGAGTAGTTGGATGGGGACTGGGTGGGAAGCTTGAAGGGGACTGGGTTGGTAGCTAGATGAGGATTGGGTTGGTAGCTGGATAGGGACTGGGTGGGTAGTTGGATGGGGACTGGGTGGAAAGCTGGATGGGGACTGGTTGGAAAGCTGGATAGGGACTAGGTTGGTAGTTGGATGGGACTGGGTGGGTAGTTGGATGGGGACTGGGTGGGTAGTTGGATGGGGACTGGGTTGGTAGCTGGATGGGGACTGGGTTGGTAGCCAGATATAGACTAGGTGGGTAGATGGATAGGGACTGGGTGGGTAACTGGATAGAGACTTGGTGGGAAGCTGTATAAGGACTGGGTGGGAAGCTGGATGGGGACTGGGTTGGTAGTTGGATGGGGACTGGGTTGGTAGTTGGATTGGGGACTAGGTTGGTAGCTGGATGGGGACTGGGTGGGAAGCTGGATAGGGACTGGGTGGGTAGTTGGATAGGGACTGGGTGGGTAGTTGGATAGGGACTGGGTGGGTAGTTGGATAGGGACTGGGTTGGTAGCTTGATGGGTGCTGGGTGGGAAGCTGGATGGGGACTGGGTAGGTAGCTGGATAGGGACTTGGTGGGAAGCTGTATAAGGACTGGGTGGGAAGCTGGATAGGGACTGGGTAGGTAGCTGGATAGGGACTTGGTGGGAAGCTGTATAAGGACTCGGTGGGAAGCTGGATGGGGACTGGGTTGGTAGTTGGATGGGGACTGGGTTGGTAGTTGGATGGGGACTAGGTTGGTAGCTGGATGGGGACTGGGTGGGAAGCTGGATAGGGACTGGGTGGGAAGCTGGATAAGGACTGGGTTGGAGATGGATAGGGACTGGGTTGGTAGCTGGATAGGGACTGGGTGGGTAGTTGGATGGGGACTTTGTAGGAAGCTGGATGGGGACTGGGTGGGTAGCTGGAAAGGGACTGGGTTGGTAGTTGGATGGGGACTGGGTTGGTAGTTGGATGGGGACTGGGTTGGTAGCTGGATAGGGACTGGGTGGGTAGTTGGATAGGGACTGGGTGGGTAGTTGGATAGGGACTGGGTGGGTAGTTGGATAGGGACTGGGTGGGTAGTTGGATAGGGACTGGGTTGGTAGCTGGATGGGGACTGGGTGGGTAGGTGGATGGGGACTTGGTTGGTAGTTGGATGGGGACTGGGTTGGTAGTTGGATGGGGACTGGGTGGGTAGCTGGATGGAGACTGGGTGAAAAGCTGGATAGGGACTGGGTTGGTAGTTGGATGGGGACTGGGTTGGTAGCTAGATGAGAAATGGGTTGGTAGCTGGATAGGGACTGGGTGAGTAGTTGGATGGGGACTGGGTGGAAAGCTTGAAGGGGACTGGGTTGGTAGCAAGATGAGGATTGGGTTGGTAGCTGGATAGGGACTGGGTGGGTAGTTGGATGGGGACTGGGTGGAAAGCTGGATGGGGACTGGTTGGAAAGCTGGATAGGGACTTGGTTGGTAGTTGGATGGGACTGGGTGGGTAGTTGGATGGGGACTGGGTGGGTAGTTGGATGGGACTGAGTTGGTAGCTGGGTGGGGACTGGGTTGGTAGCCAGATATAGACTGGGTGGGTAGATGGATAGGGACTGGGTGGGTAACTGGATAGGGACTTGGTGGGAAGCTGTATAAGGACTGGGTGGGAAGCTGGATGGGGACTGGGTTGGTAGTTGGATGGGGACTGGGTTGGTAGTTGGATGGGGACTAGGTTGGTAGCTGGATGGGGACTGGGTTGGTAGTTGGATGGGGACTGGGTTGGTAGCTGGATGGGGACTGGGTGGGTAGGTGGAAAGGGACTGGGTTGGTAGTTGGATTGGGGACTGGGTTGGTAGCTGGATGGGGACTGGGTGGGGACTGGGTGGAAAGCTGGATAGGGGCTGGGTTGGTAGTTGGATGGGGACTGGGTGGGTAGTTGGATGGGGACTTTGTGGGAAGCTGGATGGGGACTGGGTGGGTAGCTGGAAAGGGACTGGGTTGGTAGTTGGATGGGGACTGGGTTGGTAGTTGGATGGGGACTGGGTTGGTAGCTGGATGGGGACTGGGTGGGTAGCTGGAAAGGGACTGGGTTGGTAGTTGGATTGGGGACTGGGTTGGTAGCTGGATGGGGACTGGGTGGGGACTGGGTGGAAAGCTGGATAGGGGCTGGGTTGGTAGTTGGATGGGGACTGGGTGGGTAGTTGGATGGGGACTTTGTGGGAAGCTGGATGGGGACTGGGTGGGTAGCTGGAAAGGGACTGGGTTGGTAGTTGGATGGGGACTAGGTTGGTAGTTGGATGGGGACTGGGTTGGTAGCTGGATGGGGACTGGGTGGGTAGGTGGATGGGGACTGCGTGGGTAGCTGGATGGGGACTAGGTTGGTAGCTGGATAGGGACTGGGTTGGAGATAGATAGAGACTGGGTAGGTAGTTGGATGGGGACTGAGTGGGAAGCTGGATGGGGACTGGGTGGGTAGTTGGATGGGGACTAGGTTGATAGCTGGATGGGGACTGGGTGGGAAGCTGGATAGGGACTGGGTTGGAGATGGATAGAGACTGGGTAGGTAGTTGGATGGGGACTGGGTGGGAAGCTGGATGGGGACTGGGTGGGTAGTTGGATGGAGACTGGGTGGGAAGCTGGAAGGGGACTGGGTGGGTAGCTGGATGGGGACTGGGTGGAAAGCTGGATAGGGACTAGGTTGGTAGTTGGATGGGGACTGGGTTAGTAGTTGGATTGGGGACTGGGTTGGTAGCTGGATGGGGACTGGGTGGGAAGCTGGTTGGGGACTGGGTGGAAAGCTGGATAGGGGCTGGGTTGGTAGTTGGATGGGGACTGGGTTGGTAGTTGGATGGGGACTGGGTGGGAAGCTGGATGGGGACTGGGTGGGTAGCTGGAAGGGGACTGGGTTGGTAGTTGGATGGGGACTGGGTTGGTAGTTGGATGGGTACTGGGTGGGAAGCTTGATGGGGACTGGGTGGGTAGCTGGAAAGGGACTGGGTTGGTAGTTGGATGGGGACTGGGTTGGTAGTTTGATGGGGACTGGGTTGGTAGCTACATATAGACTGGGTGGGTAGCTGGACAGGGACTGGGTGGGTAGCTGGATAGGGACTTGGTGGTTGGTAGCTAGATGGGGGCTGGGTGGGTAGCTGGATGGGGACTGGGTAGGTAGCTGGATAGGGACTTGGTGGGTAGCTGGATTGGCACTGGGGGGTAGCTGGATGGAGACTGGGTTGGTAGATAGAAAGAGACTAAGATAATAAGCCTAATAATAATAATAATAAGTGAATGAGGGAAAAAGTGAACTCAAAATACAACAGAGAAAAACTCTCCCGACATCTTACCCTCGCTTGTCTCTTGCGGCGTTGCATCCACTGCCTGCCAGCCCCCGAACCCTTCTGGAAGATCCGGTCGAGTCATCCAGGACTCATTCCACACATGAAAATTCCACACAGAATCGCTGTCATATTGTTTGGCCCGATCTCCATTAGGGTAAAAATGTTTGTCCTAAAGGTGGAAATGAAGGGAAGAGTGAAATCAAATGAACTGTCCAGACCCCTTAACCTGTGGCTATGTTACCACAGCTAAACCACATCGAGCTGCTCATCATAGAGGTATGACCAAGGAGTGTGGGGGGGGGCCTCCCAAATTAACAGTGGTAAAAATTTGAGCTGAGCAAGAATAAGAAAAACAAAACAAATACTTTTATCTGGTAATAGAAATTGGTACTTATGTTTAATCTGTGTAAAATTATGGAAAGTGACAGGCACAGCAAGAGTTTGTATTGCATTTTTCATTTTTCAGTTTTCAATTGCACATGTGAGAAAGCAAAATTTAGGAAATCAGCTAATCAGCTGAATAGTTGATCTAAGAAATTTGATACAGTGTAAATGAAAGAACTGGAAAAACTTACAATGGTCAGACTGACATCCGTGTCATGAGCTGATGAGAAGTTGGTCACACTCCTTGTAGGAATGCCAAGACATCGTAGGACTGTTGTTAAGACTCCAGAAAACACCCAGCATTGCCCGTAGCGAACTGGGGCTTTACTTTCTAAGTGCTTCTGCAAATTTAACAAGTAAGTCTAGTATTTAATGATACCATCAGAGCAATATTAATCCAAACTAAATGAGCCAACTGTTTGAGATCCCAAATCAGTATTTTGGACTGTACAGTATTTTGTAAATGGTTTTTTTCTGTCCACTACCTATCACATTTTGTACAACTACTGCATTTCATTTTCTTTTATCGTGAAATTCGTAATGTCAATATTTTTAGTCTGGCTCCAAACAGTATTCTTATGTTGCATTATTGCAGCATTCTTGTAAACTGAATATTGAATGGAATTTGTACATCAAATTTGTTCATATTACATTTGAATCCCTTCTACTTGGATTAATTGAAGCCCCTTATAGTCAGCCAATGACGGCCATCTGTGGTGGATGTGATTGAAAAGTTCTAACACAAGCCAAAGGTTAGAAATCAATCAAAACAACATCATTCCCAGTGGTGTACGATCTCGCCGCGCCATTTTTATCAGAATGTCTTGCTTGATCATATTCCCGGTAAGTATAGGCCTTCTAACACAACAGAAAATCTCTGTGTTGGTCAAGGATCTGATCCGTGTAATCTGGACTGACCTTTTCACACTACAACATTTCAACATGGTGTTGATCCGTGTAGAGCGCTTGATCCGCGTCGAAACTATAGGCCTTTTCCACACTATCGACTTTCGATCCGTGTCAAGATTTACATGGATCAGGCAGGTCCATGTTGACTCGGTAAAATTTAAACACGGATAAAAACTGCTCCGCTTTCACACTAGCTCTGCCCGAAATCAGCTTGTGGTACGCGTGTAACTTTCGATCCGTGTATTGTGCGATTGTTTCACACTGCCAGGGTCCTATAAGGATCGAAGCAAGACGCGTCGCGACGCATCACAACGCAATGTGATACGTTGTGACACGGTCGCAATGTGTCATGTCCATTTCGCATCAACTCCGTGGGTATCTCAATTGCCAAAATGGATCGAGCATACTAAGTGCCCTACAAGCGCTCAAAAGTTGTTGACAAGCCTGGCCACAGAGCAGTCACTTTTGCTAGCCAAAGTGATGTTTTTCAGCACTTCCCTTCCTGGGGTTAGTGATGAAAGATATCAATACGGCACGCTGGACATGGTAGCGAGGCTGATAAAACAAATTACTTAGGGAAAGCCCACACTGAAAGAACTTTTAGCTCTCCTCTGGTGATTAGGAATTTGATTGAACAAAACTTAACAGCCCTTTAAACTTGGTAGCAGTCTAGAAATGAAGCCCCTAAAAATTAAGATACATCTTTTCAGGAAAGTTTAAAGGTAAGGGAAATCTGTTGAGACCAGTTATCAGGAAGACTTAAACATCCTGAAATCAGGAAGACTTAAACATCCTGAAACAGGAAGACTTAAACATCCAGAAATCAGAAAGACTTAAACATCCTGAAATCAGGAAGACTTAAACATCCTGAAATCAAGAAGACTTAAACTCTTCCTGATTTCAGGATGTTTAAGTCTTCCTGTTTCAGGATGTTTACAAACATCCTGAAATCAGGAAGACTTAAACATCCTGAAATCAGAAAGACTTAAACATCCTGAAATCAGGAAGACTTAAACATCCTGAAATCAGGAAGACTTAAACATCCTGAAATCAGAAAGACTTAAACATCCTGAAATCAGGAAGACTTAAACATCCTGAAATCAGGATGACTTAAACATCCTGAAATCAGAAAGACTTAAACATCCTGAAATCAGGAAGACTTAAACATCCTGAAATCAGGAGGACTTAAACATCCTGAAATCAGAAAGACGTAAACATCCTGAAATCAAGAAGACTTAAACTCTTCCTGATTTCAGGATGTTTAAGTCTTCCTGTTTCAGGATGTTTACAAACATCCTGAAATCAGGAAGACTTAAACATCCTGAAATCAGGAAGACTTAAACATCCTGAAAAAGGGAAGACTTAAACATCCTGAAATCAGGAAGACTTAAACATCCAGAGATCAGGAAGACTGAAACATCCTGAAATCAGGAAGACTTAAACATCCTGAAATCAGGAAGACTTAAACATTCTGAAATCAGGAAGACTTAAACATCCTGAAATCAAGAAGACTTAAACATCCTGAAATCAGGAAGACTTAAACATCCTGAAATCAGGAAGACTTAAACATCCTGAAATCAGGAAGACTTAAACATCCTGAAATCAGGAAGACTTAAACATCCTGAAATCAGAAAGACTTAAACATCCTGAAATCAGGAAGACTTAAACATCCTGAAATCAGGAAGACTTAAACATCCTGAAATCAGAAAGACTTAAACATCCTGAAATCAGAAAGACTTAAACATCCTGAAATCAGGAGGACTTAAACATCCTGAAATTAGGAAGACTTAAACATCCTGAAATCAAGAAGACTTAAACATCCTGAAATCAGGAAGACTTAAACATCCTGAAATCAAGAAGACTTAAACATCCTAAAATCAGGAAGACTTAAACATCCTGAAATCAGGAAGACTTAAACATCCAGAAATCAGGAAGACTGAAACATCCTGAAATCAGGAAGACTTAAACATCCTGAAATCAAGAAGACTTAAACATCCTGAAATCAGGAAGACTTAAACATCCTGAAATCAGGAAGACTTAAACATCCTGAAATCAGAAAGACTTAAACATCCTGAAATCAGGAAGACTTAAACATCCTGAAATCAGGAAGACTTAAACATCCTGAAATCAGAAAGACTTAAACATCCTGAAATCAGAAAGACTTAAACATCCTGAAATCAGGAGGACTTAAACATCCTGAAATCAGGAAGACTTAAACATCCTGAAATCAGAAAGACTTAAACATCCTGAAATCAGGAAGACTTAAACATCCTGAAATCAGAAAGACTTAAACATCCTGAAATCAGGAAGACTTAAACATCCTGAAATCAGGAGGATTTAAACATCCTGAAATCAGAAAAACTTAAACATCCTGAAATCAGGAAGACTTAAACATCCTGAAATCAGGAGGACTTAAACATCCTGAAATCAGAAAGACGTAAACATCCTGAAATCAAGAAGACTTAAACTCTTCCTGATTTCAGGATGTTTAAGTCTTCCTGTTTCAGGATGTTTACAAACATCCTGAAATCAGGAAGACTTAAACATCCTGAAATCAGGAAGACTTAAACATCCTGAAAAAGGGAAGACTTAAACATCCTGAAATCAGGAAGACTTAAACATCCTGAAATCAGAAAGACTTAAACATCCTGAAATCAGGAGGACTTAAACTCTTCCTGATTTCAGGATGTTTAAGTCTTCCTGTTTCAGGATGTTTACAAAGACTTAAACATCCTGAAATCAGGAGGACTTAAACATCCTGAAATCAGGAAGACTTAAACATCCTGAAATCAGAAAGACTTAAACATCCTGAAATCAGGAAGACTTAAACATCCTGAAATCAGGAAGACTTAAACATCCTGAAATCAGAAAAACTTAAACATCCTGAAATCAGGAAGACTTAATCATCCTGAAATCAGGAGGACTTAAACATCCTGAAATCAGGAAGACGTAAACATCCTGAAATCAGGAAGACTTAAACATCCTGAAATCAGAAAAACTTAAACATCCTGAAATCAGGAAGACTTAATCATCCTGAAATCAGGAGGACTTAAACATCCTGAAATCAGGAAGACTTAAACATCCTGAAATCAGAAAGACTTAAACATCCTGAAATCAGGAGGACTTAAACATCCTGAAATCAGAAAGACTTAAACATCCTGAAATCTATAAACTATAAATGTTACTTCAGAGTCATCTGTAGCTATATTTCCTGAGTGTGCTGTAACAGTATTTTCTGCTTATATCAATATGTAAAATGCATTTCTTTCTATCTCTAAGTCATAATATCTTCATAAAAATAGTAAATGAAAAGGGGCTTGTTTAAGAAAAGTTGAAAACAGAAACTCCAGTTTTTAATGGCAATAAGTGCACCCCCCCTATAACCAAATACAAATTAAAACAACATAAACTGGTTAATTCCTCACCTCAAGAATGGCTTGGCTTCCAGTCCATTTTGTGGGTCTAGTATGGGGTGAATAATTCCCATCCCATCTGCCTGACAATACCCCATTGTCATCTTGGGAATTAACAGCTGCTGACATGGAACGAGCAACAAGGACAGGACTGCCTAAAGCACCATCTTTCACCTGAACAAAATAATAAGAAAATCCAGAACAATAAATAATAATCTAATTCAACAATTACTTTCTGTATATTAGGATTTACAAACCAATTCTGAAACTAATACATCCTTCAAAATAATTTGTAAACGAATCACTTTTGAACTCAGATTTCTTCTGGGAATTTGTGAGTTATCTTTATGTTTAATTTTAATCAAAAATGGGGGCTTTCAATCAAAAATACAAGATTGTGGGACAGTAGCTAGCATGCAGCACTCAAACTAGGTAAGTTAAGTTGTTCATGTGATCCTTGGCATGTGCATATTTCTGAGACAAACGGATTTTAGCCCCTACATCTGCTCAGCAAGTGTCTAGAACTTCCAGGTCTACACAACCTTACATGATTCTTGAGGAGGTACATCACAGCTTTGAAGACCTTCTCCTCAAATTGGTTAAAGCCCCAGGGTCGGCTAGCCAGCTGGCGTGAGTTTCCGTACCAGATCAGTCCCTTCTCATTCAAGACGTACTCCTCCATTTCCTTATCATCCTTCAAGTACACTTGGTCCTCCTCACACCAAGGATTAAATAAGAGATAGATGGGTTGAAGCTCCGCATAATCGGCAGTGCCAGCTGATGATACAAATTGCATCATAAATGAATAAAACAAATAAAAAAAGCTACATGATTTAGTTTTACATCTACCAAACCGTTATTTGAAAAGACTTTTCCTCAAGTGCTGCATACAATAATCTATTGGCACCTCGCCAGGATTGGAGCTAGCCTTGATTGCAAGGCTGTTATATTTTTCCACGCCTGCAGAGTCCGTCCACGCAACATCCACGCACACGCAGTACACTTCCACACATGGAGTCCATCTGACGGACTCCATGCGTACAGACTCGCTGCGTGTGCGTGTGTATCATCCTACATACTCCATACGTGGAACTGGGACAGTACCTGCAAAAGGATGGAGCAAGACAACCTTGCAATCAAGGTTAGGTTTGAACCCATGACCTGCATTCTTGAGCAGGTGTCTTAACCGTTAGACCATTAGAAGTAGGTTGCCAAACTGTTAAATTGACGATTGCATCAGGCATAATTATTTAGTTTTTCAATTTAAGAAATACTAGGATCACCTGATGATCATGTCTGCCCTGTTCATAAGTGATAAGCACAAAATCTGTTGAAAGAGTCAAAACAATCTAGTTGAATTTTTTTGTTTTAAATTAAGTTGTGAGAATCTCTGAAACAGAAATTCATACAATTTTGAAAGAAAACAATAATTTGTATTTTTTTCTACTTTATTCAATGTTTTTGAGAAAAAAGTGAGCTCTACGACATATTCTGTATGTTCCACGTCACATCATTGTGTCAAAGGTTGTATCAAATTGTTCAATGACGAATAGAATGCCCTCGATGCAAAGAAGTTTATTCACCTGCAGCCCTAGTGCGTACATTGAGCGAGTACTCTCCGACCAGGGCATCAGGATCTGAAGTTATAGACACAGTCAAGGTGTCATCTGTCTTGTCTAATATCTTGACCTCCCACTGTTTGCCTCGTAAAGAGGAGCTCCCGGTGGATGCATAGACACGCGTTCTTTTTTGAATCACTGGCTTTGACCCTTGAAGAGAAAATGATACAAACTTCATGAAGAGGTTGAGGCTTATAGTTAATAAAAGAAATGGTTTAAAGATGCTGGGAGTGTGAATCTTAAATGTTAGGGAGGATAATGAAATAATCAAATGGTTAAATTATTCCAATTTACCAAATGGGGACAAACAGTGGTTATTGTGAAAGACCAGTATACACACTTTATGTGAACCAAAATATTATGAAAAATAAAACCTGTGAATGGTTAAGCTCAATCCACCATCAGTCACAAACAAAAATATATAAACAAACTGATTTTCCACTCACAAGATCAAAACTCATTGTTTCACTCATTTCTCAAACCCAATAGCATTTCAAGCAAAATTATTTAAAGGGATATTTTCATCATGACCATCTTTAAACCATGTAAGTTATGTGCAAAACAGTGAACATTTATATTTTCAATCTTAACAATGTTGTGCACACAATTTAAATAACCTGGTTTAAAAAACTTATTTATTAATTAATTAGTTTGTGTTATTCTATTTTATCTCAAATGTATTTATTTATGCGTTCATTTGTTTACTTTTATTTTCCTTTTTCTTGGAGAGGATACTCTTATTAAGTAAAGTTCAATCATCGTCATGAGGTGCCACGGCTCATTGGATGCAAAGGGGCCACTTTCCTGCTCTAATTAACACGTCAATTTTGTCACAACGATGAATTTTTTTATATCTTCATATATCTCTTTTCTATATCTTTGTCATGATTTTTCTGAATTTGTTTAGGTTTGAAAATTATCATCTTTTCAATGAATTTTGAGGCTCGGTGCACGAAGAAGAAAAACAAGAAAAGAAAAGTGGCAAACGGTTCAGGTGAACAACATTTACATCCAATCAAGCATTCACAATGTTTTTTCAATATTGACTTTTATGTCTCAATGAATTATATCTGTGGTAGATTTATTTCATGAAACCCAGTATAAACTCTTGCATTTAAAAGTGTCTGATTTCTACTTTTTTGTTTTTATTACAGTGTTGTAATCAAGGCCTGAAATCAACGACAGTGACCAAGACCAAGAAAGTGACCACGGACATTGGCATATAAGGCGTGTCCTGGCATGTTTTATGGTATTCTGATCTTTAGAGTATGGGTTCCAGTCCAGATCTTGACACTTGTGTCCTTGAGCGAGACACAAATGCTATAATAATAAAATTCTCTGTACTTCGGACGTAAAGTTGTTGGTTCAGTTAAGTTTAGTGTTGGACGTAAAAGAACCCAGTACACTTAATCATTAACAGAAGGGATTTTCCAGTGTTTTCTGGCATGTTTTTAGTTGGTGCAAGGTGTCCTAATCTGTGTTTGCCTATACTCTAATGATCTACAAGAATCAGAAAAAATTTCTTTCTTACCTATTTTAAAATCAAATGTGATTTGGTCAGTACTGTCATCGTAATTCCGATCGAGTTTCAACACCAAGGTGAATGCTTGCCCTCTCCTTATCACTAGACCTTTTATTCCATCAATCTCATTGTTGTGATGCTGCTTTTCGTTCAAGTCTTTGTTCAGGTCCAGACTGAGGATCTTCAGCTGAGTCGCATCTGGAGGAGGGGACGGCGACCTGGTCCTATCCTCCTCGGAAAATGTGTTGTTGCGGAATGTTCGACGACCAATATCATTATAAAATGAGATAACAATATCATCCGAGCTGGGTTGATTTCCATTCCCAGAGCTTACTCGGACAGTGGCGGGTCTACTAGACCCACTTCCCATTTTTTAAAAGGATATTCTGAAGAGAAGTCCTCTGGTGATGCAGCAAGATTACCAAATGCAAGTGCCTGTCAAAGAAAGAGCTGATCTTTCTCTTTTATAACCTTGTAAGCTTTAGTATGGAGGTTGAACATGGACAAAACTACAGCTTCACAATATACAGAGGGATGGGTATTGTACTCGGGTTTAGTGGTTTGTTTTGTGTGCAATCTTTGGCAACTTGAGTCCTGTTAAGATTCTATCCAGTTTCCAGCTCAATCCTCAAACACCAGTTAACCGAACACCTGTGTAGATAATGGTAACTATCAACAAATACTCTGCCTATATGGAGAGCCGCCAATGCCCACTTGTTTGTAAAATATGCACTGTACAGTTAGTACACACAGCCCTGGTGTCATTAGGTTGTTTGAAGCCGTTGCTATAGAAATATCCCCAAAGCACTAATCAATGGGATAGACCTTGACACAGCAGGCATGAAGGACAACAAACTCAATGTACACAAGGTCCTTGATAATACTCTAGAAAAGCTTTTTTATTTTGTATTTCTTTCGTCAACCATACTACATGCTAATAAGGTAGCTATAACAATTTTGAATTGTTTTGACAACTACTTATGCAACCCAGATACACATGGTTGTTTGGGAATTTAAACAAAAAACATTTTATGCTTTGCATCATGGTAAAAAAAGCTGTTCAAATAAAATCACATGACTACAGTTTGGCTCTGTTATAATTAAGAACAACTGTTGCTGTTAGTAACGCCACTGCGACCACACAGCACTGAGCATAGTCACTGGATGGTTAGCATGAGTGGGCGACACACATTGAAGAAAACCTTTTGTTGAGAACAAACCAACCGGTTCTTTTTAGAGCCACCACCTCTATTAAACTAGATTAACTACTTGGTGTATGGTTTATCCATGATCCATCCCAGCATATTTTTTTTTACCTGTGGTCCAACTTCATGAAGTTGGTCAAGAGGGAAAAATGCTTAGCCAGTTTCTTTGCAAAACTAACAGCAAGGTATCTGTCTAAGCAAGATATTTCTATACTAAGCAAGACTTGTGCTTCAAGAAATTAGGCCCTTGATTTGCACAGTCTTTTTGTACAGGGTTGGTTACAACAACTTAACGAGAAAGAAACAACACTGTGTCATGAAACTTCAATCAGATCGTCAAATTTGATTTTATTATTTAAGGTAACATTTCTTTAATGTGACCAATCATAATCATTAATGTCATTTCCACAGGAACAATTAGACTGCAATAACTTAATACACACCTATAGTACAATACAGAATACAGGTTTGAGTGCTCGGCACTCCAAGTGCTACTCTGACGATTTAACTGTTTGTTACGCAGGTCATGGCTCCATTCCATAAAGCTGTTAAGTACAGAAAGATCATGGTTAGCAAAAATGGGTTACATGTACTTCATGATCATTGCTCATGACTGGTTCCCTTCTAATTTTTAGTTGGCAAAAAACACTTTTAAAGCAACTCCTCCATTTAACAGCTTTTATGAATGGAGGTGATTATCTCCCCTGTACCTGGTTATTGTCTTTTTGTCATTTTTGAAATAATTTACTAGATATTTACATTTCCCTCCTGGGAGCTTTAACAAGGAAAAACTGCCTTGTCCTTAAAAGAAACCGGTTACGGCATTACCAGCAAATAAATGGCAAAATTAAGGATTGTTAACGACCTGAAAATGACTAACTCTTCATCTGAAAGTAGGGATTGGTACTGATAAATGTGTCCGTCTTAGATTTGTATTATTGTTGTCATTCTTAAATTGTGTTTGAATCAACTCACTTGCAAGGCAATGTAAGTACAAACTTGTATGAATATTACAGTATTTTTTACAAAAACCATAACAAAAGTGTAAATTGTTAACTGCTGTTTTCTACAGGGAAAAAACAACAATTGTTTTGACAAACACATGGTATAAAGATGGTAATGGAGGAAAACTTCCCTGGAAATATTTTTGCCTGAAATACTATAGTTTTGAGAAATGAGTAAAACAATTAATTTTGATCTCGTGAGTCTAAAACCCGTTGTTTGCAAACAGTGAAAACACATCACAGGGTTTTTCATTATTTTCTTGCGACTCTGGTGACTGATTGAGGTCAAACTTTCACAGGTTTTCTCATTTCATGTGTATGTTGTGGGGTCATTTAACGTGTGGATGCTGGTTTTGACAATTATCAGAGAATGTTGTCCAAGTGCTGTAACAAGGCACCCGATTTGTACTCCTACAAAATTATACTAAAAATCTAAATCAAACAATGGCACAATTTTCGTTGATAAAACAGCTCACAAAAAAGTACAAGAAAGATATTTAAGTACTTTGGTTTTGAGTAGTCATTACTGAGAAAAATTCTCCAGCAAAATAGATAACAATCATCCCAAAGAATAAGTCACTGTATATGCAGCATTCAAAAATCAGTTTAAATAATCTTTAAATTGAAAATATTTTGTTTTACACGTACTGGGAAAGGGAGAAGTGTATTAATTACAAGTTTAACTTGAGTTATAGAATCAATCAAATTATGCATATGTAACTCTTTTTAAAATATTAATGAGGGTTTACCTTTCACAAGTAAAAATAAATCACTGTATACTCCAAGAAAGACTTTAAAACTACAAACTAGTCTTGAATAAGAAAGAAATACATGTTTCCTTTTTTTGTATTCAGTTTTTAATTATTCAGCAAGACTCACGAAGCACAACATTCCAGGCTTTTCATCACTAGCATAGAGCAAACCAAAGTTAAAGTTACTATAGCACAGCACTTGCTCTGAACAGTTGATTTTTTGAGTGGGGCCACAGGACTGTTCTTTGGGCAATCCAAATTGTTCAGGAAAAGATTGATGGGATAGCCATTCATGTACTGAAATTATGCAACTTTATAGTGAGGGGAAAAAAAAAATTGTCTTTGGTTGTCCTTTGGTTTTTATGACCTTAAAGTATGGGAATGCTCTCTGTACAAAATGACTTGAAATTGACCAGCATACTGTGTCTTTACCCAATTAAAAGAAAATGGTGTCCTTGAAAGAAAAATTCTACCCCAAAACACCAAAGAATTTCAGAGAGACAACACCAGAAACATGAAAACATACCAATTTTAAATTCATTACACACACACACCCCTTAAGTGATGTTGACCCACGTCATAAAGCTGTGTACTCATCTGCTAACAAGAAGTGTCAGCTAACTTTTGCTTTGCTGACAGTAAACACAACTTACCAAACAAACATTCTACTGGCTTTATGAAACTGGCCTCTGCTCCACACATGAGTGTTTATAGACCTTGTGCATCTACGTCACAGATTGCACACATGCTTTCAAAACTGCCATTTTGGTAATCACATCCACAAAAGAGAAGTAGGAGTGAAATTTATCATACAAAAATTATTAGGGCTTTTGCCCCCTAGTGAATGCATATATACCAAGCTCACTTTCATAAAGAAAAATTGTGTATTTGGAGTTAAAAAAGGGAAGATTGTATTTTTCCAACCACATACTTTTGAAGCTTTACTCAAAAATTCCAAGCATCTTCAGAAAAGTCCATCAAATGTATACATAAAAGAACAAAATACTTAAGGACTTGTCAACATTTCTCTTGTCCAGTGAAAGTTCTGAGCTACAATAATAATTAATGATAATTTGGGAGGCTAATCATCCCTACTCGCAGCTGAAAAGCTGAATTGCGAAGGACGCAGCTACAATGTGTTTGAGCCACAGGCATGCAGAGGGAGGAAAACCTGGAGAAAAACCCTTTTGGCACAGGAGAGAACTAACATATGGCCCTAGCCAGGAATCAAACCAGGGCCACAGTGTTGAGAGGTGAGCGCTTTATGCACTAGCCACCCATGCTACCCAACTCCAGTGTTTAATCGTGACATAAGTGTGGACCTGGCAATAAAGAGGCGCACAGAACAATTGAATGTCCACATAATGTCCATAGAACCTTACATAATTAGACTAACATTTCTTAACACAACTGGAAAACTTTCAAACTTTAAGAAAGTCCACATTCCGATACATTCATGTGTTAAACTTTGACTTTTGTTTGACCCAATTTGCTAATACCATTTTCAAACTTGAATAAGTTTACTTCCCATGGTCTGATGCATGCACAATGTGATCACTCTTCACATTCGTGAATTTATATAACGACAATAGTACAGCTACATTGTAACTCATGCTCAGAATAATTTAAAAACCTGAGTCGGCAGTGATGAAATCATCCGCTTTTTCTTGTGTAAACTTTTCATGATTTAGACAAAAATGAGCATTATGTCTTTTACTTCTCAATTAAAAAACAAACTTTTTAACACACCTTTTTTCACTGCAGTTAATTTTTATTAAATGTTTTGTGTTATAGAAAACATGCACTGGTCTATGGCAGCCTGAACTGATTAAAAACAACCCACATTTATTAAGTCAAGCTTAACCGATGTCAAATTCGATGCTATACTCTGAATTATTACATCAAGGGCTAAGATCTATTATTAACCAGAATAAGGTTACCAGCCAAACTACAATATCACATGTTCAATTTATGACTGGTATCCTGCTCAATTCTGCTAAAGCAGCTCTATAAAATTGAACCCAGTGCATTTCAAGTCCTTAAAAAAAAATTCCACTGGTACCAAGGGTTGGAATTGTACCCTTCCAGAACATCAAACATTTCAGAGAAGACGAGCTTGCCTCCTTGGCCCAATTTCATAAAACTGCTCCAGCACAAAAAGTAGCTATGCACACAAAGATATGCTTACCAGAATAAGGTTACAAGCCAAAATACCAGTCATAACTACCATCTGCGACTGGCACCCTGCTCATTTTGGCCTAACAGAATTTTGTTAAGCCATATTTTCTGCTTAGGCAGCTGTATGAAATTGTGCACTGATGAGAGACTAGCAAAATTCACAAACTAATTTCATTTTGTATCGGCAATAATGACAATGGATATGAACACAATAACTTTAAACAATTATGAAACACTACTCATAATGTTGGTGAAGAAAACCATAAAAATCAAACTAACTTTTCTTTTAAAAGGCACTAAAATGTCTTTTAAAAAATCATTAAAAATGAGAGAACTATTACACTGTAGACAGATAAAAGCACACTTGCATAAAATAGTGGAAGATTTGATAACTTTTATGTAAAAAATGTACACAGAGTATAAAACACTGAACTGAACATCCGTGGTGGTACAGTTCAACAAAAGTAATTTAATGACAACAATTATTGTCTTCAGTTGCTATAAAAAGAAGACAGACAACAAAAAATTGAGAGATTTGCTAAGGAATTGTAGAATCCAAACATGATAACAGTACACAGAATGATTTCATTCAGCGATTTTCAGCGATATTTAGACTCACCATGTTTTTGTGCATACTGAATGCTAATATTGAGTTGCAAACAAGACATTTTGTGCAGCATTTTGCTGAGCTACATGTATACAAGGGAAATTGTTCACAGCAGTAATTTTATAAGACCAAATTGGCAATGTTGATTATGAAGTGCACATGTACATGTACCACAGTGATGTTGATGAAAAACACTTTGGTTATTGTAAGCATTCATGACTGGTATCGATCAGTCATGTAACAAACAGATCATGCAACGCTCATGTTTCCATCACATTAAAGTAATGGGAACGCAGTGATCCCACAAATGTTTGATTATAAGCCAGACTCGCATGGTCTATACAACGGTTAATAACACTACACTGAAAACTGGTTTCCCCCCCCCCCAAAAAAAAAAAAATCTTTGTGAGTAGCACTCTGCACTAATGATGAAAATAGAAGCTCAGTACCCGGATCTCAGACAATGAGTCAAAATTCATTAATGTACATGAGCATACATGTCCAAGCTTTAAGTTACTTGCGTGTACTGACTGCACTACTGCGGCCTGCATGCCGATGCGGTGATCATATAAGAGCTAGTGGTGGATTGTTTGTCTGAGTGCTATTAATTTTCATAACTTGATATGTCAAAAAAAAAAATTAATAAGAACCCCATAAATGTAACCTGAGCAACTGTTAAATGCCAAGTAGGGCTGTAAAAATGTGATAATGGGGTATGGAGAGAGGCTAGAGGCTAGGGTATGGACCTGGGTGCATGCTGCATTAATGTTAAGGATGGGGCATTATTGGCTATGGGATTTGTTATTTTCCATCCCCGCTGTCCATATAGGGACTTTGAAAGTTCGTTTGAAAAATAATAAGGCCGTTTAGGTTTCTTTTAGAAAAGTATGAGCACCTCCTCAGCACCATTCCAAAGGCCTTCTCACAAAAGATAATGTATATCGACAATTTGCAAAAACTGCAGTGCCTGCAACAACAAAAACATTTCAATAATAGCACAAGAGACATCTTGTTTGAAACAGTGTCTTACACAAAGATTAAAAAATTACTATTTTTCCTTCTTGCATATTTCCGAGAACTGGTTGCCTGCCAATTGTCCCATGTGACACGACCCTAAAACCCCCACCCCCCAACAATATACTATATTACTTGTTTGTAAAATGGTAAAAACCGTGGAGCTATTTTGTACAGCTGCATGCTAACAGAAATACCAGTTTTTTTGTTTTTAACATAACACCAATTGATTCAACATGGCACCAAAAACATCTTTCATCACAGAAGAGAAGGTATAGCACTGGGTTTTTTTAACAAAATGTCTGTCTTTCCAATTGGCAAAATTTAAAAAGAAAATACCTCAAAAGATTTAACTCCCACATGGTATTTAAATCAAGGTGGTAACTTCTTTTGGAGAAAACAAAGCGATGTGCAGCTCATGGGCTTAAATTCATTCCAATATCAACAATTTTACGACAGTCCAAATGTCTGATCAACCAATACTGAGGAATTATCAAGTAGTTATGGATATTTTGTTAATTTTCTTTTTTATCTTAGGACATACAAATGATTTTGGGTTCAACAAAGAAACAAAAATGTTGACAGACAGGAATTCAAACCTGCGAACTTCGGATTAATGTGCCAGCACTCTACCAACTGAGGTATCTAGCCCTAATGATGGCGGTCTCCCTATTTTGTCAATATCTTTGTTCGGGAGTGACATATAAATCTGTGAGCAGGAGCCGTCCAGGGAAGAGTAAAAGAAAATGTTTTTAACAGTCATCAGAGACATGCGCCCTCCAAGACTTTGCTCATAAAATGCATACATAAAAATATTCAACAAATTTAAATAAAAGAAATTCATGTATACCAGATATGGATTGCTGTTTTGAAACTTAATAGAAAGCTGAAATAAAACTGATTCCTTGTTCCTGGTTTGAAATCCAGGCATGATATTTTGTCCTTGAAAAAAAGGTAGGAAAATTTAAATGAGTACAAGGGCTGACCTACATACATGTACACATGGTAGGCTTGTATAGATTTTTAAGGCTATTTAATAGCAATTTTGCTGATTTTTCTGAGGGCAAAAAAAATCAGAAATCAGATTTAAGTAGGAAGAATATCATGCCTGAAAATCACGCACACTGAAGGTAGCAATTGAGACATTTCTTTAGGTCATTGTTTTTTTTATCTTAAGAGATTTCATATAACATCTATAACCAATAATGTACCTTTCTTCAACTGAAGAACATGGTATTCACAACCCATTCTAGATAGATACTGTACAGATCCTTTGCAATTGCATCGTCACCTTCCCTAAAATGATTTAAAGGGGGGCGGGGGTCAAACCTACTGAGTAAATGCAAAATTGCCAAGTCCTACTACATCACATTGTTTACTTACATGTAGTGTCTGGGTATGAACATTGGCAAGTTACCAGGTATGCCAGCGCGCAGTGAAATCATAAACTTTAGGCTGATGGAGTCATGGCAACTTAACAACACGGAGGAAAAGACCCAGAGCAAACACTATGTCCTGGCAATATGTAAAAGCAATACTTGCATGTGAATTATTGTCAACAGGATTCATTTAGTATGGCAAGTTCATAGCAACTTAAATTCATCCAGGTGTGACAGTTACAACTTTTGCGACAAACAGTTAAGGTAAATTTACAACTATGATGAAAACACTGGTTTTGGTACACAATAACCCCTTGTGTGATTTTAAACCCCCCCAGCCAACAAAACCAACCCCTTCCCCCCCCCAAAAAAAAAAACGGGAAAAAAGAAAAGAAAAAAAGAGATGCATGTGCAAGAGGTAAAAATACTTTTATGTACTGATAAATATTATCCCGTGTGGTTTATTATTTGATAAATATTATTATAACCTCTTACATACAGTTGACTAAAACAGGAACATATACAATATCTTAAGGTTGCAGCGGACCATTTCTGTACATTAACATTACATTTTATATTACAAGACAGTACAAGTACGTTACAGTATATAACAGAGTCGACTTTGTGACAAAGCGAAGTAGATTGGATCATAGTTTTCAAAGTATTTAACATATTTATGTACAGACAAATAATCTGAAGAACAAACTCGGTGCTTGACTTGGTCACAAATGTGCATGATTTGCTTCCACAAATGAAGAGTAAAATCAGCAATTGTTAGTTTTGTTTTGGGGTTTTTTGCTTGCTTCCCAAAGTGATGTAACTGAAGTCGTCAGTTAAAGACCTTAAACACTTCAGTTTGTGAAGAATGAAAAAGTCTCGCACATAACTGAATCTCTGGCCCGTCAACGTGCACGATTTTGTTTACTTCACATGCTCTAGCAATGGGAACTTTAGGTTACCAGAAATATTTGAACAAGTGCAAGACCTAGGAGCCGTTTACAATTACCAACATTTTGACGAGCGTACAAACCGCAACGAAAATGTTGTAATCTTTCATGCTTTTTTGTGTTCATAAGCACAGGTAGAGCCATGAATTGGGCTCATTGAGGGAGGGAAATTATGGTTCAACAGCCCATGACGTGACTTGATTTCAAGTCTAGTTCCTCTGTTGATTCATGCATGGGAAGCTATCTGTTTGACGTGAGATATGATGGAGCAAGGATGGCTGGCACCCTAATTCTAATTGCAACGATTTGTACAAACCAACGATCTTACTGTGAGTTTAGCCATCGACTACTGACATGGTAAAAATTGAGAAAATCAATTTATTTTATTTTAGAAATGGTACACGGGTCCCCCCACAGACCCCCCCCCCTCTCCACAAAGTGCAGTTTGTACATTTGTGAAAATGTCTAAAATTGTGAACAGTCCCTTTTGCTTACATTTACTAAAATTGTGGAAATGTCATACAGTCCAGTTATTTGTGTGTGCTTACTTGAACTTTTTGTATCAACCTAAAGCTGTTCCTAACATTTTGTGGCTTTTACTCTCTTTGTGTCAAAGGTCAAAGATGGAAGGTCACACTTGGGTAAACATGAATACAGGATATGCAGGGAATGGGATTAGTACTCCAAACACCTTGAAGTTCTTAGTTTCTTAGGCCATTCTGTTCAAGTTATTTGAAGATACTTTTTACAATTGAATTGAAATGCTACAGGAAAAATCATTGGAAAAAGATAGTATCAAATAAACTGTATATTAAATGCATACTTCCAACATTGTTGTCCATATCACTTCAAGATATTTTCTTCATTATCATTACAAAACAAATTCCTGATGAAAAATAATAGCATCTTAAGTACAAAACAAACAAAAAATTGCAATGCAGATTGTCTCTGCTCAACAGTGAGTAAATAATACGGATCTTACAGTGGTCCTGTCATCAGTCAATTTCAGACTCATCGTGTTTATCTTCATCTTCGGAATCGCTGGAGTACACAATTGCGCTCTAGAATAGGTCATAGGGAAGAAAAAATAAAACCACATCTTAAAATTTACATGGAAGACCAAATTTACAGAGCATCTCAAGGCCCAATTTCATGGCTTTGCATAATAAGGCTTACGGTCACTATTCTCTGCTTCTAGGGTTCGCGTCATATTTCTGTGCTGACTCTGTAAGTGAAGAATGCTAGGTAATGTGCTGTGCGCAAGCGAACTTTCTATGCTACTAGTGAAATACAGATACATACAATTTTCTGCTACCCTGATTTTTTGCTTCCACTAAGCAGAGCCATGAAATTGGGCCTCGATTACAAAGCGAGTTGTTAAATTCATTACCGCTGACCAGTGCTCAATTTGACTTTCACCTGACCCAAACGAACAATGATGAAGTTGCAAACCATTGTCTTGTGAACTCAAACCCAAACCCAATAGAAGTTTGTGAGTTTGATGAGTCCCATCATTTAATCTGCATTGGGTGCACTTAACAGATTCAACATTGTGGGGGGGAATTAGAAAGTAATGGCTAAAACATTCTAGTGTAAGCAATTTCATAACATTTAGAAAATGATTTTTTTTCAATGGGAGACTTTTGGAGACACTTGAAAAAGATTCACCACCTGAAACGTCCCAAAGTTCCTTATTCAAATGATTCTTTCATTAGCGACAGTTGCTTTGAAACTTACATGTGAACATAAATGGTGGCATCATTTGATGTTGCTTGGATATTTCATAGTTCATTTTAACATTCACACACAAAAAAGTATTTTGAAGGGAAGGCTGGGACTGAAGTCAAATTAAACAAGACTTGAAAATCGGCTTTGTTTCCGGGAAATGTCAAAAGATACATGTACTTGTAAAAAGAGTTGGTGAAAAATGTTGGGAATGTCCTGTACTAGGAGGCACATTGTTTGGGATTGATGTGGATAGGGAATGTCCTGTACTAGGAGGCACATTGTTTGGGATTGATGTGGATAGGGAATGTCCTGTACTAGGAGGCACATTGTTTGGGATTGATGTGGATAGGGAATGTCCTGTACTAGGAGGCACATTGTTTGGGATTGATGTGGATAGGGAATGTCCTGTACTAGGAGGCACACTGTTTGGGATTGATGTGGATAGGGAATGTCCTGTACTAGGAGGCACACTGTTTGGGATTGATGTGGATAGGGAATGTCCTGTACTAGGAGGCACATTGTTTGGGATTGATGTGGATAGGGAATGTCCTGTACTAGGAGGCACATTGTTTGGGATTGATGTGGATAGGGAATGTCCTGTACTAGGAGGCACATTGTTTGGGATTGATGTGGATAGGGAATGTCCTGTACTAGGAGGCACACTGTTTGGGATTGATGTGGATAGGGAATGTCCTGTACTAGGAGGCACACTGTTTGGGATTGATGTGGATAGGGAATGTCCTGTACTAGGAGGCACATTGTTTGGGATTGATGTGGATAGGGAATGTCCTGTACTAGGAGGCACATTGTTTGGGATTGATGTGGATAGGGAATGTCCTGTACTAGGAGGCACATTGTTTGGGATTGATGTGGATAGGGAATGTCCTGTACTAGGAGGCACATTGTTTGGGATTGATGTGGATAGGGAATGTCCTGTACTAGGAGGCACATTGTTTGGGATTGACGTGGATAGGGAATGTCCTGTACTAGGAGGCACATTGTTTGGGATTGACGTGGATAGGGAATGTCCTGTACTAGGAGGCACATTGTTTGGGATTGATGTGGATAGGGAATGTCCTGTACTAGGAGGCACATTGTTTGGGATTGATGTGGATAGGGAATGTCCTGTACTAGGAGTCAACAGGAGGAAGTCAACTATAGCCATGTGCAGGCCTGGTACTCCACAAAGGCATCAAAGCAATTGTCTCCATGCTTGTAATTGCATCAGTTCCCTTTGAATGACACCAATGGAACTTCACATATCCCTCATAGAGGTGCCCTTTACCAGGGAAAAATGTCTTGCCCTTATAAGAAAGGAGCAAAAAGGCCTGCATACAAAATTGCGTAAAACTGTTCGGTTTGAACTTTCAAAAATGTTCTTATTATCAACACATCAACATGGAACATTTTTCTTTTACCCTTTTCAGAACTAAAAATCAAAAGAAAAATGCAAACAAAAATACAAAACCACTTTTTACTTTTGAAATTCATTTAATGTCACCTGATTTTATCAAAAACCTTTCCATGGTCAACAGTGCCATGAATACATAACAATTGAGAACAATTGTTAACATTATTTTTGATACAAATATCAACATAATTGGCTTGCCCTCTCGTCCTTGTTTTTTGTCCAGATTTTTATATTACATTTTTTTAAGTTGACAATGTTCAAAATGCCAATTTCTATTTAAAAATGCTTCTGAAAACAATGTTTCATCACTTCAGTTTAATTTTAATTCATGATAAAAAAAAATTTAAAAACCTTTTTCATATTACGCAAAAGAATGTTCGATGACAGGTGGGTTTTTTTTACACACACTTTTATACTCAATATATAATCGTAAGAGTACATGTAGATGGAATAAATAAATAAAATGTTACTAATAAAATTCAAAGTGAGTCCACAAATGACTAAAGAAATTGGAATACTTCATTTTGGCAAAACACTACAAGATTTTCAAGACCTGTAGGACAGCTAATATTAAGTACTTATTTGTAAAATGAAATACATAAAATTGTATAACTTAAAAGTTAAAGTGAAAGCTTTTCAGGCCAGAACAGCAATATGAACGTTTCAATTTAGCAATCTTTTTTCTTCAAGATTTTCAAGATGTAGGACAGATAGTATTTAGAACTTCTTCAAGAGCCCTCCCTCTCCTCCAACTGCATGAAATACAGGCTTATCATATTTTTTAAAAAATTAAAAAACATGTGTACATAGTATTCCTTTCCAAATGAAAAATCCAATAGGGCCTATATTTATTGTTTACAATTTAATAATCAAGAAACAATGAAATATATACACATATATTTAATTACTTGCTCAGGTAGCCTGCAACTTTAAAAGTTATAATAGTAAAATAAATTAAATAATAGTGACTTCATCTGTCAAGTTTTTACCATTGAACATCGGGATGTACACTAGCAATATCATAACTCCCTGATTTCAAATGGTTGTTTATTATCAAATTCTGTCAATAAAGGGCGATGTCTTTAAAATCAAAAACTTTCTGAGTACATGTATCATCAATTTCTGTTGTAATGCCAGTTAATTGCTTTGACACCTTAAGACCCTGGGGAACCAACATTTATCATGACAATAAGTTTTGTTGTTATAATGATAAAATATATACTGAAGTTAACTGAATAAAATTTAATTCTTTATTTTCAAATTGTGCTTGCTGAAATGTTGTTTTTTACCTGAATGTTGGATAAAATACTGTATTCGGAAGAGAGTAAACACAAGAACCAAGTAGATTAAGACTTGTTGATAATTATCGGGCCTTACCCATCCTCCTTGGCTGTCCAACCAGGCGGCAAAGCGGTCCCCGATGTAGCGCAGGCTGTTCTCCTTGATGTCTGTCGCCCTCGACCCATAGTGCTGTGCAATCTTCATCGCCAGCTTGGTGAACTTGAAGACCAGGGCCAGCTGCTCTACGCTATTGTCCTGGCCAATCAGGGACTGCATGGTGTCCCGAAAGACGGAGTAGGTATGGTCACGAACCACCGACAGGAGGGACTGCGGCGAAAAGGGGTGGAGTTGTTGGTTGTGGCGCTATATTTTTGTGTTTTACATTATGTGGAAGGGTGAGGTGGCATGTAAAGGAATATAATGGGATTTGGAGGCGATTCGGAGGAGATGGTTGGGTATTTAAGAAATGCACAAATAAAGAAAATGAACAACAAATTGATGACAAGAAAAAGGAGAGGTGCCGGGATTGGGGGTTCGGGTTAATAAATGAATAAATGAATAAACAAATAAATAAACAAATAAATACAAATAAATAAATAAATAAATAAATAAATAGTATTTTAAAAATATAAAAATAACAATTGAAGATAAGGAGGATCGAAAAGGGTGGAAGGATGAAGGAAAAATGATAATGTTACACATTTTTATGGGATTATATGAAGTTTGCAAATTATAACAAAACAAAAATTAGGGAGCAAGAAAATACCGCAGAATGGTTATAAAGGGGATAGAAATGGAGAGAAAAATGGGAAAGAGTAGTGTTAATATGCATCATGTTGATCAAGCACAGGAATGGTGGGTCAGGGGGTCAGTTACAATACAAATGTTCTGCAGTGTAATTAAGCGTGAAATGTTTAATGTTTTTGTCGGCCATGGTTGAGGTTAGCCCACATTTTCCAGAAACAGACCATGTCATCTTGTTTACAAAAAAAGTAACATTATGCATTCCAGGGCATTTCCTGGCAGGCAAAATATGACACTGTTGACATAGGAAGTTTTACATTGTGCATTGCAATTTCAACATAAATTCAAGTCTTTGTATAAAAAAAAAATTTTTTAAAAAATAAATAACAGCTGAACCAATTCTGAGATGTTCCCTGTTCCTTAAATCAAAAGTTGATAAAAAACACTCTCTGCAGTATCCAGAAAATGTCACCTTTTATTCTAGTTTTTCCAGTGAGCTGTATGCATAATGACAATGTACAGGCTCTGTGGCTCTTTTGTAAACATGAGGTCTATTTAGCAAACAAACATGACCCCCCCCCCCAAAAAAAAAAAAAAAAAAAAAGAAGATTGAAATTGGCTTCTTGAAAAATGCAACAGGGCTTTAAAGCCGCCCGGTTGTCTTCAAAGACATGTCAGATATTTAGAAAAAAACAACTCTGAAGGGTCGGGTGGAATGTTCAGACATGTTGGAAGCATGTTGTTTTATAATTCCGGTGCTATACGCACAATCGTGTAATTCACTGGAAGAGATTTTTTCGGTCATGATTGAACTGCAGTTTGTACTCTTGGTCCAACAGTGGTGAGACCATGAGACATACTGGAGCATAACTACTTTATTAAACAGAATATTTCTCAACCTGGTCATAACCAGGCAACAGAGGGCACCATTGTCAGATGCGCAGTACAGTACAAATGAATGATTTCACCAGTGCCCCTGTGTTTAACCGTGTGTAATAAACTTTGCAGCAAAAAAACTACTTCTCTGAAAGTGTTTGGGAAATGAGGTTCTTCCAACATGGAATGACCATCCAGAACTACATGTACATGTAGTGTCAATTTAAATAAAATTGGAAGAAACAAAGTTAATGAAATACAAGAAGATTTAACTCTGATACAGAAATGGTTAAATTATTAACATACCCAAGAATGTGAACTAAACTATCAAACCAGAAGTATACGGATTTGTTTCTTAACCCTTTATAAATAGAGACCATTCATTTCTGTACAAACACCACCATACGCCCAGACATTGAGTTTTTGACACTTTTTTTTTTGTAAAAGTGTCTGGAAAACTTAATATGAAACAGAAATTTGGTTTTGTTTTAACATGGAAACATTGAAAAATTTCAATTTAGGTCATGACCTTTACTTTGACCTTTTTTGTTTGAGTGGAAGTAAGATCTTGCAGCCGTTTGCGTCTGCTATGGGCATTTTGGTTCAAGCCGTTTCTGGCCACTATGGTTTCTAAAGGGTTAACTACATGTATGTAAGTCTACTTTAACAATGGGAGACTTTTGGGGACACTAGGTGGCAGCAGACTTGATGGGTAAATCCAATATTCTATACGACGTCATAATCAAAATAATCTTGGTTGCGCCATTTTGTGAGTCTATGCCCCTGTGTGTTTTATACATTGTAGTGCGAATTTTAGACAACACAGCATTTACACGTTTACATGTTGACTCCCAAAAAGGTGAGCGTGGCACGTGCGTGATGTGATGTGCGTGGGAGGTGTCAATTTGCAGGAAACGATTTCATCCAGCAATTTTGCACAGCAATCATTTAAACTGAACATGTTTTGTGACACTGAATGCTATTATTGAGTAACAAATTATGATTTTTGAGTACCAGCTGATACATTTTGATGTCTGCTGACATCTAGTGTTTCAATGTCACCCAATGAACAATGAAGGGATCAGACTCCAATACAACACTGTTAATAAAGATGACACCAATCCAACCTTCTAGACCCTTCTCATAGTCCAGCCATCTCACCCACTCAAAATCAATTTCAAACCGAGGCTGGAAGTGTGAAATAGTCCGACCCCCTTTAGTTCATTGTAATGAGTATACATTCATGATTGCTATATGCTAATGCAAGCAGGAAACTAGACACAGAATATGATGAAAGGCTCATCATAATGAAGCATTTAACTGTCGGTGTTCCACTCTGCTGTTTTTACTGCTATATGAAAGCTGTATGCTAAATTCTAATGAACAGTAAATGTTAAGCGCAAGTTAGTCATCAATCAGGAGTCCCTACTTCAAACTCTACCCTACCAAACTGAACCCTGTAATTGCCATCTGAGTGGTTTACAAAGAGCAAGGGGTTAACAGGAGCACTAGCTCTTTCCTTTTTCTGACGTCATTAAAAAACCTGCCTTATTAAATGTTAATATTTTTGAACCGCCATTTAAGACTGCATAAATCCAATCTTGACTGTTGCTGGGAAACTGTGCACGTTAAGCTCTCATTCACTCAACCCCAAACTAGAGTGGATCTTCCAATTGATCTCCCACAAAATTCCTGTATCCATGCCAGTATATGTGCCAATTATCCCACTACCATTAATATACAAAGATTTGATTGTCATTAAATCCAGTCTCCCGAAAAACATAATGAGTGAACAATATTAGTAGCTAAAATCACAGTGAGAAATGGAAGCAGAGAGGTTTACACAGGGGCTCTAAGGTCAAATTCAGTTTTGTGATGCACTCATTTTCCAATAGTTATAATCCTAACATGAGTGGGAACAATTTATCATGTCTTTAACCTCAAGTTAAAATGATGTAAAAAGCTATTTTATTTTATTTTATACCCTTCCACTGCAAAATTTATTACCATACAAAAACATCACATTTCGAACACGGATCTGTACATTTGTGTACTTTGGGAATTCCCTGTTGAGTCCTGTGTTTCCATGATAATCAAACAAACCAACATTGAATTTGACCTTTTAACTATGTAAACATTCCTGTTTGGAATGTACAGACCCATTTGTTATTGATCTCCAATGATGTCATGTTTCAAATTTTGCTCTGATATTTTCCACCGTTTTATTGTGAGGTTAGAGACTTGAATGTTCGTCCACTTTCGTAAGGACTCTATCTATTGACTGCATCATATTGACCGGTACATGAGTGCATCACTCATGATCTTAGAGCTTGTCTTTATGAAGCTCAGAATGGCTGAACTGTATGTAAGGGTAGGGTGAGTGTAGTCGCCAGAACTGCAAGTGCTAGAATTTAAATGTCCGGTGGATTGAACATACCATTGAGACACTAATATTGGGTGATTGGGGTGAAGGTAACACGACACCTAGTGTCTGTAGCTCTAAATCAATCAGGTCATTCTATGACAAAAATACAAGGGTGTCAACAAAAAATCAAATCAATTTAAATCAAATTGGACTTGAAGGAAACAACACAATTGGTTTTTTGGAAGAGTAAATTAATTCAAATTCTGTAGTTTTCCATAACATACCATAAAACCAACACATTTTTATGTAAATTTCATCAAATCCCCTGGTATAATTTATTTGAAAAACAAACCCTGCTTTATGTGTGTCACAGATCATCGATTGAAGCAATCAAAATAACCAACAATTCACTTATGAAGAATTCAAACACAATTACCTTAACTTTGACAGTATTTCAGACTGAAATATTTCTCTGGAGAATTCGTACAGGTATGAACTTTATAATCATTGAGATTTCTGAGTGAAGCAACCCTTTAAAATTGTTTATTACCAAGCCTGTACTTTGTCTTGAAAGAGACACGCTAAAATCTAAAAAAATGTGTCTACTCTTAGGCCCCTTACTCCTACTTAGGCCCCGCCCCCTATTTAATACCCCGCACCAACAATCTCTCATTTTCTAAATAACTGACGGAGCCTAAGACTGAGTCTAAGCCAGAGCCCAAGCTGAAGCGCCTTGGCTTGATTCATACAAAATAAGTGCCTTAATATAGATAGTTCCCAGAGGTCACACAGTTTAAAGTCGACCATCTTTACAAGCAAATAAATAATTTTTTGATTGAACAACTGTGCGTTGTGCGTAATTACCACATGTGGCACGCTGGAGTTTGATCAAATTCCTTGCATGATAGGTCAGGTGAACCACTTGGCTGCTTAGAAAAGTTAGAACACTTGAAGCAGCCCAGGAAAGCCAAACCCCAAGTTGCCTGTAAAGATGGCACCTATAGGGGACTATCTGTACACTTAACTCTGTTCTCTTGCATGTGTAATTACAGAGGATGTCCAACTTCTTCAATTATTCATCCCCATTGGATGATTTATGCAATTTACCAGACAGGCTGGGGACATATCAGAGGATCAAATGAAACCCTAAGCTGCCCTTGCTATAGATTACATTAAGACTCGAGTACTCACAGACACAAATTCTCTTTCAGTCAGATTTAAAGGGAACTTATATCTTACATGTAAAGCTTTGAAAGATCACTGATTTTTTGGAAGAACACATTATTATGATCCTCTAGATCCTCTAAAACGAATTCATCAAACAATTTCAGTGGTCGTAGCTTCAAAAGAAAACTGCAGTCAAATATTTGCTTTTTAAGTGAATTTTTGCATGTTTCACATTGTATATATGTGCTGAATTCTTTTTTGCAAAATCGAAAATAAGAACTAAATTTTCTAGAGTGACATTTAATTCAAACACCGGAAAATTTTAGATGAAACTAGTCCACAGGAAAATCATACTAAGATCAAGTTTTAAAAAAGTATTGTGTTCAGATAAACAACATCAATTTGTTAGGCCTATATTTCAGATATCACATCTCATTGACATCAAGGTTAATGTTTTAGTTGTCTTCCCTTTAAATTAAATGCCACTTCACTTTCTTCTGAGAGCTGCCTGATTTTGGCATTGGGGCATCATAATATGTTTTTCCAAACATTATCAGAGCTGTAGACTACCTTAAATACAAAGGTGATAATTGGATCCATCTTCAATGACAATAGGGCCAAACAAAAATATATGTTTGTTTCCTGTAACCTGACCGACTGTTACAAAACCTGACGACCATAAAAAACTGTATCCCTAAATACTTATTATTATTGTGGTTTTTAATTTTATATTTGATCAAATCTAATTGCATAAAACAGTAAGAATTCTTTCATCCCATCCCACAAAATTAAAGCAAATAATACAAAATTAAAAAACAGGTAGGCCTATGTCCATTTCTTCTTGGTCAAAGAGCTTTATTTTTGGAGTGCGCATGGAAATTGTTTTTCCTAAAACTTGTTTTCTCCACCTACCCACTGTTTGTTTTCCCAGCATGTTTTTTTGTTAGACCTAACAACCGCCCTAACGTCTACACATTGAAAAAAAAAATAGAAAAGAAATCACCCATTTTAAAGAAGAAAAGTACATAAATTAAAAAAAAACCCATACAACCAACTTATGAAAAATACTTTCAAATTTGTTTGTGTTTTTCATGAAAACAACAAAAGACGGTTTATGTTTTATTCTGATTGTGGCAATCGACTAAGCCAACAGTGATTTGTGAGGTCTCTAAATGCTATCTATATTTTCTCTTTTGATAATCACCAATCCAGTACTTAGTTTTCAGATTTAAAAGAAGACTGTGTTCTTCACAATCCAGCAAAAAAGGACTACAAGTTCAAAAACAAGTCCATCTAACTTCTGAACACACCCTTGCCCCCCCCCCCCAAAAAAAAATAAAATAAAATAAAATAAAACATTCTCCAAAAGAAGCAAAAGACTGATACATTTTGATTTGCAAAGTATGATGTAAAGACCAGTATTAGTTCTTACAAACATAATTAAAGCTAAACCTGCACGTAAGCTTAAAATCTTACCTACTTAGCATACAGTGACACACTGAGCACCAAAAAGATACAAGTGCCATTGCAGGCATTTTTTGCAGTATGGTTGAAAATGGAACGGAAAAGTAGATGATAGTGCACTGGTTGGAAATCTTTTCAAGCGAAGGCATGGCATGAGGCAAGATATTAAACAGATTTATAAGCTTTCTTGATCAAATTGAGGTTATTTGGTATTAATGCTTAAAGGCTGAATTCTACACAATCTGTATTCTTACCATTCTGTAGCCATCCACATGGCCTGTTATCCTTCCACCAATGGCTTCATACAGTCTCTCCTCAGATTCTAAAAATTCAAAACAAGTTTTATTGAGCAACATTTATAAAACAGAGATAATGTAAACTATTCACTGTTTTTAATGGAAAAATTACTGTGTGCTCCCATTTTTAGCTAAAAAGTCATTCTTACAACAACAAAATTGCAGAAAATACCATGTAAAAAACCCGACTTCTTCAGAAGCTTCTTAAATGGTGCAATCTAAAGTGCAGTAGCAAAAACAATTTGCATAAAACCAATAATCCCATTTCAGGTGATTGGGTCAAATTGCATGTTGTCCCTTTACTAGCTCTTTTCTTAAAGCCTCTTTCAAAACTTTCCGAAATTTGATATTTGACAAAAACTAAAGCCTCACAAATATTACCCCTTTTTCAGAGAGATTGCACTGGATACATGTACCAGTCATGAGCAGTGTATAATACATGGCATTTAGTCGGGAACCTGGTTGTGCTATACAGACCTATATTTTGTTTACAAAAACTGACTACCATTTTGTATCACAACTGGGTTGGCACAAATCTGCCCTTTTTAATAATACATTTAAACCCCCTTTTTTGACGATCATGTAATTTGTTTTTTATTATAAATAATTATGAGTCATTGCATTGAACTGATAACATAGGTTAAGAAAAAATACAATGTTTTGGTTATAGATTGATTGAGAAGCAATCGTTGTCGCTGTCAGCATGACCCAGACTGTGGCCATAAATTGTAGTGCTTCTGACAAAGTTTGCTGAATTTTTTTGTAAGCCACTTTTGGGTTGCAATCCATAGTTTGTGGACTTTTGGTCAAGAAGGACTATAAATTTTACTAAATAACTTCACAAAAACTTAGACTTGACAGGTTCCAGCCAGCCCTTACCTGAGCCTGTGGCGCCACCTCTTGTACTCATTTCAACGACCGCTGCTGATGCGGCCAATTCCTTGACCTTTTTACTCACAACGGGACCACCTGGTTCCCCTTCATGACCGCCTTCCTGGTAGTCTGTCACAAACCGGTCACCGATCTGTGCAAGGCGGTCGGCGATACGTTTGTAGAACTCTTCCCGCTCCCTCTTAGATGGTCTTTGTAACGTTGCATCCTCGTCCGTTCCTTGACCTGCCAGGGAATGGTTGTGAAGAAAACCAAAATCATTTTGGATACAAAATTTAAAATATCTTCAAGATATTCAAGATGTTAACCAGTGAGAACATTTAGCTCCTAAACACTGGTACCACAGACTGCCACGAAGTACAACTGTACCGGCTAGCATTGGGTGTATGGGTGTCTTCTTTTCGTGCAGCTGGTAATATGAGGAAACCCCACAGCTTTTGTAACTGTGGACTTAGTCTTCACAGTGCTTTATGGTATTTTGTGGTATTTTGTGGTAAGAGCCAGTTAGGTAGGACAGTATACAGATAGTCACTGGGTTATATGATAGTAAAATCTTGGTTCAGGGAATTTAAGTTCATCCTAAATGTCCTAAAATCAACACCTTAAAATGTATTCAAGAAAAAATATCATAGGTGCTCACTTTACTCTTAACAAAATTGAACCGAAGTTACATGTTGCATTGTGAAGAAGTGAAATAAGATCCTAATCTCCCCCTCCCCCCCTCCTCCCAGGGGGAATCATTATATCCTTACCATATCTCAAATCATCTGAGATTTCTTCATCTTCATCTACGCCATCAGTCTCCAGGTCATTGTCGACATGCCTGGAGGCAGTCGGCATGACTGGTTTCCTTGTATCCGTGTCTCGGCGGACATGACCAGGAGTAATTCTGTCGAGTTTGAAGACGTCTGATATAAAGAGAGAAAGAGTTCACTCAGAACAATTGATTTTCACATTCCACTTAATGCTTAGAACTTTTCCAGAGAGATTAAAACCTGGTTCATTTATAATGCAGAATTGTGGAAAGCGAAGCTAATTTCCTTTTGCTACAATGGGAAAAAAGCGCAATTGCGTGACAAAAATCACTTTGTTGTATTCATATAAGTCTGAACCAGTTTTTAAATGTGCACAGTTACGTCATAATTAGATTTTTGAATCTTTTAACAAATTTCAGTTTGCTCACCAACCAAAAGGACCTATGGTATAAATGCAAACAATAGTTAGTGGCCTGAAATTTTGACCCTAGCAGACAGAGTCTTTCTCGAAGGCTAAATTAAATTTCTCAAACACACTAAATCTTTATAAAAAATAAAAACCATTTATTTGGGGGACAATTACCTATTACCAAAACAGCGTGATTATCACAGACAGTGTTTGCAACTTAAATGTACAGTGGAGGCTTTTTGGAGATAAAGAAGCTTTTATCATGCAGAATGCAGTATGGGATGTGAGGATACAACCCATACACATGCAGCTCTGGATTAGGTTTCCAAATTTAAATGATAAAATGAATCACACATAACAACCCTTTTGTTTAACCTCCCTCCCCCGGCTCAAGCAATGGACGATCATGACAATGGGTTCCCTTCAAACATTGTGTGTCAAATCATTAAAAAAAAATTGTTTTGAGGCACAAGAAGACAACTGCCATTGGCTTGTTCAGATATTCTATGTCTCAGGGATTAGTTGGGAAATCCCCGGCACCTGCAACACCGCCACAAAACCAGACCACTTCAAAAGTGCAGTCAACTGCCCAAGTACACAAAGTACATGTAAGCACATGTTAACTCAAGTGCACTGCATACATTGTTGATGAGAACAATGGGAATTTACTTGGGTGACACATGACCAGGCCTTGTACATGTACTTTACGGTGGCAATTGCCTCCATGCCCCTGGTCATTGCCTTGGTGCCCTTTGAAATAATCCAAGGTGCATATTTTTATTTAATTCATAGAGGTACTCTTTAATAAGGAAAAACTGCACCTGTGTACAAGAACAAAGTATAAAATACTCTACCAATAATCTTTGTGGACAAAGCCGAGTGTAAAAGCAAATTTTGATCAGATTTTTCTATAGTGTGGGGGGGGGGTCACCACCTTGGATAAAATGTCTGTGCACAAATTTGAGGATTTGTTTGTTTACAACTGCTTTCAAATTTCCATTATTTAGTTTGTTTTAAAAATAAGTAAATGTTGTCTTGATTGGTGGTAGGTTAACAAACATACTGATATGTATTGTTTTTACTAACCATTCAATCCCTGTTTTGCCCTCTCATGTCGTTTTGACCTTGTAAGGTTGAGACTTCTGGGCCGTTGTTTTACCCCTCCTTTCCCTGAACTCGAGGACCAATCAGATGACATTCCCGACTCCTGTGAGCTTGACAGAACCGAGGATGGAGTCTGTGTTCCAGTGGACCCCAGCCCGCTTGGCTCATCAGGTGGGTGGAGGCTCTTTGCTGGGGGAGACTTCTTGGTATGGAGTTGGGAATCACTCCCTGTTGCAGTGGTCGCCTGACGAAGCTGTACACCATTATGGATTTCACTGAGCAGCTTCTGTCTGTCAAACTCAGTTAATGATTTTGTGTGGTCGTAGTCACTCATTGAGGCCCAGTCAGCATTTGAGGCAGTATCAGAGGGGGTTGCACCAGCTAGGCTGTCATCTGTAGGAGTTGACGCACTCTTGTGTGTTTTCCTTTTGGAAAACTGGAAGCTTGGCCATCGCCTTGATTTAGTCGACTCCTTAGAGTCTGAGGAACCAAGAGCATTTTTTGTCTCAGCATCGTTGCCTTTTAGAGAATTTTTACGCGAGTCCCGTTTGAAAGTCCTTTTGAGTCTGTTTGCGAAACCAGTATGTTTCATTTCTTGGTGAACGATTGAGCGACTAGCTGATGTTTCGTCAGGACCTACTGGGCCCTCTTTGTCCCTCTCTGCATTGTCGTTTTTCCTCTGCATGCTGGGAGAGCGCATGATCTGCTTTGCCTTGTCCAGCAAGCTCTTCCGCCTCTTTGGTATGTCTCTTTTCTTGTGGTCTTTCTTCACACCATCTTTATCATGGTGGGCGTAGCCGTTCCCTGAAAATCTCAGCTTCTCACGGTCCTCTTCAGTCAGTGGTCCGACCTGCATCCGTAGTGTGGACGGTGCAGATCGGGACTTCTCTTTGTCTATCTCATGATCTGAGGATGACAGTTCATCATCAGCTGATGACTGTTCCCGCTTGATATCGTCCGGGAGGACTGAATGCTCCAATGCACGGCTAAAACTGCCCTTACTCCTCTGGAGTGTTGCCTCCTCGAAATCACCGCTGTTACGACATTCGCTTGAGTCAGTGCTCAATGTGGAGCATATCGATACCGTATTATTGCGTGGTGCTCGATCTTTCTTCTTTCGTCTCTCCTGGGCGAAGAATTCCTTTTGTAGTATAGCGTCGTTCATGCTCATGCTTCTTCTTTTCAAAAACATGTCCATGACCTTCTCTGCCTCTCGCTTGACGATGGGGATGCTGCTCTCCTTGTTCATCATCAATGGGGAGCATTTAGGACTTTTCCCCTTGGAGTTCTTACGCGCCTTCAGCGTCCCCGACCTGGAGGACGGGGGAGACGGGACAGGGACTTCCTCATCCATGTAAGGAATCTCCATCGGGGACTCCATCTCTTGAGCTGTGGAGTTCATTTGGACTGGTGGTGTGTGATGATTGGAATTTGATGTTTCCATGGTGATGCATCAATCCATTTATAGACAATATTCTTACTTCAGTTTGACTCCAATCCACTTTTAATCAATCTGTGTAAGAAGGAGGAAAAAGAACACAAATTAAGAACGGTGCAAAACTGAAAATAATTCTGAACCAAGCTCTTGGTGGACAGACAGCTTTGGTGGCACTCTGCATTACTGTCTGCATGTATTAATTTCTACAGTAAACATTTTACCCACTGCACTGCAGGATGTGTATTTAGTGTATATGTGACCCGCTCTGCAAAAAAGGCCCGTAAGTCGCGCGATGCCGTTTCACGTAACAGGCTCGTCAATGTTGAAAGGGTGAAAAAAAAATGTTGGTGTTGTATTTTTTTTTATTCCATTTTTGACATCGTTCATATCCACACTTTCATAATTTGTAAGATTGGATGTTTATTTTGATCAATAAAGATGGAAAAAATCGTGTTTTGTGTACATTTATTTCATGGTTTGTACGACCGGTGTCCGTGGATTCCGTTGAAAGTTGCGTTTTTTTACACATCTGTTAGGACATTAATTGGAACCCCCCTATTACAAATTTGGTATCATCTGAAAGCTGAGGACGTTGGCTTTCTATTTGTAGACATAGAAAAGGTTAGAGGTCAAATGCAAAAGCAAGGACGGTAATTTTCTGACATGAAGACAAACAGCGCTTGTTACTAGGGGCGTGAATCTTTTCTGTGACGTGTACGCAGTGTAGTGCACCGATTGGTCAATGCACGCATCGTCGAGCTTGCGCTGTGAATGGGATTCGTTGTTTATTCACTGTCATGTGACCGTCATGTGACTGTTTATACACGTAAAAACACAGCTTGCGCATGCGCTCTGAATGGGATTCATTGTTTATTCACAGGTGACTGGCATGTGACTGTATGTCGTGCCACGCAAAAACACAGCGCAATACCTAGCCTGTCAACTGTTAATGTTCAACTCAACTGACTTGTCTTGCTCTGAGCGAAAAGGTTTTCTAATTATTTACTATTTTAGCCAACAGATTTTGTATATTTTTAGTGAATTATTTGCTTAAGTATGGGTTCAAAGGATCAGTGTCTGGCTGAGGCTTTGAATGATCTCCATGATGCCAATCTTCTCAGGGAGGAGAGAGAGCATGGTTGGCTTCGTGAAAGATTACTTCGTTAATTTCCGATGTGAATGACGATGTGGAATCAGAATCCGATTCGGAATCTGATTCCACATTGCCATCTTTAGCATTTTTAACCCAAAGACTATTTCAAAATTTATTAATCAACTTCAATTTGCAATAAGAAGCAAAACTATGTTGGTTGTGCTAGATTTTTTTTAAATATTGAGGTTTAAAACTTGTGTTTTTTTTTTTACCAAAACTAGAATTTGTTACCCCAAAAAACTAGGTGTTAATCACGAAATGCAAGCCAACTTCAGAGTTTTATTAAACAGCCCAAACTTTGTAGAAATAATTAGCTTTTTGTTTAAAATGAAGAAAAGGCGGAAAGGTGTTTTTGTTAATTTTTCCCAAAAAGCTCTTGTTTGCACCCAAAAATACATTATTTTAATTCATGTGGTTTTCTATGAGCCAGTGTGCATTTGTTTAACAAAGAAATAGCAACATTCACTAAATTGTACTAAAATCTTCGAACTAATGCTCAAGTGTGTGTTTGCTTTTTAAAAATTTGAGGGGAAAAACACAAGAAATAACACAATATGCAAACTAGTTTTAAAATAACGATATTGTGCATTAAAAGAAATAAAACAACTTACGTAGTACTTATAAAGTCATAACAAACACTTGGTGAAAATTTCAGACGAATAGGTCACCGGGAACATACTCGTTGCTAGGAACTTTCATAAGAAATGGTATTAAAATACTTTGAAACACACTGCAAAGTTTACAAGGCTGTTTCTTCATAACCTATTTTGACCAAAATGGCAATAATTTATATGCAAATTATGGTATAACTTTGGATTGCAAAATGCTACAGACTTCTAACATACACCAAATTAAAGCTGAGAAAAAGACCTTTCTATCTATGTATCTAACTCCAAAATTATTTTTTGCACCATAAGGGCCATTATTGCAGAGCGGGTCACATATTTACTCTCTATACAACTACATGTAGTTTTAACAAGTATTATGTGCATATTAACTGATTATATTATTGACACTAGGGAAGTTGTATACGTATGTAACTGTATTTAAGTACAAGTTCACTGCAGGAACTTTTTACTCACAGCACTTATGAAGTTTCTGACATTGATTAACAGGCATGGTCTCTCAACGTTTCGAACAGTACATGTAGTACTCTGCTCATCTTCAGGACAAATTTGAAACATCAAGACCACAACGGCTCCTCCCAGAGCCAACACTTCTCCCAAAAGAGTTACAAGTTTACTGGTTATGGTTCTTTTCTAATGATATTCCATTCAGACATAAAATGCGTTTACCAGCACACATGAAAATCTGACAAAATTTACAAAATAAACTACGTATACATGTAGTACAACCCTGGTACAATACAGAGAACTTAGTGCCCTTGCTACATGTATGGTTTTGCCACGTACAGAATACACACAAACTTAGTTACACGTGTGCTTAGTCTTGATAGTGAACAACTGTACATTCTGTACCATGACTCTTAAAACAAACAAAAAACACATCCACAATATGTTAACTAAGGAGGAGTTCCTCCATGGTTAACCTGCGTGTAATACAAACTGTGCATTATTGTTTACATGTGGTGTATACACAAATGCGTTGAAGCCGTCGTCTTCACTCAATGGTTCATGGAGCAAGTATTCTAAATCATCCAGTCAACATTATACACCAACGACGCACATAATTGTAGATTATGAAATCCTCACAGCCAAGGTTGACTACATCCTCCGTAAACACAGGTTAATCTCTCGCTCTCTGTCACTCTCCACTAATCACAGTAAATTGTGTTCCACTGTGTATATTCAGATAAAGACAGTTATATAGGAGTATTGCAGACAACTGAACATTCATCCAAGGATCCTGTTTCACCGGAAAGGATTACATCGTCCCAGATGCCTGTGCACACTCTCCATGAACAACTTGTACACAGTGCATGCACTCCAAGATCTTACGTCTTATCGAGAAAGAGGAAAAAAGACACTCCACAAGCCCCGCATCCTGAAGAGACAGGAGGCGAATGAAGAGAAGGGATGAGTCATCTTTGATGATCAGCTGGGGCAATCTCCTCTATAAGCCTTGACTAGTCGCTGACGTTCATCCCAACCCTCACTCTCTTTCTCTCTGTTTGCAGCGCTTATGCATCACTGACATTTGAGAACTAAAAATAGTTTAGTCCTGTTTGCAGTGAGTCGATGTTTGTGCACAGAGAGACACGGAAAGGCTGTGGTTTACCATCGTGCTTTTAGCAATTAACATCAGACATTCTTAAGGTTAATATTTGATAGAAAACAAGAATTCTCAGAAAATGGTTGATTTTGAGGGATAATAAATTACTTAAATTAATAATTGAACACTTGCACTGATGTATGCAAATAAAAAATTTAAACAAAGTATTTTCTGATTTTATTTCCCCCAAAGCAGTATTTTGCGAAATTTCTTTAAGCATGAAGAATATGATAAAAATGAGAATGATTCGTAATAATATTACGAATCATAATTACAATCATAATTACGAATCATAATTTATGTTTTACATATTATGTAAAATTACATGTTTCACTTAAACAGAGATGGTAAGAGTTCCACAATAACTGATCAGATGATAGTCAAAATGTTACACAGGCAAACATGCAATCCAAAAATAAAAATACTGTATTTGTTTCTAATGTAAAAGTTCCTTGGCAAAAATGTCCAGATGCAATGGTAACAAAACAGATAGTTATTTAAAACTATTGACTAAATTATAAAAAATAACAAAACAGGCCAACAGACTGATGCAAGGTATTCCATTGTGTTATAGTACATGAACTATTTGTTTTACAATGAAGGGGTGAAAGTCATTGCTGACAAAAAGGTCTGAAACTAGGATCCAAACTTAAGGAGGTATGTTGAACTGGTGGCATTTCAACTTTTGGGGAACCCCATGAGTTGTAGATTTCAAGGAGCTCACAGGAACAGTATCCTCAGGAAAGAAGTAGATTACAGAGCTTGAATTCTTTACATCTCAATAATATAACATCTGTTTGTTTTTTACCAGACACATAAAAATGTCTGAATTCAGATCGAGGTTTGAAATTTCTCATCCCTAATATAATAAAATACTAGATTTGTTTGGAAAAAATTCAGGTTTGAAGATGACATACACCCTTTGAAAATGTAACCATTTGATTATCCTTTGTTGTCATTATCCTTTGTTGTTCATTTTTTGACATGGAAATTACCAACAATGCTGTCAATGCCAGAAGGACTTTGTAGTAAAATCATGTATCTATTCTACAGACAAACAGTTTAAAACTCTGAATCATGTCCAAAAGATGTATGTGTATGGGATGATGTGATGACTCTCGTGTATGGATGGTTCGCACTTGTGGAGGTTCAATGACCTACATGCATTGTAACTGTCCCATGAATTACCAAAATATCCCCTTGCATAGGTCTACACAATGGAATAGTCCACAAAGTGTGAAGTCATACATGTACATACTGCACATCATGTACTGTAATGTTTGAATGCCAGTACATGTATCGTAACTTGTACAGAAACTATTTCTGGGAATGCCAAGCAGGCATGACACTTCAAAGAGGCACAGTGCCGGCCACCATGCCCCTGCTCATCATTGCCTTGGTGCCCCTCGAAACAAAATGTTATATTTTCCTCACTGATGTGCCTTTTACTGCCTTGCCCTTACAAGAATGAAGTATCAAGCCAGCCCAGGCTATTTACATACCATACATGTATGTTCATGCATACAGTTCTGCAATTTCATCTTTGATGGGAACAGGCCATTTTCATTTTGCAAACCTGGGCATATCCATTAAGAAATCCTTAACTCATGCCCTTTGTGCATATCTATTGTACATATACATGTACATGTACTGTACATGTACATGTACATACATGTATAGGCTACAGTGTATAGGTTTACGTGTAAACCCAAAACTGTGGAAGGACAAATTTTTAAAGTATAACTAACGATTTATCATCCCCAGCTAAACTCCTGGTAAAAATACACACCATCAAATTATGTTGTTTTCAAGAGAAAACCCCCCAAAACACTCCAGTTACAAAATATGTGCATTTTTCACAAAAGTCCCCCCTGCCAACCTGTAGCGCCTACATGAGCACACTCCATGCCCGGGGTTCCAAGAAATCATTAGTTATGCAAACCCTCATCAGGGGACTATTAATTGTCTATATGGGATGAGGCTATAGCCTCTGTTAATGCAATTATAAACCAGACTGCATATTGCTAGTGTTGAAGGTCATACAAAGTGATCCATGGGTTGGGTAAACAATACCTGCAGGCAGTTCAAATCAATGGGTGGAGAAGAAAAATCCCAGGACAGTACAAAAAGGACAAAAGGCAAAGGTGTAAAGTAATTGGAAGGTTTCAATGTGGTGTTAATAAAAAAGTTTAAGAACAAAGACATTTTGTAAATTTCAATCTGGTAACTAAAAATTAGAACAAGTAATTGGAAAGTTTCAATCTAAAAGCTTGCTCATTATGATGTTCATATTGGTTTTGGTACCGACTCTCCAGAGTAATCTAATATTGCCACCTGATTTTTTTGGAAACAAAAATAACGAAATGGGAAGGAAATAGCATTTTGAAACCTCGCAAATCACCAACTGCATATATCTATTTTGATAGCCACAATCATGGCTATAGATACATGTAGGTACTACTACTTCCGCCATCCACTGATAAAAGCCTGCATAAGTCTATATTATGAACTTGAAAGTGACATTCAATCTGAGGACTAAATCACAAAGGAACAACAGGTCCACGATTGCTAGACACAAAGGAAAACAATGGGGTCTACATTTCTCAGGATAAAAGAGTAGAACAAAGGAGGGTCCCATTTGGAGGGCATTACATGTGTGTGTTTGCAAATAAAACCCACTCTGATAAAAATTGAAAAATGAAGTCACATCATGTCTAATTACACACAACACTACCACAGACTTCTCAAGAACAACATGAGGGTTACAGACTACATGCCCTTCCACAGCCTCAGTGATGTTACACTCATTTCAATATGGGAGAGAGAAAAAATAGCAGTGACACATTAAAAGTTAATGATTATCCTGTCTAACTTGTTCATAATCAGGGGGGGGGGTCTCCCACAAATGTGACCGCCTACATGTTTGTGATTTACAGGTTGGTTTTCTACCTCCATGGTTGTAAGCGCGAGTGTAATACAGAAAAATTTAGCACTTCTGCATCCCATATCCAACGAAGACGAAGGCTTTACTTTTTCATATTCCACGAGCATGCATGTGATAACAAATTTATTTTCAAGCAAACTTGATACCAAGCTTAAATCAGCTCAATAAGCAGGGTGTGATATGGAACATGCAATATTGGTTAATATCACACTCTTGTTGCCATGGATGGTCCAATCAGAATCGAGGATTCAAGTTTGTTTGAAGATAATTTATCTTTTTGTAATATACCTTCCGTACAATTTTTACATGTACCAGCAACATTTCATTTCCGATATAATTTAACATGTAAAAAACAAAGAATCAATATTTAATAAGTACAACCTTTTATAGACGTTTCATTAAAAGTTCAAAGTGATGAGTCACTAGTGAACTACATTTCAACCTAATGATCTAGAAAGCCCATACATGGGAGAGCCCCTGCAAGTTGTTTGGATGTTTAAACTCTTTGTTTTCCTCATGTTTAAAAGATTCCATACAAACCCTGGTCAATGCAGGTGCAGATACAATGATTCATTATTGGGGAATTTTAGAGCTCTGTGGTTGGGAGAAACACCAGCTTCATTTGCACACAATGCACAGCTCCTGACTTGGTGTCAACATCCCCAGCCAATAATAATTTACATAACAACAGATGGTTACCCCAGGTTGGTTTTGGGTAGGGCTGATTTGTAAATTGATTTAGTTAACTGCAGACTGCATCATGTGTATACCTGATTCGACTGCATACTGAGAGTCTGGAAAATTAAGAAGTCTCTTTTTTGGGGATTTTAAGTGTTGTCACAACTACCCTAATGCTTGCCAAAGGCTATATAAACACTGACGATGTCATTCTATTTAATTTACTTTAGTATTGCATTACACTTACAGTGAACAAAAACATTGGTTATCATCAACAAAATAAATGAAGTGATTTGCTTAAATTTGAAGATCCCTGATTTCTTTCTCAGGGTTCCCCCAATACACAAGTTTGCATATCGGGACGATATGCGCGAATTGCAGCTGATACGACGCACCCCAAAAGGTTAAATAAATTTATTGTATTTATTTGTTTTACTTCAGATCAAATTTGCAAAAAACCATAAAACCGTTCAGAATGCCCTGGATTGCACAGTGAGGGCTTTCAAAACCAAAGATAAACACATTATACAAAACATTCCAAGGACTTGGGTTCAGAATGCCCCAGTTTTGAAAAAACCTGGGGAGAACGCTGACACTGCTTTTCACAGCTTTCCTTGCAGTCTACCTTTTTATGCACGCCATGACATTACTACATGTATTTCTCTTTTTCCTGTCATTAATCATTTCTCCAAGATGAGTTCAGCCCATCAGTAATGGACTCGCTCACTGATTTATTTCAGTGACATTTTGATCAAAAGTTAGTAACATACAAAATGACAGAACTTGTTTAATTGTCAAAAGAAATTCTACTTACAAAAGTTCAATATAATTGTCACTACTTAAAATTCTGTTAAAACACCGCTGCAGGCAGTTGTTTAATGTCCACTGTCTAACTGCTGCTACTGAAATGAACTTTTCACTCACCAACAACTTGCAAAAGAGACTACCTCTATTGCCATGGGGAATTACAATCAGTTCTAATTTAAGGGTTTACAAAAATACCAGGGAGTTCCCCTGGCCTTGTATTACCAGACCTTAAAATGAAAGTAGCCCCTTCAGGGGGATTACAAAAGGGACCCACTTCCACACCAGATTATCATGACATCATCAGTGATTCATGGGCTAGACTTCTATGTGTATAGACAGTGCTGTATAACTTATTGTGCACGTCACATCGCTGGCCCATGACCTGTGCATTCTCTGCAAGCAGTGCAAACAGCATTCATCCCAAAATAGGACCATGGCCAGGACAGGGTTATGAATATGAATGACTTGCTGATTACAAAATGGACTACATGTAAAACATCACAACTGGCTTTTTTAGGGGGCAACTTGAAAGTAGGGGACAATTGACAGCAGAAATAAACAAGAAAAAAGATACACACACAGAGAAAAGAATATTTACAAACTAGCAATTATTCACATGTGAGACGTTTGAAAACAGTTTGAAATGTGATTGACAGAATAAACACAATAGGGCCACATATTATGTACACACAAACACATTGTCAATTATTGAGTCATAACTTTTGTCATAAGGGACCATTGGCATTGCCTACAAGTTCCGCTTCTATAATGGATCCCTCTGCAGTGTCATGTTTGTTTACATCTAGTTCTTGAAATCTTTACTGTAAAGATGCATTTTTGTATCGATCTGTTTTGATTGATATTGTCATTTTTATTTTGATACTATTGAAAATAAATGAACCTTGAACTTTGAAAATCCATTTACGTTTGTCGCATCATCCTACTTTTACAGTTCACCCTCATTTAGAGATTGAATAAAATACATTTGGGTCTACATGTGTACAATGCACAATGCACTACATTAAATTACAAAATCTGTAAAAAAACACATTTTTTGTGGGTTCTGTTTCTTGGTTTTATCCCCTTGCACTGATCATAGAGCAAGGACCAGATGTGTTATGAGCGTGGATACCCAGTGCTTTCAGAGTCTGGTGCAAAAGAGAATCCAACTCAGGTGGAATTCCATAAAATATATGATTGGCAAAAACATTAAACAGAACTTACATGTACAAGTTTAGTAGTACATTGGATGATTGCAAGAAACAAAACCACTACTGTAAATTGAAAGAGTATTGTCAATAGTATAAAGGCCTTAATATTTATCTTGATAAAGTGGCTGCACAGATGTACATGAAGGTCTGTTATTAAATTCAACCTAAGTGCATAATGATTCATTATGTAGGTTACTGACCTAAATGTAGCACGCACCAGCTGTGATTTATTCACCAGGCATGCAGCTATTCCCAATACATGAGTTACATAACCATGGGGGGGGGAGACTGATGGTACATGTAGGCCCTACATGTCATGAAAGCAACAGACAGATTACCTTGATAACCAGCTCATTTACTTTTACATGAGAATGTTCACAGTTAACAAGAGCCTCCTAGCTACATTGCAGTCCTAACTTTTAGCCTTTGTGAAAGACTCTGCTAGGGTCGAAACATGAAACCGTTTGCATTTATACCATACATGTAGGTCATTTTGGTTGGTAAGCTCTTTCTGCAACAGCTAAATTCTATGTTCTTATTCCTAACTTTGTTAAAGACCACAGATCCTCAACTATCATCTACTTCCTTCTACTCCATGGTACATGTACATTTGCAAAACGTGAACATTCCTGAAAATGGCTTATGGGTCTGGGTTCTCCCTTGTTCTAGACCCAGAGCCTCCTACATGTGAACTGTGCATCACCAGAAATACAAAGCTACAGGTTTGGACACAATATGGACTATTTCTTTCTCCCTGTAATCATGGTTTCTACCTCCATGCTGTAATGAATGCTTTACTGCTTTGAAGAAAATGTAAATGCTCAAGGAGATTTTGAGAAAATCCTGAAATTAGGGAAAATTCTGAGAAATCACATGCCTTATGTGGATCAGGTAGGAACAAGACTTGAATGGGTATTCACAAAGGGAGCTGTACATGTATGCCTGGAATGTTGACGTAGTCTTTAAGTCAAGCCTTTAAAGCCGTGTACATGTAACCATACTCAAATCAGAACAAGCAAGAGTTCGTTTCCAAAGAATCCAGGCCTGGGATTTTCATCTGTAAGTGGGCAATGCCATTTCCATTGGAAAAAAGTCTATGGGAGACTTTTGAAGGGTTGGCATAGTGGTACATGTATCTTTCCTTGCCTTTCAACCTTTAGGACCCCGGTTCGAATCCTGCCCGTGGCACTAATCATGCCAATCCCCTACATGTGTGTGGATTGGGTTCTCGCATTCCCTGAAATAATTATCTGGGGTTTTCTTCCCACATTTAAAACTGAAACTTCTTTCCTTGTCTTCTCTCCATGGGGTTCTTTTGCCTACTATAGTCAAAGCTTGAAATTAACACTGGACCGCAGACCAGAGACCAGTGATTTTAGCATCAGGCTTGTAAACTAGACAAGTCCGACGGTCTTGTGTGTTTTTAATTGAATAAAAATACCTCACTGTGTAAATATCTTACAAAAGTTGACTTCAAACATCTTTCAATTCTGTTGAGCATCGAAGTAAATATCAATAACAGACAAATCAATGAATCTTGTCTTAGTGCTTGTAATACTTGTTAAACACAATTTATATGTTAAAACTGTGTAGAAATTTTTATCATCTTGATTTGGTCTTGTAAGAAAAATTCTGGTCCACTGAAAATTTTGAGCTACAAGCCCTGCAGTCTTGTGGATTTTTCCACCAAATTTGAGCGCTGATAGTGATTAAGTTGGCTATTCTGAGAATCCTTGGCTTCACAACCAGAATTAATATTTAAAAAAAAGAAAAATGGCCTCTGAGGCCTCCATATAATTCCAGGCCTGCAAACCTACATGTGCACTGAAATGTAAATTAATAATAAACACAATTTCTGGACTTCATTTAAGTGCAATGTGCAGATCTTTTCCTGCACTAACAGGTCAAACAATAGACATTATAAGGCAAGTTCACACCATGAGTTTATAACATGCAATAAAATTGCATACTGATATAATAAAAGTGTCTGGCTTTTGACATCAAACCTCAATAACTACCCTTTAACATTGCTTTAATTAAATTTTCCTCTTTTATAAATTGCCAGATGGACTTACCCAGGCTCAAATAAATACACCCAGCAAACATTTTCCTGCAGCAGCTCTCTGTCTATTTAACCATGTGGACTGAGAATAAATCACATAGAGTAATGTTCCTCGCAACCACCCATCCAGCGATCAGGTTGTCAGATTGGCCTGCAGTCAAATTAACCATGCCAGAGTACATGGGGATTTTCCGAGTGAATCCTAAGTAGCTTTCATGTAGTCAAATGCTGGGGAGCTGTTGGCCTACTTGCACAGGTTGGATATCAGCCTACAGGGCAGCCATGGACTGTACAGTGTGCACAATGTGGGCTGGCTGCACTGTGTGCTTTCAGCGCATTATGTCACCACCAAGCGCAATCATTTACATGGTGAGGAAGGCATGGCACAAAACAGGCATGGCCTCAAGTACGCGGTAACTGATGAACACAAATCTCATTGTTCATGCACTGTATACATGTCCGTACAAATTATGCTAAAATAGTTAAATACAGTTTCAACAACATATTATATGTACGTAGTCAACTTATTCAATGGAATTTCAAATAACCACATGAAAATCTAATGACAGCAGGGCTTGAAATTAACACTGGACTGCAGGTCAGAGGCCAGTAATTTCAGTGTCAGGCCAGTCAAATCATTAGACCGACAAGTTTGGCGGTCTTGTGTTTTTATTAAATAATAATGCACATGTACCTCACTGTGTCACAAATTAAAAAAAGATGCTCAAATGTTTACTTTTAGTCTTTTGAGGATCGAAGGATAGTAAGTTTACAATGTACCCATATTTGACAAATGAGATAAATGTTCTCTTGATCTTATAGTCCAAGCTCCAGGTCCCCAAAAATGAGTTTACCCTACACGGTGTGCTCCCCTCAATTATTTGGAATTTTTGCATTCGGAAACTACTCCTGTTCAAGAATCAGGACGGTGTATAAAAAATTCCCCGGCGAAAGTGGATATTTTGGACAAAATACAAAATGGCCGCCAGTTTTTCCGCCAAAATTATGAAAATTCATGTATTTTGCCATAACTTCTCAAATAAATTGCCGACTAAATCCAAATTTGGCCCAAAATGTGTTTGTCCTCAGAAAAAGGTGTATGCAAAATTTGGGGTTCCTGAAATTTCACATTCTTGGTCAAATTCAAGATGGCTGCCATTTTTCTTTCAAAAAAGTGATATAAATCATAATTTTCGCATGTCATTAATAATAATTCCCCGATCTAGTAGAAATTAGGCTAAAGCTGAGTTTTATACCTGCCATCTATATACAAAGAGCTGCTCTCCAATAACAAATAATAATTTACTCACATTTTTGCGACACTGACTAGAATCCAAAATGGCCGCAATTTTTCCCGCCAAAATCATTAAAACAATGTATTTTACCATACCTTCCAAAATAATTTACCGATTTAATCAAAACTTCGCCAAGATTAAGTTTTGCAAGAGGCAAACGTATGTGCAAAATCTTTGCATCCAGGATAGTTTGCATTATGGGCAAAATCCAAGATGGCCGCTATTTTTTCACCACAAAGTGATAAAAATCACATTTTTGGTCATGTCTTTCATCCTCGTTTCCCAATATAGTAGAAATTAAGCTAAAAATTAGTTTTATACCTGCATTCTATAGACAAAAATACTTCACCCCCCCAAAAAAATAATAATAATTGATTCAGTCACTGGCCACAGAAAGAAATGGCTGCCATTTTTCCTGCCAAAATCATGCAAACAATGTATTTTACCATAGGCCTATCTTCCGAAATAATTGGCCGATTGAATCAAAAATTTTCCCGGAATGAGTCTACATGTAGCACGAAAAAAGTGTGCGCGAAATTTTGCATCCAAGATGGCTGTCATTTCCACTCCAAAGTGATAAAAATTACATCTTTGGTCATGTATTTCATCCTAATTTCCCAATTTAGTATAAATTTGGCTATATAATGAGCTTTCACAAGTTCTGCTACAGACAGTTGAGCAGAGCAAACCAAGTCAGATAGCTGTCCTCCTCGCGGTACAAAGAGCACACTTGAGCCAAAGTATTTCTGTAGTCTTTGTTTAAGACTTGATGTACGATATTGAGCTACTAACTCTGCATTGAGGCAAAACTTGAGAGATGGGTTTCATACATCTGTCTCAAAGTGGAAGAAAAGAAAACCTTGCCAGTTTGAAGTGGTTCGGTAACATCACACAGTAAGGCACTGAATGATTTATCGTATGGATCCTGATGTTCCCTGTAGACTCGGTGCAGTCTTAAAATGTTATAGCAGTGCTTGTGATATCTTGCTTTTGCTGCGATCATATCAATTGTGTTTTACATCACCACGTAGGCGTTGGTCATTTGAAGCAACAGTTTGTGTATATAACATATCCTGTACTGAAGTGCTTTCTATTGTTCTCAGCTTTTCGTGTTTCATTTTAACAGTCATCCTTTCTCTTCCACATATATCACAAACATTTGTTTTATGTCAAAATGTGGCACTGATTGCCTAGTTGTCATACATTTAGATGGTGTGGAACTGCTGGCATCCAAATGAAGGATGTTGGTCTTGCTGGTCCATTTTGCATGACATGGGCAATGCAATTTCGGATTAAAAAAAAAATATTCCTTTGATTGAATTTGACTTCTGAGGCGATGAGAAGTAAAGTCACGTCGTGCATTTGTAACAGAAGATACGGTAATGTTTCTAAACTGGCATCAGTCACATTATTGAGTCTTTCATTGGTTACTGATTGGTAGATAATGCATTTCTTAAAGTCTGTTTGTGCCTTGAATTTTTTTCTCACAAGAAAAGCTTGAATGTTTCAGCCATTGTACTATCTCATCTATCTCGTACACCATGACTGAACGACAACAAATAGTTAGTTTACAGCCGTTTGAAAAACTTGGCAAAATTATAAACAGTAGGTGTTTAACTCATAGGTTTTTAATAAAAAATAACAGCAATTTGCTGGGGGTTCGTTCCCTCAGAGGCAAATTAACCCATTAGTATGGAATATGGAAGAAAATAATAGTTTTCTTTTTAAATGGCCAGAGGTTCCCCTGTGGGTGGTGAACCCAAATCAGAAAAATGGCCAGGGGTTCCCCGGTGGGTTGTTGACCCGTTGCGCGTTGGTACAAATAAATAATATAAAAATAGTCAGGGGTTCCCCTGTTCCCCATTGGTAGGCCTACAGATCTGTTTTGCATAGGGTAGCCCACACTAGAATTATTGGATAACATTGACAATAAAAGTGAATTGGCGAGTTGTTAATACTAGGGCTAGGCCTACACTACCTTCAACAAACATCAACATGTTTTGTACATACCTCGTGTAACGTTAGGCTGGTTAATTCTGGTGTCTGGTACCCCACTCAATATTTGCTTAGTAAAGAAATTTGCCAAGCAGTATTTTCTGCTTGACAGCTTTATGAAATTGGACCCTGCTACTTGTTTATAAATTATAGGCCTAGCAAAATCTTAAGAAGTTCTTCAACAATTTTGTAGCGTACAGTGTCTGTCATTCTGTAGTCTTCTGCCATTGAACTTTTGAGGGAAGTTGTGATTTCATCTGGCATCAAACGGACGATATGCATGTACGGCCCACCGATGCACAGTTATACGCCGACGGCGAACGAGGAACGTACGGAAACATAAAAAACCACCGGATGTACACGTGTAAGGCCCATGCTATATTAACGTTCGTGTTAGCCAACAGCTACCGTAACCATGCCCCTAGCCTACACTTCCAGTCCACTACCACCATGACCACAGGCAACAGGCTACATGTACAATTACATGAAACAATGTTCGCATCGTTGAACTTTCCCTCATGACATTTGCATTAAAACAAATATATTTTCTTGAAGAGTAACTATGACCTCACACATTTAGATAAAACAAATGACATACAACGTTAGCTACTCAAAAATACAAACCTTTTTTCTGATCGTCTGCTATGCTACACGCTCGACAGCCCGCCATGCATTTATGTGTGATGACATTGACAGTACTACTGTGTACATTAGCCTTTAGTCAAGGCGCACGCGGCGGCGGCACCCCCAGATGTCACGCACGAAAAAAGACCAGCGCGAGCGGCGAAGCGCTGGTCTTTTTCCGTGCGTGACATCTGGGGTACGCTGCCGCGCCTTGACTAAAGGCTAATGTGTACATCGAATCGCGCTGTGTGTGCCTTGCGTAGACAGGTCTCCAATTACTGCACTTAACATTTCGTACACTTTTGACGCTGGGTACCAGACAACTTCTTTTTGGCATCATTTACGTTGGATTTTCTGTCGAATTTTGTCAAAAATGAACGCTTTCGCCGAGGAAAAATTGTATACACCATCCCGATTCTTATTCACAATAAATATACCCATCATAAAAAAGTAAAAAAATAAGGGGAGCAGATGGTGTAGGGTAAATCTTAATTAAAACGATTTTTGCATTCTGGAGCTTGGACTATTAGTGCTTGTTCAAATAAAAGCAGCTCTAGATGTACATGTACAGTTAACCTGTCTAGAAAAATTTTATCATTTTGATTCTGGTTTCGTAAAAAAATAATATTATATTCCAATAAATATATTGTGACTTGTGAACTACATTGTACAACAAGTCCTGCCGTCTTGTGGACTTTCCCGAAAATTCCAGCCCTGGATAGATAAATAAATTTGGAGTCATTACTTGTCAAGTATGGCTGTTGAACAATGTAGAACCTTATAGCTCCTCAGTAGAACACGTGGTATTAAATTTTAACTTCAATTCTGAAACATTTCACTTCCTTTTCTTTGTACATTAATTTTTTTTTTTAGGATACTCACATTTGGTGTTTACTCCTTGGTTTAATCTATGGTTTTAACCAACAGGCACTTTTTAAGATCAGTCCAAGTATTTAATCCATCTTGCCTGAGCCCTTCTAGTAAAATGGTAAACTCATCCAATGACACCCTCTGTTTATATGTGTCACATCAATGCGCACTGTTTCTATTTCCCGACCTCTGCATGGTGTGTATCAGTGTACAAAAGTAAACACAACACCAAATGTAGCCGCCCACATCAATCTATAATAATGACTGTATGTGTTTAGATCAAATTACAATCACTTCACTTTATGGTAGAACACAAAAGGGGGGCCACGCGCATTGGATACCCCACCAGGTCTACAGTTCAACAACCACCATGACTAAACTCTGTGGGTTCAATTCTGTTTCCTAACCTTGGAGTGAACCCAACTCCTTTATTCTTGGAAATAAATTACACATGTCAGATGGGTCTAAGGAATAGATCAATAATCTTAGCTTCTGATATTTCTTTATAATAAATGCACTGTTTTACATGTGTGAATGAACTGTAAAGTGGTTGCGCATGTGTTTTTTCTGGAAACTTCATTGTTATGTAAAACACATTCTTACATAGTTTATTTAGTCATTTCTAGAGAGCACAGCATATTGTTATAGGACAAAATATGTGATACCACTAACCTCTTCTGAGGAATGTGATGGCTCTTCGTCAGAAGGCCAATTGTTTTTTTCTTCTTTTCCAATTTGAATCAAATGTTTTTTTTCTTTTCTTTCTAGCCACCATCTAGGCTGCACATTGTACAAACGCATGTAGGCTGTGCCAAACTATGAAGTTTAGCAAACAGTGGTCACATAAGAAATGTAAACATTGTAGGGTTTGCCCTTTACTTTTTAGTGACTAGCCAGCAGGACCAGCTAGCTTGTCATTTCACTAGTCCGACAGCTTTTTCACTGGTCTATATTTCAAACGAATTAGAGGCTTTCAAACACTAAATTAGCCAGCCGGATTAGAGTAAGGTTTGACTGATCCTCAGGTGTTTTAACTTGCATATGGCCAGCGGACCACTGTTAAAGGGGCACACCGGCTCACCATTTACGTAATTTAGTGAGGTAGAGTCACAAACATTAAATAATTTTATGTTTAAAAAAAAATCATAAAGTTAGCACGTAATTAACGAAAAATAGTGAAAAAAACGAAACGCGGTCAAAGGTCAGCGTATACGCTTTTTCAGCCGTTGCAACCGTCAAATTTACTTGACATTGTCTTGGCAGCTCTATCTGAGGCAACCTGTCGTTTTTCCGCTGATGACTTGACTGGACGGCCGGCGGCGCCGGAGCGAAATTTTTTGGGAGGAGTGAACATCGTGAAACAGTCCGTCATCGGTGCATATCAAGGTCGTCGTCCTGCGACTGCGAGTGTGTGCAGCGCAGTCAATCCAACACGGGCACTGCCTAAAACCCCCTTGGAACCAAACGTGATTATGGTCTGGCTCCCAACCCCCCAGACAGGCTCCGAAGCCACTGCTATTGGCAAGCTGAGGAGTTCATGCCCCTAGGTTTCAATGCTCTCTGGCCCCACGGGATGTAGCGCCGGCTGACGGGATATGCCCCCAAGGCTTACGTTGTGATTGCTCCACGCCTTTGTGCCATGCAACACGCCTCCGTTACAGGGACTCTTTGAATGCGAATCTTACGTTGGACTTTTCACCATTATTTACAACTTGTAGCGATAATTTGAATACATGATCTTTTTTGTCAATTACTCGTTAATAATTGTGTAAAAAAAATTTTTTAATTTGGTTTGGTAAGTTACTTTTAAAAGGCTGGAAGTAAAACTAACTGGGAAGGTCACGTGATTATTTGAACCAGTTTGTGGTTTGAACTATCACGCGACCTTCGTTTTTGTTTGAAAATGCTCAAAAACGGCTAAATTTGATGATTTTTTTGATGGACTGTTCTTCTTCATTCCTGGAAGACCGTTGAAGTCATATTTTAGTCTATTTTGTAGCCCAAATAGCCCAATTCAGCCGGTGTGTCCCTCTAAGGGAGAACGCTGATTAGTCTAGAATGTGCACTTAAAAATAATATTTCGATTTTTTGATGATGCTGACCATGTCTGCAATAATATTACAAAAGTCATCACATCCTTGATGAATTTGAAATCCATGGGAATTTAGGTCATGTATGGAGTAGGGGTTTGGCTTAAAAGCCTGTAGCCTTTTGGTCCGACCATGGAGGAAGGAATATATTCCTTCCTCCATGGTCCGACCTACACCATGTACAAGTTAAGACTACAAGTACAGACCTTGATAAATCCACAACGCACTCATGGAGGTACCAGTTGTGTGATTGCATGCATGGAAGTTCTACTTATTTTTCCACACATAATTTGAATCAAGTGAAATTCCAAAGGAAAAAACCCCAACAAACATGGTTTGAAAGGTCATGAGCTGTGATTGTGAAGTGAAGCAGCCAAAACAATGTTATATTATTTTGAACTTTGCTAGAGAACTCATGAAGGTGTGAGAATGCACAATAGTCTGTGATGTTTCAAGACAGGGTACATGTCGGCATACATGTAGATTTAGTCATGACCTACGTTTGTCTCCAGTGAGTGCTTTACTTGTACTTGTAACAAAATTCTACACCATGATAACTCAACACCCCAACTGTTGGATTCTGATTGTGGTATTCATGAACTGATTTCACATTTAATCAACTAACTATAACTTAAGTACTGCATCCTTGGTCCCCAACAGAATCAAAAAAACATGTAGTTGGATTTTGATTGGTAAAATATGTACAAAGAATTGGTAAGAACAAACTAAGCAGATTCAATCACAGACACAGTGTGTAATTGAAAACAACAGGATGGGGACAAACCTGAAATCAATAATTATCCCTTAAAAGGCAAAGCACTGCACTCTTTACAAATTGCACAAAGACCTCCATATCTTTGTTATGAGATATTAACCTCAAACTCAGCATCAGTCAAATTAGCTATGACCAAATACCGAGTGGAATAAATAGTAACTGCATGGGAGTCACCATACATACATGTACATGTAGGCTTTGAACTGAGTGGTGTGCAACATGCAGAGTTTCAGAGAATTTGTTTAACAAGACTTGTCAAATAATGTCACTGAACTGCTGAAAAACTACGTCAACATGTAGGGTACAAAGGCTTGGAGGTCATGGAGGTCATGGCCTCTGTTGCCCTGGGCTTGATTTTCACAAAACACTTAGATTCATCTTAAGATCATGAGTTGTCAATATCACCATAGTGATTTGTATTGTGACATCACACAAAAATTGCTTAGCAACTAAGATTGATGTAGATTTATCAATCTTAACTCTTTGTGAAATCGACTCCAGCTACATAGTCTTGGCCTTGGTGCTTCTTCAAAAGTTTCCCATAGACTTTAAGAATTTCATACAGACGTGCCCTTTGCAAAATGAAAATGGCCTTGCACTCTCAAAGATGACATTCCAGGCCTGCATCCATTGTTGTCCTTGAGTGTAAATGAAGGGCTATTTTTACATACTTCCCAAGCTGAAACACACGAATATGCTTAACATGTTCCCAATTTCATAAACTACATGTCTTTCTGGCTTGTAAGATCTTTTTACTATTCTAAGCAGTATATTTATGTGCTAGCTTTCAAAAACCAACTGTATGTTTTGTTTGATTCTGTTGGACTGAGGCCTACTTGTACATTTAAAAGTGATAACACTTTGCATGGGATTGGGCATATCACCATAATCAGAGTCCATCAATTTAAGTATTGAGCAAGTATGTAGTGTTGTTAAAAGCACGGAGGAAGAAAACAGGAAGGGTTCTAGTAAATTACTTAAGGGAGATAGGTTAAGAAAACAAATGCAATTCCTTTTCAAATTGAAAATTCTGGGTCTTAACTTTATAATACGGTATAAACTACAATATTGTTTTCAACGTTTACAGGCTATCTAGTTTCCAGCATCTCCTCAAAATCAATCTTCGATTTCTATCTTTAATGTCATGCCTTCAGATCAAATTTGAAGAAAAAAAAGCGAATAACAGAAATATGATCTGAAACTTCAACTGTGTTGACCCCCATCCCACTGCACTTGGCAAAATGCAAATGGTACGTGGGAGGCTAAATTTAGAACATCGTATTGATTATTAAGTCGCAAATTACAGAGTACATGGGGCCCCCCTGCAGGGTATGACTGTCTGACCCTGAAGATGGTCTGACTTTCATTCCAGCGAGGGAGATGTTGTGTACTACACCATGCAACATGTATTGTATCCTTGAACCCCATACCTGAAGGGGCAATGCTATTTTTCCTCAGCAGTTAAAGGTGTATGTTAAACAAAAGTGTTAATGATTGAAAGGAATAAAAAAAGACAGTTTCAATCTGGCAGCTCACTGTTGATAGCTAAATACCTGTGCCTACAAATGTATCCCCCTCCAACTCTCAAATTCAAGGAGATACAATCACTGTTGCCCACATGTACTGTAATTCAATTACAACAGTCAAAATAAGCACATGGTACAGAGTTTTATGAATACATAATGTACACAAATTCCACGACAAAACAAGTTCCCTGTTGTTGTCACTAAAACATGAGGTCCCACATTATACTGTATTTAATTCAATAATGAAATTAATCTGTCAGGTGTTTGTTTGTTTGTTTGTTTTTTTGTTGTGGTTTTTTGTTTGTTTGTTTTTTTTGTTTTTTTGTTTTTTAGGGGGGGGGTGTTGTAACTGTTGTTGTTTTTCTTTTTAGGGGGATGTACAGTTATGTAATGATGTGTTTATTGAGAACTGAAGTATGAGAATGAATACTTACAACAACAATCATTTGATGAATTAGGCTATACCTTTAAGGCCGCTTCAGATTAAATTGGCCCAACATTTTACTTTCCTGCTGTGCAGCTTCCTAAGAATCTCCATTTACATACGTATGTATGTTGGAGAAAAAGAATCCTATGTGTGACATTTTAATGACTCATGTAGGCCTATGTTGCCTCAGGACTCTAGCACTGCAGTGCTGAAGTATGAGGTAAACAAAATGGATATATGAGAAATAAGACACGAGAAAACTTTATTAATCTCCAAAAAGAAAAACAATGACAATGCTCGCGTAAACTTACAAGACACTGACACTGTCTTGTATTGCCTCTTTTTCCAGGTACAGTCAGTATGCAATGTTTGCATTTCCCAAAACCATGGCAATCTCAGCGAAGGAAGATTTACATGACTGTGTAGCGTACTGAGTAAAATGAACTTAAAGTGATCCCCAGCAGGGGGCCTACATGTATGTATGCATCCCAGAACTGCATCAGATCACTTCAAGAAATCAAACATGTTAAGTACAGTACACACGCACAGGTGTCATTCAAAAGTACTTCCTACATGTACACACCAAAGCAGACAATGTCATGTACATGTTATATGTACAGTGTACATGATGACATGCAATGTACGATAATATGACCACTATTTTGTGGAAACAAGTAATTATACAAAACAGGCATATTTGGTTCTAGGAAAAAAGTAGGAATATTTTACAAGAGCCGAACTTAGGTGTATACATACATGTAGGTCACCTACATACATGTAGCTTTAATAAACATTTCAGGCTATTTAGTCAACATTTTTCAGACTTTTCCCAAGAGAAAAGAAAATCGGAAATCGGTAGGGGGCCAGTATGAATGGTGAAAAAAAAATTATACAATCAAAAAATGGATGATTGCTTTACAGACCCTTAGGTAATGTGTACTTCAACAAGAAATAACATATTTATTCTATTTAAAAACATTAAGTGATTTGGCATTTTTATGGGGGTCTAAAAATCAGTATTTCTTATAAAGAGCATAAAATCCGCGAAAAAAAGCGCAAAAAAGCAGCTCAAGGGAGCTGGGTATGGAGCCAGACAATATAATGACTGAAACTGTTAGTGTAAACAATGTTTAAAATGGAAAAATACTACAAACATAGCATAAATGCGTTTAAAAAAATTGAAAAATGTGTTATGTACATTAAGACGTACAAAAACAATGTTAATTTACATAAAAAGTCTATGAAGAACATTTTTAAGAGCGTAATAATTTGTCATTTAATATATATTTTTATAGATGAAAACGCTAATTTTCTCAAAATCTCCTTTTTGTTAAAAACAAATGCTAAAAATAAAAAAGTAATCATCAGAATTGCTTGAAAATTTCACACAATGTTTGTATGAAGGTGCCAAATAATCCTATGGCTTGTTTCAATACATAGCTGTAAGTAAAGTTATTCACAAAAATCCTTGCTTTAAATTTTACTGTTTTTTTTCCCCAAAAGGCCTGTTTTACATACTACAATGTACATGTAATGACAACATTTTGAAAAAAGCTCTCATACGGTAGGATAGGAAGGCCCTACCTTCTTATTCAACATGTTCTATCATAATCGTGTCAACACATTTAAATAAGTATTGTATGGAACAGGAGGTTACATTTTTTCAATATTTGGCAAATCTTTAGTCAGCTAATTTGCATCATAGAAAAGATGCCATTTATACCGTTAAAATGCTCTCTTTATCAGCAAAATCATGACAGTATTTATTTTAAGAGCATTTTCAATTCGCAGTATTTTTGACTGCATGAGGGCGCATGTTGACCAATTTCACATGATAAAAGACAAGTAAGCAAATGGGGGTGTTCATTGTTGTTACTATTATGTTGATGCAAGAAAATTACCCGCCGGGCAACTAAATTAGGATGAAACTGTAATTGTAATGCAAGACATTCCCTAATGAAAGCGCCCCCATGCGGTCAAAAATATGGTCAATTGTTATGGTGGTTAGTTTTATATAAAATGCGTAAAAATATTACCGAACATTTTCCGTTGGTTTATTGCAGCTGCTAACGTGTATGAATGGGGCCAGGTGGGAATTTTATTACAAAACGTCTCCCTTAAAATGGCTACAAATATCAACATAGTTGAGAATTTGTATCGTTCAACCTCTGATTTTGTTCACTGAATGTAATGTTTAACCCTAACTCCCTAGGTGTTTTGGCTAGAAACCATACCAATTCCGCCAAAATCAATCAATTGAGAGACAGTAAATATGCAACTGTACTGAATCCATCATAATCAACCAATTTATTTTTTGCATATGTACTGAATCCATCAGAATCAATCACTAACATTTTGGAGTATTTTGATGGACTTGGTACAGTAGGCTTCAAACTCTAGTGTCACTACTGGTTGTTACAGTACTGAATCCATCACAATCAACCAACTGAAATAAATGTTGATTGAACAAACTTAGGGCTATGAATATGGAACTGGCGACCCTAATAAACAATAGAACACAATGCAAGTGTATAAAAAGTACAGTACATGCAGTACCCAAGTCATTGTATTGAGCTATAATACATGCATTGTTTATTTACTGATCCCTAAATAAATGTCAGGAATGTGTGTATTGATGAAGTACATGTACACAGTATCACAGACTACATTGCAGTATAGTACATGTATGTACAATGTACATGTACATGGTATAGTGTAGGGCCTAACACTGCATTCAATTCAACACAAAAAGACCAACTCTACCAAAATCAAGCAGTGGTTTGAAATGGCTAAAGGACCAACTTTAAAATAGCTGAAAAAACCAACTCCACCAAAATCAACCAAATGTTTCAATCTGGTGGTGTACCAAATCTTACAAAATCAACCATATTCCACCGATTGATTTTGATGGATTTGGTGCCGTTAGGGTTAAGGATAGATCTTCCATTTCTGAAAGTTTAAACGAAATCCCTCCTTACATCCTCTAGATATTTGACAATTTTTTTGAAGTTTTTTCTTTGAGAAAAGGGTTTCTGCCTATACTTGGTTAGCATGAAGACGGTTGTCTGTTGCTGGAGGGGAACATTTGCCGCAGGTAATATTAATTCTGAGGCAATGTACACATCTTAAACAAATGTAATACACGTTTACGTTAAACATGTTGTTTATTAAATTATTAATATTAGCAACGTAAAAAAAAATCATTTACAAATGTTTTCTAGTGTAAAGATTTGGTGAATTTACAACTTTTGAAGATAAATCACTACCCTCAGATAACAGGGATAAAATAGACTCATCCAGGCAGTCTCAATACACTGTGCAAGTCTCGCGCGCATTCGAACTTCCAGGACCATTGTGGTCCCAACCATATGGAGTTTTACATGGGCGAGATTTTGTTTCTTCAACTATTTTAGTTTAACATAGTTTATGACCATGAAAATTATGTATGTTGTTGGGAATGTAATACTTAGTGATAAAAAACATAAACGTAAAATCAATTCAACAATATGAAGAAATCAGAGAATTAAACTTGAACTCAGCTTCCGGTTACTGCAAAAAATTAAGAATTTCATGCTCACCTCTGATCACAAAACTTGCTTGTTGCTTAATTAAAGTAAACGCTTGTTTTGGATGCGCAGTGATAATCACCAGATGCTGTAATTGCAACGCGCAGCCTTTTCATTGCAGTCTATGGTTGTTGGGGCATCAGCGTCCTCTAAAAAACTGCGTCAAGCGTCAATTTTACGCCCGTGTGACCATCGCGAATCCGCGTAAGGTTTTTTTTTTAAGTTAAGATCAAATAAGCATCAAACAATGAGTTTTAATTTTGTTTCAATAATAATTAACACATTATTTGTGTGTTTATAATAAAAGCTAACACCAATTTTACAAAAATTCTGTTGATTCAGATTTTGTCATTACATAAAATTTAAAACTTGTACATGTCCATAATAATGATATACATGTAGTGAACGAACGTGTACTTCCCAGTTTGCACAATGATGACTCTTTTTGTGCTTGGAGCTTCAAACTGTCCACGTCGCAGAGTCGCTTGCTCTTTTTTTAAGTGTGATCAAAGTCGACTTTGAAATTTGATTTAAATGTTAACTCCAGACACCATTAGTGCTCACCCCTGTCCTACAGCCCATGATTAAAACCATCTATTATACTCCATTTCTCAATTGCTCCAAGAGTATCCGCAATCTCATTAGACCACTGTCGCCCCGATCAGACAAGACGGGCATGGAGACACACTGTCTGGATTCGGTTCAAATATATTTGCAGAATGTTTCAAATTATACTAAAATGCATCACACGCATGAAAGCAATGCACACATACACAGTTTTAATGTTCACTTTTTCTGATGGGGGGGGGGGGTGGGAGACCACAGGAACTTTGTAAAATTGTACAACCCCTGTCATGTGAGGTCCCTGTACAGCAGATCAGAGTAAAGTAGCAAAATTATAAAATGATCTCTGAGAGCATTACAAAAACAATGAAGGCTTGATACTTCACTGGGGAAAGGGATGCCCTTGCTGCCATCCCATCATACCCTTGCCACCATCCCATGCCCCTGGTAACTGCCTTGGTGCCTGCTGAAATGTTCTAATAGAAATGTACATTGAAATGTACATTTCTCAAGGGTAGGGGTGCACTTTTAAATAAGGAAAAACTGCCCCGCCTCACATGAACAAAGTACACTAATGCATAGCAAGACAAGTTCTCAAAGAACAAAAATCTACACAACAAAGTAGATGTTACCACAAGCCAAATAGACATTGATACCCAACCATATGCAATGCCTCAAAACATTGTACATAAACTTCAAACAACAACCTGAAGCGTCACACAGGACAAGATAATACTTATTACTGTATAGGACTACATCGCTCACACAGATCCTGTTTAGTCACATGTCATCCTTTATTTTGCCATGTATATTGTCGCGATGTTCCAAAAAAAAATAATAATAATAATTGTATTCCGCCCATTGTGCAAATGAGGCGAAGTCATGTCACATTGTGTTCAAAGATTAACTATGAGTCTGATAAAAAAATACCTTTCAATTCTGTTGAGTATTGAAGTTATTTGAAGTGTACACACAAACAATGTACTAGCCCTTTCATGCACCTGTACTTGAAGCATTACAAGTTTTCTTTTACTAACTTTGAAAATATTATTGATGTAAATAAAAACTGTACCTGTTTGTTCTTTAAACTCTTTAATTACATTAATTCATGTTTAAATAATGTTACTACTGTGCATACATTATCATTCATAAATACCCCACACAGTTTCGCTATTCTTATTGGTGGAGAGCACGTCATGTGGGGGTGTTTAAACAGCTGATAAAGACATAGCTGGAGCTGTTTAAGACTGGCTGGCTTCGCGTGTTGGGCGCGCAAGCTCATATACGCCAATTTACTTACGCGAAACGCAATATAAAGCTATTAGTAACCCGCGCGTAATCTTTTTGAACACGCACATACACACAACAGAATTTTACACACAAAAAATGAAAACGTACAAACTTCGAAAATTCGCTAAACAAACAGATTGTCAAAGATTGTCTATAGGCCTAAGTAACTTTTTTTTGCTTTTTAACAAAAGAGCATTTATGAATGGGAATAAAAGAGTAGGGACTCGTTCTTAAACGGCCATTTATATTATATTTATATTATTATTTATATTAAAACCTTGCAGGGTCGTGGCCGTGCAATAAAGATCCTCGCCTTTGGCTCGGTCCTTTATCGCACGGCCACGACCCTGCCAGTTTTAAACGGCCGTTTAAGAACTCATCTCCTCTCTTTTATTCCCTTATTAAAATTGGCGAAAAGGGATGCATGTTTTGCCTTGTGCACAAAGTTAACATCACAGCCTGGTGCAACGCTAGCACAAACAATACTTAAAACACAGCAGGCAAGAAAAACAAACAAGCGCACATTTCTGTCTTCATCATTCACAATCATTTCAGGCCCAGAAGGTACATGTACAATGTACCATTATGCACTCCAGCCATTATCATTAGATTTCTTCAAGGGTTGGATTGCCAATTTACAAGGAATGCGACTCTTCAATACGCACGTCCTATTTTCATTATCATTCAATACCATTGGCAGCAAATGTCATTTCATGTTAACTGCAAGGAAAAGCAATCTCATTGATTTTATTTTACAAATTGTAAATGAAAGGGGATGTAAAAGCAAGGAACTTTTCATTTATTCTGATTGTAAAAAATGAAATCTTCAGGATCTTAATAGAATTTATAAAGTTTGTGCATATTATTGTGCAAGAAAATGTGCTATGCTTGTGTAGTCAAGCAATGCGATCAATATGGTTGTTTTAGAAGCCTAAATGTAAACTATTGGACCGTATTGAATATTTTATATTGACAGCACATTATGTCTGAGAGCACTAGCATGACACACTCACATTACAAAGTCACATGTTCTTACATTGTTCATAATTAATTAGAGAGGTTAACAGGTACATAGATTACATTACGTTATTAAAAGAAAATAAACAGTACCTGTTGTGAACATAGGAAAGTTTATTGTCATCCGATACAGAATAATTCACTAGTTTACATCATGTAAAATACACCTAACATCATGTAGGGCTACAGTACATGTGTACTAATCTATGCAGCTTTTACCTCTATAAAAATGTAGATGTCAGGCATGATATTTGGTCAGGAATATTTTATCGAGTAAAAGAGCTGACCTACATGTGTACGCATGGTGTAGGCCTTAAATAGTGTTAATAGACAATTCAGGCTATTTAATCACAATTTTTCAGATTTTTCCCAAGGGCAAAAAAATCGGAAATCAGACTAAAGTTGGAAGAATATCATGCCTGCTATCAGACATGCAAGTCAAAATATTACAAACATGCATAATTGTGTTAATTGAACATTCTTGATATTTATATTTAATGACAAAAATGAGCAGGCAATTTTGAATTGTTCCAACTTACCCTCTGCAACTACAGTTCTGGATACTTATTGGGGTATGATGTCTGATTTCATCTACTTCACTTGATTATGTGTAGTGTATGGGCCCCAGTCAGAATACAACTGCAGACAGCCTTTTTACCTACTGAATGGATTCCGGATTTTGAACCCTGTTTCATGATACCAAATTCCATTTTGTCCAGTTTCATATTCACACCCGGAATCTATGATGTGTCATTGTCAACACAACAATGTACGTCTACGTATGTATGTCAATTTCAGATAACAAATAATATAAACTGTGTTGCAGACAGTGTGTATTATCAGCCCGCTGCTGATGTGAATCTACAACGCCACGTATCTAAACCGGATGTAAACTTTACATGTGAATACACTTAATAAGAAACACAGCTCAAGCATCTTGTTTCTTTGAATCTTACTGATCAATGACTGTGACAAGCAAGTTTACTTGGAATATCAAGTTGCCGTTGACGTACACAGTATGCAAAAGTGTCAACAACAATTAACTTGTTTTCAAATAGTATTGTAATACCGCATAAGAAGGTAATAGATTTACATTAACGCTGGCCGCATGATTAGTTAGTTATCAACTTGTACACATCATGTTAAATTGAAGTATTGGATATAATTGTGCATGATGCAAATGTCGGGGTGTTGAGGGGTTTCCCACATTTAAAAGACCATTTGAAGTGTGTGGTAATGAGTTTTTAATATTCACATCAAATTTATTATTGCAGCTGAAAAACTGATTTTGATTTGTATCATGTATGGAACTACATGTACACGCTAGAGTCTGAGCGTTGAACTACTTATTGAACTTTGTTCGAGCATGGTTAGAGCATGGTTAGAGTGAAGAAGGACCATTACCTGTACACAATACATGTACTTGTGTTTTTAAAAGCAGTTAAATGCTTGATTTTCAGAAACACAAATCTCAATTTAAATAGGGTTTGGTGTTTTTTTCCTGTGTGTAATAACAATCTTCTTAAAGTTCTTGGTATACTACAGACCATGCTCAGATCTGTAACTTACAGGTATTACTTTGTATCACACTGTGTTAGATTGCACAACTTCCACAATGGGCCCTCCCAACCTCTTTTACATATTACTGTATAACATTAACAAGATGTATTTTATCACCATGCAGGCTTGATTTCTTACCAACCCCTTCTTGAAATTAAATACAGACTATTGACCTTGAGGTGTTTGACCTGTCAGTGGGAATCATTCCTCTACATGGTAATAAAAGATTCAGATACAAAATTTGTACATATTTGGCAGCAGGAGCTGTATACTCCCATATGGGAGCTGAGATGGTTTAGGAATGAAATAAATGGCCCAGTGACCAAGGGTAACAGGGTTCTCCCAAGGTTTTTTCAAAACTGTGGGTCATTTTAGACCCAAATGTTTGGATGATTGGCTGAAGCATGCTGAATTGAAACAAGGTCTTTGGAATGTTTTCTACTTGGTGTTTATCTTGGTTTTAAAAGCCCTATTGTGCAATCTGGAGCATTCTATTTATGGTTTTCTCTTGATTATTTTTTGGTTTTGCGTATTGGTCGAAATTTGCGCGTATCAGCATGAAAATCTCCCGTATCAGCCCGATACGCTAGCTTGTGCATGGGGAGAACCCTGAGTAATAATTTTGGAGTGCCATGAGCATCACTGACTAAGTGACAGATTTGAGTATATAACTAAAGGCCGAGTAAAAAAAGAAACATGTTTAGCGTCCGGATTTTTTTAAAAAAAGGAAGGAGGAGGGGCATTTTATTTATTTATTTATTTTTATTTCAAGATGGCCGCCATTCTTTTTTAAATTTCAAATATCCATTGTTTTTTCTATTGTTCAAACACACAATACATAAAAGAAACATGTTGGACAAGACATTGAACATGTCCGGACTTTTTCAAAAAGAGAAGGAGACAGGGCACTACTATTTTACTATTTTTCAAATTTTTTGCTTTTCCGAGATGGCCGCCATGCTAAATATGGCTGGCAAAGGTATATTTATTCACAGATTGTGTGCTATTTTAGTGTACTGATGCAATGTATGACAAAACAAAATTTGATACAAATCATAACTAAAATGATACAAATCATTTAATGATTTGTATCATTTTAGTCAAATTTTCCTTTTTTTATAATTTTTTTTGATTGTAAAATAGTAAACAGTGAAAAAAAGGAGGCGGGCGGGGACGCTAAACATGTTTGTTTTTTTACTCGGCCTAAGAAGCCACTATTATTATAATATTATTATAAATTCCTTAACACTACTTTGTATCATGAAACTTTATCAGGAAATGTCACAGACTCACAGGTACACCAATGTCTCTGCTTTTGTTATCAGTCAATGTAGTTTAATAAAGGGGAGGGGCTACAGTAAAGAGTCTCATGTAACTCCTTATTCTCCGCTTATAATGACACTTTAAATGTACATTATGGGACATGACTTGAACAACAATAATAAAATAACAAAATTATTAAATTTAGGATTTTGTCCACTGTGTAATTTCACACTTTGGCTGGCCTATTATAAAAGTGTATCACTGCACGATAACCCATCATGTAGGAAACTGTGGAAACAGCTACATGTATGATAAAACCACTGTTTATTGCAAAAATCTTCAACATTTTATTTCATTATTAACAGTTGAGTTTGTTGACTGTGTAGGTAGGAGTCTTAAAAATGTTCACTTGGAAAGATTGGGAGCACAAACAACTTTGATATCAGACATACAGTTTTTGAGCACCATGTCAAACTGTATAAACCCACTACGCTTTCAAATTTACTGCGTGAATATCTTGTTTCATTATACCATATTCATGTAGGCCTAAATGAAGCTGTGATATAAATGATTTTGTTTTTATTAAAAACTGCCTGGGTATATTTACCTTTAAAAAAAAGGTTGTTGGAAACAAATATATGCACTGTGTTGGGATAGGGAGTGCAAAAAACTTTGGTATGATATTCAAGATACCTATATGCACTTTTCGAAGAAAAACACACTTTTAAGTTTCATTTTGCTATACATGTATCATAGGAGGTCCTGTATACAAGGCGACCCTGAAATCGGGGCAAATCTTTTACCTCTCTACGTGCGATGTAAACAGTCCCTAGATACAATTTTTGTGGTTTGACTTGCCAAGCAAAGAGTCTCCTTCGACCAAAACTTAGAAACATGTAAAGCTCAACTGGTTAGTTGCACTTGTAAATTATGCAAAAAGTTGTGGTGTTTTAGGCATTTCTACAAGGTACAAAAATATACATCATACTGTCGGGGCCATAACAAAAAAATTGCCTGCCGAAAAAGTTTCATCAAACACTTTTTCAATTCACAATTCACGATGATCAAATCATGTGACAGAACATTCTGCTGAACATTCTGGGGAAAAAAATACAGAGGCTTAAAGAAGCCATTGCCATCATTTTCTAATATAGTCTGGGAATTTTTTTTGTAACCCTCATGTCATTATTATTATTAATATCAAAATTTAAACATCGGCTTGGTGGTTCAATTATCACTGTTTATTTGTATGCTTTATTATAAATGTTAAGAAACATAAAAATACACAAAACTAAACAAAAATCAGATTTGAAAGCCAAGAATTATTTACATTTTTTAAAATATTTTTTTTATAGTTTTTGCAAATTACCATGGTAATTTTTGAAATTAAATAAAAAATATTTTGAATAAAATTAAGACAACTGCTGGCAATAGAGTCATACACAAAGTCTCACAGAACACTTGTAGTCTTCACTGCAGATGTTTCTTCCACGTATGGCTTCACCGGGACACCATACTTTCTTGTTTGCCTTGAAAACAGGTAAAACTCAAAACAAATGGGATGCTATTGAAGTCATTGAAGATCGGTACGTCCTGTGAAAGTTTCAATGTCCTTCAAGTTTTAATATATGTTTGCATGTACTTCTTATAAACAAGGGAAGCCAATAGGGCATCAGTTGATATGGCGTCATTTTTTTTTTTCAATTCAAAGAAAAAGCTATGGTTCCCCGAAAACCGGCGACTGTAGGATACATTTGTGTACTTTAAGTGGATGAAAGTTTATCCGTTAATTTCATAGGTTTAATGATGTATCAACATGAAGTATGTTATGGATAGATCTATCAAATTGGGTCAAAATTTATACCAGTTAGAAAATACTGATTTTTGACCTTATTTGACCTCAAAATGACTCTAAAATTCAAAATCAAGCGTGGCAAGCATCCACCCGATCGTCTTCCTGGTCCCTTGAACAAAACAATAGATCTAGCAATAGCGTGGATGCCAGCCATTAACAAAGTATGCCGTGGAAACAATTTCTAGAGGACTTTTTCAAGTTTGGTTGGTCTGTACATGATGGAGGAAGGAAATTTGGCTAGTCTATACATGATGGAGGAAGGAAATATATAAGTATAGTCAAGCCTCATATTACCGTGGGTCTCCTAATACCGTGGTAGCAGAAAATTCACTTTTTTCGTTGTCAAAACGTCATCGATAGACGCCTTTCATACGCTAAATCGATAGCCAATAACCCTTTACTGATCTGTTAAAAACAAAAACAAATGAAATGTTCCGGAAATGTTTTAAATTTAAATAATTTTGAAAAAAATGCAATTTTCCCGACTGGACAAATTTTCGCTGACCATGTCTGTCAAAAGGGCCATTATATCATTCATTTTTTTTACCTTAAATGTTGTTCTGTGCATTGAAATATCAGTGCCCAGCTCCTGTTCCACGGTAAAAAAAAGATTGACATCGAAAGTACGTATTTTCACCTCAAAAACGTAAACCAATGTCTGCCGTCCAAATAAGGATAGAAAACTAAAAAGGCTAAAAAATTCAGCACCTTTACAAAGGGCGCCCTCAATATGTAAGTTTAACACACAAAGTAAAAAACTCCCTCAAATTACAGACATGCTTGCACAAGTACAATACCGGTAGCAGGCGAATGCACGCAATTTCCAAACTTGCGTAGGTTATGTTTTAACTTGCGCGGATTACTACTTTGCGCTTGAAAACTACGTCTTCGGATTGGTCCAAAATTGAGCGCAGGGGTGACTAAGAAAATTGTCGGTAGTTAAAATGCCTAAATTTAAAGATAATAAAAAAATCCATCTGCCGGGAAGTTAAACATCGTAATGCCAGTATCAGTTAAATATTGGAATATTATCTTTGGATTTAGCTCCTTTAATGTAGGGCCTAGAGATAGTTCATTACTGATTACCACGATATAGGAGGCTCACCTCCAGAATCATTCCGGGCGCATGCACACTTTTTTAGAGACTTCGTGGACGAATTTAATCAGACAAACGATGTATGATTTTTATGTCAAAGTGGAAAGTAAAACTTCAACAAATAACTGGACACTTTTTACAGGTTGCTGATTTTTTTTCTAATCGAAAAACGTCCTAACCCCCACGGTAATAGGGTAACCCATCCTACTAGCTACTACGTAACTATCATCAAACTTTACTTGGAGTGCATGGCATGGTGGCGGTTCAATTCTGCACTCTCTTTTCTCTTAATAATAAAACAAAAAGATGGGAAACATACCCGAGATTATAACGTAACACATACGACGCCTGGAGACTTTGAAAACGGCTGCAAAAGGTGCACGATGAGTGTCGTCCTGTCTGCAGTCTGCCATCCAGATCCAACTGAACTAAACAAACTAGTTACTAGTTTAGTTACGTTAGTCTACTCTAGTCTTGATGAGCTCTCTGCTGAGAGCAGCAAGTGTGTGGTTGGTGTGTGGTGATGATGTACATGTACATGTGTATCGATACACATGCATGACATAATGTAACGCAAACTGCGTATAAACTGCCGTTCTCCCACAGAAACTGCTCCGGCCGGTAGGCTTTTTCAGCAAGCTCTGCCAATCTGTTCACTTCAATTTAATTTTAAATGTTAAAAAACTTGATCTTCTAAAAAAAAAATCATCACCAACAATCATTTGTCAACATCTTTTAATGCACATTGGTTTTGGGCGGACAGTAAAATTTTCACAAGACGGTAATCCGTAGCCTAATCACACTTTACCAACACGGACGTTGGGCCGTTGGTTGGGTGTTGCATCTTTTTTTGCTTGTGTGTGTGTGTGTACATCCGGGTAATGTAGAATTCTATACGACTGTTTCATGTTTTAAGAATTATCTGAACTATCAAATAAAAATTAATCTACAATTTTGTTTAAACAAACAATCGTAAGAAAGCCTTTGAGATCAGTTAAATTTGTGCGCAGAATGGTTTGCAAATTTAATCTGACCAATCTAAAAAAAGATCTTTTAAAAACAAATATTGGGTTTTTTTTGCAAAAATAAATCAGCCGTCCGAAATTAAAATTTAGCTCCTCTCTCAACTTTAAAGGTAGAGGGCGCTATATCCAGCGACTACACACACACAGTACACATGCATGCATGACATGTGTTTTATACTCCAATAATTTTTGTGGAGAGAGAATACAAACAAGTATGTCTCGATTTGTAAGGTAGGTTTGCTCACAAACAGACTGGAAATTTGTAAATATTATTAGGATAAGTCAAGACAAGACTTGAGGTGAAATGAAGATCATACACAGCACCTTCAAGATATCTGTACTGGGGTATAGTTTTGTATGGTCATGATGGTGTGTTTTGTTTTGCAAATTTTGTGTTTGTTGCCAACACTCAACAGACAAAACCTCAGCTGGATGTGATAAATTTCCTTCCTCGTGTAATTTTCCCTCTGGTGTGGTTTCATTCCATGCAACTGCATTTGGTGAGATTTAATGTAATATTTAATTTAATATTCATTTAATGTTTTACCCTTTCACAGATATCCGCTGTATGTAAAAGGCAACCCTCAATGTCGGGTCTTCTTCACAGACTTCTATATGAAACTGCTGAAATCCGACAAGGAAAGGCCTCCTAATGTGGTCACTTTTGAGTGTCCTATACAGTAAGTTATCCCCATCATAGGATAGTTGAATCACAACTAATCAACAAACTGTTATCTTAGACCATTGTTGTTTTAGGAGATTCTGTTAGTGTTGTTTGTACACAGCTATCACTCAGTTTCTAATCACGATCGCTGTTCACAGCTACAACTTTACATTAAATACTTTTTAGAATGATAAAAGCCGTAGTTACCTTCACCAAGGAGGTTGTGTGTTTTTTGGTTTGTTTGTCTATGATCTGCCTGTCTGTTTGTCTTACAAGAGCTTATTGTAGTGGGGTTTTTTAAAGGTAGGAACTGTATACTCCTAGAACGAGGTTCGTTCTGCTATCGTCGAAACATGATAGCAGAACAGAACCTCAATAGTTGTAGGAGTAGGAACTGTAGGGCCTAATTGGGTTTGTTTACATAGGGGGTTAAGTTCATAATGTTTTTGACAAGAAAGATTAAAGGAAAAGAGGCAATAGAAAACCAAGGGGGAAAGCCCACAATGTCAAGGTACTAAAGATATCCGCCTGTCTGTCTCTCTGTATGTCAGTCCGCGCAAAGTGCAAATAATGCAACGTTGCAGTATTGTGCAACGTTGAGTATCAGAATCGCGCAACGTTGACGAATTGCACTACTTCAAAATTTCACTATACGGCAACTCTTGCAATCAAACGCAAAAAGGGAATCGAAAAAAGCTTTGTTGGAATAGTTAAAATCATATAATAGTGTCATACAGTTCCTTACCCAACTTTCTATCTGTGCAAATCAAAAAGTTATCTGTGCATTTTTGCGTAAATGGCTTTTGAAAATCATCACTCGACACTTACTGGTCAGGAAAACTGCGACGCCATTTTGCTGTGTCAAATTATATCCTCGCCCAGTGTTTTTAATTTATGCAAGTTTAAAACAATTAAAATTTATAAGAATTACAATGTTCAGAGTCAATAATAAATATATTTTTATACTTAACTATTTTATTTAAGTTTTGTTATGTTAAAAAATTAATAAAATATATATATTTTTTTGAAGTTAAGAATTTAAATGTATTGATGTGCCTGTCAATTGCGCGAAACATAGTCAGATGGCGGGAAACTTGAAACAGCCTTTACTTAGAAATAACAAGTTTAGTCTCTTTGAAGTAGTTTGGAAAACTCAAATTTTACATAGAAAAGTATTTTATACTAAAGCAGGGCACTAAAGAAAATATAGTGACCAATAGTAATTCTGATACTCCATAATTCGTCCAGCACTGGAATATGCATCATCGGTTTGAAGCCCCGTACAAAGAAGAATATTGAGAAGTTAGAGAAGGTGCAGGCCAAATGCTTACGTCTTTGTAACAAGGAAATTCCTATTGAGCCTCTGCAGGGGAGGAGAGAAAGAACAGACCTTATCAATATGTACAAATACCTAAATGGTTATTTCATAACTCCAGCACAAAAATTCATCTCCCACCCAAATAAGGAATTAAGAGGGCATTCCAGAAAACTTTATCAAAGACGTTCCAGAACGCAACTGGCTGGCCACTTTTATTCTAACAGAGTGGTCCAACCATGGAATAAATTACCAGACAAAGTTGTGTCTGCACCTACAATGGCGACTTTTAAGAGTCAATTGAGAGCCCTTCCCTTAGGAATAGAGGGCTAATCTACCAAGTGTATACCAAGTAAGTAAGTATTGGCAAGAGTAGGCCAAGTATGTCCGTGGTTCGGAAGCAAGATCGGCCGACGCAACCGCAATACTAAAAATACATCGACAGAGCAGAACGACGGCGGCAATGTTATCATAAGAGGAGCAAGAATCATCGTCTTAACCTTGGGATATCCACTTTATGTGTGCTTACAAGTCCTTATCAACATTCTTAACACGCATGGTGTCAACATTAAATAACTTGGTAAACGTGTAACATTGATATAATTGCTGTACCTTCCATTCGATGCGAAAGTCAACTTTTGTGTTCGTTTTTAAAGTTAAATAAGATGTTGGTTCAAGATTTGTTTTTCCACTTTTATTTATTTTAATTGTGCAATCTTTCTCAATTATTACCATAAATGAAACTTGATCTGATTAATAAGGCAAATTGATCACACGTATTTTCGTAATTTATAAAAAATTTGAAATATTTTTATTTAGTTTTTTAAGTGACCCGTTTGTAATTTTTCATTTTTGATTTCAAATTATTTCAATCACCGTCACTGTCAGTAAATTTGTCTAAAAAAACTCTACTTAAAACTTAAGCTACTGTTTAGTTACTATTTATTGCTCTTTCAATGTTGAAAAAACCCCAAGAAAATTTACACTTTTGAAATTCATTTTAATTGTTCTAAATTGTGTTTACTGAGTTGAGATGTTATGATAAAGAAAGAAATATTTTTGCAATAAAGAAAAGGTATTTTCTGAATCAAACAATCTGTTTTAATTTCCATGTTTAATAAATACTTATGCAATACTAACACTTGAACCATAAGCGGATCACTTAAGAAGAAAATCCCCAACACCCCATCCGATTGGCTTTCAGTTTCAATTGAATATACCACCCTGTTTCCCACCCCAGTTGGACCAATGCCATGGCGATAATTCATTGTTTTCAGATGGATACAAAAACACTTGGGAGAAACAAATTAAGTGTGCACTTGTGACTGCCGCTACTTAGTACTAGCCATACGTCCACCAACCACTTAAAAATAACAATTATTAATAGGACTTTTATTTTTGAGCATCGCTCAAACGGAAAATTAAAATGAGCCACGGGCATGCATACTGTAATCCATGTACAATGTAGTCAGACAGCCCGACATACAAAGACTTTTAAAAAATAAAAATAAATCAATCGTCATTATGACAACACAAAGAAGACCAGAATAATGAGAAACCAAGAATTAACAGAAATAATTATATAAGTAATTTTATTACAATAACAAACTGAACGTAAATACATAAGTATATATGTAGCTAAAAAAATTAATAAGTAAACCTTTAAACACGAGGCTAATGTCATGTAGACCTTTAAACACGAGGCTAATGTCATGTGTATTAGCTAACTCCGCCCTCCGACACCACCCCACCCTATCCCCAATCAACCCAACTATCGTAAAACAACAATACAGACGTTTTATTATAACCTCAGACCATAACTGATCGTCATTTACAAGAATTCACCTTATTTTTCAACGTAACATCAATTTTTCTACTTTTACACCGGAAGTTGCATTATTGTGCAACTGGTTGCACAATACTGCAACGTTGCATTATTTGCACTTTGCGCGGACTGATGTCTCTGTCTGTCTCTGTCTGTAAGCAGGGTATCTTAACAAGTTATGGATGGATTATTACAAAACATGATTCCATGGTCCAAGGAGGAACATATACAGATCTTTTTGTGGCTTCAAGTTAAGTTTCTTTGTGAGAGACGGAAGAAAATGGCAACGTATGAGAGAGCCACCTTGTGGGGAATTTTAAGCATTCACCATTATTCCATCCCATACTGCGTAGTACAGTAGCTTGTCGGAGGTATCTGTAGAGTGCTTTCTAAACTAATGATGACACACACATGTATCTGAATTGCAAGACGACCTTGCTTTTAAGGAAAATATTTGTAGTTTGTGTACAAAGTATGCACAAAGTCAGGGGGTGGCTACATGGGTGCACATGTATGTTTTGATAATATTGATAAGATTCAGTGGATTTTGGGGGATTATGTTTCTGTAGCACATGTTAGGGTACAGGACAAAAAGTGGTAATCCTCATTAAAACATTTTAACTCTATGTAAGCATAATGCTCAGTAAGCAGAGTTGTGGAAAATGTACCTAGTATTACTCATGGTCAATTTTTGTGTATGTTGACAATTGTAAATGTTGAAAATTGACAATCAATTTTTTATTTTTTTGATCAGAATGACAAAGTTTGATGTGAAGAACTACCTGGACAGATTATACAATATTCCTGTAGCCAAGGTGAATACACAGATAGTGTATGTGGCATTTAAACGTGACCACAGGAATAGAAGATACAAGCCTAAAGATGACTTTAAGTTGGCACATGTCACCTTGGTAAGTTGAAGTTAATTGGCACTCAGCAAACGTTACAGCTGAGGCCTCAAACCAAGATCAAGATCTGAGACTTTTGTGTCCAAGATGGAGAACAGGCCCCAAAACTCATGGACCTATTTACCACAAAATACTGTGGTAAGTCATAAATTTGGAGGGGGGCGGAAATCCACAACAGGTGTAGCATGTAGTTAAAAATGTTTATTGCAGACCAGAATTTTGTTTACAAAACCAAAACAAAAATAAGAAAAACTTTCCGAACAGTTTGACGTTTGAACTGTTTTTATATGAACAAGCACTATCAGAGAAGATTTTTCTCATTTGTCTTCAGGGTGAGTATACTTCACTACTCAATGTTTAATGATTGGGTTCTCCTTAGATTACGTAGCTGACGCCCTATAGGGAAACACTAGTTTGAGACAACTTATTCTGAGAAGCCATGTTTAATGAAGATAGTCAACAGTGCCCTCTGTTGGCAGCTATAAGCACAGCATATTGTAGTCTGGTTCCCTGACCAAAGATTTCTTGACGTCTCTTGTTAAAAATCTTAGGTCAGGTATCACCCACGGTTAAAAATAGAGCATGACGCAACTTGTCAGGGTCGGGGGTCATCTCGAGGGAAACTTTTATTGGTAGCGTATGCATGACCGTCGCGGTTTTGCATAAATAATGAGCTTGGAGACCACTTTTTCAAAAATTCATTTCGGGAAAATTAAACTATGTAACGAAAAAAAAACTTCACACAGCTAAACAATAATGTTGCATTATACCTAAAAAATCTATGAAACAATTTTCTGTGCTACAAATAAAGAAATATGAGACCAAGAACATTACGGATTTTGTGCAGAAATAAGGGTCTCCGTAAAAGTCATTTTTTAAATAGTTAACGACATTGGGCAGAATAATTTTCCTTATACGCTATTCATCTAGTATTTTACTATATTCGTTTTTTTCTAAGGAAACTTGAAACAGTCAAGAACACTTACAGAATTTGTCTTCGTCAGCGTAACCGTTCAGAATCGAAATGTCCGGTATGACTCGCTTGTAAAATGAGAGCCTGAACGTGATTGGTCAGACTGTGCATCAAACTAACTGTACTCTGATTCCTAACCAATCAGATGCTGCGTAAGAAAACGTTTGGCATTGATTGTGTGCGGTTCCCTACTTACTACGTGTATCTGAAAACTGCGAGAGTATCCTCTGTAATTGCTTTTTTTTAGGCACAACACCTGCATTGGCTTTAAATAACAATAGCTGGCATTACGCCTGGTATTGACATTGGCCAAGGCCAGCTTTGACTTGAGCGTAAACTCAAAAACTCCTGGATCTACGGCCGACAAGACTGACATTATGATTCCATGGATTCTGTTTACAATGCAACCATAAACACACGGAAATGTCCGACCATCAACGATACTGTCCGAATGTTGATGACAACACGTTCGGAACATTTCGGATAACTCCTTTTTGGTCACGTGATTTTGGGTGATACCGGACCCTAAATTCGACAGAGCCTAGTCGGAGATTTTTGGGTCTGGGAACCAGACTAAGCATATTGTTACATCCTTCCCTTTTTAAAGGGGCACACCGGCTCACCATTTACGTAATTTAGTAAAGTAGAGTCACAAACAATAAATAATTTCATGTTTAAAAAAAAAAAAATCATAAAATTAGAACGTAATTAACGAAAAATAGTGAAAAAAACGAAACGCGGTCAAAGGTCAGCATATATACGCTTTTCCAGCCATTGCAACCGTCAAATTTACTTGACATTGTCGCGCAATGTTGTGAGTAGACTGGTGCTTTGTTTATATATTAGTTGTAACAATGGTGAGGCACGAGGAACCAGTCTTCATACAAAATGGTACGTAAATTCACGGCCGGAACGAATTTTTTTAGGAGGAGTGAACATCGTGAAACAGTCCGTCGTCAGTGCATATGCAAACGTCGTCGTCCTGCGACTGCGAGTGTGTGCAGCGCAGTCAATCCAACACGGGCACTGCCTAAAACCCCCTTGGAACCAAACGTGATTATGGTCTGGCTCCCAACCCCCCAGACAGGCTCCGAAGCCCAGGCTATTGGCAAGCTGAAGAGTTCATGCCCATAGGTTTCAACGCTCTCTGGCCCCACGAGATGTAGCGCCGGCTGACGGGATATGCCCCCAAGGCTTACGTTGTGATTGCTCCACGCCTTTGGGCCATGCAACACGCCTCCGTTGCACGGACTCTTTGAATGCGAATATTACGTTGGATTTTTCACCATTATTTACAACTTGTAGTGATAATTTGAATACATGATCTTTTTCGTCAATTACTCGTTAATAATTGTGTAAAAAAAAGATTTAAATTTGGTTTGGTAAGTTACTTTTAAACGGCTGGAAGTAAAACTAACGTGGAAGGTCACGTGATTGTTTGAACCAGTTTGTGATTCGAACTATCACTCGACATTCGTTTTTGTTTAAAAATGCTCAAAAACGGCTAAATTTGATGATTTTTTTTATGGACTATTCTTCTTCATTCCTGGAAAACCGTTGAAGTCATATTTTAGTCTATTTTGTAGCCCAAATAGCCATATTCAGCCGGTGTGTCCCTTTAAGCTTTAAGTGGGAAGTGGAAAATAACTTTAACAATGAGAAATGTTTTGAAGAAAGATGTTAAAATTAACTTTAACACAAAGTCCAAATGTTCATAAGTAAAGGAAAATGTCCATGGAGAATATTCCAATAAACTCATTGGCTAGAAAAGGAATGATCTAAGCAGAGCTGCCAAGTAGTACGGATTTTCCGTATTTCATAGGGAAATCTACCAAGAATAGGGAAGTACGATTTTGTGTTTCAAAATACGGATTTGGAAAAAGCCGATCATACTTTTTAAGCCCCAGTGTAAATGCAGTACAAACAATGAGATCGTAATAAAAATGAAAGCCGCCAGTTCACACGCGTTTCAGAGCTTAGGTACCATAACCTATTGCGCTGAAGGACTTAAGCGTCCCTGCCTGTAAGAATGTACCAGGTGGTGATTCATGGGTTCTCAGATCATCTTCTAAAAAATTAGAGTGATACATCTTCATACCAAACTGATATATCCAAAATTTTAGCGTGCAGACTCTTTTGGTTTTGGAGTTATAAATTATCAAAGTTTCAGCCAAAAGACCCTCTTGAAGCGACTAGTACATTCCTAGTAAACGCAAAAATTTGCGCCAAGCTTGTCCCAATGAAATTAAAACAGTTTTTTAAACCTCCAGTTGGGCGCATAGCACAAGTAAAAAAGAAATTGTTGGGATCTCGTTGGCGCGTCATGTTATGCTGACCTGAACCTTTGACGAACAGCGCCCTCGTGCTGTTTTCAAGGCCTCATAACTCGATGCGCCTATAAGATCCCAGGAAATAAACAAGTTCCCATGAAAGAACATGCAGCCCTAAAACAAATTTAAGCGCAAAGTGGGTGGGATCTCGTTGGTGCAGAGATAATAGAGGTCAAAGGTCAAATGTTACAAATATTCGTGCGTTTTCGCACCTCCGTAACTTCGCGCGCCATCATAAAAAAAACTTTTAAAATGACAACCAGGTGTAGAAACAGTATTCCTCTAATAACAAATAGAAAAAGAATCTTGGGATCTCTACAAATTGCATGTTACGTGTCTACCACGTCACACGGAGACAAAATGCACCTTGTACAGCATACATTCTATAGTACATGTCTCACAACGTCACCCACACACATGGCTTTTGTAGAGACTGGCGCCGCAGTTTTTCTAATGCTCACATGTATGGGATGCGGCGGCAAACAGACACTGTGATAAATTTTACTTCTGCAAGGAACAAGCGTGTTGACGTTGTTTAGTGTGTGAAACATTGCGATCGCTGCATCAATGTATAACCATGGAGGAAGGAACCCTCCATGGTATAACTTGAAATAAAAATGACAAAAAGGAAAGATATATCTTCGACGCAATGGAGGCCAAGATCTGATGAAAAATAGAGATAAAAGGCGTAAAGAATGCAATGGGTGGACATGGAATTGGTGGGAAAGCCAAGTTGACAAACTTGCCGAAGTCCTTCAAACACTTGACTGCCCTCTACTGTGGTATTGTAATGGTGTGTTTCCTGTGCAAACGTGAACATTTTTTATTCATTTTAATAAACGATGGTACAGAAAGTAAAGTATTTTGATATCATTAATTGGAAAGAATTGCAGTATGGCTTCTCCCCATGCACAGTGTAGCGCAAATTGCGGTCCGATACGCAAATTTTTGTTTACTTTTTTTTTTTTTTTTTTTTTTTTTTAAACACTGACATAATTATTAGCTTTAATACATGTAATATGAGCAAAGCATACATAAGGTAATTCAATTACCAGTGGGTAGTCAAGTACAAGAAGTGTATCGGCGCCGCGCAGAAAAATACTGATTTCATTGGCAAAATACTGATTTCCAGCCTAAAGAATACTGAAATGCCCAGTTAAAGGTTGGCAGCTCTGTCTAAGTCAGGTTTGTTACTTTCTGTCATTCTCCATTGTTTTTGTTTTTGTTTTTGTTTTTGTTTTGTGGGTTTTGTTTTTTTTTCTCACAAAAAAAACAAATTATGTGTGCATTTTTTTCTTCACACAGCTAGAATGAAACACAATTTCAAAACGAGAAAACAAAAAGTGTGTGTTTATTTCTCACACAGAATTTGATTTTGTGCAAAAGCGGGTCCACAATTACTTAGTCTGAGATGTTTTGGGGGGTTTTTTTTAGGTTTTTTTTTTTAGTGTTTCACGTAGTCCTTGAACTTCTGTGGTTCACGGTGATAGCGAATGGATCGTCTGGGTTGTGGGACTGATTGTTCATTAGACATCAGAGGAGGAGTTTGTTTCACTTCATCAGCAATTCCTTGTTGGCTGGCACTGTGGTCAGGTTGGGGTGGAATCATGTTCAGAGTGGGCTTAATAGTTTTGTTCATGAAAGTCTCTTGGGTGGTAATGTTGGGTTGATCATCAGACAGGTTCATTTCAAGTGTCAGGTGGGGGCTCTTTGGTTTTTCGTAGGTGTTCACAGTTACGTCGGTAGAGCTTTTCATAACACTGGACTTCATATGATCGCTCACCTAATCTGCGTAGAACCTGAGCCTTTTTCCAACGATCTTCACCCGGTCGGAAAAGTTTCATCCGCACAGTATCTCCCTGTTTGAGCATAGGAAGATCTTTGGTTGAGGCGTTGTAGTATTTGGCTTGTCTTTGTTGGTTCAATTGTAGTTGCTTCATCTCATGTTTGCTCTGATATCCTCCGAGTTGAAGAAGATGTTGAGAGGTTGGTATGATCGTCTTTGTTCTTCGTCCCAGAAATCTCTGTACTGGACTGGTGTCAACTCCTTGAGTTGGTGTGTTGCGTATGTTGAGTAGAGCCAGATTTTCATCTTCACCAGTAGCAAGGCATTTTTTCAGCATTTTCTTGGCTGATTTGACTGCAGATTCAGCCTTTCCATTTGCCTTACTGTTGTATGGGGAGATTGTGTTGTGATTGATTCCCCATTGACGCATGAAGTCATCAAAATCATGTGAAGAGAATGGCGGTCCATTGTCACTGATTATAACATCAGGTATTCCATATCTGCCAAAATGGTGTTTCAGTTTGTTGATAACACTTTGTGCGGTGGTTTTGTGTAGTCGGTCCACCTCCCAAAAATTGGATTTGTAGCAGACAGTGATGAGGTACTCTTTCCCATTGAAATGAAAGAGATCAATGCCAAGTTTTTCCCAAGGTCTTTCGGGTATGTCGTGGGACATCAATGGTAGTGGTGCCTGTGCAACATCATTTTCTCGGCATGTTTCACACTGTTCTATCCACTGTCTTATTTCATCGTTCATTCTTGGCCAGAAAACGTACTCTCGAGCTTGTCTTAGCGTTCCCTCCACACCAATATGGCCAATGTGCAAGTCACATTTGATGTCTTGCCTCATCTTTTTCGGGATTACCAGTCGTTCTCCTCGAAACACAATGCCATCTTGCACACTGAGTTCATCTCGAACACTGTAGTATGGTGTTACTGGTGTGGGAAGCAGGTTTTTATGTTCTGGCCAACCTTCTTGAATGCTACGCTTCAAGAGTTGTAGAGTTTCATCTTCGTTAGTCATTTTCTTGATCTCGTGAATCCTCGTCTCTGGTATTGTTAGGTGCTGTTGGGCATTCACTTTTTCAAACTCACATTGCCCTAGCTCATATGGCAGAAATGATCTACTGAGAGGATCAGCGATACGATTGAGTTTGCCCTGGAGGTATTTCACATCAGTATCATATGCCATTGCTCGTAGCAGCATTCCTTGCAGCCTTTTGGGTGCTTTGTCGAGTGCCTTTTTTACTATGCACTCGAGCGGTTTGTGGTCTGAGTACAGTCACTTGATGACCATAAGTGTATTGGTGCCATTTTTCAAGAGCGAAGACCACAGCTAGCATCTCTTTTTCAATTACTGCGTACCTCGTTTCTGTATCACTCAGGGCTCGACTGGCATAAGCGAGTGGTTTGCCATCTTGGAGCATAGCTGCCCCAATTCCTCTATCGCTGGCATCAGTATGGATGACGAGATCTTTGTTAGCATCAAAGTATGACAGGACTGGAGCTTTTGTGATGAGTTGTTTGAGTTCATCAAAGGCTTTGTCATGGCAGGCATCCCATGACCATTGCACATCTTTCCGAGTTAGTGCATTCAGTGGCTCCATCACTTTTGAGAGATTGGGTAGGAACTTTGACAAATAGTTTACCATACCTCTCAGTCTGTCAACATCATCTTTTGTAGTCGGAGTTTTCATCTTCAGCACAGCCTCAATCTTTGATGGATCAGCTTTGAGTCCATCTTTAGAGATGATGTGACCAAGGAAAACTAGTTCAGTTACGGCAAAGGAGGACTTATCCTTATTTAGCACAATGCCTTTTTCCTTGCATCTTTGCAGCAGTGTACGAACACGAAGATTGTGCTCTTCATCATCCTTGCCCCATATGATGATGTCATCTGCCACACAGCTTACTCCTTCTAGACCATCTAGTGTTTGGTGTAGTCTCTTCTGGAAAATCTCACTGCTCACCTTGAGACCAAATGGTAAACGTTTCCTTCGGTATCTACCCCAGGGTGTAGAAAAGGTAGTCAGTTCACTGGATTCATCATCGAGAGCGCAGTGTAAGTATCCGTCCTTCAGGTCACAGGAGGAGAATCGTGTTGCTTGGGCTAGCTCCGGTAGTATGTTGTTGAGAACAGGGCGTGAGTAATGTTCTCTTTTCAGTGCCTTGTTGAGAGGACCTGGGTCTATACAGATTCTGACACCTCCAGATTTCTTTTCTGTAATTGACATTTGGCTGACCCAGTCAGTCGGTTTGTCAATTTGACTGATCACCTCTTGCTCAACAAACTGGTTAAGTTTGGCCTGCACTGACGGTTTAAGTGCTTCAGGTATATTTCTTGCAGGTCTGATCACAGGTTCTGCATCAGGAGTCACAGTGATGTGCACTTTCTTTCCAGGCAGAGTGCCCATACGTGACGAGTTGAATACTGCAGGGTATTCTTTCACAAAGTCTGGCACTTGAGGACTCACAGAGTGAACTGCAGTAAACTTATCATAGTTGATGGTGATGAGACCCATCTTCTCTGCAGCTCGTCTACCTATCAGTGGTGTGAGTGGTTACTCAACAATTACAAACTGGACTTTGTATTTCTTCTGAGTCACAGGATTTCTAATCTTCACTGCACTTTTACCGAGAGCTGTCATGCAAGAGTTGTTCCACATCTTTAACTGGACTCGCTCAGGTTGGATTTCAGTGACGTATTTTGAAGGTAGAAGATTCACAGTTGCGCCACTATCGACTTGGAATTTGATGTGTTGACCTTTGACCTCCATCTCACAGTACACAGGTTTGCTATCATCCTTCACAGAATTCACATCGGTCGTCACACAGTTAATGCTTTCAGCAGACGATGACGAAGAGAGATAGTCATCTTTCACTGCATGAACACGACGTTGTTTGCACTCTTTTGAAGTACGGAAGTGATTTTTTACGCCACATGTGTCACAGGTACGTCCCCAGGCAGGACATTGCTCTTTTTTCATAAGATGGATTTTGCAGCAAAACTTGCATCGCTTGGACATCTTTCCTTCCGCTTCACTTTTATGCGATGCAGCATCCTTTGTTTTAGTGAATTTCTGCTTTGAAGGCTTTTTTGTTGTTGTCTTCATCGATCTGACTTTGTGAACAGTTTCATCATGCCGTATGGCCTTCATATGTGCTGATGCATTTTCTACAGCTTTGCATATTTCATTTGCTCTGTTCAATGTTAGATCATGTGTTGCAATCATTTTCTCTCTCATTTTGTCATCAGAGACACCCAGGAGAAGACGATCCATGAGTAGTTTATCTTTTATACATGCACAGAAACCGCATGTCTTACTCATGTCACGAAGTATTGTGATGTACCTCTCTATTGTCTCTCCTGTTTTCTGGTTACGGCTGTTGAACTTAAAGCGTTCAAAGAATTCATGGCGTTGGCCAAGATAATGTGCCTCAAATTTCTCCAAAATCTTTGTGCATATCCTGCTGTCAGCAGGATCATCAAATTTCATGCCATTGTAGCTTCGAACTGCATCCGGACCAATGCTATGTAGTGGCAGAGCAGTCTGGTAAGCCTCAGATTGGGTAGCCAAGTTAGTGAGAACACAGTAGTTATCCCATATTTGTCTCCACATTTTCCACCGCTGCCACCATGTTTAATGATTGGGTTCTCCTTAGATTACGTAGCTGACGCCCTATAGGGAAACACTAGTTTGAGACAACTTATTCTGAGAAGCCATGTTTAATGAAGATAGTCAACAGCGCCCTCTGTTGGCGGCTATAAGCACAGCATATTGTTACACTCAACATCATTGAAAGATTTTTATCAGACTCAAAGTTAACATTTGAACATAATTTGTATTATTACACAGCAAGGTATTATTCAAATAAAAAATACAAGACTGCCGGACTTGTCCAGTCGTGAGTTTACCAGCCCAGTGCTAAAATCATTTTTCTCTTTCTGTAGTCCAGAGTAAATTTTGAGCCCTGACCAGAATTTATCCATAGAGTGGGGTGTTAATTTCCACCAGGATTGTGTGTGTTCATTTTGGTTCCAAGCCCTTCCTTCTAAGTTAGTAAGTGTTTTAATCAACCAATGTAAAATCTACATTTTGGGTAATTGTAAACATCCTTTTCTTGTAGCCGGACGGCAAGACGTTCCAGTTCCCTGATAATTTGTTCAAGAAAGAAGAAGATGAAGATGAACTGGACATGATAGAAGAAGTCAAAGCTAAACAGAAAGTAAAAGAAACTCTCCTGAGAGAACGAGGTGGCGTGCCGTCGTGGTTTAGTGTATGACCCCACCCATCCCCAACCTGTAGATGCACATGTGACTGTTAAAATCTGCTACTTGCTGAACAGTGTTACGCAGTAGTAAAATAATCCAAGGATGCAGTGTGGCTGGAAATGAAAAGATTTGATGGCTAGAGAGCCATAGACTGATGAAATCTATAGGATCAAGGGTGTGTTTTAGACAATAAATTCATGATTATCTTTGTGCAGTTAAAGAAAAGAACAGTATTTTAAAACAAAATCGTTTATACTCTAATGTATTCAAGACTGAGAAATGTTCTTTGAAACCATGATGGATTGGTATAACATGAATTGAATTTGTCATCGATACAAGCAGACATTCTGCTGATAATTAGCTTTACTAATAATAGTTTTACAGGTGAGCCTGCTCTGCAGATTGCAGATTCAAACCCCAATAGTCCCAATTCCTCCCAAAATCCTAGTCAGGAAGTTGTCTTGACTTTGTAGAACGGGACTGCACGGCAAAAAACTAACGTTTCATACATGGTTGTACCCACAAGTTCACTTGTTTTTGTTTTCCTATGATCCACACCATGCAAACCTTCAAACATTATTCACAAAAACCAAATGCTTATTATTGGGCCAGGCATCCGAAGTTCAAGCATTCGGGTATTACCATAGAGTGGTGGATTTTAGAGGGTCTCTAACCAAAGACACTGTGGGGTTAGGGTTCAAGCTTGTTGACTTCACATTGCAGAGCACTACCTGGTGCAACCAGAGTTGCAGAAAGGGAAAGCTGTCGCACTATGAGACCCTCATCAGAGGAAAAATACAAGTTACAACTGGCCCTAATTTCATTGAGCTGCTTAAGCAGATAATTTTGCGAAGCAAAAATGAGCAGGATACAAGTCGGAGATGGTACGACATTGTCTATTGGCTGGTAATCGTATTCTGGTAAGCTTAAATGTTTTTTTGTGCTTTAAGCAGCTCTTTAAAATTGGGCTCAGCTGGGTTTGCTATCGCATTGGTCCAGGGTAGCTGAGAAAAACATGCGAGGGGAGGAGTGTTATGCTTCATTGGTTTCAAAGGATATGTAAATTTTATGCAAATAAAGAAAAAACTAAATTAAAATTTGGACTCTGTAAATCACTTTGTTCTCTGCAAGGAGTAATGTAACATGTTAACAATGTTCTTATATGGTCCAGGCAAAATCCATACATTGTCTTTGCCGACCATTGCTCTCTCAATCAACAATACACCCTGCAATTAGCCAGACAAATCAAATAAATATAAAAACAATCTTCATTAGTTGCATCAATATTTATTTATCTGACAATGATGACACCCACAGTTACAAAAGTTTGTGGGACACTTATGTTGTCTCCTTATTCCTTAACCCCCCCCCCAAAAAAAAGGTAGAGATCTGATTAATTTTGATATTGATTTTTAAAAAAACAGTCCAAGGAATACTTAAGTTTTCCCGCACCACTTGATTAAGAAGATCTTCACATGATAACTGTAGAATTACAAGAAATCTTCCTCACCCCACCCACTGATCTATAATACAATAGATAATTTGCAGAACAAGAGTCTTCTTAGAACTATATTCTACTCATTATGCATGGCGTTACCTCAAACCAGAACTCATATGGACATTCCACCATGCAATGCCTTAAAATTTATACACTGGATTAGCTTTTAATTCTGAAGGCTGATATTTTGCCATTTCCGGGGTCTCACCTATCCATATTCTTTGCCCAACATTCATTGATTAAGCAACTGGCATCTTTGACTAATGTCTGCAAATTATACTTAGTGCAATGTGAGGGTAGTGACATCCAACAAAAAGAGGGTTAATTGGAGTTGTCTATAGAGTATGGGTGATTCACAATACAGTGTACCCTCCTCTATAGAGTACGGTGATTCACAATACAGTGTACCCTCTACAGTTAACCCTGGTCTATAGAGTATGGGTGATTCGCAATACAGTGTACCCTCTACAGTTAACCCTGGTCTATAGAGTACGGGTGATTCACAATACAGTGTACCCTCTACAGTGAACCCTGGTCTATAGAGTACGGTGATTCACAATACAGTGTACCCTCTACAGTGAACCCTGGTCTATAGCGTACGGGTGATTCACAATACAGTGTACCCTCTACAGTGAACCCTGGTCTATAGAGTACGGGTGATTCGCAATACAGTGTACCCTCTACAGTGAACCCTGGTCTATAGAGTACGGGTGATTCACAATACAGTGTACCCTCTACAGTGAACCCTGGTCTATAGAGTACGGGTGATTCACAATACAGTGTACCCTCTACAGTGAACCCTGGTCTATAGAGTATGGGTGATTCACAATACAGTGTACCCTCTACAGTGAACCCTGGTCTATTGAGTACGGGTGATTCACAATACAGTGTACCCTCTACAGTTAACCCTGGTCTATAGAGTACGGGTGATTCACAATACAGTGTACCCTCTACAGTTAACCCTGGTCTATAGAGTACGGGTGATTCACAATACAGTGTACCCTCTACAGTTAACCCTGGTCTATAGAGTACGGGTGATTCGCAATACAGTGTACCCTCTACAGTTAACCCTGGTCTATTGAGTACGGGTGATTCACAATACAGTGTACCCTCTACAGTGAACCCTGGTCTATAGAGTACGGGTGATTCACAATACAGTGTACCCTCTACAGTGAACCCTGGTCTATAGAGTATGGGTGATTCGCAATACAGTGTACCCTCTACAGTGAACCCTGGTCTATAGAGTACGGGTGATTCACAATACAGTGTACCCTCTACAGTGAACCCTGGTCTATAGAGTACGGGTGATTCACAATACAGTGTACCCTCTACAGTGAACCCTGGTCTATAGAGTACGGGTGATTCGCAATACAGTGTACCCTCTACAGTGAACCCTGGTCTATAGAGTACGGGTGATTCACAATACAGTGTACCCTCTACAGTGAACCCTGGTCTATAGCGTACGGGTGATTCACAATACAGTGTACCCTCTACAGTGAACCCTGGTCTATTGAGTACGGGTGATTCGCAATACAGTGTACCCTCTACAGTGAACCCTGGTCTATTGAGTACGGGTGATTCACAATACAGTGTACCCTCTACAGTGAACCCTGGTCTATAGAGTACGGATGATTCACAATACAGTGTACCCTCTACAGTGAACCCTGGTCTATAGAGTATGGGTGATTCACAATACAGTGTACCCTCTACAGTGAACCCTGGTCTATAGAGTACGGGTGATTCACAATACAGTGTACCCTCTACAGTGAACCCTGGTCTATAGAGTACGGATGATTCACAATACAGTGTACCCTCTACAGTGAACCCTGGTCTATAGAGTACGGATGATTCACAATACAGTGTACCCTCTACAGTGAACCCTGGTCTATAGAGTAGGGGTGGTTCACAATACAGGTAACCCTGGTCTGGAGAGGCCATGTTCCCCAAAAAACAGGACTAAAGACAATCACACTTGCAACTTGGCAACGCACAGGCAGTTTGGGACCTTTACATGGCTGACATGTGAAAAACATTCAACGGCCTCAAAAAATTACCATATTCAACCTTGCTGCTTTGCAAACCACGAATGAACTTAAACAATCAGGGTTATGCGGCTGGCATTGCAAGAAACAAAAAATCTGCAGACCTACACTGGGAAAATGGCCTCTTCTTGGCAAACTGTAGAGGGCGAACTGTATTTCACAAAAATATTTCATAAAAATAATAAACTCTTCATGCCTCTGCAATCCAGAGATGTATTTTTCTGTTGCTTCCAACAGCACAGACTGGAAGAAATGCATGCCATGTCAACCCACCAAGCACTTGTAGATCACTGCTCACAGGAGCCTGGGGTTGGGGGGGGGGTAAAAGACACAAAGAAGGGCTCAGTGAGAGAGCAGACTTAAAAATACAAGAGCTCCGCCTGAATCCTTAAATGTTGGAGAGACAAATTAAAGAATACATCCCTATACAATGCCCGTATGTGGGCAGAGGGTACCCCCACATGTTCCCATACTTTGATATCAGGCGATAACCTACTCCCAGTTTTTATAATTGCACTCTGCGTATTGAGAGTGTCAATGCGTCACGCTCCGCATACGGTCAGTGCAAAAATTACATTCTAAAGTTAGCCTTGATCAAGGCGTTGGAGTTTTTTCTCAATTTTATTTTATTGCTTTCATTTTTATTTTATTTGCGTCGTGCTACACACCCGAGCTACCAACCCGCCCGAGCTGTGTGCATGGTGTCTGTGTGTGCAGTATACGGTGCGCGCGTGCTCGTGTGAGCTGTATGCGCCACTCACCGATCAACGCCTTGACGTTTCTGTCTCCCCGCCGATGACTCATTACTATAATGCGCGCGAAAGGCGAGACCCCATTGGTCAGTGGCGGAAGTCTTGTTTACTCATTCTTATGAATATGCATGCAGAATCCAGATGTGGCTACACTGGCGCGCCGGTTTGAATTTGGGAATACTTTGTTATAATAATATCTATCTGAAAATGTTGCGTATTCTCCTCAGCTGAGAGAGACAATGAGGGCATGGAATTAAACAAATGAGGTTGCGTGGATCGATTTGTTACATACATTACACACACCATTTTCCAGCAGGAAGACGCTTTCTGATGTATTTTTCGTAGTGACGTAAGGCCCGATTGACCATCTACTGTCTCCATCTTGCATCATTAAACAGTGATTTAATCATTGTTGGTGCATTCATTGGAGGTAGAATATACAAAACAAAGACCTCAATAAACTACCATTATTGATTGTTTCATCATGAAGGCATATAGCTCATTGCACTTTTTATATCATTTGGGCCGCACCACTAAAAAAGAGCTGCCTAACCAAATTTCCCAAGTACACTCACTAGAATAGGGTAGCTAAAAAACTATTTCACATGTATCATGTGTGGCTGTATCCTGTCAATTTTTGTTTGGCAGTAAATTCTTATAAGACCCTGTCTGAGAACAATTCAAAAGTATGAAGACGGTGTGGCTGCACAGAGTCGGACTTCGAGAGGACATGTCAGGAAAAGACAGATGCAGAAACTACATCAACTCCAGAATTAATAACCAAAAGAATGGCGAGTGATCAGGATAGTCCAATGAGGGAACTTGAGTGCAGCGCAAAAAGCTCCAGGGGCCGCGCCCGGGTTCAGCACTTGTGAGCTGACTGACCAGCCTCGCAGATTACCGGTCCAAAATGGCTGAGACAATGCTACACACAAACGCCATTAAGTCGGTAACTACTCACATCGCATGACATACAGCAAGCATGATATTGATATGGTACAAAGGTCATAGTGAGAGAAGCTCGTGATTGGACGTCAAAATGAATAATTCATTTGCTTCCCATCCTGTGTTGTCTGCAATAGGTCTGACGAAAGATTTAAATATTCATGAGCTGCATACTAGCATATCCGAGAGCCCCCCCATTTTCGTCCAATATTGGACGAAAATATCAAGAAACACATTAAACCCGGAAGTTACAGACCCGTCAAGGCTGTCGGCCTGACGGCCTCCGCATGCGGAGAGTGGTACGAGTGCGGATGACCTGCGCACAGTGTGTGTACGGGCGTCGTACGACGTGATACACAGTGTATACGGGTGGGTCGTGCGATGCGATACACACCTTACGCACACACATACAGGTGTGTTTACGGCGTCTTTTTTGGAGTGAAAAATGCGACTGCCTTGATCAAGGCTATTCTAAAGTTTGCGTGTGCATGCTGTTCGTCATGAAATAACGCTCTGAATATCTACCAACATCCAAGTCCTCGAGACTAACATTCAAGAAAATGGTTATCAGGATATATGGAGTTGTTGTTTAAGTTTATTTGTTTCTTTGTTTTTTATGAGGTTGGTTGACTTATACTAGGCTGGAAGATAAATTCGTTATCACACACGCGCTCGTGGAATACGGAAAAATATAGCGCGTCTGCGTCCCATACCCAACTCGGCCGTCGGCCTCGTTGGATATGGCACGCAGAAGCGCTATATTTTTCCGTATTCCACTCGCGCTTGTGTGATAACTTATAATAATTTCCTCTTGTACAGAATAACCCCCCCAAAAAATACATATATATAAAAATAAAAATAAAAATAAAAATAAAAATAAAAATAAAAATAAAAATAAAAATAAAAATAAAAATAAAAATAAAAATAAATAAATAAATAAATGATTACAATAATAAAACATTAAAACAAATTAATAAATAATAACAAAATCCTCTCTGTTAATCGTTCATACCTGATGGTGTCCCATGTGGAATATTTTCACCTGGTTGCCAGGACGACCGGTTGTCGCAAATAAGTTCTCGTTAGCGCGAGACCAGCGGAACTGTCTCGCACCTTCTGTGTGAGCCTGCTGATGGTCTTCTGGGCGGCTATAAAACATCAACGTGTGATTGTAAAAACAAAAATAGAGTAAAATTTAGATCTATTGAAACGCTCCTTAGGCCTAAATGAAAAAATGGTATGTTGGCGTAACAGGCCAGAAAAAATAGGTAGGTCCGGATTTTTTTTTTTTTTTTTTTTTTTTTGATAACACTTGTGAATTCCAGTTAACTGTTTACCTGTTTCTACCCCTTCAAATCAAAACTTTTAGCGAGCGGATGTCAACACACTTTCCAGGTTTAATAGAACACTGTACCCACTCTTAAGGGTCACAGAACCAGGTCATAAAACCACAAAGACATAGCGCAGCAGCTTGTGGTTTGATTGATGCAAGAGTATTACAAACTGAAACAATGTATAACAAACTGCAGAGGATTAAGATAAGACCTAATTGGATCTCAATAGGAGTGTCAATCATTCTCCCAGGGCTAGAGTGTCTGGGGCTGACATTAAATAAAGAAAAGGATGTCAGGTTTTTTTTTCACTTTCGGCTTTGTGGTAGGAAAGTTGTTTTTTTAATCATTGACAAAACTTCAGCTGGGGGAAAAAAATTGAAAAAAAATTAAAATATCCAGGGTCGGTGGTATTTTTAGGGTCGGTCGGGTTATGCCAACACAACAAATTTTTTTTTAGGCCTTAATGACATGTAGTAAATAAATATTGACTGGATCGAGTGCTATGCTTAAAACGCTGACTACCGAAGTCATCCCTGGAGAGGTCCATTCCCCCTCCCCCTCCCCCTCCCCCCATGCGGTGTTATAAATGATTATATTGGGTGTGCTTGCAAAAAAAAACAATGATGAATATAACAAAAATAAGAATATTGCTAAAGTAACCAGCACAAACAAAACAAATGGCATGGCATCATGGCTGGTAACTTATTATAGTAAGCAATGAGTAATTGTGTCCTGCTTAGTCAACTTTTGTGAAATTGCGCACTTGCCGCTGACTAACCTTGATCTTGTGATATCCCAAATCATCCATTCCCCCTCCACAGCTGCTCCGACCCTGGTCGGGTCACACGGGCACCAATCAGCAGACTTTAACATCACATGGCCAGCATCGAGTGACATGATTGGCTGTTGGTTCACAAGATCGTAAAACCGAATGGTGCCGCGCTTCTCGGCAACCATTAACTATGATCAGACAACAACATAGAGAGCGTAAGAAAAATGTAACTTGACTTTGCCAGGGAGAGTGTAAAAAAATGGGTTTTCTGTTGACCATGTCGCTTTAGAGTTGTGTAGGTCTATCATTTTAAAGTCTGCAGTGAAACAATTCTACATTTCATCTAAGTAATTATTTATTTATCTATTCATAATCACCTTTGAGGTAACCTATCCAGCAAGCTGATTACTCGTTTTTTGTTTTTTTGGGGGGTGTTTGTTTGTTTGTTTCCATTCATACATTCATGTACTGGTTGGCAAATACATAGTAATAAAAGATGAAACATAATGCAGAAATAGAGTATGAAGTGAGGAGTCATCCTGAGAAGGGCTGTCTTTCTGTAGTAGGAGCAACCAGAACTGCTGTCAACAACCACATAACATTTAGAACCCTTTATAAAACATGATGATATACACATGCAATGATCGAAACATGAACTCAGGGCCATGCAACAGCAAACCGCTTGTATTAGTAGAGGATGATAGGTTGTCCAATTACAGATATTAGCAGCCACAAGCGGCTTGTACCAAAGTGTCCAGAGAAGTGGCATTCTTCAGCAAGATTTGACCTACTATCACTCAACCAAAAAGGTCAAATGAAAGGTCATGTCCTGAATTGACATTTTCAAATGTTTCCTGTGATAAAATTGTTATGCACACATATCCTAGTAGCTAGATCAAGGCACTTTACAACATTATTATCTTTGTTCATCAGACATACCTAAATCATTCCTCAAACGTTCTCACTACCCGGAGTGTAAACAACCTCAAGGTGCTTAAATTAGCACTGAGGGGTTAATCTTACACAATATTCTGATCTTAGCCCCCTCTTAGGTTCCCATTTATACATCTGGGTAAAGTGCTTAGCTCAAGCATGACTTAGAATCGAACCCACACTCCGATAACTCAGCCATCAGAACTGGAGTCTGATGCACTAGACTGCTCAGCCATGACACGCCACGTGCCTTTGAGTCCAATGCACTAGACCGCTCAACTACAACTCGCTACGTGCCCTTTGCAAACTAAAAATGGCCCTGCCCCTTAGAAGATTAAATCCAGGGCTGCATGAACACGACACAAACCTTCATGGGGTCCTGAGAGTTCCATTGTGCTGACATACCGGCGGCTTTCAATGCAAAACAGACCTTCTGTGTACCCTCCATGTCCCATACACGGCATGTATGGTCATCGCTTACACTGGCTAAGAGCTGCCCTTCGGTCGGCTCAAAGGCTACATCATTGATGTGATCAGAATGACCTTCAAATAACTTGGAAGAAATTTATAACTAACTTTATGCAGTGATTATGGCATTTAAACCCTAGTAGTGCCCTGTATAGATCTCTTGCATATGATGTCACAAGCTCAAACAACACCCTAACTGAGGTCAATGAAAACCTACCATTTGCTGAGAGTTGTGCGTAGTGCGTATTAGCATGCACATTTCAATTGTTTGAACTCAGTGATGACAGTCTATGCAAGGGGTCTATTAAAGGCACTTGACACGTTTGGTAATTGTCTAAGACCAGTATTCTCACTTGGTGTATCCCAACATATGCATAAAATAACAAACCTGTAAAAATTTGGGCTCAATTGGTCATCGAAGTTACAAGAAAATAATGAAAGAAAAAACACCCTTGTTGCACAAAATATGTGTGCTTTCAGATGCCTGAAAAAGGCTTCAGGCCTGAAGTCTTTTTCAGATTCAAATATTTTAGTGAGAAATTACCTCTTTCTCAAAAACTACGTTACTTCAGAAGTTCAGAGGGAGTCGTTTCTAACAATGTTTTATACTATCAACAGCTTTCCGTTGCTCTTTACCAAGTAAGTTTTTATGCTAATATATATTTTGAGTAATTACTAAATGTGTCCAGTGCCTTTAAACACATGTATTTCCATGCATTTTAAGCTGTAAATAACTTCCACTTTTTACAACAAATTTGATTCTGGATATTGTGTTTTCGGCAAAACATTTGGAAGCTAACGTTGCGGCAGCTGACAATGTTGCCCATGGTTTATCTTGAATTTCATAGAATTTCACATTTTTATACAAAAATGGAAAATTGGAAACTTAATGACTTTCTCATGCCATACAAAGTTGCCAGGCCTCTTTGAATGTTAAATCCTCATTGATTGACTGCTGCGAACAGAAAATAATGTGCCTATGAAATATTTTCTTCCACCATGTCCAGTACCCTACCTCCATGTTGTCTTGTTCTTTCATATCAGAGGAAAACAGTCGGATTTTGTAATCTGCTCCAGCAGTGCAGAATCTGGGAGGAAAATATTCAATGAACAATAAGTAAGTATTTTTGCTCATTTCCCAACCTTTGACAATTTTAACACTAGTTCTTTACAAAAACATACCATCCAAAGTTTAACAATAGTACAGAATAAGGATGAAGTTGGAACCTGATGCATCTTGGCAGGACTTCCAGTGATGTCTCTGGACTCCAGGAGATTGCAACAACCTGAGTATCATGATGAAAATCTCTCAGGTGCTTGTAGTCAAATCCTGCAACCGTTTTGTCTTCTTCCTGCAATGAAAGAAACAACATATTGAATCGTAGGGCCTATAAGCAAACTTACTTGGTTTCAAACACTTTTAATCAAGTTGTAGCAGAACGGAACCAATTACCTGCTGACATTACTTCATTTACTGATCAACTACCATTCAACTTTCAAGCAAGAACTGTATTATGAGCACATCCATGTGCACCCACAACCCTGCTCAGTTTTACTTCAACTGCAAATGCAACAAGGAGTGTTGAGCAGTACTTCAGCAGACACAGAAGAGGTCGTTTAGGCCCTGCTAGTTATTGCAGCAAGATTGTGCAATCCAAACTAAGGCCTACAATTTGTACTATACCCTAAGAATGAAGTCAGAGCATGCCAACAAATTGTCAGTGGAGAGTTGGGACAGTAGGCCTACTGAGACCTACTTCTTAGGGAATGACATATATACTGGTCAAGGACTGCTCAACATCGTTCTGTCCCAACTTTAGAATCATCCCAACTGTAGTTGGGATCTGTCCCAACTGAGTGTTATAGATTGGAATGGCCCCAAAAAAGGTATGATGGGATCTAGAGATCTTTCACTGTGCAGGGGACCAATCAGAACTAGTGTCTGTTACATAAGGTGGTCACAACACTAGGATGCTGACAGGTGGCGGGGTGCGTGATGGAGCATGGAGTAATTGATTCTTCTCAATTTTTTTCTCAAGAAATTTGAGAGGATCAAGAACATACTTCAGTCAGAGGCCAACTGACTGGTCATGGTTACCCATCACACTATTTAAGTATCATGCAATTCCAGCTAAAGTAGGGCCGTTCAAACTATAACACTCGAGTTGGGACCAGTCCTAATTATAGTTGGCACAGTTACATCTTTGGGTTACACGAGCAGTACCCCCACAAATAGTGCCAACACCCTGGACTCCCTTCGCTTCTTGGCCCTACGCCCAAGTACCTTCAGTTCAGGGGGTGAAATGATTTTTCAAATGGAAACTGTCGTTTTTATGCCAAAATTTTTCGCCAAGTTGTCAGTCCCTTACCATAGCTCAATTGTGGAGAGCACATAAAACACGAAAATGTGCGAACTTGTTTCGGTGTGATTTTATGAAAAATCTTAGAGCTGGCAATCACTTGAATTGTCAGCACCATGTTTACTAGTGCGCATGTGTGCAAGAGCGCTGATTTGATTCGCTAAAAAAGCGGCATTACCTATCTAGTCTTTTTTTGTGTGTCGCAGTGCGCTGTTTTAGTCAGCGCTGGTTGCTGCTGATTTTATGGTGGTGAAGTTGTGAGTGATGAATACCCTCTAGACTAAAGACCACTCATCACGGAGGGAGTCCGATAATCGTAACCCTTGATCCTCTCGACGTTCGTCATCAGTAAGGAACCTGACCAAGAACTACAATTATTGCAGGGGCTCTACACTAGCACCAAATATTTCACAAAAAACTGTTTATTTAATGTTACGTTAGGCCAAAAAAAAAAAAAAATACCAGTTGATCGTCCGGATTTTTCAAAAATGAGGAGGATGAGGGCCTTACTATTTACTATTTACTATTTGTTATTTTTTTTCCAAGATGGCCGCCAAGTATTCCAATTTCAACAGGCGACTAAATCTTCAGTTTGAAATCACCTCTGTTTGTTGCATTAGGACCCGGGTTAACAGGGATTATTACACTAAAAGATGAACATGAATAATAAATGACTCTTGGTACAAACAAAGACACTACTGAGTTGATGTTCAACTTCACCATTGTCGAAGTCTCCCGACGCAAAGTCTGAGAAAATATCAATAATGCATCTTTCGTCCCCCACTGACCGTGCATACCAAGGCTTAAGAATCTTGCCTTTATTTGCGCGAATTAACACGCACACACCATCTTGCAGCTCACCTCGGATAAATGTTGATATAAAAAAACGTGTTCAGATACACAAACGCCACACGAAATGCATGGGTCATCAAAGTACGTGGCATAAGACCAACTCGACACGTTTGAAAGGTCGAGTCAACCCGTTAAAACTTACACCGTAATAAACCAGTCGAGATGTCTCAATATGGTCGAGTTGCCCGTCCGTAACCCAGGAGCTTAACTTCGTTCCCATAAAGTGATCGATCTCTTAACAGTATTCGGGACGGCATGTTCCCATGCATGCAGCATGCGCGGTAGCAAGGTTGTATGCTCATCATGTTATGCATGCAAGTGCTGGAGCTTGCATGCGTGCAGTGTACGATGTACATGTACATGTGCATGTACAATGTTCGACACGACCGATGGCCATGCAAATAAAATGGTTCTGTGTTTCACGACCTAGTTTTTCGTGTTGTAAATTCTAAAACATCGGTAAGTTTATCAAAAATTTGAAGAAAAAAAACGTCGTAGTTAGTTAAAAATACACACAAATATTGTTTTATTTTGAAGAAAAATCAAAAATAGTAAATAGTAAAAAAAAGGATGCGGCCTCAAAAAAGGATGCGGGCGGGGACGATCAACTGGTATTTTTTTTTATTTGGCCTTAGAGTCACATTGAACAACAAATTTATCCTCTACACTTGTTATCCATCACTATCAGGCTTTACAAAAACTTTATCTTAAATTAGTTAAATTGAATTGTTAAACTTAACAAAATCCATCGCACCATGCATACAATGTACCTTTGAGTCTTATAAAAAAACCTTATTACAATATTAGTGTTAACTGTGTGTGACAGAGGGTTGGACATGTTGAATGGCTTCTTTATATTAACAAAGAAGTGTAGACCGCCGGCACATTAAATGCAGAGGTCGCTGGTTCAAATCCTGTTCTTAGTTGTTCTGCCCCAACTTCACAATCGCCCCAACTTCACAATCGCCCCAACTATAGTTGGGACAGGTCCCAACTTGATCCTCAATGTCTAATGAATCCTTCCATATCACTCAAAACACCATTGAGGAAATACTTTGAAGAAAAAGGACAAAAACTTACCAGATCCCCGAGCGACAGAGTCAAAAATATACACAATGCACCACACGCAGCGCTGAGACCGTTGACCCCGTTGACCTGCACACACAGTCGAAGCTCCGCGCGCCCCACTCAGATTCAAATTCTCAACCTGGGACATTTTTTACTCTTTCACTCGGGGTAAGTTTTTGTCCTTTTTCTTCAAAATATTTCCTCAATGGTGTTTTGAGTGATATGGAAGGATTCATTAGACATTGAGGATCAAGTTCGTGTTCCTAGAATTTGTGTCATGATTTTCAAAAGTGGTAAAAATGGAGCAAATCTGGTGACTAGCTGTCGAAATTGTACGTGTTGGACCAGATTGCCGTTTGCCGTTCGAGCTTGGCTCAAAATCCTCCGGCTTCGCCGTCGGGAGGAGGGTTACGTTATTGCAACTAGGCAACAGGAACATTTGCTTATGGAAAGTTATGTTTTGTTAGGCCATGGTTTGAAATAAAAAACCTTGATAAAATTTTCCATATACGCTGATCACAGTTTTCACGGTTAATATCGCTTTCGTGTAACTGTAGGCTATCCAATGTACAGCTCTATGGCACGGGTGATCCCAACTATAGTTGGGCCGCCCCAACCAACTAAGTACACTGAAGTTGGAACCATTCCCAACTATAGTTGGGATGATTGTCAAACCGGGACAGAACAGACAACAGTAGTCTAGTCTACTCCTACCTGCCTACCCTCTACTCCTAGAACTATGAGGTTCGTTTCGCTATCATGTTCATGGAGACGATAGCGAAACGAACCTCATAGGATAGTTCTAGGAGTACCTACCCTCCTCTTCCTACTATGTCTACCTAAACTATTAGTCCTACTCCTAGTCAAATTTCCTTTTGACTTTGTTTACCCCATACCCACCCCGCACTTCCAAAGATTATTAATATTATTTAACAGTTTAACAAAATAATAATTAATCCAATCAAATATTATTATTGGAATTACAAAAAGAGCTAAGAAAGTTATAACGCCAGACGGTGTACGTAAATTGTTACCTGAAATCTGCAGGCACCAACATTGATTCTTAACTGACCCCCAAATGCAATGAGTTGAGATCCAGCTTCGTAAGGGCAGAACTCCACACATGTGACAACGTCTTTACATGGGAAAGTAAACGACGTTCCCTTCGGCTTCATGTTTTCATTCATCGACATCGTGTAAAATTTGCCTCGTCGTAAATAAATATATTGAAAAACGAAAACGATTTATTGGTTTTCAATGTGAACTGCTGAACAAGCTACCATCAAAAAAAAAGAAGCTAGCTGTCAAACGGACGGCATGTTGATGACAGACATGACAGATGAAGATGGTTTCAGGTGGATCCTTCATGTCCTTGTTTCATGGAGCGCGCCATTTTGGATATAGGCCTAGACTAACTTTTGTCAATAGATGGCGCTACAACCGCAAGAGACGAAAAAAAGATGAGTTCTGATCATGAAGGTAGAAATTTGTCTACCTCCCTCGACGTTCTCACCATCTGGTTCGTCCCCCCCCCCCCCACAAATTTCGGGAAAAACAGTGCACATCAAGAAAAAATAAAGAAATAACTTACTCAGTGGTTTGACCTAAATAATCACAGCAGGCATTCATTTTATTTATTTATTTTTAATAATCGAGTTTATTCATTTCATATTGATAAGAAATTAAACAATTATTGCCACAAAGAATAAGATTACAGATAATTTACACAAGCTCAAACTTTAACAGCAAAAGCCGTCAATATTTCTCCCGATACTAGTTTATCAATTTATGTATGACCATCCATGGTATGACTTAGAAAGTATCAATTTTCAGTTGAAAAAGTGTTAATATATTATCATGGCTGATACAATTTCTGAGAAGTGCCTGATTTTTTCATGGGAGCGACACCAATGTTTGTGTTACATACATGTTTGGGTCAGCGTCTAGTTAAGACATTCATAAAATGATTCCCTTTTTCCATTTGAAGTTGTTTTGAGAGCTTCATTTTTTGCGCTGTCGATCCCTTGAAAGAACCTCTTTCATTTTGACACGAATATAGCCAAATAATAAGAAAGTTACTTTTTTTCAGGAAAAACACGTCCAAACAATGTTCTAATTCATGAAAACATTGTGTGGATGTGTGGAAGTCCACAGAACATCTCAAGAACCAGCAAAGTGTGGAATTTCCTGTTATCTGGGTGTTCCAGTGCTTTCCCCCAGGATTTTAACCTAAATTTTGGAAGTTTGGCCTAAGCACGCTGAATTGAAATGAGGTCCTTGGAATGTTTTCTACTTGGTGTTTATCTTGGTTTTTAAAGTCCTACTGTGTATGCCTATTAGTGACTTTACAGCTGTGTGATAAAGGATTATTGTAAAAGTCTTTAAAATGTTAATCTGTTATTAAAATAAATAATTACACAGCCTGATTACAGCACTCATCATAAGCACATTTTCAATATACATGGTCATTTTTTTGTGTCATAAAAAATTAGTTATATATTCTGACCATCAAAAAATATAAATGGGTTTTTTGATGTTTTTTTACATCAGTATGGTTAAATATTGTTATGAAATAAATCTATTTTTAGAGCTGATTGGCAAGCAGTCCTGCTAATTGAACACCCTTTTTTGTAAGGGTGCATTTACAGAAGTCCATCATTAAATCTTTGGTCCAAAAGTTTCAAATTTCAGGTTGGCTCAGACTCTGGCATTCGAGAAAGCTCAGTGGTTTCCCTGCCTTTCACCTCTCTAGACCCAAGTTTGAATCCCACTTCTGCCCGGAACCTTGCACAGGAATTAGGTTTTCAGTCCCTACCTGATTTGTGTAGATTTGCCCTATTTGGGGTTTTCCTCCCACATCTATAACTGACATTTCTTCATCATCTTCTCTACACAGGTTATCTTCAGGCTTAGTCAAAGTGCTATACGCTTTTGAGGGTCCCTTGTAGGCATAATGCTTCAGTTTTGAAAGGGCAAGGGCACCAAGGCGTTTTCTCTTTGGTTACAAGGGCACCTCTATGAGGAAATTGTAAATTTCTATTATAAACATTTAAGGGACGTAGGCAAATGACCATGGGGGCAACGGAGGCAATGCCTCCATTGCCCTGCCTTTGGTTTCATTACCACAGATCTATAACAATAATAATAATATATAATAATATTAATGATCTTTCAACCTTTTATAGGTTTGCCCTCCTCTGATGTATGATCATAAAGTAATGACTTCCTACTAAGCTACTCCCCAGAGTCGTGTGGAACATATCCACAAGCCACCCTGGTGGGAATTCAACCCATAACCATCAACAATCTGCAACCAAATGTCTTAATCTGCTTCCAGGTTTGAAAAATCAAGTGCAGAACTCACTGCAAATCTTAAAGGTGGGGTCATAGATTTGTTTTTGTCAATGTAAGGCTGATTTATAGGTCAAATTGTCAATAAAGATAAAATAAAAGTCACCTGTGAAAAATCCAGCTGAATAAGTGTCTACTTGTTGCGAAAACAGCAAAAAAAGTATCTGTATTTCCATCAAGAACATTGAATCCATCCACATATAGCGAGTGACAGCGGGTAGAAACCGCATCTCCGGCCGCAGCATTCACAAACAGACATCACCCCTTAGAAATCTGATAAATGATTCATGGGTGAATAGTTTCTCAGATTCAAATGTTTTGGGGTGAAACAATTATCAAAACAATACTATTTCTCAAAATAGTTTCTCAGATTCAAATGTTTTTTGGTGGAAAATTATCCGATCCATATTACTTCTCAAATAGTTTCTAAATACTAACAATAGCTGCAGTGCTTCTCATCAAGTAAGTTTTTTGGTTATTAAGTTTTGGAGAATTTACCAATCTATGACCATACTTTTAACTCTGTCTCAGCAAGGACTCGAGCCTCTTGACTTGCAGGGTGATCTCCCTCTTCTTTCCTCCTAGTAGATTCAACTCAGTCCTCTTCACGAACCCTCCTATACAGAGCATCGTTATCCCCAACACCACCACAGCCACGAACACCCCCAGGGCACCCAGACTGCTCCAGCTGGTCATCCAATGGAACAAACCTCCAATCCAGATCAAGATAAGGAAGAGGAAAATGATGAGGGATTTCATGAGGTAGGAGATGCTTTGCTCCTTGACGTCTTGGATGAAGCTCTGGATGAACGGGAGTATTTGTAGGAGGATGGCAAGACGCTCTTCAGCACTGTCCAAGGATTTTCTTGGAGCACGTTCATCTCAGAACAAAAAAAATATATATTTAATTAAACCACTACGAAAACAAATGTTAAAGCTCCTTAAAATTGTTCTTTTACATTACAGTTCAATAAACAGAGAATTGAATTATCTATAAGCGATCCTTTTTTTTGCAAATTACAATTCAAAATGCTTCCCCTATTCCAATTTTATTTAAAACAACAGAGAACCTCAAATGGAATTAATCACACTGGACATCGATGCTGTTATACAGGGAGTTTTATTTTCATTTAAACACAAAAGTATGTTGCTCTTTAAAACAGAAAACTGTATATAATTAGTTTGTTATGAATATATGCCTGACTTCTAAGGACCAGACTCCATTAAAGACAAAGAACATTATTAGCAATTATTAAGTAAAACAAAACAAAATTAGTTTCATTCTGAAAGCTCATTGATTATACGATTCAAACAAGTATGAAATATTTCTATCTGAAGATTCCCCAAACAATTGTTGCTTATTTCAACAACCACAATCGGAAACGAGATAAGAACTTGCACACAATTCTCGACAAAACCCAAAGCACTTGTTTGCTTGTTTTTCAGTACAACATGACCACTGGATTTATGAAATTTTCACAGGTTGGTTTCATGGTGCATTTATTGAAAACTGGATCTGAATTCTTTTCCTCTTCCAAAAACAACGACATGCTTTAACTTTTAATAACTGAATCCAGGTCATTAACAGTGAAAAGACTGACCTTTGACCTTGTGCATCTCAAAGAGTACCTCCACCCCCTTGTGGTCCGAGTAGTGCATGTCAGTGCCTGGGATCTTCTCCATGGCCAGGCTACGATCTTGACACGTCACACTGCAGCCCGAGTTGCTACCATACAAGATGAAATCAATGCGCATACCGGAGTAATCGATGTAGTACTTGGTTTGTATGTGAGTGTAGCAATTGTCTGCGGTCTCCACGGTACAGCAAGGCTGGTCCTGAAATTGAAACGTAAATGGAAATTGGGATTTCTGCTTTTCCACCGTTACTTGTATTTTACAACACAGATATCAGGAATCTCGGAAGGGGGATTTCTGAATGATTCTTATGAGCAAGTGACTAGATATTAAACCCTAAAGAGAGCATGCAAGCAGATTGCATTGAAAGCCCACCGTGGCTGCAAGCTGTGTTGTAGGTCTTGAGACTGGTCTCAGAATCCAGACCGGTCTCGAGACACACTTTGTTGAGGTCTGGGCTGTTTCCAGGTCTTGACTTTGAAGACTCGGTCTCGGAGCGAAGGTCTCGGGGTCTCGTGTTGAGACCTTTTGATCTAGTCCTTAACTTCATAATCGTCAAAAAACATTTTAAAATAAGAAAACTAAACTTTTAAGTTTTTGCCCTGCGGTGTGTTTGAGGGCAGAGTAGCGCTGTAGCACTTTTTTCCCATACCACATAGTGACTATTTGACAACCATAAAAAAACTGAATGAAGCCATCATACAGGGAAAAGCAGTGGTTCAGCATTAAAAATTCATTGAAAATAATGAAAGTTGGCTCTGCAATTGTTTTATCTCTGTCTCGGTCTTGGTCTGGTCTTGCTTTTTGTAATGGTCTCCGATATGGAGGTCTCTGTCTCGGGGGGGGGGGGGGGAGGGGGGGGGTGTTGGTCTCAGACTTTGTGGTCTCAACTAGAACACTGGCTGCAAGGGACCACACAATGTGGCCTTGTTATGTTCAACCATAAGAGTCATACATGTAGCATAGGTCAAGTCCTGACTTTAACTTAAAAGAATGATGTTCAAATTTTGACTCTGATTCTGTTAAGTATCTTTCAATTCTGTTAAGGTATGACCAATAAGACAAATGAGAGAACGCTTGTCTCAATGCTTGACCAAATAAAAACAGTGTAAAGTCTTTTTCATGTAGACTCTGGTCTTGTAAAATAAATGTGTGTCTAGTAAAAGGATTGAGCTACAAGTCCGGTGGTCTTGTTGATTTTCCCCAAAGTTCGAGCCCAGCTTTCTTTATCCCTGAAAAGGCAGGTATACATCAGTTCATCACCTGTTCCATATATGGTGCCAAGACATGGACCACCACCAAATTCTTTAGGGAAAAAATTAAGGGTGACAGAGAGAGCAGATCTATGGAATGAATACTGCTAGGAGTAACAGAGAAGGACAGGGCGACAAAGAAATCAAGAGTGCAAGATATTATTAAGACCATTTATTCAAAGAAGTGGAGATAGGCAGTTCACCTAGCAAGGAGGTATGACGACAGGTGGACATGCAAAACAACCAATTGGACTCCAAGAAACCAAACCAGAAAAAGAGGGAGACAAAATCGAAGGCGGAGAGATGAACTGAGAACATACAGGGACATTACTTGGCAAAAATACAGCTCAAGATAGAAGGCCATTCAACTATTGCATGTTGATGGTTGCCCTTGAGAACCCCCTTGGATACCGGTCATGAACCGCCGTGCTACACTCGCCCTTAATGGACTTCGACAAATTTGGACTTAGAGCCCTTCACTAAAATTGGTCTAGCTACAACCAAGCCACTGATGTATTTCATCCCTTTAACATACCTTAGTGTCCTGATTGGTGCATTTCTTCCATGCGTCGTTAAGGCCCGCATTGACCTTGACAACCTCAAATCCCAACGAGAAGTCCTCCGTGTTGAAATCACCGGTCACGATATTCACATCGCTGCTGGCCCCCGTTAATCTCACAAACTCACTCACTTCATAGTTTTGAAGAAGGCGATGCGTAAATAAGTGGTCTGCAGAGGTGATGCCGGACGGTGCATAGAGGGCAGTGTTCTACAGGCATAGAATGAGGTCAGAATAAGGACGGCAGAATTGAAACTATTTGAAATCTTTCTCGTAAAAAAACCGAAGGGATCCTCAAAAGCCGCCAGTCCTGTAGGCCTAAAGAGGAGACGACGAAGAATTATTCAGTTTTAAGATGTGGGAGGAAAACCACTGTAATCAGGTAGGGACTGAAAACCCAATCCACATGCGAGGGTCTGTCTGAAAGGGGATTTGAACTGGGTTCCACAGAGGTGAAAGGCAGGGCAGATACCACTAAAGCAAATCTGATCCCCAAATAATAACATTGACAAATTAACCACTGGAAGAGTAAAATTTAATGATGGTAATTAGGCCTAACCCTTTCTTTATCCATCGCAGTGAACTTAGGCCATGTCTGAATCAAGCGACTTCAGCTACGGCTCTGGCTACTGGCTGCAGGGATAACATTGAAGAATAGGACTTTTCAGCAATCCGGCAATAGCTGTTGCCTAACCCATTAATTAGGACTTTTCAGCAATCCGGCAATAGCTGTTGCCTAACCCATTAATTAGGACTTTTCAGCAATCCAGCAATAGCTGTTGCCTAACCCATTAATTAGGACTTTTCAGCAATCCGGCAATAGCCGTTGCCTAACCCATTAATTAGGACTTTTCAGCAATCCGGCAGTAGCTGTTGCCTAACCCATTAATTAGGACTTTTCAGCAATCCGGCAATAGCTGTTGCCTAACCCATTAATTAGGACACAGCCTTACTCTTCGATGTGAATTTTGACGGTGCATACACACACTGGTAGGCAGATTTCAATAGAGGGCAGGTTAGATGTAAACAAAGGGCACATGATCAAAAACATAAACTCACATGTAATGTGTAGACATTCACAGTCATATCCTCCACTTCCAGTTCACAAAACCCAACCCCTTTGCCAGCAAACCAGTCTCCCTCAAAGACCCGGTAGGCGTAACTGTTCAGGGAAAAACGATGCAAGAACGTATTCACGATGGGCCACTTGGACAGAATGCACAGGCCACTTCCAATGCATCCGCTGTAAGAAGGACAGACACAATCAAATCCAGTTTGTAAGTGTGACGTAATTCAATTGCAAGTCACATTCAATTCATACAAAAATATACATAATTTAAGAAAGGCTTAAAAAACTTAAAAGATTAAAACAGTATAATATATTTAACTGATGTGGTAGGAAATATCAGTAGTGCGAGGTAAGGTCTACCCAAGACTCCTACTTTAGTTCTACACCTGGTAGGATTTAAACCAGGATCCATGGAGGCAGCCCCGATACCATGAGTAGCGCGCCATATCAATACCTCACATCACTAACCCCTGGAAGAGATATGATGGAAAACAATGTGATTGGTTACTGAAAAGTTATTGCTCTGTGTGCAAGCTTTTTAAAAACTTTAGAATGCTTGAAGGGTGCTTGATTTTATGGTGCTTAGAATGCGCATGTCAAAATGTAAGTATTTTAACGCAATCCACTTCAAATGAATCATGTTTTTGCACGGTCACCCTAAACTACATGTTATAGTTATGGATCAACTGCAGGACTAATTAAAATATCCAATATATTTGGATATTTCAAAACCCGCCAAAGGGTTATGATTGAGCAAGGCATTCTGGAAAAAAATGGTGCAGAGAGTCATACACCACTGAGAACAAGGTTGCTATGGAGGTGAAAACAAGGGAAAAATGTCAACCTATCGAGCCTAATCATCACAATGGGTTTTAAACCAAATTGTTCATTTATTGATGCCTGAATTGTATTGCTGCATTCAAATTTAAGACCCATTAAAGCATTTTATATCATTTCATTCTAAGAAATGAACAGGACAACCAAACGTTCCAAAAAGTACAAACCCTAGCATATGAAGTCACCAACCCAAACAGCGTCTCACTGAGGTCAAAGGAATACCATTGGCCGAGAGTTCTGCACGTGGCGTCGCGTGCACGTTTCTATCCTTTGACCTCAGCGATGGTGGCCCTAGGGGTCTATTTTAAACTGCATAAGATCAACAGCGTCTACATGCCAGGCTGGCACTGGCAAACATGACAGCTGAAAAAATGCCTCCATGAGAGAAATAATATATTTACCTGTGGAAATAATGATGATATGGCAGGACATTCTTCGCCTTGTCACAGATTGATTTGTAATCTTTCTCCACCCAGATCTGATAAAATTGTATGGCATACAAAAACCGACACTTAAGTTTCACAAATTGTACCAAGATTTACTAAATTTATTATCACCTTATGTTATTTTTTCATACAGTCACCTGGTTATAATTTTTGTATTTACCGTTTCAAACCCGAGCTTTTGTTCTTGTGGAAAATGTTTGTTGTTGGAAACAGGAAAATAAAGCTGTGTACAGGTCCACAGAGAATCAGGACTGATACTTCATTCGAAAGTTGTAGTCGAGTCACCTGTGTTGCGAGTCCGAGTCTCAAGTCACTTGGGTCGAGTCCGAGTCCGAGTCACACGTCACTTGGTTCGAGTCCAAGTCCAAGTTACGTGTCACTTGTTTAAAGGGATCGTATACGTTTGGTAATCAGAACCCACTGTTAGTTTGAATCCTATATAGTTGTAGATATACCTTACAACTATATATGAAAATTTGATTTCAAAAAGTGGTACCGTTTTTGAGATATTGCCGAAAATCTGGAGCGGTTATGTCCATGCAGGAAGAATAATCTGCAATTGGAATACGCAATCTGAGAAACGTTAGTAGCGCTTCTCAGATTTTGGGGGATAAAAATTTATAATCGCAGTACTTCGAAGTGAAAAGTTTCTAAAAATGCATTATACTATCCAAAACTGCTGTACTTCTTACCAAGTAAGTTTAAAATGCCCTTAATTTTCAGAGTCATTACCAAACGTATACAGACCCTTTAAATCACTAAATAATTAGATTACTTAAACCACTTCACTTATTAGATGACTGGATCACTGTGAAGATTTCTTTAGAGGTTGAAAGTAACAGTAAACTCACTGCAAAAAGGACAATCAATTATCATGGATAAACTATATACCGATTTATTTATTTCAGAAAGGTAGGTAGCTGACAAGTTTGATGGTTTAGACAAACAAATAAAAAATGTCATATCAATTAAAAACATTAACATTAAAAAGACCTAGTGATATAGCCGCAGCTGGCTAAAGCTGTCAATTTGGATTCCGGGGACGAATTCCCATTTCCCTGGTATTATACATCAAGCATGTCAAGCAGTGGCATGTTGTTAATGCTGACAGAATACCAGCGTTAATAATGCTTTTAAAACAGAAATATGTCCCAGTGTTATTATGTGTATTGAACATACATGTGCTGTACATGGCCATATCTACATAATCATCACGAAAACTATTATTTACAACACCATACGACAGTGTACTTATTTCGTGTGCTAGACGTTAATATTCCTCTGTGTGCAAGACAATCGGATCTTCGGAATTGCTTTTAATAAAAAAAATTTAAATGTGTTGTCGGTGAAAATACGTAACTCGCGAGTCACAAATCCTCTGGGTCAAGTCCGAGTCATGATAGTCGAGTCCGAGTCTTTTGCCGACGTGACTCGAGTCAAGTCCGAGTCACCGAAATTGTGACTCGAGACGAACTTGAGTCCGAGTCCTGGACTCGAGTCCTACAACTCTGCATCATTCTCATTAGAGCATGTTAATCCCAAGGGCACCTGTATGAGAACGATTTAAATTTCAACTTGAGCCATTTATGGGGCACCAAGGCAATGACCATCGAGTTGTTTCCATGAATTATCAGGCTTGGAGAGTGTTCCGTGTTTGAAAAGACACTTCAAAAAATTTGATGACATGACTGATCAGCAAAAGTAGATGGATCCTCAACGTTCATTATGTGAACTATAGTATTCTAATGACTTTTTGATTCTGACAACTAACGGCCCCCTCCCCCCCACCACGGCAAACTGAGTGTACCTCTTGTAGAGTAACAACATCATAGCGCCCTCTAGCGAGCTCTTCTCCGATGTATCGTATCCGTTCCTCTCGATGTTTACTGATGTACTTGAGTCCCCTGTGTGTAATCGGATCAAAAGGACATCACTTGGTCAGATTGATTATTTAACATTATTTAAAAAGACTCAAAAGTCTAGGCCTATACTTCTAATTCCCCATAAATTGTTGTCAAGTTCAAGCCATTGCAGGCCTGATGCTTCGTTCTTGAAAGTGCAACTTGGGCAACAAGGCATTTTCTCCACTGTAAAGGGCACCTATGAACACATTGTAAATTGGAATGTTTAAGGGACACCAAGGCAATGACCAGGGGCAACTGAGGCAATTGCCTCCATTGCCTACATGAAGCATCAGGCCTGCAAATAGCCCTGGGAAGATGCCGTCTTTGTTGGACACTTCAACAAATCAACCTCAGCTCGGAGAAGAACAAATCAATTAATTACTATAATAAAAAAGTTCAGAGCACACAATGAGCACAACAAAAGCAACAATAAACAGCACTTATTATAATATTAATAATATGGGGCAAAGTATCTGACATATAATGCCATTCAAGGGTGCAGGTCTTTGCAAGAAGGAAGTCTAGAATTCAAAATGCAAAGTTGAACGGGCAAGTCTTTAGCTGTTGTATAAAGGATGAAGGATTCTGTATGTTGAGGTTAAGCGGTACTGAATGTGCAATTAAAGAATGATGATAGGCTATGTATCTTTCTCCATAGCTTGCTGACAATCGTTTCATTTAGCAAAATTACTCAGGATGGTTGTTACGTTTTGGTCTCTGAGACCCCAAACTAGTGAGGGTAATAATTGGGTAACTGGTCACTTTGGCACCTATCAATCTCGGCACCAGCACACTAGGCACCTTGCAAACTGGATGCGAACCTCTTACACCTGACATTCCCTGTTTAGTGTATGTTAATTGTAAATCGAAACATCTTAGCTATAATGTAATACATTACCAAGGCGTTTAAAGAAAAACAGGTGCCGAGATTGCTTGTTGCCGAGCTCTTTAGTAGTAGTAACAATGGGGGTTCTGGACCACCTTGCTTGGGGTATATACAAATAGAGCACATGGGGTTTGCTCCCAGCTTTTTTGATAGGGCTCGCCCCGCTCTCTTGGTGGGCTGCTGGTTCTAGACCACTTTTGGGTTGGGGTATATATACAAATAGAGCACATGGGGTTCTACTAAATTTTCGTATACGAAAATTAGGTTTTAATAGGGCTCGCCCCGCTCTCTTGGCGGGCTCGACCCACAGCCAGCAACTCCCAACCTTAACGCCTCATTTGTATATACAATTAGACATATACACTGCACCTGTATACACGATGGAGTGTGATAAGTGCCACAAATTTTTTAAGAGGTACTACAACCTGAAGAGACACCTGGAGAACCGTAAGACACCTTGCTTACAAGAACCGCGGCAATACATATGTATGGATTGTGGTGGGGAGCTGAGCTGTAGCTCCTCCTTGTGGAGGCACAAGAAGATTTGCCCGGCACACCGCAGAACAAAAATTGTGATATAACAAACTTTTGCAGGCAAAGTTTTCGTCTACGAAAGTTGAACACGAGCTAAGAGCTGTGACAACACCAACGAAAACTGTTGTTTAGCTTTTTTTTCTTGAGATATGTTCCTATGTCTTATTTTATCTCGGCCACAGTCTCGGCATAGCTGTATTTCACTCTGAACCCCAATACCACAGGATTTACAGGGTATTGAAATATTTCTGCCTTTACGGATCTTTACTAAGTGGTACTTACAATATTTACCGCAGCAGCTCCTATTACAAAGATCAACTTCACCAACTTTAACCCAAGCACAAACATTGTGTCCTTTCATTTCGCAGATTGAATATCTCAGGTATACATTTATGTCTAAATGGTTTTTATCATTAGGGAATCCCCAATTTATTGCGCAATGTGCATGGGAAATTCCTAAGTTTTGTAAAATGAACACTTCAATTAGAGATATGTGTGTTGTAGGTTATGCTATCACCAGCAAACCTCATGCCCTCTACTGTTGGGTTTTGTGTGTTAATGACTCTCTATTAGAGAAATACGTCGTAGCTTATACTATAAATGACGAGTACTTCAAAAACGTTTAGAACGGTACAAGACTACCAAAATGAGATTCTAGAGCAGTTTGAATATAAAGAGACGGATGAGCTAGTCTTTAGGCAGACCCCACGGGTGATCGGGAAATATCTGCGGGGTTGGCAGATGGTTGTGCCCAAAGGGCATCTCCTTAGCGCAGACCCCAGAGCCTTTCTGGACGACGTGCGCTCTCAGATTTACCAAAAACTTGAGGAAGAGCTTAAAGCTTTTAACGGTATTAAGTTTCAGCTGGCTCTCAAGCTTCAACTTCGAAAAGACAACCCTGATGGGAGTGAGGAATACACTGATCCCGTGCTCCGCCACAAACAAGAGTCTGTTTTGCAGGCTAACGATATTAATGATGCACTAGACAGGGCCTTTCCCGCATCCAGGAGACGCTTGAAAAATTTACTCAAAGAGGCTCGGGGTGGACGGTTGACCACGTAGAGATGCTGTGGCTTGACATTGCTCGGTACCAGCCCTTGAGAGGCGGCTCATACATTCCACTACCCGCAGCGGTGAAAAGCAAGAAGGCGGTCATCAACGTGAAGAACAATGATGATCACTGCCTGAGATGGTCCTTACGGTCTGCTCTCTTCCCGCCAGAGCCCACACGGATAGGCCTTCCCAATATCCCACTGATGATGGCCTAGACTTCACGGGGATCGAGGCTCCTACTCCCTACTCTCAGATCCTGAAGGTTGAAAAACAAAACAACCTAGCTATCAACATATTTGGCTGGGATAAGGGTGTTATCGTTCACGGGCTAAGCAAAAGCCCATGGACATGCCCAGGATTAACCTCTTGCTGATCGAGAAGGCAGGCAAGTTTCACTACACCTGGGTCAAAAACCTAAACCGTCTTCTCTACCAAGAAAACAAGCACCGGGAGCGTACGCACTTTTGTGAGAGATGTCTCCATGGGTACTCGAGAGAAGACCTCCTAGAAGCTCACAAGCCTGAATGTTGTGGGATCGGTCAGACGGCGGTGAGGGTAGAGATGCCAGAAGAGGGAAAAAATAAGCTGACCTTTCAAAACCACCACAAGCAGTTTCCGCCCCTTTCATCATCTACGCCGACTTTGAGGCTCTAACTACAAAGGTAGAGGGGCCCGAGCTGGACCCCACGAAGAGCAACACTCGGAAGACGCAGCACCACGAGACTTGTGGCTATTGCTATGTAGTCGTTCGCTGCGATGGACGGACAAAAACACCTGTAGAATACCGTGGACACGACGCGGCGGAGCACTTCTTAAAAGCGATCCAGTATGAGGAGCGAAAGATCAAGGAGGTGCTAGCCAACCCTAAAGCAATGAAGATGACCGCTAATGACCGGCGAGCCTTTAAGGCAGCCACCACCTGCCACGTGTGTGAGAAGCCACTTGAGGGAGATACTGTCCGCGACCACTGTCATATCACTGGAAAATTCAGAGGTGCTGCACACAACGCTTGCAACTTGAAGCTGCGCCTGAGCCCTAAAACCACAACCATACCTGTGGTCTTCCACAATTTGCGGGGCTACGATTCTCACCTCCTGATGCAGGCCATTTCCAAGGTAGAGGGTAAGATTTCTTGCATCCCGAACAACACCGAGAAATACATTAGCTTCTCCTCGGTCAGCTCCGATTTATCGACAGCGTCCAGTTCTTGCCGTCCTCTCTTGACGAGTTAGTAGCAGCCAACCTGCCCGAGGCTTTCCAAATAACGGGCCAGTACGAGCCATGTAAAGAAAGGCGCAATCTTTTGTTGCGCAAGGGCGTCTACCCGTACGAGTACATGGACTCTTGGGAAAGGTTTGCAGAGCCAGGTCTCCCTCCGAAGGAAGCCTTCTACAGCAAGCTGAAAGACGAGTACATTAGCGAGGCCGACTACGTTCATGCACAAAAGGTGTGGGAGACCTTTAGATGCCACACCATGGGAGACTACCACGACCTCTACAACCGCACAGATGTGCTCCTTTTGGCAGATGTCTTCGAGACTTTCCGGAAGACCTGCATGCGGCAGTACGGCTTGGACCCCGCACATTACTACACCAGTCCTGGCCTCTCTTGGGACGCGTTGCTCAAAAAGACGGGTGTAGAACTCAAACTGCTCACAGACTATGACCAGCACCTTTTCATCGAGAAGGGGATGCGAGGTGGTATCTCCATGGTATCTAAGCGCTTTGCGAGAGCTAACAACCCTTTGGTTAAGGGCTTTAACCCCTCCGAGCCGAACAGGTACATTTCTTACCTGGATGCTAACAACCTATATGGGTGGGCAATGAGCCAGTCGCTGCCTACAGGCGGCTTTGAGTGGGTGGAGGAGCTGTTGTCTACAAAAGTTTTAACGGAGCATCCGGCAGACAGCCCAGAGGGCTACATCTTGGAGGTAGACTTAGAGTACCCTGTAGAGCTCCACGACGCACACAACGCCTATCCGTTAGCGCCAGAGCGCATGGTCGTTCAGAGAGAGTGGATGTCCGAGTATCAGCACAACCTAATCTTTTGCAAGCAAAAGATTATTTCTACAGAAAAGTTTTCAGGCAAAGATTAGTTTCAACAGAGGTTGAAAAGCTGGTACCCAATCTCCGTGATAAAGAACGATATGTGCTACACTATCGCAACCTACAGCTGTACCTCTCTCTCGGCATGCGCTTGAAGAAGATCCACCGGGCTCTTCGCTTTGAGCAGAGCCCTTGGATGGAACCCTACATCCGGATGAACACGGAGTACCGGAAGGAGGCAACCAGCGTCTTCGAAAAGAACCTCTACAAACTCATGAACAATAGTGTATTTGGGAAAACGATGGAGAACCTACGCAAGCGGGTCGACGTTAAGCTGGTGCGCAGTGATGAAGAAGATAAGCTAAGGAGACTTATTGCCAGCCCGGCCTTTGCTCGGGCAAACATCTTTGATGACAACCTCGCGGCGATCCAGGTTCATAAGAGCCGCCTGGTACTCAACCGGCCCGCCTACGTGGGTATGAGCATACTCGACCTTTGAAGCACCTTATGTACGACTTCTACTATAATCAGATAAAGGCTCGGTATGGTGATCGGTGTCAGCTCCTTTACACAGACACAGACTCTCTCCTCCTTGATATCCAAACCGAGGATGTGTACAAAGACATAGCCGAAGACCAGAACCTCTACGACACATCTGACTACCCCAAAGAGCACTACCTCCACAACACGGTAAACAAGAAGGTATTGGGAAAGATGAAGGACGAGTGCGCCGGGCGCCCCATCGCCGAGTATGTGGGGCTGCGGCCTAAGATGTACTCTATCTTCGAGGCTGGTGGGAATAACATCAAAAAAGCCAAAGGTGTGAAAAAGTCTGTTGTGAAGAAACAAATTCGACATGAGCAGTATAAAGAGGCTCTATCACAAAAAGACCTTCCGCCACGGGATGGATGTGCTGCGTTCTGAGAGACATAGAATTTACGGTCAGCGTCTGAACAAGGTATCACTCTCCCCTTGGACACAAAGAGGTGGATAGCTGAAGACGGTGTCACCACACTAGCCTATGGGCACAAAGATATTATGCCTGCATAAAAACTAATCTTTTGCCTGCAAAGATTATCTTTTGCTTGCAAACTTTTCTGTAGAAAAGTTTGATTAGTTTAGTTTATCAACGAGATTGTCGCCTAAACTTTCGTAGACGAAAGTTTAAGCAAAAGTTTAACAGGTGGCACCTGGGTGTTGGGAGGCACCACAAGTAGCTCTTCTCGTACAAACCCACGAGCTGGTACCCCACGATCTTTCATAAGATAATAAAGAACAGGCTCTCCGGGTTTAGTGACTGAACGCCCAAGCCGGTGCACCCGGAGGGACCATACTGGGTCAGTTGCGCGACGACGCCCACCTTCTAGCTCACCTGGCTGGTAGAGGTACCGAACGCCCACGCCCGAGGAGCTTTTGCTCGTTGAGACCAACAGGGCGGTCTGCAATGGTAGAGGGCTTTTGTTTTACCGATTTTGCCTTGATGGCTTCTGAGGGCTTTTTCCGTCAATCTGGTAACCTCTGTGTTCAGAGCTAAGACAACGGCGGGAAGTCGTGCTACCCACTCAGTTGACCTCTCATCATCTGGGAGACGCAGCTCTACCGCATACTGATGCCCAAAGAGCTTTTCTGCTAGAGTTCGGTTGAATCTTTCCACGATGCCCTGCGCTCGATGCAAATCTTTTTCACCCGGTCGGACTTTGACACCATGTTTCTCCAGAGTTTGGGATACGGAGCCCATAAACTCACGCCCAGGGTCAACCTGCAGCACCTTCGGCCACTTTAAAGGTCCCCGCTTGTAAATGCGGGACAAAGCAGTAGCCACCTCGGTGGATTCCTTTGAAGTCAGTGGTTCAGCTTCTTTGTAGCGGCTGGCAACATCAACCACAGTCAGGGCGTATTTGTAAATCTTTCGGCCCCTGGGCAGGCGATCGTGTGGAAGAAACAATAGGTCAGCTTGGTGGACTTCATTAGGCACTGAAATATCAAATTTTGGGCGAGGCACATGGCGAGGGGATGGGAGATATATCTGCCATATAGCTTGTCTCTTGAGCCAATCTTTACTCACATCTTGAGTGACTTTTGCAGCCTCGGCTAGTTTTTGTATGGCCGCAAGTCCCTTCCAGTATCCTTGGGGGCTGTAGTACAATGCAGACAGTTTAGTATCCATATAAGTTTACGCCTGCAAAAGTCTAACTAAACTTTTCTGTAGAAAAGTTTTTTGCAATCAAAAGATTATCTGTAGAAAAAAAAAATCTTTTGCCTGCAAAGATTAGTTTATGATTGCAAAAAATAACTAAACTAAACCTAATCAAACTTTTCTGTGCAAGCAAAAGATAATCTTTTGCAGGCAAAAGATTAGTTTACTTAACAATCCAAACTTTCGTCTACGAAAGTTTATAGGCTGCGAAGGAAGTAACTCCAAGCCCCATGATAACGAAAGCAATTTCGCGATCACGTTGCTCTGGGGACGGCAAGTAGAAATCTGAGAGTTTGGGTTTTGGTTCTTCTAGCGTGGGGGCCATTGAATCACTGCCAAACTTTTCTGTAGAAAAGTTTATAAGATTGTACTGGCGAATAGCTTCATCAACATTGCGGAAAGTGTGCACGGCATGTCCTTGGCGGCGAAGCTCTTCATTAATCCAGTCTAGGCGTTCGGCCCTCTTGCGTGACCATTCAGACTGCGCAGCTTGAAGTTGTTCTACAGCCTTGTCATGTCGTTTCGCTCTTCATCGGCACCTGGATCACGCATCATCGAGAACAGAAAATTTGACCCAGAGAACGCAAGTGCGTTCACGACCGCTCCGCCAACAAGCATTACAATAGAAGCCATCAAACTTAAACTTTTGTAGACAAAAGTTTTTGTAGACAAAAGATTAGTTTAACTTATATTTGTATAATCTTTTGTATTCAAAAGAGAAAACTTATACATCTTTACTTTAATATGTCTGAATGGAGTATCCCAAGCTAGACAAGCATGTCTTTAGTGGCCATAGCTAGGTCAACATCAAGTATGACCATGCCAACATCATACGGCGCAAAGTCTAACTTTGGCGTAACACCTTTTATGATTTTTTTACCAAGAGTAGCGTATCCCACGGCAAGTCCACTTACTACGGCGGAGTGGTACACCAAATTAGCAAGCTGTTTACCATCAGTACTGGGGGTAGTCATTTTTGTTATGCAAGAAGGAGATTATTATTGCATATAATGAGGATTAGTTTGTTTGTCTAATATGTTTGTCTTTGATTTTGAGATACATTTGGTAATTGTTTTGCAGGCGTATACGAAAACTTAGCATATACCACAGCTCCAACAGCTATAACAGCCCCTGCAAGGAGCAAACAATCTTTTGCCTGCAAAGATTATCTTTGCAGGCAAAAGATTAGTTTCTGATTGCGATGAGATTTCACTTTTATGTTTGCGGTCTTTTGTAGATGAAGGATTAAGATTATCTTCAGACTTGAGACTCTGTTTGGCCTTTCGCAGCTGCTCTTTCAGCGCTTCTTGTTTTGCTTTTCTAGCTGCTGCACCTTTGCGGCCAGCCTCAACTTTTTGTGGATCTTTATTAGTCACTCTCTTGACTTTTAACTGCGTCGATGTCGTCTCTAGGTCTTGCGCTGCTGTTATCTCCAGAGCTTGTGCTGCTTCTGTCGATGTCGTTTCTGATGGCTTTGCCATCTCTTCTGTCATCTAAACTTTCGTGTACGAAAGTTTTACTTATACTCGTATAAGTTTTGTCTTTAAATTGACAGTGCTTAGCAGTTGTCATCGCTGCTGTAAGCGGGGCTAAGTACATACCATAGCGATAATACAGCTCGCAGCAGGCTGTCGTCAGCGCATGTCCGACAAAGGGGTCCTCCTCGAGGTCTATGACGAGCTGAGGCTTATTTTCGGGTGGAATTGGTAGAAATGTGCTAGCCGCTAGTGCATACATCTGCAGCGCAGACGCCCGAGAGTTTTTGTCATTGAGGCCCCTAGTCGTGCCTCATAGCGGCTATAGTGCTTAGAAATCTCGTCATCACTCATCACATCAAGTTGTGCAAGGGTTAGTCGGGTTCCTATGTATTTTTGGGCTGTGCCGCCAGCCACAATTGCCGCCAGCCGGGTCCGTTTTGTTCTTGCAAACGATCCAAACTTTTGTAATCTTTTGCTGGCAAATCTTTTGTAGACGAGGTGCAGCTCAAACTTTTGTCTACAAAAGTTTTGTTTAGCGTCGAGACGGTGGTATCGGTGCTTTCATCGGGAACCTCTTGCAACAATTGGTTGATCAAATCATCACAATCCATAATCTTCTGTGAGCAAAAGATTACTTTTGAGATCAAACTTATACTCTGTATAAGTTTATGCGCATGAGTCTAACATACTTGACAAACATCACAAGAACTACTGCCAGATGTATAGTTTGTATGGCTAGCTGTGTTTGCTCCCACATAGAACTTTAGTTTAGCAAGCTATTAAGCTAATCTTTTGTCTACAAAAGATTATGTTAACAACTGATAAGCAACCGGCTGAGCAGTCTTTAGTATAAGCTTAGCGTGTTTAGCTTTAGATAGCTGCTGTCTAAGCGCATCTCGCTCCTCTCTCGTCGGGACAACGTCGTTTTCTCGCAGGCAATCTTCAAAAGAGTCCCTGTCCTTGCAGTGGAAGAGCCCTACCCACTTAGTCTGCTCGCGGAGATCTTTAAGAACCGAGTTATACTTTTGCGTCAAAACCCACACAGATTGAGAGGCGTGGCGCCCGAGAACGCAAGCTCAGACAGCATGTCTTTCTTTTTGGTCAGAGCTTTACTAGCTGAGCAGTCGTCGATGATGTACAATGTCGGCTCGCCAGCAAAAATCGAGTAAAAAGCTCGCAACCACTTTTGAAGCTGATCGCCAGGGTCGACGATATAGACCTCTGGGTCTGTCCACACCCAGGATCGCTCGTGGTACGTTTTGTTCCAACGAATTGTGGGGCAGAGTATAACGATGTGCGAAAATTCGCCGCAGTAGTGATCTTCGAGAAGGTTTAAGATAAAGACTGTTTTCCCACAGCCAGTCTGGCCACAGATGATGGCCGAGTGGGGTACAAACTTATCCTCGGATAAGGTTTTACTTATACTTTGAACTTTCGTTGTGAAAACAATCTTTTGCCTGCAAAAGATAAGTTTGGTTTAGTAGAGCGCACTGATATATCGACCATTTTCGATGTTGAGCTGAGCATCCATGATAACATACAAATACATGTTCAATGTGCCCGCCGTTTCTGCCTTTTTGGTGATCTGGACTGTGACCCTCACTTGCATTTTCTATGCGCCTGCCGCTGCCGTGCAGTGAGTCATCATCGTTGCTTCTCAAGTCCAGCCATAGGCCGTACTTTGTTGTCAAATACTCTCCTACCGTTACATCAGCTAATGCTAAGTCTTTGGTGACCATTGCAGACGTGGGGTGGCGCTTGGTTGAAGGGCTGCTAGCGAAGTACTTTCGAACTTCATCCCACTGTTGGTACCCGCGCATACCCTGGGCATACAACTGGTTTGGCTTTCCCTCGACTATGACCTCAACTTTTTCGATCTTGGGGTTATAGAACGATTCTGTATTTCGGTTAAACGCGGTCGCCGCTCCAGCATCCTCGAAGAGCATGAGTATTCCCTTAAAGCTTCGGGCTGGAATATTAAGATTGACGTTCCACAGCGTATCACTCTTGTTGAGGGTGACCTTTCGGTGGCGCAAAATGCGGTCATACAAGATGGCAACTCGCGCAGTATACTGGTTGCGAATCATTCGGGCTAAGTTTGGCTCGCTCATAATTTCAAACTCGAGAGAGATGTTGTCGATGACGTAGCTAGCATCTGTATCACCTGTTGCCATTATAACGCGGCTGTAGTCATTAAAGGTAAGCTCGTCCAATCGGTCACCAAGGCCTGACTGGAAGAACGGCATGTGGCTCTCCAACAGTTCAAAGTCTAGTGGAATGCTAAATCTGTTGCTGTATGCATCTGCAACAGCCTTGTCTTGCGCCGTAGAACTATCACCATCTCCGGCGCCCACCCTCAGTTTAAGCATGTTAGCGTCTTCCGCCACATCAATACCCTGGTAGACCTGAGACCGGCGCTCTCCCAACGTTTTCCAAAGGTCGGTGTAGCAGCCGATAACATCGCTGTCATCTATAGACATGACCTCATTACCACTGATCCTGATTGTCTTTTTCTTCACAACGGCTTGGCCAAGGTTTTGAACCACTGTTCGATTGTCGTCGGCCGAGGTGAGGGCGATGGTAAATGCGAGGCGGGCTGTTCCAGGAACAATCACATCCTGGGCACCAAGGTTGGGAAAGCGGACCAAGAGCTGCTGATTTTGGTCGATAGTGGAGGGGTTGTTGGTTACAACCACGCTCTGCCGTATGCCTTTGATCCCGAGTGGATCCCGCAGGCTTCTAAGAGGATTCAGTTTGCGTCCGTACTTTGACGATGCCATTCAAACCAAACTTTATCTTTTGTCTATTAAACCTTGGCGAGTGTTCAATATAAGTAAAGCCAACCTTTGTATTCAATATGGCAGAAGGTGGCTTTGAAATGAATGATTTTGATGCACCCGAAAAACAACCAGAAGTCGAAGAAGACACCAGTTTTATTTCCCTGAACCTCCCATCGGGCACCCTTAGATGGGCTATCGCCTAATGAATACGGCGACCGCATCAACCAAGCGCGCGACGACATCCGTACAGACGAGTTGCGAGAACAGCGAGACCGTTTAGTAAATGCTTTCTATGAGGAGATAGGTCTAAACAATGGCCCTCAACCTACGATCATAGAATACAAACGGTTTCAGGTCGGCGAAGATGGTAAAACACTTTACTGGGTAGAAGGTGATAAAAGGTTCGGATGAGCGCTACTAAAGGCCCTAAAAGTTTTTAGGATTGGGTACTATTGCCCAAAGTTTTGGCTCTGGGGCTCCAGAGCTATTCGAGATTTTCTCAACCTGCCTGGGTACGACAGTACACTGCATCGTCATTCTCGACCTACCCTTCGCGAGTTAGAAAAGGTTGCTGATAAAGCACAAAATGCAACACAAGCAGATGGTGATGTACTAGATCAGACAATTAATGTTTTAGATGATTTACTTATTAGTAAGTCATCTGAGCCGCCTACTGAGGAAGAAAATCTTTTGCCTATGAGAGAGATTCTAGGGCTTGACAAAGCCCTGAAAACTTTGCGTGCCACAAAAGCGGTGCAAGAGAGCAAAGTAGTTTCTCTCCAGCAGCTAATCGAGGGCTATCGCGAAGAGCTTAAGCAACCCGGGACAACTGAGCGAGCGGACCAAATCGAACGTGAAATTACAAAAGCCGAAGATGATCTCGCAGCGGCTCGAGACAGCGTTGATGTCCTCAACCAACAACTTCGGTCACAGTTCTGCCAAATTCGTGAGACCATATCTAGCGTTCTAGATAAAAACAAATCTCTGGCCGATCGGCTACGGACCCTGTTCCGCGAGCAGGGTGTGACCATAGCCACCATTATCACTGCACTGGGCTTTGCCATCAGCACTCTGGTTCTTGCCTTGACTGGTGGGCCAGCTGGCGGGGTTACACCGCCAACACCTCCCACGCCCGCAAGTAAAGATGGGGTAAAAGAGTGGGCGAAAAACATTTGCAAGCTCTCGGGCGCCTTCTAGCCCAATTAGCTGGAAAGGCTGCAGCCGCACTACCGGGCATCATCGGAGGCATTATATCGTGGCTCCTCAACCTCTTGAGTAAAACTGCTGGCTGGCTCGGGAAACCTATGGGCAATAATTGTTGCCATCGGTGTACTGTTAACTTTAATCTTTTATAAATAATAAACTTTTGTAGACAAAAGTTTTTTGTAGACAAAAGTTTTTTGTAGACAAAAGTTTTAGCGTAGAGCGAGCCAACCGAGACCAAGAGCAACGCCACCAACAACAAGTGCAGTTCGCCCATCATAGTGCGCTAAACTTTCGTCTACGAAAGTTTGTCTTTCATCTACGTCGATATCAGGCTGTGCCAAAACCGGTCCCATCAAACTAACTTCCGGAGTTTGAGCTAGGTGTGCTGGCCTTGCAGGAGGCCCCTCCATATCCTTTACAGGTAACAAATTCTCGACAACTGCATTTATACCGTTGTTAAAGCCCAAATTTTGCCCCTGCTCCGCGATCACAATCTCGTTGTTGTACATGTAGTCCTGAATAGTTCCAATCTGCAACTCCATGTTGCTGGGAGCCATATACAAACCAATTCCGAATACATAGTCAACCTTAGAGCGGGCGTATCGAAGCATGTCTTGGTAGCGTGCCACCGCACTCGGGAGATCTACAGGGCTTGAGACTGCATCCTCAACATTCGCTAAGAACTGTTTCTGGGTGTCAAATGCGGCACCGGTGCCAATAATACTCGAGCGAATCTGCGCCTGTGCGCCTAGGATAGCCCACACGTATGTTCGGATAGAGTCGTTGATTCTTTCAACCCCAGGTTGGGTAAAGCCCTCCGACTTGTCGAGAACAAATGTTGTCCATGCTTGGTCTCCTTCTGGCCCCTGACCGATGTAGTCGACGCTGAACGTGGCTGGTCTATCACCAAAGCTCATGCGGTCTTTTCTATAGTCGTTCGACGAAACACCGAAGCTGGGGTTAAGACCCCCACTAGCAACCAAATCGTTGCTCACTTCTTTAATAGAGAGCACTGAACCTTTCCACCAATGATACGGCGTTCCAAGACCACTATTTTGGTCGATGCTCTGCCGCCAGTCGGTGTGCGGTGAGACACCAAACTCCGCGCAAATTTGCTCATATACCCTCTGGTTGTATGGGGTATCAAAGGCATCCCAAGTGTCATCCTGTGGGAGTGGCACCTGCATCCCTTCAAGAATCCTTCGCACCTGGTAGTATACGTGAAAGCGGTAGACTGATCGCACCATCGGGACTTTAGAGCTAAGATGGTCTTCTGCAGAGACACCGCAACCTGTGGTAGCACACCACACTGCAAAGTTAATCTTATTTTGCCAAAATTTCATCGGGTTTGAGCTCCACGTGTCCACTACATCATCACTTTGTACGTGTGGCAGCCTATACCGCTCCGCCGACAATATATCCGGAAAGACGGTGTCAAAGCTCGCCGCCCCCGTATCAACCTGTATTGTAACATTTTGCAATACGAGTTGAGATTTTGCGGAGTATACCCCACCTGTTTGGTAAGATGCATCTGTGTTAAAGCTATAAGCTTGGTTAGACATAACTGCACAAACTTTGCTTGCAAAGTTTAAGTTATACTCGTATAAGTTCAAAAGATTATTTGCAAAGTTCGCTATGTTTGTTACACAAACCAATATTCAAAAGAGAGAAGCGCCGCTCCTCCAACCCGCAATTAACAATGTAAATGGTAAACTCTGTCTTTCATCTACGTCGATATCAGGCTGTGCCAAAACCGGTCCCATCAAACTAACTTCCGGAGTTTGAGCTAGGTGTGCTGGCCTTGCAGGAGGCCCCTCCATATCCTTTACAGGTAACAAATTCTCGACAACTGCATTTATACCGTTGTTAAAGCCCAAATTTTGCCCCTGCTCCGCGATCACAATCTCGTTGTTGTACATGTAGTCCTGAATAGTTCCAATCTGCAACTCCATGTTGCTGGGAGCCATATACAAACCAATTCCGAATACATAGTCAACCTTAGAGCGGGCGTATCGAAGCATGTCTTGGTAGCGTGCCACCGCACTCGGGAGATCTACAGGGCTTGAGACTGCATCCTCAACATTCGCTAAGAACTGTTTCTGGGTGTCAAATGCGGCACCGGTGCCAATAATACTCGAGCGAATCTGCGCCTGTGCGCCTAGGATAGCCCACACGTATGTTCGGATAGAGTCGTTGATTCTTTCAACCCCAGGTTGGGTAAAGCCCTCCGACTTGTCGAGAACAAATGTTGTCCATGCTTGGTCTCCTTCTGGCCCCTGACCGATGTAGTCGGCTGAACGTGGCTGGTCTATCACCAAAGCTCATGCGGTCTTTTCTATAGTCGTTCGACGAAACACCGAAGCTGGGGTTAAGACCCCCACTAGCAACCAAATCGTTGCTCACTTCTTTAATAGAGAGCACTGAACCTTTCCACCAATGATACGGCGTTCCAAGACCACTATTTTGGTCGATGCTCTGCCGCCAGTCGGTGTGCGGTGAGACACCAAACTCCGCGCAAATTTGCTCATATACCCTCTGGTTGTATGGGGTATCAAAGGCATCCCAAGTGTCATCCTGTGGGAGTGGCACCTGCATCCCTTCAAGAATCCTTCGCACCTGGTAGTATACGTGAAAGCGGTAGACTGATCGCACCATCGGGACTTTAGAGCTAAGATGGTCTTCTGCAGAGACACCGCAACCTGTGGTAGCACACCACACTGCAAAGTTAATCTTATTTTGCCAAAATTTCATCGGGTTTGAGCTCCACGTGTCCACTACATCATCACTTTGTACGTGTGGCAGCCTATACCGCTCCGCCGACAATATATCCGGAAAGACGGTGTCAAAGCTCGCCGCCCCGTATCAACCTGTATTGTAACATTTTGCAATACGAGTTGAGATTTTGCGGAGTATACCCCACCTGTTTGGTAAGATGCATCTGTGTTAAAGCTATAAGCTTGGTTAGACATAACTGCACAAACTTTGCTTGCAAAGTTTAAGTTATACTCGTATAAGTTCAAAAGATTATTTGCAAAGTTCGCTATGTTTGTTACACAAACCAATATTCAAAAGAGAGAAGCGCCGCTCCTCCAACCCGCAATTAACAATGTAAATGGTAAACTCTGTGTTGCCCTAAGAGAGTTGCATTTTAAAAAAACTAACACTCTTGATGTTGACTCTACTGTTGATCTTAAGTTTGACAGTAATAATAATCTTAGTTATACCTCGATTAAAGTTGTTCGAGGAATGTACACCTTTGAAGATATACAACAGATTTACAAAGCAAATATACCCCAAATAGGACTCCAAATGAACAAAACAACGGGGTTTGTCAGTGTCAATGTCAGGAGTGTTTCTATGTTTTTTAAATTTGATGATACAATGTGTTCACTATTGGGCATTCTCTCTAATCTTTTTGACGGTCATTGGTTCCAAGGAAGATTAGATGGAATTAGACCCTCAAGGTTCCATACCCCTAACCTGGTTTCTATACACCTCAATCAACTTTATGCGGCTTCTAATATTATTGATGGCGCCCCCTCGTCGCTGCTAACCATAACCCCGTTCAAATCTGAAAAAAGTGTAAACGTTAACCTTGCTTACCCTATGTACAAAAAACTTAAAGCAGGACATATATATAAACTAAACTTTCTCGTGTTAGATGAATATGGTGAAGATATGCGTGACAATCCTATCTCTATGACTGCAGTACTTGAGATTAAGCCTGTCTAGTAGATGCATCTGTGTTGAAGCTATAAGCTTTGTTTGGTATAACTGCATTAACAATCTTTCGTAGACAAAAGATTAGTTATGTTTGTGACACTAACCGATATTCAAAATGAAGAAGCGTCGCATCTCCAGACTGTAATCGATAATACAGATGGCAAGCTCTATGCTGCCCTCAGAGGTTTGCATTATGAGGTTAGCCATCGAAATATTGGGCATTCAGCTGGAATTTTGTGGCGGTCTAACTTGGATGATAAACCTCGAAAGATTATGATCCCTGCTGGATTATATACCTTTGAATACCTACAAAATCTGTTCACAAAAGAGCTGCCCCAAGTATCGGTCGAGATAGATAAAGCAACAAATCTAGTCATGTTCAGCATTCCAACGGGCGGAGCCTTAAAAATACCCTCTGATATACGCCGCCTGTTGGGTATCAGCGATAAAGGTTGGATTGATGGGAAATACGAGGAGACAGACCCTCTAACTTCGATATTCACAAGTGGGTATACATACACCTCGATCAACTTTCTACAACCTCCAACATCGTTGATGGCGCTCCTTCAACACTACTAGCCATAACCCCAGCCGCACCCAAAGGTGTTATAAACATTAATCCTATTTGTCCTATGTACAAAAACTTGAAGTTGGGCACATACATCAATTGAACCTTCGCGTTAGATAAACATAACCTGTTGCTACAAAACCATAGCAAACCCATAACTGTTGTGCTTGAAATTCGAGAAAATGCCTAAGATACCAACAGCTCCTACCATCGAAACAACTGAGCGATTGTATCCCGTTCTTCAGCCCGAGGACAACAACACAGGCTCTAATTATCGCCTGACTGAAATCCGCAACCTCGAACGCAAACTTGAAAAAGAGATAGAAGACAGAAGTAAGCTGTACAAAAGTACCGTAGATCTATCAATATCGTTGATGGTATTGACACAGTGTTGATTCTATCATGCCTTGGAATGGGAGCTACTGGTGTAGGATTGCTCTCCACAATTATAGCTGCGCCTATTGTCATTGCACTTGAAGCAGCTGCAGGTGTTTGTGGTCTTGCCGGTATTGCCGGCAAGTTCGTCTCTCGGCGGCTCCTTGTAAAAGCTAAAAACACGATGAGATTCGTGTTCTCGCTCTATCTAAGCTCAACAGCGTTTCAGATGTGATCTCACAAGCGCTACAAGATGGGCACATCTCCCTGAAGAGTTCAAGCTCGTAATAAACGAAATAAATAAATATCGACAAATAAAAGCTGATATTCAGAAAAAAGCCGCAAAGTATACGCAGCTCAAACCAACGAAGTAGCAAAAACGAGCTGATGGCGAAGCCCGAGCTTCAATAATGAAAGAGCTTGCGGCAACGACACTGAAATAAAGTGCGGTTGCTTTGCCAGTTTTAAATTCAGCCGTGGTAGCAAACTTAACGAACCTCCACCCAGTTATTCACAAACGTAAACGTCTACAGTTGGGTTCACTCATTGTGTATACCGTGCTACACTCCATCGTGTTCAACTTTCGTAGATGAAAGTTGAAGCGTTAAGGTTGAAAGTCGCTGGCTGTGGGTCGAGCCCGCCAAGAGAGCGGGGCGAGCCCTATTAAAACCTAATTTTCGTATACGAAAATTTAGTAGAACCCCATGTGCTCTATTTGTATATATACCCCAACCCAAAAGTGGTCTAGAACCAGCAGCCCACCAAGAGAGCGGGGCGAGCCCTATCAAAAAAGCTGGGAGCAAACCCCATGTGCTCTATTTGTATATACCCCAAGCAAGGTGGTCCAGAACCCCCATTGTTACTACTACTTCTTTAGTCAAAAATAGGCTGGTGCCGAGTTCGTACAGTGCCGACATTATTGGTGCCGAGTTTGCCAGGTTCCGAAGTGTCCGGTATTCAATAATTGTTAACAGGCACCACATTATGTCTACATGTCCCCTTTTGTTGGTCCCCCCTTTTATTCCTTAACCACATTATTTTGCAAGGATATTAAATTTAAAATAATAATTATATGCAGTTTCACAATCTAATTAAGGTTTTGATTGATGGCGATGGTCATTGGTTTATTTAGAGGCAGTGTAATCTGAACATTGGATTTGTTTGTGCATGGAAGTATCCCAGGTTGGACTCCTCCGAGTTGCATTACAGTGCGCAAAGTGCAGTGCAGTGTTGGACAGACTGACGTCCAACTCCTCGTGAACTATTTTGAGCAAACTTCGAAAAAAGTATTGAGTATTTTTGAATATTTAGCATTTAGCATGGTTTGCTATGGGAGTTTATTTAGTTTTCTGTTTTTCTGTAGAAAACAAAATTATTATATATAGTGTGTCAAATAGTGTTGTTTTAAAGTCAAACTTGTTTTAACATGTTTAACGAGTACGTATTTATGTTCAGTATGATCCTTGAGTATGAACCGTAATTATATTCTGTTTAAACGTTGTTTTTTAACTATTGTATTTTTGTTCAGGGTCTTTTGACCCACCTTGCAATAATGCAAAATCGTTAGTTGATGCATGGAGGTCATGGAGGTAGGAATATGGTTGATGGAGCTCAGTTCCGGTTGAGTCTAGTCACAAAACTGGTCATTATTGAGACTAATTTGGCGGCGACCCTCGCAAAACGAGGCAGAAATCAAAAAACGATACGAGGTACGAATTAGTGTCTTGTATGAAGGTACGAAGTGTCCAGGGTACGAAGTGGCAAAAAAGGTGCAAAATGACCCGACACCAACACTCAGACCATAGAGCAAGGACCAGCAGAGGGATGGAAAACGCCTGGAAAACCGATGAACTCGTTTTTATCTGGGTGGGATAAAATGTGCACGTATCATTACGGTAGGAGCCTAACGGCTATAATGTGAATTCGAAATAATCTTACCAGCAATTAAATGTTAAAACACGAAGTTGTATCACCATCTTCACCTCTTTAGTTGCACAACATGCTCAAAAGGGTAAAATCAGCTAGTTGGACCACTGGCTGTGTACGTGTGTACGCATATTATATGGGGGAAGGATGAATGATGATCAGCTGTTTGATAGAGCTGCAGCTAAACAATTTTGCCCGGGAGGGGGCGTGCTTCAACCCTTCACTTTCACCACGCGCTAAATGATGTTGCCGCTGTGGCTACGGCTAGTGGAGCATATAGCAACACTGCAGTTGTAGCTGCAGCCGCCAATTCAGATACCGCCTTAGCCTTTTTAGAGATATAATGGACACTATAGGAGTGCACTGTTTGGTTTTGGTGTATACAGACAAATTACCCAAACCCCCACCATATCTAATGGCTCAATGGTTTCCTCAGCTTCAACTTCAAGGAGGATTTTTCTCTCAGCCGGTCCCACCCCTTTGCGATGAAATTCACTGATGAGGCATGATGAGAGACGAGCATAGAGGAGCAAAATGTTGATGGCAGTAATACAACTGATTTTTTCGAAGCTCAACAAGCCAATAAGACACCATTTTTACCACCCTATACTCAACCCATACAATTCCAAATGATCTTTAAGGATCTTATGTACATGCGCAGGATTTTGTTCAACAAAATAAACTTTCCATAAATCCATTATTGTTGACCATACCAGCCTCCTGTTTAATGCTTTTTTTTAATTATATGTAATTCCACAATATATTTAAAAAACAAAGCAAAAGACAACAACAAAACACAAGTAAAACTACCAAGAAAATGCAAACAAATCAGACAAAAGTATAACCACACGGTAACGTTTGAGAAAAGAAAACACTCCTGTTTTTATTAAAACCTTATTGAAGTACAAAACATCTCTTACAGATGCTTTAGATGATTGCTTGCAAGTTTGAGAACATTTTATTCACACTTTCTTGAATTTAAATCCATTGGAAAACTTTTCAAAATTGATGGCTTAGAACTTGCTTGGAACCAGAGATAAATTTTGGAAACTTTCAAAGAACCTGTGGTTAAAACGAATTAAGTTTCATGTCGGTCCATGCTTAAAGCGTTCAGTTTTGTCACACAACTCTAAAGAAATATGACTTCAGGGAATGTTTTCGGATGTTTTTTGCACACTAGCAAATGGTGATTTTTATGTAGCAACCGATATATTTTGTGTAGCATTTTGCTATTCTATACAAGGCTGCCCAACAGGATATCATGCATGGAAGTAAAATAGCTTTTGAAATTAGGATTTTGAACTTGTACTTAGTAAGTGAAAATTGCATTTTTGTATACCGACTTTTGCCCAGTTCCATCCAATTTTGCAAGATCCTGAATGTTCTACTGCAAACTTTCAAAAATACATTTGATCCCTGCCTATTAAAGAGCCCCAAGTCAAAACACAGCAAAATAGTTCGCATATAGTAACGCCAGAAACGCAAGTTTTGCGAAGAAAACACACACTTATGACTTTCTGATTTGTTTGTTTAAAACTAAGGGACTACAATGAAGGTACTTTCCCACCCAAACAAAAATTGTGCCATTCCTAGTTTACATTACGTGCGTTGAAGACAGGTGAATCATCCAAATGCAATAACATTACAAAGTCAGAAGTTAATGTCATTCACAAGGCCCTGACAAATTCACAAGTGAATTGGAGACCACATTTCTTTGTTTACAGTTAATTTTAAATCTCCACAAAGAAAAATACAATAAGCCTTTATCTTACAATTACCTTGGTTCTAGACTGCGATTCAAAAACCTAGCTGTTTATAAAATAGACTTGGAAAGGCACCCCTCCTTTCTGGGGAAGAGCCTCACACTGAACTTCCATGAATTTTTTAAAGTAAAATCAAGATGGCAGTTCACAAATAATGGTCTGCATTTTTATTTTGAATAAACTAATCCATCAGACTTCAGAGAGATTTCGCATCGATGACTGGTAGGGTGTGAATGCCATCCTTATCTACAACTTTGACTTGGAATGCAGGCAGGTTGATCAAAAACCGCTTTTGTACCTTTATAGAAGTAAAGCATAACAAAAAGTGGATCGGTACAGATTCAACTTTCACTTTAAAAGGAAATACTTAAAACTATTTCATTCACAAAATTTATGCTTGATTTATTATTATCGTTCTGTTTTCTTATTCATGAAAACAAAGTTCTTCATATATGCTGGACTGAAACCTTGTTTAAAGGTAGGGTCATAGATTGGTTACTACTAAAAAAATTCACCCCAAAACATTTGAATCATAAAAACCGATTCATGCGTGAATTAATTTTCAGATTTCTAAGGGTTGGTGTCCGTTTGTGAATGCTACGGCCAGAGATGCGGTTGGTACCCGCTATCACCTCGCTAAACATGAATGAATTCAACATTCTTGTGAAAATACCATAACAGTTTGTTGCTACTTTACTCTGTTTTCAGCTGAAACTTTCACATGTGACTTTTATTGTATCTTTCTTTATACGTTTGACTATAAATCAGCATTACGTTGACAAAAAACAATCTATGACCCTACCTTTAACCACGATGTCTGCTGGACTAAATTGTTCAACCCTAGTAATGCTCTCTGTTTTAAATATGGGTAATGCCGTGCATTTTAAGCTGTAAATTACTTCTTTCTTTTAGAAAATCGCGCAGAACAATTCAAGAAAAAATGACTGCCTTCGAAAGTTCAAAGCTGATTTCCAAAACTTTATTTTGGTCACAACTTGAATTTTCACAAATGTCATCCGCACATGGTGTGTTGAAACCAATACAAATGTCTTATTCCACCGGCCCTGCCTATACACTGTCCAAGAGTTTGGTTTGATATAATCGGCCCAGGAACACTGCTAGGGTTAAGCACAATGTTTTTCATGAGTACACCTACCTTTGTTTTAAACTTTGTGCTCGTTCCTGTATATTAAGAGTGAGCCCAAGCACATCCTTAGTTCCCCCTCCCCCTCCCAATGAAACTGTCAACTTACCTCCACTAAACATTTCTTCAGAATATCCAATGCTTCCTCTTGGTTGAGATCTGCCAATGTGAATAACAAAGTGTCATAAACAGGGCATTATTTCAAGCAGAATCAAGACTGAGACATGTAGAACAATTTTCTTCTTGTCCTTTTTTTGGACAAAAAAGCCAGTAAGTTATTATTTTGGTTTTTACCTGACACCAATGAGTGATAAGCCCTGTATACTCAGTGCTTTCCCTGAGTTATGCTGAAACACATCCACAGGCATTTTACTCCCATGAGAATTTGAACCCAAGACCCCCGCCGCTCGAACTGTCACTAAACACGCTTATGTTTGGTGGTAAGAATTCTGCTCTAGAATACGACATATACATGTAGTTTAATAGCCCATCCGTAGGACGAAGCAACTATATTAAAGTGTCTTGTTTAAGGACACAAGTGCCTTGACCAGGAATCGCACTCGGACAGCAGCAGAACTTTAGTCTAGTGCACTATCCTCGGCACTGTGGTGTAGGATAAAACCAAAATCATGTTATTTATCCCGATGCAATTATTACATCTATTAAAACCAATAAATTATTTTAAATAAATAATGATTGCAAAAAAGTTGTATCAATCTTGCCCAACTGATGTAACAACTTATTATTTTATCATTCAAACAAAATACACAAAATTATCAGGTCTCAAGCTATTGGGGTTAATATAGTAAAAACTTTTAATTTAAAATGATGAAACAGGGTTTTTTTTTTTTTTTTTATCTGAAATGTTCCTTGGCTTTTAGTTGACTATTTTAGGATCCTTCCTCTACATTGCGTATACAGGAATCACTACGTTTGGTGCTGAATGGTCAAATACTGGATTACAATTATTATTATTATTCTCACTGCACAAAAAGAATAAAAACTTTAATACAATTTTGCAGTGACGATATTTTTCATCTCCAATTTCCTTTTTTAAAAACATCACGAGATGTCCATAGTCCCGGCCAATGTAGTCTGGTTCCTCACCTCTCCTATAATGTCTGTCCATGATACTGAGTGAGAACATTGCACCGTAGCCATGTGCTCCATAAGGGACCTTGTTCAGGGATGCCAGGTAGTCCATAAAATATAATGACGGGCCGTCCTGGTCATCATGACCTGCTATTAACATATTGACGGAATATGGTGTCTGAAAATGATAACAAAAAGAGAAAAGGTTTAAAAAATAGTATGTGGAAACAGTTTTTGGAACAACTGCAGAGTACCCGGTAATTCTGACAAGGCCCCTTAAAAAGGTTGAATGATTGTGCAGTTAAATTAATAGAGTTCATTTAGATAGCAGGCAGCTACCCAAGTCACAGAGTATTCTTCAAGGTCTATAAAAAATTTAAAAAAATAAAAAAGTGGTTTCTTGTTAAACCAAACTAAATAAAAAACCTGCTGACGTAATTTAGTTTTTCCAATAATTGATCGACTGCATGTTTTGCTACTATACCACCAAAAGTCAAGACTAAACTATCCCCTATCCCGCCTATTGTTCACTCTATTTCTCGGTGTACAATTATACAAAATAATTTGTCTACTATTATTTGTTTGTTAGTATTGACAAATTCATCTGGATAAGTAATCTCTTAAAAGACTCACCCTGCTCCTCAGAAAGTCTGCCAAATTTTTTCTTGTGAAGTTGGCTGCTGCATGTGGGGACAGCTCATACCCTGTGGATTTAAGATACAAATTTAAGATACTTCTGGACTGGTATTTAATCTTTGAGATGGCAAGGCCACTTTCGTTTAGCATTCTGAAAAGGGCACTTTCATTGAAAAATCTTAAAATCTTTGGGATAATTTTTGAAGGGCTCCAAAGGCTAAAGACGATGGCAACATAATCCACAGCCTCTGAGGCTCGGTGTAATTCCAGGGTTTGATTTCATTAAGAGCTGAAACTGATCTTAAATGCAAATCAATCTTAACTGCTAAGCGATGTCACAATACAAAACACTATGGTAATACTGACAACTCATCTTGAATCTTACCGCTTTGTGAAATCAAACCCAGGCCTGTTATTTTGGTACTTGGTATGATAAATTGATAACCTCCATAGACTTCCACTGTAATTTTTACAGGAGGGGCTAGAAATGACCAGGACCCGAACCCACACTCTGACAAGACCGGGAACTGATTCCACTCCACTGTTTACTAGAATAAATGTTTCTCTACATAAATTCAGGGTTTACACGCCTGAGAGTACACGCCTGAACAGATATGCATACTTTACAAACTGATTTTCACTGCCGTCACTTGACACTGTGAGGGGTCTACATATCACCTTACCATTTCTCATCTTGTATAGCTGGATGTTTTTTTGTATATATTCAGCAAACTGCACAGTGTCTCCCGACTCACCGGCGCACAGCATCAGTAGCTTGTCACTCAGTTTAAACATCTTTTCCTGATCTAAATGAAGACAATGACTTGAGTGTAAAAAAAAGACAGTGTGTATTTTGCTGCCACTGAATATGCGTAGTAACTGCTTTTTGGGATTGGACCATTGACCCTTACTGACTTGTCAGTTTGGCCAGAGTCCTCTTCTCCTCTGTTACTCCACACCAAGTGAAGATAAGATTGTAATGCCTGACCCTGTGATAAGCAATGGTTATATGGACCTGCTGGCCCAAACCCTTCTAAATCCTTCACTTGGGCAATTGGATGTACATGTAGGAGGAATTGGGACTGCAAAGTGTAAGGGTTAATATGAATTTTCTGATTTTATTTCCCATAAAAAAATGAATCTTCAGGAGCCACAAATTAGATAAAGAAAAGGTAATATTGATAATATCCTTTGAAATGTTGGAATAAATTTGTAATAAAAAAGAAGAATATTCGTAATATTTTCAGGGATGAACAAAAAAAAGGTGTAAGTGGGAAATCAAACGCGGAGCGTGTAGGTTGATTTCACTGAGCTATGTAGCAGATGTCAAAAATCCCTGCAATTTACGTTAATGTTGGCTACTTTTGTGTGCATCAAAGAGGGTGCTGCACAATCTGTAAAAATTATTGTTGCTGGCAATTACCCACTAATCATTCGAGGCACTAGGGGTAGCGACGTCGCTTGTATCATGTGACACATGCATAATCAGTGAAGTTTGCATGCCCAATGTAAAGAATTTCACGAAAAATGCAATTAAGCAATTGAGGAAATCTGCCTTTGACTCTGGCTTTTAAAATGATATTATTGCAGCAATATCAATCATTATTATATATATGTAAGGCTTCCAAGTGGTACAATAAATCAGTGTATTTGATATCTTCAGCGCAAATACCCGGATGACAGATCAATATTGTTTTCGTATTGCTCTGTCATCCGGGAACTTCGCGCAAGTACCCATGTATGACAGATCAATATTGTTTTCACTGGGACGCAAACGTGCTATATTTTTCCGTATTCCACGAGCGCGCGTGTAATAACAAATTTCTTTTGTGAAGTTTTATGTCTGTCTTTTTTTAGCATTTAGGTAAGTTAAATTTTGTTATTTCGCTAGTCGGCCTGATATAGATAATAATAATAATATTGTATGGCTTTGTTTTCGTGTGACACAAGAATATATTGCTCTCGCTATGACAATATTGGACTCGTCTTTGACTCGTCCAATATTGTCATAGCTCGAGCAATATATTGTTGTATCACACTCAAAGCCATCCAATATTTGGTAATTATTCTTGTTGATTATTAACCCTCCAACTACAACAAAAACACAACAGCAAGCCAAATATAAAAATATTGGTGACCTCATGTCATATTTCTCCCTTGGCATGCTCGGTCTCAGTCGTGTCTTGGATAAGACCCAGTACTTTGGGCGCTGTTCTCTGGGGTTTTTTTTATTTTGACATATGCGGTCGTACTAGCGCCCCAGTGAAAACTTGTTCATAACAATGGGAAACAGCAATTTGCTATGATTTTCTGAACTCAAAGCCACAAAAAATGCCCCAAATTAAGAAAAAACCCCAAAACAAAGTAGCTTGAAAATCGCCTACTGGCTTGTCGATAAGTCAAAGATGCAACATCAGGCATTTAATTGTACTCACGATAATTTTTTGTGCTCCAAATTGATGACTTTTAAGTCCACAATCGGAAAAACAATCCATCACAAATCACGATCGACTTCATTGGACACTCGGAATATAGATGGGTGCCCTACCTACTGCGTCGTTGCGGTGCAGTGGTAGATCTTGGGTCACATGTGATTACAGGCGCTGCAGTGAGTGCGCTAGTTGCGATACCCCTCCAGTCTGCGAATGTCTGGAGGATGGAAGGTTACAATTATCGCAACTTTGAGTGCGCACAGTCAATCATGAGCAATGTAAGTTCTAGCTACGGGGCAGGTTGTTTGAAAGAATGGTTCTATAGGAATAATAGGCCTTACCGCCTATATATTTCTGAATGACCCTCAGTTATAATTAGGACACGTCAAACATTGTTAATTCCTATAAACCATTCTTTCAAACAACCCACCCCGTAGAAGTTACATTGGTTGTGATTGACCATGCACACTCGCTGCAGCGCCTGTAACCGGTGTGTTTTCAAACAGTCGTTGATTTACCTGTTAATGCATCAGCGAAAAACCTGAAAAAAATGTGACCATATGATCTACCACTGCACTGCAACGACACGGTAGGCATGGTAGGCAGGGCATCCACCTATATTCCGAGTGTTGTCCAATGAAGTCGATCGTTATGGATGGTTTCTCCAGTCGGCGATTTTCAAGCTCTTTTGTCAGGTCTTTTTGTCATTTTGGGGCATTTTTTGTGACGCTCAACTGACGACTGGGTGTTCGGAAAATCATAGCAAATTGCCGTTTCCCATCGTTATATGTACTATGACTATAGATGTCTAAATTTCAAGGGAAAAAAACGGAGTACAGCGCCCCACAGTTACTGCTGGGTCTAGTCTCGGTATTCTTTCATTCAACAAATGGTCCCAACAAATAATTAATTATAATAATATGTTCTTCTCAGGCACGTAGGAACCCGGGGGGGCCGGGGGGGCCACTGGCCACTGCTGAAAACATGCTGAAAACATGAGGGGGGGCCGAGCCCCCCTAAAAAAATGTTGTCCGGATGATAAATTGGCTTGTTCATATGTTCTGAGGGAATAGTACTGCAGTCTGTAGGCCATTTAATCAGATCACATTGACAAAGTGGCTATTTTAATACATTTGCTTACGGAATCTTGAAGTTTCTTCGTCGGTGCTTCCGCCCATGCAAATTGAACACGTGTGCAGGAACGCCCGGTGTCGCATGCAATTATGTCCTCTATGCAATACTATCCGGCGGACAATATTGCAATGCAATAATGTCCGCCGGACGGTTTTGCATATGCAATCGTGTCCGCCCGGACGCTGCTGCATAATGCAATTGTGTCCGCCCGGACACATTTGCATATGCAATCGTGTCCGCCCCGTGCAAAACCGTCCTTGCAGGAAATTAAACGCCCTGATAGTTGTCAACCTCGGGCCCCTGATGGACAATGTACAATAATAATATCTCTCATGATAGCGCGGGGTCGACTCAATTATTGAGTCTTGGATACAAGGTTCCGTTCATCGACTAAAAATGTAGTCAGGATGCCCTGCGACACAGAGAAAAATGCACGCGAAATGCCATTACGAAATAGCTGACTTCTGGGTACCAGTTGCTGCACACTATTACTACAAAAAGATCAATCTACTAGCGCTTGCTCACGCACACATGTACATGTCCGCCGGACGGTTTTGCATAGCCCCGGACACGATTGCATATGCAAAAGTGTCCGGAGCGGACAGTATTGCATGGCGGACACAATTGCATCTGACACCGGCCCCAATTTTATGTGTAGGCCTATGTGTATGGGGTCAACAGTGAAGGGATCCTAGGAGGCGCCCATTCCTTATGCGTGTATACAAAAGACAGCGTGGGATTAACATTTTTAGAAGTCCTTCGTTGATGTAACAGGAAATTTTCCTGTAAAATTAGACGATTGATATTGATCAGAAGTGCTCTTTTCCTCTGTATTTAGGCACACAGAAGTTTGATTTTTCGACCCCAAAATGCCAAAAGCCCCCTGGACCCCCAAAAGGGCTTCGCCCCTGCACTCCACCAGGGACCGTGAGGCTGGCCCCTCTGGACCCCAACCCTGAAATTTATTTGAGCCACAAATGGAGAAGCCTGTGTGCGCTGTTATGACCCCAGGTTTTAAAAAAAAACGGTTAAAAAAATCGTGCATGCTCATTTCTTAAAAAAGATAGCATCGAACAGTATTTTAGCATCAATATTTGGAAAAATTTCCGGAGGCGGCTGCCACTTTCTGAAGCTTTTTTTTAATTTTTTTTTATTTTATTTATTCATGAGGATGTTTCCAATCAACCCCAGTAGGGAGCAAAATTCTACGATAAATGGATTTCATAGGGGGACGGTTTAAAAAAAAACCGGGGAAAAAAATGGCGCTTTCCCACTCTGTTTCTCCTCTCCACCGTCCTGTCTCCTCTCTCACCTACTCTCCATGTCTGTACCTATCTGTATATTGCTGTGGGGAAAGGGGGAAACATTATTAATCCATCAAATCAAGCAATGAACTTCCCGGGATTCGAACCTGTATCAAGAGAGGGAGAGAACAAATTATTATACATAGCATGTAGCCTACACCGCTCGGCTATGAGGCTTTGATACCAAGAAGTGTTCGTTGGTTGTAATTCAATCTCCCATTACATGGGTCACTAAAGGTCATAATGAATATGTAATTTAACGATGACCGACTGATTGGAGAAATTGCATAACGCGCGAACACACACACAGTAAAGAAACGATACAAAATGGCGTAGGGCGATTTTTTTCATGTCGCGCAGGCCGGTTTTGGGCCCTTTTTTCATGCCTTTCCAATTTTTCCAACGGCCTATTCATACTTAGGATATTTTTCTCCACTCCTTCCGGACAGGTAAGACCCAAAATTTTCTTAATTCGGGGGGATTAAAGTGGCAGCCGCCTCCGGAATTTTACCCTTTAAGGAAATATTTTAACTTCATGTTTTACATCGCGGATTTTAACTGATAGTACATTAAACGATTTTATGCAATTCTGGTGATCTGGGGATGTGGGTAAAGTGTTTAATAATTAAGGTGAGTGACCAGGCAAAGTTCACAGATATAACCTGCCCCCCCCCCGTTAAAGTCATCTTCCTACGTGCCTGCTTCTTTTTTTCTTCAGTTTACAAATAAATAAATATCTCAGACTCTCAAGCAATTTATATCCAATGCCCTTATTTCTTCAAATACATAAATATCTCAGACTTTAACAAGCAATTTCAATGTCGTGGAAATTAAATCATATGTGAATGTGATTGAGTTTTAAAAAATAAATAAAGTGTCGGAAATAGACACCTATACGGTCACAGCTCCATCACTGACTGATGACATGAGGATTTGTTTGTGCAGTTTTTTTTTCTTCTTACCGTGCTTGAAAAGAAAAACACTGCGCCCAGCAGTCATATCTGAGGCGACCAAAACGAACCCATCTCCCTGTATACCGACCAGAAACTCCATTCTCGGCAAAGGTTTCGAAGTAATGCAGTAAATGGAGCCGACGCTAAACAGAAAGCAGAAAACAACCTCACTTGATTTGCAGAATCATTACAGTGAAGAGGCTGCCCTCAACGACAAAGATAGGGGAGGGGGGACACACACAACCCAGTCTTTTGTGTGCTGAAAAGGTTTGGGGGGGGGGGGCGTTGTGTGCTGAAAAACTAAGCCCGGTTTTTAAGTTAAGTGTGGAGGAAGTGGTTTAAGATAAGTTTTTATATCTGAAGTAAATTGGGGTTTTTTCCATTAATCTTGGTGAACCCTATATGTCCGAATAACATGTAAGCTAGATAAATAAAGATCCACTGAATAATATTCTAATAATTACTCCACAAGTTAATGACTCAAAACAAATATTAGCATAAAAACTTACTTGGCAACGAGCAACGGAGAGCTGTTGATACATGCAGTATAAAACATTGTAGGAAACGACTCCCTCTGAAGTAACATAGTTTTTGAGAAAGAGGTAATTTCTCACTAAAATAATAAAAACTTCTTGCAAGAAGTTTTTATTCCTATATCTGAAAGCACACAAATTTGTACAAGGGTGTTTTTTCTTTCATCATTTTCTTCCAACTTCGATGACCAATTGAGCCCAAATTTTCACAGGCTTGCTATTTTATGCATATGTTGGGATACACCAAGTGAGAACACTAGTCTTTGACCATTTCCCAAGTGTTCAGTGCCTTTAAACAACAGCAGGAGTCTTTGCTGTATCATTCATGTTCATTACTACAAATTATGGTCAAAAATCATTTCTATCTCCTTTTCTATTTGAATTAGTAAAGTTTCATATCTGAAGTTAGATCTTATTTTTGCAATACATTTCTTTGAAGTGATTCTTTTAAACAGACCAAGTAATACTGAAAAATAAACACCCCAAATTCATTATTATACGGAACAAAATACTTTGTTTTCATTCAGGTTTTTTTTATTTACTCCTCAATTTTCAAGGATTAGAGATAATTTAGAAAATACTTGAAAAATATTACTGTTAGCCTGGTCGCCTGTCAGTGCTACAATTAAAAATGTACAACATTGGTTGGTTTTTCAGCAGCAGACAGAAGAACCAGGCTTATATAAATTAATACTCAAAAAAAGAATAAGAGGTACACTGTACAGCACAACAATGACTCCGAGTACAGATCAAACGATTTCAGCGTGACAACTCATTCACAACTACAAACTAAAATGGATTCGCAGCAACCCTTATTCTAGGAAAAAATGGATTCACTTCTTTTTCAAGACTTGTACAGGTGGTATCACAGCAATAAGTTACAAGGAACATAAGTGTTAACAGAATAAACATTTAAAAATAAGTATCCACAAAAAAGCACAATATTTATTAAGTAGCGAGAACCAATCGGTGGACGGAACAAAATATTGATCATTATAACTGAGAGACTCTTCCAACTATTTTAGTTATTCAAATAAGTTAGAACATAATTTTCTTTCTTCATAAGTTTCCAGTGGTGTAACCAGAGGGGAGGGGAAGGGGCAGGGACTCCAACCCCTCCCCCCAAAAAACAAATAATAATAATAATAGTTAAACAAAAATTTTTTTTAAATGCAATTAAAACACCCTTTGTGCATAACCTGTATACTAAGTAAGACTGTTTGGAAAATGCTTAAAGGTAGGGTCAATAGATTGTTTTTTTGTCAATGTAATGCTGATATTATAAAGACAGATATAACAAAAGTCTCATGTGAAAGTTTCAGCTGAACACAGTGTCTACTTGCTGAGAAAACAGCAAAAACTATCACTGGTATTTTCACAATAACGTCGAATCCATCCAAGTTTAGCGAGGATACAGTGGGTACCAACAGCATCTCTGGCTGCAGCATTCGCGAACAGACACCAACTCTCAGAAATCTGAAAAGATTCATGCATGAATTGCTTCTCAGATTCATACGATTTTCGGTGAAAAATCCAAACCATATTATTTCCAAGGGAATCCTTTCTTAAAAAAGTTTATTATATCAACAGCTGCGGTGCTTCTCATCAAGTAACTTTTTATGGTAATTAATTTTTGGAGTAGTTACCAATCTATGACCCTACCTTTAAATGTATAGTTCAGTACATCAACTCATATAATTAACAGTACATATGAGCATTATGTAGGCCTAAATCTTGCCCTTCCTGCGAATGGTTTGTCTTGATAAAGTATAAAGCCTCCACAAACTATTTCTTTGCCTCCCCGCCCAAATACAAATATCTGGTTACGCCAACCATGAAACTATTAAATTACAAGCATTTGAGATAAAAGTAGGATAGTCAAGTTATCATGAAGCTTTTAACTGACAAAAGAACTAAAACACTTTAATATAGTTAAACTTGGACAGAAATCAAAAGGAATTAAAATTGTATTATTAAACACAATGTTTTTTTAACTTCTGAGTATGCAAGTTTCTATTTTAGCCATCAAAAACATCAAATGAAAACTGTTAACAACTGTGTATCAGAGAAAATTTCCCATTGTTATAATTGAGCTTTTACAAATGTTTTTAAAATTACAAACCACACCTTAATGACCTTTTAGAAGAAATGTACACAATTCAATAAATAAATGGATGATACAACATTAGCTTGTGGGGTTAATTCAAATCCATTTCATAGTTTGACAGAAACATCATAAACCCTACCATAGAAAATAAAATCCAAACGGCAAAAAATAGAATTTCCATTTGAATCCAGCATTGTTTTGTTTTTTAAACAGCTCTGACGATCACAAATTGTTTGTTTAATCTTCAGGAATTTGTATCCACTCATATATTTTGCTTAACAAGCAATTTTGATAATTTGTAATGTTCAGCTGTCATTTTCTCAAAGAAAATATCACTTTTCAAGGAAAATTAAATCACAGGTTGATTATGGAGTGGCCAACATCCATCCCCCTTGCAATGCCCCCAAAATGCTGTATTTGGTATCAGTGTTCCCGTCGTTTCCCCCATATCGGCAGGCCCTCCTGGGGCAAGGTTGGGGGGGGGTGCCTTGAGTCCCTCTGAGCCCCTGCCCAACTTGGATGCGCCACTGGCTACTACTGTTTGGATTTCACTGAACAAAATTTTGTTATATACTGTAACAGTGCATAGACAAGTTGTAAACACAATCTTGTGCAAAGTCTACAATTCACACAGCTTATTTTTACATTATTTTGATGACAATTGTAGGACAGTGGCAAAATGTCCGAGAATAGCAGCGAGACAAAAACTTTAAAATTTTTGTTATAAAATTTAGATGCACTTAGTGAACAATTATAACTAAAGTAATTGGATCCTGTATTAAGTAAAAATTATTTGGACATTTAAGGTATTTTCATACTATTTACATTTTGATAACTCACAACTTCTATTTTGGTGTCTTCCTTAAAAAGTTGTTGTTTTGGCTTTAAAATTATGAAGCAAATCCACATTGTGCATGAACCTCCAAATAGACCTTACACCTGTACACATTAGACATCATCCTGATTTTTCCACTAGCTCCTGTGCCCCCTGCACGTACATTGCTGTGCATTTCCATTGTTTCATCATCGTTTTACCTCCAAGCTGGGGGGGCGTGATGACGTCAACACTTGTACAAAAGGTCTATTGGATGCACATGATCATTTGCAAGGGTCGTTATTTTATGCAGATATTTATAGAACAGGTGACAGGTCAAAGTAATTCCTGCCCAGAATTTTTCAGGGGGAGTGGGCAACTTTAACTTTGGTACTGTAAACCCCAAAAAGTAAAACACAATGTAGACTTTAACAAACACATTTAGCAAACCGTTTAAAGTTTACTTGAAATTAAACACAACAACGTAAACTGGGGCCTTAGATCAAGCTAACAATGCTATCTGTTTTTAAGGGAATAAACATGTGTTTGCTGTTTTTTTCCTGACCTTCAATGATTTGATTCAGAGGCAAGAACTGGTTTTTCTAAAGTCTGCTGACTAGAGAACAACCCGTGTCTCCTTAGTTCTACTACTACACATGGGGAACTTCTTGGGGTTAAGGCTGATCTAAAGCTTATATTATTATTTGTTCAATCCGGCTTTGCTATTCACACACAATGTACACACTAACTAAAATGATTAATTTAAAAGCTTTACTACCTCAGTACAGCTTGCTATTGACCTAAATCACCTGACGTCATCACCCACAAAAATTATGCTTGCATCATTTGGGAAACAGATTTTGTGTATGTCCCTATGCAGTGCGCAGCGCAGTTGCAGTTTAGACCGCACAATATCTCTACATGCATTTTGACTCCCAAAATGGCAGACTACATGTTGTACCTTCTCTACACGCCCAATAGTTCAGTGAACAATTATAGTTTGATATGTAACAAAATGCCTTAAAAAGAGTTCACTCAAATCACAAACAAAAGTAGCAAACTAGTCACAGAAAAACGGACACAACTTCAAAGTTGGACCACCCCTCCCCACAAAAAATAAGAGCTTCACGCCTTGATTTGATTTTGAATTTAAACTATTATTTTAAACTTCAAGTAATGAAACCAAGGATGCCACAAAAGCAAACTGTAACCCTGACGACAAGAGTGGCTGGTAAGAACCAGAAACACCAAGAAAATTAACCTTTTATTTTTTTAAACTTACACATGAGCTGTAACAGGCAAGCTTGAAAGAGGTGACACACTCATGTGCGACTGTGTAATAACATCTGTTCATATTAAATTTAAATACTCATTAACTACTTACACAATTTTGACACCAAAACACATCACACGTTCTCTTCTAAAACTTTCCTAATTTACATTTTATAAAATCGTAGGCACCACTCCCAATCATATCATCAACATAAACCAAGCTCATTATCACTAAATTGACATAGAACTGCTTGAAAAAAAGGGGGTTTTAGTTTCCAAATTAATGAAAAGGGCATCGTCCAACCTTTTGGTATTTTAGTATTGATCCAATGCATCTGACGTCATCCTCACAATAATCTTGGTTACGCCATTTCAAGAATCAATGTCCCCGTGTGTTATACAGTGTAGTGCACATTTTAGGCAACGCAGCATTAACCTGCTTATCATAGTTTGTGTGTGTATTTTGACTCCCAAAATGGTGAGCGTGGCAGACAGTAGGTGCGTGTGCCGTTGGTGCAAGGGATCAATACTACACCATTGCGACTAAGGGCATTTCTGCGGCTGGATCACCATATTGACAGCCCTTAGCAACAGCCCCAATTGCCAATTTGGACACAGCCTTTGTTTGGGACCTTATGAACTCCACCGAGGAGTACATTTAACTTCCATGTCTCTCCACCCTCCCCTTTATAGACCTTTATCAAGGTGCTGCCATCTTGTTTTTCCTACCACTTGAGTCAATGTAAACAAAACCGTGGCTGGAAGGGAAAAATAGTCTGTCACCTTTCCAGTAGAATTAGAATCAGTATTTGGTGAAGCTATTTCACACAGGGAGCAAGACTAAATATGGCGTCAGCATGATAATGGTCTATTTGTGCTTTTCCCAAAACATTTTTTCAAAAAAGTACTACAATGTATGCTGCAAGCAAAACCCTGCCTTTTTTATCTTCCACCCCCCCCTTCCGTATTGCCATGAAAATGTTGACATAAATGCATTTTAACCCATTCCCACTTACTGTATTGCCAACCATGCTAGTTGTCCACAGCTCCCAACCGTTTCCATTCCACTCAAATATCTCACACATTTGTTTGTACATGGCTAAATTCCGAGCACTCAAATTACTAAAATAGAGAAATTGACAGAATTGTGGCGCAATGACTAAACCCATTTGGGCCATCTATAATGATGATTAATTTGTATTCCCATGATCTAGTCACCACTTTGGTCAAAGGCTCCGAGCAATTTCAAAATTGCCAACTTTTGTTTTGGAATGCTTAATAAGTGCAGTAAGGTACCTTGACAATAACATAATGGCAATCAGTTGATATTGATCAGGGTACACGTAATGCTCCTTCTTGTTATTACTAGCAATTAGCTCATTGAAGTAATGGTCCATATTTTTCACTGTTAGGGTACACTCCCATACCTCTTTCACTGGTAAAGGATAACACACACAGTAGAATATGATGCACAATATAATATCTCCTCCCCCTCCCCCCCAAAAAAAAGTTTTGGCATCATCCTCATCTGGTTAAAAATGTGGTGGATTACATTACATTGAACAGCAACACAAAACTGAGCTTTAAAAGCAGCATTGAGGTTCTAAGAAATAAACAAAGTTATAAGTGTATTGCCTATTCAAGCATTCAGAAGAGTTTTTAATTTATTGCCAAGACTTAAACAACAACTCCGGTCTCACACAGTCCATCTTGAAGATGGTGTCTCCTTTCATCACAAGCTTTGCAATTAATAACCGTGTCAGTGCTATTGTTTCTGATGCCTATTCGAATGTGAAGTACCAAGCCTACCTACCTTCAGTGATAATTGGTGACATTTTTTCCTATTAAGTAAGTATCAATAACTTAATATTGGTATGTAAAGGTGGTACTTACAATATTTTTAAATTCTTGAGGTTGGTGTGTTAATTTGAATTAATTGCCAACCATACTTTTTACATGTGACATTTTGCCAAGTTTGTCAGCCGGGGAAAAACACTGTACTGTTCTAAATCTTTGATGAAAGCTTTGGAATCTTCATCCACACCTCTGACAGACAGCTCAAAAAAGAAGCTATCTGACTGTCATAATTTATCCCATTTAAATAACGTTTTGTACAATAGTTAGCCCGGTCCTAAGAGATGTGACTGTTGTCATGATGATCCTGTGGCTCCCTCTGGTGTTGATGTTTGGCTAGTGTCTTTCTCACCTTCTTTACCCTCTGAGTTGTTGGCCGAGTCGAGCCCACTGTCTGGTGATAACTTCAAATCATCAAAATTCTGGTTCGGGAGAGAGAAACAATACTTGCAGTGGTGAAATTTTGCAGGGGTGGGGGAGGGGGGGGCGGTCTTAGGAAGAATTTGTTATCCCTTGGGAAATTTGTTCTAAGATTTAACAGAGCAAATGGTGGTTAATAAATGGATGCTACAAACTTTGGCCTAAGAAAAACATAAGACACTGATTTATTCATTTTTTATCTGACTTACCTGAGAATTGTTACAATGTTAAAGTTGCTTAAACTCAATAACGACACAATTGATTTGTTGCATATATGGATTATTCACACGAAGCATATGAATATGAAATATTCTTACAGCTGCATCGTTGGTTATCAGTTATGCTATACCGGCCTTTCAATTTCGACTAAATATGAAATATTAGGGTAATATCTTTCTGGTTGCCCTGTTGCAGGTCAATTGTATGGATACATAATGCCAGCGTGTTAAGTTTTCATGTATATTTAGTGAGTTAGATTTTAGTTATTTTATATGTTTTTTTGTGTTGTGTACTTTTCTTTACAACTCGGGTAATGAAAATTAAACATTGTGTTTAGAGCTTGGTGTTTTTATAGACATAATGCAATAAGATACAACTATTTGTAAGCTTAAGTGAGAATGCCATCTCTTATTTTGGTGTAGGCTATTTCACTTGCCACATTAATTTTAAACCCTCAAATAACAGTAAGTTCTTATCCTGGACAGAAATCTTATTACTATGCAGTTGATTGTTCCGCAACCTATTTAAAATAATAATAATAATAATAATAATAATAATGCCCAAAATTTCTGTTTTCAGAGGGGTTGATTTGAATTGTTTACTAGTTGCAATTATAGTGTACTTTCATAAGTAATAATAAATATAAACATTCAAGATAAACATGTGTATGAACTGTATGTTTTGTTGCTTTGTAATTTGATTGACAAATAAATTTCTATTTAAAAATTGAGACATGAAATAAGTGCTCCATGTGATTGTTTTGATAGATTTCTGTATTTATTGACATTATATATATTTTTTTTTTATGTTATTATTGGAGTTATAAGGGTTTTAAGAGAAAAGTGACTCCGAAATACGGGGTCAGTAGGTTTTCTGTTGCCAATAAAAAGCTTTAAAACGTTGTAAACAAACGGCGTTTACCCAAGTACTTGTGTTGTGATTGTACATCCGGGCCAGTTCACACAGCCCGTCTCCACCGATCAGAATGCAGGAATTACATGTGCGATTATGGCGGCTTTTTATGTAACAACGTTTTGGACTACCGTCAGCATTTTGTGCGCCCTGACTGGACTACACAAAATTAGGCCCAAAACCAACTATTTTCTGACATAGTATGAAATTTTCTATCAATTGATGTAAGTATTGGCTTGTCGGAAAATGTGTAAGAGAGAATTATAATGATGTAATTGTGTTGGTTTCGTTTCGTTTTGAAATAAAATTGACAATCAAAATACACCACTAGAACGTCAGTAAAGTCAATTATTTTCAAAGCAAAATGGACGATACACTCCTAATCTTAGCAATTGTGGGAATATTTAATTAACATCGAAAACTGAGAAACTACACAAATTCCGCGAATGGTTCCAGCTCATTAAATATTTAAAAAAGAGGTGACACACATCCGAGACATGCAAACAGCGCAAAGAAAAGGAACGGATTTTGTGTGTGCTGCAGACTGACTGCCTGTGACATCACATATTTGCAAAAGAGCCACAGAGCCTGGACTTCCTGCAGGCACGATTTGTACACAGCTCAATGGAAGAAAAAGTAAAAATCTTTTATTTCATTGGAGATTGTACTGTCTAATTTGTATCACCTTTTGATATGATGAAAGGCGGCACATCTAAATACTTGTACAGCTGTTACTTTAATAACCCATGAATATTTATGTGGAAATTATGATACAAAATGTAAAATTTCTGATAAGACCAGTGTAGTATCTCGCCTGCCAGGAAATGCACTGGAATGTACAATAAAGGTTACATGGTCTATTGAGCCATTATAGATGGGATTATAGGTAAAGCCAGTAAGCTTTGCATAGTGTAAGAAGTAAGAATCGTGTTGATTTACAGACAACAATCATGTGATTAAAATCTTTTTGACCAGAAGTGTTGGTTCTAAGAAGAACCAGGGCTTGAGATATTGTAGAGTCACTAAGAAATTGGCCCCTGGTTAGCAAGTTGGTGAATTGAAACCAGACACTTGTCAACCACGAGTGCGCAGTCTAACTTGCTCAAAGCCATTGTATATCTAGCCACTGGTAAAATGTTGACTTCCTTAGACTGAAACGGTCCTCTCGTTTGATTTCACATACCTCTAACTCTCGCATCACTTCATCCATGAAGTCCGTGGAGTTTTCTTTGTAAGATGTTGCAGACTTGATAGCTTCTCGGAAAAGCTGAGGATTGAAAGGTTACATTACAACATTGATTTCTGGAAGAGTAGGTTCATCTCTATTCACTGGTTTTCACAAACAGACAACCAACCAGTGAAAACTTTCATCAGTTCAGGTGATCAATTCCATTTGAGTGAAAACAATGAAAAATGCTTGATGTTTTGAATAGATTTTGTGCACATTCATATGTGCTTATTTCGATTGAAGTGATCCAAATTAGCAATGATGATTTTGGGAGGTCTTCAAATGCTGTTTTTTGTTGGCGTTGACAGTACTTCAGGCAGAAACATTTCTCTGGAGGATTGGTACAATTATGAACTTTACAATCAGTGAGATTTCATATTGAAACTAACTACTTTTTAAAAATGACTTAGATTTTCAAGTTTAGGTAGAGTTGTGCTACGTTGTTAATAAATTGTTGCCTGAACAGACTAATGCCTCAAACAAGTTAAAACCTTGAAAAGTTTAAAATGATGTAAACAATGCCCTGTCGTTGTGTCATGGCCATGCGGTTAGAACCACTATTAAGACCACCAGACTCAAGCTCTGGTGTTTCTGATCAGCAGAGTGTGGGTCGAGTCCCGGTCATGGCATTTGTGTCCTTGAGCAAGATACTTTACCATAATTGCTTTGTCCTTCGGATGGGACATTAAGCCCCAGGTCCATTGTACTAGAACTTGTAGTGAATGTAAAAGAACCCAGAACACTTATTGTGGAAGAGTAGGGGTTAACCCCGGTTTTTCTGGTTCACAGCAAGCACCCTTATTTACAGATTTCCTCAGGCTTGCGAGCTACAATGATTAAGTTCGCTTATGAGGCATCATTGGTTTCATTACCAGACATATATAATGATAATAAAAATAACTCTGAATTATGGGTTACCTTGACGACATTGGTGCCATCTGCTGCCGAGACGTAGTAAAAGGGTAGATTATGCTTGTTTGCAAAGTTGAAATTCTTCTGGGTTATCTTGTAGTCAACTGAAGGAAAGAGAAAAGACTGGAATATGTCAATCTGTCAAAACTGTAACACAACAAAAGCATAAGAGCAATGGGCAAATACGCCAACTAAAAGATTCCAAAATGTATCGTCTGCTCTGCATGGGTTTTTTAATTGATGGTACCGCACAGGTAAACCACCTGTTCTTTGTATGAAGCCTGGTATAGTAACAATCCCTATTGACATGCACTTGTGTCTTCAGTAGTGTTGTAGGTCTCAAGACCGGTCTCACTATAGAGAGGTGTCAATTGATTCCAGGTCCCCATTTTGAAGACTCAGTCTCGGTCTCAAAGCGAAGGTCTCGGGATCTTGGTTGAAGAGAAATCTAAAACACTTTCATGACTGTACTGCCGCTTTTCCTTCTCACTGTCTCAGTACATAGTTCAATATTATTTTCCTGTTTTGTCCCTTCATTCTTTTGAGCAAAATTAACAGAAATTGTTGACACTCTTTCTCCATAATAATACACACAAAAATAGGATGTATATCTCTTTCAGTGTCACTGCTATTTAAAAAAAAAGACCTTTTATTTAGAAGTATCAAAGTCTAAAAGCTTCTGGGTCCAATTTCATGAAGCTGTTTAGCGCAGAAAAAAATCCAGCTTAGCAGAAGTGGGTTTTTTCTCAACTATAATGCAATGCAATGTACATTACTTGTGACTGGTTCTCTGCTCATTTTTGCTTGGTAAATAAATTTAATTGGTCCCTTGACTTACCATCTATCTTATTAGCTGCAAGTAAACATGGAATCTCAGGTCTGTAGTTCCTGAGCTCTTTGTACCATTGCGGTAAATTCTTGTATGTTACCTTCCTAGTAACATCGAAAACCTACACACCATCAAAGAAGAAAAAACATTTTTGTTTTATTTCTATTCGCCATCATAGTTCGATGTCATTTCCTCCCGAAGTCACGCTCACTTCCTTGAAACTGGTTCAGGCCACTTCTATAACAATGCATCTGATCATCAACTCAACACAGAGCAGAAACTGACTTTTTAACGTCCCGATAGTATCAAAATCTGGCAAAACTAACAGTAAAATTTGGTAACTGCTTTGCAGCAGGTTGTAATTTATGCTTGTGAAAGTCATAAGTGCAGTTATTTTTGTTCCCCAAAGGAGTAAGAGGCCGATATCAACCAGTTGCTTTGATTGCAGTTCAGTGACCTGGGGTTGTCGTCATGACTACGGTGGCAAATTAAATAATCAACTCATCAGTGTATATCAGACTTGTACAAGCTGCCAATATTGAATTTATAAAAAAATAATAATAATAATACATGTAATAATAAATGTTGTCAGTATTGACCTAATTCAACTGATGTCATCATCACAATAATCTTGGTTCTGCCATTTTGGGAATCAATATCCCCCTGTTATTGCCTTATTCAAAAAGGTGACACATAAAACAATCTATTTCAAAAATTAGCCAGATTCCATAGCAAGACATTTTATACTTTAAGCACTACATAAAACTTCTCAAAGTTAGAAAATGAAAGAGTAACATACCATAATGCATGCATGGGCTTGATGGTAATATGAAGGGTGCATGCTACTGAACCTCTCTTGCCCTGCCGTATCCCAGAAATCTTGAAAAGAGAATTAATCATGAATGATTAACTTCCCTTCATTAATATTCAAATGTTATCTCAGAAAATAAAAAATGAAACATTTATCATGACTGATCAAATTTACCTCATACATGTACACATCCCAGAAATCTGAAATTGAGAAATAGTCTTAAATAATGAGCTTTACTTCTTGAATATTCAAACAATCTCCAGAAATCTAAACATGAGATCCAATCAAAAATAATGTACAGAACTTCATGAATATTTTATTTAAAAAAACCAATGTTCATGTTTAACAAGTTTAAATCTACAGCAGTCATCAAAGGTTTACAAGGTAAACAACAGAAAAAAGTGAATAAATGATCAACTTTGATACCACAGGTTTTGAAATAAGTTAATGATGCAATGTTTTGCGGCATTATCAGTGAAGACAATGTGCTGGTGTTTTTTAAAACAAGACTGGTTCTATGACAGATTCCGTCTCCCATACTGTACATCAAGTTGTGTAGAAATTTCATCTGATAGCGTCCTCTTTTGACTCAACTGCCTTCAGCCCATGTTAATTTATCGTATGGGGGGCATGCACACGGGGGACAGAATCCCTTATGACGCTGGATCCCATGTAAAGCATGATCAGTTTACAAGTGCAGTCCTATGGTCCAACAGAATCAAACAAAACATGCAGTTGGATTTTGATGGGTTGGGGATGGTCAGGGATAATAAAGTTAACACTTACCAACAGATACTTCTTTACCACCAACTTTAGTGTTGTACCTAAAAAGCGTTAGAGCAAATGTTGACAGTTGTTGTGGTTGGCTGTGGGTTAACTTCAGGAAAGGTAATACAAAATGAAAGCAAGTAATCTTAACAAAAGATTCATTGTTTTAACAGTCACCAAGGCAGCAATTGCTTCCATGACCCTGGGCATTGCCTTAGTGCCCTTTGAAATGTTCCAGCAGAAATTCAAATTTCCATCATACAGGTGCCCTTTAAGAGAAAACTGCCTTGCCCTCACAAGACCAAAAGGACTGATTTCACAAAGCAATAAGATTCACCTTAAAGACGAGTTGCCAATATTGCCATAGTGATTTGTATTGTGACATCACACTTTGCTTAGCAATTAAGGGTGATTTGCAGTTAAGATCAATCGTAACTCTTTATGAAATCGAGCCCGATGGACTCAGGTTTTCAGGCTTTCTTTAAGAACTCTGGGGAATCTTGGATGTTTTAAAATCTTATCCAAAGTAGGCAATATTTTACATTACAAAGAATTGTTGAAATGTTTCTTAAGGAAAATATAGGATTTAAGTTACAGGATTCAAACTGGCCTCTCATCATCAAGCAAGCCTTGTGGTTTAGTGGATGCAGGGGCCATGGGTTCCAATACACATGTACCACCCAGGTAGCCAGTTGAATTTGTTTCCACATGGCTTAATTTCATAGAACTGCTTAAGCACTGAATAATGCAAAACAATTTTCTACTAAGCAAAAAAAAGCAGGATACCAGTCACAGATATGAAATGGCGTTTTGGCCGGTAACCTTCTGATAAGCACTGTTGTGCTTAAGGGCCCAGGTTTCCATCAAAGACTCGGAAAGCACCGTGTATACAGTGATTATCACACATCCATCTGAGCCTAAAACCAAAATTATATTCAAATGTCCTGTTAATTTGTACCACTGACGATTTTTTGTTGATAGAAAAAAATAAAATAAAATGAATCTTTTCATCAAATTATGGTGCGTATAATTGACCTGTTGTGCATGCACTAATGTGACTGGTGGATCAATGGTGACAAATAAAATCAACTGCTCAAATAATCAATCAAGTGATAAATCAATCAATTAATAAATCAATTATCAAATATATCAATCAGTAGATCAAGGACTGATTCAAAGGATACTATCCATCCATAAGAAAACGCTCCACCAATCTGTGAAAAGACAAAACAGACATAAAAATACAGTTAAATGAGAAGAAAAACATATTTTTCTGAAATGTAATAAATGTCAAGTTTTTGTCCACTATAAAAGGAGTCAAACTCATTTAAACTGTAGTTCATACCATCCTTTAAAGGTACATGTACAGAGTCACACTTTGGTAATATGACCCCCAAAAGAAAGTGTGTAGTTTTTATCTGAAAGCCTAAATGTACTTGTTATAAAGTAAAGATGGTAATGGCTTGAATGGTAGTAAGCATCCTGCAAAATCATTTTGTCTGAAGTGCCCTTGTTAATTAGAAATCAATCAAATTATGTCAAAAAATGTGTATCTCCAACTGTCCAAAGATGACATGTAGGCCACTTTTTGAAAATTTCTGCGGTGGGTATTTGAATGCTGCCCTCAATACAGCCAGAACTGCGGTTGGTACATGTACCCCTGTCACCTCGCTAAACGTGGATGGATTCTATGTTCGTTATGAAAACACCATGAACAAATACTCCATAAGAACGTGTACATACATTGTATGTACAGTATTAAACTGAAACTTTTACATGTGACTCTTATTGTATCTTTCTTTATAATTTTGCCTATAAATCAGCATTACATTAACAAAAACAAAACGATAACTCTACCTTGTATGGATACAGTACATGCTACATTAATTAGATGTAAATTTAACAATGGGTTCTTTTTATTTTCAAATTATTTATTTCAAAATGTATTTATAACAAAACAATTCCATTATGTTCTAAATTATAATTGCATAGTTGTTCAATTTGTATTCTAGTATGTATTTTGGAACACTTTTTGTTCTTATTTTTAACACATATGTGACATTATTTATAACAATATGTAGACTAGACTAATTTATGAAAACAAAGGAATGCATGCCGGTAACTGCCAGTAAACATGTAAATATAGAAGCCTGCAATCTATGTAATGTAATAAAACCCACAAAGCAGAATTCATCATATTGTCAATGTCTTTGTTGGTTGCTAGGCAACCAGCTCAATCAGAAGAATGTCAAGGCTGTTATATGGCTGCAAATTTGTCTGCAAATTGGATTGAGTGCCTTGTGAGTAGTGTACAACACATGTACTGGTATGCAGTATCAATAAGTGGCATCTTACCAAGAATATACATGTACCCTTCCAATATCTGCCTTTTTTGACCGCCAATCTCCAAATACATGTATTGTAATCATAATCATCATTAGAAAACATGAATGTGTGTATTACAATTTGCAGGGTTCTTCCCATGATTTTTAAAAACTGTGGGTCATTTTGAAGACTGCTGGACTCATATTTTTTGAGTTTGGCCGAAGCACACTGAATTGAAATGAGGTGTGCAATCTGGAGTATTTTGCAAATGGTTTTATTTTATGATTTTCGTGAATTTGACCTTGAAGGTAGGGTTATACGTGTACTTTGGAAATGACCCCCAAAACATTGTGTATTGTGTAATTTTTTTCCCGAAAGCTTTGTGTTATAGCTGAAGATGGTAATGGTAGTAAGCATCCTGCGAAATGTTTTCGTCTTAATTAAGTGCAGTGATTAGAAATCAGTAAAAGTATGTCAACAAATTTGAATCTCCAAAGATCACCTGCAGGGGACATTTGAAAATGTACATACGTATGTGGCATCCGTTTGAATGCTGGCTTCAAAACACCCAGAGATGTGGTTTATACCCACTGTCACCTTGCTAAACAGGGATGGATTCGCTGTTCTTGATGAAAAATACTGATGTGGTTGGTACCCACTGATGTGGTTGGTACCCACTGTCACCTTGCTAAACAGGGATGGATTCGCTGCTTTTAATTAAAATACTGACGTGACAGTCTTTTTGCTGTTTTATTAGTAAGTGACGTTTCACAGGTGACTTTTATTGTATCAATCTTGATAATTTTGCCTATAAATCAGCATTACGTTGACCCGAACGTTGATCCTAACTTTTAATACAAATTTAGCAACGTTTACGCTATCGACCATTTTTGCCCCCCATGTGAAACTTTAAAAAGGACCCCATGCTGGCTGCACACATATTTATGAGCTTTAAAAACTCGCACAAAATGAATAAAAAAACATCATGTGTAAATATTATTAACATCTTTGCATAGGCCTATATGTACCATTCATTAGTACCACAAAAATACGAATTAAATAAATTTGAAATTCTAAGGAAATATTTCTCTTGTATTGTACCTCGAGTCTGAAAATATTGTCAGGGGCTCAGGACAAAACTGAGAATCATTTAAGCTTGTCTCTCTGAGCTTGATTAATGATCTGACAACAGTGATAATGACAACCTGTCATTATCATTTGAAAGATTTGCACACAATGTAACAATTGTGTACATGGACATTAGACAAGGCACTGGATCAAATTGCAACAAAGTTGTTTGCAGTGAGCCAATTACACAATAAATGTTTACAGTAAACACAGTATTGGAAACAACTTATAGACCATGTAACCTGTGAGGTAACCTGTGACCTCACATTTTACAAAAGCGCCACAGTGCACATAGAAAGGTGGCACATCTCAAAACTTCTTCAGCTGTTATTTGTAATAAAACTCTTGAATTTATGTGGAAATTATGACACAAAATGTAAAATTTCCCATATGACCAGTTAAATATTTCACCTGCCAGGAAACGCCCCGGAATGTACAAAGGTCACTCTTTTTGTAAACAAGGGTTACAAAATTTGCTAAATTGATGACGATTCATTGTGGATAATACAGTAAAATAACTCTTCATACAATGTATGGGCTGTTAGGCCATTGTTTTAAAGAAGCAACTGCACTCTTTAACTTTGTCTGAGGGCTGCAAGAAATAATGCTACTTAAAATTTAAAACATTGATTTTTACAAATTTTGAGAATTTGTTGTCTTTATTTTCTTTGCATCGCCGATGTGATGAAAATTGTTCTTTAATCTTGCAACAAAACCAATAATCCCCCCCAATTCAATCCTGCAATTCGGTACGCAAACACATGTATAAATCTTCAGAGGTCAAATTAAACAATCAACACTCAGATTTTATAAAATCAAATTATAATTTCACTGAACTTTGAGACTTTATATGTGAAGTATAGTTCTGAGGAGTGCAAAGAGCTCTCCTCTATAATTCAAGGAGAACAGTTTACAACTATCCTTGTTTTTCTTAAATGAAGGTCTGTCAAGTCCATAAACCCAAGTTTAGCAACTTCAACGGGAAGAATATAATCATTGCAAATATTTAGGCCCATACAGCAGTACCAAACAGACTGGTGAATGAGTATAAAAGAACCCAATTATGTTTCTATAATGGCAGAGTGAAATAATACTCCATTGGGTCTACTTTGTTGATAGATACATCTACAGCATACTGTGGCTGATTATGCTAATATGGAACCTGCCCAGTGCTTTCCAGACTGCAGCAATTACAATTGTAATTGCATTATTGACCCCTACTACACAGACACTACTGCTGCTCCTGCTCCGCACCACCATAATTGGGAATTGTAATTTCAACTCTGGTGAGTCATCACTGGGCCATGGGTGCCATTGAAGGTCTCATTAGTTTTTGTTTTCAACCCGGAGGGTTGCTTGCAGACTGTAATTGAAAATATAATTGTTTTCTGCAGGGGGAAACCCACTCCCCCTTTCACCACGAGCACTGAACTGGAGTTTCAATCCAATTACAGTGTGCATGCCAATTTAAATAGCATTTGCATGATACTGGATTGGAGCATGGGATTGGAGAACCTACATGTATGTAGAGGGTGACTTATGTACATGTACATGTTGTGCAAGCCATTTTGATAAGGACATTCTACACCACCATTTACTGAAGATACAGCAGGGGTGATCATATGGCTCCACCGATATTTCAACACTACCATGCTCTTAAGTATATGGCCGCCACAGCCCCTGGACAATTGAAGCTGCAGTGCAAGTACTGTGGAAAGCTTGTGTCTGGTTCAAATTCAGCCAACTCCAACTTCCATACACACATGAAGGTAAAAAGCTATATATTTACTGTACATGTACATGATTAATTTCTCAGAACATCAAATGTGTTAAGAACAGTGTTGAGTACAACAGAAATACATTGCTAATGTAATTGTACATACATTATAGTACATGTCGTATGCATGTACTGTTCAGTTTATTGCTCCATGCTTGTTGTACATGTATGCACAAAGACTCCATGTTCATTGTGAAGTGTACTCTGACAAAGAGGTTCTGCTTATACTAGTGAATATGCATTCTGAAGTGAAGTCCCGAATCTCATTTTCTACTTTATATTTCTTTGTTTTGCTTTCCCCTTGTAACAACATTCCTGTTAGAGAAGTAATTTGGCCAGGCCCAGCGACCTTGTTATAACCTGTGACTGGATTTGGAACAAACAGTAACAACATCAGTTGTAACAATTATTTCCTTCCTCCGTGGTTAATTAATGTGAACCTAAATGTACAACAACAAAAGCATGCCATGAATGGTTTTAAATGGCCTTCAAACTAGCTACATGTACGTATGCCTGCACAACATTTCACCCAACAATTTCAAGTGTGTAACAATAATAATGTACTTGTATAATTTGCCTGTACATTAAAATTCCCTTGACATTTTCAAGTGCTGAACACACAATGATGTTTGGTGCAACCTGTTTGTAATGTGTATGACATAAATTTGAATAATATTGTCCACTGTACATGAAGAACATATAATTGTCCTCATAAACTTCAATAGTGATGTCCCCAAAATAATTTGCAGTTAAAATATTTGATGTTATCTTTTGTGGTTCAAACCATAACTTTATACGTACATATTTCCCATGTTTGTGGTTACACATAGTATTTAGCACCAGACAACTCCTTCCAACCAGCCCCCACCCCCTGGTTTCATTCCTGATTTCTTTGTTTAACTTTTGAGTTCTTATTCGACTGCATTCTGCCCCTTTTTTCACTTCATTTCAACCTGACTGGTTCTGTTACACTAACATGAGTAATACATGTATGTATTATTACATGTAGGTTGTACCCACACACCGATTACTAAAATACTTGTATAACTATAAGTATGAAGTGTGTTGTCAGAATAGACTGTGCAAGTCACATGCGTATCAAAAATGAGAAAACAAGGCGAGCAAAATTTTTTATTTTTTTTTTTCATGAAATAAAATCTTCTTTTCAAATTTTATTCATAAAAAATTCTTGAAAATTAAAATACCTATGTAGCAATTTGTTATAAATACAATTTCAATTGTTTGTATAATACATGTTATACAAATAATTTGTTTAAATTAACTAGCATTGAAGCAAAATTAAAAAGAGGATGTTTTTTAAAGTTTTTTTTAGAAGCCCCCGAATCCCAACCTAATTTGAGCAGCCATTACATAGGTATATAAGGGCATAGCCATAAATTACATTAAACCTTGCTCTATGGTTAAACTAACATTGAAGAAAGAGAATTGCACACGTAAAACTCAGTATGATTGGGGCCAACTTGGTCCTGGAAGCTTGATGACTGCGAGGCTTGCACAGTCTATTGCGAGTATCTACAGAGGGTATGCACCCCCCTACCAAACCAACTTTTTAAGCTTCCTTTTATGGTCCTATAACACTATTTAAATGTTAACACTTAACAATTTCCTGGCAAAGATGTTGCATATTTCAGCAACCTTCTTGGATTAAAAAAAATTTGCAACAATACCTACAGTTACTAATGACCAGGAACCTAACTGATTGTGTTTTCATATTTTTTTAATTTTTAGATGATTTTAACCATTTTAGGCGGCCATTTTGGATGCATCTTGAAATCGCGAGACAGCAGGGAATTGTTTGTTTTTTTCTCATGAGAAATCCCTGACGTTGCCACTGCTCTGGGCTTTTGACTTTTTTATTTCATAACTTTCTTGTTCTGAAATGAGGAAAAAAGGTTTTATCATACAAATTTTGTTAAACCTTTTTTTCACAGAGGTGGCATCTTGAGATCCTCATTAAAACAGCACCTCCTGGGAGCCCTTTGCTTCTTCATTCCACTCCGTCGTCATACACTTATTCTTCAAGTTCCACAACTGCCTCTACTTCTATAGTTAGTTCTCTTCAGCCTATTGTCTCAACTTCTGGACCACCTCTATCTACTACTTCCCAGAGGCCAATGACAAGCATTGCACCTTTGAGGCAACCCTCTTGGGGTAAAAATGACCTGCGACAGATCCAGCTCACCGAACATGTACTCAGCTTCATCTCCAGCTCTCTCCAACCCCTATCCATAGTGGAAGATCTTGCCTTCCATTCTCTTCTCAACAAGGCCCAACCCTTATACCATCTGCCAAGTCCCATGTGTCTCAGAAGGAAGATACTTCCAGAAAAAACTGAAAAGCTGCACAGCAGCATCATCAGCCATCTACGTCAAGTGGCTGCCATTACAGTAGCAGTGGACATCTGGAACAACGGCAAGACTCAGCGGGGCTTTATCGAAGTCACTGCACATTTTGTGGAAGACTTCAGAATCAACAGTGCTATGCTTGCCTACAGGCATTTGGATGGGACCCTCTGCTCAGAGACCATTATGAGCGCTTATCATCAGATTGTTGGTAGCTACAATCTCGGATGCAAAGTGAGCACGGTCATAATTGAAAATGCTTCAAACATGCTGGAATCGTTTAGATTTCCTGGGGTTGCAACACTGGATGCAAACTGGGATGATGATGATGAAGATGATGATGAATGTAAAAATTATTATCATCGGGAGAGGGATGACCAGCTTCCTCTTGATATACCTGAGGATTTATCGGGCCAAGTTCCTTGCTTCCTTCACTCCTTACAACTTGTAGTAAAGGACTGCCTCAAAGATATTCAAGACGCATCTACCATCATTGCAAAAGCATCCAAACTTGTGCACTTTCTCCAACGTTCAAATATTGCCTTTTATATTTTAGGGGAAGATCACAAGGCCAGGGAAGACATCAAGTGGATCCGTACTAACAAAATGCTTAAATCTATCCTAAAGGCTGACCCTGCAAGGATGGAGATGGTAGACTATCCTCAAAAATTGTCTGACTCAGAGATGCAAGTGATCGGGGAGATCATAGATATCCTCTCCCCATTTGAGGCAGCTACTGACCAGTGTCGTGGACAGAATGTGGTCACCGCAAGTCTGGTCATCCCATGTATCCGTGGCCTTAGGGAAGAGCTGAAGGACCTGCCTTCAAACAACAAGTCCTCCAAGATGGTCACTTTCCTCAAGGCATCATTTGACAAGCATCTGACAAAGTATGAGGAGGATGAAGCATTTCAGCTAGCAGCAGTCCTGGACCCGCGCTGGAAGCTAGATTGGTGTAGGCAGGACACTGACGAGGCCAAAACTGTTGCTAAACTTCTTCGTGACAAGGTTTCAGCATTGTCCCCGACGGCAACTTTAACCAAGCCAGTTCAAGAACTTGCACCACCTCAGAAGAAGAAATGCAAACTCTTCAGATTTATGGAATCTGCTTCAGGAAGCTCTTCTGTGACGTATAACTCTGCTGTGGAAACTCAAGTTGCTGCCTACTTATCCCAACCGTCTCTAATGGAGGAGGAGGACCCCTTACTTTTCTGGAAGGTGAAGCAGTCTGATTTACCAGAACTTACTGCCTTGGCTACCAAATACCTGGCCATGCCAGCATTTTCTGCAGCTGTGGAGCGTCTTCTACCCAGAACAGGAAGGGCAGTTCGCCCAGACAGAAGCCTTCTTTCAGACAAAAGGTTGGAGGAACTTATGTTCCTCAGATGTAATGCTCATTTGAAGTGATTTTTTTAAAAGATTACATCTACTTAAAGAGATTGTATACATTTGGTAATTGGAACCCTCTGTTTGTTTCAATCCTGCATAGTTGATATACATGTATCATAAAACTAAGCCTGTGAAAATTTCATTTTAAAAGGTGGTAGCGTTTTTGAGATATTGCCGAAAATCTGGAGCGGTCCGTTATGTCCACGCAGGAAGAATAATCTGCAATTGAAATACACAATCTAAGAATCGTTACTGCAGAAACGCTTCTCAGATTCAAATGTTTGGGGATAAAAAGTGATATCTTTTTCCATAACCACAGTACTTTGAAGTGAAAAGTTTCTCAAAATGCATTATACATTTTACTATCCAAAGCTGCTGTACTTCTTACCACTCTTACCAAGTAAGTTTTTATTGCCATCAATTTTCAGAATCATTACTAAACGGACCTTTTAAGGCTGTCGGTTTTTCTCCCAGAAACAATACTACATTTTTATGCAAACATTGTAGTAAATTAGATGAAATAACATTGTACATTTAATAAATGGTTAAGATGGGTACATTGATTGTAGGCCTATGCCTTGCCTCCAGGCAAAGCACACAGCACAGCTTGTTTCTTCAGTTTTTTGGCAGGATCAATCTTACATACCATGTACATGTACAGGTATGATTTCAGAATGAAGCAAATTGGTGGATGTTAGGCATACATGTATCCATTAGAAAAAATTTGAAATGTACTTAATTGTAAAACATTTAAAAAAACACCAAAAACTGTCTTTTTTAAACTCAATTTAGAACTTATTAATTTGTCCTTAAAGGTATCGTACACGTTTGGTAATGACTCAAAACAAATACATAAAAACTTACTTGGTAACAAGCAATGGAGAGCTGTTGATAGTATAAAACATTGTAGGAAACGACTCCCTCTGAAGTAACATAGTTTTTGAGAAAGAGGTTATTTCTCACTAAAATAATAAAAACTTCTGGCAAGAAGTTTTTATTCCTATCTGAAAGCACGCAAATTTGTCTTTCATCATTTTCTTGCAACTTTGAAGACCAATTGAGCCAAAATTTTCACAGGCTTGTTATTTTATGCATATTGGGATACACCAAGTGAGAACACTGGTCTTTGACAATTTCCAATTGTGTTCAGTGCCTTTAAGTTACAGAATTTAAATTTCACTTTTTAATCATTGTGCATACATTGTACTTGTACATTCTGTAATATTTGTTTTTAAAAATGTTGTGTTATTTGCATAAAAAAAATTAAAAAAACTAATTACTGTTTTTGTTTAATTGAATTGAGACCTTAGTAATTTGTCCTTAAGTTACAGAAATTAAATTTCACTTTTTAATCATTGTGCATACATTGTACTTGTACATTCTGTACTATTTTAAGATTAAAAGATGTTGTGTTAACTGTTATAGCAAATCAAAAAGGTTTTGTTTAATTGAAAACTTGTGCATGGATTTAAGCTAAAAATGTAATGTTTTCAGTTTATAATTACTATTGCACACACAAAGTGTTCAAAATGAAACAAGAGCATTTTAAGGAAAAATTGATAACCACAATTAATGTGTTGTATGGTTATTAGCTTTGTAACACAGTGAACTTGGGGGATCAGGTTGGCTCAGTGGTATCTTTGCCCATCTCTGTGGACCCCAGTTCGGATCCCACCTTGCAATCCCAAACTGACTTTGTGGGTTTTCCTTAATTTGGGGTTTACCTTCCTAAAACTGATCTTACTCTCTACACAGGTATTTTCAAGCAATGCATTATACATAAATGTAGTCACTTTTGAAGATCCCTTAGCACCATTGAAACTAAACAAATATAAAAATACCGTAAAAAGCATACATGTACATATCATGTACAGCTTAATACTTTTTAAATGTTCAGGTAAAATACAGACATAACTTGTCTGGGCTTTTTCATGGTTAATCATAATGTTACATTGATCACAGTTTGAATGTTTCTCCTTACTTTATAACCTTGTTAAATACATCAAGTCACAAAATAATGAATACAAATATTAATGGTTATCGTTTGGCAATGAAACATGAATACCCATTTATCCACCTTGTTAAAAATAAATACACAAAAAATGTACAGCACACCCATCTTAAATTCTGCAAGATGTCGGAAATGACATCCAGTCCTGTCAAATTCTTTCAGTGTTCATGGTGTTATGCATTTTATGCATGTTGTTTATAATCAATAGGAATTTAGCTGCTCAGTCATGTAGTCTGAAATGCAAACTTTCATTTCACCTTATTTCTTCATTTTTTATTAAGTGTTCGGAGCATAGCTCGAACACCTCTTGTTTTTGTTCGGGTTTTTTTTGTTGGTTTGATTTTTACTTCTTCTTCTTCTTCTTCTTCTTTTCTGTTTCGATGGTCCCTTAATAAAAATACACTTAACATCACAAAGCATTCAAACTTTACATATAGTTAGATCGTTACTAGTAGAAGACACCACTGTAGTGACGTCATTATGATGTCATCAAATGTAAAATTACGTAAAATCAAAGTTTAATATTTTAAAAAATTGTCACACATAAACCACACAATGGATTTTCACAATCCACACATCATTGGAAAGGCCTTTTGAAACTCAACAAACGCTACACAGAGTGTGACCCCATTTGACCTTGCCTTCTGGTGCAGGCCGGAAGTTGAAAATTTCAAAAAATTACATCTCAAGAACTACCTATATTTTAGTCAATTTATTTTACATCAGGTTGTAGGTCCTTGAACCTCTTCATTCTTTTGCACAGAAACAATATCAATTTTACCTCAACTTCTGGTCGAAATCGGACGTTAAAGCTCACGTTTGTAATGTCTTGCATCTAAACTGTATTTAATGCAAAAGCACTGTGACTGGCTGCTCCGCTCCATTGATCACAAGGTTCAAAATCCACGAAGCCTGATTTGGCATTAGATTTAGGCTCTTAGTCTAATCCACACAATAACAACCTGTTTGTAGACATAACTCAAAAACTACAGACTTTCAATTTAATTGCCAAGTGGTTTTTTTTTTAACTTACAACAAAATTATTTGATCGTAATATGATTTTTATTGTCGGATTTGACATTCATTATGCTAACCCCCGTTCAGGTATAATGTATGTACTGAGTAGGCAAAAAACATATCTCGTTAACCAAAAAGTGTTTTGACTTTAAACTAACCATGTACTTAGATCTTAGTGTGTCAATGAAACCGTGAAAGTTTTTGGGATGATGATGACATCATAACGTTAAATAAATGTTTAATATTTTTAAAAATCATATCTGGGGAACCATAGTTGCTACATACAAGATCTTTGGACCATGTGAAAGAACCTGGAGTATTTTTTTAAATCTTACACAAGGTGTGACCCCCTGTGACCTTTACTTCCGTTTAAAGTTTAAAATGTACTATTTGGCTGAAAACCTGTTACAATTTCAAAAAAGTTTAAAACTAAACACATACTTATAAATCTCAATGTCTTGCAAGATAAAAAATAAGCTTTGAAAACATAATGACGTCATCAGTTTTCAAATTTATCACAGTTTCTTATTTCAAATTCCAAATCTTTAGAGGCACCATTCACTTTACGTATGTCAATATTTCGTACTAAGACATGTTTAAAACACGATTTTCTCTCTTTAAAACACCAGGCCTGCTACCTCGGACATGTCTACACTGAACACTTGTTTTTGTTTAAACAAAAATGTATATCTAGTTATACTTCAAATTGTGTCTATTTTGGAGCCCAACAATCTAACAAATAAGCAGTAAGCTGGATCTCCACTCTGTAATTACCTTCCTCACCATATTTGCATAATTTCTACTGTAAATAGTTGCAACGTTTCTTAAGACTCACCCTTAATAGAAAATAGCGTTCTTGTAGGTCCTAAATGATGACTTTTTTAATGTAATTAGTATTATGTTTGTTGTTTTACTCTAACATGTTTCCCACCTGCTGTTGTTGACAAACAATTCTGTAATGTTTTCTATTTTTCTCTCTTTTTTCTCCGTGAGTTGAATATCTAATTAAGGCGGATAAGCTGCATAAGAAATAGCATTTAAATTAATATTTTTGTAATCACCTTGCAAGTTAATTAATCATTTCCGCTCTCATGTCATACAATTTTTTTTTTAATTGCATGAATAAGACAAATTAAAACAAGATCAGTAAATTGCCCATTGTGTCCCTCCTTAAAGGGACACATTGCCTTGCATTGGGCGAGTTGGTCTATAAAAAGCATTTGTAACCGTTTGTTATAAAATGCATATGGTTAGAAAGATGTTTTCAAAGTAGAATACAATGATCCACACAAATATGTCCCGAAATTGCGTGGTTTTCCTTTTACACCGTGAACAAACATGGTCGGCCATTTTGTGAAGTCAAATTTTTGACAAAATGGCCGACCGTGTTAGTTTGCAAAGTTAAAGGAAAACCAAGCAATTTCGAGGCATATTTGTGTGGATGATTGTATTCTACTTTTATAACGTCTTTCTAACCATATGCATTTTATAACAAACGGTTACAAACGCTTTTTTTTTAGACCAACTCGCCCAATGCAAGGCAATGTGTCCCTTTAATTCTTTTTATAAAATTAAATGGAATGTATCAGTTGTAAGTTGTTAAAATTGAAATAAAAAAATATCAGCGTAAGACTCATACAAAGTTTATGGCCTAATTTATGTTTCAATTGGTAGGCCTATAGTATTTATACCGTATGCTGTGTAAGTACACCAACTTAAATCAAGATTTTGTTGGAAGTGATAACTGGAAGATTGAATTAGGAAACTTAAAGTATAATAAAACCAGTCTTTATGGTATCACATGTGAGGTTTGAGCTCAGGATGTCATAATTGGCACTTGGTAGTGTAATCCCCTTACAACCCGATTTGGGCTAAACTGGGATGTTGTGGAAAGTGACGTCAACAGTCAGGTGGATAAGGTGCCAAAGAAAAAAGAAAAGTGCACTATTTACCATTTTACAGGTACAAAAATAAGGAAAAGAATTTAAAGAATCATGTTGCCATGCAGAGACTGCATTGCTCTGATGGCAGGGATGGCTGATGTTTGGAAGGCCTGTGTGGATGGGGCTATGTGTAAAACAGAAGATGGTGGTAGCCTGTTCCAAACTGAAATCGTCCTTGGGAAGACGGCCAGCCTCGCTACCTCGTAAAAATGCATGTAGAACAAGTGTAAAAATGCAAGTATTTCGACGCAATACATTTCAAATAAGTCATGTTTTTATATGGTCTCCCTAAACTGCATACAGTTAGACGTATCACAAGATCGAAAAAGAATGGGAGGGGCAAGTTGCTCTATGACTTGATGCGTATTTTGACAGCACGCTCTGCGTAGTCTCTAACACAAAACGTATCAACCACATGGCTTATTAAAATATCGTACGAGATCGTACACCACTGGGAATGAGGTTGGAAGAAGGCATACTTATATGCATTGATCGTTGGAATTATTAAAGAGGTGTATTTGAGTAGATGATCAACTCGTTGTGATATATGTAGGACTAGCATGCTGAAAGCATTGTGGAAGTGAATTTTGTGGTACAGAGTGCATTGTTGAATCAGACAGCCAGTATGGAGTAGATCCCAGTTTAATAATTGTTCAATAAGCAGTGTGATGTGAGTTGTAGTTCGATAGTCAGAAAAGACAAAGCTGGCGGCATTCTTTTGGATCTGCTCAAGATGGTCATTATTGGTGATAGTGTTGGGATTCCACACTTCACATGCATACTCAATTTGTGGATGAACTAATGATGTGTTACAGGCTCTTGCCTTAACCTGTTGTGAACAAGGTGATAATGTCCTTTTAAGAAGACCTAGAGTAAGACTTGCTTTAAGTAGATCGTGTGAGATCGTAACACCCAGTCATGTTTCTTAACACGGGTTAATTGCTCACCAAGAAGAGTACACTGGTGCATCTTTGGGCTACGTTTGTGGGTGATGGTAAGAACTGCACATTTTTTTTTGTTTTAAAAGTCATTAGCCACTTTTTTGACCACTCCCCCAAGTATTCAGGTCATTCTGGAGAATCTGATGATCAGCTGCTGTCTTTATCTCCCTGTACACTATACTGTCATCTGCAAATAATTTAATATTTGACTGAATGTGTGCATTTATATCATTTATGTATTTATAAGAGAAATAGCATGGGCCCCAGGACAGATCCTTGGGTGACATCAGATATGACTACAATCCAAGAGGAGTGTGTTCCGTTAACAGAAACGGCTTGTTTATGTTTTGAGAGAAAGCTATTGATCCAACCTAAAGTGTTCTGTGTGATGCCATAGTACTGCAGCTTCTCGGCTAAGAGCTGGTGGGAGACTTTGTCAAAGGCCTTGCTGAAGTCAAGGAGTATGACATCAGTTTGCCCTTTATGGTTGATTGTTTCAGACCAGTCGTTGTTTCAGACCAGACCAGTTGTTGAGTTTGCCAGTTGTGTAACGGTTGATATAGGCATTCCCTGAATCCGTGTTGTTCCTCGATCAGAATATTATTTGAATTTAGATGATTGGCTACATGACTTAGGATAATATGCTCCATCACTTTACTACAGATACATGTTAACGAGATGGGTCTATAGTTACATGCTTCAGCTTTTGGTCCGCTCTTGTAGATTGATGTGACCATAGCCTGTCGTTATTCAGTTGGTACTGTATTAGTGTCGGGGGGGGGGGGCATTTCGTCAGGGCCAGCTGCCTTTGATGGGTGGAGTTTGGAAAGTTGATTGGCCACACCACCTACGCCAATGTGGAGGTATGAAATAGGTTTATATGGTGAATTTCCCTTGCTCTGTACCTGAGAAAGATTTAGCAGGACTTTGGTTTGTTAACTTAGACACTCTTAAAGTGTGAATTTAATGCCTCGGCCTTGACAGAAGTCCAAGGTGTAAAACACATTGGCCGAAACATCCTGAAATTACAAGGTACTAGCTAGATTCTGGAACCGGAAGTGTCAAAATTTGCTAAAAATTCAAAAACAGGTTGACACCCAGCTTGGATCCAGAGAAAGGGTGTCTTTGCCAGATATTTATTAACAGGGTGCTCAACTTCCAATTTATAAGACACCCAGACATCCAGTTAGGATCAAGGGTGCCCACATTTGACTTAACCAAAACTGCTTACATGTACATGTACATTCAAAAACAGGGTCAGGCCTGATACTTCACGAAGGCAACCGAGGCCACTGCCTCCATTCCCCTGGTCATTGCCTTTGCGCCCTTGAAATGTTCCAGTAGAAATTAAAATCGTCCTCATAGAGGTGCCCTTTACCAAGGAGAAAACACCTTGGTGCCCTTGCATCAGGCCTGCAGGATATATCTGATATTCTGTACATGTAAAACAGAGCTGTAGTCGAGTCCCTGTTGTCCGAGTCCGAGTCCCCTTTTGTCTGAGTCCAAGTCCGAGTCCCTCATGTCTATGTAAAATTTTTCCTGTTGGTACAGGCCATTTATTTTTAATTACTTTGAATACGGATTTCTCAGCTGCCAAAAATAAGCGGGGAGCGGGAAAAAATAAAACATGGACAGGGTTACGGAATTTCCAACTCACAAAACTGGGCGGGCGAAAAAGAAAAAACGAAGGCACGCGGACGGCTTCTAAAAAGGCATGTAAACTATATGCCTACATTACGTAGCCTGTGTGTTTACGGGTTTTTTTGTAAATGTATAACCGTTTCTGAAACGGTCGGTTAAACATGTATCCGTCCATTTCAGGAACAAAATTTTGGGTACATGAACATGATGAAGACTATATGAACAATATTTCTGCTTCTTTAAATCAGGTAAAAATATGAACAAGTTTTGTTAGTTTGAAATTTTATTTGCGTTGTAGAGAAGTCAGTCAGTCTCCCCATATCCCCCATTCACTCATCCATATTGGCTGCACATTTGCAAAGTATATTGCAGTATATAGTTAGTTAGGTTGGCATCTGACGGATGGCTGGTGGCTTGGGCCGGGCGGGTAGTTACATGTACATATGTAAGTCGGTTATGTGATTGAGTGGTGGATTCTCAAATTTTCTCAATTTTGTCTACGGAAATTACAGCGTTAGGGCCTATCATTTACAAGCCACATTGTAAGTCAAGACAAATTTGAGAAAATCCAAAAATTACCTTGGGGGCCAAGAAAATGAGCAAGGCAACAGGAACATTATGCAGCATATGTTTATGTTAGGCCAAGGTTTGAAATAAAAAATCTTGATAATCCTTCCATTTACACCAATCGCAGCTCTCCAGCAATAGCGTGTGTCTGCACCTGCAGTGTGTATTCAGTCACATAGCAGTCCACGCACGATTAATCACAGTTATTGCTTTCGTGGAGGCAACCCTGTAGAGCTCTATGGGCGATACCAAAACTATACATAGTTGGGGCGCACCAACTACGTGTATAACACTTAAGTTGGGACCAGTCCTAGCCCTGGCACCCTTTCACTTTCGTATTATACTACAGTGACGTCCTGGATATCAGGGTCCGTTTCTAAGGCAAAATTGTCAAAGCTGCAAGAAGCCACTAATTTCACCAGATTCACATTCCATGGCAGCATACAATTTTCTATGGTGGGTTTTGGCATCATATTCCTCATAAATTCGTCATTGGTTTTATATGGATTTACATGACACACAGTCACGCGCGCGCTAAAATAACATTGCATAGTCGCCAAGCAAATTAATGAAAAACATAGCTGTTGAATTGCTCACACCCTCGCTCCGCCCACAGCCCTGCCGTGTTTTGATTGGCATGATTGGGATAGTTCCAAAATGGCCGTGCTCAGTATACATCGAGGGAAGTAATTCAGAGGAAATTCAAAAAAACTATTTGAAAAATCTTTTTAAAAGGTTATTTATTTAAACATCCAAAGAACTCAGGGCAAGCTAAGAGTTACATGTAAGTGATCACATTCAATTAGTTTAAACCACCGACCTGCCCGTAGGCATGGTAAGGAAAGTGGCTTGGATCGCCGACCACTTATAATAGTAAGCATGTCAGGTCATTTTTAAATAAAACAAATTCTGATTATTGATAATTGTTTTGCGTTTTTGGGAAGATCTCTCCAAAAGATGAGCAAAAGTTGACATGAAGAACTGACATGAAGGACAGTTAATAAAAGAAATTGAAGCACCCTATAGTGATCGGACGAGATCACCCCCGAACCAAACGGCTCTTCTCAGAGCCCCACATATTCAAAAAGAGATATAATCAATGATTTGTCGTGTGCAAAGAAAAATGAACTTGTTTTAAACAATCTTTAAATAATCAAAAAGAGGTATCCACTACAAGTTTGAAAAACATACTTTTGCCGAACAACAACAGTTATCAATTTATTTAAATTGGAAATAAATGGTTTTTTTATAAATAACAATTGATAAATAAGTTGGGATTAGTCTTTAAAAAATCACTTTTGTCAAAATGAACAGTTTAAAAAAAAAAAATATCTAAAATATTAAACCAAATAAGAAGAAAATATTTGGGTTCTTCTAATAACGTATTCAACATACAGTACATGTATATTGATAAATAAGTTGTTATTAGCTTTGTCGAAAGAACAGTTGATAACAGTTAATCAAAACAAATTACAACTTTTGTAAAATAATTCTAAAAGAATAAGAAGAAAATATTTGGGTAATTAAAACAAGATGACATTTTACTGACATCCAACGGTAGAGGGCCCGTACCAACAGTAGAGGGTCGACGGTATGAAGTGACTTGACTGACGGTAGGAAGTGACTCAGCCGACAGTACGAAGTGACCAGCTTTGCCAAGGTACAAAATGTTTCAAAGGTACAAAGTGTCCCGGGTACAAAAAGGTAAAGGTATAAAATCCTCCTTGGATTAGACTAGCCAACTGGAGCATTTGGCAAGGTGTTTCAGCTGGTCTGCTGCTGATTCAACTGGCACTGAGCATTTGGTCAGCAGAGCACCACTATTAGGTCAAACCCTGAATTAACGAAGTTACAGTGTGAAAACGGGTGAACAAATGACAAATTTGGGTTTCAACTGGCTGCGCGCAACGACTCAGGTTTTTGCCAATCTGCACCATGTCGCGCGCAATTGCCTGGCCGGGCGCACGGGTTGCGAAGGTCGTACCATTGTGAAAATACAGGGTATGAAAGGGGGGGTTAATGGACTACATTTTGAGGGGTCAAACAAAAAAAATCGGCCGAGAATTAACTATCACAATTTTTCAGAGGCATTTTTAATTGTATCAATCTCTTTATTTCTGCCCGTTTGGGTTTTAATTTTTAAAATTAATGTTTATACTTCAGTTTTATCTAATATTTATTGCAATGTTATGAACGAAAGTCAAGCGTCCATCCCTTTTTAAAATGGTATATTCCGCTCAAATTCTGTCATCCGGGAACTTTACACTGATTTGTGGTCCAGTTCCCCATGTTATTTTGCTCTACATGTAAGTGAATACGCGCTGAATTGGGGGAACTGAGTACATGCGCAGGTTGCGCAAAATGTGCGTTGGTTGCTTGATTGAAAGTTTGTCAAAAGCCGCAAAATCAAGTGGTGTTTACTGCGGTAAGAAGAGGGTTTTGTTTCATTTCTTTCAATACCTCAAGTTTGTTTCAAGTAAAAGTTATTTTTGTGTTATTCCTATTGATTTAGAAAGGTTTTTTTTTTAGATAATTGTAGAATGTGGGGCTGCAATCGGAAAAAAAATACACACAATCCAAAATGTGAAGTTGTGCATCGTACTTCAGAAAAGTTGTAACTTGTTGTTTATGTAAGCCCTATTTTATTATTTATAGATGGCAGTGTCTAGCAAAAATTGTCAAAATCTCAGATATTTATGTCAGATAAATTCCGAAAAATGTTCACAATAAAAAAAAATACATTAGGGGAATTTTTTGTTGATGCATTTTTGGGGGGTTTGTTTGTTTTTTCCCGTTTTTCCCCTTGTTTATATTATATCTATTAAATGTTCAGTTTCCATGGCAACATTTGGAATTCAGTTGAGGATTTTGTTTACTAAACTATGCAAATTGGATAACATTTTGCGAAGTTATTCACAATTTTCAATTGTTTTTCTCAAATTCTAACAAAATGGTGCCGTGTCCTTCCATACCCAAATGCAATTGGTCATCCGAAAAAACCCTTATTTTTTAATTCTTAAAAAAATTATATCTCTTTTCTTGAAACAAAGTTTAAAACACTCCACATGAAGAGACCTTTCCAATCATAACTCTTTTTTGATGCCGTGGAGAGCATAGGAAAGGAATTTTCACCTGAAACCCCTAGCCCCCTAGCAGAACTTCCATAAAGTACACTAGTACGACCGATGATGTCAAAATTTTGAAAAAGGAGTACAGCGCCCCATCCCCAGTTTCAATTAATTAATGGGTCTAGTCTACATGGTCTACTCTAGTAGGGGCAGGGGCTAGTATAGTAAGTTAGTTTGAATGTCGGTCAGTCGGTCACTTCGTACCCAAGTCACTTCGTACCCAAGTCACTTCGTACCCAAGTCACTTCGTACCCAAGTCACTTCGTATCCAATAATTTTTACAAGTTTTATGGGTGGTGTTCGTGTTAGTTAAATATTCCGGTACCCAAATATTCACCTCAAAAACGTAACGATAAGGACTGAAACGCTCGCTAAGTCGCTTGTGTGTAAAATGCGCCCTGCATTCTATATCCTACAGTGACCGGTTTTCAGGGTACTAGGCCTATATAGCTCTTTCTTTGAATTGAAAAAAAAAAAATGATGCCATATATATATCAACTGATGCCCTAATTGGCTTCCCTTGTTTATAAGAAGTATGCAAACATATATTAAAACTTGATGGACAATGAAACTTTCACACCACGCACCAATCTTCGATGACTTCAATAGCGTCTGAGTTTTACCTGTTTTCAAGGCAAACAAGGAAGTATGGTGTGCCGGTGAAGCCATACGTCCCCGTGGAAGAACCATCTGCAGTGACTACAAGTACAAGTGTTCTGTGAGACTTTGTGTATGACTCTATAGCCAGCAGTTGTCTTCATTTTATTCAAAATATGTTTTATTTAATTTTAAATATTACCATGGTAATTTGCAAAAACTTTTTAAAAAAAAATTTTTTAAAAAGTGTAAATAATTCTTGGCTTTCAAATCTGATTTTTATTTAGTTTTGTGTTTTTTTATGTTTCTTAACATTTATAACAAAGCATACAAATAAACAGTGATAATCGAATCACCAAGCCGATGTTTAAATTTTGATATATTTAATAATGACATGAGGATTGGGAGACCAGACAACTCGTCCGTCGGACAACTCATCCGTTCGGACAACTCGACGGTTCAGACAACTCGACGGTTCGGACAACTCGACGGATGATTTATTTAACCGTCAGACAACTCAACTTGGGGTCAAGACAAGGCGATGGATGGTCGTGACGGGGGCTCAGCACGGGGCGGCAGGAGGGGTGAAGAGCGGCCTCGGGGGGGGGGGGGGCAAATTGTTGGAAAAAAATAATATATCATTTGATTTTGGGTAATAATGATAATAAAAAATATATTGTTATGATAAAGCATGTTAAATCCATGACTGGACCCCAAGGCGCTGTACAAATTAAAATAGCACAAAACAAGAGGCAGAAATAATCACAGAGCATAACAACCGCTCAACCGTCGACTTGTCTTGGCCATCCGTCGAGTTGTCTCAAAGTCGAGTTGTCTGAACCGTCGAGTTGTCCGAACGGTCGAGCTGTCTGAACCGTCGAGTTGTCAGAACCGTCGAGTTGTCCGACGGACGAGTTGTCTGACATCCGAGGATTGAGGGTTAAAAAAAAAATTCTCCAGACTATTATTAGAAAATGATATAAGGCACATGGCTTCTTTAAGCCTCTGTATTTTTCCCCCAAAATGCTCAGCAGAATGTTCAGCCACATGATTTGATCATCGTGAATTGTGAATTGAAAAAGTGTTTGATGAAACTTTTTCGGTGGGCAATTTTTTTTTTATGGCCCCGACACGGTCATACTAATTAGCGTCAACAGGCCCATTTCACGACAACTCAAGACAACTCCACGACAACTCAAAGACAACTCAACACAACAAGTTTAAAATACCATCAAATACAATGGTTGTAATCAGAGTGTATCTGGAAACACGTTTAAAACTGACTGGAACCATCGTGCATACATATTTTTCACGGGAAAAAATGTTTTTTTCGTAAAAATAGTCAACTTTCTCCGTCTGTAGAACTGGCCGACGTGATGCTACATAACATTGGACCGCACCATTACACTACAGGTAAGTGCAATTTTTAAGTCGAGAATGGTGCCCACACACTCATGTCAATGTAATTAGTGCGACCCCCCCGACAGTATGACTATTAGACTGAGTATGACACTTTTTTGTACCTTGTAGAAACGCCTAAAAATACCACAACTTTTTGCATTTACAAGAGCAACTAACCAAACCAGTGGAGCCTCATGTTTCTAAGTTTTGGTCGAAGGAGAGGAGACTCTTTGCTTGGCAAGCCAAACCACAAAAATTGTATCTGGACTGTTTACATCTCGCGCAGTGACGTAAAAAAGTTGATGTCCCGATAACACTACTACGTAGGCTAGCCCTGGTAGGACGTCAGTCAGTACCACTGCACTGACGTCCTGGGTATAAAGATCCTTTACAATGCGAACAAAATTTTGAGTAACATTTTAAAATATTTTTACCTAATTTGAGAAGCTGAAACTCCATTCACTTATTCTTGGTGCCTTTAATTACACTTTTGCTGAGTTCAAAACCTATCAAATACATCCATGAATGACATTATTTCCGAAAATAAGTCCAAGTTGTGCACTGGCGCTGCGACTCCGTCGTGTTGCCGCCCGGAAGAAAAAGCGTTCAGTGTTACGGGTTAGACAGCGCCCTCTTTGTGGACTTGGTTCCATGTCAGTTGAGGTTGTCGCAACGAATGCGTCAATTTCCATTTTATTTTCACAATAATGTCATCCAAGGATAAAATTGGCAATTCTGAATAGAGCAGGCGTAAGGTTCAGGACACAAGGAACATGTGAGTCACGTTTCAGCTTCCTCAAAAAGGTAAAAATATGATAAAAAATGGTTATAAATTTTGTCGCAATGCCTGAGGACCTTTATACCCTGGACTCCGTCGCGTTGTATGCAAGGAGGAGTCCAACCTGGGCTACTACGTAGGCCTACTAGGCCTACTAGTATTAGTAAGCTACTGTACCGTAGGAGGTCCTGTTTTCAGGGCGTCCCTGAAATCGATGCAAATCTTTTACCTCTCTGCGCGCGATGTAAACTGTCCCTAGATACAATTTTTGTGGTTTGACTTGCAAAGCAAAGAGTCTCCTCTCCTTTGACCAAAACTTAGAATTATGTGAGGCTCCACTGGCAAGTTGCACTTGTATTGCAAAAATTTGTGGTATTTTAGGCATTTCTACAAGGTACAAAAATATGTCATACTGTCGGGGCCATAACAAAAAATTTGACCGCCGAAAAAGTTTCATCAAACAATTTTTCAATTCAAATTCACGATGATAAAATCATGTGACTTAAAATTCTGCTGAGCATTCTGGGAAAACAAATACAGAGGCTTAAAGAAGCCATGTGCCTTATATCATTTTCTAACAGTTTGGAGAATTCTTTTTAAACCCTCATATCATTATTAATAACATCAACATTTAAACATTGGCTTGGTGATTCAAATATCACTTTTTATTGATATGCTTTATTACAAATGTTAAGAAACATAAAAAGATTCATAACTTTTTTAAAAATCAGATTTGAAAGCCAAGACTTATTGACACTTTTTTTGTATTATTTTTTTTTTTATAGTTTATGCAAATTACCATCGTAATTTTTAAAATTAAATAAAAAATATTTTGAATAAAATGAAGACAACTGCTGGCTAAAGAGTCATACACAACGTCTCACAGAACACTTGAAGTCACTGCAGATGTTTCTTCTGCGTATGGCTTCACCAGGACACCATACTTTCTTGTTTGCCTCGAAAACAGGTCAAACTCAAAACACGGGGACGCTATTTGAAGTCATCGAAGATCGGTGCGTGGTGTGAAAGTTTCAATGTCTATTAAGTTTTAATAGATTTTTACATACTTCTTATAAACAAAGGAAGGTAATTAGGGCATCAGTTGATATATGGCATCATTATTTTTTTTTCAATTCAAAGAAAAAGGCATAGTACATCGAAAACCGGACACGGGAGGATACTACACTACGTACACAGGGAGGGTTACCCCGAATACAGGACCTCCTATTTAGTATTCTCAATTATGATGTGACAAGACAGTAAATGAAAAACGTGTAACGCTTTAATTAACAAGCACTTACTTTGACTTTCCCACGGCTGAATCACCAAGGCAAATAATTTTAACTGTATTTTCATTCGTTTTCTCGTCCGTTTCTGGCCCGACGGCGTCAGTCATGCTCGCCGCCATCTTGCAAAAACAAAATATGTGCGCAGTGTATGCCGGGAAATGAATTCATTGGCGGTTTACGCTGGCAAACATTCCATCAATTCACTCAATTAATGAAATTAACACAGGTACCAGCGAGCGAAAAATGTGTGTAGACGGTCTCGTCTACGGGGGGCGGGTGGCTCATATTCGTCAATTCCTAGAGAACTCCTGGACTTTTTACAGCAATATATCGCCATACTATTGGGTTAGTATCGCCGTACTATTGCGTTATATCGCCGTATTATTGCGTTAAATCGCCGTATTATTGCGTTAAATCGCCGTACTATTGCGTTAAATCGCCGTATTATCGCGTTAAATCGCCGTATTATTGCGTTAAATCGCCGTACTATTGCGTTATATCGCCGTACTATTGCGTTAAATCGCCTTATTTTATTGCGTCATAAGCTCTGAGCCTTTGGCGTTTTGGGGGGTGAAAAGTCAAAAGCCAAAAACAGAGAAATAGACACTTTTTAAGCACTTTTGATCCATATCACTCACATTAGAAACTTTTAATCCCACAAATCTCGCGTTTGGATATGGTCGCCTCATTATGGTTTCATGCTATTCATTAAAAACATAGTGGGTCACAGGCGTTTCTCAAATTCAAGCTTATAGTGTAGTCTTTGACACTTGAATGCCGGAACGATATGAAATATATTTTATCCCGGACAAATTGGCACGTCAGGTTTCAAATGCTTTGAATTATGTTATTGTTGCAAATCTAAACAATATTACAAGTGACATCATGAAAGATTCATTTTGGCAGAAATAAAAAAATGTGAATGGCATATAGGATGAACAAGAAATCCATCCTGCCGCTGGCTAATTTTTAAACAGGCTGTATTAAAAATAAATAAATAACAAGTTCATTTTTACCTACAGTTTTTCATTTTTCACTTTTTGAGTAATATAGCATTTTTTTCTTTAAGTTTTTCTTAAAATTTTACAATATCGTGCTGTTTTTCTCCATAACATCTCTGGAGGAACAAAGTAAGAAACTGGTGCACTTTTAAAAATATTTTCAACAGTTTTTTATTTATCCCTTTTTGTTAGCAAAATAATTTGCCACATTTTGTACTCAAAGCTATTATTGCATCATAATATCAAAAGAAAAATACGCTCACCTTTTTATTTACAATGACACTTCATTATTGGGAAAGCTGACACAAATACAAATTTATTCGTGGTTCGGGTGGTTAGGGCCTATACAAGTAAAGGGATACATTTTTTCTCAAACCCAGCGGGAAAGAAGAGGGAAAGAATTTTCTATTCCATGGTTCCTCAACTTAGCCGAAATGAGGAGGGGATAGAATTTTCTATCCCTTGTTCCTCAAACCTAGCCGAAAAGTGGAAGGGATAGGCCTAGATTGTTTTCCTTTGCTGCTCAAACCAAGCGAAAAAAGAGGAGGGGGTAAATTTTTGTATCACTTGGACCTCAAACATGAGAAAATGTGCGTTATTGCTAACAAATAACTGTAATTTATCCATTTTTTTAATGTTAGCCTAGAAAAAATTTGATTGATTCGTAAAATCTGAAGCATGTTTTTCACAATTTTGAGAAAAATAAGGTAAAAGAAAAATAAATTGATGCTTTAAAATCATGTTTTGATTGCAATTATCGGACAATAATGACAATTTTAAGCTGTAAATTTGAAAATGAAAAAAACGCAGTTAAATATGAACCTGTTAAATATAAAATTATCCGGGGGCGCTGCCTGACCCCCCCCCCCCCGATCCGCGCCTGAGGAGGCCTACGGCGCAAAAATACAAGGCACGCCGTCCGAGGGCATCCACAATTTCTTCTCAGGTGAGTTGGGACTTTGTTTTAATTACTTATTATTTAATTGTTTGTTAATATGTTTTAGTAATTCGTTGAGTCCCATAGGAGCGAAATATTTAATAGAGTCACACGGCGATTTAACGCAATAGTACGGCGATACAACGCAATAAAATACGGCGATATAACGCAATAGTATGGCGATATAACGCAATAAAATACGGCGATATAACGCAATAAAATACGGCGATATAACGCAATAAAATACGGCGATATAACGCAATATGATGGCGATATAACGCAATGATGGCGATATAACGCAATGATGGCGATATAACGCAATAGATGGCGATATAACACAATAAAATACATCGATATATCGCAATACATTACGGCGATATATCGCAATAGTACGGCGATATATCGCAACAGTACGGCGATATATCGCCTTACTACGGTGATATAACGCCGTAAAAAAACATGACTTCTCCAGAAATTGGCGAATATGAGCCACCGTAGTAACCTCATAAATTAGGTCACCAGCCGGCCATTAATACACTTGTTGGGGATTGCTGACATTATTTAACAATAGTCAGAACTGAAAGTAGGTTCTAACACATTGGTTTTTAGGTTTGGTTGTTAATTTGTATGAATTAAAATTGAAAGTGACATTATGTTCTTGTTGAAATTGTCGTACTAAAATCACGTTAAAGTAGGGCAAAATATTAGAATCTTTGAAAACCTTGATAATCAACTCCAAACCCCCCCCCCCGGAAAAAAAGAAAGAATTATTCTTGGGTCAGAAGTTTTTGTCTCGCTTAGATGAGGGGAAAAAACGTATCAATTTCACCACTTTTTCCCCTCTTTTTTTACCATTGTGTTTTAAATGCCTTGGTAAACGACTGTCTTTGTTCTTCGTTTAGACCTTTATCAACATCAGCTCTTTTGTGCTTTCACCACATTTGAATCCACTTTTTTTTTCTCCACAAAATCAAGCCTGGCAGGAAAAAATTATCCGTTCCCGTTAAATAGGGTGTCATGGCTGAGCGGTTTAGTGCATCAAATTCAAGTTCTGGTAGTTAAGTCATCGGTGTGTGGGTTCAAATCCCGGCCATGACATGTGTATCCTTGATCAAGATGCTTTACTATAATTGCTTCTCTTCACCCAGGAGTATAAATGGGTACATGTCAGGGGCGGATCCAGGATTTTCCAAACGGGGGGCGTGAAAATATACCAAGCAGCAAAATCTTACCTTCCCCATTTCTCCCTCCCCTTCTCTCTCTCTCCCTCTTTTTTCTTTTCTCCCTCTTTTTTTTTTTTTTTTTTAATGAAAAAGGGGGGGCGTGCGCCCCCCCCCCCACGCCCCCCCCTGGATCCGCGCATGCATGTGAGGGTAGAGGTTGATACTGTGTTTGAAAAAGCCTTTGGAGCGTCGCGGCAGCCTGGGCTGTATACTCCCAAGGGAGCTGAAAAAGATTAAAGGAATGTTATTGGCCCAATGACCAGTGCACTAATGTAAAGCAATTAATGTAGGAATCCAAAGGTTGCGAAAAACATGTGTAACATCTCAGTCCAAGTAAACAGGGCCATTAATAGACTTCCGCCTGGTTAAAAAAACCAATTCAAAGAAAACGTTTTTATGGGGTGCACACTGGGTGCGCCCCCCATAAAAAATTCACCCTGAAAATTTATTATATTAGATGCTCTTTACGCATTATTTATATCCGTTTTTATTTTGCTTTACATGTAGGAAGTTGCTTCTTTTGCATTTCAATTATTTTTTTTCGGTCTGCAAAAATAAGGGAGGGACCCACCTGCTGCACCCACCCCTTAAGCCATGCCCAGCAGTTACAAGGGTTCCGTTGCATGTATTATGCATATATGGGGATCAACATTGCCTTTGTATTGGGCTGAGTACAATGTAACAGTTATTAGAAAACACAAGACCGACAGATAGTGAAATCTTCCTTTTATTAGTTTGTTGTACATGGAAACACTTACCACAATTACAATTCAAATGGTAAATACATCTTGTGTTCATATTTTTATCTGAGACAACAAAGTTATACAATGCATCCATACTCCATTTTGAAAAAAGAAGAAGAAATTTATATTTATGTGGATGCGACAAAGAATTCCTTATAAATGTACTTGAAAGCACATCAAATTGATCTAATATTACAACATGGTAGGCCTATTTAGTATGAATGGAAACATCTGCTTGAGCAGTATATATTCTTCATCCAAGATGCTAATTTAAAGGGTCTGTATACGATTGGTAATTACCCATAAAATTAATGGCAATAAATACTTGCTTGGTAAGAAGTACAGCATCTTCTGATAGTATAAAGCATTTTGAGAATTATTTCACTTTGAAGTAATGTGGTTATGGAAAAAGATATCGGATTTTATCCAAACAAATTTGAATCAAGAAGCATTTCTGTCAGAAACGTTTCTCAGTTTGTAAGCATGGACATAACCACTCCAGATTTGTTTGGCAATATCTCAAAAACGCTACCACCTTTTGAAGTGAAATTTTCACAGGTTAGTTTTATGGTATATATCTACAACTATATAGGATTGAAACAAACAGTGGGTTCCAATACCAAACATATACAATCCCTTCAACATCTGGTTTACGGGCCCAAATGCCATAAAGTTTACATTATTACAAGCAGTGCCCTACACAATTTTTGTGATTTTGTCTGCTTAACAGCTCTATGACATTGTGCCAAAGTTGCATGCCATATAGTGTTCTGATTATAGTATAACTGAGCTTGTAATGTAGCATAATGATCTGCAATCTATTAGAAAGACAGGCCTGAAATTACACAGAGGCAATTGCGGCATAGGAGGCCATGGCTGCCATTGCCCTTGGACTTGGTCTTTTCTGCCCCTCCAAAATAATCATCCAAGACACTTGGATTGTTCAGTGGAAATGCCTTTACCAAATGTAAAACCCTCTGCAAAATGAAATGGCCTTGCCCTCTTGAAGATGAATTCCCAGGCCAGGTAAAGGTGAAGCAAAGTATAATTCTACAGGTTATTTACACCAAAGTCAGCTGTCACAAAGTAACCACAAAGTAAACACCAACTCAGTAATATAAGCAGTTCTTACTTAGATAAGTGATGTTTTCAAACCACCAAGGTTTCAAATGACACGGGGGGAAAAAACAGAAGGTATGACCGCCCATAAGAGAAACTGTGCACCTTGCTGCCTGAAATACCCTTTTGTCTAACCCCAGGACCAAAAACCTAACTCTGCTTTCTGCGCCCTCTTCTTTCCTGTGCACCTTTTAAACCGAACTACCTTTTGCTTTTTTTGCTTTTTTTAAAGCTTGGTTCTTGTTTCTATCTCTCCATTTTGCCTTTGAGAAATAACCTGATTAGTCTGATATGCAGAGCCATTATTAGCTCCTTAAATAAAACTAAATTTCCTCTGATACTCTGGATGTATGGATGCAGTCACAAAGCATTTCACAACACATGCCGAATGTTTGGGTCTCCCCATTTTGAAATGACTCTAATACTCTTAAGTAAAGTAAATTAACTACCTAACTCGTTATCTACATTCTATCAATGATGTCATGTGCTTTGTCTTCAAGGAGAATCTGCATATTTTTGACATCCAGACACCAGTGCTGTAGTTTACCTTGCATTGTTGATATCTGCACAAAAGAAAAGGTGAAACATTAACAAACCAAACCTGGAGATGACAAGCCTGGCAGAATGAAGTCAATCAGCAAGTGCCCCCGGCAGAAGAATCTTATCTATGCAGAAATTATATTAGGAGAAAATTGAACAAGGTGCTGAGGCATGGACCAGCCCTGGCGAAAAATTTTGAAGAATTTGTTGGTAGTAAGGGTCACTAAGTACACCAGTACACAAAGCCTCTCATTCATCTTGGTCATGGCACTGAAATTGCTTCTCTTCACCCAGGAGTACATGGGTGTCTGCAGTAAACCCAGTCAATTTATTATTAAGAGGTGTGGTTCGCCCTGCTGTTTCTGGCACAATAGTGCCGCAGCACCATGTAAACGCTTACAAAGTCCTATATAAATATCATTCAATCTAACACTGTATACCTGTTGTATAAATATAATGAGTGCCGAGACACCTAAAGATAAAGCACATAACAATTCTGTTTTATTATTATTCGGTAACACTTCTTGATTACTCCATTATCTCTTCACGCACCTGTTGTAGGTCCAGCACTCTTGGTTGTACCCATGTCATGTGCACTCTCTGCTCAACTTGGTCTATTGATCCCTTCACCAGACCCAGTGATAAAGCCTTCATCACCAGTATCTCAACCTAAGAACACAAGGGTAATCAGAAAAACTCAATAGGTTATTATCATAATAAGATCCTCAACTGCGAGACACATGACTACAATTGCTTCTCACCACCTCAGATTGAATAGATTTCAACAGGGGCTACATACTCCTAAGGAGCTGAGAAGGTTTCAACAATGAGTCTGGCATTATAGCGGGGCAGATGAGGGAAATACATGGGGATATTGTGCCTTTGATGATACAAGCATGGAATTTGACATGCAGTCAGAGTGTGTCATGAGAAAGATATTTGGCAATAGGACCATTGTTGCCATTGCTTATTATTCTACCTATTCTACAATCCCATCCACTATCTGCCGCACTAATATGCCCAGAGGCAGTAAAAGTGTATGGTTCTTTAATCAGGGGCTGGGGTCATTGCTGAATGGTCAGAAGCGGAATAAACAAACCTATGATAAAACAAGAATGGTGTGTTAACAAACACAAATGCCCCGCTGATATTACCTCATTCTTGAGTTATCGCTAAAACAACATTTCTTTTGTTTTAGCCACAATTACCTTGACATTTAACTTAGGGGGTCCAAAAACAATAGGCTTCTGGAGGATCTTGAGACCAATCCACACACCAAGTTTGGAGTTGATATGCCAAAGCTTTCTTGAGTTATCACTCGGACAACATTTCTTTTGTTTTAGCCATAATGACCTTGACATATTTTGTATGGGATCCAAAAACAATAGGCTTCTGTGGGATCCCAAGACCAATCCACACACCAAGTTTGGAGTTGATATGCCAAGTCCTTTTTGAGTAATTGCTTGGACAATGATTGCACGCACACACACACGCACACACGTGTGTAAACACCGGCAATCGTGGACCCTCCTTTGTTAAACTCTTTGTGTTAGCAACCGTGGACCTATTATCCCTTTTGTTATAGGTCCACCGTTTGAATGTGGATACCTACCCATACACACACATGTTTGTAAATCCCGCTTACCGAGGACTTCTCTTTGTTCTCCCATTGTTTGGACATTTTTTTTTTTTTAGAGACGTCCCCATTGGGTTTGTACACGAAAACGAAGCGAGGACGTCCTCGCTCTGTCAAACACCCGGATCCCTTTTGTTAAAGTCCTCGGTTTGAATGGATAGACACGCTCACACACACACACACCGTGGACCCTCCTTTGTTCAACTCTTTGTGTTAGCAACCGTGGACCACAGTGATTTTCTTTGTGATAGCAACCGTGGACCTATTATCCCTTTTGTTATAGGTCCACGGTTTGAATGTGGATACCTACCCACACACACACACGGAAGGACAAGGCAAACACTATATGCCCCTTCGGCGGCCTGTTTCGCCGGCGGGGTATAAAAATTAGGAGGTATGTTGAAATGACAGCCTTTTCACTATTTGACAAACCCTGCAGTTATAGATTTTGGGACTAGTTTTGGGGGATTAGGTGCTAGAGACAAAGATCAAAGAGCAGAATTTCTTTATATCTGAAGAAAAATAGCACCTGTTTTTTTACCAGGTAGACATAACAGTCTGAAATTTCTCATTTCATACTTGGTTTAAAAAGCACTAACTTTACAATGTTTTAGTGCTGATTCTTATACAGTCAAATGGGACCAGACCATTTTCCCGCCAGCCTCAATAGACTGTGCAAGTCTCGCGTCCTTTCAAACTTCCGGGACCATTGTGGTCCCAACCATACAGAGTTTTACATGGGTGAGATTTATTTTCGTAAATTATTTTAGTTTAACATAGTTTATGACCATGAAAATTATATATGTTGTTAGGAATGTAATACTAAGTGATACTTTTAGCTAAAACTAATTTTTTTTAAAAATTGTAATGAGTATTTTTGTTGTTCAGATTTTGTCATTAGATACAATTTTTTAAAAAAAATTGATTTCAGAATTGTTTTAAAAATTAATTTGAGGTGTTTTCTCGTTTTGATCTGCGCGAGACTTGTCTATATGGTTGCATAGATTTGAATGGGGTGAAGGAGGGCAAAGAAAAATGTCATACCTCGTTGAGAGGCAGTTTGGCTTCCCGGGCGATCTCCTCGAACGAGATGCTGCGATTGTCGGCCGGTCGTTTGAAGGTCATCTCCATCAGGCAAAGGAGGGAAATCTTTTGTCTCAATGGTAACTCACTGACAGCAAGATCTGGCTGTATGGAGTACAGAGAAGAGAGAAGAATGGTGAAAGACAATGGGGCAGTATTTATAAATAGGGCTACAAAATATGAGATTCTGTAACCATCAGATTCAAGGGAATCCCAAGTAGTAAAAAAAAAGACAAATATTGCCAGTAATGGTTGCAATCTTAAGGTGATCCCCCCTGACTTGTTCTGTATAGGTACAGACAGGAGAAAAATGTTAAAAGATGGTGGGAAAAGATGTCTAAATATGGCTCAAGATATGAGAGAGTCTGACACTGTTGTATTGAAGGGCATCTTAGTAGTAAATACCTATTCAGGAATCGTGAATGTGGTGTAATTCCACTGTAAACCCATGCTTACTTTACAAACAACTGGCTTAAACGATTGCTAAAAGCCCGTAGGAAATACTGGTCTAGGAAATATATTGAGCCAGTTGAGGGGATTACTGTTCCGAGTTTTTAAATCAGTTGATTCAAGCCTTCTTCATTGTACCTGTTGCTTCCAGACTGCTGAGGTAGACTCAAATTGATCCAGATTGCCGCTGTTGAATGCGAAGAGTAGATCCACCAACCATTTCTTTTCAGATGTTTTTAGGTACTCCAAGATGGGGTGTGCCAGCTGTGGTACAGAACATCATTCTTAGTATTAACCCTTCCACCTTTGGAATCACTCTATGTCTACTTACACCCCATAAATTAAGTTGTTTCAACAGTTATTTCTATTTAACAACTCTTGGGTTACATTTTACAGGTAAGATGGAATAGTTTAGTTTAAAAATAGGGTAATTAATAACAGTGAATGCATGAAAATGTTTGAAATGTAGGTATGTCCCAGTAAGTAGTTGCTTGAGTTGGGTATGCAGTACAGGACAAGACAGACGGACGGAAGAAACTCATGCACCCTGTCCCAATACTACATGTCCTGTCCCAGTACTACATGTACTAGCCTGGGAGGTATAGTACTTTGTGGCAGTCTGTGGTACCAGTGTGTAGGAGGGTTTTAATTGGAATGAGGGACAAGTTATTTTCCAACAGGATTCTGGTGACGGATTGTTCTTGATTTGGCAACTCACCAGTTCACCAAAGTTGTAGATGCCTTCTCCAAGTAACGCTGCTAAAGAGAGATTGAAGGCTCGCTCTTTTTTCTCATCCTCTGAAAAATAATAAAAATACTGAAATTATTTATCTCAAAGGAATTAATTATTGTTGATCTCCAAGAAGGCATAGTAAAGCATGGTCCCTTTGGGGTTTAACCTACATTTTAATTTTCTGTTCACTAGAAACCTCTTAAAGAAACCAATAGAACGCAAACTCTACATTTCTATTGTTGAGCTATATCAATTACGAATTAACCGAGCGCTTGCCAAACCGCAGCCCGACCGGCGGAGATATCAAAGACGTAGACCTGGCAATCTGTGGCTGCAAGAGTGTTGTTCATTGACCTGTAGATAATGAGCTTATTATAGCTAAACTTCTTTTTACCCCGGACCCCGAGTTACCGCTTGTTTAATTTTGAATTCATCCCTAACACAATCTTCCCCTCTTGTACAAAAGTACCCCCCCCCCTTTAAAGAATTCCTGAGATTCCCACAACACAATGAAGGCACAATGGGAGGGGGGCCAAATGGAAATGAAACCCGGAGAATGCTGTGTGTGTGTGTGGAGTTATCTGTTCATATCTGCTTTGAGGTAATTCATGCATGTTGCCACTTTTCAGCTTTCCCATTTGTTTATCTCTATAAGTTTTCTTTACAGGCATGTTACATGGTATTGATACTCTTTGTTCAAAGCCGATATAGGAGATGCTTTGAGATCCCTGAAACTAACCACCAATGTCTTCCAGCTTCGTTACTCCCAGAAACCTGAGCGCATCCCGGTAATACTTGGCGTAATCTCCCATGAGTTTGTAGTAATTACTGGACAGGTTGTAGAAGCGACCATGGACTGTGGTGATACCATCTTGGTTATCTAGCTTTACTTGAGCCTCTTCCACTAAAACCTGCAAGAAAAAGAACAAGATGATGATCCTGACGTTCAATTGTCACAGGATGACTCTTTAGGATTTTGGGCCCCTTGATATCCGGCTTATTTCAATTGCTGCAACTGAAATAAGCAATGGTGTTATGACCAGTGAGCTTGCAGATTGAAACCAATTAATTCAATTTTTTTTATAATTACCAACCCTGTACTTTGTAATTTTAGAACATGAAACATCTTTCATAATTGGATAAATATGTTTCGATTAAGATGCTTCGTTGTTGAATCTGGAGTATTTTAAGATCGTTTGTATGATTTCTCATTGTTTTGACCTTCATCTTTTTATCAAAACAACCCCAAAGAATGCCATTTCAGAAGTGATGGGGACATAATGCACCCCTCCATTTGTAACTCATCACTATCAATCAATCAATCAATCAAAAGTCATTTATATAGCGCCAAAATCAAAAGGCGCAGAGGCACAAAATGAATGGTATTAAGCCTGCTGGAACAGTTGAGCTTTGAGGAGTTTCTTGAATGTGTGGAATGAACTGGCATTTCTGATGTATGCAGGAAGCTTATTCCTCATCTTTGGGCCATAGAAAGAGACTGATCTATCTGCAAAAGTAGAACAGTGAGTTCTTGGCTCAACAAAAAGGGAAGAAGTAGAAGATGATCGAAGTTGTCTTGTCTCCATTGAGATCTTATTTTGAGCATGTCTGTAACGTATTTGGGGGCTACTTTATGGTGTGCTTTGAGCAATAGTATGAGAGATTCTTTTGTTGAGAGATTGAAAGGCAGTTTAAGTTCATGAGATGTGATGGAGTCGTATTTGCACTCATATTTTAGTCTTGCTGCAGTCCTATATTCACTTTGGAGCCTCTTTTCCAGGTTCTTGTTGATACGAGTCAAGAGGCTTTTGCAATAGTCCAGTCGTGATGTCACTTTTGGGTTCACTGCCAACTTTGGGGTCTAGACAGTCAGCAGCTTGCAAACCCTAAAACTCACCTTGGTACCTTCCAGGTCATTGACCCCTAGTTTCATCATAGCTGAGCAGGTCATACACAGGATTACGGCTTCTTCATTGCCCTTCACCTTTTCTCTAATTTTATCCAGGTAAGCCAATGCTTCTGGGTATTCTGTGGGGGAGGGATACAGAAACAATTCAAAATAAAAACATGAGTGGAAAATTCTTCTACAGTTCAGTATTTTCAACAGGAGTGAGAGTCATTGCTGACAACAAGTCTGAAACTAGGATTAAATTGTTAAGAAGTATTGAGATGTTGGCATTTCCACTGTTTGGTAAGCGCTGGAGTTGGAGATTTTAAGGAGCTTTGGGAAACAGCATCCAGAGCACTAGAGATGTAGATCAAAGAGCATGACTTCCTTGTAATCTTTGAAGAATATGACAGCTACATTTTTCATCAGGCAGACGTAAAAAGGTCTGACTTCAGATAAAAGTCTGCAATTTTGATCCGTATTTATCTATAAAAATGAAAGAATGCCAAACAAAGTTTATACTAGTATAGTTAGGGTGGACAATTATTTGTACAACTGTTGTAGGATAAAATTACGACATAATTCAATATAGCAGTAAATGTATACAGCTCTTCAGAAACAGATTGAGTCCATGCATCACCAGCCTTCTGATGAATATTGGAAGTTCAAATTCCAATGTTCTCTTTTAACAGTGGTTAGCTGGCCAAATGCAAGTGATAATGTTGTGCCTCAACTATCGAATCGCCCCAACTATAGTTGGGCCAATCTCAACTATAGTTGGGACAATCCCAAATAAAGTTGGGCCATTCCTAAGTATGTAGTTTGGCCAGTCCCAAATAAGTTGTAAAGATCCTAACTATAGTCGAGCAAACCTGAACTACGATTGGGCTAATCCCAATTATAATTAGGCTGATCCTAACCATAGTTTGTCTGACTCTAAAGTTGTTGTAGAACAGTAACATATAAGAACTCTGCTCATTTGGCCTAGCCAGCTATGATTTTGGCTCCAAAAAGCTACACGTTAATCCTCAGATTGTTCATTTGGTTTCAACCAAAATCAATCTCTTAATAGCACTCCGTATTAATGCTAAAAATAGGAGCTAACTACCCGGATCTCAGACAAACGTGTCAAATTTCAATGAAGTACGCGCACATACTGTCCAAGCTTTAATGTTTACTCGCATGTACTGACTATACTTCTAATTAAGTGCAGTTTGGCGTTTTGATGATGCGGTGATCGCGTAAATGGTGGAAGGTATTTAGTGAGGAGTGCTATTGAAATGAAAACTTTAAGATTTGGACTAGTGATAAATTCTACCAGACCAGTGTCAAGATGAACTTTCTTGTCCGGCTGGCTAATAACCAAAACAATCAACAAAGGGAAAACACAGAACTCTGTGACCCAGATAAGGAAGTCGAACAATGTACATATAGTAAGTGAAATCTAACACAAGTAGCCCCCGTCAGTAACTTGGCAATAGACTGTGCAAGTCTCGCACACATTTGAACTTCCAGGACCATTGTGGTCCCAACCATATGGAGATTTACATGGGCAAGATTTTGTTTTGTCAATTATTTTAGTTTAACGTGGTTTTTGACCATGACAAATAAATATGTTGTTGGGAATGTAATACTTAGTTATAACAAATATGAAAGTAAAATCAATTCAACAATAAAACCCGAGAATTAAACTTGACCTCAGCTCTGGTGTACTGCAAAAAACTAAGAATTTTCTGCTCGGCTCCGATCACAAAACTTATGTAAACGCTCGTTTTGGGTGCGATGATAATCACCAGGGGCTGTAATTGAAACGGGAAGCCTTTTCATTGCAGTCTATGGTTGTTGAGGCGTCAGCGTCCTCCATAAACTGTGTCAAGCGTTAATTTTACGCCCATGTGACCATCGCGAATCCACGTAAGTGGTTTCTGAAAAGTTAAGATCAAATAAGCATCCTTGTCCCAGAGTTTTAATTTTGTTTCAATAATAATTAACACATTATTTATGTATTTATTATAAAATCTAAAACTGATTGTATTAACATGTAATGAGTATTTTTGTTGTTCAGATTTTGTCATAAGATATAATTTAAACAAAGATTTGTTTTTTAGAAACAAAAAGTTCTTTGTTTGACGTGTTTTCTCGTTCTGATACGCGCGAGACTTGCACAGTGACAGTCTATACAAACAGACATTGTAACTCATCAGACTCAACCAGACTAGTGTTAGATTTTAGTGGATTTGAGAAAGTTAAGGTCGAGTCATCACTTTTACCTTTGATCTGTTTAACAATAATGATAGCCATTTCTGTGAGTGAGAGAGGGTTGATCCGATGCTCAAAATCACTCAGGAAATTCTCATACAGCTGTGGGGAAAAAGACAAACTTGCGTGTAAATTTGTTTTAAATAGATTCAAGTACAATACTTGGCTAGAGAAATGTTTTTCATGTGTTGTTTGAAGCTTTGCATGGTGAAATAAGAAAAACTTTAGTTAGTAAACTTGCAGGTACAACCATACACTTTTGAAGAAGTGTTGGCTCTGAGAAAAACCCGGGGACCACACCTGTTCTTCTCAGAGCCAACGCTTCTTCCAAAAGAGCTTTATACACGGTTGTACCCACAAGATTACTATTCTTTGTATTTCAACCCCAAAGTATTGTATAGGTTCTACACAAGCCTATAATTTTAGAAAGGCCAGGGGCTCCATGGCAAAGTGTTAGCCAGAGGGGTGTCTGGGTGTCTTTTGGACACCCTGTTTTAATTTTGGACAAAAACAGGGGGTCCAATGGACACTTTGACACCCTGTTTTATCTGTTGTTTACATGTAAATAAATTGTAACTGAACAATTTGGACACCCTGTTTTTAAATTTCCAGCAAATTTGGACACCCTTTTACCAAATCCTGGCTAAAACCTTGCTCAATGGTCCTGGCCCCAACCTCAGTGCCCTTGTGTTCCATGGACTTTTCAGGGGGTGGGGAGGTTTCTGATAGAAAGTGTCATCCTTTTTCGATGGATTTTTGTTTACCGCCCAATCAGGAATGAAATTACTGGACTGTGTACAGTTATCAAAGGCTCATACCTTCTCAAGTTCAATACAGCAAACACTTTAACAATAATTCACAAGTTCATATTTCCTTTTCAACCCATAACTAGAAATTTGTTAATATACAAGAAAATTTGACGGTGTCCAAATGGTGTACATGTACAATCCAAGATCTTTTTGAAATCGAGCCCTGACTTCCATGTCAGAAGAGAATCCTTAAAGATTATACATGTATGAGCTTACCTTGAGTAAACCATCCCCTTCTGCAAACGACGGGTCCTTTATGAATGTGAGAAGCTTCACTGTTAATTGATGCCAGAGTCTGTAGGAGGAAGTAGTACATGACTATATGAAAGTCCTTACTTTTCATTGTTTTCATCGTTTACAAGGCACAGCCCCAGTTTATCTCCAGGACCTAGTTCACAAATATATTCCTTCTAGAAATTTACGCTCCAAATCAAAGTCCCTTCTTATCACTTCCACTCCCATTACAAAATCTTATGGAGCTCGGTCATTCCAAGTAGCTGCAGCTGAACTGTTGAATGGCATACCTGAGTTTGTTTAGGAGGCAGTCCTGGTTGAGCAATTCAAAAATCACCTTAAAACTCATCTATTCACGGTTTATCAGTCATTGTTCTTCTGTTGGTATTTTATTTGTATTTTGTTGTTTTCTTTATTCCTTTAAGCCCCTAGGGACTTAGCAGTGATATATATATACGGTTTATTATTATTATTATTATGACAAAATATAAACAACTTTTGTCTTGAGTTTTCTTGAAAATTGACCATGATGATCTACTGTTTTGTTGCTGTTTGATACGGTACTCATTTAGCTGTTTTGACTTTGTATGTTAGTATGTTCTTTGTTGCATATTGAAGTTTAAAAAAATAAGGAAACAAATGTGAAAATCTCTGTCCTATTTGCTAAACAATAGAATGACAAGACCGTTTTCAAAAAAATGCATATCTGAGACTAACTTGCAGTAGTGAAAAGTTTTACAGAAAACTTTATTTACCTTCATACTGCATACACTTTTATTACATTTCATCTAAAACCGATAAAACATGTATGCAAGCTGGCAAGCTGGCTGGGGTGGGGGGGGGCTGGGGGGAGGCTATGAGAGTGGTCTTGATATTCTTGATATAATGGTGTGTCATGGCCGAGCGGATAAGAGCACCAGACTCAAGCTCTGGTGTTTCTGTTCAGCAGAGTGTGGGTTCGGGTCCCAGTCGTGACACTTGTGACCTTAGCAAGACACTTAACCATTATTGCTTCGTCCTTCGGATGGGACGTAAAGCCGTTGGTCCCGTGTTTTGTGTAATGCACGTAAAAGAACCCAGTGCACTTATCGAAAAGAGAAGGGGTTTGCCCCGGTGTTCTTGATTTGATTTGATCGTCAGCATATTGCGCCACAGCACCTTGTAAACCATGACATGGTGTTATGTTATGGTCTCATACTTCAAAAGCGTAGCTCCACGACACCTTGCAGGAAAATACTGAATGTTGAAGCGCCTTGAGCGTCACTGAGTTACTGATATGAGTGCTACATGCATATAAGAAGCCACTGTTATTATTATTATGCAGTGTTCTCCACACTGGAGTTTTGGGAGGGCAGGCAGCCCTCCTAAGATTTCAGGCCACCCTGCCAAAGAACCGACCGCCCTGCAAAAGTAATTGACCGCCCTGCCAAAAATTGAAAAATCATGGACGAACACAACTTCGATCCCAGAACGGAATGCTGGTTTTAAGTTCCCTTCAACACATACTTTTTCCCGCCAGGCGCTTACTCAAACCAGTAGCCGTGCTGGGGAGCTCGCTGACCGCCAAATCGCTGCATCGTGAACACACAGCTAGTTGACCCCCTCGCGATTATCATGACCGTCGTCGTACTGACGACCGATGATGACGTCATACAAATGGGCGCCCATCAGATGACATCATACCACCCTCCCAAAATAAAAGTCTGTGGAGAACACTGATTATGGATAAAATTCTTGCTCGACTCATTTATTACACAATGTATACGATGTAAAGTCTCATTTCCCATTTATAATTTTACTCTTACAAAAATATGATAAACCTATATGTTTGATTTTGGTCTTTCAATCTTTGTTTTGATCTCATCTGCAGGAGGCAGAAAATTTTCTTTGTGGAGCATTCTTCAATTGCTGAGGTTAGGCCTATTTACTATTTAATTGTTTTAGTGCTGGCTGAAGACCAGAAAATGTTGAACGACAGTGTATCAATGACCATTTTGAAAACGTATAGCGTTACGGAGTTCAGACTACTTGCCCAGGGGACAACTCGCCAGTCGGACAACTCGACGAGTCAGACAACTCGGCAGGTCAGACAACTCGACAGGTTGACAAGTCGTCAGTGAGGCAACTCGACGGAGTGCAATTAGACAAGTCGACGGGTGAATGACTGATCTTCGTAAAGACCATATTTACATGAATTTCCTGTATAAACCCTGTATTTCTCCAGGTTTTAGAGTTATTCCTCTGGTACTTCTGTACTTTTTGCGTGAACTTCAGACAAGTGCACTATGTACTTCTCTTGCTAAAAATTCCATTGCCAGGCAGCCCTTAAACGTGCATGCCAGGCGGCTCTTGCACGCGTGCATGCGGCGGCCAGGCTAGTGGCCGTCTGGCCGGGCCGCGAGATTTTTTTCCACAAATTTTATGTCCCCCCCATACGGCAAACTGTGCACAAACTTCTTTTGATAGCACCCAAAATTTGCAGGTGGGCCGCAAGTCTCCCACCCCTGCGGTCAGCTGCACGGGGAGCTCCATCTGTCGAGTTATCTGATCAAAAATCGACCTGTCTTACGGTTGAACGTACAACACAAGCCATTGAGTTGTCTGACCTGTTGAGTTGTCTGACTGGCGAGTTGTTCGACAGACGAGTTGTCTGACATTCAGCGTTACAGAGGCCCATTCCAAAATGTCTGACTCTTATATAACATGTACAAGGCTCATGGAGCCTTATTCATGTATTTCTAGAACTAGAAGTAGGCAGCCATAACATCATACGCCTTTTTCTGTTTATATCCCCAAAATTAGAAGAAAAAAAATTGTTTTTATTATTTAAATTGGATTGACTCAGGACTACATCAGAATTTTAAAATATCCACTGCCATGACTGCCGAACAAATAAACCAAGCCCAGGTAAACTTCAGCTCGAGTCTGAGTCTACTCTTTCCTCGTCTTACATCCAGAAGCTGAGAACATGGAGAAGAAGTTGACTTTGCCAGTTCGCAGAGTACACCAGCGACAGCGTAGCCTTGTCCAAGGCTCTTTACTCAAGCACCCCGCTTTGAATTCACCAGGTAGCATAACAATACTGGCACGTTACTACTGCAGCACTTGATATACAGTATACCATGGGGTCGAAGCATGGTTTTTCAACCTCAAAAAACGAAGCTGTAACAGAGCCTTGTTCCCACTGTGAACGGCAGCTTGTGTTTTTCTTTATCATTGTGCCGGGATTCCAGCACGAATTACGTATGCTGGAATCGGATATTGAATATTCATTTCCTGTACTGGGCAGATAATCGTCCAATCACACAGCTAGAAGTGTTTACGCGTGGCGCGCAAGCTTACGCCGGCGCTAATTTACTCGTAACGCAATCAATATACCGGCACTGAATGTACAATATCTTAGTGCGCGCGCATACGCAAAACCGTTGAGCGCGCGCGCTAATTGACCCTTCGCGAAACGGAACCTGAGAACGTGACAGGAATTGAAAATTTACAGACAAGTTTATACAGATTTTCCAACATAATTACACTTTTATAACAAAAGGGCATTTACGAATGGGAATAAAAGAGTGATGATTCGGTCTTGAACGTTCGTTTAAAACCTTGCAGGATCGTGGCCGTGTCCTTTATCGCACGGCCACGACCCTGCCGGTTTTTTAAAAACAAACGTTCAAAGACCTCATCCCACTCTTTTATTCCCTTAGTGTTTATCAACAAGACATTAACCAATGAGCATACACCTCGGGAAATATTAGCATAAAGCAACTCCGCCCATAATCTGACCATTTTACAGTGGGAACAAGGCTCTGTTTCGGCTTCATTTTTTAGTACGAGGTTGAAAAACCATGCTTTGACCCCACGGTAAACTGTATATCAAGTACTGCAGTAGTACCGTGCCAGTATTGTTATCTACCTGGTGAATTCAAAGCGAGGTGCTTGTTGAGTAAAGAGCCTTGGACAAGGCTAGCGACAGCAGCGTAGATAAATGGTGAATAAAATTAACAGAAATAAAATGCAGGCTTTTAGTAGTGTCAATCAGTACCGAGTGAGGGCGCTGTTCACCGCGCAGCCACTTTTTGTTAATGGGAAACTGTGACCACCTCAACGTGTACAACGCTATAGTCTAAAATAGAGAGATCGGTGGTGCGGAGTGACAATATAGATTAAACCCATGTTAATCGTTTCATTCATAAAAATAAACGGAACTACTTTCAAGATGGAGTTTTCTCTTGCGATTGATATGCAATTTGGCGTCCATTTTGTTGGGAGTATTTGAGTAAAACTTTCTGTAAAATCACAAGAAATCTTGTTTTCTGCGCTGAAAGTCATTGAGAACTGTAAGTAGTTATCTTCTTAGGGCCCAATAATGAACCGAAAATGACAGTTAAATGTAATTACTTTTGAAATTAAAACTTTTAGTTGTCGCGCTTTTTCGCGCTTAATTGTCAAACATGTTGATACGGCCCTTGGGAAATGTTCAATTACGTGAGGGGAATTGGATGTTGTGTGCAACAGCAAATGTTGTGCTTGTACACAGTCAACAAAATTTGTTATGTAAACAAGGTCAAATATTTGGCGATATTTGGAACTTTGACCTTCCACAAGTCCGGTCCCCACAAGTAAAGTAGCAAACATGGCAAAATGAATGTCTCAAAGAGCTCTATCCACAGGATCCAACTACGAACTAGAAATTCCACTACTTTTAGTAGAGAGTCCGGCACTTTTTGCATTTTTTCACAAAAACCTAACAAGTTTGATACCATTGGAAAGAGGATTGCAAAAGAAATCCAACAGTGTTTATTTCACTTCAATAGCTTATAGTATAGCTTATAATAAAAAACAAACCACATAGACACTCAGCTTAGAGTCTAACCTTTCAAATAATTAACTATCAAAGAACTGTAATGACCTATGTATATGTCATTTCGAAGCATTTTCACAAGAAAAATCTACATAAAATGTCCGTATTTCAAGGGTTCGAAAAATTGGGCAAAAATGACATTTTTACTCACCTGAATTCTATCAAACTTGGTGTCATTGGAAAGCTGATAAAATTGTACGCAACATGGTTTTGTTTTCTCGCGTTATCTTGAAAGAAAGAGCGCCCTCCAGTGCCCAAGAGAATATACTTTTTGGAGCAGTCGACAAAATGGACGTTGTGAAATTTAGACGCGTCAATATCTGGTCCCGAAATACGCTAAATTAAACTACATTTTTCACAAATTTACAGCATCTTTTTCTGAGATATTTTTGTTTCTTTGGAATTATAAATATTTCTTCTTCTGGAAAACTGAATCCTCGATTGATTTGGACAAGGTTAACATTAACAAAAGGGGAGTTATTCACTAATCACAGCTACTTTTCACACACAACAAACAGATATGTTTTAAGAAATTGCCATTTTGCCGGACTCGCTATAGCACTACCACTATAATGCCAATACTCTGGACAAGCTTGCTTGGTTCATTCATGGAGGTAGACCTCCATGGTTCATTCATGGTCCATTGCTCTAGTCTATGTATGATTTTGTTTGGTGAATTGACTGTCCGGAAACTAGGCAACATGTCCTTCATCATGCAACACACACTGCCTGGATTGCTCGGTTGCTGACTCACGATCGAGCGCTGTGCAGGCAGCACTGTCGAAATTTTTACAAAATCTTCTCCGAAAACAACAATGACCAACCTTTATAAACTTACTTTTTGTTGTACATTTCTTCCATTTCCGTCCATTCTGCAGCGATTTCTGGACTAGTTTGCCTCTGTTGCTCGTTCACGAATCCCAAAATATCTTTCATTTTGTCGACTCACATGTATCGCGTCGATACACAATAAAAGCTCGAAAATGAGTGGAAACTAGCGCTTGAGGGCGCGTTTTTTCCTAATGATTTCTGGTGAAGGGTGTCACCACACTGAATAAACTCACATTGGCAAACAATGCTAAATGCTAAAATTCAAAAGAACTCAAAACATACTTTAAAGTCTCTCAGCCTAATGAAAACCAATCAGATATATTTTCGGACAACTAAACTTCAGATTTCTTTTCAGTTTTTGGCAGGTCAGCCGTTTGGAATTTTTGCTAATCACCCCAGAAAGTAACACCCCGATTAATGTGCTTTTTCCCAAACCGACTCGCTGCCAGTTTCCTTCCTCCCCCCTCCATGGTTTCATGAAGCATTCTTCCACTGTCCAGGCCAAAAGAGGACAATTTTTGAAGCCTAAATTTTTCGAAGTCTCCGAGTCAAAAGTTGAGGCAAAGAAACCTCAGGTTGTGATAAATTCTCAAAAGTACACAATCTATTAAAGGCACTGGACACGTTTGGTAATTGTCAAAAACCAGTAGGCATATTCTCACTTGTCCCAACATGCATAACATAAACCTGTGACAATTTGGGCTCATTGGTCATCGAGGTTGCAAGAAAATAACGAAAGAATAAAAACCCTTGTTGCACAAATTTGTGTGCTTTCAGATGCCTGAAAAGGACTTCAGGCCTGAAGTCTTTTTCAGATTCAAATATTTTAGTAAGAAAAAACTACGTTACTTCCGAGGGAGTCGTTTCTCAGTGTTTTATACTATCAACAGCTCCGTTGCTCGTTACCAAGTAAGTTTTTATGCTAATATTATTTTGAGTAATTAGCAAACGTGTCCAGTGACTTCAATTGCATGACCCCAAAACATTATTAGTCAAAAGTACTGGTTTACACAAAGTGATGAGTTTGAGGCACGAATTTTTGCCTATTTAGTGTCGTGCACCCTGATTGAGAAACAATTGGCGAGCGCGGAATGCGAAGCCATAACGTGGGGTCCGGGCCCGCTTAAGGACCCGGAAGCTTTGGGGTCCTTTAGTGTAATTTGCAAAATGATTAGGCCTACCCCACAATGTTTGTTTTCACAAGGCGAAGCTGCACTAAAGCTAGATTTCAGGGTGAGGTCCCGCGGGAAGCTCGGGTCCTAAAGACGCTCTGTCATGCAATCTGAGCCACATTTTGACACGTAAACATCTCTTTTTGGAGCGGGATAGTGTAATTTGCAAAAATTATTACCCCACAAAACGATTTTTTTCAAGAGGCGAACCTGGGTGAAATGGAAAGCCAGATTTCAGCGGAGTGATTATATTTAACAATGCACGACGAACGAAAGGGATTTGTTTAAAGGCATCGTACACGTTTGGTAATTATTAGCATAAAAACTGACTTGGTAACGAGCAACAGAGAGCTGTTGATAGTATAAAACATTGTGAGGAACGACTCCCTCTGAAGTAACGTAGTTTTTGAGAAAGAGGTAATTTCTCACTAAATAATACAAACTTCTTGCAAGAAGTTTTTAGTCCTATCTGGAAGCACACAAATTAGGGTGTTTTTTCTTTCATCATTTTCTTGCAACTTCGATGACCAATTGAGCCCAAATTTTCACAGGCTTGTAATTTTATGCATATGTTGGGATACACCAAATGAGAACACTGGTCTTTGACAATTACCAAACGTGTACGATGCCTTTACCTATAGATCCTTGTCATTAGAAATTTGTTCACAATAAACACAAAACAGATACGGAAACTCGTCCACCCCGCCCTCTGAAAATTCTTTTAAAAAACCTTCTTAACAACGTTGAAGACTCCACGCAGACAAACCTTGTCTGCCGTGAAAAGTGAGCTTGGCTCGTTTGGACAAACGGGCGAGGAACAACACTGCGAAGCGTCATGTTTTTTATGCCTTTTTCCAAACTTCGGCTTGGGCTCCGTCATCAATTTTGGAGCAGTGTACATTCTGCACAGTGTTTCCAATATCAAACGTAGGTCGGAGCCCAAGACGAGTTGGGCAGTTATAAACCAGACTTTGTTGTAAAAAAGGAAAAAGGAGGAAAATGCGTGTTTGTATGTAGTGAACGATCGCGATCGTGATCGTATATACCACGACCACAAATTGCCAAGAATATAATAAGATGGTGGCCCCCTGCAGCGTCCCCCTTCCAAAATAAAAGCATGACCCCCACCACTTACAAACTATAGAGCAAGACAAACCCATCCCCAGCCCCCCCCCCCACCCCACACACTTAAAAGCAATGCCCCCCTCCCTGTGCCCAATCCTTAATCTTTTCATTATGTGGATTTTGAGGCCTGGTTAAAGCGTTTGCTTTTGGTGATTTATGAGGTTTGAGCGATATAGTGATATTATTATAGTGATATTATTTCATGATTAATTGAGAGAATGTAAACCCAGAATAAAACTCAAAGACAAAATCAGATGCACGCACATTCGAATAATATTGTTTTAAGCAATAAAAACAAGTTTCCCGGTTTTTGCCATGGTCTTCTTCATAATAGCCTACAGTTGTTTGGGTTACTGTCTCGTGGTTAGGCCTATTGAAAACACAGTTTTTTAAATCACCAAATGAACCAAGTTTTTAGCCTTTTCCCGGGTATGTAGGCCTATCCTCTAAAACGATCTGAAGATCCGTTGATCTTTCAAAAAGTCAAAAAGTTAGGCCAAACTAACTCACTGTTTCACTTTTGGTTATTTTTTTTCAATTTCGTCTTTTAGCCCATTAGTTAAAATGTCGGAACAATGACGAATATTTTATTTAACAATAGTATTTTACTGGGCGGGTTCTTATTTACGAAAGACCGTTATAGTGCCATCGCAAGTATAAATTTCTTTTTTTGCAAGTATTTGGCGAGTCTTGTGTTTTGCAAATAGGCCTATATATTTACCGTTCTTGTTTTTTGAAAGTACTTTAAACAATCCTTGTTTTTTGGAAGTATATTTGGCAAGTCTTGTTTTTTGGAAGTCTATATTTAGCAAGTACATTAAACAATCCTTGTTTTTTGGAAGTATATTTGGCAAGTCTTGTTTTTTGGAAGTCTATATTTAGCAAGTACATTAAACAATCCTTGTTTTTTGGAAGTATATTTGGCAAGTCTTGTTTTTTGGAAGTCTATATTTATATATCTATATTTTATAATAAGTAGGGTAGATGGCCTTAGCTTTCGATCCAGACCGGACCTTCTTCAGAGGCATAAAACAAGTACAAACAAATACATATCCATTTATAGAAAAAGAGAGGGGAAAGGGATTAAGGGAAGGATCCAGAAAGAAGCGGGAAAATTATAGCCAATCAAAGTTTCTATTTCAGAAACAATTGGTGGCTATGAACCAATAGGAGTAAAGTGGTGAGGACAAAGGATGTATAGTATGAAAGGATGGATTACTGGACCATAAAAGTGGTAAATGCATTGTTCGATAACAATGCAGGGAAACATGAAAGGGTAGGATAGGAGAGCAAGTTGCATCATGATGCAACTAACAATGGTCAATTAAAGAATGGCAAGATCAAAGGTAGGATGATATTAAAAATAGGTGTGAGGGACCTGTGGAAAAAAGGTTACTACATGAGATATTTATAGTAAGAAATTTATAAAAACAAATTATTGACAGAAAAAAATGTGTTGATTTACACTTTATTTACAGAATATATACAACAAATGAATTATCAGGCAGAGGAGTGAAGTGGAGGGTAATGGGAAGTTATTTAACACCAGTGTTTATGTTTAGTCCAAAGGGTTGGACTGTCTTGAGTTGGTGAATCCAGTGTGATTCTCTATGCTTGCGGTGTGTGTCATCACCATTGCAAGCTTCAATCACCAGAAGTTCAACATCCTTGACACTATGGTTGGGGCTGTTGAAGTGGATAGAGACTGGGTACGGTTTCTTGGTCTTTATGGAAGAGACATGATTCGCAAAGCGAAGACTGAGTTTGGTCTTAGTCTCTCCCACATATTGTAGCCCACATCTCTTACATGATATGACATAGACTACATTAGGTGTGCTACATTGGGAGTCGGTCTTGATGTTGTATGAAGAGCCAGTGATATGACTCTTTATCTTAAGTGAGGGCTTGATGTACAGACACGTTCTACATTTGGAACGGGTACATTTGTGACAGCCCAGTATTTCTGTTGAGGGTTCTGTTCGGACTGTACCTGGGGAAGTTTGGCCCTGACTAGGATGTCACCCAGGTTCTTAGGACGGCGGAATGCAACCATGGGGACCTCAGGGATTGCTGAGTGTAACCTGTTGGATGAGTGAAGGATGGTCATGTTATTATTGAGGATTGAGGAAAGTTTAGGTAGTTCGGGGTGGAAGGTGGTGACCAAGGCCACTCTATTGGTAGGAGCTTTTATAGTACCCGTGTTAGTCAACAGAGTATGACGAGGTACGTTGAGAGCCCTGTTGATTGCAAGTTGGACCCTGCGTTCGCTGTGGCCCCTAGATACAAGGTGTTTCCTTAGCTCTGATGAGCGCCTCTTGTACAGGGTATCTGTAGAACAGATACGTCTGATGCGTAAGGCCTGACTGTAAGCAATTGCCTTCTTACAGTGACTAGGGTGGCAACTGTTGGAGAGAAGGTACTGGTGGGTGTCGGTGGGTTTACTGTAGACATCCGTGACAATGCCATTAGGGGATTTGGTTATGGTAACATCTAGAAAATTCACACTTGTGAGAGAGTATTCGGTAGTGAACTTTATGGTGGGGTGAAATGAGTTTATATGGTCAATAAACTCATCCAAGCTGTCCTTGCCACCACACCAGATGGAGAAAATATCATCAGTAAATCTCCACCAAACTAGTGGGCGGTTGGGGGCAGAGGACAGGAGTCTGTCCTCCAACTGAGACATGAATAAGTTAGCATATGAGGGTGCCATTTTGGTACCCATGGCAGTACCCTGTACCTGTAGAAAGTGCCTGTCAGAAAATGAAAAATTATTCTTCATGAGAATGTGGCTGATGAGTTCCTTAATATGTCTCACTGACGGGCGGGATTGTTTACTAGCATTGAGGGCAGAGACACATGCACTCATGCCTTCATGATGGGGTATGTTAGTATACAATGATGAAACATCAAAAGTAACCAGAATGGCAGAGTCAGGTATTTGGTGCTTGACCTCATCTAGTTTGTGGAGAAAGTCTTTGGTATCCTTGATGAAGGAAGGAATACGGCAGACTAAGGGTTTGAGAAAGCTATCGACAAACTCAGAAATGCGCTCTGTGGGGCTACCATTCCCAGATACAATTGGTCTACCCGGGTTATTGGGCTTGTGTATCTTGGGTAGAAGGTAGAACCTTGCTGTACGGGGGTCATGTGGGAGGAGATAGTTAAGTGTATCTTTCTCGATACCATTGGCATTATAAATTCTAACCAGGGTGTCGCTGATATCTTGGGAGAAAGATTGAGTGGGATCAGTGGCACATTCAATGTAATGATCAGTGTTGCTGAGCTGTCTGAGGCCCTCAGCAATATAGTCATGTGTGTTCATGACTACAACTGCGGACCCCTTGTCAGCCCGTTTAATCACTATGTCTGGTGATTGGCGGAGTTGTGTAAGGGCGTGTCGCTCATCTTGGGGAGGTTATTGGAAGTAGGGGTATTAGGGACCTTAAGAACCTCGGAGTTAACCGTATTGATGTATGTCTCTAGAGACACATCTCGGTTCTTAGGGGTACCCAAGTACTCTTTTCCTTGAAGCGGTTGCGGGTAATTGGTTGGGTCTCCACAGATGACTCTTCATCCATGGAGGGCTCTACATGAAAGTATTCACGTAGGCGTAACCTACGATTGAATTGGGCCATGTCCTGTTGGAAAATAAGTTGGTTAGGTTCTCTGGGTGTGGGGCAAAACTTAAGACCCCTTGAGAGGAGTTTAACCTGTGGGTCAGTAAGGACCATGTCAGAGAGATTAACTACAGTATTAGTCTCTGGCGACCTAACAGTAGGAGGAGCAATGGTGGTTCTCCTACTGTGGAAACGTCTATGAATGTGTTTCTTATGGTTAGCTTGGACATTCATACGTTTCTTGTTCTGTTTGTCCATTAGGGTGGACCTTAGATGCTTGACGTTAGATAGTATGGTATCTTGTAACTGTTCATACTCTTCAATAGAGCATGACTCCTGGAGTTGAGACTCAGTGTCTGTTATCTCAAGTAACTGGTTTTCAATGAATTGTTGGCATTGATTTTCCAGTAACTTGATCAAACGGAAAGACGTGTTAGTCAGTGTCTTGTTCCATTTCTTCAAATAGGATGGGTCAAGGTCCCCAAAGGAAGGGGTACACTTGATCTGTAGCCCCTTGGGAATGATACGGGACAAGCGATAAAAACGGTAGTTATCAAGATGTGACAAGTAACGGGTGTGCTTTTCTTTAAGCTTACGAAGTTTACGGAAAATGCACTTGGTGTCAGGAGCAAGTGCCATGATGGATAAGGGGAATACAGTAAAGCGAAAATATGTTAAATCATTCCTGTGTAGAGAACGGGTTATAGATCCTGGACAAAAATGATAATTAATTTACAAACCTGCAAGGAAAAAGTTAACACAAACCTGGGAAAAGATGGGGTTAACACAATCCTGTAGAAGAACGGGTTATCTAACCTGAAAGATTAAGTTATGTACAAACCTGAAAAGAAAAAATGGGTTAACACAAACCTGTGAAAAAAGTGGGGGTTAACACAATCTTGTAAAGAGAACGTAGTTAAAAGTTTAGAACCTGCACAAAAAGTAAATTATTTACAAAACCTGTGAAGGAGAAAGTTAAAACAAACATGCGAAAAAATGGGGTTAACACGACCCTGTAAAAGGACGGGTTATACAACCTGCAAAAAATAATTAGTTATGTACAAACCTGAAAAGAAAAAAATGTGTTTACACAAACCTGTGAAAAAAATGGGGGTTAACACAATCCTGTAAAAAGAACGTAGTTAAAAATTAGAACCTGTAAAAATAGTAAATTATTTACAAACCTGTAAATGAAAAAGTTAACACAATCCTGTAATAGAACGGGTAACACTAACTGCAAAAATAAGTTATGTACAAACCTGAAAGGGAAAAATGGGTTAAAACGAATGGGTTAAAAAACCTGTAGAGAAAATTATTAAGTAGTATTTAAAAACCTGTAAGGTAAAAAATATATCTATATTTTTATATTATGTGATTTTGGGTTGAACAAAGAAAAATTGACTAGAGTGGGATTTGAACCAACGACCTCCGGTTTAACGTGCCGGCGCTCTACCAACTGAGCTATCTAGCCCTATGTTGGCGGTCTCCCTATTTTGTCAATATCTTTGTTCGGGGGGTGCCAGTCAGAAAGCCATTCAACCGCAAACTGCCGTGTAGCCAGGGATCACACCCATACGATACAACCTGGGAAGCGGCAGCCGGGGATCACCTTAAGGGGATGCGACTTTTTTATATATATCATTTATCAAGTAATGGACCATAAGGGAAACTGACTGGGTAAATATTAAATGATTTTGGGTTGAACATATATATATATTTATATAAATTGTTTTTTTGAAGTAAATATTTAGCAAGTATTGTTTTTTGGAAGTATATCGGTGAGTCTTGTTTTTTGGAAGTATATATTATACAATTCTTGTTTTTTGGAAGCCTATATTTAGCCGTTCTTGTTTTTTGGAAGTAATTACTTGGCGAGTCTTGTTTTTTGGAAGTCTATATTTAGCAATTCTTGTTTTTTGGAAGTATACATTGGCGAGTCTTGTTTTTGGAAGTATATTATACAATTCTTTTTTTTCTGGAAGTCTATATTTAGCAACTCTTGTTTTTTGGAAGTACACAATTGGCGAGTCTTGTTTTTGGAAGTCTATATTTAGCAATTCTTGTTTTCTGGAAGTCTATATTTAGCAACTCTTGTTTTTTGGAAGTACACAATTGGCGAGTGTTGTTTTTGGAAGTCTATATTTAGCAATTCTTGTTTTCTGGAAGTATACATTGGTGAGTCTTGTTTTTTGGAAGTACATATTTGGCGAGTCTTGTTTTTTGGAAGTCTTATAATGTAACCGAGGTGATAGGTTCAAAAATATGATTTCTTAACACCAAGAAAGTCACATGACACATGTTCTTTAGTCATGGTAGTTCGTTTATTATATATTAAATTGCAATTTCTCAGAAGTTATATCTAATTGCAATTATTCTACAAAAAATGACAGTCACTACAAAACTGTAGTACCTGTATAATTAAGGTACAAAAATAGAAATCATAAGACACTGATTTTACAATGGTCCACACTAAAAAAAACACTGTCTTTTACATGTACATTAAATTCTTTATTCAATTCATTATTATAAAATTCCAATACTCCATTACTTTCACTAAGGGCAAAATGTGAAATATTTTGATCGTAAGAGTAGTAAAACAACTGATTCAGCATTATGGGACCAAACGCAAGGAGTCACCCATCCCCATGCTTTCGTGAAATAAAATAGAATATCCTTTAAAATTATTAAGAAAACTCACCAGCTGTTGCCGCCTCTGCCTCTCATGCCTTACTTTAGACTCAAAAAGGTCCAAGCATTATGAATAAATCAAGCAACAATTAGGCGGAGTAAGAGAACTTTACTGTGGAGCAAGAGCAAATGTTGATGTTTTCGCTGCAACGCTGACTCTGAAAGTGACACTCCCCAATTGCTGCTCATGAGTAGGCGAAAAATGCTGGAAACCGAACAATTTGATTGACTTCGTGTCATGGCTGTAAATTGAAAAGAAGTGAAAAAACCCAAAAAACACTACTCAACATCTCGCATTCCAGAAACGTGTGAAAGAGTAACCTGCAGTGCTATTGAAGGCGCTATCTACATTTGCCAAAAGTACAAAATAATTAGAATGGGCCTGGCAGCGCAACTCGCAGTCTGGCTGGTCACATATTAAGCAATTTTTGTTTTTGGTAAGTACATAATTGGCGAGTCTTGTTTTTTGAAGCACATATTTAACAATTCTTGTTTTTTGGAAGTTTATATTTATCAATTTTTGTTTTTGGGAGGGTATTAAGAAGGCGTAAGCGTGTTTGTAAAATCAAACCATTCATCTTATGTAAACTACTTTTCAATTCTTCACAAAAACTTCTGAAACTGAGAAATAATTTATTTAAATTAAGTAGGCTATTTTTTAACCATTATACGTCTTCTATGTAGTTTTATCAGTCAATGTGCTTTTGTTTTCGTTTCTTCATGTGTTCAAGTGTTTGTAACGTAAATTGTAAAGAAAGGCAATTTAAATTCGGTGCGCCAGATAAAGTTAAAGTTTAATGTTAAAGGCCGCCCGCTGTTGTCACGGAGTACCGCGGGATCGTGAACTTGTGACGGTATACAAGCGCGCTGGTGCACGATTCAAAAACTAACTATTACAGGATCATTGAAAGCAGAACGTGTGGCTACGCGTAGGATGGATGCACTCTAAAACATACATGTAGGCCTACTTCTGAAAAACAAGATTCGCCAAATATAGACTTCCAAAAAACAAGACTCGCCAAATATATACTTCCACAAAACAAGAACTGCTAAATACAGACTTTCAAAAAACAAGAATTATTAAATACAGGCCTACTTCCAAAAAACAGGACTTGCTAAATATAGACTTTCAAAAAACAAGAATTGTACTTCCAAAAAAAAAGACTCGCCAATTATGTACTTCCAAAAAACAAGAATTGCTAATATATTATATACTTCCAAAAAACAAGAACGGTAAATATATACTTCCAAAAATCAAGACTCGCCAAAATATATACTTGCAAAAAAGCAATTTATACTTGCGATGGCATGGCACTAATGGGCTTTCGTAATTACCTCTAAGAGATAATAACAAATAATAAATAAAACGAATCATGTAATCACGAATCATGTAGAACAGAGTAATGTAATGGGCCTACACACGTGTAGTTTTTACTCAACAAAACCTTAATTTTGTATATCAAAAGCACTTCCAAATTACTCAATACTGAATTATATAATGCTAAATAAAATGTAAACACTCACTTTGCTGAGCTTACCAGATATTTGTGGAATAGATGACTGAAATTAATTATTTTTTCTCCTTAATCGTACACGTTTGGTAATGACTCAATATAAAAACTTACTTGGTAACAACCAACGGAGAGCTGTTGATTTCTCACAAAAGTATTTAAATCTGAAAAAGACTTCAGGCCTGAAGCCTTTTTCAGGCATCTGAAAGCACAATATGAAAGCACACAAGTTTGTGCAACATTACAAGGGTGTTTTTTCTTTCGTTATTTTCTTGCAACTTCGATGACCTTATTGAGCCCAAATTTTCACAGGTTTGCTATTTTATGCATGTTGGGATACATCAAGTGAGAACACTGGTCTTTGACAATTACCAAACGTGTGCCTTTAAAGCAAACCATCAAGATACGATGATCGTGAGATAGGGGAAACAATGGGCGGTACCTTTTTGTTCGGTGCAGAAGGAGGGGGTGTGGTAGGGCCTATAGGTGAAACCAAATAATGCTTTTGATTTACTTAAATTTTAGCGGTCTCATTGTAAAAATTATGTAAATACGATTTTTGTAAAAGATGAATCCCTCAATAAAATACTGATGTCTGTTATTAACTTTCCCTGCATTGAGACAGAGAGTAGAGTCAACATCCCACAGCACCCAGATACAAAAATGCACCATGTTGGTTCAAACAATGGACTTTAATTAACCCCTTCAATCAAACGAAGAATTTACCTTGCTTGACTACGAGACGAAGGTGTCTCTTGGTCCGGCTCTATGTCTTGCATCAGTAATTATATTTTTCGTTTTCAATTTGTGCTAGCAGAGAGGACTGGTTGTCATCACGGTGGCAGCGCCAGCGGGCAGTGCGGGGAGGGGGACCGCGCACGGCATATCAGGACCCAGTTTCATAGAGTTGCTTAAAGACAGTGTACACTATTGGTATTTGTCAAACACCAGTCTTCTCACTTGGTGTATCTCAACATATGCATAAAATAACAAGCCTGTGAAAATTTGAGCTCGATCGGTCGTCGGAGTTGCGAGATAACTATGAAAGAAAAAACACCCTTGTCACACGAAGTTGTGTGCTTTCAGATGCTTGATTTCGAGACCTCAAGTTCTAAACTTGAGGTCTCGAAATCAAATTCGTGGAAAATTACTTCTTTTTCGAAAACTACTCCATTTCAGAGGGAGCCGTTTCTCACAATGTTTTATACTACCAACCTCTCCCCATTACTTGATACCAAGTAAGGTTTTGTGCTAATAATTATTTTGAGTAATTACCAATAGTGTCCACTGCCTTTAAGCACAGGAAGTAGCTAAGCCCAACAAATGTATGCTTACCAGAATAAGGTTAACACCCAAAATACCGTGTCTTAATGTCCCATCTGTGATTGGTATCCTGCTTGTTATTTTAACAACACTGTATTTGAGTTTTGCCATTGCTTCAAAGCAACGATCGACTTTTTAAGCCATGTGTTCTGAAAAAGTGCATCACTGATCATCGCTCAGCTGTTGAACTATCAAATTGACCTAACCAAAATGAAGGAGCTACAGGCCCTAGGGGTGAAATCAAGAAAATCTTATAACGATAGTTTCCTCTGAAATTCGGAGAATCCTTCCGGCTAGATGAAACGCTTTCCATTGATACACATTTGGTCCAAAATTGAATAATATCCGACCGAGCATTTCTGCAGCCTTGCGCCGGAATGATCATTGCAATTGTTTTGGTTCGTGTCCCCAGGGTTGAAGTCCAGACCTGTCTTATACAATTTTACCAATGAAGGATTTTTGTAAAAAACACGGTTAAGGACGAAGTCTCTGATGCAAGTGATCAGTAACGGCTGAAGCTAAGATGATTAAACAAATTCTGTATTACTCGTGAAGGGGCGGGGAGGACGGTATCAGTAAAACGCAATGTCATCGTACACGGACCTGTTTTCGTAAAAAATTGGTTTAGTTGAAATTGGACTGAGAAGGTCCTTTGGTTATCTTATTGCCAGAATCACACCTGCCTATACAGAAATTTGACGCTCTATTCGGAGGGAAGGTGGGGCTTCTGGGCACAGTGAGACGACCAAAAGTATCGTAGGATGCATAGGGAGCGGCGGTGCCAAACCTGTCAATTTGGGGGAGGGGAAAGGGGGACGCAAGCTCAAATTTGAGGGGGAAAACATTATCTTTTAATGTACTGCTGTACTGCTGAAAAAGCATTGCCTATAATAACCACAAAGACAGACTTACACCAGCGTTATTCTAAGTCTAGCTGGGGGTAACGTGAACATACCGGCTATTGCATTAATGTGGGTGCAATGATCTTTTTAAATGCAATTTCGGCCATCGGGGAAAACTGAGGTTGGAATTGTGGGGAGGGGGCAAAGAAAGTAACCGGGGGAAAATGCCCCTGTGCCCCCGTAGCGCCACCGCTGGCTATAGTGGGAAATGGCATGCTTTCAGCTGCAGGTGTGGTTGTGGGATGGGGGGGGGAACTCCTGTAAAATGAAACATAGCTGATTTTCGGGCTTATACCAACCTCCCACCACCTGCGCTTCTTTTGGAGGAATCTTTTTATACCTTTCTTTTTTTCTCTCAATGAAAAAACCTGAATAAACATAAACATGTTGAACAGTTTTATATCGGCCTGCCCTTGGCAGAGGCTCGAGCCCCCATTTCTAAGGAAGTTAAAAGCTCGGTCATGAACAACCAACATCACATGGTGTAGTGATTTTAGTTAACTCAGTAATTTTAGTGCTCCAGTTAACACATGCAGGCTCTTTGGGAATTGAACATGCTGAGCCCAGTTCTAACATCTTTACTTTCACTATTGGCCGTATTCGGATTGATTGGCGGCTGCAGCTACGACTACTTCGACGTACGATGATGCGGCGACCCAGCCGTATGCCGTCCTCGTAGCCGCCAATTCGGACACAGCCATAAGCATCCTCGTCCCAGGTTTTAATTTTGTTCCAACGATAATTGTAACAAATCATTATCATATAAAAATTGTAATCGTATTTATAACAAATTTCTATGGGCATTTTTATTTTACAACAATTTTATATTAATATAAATTTAAAAGGAGATTTGCTGTCATAGAAATATACATATTCGTTCCCTTTCTCGTATTTGCGATACACGCGATACTTGTTTGTATGAATGCATTGAATCACAGGAGATACAAAATATTAATTGTATTTTCTTCAAAGCGTATAACAACAATACCTTTTCTCGAAAAGGAGGTTAAAAAGTTAAATTTTTACACGCGTCTATTTCGGTTAGACAATCAAGCTTCTTCGTATGAAAGAATGTCGGATGAAACTTAGCCCGAACATCTGACGTCACACTTCGAGGCTCGTGAATATAACCACCTGGCAGTTGCCTGCCACGGCCCAATTTCACAGAGCTGCTTATAGGCATCGTACACGTTTGGTAATTGGAGCCTATTGTTTGTTTCAAACCTATATAGTTGTAGATAAATACCATAAAACTAACCTGTGAAAATTTCATTTCAAAAGGTGGTAGCGTTTTTTAGATATTGCCGAAAATCTGGAGCGGTTATGTCCACGCAGGAAGAATAATATGCATTGGAATTAGACCCAGTAACTGGGGTGCTGTACTCCTTTTTCGAAATTTTAACATCATCGGTCGTACTAGCGCCCCAGGAAAAACTTGAATTTTCCCAAAGCATTACTCAATTGGCGATCCCACACGGGTGTCCTGCCTCAACCGCGCTGTTATCACGGTTGAGGCAAGGCACCCGTCGATTAGACGGGTGCCTTGCCTCAACCACGTCTCGGTTGAGGCAGGGAACTCGTCTAAATTTTGACAGGTGCCCTGCCTCAACCGCGTGGTCATCACGGTTAAGGCAGTGCACCCGTGGATACTGCAGCGAGCGTGATCGCCAACTTGAGTTTCGCTTTGAGAAAATACAAGTTTTTCCTGGGGCGCTAGTACGACCGATAATGTCAAAATTTCGAAAAAGGAGTAGGCCTACAGCGCCCCAGTTACTGGGTCTACATTGGACTCTAAGAAGCGTTACGCGGATAACGCTTTTCAGATTCAAATCTTTGGGGATTAAAGGTGATATATTTTTCCATTACCGCAGTACTTCGAAGTGAACAGTTTCTCAAAATGCATTGTACTATCCAAAGCTGCTGTACTTACCAAGTAAGTTTCTATTGCCATTAATTATCAGTCATTACCAAACGTGTACGATGCCTTCAAGCACAGAAAAATGCTAGCACAACAAAATTATGCTTACCAGAATAAGGTGACCAGTCTAACTACCATGTCACGTGACTGATAGTGCTCCTTTCTGCTTAGCAAAAGCAAAAACGTTACGCAATATTTTCTGCTTACAGCAGCTCTATGAAATTGGGCCCAGATTTGCATGCAATGCATATAGCAGTTTTCGAATTAAGTGACTTCGGCTAGGGCCATGGCAGTTGGCTGCAACTGTAGCTAAAACTTCATTCAGTGACATGACCCAATTCTGTGTGCAGCCTACGGATCGAGTGAATAGGAATCGTTCAGACCTCTACTCAACGATTTGACCTCCTGCATGCAGGAAATTTTAAAGGAATTCTTACAGGATAAAACGAGACTGAACAACAAGAATTAAAAGAAACCTTCTTCCATTATGCACTGCCCTTCAGGAAAATCAGAGCGCCTTGTTGGGGAGAACGTTTCATACAGGCCTGGCCTCGCTCCGAACACGCCGCAGCAGGGAACCATTATTTAATTAAAAATGGTATTTTGTTCCTAGTGTCAGCGGGCAAATTATGAATTCGTTTGTCCGTTCTCAATTTCATTTAGCCCTTTACATTTAAATATAGCTTCAAGAAAAAATGCATGATTTCGCCGACAGTGTTTATTCAACCTCGCTCCCATTTAGTTTAATACCGTTTAAGATGCCAAGCCACCGGTCAGTTGCATGTTGTTTGTAAAATTCCCCTTGCCGCCATAATATGATTCAAAATGTTTCATCGGGGGGGGGGGTTATGGAAATTTACCACAATGTTTTGCATCTTTGTATTATAACGAGGGTTCCATTGAGTTTTACAGATTGAGCATAATGGAAGGACCCCCTTATACAAACCCACCCATTCCATTTTGTACATCCCTGTGGAGACATCTTTTGTTCTTGCCTTTTTCTTATGCTTAACATCCTTCCATATACTTTGCACACAAAATTCCTTGTGGAGCTTCGCAGTCTTTATGGAGACCTTCTGTTTTTCCCTTTTTTGTTTTGTCCTCGGTCTCCATGAAGGTAGCAAATACAAGCCCATTGAGACAAAGCCTGATTTATACAAACTTACAGTTTAAAATTTCTAATTTGGTAAAAGTTTTGTTATACAAAATATTGACCTGAGATGAGCATATCGTCAGCTTTTACGTTTTTGACAGCTCCCGCGAGATTTTGTTTTATCTTTTCATAAATGCCTAACATTTTAAAAGTAACAAAATGCTTACAAATTACCAGGTGACTTGCTCAATCTAGTTAACTCTGACAATGTTATAAACCAGCGCATCTGTATGGAGGCCCAAAAACAAGCAATAACATATCAGATTGTTTTAACAGTGCAAAACGTTTCGAGTGCATACACGACTTGCTAATCTCCCGCTTATTTCGTTTCAGTGATGTCTTATTCGCCATCAGATTCTACAGCGACGCCTCAATACTTGACCCCGTGTGTCAGCCACAAGTGTCTACTCCTACCTACACCAAATACATGTACATGTCTTATTATGCCGAGGCTGTGGATGGATTGCATAAGTTTCCATGACAACGGGCTTTCCAAATTCTAGCGATGACAACGAGGGATAAAATACACGTGCATCTTGATCGTGTGAGTGCGTTTTGGTGACAGCAAGATGCCTATTTCTGTATCATTACCTTGTCCTATTTCGGATAATACAGCAAAGAAAAGATAAGAAAAGAAAAGAAACAGAGAGAAGGGAATTTTTTTTTAATATAAGACAAAACATAAAAAGAGGGTCATATTTTGATATACAGGTTACTTGAGGAAACGCTGCAATGATCATTTAATTTCCATTCCAAGATTCGTCAAAGGGGAACGGCGGGTGGTTATTACTAACACTTTTCTTTTTCTGGAACACGAATACATTCTGAGTTTTTTTATTGTGAATTTCTTGGCTGATTTCCGAATTCACTGACATTTTCAATCCCACGCGATGTGTCATTTGCCGAAATGTGTTCAAAGGATGTTTAATAATTTTACATTCATGCACTATTATAATCCTTCAAATGATGTTTAACCTTTTTTGAAAAGGATACTTTAGAACACCATTCACTGCAAATTTACAAATTGCGAAAGTCACATTATGTAATTCCCTCTCTGGAAAAAAAAATCGGTTACGACGACATCGTGTTATAACCTTTTAGGCCATTATAGTCATAACTCACACAACCAAAGCTTAGTGCTGAAGGGTTCACAGTTTACGAGCATGTTACTTTGGCATCACATTGTCCATGCTCTATACACAATCATACGATATAGATATGATCAAAAGTCCTACTTATGACGTTTTTCCTCCAACCTTTCTCTTTACACACACCCTGTACATTTTGTGTTACTACAGTAAGCCTTCCTCTTAGCAGATTCTTTACAAAAGGTGAATAACACTCGTTCAGTTGGCAACGCAGCTTCGACCCAAAGTTCAGCAATTCCGTTGATTTGTCGTTGTGGATGTAGAGTACAGAACTAAAGACTTCCGATTCAGCTGACAGTGCCGCTAAAAAAATGGAAGGAAAATGCATGAACTTATTACTGCTGTAAATATTGCATGGAATAAAGGGGATTTGGCAATTCCCTATGGCGTGTGATAAGCACTGTTCCATATACACAGTGCTTTCATCAACTTTGCATTTTGTAAAAATAAATATGTTCGAGGACTCTTTGCGTAAAAATAAAAAGTAAGGTTAGTTTGTCATTCCTTTTTTATCTTTCACGTCCATTGCACAAGAAAATGCTAAAAATAAACTGTAGATATTATCTCTTTCGAACATCTACATAATAAGTCAAATACCGCATGGTTTGAGACCCCGTCATGCGAGCGACTAACAAGATTGGGCGACGTAGATATTATCAAATATTGAAATTCAGTTTGTATATTCCATTTGAGAAATTTATTTTAAACTATTTGAAAAGCGTGTATCTGCTCACACTGAGAGCGAACATTTCTTTTCTTAAACTCCAAACCATGTGTGTAAATATAGTCGTTTTCACCGATTGAATTTTACTAAACTTAAAAAACATAGGCGTACGACTCCGGGATGGGGTGGGCAGGGGACAACTGCCCCCCAAATTCGGGCAAAACAGTGCAGAAGAAGAAGAAAAAATGGCCAGAGAAAGCAAGCAAAATCTTTTACCCGGTGTTAGAAATTGTTTTTATCTAAAGTGTAAAATTTCGGGCAAATCGATCCCTCTGGTCCCCCCCCCACCCCCTGACCAAAGAGTCCCCTACGCTCATGTTCAAAAACGAATACTACAGAAAAAACACTTCGTTACTTGCAAAGCTTTGTTTTTTAAAAGTAATTCAACCAATGTCAACCGGCCGGTACAACAACATCGCCTTTAATAAATAAAGTATCAGGCAATTTCAATTAGCCTTTTTGAGATATGGTGGACACTATAGGAGTGCACTGTAGGATTTGGGTGTATACAGACAGATTTACCCAAATCAAACAGTGTTATAGCAATGTGTCCGCCATATCTCAAAATGGCTTATTGTTTATTCCCTTTGTTATCTTGCATATATTATTAAATGAGATGTTATCTTCTTAACTGTGTTTACGTTATCGTTGGGAAGGCTTTGTATCAACACGTATTATTCATCATATTTTGTGAGAGCTACTGACAGCAAACCTTTGAAATTGAAAGACGCTATACGTACGTGACATTAATCACATTGACATAAAGCTGCATGGTGTGACCATGGTGTGACAATGGTCCACTGAGAAGTAGAACTACGGAAGCTTATAATGACCATCTGTGTTTATTTAGGGGTCCTCTTGCCTATGGAAAGTCATGGTTTTGAAAGGCAGCGAAATTCCACGTTTTGCCTGTTTTTACTCTTAAGGCAACTGTAACTTAATACGAATTGTTAGGCATTTCTGAGGAACTACATCCATGGTCCGATTTTGTAGTCCTACACTGTATAAAACTCCCGAGTCAGAATTGACCCGAATTCCGTGTTATGGGGGCCCGACCCATAACCCAGACTGTTTTTCAAACTAACCCGAAACTCTGTCAAAATGACACAGAATTTGAGTCAAAATCCCCATTTTTTAAAACCAGTTTCCGGGTCAGCTTAACCCAGAAATGAGTCACGGCCCCCTGGCAAAAGACCGCGAATCCAGGTCAATTCTGACCCGGGTGTTTTTAGACTGTATGATTCGTCTTAAAGGCAGGCTGTAGGCCTACTTTTGATAATTACTCACAAGTTAATGACCGACAAGTTAATGCTGACATTATAAAACATTGTTAGAAACGACCCCCTTTGAAGTAATGTAGTTTTAAAGAAAGCGGTAACTGTTCACACACAAAAAAAATGAATCTGAGAAAGGCTTCGCCGCGGGCATGAAGCCTTTCTCGGGCATATCAAAGTACACAATTCTATGCAAGAAGGGTGTTTTTTCCCATTATTTTCTTGCAACCCCGATGACCAATTGAGCCAAAATTTTCACAGTCTAGTGTCATTTTATGCATATGTTGGTATTCACTGGTCTTTGACAATTACCAAAAGTACACCCTGTCTTTAAGATGAGGTGTAAATGGATCGTTCTTAATATTAAAGGAAAAAACTTAACAGCACGATCTCAACGGCGATATTGACAAAGACATTTTGAAATGATTCTTTGAGCTTTATGGAATTGGGCCCACACACACTCTAAAAACGTCCGGGTCAGAATTAACCCGGATCCGGGTCCCATGGGGCCTGACCCATTTCTGGATCAGTATGACCTGGAATATGTGTCAAAATTACCCATAAGATATGGGGAAAAATGAAGCAGAATCCGAGTTAAAATCCCATTTTTACCCACTTTCCTTGCCAGCCTGACCCAGATGAAGGGTTAGGGCTCCTGGGACCAAGAATCCGACGAGTCAATTTGACCCGGGAGTTCTTAGAGTGCAGGACCATAAGTTCTACAATGGCATCTCCAAATAATAATAATTGTTCTGATAAATTATTAAAAATATGCCATAATTGAAAACAATTTTTCCCCTCACAAAAAACAGCAACTGATTTTAGGGAATTTGTCATAGGACGATTTGTTTTGATTTATAGCGAATCCCTTTATTGCCGTTCGACATTAGCATAAATTTAACTATAATGTCAATTGAACGACATTAATTTTTATCAGTATTATTTTAACCCTTTATGCGGAGAACATGCTGAAACAAAGCACAACGAATATAATGTAGGTTTCAGAAACAAAACCTGCCAAAGGCGAAATTATGACATGTTTTATTCTGTATACACTGCGGAGACAGAAAAGCAACACTCGATAAATTTGGTCCAACATTTTATCATAAGTTCATTTGAAGTATGATTGTCCTTCCCCAAAAACGTTACCTGTAATAAAAGAATGATAACGATTGCTCAAACAATCATAATTATCCGCTGTATCCACAATAATATACAATTACTGCAGAAACAATTACATTGTGTAATGTAATTCTGAATAGAAGTAAACTTTGCACGAATTGTCAATTCCCCTCCCCCGTCATCAACGCAAGGAATAAAGATGAAATTGCAGTTTATTTAGTAGTTTCCATTTGGACAGTGTATTTGAAGTCATTCATTAAACGGAACGTATATTAATTATTGAGCACTTGGCTTGCCTATAGTGGCTGTTCTTAAACTTGCGTTTATATTTTAAAAGACTGGGGCAAGATAATATTAATGTGTTTGTTTTGTTTTTAAATTAACTCAACAATTATTGGCAAGGTAAACAATAATGCCCGCATATCCAAGTCCACAATGATAGAACACAAATTGCCAATATTGCCAGTAGGTGTATACATTAGACTCCATAGAGGTTTAACAACAGCATTGTTTTTAGGATATTCATATCCTCTAGTTCACGATAAATGCCTTACAATATTTAACCAACCTTTACAAATTTCATCACTTGATGGTTTAACATCACATTTACGCGACAATGGACTGTGCAAGTCTCGCAAGTATCGAAAACGAGAAGGCAATTGGCAGGCCCGGTTTTATACCCTATAGTTTGTAAAAAGTAGGCTTGTGGAAAACTGTTTACAGGTTTTTATTTTTCTCTCATTGTCATACCAATCATATTGTACACTACATTTAAATAAAACACAAGTTGAGCCGTGTGCGACTTCACGACTTCGGCTGGGGCTACGGCTATTAACTGCAGGCTTATCAGGCTTATTGACCGTCCATTCGAGGGTCATGAGCTGTATAGCCGGAGTTCCTCCATTTGGAAACGGCCTTACAACAGTGTTAAGCACGGCTTAGACCTAAAACCCACGGCTCTGGCTCTGGTACCGGCTAGACCCAGTTTAGGCTACATTCGCTCATCAGAAAGCTCCTCTTAAAGGTATCGTACACGTTTGGTAATGACTCAAAACAAATATTAGCATAAAACCTTAACAAGCAACGGAGAGCTGTTGATAGTATAAAACATTATATAGGAAACGACTTCCTCTGAAGTAACGTAGTTTTTGAGAAAGAGGTAATTTTTCATTAAAATAATAAAACTTCTTGCAAGAAGTTTTTATTCCTATCTGAAAGCACACACATTTGTACAACAAGGGTTCTTTTATCATTTTCTTGCAACTTCGATGACCAATTGAGCCCAACTTTTCACAGGCTTGTTATTTTATGCATATGTTGGGATACACCAAGTGAGAACACTGGTCTTTGACAATTACCAAACGTGTTCAGTGCCTTTAAGAGCTTATTCGCCCTTTGCACGGATCCGCCATGTGCGTGTAGAGCTTCGACTTCATGCTTCATTTGTATTGTATTTATGCATCTGTTTGGATAAAAGTGTACCGTGACAATACAGAGTTAATGCTTCTATTCACCGTTGTCCCCAATTCGAGGCTCTACACGCAAATAACTGACTGTGCAAAGGACGAATAATAGAGTCCAATCCAGAGCTTGATCTGACGTCATGATTAGAAAAATGCCAACCTTCTCTCCACCCCTCACACCACCCCACCGTATGCACCAAGACATGCGAACCATAGCTAAAGAAGTTTCCTTAAAATATTATTATCAAATAGATTTAGATCTGTCGCAATTCACTGAAAGAAAAAATGTTTTAGAAACACCCTAAAAATTCATTCAAAAGTTGCGATATGTATGACAAAGCTATCATCGGGACGTTGGCATATACTGAAGTTTGCCACTTGACTTATTTGAGATTTATCTACGAAGCAACTTTGGATGACAGTCTGATCAATGGGTGTTGTGTACACCTCATTAAAATGGCATTTAGATGTCAGATCTTTGATCTTAATTTGCGGCCGTATAAGGCACCGTGTACTTCCATCTGTAAAGCCCAAAATTGTAATTGAGAAAATATAATTAGCTGTTGCAAACTGTTTGCCCACCGACCAAAAGGGCCTATGGTAAAAATGCCTATTAGGCCTAATGGCCTGACTTTTCGACCCTAACAGAGTATTTCTCTGCTTTGGTTGAAACGTCAGACCATTCACTATTTCTTGTTTGGGCGCACGTGGCACTTTAATAACGCGAAGTGGTAAAGTTCGCCAACAATTATCAGGCATGCAATGCGCGCCTTGTTTAAAATGCGCGCCTTGGCAGGACGCTTGTGATTTAGTGAGTTACTACAGCGACCTATATTACAGCTACAGATATCGATCTCCCCCTGCTGATGAGCAAAAGTTATGCAATTAAAATAAACATGCGTAACCATGAAATCCAATTTAAGTGCAAAACTCTGTACATTTTTACTCAAAGGTATCGTCAAGAAGTATACGTTCCTGAAGTGTTTCATAAGGTGAGCAGATTAAGTGGTATTTTAAAGATTGAAACAAAATTCCTGTTTATAAAGAAAAACGGAGACAGATTATAAACTGCAGAGCTTCAGCGAGAAGCCACAATGTTCAGGTATCAATCCACACTCGGTAGACTAATGTTACTCTGTGTTTTAACTGCAAGCGTACTGCTTAGCGTTAGTTTGACGTCTTCTTCCCTAAATACAAAAATGGAATCGTCAGATTCCTTTACAGTCGCAGGCGTTCCCGTGACGTCATTACACACTTTTATGATTGGCTGTTTGTTTTCCACGTCATCGGCTCTGAGCAGTAAAGCATCCTCCCCTCTTTTCAACACCGGCTTTGTCTCAACACGTTCCTCGTCTGTAGTAACGTGAGTGCGAGCTGTTACTTTCACGGCAGAAGTCTGCGGCACATTCGACTCGACTTCGACTTTATTAATCGGCCTACTGAATCTCCTCGTCTGCGATTGTCTTCTGTCTGTCTGTCTGTGACCCATCACCCTCGGCGTGCGGTCGTGGCTTTGAGATGGAGTGTTTGCCCTGACCACACCCCGCCTGGCCAGACAACGCGCTATCCAACTGTTAAAGAAAGCGCGCCTGAAATTCCGTCTCATGAATACATACAGTATAGGGTGCATTAGCGTGGTGGTGTAACCGAGCGCAACCAGCCATCTCTCAACCATTTCAACGGCCACGTCACCGCTGCTTGCGTATCCCCTGGCCAATATGACGATACTGATGATAGCATGAGGTCCCCAGCATGTAATAAACGTCAGGATGATAATGGTTGTGGTCCGAGACACCCGTTTCTCTGGATCTCTCAGGTTATTCGCTGCAGCTACCACCCGTCTGTTGTCATTCAATTTAACGTTAACGGTGGCTTTCACCAACGCCGAGTGGATGGTCTTAACACGTGTTATCCGTATAATTCCATAGTATGCCTGGATCATTACAATAGTTGCCAGAAAGAATATGGGAATGTAGTACAACTCATACAGATGGTTGTCCCTCGATCTGAAGAACCAGTGGAAACACAACTGTTGCTCTACATTAAAGAGTTTCTGTACATTATTGAACTTGTCTTGGTTGATCCCGATGAATGGAGAACAGAATCCAAGGAGGGATAACACCCAGGTGATCGGCAGGATCCAGCGTACGTTCCTCATGTTGAATCGCCTGACGAGCGGATGCGATATCTTGTCGTAGCGATCAATGGATATGACGACGACATTGACCGCGGACGCGACACCGGCAAACGACACGGTTGCCTCGTGGAAGAAGCAAAAGAGAGGTATCCCCGGATAGGACAGGACCGCCACCAAAGTGGCTGGAATGGAGACCACACAGATGATGATGTCAACGATATTCATGTTAATTATGAAAACATCACTGACGGAGCGGATGAAATTCCTGTTTACATGGTAACTAAATAGTACCGCCGTGTTGCTGAGGACACCGGCTATCATTTCCGTTACCAAAACAATCGAAAGTATGACTACGTATGGCACGGGGTACGCGTACGACACGGTGCCGTCTAGAGCAGTCACGTTGTCGATAGTGGCAGCGGTGGGATCGGCCATGCTTTAAGGTAGATGTCGTCAAAGCCCAACTCACCAGCTTAACCTTTTGCTCCGTGTAACTTAACCGTTGTGAAGTAAAGTGATGACCGATGTAAGCTCACACGTTGCTCGTCAGTAGATCAATGCATCATGTCAACCAATATTTTCTTCAACACGAGCTCTATCAAGAGAATTGTTTAACCGCGATGTTATGGGTCGCACAGGTCTAATATTCCACACATATGCTGACAGCGCCATTGTCATATTAAGCGTTGTATCTCACTTTCAGCTTGCCATCTGTAAACAGATCAAGAAAAGATAATTAATTAGTACTTAAATGATTATATGCATGGCACTATTTTGTTTTAAATAATACCCGCTGCCAACAACTGGTAAAAGTTCCATTAGCGTCGATGGATAAAATAAAACTTTTGATGAGATTACAGCGAAAAAGTGTTGTCAGGGTCTACACAATTCTTAAATTATAACAGATAACAAAGGTGATTTATACGATGGAGAAGGCTCCTGTGACGACTGATAACAACTATTTTATGGCGTTCTAATGCTTTTTGAATTACAAGGGAAAGGCCTTCTTGGTGGAGCTGCAATTCCACCTGAATAGGCATTTTGTGTGATTTATAAGGCCAACAAAACTGTAACATCTAATGGCACCCAAATGAATCAATAACCTTAAACCTAATCTAACCAACTTCATAGTCTCTTCTGAACTATAAGACCAGCCCCGACTTCCACTTGAAATGTCCCAGTGCATAATATTGTACATTCCTCCATCGATGTGCCCTTTACTAAAGGAAAGAGCGAAGCATCATGCCTCTAGACCATAACAGTTAAAAACTGTGAATTTGTGAATTGTTAAGCTATAATACCGGAAAGTCTGGTCGCTGCTCAAACACCAATGATATAATTTCCACCTGTCTGACATTACAACCTGTGTGCACTCCGTCTGAGATGGTCTGTGCACTTCACAAAAATACTTCTTCTGTCCTCGAGACCCAGAAATTATAGTCAAGTAAACTGGTCTGTTACGTCATTCCGTAACAAACCTGATCAGCGACACTGCACATAACTACTGCGAGAAAACACGGATGTCAGAAGAGAGTTGATTATTACAACATCTCTTGGCTGGATGCATAATTAAATTTTATAAAACAGAAATAAACAGGTATACTAGTGTAAAGCAGTCAAGTGGAAAGAAATGAAAATTGAGAGAAATAGGCAGAAAGCACTCTGGAAAAGCAAGGGTTGAACAATGAAGAATTAGACATGGCGGGAAGGGGGTAGAGGGAAGGGGCTGGTTTAACCAGAACAAGTTGGACACACAAAAGACAAAAATCAAAGATGGGAAGAGGGAGCAAAAGTAACTAATTAGTGAATGAGACGGACTAAATAGTGAATATCTGTGGAAAAAGGAGAAGGCAAAGACAAAAAGTTGTTAGTCATTTCCTTCTTGGATGTTCAGACCATGGGGTTGAATGGTCTGGAGGCGCCTCATCCACAGTTTCTCCCTACTCCGACGAACGGTATCTCTGTGGTTACTGTGCCTCGATGCCCCGTAAAATCATGTCAGAAATGGAGTGATTAGGAAGATTGAAGTGATGTCCGGTCTATCCAGCTTTTGGGTGTTGACTGTGGATCTATGGCCATCATAGAAACGCCTCTTAGGTGCAGTTCTTCAATAAAGACTCTGCTAGGGTCGAAACGTCAGACCATTAACTATTTTTTTGCATTTATACCATAGTCCTTTTGGTTGATAAGCAGTTCGCAACCGATATTTCTATTAATTTCTTTTTAAATTAATAAAGCGCACATTTCCACATTACACAATAAGGCACTAATGCAATATAAAAATAAAATTAAAAAAAGGTAAAAAAATACAACCACGTGTAAATTAAATGGAGGGACATTTTTTAAATTCTGTATTTTTTTATTTATTTTGGGTCAACGTAATGCTGATAATAAAGATAAAGAACAAGTCGTCGGGTCAGTGCTATTAAGGTCATTAATTGCAACTTCACATCCGAAATGATCAAAAGGTCATTAAATGAAAAATGTGTATAACTTGAAAAACAAGATAATCAAAATCAACAAATAAATGTTTTACTTAGAAAAATTATCGTTCCTTTTTGCCAAACAAATACTATGGAGACCACTCCTGATCAGTCAACTCCATTTACCAGTAACTTCAAAATATACAGAAGCAAAATAAATCCATACAAAGTACTGAGCAGACGAAGTCATCTGTGAAAGTTTCAGCTGAACACAGTTTCAACTTGTTGAGAAAACAGCAACAAAACTGTCACAGTATTTTCATCAAGAACTTCCAACTCATCCACGTTCAGCGAGGGGATGCGGGTACCAACCGCATCGCCGGCTGCAGCATTCACAAACGGACACCACGGAAATTTGAATCTCCAAAACTCGCCAGAGGTGAGTTTTTGAAATTGAAATATTTCAACATAATTTTATTAATCAACGGGGGCATTTCAGGAGGAATAATTTCGCAGGATGCTTACTACCTTAACCATCTTCATAACAATTACACAATTTTTGTTTTGGGTCATTACCAAAGTATGCCCCTACCTTTAAAAGAAACTCAAATATCAAAAGCAGATCGAACAAAATATTTTAAGTCTAGATTTTAAAACGATTCAGATTTCCAAATGCAAGATCTTTGTGCAGAAGTTTTGAATCATTTCTACCAGATCGACGCGACTTATTTGGCATTTTTTCTTCACTATATAGGAAATTTCTTTCAGATCGTAAACTATGACGAGAAACAATGAGCTAACCCATAATAGAGATTTATTAATTAGTAACAATATTTTAAGTTAATCGTATAATTGAATGGGTAGCCAATTCAGTTCAATAAGAGTGTCTTTAATATTGTCATATTTACAAACCTTGGTCAGGGCGAGAAGCAGCGGTATTTGCGAATACGAGCACGTGGTTTAACTCTAGTGCAGGTATTCCTGCCGCCAATAATGAATCATAATATACCGCGCAAACTGATGTTTGTCATTTTGTTTGGTGGAACACGCTTCTCGTGTCATCCTTTATTTTGCCAAGTATTATACTGCCGCGACGCTCCAACGTTTAATGTAGGAGCTCTATATGGACAATTATTGGCCGCTTTGAATATTTCGCAGCGTCGTTTCCAAAATAATCGTTCCCCTCCCGTTTTGTCCAAACGAGACAAGGCAGTGTAACGGCTGACAATAATGTAGCCTTGATCAAGGCGTTGGAGTTTTTTTCTCAATTTTATTTTGTTGTTTTCATTTATATTTTATTTGCGCCGCGCTACCCACCGAGCTACCAACCCGCCCGAGCTGTGTGCACGGTGTCTGTTGTGTGCAGTACGGTATGCGCGTGCGCTCGTGTGAGCTGTATGCGACACTCGCCGAAACAACGCCTTGACGTCTCGAAGCCAATGACTCATTACTACATTGCGCGCAAAAGGCGAGACCCCATTGGTCAGTGGCGGAAGTCTTGTTTACTCATTCTTATGAATATGCATGCAGTATCCAGATGTGGCTACTGAACTGGCGCGCCGGTTTGAATTTGGGAATACTTTGTTATAATAATCTATCTGAAAATGTTGCGTATTCTCCTCAGCTGAGCGAGACAATGAGGGCATGGCAGGAATTAAACAAATGAGGTTGCGTGGATCAATTTGTAACATACATTACATACACCATTTTCCAGCAGGAAATGTCTCCATCTTGCATCATTAAACAGTGATTTACGGTAATCATTGTTGGTGCATTCATTGGAGGTAAAAATATACAAAACAAAGACCTCAATAAACTACCATTGTTGATTGTTTCATGAAGGCATATAGCTCATTGCACTTTTTATATCATTTTGGCCGCCCCACTAAAAAAGAGCTGCCTAACACCAAATTTCCCAAGTACACTCACTAGAACAGGGTAGCTAAAAATCTATTTCACATGTATCATGTGTGGCTGTATCCTGTCAATTTTTGTTTAGCAGTAAATTCTTATAAGACCCTGTCTGAGAACAATTCAAAAGTATGAAGACGGTGTGAGTGGCTGCACAGAGTCGGACTTCGAGAGGACATGTCTGGAAAACACAGATGCAGAAACTACATCAACTCCAGAATTAATAACCAAAAGAATGGCGAATGATCAGGGTAGTCCAATGAGGGAACTTGAGTGCAGCGCACATAGCTCCAGGGGCCGCGCACGGGTTCAGCACTTGTGAGCTGACTGACCTGCCTCGCAGATTACCGGTCCAAAATGGCTGAGACAATGCTACACACAAACGACATTAAGTCGGTACCTACTCACATAGCATCACATACAGCAAGCATGATATGGTACAAAGGTCATAGTGAGAGAAGCTCGGGATTGGACGTCAAAATGAATAATTCATTTGCTTCCCATCCTGTGTTGTCTGCAATAGGTCTGACGAAATATTTAAATATTCATGAGCTCCATACTAGCATATCCGAGAGCCCCCCCATTTTCGTCCAATATTGGTGGAAAATATCAAGAAACACATTAAACCCGGAAGTTACAGACCCGTCAAGGCTGTCGGCCTGACGGCCTCCGCATGCGGAGAGTGGTACGAGTGCGGATGACCTGCGCACAGTGTGTGTACGGGCGTCGTGCGATGTGATACACACATCACGCACAGTGTATACGGGTGGGTTTACGGCGTCTTTTTTGGAGTGAAATGCGACTGCCTTGATCAAGGCTAACAATAATGGTGTTAGTCGTCAACGTTGTTTGGAAGGATTTTTCCCCATTATTTTCAGGGGGGGGGGGAAATCGAGTTTCCGTGTCCATTTTGTAACAAAAATCAAATGACAGGGATCTAGGCCCATGAGTGAGTTATAAAAAACCCAAATATTGTTCGTTCGTGCATTGACGTAGACTGGCTTTTCATTTCACTCGGCTTCATCCCGTGAAATGGAATAGTCAAGATTTCACCTCGTGATTATATTCTGCGACAATACACTCATAATATGCATCAAATATTTGGACAACACTTATGCAAACGAAAAGAACAATAAAGGCATGAACTAGTTTTTTTCAGTACTTAAGAATTTCAGTGGAGAAATCATCAAACAAACAAAAACAGTGGTTGCTTTTGTACAAGATTACAAGAAATACAGTACTCGGGTACACATAAAGCCATATAGGCCAAGGTCTTCATTAGTGACGTTTCTCTTCGTGGAAAACAGTTGTGGTTGAAGTAGTGGTGAGTGAGGTTTGCGTCAAGCAGGTCCGAACTGCAACCCCCTCCCGATGTGAGAATGTTGGGCTATTGTCGAAGGCGGTGCAAAATGCTAGTAGTTGTGTAACCAATAATTAAATGCGTGGAAGGATCGTTTCGATCTACATGTTGTCGAAAGACATGTTCTCTTTTAATGAATCTAGCTTCAACTACAAGAGTATAGCGAACATGCAGCTGCTGTTGCAAGAGGCGAAAAGTTGTTGCAGTTGCTGAACGGCATGTTGCAGTTAGAGATCCACCCAATTTGTTCGTCTACAAAAACTGTAGGGGCCTACCTGAAAATCAAGTTATCGCAAGAGATTATGATACTCTAATCGTGTTGTAATATATTTGGAGTCATTATTGTGAATAACGAATTGTGAACGGCCGGGTCAATGTGTTGGCAATCAATCTCTCAAACGTCAACCTCAATCCTCCACGCAATAGAAAGAAAGACATAAGCCTAAATAGAAAAAGGGGAACTTTACGAACTAACTATAATTGTTTGGGCCATATTCGTAAAACTGTTTTTTTTTTCATATTTAAGAAAAGTAGATTACATTAGCTAGGCCCAATTTCATTGCGCTGTTCCACGGAATTCGACGCACGCTGCGCTTTGAAAAGTGTGTTTGTAATGGGCCGTATATATTATTCGTAAGCACATTATTTTTTTCTTTCTCTTTTGCCCTTTACAGGCCTTGTATTGCTCTTGTTTCTTCAACATTTAATTATTTATCAGAACATCACTCGTTTACATACTATAAAATGATACATTACAAATTTAAATTAAATTAAAATTACACATTATGGTACAAGCAGCGCAACTTGTACACGGCGAGGAATTTTCCTGACGAACAGTCATAACTCTGTCAGTGGTTGACAATAACGGTAAAAAGGTATTTACTGTGCAATCTGAAGTAGACAGATGTTGATATTGCACCCATCGCACAACATCAAACAGTATAAGAGACTTTAACATTATCAAATACGACCATCATAAAATCAGTAACATTTTGGATGGTGTATATATAGCCTATCTTGGCGTTCTCTAAATTCATCTACTGTGGGCGTAGGCATTGGCGTTATCAGCGGGGGGGGGGGTGGCAGGGGGAAGGAAAGGGAGAATGTCTAGATACGCCACTGGCTGTATATGACAAGACTCCAATGAACGGTGAGTGTCGGATAAAAGTTAAAGTGTACGGTTCTCGCCACCAGAGACTGCATCCCTAAGGTAAAAAGGCGCTGACAGGTATACGTTGCGAAAAGAATTGCGAGATAAATTATATGTGGGTCATGTTTAGATCGTGTTGGTTTTTATAAAGTCGTCTGTTCAGAATTTGGTTAATATTTCATTGGATATATATATATATTTGTTTGAATCTTTGTGCAATCATTATATTTAGAACTGTCCGAATCGAGAAGATTAAAGAACCAAAACTAGCATCACATGTTTGTCAGAGCCAATGATTCCTGATCAAATTTCAGCCACTCAAAATTAAAAAGCAACAGTTCGGTTTGACTTGAGCCGAACTGAGTTCTAAACACCGTTAATTGTTAATTGGTTGTCTGTATATACTTTCCAATATTAAATATCTTTACCCCGGCCCGTCGCATCTTTAATTCCATACGAAATCGCCATCCAAACAATTACCCCAGTGTCATGGTAACCCACATACTATAGCAACAGGGCATAATGGCCCCGTGTGTGTATCATCACCATAGATCACAGTAGCTAAGCTTCGGCCCGCTCGTTCGTGTATTCAATTAGTGGCAACGTTTAAACGGCTGCTCATAACGGGATGCCATACAGCCATACAGCCTGTCATTTGTAGTAATTGATCGCAATGTTTTATTCACCGAGTTCATTTTGTTGTGGTGGTCGACGAAGACGGTATTTTCCCGTATTTCCGTTTCGTGTAATGGCGAACAACAGCAACAAAACCCCACTAAATTCACTGCTTTTATGCATAACTTTTAAACGAAACCAAAAAAGCAAATATGAACAATCTTTTCACGGGTTGGTTGTATTGTGTGCTTGTTTAAAATTAAGGGTTTTTTACAGGATTGGTTGAGCTGACAAAAAAGTCGCAGACGGTGTTCATGTTTTGTGTGATCGACCAAATACATGAAACAACAAACCTGTGAAAATTTGGGCTTAATCCGTTGTGTGAGTCAGGAGGTATTAGTGAAACACACTGTCCTTAATTTTGGTTGTTTAACAACTAAAATCAGCTGTTGCGTTTTTTAGGATTTTAGATACAGTTTTCGCGAATATGAATTCATTTCAGAGGGAAATATTTCATAGAAGAAGAAAAATGGTTCTAGTATGAACTTTATCATCAGTAAATTTGCCGACTAAAACTAAACAATGATGTTTTTATCCTTACCAATTGATACCTTTAACGGATTGGTATGAATTTGATCTACTAAAACCCCCACTAATGTATCATTTGCATTAACAGCTCGCAAATTATCTGCACACATATTTTATTTACGAATCGTTCTCGTCTATAACAGAGAAACAGCTTAAAGGTATTATACGATATTATTAAGGATAAAAAACACAAATGTTTTAGTCTGAAAGCTTACTGATAACGAAGTTCATACTAGAACCATTTTATTTATTTATTTATTTATTGGGTTTTTTGTGTTTTGTGTTGTTGTTGTTGTTGTTTTTTGGGGAGGGGATGGTGGGAATATTTTCCTTTGAAATGATGTCATATTCGACATAAAACTGTATCTATAAACCTGAAAACGCAAGAGCTGACTTCGGTTGTTACAACCAAAATTTAGGACAATGTGTGTTCACATGCTGAACATGCATGGTTTTTCACTATTTTCTCCTGACTCACACAACGGATTAGGCCATAGCCAAAATCTTCACAGGTGTGTTATTTCATGCGTATGGTTGATCACAAAAAACATGAACACTGTCTGCGACTGTTTTGTCAGCTCTACCAATCCTGTAAATTACCTTCAGAACATATGTATAATTGCATTATTTAATAAAACAGCAAAAACTTATAAATCACAATGAAATGACATGTTTAAAGAAGTCAACCAGTTCATATTAAAAAGTGAGAATTACCAATAAATGTTCGTCTTTAGAAAAGTGTTCTACGTTGGTCTATTGTTTATACCGGTGCATTTGCTTATTAAAACAAAACATGTACACGGTAAGTGCAGCTATGTACTGATGTAACAGAATATGTACTTACAATTTTATGGAAATTTGCTTCAGTGAAACAAATTCACATTCCGTTTAAATTCCATCATTCATAAATCGTAATACATTAGTCCAGTTCCGATGATTGTAGAGTAGTCCCGATGCACCTCATCGCGAAGCACACAATCACAATTCTCCGTGGAAACACCGAGGGAAAAAAGGTTCCGTCGACTATGCCATCTCCACCGACCGTTTGATTGAAAGACATGAAAACAGAGGAGCTAGTCTTGCGCTCCGGGGCATAATAGTGCGTGCTCTAATAACCACGGACTATATTGTGCGTCAGGTGCGTGCGCTGGGCTGATGATGAGAAGCGTCTCCGCAAATCGAGACCGGCCACGTTATTGACCGCCTAAAATTGAAACCTTTACAGCCTGTCCAGTTTCTAAAGCTGACCCTGATTTATGCAAGATTTTTCGGTTCGTTCCAAGAAAGCACCTGAAATTAGGTGGCGATTCTTATTCTTTTATCTAAAGTTATTTACAGCGAGGACGACACCTTCAACCCCATCTTATATCAATGAGAAAATAGAATTAGAGTTTGCTGTTGTAAACTGCTTACCAACCAAAAGGACCTATGGTACAAATGCGGGAAAATGGTTAATGGCCTGACGATTTGACCCTTGCAAAGTCTTTCTTTAGCCTTCGAGAAAGACTCTGCTAGGGCCGAAACGTCAGGCAATCAACTATTTCGTTTTACATTTTTATCTCTTCTTTGTGAATTAAGTATAGAAGAGTCACGAGTGGAAAACTATTTTTAAGAAAAAAAACTGCTATATTATGATATAACTCCGTTTTCTGAGACATTTGTAATTTCGGCTGCTCGTTTATCTCTTATGCATGCGCCCGTGAATATCTTTAAATGATCATTATTTGAGAATTTGATTATGCACTTTGTTTTGACATTATACATGCCAATATTATGTCTCTGACCTGGATGTAAATATAGGGGCGCAAAAACAACACACTGTCACTTTTAGAACCATTCGATTTCTTTCGGGATTTGGTGCAGGAGCACAGCGGCACTTTCTTCACCTTTGACCTTAAAGGAACTGCTTTTATGCAATCCCAATCGAATTGGAGACTTAGGATGAGGGATTGTGGGTTTCGACTAATGGGTTTTACTCCTTCTTGTTAATAAGAAGACTGATCTTTTTGTCACACTCGTCTCTTCTCGGGTTACTTCAGTAGGTTTAGATGATGGGCAACAGCGTGAATCCTTATTGAGTCAAATACAACGCGGCATTGTGGCATATAACGGTTACCTATTGGATCTAATGTTCGTGGGGGCGGGACAAAGAAATACTTTAGGGGCAATTTAATGTACCGAACCATTCGTTTGTGAATCTCATGGGATGGAAGGGGGCGGGCAGTGAGCTCCCGCATCGCCCATAAACAACCACTGTAGGATGATGATTTTTAGAAGAGTATTATATTACAATAGTTTTCTTGAGACATAAAACAACGCATTAGCTCTTGAAACTGTGTGCTTGTCATTAATTACGCGAATCAATTAAACAATCCAGTTTGAACGGTTGTTTTGGGGCTTGTGTGTCATTATATTATGTAATAATACTTATTTCGATTACGTAAGCAAGGCTGGATTAAAACGTCATTAAAAATCAATTTAGACAAATTAAAACTAGGCCTATAGGAAGCCAGTTGTAACATTTGGCTGACTGCACGATACAGATTTGGTTTTGAGAAAAATGTTAAACATTTTAACCTCACCTTAGAGAAAAATTTTAACCAAAATAACAAATAACTAGAGCTTTAGTGTTTGTTGGAACAAACACTAGGTGTTCGGAGTCGGGGTCAGTGTTGTGTCAATGTGTGAACTAGTTTATTGAGTCGATGAAAAGATTGTTGATAGCTTTTGAAATTTCAAAGTGTAAATCAATTACGTGTATACATTTAGTTTACACGGGAAAGAAATATTAATTGATTATCTGTTTCAATTTTCATGTAAATATTCATAAACTGTACTGATAGTTAGTATACAAGACTTTTCCTGACAATTAAAAAAGAGCCTCTTAATTTGTATTTCTTTTATTTCCGGTTGGACAGGAAGCCAGGTCAAATCATGTCATTATCAATTACACAGAACTTTCACACATAAAACATTCACAAAAAATGCAAAGCTTAAAAAATCATAATAGATGTATTTCTCAAGATACGATTACAAAGTGTTTTCAGCAATTTATTAGAGTAAATTGTCATTTTCATACAGATCATCATTTTTTGAATTCCCTTTCATATTGGTTGCATGTCTTCAAACGAGCCGCTGAATTACTCACAAGAACAGCCATGTCAGCCATTTACTGAAGTTTATTTATTTTTCAATGAATATTGATTCTTTATGGATTAATAAATCCAACTATGCTTATCATGTTGACATTATTAATTTACAATTATTAGAAGTTTTCATCGGGGTTTCAAATACAGTGAGTTGGATACTCATGAATTATCGGTGCATGAAACATTGATTGTTCAAAACATATGCACTGATGATGATGTCATTAAAATAAGTCAAGCATAGTATGAGCTATTGGTTGCATTTTTTAGACATTGATTTTCATTCATACAGAACGGTGGGTTAAAATTTAGAATATTGAAAGAAAATACTCTTGTTTTGGATAATTATGAAAGACAAAGGCAAGTCATAAAGACGGCAAGTCTAAGCCTCTAGTGAATTTTGACTAATAACATAATGAGTTGAGTACTATTTCTACCTCTATGGTGCACCATACACTCAGCAAGGAAATAAGGATGGAACACAACAACGGGTGTGAAAACTTTATAGCTTTATTTCTCACATAATTAAAAGTCATACGAATCACTGAAGCAGGTGGCCATCTCAGTAAAACTTCGTCTTCGATTCCATGGTCACCATGAGCCACCAAAAGGGCGAATAGGGGAACAACTTGACGCTGAACATGGCACAGGTTGAGCGGAATTTAGTTCTGCAGTGTTATTGCGCCATTGATAAGCTTGCGTTATAAGTGCGTTGAACTGCGACACGTCAAAACTTGCACGGAAATCATGCCACTGCAGTGCACGTAGGCTTTGGACCTCGTGATCAATGGAGCGGAACGTGCTTCCGAGGGCTATTACTAACGAAATGTTCAACTTACATTTTGAGCCGGAGGTCAAGGTCAAACGGGGTCACTCTTTGTGTAGCGTTTGTTGAGTTTTAAAAGACCTGTCCGATGATGTATAGATCCATTTGGTAGTTATCGAGTTATGATTTTTTGAAATATTAAACTTTGATTTACTGTAATTCGACACCTGATGACGTAATCATTACGTCACAACAACTTGATGAAGGTTTCATCCAGTTTCTAACATGGTGTAAATTTGAAGTTGATCAGATGAATGAAAGTTAAGAATTTTGCCAGGAAATGATTTTTTGTTAAGAATTGCAGAAAGGCAAACTTTGACCTTCCGGTACGACCGGAAGTAAAGGTCATGTGAATTTGACGTTAACTTTTCAAATGTTGCCCGTGTCTTGATCTATCATATGCCCAAATATGAATACCATAGCTGTTATATTCAGAGACCTACAGGCATTGGCATGAGGGCACTTTTTGAACTAAAATGGCTTGTAATTTGGCACCCGATGACGTCATCATGACGTCATTGCTCACACACCTTCTGCTCGTTATGTTCTAACGTCACATTAAGTTTCAAGTTGATCAAAGGTTTGCAAGTATGTTTTTTTGCGGACAAACGACTATCAGAAGAATAAGCAAAACAAATAAATAAAAAAAACTAGAGCTTTAGTGTTTGTTGGAACAAACACTAGGTGTTCGGATTTCATCGGGGTCAGTGTTGTGTCAATGTGTGAACTATTTTATTGAGTCGATGAAAAGATTGTTGATAGCTTTTGAAATTTCAAAGTGTAAATCAATTACGTGTATACATTTAGTTTACACGGGAAAGAAATAATGTTCCTACTTAAGACTGCATTGAGCTCTAAGACGTGTATTAATTGATTATCTGTTTCAATTTTCATGTAAATATTCATAAACTGTACTGATAGTTAGTATACAAGACTTTTCCTGACCATTCAAAATAGAGCCTCTTAATATGTATTTCTTTTACTTCAGGTTGGACAGGAAGCCAGGTCAAATCATGTCATTATCAATTACACAGAACTTTCACACATAAAACATTCACACAAAATGCAAAGCTTAAAAAATCATAATAGATGTATTTCTCAAGATACGATTACAAAGTGTTTTCAGCAAATTATTAGAGTAAATTGTCATTTTCATACAAAGCATCATTTATTTTAATTCCCTTTCATCTTGGTTGCATATCTTCAAACGAGCCGCTGAATTACTCACAAGAACAGCCATGTCAGCCATTTACTGAAGTTTATTTATTTTTCAATGAATATTGATTCTTTATGGATTAATAAATCCAACTATGCTAATCATGTTCACATTATTAATTTACAATTATTAGAAGTTTTCAACAGGGTTTCAAATACAGTGAGTTGGATACCCATGAATTATCGGTGCATGAAACAGTGATTGTTCAAAACATATGCACTGATGATGATGTCATTAAAATAAGTCAAGCATAGTATGAGCTATCGGTTGCATTTTTAGACATTGATTTTTATTCATACAGAACGGTGGGTTAAATTTAGAATATTGAAAGAAAACACACTTGTTTTGGATAATTATGAAAGACAAAGGCAAGTCATAAAGACGGCAAGTCTAAGCCTCTCGTGAATTTTGACTAATAACATAATGAGTTGAGTACTATTTCTACCTCTATGGTGCACCATACACTCAGCAAGGAAATAAGGATGGAACACAACAACGGGTGTGAAAACTTTATGTTATAGCTTTATTTCTCACATAATTAAAAGTCATACGAATCACTGAAGCAGGTGGCCATCTCAGTAAAACTTCGTCTTCGATTCCATGGTCACCATGAGCCATCAAAAGGGCGAATAGGGGAACAACTTGACGCTGAACATGGCACAGGTTGAGCGGAATTTAATTCTGCAGTGTTATTGCGCCATTGATAAGCCAACGTTATAAGTGCGTTGAACTGCGACACGTCAAAACTTGCACGGAAATCATGCAACTACATCCAGCCTTCAGTGAAGGCGCACGTAGGCTTTGTACCTTGTGATCAATGGAGCGGAACTGCCAGTCGCGTGCTTACGAGAGCTACTAACGAAATATATTACTTACATTTTGAGCCGGAGGTCAAGGTCAAACAGGTTCACTCTTTGTGTAGCGTTTGTTGAGTTTTAAAATACCTGTCCGATGATGCATAGATTGTTGAAATCCATTAAATTGTTATCGAGTTATGATTTTTGAAATATTAAACTTTGATTTACTGTAATTCGACACCTGATGACGTAATCATTACGTCACAACAATTTTATGGAGGTTACATCAAGTTTCTAACATGGTGTAAATTTGAAGTTGATCAGATGAACAGAAGTTAAGAATTTTGCCAGGAAATGATTTTTGGTAAGAATTGCAGAAAGGCAAACTTTGACCTTCCGGTACGACCGGAAGTAAAGGTCAGGTGAATTTGGCGTTAACTTTTTAAATGTTGCCCGTGTCTTGATCTATCATATGCCCAAATATGAATACCATAGCTGCAATATTCAGAGACCTACAGGCATTGGCATGAGGGCACTTTTTGAACTAAAATGGCTTGTAATTTGACACCCGATGACGTCATCATGACGTCATTGCTCACACACCTTCTGCTCGTTATGTTCTAACGTCACATTAAGTTTCAAGTTGATCAAAGGTTTGCAAGTATGGTTTTTTTTGCGGACAAACGACTATCAGAAGAATAAGCAAAACAAAGAAAAAAAGAAAAAAAACCGAACAAAAACAAGGAGTTGTTCGGGCTTAATGCCCGAACACCTAAAAAAACCCGAACAAAAACAAGGAGTTGTTCGGGCTTAATGCCCGAACACCTAAATAGTTTTGGTTCTTATCACTTTCTACCCTTACCGATGTGACATAAACTCATTGCTTTCCTAGTCATGCGGGGGCAAAAACCACACATTGTACTCACGTGGATTCGAAACCAAGACCACACGGTGAAGCAATAATCAAACTTGCTGGTAAAAACAACCCCAAACCCAGTGGTAACAAGAATTCAAATTCTAGAAAAGAAAAAATGAAGAAAAAAAAGTAATACCATTTATTATAATAACTTTTTCCTTCAACTTGTTGCGTTCGGTCCCCTTGACCTGGGCTCAATTTCATTGAAATGCTTTAGCAGCAAATTTTGCTGAGCAAAAATGAGCAGGATACCAGTCACAGAAGGTAAAATAATGTGGATTGTTTTTTTGCTGGTATCTCTTATTCTGGTTTAAAGCATACTCTTGTTATGTTTAGTTACTTGTTGTGCTTAAAGGAACATTACAGAATTGGTTTTTGCTAACAAAACAGTTAAGCACTCTATATAATCCACCATATACATAAACTGACAAACCTGTAGAAGTTTGAGATCGATCGGCCAGCTGGGTCACGAGAAAATAGTGAAAAACCGATTGCACATTTGCATGTGTTATACAATGCCTGAATAAAACGCTCATGAGCGATAAACTCCAATCGGAAATTAGTTTTATTTATTTCTCATCAAATATGGCATTTCAGACAGAAATATTTCTAGGGATGTTTTCTACTATCATCATCATTAGACCGTGTAAGTTTTATGTAAATCTGTGATGTTAAAGAAAAATTTAAATACCAGTTCTGTAACGTTCCTTTAAGCAGCTCTATGAAATTGGGACTTGGCTGTAAATTCATTATTTCAGCAGAACTATAGAGAGGGGGTAGCCATACAAACAGCTACTTCAGTGAAATAAAATTTACAAAAGATTTTTCGTGCGCGCGGTGCAAGAATTACAGATTTAATGACATCCTTTTAACTTGTACTATTGTCGGTCATTATTGTGGCTTTATACTAAAAAAAACTTTAAAAAACAAAAACAAACCCAATTTAAGTTTACGTTACAGTAGGCTACAGTTCTACACTCTGATTTGGAAGAAGCACTCCATTTATTTACCATGAGAAAAGACCACCTTTCACGCAACATCTCTATATCTCAAATGTCCACCCAAAAGCCCCCACTATGTACGTTTACATCATGACGACGACAACTCAGCTCCAAAGTATGAATGTGTCCATTACGGCTTTCGTTTCAAAACGGTTGTGAGTTTTTTCTTGTAATTTTTGTATAATTAAAAATGGGAGAACCACGCGTGATCGGAAGAGCTTTACACTACTACGGTAGCACATGAGGGGTTTGGGATCAATACTGAAAAGGTCACCGAAGGTGTTCATCTCAGTGGGAGAGGGTTCGTTAATTACAATGTCATTGGTCTGGCTTCCGGCTCCCACATCATCTCAGTCTGTCGTCCAGGAGTTTTCATACGAGGAGAATTTTACATAAATTCATGACTGGATCTTTAATATATTGGAATTGTACCAACTTATTCAAGTTTGCTTTCCTTTGACAATTACGTTAACTTGGGTTTACTAGTATTCATCAAGAATTCATTAATATTCATCATGAATATATTAATATTCATCATGAATATATTAATATTCATCATGAATACATTAACATTCAACATGAATATGTTAATATTAATTGTGGCTGTACACACGTTGTGATAGGAAAATTACTGTTGAATAGGCCTAGACATGACTTTAATTAAATTGACGGGATGCGACCCAGGTCAGCGGTAACGGGCGCATATACAATAAACAAATACCTACTATTAATTTATTCCAGAAACATGGACTGATGATATGGGAAAATGTACCCTATAGGGGAGTGAGCGCAGCTTCGATATCAATCAAATTAGACACGACTTTAGGTCACAAAACAGTATAACACGTAAAATGGAATTGTATAAAGAGGGGATTCTTAGAGGAAAAAAAATATCGCTACCTCAAATTCAGAGGAATAGCACTTACAAACAGCCGGTATACCTGTTCACGAAATGAAATTGTTTTAGCGTTTGGTACTGTATTAAAGAATGAATTTTGTGTCATGTTTTGGATTCAAGTTTTCAGTTCAACGGGGGCTATAGCGGAGGTGCTGGCACCGATAGTGACGTAATATTATGTTGTCTAATGATCAGTAAAGTACATCCTCTAGGCCTCTATAGGTCAGTTTGTAACCCTACCTCCGCAAACTGAAACTACGTCAGCATTTCCAAAGCAATTATTTTTAATAGGAATTATGGAAGAACAATGAAAGTATAACGCCAAAATTCCGTGTAGACGCCCAACTACGTTCGTACGGCGTGAAAGTTCATGTACCCTTTTCGCTGTGAAAAAAACCCATAAAAAACGCAGCAATTTTACAATTAGGCCTACCGTAAAAAAAATACGGGTAGGCCTACTGTTTAAAAAAACCTACACTAGACCTACAAAAACAATATTTGAGAAGAATGTTCTCCCTTTAAAAATGGTTCTTGTGGTGTTACATTATTTATGATCGATTCCCGTAAATTGTGTATTAACAAAACACACACACACAACAACAACAAAACCACGTTATCCGGATACATTTTAGTGCTGATGCTACATGCCAGAATCAACGTAAAATTACTGGGTATTTTTTCTCATCACTGTTTGGCAAACAACATAAAAAAACAACATGGCTGCTAGCATTACCGCTCTGAGTATTATGAACTGAAAAACATGGTAAATTTACTGTCAAATCATCGCTAATATCTGCAGCTGATGCCAAGAAAAAACATACATGAGGCCGAAAATATCGATCGACCGACCAGTTCGATTATTTGTTAAGCTAAAATCAACAAGGCATCTGTGCCTATACAGACATTTAATAGGCCTATAAGTGATTTTACTTTCACGGCATTTTGGGGGGAAATGAAAATTATTACGGCCTGTCAAATTTTGTAAAATGATTGAATCGTTAAAGATACGCTTTTGTTTTGGGGAATAATACTGTCCTTCGAATAAGGTATCAATAATAACCGTTATTTATGACGCTTATCGTTATGTTATGTATTGGTTTGTTTGTTTGTTGGGGTGTTGGGGTGTTTGTTTGTTTGTCTGTTTGTTTGTTTGTTTGGTGTGTTTTTTTAAGAAAAATATTGAGTAATTGTAAATCGTGTTTAGTCAAGGATTTTGATTATTTCGATTTGGCAAGTTCAAAATAAACAATTAAGAGTAAGGGAGTTTTTTGAAAATGGATTTCCTTCATACTTTTAGATTGATGGACCTTGGCCCCAAACTAATAAATATGGAAAAAAAAATGTTTTCACTTTGTTGCAATGGCATCTGAATTACCATTTCAGGGTGGTTTCGCCATTTTTTCGATTTTGGGATAGTGAAATTGGCCTATTTTCAAGACCGCGTTACCATTAAATAGAAGAAGAGGAATCTTTTTGAAAGTTATGGATAGGTGGGCCTTAGAAGCTGCATTGAAGGTATAAAAATAATCATCATGTAGGGCCTATGTGGGTGGGTTATACCATTTCAAATAGGGGAGTTTTTTTAAACTTTTTTAGGGTATAAAAATATATCATCTTTTGATAGCTCATAACCCATTAGTGCTCCAATTTCACCATCGACCACATATTATTTGGATGAGACATTGGTCTTGTGGAAAATTTAAAAAAAAAATACCTTGGGCCAAATTCTTTATTCTTTTCAGTGTTGCCAGGAATTTTACAATTTTTCAAAATTCACATGACCACATAGTGCCCCCCTCCGTATTTTCTAAAGTTCTCGATTGATTTTTATGAAACTTACAAAAATTTTTAACTTTACCAAGTTCTACTTGATGACCTAAACAAATTCAAAAATTTGCCAATAAAGGGATTGTTTTGTATAATATGTTTTGCCCTTTTTTGTTCAAAAAACGTATTTTCCCCATAATTTCAGTAATTGTTGTCCAAATACTAGAAAACTTTGCAAAATTGTTAATTTTGATATCAATAACATGACAGTATATTTTAAGTACTGGGGTCACTGTTGGGGATGCTATAATCGTTGGTTTATCCTGTTGGGTGTATATTTTAAAGTTTGTCCACTTCCCAACACAGTTTATTTAAATTTTCAACAAGACCAATGTCTCATCAATATCAAATGTTGTCGATGTTGAAATTGGAGCACATGGGTCAAGAGTTGTCAAAAGATGGTTTATTTCCGTACTTTGAAAAAGTCCCAAAACATCCCTATTTGAAATTAATTGAATAACCCACCCACAAACCTGCTGATTATTTTTATACATTCAATGCAGCCTCTAAGGATCCACCTATCCAAAATTTTCTAAAGAAAACATCGTTCTATGCTGCTTAATGGTAACGCGGCCTAAATAGGCATATTTCACTATTCCAAAATCGAAAAAATGGCAAAACCACCCTGAAATGGCAATTCGGCTTGTGCAATGGCAACGAGGTTATTTTTTTAGATTGTTTTCCTATATTTGTTAGTTTTGGGCAAAGGTCCATCAATATGAAAGTGTGAAGAAAATCTATTTTTGACCGTGGCCACCCTATGTTTTATATTTACAGTCCCTAACTCTTAGGACAAATTTCTCTAAACAAGACAGTATTTTAAAATTGAAATATTTTCTCTGAATGCTTTTAGTACTGTTGCCTGGGGTCGATTTCCCAAAGAACTTAGATTGATATTTAGATGCGTATCGACCTTAATTGCAAAACATAGTGTGATGTCACATCACAAATCACCATGGCAATAATGGCAACTCATCTTAAGATGAATTTTTGTGGAATCGAGACCCGGATGTTCACATGACGAGAACTAGATAAGATCCATCAGTGTCCCTCGATCGAAAACAAATATAAATACTATTTCTCTTGAGAACATTACGTTTAGCATAGAGGATAATGAGGAAAAGGGCGGGACAAACACTGCAAATGCAATTCACGTTTTGGGCGTAATTTTCGGTATAACCATGATTATATCCTCCCTTATAGGAAACGGTAACGATAGGCTACTTGTTTTACTGTGGTAGATGACTAGGCCTCATACTTCAAACGTACCTCCACTGCACATATACTTTACAGGAAAAAATTGTAGTCCCAGCGCTTTGTATCCTCTGGTAAAAGGCGCTATATAAATGTCATGTTTATTATTGTTAGATGATCAAGAAATTACCGGCACACATTAAAGTGGATCGAGTGGAAAAACACTGTAAATACAATTTTGTTTGGTTTAGGTTATTGAATTGTTAACGTTTGCGAATAGACTTTCTTCATGAACGTTATACTCATATACGTTCAAATATACCCGTTTTAATTATTTTATTTTGAACTAGGCCTACAATTTGCTACAAGTTTTGAAACACACACTCAAGTTGAATCATCAATGCTTACCTAGTTTATCTCTTTGTAGCCTCACGAGTCAAGTTTATTTCGACTACTTTGACATCCAAGCACTGATCATTATGGGGTGGTTTGTCCGAGTACTATCATGGCGCGGTGTTACTGTGTTTTAGCCGCAGATGACCCGAAGCCGCGTGTGTTACGCGTGTGATGTGGCGAACTCAAAAATGGCTTTTCAATTGTCCGGACGGCGTTCGTCAATTTGATGACAGAGTTTGGTCAATCACAACGCAGCCGTGTAAACATACCTCTAATAACTGTCAAACAGAAATAGCATATTTTACCGTGTCGATCAATTGTCTGCCGTTGAGCACACAAGCTTGGGAAAAAGGTAATTATCAAATCACCTGGAAAAGAAGAGAGCACGTTTCTCCGCTTGCAACGAACGCTTATGGTAGTAGCTCCAATCTAAAAATGCCTCTTCATGCGTTTATATGAACACGTGACTGCGAGTGGGTGTACGTGTTGGTTGCATTGAAGTCTGAGTAAATGTAGGTGTGCGAAATAAAGGATTAATTATTTGGAGTTTGCTCTTCGGTCCCCCTACCCCCCCCCCCCCCGCTTGCTGTGTGGTAGAATGCGCCAAAACCAAAAATGCAGAGAACGTTATTTGAACGTCAAGTAATAAACCACAAGGGAAACTGCGAGTGGGTGTATTTTAAAATAATTTGGGGTTAAACAAAGAAAACTTGCCTAGAACGGGACTTGAACCTGCGACCTCCGGATTAACGTGCCGGGCGCTCTATCAACTGAGATATCCAGCCCTGTGTTGGCGGTCTCCCTAACGCTATTTGAAGTTAGGGACAAAGTAGGGGACTTGGTGGCAATTGGCCAAATGTCAATGAACATTAACATACCACTGATAGTTTGTAATGGGTCTTATATACCTCTTTATTAAACAGGAACGTTGTTATAAGAGGACAGCAAAACAAATAAACACACAGCAGAAATGAGATTCGGGACTTCAGAATGTACTCTTTATAAGCACATCCTCTTTATAACGTGCTTTTATAACGAGGGTTGACTATAAATAATTTTTAAAAAGAGTCGTCGAAATTGGTTTTCTTCTCACCACGACATTACAGGCCTATTTGTATTTTTAGGTAGAAACATGAAATAATTAAGCATCAATGGAAAATAACTTTTAAAATTATCACTGATTATGAGGTTTCTGAAAACATTTTCCGATTGCAGTGATCGAAATAAGTCATGGACGTGCACAACAGCACAACATCCGTGACTAAACATAATGTTTTCGTTTTTCTAACTTATATGTTATCAACATTAGGTAGGTTGGTTATTTAATCACAGGTTGGTTGCATTATTATATATACCCTCTTTAATAATAACAGTCCTGAACACTTTTGGGAATATGTCAAAAAGAGGGGGCCACGCAGTGTGACTTTTTAAAAACTATACTCTACCAGATGGCGGCGCTCTTTCGATGGTTTCCCTGTAAAGACCTATGCAAAGGGAAGTGAACAGTAGCCCACAAGTGGAACAATTAATGTCTCACCTGACTATAACGCGTAATGTATTGTTTTGCGTGATAGACCAAGTGCTGCTGGCATGGCTGCGCCGCCATTGCTGGGATGCTGGCATCCTAAGGTGTCGAAAAAAACCTTGCTGATGTTATTGATTTTAAACCCGACTGTGCAGTTTCAAACCCACCTTTTGTTTGCCATTTTCAGGATTCAGTTTATGTTTAGTTGAAACTCATAGTCAGTAATCTACATCGTCATGTCAGGGAAATTGTGTAATTTCTATGTCTTTATAGCTTGCGCTGCCAGCGTCGCAGCAAGTGGCCTTTTTGAGACTATGGTGGACACCACAGGAGTGCACTGTTTTGGTATGGGTGTCAGACAAATTTACCAAACCAAATATTATGTGTCAATGTATTGTGTCCACCATAAAATGGTTTAATGCCAGCGCGGCCAGCAGCACTTGCGCCGTAGGCCTTTAAGGATCGTACACAACTTTCATCTCCGTGGGTGTGAAGTAACAGTCACTTGTTCGAGGTATGATTTAAAGGCACTGAAAACGTTTGGAAATTGTCAAAGACCAGTGTTGTCACTTGGTGTATCCCAACATATGCATAAAATAACAAGCCTGTGAAAATTTGGGCTCAATTGGTCATCGAAGTTGCAAGAAAATGATGAAAGAAAAAACACCCTTGTTGTACAAATTTGTGTGCTTTCAGATTGGACTAAAAACTTCTTGCAAGAAGTTTTTTATTATTTTAGTGAGAAATTACCTCTTTCTCAAAAACTACGTTACTACAGAGGGAGTCGTTTCCTACAATGTTTTATACTATCAACAGCTCTCCGTTGCTTGTTACCAAGTAAGTTTTTATGCTAATATTTGTTTTGAGTCATTTCCAAACGTGTACGATACCTTTAAAGACGCGCAACTTTATTTATTTCTCTCGGCTTTCTAACAGTACTAACATTCCGAAAATTGGCTGAAAAGTTCCATGCCTCAGTCCTCCCCCCCAAAAAAACCCCTAACAAAACTTTTGATTAGCCGCGCCCCCCTCCCAGAAGAATAAAATACAAGGGACAAAAAGAAGAAGAAGATACATGCTGAATGCGACATGACACATGAACTACTCCGTCATCGACAAAGTTGTTGATGAGTTTGCCCGAAAAAGACGCCGCATTTCATTAATGAAGTAGAGCATGAGCTTTTTCAGACAATGTAACTATATGCCTAGCCCATAATACTCTTGATCAAAGTCACTTATACTTACACTATTCTGTCCACCGTTTTGGAGTCAAAATTTGCACGCAACTGCATCATGTATTGTATGATTCTTGCAACTCTCTACTTATTACGCGCCAAATACATGAGTACAGTTCCATATGTCAGATATTTGGATCCTCTAACTTTCGCTACTGCTATTTCGTACAGTTCCATATGTATTCCAGCTGGATTTTTGTGCCAAAATGGATTTTACTGGCTAACTTTGTCAATTTTGGGGTGCTGATTTCAAAAAAGTTAGGTACCATTTTTTTCAATGGCGTCTTCAGCCGCCATTTTGAATTTCAAAATGGCCGCCATTTTTCATTATTTTTTGCCCATATCTCAACTTGTGAGCAATGTAGAAGAGTAAAAATGGTGGCCATACCCATGTTTATGATACCAGGGGTTCCATTAAAACCATTGCCTTAATTGTAACTAACTTGGTTTGGCCGCCATCTTGAATTTCAAGATGGCCGCCGTATTTAATACACTTTTGCGTATATCTCAACTTGTGAGCAACGTAGAAGAGTAAAAATCGTGTCAATACCCATGTTTGTGATGCCAAAGATTTCATTAAGACCACAATTGTAACTAATTTTGTTTGGACTATCTTGAATTTCAAAATGGCCGCCATATTCAATACACTTTGCATATATCTCAGCATGTGAGTAACATAGAAGCCTAAAAGTTGTGTTAAGGCCCGTGTTTACATAAAATTGCAGCCTATCCATCAAAAATCCAATTGTTATCTTGGATTACCTGTTTAGTTCATCAAGATTTTCTCTGAAAGGGCTATTTCAGATCCATCTGGGGCCTACTTGGCCTCTGGTTACCCGGTACCTAGTCAAAGTCGTCTTCTTGACTTGTCACATCATAATCTGTTGTACTACTACAGTCACTACATTTACAAAGTGATGTACATGGCAAGTTATTCTTTTGGCAATGACTGGTACATTCGCCGTGCAACCACATATGACAAGTTCAACAACTGCCTGGGGTGCAGGTAGTTCAAAATATTTCTTGGGAGAAATTGTCCCATCTAGTGTTTTCTCCCATTGTCAGCATAGTAAGCAGTGGTATTTGCGGCTGCGGCTCTTAGTAACTTTTGTTGATTAGTGATATAATAATAGGCTCTCTGAATGTGTGGTTTCAGTGCACCAAGAGTTGGTGGAATTTTTTCAGGTTTAAGATTTTTGGATTTGAACAACTGGTGCAATAAGCACCTTAAATGTCTTGAATAAGGCTGATAAGGAGCGATCAAGAACAATCTATCGAGTGCATCTTCATTCTATGTAATTCCAGTAATTCCTCCTGCAACTTTGAGTTCTCTAATCAGCTGTTCCAATGTTTGATCCACGAACAGATTTGTAAAAGGAATGCCGGATTTAGTCACCATAAAATCGCCACATTTCAGAGCCTTCCCCTGTGTTTTGGTCAGTGCTCTTGGTCAAGTGTAGAGTGGAACTGAATTACTTGAATTACACAGAATGAAGATGCACTCTTTTCCGCAGATCGCTCCTGAACTAATAAACCTCATTCTAGACTTTCAAGATGCTTAATTGCACTGACAGTGGCCAACCGCCAACTCAGGAGCATTATCAGCTAAGTGGCTCATTGGCAGTTTGCATGTCCAACAATTCCACCATGATCAAGAAGGGCATTGTCAAACACTGTGTTAGAAACCCATTCTTATGTAAAGCCATCAAGCTCATGAAGTTGAATATGGAGGTGCCAGAAACTGCAAAGGGAGACATTCTTCTCAGAGATGACAAGGACACACACAAGTTTGAAGAGTTTGTGTCTGAAAGAGTGGTTGCATCTACAGCAGAGAAATCAATTTGGGATCTGATGAAGAAGATTAAGCTGAAGACCTTCAACATTTGCAAGAATAAGACACATTTTAAAGTTGCTAATTAGCTGGTCAAGTTAGAAGAAGATCGACAACTATTGCCAAGATTTCTTGTAGTTCAGCAGTCACGCCCTAGTAGGATACAGTCTTTGAGCGAGACAATTGGATGATATGAGTTTCTGTTATCCCCAGGTCACTCTTCTCCTCAGATGGTCTTCTTCTTATCCCAAATGACTAGAGTGCCTTTGTCCATGCCATTGAAGAGTGTAACATCATCATTGAACCTACAGGTGAATCTGAGGCAAATTTAACAACCGATGCATCAAGCAGAGTGGATGCCGATGCAATGTGTGCGTTATCGGTGTCATGGCAGCTGTCCAATCAATCAAGAAAGGCCCATCCATGGTATATTGCTCTGAATTTGCGAATACCTCTGTTCGAAGCATCCGTATGATCATATCTGCTTGTGATGAAGGACGCATTATCGTTGACAGATATTATTGACAACTCTCCGAAAGCTCTGACACGTGGCAAAAGGTCTGCTGGTGTCAACCTCGTCAAATTTGACATCAGAGACTCAACTAATATCAAACTAGTACCACTAAATACCCTTCTGTCTCACAATGAAATAAAGTATAAACTAAGAGAATACTATGAGGAAAGTTCTACTTCATGAATATGCAGATAGCAGCAAGAGCGTAGTTGTCGTCTATGGAACCTCAACGTATTCCAACAAACCATGCAGATGATTCCAATATTGTTGAGCACTGTCACGAAGAGGCAGACACCTTGATCCCAATGCATGTGCTTGATGCATCGAAGACTGGCAGAGACATCCCAGATATAGATGTTTATTCACCAGATACAGATATCTTCATTAACCTAATGGACTTGTTTTCAACCAACAATATTCCAGACGAGCTTCATTTTATCACTGGAAAAAGAACAGGCGAAGCGCACAATTGAAATGCGCTCAAGATATGCAGCAGTCTGAAGTAGGAAAAGTAAAGGTCTACTAGGTCCCCATGCCTTCAGTGGTGCCGACTGGGAAGGAAACTTGCCGGCATGTCCAAGAGTAGGTGGATAAAGCAATATCTAAGCCTTGAATCAAGTTCTGATGTGGTTGACGTTTTCCAGAATTTTGGTGAGGATGGTTTCAACCTGGAGAGCATGTCAAATGTTCTTGAAAACTGTTTGTGCACACAGTGTACTTTGACTAGGTACCGGGTTACAAGAGGTCAAGTAGGCCCCAGATGGATCTGGAATAGCCCTTTCAGAGAAAATCTTGATGAACTAAACAGGTAATCCAAGATAACAATTGGATCTTTGATGGATAGGCTGCAAATTTATGTAAACACGGGCCTTACCACAATTTGTAGGCTTCTATGTTACTCACATGCTGAGATATACACAAAAGTGTGTGGAATATTGCGGCCATAATATTTGACATTCAAGATGTCGGCCAAACCAAACTACTTACAAAAAAACAAATGGTCTTAGTGGAATCTTTAGTATCACAAACATGGGTATTGCCACCATTTTTACTCCTCTACGTTGCTCACAAGTTAAGATAATTAATCACAAAAGTTTATTAACCATGGTGGCAATTTTGAAATTCAAGATGGCGGCCATACAAAGTTAGTTACAATTAAGGCAATGGTTTTAATGAAACCCCTGGTATCCTAAACATGGGTATTGCCACAATCGGTGCTCTTCTACCTTGCTCACAAGTTGAGATATACGCAATAGTGTATTGATTATGGCAGCCATTTTGAAATTCAAGATAGTCCAAACAAAATTAGTTACAAGTAAACAAAAGGTCTTAATGGAATCTTTGGTATCACAAACATGGGTATTGACACGATTTTTACTCCTCTACGTTGCTCACAAGTTGAGATATTATACGCAAAAGTGTATTAAATATGGCGGCCATTTTGAAATTCAAGATGGCGGCCAAACCAAGTTAGTTACAATTAAGGCAATGGTTTTAATGGAACCCCTGGTATCACAAACATGGGTATTGACACCATTTTTACTCTTCTACATTGCTCACAAGTTGAGATATACGCAAAAGTGCATTAAATATGGCGGCCATCTTGAAATTCAAGATGGCGGCCAAACCAAGTTAGTTACAATTAAGGCAATGGTTTTAATGGAACCCCTGGTATCATAAACATGGGTATTGCCACCATTTTTACTCTTCTACATTGCTCATAAGTTGAGATATGGGCCAAAAATAATGAAAAATAGCGGCCATTTTGAAATTCAAAATGGCGGCTGAAGACACCATTGAAAAAAATGGTACCGAACTTTTTTGAAATCAGCACCCCAAAATTGATAAAGTTAGCCAATAAAATCCATTTTGGCACAAAAATCCAGCTGGAATACATATGGAACTGTACGAAATAGCAGTAGCGAAAGTTAGAGGGTGACGTCACGCGCGAAGGGTCTAGCCCCCCCCCAAAAAAAAAAAAAGAAGAAGAAGAAATGGCTATAGAGCCGGTAACCGCGGCTGACATACCAGTCAGCTCACATGCCATGATATTCTAAACTGATATCCTAGATGGGGTATCAATCAACAGGGGTCAGTGATTTGGTCAGGAGGGGGGCAGGAAAAACTCTACCAGCATCCTTTGCGTACCGTAATCGGTCTGTCTATTGTCAATGGTAGCTGAAACTAAATTATAAAACTTAATTAAATAAGCAAACAGATAAGCTTAAATTAACCAAGGCATGTAATCAACACACTTAGATAAACAAAACGTTAAAAAATCAAAACAAACCCTTTGATCCTATGTAAAAAGCTTGTCAGCATTTCTGAAAGTATATCGACTGTACATTGTACACCTAAAAAGGTCCCTCGCTGGAAGAGGAGGTAATCTTCGTCATTGGTTTTTTTTAATTTCATTTTCATTCTTATCCTCTATAGTTTTCAAAAACACACAATACATTCACAACTTGAAACGACCACACCTCACCATGCGGTTCCCCTTTGAAAACATTGAACATCAGATTTCTTTTCAGAGATGTTGTGTACGATTGTCAGCCTGAATATTAAGCAGTGCGATTTGTTGAGTCTTTAAAAGGCTGTTGAAACATTCTGACGGCAATAAATTGCTCCTAAGGGTTGGTCCTCTTATTGAATTTAGAATCTACAGATTGGAAATTATTTTAACCAACTTGTTGTATTCCTAGTAGGCCGTTTTCCGAATTGATGGCGTTGTCAGTGGCTTCGGCCGGATTGCTGATAAAGTCATGTTCTTCAATGTTGTCGTTGCAGCCAACGGCCCTATCTAGCCGTTGCCGAAGTCGCGGTACTAATGATGTACATTGCCTTCAAGCTATCTGTTTCCTTTTCGTCTTCTTCTTTAATTAGGGCCTACTCCAATTGAAACCATTGTCAAATTTAATTTGGATTGTCATTGAGCTGCATTGAGGATCATTATCATAATACAAATTGACAATAACGCAGCCAACCCTTGTTTTTACTGCAATCCAATATCCTTCGTTTATGTTGTCTTTTCTGTTCCTAATACTGCTGACTGTACAAGGGGAAAGGGAAAAGTTATGTTGCCCGACCCGCTGAGGTAAGCTGGACGTACCCGGTAAAATTAGGCCTCGTCCGAATCAAGCGACTGCGGCTACGGCTATGGCTGTTGGCTACAACGACAACAGTGGAGAATTGGACTTTCAGCGTTCCGGCCATAGCCACTGCAGAAGCCATTAATTCGGACACGGACTGAAGCTTATAATAGTAGGGCCTATGCAAGAACCTCCTATTCCCACCTCTGCATAACAAATCCAATCATTCCACCCCACCCCGATATAAGGCAAGGGTAGATAGCATTTGTGCACTAGAAGATATTACAAACTGTCACAGTTATTAATGTCATTTGCCACGCACCATTTACACTGGTGGATCAACCACGCGGATGGTCATGTGGATGATCGCAGTGGCAATTTATACCGTAAAATAAATGTAATTTAGGTTGAAGGGCATGGTCGAAGAAAAAATGATTGGGCGATATTTATTATTGTTATAGGTCCTACAGGGAGTCTCTTTGAGCACTCGTTCCCCGTATACCTGCCTCAGGTATAAAATTATGTTAATTTTTAATTTGTTGTGTGTGAAATCATTCGCCATTCATGGTTGATGTGAAACAACCACCACAGGCAGCCCAGTATAGCTTTACTCATCCTGTATGCATCAGTGGAAATCAACAATTGTCTGACAGTTGAACAGCGCCCTTTAGTCCTGGCACACAATACATAAGTGAATGCATCTCCTCTGTTTAATTTTACAACTAACATTGACAATTTAAAGGGAGGTTGCCCCTTCAAAACAAACAAAACTTAGTCTGGTTTACCGTGGTGAGTAGTCAAGTATAGGCAAAATCAAGTTATTCTACTTCGGATAAAATACAATTAAAATTAAATTGGAGGATGAAGGCCATTTGTTTGTGCCAAAGATGGCCGCCGTTAACATTTACATTAAAATGGCCGACTGCTTTTCACTTCAAAATTACTGCCAGTGTTTTTATGAGCTATACGGTATTCTAGCAAGTTCTGGTCAAAACATGCATGCATTTTGTTGCATTTTGTTGTTTGTTGTTTGTTGTTGTTGTTGTTGTTGTTGCTGTTGTTGTTGTTGTTGTTGTTGTTGTTGTTGTTGTTGTTGTTGTTGTTGTTGTTGTTGTTGTTGTTGTTGTTGGTGTTGGTGGTGTTGCTGCTGCTGCTGCTGTTTGTTTGTTGTTGTTGTTTGTTTGTTTGTTTGTTTGTTGTTGTTGTTGTTGTTGTTGCTGGTTTTTTCGCATAGTGCCATTACCTGCAGCGAGGGACCTGTTTGGTTGCAACGCCCCTGCAGTTCGTTGTCATCACAATGCTGACAAGCTTTTTCCATTAGGTTAAGAGGGTTTGTTTTACATTGTTCAACGATTTGTTTTTGTATCTTAAGTGTTTTGTTCACATGCCAGGCACTGCCTTGGTTAATTTAAGCTCATTTGTTTGCTTAATTAATTATGTTTTATAATTTGGTTTTATCTACCGTTGACAACTGACACACCGATTTTGCACACAGCGGGTGCTGGCAGAGTTTTGTCCTGCTCCTTCTAACCAAATCACTGACCCTTGTTGACTGACACCCCTGCTAGGACGTGTGGCACGGTCCAGCTTAGAATATAATGGTATGAGCTGACCAGTGAGTACGATGTGGTTAAGACAATGGAAATATTGAAATAGGCAGTATGTGCTGACAACGGCCCTCACTCATGCAGGGTTTTAAGCAGCGGCGTAACTAGGGTAAAATTTCAGGGAGGCACAAGGGAGGGGAACCATCTTTTCAAGGGGGGGGGGGCACTTCTGGCCAAGTTTCTGTTTGCCTTTTTCTTTAAAACAAGACCATGCCCGTAATCGGGGGGGGGGGGGTCCAACGGCCCCCTAAAACAAATTAAACCTAAAAAAAAACCTAAAAAAACAAAACTATAAGAAATAAAGAATTAAAAAGTCTGCAAAAAAAGTGGAAAAAAGTCTGCATCGTAACTGTACAACTAATAAATAACACACTAAACAAAAAGTTTGTTCAGTCTGTTTATTATAGATATCTTGACATTAATAAATGACATTTATAACATAAAATAATATACAAAGATGTAACTAGAGGAGGACACAATGGGTGGCATACGCCGTCTGAGCATTAAATATGCAGAAATAATATTGAAACAAAGGTGTAATTGAGTTGTTTTCAGATAATAATCAATATCGTAGTGCAAAAATGGTGCACCGAATGGCTCTAATTGGGCATTCTTTTTTACAAAGTTTTGAGTTCTGAGAGAGGGGGCACATCCTCCTCCCACTTCCTCCTTTTCTTCGCCTTTTTGTGTAACTTACTATTGTTTATAAGATAATCTGGCTTGAGTGTAAAACAACATTCTGCATGAAAAATAGTTTTAAAAACATCGAAATTATCTCATCAAAGTGTATAAAATGTAACATTTTACTCTGAAAATTTCCAATCACAAAAGTCCAGATTTCAAATGGGGGGCACCCGGGTGGGGGGGGGCACGGACAACAATTGGGGGCACGTGCCCCGTGCCCCCCCCCCTAGTTACCGGTACGCCACTGGTTTTAAGGGGAACCTGAAATTTTAAAAAGTGTTCGGATCTGGGCGGAACGATCAACAATTGTATATTCACTTGGTCATGCAAAGCCTTTGCTTTTAAAGACTTTAGACTTGACATGACACTTACCTCAAACCGATCCATTACACTCTATCTATCTGAGGGATTACTCTGTATTTTATTTATTTAGTCATTCGTTTATTTATTTATACCAGCAGCGGTGGAATGCCACTTACAGGCATCAAGATAAAAACCGAAAACCAAAAAATGAACATTATAAAGACGGATGAGAAATAATGTTGGACTGTAGTTTAAAGTTGTTTCTGAAATAAGACGGTATGTTTGCGGGTTCTTTCGTCGACATTCATGATTGTGAACCAACGCCCTCACCCCCACCCCGCCCGAATTCATTGTTTTATTAAATTATTATTATTATAATTATTATTATAATTATTATTATTATTATTTTAATAATACATATATAATAATTATTACAACAAACCTAAACAATGAATGATTGCAAATTAAATTAATTGCCGGTAATAAAGATGTATAATAATATTTTTTGTAATAACTATTATAGTATTATTAAAATAATAAAACTAGGCCTATATATAACAGTTATTACAAAAAACCTCAACAAATGAATGATTGCTAAATAAATTAATTGTCAGTAAAAAGATGTACAATAATATTTCTCACAAATGAAAATAACTAATCAATAAAATAAATAGTACAGATACAAATAACAAATAAACTATAAGTAAACAAATTAAGGACAAAGAACAGCTTTAGGCCTCGAGCAAACGTCCCCTCGCTAGTAAGTTTGATTCTCCTGAAATTAATACTGGTATGATTCTGCTAAAGACAATCATCTGCATTTCATTTTAAAAAAACATCCGATTACGAAGGTTGATGTCATTATTAATACAAAATCAGGTTTACACAAATTGAATTTCAGAAATTACAATGCTCAGTAAAAAATAAAAGAAAAATAAAATTAGGCCACTGTGTCTGAAAGTTGCTTCATCCGATTGTCGCCGATAGCATTTTTGTTTTGAGAATTTTGTTCTTTGAATTGATGCTTGTTGAAAAATGTTGTAAAGTGTGATTCGAGGCTTCGCATGTTTGAGATAAATATTCTCGAAATCTCAGGGAGTAACTAATACGGATTTAAAGCAACGATGGTTTATCCTTCCTTCAGAGCCACCAGCTCTTCAAATACTAACTCTATTCATCGATAATAATGTTTTCAATTGAAACTCCTTTTTTGAAGTGTGCTGTATTCCTAACCGTTTACATTATCCGTGGTTAGATGATATCTTGCAGGCAGCCACCCGTTGCTTGTTGAAACGTTCCTCACTATCTCCCGGATTGGACCAATAGAGGCCGGTCTCAAACACGCCACTGTCACTCCCCATGAAGCTCCCCCTCTCTCACACACACTTTAATTAAAGCGTTCAGGTCTTCTTCCAACAAGACAATTCCTGGGATCTTCAATCCGCTGTCAACCTCATCTCATGTAAATTCGTGTGTCAGCAAAGCAGCTGAACTGACTTGCTGACTTTACACGCAAATTTATTCTCCCGCTGTTCTGTAGTTTCTATTTTCTGCGGACTACTATAGGAGGCGATTACACATCGCATTGATAATGGCATGTCATTCAATGGTAATGACATCCCAAATAAAAGGCATTCTGTACTCTGATGAGGAAAGAAATTCCCGAAATGGGGGAGTGTAAGTTAGAATTTAAAATTCGGTGAACCCGAATTAGACCATTCTAACCATATGCACTATTTCAAATCGTGAACATTTAGACCAGCTCTTAGGGAAAGTACACGAGACGAATAAATTAATTCCCGCAATTCTTTAGTTTTCAACATACCATATACACTCAGGTCAAAATTCATCCAGATCCCGAATTCCGTGGAGCCTGACCCATTTCTGTGCCAGTAAGACCCGGAACTTGTGTCACAATGATCCAGAAATGGCTCAAGCTGACCCATAATCAGAGTTAAAATCCATTTTAAATAATTCAATTTTAACCTGTGTACAATAATCAAATTTGATGGTCACCATACTGAAAACAACAAAAAGCTGTTTATGTTTTGTCATGGAATACACGTTCATATCGGGCTTATTTATATTGTGGTGGCAATAGAAATAAGCAATGGTGGTCCACGCGGGTCTTCGACAGAAATATTTCTCTAGGATTGGTTCTTATGAAGGTTATAATCATCTTGCTTTCAAATGGAAGCCAACACATTTTTTCTGATGTGGAGAATTCTGTATCTTGTCTGTCATGAACATACATTACAAAACACTAATGTAAAACCACCCAAAATGTGCGCCAAAACGTCATCCGGTCTGAGCGGGCACAAAATAGTTTGGTGCTTTGTATCGAAGCAAGCATTTTTTGTGCAATCCGATCTTCCCCCCTCTCCCTTTCTCTGTCTCTCTGTCTCTCTTTCTTGGGGGGGGGGGTGTTTCGGTGGGTAAGGCTCAAGCTCTCCGTGCCCCCACTGATGGAACATGATTACGGCATGATTTGTACCTCAAGGGGGGTGTGGGAGGGGGTTGGCTGTCAAGTCGAGACACGCTTTAAGCATCCCATTCTACCCCGAAGGATACCGATTCTTACCTTTAAAACAATCAAGATGCCGGTACCATGACAACATCAAGGTTGGCCAAACTGAAACGTCGATAACTTCACTCAGATTACATGCGTCCTTATAATGTACATTCTTGTATGTTTGAGACGTCATCTTTCTCACCCCTGTCATACAGTTGGGGTGTGAAATCCTAACGCAAATGTGCTACATAATATTTCACGAAATATACTCTATAGTCTCTTATCCCATTCCCGTGGTTGCTATGGAGAGGTTTTTACTTAACATTGCTTCACCGTCGCAACTCCGGTGGATGAACATCTTATTATTACTGCCTATGGATATTATTTTGTATTCTTAAAGGCACTGGACACATTTGGTAATTGTCAAAGACCAGTAAATTTGGAATCTCTGGCAAGGCCCTCGACTGGTTTTCGTCTTATTTGTCAGATAGAAGTCAACGTGTATCTATTCAAGGTATACCTTTTCAGAAAAGTTCAATATCAACTGTGGTGTTCCTCAAGGATCCTGCTTAGGACCATTTTTATTCATTGTCTATGCATTTAAATTGTTTGACATCATTGAGCACCATCTGCCTGATGTTCATTGTTATGCCGATGACACTCAGCTGATATATCTTGGCAAGCTGCTGTAACTGTAATGGAAAATTGCATCAGGGACATCAGGCAATGGATGTTGCACAACAGGCTTCTGATTAATGATGCTAATAGAGTGAATTTTTGATCATCGGATCAAAGCAGCAGTTAAAGAAAATTAATGTATCCAATATTATGATAGGTAATGTTAAAGTTTTCCTACAACATGTGTTCGTAATTTGGGGTCATGGTTTGATTCTGAACTTACAATGAACACCCACATCAAAGCTTGCTCTGCAGCTTTTTTTCCATCTTCACAACATCAAACGCACTAGTCGATTCCTAACATAAGACTCTCTTTTAAAACTAATTCATGCATTTGTGACCAGTCGTCTTGATGTCTTGATTATTGTAATAGCCTTTTTATGGTCTGCCAAAGTCACAAATAGCTAAACTACGAAGGGTTCAAAATGCTGCAGCCAGAATTGTTACTAACACACACCGGTTTGAGCACATTACACCTATACTTCGTCAATATACATTGGCTGCCTGTTTCATACATACAGGATTAATTTTAAAATCCTTTTGTTGACATTAAAGGGGCACAACGGCTCACCATTTACGTAATTTAGTGAAGTAGAGTCACAAACAAAAAATAATTTGATGTTTTAAAAAAAAATCATAAAAATAGCACACAATTAACGAAAAATAGTGAAAAAAACGAAACGCGGTCAAAGATCAGCGTATACGCTTTTCCAGCCGAGTGTGTGCAGCGCAGTCAATCCAACACGGGCACTGCCTAAAAACCCCTTGTAACCGAACGTGATTATAGTCTGGCTCCCAACCCCCAGACAGGCTCCGAAGCCACGGCTATAGACTGTGCAAGTCTCGCGCGTATCGGAACGAGAAAACACGTCAATAGAAGAACATTTTTTTCTCTGAAATCAAATCTTTGTTTCAAATTATATCTAATGACAAAATCTGAAAAACAAAAATACTCATTACATGTTAATAAAATCAGTTTTAGTTTTTATAAAAAATACACAAATAATGTGTTAATTATTAGTGAAGCAAAATTAAAACTCTGGGACAAGGATGCTTATTCGATCTTAACTTTTCAGAAACCACTTACGTGGATTAGCGAAGGTCACACGGGCGTAAAATTAACGTTTGACACAGTTTATAGAGGACGCTGACGCCTCAACAACCATAGACTGCAATGAAAAGGCTTCGCGTTGCGATTACAGTATCTGGCGATTATCATCGCTCATCTAAAACAAGCGTTTACATAAGTTTTGTGATCGGAGGTGAGCACAAAATTCTTCATTTTTTGCAGCAACCGGAAGTTGAGGTCAAATCGGGTTTTCTTCAATATATTGTTGAAATGATTTTACTTTCATTTTTTTTTCATAACTAAGTTTTACATTCCCAAAAACATATGTATTTTTCACGGGCATATACCAAGTTAAACTAAAATAATTGACAAAACAAAATCGTGCCCACGTAAATCTCCGTATGGTTGAGACCACAATGGTCCCGGAAGTTCAAATATGCGCGAGACTTGCACAGTCTATTGGCAAGCTGAAGAGTTCATGCCCCTAGGTTTCAACGCTCTCTGGCCCCACGGGATGTAGCGCCGGCTGACGGGATATGCCTCCAAGGCTTACGTTGTGATTGCTCCACGCCTTTGGGCCATGCAACTTACGTTGGATTTTTCACCATTGTTAACAACTTGTAGCGATAATTTGAATACATGATCTTTTTCGTCAATTACTCGTTATTGTGTAAAAAAAAGATTTAAATTTGGTTTGGTAAGTTACTTTTAAACGGCTGGAAGTAAAACTAACTCGGAAGGTCACGTGATTATTTGAACCATTTTGTGATTCGAACTATCACGCGACCTTCGTTTTTGTTTAAAAATGCTCAAAAACTGCTGAATTTGATGATTTTTTTTATGGACTGTTCTTCTTCATTCCTGGAAGACCGTTGAAGTCATACTTTAGTCTATTTTGTAGCCCAAATAGCCCAATTCAGCCGGTGTGTCCCTATAAAGCTCTTCATGGCCTTTCTCCAAAGTATGGTGTTCTATAAAGGACACTTACACGGCGACTTTTTTTTCACACGGCGACTTTTTTTTTCACGCGGCGACTTTTTTTTTCACGCGGCGACTTTTTTTTTTGGCGGCGACTTTTTTTTTTTGGCGGCGACTTTTTTATTTTACGCGTCGCCTTCCGGGTTTCTGATTGTCTGTGTTTTGGGGGATTCCCCTACAGGTTAGTCGCAAGCTTGTACTCGACTGGCACCGCAACGATGGACTACACCCTTTTAAATCCATTTATTTCCGACCAGAGAGACAATATCCCTTTTCATTCATGGCATCTATGCATTCTGTATCCAACTTTCATGTTTTTAAATTTGATAAAGAAGACAATCAAAAAAAAGATTGAGTTCAAAACTCTCGTTTTTGTAATTTAAGACTCGGCACAACACAATGTTGTCCCTCGCAGCGGCGTAGCCACGGGGCCTGGGGCAAGTGCCCCCACGAATTTCCAGTGCCCCCCCCCCCCACCACGAAAAAGTCGCGGTTACTGCTCTCAAAAAAGAAAAGAGAAAGAAAAGGGAAAAAGAGGAAAATGCGTGTTTGTATAATCTAATGTAGTGAACGATGGCGATCAAAAAATTGCAAATATCTAGAGGATGTAAAGGGGGATTTTGTTGAAACTTTCAGGCATGAAAGACCTATCCTTAGGCTACATATAAATACGTTCAGTGCAAAAACAAATTAGACGATGAACGATAACATTTTAAACATTATGTCCATATTTGTAGCCATTTTAGGGGAGACGTTTTGTAATGAAATTCCCACCTGGACCCATTCATACTTGTTAGCCGCTGCAATAAATCAACGGAAAATTGTCGGTAATATTTGTACGTGTTTTATATAAAACTTTAAGATATATACTGTAAAAATGCGCGTTTGTATAATCTACTGTAGTGAACGATCGCGATCGCGAACGCTACCGCGGCCACAAAATGCAAAGAACACGTGCCCGTAACCAGAAATTATTAATATTATTATATACATGCATTTGTTTGTACTTTTGTTATGCCTCTGAAGAAGGTCCGGTCTGGATCGAAAGCTAAGGCCATCTATATATCAAATAATAAACCACAGTCAGTTTCCCTTGTGGTTTATTATTTGATATCTGATATAAAAAAGTCGCATCCCCTTAAGGTGATCCCCGGCTGCCGCTTCTCAGGTTGTATCGTATGGGTGTGATCCCTGGCTACACGGCAGTTTGCGGTTGAATGGCTTCTGACTGGCACCCCCGAACAAAGATATTGACAAAATAGGGAGACCGCCAACATAGGGCTATATAGATAGCTCAGTTGGTAGAGCGCCGGCACGTTAAACCGGGGGTCGTTGGCTCAAATCCCGCTCTAGTCGATTGTTCTTTGTTCAACCCAAAATCATTTATATATATATAGGCACACCCCGAACAAAGATATTGACAAAATAGGGAGACCGCCAACATAGGGCTAGATAGCTCAGTTGGTAGAGCGCCGGCACGTTAAACCGGAGGTCGTTGGTTCAAATCCCACTCTAGTCAATTTTTCTTTGTTCAACCCAAAATCATTATATATATATATAAAAAAAAGTCGCATCCCCTTAAGGTGATCCCCGGCTGCCGCTTCCCAGGTTGTATCGTATGGGTGTGATCCCTGGCTACACGGCAGTTTGCGGTTGTATGGCTTTCTGACTGGCACCCCCCGAACAAAGATATTGACAAAATAGGGAGACCGCCAATATAGGGCTAGATAGCTCAGTTGGTAGAGCGCCAGCACGTTAAACCGGAGGTCGTTGGTTCAAATCCCACTCTAGTCAATTTTTCTTTGTTCAACCCAAAAATCATTTAATATTTACCCAGTCAGTTTCCCTTGTGGTCCATTACTTGAATTATATGATATATAAAAAAAAGTCGCATCCCCTTAAGGTGATCCCCGGCTGCCGCTTCCCAGGTTGTATCGTATGGGTGTGATCCCTGGCTACACGGCAGTTTGCGGTTGTATGGCTTTCTGACTGGCACCCCCCGAACAAAGATATTGACAAAATAGGGAGACCGCCAATATAGGGCTAGATAGCTCAGTTGGTAGAGCGCCGGCACGTTAAACCGGAGGTCGTTGGTTCAAATCCCACTCTAGTCAATTTTTCTTTGTTCAACCCAAAAATCATTTAATATTTACCCAGTCAGTTTCCCTTGTGGTCCATTACTTGAATTATATGATATATAAAAAAAAGTCGCATCCCCTTAAGGTGATCCCCGGCTGCCGCTTCCCAGGTTGTATCGTATGGGTGTGATCCCTGGCTACACGGCAGTTTGCGGTTGTATGGCTTTCTGACTGGCACCCCCCGAACAAAGATATTGACAAAATAGGGAGACCGCCAACATAAGGCTAGATAGCTCAGTTGGTAGAGCGCCGGCACGTTAAACCGGAGGTCGTTGGTTCAAATCCCACTCTAGTCAATTTTTCTTTGTTCAACCCAAAATCATATATATATATATATATATATATATATATATATATATATATATATATATATATATATATAATGAGTAGGGTAGATGGCCTTAGCTTTCGATCCAGACCGGACCTTCTTCAGAGGCATAAAACAAGTACAAACAAATACATATCCATTTATAGAAAAAGAGAGGGGAAAGGGATTAAGGGAAGGAAAGAAGCGGGAAAATTATAGCCAATCAAAGTTTCTATTTCAGAAACAATTGGTGGCTATGAACCAATAGGAGTAAAGTGGTGAGGACAAAGGATGTATAGTATGAAAGGATGGATTACTGGACCATAAAAGTGGTAAATGCATTGTTCGATAACAATGCAGGGAATATATATATATATATATATATACCGAACAAAGATATTGACAAAATAGGGAGACCGTCAACATAGGGCTAGATAGCTCAGTTGGTAGAGCGCCGGCACGTTAAACCGGAGGTCGTTGGTTCAAATCCCACTCTAGTCACTTTTTCTTTGTTCAACCCAAAATCATTATATATATATATATATATATATATATACTGGGTTGGGCTGTCACAAATGTACCCGTTCCAAATGTAGAACGTGTCTGTACATCAAGCCCTCACTTAAGGTAAAGAGTCATATCACTGGCTCTTCATACAACATCAAGACCGACTCCCAATGTAGCACACCTAATGTAGTCTATGTCATATCATGTAAGAGATGTGGGCTACAATATGTGGGAGAGACTAAGACCAAACTCAGTCTTCGCTTTGCGAATCATGTCTCTTCCATAAAGACCAAGAAACCGTACCCAGTCTCTATCCACTTCAACAGCCCCAATCATAGTGTCAAGGATGTTGAACTTCTGGTGATTGAAGCTTGCAATGGTGATGACACACACCGCAAGCATAGAGAATCACACTGGATTCACCAACTCAAGACAGTCCAACCCTTTGGACTAAACATAAACACTGGTGTTAAATAACTTCCCATTACCCTCCACTTCACTCCTCTGCCTGATAATTCATGTGTTGTATATATTCTGTAAATAAAGTGTAAATAAACACATTTTTTCTGTCAATAAGTTGTTTTTTATAAATTTCTTACTATAAATATCTCATGTAGTAACCTTTTTTCCACAGGTCCCTCAACCTATTTTTAATATCATCCTACCTTTGATCTTGCTATTCTTTAATTGACCATTGTTAGTTGCATCATGATGCAACGTGCTCTCCAATCCTACCCTTTCATGTCTCCCTGCATTGTTATCGAACAATGCATTTACCACTTTTATGGTCCAGTAATCCATCTATACATGCTTTGTCCTCACCACTTTACTCCTATTGGTTCATAGCCACCAATTGTTTCTGAAATAGAAACTTTGATTGGCTATAATTTTCCCGCTTCTTTCTGGATCCTTCCCTTAATCCCTTTCCCCTCTCTTTTTCTATAAATGGATATGTATTTGTTTGTACTTGTTTTATGCCTCTGAAGAAGGTCCGGTTTGGATCGAAAGCTAAGGCCATCTACCCTACTCATTATATATATATATTTTTTTTTGGGGGGGGGGGCCAACATCAATTTCGTTTGGGGGGGGGGGCGAATATGTAAGAAAAGGCACATCGAGGCGTTAACGACCCCCATCGCGCAGCGACGCAGGGGGGGGGGTGGAAATTTTGTGAAAATTAAGGCCCAATTCAAGCCATTTGGTCCATTTTTCCATTTTTATTATTATTATTATTATTATTATTTATTTATTTTTCGTGGGGGGGGGCGTCCGCCCCCGCCCCCTAGTTACGGGCCTGTAAGAACATAAATAGAAGCATTATACACCACTGACAAACCCATTGCGGAACAAATAAATAGCCAGAATATTTTAAACTAGTCATGCGGAAGTAGATCAGTCGTGCGCTTGCGCCTGACTTGAAGGGGAATCCCCCAAACACAATCACAAACCGGAAGGCGACGCGTGAAAAAAAAAGTCGCCGCCAAAACAAAAAAGTCGCCGCCAAAACAAAAAAGTCGCCGCTTAAAAAAAAAAAAAGTCGCCGCGTAAAAAAAAAGTCGCCGCGTAAAAAAAAAGTCGCCGCCAAAAAAAAAAGTCGCCGCTTGAAAAAAAAAGTCTCCGTGTAAGTGTCCTTTATAGAACACCATACCAAAGTACTTACAGGATCTTGTTATCATCCAGAAAGTATCTACTTATCAACTTAGGTCAGGGAATAATGGTCTCTTCTTAGATTCTCCCAATGGTAAAATGTTGGCTACATTTGGTGATAGGGCTTTTTCTGTGGCAGCCCCTAAGCTTTGGAATGCGCTAACGTTTCATATACGTAGCGAACGGAAACTTGCCTCTTTTAAATGTAAAAACCCATCTTTTTAAAGCCGCTCTTTGGTGTGTATTTATTGGTATTGTTTTTGTGTGTTTTTTGTTTGTTTTTCTTCTATGGTCGCCTTGCCAGTTAGATTCAATTTTCTTTGTTTACATCTTTAGGGTTAAAGGCGTCTGTCTCCTGAAAAGATCAAAACATTACCGATGCCAGCAGGGATAGGCCTATGATATATTGCAATAAGTAACGTTTAGTTCTCTGTTGGCGGGAACAGACGTATCCCCATACTGTTGTTTGGGCACTGGCCTGGTGACCAGTCTTTTATCTTTATCTTTTCTTCCATTCTGTGCATTTTAACATGTGTTTTGCGCTCTTGATCATTTATATGTAAGGGGCGCAATATAAATTTTGATTATTATTATTATTATTATTATTCCCACTTGGTGTATCCCAACATTTATGCATAAAATAACAAACCTGTGAAAATTTGGGCTCAATTGGTCATCGAAGTTGGAAGAAAATAATGAAAGAAAAAACACCCTTGTTGCACAAATTTGTGTGCTTTCAGGTGCCTGAAAAAGGCTTCAGGCCTGAAGTCTTTTTCAGATTCAAATATTTTGGTGAGAAATTACATCTTTCTCAAAAACTACGTTACTTCATACAATAGGGAGTCGTTTCTCACAATGTTTTATACTATCAACAGCTCTCCGTTGCTCGTTACCAATTAAGTTTTTATGCTAATATATATTTTGAGTAATTACCAAACGTGTTAAATGCCTTTAAGTTTCAGGGGAGCTGTCTTCTCAGCAAACTAATCTTGACAACGAGCGGCACAAAAAGTGTGTTGGCCCCGAGAGGACATCGTGCATCATTGTAGTCATTTGCGATGCCGTGGATTTTGTCGGATTTTGTTTGTTTGGTTTTGTTCCTGTTACATGATTGCGCCAGTCCATGCTTACGTAACGAAACCTCTGTGGACGATTTCATAGTTTGTCATAATAGTTAACAACAATGCACCAAACCATCCCTTTACAATTTATTTTGAAAACTGAATTTGTTTTCTTTCGCAGTCTATCCCTCCAATGATGTTCATTTTGAGCCGAATAAACTTTGGTAGAAAATGCTTTAGTGAATGTGATCTCCAATTGCTAAAACACCTTGTATGGAAGTGTACATAATAAATTAAAAGAAAAGTCTTCTTTATTAGTCATTCGTATTATCTGGACTAAATTTGTTTTCAGGGGATAGGTGGTGCAGCTTTATCTAAGATTCACCTACCTAGGTGGTAACAATCAGTAAAAAGCCGCTCCTACAAATTATACTAGAGGCAAGTCAGTTTGTCAGTGAGTTTTATGTTAAATAACAGGAATCTGGATAATTTCTTTCAGTTTTCGACGGTAATTATTCTTCGAAATTTTGCAAATTTATGAATGGGGAAAACAAACGAAGAAGCAAATTATGTTAGTTTTATTGTTTCCAGATGAGGAGGTGTTCTTTTGATTGATTTCACCTTCTTTTAAAGGTACAGTAATTAATGTTGTGTTCGTTTTGGGGGTTTTGTCAATGTAATGCTGATATAGGCAACATTATCCAGAAAGATACAATAAAAGTCACATGTGAAAGTTTTAGCTGAATACAGTGTCTACTTGTTGAGAAAAAACAAAAAACTGTCACGGTATTTTCATAAAGAACGTCAAATCCATCAACGTTTAACGAGGTGAAAGAGGGTACCAACAGCATCTCTGGCCGAAGCTATCGCAAACGGATATCACGGGAATGTGAACGTTCAGTCAACCCTCAAAAACCTGAGAAACGACTCATCGAATGTTTCTGGCTGAAAAAATTATTTAAACCATATTACTTTGAAGGGAAACCTTTCTCAAAATATTTTACAGCAGTTGCAGTGCTTCTTACCAAATAAGTTTTTAAGTTTTTAAGGTTTTGGGGTTTTTTTTATTTGGTTGTTTGTTTTGTGGTTTTTGGGGGTTTTTTGGTTGTTATTGGGGTTTTTTGGGTTTGTTTTTTTTTGGTTTTTTTTTTTTTGGGGGGGGGGTATGACCCTATCCTTTAAGTCCCCAAATCATCCTCATCATTAAATGGAGAACATTTCGTGTCCAACTTGCCCATTTCGTGAGGTTGTCTTTCAATCACAATGGTTGGAAATCACCAAACTCCAATAAAGCTCATTAACTGTTCTTAATAGCAATCAGGTGCGCACACAAAACCATGAATAAAAAAGCCTTGACTTAATTCTTTCTTTTCAAATGAAAAAGAGGCGCCAAGCAAGGAAATACAAAATAGGTCTCTCAAGGGCGATCTTGCTAGACTAAACAATACAAATAAATGGGGCATATACTTTTATGGAGCTGTCTGAGCATATATAGAAAACTCGCTAAGTAAAAATAATATTCAGGTACAACCAAAACACCCTGCAATGGACAAATAAATTTGCTAAGCAAAATGTCATTCTAAACAGCTAATTTAAGAAATTAGCCCGTGTTCAAGCAAAGATTAAAACAAATCTGATAGGCCTACAATATATAGTAAAATAATAAAACTGTGATCTCAAAACGGATTCGTGCGGATAAGGAGCAAACAATCGGCGTTGTCGTGGTTCTGTGTAAAGAAAAGGGTGGTATTTCTTCTGTAAACACTCGTCGGTAGACCATGTAACCTTTATTATTAGTTTACAAAAGAGTCGCCTTGCACATCAGGCATTCCATGTCATTTTCTGGCTGGCGATATACTACATATTTTACATAGCTTAATCATAGTTTCCACAAAAATTCAAGAGTTATAAAAAAAATCAAGTTTTGGAATGTGCCCCCTCCTTTATATGAAAAGGTGATACAAATCGTTCTGTGCTATCTCAATGAAGTGCAAGATTTTGGAGGGTTTTCCATTGAGCGAGTACAAGATGTGCCTGCATGAAGTCCAGGCTTCGTGGCTCTTTTGTAAACATGTTATGTCACAGGTTACATGGTCCACAAATATATATGTTATTGGTTTTAGGCGAAGTTCACTTCCATCCTCTAGTTTTCAATATTCAATTCCCCGTAAAGATTGTTAACAGAACGAGTACTGTACCCATGGGTATCATGAACTGCTGAAAAGTAAGTTGAAAAGGTAGAAGGGAGAAGTTTATTAATGTACCTATACATGAATATCCCGATGTGAAATTTGTTAATTTCAGTAAGAGGTATGTGTTCAGCCTAGAAAAGAGTGGTGCGGTATGGTCCCAAGGATGTGAAAGTGTGCAAATTCTAATGGCTCGCTTCTGGAGTGTTATCAGAGGAAGCAGTTGATTGTGGCTAGAGGATGCCCAGACAGTATTACAATAGATGAGATAGGGAAGAATTATAAAGAGAAAATAGGGTGGATGGAGGAAGAAAAGCACGTAGTTTAGACAGGACACCTATATTTTTGGAAATAGTCTTGGAAACTGAAGAAATGTGGTCACTCCAAGTTAGTTTGTCATTTGAGATACCGCCAAGAAATTTAGTACCGTAGATTGAACCTGACTAATGGGAGTGTTGTCGATATTGATCGAAGAAGTGTGAGGATTGGGATTATTTGTTTTACTGAAGAGAATGCATTTGGTTTTACCAGGATTGAGGGAAAGTTTGTTGGACTTGAACCAAGAGGAGACTTTAATAAGCTCAGAGTTGAGAGATTGAGTGAGAGATTGAAAAGAAGAATCAGAGTAATTGATAGTGGTATCGGCAAATACAAGAAAGGATAGCAAAGAGGAAGAATTTTGAAGGTCATTAATGTAGACCAAGAAAAGAAGAGGACCAAGTATGGAGCCTTGAGGAACACCAGTGACAATGTCCCTGGCTGAGGGAAATTTGTTGGCGACGGTATATTGTTGTCTGTCGGCCAGGTAATTGATGAACCATTTAAGGGCGCATCCTCTGACACTATCCTCAATATTAGGCCGTATCCGAATTGGCGGCTACTGTTGCTAAGGGTGTTCTAAGGACGTGCTATACTTTAACGCATGATGATCCAGCCGTAGCCGTTGCCGTAGCCGCCAATTCAGACACGGCCTTACACCATTCGACCAGACTATGGAAAACAATTAGGGCCCAAATGGGCGTTCGTACAAAGTTGATAAATGAAATTATTTCTCATTTTTTTCTGCTGATGAGGTGCTTCACGTTCAATTAAATTCGCAGTTCTGTTGGATTTAATGTCTGGCTTTACGTGGAGATGTTAAACTCTCAGAGGTCAAACGTAAGATTCGATTATGCAAATTAACCAACATGACGCTCTCTCCCCCTGTGTGAGACAATGTCCATTTTTAAGCAGTATCTTGCTCGTGTCCTTGTGTGTTCTTATCTTTTGTCTGCAGTGTTGACTCAAAACGCTTTTCAATCCTCAAACCTTTAAAACGGAAACTCGTGCTCATTTTGATCAATTCGTACTCTTGCCAACTCGTACTTCAACCAACTCGTGCTCATTTTGGGTCAATTCGTATTCTTGCCAACTCGTACTTCAACCAACTCGTGCTCGTTTTGGGTCAATTCGTACTCTTGCCAACTCGTACTTCAACCAACTCGTGCTCATTTTGGGTCAATCCGTACTCTTACCAACTCGTACTTCAACCAACTAGTGCCCATTTTGGTCAAATCGTACTCTTACCAACTCGTACTTCAACCAACTCGTGCTCATTTTGGTCAATTCGTACTCTTGCCAACTCGTGCTCATTTTGGGTCAATTCGTACTCTTGCCAACTCGTACTTCAACCAACTTGTGCTCATTTTGGGTCAATTCGTACTCTTGCCAACTCGTACTTCAACCAACTCGTGCTCATTTTGGGTCAATTCGTACTCTTGCCAACTCGTACTCCAACCAACTCGTGCTCATTTTGGTCAATTCGTACTCTTGCCAACTCTTACTTCAACCAACTAGTGCCCATTTTGGTCAATTCGTACTCCTACCAACTCGTACTCCAACCAACTCGTGCTCATTTTGGTCAATTCGTACTCTTGCCAACTCGTACTCCAACAAACCCGTGCTACATTTGGTAAATTCGTACTCTTGCCGACTCCTTCAACCAACTCGTGCCCATTTTGGTCAATTCGTACACGTGCAACTCGTAGAACTCCAACCAACTCGTGCCCATTTTGGTCAATTCAACTCGTGTTCAAATATTTTGCACGTTTAGACAGGCCGTGTCCGAATTGGCGTTTACAGCTAAGGCTACGGCTAAATTTCCGCGTCATCCAGCGTTGAAGTTGAAGTCTCTACTGCTCATTTTCATTTTTTTTCATTTCATTTCATTTCATTATTTGCCAGCAAACATTTAATAAAACATTTCATTTGACAAAATAATTTTATGAATGGTCTCCAATCACATGTAAATACTCTTCCCCAAAGAAAAGAAAATTAAAACTATACTTGAGTTTGTTTACGAACAAACACTGGGGTTTCGAATTTCGAAAAAAAAATACTTTGAATTAATGTCATAATTTGACACCTGATGACATCACGATGACGAAAACATTTTGTTCGTACAAACTTTGTTATAAGCTACAAGACGGCACAAAGATTGTGACTTTATGACAAGTGGTTAAGGAAATGTATTTTTGTATTTGAATTTTTTGTTTGGACCGGAAGAAAAGATCAAAGTGAGGTCATGTTTTTAATAAAAACAAGTCATTAGCTCCAAGACGTCACAGAAGATTATGACTTTATGACATGTGGTTTACGAGATATGGATTTTAAATGTTAGAGCTTCCTAATTGTACCGGAAATAAAGGTCAAAGAGGGACGTAAGTTACACAATGGCACAAATACTATAACTCTTTGAATGGTTCAGACGATATAACATTTTACCACGCCAAGGCTAGCCTTGATCAAGGCAGTCGCATTTTTCACTCCAAAAAAGACGCCGTAAACACACCCGTATGTGTGTGCGTAAGGTGTGTATCGCATCGCACGACCCACCCGTATACACTGTGTGTGTATCACGTCGTACGACGCCCGTACACACACTGTGCGCAGGTCATCCGCACTCGTACCACTCTCCGCATGCGGAGACGGCAGGCCGACAGCCTTGACGGGTCTGTAACTTCCGGGTTTAATGTGTTTCTTGATATTTTCGTCCAATATTGGACGAAAATGGGGGGGCTCTCGGATATGCTAGTATGCAGCTCATGAATATTTAAATCTTTCGTCAGACCTATTGCAGACAACACAGGACGGGAAGCAAATGAATTATTCATTTTGACGTCCAATCACGAGCTTCTCTCACTATGACCTTTGTACCATCAATATCATGCTTGCTGTATGTGATGCGATGTGAGTAGTTACCGACTTAATGGCGTTTGTGTGTAGCATTGTCTCAGCCATTTTTGACCGGTAATCTGCGAGGCTGGTCAGTCAGCTCACAAGTGCTGAACCCGGGCGCGGCCCCTGGAGCTTTTTGCGCTGCACTCAAGTTCCCTCACTGGACTACCCTGATCACTCGCCATTCTTTTGGTTATTAATTCTGGAGTTGATGTAGTTTCTGCATCTGTCTTTTCCTGACATGTCCTCTCGAAGTCCGACTCTGTGCAGCCACACCGTCTTCATACTTTTGAATTGTTCTCAGACAGGGTCTTATAAGAATTTACTGCCAAACAAAAATTGACAGGATACAGCCACACATGATACATGTGAAATAGATTTTTAGCTACCCTATTCTAGTGAATGTACTTGGGAAATTTGGTTAGGCAGCTCTGTTTTAGTGGGGCGGCCCAAATGATATAAAAAGTGCAATGAGCTATATGCCTTCATGATGAAACAATCAATAATGGTAGTTTATTGAGGTCTTTGTTTTGTATATTCTACCTCCAATGAATGCACCAACAATGATTAAATCACTGTTTAATGATGCAAGATGGAGACAGTAGATGGTCAATCGGGCCTTACGTCACTACGAAAAATACATCAGAAAGCGTCTTCCTGCTGGAAAATGGTGTATGTAATGTATGTAACAAATCGATCCACGCAACCTCATTTTGTTTAATTCCATGCCCTCATTGTCTCGCTCAGCTGAGGAGAATACGCAACATTTTCAGATAGATATTATTATAACAAAGTATTCCCAAATTCAAACCGGCGCGCCAGTGTAGCCACATCTGGATTCTGCATGCATATTCATAAGAATGAGTAAACAAGACTTCCGCCACTGACCAATGGGGTCTCGCCTTTCGCGCGCATTATAGTAATGAGTCATCGGCGGGGAGACAGAAACGTCAAGGCGTTGATCGGTGAGTGGCGCATACAGCTCACACGACCACGCGCGCACCGTTTACTGCACACACAGACACCATGCACACAGCTCGGGCGGGTTGGTAGCTCGGGTTGGTAGCTCGGGTGTGTAGCGCGGCGAAAATAAAATAAAAATGAAAACAGTATAATAAAATTGAGAAAAACCTCCAACGCCTTGATCAAGGCTACGCCAAGGCTAACATTATTATTGAACTATACCGCACAGACCTCGACATGAATTTTATTGTGGTGGGTGAATTCATTGAATTTACTTGGGGATAAGCCGCTACTAATATCCCATTAACGCTTCCGTAAGTTGTATTTGTCTAAATATCCCTAACGCATCCGTATTTATATGTCATTACTTATCTTCATATCCCAAAACGCTTCCGTGTTTAATAGTTCGAGGACTCACCACGAGAGGGCGCTATAACAAGTACACCATCGTTAATTAGGCTGTCGTTAGATAAACCATCGCGAAGCAGTGAACCGATGCATGAATGAGGACTCGACTACAACACTGATCCTTCCCGCCAAAATAACCCAGCCCTACTTCAGAACCATCAGCAGTCCAGCATTCTCCTGAAGACGAGCAGAGTATACTGTTCGAAATGTCGAGACCACACCGGCTCTTCTTAGATGCAACACTTCTCCCAAAAGAAGCATGGAATTTGACACACAGTCAGAGTAATGTCATGAGAAAGATATTTGGCTATCTATTCCTTTGAAAAAATATCGACAGATTAACAGGCAATTTTCTAAATGGCTGCTGTTGCTTGTTATTCCACCTGTATTTTTCGTCAGACAAATAAAAACAGAGAATAAACATGGGGAATTTAATTATACAGCTTAGATTAAGTTGTCAACTTGTCGTTTTAGAAGAAGCGATACCCCTGTATACACTGTTCCCTCAAAACGAACTTTAAAGTTGAACACCTGCTTAATTAAGTCGGCGTAATAAAGTCAAGTTTTAACAGACGTTTTGAAGATGCCATCTTATCATCCATTTCTGTAACACAAATAATTCATTAATGATGCTACGAAAAACCGTAAGTGCCACTTAAAGTTTTGCCGATTCGTAAATGACGGACTATAAACTCGTCGTTTTGGAATACCGTACTTATCGGTGTTATAACTGATTGCTTATTATCATTTCAGATTTAATACTAATATGTATTACTTCTAAAATAAGCTGTGATTTGAGTCTTGTTACAAAAAGGACGAAAGTTAAAGCCTAAAAATGCTTTGATGTCAAGCTTCGCGTTCTGTTTATTTCCGGATACCGGTAGTGAATAACGTTGCTTTGTCCCGCAGCACCTGCCTTCTAGAAATTGAAGAAAGAAAACAAAATGATAGGTTTAAGTTGTAAGCCTATCTAAAACAATTAAGACTGTAAAGAATGCACCCTTCTTGCAGGTCGGATCATCGTTAGGTTTTTGTCAACCTAATGCTGATTTATAGGCAAATTATCAAGAAAGATGCAATAAAAGTTAAAATCACCTGTGAAAGTTTCAGTTGAATGCCTACTAGCGTCTATTTGACTGAGCGCCTGACAGCAGCCACTCAAATCAGCTCTGTATTTGTTTGTTAATTTCTTAGTATATTGCTCATTTTGTGTTCTTGTTCTTATACAACTGGATTTGTTACTACACCTGGAATCTACAGGACTTTTTTCTGTGTGTCCTGGAGTCATCTGAGTTGTGAAAATAGTGATTTTCTGTTGGAATTTTTCACTGTCTCATTTGAAAATTCTGGTGTACAAAGCTAACACACACTTTGGTGGCTGCATGCTGTGCAGTCAGCCACCTCGTCCATGGACATTGTTCGCCCATCTGGGGACAATGGAGGTAAGTATCCTTTTTATTCTCTCCCTGCTTGCTAGACCATTGTACTGCACTGACTCATCTGTGGTCAGCTTTGTTCCATCAGCATCAATTGTGCTTGGTGCTTGCATTCTGCCAAAGTCACAGCTAGGATTCATCCAGCATCGGAAATATTTGAAATGCCCTGTGTCATATTATGACAATTCCCCAGCCACTTTTCATTTGGAAATTGTGATCTTCGGTGACATTGCTGTAAATCCCGGCCCTGAAGCTGAAAATAACTCAAACTCAGCAGAAGCTAGTCCAAACTCTACAAATTCCTACTCACGTAACAAGCTTCTCAGTCTCCGTTATGCCCCATCCACACGTGCATCAACTCTGCCTTCCTGTAAATTTACATTGCAGAATCTTGGCCTTTTGTAAATCCTAGCACTGTTTACCGACCTACACATCGTGGTAAAAGCTGGTCGCCGTAGATCTGTTCATAAACTCCCTATACCTGAAGTTACACCCCCATCTGTTCTAGCACCAGTGACTCCTGCCAAATCTCCACTCAGCCTTTGTGTTCTGAACACACAGTCCATCTGTAACAAGTATGACGATTTTGCTGATTTTGTTCTGCAAAAGATCTGGACCTTGTTGCCGTTTCAGAAACATGGCTTAGACCAGATGACAACTTAACATGTCGTCAGTGTACCCCTGCTGGCTACTACTTTCATCACATCCCAAGACCTCACAAGACCGGTGGAGGAGTTGCAATACTGTACAGATCTACTTTATCTGTCTCTGTGAAAAGTAATGACGTCCAATACACAACTTTTGAATCTCTTCATGCTGAGGTTTCCGGAAACTCTAAATCTGTTCGCCTTGTCATTGTATACAGACCTGAAAGAGATTCTAACGGCCAACATGTGACTTTCTCAAGTTTTCTTAAGGAATTTGAGAATTTGATTTTAGAATATCTCCTTCATCCATCGGAAATCATCATCACTGGTGACTTTAACATTCATGTTGATGACATCCACAACACCAATGCAAACCAGTTTAAGCATCTACTTCAGGCTTTCGGTCTTACCCAGCATATCAAGGAGCCGACTCATCGTCTCGGTCATTGCCTGGACCTTGTCATAACTCGTGACATCACCCCACCCATTGTCTCAAACTTTGTTATTCTACCTGGATTCTCAGACCATTATGCAGTCATGTGTAACTTGTGTCTGTGCAAGCCCAAAGTCCCAACCGTCACTATAAAGAGCCGACAGTGGAAACATGTGAATTCTCCTGAAGTGTTCAGCGACATAGGAACTCATTTAGCAAAGCTGGAAATTGATCATGACTGCTTGGATTCCTATGTCAGCCAATATGAGAGTACTATCAGTGACATCTTGGATAAATACGCACCTTGGAAAACAAGATCAGTCAAGGTCCGAACTGAAGTTTCCTGGTTCAATGATGATATTCGTACAGCAAGAAAGATCTGTCGTCAACTTGAGCGGAAATGGCGGAAAAATGGCAAGTTGGAAATACAACGACAAGAATATCGCAACCAATGTAAGGTAGTCAGGAATTTGATCAACCAGGCAAAGATCACCCATTATTCATCCCAAGTACAAGAATCCTCAGGAGATCAAAAGAAGCTCTTCAAGATAATTGGTAAGTTGTTGCTCAAACCCAAAACCCCGTCCTTCCATCCACTTACAATGATCAGGACTTGGCAAATGAATTCCAGAAATTCTTTGTCACCAAGATTTCAGACATCCGCTCATCTTTTTCATCAGTCCCTTACAACGTGCCGCAGACATTGCCACATCTTCAACCAGAGTGTAGACTATCTGTGTTTGAGCCTGCCACTGTTGCTGAGATTCAAAGGGTTATTATGAAATCTCCTTCAAAATCCTGTGAGCTGGATCCAGTGTCAACATCCATGATGAAGCAAAACATTGATATATTTTTACCCTACATCACTAATCTTGTAAACGAATCTCTCAGTTCCGGTTGTTTCCCCGATAGCCTCAAAGTTTCCTACATCAGGCCGCTCATCAAGAAACCAAACCTGGACAAGGAGATATTCAAAACTACAGACCGGTTGCAAACTTAAAATATCTTGGAAAAGTCATCGAACGAGTAGTTTCATCACGCATTTCTGATCACATTCATAATTTCAACCTGTCCGACGTGTTCCAGTCAGCATACAAGCCTTTCCATGGGACAGAAGCTGCACTAGTCCGTGTGAGCAACGATATTCTTTCTGCAATGGACAATGGTAACCTAACAGCACTAGTCCTGCTAGACTTGAGTGCTGCCTTTGACACTGTTGATCACAACATCCTTCTCTCTCGGCTCCAGAATCACCTTGGCATAGAGGACACAGCCCTAGCATGGTGCAAATCGTATCTCTACAATAGAACTCAGCATGTATGTATTGGCACCGCAATATCAGACCCTGTTGTTTTGAACTACTCTGTGCCACAGGGGTCGGTACTGGGCCCGCAGTGGTTTACGCTGTACACTTTACCGATTCGTGACATCATCCTGAAATTTAATCTGAATTACCATGTGTACGCAGACGACACTCAGCTATACATCACGTTTAAATCTTCTCAAGAAAACGCCAATGCATCTATTGCAAGACTTGAGAAATGCATCCAAGAGATTCGACGTTGGACACAACAAAACTTCCTGAAGTTAAATGATGATAAGACAGAGTTCCTTCTATTTGGGTCACGTCAACAGTTAACAAAGGTTTCAGTGCCATACATTTCCATCGGTGATGCTCGGATAGCTCCCTCGCTGCAAGCTCGGAACTTAGGGGGTATTTTTGATTCATCGATGACACTTCAACCACACATCAACAACATCGTTCGTCTGTCATCATATCACATCAGGAATATTGGTAAGATTCGCAAGTACTTGGACAAAAGTGCCACTGAAAAGGTCATTCATGCATTTGTTACTTCTCGTCTTGACAACGGCAATGCTCTTCTCTACAGTCTTCCTAACAACCAGATTTCCCGTCTTCAACGCCTCCAAAATACCGCTGCCCGCATTGTGACACTGTCTAGAAAATCCTGTTCTATCACCCCCATTCTGAAACAACTACATTGGCTCCCTATCTTTCAACGAATCATCTTCAAGCTGATGCTCATTGTCCACAAAGCACTTAATGGCAAGGCTCCCCACTATATTTCTGAACTACTTCAAGTTTACACTCCATCAAGGAATCTTCGATCAAGTTCCATGCTTCTCCTCGTTGAACCCAAGTCTCGACACTCATGGGGTGACAGGTCTTTTTCTTCAGCTGCGCCACGCATCTGGAACTCTCTACCGCTTAATCTTAGATCTTGTCTTTGTACCACAAAATTCAAATCTCTTCTCAAAACTTATCTTATGTCACAGGTTTTCAAGGACTAATTTTGTTGTGTCTGTTTTGTCTTTGTTTTGTTTTGTTTTATTTTTGGGTTTTTTACTGCGCCTTGAACACCCAGCAGGGTGGATATGTGCGCATACAAGTCTTATTATTATTTATTATTATTATTATTACTTATTGGTAAGAGCAACAACTGTCAATTGGCGAGATAACAGCGGGTACCAGCTGCATCTCTGGCCGTATTAAGGGCAGCTTTCAAATGGACACCACTAAAATTTCCATAACTCGCCCGCAGGCGATCTTTGGAGATTCACATTTTCGACATACTTGTATTGATTTGCAATTAACGGGGGCACTTCAAACAAAATAATTTTGCAGGTTGCTTACTACCATTACCATTTTTATAACAAGTAGGCTCTCGGATAAGAATTACACATTATTTCTTTTCGGGGTCATTACCAAAGTTTGACCCTACCTTTAAAAGCACGGGTGTTGTTCCTCGATGAATAAACAAACTTTTCTGACTGTAAAGCACTCAATGATGGACACATTCTAATTCTTCATACCATGGGAGGCACCTCATTTTAATTTATTGCAGAACCAACGTTGGGAAACATCACAAAAACACTTTAACTAAAACAATGGTTAACCATTTATATTATTAGTATAATAGCATTGACCATAAATCTAACTATTTACACTAATTCATACCTCCTTGTTATCATTCGTTTTTAATTCTAATCTCGAATTGTGATCAATTTTAAAAAGAGAAAAACAAATCACCAAAAACGCGTTAATTGTCGTTCCTTTGAATAAAATAAAGCAGACTGTAAACAACAAACGAAAAACACGTCATTCGGTTAAAAGAAACGTGTTTACCTAAAACAAGACCTAAATGCATTGAACTCTGACCCTCTTTACAAAAAACTTCGCTTTCTATAGTGCAAAATAGTACAACATCAAAATGTACCATATTTGCATTGATTCTGCTGAAAACACTAAATATCCAAAATAAAAAATATGTTAAGCATCACACGAGTAACACACACATCACACAGTGTTAATGTTGATGCAAAAATGGACAGACCGTTTGCACGGGTATTTATGTTAATCTATGACGATACATCCATGGTCATAAAAGTTGAATTTTCTGCCTCCAGTCGGTGCACCACTCCTACTGTGTTCAAATTAACCAAGTTATTGCTTTCGTCATGATGATCGATTTCAGAAAACGGAATTAGCCATTTTGAGATATGCGGGACACAATACTAATGACACATGTATTAGGTTTGGGTGACAATAAACCGAACAGTGCACTCCTTTAGTGTCCACGGTATCTCAAAAAGGATGATGGTTTCACTGGCTTTGGATTTCGCAAGTTACAACTGAACGTTTATTGAAATATGTTAAATTTGCATCGGGGATAAAGAATACGACTTGGTTTTTATACGTACAACGATGTGCGCTAAGCTCGGTATACTCAGTACTTTCTAAGTACTGTGGGGGAAGGGGGAACGGGGAACAAAAAATACAACAAAAACCAAAAAAACAAACAAGCAAACCAAAACTCGGGAAAACCCAAACTCGGAAAGTACGGTGCTTAACACACATCGGTGTATGGATAAAAACAACGAATGTTTATTTTTTTCGTCTACACTTGACGGCCGTTGCTTTGAAAATTAACACTTAAAAACCAAGCAAAAGCACTACAAACTGCTTCAGGAAATAACAATGCAGCAAAGATTTTTCTATACAAAATAAAGCAAACTATACTAAGTTTAAATGCACTGAACACGTTTGGTAATTGTCAAAGACCAGTGTTCTCACTTGGTGTATCCCAACATATGCATAAAATAACAAGCCTGTGAAAATTTGGGCTCAATTGGCCATCGAAGTTGCAAGAAAATGATGAAAGAAAAAACACCCTTGTTGTACAAAATTGTGTGCTTTCAGATAAGAATAAAAACTTCTTGCAAGAAGTTTTTATTTTTTTAGTGAGAAAATACCTCTTTCTCAAAAACTACGTTACTTCAGAGGGAGTCGTTTCCTACAATGTTCTAAACTATCAACAGCTCTCCGTTGCTTGTTACCAAGTGCTAATATTTGTTTTGAGTCATTACCAAACGTGTACGATACCTTTAAACTACGTATAAATGCAAAGTTCTCACTCACTCAAGAAATGACAAAAGGGATATGAAAGAAACAAAACAAAGCGACAAAACAGTCGAAGAACACTGCAAAAAAAAAACCACAAAAAAAACACAAACGTGAAGAACAAAGCCACTGTATGTGTGTGTGAAATTTAAAGGTAAAATTCAAAACAAACAACAGGGGGACGGGTAAATGAATAAAAGAAAGGAGGAGGGGCAGCGCCGAAACTAGTGAGGGGGTCACATTTTTTCTAGGGGGAATTCTGGCCAATTAAAACTGTGGTTTTCGTTTGCATTTTTCTTAAACAAGCCCCTTTTCAGCGCTTTTTTGTAATTTTTTGTAAGATAACTTGACGTGAGCTAGGCCACTGGGGAGGGGGAATTGTTTTGAGTGGGTACAACAACAACAGCAACAAACAAACAAAAACAGTAAGAAAAGTGGAAGAGTGAGACCTTCAATACTATTAGTGTAACATCAATTCATAGTCTGCTCTTATATATACACAGGTTTTATTTTGCATTGAACTGCATTTAAATGCACAAAACTGAACTCTGTACTTCGTAACATTGTGAACATTATTACTTGTTTACCAATAATGCTATGTTAAATCTATTGAACTGTTGTAGAACCCGCTGCTAATTACAGGATTAAAACTAGCCTCTTGTCACCTCACCGGGCATGCTGGGTGGTCAAGTGGTAAGCCATCTGCTCTAGAATAGCAGAGGTCATGGGTTCAAATCCAAACTGATCGGTAGGCAAGTGTAGTTTTTTGTTTCCCCTGCAGGACTTGGGAAAGCACTGAGTGAACAGTGCTTACCACACATCAGTGCAGGGAGAGAACAATATAATAAAATATTCCTGCTGCAATGAATGACCAATCACCTTCAATAAGTTATTGGACCAGTTATTGGCAAAATGGGATAAATGTTAACATTATATATATTACAGCATTTGGTAACCAAGAGTCCTGTTAAACTTCCATAATTTATTAAAACACAAACATGGCACTAAAAAATAAAACAAACTTGTGAAAGTTCCTTAAAAACCAATCTGCCCCAAACACCCACATAAACTTGACAATACCAGTAAACCCTTACCTTAAGGTTAAAACTCCAGTGAAGTGGATTTTTTGTTTTCTAAAAAAGTATTTGCATTGTTTGCTCACGGACATTTCTTTTTCTTAGTTCTTGGCCAAATTTCATTAACTTAAGGTACTGTTTAAAATCGACTAAGCAAGTATTGCCCATACCGTAGCATTAAGCTTTTAACCTGTAACTTGCCAAGCAAGATTAGTCTTTTGCCAAGCAGAATTCTGTGTGTAACGGGTTGATGAAATTGGGCCAAGTACATATTCTCCGTCATGTAGTTAACCCTGCTTTGTCAATGCCCCACCATGTATCTATATTTTTAAATATAAAATATTCATTGGTCTACACTACTTTTCCCATACGGTACATTAAACACATTTTAGTTTCTCTCTCTTTTAAATATACATGTGTTATAATCTTATATCAAGTGAATATTAGATGGTTTTCTTAAAAATGACTGACCGAACAGCCCTGAAATAATCACCCTGCAAATCTTGGACACGCAACTTTGAGAGTCAGATTCCCTGTGTGCTACTGTGCAGTGCACATTTCAGGTGATGCAGTAGCCGTAAGACGCACCTCTTTACATGCAATTTGACTCCCAAAATCGCAGACCATTGGCAGACAGTAAACGTATGTGACTGCAGTGCAAGTGGTCAATAGGTACTTCTTACACAGGCCCCAACTAGCCATTGTAGAAAAACAAACCTACTCTACTATTGATGTGCCCCTGACTTGTGCACAAACGAAACCCTAATGTCAATAGTATACAGCACAAACCCTACACCAATCCTTACATTAACTAAATGTTTTCATTCACAAATATTGTGTCAGTAATTCTGCTTTTAGTCAGAATCATGTCTCCATACATGGGTCTAAATTTTCATACTAATTGTAGAGATTATAACACCTAGATTATCATAATCAATATCAGCCAATGTTCTGCTATGAACATACACATATCCCCGCAATCAAATCACAGCTCCACATCCCACACAAAATAAATTAAGATTATTGACACAGCAAAGGATCAGATCACGCTACACACATTGGACACATTTTGGTCATTACAATCCATTGAGAAAGCTACATACTATTCAACTGTTAACACTAAACCACAACTATTTTTGGCTAAAGACCTTCCCACATCCTCCAAAATCCTCCATTGTATGGTAACTAAACACCCAAATGTTTGGAGTAGAATCGCTGTGCCTGTTCCAACAACCAGAAATTTGTTAAATAGCCTGGCAGTATTACAGCGTACACTGTCAGACAACTTCATGAATAAGATTTTGGAAGATTTGGAAATGTTAGGGTTTAATGAAGAACAACTTCATGCTCAGTATGTGAAATGGATCCTATGAAATCGTTGTCCATGCAAAAACATTACAGACCACATGTAACCTTTACCCAATGAAAAAAGGTTGAAACTACAAGAATGTTGTATTTCACAATAACCACCCCAGATGTGCACACGATGTATCCATTGTACACCCATTGTACACCCAATGTACACCCATTGTACACACATGAACACCCAATGGAGCCTGGATGTGTTTCTCTTATGCAAAAAATGACTTTTAACAAAATCAAGACGCAACTAAATTACAAAATGGAGATCCGTGACTGATTTATCCAAACAAGTATCTGAAGGTAAGTACTAACGTAAATGCTGCTCGATTTTTAGCACAGTACATATTTCAGAAAGAAAGAAACCAAAGACCACAAGATTTTACATTTCAGAAATTTCATCACAAACAGAAACAATCTTCTGCTCAAGGGCTTATTTAGCATTACTAAGGAAGTTATGGAATATGTAACAAATAAAACAGTCAGTAACCTAAGCAAAACCTAAATCAATATGAATACTGGGCCCTATTTCATAGAGCTGGCAAAGCACAAAAACAATTATGCTTACCAGAATTAGGTTACCAGCAAAAACAGCATGTCGTGCGTACCATTTGTGAATGGTATCCTGCTCATTTTTGCTTAACAGAAATTTGTTGAGCACTATTGTCTGCTTAAGCAGCTGTATAAAATTGGGCATTGGTTGTGCACTTGCAATTTGTTGGGGCCTGTTTGGTGGTTTGCTATGCTTAGTTGAAGAGAGCCAAGATATCTGTATTTGCTTGCTCAATGTGTTTGGAAAAGCGCCACGCATCCTGGAAGAAATGTAAAAAAAAAAACCCTGACAATCAATTTGAAAAGTAAAAATTATTTAGTATACATTACTTTGATTAGCACAGGGGGGGGGGGCGGGAGGGGTAACACCACCAACGCGCCACCTACGTTGAAAATAATCTCATTCGACTCTCGCGACGTGCATGGACAAACCAAAGCTCCACAACAAAAAACGGCCTAGTACACGAACATACACAGGGTATATACATTCCCTATGTGTATGTATGTACATGTAGCCTATCATACACCATTTGAATTACACACGGATTCTGTAATGTTCCTTTAAGCAGCGCTGAAAACATTTTTCTAATACAGTGTCTTACTTACCCAAGAAATAAAAAATACAAATTTGAAAATTTTCTCTCTTGGAGACTTCCCAGAATTGGTTGCCTATAAGTTGAGACCATAGGCGCGGCCACAACATTTGACCTCCTTCCACTCAACCAAAAAAAGGTCAAAGCAAAGGTTATGTCCTGAACTGACACCTTCCATCATTTCCCCCTGTTACAATTCTCAAACAAAACAATTTATTTCCGTTTTGAAATGCTTCTAGTTACCGGGCAAGCTCGGTGGACTAGTGGTACAACATCTGCTCTAGAATGGCAAAGTTCCTGGGTTTGAATCCCACCCAGGTTCTATGCCTGTGGATTTTTTTTTCTTCACAGGACTCGGGAAAGTACTGAGTATACAGGGCCTTTCACACATTGGTGTGTGGGTAAAGCACAAATAATCCCAATGCAAATTTAACATCTGTTAAAATCTGTTTCTTTTATTAGTTTTCCAGACATTTTCCTGAAAAAAAACCTGTAAACAAAATCCACAAATTTTGTTGATACTTTATAGAGAAAAGAAGAGCCTAAAATAGGTTATGGTCACCACTTAATAACTTTATTCACTTTTCTTGAAGATTGATGCCGTCATTAGCATCTGTGGCTTCTCTTTTTACTGCCACAAACACTCATGACTCCTTAACAACTAAGTTTCCGGGTCAATGTCTACTCTATTAGCAAATTGCTTCCAACCCTCTTCAAAAATAGCCATTTATCAACAAAGGAGGGTTTAATTGGCTTTGAAAACCGGAAATAGCAGAGAATAAATCTTTGTGAGGGATATAATGTGCTCTTTGTTAAGTCGGACTCTGCCCCTAGCTTTGCCAACAACACTATTTATTCCGAGCAGTTAATCCATCAACCCTATTGCACTCTCACACACAGTTGACAGTGGCATAACCACATGGGGCAAAGGGGGGGGGTGGACATTCAAAACCCTTGCCCCCCCCCCCCTCCAAATGAGATTGAAAAAATGCACAAATGAATGGTCGATACATCAAAAGCTAACCCCCACCTTCCTCCAAATTAAGTCTTTGCCCCCTACTCCCCGCCCCCACTTGTCCCCTCCCTCTTTATGAAAATGTCTGGTTACACCACTGCTCTCTCAAATTGAAACTAATCAAACATTTTTGCGACAATCACAAATCCAGTACTTTCAGTTCACAACACCTTCACTTTCAAGTTGATATTGTCTATTGGGGTTACTTAGGTACTTACAGTGTTAGGCGATGACTTACTGCTGGAGACATGATAGAAGATGACATCCTCACCAGCAACGATGTACGACACACCATAGCCATCCTTAGCGACCTTGGTCAAAGGTTAGAGGTGAAATATAATTTAATACTAAAGACAAGATATGATAGCTATGTTAGGGTAATAAAATTGGATTGTTGACACAGTCATAATAAATAATAATAAAAAGGCATTTATATGGTGCATTATGTAAACTACCCCAAAGCGCCTCACTATCAAACCTACATGTCGGTAATAAAATTACTTCAAATAAAACTTGTACAGTTAAAGTGTACAGATAGCAGCCAAGTAATTCAACACGGAAGCAAACTTAACTAAAAGTAGTTTAAAAAGCAAGAAGAAAACAAAATACCTAAAAAGCCAAAACAAAGCATTGAAAACGATCAAATATTAAATACAAGTAGTATTTTAAAACAAAATAACTTCATGATTGTTCAAATACATGAAGTACCAAAAAAATTGCATACCACAATGAAAGAGGTTTAAAAACGCCAGCATTCATAAAAAACAAATCATACGTCGAAAATAAGTGAGTCTTGAGGAGAGTGATCTCATCCAACATTTTGATGACAGGGACATGTATGTAGAGTTTTTGACATTTTTGACATTTACACCTTTTGAATTATAGATTTCAATATCACCTTGTAAATATTTACAAGGTCATGTGGCGCAATCTGCAGCCAACCATACCAGAAACGCCGGGGCAAACCCCTTCTCTTAAGGATAAGTGCACTGGGTTCTTTTATGTATATTGCACAACACACAGGACCTACAGCTTAACGTCAAATCAGAACAACAAGCAACTATGGTTAAGTGTCTTGCTCAAGGACACAAGTGCAGTGACCGGAAATCGCACCCACACTCTGAAAATACCAGAACTTGAGCCCAGTGCACTAGACCACTTGGCCAGAAACACTCCACATTCCACTCCACTTGGAAAGGCTCATTAACCCTTCCCCAAAGAGTAATTTACTTAGACCCTTCCTCAATGTGACACACTTCAACAATAGATAAGTAACACAACACCCAAGCTACTGGACACTGATTCGGCTTAATAACCCCATAACATGTAAGATTAGTTTAACAGTGTTACTAATCACATGTCACTACAAAAAAGGTCTTAAACAAGGTTTAACATTTAAGGAGATATGTTGAACTGATGACATGTTCACCTTCCAGAAACTTCTACACCAGAGAAGTAGATCATGATTTCCTTACAGCTACAGAAAGCTATTTTTCACGAGGCAGACATAACAAGAATTGAAGTCTGGTGTTAGATTCTGCTAGGGTTTGGGCTCTTATTCCCAAATAATCTAGAGAATGTTGATAGAGTGAGGCCCATTTGACATTCATCTAGCCAGCTAGAGATCCTACACAAATCTCATCGGTTGATGATGAGGGACTGGGGCAGTTGTCTGCAACTAATTTCAAAGATGTTGGGGTAATTAATAGAGGGTTTAGAAACGTCAACTTACTGGGCCGAATCCACCTCCTGCTGATATCAACTCGGGATGTTTGGCAATGTCCAGTTGGTTCATCTGCTGATGGGGTGTTTGGCTGGTTGACAAACGCCATGGCTCACTCAGCACCTAGTGATTGCAACAAGTACTTTGTTTTATTTCCAACAGGTGTCAAAGTGCAAATGCATGGTGAACAATAACGATAGACAAAATAGACGAGAAGTTGGAAACAAGTTTGACATACACTGCCCCAAAACCTCTATGAACAACCAATGCATGTGCTTGTGACAAGTGTTTAGGATAAAAAAATAACTGTGCATCACAATAGACCTTATGCATTGAGGTCATTTAGCCACCATCTTGGAGGTAAACTGATGACGAAACAATGGAAACGCACAGATTTGTACCCGCTGCGCACAGGATTGGCCAATGAACAACCTCCTTTTGACATCATGTGCGATGTATATGTATTGAGTACAGAACGCTGAAACAACATTAAGTTTTGGATTTGAGTCTGAACTTCCGAGTCTTGGTTTTCAATCCCATCAGACATACCTTTAGAATTTGTTTCCTGCAGTGCTCAGAAAGCACAGAGTATAAAGTTTGTACTTTAATCATGTTAATTGATGTAATAAATGCATCAGGGATAAAGATAACTATTTTGATTTTTCCCCTTGCATCGATGTATAAAAGCACTGTATACTCGGTACTTTCTAAATCCAGTGTGTAAAGACATCCACAATTACTCAGGTGGGATTTGAACACACAACCATCACATTCTATAGCAGATGTTTTGAATGATAGACCACCAAGCGTGTCAAGTGACAAGAGGCTAGTTAGAACCCTTATAATAATGAGTGCTTTCTGTGTAGGGTGGAGCTAGTTCACATGAAATTTTCCCTAGACTTGACTTAAAACGAGGCTTTCTCTTTTTAAGACCTTGCCCTTCTAGTGAACCCCTGTCTCTGCTAGAGACACAAAGTCAGGCCGTGCACAACAGTTTTCCTCCAACTGTTGTACATCTGACTAGTCTGCCTGAGCAGGCTTGTGTTTTTCTTTTGCAATATATTTTCATGTAAAATAAACAGTTTCACACAGGCAAGTTGCTAAAAGTTATAACTAGCTCGCTGGGCTACCTAAAAAAAAAATCTGACAAGCCAGCACCACTCTTGACCAGTGTTTGTACGATGGTCTAGTGATCTAAATCCAGCCCTTGAAAGTACAAACAAATTAAGAGGTTTATTTGTTTAACCTTCTGCAAGAAAGGAGAATCTTCGTTCAGGTACTTGGATACCACATAGAGGCAGAAGAGATGACGATCGATGCCTTTGCCACACATGGCATCACGGTAACCAGTTACATGAGCTTCAACTGCCTTGTGGAATTTGGCTAGACACTCCTCTTTCTGTCAAAATGGAAAATAAAAAGGCACATTTTTTAAATGTTTTATTTAAAAAGACAAGGTCACAGTTTTCATATGTACATTTTATCGTTCAAGTTTTAAAAGTAAAAAAGTAATATGCAGGCATGCAACTACCATTTGTCAAAAAAGAGGAAAACATTAAACACAGCAAGACTTTGCAAGACTATACAGAGGAAATCAGCTAAATCAACTGAAAAGTTGCATGCCTAAATATGTTTAGGTAGTTTACTAATTGCAAGAAGAATTTTCCATGAATTTCACAAAAAGGTCCTTTTCTTTCAAAGAGGAATCTTTAATCAATACATTTTTATGGTGAAACTTTCCAGCACCCCCCCCCAAGAAAAAAATACCAATAGTTAACAATTGAAAAACACTTTTGTTTCTCACCGTCGCAGAAGCATCTTCCATGGATTTGACAAAGTCACAGGAGCTGATGGTGCATGGCCTGACAGTTTCAGTGCGACCCTCTCTGAAGAGGCGGGTCATTGAAGCCTCGTAGGTCAAATTGAACTTGCCAGCATCCTTCAGGCAAAAATAATACAATTGAAATGGTGTATTTTAGTATTTGAACATTGCTTTTTCAGCCGATTATGATTGTTATAAAATGTAGCCAAATTACTTGCTAAATAATTTCAATTTAACTTCCATTTAATTCAATATTAAGATATGCAAGTGCTTCATAATGAACTACATCTATGATCAATGTGCTTGTGTCTCTCAGCAAGGCTCCTGACCTCAACCATAAATTGCTTCTCTTCACCAAGGAGTAAGATTGAGGACTGATCAGGGCTGGGAGTTGGTGAGTGTTTGATGGAAATGAACCAGCACTTCTAAATGCAACCACATCTCTACTTTTTTTCTTTTTTCTTTTGGGTTTATTTCGAAGGGCACTTATGCAATGTTTTATTTTATTGCAGTTTTGTTGAGAAATCTAGAAGTTCAATGTGTCATGATATTTTCGTCAACAAAATTAACAATACAAATGAACTTTTCTCACTGTGTTCAAATTATCTATTTTTATACGTTTTGTCTTTTAACCCTGACCAGCCTCAGCCCATTCAAATCCAACTGAATGTTTTATTTTATTATGTTGGACTTAGGACTGCACAAATAAACTAATTATGCTTTATGGGATCAGGCATATCACCATAATCACAGTCCAACACTTTGGGTGTTGAGATGGTGTTGGATTGAGGACTACACTAGTAAACTGGTTTAAATGCTATACATGGGATCAGGCATACCACCATAATCAGAGTCCAACAGTTTGGGTGTTGAGTTACTGAATGGTGTTAGATTGAGGACTGCAGTAGTAAACTGATTATGCTTTACATGGGATCAGACATACCACCACAATCAGAGTCCAACAGTTTGGGTGTTGAGTTACTGAATGGTGTTGGATTGAGGACTGCAGTAGTAAACTGATTATGCTTTACATGGGATCAGACATACCACCATAATCAGAGTCCAATAGTTTAGGTGTTGAGTTACTGAATGGTGTTGGATTGAGGACTGCAGTAGTAAACTGATTATGCTTTACATGGGATCAGACATACCACCACAATCACAGTCCAACAGTTTGGGTGTTGAGTTACTGAATGGCGTTGGATTGAGGACTGCACTAGTAAACTGATTATGCTTTACATGGGATCAGACATACCACCACAATCAGAGTCCAACAGTTTAGGTGTTGAGTTACTGAATGGTGTTGGATTGAGGACTGCAGTAGTAAACTGATTATGCTTTACATGGGATCAGACATACCACCATAATCAGAGTCCAACAGTTTGGGTGTTGGGTTACTGAATGGTGTTGGATTGAGGACTACACTAGTAAACTGATTATGCTTTACATGGGATCAGACATACCACCACAATCAGAGTCCAACAGTTTGGGTGTTGAGTTACTGAATGGTGTTGGATTGAGGACTGCACTAGTGAACTGATTATGCTTGACATGGGATCAGTCTTACCACCATATAAATCAGAGTCCAATAGTTTGGGTGTCAAGAGACCATTATGGTGTTTGATTTTGTTAGAGTGAGGAAGGACCTTGTAAATCACTCCAGGGAGTTGGGGTAGTAACTCACTCTGTAGTAGGCCAGCTGCATGCCCATCTGGATGAAAGCATCCGGACTGACTTTGCATTTCTTCATTTTGCCCTTGCCGAACTGGTTGTGTACCAGCAAGTGGAAGTCCAGATCGTCAGCAATCTTCTGGGCAGTGTCCTGGCTAGTTTCAATTACACTAATCAACTGCAGAAAAACAATATTATTACACTCGCTAAACTTACCAGGGAAAAAAGTACTGACAAAGAGTATTTTGTTATTGTTTGTATAGGTATGGTACATTCTTTGGTTTTTGGAAGAGAAACTCATTCAACTCCTAAAGTTTTAAATAAATACACAATACATCCACTCTCTGCTAAATCATCGGAAAAGGTGGTCACTCTACCAATAAAAACAACCTGTTCATCCTTTTTGAGAAAATAAAATTTATGGGTTTAGTTTTTCTAAAACTTGTTATCATTTTTTGTGAAAATAACTCATTTATCTGTTTCTGAGAAAACCGTCCATCCTGAGAAAAAAAAGGTTAATCCGTTTTGAGAAAACAATGTTTTATATGTTAATGAGAAAACAACCTGTTTATCTGTTTTTTAGAACTCCTTCATTTGTTTTTGAAAACATAAACCGTTTATACATTTCTGAGAAAACAACCTGTTGAGAAATAATTTTTGAGAAAACAACCCATTCATCTGTTTAGTATGGTGTTTTCACATTAGGTTTTCAATTTTGCATCTCGTGTTATCGAATCTGGCATTAGGTTTTCCATCTGGCATTAGGTTTTCAATCTGGCATTAGGTTTTTAATCTGGCATTAGGTTTTCAATCTCGCAATAGGTTTTCAATCTCACGTTAGGTTTTCAATTTCGCATCTTGCGTTATCGAATCTCGCATTAGGTTTTCAATCTCATGTTAGGTTTTTAATCTAGCGTTAGGTTTTCAATCTCGTATTAAGTTTTCAATCTCGCGTTAGGTTTTCAATCTCGTGTTAGGTTTTCATTCTCGCATTAGGTTTTCAATTTCGCATCTCGCGTTATCGAATCTCGCATTGGGTTTTCAATCTCATGTTAGGTTTTTAATCTAGCGTTAGGTTTTCAATCTTGTGTTAAGTTTTCAATCTCGCATTAGGTTTTCAATCTCGTGTTAGGTTTTCAATCTCACATTAGGTTTTCAATCTCATGTTAGGTTTTTAATCTAGCGTTAGGTTTTCAATCTCGTGTTAAGTTTTCAATCTCATGTTAGGTTTTCAATCTCGTGTTAGATTTCAATCTCGCGTTAGGTTTTCAATCTCGTGTTAGGTTTTCATTCTAGCCTTACAGTTTTCAATCTTGCATGAGGTTTTCAATCTCACATTAGGTTTTCAATCTCACGTTAGGTTTTCAATCTCGCCTTAAGTTTTTCAATTTAGCATTAGGTTTTCAATCGCGCATCTCATGTTTTTCAATCTCATGTTAGGTTTTGAATCTCATGTTAGGTTTTCAATCTTGGTTAGGTTTTGAATCTTGCCTTACGTTTTTCAATCTTGCCTTACAATTTTCAATCTCGCCTCACGTTTATAATTTTGTGTTTGATTTCAATCGCGCCTTACGTTTTTCAATCTCTCATCTCGCCTTAAAGAATCTTGCATTAGGTTTTCTGGGAACCAGACTAACATTGATGGCGTCTGTCATCATGCGCCGGGGGCGAGCTACCACAACTCGAGATGGGGTAAGTTATAAACAAATGAAGAATACTTATCTCTCTTGGTCTTTTTGCCTGCAAAAGTTATACTGAGACCACACTTCGTTGCAAAAATTCATAAAAAGGATACAAAGACTAATGATGACTGATAAAGTGCAGCTTATAAAACGCACAGAAAATGTGTTTTGAGCCCTTCCATTTAAGGAAAAAACAAAAGTGACTAAAAATATTATCACCGAAATATGTTTCTTCTCAGTAAGTTCTAACACGAGATTGAAAACCTAATGCGAGATTGAAAACCTAATGCGAGATTCGATAACGCGAGATGGCAGATATAGAACATCATAATATAGAGAAAACAATCGTTTTTCCGTCTCTGAAAAAACAACCTGTTCATCCGTTTTTAAAAGTAAAAGTGCTTATGTTTGTACAGGGATTTTGTGCATGACCTTCATGTGTTCACTTTCAAATTGGCATATCGATTGAAAAAAAAAAGCATTGAAATTAATTTTTCTCAAACATGATTGTATCTCAGATGGAAATATTGTTCAGGACAGTTTGTACTGTTTGGATCAAGTACAAAACAAAGCAAGCTGTCAGATTACAAAAATAATAATAACAATAATAGTTGAAGTGGTAGAATCAAGTCATAATTCCATCATCATAATGACACTTACCTCCTCTGATAGCTCCCACTTGAGGCGTGTCGGGGGTGCATACGTGGCCCCCACTGTCCCCTTACATGCTCCCTCGTCGGTATAACCTAGAGACAGGTCCTGTCCGAATGCATACTCAAACAGATGAGCCATGACGGGGGCATCCGCACTGATAAGGAAAAAGGAAATGAGTGTGATTGGAAAACTTAGGGGCCATGTAAGATCAGACTTGGAGACGTTAATGGCCATTGGATCACTTTTGATGAGGTGTTCTTATAGACCTCATGCGTGCGCAAAGGATTGGCCAATAAACAACCTACTTTCACCTCTACACGAGGGCGCTCTACTCAAATGTCATCATGTCCATGGACTTCTTCGCAAATACTCGGTATGCGCTCATTTGCCGTGGGAAGAGGTGCATGCTGGTATAGTAGTGACAAATTTTAGTCGCCAACTAGACCAGCATGCACCTCATTCCACGGCTAACGCATGCGCACGGAGTATTTGCGAAGTAGCCTATAATGTCTACTGAGACTCTCAGAGGCCCCCCCTTTACACTGTAATTACCATTACCCGGGAACGCTTAGGTCTGCCTCTTGGTCTTGTTCCTTCTGAAATGTCTTGTAGGATAAGTGTGTGCAAGGGTGCCAGGCTTAGAGACTTGTCACCTGAGGCAATGTACAGGCAACCAACTCCAGGCAATCTCCAAGAAGACGATACATTCACATTTCTATTTTCATGTCATTTTCTAAGGGATAGTAAGGTCACTCTTAGAACAATAAAGTTTCTTATGCATGCATTGTCGATGCTGTTGGTTGCCACCAAGAGAAAAAAGGACCTATGTGTTTCAGGACTCAGGTGTATGGAGGGCACTGGTAAATACTCCTACAACTTAATCAAAATTACCAATTCTGGACAATTAAATCAAGACAAATCCAAGAGCAAGTTTCTAAGTAGAGGTTAACTGGTGGTTCAATTCACTTTACTAACCCTCCCTCTATAAGCCTGTTTATCGAGACAACCAAACCATGCCTCACTATGCCACAACTGTGGCATTTTGAGGCACACACATGATTAGCAGAGCATAGAGCCACAGGCCGAAGTGCTTCAATGAGAATGGTAAACTGGAGAAGCCACCAGCTGTGCTTTTTTACAATGGAATACCTTGGTCAATTTCTGCAGTGGCAGTCTGTGGCCCTGATTGTCACACATTAACAATGACAGGAAAGTGTTGCATGGGTTACTTCACCATTGTGTGCATAGCATATGGGAGATTTTGAGACATCTTGAAGTATGTGCCTATATTAATGTACATTCCCATAAACTGATACGGACAGTGTTTTCTAGGCAAAGATTTGTTATATGGTTAGGCATGATATCATTTAATATTAGACTCACATGGAGTGTTCAGCATTAACTCCCAATCGGCCATTCTTGAAGATGACGAGGTTGAAGCACTTATCAAACCAGCGGTTGTGTCCGTTACCAGCGAGTAGAGAGTGACTGAACTGATCCAGTTTGCGATTCTGATTCTGCATGTCAAAATGAAGGCATTCAAAACAAAATTACAAAAAACACTCATATATAGTTACGTGATTGCTATTTTTTCAATTGCATGACACTGTGGAACAATTCGTTTCTGGTTCCAGAAAGTGACATATGGTCCACAGCCAATAAATTTGTATTTGGGAGAAAAAAAGTGATTGAAGTTGCACTATTTTTCAAACTGCTGTTTTGGAGTCTGCGTAACATTTTATAAACCTGACTTCTTAATTCGTACAGAACTGTCAGTATGTTTTTATTCTTGCAATTATTTGTTTAATGAGTAATAAATTCTTAAACACATACGCCACTTTGAGAAAATAAAAAATTGACAGCGATGCTGTTGAAACCCATCAGCCCTTAATACATTCTAGCTAACCAAAGATATCACCAAACTGTGTTCCTACACTTGAGCACTGTAACCGTGACAATTTATCTGTTGACTTCAACTCACAACCGTGACCTTGACCTTTCAACCCAAAACAATTGCAACTTTCCTTTCCCCAAGGGCAACCCCAACCAATTTACAAGTCCAAATGTCACTTCAAACTGGAGTTACAATACAAAAACCATTTACCTAAACTCACCACTGCGACCTTGACCTTTGACCTTTTCACCCCACAACAATTCCAACTTCTTTCCCAAAAGGCAACCCCTCACCCAAGTTACAAGTCCGAATATCAATTCTAACTGGAGTTACGGTCCAGAAACCATTTACCTAAACTCACCACTATGACCTTGACCTTTGACCTTTTCACCCCACAACAATTCCAACTTCTTTCCCAAAGGGCAACCCCTCACCCAAGTTACAAGTCCGAATATCAATTCTAACTGGAGTTACGGTCCAGAAACCATTTACCTAAACTCACCACTATGACCTTGACCTTTGACCTTTTCACCCCACAACAATTCCAACTTCTTTCCCCAAGGGCAACCCCTCACCCAAGTTACAAGTCCAAATATCAATTCTAACTGGAGTTAGGGTCCAGAAACCATTTACCTACAACTCACCACTGTGACCTTGACCTTTGACCTTTTCACCCCAAAGCAGTCGCAACTTTCCTCTCCCTAAGGGCAACCCCCCACCCAGGTTACAAGTCCAAATGTCACTTCTAACTCAAGTTACGGTCTGGAAACGAAAGCCAGCCGGACAACCGCCGTAGGCAATAACAATACCCCTTCAGCCTATTGGGCTAAGGGGTAAAAATGAGTTAATTGCTCACATCGTGCTGTTTACACAAACCAATGCATATTGAGACATATTGCAATAGGTGACTTTGTGAAACACTACGCTTCATTGGGTCCGACATATAGGTCACTTTGTGAAAATGCAAGGGTCGTACAGGTGAGTCTAGAACCGCACCATGCTATAGCACTATGTATATCATGGGTAAAGTGGAGTATCGTGATAGGTCACCTTATTGAAACACAAAATGGCAAACCTAGTGATACAACATTCATTCTAATTAGTGTAATTAGTGTAGCTATTTTTATTTTATTGTTAGGTACTGAAACCAGCTGAAAATGTTAACAGTAATGAGTAAATTAATCATTTGTATAAAGACCAATTTGCAAAATTTTGTGTTTTTTGACAGATAGGTCGCTTCGTGGGACAGCGATGAATTGAGCTGACCGATCCAAGACATAAAGAACATTTCTATTGACAATATAACAAGAGGAAACACTCACCCATTCATCCTGTACTACTGATGGTTTCTGTGGAAAAAGAACAACAACTGAGATGTCAGTATAAGAAAATGGGTGAGATATCCCATGAAGGTTGTTTAGCACAAACAGGAGCAATATAGATGATATATTATCTATTATTCTGGGTGGAGTGGAAAAAGAGGTTTACATTGCCATCTGATCATTTGGGTTAAAAATTCAAGTAAATGCGGCTGAAACTATTCTAATCTGTTTATGTGTTTAACTAACTCTTCGCGAGGTCACATGAACTACATTTAGTCTATTAAAGGTTTGGTGAATTACTAAGTATTGATAATTTTATTTCACACCTTATACCTTTATTCAGTTTGGATTAAAAACAACTTTTTGTGCCTTCCTGTATATTTGTATGTATAATAGTCTTCAGGAACGCCCGCAGAAATAGGTCACCAGTCGACATGGCTAGATTCCTTCTGTGACATCATCTAACATAATACATTCATGATCTATTCCAGAGGACAATTGTTCTGGGACGAGGTCTGCCAAAGGAATGACAAATAATGTGTTCTTTATATTTAACAATTCACTCAGCAAGTGACCTATTTATCTGGGCATTCCTGAAGACTAATATTTTTAAAGAAAGTAAAATATGTAAAAATATACTGGCAGGCAGAAAATGTTTTTTCCTACTGAGTCAATCTGTTTTAACAACAATAAAATGTAAAATAAATACATAAAATTTAGTAATTCACCAAACCTTCAGGAACTTGTCCAAGGTTTTCAAAAGAGAGTTCATACAGAATGTACTCCTTTTTAAGACCCCCCTCCCCTATCCCTCCCCCAAAAAGATGTACTTATCATCATTGCTAAATTATGGGTGTGTTTTTTCTGTGTGTACTTGTTTTACTGTACGTGGCTCAATATCATAAAGCTGTTGAGCAAGAAAAAAATTGCTTTGCAACAAATTAATTTGCTACGCAAAAAAACCCAATAAAACAGGGTACCAGTCACAAGTAATGTACATTACATGACATTTTGGCCGGTAACCTGTTTTTGCCAAGCACTTTTTCTGTGCTAAACACATTTGTGTGCTGACAGTAGACTGACAAAATGAAACCCTACACCCATAAACAACAATCAGGGGGGACAATGATAAGAGGAGGTCTAAACATCATACAACAAAAACAAAACAACAACAAAAAGAGGAAAGTGTCAGGCACAAAAACACTGTGTGCTGTTTTTGAAATTTTTAACGGCACAACTGAGAATCCCAAAACGAGGAAATCAGCTGATCAGCTGAAAAGTTGCATGCCTGGAAGATGCAACCTTCTAAAGATGCTACTTTAGAACAAACTGTAAGATGGATTAGATTCTAAAGAGGACAGGGGGCCAATTAGGAGACTTTTCTGTTAATACGGTGTAGCTCTTATACAGTTTGTACTTCACAATCGTTGCTTACCATAATTAAAGCAGTAGCTTGGCGGCAGTTCGTGTGTAATAAAAGTGAGTGATGCAACAATTCAAATTCATTGTGAGTGCACACACGCTATGTCAAATTTTCTAAATTATTTATGGAATACATTTTTGCTTATGCACATTTTTCTGCTATATTCAGCACACCAATTTGTTTACCGGTATAGAGCTTTATGACAAAGGGCCCAAGTTCTAAACAGCAAAGAACCACTTTGTGATACACTACGTTTTGTTCACAGTCACGTTTTCTGATCTATTAACCCCTTGCCCCAACATCATACGCGGCTACTGTCTGCCACTCTCGCCATTTGGGGAGTCAAATTGCATGTACAAATTATGGTAAAAGTGTAAATACCGCATCGCCTCAAGATTCACACTACACTGTACATTAGGACACTAAACATTGGGACATTGACTGCAAAAATGGTCCAACCGAGAATACTGTGATGATGACATCAGGTGAATTGGATCAATTAATTGGTACAATTTTTTCTTTTTTACAAGAGAGACAAGACAAGATTTCTAGTGTAAAAGAAAAGATAGAGTGATTTCATACCAGACAATTTATAACTGTCATCTTCAGTGAGCACCCTCGTACAGTAGGTGATGCTAAATCTGTTACACCTTTTACAATACACATTCTCCTAAATGAAAATAGATAGCTGTAATGCTCCATGCCAAAACCAGGCACTTTTTGTCAACACTTAACACAGCATTTATTTGCTCATCACATAGATGAGAATAAGAGCTTACAAATAACACCTCATTAGGGCCTAGAATAATAAGTATTCCTCAACAGATACATATAGAATGTTTCAGACATTCCATCACATTGATACCAGGGCTGATGTTTCGGATGTTTTCACATTTAACGCAGTTTCACTATTTCCGAGAAGTGCCTGATTTGGGTGCGGGGCGTCATATATTTTGTTCTTCCATTCTCGGGTAGTTGTCTATACAAACCTTGCTAATCCACAAATGTTCAAGACTCTTGAATCACAACTAATTTAATGATATTATGTTCATCTTCTGAGTAGCAGATACCGACCACTCAATATCGACCACTCAATGTCCTATACAGTGTTTCCTGTATTACTGGCATGCTTAGGCGTAGCGCACAGGCTTTAACTTGGTCCAAACTGGCATTGTGTATCATTGCCTTAACATAGTTGGTCACGGATGCCTCTGAGGCATAAAACAAATAAACGCCGGGCATATTTGCATCCTAGTAATGGCAGAAACACTACTGGCACAGAATACTCGCAATAGATTGGTCTATACATGTAGGTTCAACCAAGCTAATACCTACATACAAATAATTTACTGGCTACAATCATAGCTGTAATTCTACCATTTACCCTTTCTCATCTCTCTACATTTGGCATGAATAACAAAAATAATAGACTCTGCAAAAATATTACCCTTCAACGAATGACGACTTTCTAAGAGAAAAACTTCCATATTCATGTTCCCCCTTACCACTACTAATTCAGGTTAGAGGTGCTTTCCCATACACTTTGGTGTATCACATTCTTAATTGGCCACTAATTTTGTTTAAATGTAGTGGGCGGATAACAGGTTTAGAGTTACTTGACGCACCAACTTTTTCTTGGAAAATGTAAAAATATAACACCTGTAATTTTATAATGATATTTTAAAACTTTTTCAATAAATAACTTGATTTCAGTGAATATGTCAAAACTGAGAGGACTTGTTACAAATTATCCTCAACGAATCACACCTAAACCTTCAGAAAAACATGAAAATGCTTAAATGAATAGGAATGAATGAAGGTTCTATTTTCTAGAGATGAAATAAAAGGGTTTGTGAGAACAAGAAACTTGTGGGTTATTTTGTAAAAGATGGTTGATAAAGAAGCAAGCAAAGATCAGTAGTCAAGCTAAGGACAAAATATGCCAAGAAGCAGAACATGCACAAGCAATGCAAGCAGCGTGCATCATCACCAAGCCAGCAACTTGAAATGTGTGTACTCTACCAATAGTGCACAACAACTGTGTTGAGTGTTAGTACCATGGTTAATACAAACTGCCCTCAAGTTAAGAGCAAAGGAAGGCCCTTCTTCGGTCTTTGTTGATTCTACACATTTCTCTGGATTACACCCACCCACCAACAATTTGTCAACAAGTCTGTGAATTCCACATTAAATTTGGTACAACAAGATTCAGAAACTTGTAGTAGGATTTTCAGTATATTTTTGTTTAATGACAGCTGCCTATCATGAGTCCCTTATAGAGATACAAAAAATGAACAACTGCTGTCAAACCTATGTACTCATGTTTTAAGGATAAGTTTGAATTTTATATAAATTCATCTTGAACTGATGGAAAGTTGTAGCATTTGCATTTTTTCTATTGTGAAGGTTTTTTCCTCATAAACTTCAACAATTTAAGTTTGGAAGTCAAGCAACCAAACAAAACCCCAAACAATCGCATATGGAACAGCAAGTGTACAACTTAAGCTTTCTTGAACAATAATCAGTGATTTTTTAACTGATACTATTTCATGGATGCTGAGATGACCACATTTTTACAAAAAAATAATTGGTTGTAAACAGTTTACGTAATTCTGGAATACAGTTTTCATAATTTTCCTTGTTTGGGATTGAACCCTCAGTCATAATATCATGTACAAAATGCCGAAATGGAAAATGCTGTGAACGTCAACAGAAAAACGAACTGGTCTAAAACAATTGAGTATTCAAAAGGGCTCCGAGTTATACAAACACCCTGGTTAATCCAGTGGGAAAGAATAACACATGCATAACATAGGTTCTGGAGAAAAAACAACAACAGCGTCATATTACCTGGTCGTCAGTGAGCTCTTGGGGGCGCTCTTTGTACCATGGTGGTAGGGTTTGATTGGACAGGATCATCTTGAGAGGTTCCTAGTGGTTGGTTTTTTGAGTTCGTTCATTGACAGTGGTATTAAATGAAAGGAATATGAGATAGGCCAAGCCATGACAGACCATGAGTAGGAGGGGGAAAAATGGATGGAAGTAAAACAGTGAAAAGGATCAATGTCCAGAAAAGAATAAAGAGTTATAGAGTAAAATAATAAAAAAAGTGAAAAAATGTTCCATGCAAAATGAGCATACAGAGATTTTTTTAATTAAAATTGTCCCTCTTTCTTGCAGTACAACCACAGGAATGAAAGGTTTTGTTCAAATGTTGAGTCTGAATTGATTGTCTGAACCATTTCCTTGAAGTTGCTTTGCCTGATTTTCGCCGAAAGAAATGTATTTACATATTTTTTTCTCTGAACAAATTTGGAAAGATGATAATGTTTCAAATCGAAAAACTTACAAAAACTTTCCAAGGACAATGCACAGAGTACATGTAACTCGCAAAATCGTTTGTACATGGCTGATGGACGTAAGATAATGTCCTGACAATAAATCATTTTTAGTTTTTAATTAACTACCACTTGTCATTGGTAATTTTGTTCATGCAATACCTTAAATTAAAGCTATAACTTTCTTCAGTTTATAAAAAAAGGCTATTAGATTTATTCAATTTAAATCTGAATTTTCTAGCCAAACATTGGACCTAGCATCTTTAATATTAGCCCAGAGGATAACACAATTATGCACTCACATATAAAAACCAAAAATTCAAAATGGAAAGCTGGTAAATTGCAAGAAATTTGGACTTTCAATTAATCTAACCAAACTGTACTTGTCATAATGTCATCTTGGTTATTAGAGAAAGATGGTGTGAACCTAAAATAGTACAGAAAGTTGTTGAAATGGAGAAGTTTTTGATGGGTTCCAATGTACCTGTGTAGCCATGCTTCTAATTGAGACTAATGTACCATTGCAGGTCTCTGTGAGATTTAAAAAAGTTAATCCTAACCACCCCAACCCCCCAATCCAAGTTAATCCTAACCACCCCAACCCCCAATCCAAGTTAATCCTAACCACCCCAACCCCCAATCCAAGTTAATCCTAACCACCCCAACCCCCCAATCCAAGTTAATCCTAACCACCCCAACCCCCAAATCCAAGTTAATCCTAACCACCCCAACCCCCCAATCCAACTGCGTGTTTTGTTTGACTACGTTTTTCAGTTAATGTTGGAAGACGTGTATCCACGCCAATATATTCTGTACCAGAAATTAGATAACGTGTACACCAGCCTTCGTATAAACTTGGAATACCGGAACGTTAACACATTATGTACTGCGCACAGTGCATGCACTCACCATGTGTGCATCACTTCTTTTTTCCGGTATAAAGAAGGCAGCGGGTACTGGAATTCATGCTAGATATCTTCCTTTTTCCAGGGTTATTGTGTAATCCCCGATTTCAGACATTTATCTTGTTGTTGTACAATTGCAGATTTTGAGAGATCGATAGGCTGCCACCATTGTTTTTTATTGTCAATGGGAGGAAAGTCCGAGTGGTCTGAGCTTCCAGCATACCACGGCCGATTATCGGCCATGCCTTATGGCCAAGGTTCTGTGATTCACTGTAAACGCATCTCATTATTTCTTGAAAGAGAACAACAAATCCTGGTGTTGTCTTAGCTTTGTATAGACAGGGTTTCACTGTGACAATGATATTCTCAAAAAAAAATTATTCCATCAGTTCTGAAAAACTAATCCCGTCTGTGGACACTGAAATCTTTTCAGAAACCCTGGTGCTAAGTGGTTAAACTGAGGACTGGTGTAGCATGGTATGTCTCTACCCTGCCCCCCCCCCCCCCATCCTAAATGGCTCAATTGACTACAACAAAGAAACTGAAGCAAAGCTTAGTAAAATGTAGGGTCATAGATTGGTAAAGACTCAAAAAAGACCATAAAAACTGATTTGGTTTGAATAACTTTTCACCCCAAAACATTTGAATCTGAGAAACAATTCATACACAAATCGTTTCTCGATGCTCGGGTCAACTTGCTAAATGTGGATGGATTTGACATTCTTGTGACAGTTTTTGCTGTTTTCTCAGCAAGTAGACACTGCACTCAGCTGAAACTTTCACATGACACTTTAATGTATCTTTCTATATAATTTTTGCCTATAACTCAGCATTACATTGACAAAAACCAATCTACGACCGTACCATTAAACACAAGTTTTAACTAAAAGTTTGTTCAGTACGATCTTAAAGAACGGTATCCACAAAGAAATTCTTGGAAGTCACTTTGAATCACTTGTCCTGCAAGGTGCTGCAGAAAAAATGCTACAAACTGACTGTACTACTGGTTTATTTTTTATTTTTACATTACGGGGGCTGGGTAGCGACAGGAAACTTGTATCTTTTGTCTACTAAATATCTGAAACGAATGTAACGCAAGTCTCAGCTTTTTACAAATATTCAGCATTCCTGCTTTGTTGCAGCATGCATGCCATGCTTCCCATTCACATTATTTTTTATTCTATTTTTTCAGCACTGCCAAAAGCACTGAACCACTGTCCCGTGTCATGGCAAAGGTCAGTGGCGAACATCGTGCATGAAAGCTTGAAGTGCAGGATCTACCCAGGAAGCAGGCTCGAGTTAATGAAATATTAATGCCTGAATGTTTACGGTACCTTAAGTGAAAGCTGGATTAAATTCCAGATCACACCTTTGAGGCTAGTATAACACATCTGATACAAACCTTTCGGTTGTATACCATTAACATTTAGACATGTAGCAGATTCTGTACAGCAAACACACGCAATCAGCTACATACAGCAAATGGGATATATTTGAGAGTGTGCAATGATACGTTCAGCGTCATTTCAATCTGTAGAATATTATTACAAGCCTGCAGCCTATCTTCATGATCTATCCATTAGTACACTATCACCTCAGGGTAAGGAATCCCCAAACCCCTCACCCTACAGATGAAATGGTATGACCTAGGTCACGACCCGGGTCAAACTGTCGAGATCGCACTTACTGTATCGTAGTCTTGCACCTCGTTGTCAAGCACAACCATAAACGCTGCCGTCTCTATGGCCTTCAGTGATACTTTATTGACCCCACGCATGAAGAACCTCTGCCGAGCCAAAGCCCACGGGATCCTGACCAAAATAAAAGAGAGGACTTTCAAAATAGATAAAGGTAATGATGAGGGGTTAAATATTGTTTAAATTAATTATTGTTGTAAGTTTTTAATCCATCAAGTATGGTACGACATATGCAATTTGATTTGACTTTGTGATGTCAAAGCATTTTTTCCAGCCTTTCATGAGGTTTCAAATCAATAATCCTCCAAGTATTCATTTCAACTCATATCAACTAAGTTTACCAAATTAATCTACAAGATTTCTGGTTCTTTCTTAATTCACAAAAGGATTGTATTTCTTAGGGCTGGACGGAGAAAGCAAGCTCGAATGTTCCAGAGGTGAACATGACAGGGCAAAATCTCTCCAGTTTGATCTAAGGTGACAATGAGACTGGTCGAGGAAAACAGCATAATGCGAAGTCACAAAGAGATACTTCCGACAGTCTAGGTGTGTGGCAGCAGACTTTCTGTTTGAAATCCACTATTCAATGTGCGCATGACCAGAATCTACCTGGTATGTCTGCATCCACCTAGGGGTCCACAAAGTCTCCCATAGAGCCTTCTGACTGACGTCACATTTGTATAGACCCCTTGCATTGGCCACCATTGCCGAGGCCAAACAATGGAATTGTGAATGCATGTACGTGCCGCGGACAACTCTCAACCATTGATACATCTTCATTGACCTCAGTAAGGGTTCTGTTTGGGGCTTGTGACTTCATATGCCATGGGTCTATAGCCATGCAGGAGGGCTGCCATACTATGCACATGTAGGATACATACGCATAGTGCCATCCAGTATTGCATTTTGTAGCTCATATTCCAGCACTTGTGCGTGACGAGCGTGTGTAAGTACTCCAGCATGATGTGCAATATAATAGTGACGTCATCTGAGAAGGGTCTATTGAGGATGTTTATGAAGCTTACCTGTCTCCAGCCGTTAGAGCAGCCAAGTGCTCTTCCCCATCCATGGGTCCTACTGGGTCATCTATGATCCACTGGTACTGCCTACAATGTCAAAGGTCACAAATTGGTATTACATAAGAGTTGCATACCAGGGTGTTTTCCCAAACCTCGATTTGGGCTCCTGCTCCAGCTTGGGCTCCATCATCTATTTCAGAGCAATGTACATTTTGCACAGTGTTTCCAACATCAAACAGAGCCCTGAGCCTAAGCAGAGGTTTGGAAAAAGCCCTAAACCTAGAATTTCATCTTTGAGAGGGCTAGGCCACTTTTATTTTGCAAATGGCACTTCCATTGGAAAATCTTATTAAAAATCTATGGGATACTTTTGAAGGGGTACCAAGGCCGAGACCAGGGCAACAGAGGGAGCACTCACTATATCCCTCTCAAATTTATGTTGCCCTTTTTCAAAACAGGGCTAGGTCTAAACACATACATAAAAAATGCTACTCTTAGGAAGTTGATATATCCAAAATACACTTATAACATCACACTTACTTCTGCAGCTCAGCAGAATTCAGCATCTTCCCGTTGACCTGAAACACCAGTTTGTAGAAACGCCCTCGCGACATGACAGCAACGTGCTTGCTGTCCTTCAGATGTACAACCTTGTCCGTCTCCAGACCAGGAATACGGGTGGTGTTGAACAGACGCTCGTACTGGTAGGAGCAGAGCGGGATCATTCCCTGCATGATCAGGGGCTTCAAGGTTTCCCGCTCTATCTCTCGACGGAAGGACAGGAGACCTGTGGTCAGGTTGGAAGCGCGGGCAGCTTGCATAAATGTGGGTGCCATCGCAATCGCATCCTGGACGAGAGAGAGATAAATAACGTAAGAGTTAAGGACACTTTTATATAACCATTGAGGACAGCCTGGATTAATTTTGAAACATCTCTTAACTGTACCATGGATGTGATTCAATCCCAACACAAAAGTAGGTCACTTAATGCAAAAGCTTGCTGTAGCATTTTGGGTCGGCTGCAAAATGCACCATAGCTCTTTGATGACTTCAAGTGGAGTTACAGTACTATGCATGTGAACATAAAATATACACAACATAATGTTGCAAGTCTGACATACTGAAGAATAAGCCGTAGTAGTACTATAGCTTACTCAACGGGATGTCAGATTTGCAATAAGGGAATCAAACACAGTTTGATTCCCATTCATAAATATCTTTCCCTTGAAAATATAGACAAAAATCTTTTAAAAAGTTGAGAACAAATAGGACAGTTTTGTCCCTTTGGTCGTTTGCAGCTCACTTCAATTCTGAGTTAAATTTCTAGACCCATTGCACAACGCGGAACGCACGTTCGAATAAGATGTGCGCCCTTCCAGTTTGGGACGTAAGGGAGTCAACTCTATGATTCTCGTGTACAGTTTGACTCCCAAAATGGAAGCCCGCGTATTATGTCCGAACGTGCGTTCCCCGTTGTGCAAACTGTGTTTAAACACTTCTAGCCTCTCGACCAATCAGAATGAATAAACTGTCCCAGGTATTTATGAATGATAAATTCGATAACAAATCAATCCATGAAGGCCTTCCCAACATAGCTACGGGGTAGTGATTGCCCTCACGTAGGATTAAAAAATCCCTTGATCATCAAGCCTGGGAACTGCACCACTCACAAAATGTGCACTGCAGCAATCAAAATGAACCTTATGAGCATGACGCCACTGAAGTAGGGCGCCCGAACGTAGAGGTCAAAAGGTTTCTCGTTGACCCAACCTGTGCGCCGCACAAACGTAGCTCTGCATTTCAATTGTTTAACCTCCTAGATGGCAGTGGGATGACATCAATGCATCAATGCATCCAGTTGGGCTGTCAGGTTGGCGAAGTGGTATCTTTCCTCGCCTTCCACCTCTGGGACCCCAGTTCAAATCCCACCGGGGGCACTATGTGGATTGGGTTTTAAGTCCCCACTTGACTGCGTGGGTTTTTTCTGGAATAATTCTCTAGAACATCTAAAACTGAAACTTCCTTCTTTGTCTTCTCTCCATGGGGTTCTTGGCTAGTATAGTGATTAAGTTCGCTTTTTTGAGAGTCCTTGGCTTCACAACCAGAATTAATAAATGAAATGAAATGAAATGAAATGAAAGTCATTACTGCGTGTGAATCTGCTGCATGGTCGTTGTTTTTCGCTTCTTCTGACTCCAAAGCTGGCTCATGTTTGTGTGTAATCTTATACCAAAACTCACCTTTTTCATCGTTCACAGGCATTTCTTATGACAGAAATCTATAATTCACCAAGCCAAACATTTGGCTCAATCTCTGGGTTGTGATTGTTCAATTCATAAAAGGTACACTTTGCCTTGGATTGGGAGATTTGGGCTATAAAAAGTGTTTAAAACCGTTTGTTATTTAAAAGTAGAATATAATGATCCACACAAAATATGATCTAAATTGTGTGGTTTTCCTTTTATTTTGAGAACTAACACGGTCCGCCATTTTGTAGAACAAAATTTTTGACTCCACAAAATGGTGGACCGTGTTCACGAAGTAAAAGGAAAACCACACATTTGTTTGGATCATTATATTATACTTTTAAAACATCTTTCTGACCATAATCATTTCATAACCAACGCTTTCAAATGCTTTTTATAGCCCAAATCACCCAATCCAAGGCAACGTGTCCCTTTAAGGGCAGAGCTCAACGGATTTTAATAGTAACTTCCATTTTAATACCTATGATCCCATTCTGACATACTCACCATGCCATAGTAGTTGCTGTTGACCATGATCGGAGCCCGGCCCCTCAGGTACACATACTCCTCCCACCAGTCACTCACATAGTTGGTGGACCACCACCACTTCAGGCGAAGGTAGCGCTGGAGGCGTGGTCCCAGACCCACCTCGAAGTCCTTAACAAGCAGCTCCATGCGTTCAAACTCCTCATCATTGAGAAATCCTCTTACTGACAGCAAATACTGCAAGAAATGATACAAAGACAGACATGCAATACCAAGAATATAAGATATTTGCAGCAGAAATTGCTCAAAAAGGACTGCAAGACTTTTCCTATATCAACACTGTGAATAGTATTAATGATAATAGTAAGTTCTTATTTAGCGCATTTCACCATGACGTATCAATGCGCTTTACATCAATATAGTGCCCTAGTTTTTGGGTCAATAACATTCACATAATCTTTATCAAATCCTTGGGAAGTAAACAGCCCTGGGCTGCCGTGACGCTCCAAAGGCTTTTTAAAACACATTACAACCTCTACCCTCACAGGTACCATTTATACACCTGTGTGAAGAGACGCAATTGTAGTAAAAGCGTCTTGCTCAATGACCAGGATTCGAACTGATGACTTAACCATCAGAACTTGAGACCGGTGCACTTGACCACTCGGCCATGACACGCTAAAATGAATTCAGACTTACACACTGACTTACCGACAGCAGATACTGTAAGAAATATAATGCAAAAACAGACATGGAATACTCGCCCCGAACAAGGCTAGAAGCCATTCTTGGTAAGGGGCTACAAGAAAAAACGTTTAAGATGAAAACTCAAGGAAGCTGAAGGTAGGAATTGATATTCCTCTTAAAACAGTCTAGATTGTAGGAGCGAGAGAAACATGCACCAGACAAAGAGTTCCAAAGAGATGCAGTACATGGAAAAAAGCTGTTGGAGTGGCTCTGTTCTACATCTCAGCAAAGCAAGAGTATATGGGTGAGAAAAAGCAGAAAATAGGATTGCAAGATTTTTCCAATATCAATACTGTGGAAAATGGGTTCAGACTTACACGCCTCATTGTTTCCTTGAGTGGTGGCAATGGTAGATTAGGTAGTGCATTCTGGTAGCCAAACAGACGTGGCTTTCGAGTAGCAAAACACCTGAGCAGCACCTAAATGTATATAAAACAATGTAAACAGTCACATCGCATGTTAGCAAAAGAGCCACATAGCCTGGACTTCCTGCAGGCACAATTCATACAAAGCTGAATGCAATGGTATGGGGATTGCAATGTATGATTGTGATCAACATTTGATATGAAGAAGAGACACCAGGCCTGGAATTACTCGGAGGCCACAGAGGCATTGGCCTCTGTTGCCCCTGGTCTTGGCCGTGGTGACCTTTCAAAAGTTTCCCATAGACTTTAAGATTTTCAAATGGAAGTGCCCTTTGCAAACTGAAAATCACCTTGCCACCTCAAAGATGAAATTCCAGGCCTGAGGTACATCTCAAAACTTGTTCAGATGATATTCTTACCAATTCTTATCTTATGTTAAACTGTAACTATGATTACAAATGTAAATAAGCTCTCATTATGACCGGTGTAATATTAGTGCTTGCCAGGGAATGCACTGAAAGTCACTTAATTTGTAAACACGGTGACAAGGTCTATAAACCCAAACACAAAGTATGAAGTTATGGATCATCTTCATCCCTGTAGGAATTTTCAAATTAGACACCAACAGTATAAGGTACATCAAAGATACATGTGGACTTTTTACATAAAAAAAATTGTTTGTGTCTAGATTATCTTCCCGTCAAGGGAACTCAGCTAACTCTAACAAGGAGATTTACATATAAACACCAAGCAGGCAACAGCCAATCTCTCTCATACAAACACGTCTATAGATGATTATGAATTGCACAAATCAAGAAATTGTGATTCAGTAACTAGACGACAATACTTATTCTAGTCATTGTGAAATCAGCGGTAAACTTGGTAGGATTCAAACCCACAACCTTGCGATTGCAAGTCCTGCAGTCTAACCACGGTGCCTGGCCTCATAGCCACTAGACCACGGTGGCCTTTTAGAAAACACATTTTTGGCTTTGGAAGATACAAAACAATTGCACTTACACAATGAATCCAACTACATGTATCTAAGATGATAGATTTGAAAAGGAAGATGTTGGGGTTTGGGGTAATTTATTTAATTTAATACATTTTTATCTTTTGATTTTTTTTCAAACTGAATATCTAAAAGACCTGTACGAGGGGAAAAACCTTACACATTTTTGTTTGCAACCATGCTAGCCAAACTTACACTCCATATCTTGGTCTTGAGGGAGACCTTCCCCCTGCCTTCATACATGAATCCTTTGTAGGACAGCAGACGCTTCAAGATGAACCGGACTGAGAAGATGATGACCAGCCACAGCAAGGTGGCAAAGATCGCCGTGGAAAGGTAGATGGTAGGTGTTGCTCCGAGGTACTCCCTGCATCACAGAATGACAAGCGGGTTGTTTAAAAGTCTTATAAGTCAACTTAATTGGTAACAAGCATCGGAGAGCTGTTGATAGTATAAAACATTGTGAGAAACGACTCCCTCTGAAATAACGTAGTTTTTGAGAAAGAGGTAATTTCTCACTAAAATAATAAAAGACTTCAGGCCTGAAGCCTTTTATTCCTATCTGAAAGCACACAAAATTGTACAACAGGGGTGTTTTAGATCTATTAGATCTATCGCCTGACCAGCTTTACCAAATTGTGCAAAAGAGCCTTTACATTATAAGGATTATGCGAGAAAGCCAACAACCCAGGTTTCTCTCCATCATAGAATGTCCAGAGATTATAAATCATTGCATTAAGTGCTTGATAAGTGGCATGACGTAGGGCTGGGTACGCCCTCTGCCACATATTTGGCATGGTATAAATAATCAAACTGAACTGTTCAGGGATTGCGCATTGCGTCAGCACATTTAATTAAATTTTCAATTCAATCCAATTCATTTAGGTTTAATATTCAATCGATTAACTACAAGACAATAGTTAAAACGACTAAAATTGAGTGTTAACAATTTTTTTTAAATGACAAAAGTTTGTAAAATTAAAAAGAATAAACCTATAGTCCAAATGCGATAAAACCTTAAAAAAGGAGAACAAAGTATAACTAGATACTAGATAGCCTTCATCAAGGCTGTGTAGACAAGTACTCTAGCTAAAACCATAGAGCAAGGATACTAAAACCTCAGCTGCCCGAATGCGATACAACCCCAGCCCCCTGACTGACACCATGCACACACACAGCGCCTGTACACGAACATTACAATGTACGCATTACACACACACACAAACCGCTATTCCACACACCGCTATCGCCCACAATCCTAGCCCGTGAGCCGTCAGGCTCACAGCCTTGACGATCTTGTACACTTCCGGGTCTTGCGGTTATGGTAATGAGTGCGCTCTACTTGTAATAAAAGGTATGTAATGGCCGCCCGACGACGACGCGATTCCCATAGGGGGCGGTCTGTTATAAAGGTCAAAATAAAGGTCAAATTTTGTGCAGCTGATTGGACGGCTGTAAACTAATGATTCATATCCATTTCCTCTAAACCAACCATAATGGTGTGTGATTGGCTATTAGGAATGATGTATTATTCATGAAATAAATCTTTGCATATCCACTCACCCCCCCATTTTCCACGGATTTGCGAAGAAAAACAATGAAACACATAAGACCCGGAAGTGTACAAGATCGTCAAGGCTGTGAGCCTGACGCGGCTCACGGGCTAGAATTGTGAGCGATAGCGGTGTGTGGAACAGCGGTGTGCGTGTGTGTGTCAGTCGGGGGACTGGGGTTGTATCGCACTCGGGCAGCTGAGGTTTTAGTATCCTTGCTCTATGGTTTTAGCTAGAGTACTTGTCTACACAGCCTTGATCAAGGCTAGATACTAGATGGAAAAAAAACCATCGTTCAAATTGCTGATGACTAATACACTGTAAGACACAATTTAGGTAAGCAAAGAATGGAATTGAATGGACCTCACAGCCACAGCAAGGCTTAACAACAGTAAAAAGGTTAAACACTACAAAATCACACATTCAAGATGGAAATAGACTCACACTGGCAGGAAGTTATCCTTCAGTTTATCAATCATTCCCATGGAGGGATCAAGGCGGGCCAGAGTTAGAGCAGTTACGGTCGTCAGTACAGCAAGCCAGCTGGCTGGGCTAGCTGGGTAGGTGGTGTTTACCATGCCATTCTGCAGAAATACAAAATGGTTAAGAGTGTTATTGTTGCACCCTAAACCAGGCCAAATTTACACAGTTATGACAATTATTACATGAAATGCTCACACGTGGACGTATGGGGACTCTTTTTTTAGGGAGGGGGGGGGGCAGAGGGGTTGAATTGCCTGAATTTAAGACAGATAAAAACATTAGTACCAATTTCTAGTACCGGGCAAAAAGTATTTGTTGCTTTCTCTGTCCATTTTTGTTTTTCTTCTTGCTTTACATGAATTTTCCCAACTGTTTTGCCCGAATTTGGTAGGGCAGTTAACCCCCCCCCCCCCCGCCCCTGCACCCCTAGGTCCTATGCCTATGCCAACCGAAAATGCATTGAGCAATTATTATTTGTTTTTTAGATCTACACAAGACAGTTATTGACTACTCTTTCAAACATGTTTTGTAAAGTCTCAGAATCTCATTAAAGGCATCGTACACGTTTGGTAATTGTCAAAGACCAGTGTTCTCATTTGGTGTATCCCAACATATGCATAAAATAACAAGTTTTTATCATTTTAGTGAGAAATTACCTCTTTCTCAAAAACTACGTTACTTCAGAGGGAGTCGTTTCTCACAATATTTTATACTATCAACAGCTCTCTGTTGCTCGTTACCAAGTCAGTTTTTATGCTAATATATATTTTGAGTAATTACCAAACGTGTACGATGCCTTTAAGGATATCAAAATGTGTAAATATCTTTTTAAAACTTTAATCTACATGTAGATAATTTGGGTTTAATTACAGAAAAACCTTGTGACCAATGCTCGCACGTATGACATACTTACTTACTACAGTATACAATGGCTATAGACCCCTTGCCTATCATTTCAAAATCTCAAACTGTGCCTTAACTGAGGAAACAGGAAGACCTATAACAGGCCGAGAGTTGTACACGCTGTGTGCACCAAGCAAATTTCCATTTTTGGGACATCCATGATGGCAGCCAATGCAAGAGGGTCTATGCTGAAAGGCTGAGGGGTAGTACACTCAAACTAACATGAACAAAACACAAATCCCTTTTCATATTAATTTGAAAATGATAGAAAAAAGATAGCACACCCACAGAGCTGCCAACAATTGCATCTTGCAATCAGGGAGATTTTGTGTACAACAACCAGGGAGATACTTAGACATGTTTAACATACATGTAATAGGGGATAAGTTTCCATTATCAGGGAGATTTTTAAAATTTGTTCACCAAAATATGGAAAGATTGGTTTATTTTTAGGGAACTTTCTGCAGAACCAAAGAAAGAGTTGGCAGTTCTACACCCCCCCCCCAAAAAAAAAAACCTTAGCAAAGTCTTAAAGTGCGTAAATTTTAGTAAACGACTACATGTAGGTCCCCAAAACATAAAACAAACTCAATATTGTCAAAATACATATTCTTCAAACCTGGAAACGTCTGAATTTCTTGACGTAGGATCGGCGGCCGCTTTCAAAGACGGCCTTTAGGGCTTCATGGTTGATGTCAAAATCAATTCCCTCATTGGTGACTGTGAACTGGAAGGCCACAGCCGCATGGGCTTCAGCCATCTTTTTATGGTCTTGCTTGCTTCACTACAACAGGGGAAGAAAAAGCCACATATTTATTTGCAACAGCACATATCACCAAGCAGGCCTGGAATTACAACAGAGGCCATGGCCTCTTTTGCCCTGTTCTTGGCCTTGGTGTGTTTGGTGTCCCTTCAAAAGTTTCCGATAGATTTTAAGTTTTTATCTGATAGAAGTGCCCTTTGCAAATTGAAAATGGCCTTGCCATCTCAAAAATGAAATTCCAGGCCTGACCAAGAGATCCCTCTGCGCTAGAGAAAAGAAATTGATCAAAGAAGAAAGAAACCAGGATTGTGAGACATCAAAATAAGGTCTTGCACCAAGACTAGTAGTTAGCATGACGACAGTTATTTGCAAGTTAACACAAACTGTACTCAACCAATAGAAATGTTACAGGGAATGGATGGTAGACACCCAAGACACACATTTTTATAAATTACAGAAATGGGTGCCTGCAGAATTTGTACATAAACTTACAATATATGAACCTGAATACTAATCATAATAAATGAGGATATGGAAATACAGTCAATGACAGTAAAAGTAGACACACAAAAAACACATAAAATAATGTCTGACATAGTGACAAAGAAAAACTGCACTGGGGCCTCCTCCTGCACAATATCTGCAGCCCAATAGTCCCAGGGAAAACTGATAGTGATACATGTACATGTATACATAAAATAATTATGTAGTCAAAAACAAATGCCTGCATAAATTTGCATACAGAGGACAAAATGAAGACTCTACAATAATCTTCATGTAGGCCTACATGTACCAGCAGCATAACTATATAGTGGTAGTCTATCATGCAATCCCAATTCCCAATCATGCAAACAAAATTACTGTACTAAACTGTGTACATCACGTACATGTAGGCCTACAATGTACATGTTATACAAAATGCAAAAATTGGCAATGAAAGTGCGAAGTAGTTTACACTTATTTTAAAATGAAGTTGAGTCAAAACAGGAACGTACCAAATTGTGTGTACAAAAGAGGTCCATAACAAACTGGCAATGAAAGTGCAAGAGTAGTTTACACTTAAAAATGAAGTTGAGCCAAACCAGGAATAAACACACTGTACTATTTAGTATCAAAAAGTCCATAGAAAATCTACAATGAAAGTGCAGATCTATTTATACCTAAATGAAGATGTGTTAACCCAGGAACAAACAAACTGGATAGTCACCCAGTGATAATTGCCTCCAAGGTGCTTCCTGAGTGTACACCAGTACTTGTACATGTACCTGTACATGCTGTATACAGAAATTAAAATGTACAATACTGCATGTACAACTATTATGCAGACTAGAGATCAAACTCAGCAGGGCTCACCCTAACATATATTCGGCGCACATTGTCTAACACCACTTCTCAACTTGCCCTGTGGGCTACTAAAAACTGCACTGAACCTACTTGTTCAAAATGCTCATCCTTTTCAGATGTGAATAATACATTTTATAAATGTGTTAATTTATTTTTGAGTGTTTGAATGTAATTTCATTTGGCCATACTGTTTGTGATTGCTACCATCAATATTTCAGAAAGATACATTTATGACAATACATTTAAAAAACTGGGCTACTAAAACTTCCTGGGGGCAAGTAAAAAGCAGACTTTACTACTAGCCCAGTAAGCGCAAGACCTGTGATGCCACAAGCTTAAACAGTGCCCTACTAAGGTCAAAGGAAGACCTACAATCAGCTGGGAATAGTGCACGGTGAGTACCTGGAAATACACGGGGCCTGAAGGCCATGGCCTTGGTGCCCATTCAAAAGTTTCCCACAGACTTTACAATTTTATAATGGAAATGTCCTTTGCAAAATGAAAATGGCCTTGCCCTCTCTTAGAGAAGTGAGGAGCTGCAAAATAAAGTACATAAAGTAATCACATACTGTATTTAAACACGTACATCTAGATAAAAATCATCAGTCTCATTGTAACTTCATTGTCTCTTGCTCAAAATAAAGATGAACCCATTTCACCTGGCGATGGCTATTTCTATCACATGTATGCATGAGAGAATCTTTACAGTTGGTGTACGTATGTGTGAGAGAAGGATGGGATCCTGGAAAACACACCTTTGACCTCCCATTCATTCACACGGCAGAGATTCGTTGTCACACACACGTGTACACGCATTACATTGTGTATAAACATGCTCAAGTTTTACATACAAACATTATGTACACGAGCAGCAGCAGACGATCAAAAAGTCCCTGCTGATGGTGTAGCTGACAAACACGTTACGTCCTTGCGGATAAAGACATGGGACCAGTCTAGTACACTACATGCTTTCATTGTTTGACCTCAGCGACAGCAGCCTGTGCAATGGTTCTACTAACAATGTCACTATGAATACTAATATCTGGCTTCCTCCTCCTACAGTAAAACTAAGGACAGGAATGAATCAGATGGTGTCACTTTTATGTATTCATTTATATTTTCACTTTCCATTTTGTACTTATTTTAGTACACATCCATTTATTTTTTAAGAGAGCGGGAGTGAGGGGGGGGAGGTCCTAACTTAAATGGAGTTCATGATTTTGTTAAATATGTATGGCAGATGCTGTAATGAATGGAATTAATGGAGGGCAATCTTGTTCACAGTAGCCCTGGACGATATCGAAAATTTTGACTGGCAATATATCGTCAGGTAAATATCGCCGATATGTCGATATATCGTGAACATTTTTGAAAATTTGAAAAAACCTATAGAATTGGATAACAATGACTAAATCGAACGCGGAAAGCAGTTTAACGACAGGGTGGAAATGGGCAATTTAAATAAACAAACAAGACATGTCAATGGATACAAACCGCCAAGATAAATCATTGAATTAAATGCACTGAACACGTTTGGTAATTGTCAAAGACCAGTGTTCTCATTTGGTGTATCCCAACATATGCATAAAATAACAAGCCTGTGAAAATTTGGGCTCAATTGGTCATCGAAGTTGCAAGAAAATGATGAAAGAAAAAACACCCTTGTTGTACAAATTTGTGTGCTTTCAGATGGGAATAAAAACTTCTTGCAAGAAGTTTTTTATTATTTTAGTGAGAAATTACCTCTTTCTCAAAAACTAGGTTACTTCAGAGGAAGTCGTTTCTCACAATGTTTTATACTATCAACAGCTCTCTGTTGCTCATTACCAAGTCAGTTTTTATGCTAATATATATTTAGAGTAATTACCAAATGTGTACAGTGCCTTTAACGTCCATATTCCATGAAAACAGACACCTTACATCCACGATTGGACGTTGCGATTTCGAAGCTGGTGCCTCCATTTTTATTCCGATTCGTTCATAATCGACATCAAGAATACCCGACGCGACGTTTCTCTGACGTTTCCCCGACCACGCGGCGATTGCTCACCAAGAAAATTTCCCCTGCAGCTTTGCACCCACGGCAACACATCGTTCCTTCATCCCCTAATGATAAAGTATAGCACGCTATGATAGAACAGTGGCGGCGGATAGCACATCGGCGGGATCGAGGTGATGGATACTACGGAATGGCAGCGCTGTGGATATTCACACCAATCGAGAGCGTTTCGGCCAATCGGAATTCGGACAATCGGAAATCAGCCAATCAGCCTGTGCCAAGCACGTTCGCCCTGCTTTCAGTCAGCAATCGCGATACATGTAGAGAGACCACACCATGGCTAGATGGGAAGACATAAACAGAGTCTTCAGTTTACTTCACAATTATCGTTGCCGTGACACTTTCAAAGTCTAAATTTAACTCCGGTTCCGCGTCATAAAAACCCATACAAAACTGGTATTTTACACGCCGGCTGTCCCTAAATACTAATGGCTAGCGCTATTTGAGGAACATTTTCAAGACGGAAAGCTTATTAAGGCGGATATCGGATTACTTTAGCAACTTTCAGCAAGTATCGGATGATATCGTTGATATATTTAGAATATCGTCTTTGTCTCGATATTTCGATACTTTCAAAACCAACCTCAATAGTGACGATATTATTTTTTGATATCGTATCGTGATGATATTATTGTTATATCGTCCAGCGCTAGTTCACAGTGTAAACACTATGCAGTTTTCCATAAGTACAAGTCTGTAAATCTTATGAACTTAAATTGCCAAAAAGTAACCCCCAAATAAAACAAAAAAAACAATGGTTTCGAAAAATTGTTAATAAGGGAATAAAAGAGTAGGCGACGAGTTCTTAAACGGCCGTTTAAAACCAGCAGGGTCGTGGCCGTGTGATAAAGGCCCGAGCCGAAGGCCGTCGGTCGGTGTGTATACGCGCGTGTACACACATATTACGCGCTGTTACTAATAGCTATGAATTGCGTTCTGCGTAATTTAAATTGGTGTACATGAGCTTGCGCGCCCAACACGCGAAGCCAGCCGGTCTTAAACAGCTTCAGCTGTGTCTTTATCAACCGTTTAAACACCCCCACGTGACGCGTTCTCCACCAATAGGAGTAGCGAAACTGTCTGGGGTATTTATGAATAAACAATTTATGTACAATTACAACCATACAAGATAATATCAAGTTTATCAGGATCATTTATAATTAAATTAGCAAAGGATCAAAGTTCCAAGATCACATTTTCCTGTTTTTGTGATCTAAATATATACACTTTCACAAAAGCAAAGACTTAAAATTACTGATGTGACTCATCAGATAATCAAATCAATGTTACTTTGCACTGTGCAAAAATATAACAATTGTGTCTTATTGACACTCGACAGGCTTTACAAATGTTAACATGATAATATATTCCTCTGGTTAAACAACAAGACTATTGTACAATTAAACAGTATTTACTATATCTAGCCCATGCTGTGTATGAGATGTTTACTTTTGCCATATCGGATGAGTTTGTACATTTGACCAAAACAAATCTTGAAAGTGCCAATCATTGTGTAAAGTGACAAATTTTGTTAAACAACCTACATTGTATATTTAATTTTTCAGCAAAGGAAACAAGCATGTGACTTGAGCCAAATCTATGTACATACAACCATACAAGATAATATCAAGTTTATCAGGATAATTACAACAATAGGATCAAAGTTCCAAGATCACAGCCTTGTTCTCATAGGCAACGCACCGTATCAATCCCTCTCACCACTTACCCCTGGAAGTGAGACACTAACAATGCTGATTGGCTTCCAAAAGCGACTGCTTGCACGCAGTTTGTTAAAAACTTTAAAGAAAATTTGTTAAGCGCTTGTGGGCACTGAGGCATCTTGTGCCAAAATGCAAGCAACATGTATTTTGACGCGAACACACTTCAGTTAACTCATGTTTTAGAGCCTACAGTACGCAGTCACCCTAACTGAGTTACTGTAATTTTCGGATTATAAGCCGCCCGGCGTATAAACCGCAATGCCCCAAAAAATAAAAAATAAGATTTAGGTGTCAGCGTATAAGCCGCCCGGCATATAAACCGCAGTCGCGAGCGCACACAGGAGAGAGGCCGTGCGTATTTGTGGTCCTTTGTGGCGATGTGCAGTGACTGGCGGGCGGCACATCAGTCATTGTACGTCGCCACAAAGTGCGAGTTGCGTTGCAATAAAGTAAAAATGTATTAAAGTTAACACCATTGATTGTTTTTGTAATGGTCTATTAGGATGGTCTACAGCAAGTGGGTATATTCCTTTTTTATTGGTATCATTATTGTGACAACTGATCAACGTTGTAGCTACCACGGTCGGCGCCGGTCGGTCCTGACCGGCCCCAGCTTTAAATGACCAGGGATCGAATAAAAGTTAACAAACTCCGACCGGCATAAATTTATATATTATAATTATTAAAATTTTCATTGAAATAAGAGAAAAATAAAGAAAAAAATCATTGTAAACTCCTAATTAACGTGTGTATTTATTTCCGTTAAAACAATCAAAACATTTTTCTTCTCCAAATTCTGCGATTATTGCTTACATGGGCCGCTTGAATGCTGTGTGAGTTGGCAGCGGCAGCACACAAGAGTCGTATCAAAGTCTGCTCTAAAAAGCATGCACCCATCTCCGGCGTGCGTTTATTATTCAGAACGATGGCAGCCGGTACCCAGAAGTAAGCCATTTTGCAATGACATTTAGCGTGTGATTTTTCTCTGTGTGGAAGGGCAACCCGACTATATTTCTTTTGCAGCTATCTCGTACCTCGTACTCACGATCGTGCCTTGTGATCGACCCCACTATATTGTGAGACATTACGGATTATATGATGGGTCCGAGGATGACAATTATTTTCAAAAGTCGCTGAACTAACATCATTTTGATGTTCAAAGTGTTCATAAATATGGACCAAAAAACGGTCTTGTTGAACAGACGGATTTCCTAAAAAAACTATGAAGTAGAAATGGGACTTTTGTGACCCATTCATCTAGGAATAAAAACGAGGCAAGGCCTTGTAACGGCGGACAAGGTTGGTGGTGCACAAAATGTTTTTTTAAAAGAATTTTCAGAGTGAGTTTGGCGGTGTATGATTTTTCCTGTCTGTTTTGTTGTTTTTAGAATATTTTACAAACGATCTTTCTTAAAAAAATGTATGCTGTTTTTTTTCTTTCTACAATATTAACATGTCGGCATATAAGCCGCCCGGCGCATAAACCGCCGGAGTTCAAAAAAGGGTCAAAATCAACGTATAAACCGCGGTTTATAATCCGAAAATTACGGTACATGTAGCAAGAACCAAAAAGACTTGATGCCTCTTGTCAGCTACCATGCTTGAGCGAGCATACATTTGACGAACCACAAGCCTAATTAAACCTTTAACTATGCCACATATTTGCACATTTCAATTAAACAGTTTTATGGGTTATAATTGAGCAATGCTTGCTGTGAAAAAAAATAGCACAGCAATACAACTGAGATCGACGTACACTGGGCTTGCGACCAAATCAAACCCAGCAAAACATGAAATGGGTGGTCCGTTTTCTGGTTAACTGCCTTTCTCTGCACCGATAGTGAAGCAAAGCAGGGTGGTTGAGCATACTTTCACTGTAGCTTTTACTACACCCTTGAAATCTAATACTCGGAAAACTTAATTGATTACAAGGGCTGACCTACGTATGGTAAAAGCTTTGATAGACTTTTTCCGGCTATTTTAATAACCATTTTATTTTTGCAGTGTATATTGTCGGGCACTGAACATGCTTAGTGACTGTTTATTTTGGCAGTGTATTGAGCCGGGACTGAACATGCTCAGTGACTGTTTTAGGGAACGTTTACCATTTATGAATGTCAGATTTTATTTCCCTTAACAAAAATCTTTGGGAGCCACAAATCAAAGAAAGAAAAGGTTTCATTATCCATTCAAATGAAAACTTTTGATAATAAAAGAAGAATATTCTTATCAGCCTATTTGTTTGGATAAAAACAAAGTTGACAGTAGCGGGGATATGAATGCAGAGCGTGTCGATTGATAAGCGGGAGGCATTCAAGTAACGGACAAGAACATTTTCCCACCGCCATCTCACAGGCTCCTCTTTTTAGGATGGTACTATTGCTTAAATCCGTTGCTACTGCTTGGAAATGTATGGCATATAAAACAGGTTTTTAAGTTACATGTAGGCCTATTTTATTTTTCATACAAACATGGATGGAAATTAACATGGTGTGCCTACAGGCCTGCATAATATCTTTGGGTTATTAAAGCTGGCATATATCCATTCTCAGGGTCTTTGGTACCCCCTTTTTGGGTTCTAGTGTACTCCCTGTTAGGGTCTGGTGTACCCGCGATTTTGTGTTCAGTGTCCGGTTTGCCCAAAATAAAAACAGTTGATTTGGACTGTGGCATTAATTCAGAATGTATTTGTTGTCGTTATTGGAGTCCGAGTATAATTATTTTATATTTTTAACAACTGATCCCATACTACTAATATGATCATGGGGTAGCCTGTATGACAATGCCTATGGGCGGTCATCATGGAGATAATGTCCTCTTTCATAAAGCAACACACCTCTTGCTTGTTCTGTATTCTGGTTGGCTGAAACACTGTCACGTGGGGTTTAAAACTAATGCATGAGATTTGCGCCACTGTAAACTAGACGCGCGTCAAGAATTAGTTCCCGAACTGGGCAATTACTAACATTTTTGACTGGTTACAGCGCCCTCATGATGTGAACAGTGAACAGCAACTAAAAAATTGAATCTGGAGAAACTAATTTAGTGTTCCTTTAATTGTTGATTGCTTTAATTTAATTTAATTGCCCATGAGTTAAATTTTGTTGAATTAAAACGGTTTAGTTATAAAACCTTGAATTCAGTATCTTTTCCTAATTTTGGACCGAGGTGTGTTATAAAACACATAATGGACTGGCATAATTCAGTCACTAGAAGGTGTCTATCCCCCCCTCCGGCCTGTGAGTGACCAGAGGAGGGACCTGTTCAGCCTCAGGAAATAGGTCCCTCTTTTGGTCACTCACAGTCCCTTGAGGGGGATACGTGCTCTAGTGACTTCATTGCCAGTTCATAAACCTGAAGGGCAAAAATTTGCGAATAGGATTTTGTACATGACCTATGAGGTTCGTGGAGATGATAGCGGAACGAACCTCATAGTTCTAGGAGTAGACCCTAAGGGTTAATGATCATCTCAAGGACAAGGTTACGATCATTTCAACAAACTAGGTTTAAGTTTATCCCTCTCCAGTTGTCATGTCACATGGCAAACACGTCCTGATTTGATTGGCTAAAAGGTAAGAAACCTCCGTTCAGCAAACAAAGATGCCCTCGTTATTCCAACTATTGCCACCAAAACATATGGTGAACGTAGTTTTCAGTTTGCTGGACCTCATTTATGGAACAATCTCCCTCTACACATCAAACATAATGATGATCACTTTAATTAACCAACATGCATTCTTCAATCTTCAATAAAATAATCCCTATGCAGCACTTAAAGGGAAACCAGTCACCTCGCCCCCCCCCGCAAAGTTGCCCCCTACAAAGTCGCCCCCTGCAAAGTCGCCCCCTAGCAAGCTCGCCCCCTCCGTGTACAAACTCGCCCCCTCACAATGTCGCCCCCTACAAAGTCGCCCCCCGACACAGTCGCCCCCGACAAAGTCGCCCCCCGACACACTCGCCCCCTAACAAAGTCGCCCCCCGACACAGTCGCTTGGTTATGAACAAGAGTTAGAAGATTATGCCGTGTCCAAAATGGCGACTTCGGCAACGGCTAGCTACAACAAGCTAGATCAGTGCCTCTGTCAGGGGTGTTGAAGTATAGGCAGATGTGCGCTGTGTCGCCGTTTCGGACACGGCATTAATTAAGTCCTGAATGGTGTAATTTGTTCGAAGTAATGCTAACTGTATTTGTGTTCCTGTATCCGTTCTGACCATCGTTGGGCGGTCTTTTGCATCATTGCGCACGATGTAAACGAATATTCATGTAAACAACCCTTAGATACAAAGTTACTTTTACCATAGAGTAAGACTGTCCTTACTCTATGCTTTTACCTTTTACCCCAGCAGGGTGGATATGTGCGCATTACAAGTCTTATTATTATTATTATTATTATTTAGAAGGTCCACATTTGTTTTAATTAAATACTTGCAATCCCACCCCCAAAGCAATTCCAAAAAAACAAAGCAATGTTTGTAGGGAGGTTCATAGAAAATAAAAAGTAATACAAAATATTTTTATTATTATTTATCCATTAGAATAACCAATTTAACATGTAATTGGGTTTGTTTATCCCGCAGAAATTGATTGACGACACTAACGGGTGTTGTGCTCCACCGTGGTTTTCACACCCAGTGAAAATGTATTTTGCATACTTCTAATAAAAAAAAGGAAAGTAATTAGGGCATCAATTGGTATATTGCATCAGTGCATTTTTTGTCAACTCAAAGAAAAAGTCGTGAATTCGTAGCACTGAGCCTACTGCAACCCCATTGATATGTTTTTCTAATGACATGTTTTTCTAATGACATGTTTTTAAGTTTAATTATTTAATGATATTTCTGTAAGATATGTTTTACGTTTATTTGTTAATTGATTTTAGTTTTGATGGGTTTTTTTATCACAGTATATTCACAGTATATTTTGGTGAGAAATCTTTTATGTTCATTAGCCTAAGTTATGGCTTTTATTTAGTGAGGTTAAGTGTAAAGATTGTGTAAGTAAATATTTCTAGAGCTATATTTTCCAATAAAATAATTCGTTACAACCGGAGAATTTTTGTACAAATTTGTCGTTTTTCAATTAGTTAGGCCTAGGATCCCCTGTCTTGAGTCAAGTTAAAAACAACAAAATTTCCCTTAGATGTCATTGAAACAATAGCAAAACAATGCACGAATCGACCTACATGTACTAAATTTCCGAAAGCTAATGCGACCCAAAGGATCCGCAAAAAACCCCACTTTCCAACAACGGAATAACTTTTGTCAAAAATTGTGGTTTTTCAATAAGTTATCCTCAGCAAAAATGTATTTAAGTCTTTAAGGTTCCCTTTCTTAAATCAAGTTAAAAACATTACAAAATCCCCTTAGAAAATCATTGAAACAGTAGCCAAAAATGCGTAGGGGGCGACTGTGTTGGGGGCGACTTTGTCGGGGGGCGACTTTGTAGGGGGCGACATTGTGAGGGGGCCAGTTTGTATGCGGAGGGGGCGAGCTTGCTGGGGACGACTTTGTAGGGGGCGACTTTGCCAGGGGGCGAGATGACTGGCATTCACTTAAAGGCTATACTGGGATGTGATGCAGTGTGGCGTCACAGCCAAAAGGTGCAGGTACAGAAGAAAAGTGAGAATAAAGGGCATAAGAAACTTGGCTTGAAGAATTAGAACATTCTGGCACCGACCGCCGGTAGCCTCATCCCGGGCCCTTGATGGCAGGTGCAGGCAGGGTAGCCCCATTAATAGTGCTAAATTCTCTGGACTTCCTCCGATCCTTGGCCCTATGCCCACGTACCTCCAGGAGGTGACATTTGTTTTCGAAAAGAAACTCACGTTTTTATGCCGAGAATTTTTCCCCAGTTGTCACTTATTGTAGCTCATTTGTGGACAGCACATTAATTCGAAATAGAGCTTGCTCTTTGTGGTGTAATTTATGAAGAAAATCGGCGGCGTTACTGACACGGTTTGACTGCCCGGCATCCGCGATTTTGCTAATGCGCTATGGTCTTGGTGCAAGACGTTTCTCGTTTACCTTCTACGCACAGCGCGGCCGACGACCCGCTCATTCAACTCGCCAATAGCACGCGCCACGAACACCTGATTTTAGCCCACGAACCGCCCCCCGCGCACTATTGGCGAGTTGAATGAGCGGGTCATCGGCCGCGCTGTGCGTGAAAGGTAAACGAGAAACGTCTTGCACCAAGACCATAGTGCATTAGCAAAATCGCGGATGCCGGGCAGTCAAACCGTGTCAGTAACGCCACCGATTTTCTTCATAAATTACACCAGAAAGAGCAAGCTCTTTTTCGAATTAATGTGCTGTCCACAAATGAGCTACAATAAGTGACAACTGGGGAAAAAATCTCGGCATAAAAACGTGAGTTTCTTTTCGAAAACAAATGTCACCTCCTGGAGGTACGTGGGCGTAGGGCCAAGGATCGGAGGAAGTCCAGAGAATTTGGCACTATTAATGGGGCTACAGGCAGGGCAGCTTCCTGGAAGGCGATGGATAATGTCTTGTCAGTAACTACACATGAACTAAGACAGCATGATGTAGCTTGTTTTTTATCCTACTGTACCTTCTTCTTCCTTGAAAGTGCTGCTTCATTAGTGAAGATTACAGCACCTTCCTTACCTTTAATATTTTGCTCAATCCGTACTCCGATATACAGTTACACAGTACACTACAGCTATACTGCTTAGTATTTGCATTTAGTATCCGCAAATCAAATGTGCCCACCTTGAGTTGAGTAAGATGACATGTGTTCTAGTTAGCCCAGGTTGGACTCCTCCGTTGCATACAACGCGACGGAGTCCAGGGTATAAAGGACCTCAGGCATTGCAACAAAATTTATAACCATTTTTTATCATATTTTTACCTTTTTGAGGAAGCTGAAACGTGACTCACATGTTCCTTGTGTCCTGAACCTTATGCCTGCTCTATTCAGAATTGCCAATTTTATCCTTGGATGACATTATTGTGAAAATAAAATGGAAATTGACGCATTCGTTGCGACAACCTCAACTGACATGGAACCAAGTCCACAAAAGAGGGCGCTGTCTAACCCGTAACACCAGCGTAACACAACACTGAACGCTTTTTTCTTCCGGGCGGCAACACGACGGAGTCACAGCGCCAGTGCACAACTTGGACTTGTTGGGCGCAAACAAGCCGCCCGCGCAAGCTTGAAGCTTGCGCGGGCAATCTTCAAGATGGGCCGCGCAAACTTCAAGCTTGCGGGATTGAAATTTGCGTGCGGCAAATTTGCGTGTGCGGATGAAGTTTGCGCGCTTCATTTGTTAAGCTCGACATGAACTGCACGGCATAAAATGACCTGATAGCGTCGCTGCGTGGTTGCATGCACGCTGCAGATTCAACGGCAACATGGTAGCTGTCAGTTCAGAAGAATTTGCCCATTGTATACTTTTATTTCTATTTAAAGGGACCATATACATTTGGTTTTGGGAATGCATTTATTTCAACCATCAAGTTTTCAAAATATACACCCTAAAATAATTTTTTTAAATTCCATCAAAATCCGTCGTAATGTTTTTGAGAAATCAGTAAACAACGGTTCTTGTTAAGTCAAGTTTGTACACATTCTTATGGCTAAGAAACGTTACGGCATACAATTTTTAAGATTCAACTTTGGAGGGGTGAAAATGGCCTCATTCTTTGCAACCAAATGACTTCAAAGGGAATCATTTCTCAAAAATGCTTTTATACTTGTCAACAGCTGCAGTGCATCTCAATTAATTTCTGAAGTAATTACTTTTTACTGAAATTTAAGAAACCAGCTTATAGGCCTAACTTTCATATCTTTTCTATGAACTTGCAAAAGCACCAAATTTGCGCAGGGCCTGAAATTTGCATGGAATATCTGGTGCGCAGGCTTAAACCTGCGCGCGCAAAGTTAAATCGGGCCGTCAAGTTTGCGCACTCAGCGGAGGCTGAAGTTTGCGCGAGGATTGAAGTTTGCGCCCAACAGACTTATTTTCGGAAATAATGTCATTCATGGATGTATTTGATAGGTTTTTAACTCAGCAAAAGTGTAATTAAAGGCACCAAGAATAAGTGAATGGAGTTTCAGCTTCTCAAATTAGGTAAAAATATTTTAAAATGTTACTCAAAATTTTGTTCACATTGTAAAGGATCTTTATACCCAGGACGTCAGTGCAGTGGCACTGACTGACGTCCTACCAGGGCTAGTGTTCTAGTGTACTAACTAATATTCTGGTTGAACTTTGATTCCATTTAGATTATTAATTGATATTGATAAGCGGTAGGAGGACCCCCTTTGGTTGTATACCCTGACTGAACTTAGTGCAATGAGTACAGAGTTCATCGCAGCACGTATTATGACAGAACTACAATTCAAACAACAATCTACATGTACATCGATACTGTTTTTCTGTTGTTGTTGGGATCCAAAAAACACAGGTTTCATGAAATTGTTTTCGTCACTAACACTTTCCCAAAAAATACATTCTTAAACTTAAAGACACGAACATTAAATTTGAGTAAATAAACATGTTATGATTAAGTTTCATAAAGAAATCATAATTACCTAAAAAAGAAGACTTTTTCTTACCAGATTTCACAGCATCGACTTCACAACCGACAATTCGGACCAATTCCTCAGTCGGGTCCTAAAAGCCGACAACTCGCCGACAACGCCGACAACAAGTCCAGAGTGCCGACAACACGCCGACAACAAGTTTCAAATACCTCAAAAGCAGCAAATAAACCAAGGATTTATTAGAAATATGTGTACTATGTAATATTAACAAAAATGCAATGGTATAACTTCACGAAAAGTCTGAATATTTAACTAGGAAAAACCGAACTTACACGGAGTTCGGTCGGACGCCACCTTGGCCTAAAAATCGCGTTTCGACCATTCCATTATAATACGGGTAAGATGGATTTAGCAAAACAACAGAGGGCGGGCGTCATGTGAAGACCTAGCTGTGCACAGTGTGAAGGTCGTCACATGACGCCCGCCCTCTGTTGTTTTGCTAAATCCATCTTACCCGTATAATAATGGAATGGTCAAAACACGGTTTTAAGGCCAAGATGGCGTCCGACCGCACTCCGTGTAAGATCGGTTTTTTTTTCTGGTTAAAAATTCAGTCTTTTCGTGAAGTTATGCCATTGCATTTTTTTAATATTACATAGTACACATTTTTCTAATAAATCGTTGGTTTATTTTCTGTTTTTGAGGTAGTTGAAACTTGTTGTCGGCGTGTTGACGGCACTCTGGACTTGTTGTCGGCGTTGTCGGCGAGTTGTCGGCTTTTAGTAGGACCGCCTCAGTCAGTCTCTCTCATCACCTCCTACGTACGTTTAATGTGCACACCGACCGAAGACGGTGCGTGCGCGCGGCGGGGGAGCTCCGGAGGTCACTGTCCGGAATCCGGATCTGGCTGTTTGGTTTTCACTCCCTCTGACGGCGGCCGGCCGGTTGGCCGTGGTTGTTCCGATCCGCTGATTTTGGTGACGTAAAAAAACCCTATATCAGCCAACCACAGCCGTGTCCGAATTGGCGGCTACAGCTACGGCTAGGGCTAGATTTCCGCGTCGTCGTGCATTGAAGTATAGGACGTTCTTAACAACGCACCTAACAACAGCCGTAGCCGTAGCTGCAGCCGCCAATTCGGACACGGTCTAGTAGAGCGAGAGCCAGAGCCGTATATTGGGATACGGCTCTGGCGAGAGCCAGGCGAGAGCCATGCGAGAGCCAGAGTCATAGCGCCACCAAGCGATTGAATGTATTTTGAGCTCGGAAAATCAAAATGGCAGCCGCCACAACAACAACGAATCAATCGCAACTCTTGCCGCTTGGTAAAGATTTTTTGTGTTTTTTTTTCAGTCAAATGAAAACATTTATGTTTGTATAACATTTAATACACTATATAGATATTTTTGTTGTAAACGCTGTTCTTTGCTTAATTTCTATTCTAATTTTAATGTTATTCATTGTTTTGTTATGAATGTTAAAAATTTTATCAGATCATCATGATGCGTTGATGATTGAGTCACGTGGAAAGTTGAGTTGAATTGTTCGTACATTTGTTGGGCGCAATCTTTGAAAATGAATTTTTTTTTAATTCGTGCGTTGTGTTATTTTTTACGGCGCAAACTTTGTGAATCCATGTTGGCTGTCTCTGATGCTGATGAGGTTATGTTTATGTGCAGTGATGTCATCCCTTCATTCATAATTGATTCCAGCATCAGCTCAGTGACTGGTCTGTAGTTCCTGGGCTCTGCTTTATTCCCTTTCTTGAATTATAGCACTATGTTGGCTTTCCTCCAGTCATCTGGAGTAACCCCTTCCTGGACTGATTTCTGATTCTGGTATATCTTTGTGATGTGTTTGCATTTGATTTGCTAGTTCCTTCAGCAATTTTGGGTGGGATATTATCGTGGTCTTCCTGCTTTCTCAGGGTTTAATTTTTCAGTTTTTCCATGACAATTTCCTTTGTTACTTTTACTTTCCCTAGTTGCTCATTTTCTTCTCCTTGGAATACTCTTCTTGGTTCTGGTACATCATCTTCTTCTATGTTAAACACGGACAGAATAAAATTGTTAAGGGTTTCGGATGTCTCCCTTCCATCCAGCTCCTGGTGCAACATCTCTGCCATTTGTCTTTAAAGGTCCTACTGTCTCTTTGCATTTCTGTTTGGTCTTTATGTATGCATAGAAACTATTATTATTATTTATTTATTATTATTATTATTTATTCGGCATATAACACAAGACAAAAACAATAAAAAAACAGCAGAGACAATGATAAAAAACAAGGGAACAGACAATAGAGCCAGCAACGCATGCCAGGAAAAAAAAAAGTTAACCAAATAACTGTGGCCCAAGAGCCTTCGTTTCCAACGCTACTGGCTATACAAATATATAGAGAATATATCAAAAATAAAAAATTTTTATGTACAGCAATAAAAGGTGGAAAAACTAAGTAAAAATTGCACATAAAAATATACAGAAACACACACTTTAAAATATAACTCTTAGTGTATTCCTTTATATTTTCTGCAAGTTCCTTTTCAAAGGTGTACTTTGCCTTCTTGACTTCTTTTTTAACTGCTTTCAGGCATCACTGGAAGTGTTCATAGTCATGTTGTTTTCCCAGGTTTTTGTATATTTTCCATGCTTTCCGTTTCCGCCCTATTTCTTTCATAAGTTTTCTCGTCATCCACTTGGGTTTGTTTCACTTGTCGTGAAATTATGCTGTATGAAGAGAATTTCCGTCCAGAGGTTAAAACAAAGGGATAGTTCGAAGTTGCATTTTGCTGGATCGTAACTTCTATCTGAAGTTATACTTTTGTTCAAAAACTTGGGAAAAATGTTGAAAAACAGGTCTGCTCACGAACTGTAAGTTCAGAGTTTCTTGTGACAAACAAAGTACGACAAAGCTGGGATGCTGGGATACAATCCAAGGAGGCACTGGCAGATTCCTGTGTTGATAAATGAACCGCGCTGCAACTTGTTGATAAACTTTCTGTTAAAATTTTCTTTTTAAATGACAATTTGTTTGAAAGACAAATGCATCCTGTTTTTGTCTCTAGTCTGATGATGACAACAACCACATCAATGTTATAAACCGCTGTGCGCTGTTGTGTCCCAAATGGAATTATTAATGCAAACCGTGTAGTTCGTGTCTCAGCTGCGCAATTGTTATTTGTGTGGGCAGACTTTAGTTAAACAAAATTAAAAATTGGCTTGCGCAAATTTAAAAAATGGCCTTTTTCAAAGATCTCGCTCAACACAATCATTGTATCACTAGTGGTGAGCATGGTAAAGAATTTTGTAGAGGTTCTAATAATATACTAACATTATTGAGTTGTGCACAAGCATGACGAGCGTCCAATGTCTGTGGTGGATTTGTTTGTAACTAATTTTGGTGTCGATGGCATGGAAGCATTTGTTTTCACTGATCATGCAAGGTGATGGACAATTTAATACAATGGTTAAGTGTGTTCAAAGCTATGGTCAAGTGTGAGGAATAGATTTTTGAATGGTTTCAAATGGTCAATCAATAGGAGGGTTGAACAAAACAACTCACAGTAACGTCATGAATTAAGACTTAACCACTGACCACGGTGCATCCATGATTTTAAATAAGGTGGAATTTTAAACATCAAAGTGTTATGAAAAGTTAGTATTTCTGTACATCAATATATTAACACAGTTTTACATTGTGTTTTTTTCTTTTCTTACTTTCTTTGGTAATCTTTAGAGCTGGTAGATAAATGCATTGGATCCCGAATACACATCGTGATGAAGAGTGACAAGGAGATTGTCGGTACTCTGCTTGGATTTGATGACTTTGTCAGTATCCTTTACGTGCTTCTAGACAATAAGACTGTACAATGAACTGCTTTTTTTTAACCATTGAAATTTCTATTGAGTATTTAATGCCTTGGCGGAACTTAAGAAACTTTCCAATCAATTACCAATTTGAGAGTTAAACATTTTTGTTGGAAGACTTCTTTAGTCACAAGTGAATGTCAATGTTGAAACCCTCAGCTGTAAAGGCAGTGTTACTTTGTCTTGTACTGTTGATTTTATCCCACAAAATTCTTTAACTGAAATGTCCCAGACATGGTCTTAGAAGATGTAGTTGAATTGTAAGTATGCCTTTTATTTGCCTTGCTGTTTAAATCATACATGTAGTGCAATATCTTCACAGGTATCTTGAGCCGTACGGGTTAAACTGCAAGGCATTTTTAAGGGTTACTTGGTTTCATTTCCAGGAAGATATAAAATAAATAGTTTTCCAGGCGTAATTTATTAAGACGAAGATTGTAAGCATTTCTTGCAAACTCTCTTGTCCCTTAACATTCTTGTCCATGCTGTCGACGTTTATTGAACTGTGTAACCTCTCCATCTTCTTTGTCTACCCCCATCATCTCTTTACTGTTCTTGGTTACCATTCTAGTTTATCTTTTCCGTATCTACTCTAAAGAAAAACTCAGATTTTTTTTCAAAGCGACTGCAATTTTCCATTGATGAAAATGTAAACTGTGACTACCAGAATTTAAAAGGGATCAGGCCATGTCATTTTGACCTTGCACTTGAATAGCACTCCGAACTAAAGCTAAAAAGAGAGGCTGAGTACCCGGATCTCAGACAAAACGTGTCAATTCAATAACGAACGTGGGCGTACATGTCCAAGTTTTATGTTAACTCGCGTGTTCTAACTGTACTACTTGTGCAGTTTGGCGCGTCGATGATGTGTTGACCGTGTAAGTGGTGGAATGTTGTCTGACAGCCAGGTAGTTTGAGCAAAAGTGACGTCATTAGTGCGTAGTGCTATTGCAGGTTTCTGGTTCAGTCATGATAAAGTGTTACTCACTGATCAGCCAGGGATCATTTCAGTCACTAGCCCGCACATAGTTTAAACACTACTAGACACTGCTGCAGGCTAGTTATACTTGATACATATATTTAGGTAGACTGTTGAAATTTAGGATCTGCAAATGTGATGCCCCTTGCCAAAATCAGGAACTACATGTAGGAAAGAGTGAAATGGATATTAAAAGTGAAGACAATGAAAACATCAGTCATGATATCAAAGTGATGCAATGGCTAAACATTCTACATGTAAAGGCTAGGTTGAGAAATAATTATCTTGTAGTCTTGTATTATGTGTCATTTGAAAGCTCAATTCTTATCCATTTGATGAGCAAATAAACCAAGTTTGAGTTTTGGCAGAAAGTGCCTAGTTTTTGCCATGGAGCGCCACAAATTGGAATCAACATTTTCTGAGTGTATGGTGTGCCTTTTTTTAACCACTTAAAAGAAAAAGGAGCATATTATATTGATTTAAACTTGTAGAACATTTACATTCCAGTGAGTTGACTGCTGAGGGGAGGAGAGTGACCAAACTAGACCAGATTCTTCTGAATGGAAATAACATCACCATGGTGAGTGGAATAACAAGTTGCTTCTGGTTTGGAGTTTTTAGTTTTTTCGGTTTCGAAAACATTTGTAAAAGTTGCTTGTGATGTACATTAGATATTTATAAAATTGTGTCTAGTTTGGGGTTTTTTGTTTTTTCGGTTTCGAAAACATTTGTAAAAGTTGCTTATGATGTACATTAGATATTTATAAAATTGCTTGTGGATTGGGGTTTTTAGTTTTTTCGGTTTCAAAAACATTTGTAAAAGTTGCTTGTGATGTACATTAGATATTTATAAAATTGTGTCTGGTTTGGGGTTTTTAGTTTTTTCGGTTTCGAAAACATTTGTAAAAGTTGCTTGTGATGTACATTAGATATTTATTTTTTCCCGCTTTATAATTGAAGAGTCTCTTGCTGAAATTATAAATCATTGATCAGACCCTTTGCATATGACGTCACAAGCTCAAACAGCGCCCTTACTGAGATCAGAAGAAGACCTATCATTGGCTGAGAGTTGTGCTTGGCATGTACACATGCATTTTTCAATTTTTTTACTTCAGCAATGGCGACCTATGCATGGGTTTTTACTGAAGACTTGTTTTCAAGTCTGAGATTACAGTTATTTGTCAACATCAGCCATGCAAAACACAATTTCCCTCTATTGGCTATCACATGCCCTCTAACTCCTGATTACAGACTTGACCATCATGTGTATAGTCATGTATTTATAACTTAAATTTACAAAATAACACTCAAGCCAGAGAGATGGCCAATCAGGATGCCACACAAACTCTGTAGGCGGCCTCTATTACAAATAGGTTAGAATCACTTAAGCATTTTCTGTTATATCATCGGTCTTATTTTTTTTATAGTGCCTGGTACGTAGTTGTATTTAAAATTTATAGCTAAAATAATATGAGATCTTAAAACATTGAAAACAACAAAAATACTTGATTCTTACTAGATGAAAAACATGTTACCTATGGTTTGAATCAGATCATCAAGCAATTCTTACACATTTATTTTTTAATTTTGGGTTGAACAAAGAAAAATTTACGAGACCTCCGGATTATTGTGCTGGTGCTCTACCAACTGAGTTTATCTAGCCCTATTGTTGGCGGTTTCCCTATTTTGTCAATATCTTTATTTGGAGGTGCCAGCCAGAAGCCAGTCAACCTGTAACCACCAAGCAAAGATATTGACAAAAAAGGGAGACAGCCAACTTTAGGGCTAGATAGCTCAGTTGGTGGAGCGCCGGCACGTTAATCTGAATGTCGCAGGTTCAAGTCCTGCTGTAGTCAATTTTATTAAAAGTTTACCCACTCAGTTTCCCTTTTAGTTTATTACTTGATATTTCTTATTTTTTAATAACATAATCTCTGTTTTTTATTCAAAAGATGCAATTGAGTTGCATAATGTAATTGCATGGCATCAATGATGTATATCTGTAATATATCTATTATGTTTGATTATTCATTTTACCAAAGGCTTTTGCAATTCTGACCAATCAGATTGTCGGGCCACTTTTTGAACAATTGGCTATTGGGTGTGTCAAAAGTGATGACCAGGATTTCTAAGTCTGTGATTACTGATTGAATGTTAATCCACAAGAGGGCGCTATTTCAGGCAATGTTGTATTGACTAGTGGGTAGATAAAAACCATGATCACAGACCTGTAACAAGTCTACGTCTACTGTAATGTTATGCCAAGGCAGGCCTATTTTTCATTTTTGTATCCACTTCAAAGCTAGAGCTCAATACAAACTTTGGGCTCTTTTAGTGTTTGGAAGAATACAAAGCTTTTGGTCTTGATTTGAACTTGTTGTGAATCCATTAAAAATGATCATTTATAAACCAATGATGAAAACACCCTGAATCTCCAAATGTTCCACTAATCAATTAGCCAGTGATTGTCAAACTAACTACAACACACAAGCAAACAGCACATTTATATACTGAATTATAGGTTATCAATAATGATCACTATTAAAGTAGGCTTATGTATGTATCCAAGATCGTATCCCTTGATTGAAATGTTAAACTTTCCCGCATTCATTTTGGTTTTCCTTTTTTTCTTTTCTCACAGTTAATCCCTGGAAGTGAAGGCCCAGAAGTATAGCAGCCGTTGGTGAAGGGGGTTCGTTAGGGGTCAAGAAAGTAGCGGGCTGAGTCGGTGAGACCTTTCTGCTAGCGTTTCTCCTTCCCTTCAGTAAATGTTGTGCAAGTTAATTCTCACTAGGGCTTTAATTGTACACTATACACAATAGGAGGTTTTTGGGGGATGGTAGGTGGCAGCACACTCATGGTTAAGCCTTCATAAACATAAATAAATACTCAATGGTCCACTGGAGGGGCAGTAACCCCACAACCAAAAAAGTCCCACAATCTAATACTGTTCCAAACTTACACTTTTTAAAGATTTACTGATGCATATTGAAGTCTAAATCTCCTCTTGAAAGTTTAGCAAAAATTGAAAAAGAAAGAAATTAGTAAAAGTTTGAGTAAAAGTTTTGAGCAACATGATCCTTAATCTAGCAAACAGTTTCTTGAACTTAAAGCTCTGCAGTTGTGTATAAAACATTATCATTGTTGCTGTATAAAACACTTTTCTTTCTAATATTTTTGATTTTGAGAAGGCGACCCCAAGTTGAGAGACTCATATTTCAAACAACAAGTACATAAAGACTTAGCTGGCTGCAATTATATTTTTCCGTACTGCACGGCGCACATGGCATGATGCTATGGGGACCAACAGTTAAAGAGATTGAGAGTTGTTCCTATTCCTTGACTGTTAAAGACCATGTAACATTTGTTTACAAAAAGAGTGACCTTGTACATTCTGGGGCCTTTTTGGCAGGCAAGATACTGCACTAGTCATATGGGAAATTATACATTGTGTGTCATATTTCCACATAAATTCAAGGGTTAATAAATAACAGCTGAACAAGTTTTGAGATTTGCCCCCTTACTTCATATCAAAAGTTGTTTAAAAAAATCAGGGAGTGCAGTCTCCATATTGAATATCAGATTTAATATTTTCTTCCATTGAGATTTGTACAAATCGTGCCTGCAGGAAACCCAGGCTCTGTGGCTCTTGTGCAAGCATGTGATGTCACAGGTTACATGATCTATTCTCTATGCCTTTACTGTTGGTCCCCATAACACCTTGCGGTATGTGAAATAAAAAAATGCTGACTGGACATAGAATTAAAAAAAGCTGTTGCAATTGCAAACTGATTACCTACTACAGTCGATTCTTTTTATGACAAGATCGCTTGGACTGGCCAAATTACCTCTTTAAAACAGGGACGTTGTTATAAAAGGACAGCAAAACAAAGAAATACAAAGCAGAAATGAGATGTTTGTACTCTTTATAAGCAGAACCTCTTTAAAACAGTGCTCTTTAAACGAGGGTTGACTGTACAAGTACCAGTCGATGTATAGAGGTAGTTAATCATGGTATAATGTTGCAAATCTAGTACATGTACATGGTAAATTATTTTGTGCGAAGGTTGAGACATTATTCCAAATATGCCTGACCTGCAAAGGCAGGTAGACTTTTAGTGAGGTAAATGATAATTTATACTGGAACATTTCACCAAGGCAATGGATTTTTCTCCCATTTCATCAGTACCACATGTTAACATTCTGATTTGGCACACAAGACCAGTTGTGTCAAAGGATAAAGGTTGGGAGGATCATGTTTAATTATTTAAAAACATTAAAATATCTCAAAATGTCAGATATATTATTAGTTCTCTTGTGTTGTGTTCGTGTATACTAGTTAACGGAACCAGGTTACAATTTTGAAGTTCGCTGCCAAAATAGTAGTTACAAGATTTCATTAGAATGAATGGTTTTATTTTGGAAAAACATGTAAATTAATTCCAAGCACTTTTGTTAACCTGTTCTATGCCCAGCGGAACATGAGTTATTTCTCTTTTAAGTTTTAAAGACATGTACTTGGTAAAAACTGTACTTTGTTTTCATGAGTTGTAGTTTGGGATTATACCTTTTTGTATATTAAAGGAAACTTTCTTAAAGAAAACATAATAATCACACACATGTTCTCAAATATGTGATTTTTATTATTGCATTTTCACCCACCACAGGACTTAAAGGGGCTGTGTCGTCACGATAAAAGCAGGCCTGTGGCTGTACATGGAATTATGAACTGTCACCCAGTTAATGCATGCACGCGCACACCCTCCCTCAAAATCATATCTATGGAGAGTGTGTGTGTGTGTGTGTAGTAACTGGGTGGAGTTCATAATTCCATGTACAGCCACAGGACTGCATTGATCATGACGATACAGCCCCTTTAAGTAACTTAAAGCAGAAAATCTACCAAGGCTCACTGCTGGAACTTAATTAAAGGTATTATACAGGATGGATGACAAATCATTGATAAATTTTAGTCTGAAAGTTTACTAGATTCCTAGAACCATTTTTTTCTGTGAAATATTTCCCTCTGAAATGAAGTCATATTCGAGAAAACTATCTGAAAACCTAAAACAAAACAGCTGATTTCGGTTGTTACAACCAAAATTAAGGGCATTGTATTTACATGCTGAAAATTGTACATGGTTTTTCAGTATTTCCCCCAGAACACAACAGACTAATCCCAAATTGTCACACGTTTATTATTTCATGTATATGGTTGATCACACAAAACTTTAACACTGTCTGCGACTATTTTGTCAGCTCTACCAATCCTGTAATGCCTTTAATTTAGCCAGCTACAAACTGCACATGCTATATTAAGAAGTGTGCCAGTGAAATGCCTGTCTCGGGATACATAAGCCCTTTTTGTAACCATGACTCGGGCTCCGTCTCTGGCTTAATAGGCCGTGTCCAAATTGGCAGCTTCAGCTACGGCTACGGCTAGATTTCCGCGTTATCATGCGTTGAAGAATAGGACGTCCTTAGCATCACCCTTAGCAACAGCCCTAGCTGTAGTCGCCAATTCGGATGCGGCCATAGGCTCCAGCTTAGGCTCTGTCTTCAGTTTCAAATGTGCACTGGGGCTTCAAATAGGCAAATGAAGCTGAAGCCCAAGCCGTGGTTTAAAAATGGATCTCTGTAAAGCTTTGAGGGAAGACAAGGTATAACTACCTTTTAGACAATCGTTTTGTGCATCGGTGGTGTTGGGAAAATAAGCTTACTTATCTTGTAAATCTCTTGGAAAAATTGATAACACATGTAAAGATGATGCTTCCAAAATGATGTTAAATACAGAGTACATGCAGTTGATCATCAAAATGGCACCAGTCTTTTACAAGATGACAGAAATCTCAGTGATCTGTCAGTGTCACGAGAGCGAAATAAATGGTACAAATTGTTTCACAAACTGAGGGTTGAAGTCGTTTTTAAATTTATACATTGTGCCACCATCTTTTGCAGTAACACTATCTGTACGGGAGTTAGACTACATGTATAGCAATAGGGTCCCAGCATTAACAATAAATAAGGGGGGATAATGTAAAGTCCTTGCCTCGAAATTGCATAAAAAACACACTGCTTACTTCTTAAAAAATACTTGAGAAATGTTCCATCTCTTCTGATGTCGACTTAAAAATACAATCCTGTTCTAAGGAACACCAGACATGAGTTCAGGTACTTTCATCACAGGCTGGGATGAATTTTTACTGATACCTCTGATAAACTTAGTTCTGTTTGTGCGGTCATACTTCAGACAAGGGTTGTGGTTCTGGTGACCAGGGGGTATGTCTGTGTAGGCTACCAGTCCCATATCGTGACTCTGATACACGCAGTGAGACGAGGGTGACTGGGAGGTACCCTCTCCCCAGTAACCTTCCATGGAGTCATGGCTTTGCTGAGGTGTGTCGATACTAGAATATGAGTTTCTGTCTTTTTGAGGGTAATCTCTCCGTTGGACAAGCTCTGAGGAAGAATGTCCCCTTGGGGTGAAGCCGTGGGAGTCCATGCCCACCTGCAAGTTGTAGCTAATGTCTGAGAACTTGGGTGAGGCCCTTGACTCCTCCTCTTTGCTTAGCATTGATAACCTTGTACTTGAGTCTAAAAGGAGGGGCGGTAGGTGTTGATCAGACTCGCTGCTTGCTGCAGATGTAGGTCTTTCGTAAAGTGCTCCAGTTTTTCCTGTTCTCTTATGAGACTTCGTAGATTGGGTTGTTGTTGAATGTGGCCTGTTCGGCCACTGGTAGTTCTCATCCAAAGTCACTGGTGAAAGTTTGTCGCTGTTCAGTTTAATTTGGCCAACTGACTGAGATCGGTTTCGAATTTGCGGACGAGCCTCCCTATGTTGTGTCTCACTCGCTTTACAGTGCTTATAAGTATTTGTTTGCAATGCTGGATATTCTCCCAACTCTTCCTCTGAACTCTGAACCGTAGTCTGACCGTTTCCAAGGTCTTCCCGGAGCACTGGTCGAGTTGGATCAGATTCAGGGATAGAGTATATTTTCTCTCTCTGCTTTTGGGTTGATCTCCACCTGCCACCAGTTTCCCTTGAAGATTCGTTCGTCTTTGGCGAGTCCACCTGTCGATGTCTTCGCCTCATCATGATGTAGGCGTCTTCGTAGGTTGAGTTCAATCCACTCGTGTGGTCAGTCATGTCATGATGCATCTCACTGTTTACAAGCTGTGGAGTTATCTCATAGAGAGTCCGAGAAGCATTTGATGAAGTTCTCCCAGTGCGCTCGGAGCTTACTGGAAGGTTTACGCTACCAGACCTTAGACGTGGCTCGTGCATCCCCGGTAACTGCCGCCTGTATCTTCCATCAAGACTTTGGCCGGTTACCCTATCGCTATCACACTCAACGGAAGCCTGGTAGCTTGATTCACTGTCCCCATGTGAAGAGGCAACTTCACTGGCCGTGTTGTACTCGGTGATGTAGATGGGCGTACCTACCCCCGAGTCGGTCAAGTCTGCCTGGCGGTCATCATGGAGAGGTTGTTGGACGAGCTGAGAGGCGTCATATTGCCGCAGGATCTGCTTGAGTTCCCTGCGGATTGACTTGATCTCCTTGTGGATCAGACGTTGGGCTTCTTTAATACTGTCCTGTTTGGTAGAAGATAAGATAGGTTTAAAGATTGGATAGCCCTGGTGAAAAAATATAAATATATTTCTGCAAATTCTTTTTTCGATGATGTGTTAAAGGTATCGTACACGTTTGGTAATTACTCAAAACATATATTAGCATAAAAACTTACTTGGTAACAAGCAACGGAGAGCTGTTAATAGTATAAAATATTGTAGGAAACGACTCCCTCTGAAGTAGCGTAGTTTTTGAGAAAGAGGTAATTTCTCACTAAAATAATAAAAACTTCTTGCAAGAAGTTTTTATTCCTATCTGAAAGCACACAATTGTACAACAAGGGTGTTTTTTCTTTCATTATTTTCTTGCAACTTCGATGACCAATTGAGCCCAAATTTTCATAGGATTGTTATTTTATGCAAATGTTGGGATACACCAAGTGAGAACACTGGTCTTTGACAATTTCCAAACGTGTTCAGTGCCTTTAGTGGGCAGGCAGGGGTCCGACTTGCAGATCAATAATGTGTCCTGGACGGACAGAGATGAAAAATACTCTTAAAAGTTTCGAGTTCGAATCTTATGAGGATCCTCTTTCCTTACTACTAAAGTACGAGATAATTAAAACTGACAGCATCCCACCCTGCCCTTATTATACATGCCTCCCGGTGTGCGTGTCCTCCTACTTACGGTAAATAATTCATATGGGCTGCAGGAAGTTGATTGAAAAGAGGGCGCTGCCAGACGAAATTTATATACAATTCGCCGTAACAGAATCCACCGTGACAGAGTCTCCTGCCACACCGTCCCTTTCCAAAATACTGAGCATGGGGTAATAACTAAACTGAAAAGGAGTCTCAAACGCCCGAGGCTATTTACTCGTCCTTTGCAAACGTACAAGCTTTTCCGTTGATCGCCCATACAACATGGTGGACTTTATTAGAGTACAATGTGTGATTGTCATGACCCCATTTAACTGTCGAAAACCCCTCTTCCCTAATGCTGTTGCGGATACATCACGGTAAAAAAGAGACAAAAAGCTGTCATTGAATTTCAGAGCTAATCTGTTTACCTTCGGGAGTTTAATATGAAACGAGGTGATTACGGCATAATGATGCAATGTTTGGACACTTGAGGATGATGAGATGATGGAAATAATCTCTATTAGCGGATGTTACAACGCACTTTGAGCCCAACCAGACATCAGCACAAGTAGCCGTAGCACAAATATGCTGAAGAGCGTGGAAACACATTTGCTTGCACATCCTCCCCGCTTTGCGCAAGCAAGTAGCTGGTTATATTTACCGACTTTTTACAAAATTACTGGTTTGTACTAAAGCTCTTTGTAATTTCAGCAGAGTCTCTGAAGTTTTAGTTCTAAGTTTTCGTTTTAAAATGCGAAATCGCAAAGTTGGGTTTGTAAATAAACCAAATAATAGGCGTGACAAACAATACGAAAATGAATTTGTTTGGGTTAAATTATTGAGAGCTTCATTTTGATAGAGAAACGTCATTTGAATAGAGCAAAGAGAAATGTTAGTTTTAATACAAACTTAACAACAACTGGTTCTGATCACAGTTGTGGCATTTGTGACGTTGAGCAAGATACTTTACCACAATTGCTTTCAGTGACGTAACTAAGGGGGGAACGTGCCCCCCCCCCCATTGATGGGATTGAAAATTCTTGTTATACGCTTTAATGTGATAATTAAGATGTTTTAAATCTATTTTTCCATTTACATACAGAAAATGGAATTGTTTTTACACTATCACGCCAGATTATTTCATAACAAAGTAAATTACGGTTCATAAAGAAGGCGTTGAAAAGGGGCTTGTTTAAAGGGATTGTATACGTTTGGTAATTGGAACCAACTGTTTGTTTCAATCCTATATACTTCAAGATATATACCATAAAACCAACGCGCGAAAATTTCATTTCAAAAGGTGGTCGCGTTTTTGAGATATCGCCAAAAATCTGGAGCGGTTATGTCCACGCAGGGAGAGTATTCCGTAATTGGAATGCACAATCTGAGAAACGTATCTGACAGTATTTTTGGGGATAAAAACTGATACCTTTTTTCATAACCACATTACTTCAAATGATTCTCAAAATGCAATGTCCAAAGCTGCTGTACTTTTTCTTACCAAGTAAGTTTTTATTGCCATTAATTTTCAGAGTCGTTACCAAACGTATACAGACCCTTTAAGAAAAAGGCATGCGCGGTTCTAGGGCCAATATTTTTTGGGGCTAGACCCTTCGCACGTGACGTCACAATTTTCGCTTTTGGGAGTCGAAAAGCAACTTATACACAGCGCATTTTTCAAGTTGGCACGTTATAAGTAGAAAGTTACAATAATCATAAAAAATGCATGATTCAGTTGCGTGCAAATTTTGACTCCAAAACGTTGGAAAGAACAACAGCTTGCAATGTTGTAACTATTATATAGTGACTTTGATTAAGATTTTTATGGGTTAGGCATCTAATTGCATTGACTGAAAAAGCTCATGTCTACTTTAATGAAATGCGGCGTCCTTTTCGGGCAAACTCATCGACAACTTTGTCGGGATGTCGGAGTAGTTCCTGTGTCATGTTGCATTCGATTGCGAGGCCACATAGATGTGTCAGTCGGCTGTTGCTCATGGTAGCGCGTAATGTCTTTACTATTTTCATCGTTGAGTTCTCATTTTTTCCAGCATGCATCTTCTTCTTCTTCATTTTCCCCTTGCATAATTATTTGTTTGCTTGGTGTTGTTGTTGTTGTTGTTTTTTTGTTGTTGTTTTTTTGGGGGGGGGTTTGTTGTTTTTTTTTTTTTTTTTATTTTTTTGTGGGGGGCTAGACAAAAGTTGCGGGGAGGCCATAAGTGCCCCCCCCCCTAAAAGAAGTTGTGATGTGCCCCCCTAAAAAGTTGATGCACCCCCTTGTTCCCCTACAATATTGTACCCTAGTTACGCCGCTGATTGCTTTGTCATAGGATTGGTACCAGTAGTGCACGTAAAAGAACACAGAACACTTATCGTGGAAGAGTATAGAGGTTAACCCCGGTGTTTCTGGTTCACATAGCAAGCACCAAGCTTGTTTACAGGTTTGGCTTGCGAGCTACAGTTAAGTTCACTTATGGGGCATACTTGGTTTCACCAGATAGTATAACAATAATAACGTATGTGTAACAATTAACATTATATCTCACATCTTGACTTCAAGAACGTGAATTTAATTTGAAAACTCTTGTTTCCCATTACAAAACTTTAAGTTATATTGGATTACACGCAATCTGACCTGTTCATCTCTTAACACTATGATTAGCTCATCGTCAGGAAGCTCATCAAGATCTGAGCTGGTTTCGTCCCCAATGTCGCCTTCTTCGTACTCGCTACAGTCACCGGACCACGCCATAGAGTACCGGTACCATCTAGGAGTCGTCTCTAGCCTAAAAGAAGAAAAATCGAACATAATTGTTGTTGTTTTTAGTCAAAAGCACGGGTACCATCGAAATTTCTTATTGAACACTCAGTGTGATTCTTTTAATCATGTGCCGACACTGTCATGGTGTGGTATTCTTGTTTTTATCACCCATTCAAATCAATGATAACAAATCGAATAAAAGTTTTAGTCCTAATTTATATAGACAATTTTGGTATGTTGCCCGACTTCGAAAATCAGTATTTAATACTATTATCTGCCAGCGGTTGTGACAGCAAGAATAACGTAATGGTATGGCATTCACTGCAAGAAGTATCTCTCACACAAAATTATATTTGTTGAACATTTACCTGGATTTGAAGAAAGCTTATACCTTTTGAGTTTAAAAGATAATAAAGTGATTCTTAAAAGTTCTGTATACAGCTTTGAATACAGAATTTCGAATCTTTTAAAAGTTATCTAAGCTGTGGGTATTCCGATACAGGGATGCAGACAGCTAAACTTTCCTTTTCTGAAGTCGCTTTTGAATAATACCGGTATACCAAACTAACGCTGAGATAACGCCTCAAGTGAGTTTGCATGGGTGTGTGACGGCGACACCATTTTCCTGGGGTACATTTTTTGTCTATTAGCATAGGCCTAGATAATATAACTTGTGACATGTTTACAAAATAGCCACAGAGCCTGGACTTCCTGCAGGCACAATTTGTACACAGCCCAATGGAAGGACAACCTTATAGAGATTGCACCGTCTGATTTTTATCAACTTTTGATTTTAAAAAAGGGGCACAAAACCTGTTCAGTTGTTATTTTTATAACTTATGAATTGATGTTGGAATTATGACACCATAATGTAATATTTTTTCCCATACAGTGTAAACAAAGGTGGTCTAAGATAGGCCAGGGAAATGGTTTTTACGAAATTCGTAGCGGCGGCGAAACATACTTGTCAGCAAGTGGATGTGTCGTTGGAGTATACATGAATCAATTAAAACTAATTTCAAGGAAAGCGGTAGCACACACAGACCAAGCGTTGTCTTGGTGTGTAAACAAACTCAGTAACACCTTTATTAATACTATCCGTAGGCATGCGCTCTGCAAAATACTTACCTTCGACTGATGTTAATGAGCTATAATACGGCAGTATATACCCTACTGCATCAGATGACAGTTTTGTGTGCTACATGACTGGCTGAGGGGAGTACGCCACTGTACAGTTTGAATTATCGCGAGGACATACTCGTCGTGTTATCTTAATAAGGATATGCAGACAAAACCTTCAGAATTCATTCGACAAAACACCTTCAACGCCCATCTCGTACCCATTAGAATGATCGATCTTTACAATTCAATTGGTGTTCAATTGGGAGTGGCCAATGGAATTCTTTATTGAAGATTGGTCTTCCAAAAAACTGCTTTTGTATCATCAGGCCTTGGTGGTTGGATTTTCAATAAGATTTTCTAAAAATACAGATTACATGAAAGTTCAACACTAACAGCTCTAAAAACCCAATACCCAATATATAAGGAACTCCAAAGTATTCGCTTTGCAAGAAGGGTCTGTACTGAATCGAGTTTGCGAAGGTACGAGTTTGCAAGATACAATTTGACTTACTGAAGATACGAGTTTGCAAGATAAAAATTGAACTAACTGAAGGTACAAGCTTTACTTTAACTGATACAAGTTTGCGACGGTAGTTTGCGAAAGAACGAGCTTCGTTTGGTTTCAGCACATCATGGAACTCGTTACTCATCGGAACTATTGGTAGGGCCTATATATTTTCTACCTCCATGGCTAGATGATTTGTAGTAGATTTCTTGGTTTTAGGAGCAGATCGCGAAAAGGTAAATTGGGTTAAACAACGCGATTGCTTGTTTAAATTGAAAGAGATCGGTATATTTTAAGACATTTTGTTCAAGACGTTTGAAACTATTTAAACTAAACAATTAAACTACCGGTATTGAGTTGACCCATAAATCCATGACAGATTTAAAATAAATGTATGTGAATGAATTGTTTTTAAAGAAAAATAAGATGTTACTTTCAACCTCATAGAAATCGTCAATACCGGGTAATGTGACAGATACACTTGTCTCTTCAGTTTAACGGGGTAAACTATAAAGCACAGGTTGGTCTACTTACCTGTATTATTAGTGACGAATACTCCTCAACAAAGGTTATCCTTTCTTAACCATGAAACCCAAAAACATGTTTTATATTTCCAAATGAAATTCACAAAGTTGTCTCCAAATATTCCTCCGATCACAACTATGTAAACACTGACGTCAATTTTATTTTCCTGTAGCAACTATACATAATATAGGCTATCTCAATGGTTCACTGCCATCACTTGCACACGGTCACCAAATATAAAAAACCTTCATCCCAAATTACGGACTATTATGCGAGTCATCCCTACCTCACATAATGCGTTGATACCACCCCGAACAATTCCTTTGTCACTGCGCAGAGCACTCTGTAATTCACGCACAATTCATCTCCATTTGGCTATTCTTCTGCATCGGCTTGACTTTTTGGGAAAGTCTTCTCACTCGTGACGGCGAATTCATTGACAGAGGATTAAGACGAAATTAATTGGCACCCATGCAAGGAGAGTCTTGTTGAATCATGCGTTAGCGATGTTTGTTGTCATCGAAGGAACAACGATGCTGAGCAAAATCACTCATTATAAAATATGGACAAACAACAACAATTTTTGCTCGTTTGATGTATGAACTTCACCCAGTGCGTAATGGATCCCGTCTCTACCCGAAGATTAATTTTGCATTAAAGGTCAAGTTTGGCATTCTATGAAGTCACCAAGACGACATATTTGAAACATATTTATCACAGAGACTGGAAAGGTATCCCCTAGAACAGTCTGGTCACAACTTTACGAAATATAGGCCTGATTTTAACGTAACATACCGTAAGACAAGAAAAACTATATAGGCACTAGATAATTAGTAAACTTTCGGACACAACCTTGCATACAATTAGCCTATGTTGGTAGAAGTGTTGGCTCTGAGAAGAGCCAGTGTGGTCTCGATGTTTCAAAAAGTATACTCTACTCGTCTTCGGAGTATACGACACTCTGCTCAGAGCCAGCACTTCTCCACAAACATTTTTATACATGGTTGTACCTGCAAGTTTACTAGCTATGCCTATATATGTTTCTTATGATCCACAGCATGCAAAGCTTCAATCATCACTCATATACTGTACTGTAAGATATTTACAGCACAAAAACAGTTCTACTTTTGTCCGAAATTTTTGCTAAACCCAAGGTTGTCCTTACATCTGTCTTTTGTGTACATTAGGATGTGCACATAATCATGTCAAACTTTAATTCACAACATTTGCTAAAGACCGATTAGAAAGTGTTTATTGCAGCCATGAACACTAACTTTTACCTTCAAAAAAAGGGACTCCATGGTCGACCCCTCATTCCAACGTATCAATTCCAACGAGGCACTCACAATTTTAAAACTAAATCAATTTTACTGAAACTGTTCTCCGGTACCAAACCTCATGAAGTAAGGACATACACTAAAAGGAAACAATGTAGTGTTCAGAATTCCAATCTGCACGTAGACTATAATCGATCCTTAATGACAGTCTAAAAGCCGAACGGCATGTCAAGATCACAAAACAAATTACCAACGACACTAGTGTCAAGTCACGCCATTTACAAACATGTTTTCCCAGTCAATCCGGTGAGTAAACTACATAGCTAGCAATTGTTAACGGGTGATCGTTGCCCTCGGAATAGCAACTGAGTAAATTTGGTCTTCAAACACTTTAGTCGTCTCATCATCACAAGTCATTCCGTTGCCCATGTAGAAAAAAGGCCACCGCTGTGCTCATTTGATGGTTAGCAAACAAATACACTACAAATTCAGAACCCGAGAGAAAACGGTTAACACAAATTTCCTCTATAATCTTCCCAATCTGCCGAACGCAGTATTTAGCAAATTTGGTGAACTTTAAAAACAAAACATTGTGAGGTATGAAACTTGTATAAGAAGAGGAAGTCCTCTTGAAAGTGACGAGAAGGAATGAGCAAATATTGACACTACTCAAGTGACCAAAAGTAGGCGCCAGAGGTGGCTACCAAACAATCTGTCACTGCAGTCGAATTGACATGTACATGTACATTGTACTATGTATGGGTTCAATGTGGTAGGCCTACTCGAATTGATTGAGGAACTTACTGTACTGTGCTTTCTATTTGCTCTAATGGCATGCTATAATGCATAGTCCCTCATTGAGTGGTGGTGGCCAGGCCTGTGATGTAACAAGATTTATTTGACTGCATGTAAGTCAAGTTATTTAGTTTCTGGCATGTCGGCATGATTTTTACCTTATTTTAAAAGCACGTATAACACTGTCAAAAGCATTGGTTCGAATCTCGATTTGCATAATAGTCCGGCATCTCGGTTGAACCTTCTGAACCAATCTAAAATTGTTATTTTTCGATCGCAGGCCATTTTAAAGGCAAAGACCAGCTTCACTGATGTACTCAGCAGTGGGTATTCGCGAATAATTAAAAATGAGGAGATTTCAAAGAAAAATACACTAACAAGTGTCAACTGGAACTTGACTCAACGTGACTCATCGCCGTGTGTTCAAATCCTAAACAAAACCTTGGGAGGGCATTGTGTTAGAATAACATGCCCGAGATCACCAGATCACCGTTTGACATAATCGAAAAATTAGAATGAAATAAAGTCTTATTCTTTTTTTCGTGTACAGGCACGTAAGTGATCAAAGAACTGCCCTCTGTAAGAGCTATCTATCTTCCCCAATCGAGGTCATCTTGAAAGATCGTTGTGTTGCAGAATAGATATCTTCCTCCGTTAGGAACCAGACTCATTTTACTCCACTGCTCTTTTCCCCGTTTCTATAAAGTGATCAATCGAACATGAAACTCACCTGTTCGCGATGCCAGCTCATGGCATCAATCGAAGCCCGACAACCAAATACTTCTGATGGCTCTTATGATATCGCTCTTGTCCCTGAGACCCACGCGGTGTCAATGATTCCCAGCCTTGATGTCACTGTTTGTCTGTACTATTCACAAAGCTGTCTGTGTTGCATGTGGCCCTCAAGTTTTACCTGTCAAGTACCTAAGAATTCAGACATAAAATGGGGAGAATCACTTGTAAAACAAGTTTCAAGATTACCGTTCAAAGATTACATCTGAAAAAAGTAGTTAAAGGGACACGTTGCCTTGGATCGGACGAGTTGGTCAACAGAAAAGCGTTTGTAACCGTTTGTTATAAAATGCATATGGTTAGAAAGACGTTATAAAAGTAGAATACAATCATCCACACAAATAAGCCTCAAAATTGCGTGGTTTTCCTTTTACTTTGTGAACTAACACGGTCGGCCATTTTGTGGAATGGCCGACCGTGCCAAGTTTGTTTACGAAGTAAAAGGAAAACCACGCAATTTTGAGGCATATTATTTTGTGTGGGTCATTGTATTCTACTTTTTTAACGTCTTTCTAACCATATGCATTTTATAACAAACGGTTACAAACGCTTTTTTGTTGACCAACTCGTCCGATCCAAGGCAACGTGTCCATTTAACGTATAAATAGTTTTTCGGGCTTGCGAGGGAGGGAGAAACAAGCAACAAAGAGTACACATAAAAGAAAGTTATAAGAATGATGACAATCGATGAAACCAATTTCAGGTTTTCTCGCAACTCATCGGTTCTTGGTAATTAGTCTTTTTGTGAACACGTTATTGAAAAACTTTGAAGCGCAAATTGAAAGATCAGCTTCAATCTTCAAGTGACGGTAGACCTGTCATGTTTCTTCCTCGTTTTCAAAAACCGAATTGTATTTAAAGGTTTGCAGACGGACAGCGGCCCCTCATCCGTAGAGTGTGTTGTGCATCATCAATCTTGACATGACAACTTCTCGACGGCAACATCTTTCAGGAACCATGTGCTGTTCTATAATCTTATTAATGAGCTTTTTATATGATCGTTTGGTCAACTTTAACGTTCGGACACATCGACCTATTATGAAATGGCCGAGTTACAAAGTCTGTGTCAACATATGTAACCCGTGCTGTGATCCACTCTGGGGTGCGTTTTCGCGGTCGTAACCAATAACTGTTTCGGTTGAATTTGGCCATTGGTTAATCACTGGCCAAAGGCCCAAATAGTTGTTGGATACACCCGCGAAAACGCACACCATGGATTGCCGCGTTATCGTGCGTTGAAGTGTAGGACGTCCTTAGCAACGTCGTAGCCGTATCCGCCAATTCGGATACGGCCTAAGTATTTCACAGTGACGACTGACTGAGCCATTTGCTTTAAAATCAGTTAACATTTTCATTCCAGTTTCTGCAGATTGTAGTAAGTTAGCAACTTTATTACAACTTTAAGTGTTGTAATTTTGAGCAGTCTGCAGTGTTTCATCAAACTTCGGTTTTGGGTGAAAACTTATTATATACCGTATCATTTTAGACCTATAACCGATGGTCGAAAATGAAAAGTTCTTAATCAATAGAGACCCAACCCTCAAAATCTTTGAACAAAAATTACTGTTTTAAAGTCCTGCGTTTACGGTACTCTTTGGTTTTCCATTTACAGTTTAGCCATGTTGAGACGGTTTAAGCTAGGCTGTATACTCAAGGTTGCTCAAAGATGAAGATACTCAGGAAGTAACTATTAGGTCCGACCTGCTCATAAACTTGCGGGTACATGGTACAACCATGTGTAAATCTCTGTTTGGATGAGCGTTGGTTCTGATAAGAGCCGTTGGTACGGTCTCGACGTTTCGAACAGTGCTTGTCTTTCATTCTCCTGAAGACGAGCAGTGTGTACTCTTCGAAACGTCGAGACCACTCCTTCAAAAAAACATTATATTCCTTTATTATTCACACCTTGTAAATCTGCAAATAATCATTTGAGGATACTCAGTTGAAAATAGTTTGCCGCACATCTTACATAGCCCTAGGTCTCTAACTGCACATTCTCCCTTACTGTATTCTGTGAAAGAAGCCCTTCAAGTCAACTGACCAGAGAGCAAGGACTGACACACAACGCTTCATCAGAAGCCATTGTTACGAAGTCTTCAAAGCTTTCAGCAACTTAAACTGTTTTCAAGCCATTAAAAATTTACGCCATCGTTCAGCCCTTAAACCGCCTTCTTTTATCCCTCATCGACTGGAGTGGCTCCCTTCTGCCCGAGTCACATCAAAAGCAATCCAACTCAACAGAAGAAACCCCCGTCGGGTTCTTTTGTGTATTTCCCCCACAAGAGTGAGAAGCTACAGGTAGTCAAGTAGTTTCTCCACGTTGAAACCGCTGGGAGACTGGGGGTGGAAATGTAGATGCAGGTAATGCAGGCGTGCTGTGGGTAGTAGTTTTGTTGCGGTCCACGTGTATAGTCTGTGGTTGTCTATAAACAGAGTATAACTGCTTACAAAATGTGTGCATTTTCAAAACAAAATGTAAGCATTTTTTTCTTCTAAGCAAAACGTAGTTATGACACCGCGGTATTTGTAATATTAGTCACAACATCAAATTAAGACAGTCCTTTGAACTTTGACAAAACGTTTCACAGTCCGAACTGTCAACTAAAAATAACGCAGGCCTAAAACAAAAACACCGTTTGATGGTGGATACAATGTTTGTGGATAAATTATGTAATTTCGTTGTATGATGCATGACAATCCCCTTCCCATGATATCCCTTACTTTGTTGGATAACAAGTTTCTATATGGTGGCCCTGAAGGGACATCGCATATCGCAATGTGCGCAGATTTGTGCGATGTCGTGAAATTAATCGTATATAATTATGTGTGCAGACTTGTGCGATGTCGTGAAATTAATCGCAACAATGTGCGCAAACTTGTGCGATGTCGTGAATTTAATCGCAATATGGGCACAGACTTGTGCGATGTCGTGAAATTAATCGTAAATATGTGTGCAGACTTGTGCGATGACGTGAAATTAATCGCAACAATGTGCGCAAACTTGTGCGATGTGAAATTAATCGCGATATGTGCGCAGACTTGTGCGATGTCGTGAAATTAATCGCAAATAATGTGCGCAGACTTGTGTGAATATATTTGCGATGTCGTGAATTTTATTGCATACTTTGTCGCATACCTTTGAATAAAAATTCTAATGATCTGGAGAGTTTTCTCAATTTTAAGCAATAATAATGTAATAAATGTCTTTTCAAATCATTATTATTATTATTTTTTATATTAAGGATACCGGCCCTAGGTTGTTTGTAGTTACTAAGCACTGAACATTAAAAAATGAGTATACGTATACCTTGTCAGGCCACCTACAAATAATAGTCACAGTCTTACTCACGGTAAAACATTAGCATTGGCAAAACAAAGTTCCGAAGTCTTAAAATTCATTATTAATGTACATTTGTACCGTGAGTATACGATGTATATGAATAATAATGACAAAGTAATTTATTCAGTCCAGTCATCAGATGAAGACGGAGACAACCTGTAACCAATCATGAGTCGTTCCTCAAAATCAACATTAGGAAGATGGTCAAACTCCCTTTTGAAGCGCGGATTAAACTAATGATTTTGACCGTATATACATGTTTGCTTAAATTTCTCAAAACACGTGAGTGCCTACATGCGTTGTGCTAGAATTTTCACAGGTTTTGGGGGAAAGTATTGGATTGAAAGGAACATATACATTTTGTTTCAAAACAATAAGCGTTAGGGTCTAATACTGGTCAAAAATGAAGCAAGAATACTCAAGAAAAAGGTTGAAAATTAAAACAAAATTATATGGAACATGAAATTCACTTAGACTTGTCTTCAATGCTAGTTGCCATAATCGATTCCACATAATATTTAATTAAAATAACACTTTTCTGATGAAATTGCCGTGCCTTTTCCACTAAAATAAAACTATTTGATTATATTTTTCGAAATCATCGAATTGTGGCGTCTTCAAAATCTTACTTGGTGATGTTTAGTTTGAGTATAACCATGGAGGAACTGAGTATACAACAATTTTGTCAACTGAAAGTTGCCGACTGATCTGTGCAAAGAGCTCATAACTTTATACTATTATTTGGACATTCATATTATTCTAATCTCATAGAAGGTCAATTTTTCTTCTCAAAAAGGCATTAAGGACTGCAAACAACTCCAAACTGGCTTGTGAAGTTCATGTTTTTGTGAAGTGAGAAGGTACGAAGTGTCTTGTGAGAAGGTACGAAGTGTCCAAGGTACGAAGTGTCCAAAGTCACTTCGTACCTTGAAAAAGGTACGAAGTGTCCAGGGTACGAAGTGGCAAAGGTACGAAGTGTCCTGACACCGTTTTAATGCGCAAACTTCTTCCTATGCGATACAACATTGTGCTTCAGAATGGTCTATAGAATGGCAAAGGTCGTGGGTTCGAATCCCAACCGAGTCATGCATATGGAATTTTTTCACAGGACTCGGGAACTGAATACAGTGCTTTACACTCATCGGTGTAAGGGTAAAACCAAATATAATACCTTGTACTCTACAAACACATGAATCCGACGTTGATGTAACCATATTATAACAACCAAGACGTAACCACGATGTAGAGCCCTAACACAAAAACCTATACCCTAGGAGTCAAGTGTGGCAATTAAATAGCGGCCTTAGAAAATTGGAAATGTCAATAAGTAGACGATAATACCAAATGAATACGTACAGAAGTTGAGAGTTGATTCCGGTCACGTTGCATAAAATTCCTGCGAAACGGTGGTCTACTTCAAAAACTGACACGCGGTGAGCCGCACGTACGCATCACGGGGCCTCTCTCTGTTGTTTTTATTATCACTCAGTGCGGTTGTTATTGATAGGCTACTTGGCCACATTAATGTTTTGTTTATGTCTTTTGAAGTTCACCCAATGTAGCATGGGTCTTTTTTAACACTTGGGTAACAATTAATCGGTGTTATTCTGCAGTGCTGTTTCTGCAACACAAATACAGAGCACGCTGAATGGCTGGACGATCGATCGTCATACAAAACGCTCAAGGAATAATCTTTTGTGATCAAATAAGCCGCGTGGCTGTTGGATTTCCAGTCCATCAAATCAAGTTGCTGAAGAAAAACACAGAGAAACCGTTTGATTAAATAATGTTTGTACTGGAGTTGGATATCAGCTGTTCAGTTCGATCGAGCCATGTAAACACTAATTTAAGACTTATCCACGGGCGAATTACATAATTCACTTTCCATACGTAAAATAGGAACCCTTCGTTAGCATCCACTAACGGCAGACAACAGCCGCCGGACTTACAAGTGTTTTACCCCGAAAGCCAAAGCCCATAATTAATCCTTTAATCTGGACACAAAGATGAGCTGTCGTCATCAGTTAGTGATCATTTGCTAGCTGTGACACATGAGTGTATGCACTGTGGCCTTCGTCCCTTCTAAATTATACAAGCCTCATTAAGCTTCTTGTAACTTTTAGCTTTGATGCTGTGCGCAGAAAGCGAGCCTCCATGCGATTTTAAACGAACGAAACAGTTTCTTTTCATTTTGACGAATGTTGTTTATACTTGTACTTCATATCACGGAGCAACACGCATAATAAAAAACATTTCATTGTAAATTGGTGCGTCCGTCAAAAAGTATAAATCGAATCTATTTGTTTAGTTACTTTGAAAACGATGTGCGGAGCATTGTTCTAAAAGCATGTAAATCGTATCCCGTGGTAACAGGTGCATCCTCCATAATACTAAATGAACTCTTATCACAATAAGTTTGTAAGCCGAAGCACGAGTTTGATAGTTTTTACTCGAATATGGGGGCAATATTATTATTGCGTTGATGTCTTCATAGTGGAAGCATTTGGAACATTTAATTCTGAAACTAAGTCGGTGGGCTGAACAAAGTCTATCTTATGCCAACTCGAATGTCCCCGTTCACTAAAAACAAACTTGAGAGTTTAGTTGAAATCAAGTAGGGCCTACCGCGTTTTCTACGGGCAAACCCCGTAATAATCTCACCGCCCTGAAATGTATATCTGATAAACCTTGCAATTAGAACGTTAATGGCATAGGTCTACCATTTGATTATTATAGAGATTAGGGGGATTAAAGCAAGACGGTTTATTAACCGTTCGGATTACCTTGATCAGACCATAGAGCAAGGACCAGTCTATGATCAGACATTATTCCTCTTTTCGAGAAGAAGAAGAAAACAACTTCGAGAAGAAGAAGAAAACAACACACAAAAAACCAATCACAATATGCTGTACTGATATGTTCAAATTCCCATTATATTTGAAACTCGAAAAAGGCAAGGAGTTTCTTTTTAGTGTTTCAAAATATTGACTTTTAATGTTAGAGCAAACGTCATTGATTAACAAGGGACCATCCATGGGTTTGACTGTGACTAGGCTTTGATGACTGACAGTCCGAACGGCAAAGGCAGTGGTTTAATCTTAACTAACCATGGAGGAAGATTTGTCGTTTGTCAGTGGCATTCGTCGGGCAACGTCTTTGACGAGGGTCGCACTTGCCGACATGAGTAAAAGAAAAGCTCGAAACAGAACGCACGGAAGGCACTACGTTTCCAAGTGACCCGATGAGAAAATTCAATTCTTTTTATTGATTGCAATGTTCTGGTTTTAGAATAATTATTAGGTGAAATTATGGAAAACATTGCTTAGCCTAGATTTTAGAAATCTCTCCAGCAATGTTGTTATTATTCGCATCGAGAATGTTAATATGACGTGTCCATTTAGTACTCACCAATATCAATACTTTGTTCTTATATACAGGGCACATAATATAAATAAGTTCAATCGCTAAATCAAGGAACTTTGCAACATTCTTCATCGGGCATCTTTGCCCATTCCTCAAACATTCTGAACTCTTGGGACAACCCCAAGCTGATTACCGATAAGGGGTTTCTCCAACACAATACTGCCTCAGCCCTCTCGGGTTTCCATTTATGTACCTGGGTTGAGAGAATCGATGATGGTTAATGCCTTACTCAATGCCATAGTGTCATGACCTGGAATAAGACCCACACCCCGATGAAGTTCAGCCATCACAAAAACAACAATATTTTATTTAATAATAACCGTTATAACTTCTATGGGCTTAAGTCTCAGGAAAAATGTCTTCTTTGGAAAAACAGATAATTATAAAAGACGACACCACAGCATCAAGGAATAAGATAATCGGTATATCATGGCTAAGTAAAAGGCGTTGAGCTCAAGGGAAAAAATGTAGAGCCGTGCTATATATTCTACGAAGCCTAATAGTGAGAATACCACATAATAGGAAAGAAGGGCTTACGTTGTTTACGCTCAAGTTGAAGGGGCCTTATTTTGCGGCGAGGCAGTTTTACTTTCGAGGCAACCAACCACTGTCCGTGCAAAAGGAGCACTGCTGTAGCAAAGAAATATAATGTGGCAGTGTGTTGTAGGCCTTCAACAAGAAATGTAAACACCTCTACATGATGCCATCGGACTGTGGTCCGCTGTCCGTTTTTAATTAATGCAAAATTAATTTTCATAATGGGGGTTGCCTGATACAGATTGCTTGTAAACGTTACCTCATGTGGACTCCAAGACTTCGTGTTATTCAGCCATAGAGTGGTGATGAAACGATGTCTCTAAGTTCGGGTCATTATAGTAAACAAACAAACCCTAAAGTTTATTTTGTCATCACGGGGAAAAGGTCATTAAAAATATGACACGTACCAATGGAGGCCCCCTAAGGTAAATACTTATCAAGTGACTTTTTGGTAGCAAATTACCAAGTTTTCATGCAACCCTATCCTTTAGATTTTCCTTATTGGTGCACCACAGCATGCCTGTCCATGAACCAGCAGAGACGTGTATAATGCAGTGCAATGCTGATGGCAATGTTTCCATCTTGCACTTTTCATAGATCTGTTCGCCATGACATTGGAGATTAATGCAGGCTAGACTAGAATACCGTTGATCTATCTCCAATGGCTATAAAAATAGATCGACCATTAGCATTACAATCAGGAGATCAATGCGATATAGCGCCCTCTTGTGACTATAACTTCGTCGGGCCTTTACGCACGGGTCTCCGCTCACACCGGTCAGCAAACCTCAATGACACATTTGTTATGTTTTTTTAAATGACCGTGAACACGATTACTGTCAACGCAGGAAACTTGTAAAAATATTGGAAGATAAAAATGATTTAGAATAATTTGAATGAGTAGGATTAATATTGTATAAATATGACATTTTAACGACAATTAATTTTGAAAGATAACTGTTGCCCTAGGATAGCATTCAAGTTCCTTCCCAAACCACATAATGACCCAAATTGAGCGCCCTCTGTTGGTGAAAGAAACATTTGAGCGAGAAGTGGGGGGGAAAAAAAAATTAAATTCTTGTAAATTTGCAACTCTCTTTGAGGTTAAAAGGAGGTTTGGGATCAAAATGTGACAAACTTTTAGTAAAAAAATATGTTAAAGATGTACCCTTGCATGAAATGTTTTTTCTAAGACTCAAAATAATTCTTGCTAAACCACATAATGACCCATCTAAGATGCCATTTTGTTGATACAAAAATCAAGGATATGTTTCCAGGTTTCAGTTTTCATGGAAGTAAAAATAATTAGCCACTTTATATATTCAATCGACAACATAAAATCGCAAACCTTTCTAAACAGTTCTACAATCAATTTAATTTTGGGAAACCACATAATAACCAACTTTTATGTCATTTTGGTTCAAATGAATCCCAGAAAAATGATATTTTTTTACTAGGAATCAATAAATTTTTGGTTTTGTTTTACGTGGTATGTACAAAAGGTCTTTCTTGTTCTTTAAAAAAAAAAAGTGAGGTAAAGCCACTTAAAATACAGAAAAGGCGATTTTTTTTTGCAGAGGAAAAAATTAAAATCACTACACAAAAGGCATGTAATGGTACCATAGGGTCAGGACTGATTTTTTGGAGGTCGTTCAAGTACACTTTTTGTTGAAAATGTAGGCTTTTTTAGGGTGAATAAGGTGGAATATGTTATTCCCCCTCCTTTTTAGGTTTGTGGATGAAAAGGTTGGCCAAAAAGGTATTTAAAGCAACAAAACCACATAATGACAAAATTCACGCTCATCTATACTTGTGTCCGAGGGGGAGTCCGGAGGGGAGTCTGTGTCCCGAGTCCTCCCCCACTGATATTCCATACGGAGAGCACCGCTATGCAGATTTCTAACTTTACGGGCACCTCGGTATGCCAGACAATAAGGTAAGGAGACGCAGTTGCCGCTGGAACTCGAAGGAAACTCCTAAAAAATAATATATAAATAATAATCTCCTTTTCACAATGAAAAGGAAATCTCAAACCAAAGCAACCGGTTGGCGTTATACATTCCCTGTCTCATGGTCGGGGCATGGAGTCTATTTTCTTCCTCCATGGTCGGGGTCAGGTGTCTTGCCAAAAAGCGTCCGCTGCTAGATAATGTCCACTCATTAGCATACTGATTGTGATTGATTATGCGTCCATCACATTGTATGGAGCCCATGCCAAAAAATAGTGTCCGCGAGCGTGCATCCTATTGCGTGCCTTCTGCAGTTACCGGGTAGGCCTATCTTTTCATCTGAGTTTGTCTTTTGCAATTTTAGTTGTTTCTTCAGTATATGTGATTATAATTAAGGATTCGTAATACTTTATCATTTTAACATTGATCACTTTCTCACATCATGGCAAGATTTCATTTCGTATAGTTTTTAAACCTGCAGATCATACTGTCCGGTAAGTTCTACGCAAATAATGATCCTGCCAATTGCCGGGTTACTTCTTGCCAAATACTGTCCGGCATTCCTTTCCATTTTCGCCCGCGGATACTATTATTTGGCACGTACGTGCCAATAAGCACCAGCTAATCTGAGGTTTCCCCCCCCCTCATTTTCCTTTCTTAGAAGTTATGAAAATGAAATGAATAGTAATATGCAAAATGAAACTGGAACATCAGGGGGATTTCCACCCTGAGCAATCCAATAATCTGTTCATGGAAATTTCCCAGTGGCCGCTTCCAGGAGTGTTCTCGATCTTCCTATCGCAAAATAATGTTGTCACGTGACTGAATGTTTTCCTAAAAACGAAGCGAACGTTATGCCCCAACTACATAATTTATCTAACTACAGTCAGACTAGACCAACTGTGGTTGCACCCTTATTATCTATAGTTGGGCAATGTTAACTATAGTTAGGCAAACACAAACTATAGTATAGGCCGTATCCGAATAGACCTTATGCATTGACGTCATCCAGCCGCCATCTTAGAGGTAAAACGATGACGAAACAATCGAAACGCACAGATTTGTACGCGCAGCGCACAGGATTGGCCAATGAACAACCTCCTTTTGACCTCTAGGCGAGGGCGCCCTACTGTTATGACATCATGTGCATAAGGTCTATTGGCGGCTGCAGCTACGGCTACGGCTGTTGCTAAGGATGTTGCTAAGGACGTCCTATACTTCAACGCATGCTGACGCGGAAATCTAGCCGTAGCCGTAGCTGTAGCTGCTGATTCGGACACGGCCTATGGCCAGCTGATTGGATTGGAGCGCCTACCACACACACATATGGGGCGCCGTTTGTCAGTTAATTGTTTGGCGTATTTTTGACATTTACCATGGTTTGTAACAATATAGATGTAAACCATAGAAAGTTCTGTCAACCTTATTTTTGTGGTTAACATACCAGGAAAGTAATGTTTTGTGCTTTTTAAATTGTTTGTAAACCATTAATATACAACCAACGTTTATAAATTATGGTTTATAAACCATGAAAATTGAATTCATCATAAAACATGGTTTTTAATTAAATCATGGTTTAGAAAACCATGAAGATTAAATCATCTTCAAAACATGGTTTATAAACCATGAAAATTAAAGCTTCTTCAAAACATGGTTTAAAAGCACCTTCAAAACATGGTTTATATACCGTGAACATTTAAAGGACCTTCAAAACATGGTTTATAAACAATGACAATTTAAGCATTTTCAAAACATGGTTACCATGAAAATTATAGCATCATAAAACAATTAAATGTTTACAAAAAAGGTTTATAAACCAAGAAAATTAAAGCTTCTCAAAACATGGCGTATAAACCAAAAAATTTATAGCATATACCATGAACATTTAAGCACTGCAAAACATGGTTTAGGCCTATAAACAATGAAAATTGAAGAACCATAAAACGTGGTTTATAAATCATGGTTTATAAACCACTATGAAAAGCTGAACTATCATAAAACATGGTTTATAAACCATGACAATTTAAGTAACTTCAAAACGTTTAGAAGCTTTAATTTTCATGGTTTATAAACCATGATTGTAAATCATGTTTTATAATGCTATAATTTTCATTGTTTATGAACCATGTTTTGAAGGTGATTCAATCTTCATGGTTTATAAACCATGATTGTAAATCATGTTTTATAATGCTATAGGTTTCATGGTTTATGAACCATGTTTTGAAGGTGATAATCTTCATAAACCATGATTTATAAACGTTGATTGTATATTTATGGTTTACAAACAAATTAAAAAGCACAAAACATTACTTTCCTGGTATGTAAATCACAAAAATAATGTTGACAACACTTTCTATGGTTTACATCTAATTGTTACAAACCAATGGTAAAAACATGTCAAAAACACGCTAAACAATTAATTGACAAACGGCGCCCCATACACACACACACGCATGATAACATGCGTCACGATCCGGATCCGTGCGTCGCACGACCGCCGACGATGCAGGGTATCTTTTTCCGTACAGCATGCAGTAGTAGGCAGGGTAGAGAGATCGAGATTAACAACAAAACAGAGCAAAACAACACGATCAGGCCAGCACAGACGGAGGTAGCCTCCATCAATTTCTGCACCTCCGTGATTCTTACGACGTTTGACAGTGTTCAGTCTGAATGTACTGTGACTCGGTCTTCTCTGTTCATCGACCGCATGCATCAAACCAGGAAATTTGAGTGAAGAGCACATGCCTGGTTCAACAAAAACTCGAGATATTGCCAGGCGAATTCGGTGATTTCACTCAGTCAGTGCAGTGGAAAGGCCACGTCCAGACGCCCCATTACGTTAACCAGGCGATTCAACAAGAATGTTACATCTGCTGCTGAGCGGCTGAGTGCTGACATGACTGTGTTGTGCATCATTGTCTGAGTGATTGTGAGTTGGTCTGTTTTTGTGTGTCTGTCTTGTCTTGATGGATACTGCACCAACACCCCTTCTCAGGGGTCATACGGGCAGGATCACTTGTGCACATGAAATTGTCAACCATGCCAGAAAACAGGGGCAAACCCCTTCTCAGTCTTACTCTATTTCTACCTCCATGCTCTTTCTTAGTCTTGACAAAAAGTCAGTTTACTGGTCCTTCTACGAAATTACCTGTATTCACCAACACACCGTTTTAAGTCCCATCCAAAGGATGAAGCAAATGTTTTAAGTGTCTTGCTTTATAAAGTTAAAGGACACAAAAGTCACAAGTCACAAGTGTCAAAGCCGGGACTCAAACCCACACTCTGCTGTTCAGAAACACCAGAGCTTGAGTCTGGTACGCTTGACCGCTTGGCCACAACACGCCACCAATAAATTAGTCCAGAGTCTGGCAGTTTTTGGTTATTCGCTCTCCCCATATCTTCTCGACAACCATCCACGATGACCAATTCATAGACCCAAGGAAAAAAAAAGGATGATCTGGACTGTTTCCCTATTGACGATGAGGGCGTAGTTGACAAAGCTGGTGTACAGGAGTCAGGGTATTAATTTATAACAAAACGGTCCAGGCGCTGCACCCAATAAAGTACGATACATGACCTGTATGATAATACACTTTATATCGTAGGAGGTCCTGTTTTCAGGCCGTCCCTGAAATCGATGCAAATCTTTTACCTCTCTGCGCGCGATGTAAACAGTCCCTAGATACAATTTTTGTGGTTTGACTTGCCAAGCAAAGAGTCTCCTCTCCTTTGACCAAAACTTAGAATTATGTGAGGCTCCACTGGTGTTTCTGAACAGCAGAGTGTGGGTTTGAGTCCCGGCTTTGACACTTGTGACTTGTGACTTTTGTGTCCTTTAACTTTATAAAGCAAGACACTTAAAACATTTGCTTCATCCTTTGGATGGGACTTAAAACGGTGTGTTGGTGAATACAGGTAATTTCGTAGAAGAACCAGTAAACTGACTTTTTGTCAAGACTAAGAAAGAGCATGGAGGTAGAAATAGAGTAAGACTGAGAAGGGGTTTGCCCCTGTTTTCTGGCATGGTTGACAATTTCATGTGCACAAGTGATCCTGCCCGTTGATGTCACAAATTTGCAACGGTTGAAAGTAGTGAAACTTAAAATTTGCTGGAAATTATCACTTTTCAACAACCATTGTTGTTGTAATTTAGCATTATTTTTTTCATTTTTTTGTTTTCATTTAAGTACTGTTGTTGTTAAATTTTCACCCACCTGTAAGATTCTAATTTATTTTTACCTTTATTTAAACATTTGTTTTACAGATCTTATTCAAACCAATTCCTGTACATCTATCATTGCTCAAGAGAAGGTATAAAGTGCCTGATATTACATGTCTGCAACAATGTGAAGACATTTTCCCACATTATGGCCTGGACCACCATAGTGCCTGTCGGAGTAGTGCCTGAGGCACTGGTGCCTGCCCAACCGGGTAACTCCATCAGCATGCCAGACATCAACATTGTCAGCCAGGGTTGTTTCTGTGACTTTGATGTTGTTGCGTGCACAAGGTAAAATGTTTATCCACTTTAAAGGGGCTGTGTTGTCATGATCAAAGCAGGCCTGTGGCTGTAATGTAAATGTACATATGGAATCATGAACTCGGGGCGCTACATGGGCTGAGGCAGGAACAGTGTTTATGTACTGAGACCAGTCAGGTAGATAGGGGGGGCTACATGGGCTTAGGCAGGAACAGAGTTTACGCACTGAGACCAGTCAGGTAGATATGGGGCGCTACATGGGCTTAGGCAGGAACAGAGTTTACACACTGAGACCAGTCAGGTAGATATGGGGGGCTACGTGGGCTTAGACAGGAACAGTGTTACTGAGACCAGTCAGGTACATGTAGATATGGGGCGCTACATGGGCTTAGGCAGGAACAGAGTTTACGCACTGAGACCAGTCAGGTAGATATGGGGGGCTACGTGGGCTTAGACAGGAACAGTGTTACTGAGACCAGTCAGGTACATGTAGATAGGGGGCGCTACATGGGCTGAGGCAGGAACAGTGTTAATGTACTGAGACCAGTCAGGTAGATATGGGGGGCTACGTGGGCTTAGACAGGAACAGTGTTACTGAGACCAGTCAGGTACATGTAGATATGGGGCGCTACATGGGCTTAGGCAGGAACAGTGTTTATCTAAAGTGGAACCCACAGGGAGTGGGCAGGGAGTCCCTGCCCACTCCTTGTGGGTTTCAGTTTAGGTTTAGTCCCACTCAAGCCTACACTCTTCACCGAACTAAGCCCAGCTTATCCAGTTCACGCCTTCGTGCAACACCAAGCTCAAGTACTTAAGCAGCATCCAGCAACAGAGTTCAGCATTCTCCTGAAGACGATCAGAGCATACTGATTGAAACGTTGAGTCGTTAACCACTGGTTCTTTTCAGAACCAACACTACTCAAAAGAGATATTCACTTGGTGTTACCGCAAACCTCTCTTAGTAATAGAGGTATGCGTTTTATTTTTTTTATTTTTTAAATCACCAATTTGCGGAGAACAGTGATAGTAGGCACAGAATGCGATGGTAAGCAGAGCTATGAAATTGGGCCCTGAATTGTTGATTAGTAAAGAAAAAGCACAGTATGCATACCACTATTTAGTTAGTGCCAGGAACATCTGAATTTGCCTTGAACTTGTAAACTCTTTTGTGTTGTTCCAAATTCATTAGAAGACTGAATTGAGAGTTCAGTCTGACGAACTGGGTAGGGCTTTTTGGATATGAATGAATGATTACCGATAAGTTAGACAAGTGCAGAATGATTAATGTCAAAACTCACAAGGAAAAACTTCCATGAATTTAAAGTAAAAAAAAAAGCCCTCAAAAACAGAACTTTTGTGAAGCAAAGTTGGTCTTCTGCTGAAGGGAGTGAGTTTACGTGTCAGTATGGTTGGTATATGTACATGTAGCATGTTTTGTAACCAAGCAGAATAATGGATCATGTTATTTACAAAACAGCTTTTTTGATTAGGAGAAAATTGACTTATTTTTTAAAGAAGATTCAAAGAGAACTTAACAACGCGGGCTTCTTAAATGTTAAAGACAGAGTCTCTCAACTAAAATTAAATCATGTGTACGGAAGAACTTGTAATACCACTCCTGATTATCTTTGTGACAATTTTATCAAAGTTTTTCATTATCACCAGCACAAAACTGGGAACAGTGATTTGAATTTTATAGTTTCAATCTCATTCAGTTCAATCAACAATATTTTTTTGCTACAGCCATAAGAGTGATGAAACAACTTACCCACTAATAAAAAAAGTTCTACTAGCCTGCATCAATTAAACAAACTAGTTAAATGCCATCTGCTTCAAAAGCCAGATCTACCCAAGCATAATTTGGGTCCTTTTTATTTCTATTTTTAATTGATGTTTCATTAATTAATTAATTTTTCTTCTCTTGCTTTGTTTATCCATCCATTATTTTACTCTCTAGGTCTGTTTGTTTCCCGAATGGAAATAAGTCTAAGTTATTGGCCTTTTGGGGCTATCCTTGGATAATTTTGTGCAGTTTTTCTTTCTTGTTTTCTACCATCAGCCAGAAACCTATTGTTATTGTACTGGGGTTTTTTCTTCAGCCTCTTCTTCTTCCCCCTGAACCTTCTCTGCAAGATTTCGCAAAAAGTAAAGGTCTTACAGACTTGAAACTTGACATATTTTAATCTTAACATGAAGACGGCACTTGAGCAATGACGTCATGATGACAAGATTTGTAAAGTTAAAAAATTACAATTTTCTTCTTGCTGTATTTCATTCAATTTGAAAGCCATGATGTTCATAATTGGGCATCTGAAGACCGGGGCAATGCTGCACAAAGTGTGACTTCATTTGACCTTGACTTTTGGTTGAAGTTTAATATTTGAAAAAATCATAGCTCCCTAACCACACATTGGACTTTTAAGCTGAAACCTTGCACAATTCAAGCTGGGATGTGTTTATCAAAAAATGTAGATAATTTTACGATGATTTCATCAAGTGTTACATGATGTCACCTTTAAGGTTCAGTTTCCAAGGCATTGTATGTACTACACAATTGCAGTCCCTAGTTAGCTAAATATTGTAGATGATCTAACTTGTGAATTAAACTAACGTAATGCCGAACACCCTGTTTTTGTTACAACAAAAATCTGGCTCTAGTTTCCATTGTTATCCTCCTGTTAGTTAATACTGTGTACATGTATTTTTGCCATGTTCTTGCTGGGTTTTATCTGAATAAATTCAAATCAAATCAAAGTTGCATTTTCTTGTTTGCAAGTTGCATTGCCAAAAGTATTGTATAAAAAGTATGTAAAACCTGTAACAAACAATGGACATGTTAACAATTTAAATGAGCAGCCAAATTGTAGCCACTTCAGTCACAAAGGAAGAAAAGTGTTTGGATACATGTGGCATTACAACAAGAAGCATGAATTTCTATTGGAACAATAATGGTTTAGGGCCATTCAGAATAGTCAATGTTAAAAAATGTTGAATACATTTTAAATATTGACTGGCTTCAATAATCGATACACTAAAGAAACAAGTAATGCCTCAAATGAACCAGATATTTAAAGGCATCGTACACCTTTGGTAATTGCTCAAAATATATATTAGCATGAAAACTGACTTGGTAACGAGCAACAGAAAGCTGTTGATAGTATACAACATTGTGAGAAACGACTCCCTCTGAAGTAATGTAGTTTTTGAGAAAGAGGTAATTTCTCACTAATATAATGAAAACTTCTTGCAAGAAGTTTTTATTCCTATCTGAAAGCACACAAATTTGTACAACAAGGGGTTTTTTTCTTTTATCATTTTCTTGCAACTTCGATGACCAATTGAGCCCAAATTTTCACAGGCTTGTTATTTTATGCATATGTTGGGATACACCAAATGAGAACACTGGTCTTTGACCATTACCAAACGCGTACGATGCCTTTAAGATCAAAGGTATCCAACATAAGTCAATGGTTTTTCCTGGCTTAAACAAGCATGTTTGTAGTTTATCAGGAATGAAATTGACGATCTTGGCCAGCTGGGTATTTTTTTTTTCTTTTTCGTTTGTTAATATTATGTAATTTGTTTAAACAACTGAATTTTGATTTTCAGTTTAATTCTTTCAAATTATTTTAACATTGACTATTCTGAATGGCCCTAAGATGCAGCTCAAATTCTTTTGCTGAAATATGGGGAACTTGATGTTTCTAATTTGTGTGCGCATTTAGTAACAAATTTGGGCGGCAAAAGCCAACTGACTTGAATATGTACATAGTGTAATTCCAGCGAGACGTAAACTAGAGGCAGTATCCTGTGTAGCTAGTGCAGTGGCTCGATGAGCTAGTGAGACAGAAACCCCTGAGTGTCAGTGCGGGTTTGTCAGTCATTACACCTAGCTGTTCAAATCCGATGATTGAGAATTGCAACAGTTCAATGCTACGTGTACGTACTTCCCCCCTAATTTTTACACTTTAGGCTGAGTAAAAAAGAAAAAATGTTTCATGTCCGGGGTTTTAAAAAAAGGAGGAAGCAGGGCTTTTTATTTTTTCATTTTTCAAAATGGCCGTTGTTTGGTATTCATCGCCGATTGGCTTCCCTCCGTCAAACTCCCCTGCATCAAATTTTGAGAAAACATCGCTTAGAATCTTCTTCCCATCTATCTCTGATGGTGTCCGTATGGATAAACAAACGAAAACCGTGGTTGATTGATGATAATAACAATCTATTGCACCACAAATCCCTTTAAATTTGACGTAAAACAGCTAATCGGTTCCGCCGAGTAAATCAGTATGGTACCAATTCAACTGTAGCAATTGATCGTATCGTTTTTGTAAAGTTGTTAAGGAAACCCAACAAAGCCTAGTTTTCGAACCCAAACGTTGGCCAAAGTTGGTACTGGTGCTCTATCCCGATATTATTACAGTACGTAACGACCGCGACGAAATCGAGATTGCATAGCCTCTCGTGCCAGTCGCATTTAAGTTTCATTATCTTCGTTAAACAGGACTGTGGCGAATGATTACGACTGAAACGACTGAGAGAGTCTATACACACGATTCAGAACGCTACGGACACGTAAGATTTATTTTACGACGGATTCGTTGACATTTTGAATATAATTTTTCTCATTTTTAGTGAACAAAAAATAAAAAATAATTCTAGAGGGCCTCAAAAAAGGAAGTGGGCGGGGACGTGAAGCATGTTTTGTTTTTTACTTCGCCTTACGTAATTTGTTTGATAATTAAAACAGATTTATATTGTCAATATACATATAAAGACAAATGCTAGTGACGATGCAATTGTTTTTATTAAAAGTGTTGAAAAACTTTTCTAACAAAAATTGCATAAATATGGAGCCCCCAAAGGGACAGGTGAAAAACAAAATTTGAAAAGATAAACAAATAAAATATAATAATTCTCCCTCAAAATATTATTTCACTCCCTCATTATTTTCATTCCCTGATTTAAAAAATAAATAAAATTAACCATCTAAAAATTATTGTCTCTGATTCTACATAACTAAACTGCTTAAACAGTAAACCGGTGTGCTCCTTTAACACCGATGTTTATGTTATCACTCTTTACTCCGTGTTTTTCAAGTCCCTGCAGAGAAAAACAAATTGCAAAAATATTGTTCAAATGAAAAAGACAAAAACCCATTTGAAGCACCATCATACAGTCATGTACTAGGGATATGGTTTTATCTGTGTCAGGTTCCATGTTGTATGACGCACTAGTGTACAGCAGTGCTCAAAATATCAACTCCGAACCCACCATATCAATTTTTCATTTGGGAACCTAAAACTGTGGTGGCAGTCTGCAAGTGTTTTTCCAAACACATTTAAAAATCTGAAAGTTCAGCAAAATATAACAGAGACATAAATCGTTTGGCACAGACTTAATTATTTCCAGTTCATTTTTTAACCCCAGACTAGGCAGTTTGCGTGGGGCCCAAATTCTTCCATTTCTTCTTCTTTATGTAACTCCACACCAAATAAGCAATGGTTGCCTGCCAGCCCAAATCCTTCTGAATCCTTCACTTGGGACTTGTATTATTGTTAAGCTACATTGTACATTTGTGTCATGTGTAGACCTCAAATGTCATACTTTGTGCTTTTGAGGAGATTATCTTCAAATTTCAGCCAGTTTCAATTCTCATTTCATGTCAAAAGGACCAGAATATATTCCCATTCCGTTGTCAGTTTGCTTACATTGAGCGTAACGGAAGAAAAACAAGATGGTCCCACCATGGTAAAGGGATTCAAGGTGTGTGCCTTTTCAAAACGATGGCATGTATACTGAGAGAGTGGTGTTATACCTTTAAGTTTAAGTCATGTGCTTTTTGGCACCGGTGTCAAAATACTGTCGGATAAAGCTTACGTGTACATATTCACATTGAACTATTGGGCTGTAGTTGACATTGGAACTAAACATTATACCCCAAAAGAAAAACATGTGTAAGTTTTCATCATGTGACTGATGTTCAGAATTTGTTTGTCTCTTTCTATCACATCCTGGTGTCACACAATGGAGAACAGTGTTCATAAAGCACTGTAAAATGCAGTCCTTGATTGTATCAAGGTTGTTGATTGCATTGATTTAAAGGAAAAATACATAACATCGGTTTGGGTTAATGAGAAGAAAATCTTTGGTTAAAACCTGAATCCCTAGAGGGTGGCATGGGTGGCTGGTGCATAAAGTACCGGCCTCTCACCACTGTGGCCCTGGGTTGTTTCCTGGCTAGGGCCATACGTGTAAGTAGAGATGTGCGTCGGTTCTCTTCTGTGCCATGAGGGTTTTTCTCTGGGCCCTCCAATTTTTCTCCATCCGGAAAAATCAAACATTTTCAATCTCTGCCTCTGTTTCGTGGTCATGGGTCAGTGTGGCTCACCGCCAAAGGCACCCTAGCATGCTTGCGACTCAAACACATTGTAACCACGCCCATCGCAATTCAGTTTCTCTCTTTGGCCAGAGACCTTTTTTAATCCCCAAAATCCTCAATTAAAGGGTAACATGTATGCCTGGCTCAGTGATAAGCAATTGTTATCCCAAATCAGACAACTTCCTGAACAGGAATTGGGAAGATTTGGGCGGGTTGGGATTTTTAAGAAAACCCCCCAGTTATTTTATTGATTTTTATGACACAATACACACGTGCCAACAGCTTCATTGCCAATAACGGGATGAAAAGGAGGTGATAAAGACATTTTCAGTTTTGGATGTGGGAGGAAAACTCCAAATGGGGGAAACCCCAAATGGGGTACATGATGTAAAACCCCAAATGAGGTAAAACCCATGCAAGCAGGTACATGTAGGGACTGAAAACCCAATCCACAATGCAAGGCTCTAGTCTGAGGTGGGATTTGAAGTTGGGTCCACAGAGTTAAAATCTAACCTGATTCCCATTCACACATCATACACCAGTCTGAAAACAAAGTTAGCTTTATTCAGTTTCTAAAGTAACTTGTTATCTAACCTTTAATGTGTACAGGAGCTTCGGGAAAAATGTTGGATCTTTATGTTTCACCACTTTACCTTTGATCTATATTGTTCAAAAGCTCAGTCCATGTTGTTTCAGTTTCGGAGTGCTTCCTGGAAACTACATGTACAAGGTTTTAAAAAAACCCACCACATTGATCAAAATACCTTGAGGCATATTTTAGCTTTCAAAAAGAAATGTTGGAATGCGATCAATGTTGTGGTGTCTCATAACAATATTTTACACAATCATATTAGACCTATACATACATGTAATGGCTGGAGATGAAATGAATCAGGATTTTCCTTTGGGCATTGGGAATTACCATGTGCGATCTGGAACAAATAAATGTGTGAGCAAATTTATCTGTGAGAAGCTACTAATCTAACATTCCATGGCAGCATGCACTTTTGGGCAGTGGGACTTGGACGTCAGATGCACAAGTATTCTTCATAAATTCATAATTTCCATGAAATAATTCAGCTCTCAATGTTAAACATGTTTGCAAACTTGAAACACAGTTCATCACGCAAACCTATTGAATGCATGTTTGCGCAGATGCTATTAACGCATCACAGTACACTTTCACAGTATACGCTAGTGTACGCAAAGGCGGGATAGGCATGTTTAAGAGAATGAACAAAACGGAAACTTTCTAACATTGAAAGCTGAATTATTTCACGAAATTGACAAATTTATTAATAATATCTGACTACCAAAGCCCACCGCCAAAAAATGTATGCAGCCACCACGGAATGTCAATCCCTTGAGATTAGTAGCTTCTAGTCACTGGTAAGATTTAAATTATGGAGCTGTAAAATTCAGGAACGTCACTGTAGTATTTATACGAAAGTGAAAGGCCTCCAGTGCTATCTTCAAACTATATTTGAACTGTTCTTGCTTCCTGTTTAGCCACCAAGAGGGAAGAAAAACTTTGAATATTGATTTCTAGAGTGTCACATGTACTCATGTTCAGTTTTATTAGGTGTTCGGCTAACAGCCCGAAAACCTATTGTTGTTGTAATGGGTTTTTTCCCCATCTTCTTCCTTACAGACTTGAAACTTTAATGTACTTAGACCTTAGTGTGTAGATGAAACCGCAACATTATTGGGATGATGATGTCATTGATGACATCATTATAATTAAAACAAGTTAATATTTTAAATGTTTCAAAAATTCATATCTTGAGAACCCTGATAACTTCATACAAGATATTTGGATGATATGAAAGCTCCTGTGGTACTCTTTAGATCTTGCACAGAATGTGACCCCATTTAACCTTTACTTCCAGTCAAAACCAGCTTTGTAATTTAAAATGGATAAATTGTTTGGAGATGCTTTCAACGATGTTAGTGTCTGGCAAGGATCCAGTATAAAAACATAGTACTGGTGACATCATGAAATCCAAGAGCGCCATCTAGCGGCAGGCTTAAAACAGTTCAAAATACACTTTTAGGCCTACATGTACTTGATGTCTGTGGTGAAATTTTTGTTATTCGTTTCATAATTGGTATACTTAATGACTTTTGTACAGACTACGGGTGTGAAATTGTAGATTGATGACATAATCATGGGTAATGTGGTATTACATTAAAGGTGCACTTTTTGAAGTCGTGTATCTACCGAGCTACATATTGAACAAATAACTTTTTGAACTAACGTCATGCCGAACACCGGGTTTTGGTGTCACAAAAACTTGGGTCAAGTTGTATCTGAATCTGAACGTAAGGTCAGTTTCATTTGTCTTTGTTTGAATGTTTTGTTGAAAAACAAAGTACTGGTCTGTACATTATCACGAAAATAAAACTGATTAGTTTCAATCTAAAATTTCACTGAGTGTAAAGTTCATATCAGTATCATTCCATGAGAGAATTAGTTCCTTCTGAAACTCTTGTTAAAGTCAAGCATTTGAAGACACCGTTCTTATTTTAGTTTCTGCAATCAAAATAATGTAAGCCTGAGATTCATACACACAAAATCCCTTAGACAAAACGTAGACCTTTTTTTTTCCCAAGAAAAGAATATGACCACTAAATTTGATAAAATATAAATTGGTTGTATGTTGTTTTTATTGAAAAGTATCCACAGGATTAGATTTAATGCACTCTTCCCCAAAACAATGGTGTTAAATTTGAATATTGTTAAAGGAATGTATCCAAGGATGTACAGGGCATTCAGTTTGGCAGATTGATTTCTTCCTGCCCGGTATGAATCCCGTAACAGAGCCTTGCATGTGCCCTGTTTGGGGGTTTTCTCCCATCTAAAACTGACAGTTACTTCACATCTTCTCTACACAGGTATCTTCAGGCCCACAGGTTACAGTGAGGGTTCCATGGTTTCATTACCAGAAATAATAATAATAATAATAATAATAATAATAATAATGATAATAATAACTAGAACTGAGTGTTCATTTGCAAACGAAACACAGAGCTGCTCCTTTTAAAACTCCACCTTTCAGGTGACGACACGTGACATTTAATGATGTTATTAGAGCAGGACATCTAATTTTGGATGTAACACATCACGGCATAAATTCATGCAAGGTTTCAGATGGATCGCACATTTTTTTCTGTTTATATAGATCTTGTAAAACTGCACAATTAAGGTAATGTCACATGACACTTGATAATGTCATTGGAACAGGACCTGAAATTTTTGATGTTACACATCCCGGCTTGAATACATGCAAAGTTTCAGCTTGATCGTGCATTTTTACCTGTTGAAAAATGCACCTTCAAGGTGACGTCACATGACGCATGAAGGCATCATCGTGATGCGACCTTTAATTGTAGATGTAACACATCCCGACTTGAATACATGCAAGGTTTTAGCTCAATCTAGTATTTTTTTCTGAAAACATAAATCTTTTAACATTGCACCTTTAAGGTGACGTCACATGAAAGTTGATGAGCTCATTAGGACCTTAAATTTTTGATGTGACACATCCCAGTTTGAATACATGCAAAGTTTCAGCTTGATCGTGCATTTTTTTCTTGTTAATATAAATCTTTGAAAAATGCACCTTTAAGGTGACGTCATTTGATGCTTGATGACGTCATGGTGACATAATTGTGATGGAGGTCTCATCAAGGTCTTAGCATGGTGTAGATTTGAAGTTGATCCGATGTACAAAAGTATGGATTTTAGCCCGGAAAATGATTTTTTTCGAAAGAAAAACAAAGGCAAACTTTGACCTTCCGATACGACCGGAAGTACAGTTCATACAATTTTGGCGTTAACCTTTTAAATGTTGCCCCAGTCTCGATCTACATGTATCAGATGCCAAAAAATGAGCACCATAGCTGTCAAATTCAATGAAATACAGCAATTAGCAGATGGTCATTTTTAAACCTACATGTAAATGGCTTGTAAATTGACACCTGATGACGTCATTGTTAAATGCACTAGGTCTAATCAAGGTCTAAACATATGAAGTTGATGCGACCAAGAAAGAATTGGCGAGAAGAAAAAAATAATGATAATAAATATTTTTAAAAAATTATCGAAAACAATAGCTGTTCCAGCTTGCTGCGCTGCTGGAACAGCTAATAACGCATTTACCAAATGTCAAATTTTCTCTGAAGAAATTTTGGGAGTTATTTTAGTCTATGCATTCGTAATAAAATATCCACTTATTTTACAAAATACTTGCACTTTTAAGACTAATTATAGTTGAGTGAATTTTTGAATCTTCATAAAAGATGTTTTGTCTGGATTATGCAAAAACGAATGTCTCTTTTGTTGCAGAAATGGCATCCTATCTGTGTTTGCTGGGATGCTAACCATTATGTGTCTATACAGGGTAAAGTGTTATTCTTAACTACCTCTTAATATAATGATTCTTGTGGACATTGCTGGGGGCTGGATTTGGGAAAACTGCCGTAATTTGATATGTGCATTTCAGGTTTGAGCAGTTTGCCAGACAGAGACAACAGGCTTTTAGGATGGTAGGTGCCAGCTCTCGGGAGTGGTACCTGCGTGTCAGAAAAAATCCAGCTGACGATGTCATTTTTGCGTCACCGGCGAATCTCTGCTTTTCCGCATTTTCCCGCTGCTTTTTGTTGTGCAGCGGCTGTCGCTCTGGACCGCTTGGTTCTCCGCAAACACTCCCTCTGTATACCCCTGTTGTATGCAGAGAACCTCTAAGTTGCCTGTAAAAATTGCCTGGTATATCTACCATATTTAATTGGGTGGTCAGGTTGGCGTAGTGGTATCTTTCCTCGCCTTCCACCTCTATGATCCCGGTTTGAATCCAGCCGGGGGCACTATGAGGATTTGGTTTTCAGTCCCTACCTGATTGCCTTGGGTTTTCCCTGGAATAATTCTCTGGGATTTTCCTCCTACTTCTTACACTGAAACTTCTTTCCATTGGGTTCTTTGCTAGTTTGGTGATTAAGTTCACTTTTCTGAGAGTCCTTGGCTTCACAACCAGAATTAATAATAATTGAAATTACATCAAATTGTTATAATTATTTAATTTTGTTTTCTTTTTCTAATTTGGTAACAGATTGTGCGACTTCATCAGGCACAGCAGCCACTGTACCATCAACTAATGGTGTTTTACTTTGCTACAGCAGAATGCCTTATTGTGTAAGGACAAAAGATTTTCCCCCTTATTTATAATTTAGATTTCAAATTTTAAAGGTAAATGTTGGGGGGGTAATTGGATATGGTTTTTAGGGTCTCCTCCAATCTTTTTGTAAGTGGGACTTTTTGTAAGTGGGACTTTGTCATGAAGGGGAAACCCATGCATTCTACTCCCTTTTCTTTCATGTAATAATCCAGGAGCTTCATTGGGGCTTTATCCTCTAGATGAAGGGGAAACCCAGGCATTGTACCCATTACCACCCAGGAGATTCATGGGGCTTTGTCTGCTAGACCAAGGGGAAACCCAGGCATTGTACCCATTACCACCCAGGAGATTCATGGGGCTTTGTCTGCTAGACCAAGGGGAAACCCAGGCATTGTACCCATTACCACCCAGGAGATTCATGGGGCTTTGTCTGCTAGACCAAGGGGAAACCCAGGCATTGTACCCATTACCACCCAGGAGATTCATGGGGCTTTGTCTGCTAGACCAAGGGGAAACCTCATTGTACCCATTACCACCCAGGAGATTCATGGGGCTTTGTCTGCTAGACCAAGGGGAAACCCAGGCATTGTACCCATACCACCCAGGAGATTCATGGGGCTTTGTCTGCTAGACCAAGGGGAAACCTCATTGTACCCATTACCACCCAGGAGATTCATGGGGCTTTGTCTGCTAGACCAAGGGGAAACCCAGGCATTGTACCCATACCACCCAGGAGATTCATGGGGCTTTGTCTGCTAGACCAAGGGGAAACCTCATTGTACCCATTACCACCCAGGAAATTCATGGGGCTTTGTCTGCTAGACCAAGGGGGAACCTAGGCATTCTACCCATTACCACCCAGGAGATTCATGGGGCTTTGTCTGATAGACCAAGGGGAAACCCAGGCATTGTACCCATTACCACCCAGGAGATTCATGGGGCTTTGTCTGATAGACCAAGGGGAAACCTAGGCATTGTACCCATTACCACCCAGGAGATTCATGGTGCTTTGTCTGCTAGACCAAGGGTAAAACTAGGCTTTTTACCCATTTCACCCATTACCACCCAGGAGATTAATGGGGCTCCGTCTGCTAGACCAAGGGAAAACTAGGCATTTTACCCATTTCACCCATTACCACCCAGGAGATTCATGGGGCTCCGTCTGCTAGACCATGGGGAAACCTAGGCATTTTACCCATTTCACCCATTTACAACCCAGGAGATTAATGGGGCTCCGTCTGCTAGAAAAAGGGCAAACTAGGCATTTTACCCATTTCACCCATTACCACTCAGAAGATTCATGGGGCTCCGTCTGCTAGACCAAGGGCAAAACTAGGCATTTTACCCATTTCACCCATTTACAACCCAGGAGATTAATGGGGCTCCGTCTGCTAGAAAAAGGGCAAACTAGGCATTTTACCCATTTCACCCATTACCACTCAGAAGATTCATGGGGCTCCGTCTGCTAGACCAAGGGCAAAACTAGGCATTTTACCCATTTCACCCATTACCACCCAGGAGATTAATGGGGCTCCGTCTGCTAGAAAAAGGGCAAACTAGGCATTTTACCCATTTCACCCATTACCACCCAGGAGATTCATGGGGTTCCGTCTGCTAGACCAAGGGGAAACCTAGGCATTCTACCCATTTCACCCATTACCACCCAGGAGATTCATGGGGTTCCGTCTGCTAGACCAAGGGGAAACCTAGGCATGTACCTGTAGAGTCTTATTAGACTAACGAATTAAATCAACACTAATAGACGAATTCAATCTCTGCATCAACATGTGCTTTATTCTCTGTTCCTCAGTTTTCCACTCTCCCTCCATGTGACCTTACACGAGGTCAACTCATTTGCATACACAAGTGTGATCACGTGAACACTACATTCTCCCTCTTCTTTAGAATAACAAACCCTTAAATTAACTGGAATGTAAACGCACAATATCAAACTTTAACTTTAACAACATCATCAAGTTTTAAACAATTTTAACCATCTTAAACAAAACAATTGTGTTTCTTTTAAAATATAGTGGTCCATACTGTGACTTATCATATTTGACATAAACTGGGCTATTGCAATTACATATTGGTGAGATATTTAAAACTATCCAAGGAAACATTTGACAATGTGGCAAATAATGTTTACCCTTACATCCCGTGTTTACTGCTTTTAACATCTACTTCAAGTTTTATTAAAACATCCATTACAAAATCATCAAACCGCTTAGGGAGACAGTTTCTCGTCGCACGAACTGCCCATGGAGAACTTATCATTGGACTTGAGATGGAGACTTGTGGGTCTACAATGTCTCCACTAATATCTTCACTCTGTATTGGATCTTTGATACTTTCCTTACTAGTGTCATACTCTGTTTGCTGGTATTTCTTTACATGAGTACTATTTCGTTTGTATCTCACCCACTCTGGAGATTCAACAGTACAACTGTTACCCTGTTTCACCACCAATGTGTATGGCACTGTATGAAATGGTGTACTCATTTTATTTTGCTGACTTTGCTTTACCAGCACAGCATCTCCCCTTTTCAGATCACTTTCTACTGCTCTTCTTCTGTTATATACATACAACTTATTTTTGTGTTTCATCAGCGCATCCCTGTCTTGTACTTCCTCATCATTTCTGTACTCTAACTCCTCTATTTGTGGAAGTTTTGTTCTGAGTTTTCGCCCAAACATTAACTCTGCTGGGGACACACCCTGTAGTGCTATGAGGAGTTGTTCTGTAAGCAAACATATATGACCGGATTTCCTTTTTCCAGTCCTGTGACTGAGCATGGCCTATTCTAATACGCTTCATCAGCGATCTGTTATGTCGTTCAACTTCACCATTTGCTGCAGGGTGCAGAGGTGTCACTAATCTATGGTTAATACCATTTTCATTTAAGTATTCTTTGAACTCTTCTGACCTGAACTGTGGGCCGTTGTCCGAGGTAATTGACCTGGGTAGCCCATAACGAGAGAACATATTCTCCAGTGCATTCACAATCTTAGCTGTTGTAGTATCTTTCATAATTTCTACTTCATAAAATCTACTGTAATAATCTACAACAACAAACACATAGTGATTTGATGGGAGGGGTCCCAGAAGGTCAATGGCCAAATCTTGCCAAGGACCCGTAGGCATTTGCGTTGGATGCAACGGTTCTGGATTGGGCATCGCACTTACTAGTTGACATCCATGACATGATCGAACTAAGCTCAAAACATCTTTATCCATGTTTGGCCACCATACTTTACTTCTCAACCTTTGTTTTGTGCCTACTATGCCCAAATGACCACGGTGTGCTAATTCTACACATTTTGTAGGCAACGTCTTGGGTATGACTAATCTTGTTCCTCTCAACACCAGGTAACCGATTGAACTTACATGTAACTCATTCCTGACTGGGAAATAATTAACACTAGATTTATCAAAATCACTCTTCGCTAGACACTTTCTAACCTCAATCAATTCTGCATTTGATGCTTCTTCCACTTCACGTGTAGTTAAAGCTTGGGGTGTTGCCTGTTCTGCAACAAACTTAACATATTCCTCAGCTTTATTTGCTAGTGTGTTTGGTTTATCAGCTACATTGCTTTTTACCAACCTTGACAACACATCTGCTATGTTTTGGGGCCCAGGTGCATATCGAATTGTATATGTGAATGGCATTAATCTTAACACCCGTCTCTCAATTCCGGCATTTGGTTTGGACTTTGGTCCATACAACACTTCTAGTGGCTTATGATCTGTGATCAACTCAAAATTTAATCCATACAGATATATCTGAAATTTCTCACATGCCCATACAACGGCAAGTGCTTCTTTCTCAGTAGTAGAGTATCTTGTCTCCACATCACTCAGTGTCCTACTTGCATAACTAATGACTCTAGTTTCCCCCTTCATATTCTTGAAGTAATACAGCCCCTAAACCAACATTACTTGCATCCGTAACAAGTTGTGTACGTGTAGCATCAAGGTGGAAATACCCTAATGTCTCAGTCTTTGTTAGGCAATCCTTCAACTTATCAAAACTGTTTTGTTGTTCTTTGCCCCATGTGAACTTCTCATTTGTTCTGGTCATCTTACGCAATGGTTCAGCCACAGTGGCCAAATTAGGAATGTATCGTGCTGAGAAATTCACAAGTCCCAGAAAACTCTTGATTTCGGCTGCATTGTTGGGGGGTCTTGCCTCTTTCATGGCTTTGATTCTCCCCTCTGTGGGCTCAACTCCATTTTTGGATAAAACATGACCCATGAACATAATTTTTGTCAAACCAAACCGACACTTTTCCTTATTTAAGGTCAAGTTCTTTTCCTTCAGCCTCAGCATGACTTTCACTAGTCTTTCATGGTGCTCTGCTTGGTTTTTTCCATGAACAACAATATCATGTGATATGTTTTGAACTCTTTCACAATCATGTAGTACCTGAGCTATAACTTGCTGGACTTCTCTGGTGCTGCACTTATGCCAAACATCAATCGTGTATACCTATAGGCCTACAGGCCTTTATGGGTTACAAACGTTGTGATTTCTCTCGAATCCTCTTCTAATTCTATCTGGTGATACCCAAACTTCATATCTAACTTACTGAAAACTTCACTACCATTCATATTGTACAAAATCTCATCAACAGTAGGAATAGGATGCCTTTCTCTGATTATGGCCTTATTTGCCTGTCGCATATCAACACACAGTCGAATATCGCCATTTGGTTTTGGTACAACAATCACTGGGCTTACCCACGAGGTTGGCTGATTTACTTTCTCTATTATACCTAATGATTCTAATTCATCTAGTTTGTCACTGACCTTCTCTCTTAAGGTGTATGGTACCCGGTACATGTGTTGTGCCACTGGTCTAACCTCTTTGTCAATGTGCAACTTGAGCTTATGATCCTTCAACTTTCCTACCCCTTGAAAACATTCTGGATAACTATCTATCACTTCTCCAGCCACAAGGTTTATACCAATCTTAAGCACACCCAGTGCAACACTTGTATCTTTACCTAGAAGTGCAGGCCCTTTACTTTCTGTGACATAAAAATCTGCTTCTACTTCAGTGTCATCATGACTCATACCATCAACTCTAATTTTGGTTACAAATTTACCAAGAACCTTTAATGGATTTGTTGGTCCATATGCATACAACTTCTTATTGCTTCTTTCAGATTTACACTGAATTCTTTTACTCTTCAATTCCTCCCACAGTCTTTTGTCAATTATATTTACTGAAGCTCCACTGTCAATGATAATATCCACAGGTATGCCCTGCCCCAAACTTACTTTGACCTTTTCCTCCTTATTACTTCCCACCATGCCTACATGGAATGCAAATTCAGTGTCACTACCATCAGTGTCTTCTTGCACTGTGTGAACTTTTCCTCTTGGTTTATTTCCTCCTGGTCCATTCCATTATTGTCCTTTGTTATTTCTCCATTTTGCATCTTTTTGCTCATAATTGTCTTTTCTGTTTTTGCTTGTCTGGGTCTTGCAAGCAACTGCATAATGTCCGCGATTTCCGCATTTGTTGCACACCGCATTTCGGGTTGGACACTCCTGATCACGGGCATAATGTCCTCGATGTCCGCAACGGAAACACTGATCACCGTTGGCGTGTTGTTTTGTCCCAGCGCAGCCTCTATAACCCTTGCTGGCTTCTCCATGTTCACCATTCTTCCTCCTTTGCTCGTAGTCAGAGGCCTTGTGTCGCCTTACAGCATTTACATGTGGACCATAGTCTGGTTTCTTCGCCTCCATATCCTTTGACTGTTTCTCAGTCAATTCTACATTTGTTGCGATCATCCTCAAACGGTCAAGTGTTAATGATTGCCCCTTTTCCAATAGTTTGGTACGAATTTTATGTGACTTACATTGTGCAATCACCTGGTCCCTGATCTCCTCGTCTGGCTTGTCAAAATCGCATAATAATGCCCTCTGTCGGAGCCTCACTATGTACTGATCAACTGTTTCACCAGCCGCCTGTTCCATGCTACAAAACCATAGCGTTCATACGGCACGTTGACTTTCACCTCAAAGTGTTTGTTCAAGGTTTTTACGGCTTTATCATATTCGTCTGTTCCCTCCTCCTCCGTCAGGGAAAAGAATATATCTTGAACATCAGCACTGGTACAATGCAGTAGAAGGGCTTTCTTCTGTCCTTGATTTGTGACCCCCTTTCCAACAGCAAAGTACTCAAAACCACGCAACCATCGCCGCCACATTTGTCTCAACTGTGCGGGGTCACTGTGTGGGTCAAACTTCTCAACTCCGTTCAGCTGAACATTCTAGGCATTCTACCCATTTCACCCATTACCACCCAGGAGATTCATTGAGCTTTGTCTGCTATACCAAGGGGAAAACTAGGCATTCCACCCATTTCACCTATTACCACCCAAGAGATTCATGGGGTTCCATCTGCTAGACCAAGGGGAAACCTAGGCATTCTATCCATTTCACCTATTACCACCCAAGAGATTCATGGGGTTCCGTCTGCTAGACCGAGGGGAAACCTAGGCATTCTACCCATTTCACCCATTCCCACCCAGGAGATTCATGAGGTTCCGTCTGCTAGACCAAGGGGAAACCTAGGCATTCTACCCATTACCACCCAGGAGATTCATGGGGCTTTGTCTGCTAGACCAAGGGGAAACCTAGGCATTCTACCCATTACCACCCATGAGATTCATGGGGTTCCGTCTGCTAGACCGAGGGGAAACCTAGGCATTCTACCCATTACCACCCAGGAGATTCATGGGGCTTTGTCTGCTAGACCAAGGGGAAACCTCATTGTACCCATTACCACCCAGGAGATTCATGGGGCTTTGTCTGATAGACCAAGGGGAAACCTAGGCATTCTACCCATTACCACCCAGGAGATTCATGGGGCTTTGTCTGATAGACCAAGGGGAAACCTAGGCATTCTACCCATTACCACCCAGGAGATTCATGGGGCTTTGTCTGATAGACCAAGGGGAAACCTAGGCATTCTATCCATTTCACCTATTACCACCCAGGAGATTCATTGGGCTTCGTCTGCTAGACCAAGGGGAAACCTAGGCATTCTATCCATTTCACCTATTACCACCCAGGAGATTCATTGGGCTTCGTCTGCTAGACCAAGGGGATAACTAGGCATTATATCCATTACAAAAATATAACACCCATGAGTTTTGTAGGGCTTCATCCTTTAGACCAGTGGGAGACCCTGAATACTACCCATTTTCTTTGATGTTACACCAAATAGGTTCAGGGGGCTTCATCCTCTAGACGGTAATAGTATAAGACTAAGGCACTCTACCCCCAATTTTATAATCGTCCACCCAGGAGGTTCAGATGGCTTCATCAGCTAAACCCAGTGAGGAGTCAAGGCAATCTACCCAGTATGCAGTGCTAGTCACTGGCCAGCAGGACTAGTTAGCTTGCCACTTCACTAGTCTGTCAGCTTTTTCACTTGTCCATATTTCAAATGGAACAAAGATGCTTTTCAACACTGAGCTAGCCAGTCTGACCACTTGGAGTGAATTTTGACTGGTCCTCAGGTGTTTTAACTGGCATTTGGCCAGCGGACCACTGTTAAGGGAGAATGCTGGTGGGTATTTTAACTGAAATAGACATTTGTTTTCCCTTATGACTTTACAGGATTGTTCATTGGGTTTATATACATGACCCACGTCTAGAGTTAACAGCGGAGTACCTGAAGATGCTGCAGCTTCTTACTGTGTGTCACTTCTACCTGTCTCGATCCGTTAGACTACTCCGAAGAGATCATCTTAGTAGGCAGTGAGTATGAACAGTGATTCACCAAGAGACGTCTTGTCAAATCCTAACCCGCACTCCAATGGTGTTGTAAAAATGTACTCCCATGGTGTCCTGAAATTTGATGCGTTCAGAGTGTAGATATTTTTTACTTTGTGATCTTACAGGTACACCATGTTTAAATTGTTTTTTAAGAATGGTGACTCTGAAAAGAGACTGGTTGGTTTAACTTAATGTGCTCTAGTCGTGATTAGAAGACTGAAGAGATATATGGTGTAGTAGACAATCCCTCAGTGTTCTGGTCAAGAACAGTTTCCTAACAAAGTCTGCCGTATTAGGTGTAACTTGGAGAGCTGGGTGGTCTAGCGGTTCTTAGAAGAGGTTAAAACTTCTGCTCTAGAATGCACAAGTTGGTGGGTTCTTGACACTATTTTGAGTACCTTGATTTTTTGAAGAATTGGTACCAAATGCCAAGCCTCATGCAAAGTTTGGTTGTTACTGTCCATGTTTGCCGACTAATTTCTTCTTTTGCTGATGTTGCATTTATTCTTTTACCATTACAGATTGGTCTTGCCAGCCCTGATTCTGTTCCTGTCATACTTCAGTGTCGTAGCTACTGTTGCTATTTTCTATGTCAAAGAGACTACAAATGGATGCTTCTGTAAGTATAGAAATGAGGGAAAAGAAGCTCTGTGTATGCTGAAAGTCTTGTGTTTGATTCCCAATTAATTTTCAAGGCATTTGTTTTTGTTAATGTCTTGCTCTCTTTCTCGGAAATACACTTAATTATATTAATGATGTACACTTGCAATGTGCACTTTTTGGGAAAACATATGAAGGCGCCAACACAAGAAAAACAACTATAGTAACAGTTCTATCTGAGTAAATAAGACTTAAGTTTGGTTTCGATTATATGGCAGTGGAAGTTATTTGTTTAAATGTAGCAGGGAACTTGTTCCAGATGACAATAGCAGCACAATCTCCATAGAACATTGTTCTTGCTCGTTTGTGGTGTGTGTTGTGGCCGAGTGGTCAAGTGTTTCTGAGCAGCAGAATGTGGGTTGGAGTCCTGGGCCCAATTCACAGGGCTGCTTAAGCACCAAATATTGCTGAAAAATCTGCTTCAAAGCAAAAATAAGCAAGTTACCAGTCACAGATTGTTCATGTGACATGGTATTTTGGCTGGTAACCTTATTCTTGTAAGCATAATTTTGTTGTGCTTAACTATTTTTTGTGCATAAGCAGCTCTATGCCCTGGTGTTGACACTTGTGTCCTTTAGCAAGACACTTAACCATTATTGCTTCGTGTGGTTTGCAATGCACGTAAAAGAACCTATTTACACTTACTGCTAAGATGAGAGAAGGGGTTTGCCACGGTGTTTCTGACAGTGGCTGCTGGATGCGCCACAGCACCTTGTAAATCTTTATAAGATGCTACATAAATGGGTCTCATACTTCAACAATCTCAAAAACCTTTCATTAATGTTTCTCTTTGTTCCAGCGCCTTGAGTACCTTATTGGTAGATAAGTGCGCTATATAAGACTCTGGTATTATTATTATGATGTCAATTTATGTTTGCCTATTACCTGTTTATCTACAGATCCATACTGGATAATGATGTCGGCTGCTGAGTGCTTCTTGACCCAGCTATTCCTATTGGCTGGAATACTCATAACAAAGAAGATGAATGAAGTCACAACTCTGGAGAGTGCGAGACGACAACAAAAGCGAAACCTGTGGAGGTACGATACGATGGGCACCCAAAATGCTTGGTTCTGGATCTGGATAGTACTGTACAATCGCTTGAAAAGGCTATCACGTATTGGTGGATTAAGGGCCAGGTTCACGTAGCTGTTAAAAATAAAGCAATCAAATATGCAAAAGTAAAAAGTAATCATGCTTGGCAATAAGCAGAGTACCAGCCAAAATTGGCATGTAATGTCGTCAAGTCAGTGCCAAAACGTTGTATTGCAAAGAAAAGCATAATTTATGTGATATCTGGGCCCAATTTCAAAAACACCATGTCACATGTACCAAATGTAACTGGTATCCTGTTCATTTTTGGTTAGCAGAAAAATGTTGTGCAAAATTGTCCACTTAAGCAGCTCTATGAAGTTTGACCCTGGTTTGAAAGTGCACAAATGTTGTATATCGCTAAACTTATCCTGGGTGTACACACAAAACCTTAGGCATCAAGATGCAACGTTTTTTTGCATGGAGTCTCACTTGTGCAAGACATAACATTCAGGGCCCAATTTCATAGAGCTGCTAAGCACACGTTTTGTGCTTACTGAGCGAGTTTCCATTTCATAGCGCTGCTAACCGTAAGCACACAAAAAGGCATGCTAACCTTCTGGTGCTTACTGTATGAAAATGAATGATGTAACAATGCAAATCCATGGTGAATGTGCAAGCTGGCCACCTAATTTTCTTGCTAATCTGTGAAATACGCTTACGCTTAAGCAAATTTGTCTGCTATAGTTAGCACGAAAATTTGCTTACAGTTAAGCAGCTCTATGAAATTGGGCCCAGGCCGTGTCCGAGTTGATGGCTTCGGCAGTGGCTATGGCTGGATTGCTGAAAAGTCCTATTCTTCAATGTTGTCACTGTAGCCAATGGCCATAGCCGTAGCCGAAGTTGCTTGATTTGGACACTGCCTAATATAAAATCAAGATCGAACGTTCTTGCACTGACACAAGTAGGTGTCAGGGAGTATTAATAAAGCTGTTTTTGTCAGCATCTTTCTTTGATGAAAAAAATAGAGCAATGGATTGATCTCCTCATGCACTGGGCAATCTCAATAGCGACAGCCAGCCCAAAAGACGGACAAAAATCAGTCCCAGGAGACTAGTCCACAGCATACAAGCATTGGGTTTCCCACACAATACCAACTATCCTAGCCTGGAAGGTATGGTACTTTGTGGCAGTCTGTGGTACCTGTGTATTAGAGGGTTAAGCATGAAACAGTACAGTGTATGCAAGGCCATGTTTGAATTGATGGCTATGGTTATGGCTATGGCTGGATCTTTGCGTTATCATGCATTGAAGTATAGGACATTCTGAGCATTACCCTTAGCAACAGTCGTAGCCAAAGCTGTAGCTGTCAATTCGAATATGGCCTAAGTTAATTTCTTGTGACAAGTAACGCTGATTTCAAGGTACATTTTGGAATTTGTCTTTATACATCACCTTGTTATGTGGTGGTATTATCCAGACACAAATTTATTTTCTCTGTTCTTCTTTCTCATAGTATCATCATAGCGTTTGAATTATCGTCCCTGACAACAGTCCTGTTTGATAGCGTCATGTTGGGCCTGAGTAAGTCTTCTTTCAATCCAATTCATTTACGCATTAATTTCAACAATGAACTGAGAAATGAAGCAAAAACTTGCAAGTCACAGGGATCTCCTCAGGATTTGTTGGTATTCTGGACTCAAATTTTGCAAGTTTAGCCGAGGCACGCTGAATTGAAACAAGGTCCTCTGAATGTTTTTGACTATTCTGTCTTCTTCTTTGTTTTACATTTTTGCACATATCGTCCCAAAATTTGCGCGTATTGGCCCATTAGTTTGTGCATCAATAGAACAATAAGTCAACTTAAATTTATATCTCTGTTAAAAAACATGCAGGAAAACAAACACTGGAAATCTGGCAAATACATGGATTAAAAATTGAACGCGGTTTTATTTTGGAAATGCCTTTCTATTTCCTGTTTTCTCTTAAACTAGATGCAGTAAACGACAGCTGTGGAGATATTTACGTGAGTTTTAATTTCATTTTCTGTACTTGTTGTATGTTGGAAACATTGCAAGCTGTTTCATTACTTTCTTTTCTGAAACTTGGCATGGTGGAGATGCAATCTAGTAAGGTTTGCGGTAACACCATGTACATGAGTAGGATTTGAAACTTTGCATGGTGGAGATACAATCTAGTGAGGTTTGCAGTTACACCATGTACATGAGTAGGATTGGAACATTTGCTTGGTGGAGATACAATCTAGTAAGGTTTGCAGTAACACCATGTACATGGGTAGGATTTGAAACTTTGCATGGTGGAGATACAATCTAGTAAGGTTTGCAGGAACACCATGTACATGAGTAGGATTTGAAACTTTGCATGGGGGAGATACAATCTAGTAAGGTTTGCAGTAACACCATGTACATGAGTAGGATTTGAAACTTTGCATGGTGGAGATACAATCTAGTAAGGTTTGCTGTAACACCATGTACATGAGTAGGATTTGAAACATTGTATGGTGGAGATACAGTCTAGTAAGGTTTGCGGTAACACCATGTACATGAGTAGGATTTGAAACTTTGCATGGTGGAGATGCAATCTAGTAAGGTTTGCGGTAACACCATGTACATGAGTAGGATTTGAAACTTTGCATGGTGGAGATACAATCTAGTAAGGTTTGCGGTAACACCATGTACATGAGTAGGATTTGAAACTTTGCATGGTGGAGATACAATCTACAGTGTAGTAAGGTTTGCAGTAACACCATAATCATGTTCAAGTGCCTATGGCTCATGGTGTTTGTGATATGACACGTAATGATTATAATAACAAACCTTAACATGTGAATTTCTAAAAAGAATTTTTAAAATCAGATTTCTGGTTTCTGTGGTCAAACTAACATAAGTAACTGAAATTCCAAATTACACGGCCCAGCTCATGGCTCTGCTTACTGTGAAATTCTGTTTTTATGTTGCCCTGTAAAGCACACAATTCTATGGGCCATATGCGCAGAATTCCACGGTAAGTAGAGCTACGAAATTGGGCCCATCTGGATGTGGGATGTTCCATTCCATTGTTTTATTTGTTTAATTTTCAATGTCTGGGTTGAACAACAAAATTATCTCATTGTTATTGTTTGGTGATCCATTCAGCTGTACCTTTGGCTGCACCACCCATTTTATTCCCTTTGTCCACAGCCATATCGGCAATTCCACAGTCACTCATGTTACTTTGAACACAGAAAACCAAAATCTCATTTCCTATTGAACTATTTGATGACTTTATATTTCAAGATATTTTATTTTTTATCAACAGTAACTGTCAAGTTACAAACGCTTAGAGCCATCTATCTAGTTTCTTCCCACACACTGCGTTTTAGAATAGCCTGTCAATTTTTAGTTAAAACAAAACATATTCAGTCTTCCTTCTGGGTTGTGAGTTTCTCAGCGCTCTTTTTTCCCTAAGCTTTGCTTTAGTCCTCATCTTTAGTTTGTTTCTTTCCTTTGATGTAGAAAGTGAAATTTATGCTGAAAGATTGCTCAAGATTGCCCGTTTGTTTTCACATTTTCTTTCTGTTTTGCTTTTGTCAGAACCGTAATCAAGTTGTGTACAGCTTTATCTACTTACTGCTGATGGTATGTAACAATAATCCACTATTTGCCCTAATTACTCCGACTTGTTGATGACTATTTTGGAACAGCGAACTCTCTTAACAGTGGCAAGATGCCAGTTAGAACCCCTTGAAAAACAGTGTAAAAAAAAAAGTTCTACAAGTTGATCCGGCTAGCTAGGACGTCGTTTCCTAAAAATTGCATGGAAATCACTTCATGCACAGGTTATTTGTATGCAGGGGCCAACTTTAGAGCGCTGCTAAACTGTAATCAAATTGTTGTGCTAACTATAGCAGAAAGATTTGCTTTATGTAACCGTATTTCACAGGTTGGCTTGAAAATTAGGTGACCAGCGTGCACTTTCACCATGGATTTCCATTGTTTCGTCATTCATTTGCTTACAGTAAGCACCGGAAGGTTAGCATGCCTTTTCCCGTGCTCACATAATAATAATAATAAAAACACAGCATTTGTAGGGCGCACTTTATCTGTTAAAGGTATCGGACACGTTTGGTAATGACTCAAAATAAATATTAGCATAAAAACTTACTCGGTAACAAGCAACGGAGAGCTGTTGATAGTATAAAACATTGTAGAAAACGACTCCCTCTGAAGTAACGTAGTTTTTGAGAAAGACGTAATTTCTCACTAAAATAATAAAAACTTCTTGCAAGAAGTTTTTATTCCTATCTGAAAGCACACATTGTACAACAAGGGTGTTTTTTCTTTCATCATTTTCTTGCAACTTCGATGACCAATTGAGCCCAAATTTTCACAGGCTTGTTATTTTATGCATATGTTGGGATACACCAAGTGAGAACACTGGTCTTTGAAAATTTCCAAACGTGTTCAGTGCCTTTAAACATTCAAGAGGCCGGTCTAGGTCAATCAAAGAATTCTCAGATGTGTTCATAGGCCAATCTGAAAAATGTGTTTTAGGAGATTGTTGGTAGTGGGAAATGTTGTGTGTGTCTCTAAGAAAAGGCCCTATCACCATAAGTGGCCAGGCGAGTCCGGGGAACAAACAGCATGCCGCCCGATGACCTCAGACCTGGCTAATAAGCCAGTGCTGAAGCATGTTCTGTAGGTAGGGAGGGGCTAAACCATGAAGTGCTTTGAATGTCAAGAGGATGATCTTGTACTTAATTCTGAAACTGATGGGTAGCCAGTGTAGATTGTGTAGGATGGGAGAGATATGAGAAGACATTTTTGCACCTGTCAGTAATTTCGCAGCAGCATTTTGGACTGACTGAAAGCGACGCATTGTATTATGAGGCATCCCAGCAAGGAGACTGTTGTGGAAGTCGAGTCTGGTGGTGATGAAGGCATGGATAAGCTTCTGCTGCATTTGTTGTGAGCAGGCGCCGGATTGCTGCTACGTCTAAGGTGCATAAAGGACATCTGGCAGGTATTAGAAACATGCTTCTTTGAGTCATGAATTGATCGAATAGCACTTTAAGACTGTGGGCATCAGAGCTGAGTTTGATAAGAGCATCGCCAATCTGTATGTCTTGGATTTGGATTTTGTGTTTAAGCTGGGGAGAGGAGATAACAAGGGTTTGTAAGGATTGAACTTCAGGAAATTGGCTGACATACAGTTTTGGTCATCGGTCAGGCAGTTGGCAAGTGACTCAAGCATCTTAGAGTTTTCACCTGTGATAGTGAGGCTAAATGTTGTATATAATAGGGTGTCGTCTGCATAGAAGGGATATTGTAAGCCATGCTGGTGCACTATGTGATGACCAAGGGGTGAAGTGTATAGGGTAAATAGAATTGGGCCAAGGACAGAGCCCTGAGGTATTCCATACGAAACCTTAGCTGGAATTGACTCAAGCCAGCTAAGAGAAGAGCCTTGAATACCATAATAATAATTCAATCTGCGGGAAGTATGTTATGGTCGATTGTGTCAAAGGCTGCTGAGAGATCAATCAAGACTAGCAGTACGGCCTTTTTGCTGTCTACTGCACACATTATGTTGTTGTGCACTTTAAGAAGAGCCATTTCAACACTGTGGAATCTTCTGTATGCAGATTGCTGGCTCTCACGCGATAGTTTTCATACCATTACAGTCAAACGTCTGTTTTTTTATTGCTGTTGCAACCAGGGCTGCCTCCTCTCCTGCCTTTTCTGTGGGCATGCAGAAGGGTAAAGTCTTTGGGAGTTACATTTTGGTGGTGTTTTGGTTGTTCTCAGATACAAACCAGGTTTCAGTGAGTACCATAAGAGTCAATGTCATGATCTCTAGTATGGTGTTTGATTGGATAAGCTTTGTTACAAGCCGACTGACAGTTCAGCAAACCTACATGAAGATTAGCCGTAGATGCATTAGGAGGCTGATCATGGCATACAGCGGTAGAGGATCTCACTTTCTGCTTACCAGCACGGCATCCCCTGTGAACATGACTCCATTTGCCGATTCCAATGCGTTTGATGCATTTAAACACATCCATTGGCATTGTCAATTGTTGAGGAGACATTTTAACCCCAATTTCTTTCATATTGCTGCTGCTGTATTGTAGCATAAGCTGCAGAGGGTTACACATGGTTGGCCACGGAGAACAGTGTACAATAGTGCAAGCAATCTGTAGCACCATACTGTGTATGGCATGGTGGTCACTTCATGATCATGGCTTCATTTTGACGTCCAACAAATACAGAACAATGTACGAAGATCATGAGTTCCGTATACACACAGATTGATCAGTTTGATCATAAATACGAACCACGACTGCTGGTAATATTTAAATATCCACAGAAAGCCAAATTAGATGAAGACTGAGAATTTGTGGAGACCAAACCTCGAGGGACTGCCTGCTCTGGCGCTCGCACTTCCATAATAATAGCAGCGCTATGAAATGGAAACCGCACAGTAAGCAAAAAATCGGCCCTTTAGCAGCCCTTTGAAATTTTGCCCAGGTTATTAAATACCGATTCTATTTATGCTCAAAAGGGTGCATGACTATTTCCCCTTCCAGCCTTGCTTTGGTTTCCAGATGTAACAATTGCATGGGGATAAAGAGTCATATTTTGGTTAGTAGCCTACATCAATGTGTGATAAACTCTGTATACTCGGTGCTTTCCCAATTCATGCAGAGGAAACAGAACAACCCCAAAACCCAAAGGCATAATGCTAAGGTGGGATTCAAACCCATATCCCGCCATTATAAGGAAGTGTGTGAAGAGTGAAGAGTCGAGCATGTTCTCTAGGAGTAAAGGAATGATCCCAAAGGCATATTCCCGCAATCCAATGGATCGCCAGAACAATCTGCTAGACCCTGGCATTGTGCCAAACTATGGGAATATTCCTACACTGGAGAATATGCACATTATCTTTTTGAACATTCCAATGGAATGTTCTGGTGGTCCAACGGACCGGTCCATATATGCCGGTTGGAATACTTAACCAGCCCAATTTGAACTTTCCTACCATTTGGACTTCTAAGAAGCTCCCTGAAGCACATGTCTTACCACTAGACCACTGGGCATTGTCAAGAGGCCAGTTGGAATTCTGTAATTTAATAGATGTAAGAATTGCATCGGGGGATAGAGAGTATTTTGTTTTTACTCTTTCACTGTTCAGTGATAAGCACTGTTTACTGAGTGATTTATAATCCTACCAACTCTTTTCGTTGCTTAGATTTTCAAGATAGTAGTGCCCATTGTCACGCTCCTTGCTGTCTTTGATCCGGTCTCAAGACTCAACGATACCGGCCAGGAAGATTTCTTTCACAGTGACACACATTACGGGGTGAGTTGCTGTAAATCTGTACCCCACAAGTTGGGAGTAATGTGGTATACAAGACGGTCAAGAAAATTAAGATGTGGTGAAATGTTTAGGTGCAAGCAAATAAAATAAAGTGGCCCTACTATGATGTGTATCATGCCTTTTTATTCAATCAACCTTTGCCTCCAAATGTTCTTAAAATAAGTGATGTCCACCAGCAGATAAATGAGATGTATTCCATAGTCCCTTTTATTGTCTAGTTGTGGAGCTGTGCTGTAGAGAGTCTTTGTAGACCTTATGTACACAACATCATTTGAGCAGGACACTCTTGCCTACAGGTCAAAAGGAGGTTGTTCATTGGCCCATTCTGTGCGTTGCACGTACAAATCTGTGTGTTTCCGTTGTTTCATCATCGGTTTGCCTCTAAGATGGCGGCTGGATGACGTCAATGCTTACTTGTACCTGTGTGATTGAACAATCTGGCAGTTCATTGGTCTTTAATCCTCTGAACCCAAGCCCACTTAACATTTTCCAAAAGTCACCTCCAGAGAATCCAGTCTATGCCCTAACAGGCTCAAATATGGCCATGTTCAAATATGGCCATGTCATCATGCATTGAAGTATACATAGGACATCCTTAACAACACCCTTAGCAACAGCCATAGCCATCATTTCGGAAAGAGCCTAACTTTTATCCTATCTTGCTGGTCTTTGAAGCACTGTACTGGCTTCCTGTTAAGCAGTGCATTTTGTTTTGTTTTTTAAATCCTTCAACATAAACCTACCAATCTATCAATGAAACATCACCTCAGTACCTGCACCAAGTCATATCACCCTCGAAGCCACGGCAACGCACCAACTTTATTCAAGCAATACCCACTCGCTTGTTCCATCTGCAAGGCTGAAGGCTTATAGCGATATCTCAATTGCTGCCCCCCCCCACACACAGCCTGTTATTGCTTCCTTTAGAGCACTCCTCCAAGCCTACCTGTTCCATCAAGCTTATCATTAATGTCTCCATGTCCCAGTGAAGTGAATAGTATTCTTTTTCTAGACACTATTGCCTTACTTTTATTGTTGTTTAGTTAAGTCAAATCATATATGAAAAATAGTGCTGGAACTGGAACCACATCAAATGAAAAAAAGTATAGCGAGCCTCATTCACTTGATTTGATTGATTCTATCATTTGAAATCATTGTCTCCCACGTAGGCATTTCAAGACAGATCAAATAGCTATCGTCGCCTGTACCCACCCGGCTCAGAGGACCATGGTGTGTGGATACCCCCCTCACAGTATGCCAGCCCTACACGACGGACTCAGTCTTTCCCTAAGATGCCCATCATAACAGAGGAGCATGAGCCGACCAGTGCATCTCTACCGGTTCTCGCATAAAGATGAGTAAATACACGTCTGAGATTGGTCAAATGGCCAACCCAATGACTATGTTGATGATCAATAATTAAGTGGGGGTGGGGGTGTTTCTACAGATTATGATAAAAATGCGCCAGATTAGGTGTTTGGGGTCAATTCACACCACTGTAGACCAATTTCAGAGAGCTTCCTCATGTACTTGGAGGCTCACAAATTTGCTTAACAGAGGAAAACGTTTAGTAAAAGTGGATTCCCAGCCAAAATGTCCTGAGTTGTGTATTGCTTTTCACTGGTTCCTAGCTCATTTTGGCTCAGCAGGTGTAGTTGCTCAGCAATGGTTTCCTCAGAACATTTCAGCGGTTGGGCACTGGTCATGCTGGTGGGTCCTGGTAAAAAGACAAAGACTTGAGGCTTATCCAAACTTAAGACTGTTTTTCAATACTGAGGGTGGAAGAACAGAATAGTTTGGTGCCTTTTTAGAGAAAATGGCAAGTAGAACTCTGTTGTTGTGTAAGCCAGGAACAAACAAAGATAGAAAAAATGTAATTCGGGTCTGTTGTCTTGGCATCCATTTGCTGGTGGAATGTGACACACAAGTATGATTGTCCATGTTTGGAACCATGCGTTTCATTACCATTAGAACGTGCCCCTCTTCTACTCTCTTATTAGTACAATTACCACTTAGTTGTTTGACACCATTTCCCGAGCGAGAGTGGTTATCTTTAAATACGGGACACATCGTCGCTTAATGCGGAAGCGTTTACCCAATGATATCATAATGTACCATGACACAGTGCCTTTTAATCAATTTGCTTAATCATTCTAATGATAGTGAATGATAAGCCAGTAGGAGTATTAACTGTGCACTGCTGTATCCACTGTATGATACCACACTGCACGCTGATGCAGTGCCTTATAGTCCCGATACATCATTCTTGCTAAAGGTAGGGTCATTGTTTGGTAATGACCTCAAAAAGAAATTGTGTAATTTCTATCTGAAAGCCTACTAATCATAAAGATGGTAATGGTAGTAATCATCCTGCGAAATTATTTCATCTGAATTGCCCCCGTTGATTAGATAAAAGTATGACAAAAATTTTAAATCTCCAAGATCTCCTGTAGGGGATTTTTGAAGTTCGTTTTGAATGCTGCCCTCAGTACGGCCAGAGATGCTGTTGGCACCCGCTAAAGGTGGATGGATTTGAGGTTCTTGATGAAAATACCAAGACAGTTTTTTTGCTGTTTTCTCAATAAGTAGACACTTCATTCAACTGAAACTTTCACAGTTGACTTTTATTGTATCTTTCTTGAAAATGTTGCCTGTAAATCAGCATTTTGTTTTCTAAAACCAAATGATGATCCTACTTTTACAGGTTATTTGGTTAAAATGAAGGAAATTCCAGATTACGACTTCATTTACCATTAGTGTTTTTAAGAAAAATGTGGGAACCAAAACTGGAAAATAATTCTCCAAAAGATTTATCCTTTCTTAAATTATTATTTTTTATTTTAATTAATTAATTAGTTAACTTTGCCAGGATGGAGAGAACAGAGGGGGCCAAGGCCTACCCCCAATCTGAGTCGCATTACACCCCACCAGCAAATGCCCTTTTGGATTTGTCCCTGTGTGTCAGTTTCTAAGTATTAGCTCAATACTTATCATGTGTTATTTCTAGCGTTGTATCTTACCTTCAGGTTTTTACAATACCGGAAAGCCTAGAATGGGGGAAGATTCTATGATGATATAAATTATGCCACTGTGTAATAGTAACAACTCTTTTACATACATGTACATCTACAAAATACTTTTACAATAGTACTTTTTTGTTTTTGAAGAAATTATAAATATTATAGAACATTTCTTTTCAATGTAATAATCTAACGTGGCAGCTTGCGATGTGGATAAAAGGTGCTTCTTGAACGCCTAAAGATATGATGTAAATATTTTAAAATTTGGGTTTAATTTTATTGGAGAAATGCCTTGATAAGGCATATGGGTTTAGGGGATACGCTTAAAAGAAAAAAATATGTATCCAATATTTTAGGAAAAACTAATAGTGTGTAGAGGTTAATAACCGGATACGTTTTTAGCAACACAGGGTTTAAAGTCAGTATTGACAGGGTGCGGAAAGCCTCAGGATTTAACAACGCTTTCAGGACTTGTGAAAAGCAGGCTAGATATTGGCCGCTCAATTTTGAGAACATTGAACTTTGACCTTGATGGCTGGTAGCTTGAAAAAAGAATCACTTGCGACGGCATAATCTAACCAATAATATCCATTGAAGAGGATGGCCAGAGGCTGTCTTCATGTCTGTACTGTGGGTTTCTGGATTGGGGACCAATGATATCTCGATCGATAGAAGATCGTTACAATCATGGTAAACATAGATACTTATTTGGATAGTTTGGGTGATGCATGATTTGAGAATGTCCCGGTAAACAGTCATGTTTACAATCCAAATGTAGAAATAGATGTAGAAATAGATTGTTTGTATCTCTGATATGAACTATGTCACATTGTTTACTAAAAGAGTGACTCTGGTTTTGTTTCCAGGGCATTTCCTGGTGGGCAAGTGGCTACGTTGTTAAAAAATATCTGCATAATATCAATTGTGGTTGAAATAGCAGCTGACAGCTGAATGAGTTTGGGGATGTGTCCCCTTTCTTCATATCTAAAGCTGACAAAAAATAACACCCTGCTAGTTACACCCTGCCATCTTCATCAACGGGAAGATGGTGTTTTTTTTGCACTGAGCAAGAGTGTACAATTTGTGCCTGCAGGATGTGCTGGCCCCGTTGCTCTTACGTAAACATGTAATGTCATTAGTCATGTTGTCCATAAGACAGTAATGATGCTCCTATGAGAGGTCCTTCCTCTAACCAGATAGCTCCTAGGGAAATACGCAGCCTTAATTATCCTCAAACAAAAGTGGAAATTTGAGCCTTGGAGAATATGTGGAATTTTCAAATGCCAATTTGTATCATAGTGTACTATCGAAATGCAAAGTGTCTTCCAAATCTTGATCTGTGCCAATTATTTGTAAACACCACGTAGTTAGTGTCATCTTGTTGCCACGGCAGCACAGGAGACAGTTACACTGGCAGGGTGCATTGTCATTTACCAGTCTACTCAAGTACCAAAGTACCAGTTACATAATTTACATGGATGATTAAAAGGAAAATGCAAAAATGAGCCCTGTAAAAGATGGAGTCCCCATTTGGGCATGACAACAAGTGATGTGAAGTAAACATGTAGTTCATGCAAACATTTGAAAGCAAAAAGTGAAGTTATCTTTTTTTGTTGCTCGCATTCATACAAAAATAAATTCATCATCTTCAAAAGTTCTTCAAAGATTTATTGTATAATTTTAGCAAAAAATGATGATCCTTTTATTTGTTTTAGCCTTACATGTACAGTATTTAAAGTTTGTATAGGTTTTTTTTATACCGATTGTTTAAAATATAATGTAAAGTTTAGTATGTAATCAAAGTACTTTATAATAAATAAAAACTATTCGTACTGTATTAGTAAAAAAAAAGGTGATGCAGTTTTTTATTTATCAAAAAATTACAGAAAATAAATCATTTTTATTATGTATGTTCGAAAATTTAATTAGTTTGTAAAAAGAAAAGTTATAATAACTTGCTAAATAGGCACTGTATGAGCTTGTAACTTCATATGCTAGGTGTCTTTAAGGCTGTGGCTATGGATCGAGTATTAATGTTGCTTGCAGTCAGGTCATAGCCATAGCCAAAGTTGTTCCATTCCAACACTTCGTAAATACAAAAGAGCAAATCTATTTCTGTCTTTCTGTTGTTGACACAAAGATAATTGCGGATTCCAGTTACACAGAGAAAACTAGATAAGCTTTTTGTAATGCATGTAAAAAGCCAATATATATACAAGTGTATAAATTAAATTGGGAATGTGGACTTGGTTTTTCGTTTCAAACAAAGGCCATATCCGAATTTACAACTACAGCTATGGCTATGACTGTTGCTAAGGGTATTTTAAAGGACGTCCTATACTTCAACGCATGATGACACGGCAATCCAGCCATAGCCATAGCTGTAGCCGCCAATTCCGACACAGCCTGAACCATCATCAGAGGCTAAAAGCAAAGCGTCTTGGAAAGAAATACCCCCCCCCAAATATATATATATATTTTTCCGCTTCTTTCTGGATCCTTCCCTTAGTCCCTTTCCCCTCTCTTTTTCTATAAATGGATATGTATTTGTTTGTACTTGTTTTATGCCTCTGAAGAAGGTCCGGTCTGGATCGAAAGCTAAGGCCATCTACCCTACTCATTATATATATATATATATATACAAGACATTAACGGCACGTTAAACCGGAGGTCGTTGGTTCAAATCCCACTCTAGTCAATTTTTCTTTGTTCAACCCAAAATCATTATATATACAAGACAGATATATACTTCAAGATTGAGTACCTGAGGTAAAGGAATAACCATTTCACAAGGAAGATTTGACTACAGCTTATTTATATTCCCTCCTGCTCCACTCCTCTAAGATGCCTAGATATTATCATCTTCATCCAATGGATTAAAACACAAAGAAAATTACAGATATAACAATGATTGTCTTGTACTGGTTGTAAATTTGCCAATTAAGATACATAAATCTATACAGGTGTACAGCTGAAGTAATGTTTAGTGTAAGAATGCAGTTTTATTGACAGTCATTTTATTTAGGCACTGTGTATAGTTGATGCTTTTTAAATGATATGATTGCAGCGGTGTCAAAGAGTGGTAGGCTATGCTCAAATTGGCGGCTACACCTCCGATTACTATGGCTAGATTGACACATCATCATGCAGTGGACATTCTTAGCATTTCACGCTTAGCAACAGCCGTAGCCGCAGCCGCCAATTCGGACACAGCCTTATTTTGGGTTGACCCCCATCCCTAATAAAGGGGACTCTTTTACTCAGTGGAACAGATCTTTCCGCCCTGAAAGTAGTGCCTGATAAATGATATCCAGAACGTCACTGTTTTATGAAAGTGCTCCAGGGCTAGGGTTTTACCCTTTTACACATGTGCTGATATTTTCGTTCATTGAATGCAAACTTTGCAATGTGGGGTTATAATTTATCATCTTCAGTTCCTGTCCCTGTATTCTATCTTTTCAATCTACACATAAGGAAATACCTTATGGATTACTTGAGAAGAAATGTTGCAATGCGATTTCTTTTTACTGAGATACATAATGAGGACAAGAGTTTACAAGACACTAGGCGATAAAAATCACTAGAGTTCACTCTTAACACTCTCTTTGGTATGCTTTACTTAAAGTTCTTTCATTTATCCTTCATGGTAGCAATGGTGTGCAGTACTTACTATCCTGTGCATTAGCGTGACGTAATTCCACTGTAAACCACGCCCACTTCACACAAACTGGCTCCAACGATTACCAGAAGTCCATTGGAGTTGTGTTGAGCTTGTTTTTCTGTGGCGATTTATGGAAGAAATATTTAATAGTTGGACTTTTATGTTAAAATAAAAATAAAGAATAAAAAGTTTCTGTCATAAGAAATGCTTTTGACGATGAAATGGGTGATTTACGGTAAAATTACACACAAAGCTTTTGAGCCGGAAGTAGCGAACACTTTGCAGCAGATACGCGTGCATGTGACACAATGACTTACAGACTGTACCAGTAGGATAGACCAATGCATTGCGGATGTTCTATACCAGTATTTTCCACCATTACTTGGATGCAAACATACACCCAGCTTTAATGTTTTTTACTCATCACAGGCATCTTCGGCTAATGATTTGGATGTAACTAACTCTATGACATAAGCCTTCGTGCTATGCACCGCATACGTGAGCATAAATGTATCCTAGTAAGGCCGAGAATCCATGTGCCCGTCATGCGTTGCGTAAGGCGTTGCTGTAAGGCTTGATGGATTGCTGGATGCTAATTAAACCAAGGCAGAGCTGATGAATATTCCCAGGGAATCTGCTGCTTTTTCAACCTATGTCAAGAAAAAGAAAAAAAGAAAGTGGCAATTGTGTGTTTTTTGTTTGTAGTACATTCTTTCAGAACTAAATTGTAGGGGGAAACTGTATAGGCCTACAGTGTATATAGACCCTCAGATTTTTTATGATGAAGTTTAGCATCGGGATATTCATTCAGAAGCATTTTTCCCCAGTGGTAGAACAAACATGGTTTTTAGTTTTGTTCATACAAATTGCCACATCGATGTAAGCACTGTATACTCAGTACTTTCCCGAGTCCTGTGGGAAAAAAATCCACTGGCATATTTTATTACTCGGGTGCAAGTTCAAACCCCACTGAAGGTACCTGTTGATTGTTTGGTTTCTGGGGTTTTTGCAAGACTCTGAAAGCACTAAGTAAACAGTGTTGATTATACATCAATGTAGGACATAGCTTCATTACGATTACAAACTATAGATAGCCACGTTCTGAAGAGTCACGGAAACCATGCAAACAAAGGAAAGAACCTGCATGCCTGCCTTAATTAGTGCTTTTCTGTAAATGTCTTTGCAAGTTCTCATGATCTCATGTCCAAAGAATTATTGTGGACATGTTATTAATTACCTGTATGCCATACTTGATTTATTAATGAACGGTAATTAGCTGTTTCGCTAGCGAAGCGAAACAGCTCTTGTTTTCGTTAAAGTTTTTTTTATTATTATTATTTTTTTATTTTTTTTTATTTGTCTGTTTCAGACAAAATGCCATTAAGATAACGCACGGTTCTTCCATGTGGCCTTTTGCATAGTTCCTAATAAGCAATTACAATGAAACTTTCAGTGATACAAGGTATAGGTGCAAGGAAGGTCCTAAAAGAAATTCGTTATGATGACGTCATCACCTGTCACGTGACGTCATCTTAAAGGTTTCTATTTTAAATATTTGAAAATCCGTATCAAATCAGCCACAAGAGACCGTAGATTTATGTTTGCGGAATTGGGTAGGGATAAAATAGGTCTTCATTTTATTCAGTGTGCGTGACCTCACTTGACCTCTACTTCCGGTCGAAACCGGAAGTGCCTCGTAATTCAAAAGTGGCAAAAGTTATGAAGTTGCTTTCAACGATGTTAGTGTCTGGCAAGGATGGGCAGTTCAAAAAAAATATCGATGACGTCACAATACGCAAGAGCGCCCTCTAGCGGCAGGTTGAAAACTCTTCAAAATGGACTTTTTGAAGATGTGTGTGGTGAAGTTTTGTGCAATTACTTCAAAATTTACACATATGTTGGTCGTCAGACAGCCATCGTATGTGTGAAGTTTCAGATCAATGACATCATCGGGGGTCACGTGACGCGGCATTAAAGGTGCACTTTTTGAAGTCGTATATCTCCCGAAGTATTAGTGCGATCATGTTGGAACTTGGTAGGTTGTTAGATATTGGTAAGTTCCTGTAAATTTTAAAATGACGCAATGATGACGTCATCACACGATTTGTTATGATTTTTTCATTTTTTACCCCTTTAAAACAGAAATTGCTAACGGAACATGCTTTAATCCAAATTATTTTTTTAAACAGGCTTGATATGTCATAGCAAGTTCCTGGTAAACTTGTAATGACGTCATGATGACGTCATCACATGATTTGTTATTATTTTTTTCATTTTTGCCCCTTTAAGTCATAAATTGCTAACGGAGCATGCTATAATCAAAAATTCTTTTTTGAACAGGCTTGATACATCATAACTGCTTTGAATACAAAGACACTTTCATATTCACTTCAGTAATTTGAAAATTATATTCGCGAAACAGCTCTGCATTTGTGCACAAATGCAAACGTGTCTAGTTTTAGTATGGTTTGAAAGGAATTATACACCATCTGTTTTTAAAATTATTTTTCTATTCTAGAATTTGAAAGAGTAGACGGTTTGATACGGCTTTTCCAGTGTTATTTTTTAATGCTGTACCTTGCTCAATTTTAAGAGAGTGAGACTACCATCCATGCCATTAGCAGAAATTGTTGCCAACATTTCCAAAGCTGTACCTTATCTTGATTCTAAGAAAGTAAGCATACTGGCAGAAACAATGTTGCAAACATTACCAGTATTGTACATCATCTTGATTCAAAGAGAGTGAATGTACTATTAGCAGCAGTATTGCTCTACCTTTTCTTGATACCAGAAGCATACCAGTGCTTTGTCTTGATTCAATGAGGACACATTGGATAAATAGTTTGAGTTATGTAACAATGCTCTACCTCATCTTGATTCAAAGACAGTAACCAGTAGCTCACAAATAGTAATTTCACCAACATTAATACCAAAAGCTGTATAAAGACTGTGTGAAGAGAAGACTGGTATGCTATCTGGTGCAAAGAGACAGCCATACCATCGGCAGCAACTTTGCTATTTACATTTAAAATAACTATGCTGGGCACTAACCTTTAACACATATCACTTGCATTTATAAGTCTTTCATAAATCGTCTTTAATCTAATCCAATTTCTAATCTAATGCATCTTTAATTTAATCCCTTTAAGTGTGTAACATTTTATGTGTGACTTTCTTGATATGGATGTGGTCTGGATTTATACACTGGCTTCACACAATGTTGTCATTCTTGTGGGGGAGGGGTGATACATTACATTCAGAGTGTTTTACAATTACATGGTTGTACTGCTTTCATTTGTTGGGGTTACTAATAGAAATTGCGTATTTTGATACATCATATTTAATTATGGAATTAATAAAATAAATCAAAACCTTTAAAGTTATTTGCATTTCAAATATTGTTGTATACCATCACTGTATCTCCACATTGTTTCATTGGCTGTCACAAACTTGAATAATAATAAATTTAACAATATTGATATTTTATTAATCGCTGAATCATTTCAATTTAGTAACTCATTAAAAAATCCTGCACAAAAATTCACGATATTGCAAATATATTCGCATATATTCGCATATTTGCGATATGCAATGTCCCTTCAGGGCCACCATACGTGAGCTATCCGCACCTTTTTTCGTTCACACTGCGTGTCCGGATACACGTTGCACACTGTGGGGTCCAGATAAGCGTAAGACTTTTTTCCTCGTCCTTACATTACACTTTGTGTGATATACAATGACCTATATTGAAAGATTTAAGACAGATGCTTTTATCCAGCATCTGCTTTTTTAGATGGTACTTTGGAGGGTCTTCTTTTTATGAATTTCTCAAACTTCTCCCGGTTAATAGGGCTCCAGTATTTCTAAAATTTAAACAATATTTATTTTGTGCCTGTGTGCTATAATTAAATACAGTTATTTACTGCCGCAGCCTAGTTAAATGACGTTTGACTCCTTGGAACATGATTTATAAACCATTTTTTATGATGATTCAGTTTTCATGGTTTATGTTCATGGTTTACAAACAATATTTCAAAAATAACAGCGATGCTGTTTATCCCCCTCAGCCATTAATTGTAGCTAATGCAAAATATCACCAAACCATGTTCGTATATTGTGACCTTGACATTTGATCTGTGAAATTGAACTATCACTTATGACTTTTCACCCCCAAAATAATCCCAAGTTTCCTTTTCCCAAGGGAAACCCTCAACCAAATTTACAATGGCACTTGAAACAGAGATACTGTCTAGAAATCATGTAAAACTCATCACCGTGACCTTAGCCTTTGAGCTTCCGACACATGAAACAATCCCTACTTTCCTTTCTCAAAGGGCACCCCCCCAACCAAGTTGCAAGTCCATGTTACTTGTAATTGGAGTTACATTCAGAAAACCATTAGCTGTTAAATTTACTCACCACCATGACCTTCACCTTGACCTTTTCAACCCCAACTCAATCCCAACTTTTTCTTTTTCTAAGAGTAACCCCCACTTATAAATTACATGCCTTTAACCTGTTCTACGGATGGACCATGGACGTCCTACGGACGATGAGAATACCCCTTTTCAGCCTATGATGGCCGGCGTTGAGAGTTAAAAAGCACAAAACATTACTTTCTTGGTATGTAAACCATAAACATAATTTTGACAACTCTTTCTATGGTCTACATCTTATTTATTATTAAACATGTCAATAATGCGCTAAACAATAATTGACAAACGAATTGTGGCTGCTAACGCCCCGAAAAAACCTCGCCTACCCCTCCTGCCAGACAATCTGTCTCAAGAGAATGTACACTCCTTGATTGACAAGCTTTTCAGAGCTTACATCCTGGAGATAAATAAAATTTACAGCTGTTGTGTGTGGTCAACCATGGGTCAGCAGCTGGCTTTAGAAATATGTTAGGGCGATGTATTTGTACCACCATGGAGGTAGGTACCATTTACTTTGAATTTTTTTAATTGTAGTTAACAGGAAAATATAAACTCTTTGTTTAAAAAAATTATTGTTCACTAATTAACACAAATTAATTAAAAAAATACTTATAATACTGACAAAAATAAATTAAGGCTCAAATAATCCTAGACAACAACTGGGCATGTAAAGAAGTCACTTAGATGTCAAACAATGGGCATGTTCACACGAGTAGCTAACTTCACTGCTAACTTAGCTGCTAAAAATTCGCAGCGGGGGATGCATCGAGAAACGGACTTTTAAACGGAGCTAAAAAGTACCTTGCGTTCACACGAGGCGTCGCTGTTAGCCAGCACAGCAGAGTGTCGGCTTCCGGTAGTTTTCTTGCCACTCTAGTGTCAGTAGTTTGTTAAATAAATTTACATGTTGGCTTGAAGAATATCTTATAAACATAATACTTATGTAAAGTTTCATTTTTCTGTTATAAGTTCACAGCGACTCTACTTTTTAAATTTGCAGCGATTCGGAATAAGAAACGATTTTGTTTTAGTCTGTTCTTGTCACTAAATACACTGCGTCATCAGCTAAGTTGAGCGCTACAACTTCGTCCCCAATTGTGTGCGATGTCAACGTGCCACAGCACGTTGCTTGCTTGTGGGAAGGAGGTTGACTACTTCACACGTGCCCATGTGAACTTTGTTTACAACAAGTGTGACCTTGTGCATTCTTTGGGTATTCTGGCAGGCAAGATACTACACAGGTCCTATGGGAAAGTTGACATTTTGTGTCATAATTTCCACATAAATCCAAGAATTATGAAAGTAAAAGCTGGACAAGTTTTGAGATGTGCCCCCTTTCATCCTATCAAAAGTTGATAGGAATTAGACAGTGCAATCTCCATAAAATATAAGATTTTATGTTTTATTTCATAAGTCTGTGTACAAATCGTGCCTGCAGGAAGTCCAGGCTCTGTGGCTCTTTTGTAAACATGTGATGTCACAGGTCACATCGTCTATAGCTGGCCGTAGAAACGATTTTGGACCGTTCGGATAATATGTTTACAAAAATGATCCCAACAATCGCCGATTTTTCTTTGTTATGACTGGCCTGTTATAAGGAATATAGATGATGTCAACTTATAGCTGTAAAACTTAAAGAATTTCGGCGGAATCTGACGAGAAAAATGTATAGGCCTACGTGCAACTCCAGCAGGAGAAAAAATACACGGCGTCGTACATCAAATTGAAACCATCATGTTAACTACGCAGCTAAGGTCAGTTACGTTCACACGAGAAAATTCCTTTATCTGCGGTAAAAGTATCAAGTTTCACTGCTAAGTCGTAAAACTGAAGTTAGCAGCGGAAATTTTCGCTGCTAACTTTTGGAGTTAGCAGCGAAGTTAGCAGCGAAGTTGACTATTTTTGCGTTCACACGGTCACAAATTTTTCGCTGTTAGCTAGCAGCGAAGTTAGCTACGTGAACGTACCCATCGTCTATAGACTCGAGAAAGTTAAAGGCACTAAAAAGCAGGTGACAGAACAATGAGTTTTAAAGGCACTGGACACAATTAGTAATTACTCAAAATGTATATTAGCCGCATAACAACTTACTTGGTAACGAGTTACGGAGAGCTGCTGATAGTGTAAAACAATGTGAGAAACGACTCGATTCCTCTGAAGTAACATAGTTTTTGAGAAAGAGGTATTTCTCACTAAAATATTAAAAGACGAATTCTGTCCAGAAGCCTTTTTCATCGTTTTCTTGCAACTTCGATGACCAATTGAGCCCGAATTTTCACAGGTTTGTTATTTTATGCATAATGTTGGGATATTAGTGAGAATACTGTCTTTGACAATTACCAAACGTGTCCAGTGCCTTAGCGTTTTGCACAAAACAAATCCGTCAATGATACTGTATTGGTAGAACCCTTTAATGAGAGAGGTCCCCGGATAATCGCGTAATGCTACACCCTTCCATAACATTGTGATTGTTCTTCTCCCAATGGATGTGACCTGTGACATCACCTGTTTACAAAAGAGCCACCAAGCCTGGACTTCCTGGCAGGCACGATTTGTACACAGCCCAATGGGAAGAAAACATTATGGAGATTGCACTGTCTAATTTGTTTGAACTTTTGATATGATGAAAGGGGGCACATCTCAAAACTTGTTCAGCTGTTACTTTTGAAACTCTTGGATTGATGTGGAAATTATGACTCAAAATGTAAACTTTCTCATATGACTAGTGCAGTATCTTGACTGCCAGAAAGGCCCAAGAATGTACAAGGTCACACTTATTGTAAACAAAGGTCACCAGAGGTCTATACAATTTAAATCTATCTCGTCAAATCGGCCAAAACCTACAGCATCTTTAATAAGTTTTAATCTGAAAGCCCTCTGATTATCCTTCTAATTATCCCTCTAAGTTAATCTTCAGGAGAAATATTTCCGTCCAAAGTACTTAGTAAAAGCCTAGAAATAGCTTGAAGACCTTCCCCTCCGAACTTTTCGAAAAGTCCTTCGCGGCCGGAGGGGGCGCACCGGCTGTTTATTCTGTACCCAATACTTGACTGGCGAGCCAGTCAAGTTGGGTAATTCAAGCCACAAGAGGGCGCGCTATAGCGAGTTGTAACCGAGCGCAGTACACTATCCGCTATCGATCACTGACGTCTTGGGCCAAGACTACCCAATATACGGCTGTACATTCAAGCGCATGCTCATAATGCGCATGCCGCCTAGCAACGCTGATGGCCAGCAGAATAATAATGATTGAACAACAAGATGGCGGATGACTGAAATCGCTTTCGAGACAGATAGGCCTACCACAACCTTTTAATTTAACTACAAGAATTTTAAGTTGAAACATCAAATCGCCAGAAAAATGTAAGTTATATCCGTATACAAGGCGACCCTGAATCGGGGCAAATATTTTTTTACCTCTCTGCGCGCGATGTACAGATGTAAACAGTCCCTAGATTAGAATGATACAATGATGAATGAATGTTTGTGGTTTGACTTGCCAAGTCTCCTCTCCTGAAATCTTAGAAACATGTAAGGCTCCACTGGTTGGTTGCACTTGTAAATGCACAAAGTTGTGGTATTTTAGGCATTTCTACAAGGTACAAAAATATGTCGTACTGTCGGGGTCATAGGCCTACATTACAAAAAAAATTGCCAACCGAAAAAGTTTCATCAAACACTGTTTCAATTCACAATTCACGATGATCAGATTATGTGACTGAACATTCTGCTGAGCATTCTGGGGAAAAAATACAGAGGCTTAAAGAAGCCATGTGCCTTATATCATGTTCTAATAATCTGGAGAATTTTTTTGTAACCCTTACCCTCATGTCATTATTATAATTATTATAATATCAAAATTTAAACATCGGCTTGGTGATTCAATTATCACTGTTTATTTGTATGCTTTTATAAGTGTTATAAGAAACATAAAAAGACACAAAACTAAATAAAAATCAGATTTGAAAGCCAAGAATTATTTACACTTTTTTTAATCTTAAATTTGATAGTTTTTGCAAATTACCATGGTAGGCCTTCAGGGCTAGAATTTGGGGGCAAAATCCACAAGCCTGCATGGCTTTTAGCTCAAAACTTTTACTGGACCAGAGAATTTGTTACAAGACCGGAATCAAAATGAGAAGAATACTATCTACACTGTTTCACATTTGAGTGTTTTTGGAACAAGCATTAAGAGAAGATTTATCTCATTTTTCTTATGGGTAATACTAACTTCAATACTCAATATAATTGAAAGTTTGTATTTATCAGTTGAAATTAAAAATGCAGTGAGGTGTTATTATTCAAAAACACAAGACCGCCGGACTTGTGAGGTCGTAAGTTTACTGGCCCGACGCTAAAATCACTGGCCTCGGGCCTGCGGTCCAGTGTTAATTTCGAGCCCTGGCCTTAGACCCAGTAACTGGGCGCTGTACTCGTTTTTTCGAATTTTGACATTATCGGTCGTACTAGCGCCCCAGCGAAAGCTACCAAAAATATGTGGAAGTGCAATATTTTCATAAAAAATCAGAGATGTCACACCATCATACACGTCTACTTGATCTCATAAAAACATAATTGATGTTCCTTATGAGCTTTGAAAATAAACATCAGCATTAATTTTGAAATACTTTGGTTGGTGTTCGGCTTTTTGCTTTGCATGTACATGTATACTAGTTTCATGCCCGTACCAGTTACCTTAATCGATACATTGTCTGCGCTTTTACGCGTATGCGTGGGTGTGGTATGCGCGATCAATTGGTACCATTTGTCCTTGCCAAAAAACAAAAAACAATATCATTGTTGAAAAGAAAAGAGTTGATTTGATAGTTTACAAACAACAAGCATAGTGCATACAAAACTTTTACAGTTTAGGGGACATTTATTGGCATGTTCACAGAGCTGGTCTTTATATCACATGTTGATACATGTTGATACACCCCCACGCCCACATGACCAGTCTTTGACCATTTAGATATCAGAGTGCATAAACTCTTGGAGGTATTAAATTAATAAAATATTAGTTCTAGTGCTGCTAAGGGGAACGTATGCTTCAATGCACGATGACGTACTGATTGAACCATAGCGGTTGTGATAGCCGCTAATTTGGATCACCACTTGGAGGTAACTACATGTATTTTGAAGCAATTGCTCTCAATTGTTTTTGTCATCCTATGGCCATCATGTGCATCCTTACTTTTCATCTGATAACTTCTGCTGTTGCATGAAGCATTGTGGCTCACCATTGAAACTTATACAGAATTTTCTTTTTTTGTATTCAATAGGTTGTATTCTTCCATATCAGATCACCAAAGACATTAAGTGGAAGTGTGGTTGTCACCATGCCAGTCGCTGTTTCATCTTGCAACCACTCTAGTCATGGACTCTCTTCAGGCCATCGTAGTGGGTCTGTTCATCAACATAAACACAGCAAACACAAAATGAAACATTGTGGAATTGAGGTAGTCAAAGGTCTGACATGGAGAGGTTGGGAACCTGGTGGAGAGTACACAAAAAACGTTGTCCTAAAAAATGTTCATGTCAAGACACAGAAGCTGAAATATAGGTAACTATGAATACCTCTTTTTTTCTTTTGCGTGCATTCACAACACACGGGACCTACGGCTTAACGTCCCATCCGAAGGATGAAGCATGTGGTTAAGTGTCTTGCTTAATGACACAAGTGTCACGACTGGGATACGAACCCACACTCTGCTGATCAGAAACACCAGAGCTTGAGTTCGGTGTTCTTATCCGCTTGGCCACGACACTCCTTAATGAACATTATAAACCTGTGTTTAATGGTTTTTATGTTCATGTTTGATTTGTATTATCTTTAAATATGTACAGATGCTATTCACAACAGCCGAATGTCACCTAGTGTTTGTTTCTACAAACACTACACATCTATGTCTATTGCTGTTTTGTGTAACAAAATAGGCCTATCCTTTATTAGGTGTTAGGTCAATCCGCCAGGAACACCTATGTTTTTGTTCCGTTTTTTTTAGGTTTTTTTTAATACTTCCTCTTTTTCTTCTTTTCCCCCGTGATTGTCCACTAAGAAAGATACCTTTCCCAAACTCACACAACCTTCAAATTTCACATACAAATATAAGATCTTTGTTAGTAGTTCGACACAACTGTAGTGATGTCATGATGACGTCATTAGGTCTTGAATTTCATTAAATTAAAGTTCAATATTTGAAACAATCATAACTCATAAACCACACAATAGATTTTCATAATCTATACATCATTGGAAAGGTGTCACAGAATGTGACCTCATTTGACCTTGACTTCCGGCTCAAACCATATCTCAAGAACCACTCATAATTTAGTCAAACTTTTTACATCAGGTTGTAGGTCATTGAGCCTGCTCCAACTTTTCCACAGAGATGATACCAATATGACCTTAACTTCTGGTCCAAAACGGCTTTACAGCCAACGTGTATCAAATCGCATTTAAACTGTGTATAGAGAAAAGCACTGCGGCTGGCTGCTCTGCTCCATTGATCATAAGGTTCAAAGTCAGCCTCGCTACCATGGGCAGCTCCGTTGATACCTCTCCTCACTAACCCCTGGGAGGGAAACACTGAAAATCAACGCTGATTGGCTCCCAAAAGTGACTGATTTGCGTGCACGCTTGTTAACCCTTTCAATACCGAATTGTTTGGGCATGGTGATCGCATTGTTTGACCACTCAAGCGTGAAGCACACATTCTTACACAACAGAGAGCTTTCATTCAAAGGACCTTTTTACAAACTACATTATCTCCTTGAAGATACTGTTTTACAGCAAAATAAGTAATAAAACAGTTCTTACTTATTAAATTCTCTTTCATATAATTCAAACTCATTGAGATTGGTCAATAAATGTCAAAGTTCTTTGTCTTTCTTTCCTCAGTGTGATCTGTAATCTGAAACACTTTTTTTTACACAACCATATGGCGCTCCGTAGGTGTTGGGCATTTCGGATCTTTCAACTCTTATTTGAAGAGATTGCAAAATAGCAACCTTATTATATTTTACCATCACTGGAAAGATCCGATCTTTCTCTTTCTAATGATGGTAAGCTTGGGTATGGAGGGTGAACATTGACAAAACTACAGCTTTATTACAAATGGCCTTTGTGCTCAGGCTTGAGTGCTTTTTGTGTGTAAGCTTGGTCGACTAAAGTCGCCAATGGTAAGAAAGAGGGGGTATGAGTGCAGTCGACTAAAGTCGCCTATGGTAATGAAAGGGTTAATAACATTCGAGCGCTTGTAGGGCGCTTGTCGGGCTCTTAGTACGACCATAAAAATGCACGTAGAACGCATGTAAAAATGCAAGTATTTTGACGCAATACATTTCAAATAAATCATTTTTTTACATGGTCTCCCTAAACTGCATACAATTAGACGTATCACAAGATCGAAAAAGAATGGGAGGGGCCAGTTGCTCTATGACTTGATGCGTAGTTTGACAGCGCGCTCTGCGTAGTCTCTAAAACAGAATGGATCAACCACAGGACTAATTAAAATAGCCAAATATATGGGCTACTTTCGTTTCACACTTCCAGGGTGTACAATCGAGCAAGGCATTCTGGGAAAGAAAAACAAAATGGCGCGTCGAGATCGTACACCATGGGAACGAGTTGGTTCAAAGTCCACGAAGCCTGTGTATAGTCCCACATTTAAAACAAAAACTTTAGCAGTACATTTCACACGCTGGTGGCGCTATATCAAATTAATGGTCTCGAATGCTTTTATCGTGCTCTGTGACATTATTGGATCGCTCTGTGACAGATAACCGGCGCGGCTCGGACATCTACATCATTAAATATTTAAATCTTTGAAAATCTGTGTCAAATCTAGGATAAGAGAGTCTTGGTTGCTTTTTGCTGGATTGTACAAAGGTATTATAGGTCTTCATTTTTTATTGTGTGTGTGACATTACGTGACCTCTATTTCCAGTCGAAACCGGAAGTGCCTTGTAATTTAAAAGTGGCAACTTTTTTTAGTTATATATAGTTTTAAACAATGTTTTATTCTGACAAGGGTCTGGTTTAAAAAAATATGACAGATGACGTCATACAAAAATCAAGAGCCCCCTCTAGCGGCAGGTTAAAAAACAATTCAAAATACAGTTTTACTAGATGTCTCTGTCAAAGTTTATGATAATTGTTAAAAAATTGATACTCATAATGACCTTTATGCAGACAACATACTTTTACAGAAAACCCAAACACCTAGTGTTTGTAATTTTACAAACCCTACAAGTCTCAAGTTTTTATATAAAAGTTTATTATTTTAATAAAAGTAACTGCTCTTTTTACAGTATTTCAGGCCTGCAAGGACCCTTGTGCACAGATATCCTTGAGCTGCAGTTATTAAAATTACTTTTGGTACATTGCTTTCATTAAGAGAAAAATATTGAGAATGTTGTTAGTAGGCCTAATTGATGTACTTGCGGACCTTGTATATTTTGAAAAAAACATTTACACTGTAACCGTAACTATATTTTAATTTTGCCTGCAAAGAGGTTTTTTTGTGCTTTTAAGATCAGAGACCAATGTCATTGTAGTATTTGATGTATGTCATTGTTTTATTCCTTTGCCAGCTCTCCTTGCACACGATTCTTCTCCACCCTGTATCCTGAACCAATTGTTCTAAGTGCTGGAACCAGCTACAGTCTACCAATCACTTTCCGTCCATTAGAGAAAAGTCTCTACGAAGACAAAATTGAGTTCCAGACAAAAGTAAGATACAATATTTATATTTTTAGTCACAAAATAAGAAAAAATGCTAAACATTTTGTATCAAATATTTAAACATGTTTGCAAATTGATCAGGTGAACAACATTTTGTGACATGGAAATACAGTGGTTTTATCGCCCAATGTGCCCCCTACTATTGCCCATATTTACTACGCCATATTGGGCCAAATAAAATTAAAAAAACTGTTAAGCGTCTCCGCCGCTTCCTTTTTTGAGGCCGCCCCCTTTTTTTGGTTTTTTTTAAGATAAAAATTATACATTTTTAACAAAAAAAATTAATTTCAAAGTAAATAAGATCGTATTTTAGACTTTAGCACACTGAAAAAAGCTGGCAACAATCTTGATAAAAAGCTCGGCCGGTTGTCTTGAAAAATGTTTCAGGCGGCCATTTAAAAAAAAAAGGCCCTCCTTTCTTTTTTCAAAAAGGAAGGACGCTAAACATAATTAATTTTCTCAATATTTATCCATGGCCATAATTATTGTAAAAAAAAAACTGTTATCATGGCAACCATTTGTTTGATCGTTTTTAAAGGGAATTTAAAATGGCTGCCATATCCAAGGGCCATCTTGTATTTAGGGGTTTAAACTTTATCAATGTATTTTGAACACGCTAATACTGTATCATACTTTACAGGCCAAGAAATACTTCTTATACAAAAGAGTTTTCCCCAAATGGGATAAACTAACAATTATAGCACCCTCAACGGTGACCCCATCGTTATAACATATGATGTTTTGTTATTGACTATGTCAACATAAACAAGTTAGCAAAGTTTTATAGCATTAGAACAACAAATATTGAAATTATTTATTTAAAAAAAGCATAAAACAAAATTGGCCAGGGGACCAGTACAGGTGGTTACTTCAAAGATTGTTTGAATATAAAATACCGCTAAAATTGTGCTGGGTTCCTGTTACACAGATAATAAAGAAAACCTATTTTTTCCCAGACTTAAAACGAACAAATTATAAAATCTGTACTTTTCATTCAAGAAAAACAAATTGCCAGTTGGTGGTTAACACATTGGCAAAATGAAGAGGGGTTGCAACCCATTATATTTATATCTAACTGTTTGCTGATTCCCTATTGCTGAATCTTAAACAGTATTAAGTAACATCTTAAATCACTGATTAAAGAAAAACATCATCATGCACCACTCAATTAGTGCATTGACGCGAAGGGTTTCGTAATAAGGACATCTTTCTCCATTCTCTTCTATTTGATGAGACTAGTAGTGCTGGGTGAAATGAAACTCACTACCCGACTAGTCGTGCTTCAATTAGTCAGGACTTCATCACTAGTCACAACTATTTTCAAAACCAATGATTTTGCATCACCGAAGGCGCAAGATGGTAAAACTCAGGCTGAAATGTAAAGTATGCATTTGCAGTGAGCAACAATTGATCAGAGCAGACAATGACAATTGCTGTTATTCGTGTCAAACTTATAACAAAACATAAATTTGCTTACCAAAATTGCACCCACCCCACCTTGTACCTTGCGGCACTATACGAACCGTGGAGGTATAGAAAATACAGCAACATCGATGCGTGGTGCTAGTGTTCCGAGCTTGCTACTGTACATGTATGTGCCAAGCTTCGTTCATTCATTGTACAGGATTATTCCGATAATCAATAGGTAGATTTGCCCATGCTGCCAAATTTTTGGAAGATTCAAAACTTGTCTTATAATTTTTTATATAATCCTCAACTAAATTAAATAACCTGAAATTCTTTAGATGGTTGACCTCCACTCTGGCATTTATTGTTATATATTAATAGTAAACTGACTGGGCGAAAATGATCGCTGAAAAGATCTGCTTACAAAAAGTTAACTACTGTCCTGTACGCAATTTTGTTTGTACCATGACCATGAGCAGTCTTGTATGTATACCTTTGATCCCTTACTGTGGTTATTGCTTCATGGGTGCAGGAAAAAAGATGCCACACCTGTAGTCTTGATTGGTGACGTTCGTTTTGTTAACGTAGTCGCTGATATCGCAACACAATTTAATGGATTTGTAGACTTGCCCAGTCAATCCGAGGCAGTCAATGTTGCGCCCTCTGCCTGTAACTAATACAAAAACTAGCGTCGCCATTAAGTCATCTATTTCACTTATATAAGTCCACATCATCAGCGTATTCCCACTCAAGAGGTAGGCCATGCAAAGTTTGCGCTGATGGGAGGATTAAGTCTGTTGATGATTAAGGCCCTGAAATAAGGAGGGGCTGTTGTTCAGGGCACCAGCAAGGCACAAAGTGAAGAGGTTGCCTGATGAGCCAGGGGTGCTTTCAAACTCTGCTGAGAATTAATACTCTACCTTGAGCTTAGTGTTGGATAATACCTAAACAGATGTTGTCTTCAAGAGCTCTGCGTTCTTGAGCATGTTCAGGATGGTATCTTTTCTAATGGTGTAAAAAGCACTGGACATGTTGATTCCCATCATCTTGAAATCCCATCGCCTTTGTTGCACTACTGCTATGAGCATGCGCTGACACCAGACAAGGTCATCACAGCTTCTCCCACCCTTGTAGGCACACTGACTGGTCCTGTGTAGTTGTCCACTTGGTTTTGGATGCGGCTAAGGACAAGGATAGACAGGATCTTGCAGGAGCTATTCAGTAGTGTAAGTGGTCTTTAGGCTGCTCATGGGGCCAAGGGGTTTGCCGGGCTTTTGAAGTGGTGTGAGGATACCTTCACCAATAGTGGGGATGTAGGTGTTGGTCTCTAGGCTGATGTTGATGGTGTCGGTGTATGAGGAGTAGAAAGTGCTGCTAGCATATGTTGGGGATCTGGTCGGGGCCTGCAGCTTGTCCATTCTTCAGGTGTTTGGCTGCATGTTCGACCTCGTGGGAGGTGATTGGGTTATTGAGGGGTCTAGGGAGACCTTGGAAGGGCTTGAGGATTATGTCGTCAACGCTGGTAAACTGGTTTCTAAACCATTCCATCACCACAGCTGTTGTTTTTCCTTTGTCAGTGCTGATGCATCTACCGCCGTTGTCATGGACTGTGATGATATTCTGTTTATTGGTGTTGGCAAGGAGTTTAACAGCTTGAAACATTTTCCTTGCTTCATCTGTCTTGGCGATCTCCTTAGACAGTGCGTCAGCTCTAAGTGATTTCAGGGCAGAGAGGCGCTTCTTTATATCATTCCGTGCCCTGTTGATTCTGTTTCAGAGAGATGTTCTGTCTAGGCTCTTGTTTTTGTTTCACTGAAAGCAGAGGGTGTGTCTTCTCTTGACCAGTGCAGTTACTTCTATGTCATTAAAGAAGTGCCTGCGCTGGCTAGGTGGCTAAGCCAACAACATCTTGTCTCTACCTAGCTTTGCCTTAAAATCAACCCAAAATTAGAAACTGCAGCAGCATGGGGGGGTGTAGGTCCATGTAAGCATTGATAGTACCCATAGTACTTTCAAATAAACAGATGGACTAAGACTTACACAACAGGTCAGCAAGTAAAGTACCAACCAAAACTGAGTGATATAAAATAAAATGCATTGATATGGGCAATGCAGGCGAGGACATGGAGGATCCCCAGAGGGGACCACCTAAACCCGGCCAGCACTGTATTACGATCACGTACTGTACTTGCATACACTAGCCCATCCACGATAAGATTCCAATGTGCTAGATTTAAAAACATCGGCCACCCAGTTAACAAATAGTAATAAGTAGATACAAAATGTAATCATTATTGTTATGTTTTAGGATGGTGTGTTTGATATCCCAATCCGTGCTGTATTGCCTCAACATGATCTCTCATTGCCACAACACCTTCATTTTGGTATGTGCACATCAATGTTCAATGTCCAAATGACGTTTGAGCTTATTAACACAAGGTAAGTTTTAATTGTAAGGGTCCATACAGAATAATCAATGTTTAACATGTTTAACAAATTATTATTATTATTATTATTTTTGTTTAAATTGTGGGTGCTTGGGTCAAAAGAAATAACTGATAATCAAAGTTCAGTTTTCAATTAAAAAATGAATGGCCACAATATACTTTAAAATTAATTTTTCTTTCAAAGAACAGTGTTTTTGTGTGTAATTTTCCCCTGAAATCTTTAACTGATAGTTGTCTTTTAATGATTTATATACGAATTGATTAGATTTGAACTTTCATCCTTCTCTTGAAATTGTATTTAAACTCTGTAAAATGTTGTTTTATGTTTTGTGCTTATTTTGTTTTGACCCACATTGAACTCTAATTTCAAATCTAATCTTAAAACTTTGAGTCTTGGTAGTATTATGTTCAACAGCTCTTTTACAACAAATAATTGTTCTTAAGTACTTCCCAACTATAATATTAAAATTCTCCTTGATAATTCTCACTAATAACTCATTTCACCTGACATTATCACTCAAGGTAAAGCTTGCTAGTCAGATTCCCTGGATGCTTTGGGCTATAAAAAGTGCTTTAAAAGTAGAATATAATGATCAACACAAATATGCCTCGTGTGGTTTTCCTTTTACTTCGTGAATTTACATGGTCCGCCATCTTGTAGAACCAAAATGTTGACTCCACAAAATGGCGAATGATGTTAGTTCACAAAGTAAAAGAAAAACCACAAAATTTTGAGGCATATTTGTGTGGATCATTATATTCTATTTTTAAAACATCTTTCTAACCATATTCATTTAAAATGACACTTTCAGATGCTGAGGCAACGTGTCCCTGTAAGTGCAAGAGGCCTATTTGATGATTAGTACATGTACTAATGAAGCTACATGCCATTTTGAAGCTGCCTTTAAAATAAAGTCATTTTAATTTTTGTCTTAATCCAGTGAATTGGAAACTCGCTTTATCTGGTTAGTGTCGCATCCGTTTGTACTTGAACCACCAGCAGGAACTCTTTCTCCAAAATCTAAGTGCAGTATCTTAGCTACATTCAAACCAACTGCTGCTCTGGTATATGAAATGGTAGCCGAGTGTCACTTTGGTGAGGATTTATCCCACAAGAAATTACTCCGATTGGAGGGTATTGGTAAGTGCGATTGCATCACTTTGATAGCTTCAAGCATCAACAAATTGGGATATTTGTTTTAAATGGAAACAAAGCTTCTTTCAAACTATTAGTGCGCCCAAACAGAGAAAAATTGTCATGGTAATTGAAAAAAACGTTGCCAAGGCGGCCAGAAGGATGTGGCTCGGTCAACGAGCCAAACGATTATAATGCTACCTGCAGAAAAATATATGCGTAAGACCCAAGAACAATCCACTTTAATTTGATTTATTGAAAAAACATGTGTGAAAGTGTGAATTAAATTGTGGTTTAAGTATCAACATTTTATTCACCTTTGCAGTCTACGACCCCCCCCCCCTGACATAGGCTTTTATTTATTTTTTATTTATTTCGTTACACATTCAACTTTGCAATTAGCGCCAATAACAGGATGAGTAGGAGACGATGAAGAAATGTTCAATTTTAGGAAAAACTCCAATGGGGGAAAAGTCCGGTCTGAGGTAAGATTCGAACCGGGGTCTTATTTGAAAACATTGGAAGGCCCCTTATGTAAGGAGCTGAAATGTGAGAATTCAATGCAATTTGAAGCTTATTAAATTTAAAGCCTTTCAATGATCTATTTGTAGGTAAATATCCTCATTTGTTGGTGAGTGCAGCAGGTTCTGTTCCTCAAGCCAGTGATAGTCTCATTATGGAGAGCGTCATATCATTTGGTGCCACTCAAATTGGTTCAACTGTTCAGAGAGTGCTACAACTCTATAATCTATCACCTGTGAGTATGTATAGCCCCACTATAACACATTGCAAGCATGCTCACATTTCTTTCAATTTTGCACTTTAAAATTGTTTGTTCTAAACTCTTCATCATTTCTATTTTACATTCAAGTCTGGTTTGCAAATTGCTTTGCTGTAGTAGGCACTGATCTATGCAAGTTGTTTTAGATATTTTACTATTGTTCAAACAAAAGTTATTTATTGTTTCCACCAGATTGCCTTAATTGTGATATTTTTTCAGGTGATTGCACCCTTCACAATTGAGCATTCTACATCGGAAACACGTATTGATACGGTTTTCAGTTGCAGTCAGATGACTGGAAGTGCTTCACCAGAAAGTCTCCTACAGATTCCAGTAAGTTGTGGTTTGTACCATCTGTGACATAAAGTGTCTACATTCAAGTGCGTGTTATACATTATCTGTTTTTTCATTACCAACCATGAGATGCAACTTTTGCAAAATTCATAATATGAAAATTTGCATACCGTAATCTTCGGCTTATAAATAAGACGTGGCTTATACATTAATTTTTACACAAAAAAACCCAATGCGGCTTGCACATCAGGCGCTTATACGCAGACGTATTAATATGAAGAACAGATATTAGTGAACATTTTTAAAAGAAAGATCATTTGTAAATTTTTGAAGAAAAAAAAAAAATCGAAAAATGAAAACAAGAAACAAATTTTAAAAAAGACGTGTGCGAATATAAGTGTGATGTTGTGAATTTTATTGCATACTTTGTCACATACCTTTGGGATGATGTCAGGCCTAGAAATCCGACGCGAATCGATTCGCGCCCAACGTAAGATTCGCGCCCGATGTAACACCGCGAATCTGAGTAGATTCGCGTGGCATTGCCAGCATTCAGAAGGGGAAAATGTAGTTATAAACAATGTATCATGATAAAAACTAAAACTAAAAATGTAAAACAAAAAAACTATTAAAAATGTTGACTGCCGCCGTGTGGTTAAAAGTGATTAGCCGCGAATTCACACTCGTTTTCGTGCTTGTTTAGGAGGTACCAATCCCATACACTATCGCACTAAGGATTTACCTACCTGACACACGCATAGCATAGAGCACACAGAGCCACAAGGCTCCTTGTACAGCATACATTCTACAGTCGCTTTTGTAGAGACTGGTTCCGCAGTTTTTCTAACACTTTAGTATGTGGGATGCGGCGGCAAACAGACACTGTGATGACTTGTGTCTGCAATGCAATTCGCAAGGCGCGCACCGTTGTGGAGTTTGTTTGAAACATCGCGATCGCTGCATCGATCAACTAAAATAAAAGTGACATAAATTTATCGATCGCAATCCAGGCCAAGATCTGATGAGAACTGTTGATACAAAAGTTGTTAAGAATGCAGTGGGTGGAAATTGAATTGGTTGGAAAGGCCAGTTGACGAAATTGCTCTTGCTGAAGTCGTTTGAAAATTGACTGGCCTGCAGCTGTGGTCAGGTGGTGTGACGTATTTTGTTTACTATGTCTATAGTATTTGCTGTGCAAACGTGAGCATTATTCATTTTGAATAAACAATGGGACAAAAACTACAGCATTTTGTTGAATTAAGTTGGAAAGGGTTCTCTTCATGCAAAAGTTAGTGCAAATTGCGGTCCGATACAATTTTTTTTTTTTTTTAAAGCCTGAATTCAATTCATAATTGTTTCACCTCTTAATCAAGGCTGCTTTGCAATAAGCGATTTTCGCTGAAAATATCAGTTGATATAATAAATGTCGTAATTTTCCTCTTTTTTCGGCTCGATGAGTTGTATGCCTGACTTGAAACTTAAGTGTTTGGCGGTGCTACTCTTTTGGGCCATCATACTATTCTGTCCACACTTAAAAAAGGAAAATAGGCCTACTTGACTGCAGACCAATCTAATTAGCGATTTAAATAATGATGGTGTTAACTTCAATACATTTTGACTTCAAGGCAACGCAAGTCGCCCTTTGTGGTGATGTACAATGACTGGTGGGTGCGCGCCAGTCACTACATCACCACAAAGGACCGCAAACACCAACAACCCCTCTGTGTGTACGGTCATGCCTGCGGCTTATATGCCGGGCGGCTTTTAAACCGACACATAAATCTTGTTTGACAGTTTCTGGGCACTGCGTACATCGGGCGGCTTATAAGCCGAAGATTACGGTACATGTAACTTCCAAATAAATCAAGTGGTTACTCTTACAGTCACAAATTCTTCTATATCCAATTGCTAAAGTGAAGGCTTCAGAATAACTTTGGCCAGTAGACCTAAACAAGAAGTGCCTATTACAGGGTCAGGCATACCAATCTTATTTAAGTCCAAACAATTTGGTGTGGAGTGACATAGGAGAAGAGGATATTGGAGGAATTAGGCCACACGCTAGCCAAACTACCTAGTCTGTACCCAAATTTGGCTCACAATGATGCTTGCGGTAGAAAAGTATGTGTACAAAATTTCAAATTAGGGTGGTTTGCATTTTTGGCAAAAAACTAAAATGGCCTTTAAATGTCTTGAGTGTAATTGTATATTTCGTGCAGATTTTGCCATGATGATTTTCAGATTATATTTTAAGTCTCCTTTACCCTTCGGAACTAAAGTAAAATTTATTATGGTACAAATAAATGTCTGACAATAATTTAAGATGGCCACTAATTAAAAAATCTCCTGGACAGTGCATTTTGTCATAACTGTTATTTCATCACATCTGAATTTTGCTTGGTTTGGGAGAGAAAGACAGTTTTTGTTCCTATAATTTTGTTGAAATTGCATAGGACAACATTAGCCCCTCCTTCGATTTTTGCACAAGTGTTTTTTTCTGTCGTTGCTGCCCCCTTTCATGGTTTCTAGCAAGGATCCATGAAAATGCAGCATGAAGTCAACATTGAAGTACCAATGTCTCCAACAAACCAGTGTTTAATCACTTTGCTACATCACACCACAGATTCAGGGAAGGATGTGTATCTCTGTTTCTATGTATTTGACTTTAATGCCCCTATCAAAAATTTGAAAGTCACAATTCTCTTTATTGTCTGCTCAGAATTTTCCTGCTTCTGCTACCACACTGCCATTTTAAGTTAACCTTCTTTCCATTGACATTTGAGCACCCTTTTTTCCTACCTATACATTGCTCAATTGTTGAGTCACGATAGTTGCTGGAGAGGTGATTTGGCGGGGGCATGAAATTAATCACACCCATTAATGGGAACCTTGATTCATATTAAAAGCCGCCTTCTAAAAGAGCACCAGATTATATCCTTTCTGGATCTTTATTTTGGATTTTCTCTTGAATTTTGTCCAGAAATAACATTTTTGCCGGAGTAAATATGTGGTTACAAAAACATGTACGAATCATAACAGACAAGAAATTAAGGGGAACAGATGGTGTATGATCAAATCTTTTTAAACAGATTTTGGCATTGTAGAGCGTTGACTAACAGGGTGTCTATAGGGCAAAAGTGGCTTTCACAAAATATGTCTAGGTACATGTTTTAAGTATACGTTTTTATGTTTTCGCTATTTAAGAAGCAGGCTCGTAAATTGAGCAAACAACAAATTCGTGCCACGAAAAATCACCTTTGAACCCTGAACACCCGGCTGTCCTGCCTGCCCTGCTCTTACAAACTCGGAGGGTGCGAGGACGCAGCTCTTTGCCAGCTCAACCTAAAAATAACACAGGACTCTCTGCACTCATTCATTTTGTTAAGGTCTTGTTTTCCTCCTTAAATTCACAATTATTGTGTAACACAGCCTCAAGTCGACTACTACAGTCTATATGGTGACCAAAGGGAAAACAAACCAAATCAGCTTATGCAGTGACACAAGAATTATGTAAAGTTTAAAGGGTTTGTTTATATTAGCCCCTCAACCTAATATTTTGTTTGTATAGCCGACAATGAATACTTTTCACACAGGGTAGCATCCATCTTGGATTTGTGAGGACATTTAAAATCCTTTTTTATCTTCATGCGTGTTTGACATCCGCTTCTTTGGACTTCAGTTTATGTTTATTATCATCTATTCTGTGCTGTGGCGAGCTTTTGGTGCAATTTCTGTATTGTGGACAGCCTAAACTTTGAGGTAATTATTGTGTACCAATTTGTACTGAATGAAGTGTACTGTTTCGTATGCACTAAACATGGCGTCGGTTACACATGCATACATATGTACCGTATTTGTTTTCCTGCTGTTACAACAATCTGCCCAACATTTTAAACTTGACATTTCATCTGGAAATCTATCTGCTGTTGACCAGCACGAAGCTTGTTTATGGCCTATCATGTTTTCAGCTACGGTAAGGAGAACACTAGTTCCGGGTGAACTTCATATTAAACTACCTGTATTTTATTGGTCTAAGCACGGACTTACAGGTGTGAATGCTCCTGACCACGACCCCCAGTTAGACATTACTATTTCTATGGATATCTCTCTTAACCTCGGTCCTACGGACATGATTTCCACACGCCAAAGTGACCCAAGTTTCTCCAATGAGACCTGCTTACACAATTTGTGTGATCTATCTGGTACACAGCTAAGTAATACACGCATCACATACACACGCAATGATCTTCTCCGGTTACGGTATTTTTCTCGGTACCGCATCGACAACAATAAACTCCAGCTGTTAAAGGCATGTGGTATTTTGAGGTACAGGGGTAAACGCGCAGGGCAACGCAGACATAAAATCACTGTTATGGTAGGAAATCGCCCAACCATTCTTCATCTACAAAGACCCGTTTTTAATAGCCAGACATTGATCAGAGTTCCCCTGGTGCCTCCTGAATTAACTCTGCGTAATCACATTGGATGTCCTTTAAAGTTATGCTCACTTAATGCACGGTCTTTAAGAAATAAAACAGCCGACTTTGTAGACTATGTTTGCAGAAGTGGAGCAGACATTTTTGCTCTTACCGAAACCTGGCTGAATACAAGCGATTCTGCACACAGAGCTGAAGCAACTCCAGCTGGTTTTAAACTCGTCGACCATTCACGCAGAGAACGATCTGGCGGCGGTACTGCATTGCTCTTGAGAGACTCAATGGAGATAAAGAAAATCGCTGCTACAGAGAAGGAATCCTTTGAATTCTCTGAATGGCTTGTGGGTTACAATTCTCACCAACTACGACTTATTGTGGTGTACAGGCCACCTTATTCAAACAATCACCGTGCCACAGTTTCTACATTTTTCAGAGAATTTTCAGAATACTTGGAGTCAATCTTACTGACGACTGCACCCCTCCTTATCACAGGAGACTTTAACATCCACGTTGATAACGTTGATGACCACGACGCAGTTCGCTTTTGTGAGCTTCTGGAATCAGTGAACCTGGAGCAACATGTTAATCAACCAACTCACGTACATAGACACACCCTTGACTTAATTATTACTCGCAAGTCAGAAGTGATCATTAAATCCATGCCCACCCCGGATTATCTCTTCTCGGACCATTTTTCTATTTTGTGCGACTTGGACTTTAATAAACCTCAGCTATCTGTGAAAGACATTGCTTACAGGCAAATTAATGATGTAGACATTCAAATGTTTAAACATGATATTTGTGTTTCTGATCTCTTTAATAGAATGAGTCAGGAAAGACCTGATGACCTTGATGATCTCATTACATCTTACAATAAAGTGTTACGAGACATTCTTGATCAACATGCGCCTATCAAGACAAAAACTATTACTGTTCGTCCCCGTGTGCCATGGTACAATGATGAAATCAAATTTGCCAAAAGATTAAGAAGGAAAGCTGAGAATAAATGGAGAAAGTCTAAACTTGTACAGGATTTGAACTGTTTCAGGCAGAAGAAAAATAATGTTACATTTTTGATGAACAAGGCTCGTCGGGATTATTACACCAACTTTGTTAATGAAAACAGTAATGATCAGCGCAAGTTGTTCAAGGTTAGCAGGTCTTTACTAAATCTTAATAAGACATTTATGTTGCCTCCACACTCTAATGACACTGAACTTGCCAACAAAATGGGTAATTTTTTTGTTCAGAAAGTTTCTAAGATCAGATCAAGATTGGACGAGACTGGTTCACTTCATTCATCGAATCCCGACCCCATTGGTTCTAGGGTTTTTGATACATGTTTGATGGAATTTGAAAGACTTTCCGAGGAAAGTGTTCGTAAGCTGATTTTAGGTTCTAACAAGAAATGTTGCATACTTGACCCCATTCCCATGAAATTACTTATTGATTGTTTGGAGATTCTTTTACCAGTTATCACCAGAATGGTAAATTCATCTCTTTGTTCTGGTCATTTCCCCGATGTCTAGAAATCAGCCGTTGTGTTACCCTTGCTCAAAAAACCTGGTCTTGATTTGAAAATTACAAATTTCAGACCAATCAGCAACCTACATTTCATGTACATTTTGTTTCTAAACTAGTTGAACAAGTTGTTGCGAATCAATTACAGTGTCACTTATCCAATAACAATCTGTTGCCGATTGCTCAATCAGCTTACCGTAAGCATCATAGTACTGAGACAGCGCTTCTTAAGGTTAGGAACGATCTTTTAATGGCTATGAATAAGCAGCATGTGTCTTTGTTAGTTTTACTTGATTTGAGTTCCGCTTTTGATACTTTAGATCATCAGGTTTTACTGCGCACATTGGAGTATGATTTTGGTATTAATGGTGTTGCTCTCCTCTGGTTTAAATCATATTTGTCTAACAGATCTCAGCGTGTTTTGGTGAACGGTAACCTCTCTCAGAAATTTGACCTTGAGTGGGGAGTTCCCCAGGGCTCTTGTTTGGGGCCTTTGTTGTTTAATTTGTATACCAGCAGACTTTTTGATATTTTTGAGAATCATCTCCCTAATGTACATTGTTACGCTGATGATACTCAACTTTATCTTTCCTTTTGTCCAGACAATGCAGTTAACCAGGCGTCTGCTCTTTTCGCAATGGAGGCCTGCGTACATAAAGCGCGTAAATGGATGCTCGGTATTGGTTTGATGTTAAACGACACCAAAACTGAATTCATGGTTATTGGCACTCGTCAATAGTTGGCCAAAGTTAATATTCACAGCATCAAGGTGGGGAGTTTCAGAGTAACCCCTGTTCCCATTGTGAAAAACTTGGGCGCCTGGTTCGATAGTCAAATGAATATGAACACGCATATTACAAAAGCTTGCAGCACGTCTTTTTATTTTTTACACAATATTAGACGTATCAGAAAATATCTGTCAAGGAGTTGCACCGAAAAATTAATTCATGCCTTTATATCAAGTCGTTTGGACTATTGTAACAGCCTCCTCTATGGTTTGCCAGACAATCTCATTAATAGGCTTCAACGGGTCCAAAACTCATGTGCTAGGCTTGTTTGTAACGAAAATAGATATTGCCACATCACGCCTTTGCTAGTTGATTTACATTGGCTTCCTGTCAGATTTAGGATCAATTTTAAAATGTTGCTGTTTGTGTATAAAGCCCTAAATGGGCAAGCGCCTTCATATTTGTGTAATCTTTTAACTAAAAGGTTCTTTGTCTAAATATTGTCTTCATAGTTTTAATGACACTTCCATTCTCAGTTACCCACTTTGTAAAACTAAAAGTACTCTGGGAGATCGCGCTTTTGAGTGTGTTGCCCCTAAACTCTGGAACGCTCTCCCACATGCCATCAGGATCGCCAATAATACAGGTAGCTTCAAAACGTTGCTAAAGACCCATTTATTTCGGCAGGCTTTTTATTAGGTTTTTTGTTTTTTTGCAGCCTTTGGTCGGCTGATGTATAATTTCTGTTGATTGTTTTTAACTATTGTTCTTGTATTTCTCTGTGTTTATTCCATTTTTAAATATTCTTAAATATCTGTTTACATCTGTACTTTTTTACTATTGTAATGCGCATCTGTACATATTTGTATGAAACTTGCGCATAATAAATGAATAAATTATTAATTATAATTATGACAAACTAGGCATGTTGTAGTATGAAAATAAAGACCGGGGGGGGGGGGGCACCAATCTAAAGTCCAACAACACTCAAACTAATTAGACCAATATTTCTGTGTCTAGGTTACAAAAAATACCCAAGTTGGATGTCAACAAACCCAGGGCACATTTTTCGATCATTCAACAATCGATGGATTAATGTACTGTATAATGAGGAAGCTATTTGCTTGTCGTCATCGCCATCCTGTTACAATGTCCACACACATGGTGTTGTTTCTATTAGCAGAACAGCAACAACAAACAACAAAAACCGTGAATAAATCGCCTTTCATATGATAGAGGGCGTTCTAACAAAAAATGCTCCATGATGATGAGTCTGTGCCTTTATTGAAACTTATCCTCATAGAGGCTTTCTTTGTCAATACTGAAGATTGGATTATATTGAATAGAAGATGTTTGGTTTATATTTCACCATTTCATCTAACCCATACTTCATCAGACTGAATTGGTATTCAACTGGCTATGAAGTGAAAACAATAACACAATCTCAATTTGAGACTTCTTCAAACTACTGTGTTTTGATCTAAGTACAACTTATCCACTCTTCCTCAAAATAAATGAAATTCGTTTTTTTTTATTCCTTATGCAGGTAACTTTTCAACCACAAACGGTTAATGAAGAAAGTGTTGATTACCTTCATGTGCATCCTGTGGGAAAGGTCAGCAAAATGGTGGTTAAGCTTGTAGGCAAGTGTACAGGTAAGTAAACGTTTTTAAACTGTTTATAATCAGAATGATTATTATCTTTTTTTAAGAGTGGCTTTTAGTCTTGTTTGTGGCGAACTTGCATTAAAAAGAAAAACAAACAAAAACACTTGTGTTATGAATTATGTTTAAAAGTTTAAATAAATTAAAAAGTTGTAAAATTTATGTAAATGTCAGAAACAATTTTGGAGAAAAATGGGATAAAAAGTATTTAAAATCTAAGAGTCTTGTCTATAAAACTTGACATAAAGCCTAATCAGGTTTTCCTCAAGCATTGTTTTGAAAGGACTTGTTATTGTAGTAATGTTTGTTTGCCGCTTAAGAAACTTCTTAATGCATGTACATGTACACACAGTGCAGTATAGCTAAAGTGTTTTAAAATGTTGCATATATGTAACGGCCAGTCTAGATTGATGATTTCAAACTGGTGTAATTGAGTGAAGGTAGACGAAAACTAATTGAAATATTGTTCAAATTATGGATTGGCGCATTCATTGCATTTCTAAATTGACTTCTCCCTGGGGTTGGTTATAGTGCAGATACAATGTAAATCTCTGGATACTTCATTATTTTTTTATGCATATTTGCACTTTCCATACACTTTGTAATTCAACATGTTTATTGTCTTTCATTTGATTTTGGTTGTTAGTTTAAAAAATAACTTGTATATTTAAACATACCATACATTGTTTTTGACCAGTGAATAATTGATGTTACAGGTCCTGAGATTACCCTTGGTAGTGAAGTTTTGAATTATGGTTTGATTAGTGCTGGTCAATCAGCCACAAGGACTGTAGATATCATCAACAAGTCCAATGTAGCAGCAGTGTTTAAGGTAAGCAAGGTCACACTTAATCAGTGTCCATTTATTATAGAATTAATAACTCGCTCCACGGCAGTAAAATTAACAACAAGAAGTCCCCTCGATAGTTAGTCCCGGCTGATTTCCTACCTACCCAGGTAGTACTTAATAAGCACGACATTTCTTCTCAGAACTAAGTAGTCTCCCGAATTCCAAAATCTACTCTGTGGCAGTAGAATAACTAGCAAGACAAGTTCTCAAAGAACAAATCTACACTGCAAAGTAAATATATATATATACACATAGTGTTACCGCTAACTGAATATATTATAGTATTGTTTGGAGAAAGGAGACACATACCTTTGAAAAAAAAACAGAATAGGATTTTTTAACACCAAATTATTTCTCCGTACATTGTAGAACAGTATAAACTGGCAGTTTAACTCCAAGTGTCTATGTTGCTGAGCTATTAATTGGCAATATTTTTTGTTTCTTAGTTTATGATTGATAGCAGTGAGAGTATCTTTAAGTTTGGTGTTGAGAGCGGCAAGTTGGAACCTAATACCACCCAGACCATCAGTGTACTCTTCATGCCAACCTACCCCATAAACTACTACCGCAGAGTCACATGTGTTGTTCAAAACCAGGTCAGTTTATTGTTTTTGACCCTGTTTTTAAACTGCAAGTTTGACTTATTTCAACTGCAAATCATTATATGTAACCAGCAAGCTACAATGACCTACAGAATTCAAATCAAACATTTTTTCAGGGATGACTGTTTGCCTAACTTTAACCTCAAAGCAAAGTGTCTTAAATTTGTAATCATACTTGTATAATAAAGTGCGTTGTTTGAAATCAAACAGATGGCAAAGTTGCTTGTATTTATACATGTGAGTTATCTTTAATACACACACGATTTCCTGAATACTTGTTGACCAGTGTACAAATAAATTTATATAAATTCTCAGTCATACATGTTACTCAATTATGTGGGTGACCATAATGCTTAGTTCTCAAATCTACATGTAGGTAGCTATAAGTATGGAGGTTACATCTCAAAACAAATTGCACACAATAACAGATTAGAAAACAAATTTATTTCATCTCGCTGAAAATATTCAAAATACCTGGACAAAGAACAGGTAAAAAAACAATAAAATGGGTTATTGACAAAAGATTACAAATTGAATGAAAATAAGAGTGTCAAGACCAGATCTTCAGTACCCAGTAGAATTTATTTTTTGGGTGGTCTCTAAAAATGGATATTGCCAAGGTTACTAATTTGTCAAAAAGAATTACCTAGTTAATAATTTGATAAGAAGAGCATACATTTTAATAATTAACCAATGTATTTTGCTTAATTTTGGTTACTTTTACTTGTCACCTTCAATTTGATGTTTACCAACTGCACATGGTTTACCAATGTTCATTAGTCTGGTCATATGAAACTCCTGTCACTTTGTAATTAAGTTTGACTGATTGATTTACATAAATGTAATTATTGCATCAGGGATTTCAGCTTGTGCCCTAAAATCCACAGGGTAATTGTTTACAACTTGTTTGTCTCTCCTCATTTCTTCAAAGAGAATATCTTAATGAACTTTGAAAAAACTATTGCAGTTACCGGAGAGAAAATTTAAAACAAAAGTTTTCCTGGTAATAACACTGATGCAGACACTGTCCTAAGTTAGTGCGGCTGTTTTTTTGAGGAGTCGGTAGTAAACTAATAAAAGCGTCACCTGTCAAAACTATTCGCTGTGAAAACAATTCCATTAATAGAATACTGTTTGATACATGTTTGTGCAGGATCCCCTGTTTCTAGACCTGATCGGAACCTGTCATACAGAACTCATCAAGCCAGCTGTTTTACAGCCCAAGCATTTGAAGAAGTACAAGGAACATGAGGCTAGAGGGTTCTCAGTATTCCCACCTGAGGTTAGTGCTCACTTTATGAAACTAATGTTTCCTAAAATGTGCATGCATGTGGTGTAACATTGCAGAGGAGAGGAGTTTTATCTTATCACAGTGGTAATCGGAGAGGAGTTTTTTCACAACAGTAATGGAGATAAACCTTATGAAAAGATGAAAATATTTTTTATCTCAAGCAAATTCTGATGTTAATACCCCAGCAGATGGAAATATTGTGATCTTTAAGCGTTTCTTTACAGTTGCCAAAATTTCTTTAGACAAGTACCTGTGCTCCATTGTTGACTGGTCCAATTATGATGGAGAATTCAACATACTGAGTGCGCACTACATACTCGCCAATATTTTTATTGATTTTTGTTTACTTATTTAGATGCCGTACATAATTTAAGTTTTTAAGGAGAAATACGTCTTTTGACGTGAATTTTTTAGGACGAGAAACAGGATCTAACAGATATTTTTAACCAAAGAACAACAAATTAGGTAAATAATCAAAATGATAAGAATAAAGATGGTACTTTTGACAGACAACAGAAAAGTCATTCGGAAACCTTTACTAATGACCTTTGAGAAACTTTGAGTCAATGTGTGTCACACGCAAGTGTGTGGAGAATCCTCAATGTTTGCATTTACTGTTAAGTCTTGATTATTATTATTTTTTTTTCAAAGTGCTATGGTTTGTTAACTTTCAAGATAATCTTGAAGATACTGAAATGGGTTTAAAGAACAAGTTTCAATGACAAAAAGGGTGGCCACACTTAACAAAATCACTTCACAGGTAAAGAAAAATATCAAAATGTCTAAAGTGATAAGTGGATTAATTTGAAAGATCATTTTATTGTGAGCTTTTTAAGAAAAGATTCATCTAGCGTTGGTATGATTCAATAATTTTGAATGAGGAATTTCCCCCAATTTACTCAACCCCCGTCCCACTACCCCCAGCATGGTTGCTGATGCCTGGGTTACCATGCCCATATTCCGTACAAGTTGCCCAAACTCCTGATTTGCATTATTACCGTTAGATTTGTCAGACTTTTTTTTTCAATAGCCATTTGCATCTCTGCATCCTTGAAGAGCCAAAATATAGGATGAAAGGTTTTTAGAATTAGCAAGCCCATTATAAAGCATTAAGGTATTTCAAACTATGTAGTTGATTCAAGTCTACAGTTGTTTTTTATTTCTAAAGATTTTGGACTACCTCTCTGACTAACACATGTTTTTATTTATACCTTAAGTTATGATGTTAATAAATATCCAATATTATATGCTGAATATTGTGAAGTATTGTACAGATACAAAAGAATTGTTTATAGTCATTCCAGTTTATACAGTTTATCAGTATTTCAAGTTGTATGATATGATGATCCGAGTCGAATTGTTCATGGTTATAACTTTGCTTGTCTCTTAGCAACTGAACGAGATGGTAAAGGAAGGCAAACTACAGTTAGATGACAAAGGTTGCCTCATTCACAAACAGGCTGAATCCATGGAGAGATACTTAAAGCCACAAGCTTTACAACTTCCAATGGCCCAATATTTCAATGATGGATATTATGGTCTAACCAATGTAAGTTTAATATCACTCTAACCAACCACAGCTTTTTTCTTAGTCAAGTCCCTTTAATTTTTAGCAGGAACATATTATTTTGTCAAAGGAAAACAATCAAGTTGGAAAAAAAAACCAACTGAAACAACCTGATTAAGGAATGATGATGGAAAAGATTGTTTATCAATCTTTGACAAAAAAAAGTTAGAACTACATTTCTCAATGAATTAATTACAGAATATATCTGAAATTGTTAATGGTTATAACTGCAAATGTTATACCATGTCCAGAGATCTGTTATGAAAATGAATGTTATGTTGCCCACCATAAGATTGTTTCTTTGTGATAGGTAACTGTGGATGGGTCCCATAGTTGCTTACCCATTTCAATTTTGTTTTATCTACAAAGATATGAATATTAGTTTTTCTATACAAAAAAAGAGAGAAAAAGTGAAATGGCATTGCATCCTATACAAAGTTGGACAATAGTATTTGATTGGAAAACATTGTTATGGGTAATGAACATTTTTTTTCTCCAACCAATGAACTAAGTCTTTAAGCAGCTTAAATTTCTCTTCCCCTTTGTCTTTTATAACAGAAAACACAGCACGTCAGTATTGACACTATCCAGGTTGACTTTGGTTGTTGTGTCAACTTGAAGCATATTGAGACTAAAACAGTGAATGTAACCAATCATACCAAGGGTAAAATAACAGTGACATGGATGACTGATGAAAGTCATGTGTACTCTATCACACCGGTGACATGTGACATCCCACCTCTCAAGATGACATCATTCAGAGTGACATTTAAACCAGTAAGGCATATTGTTAAGATTGGCTTATCAGTCTTTGTATTTTAGTTTCACTCCTAAGGTAAACTCAAATAGAATTTCCTATGGGTTTCTAGGGGATCAGATACCTGTAGGAGCCAGTCTTTGTGGAATGGGCTTGGTTAATGATGGAATAGACTGTGCAAGTTTCGCGCATATTTGAACTTCCGGGACCAATTTGGTCCCAACCATATTGAGTTTTACGTGTGTGCGATTTTGTTTCTTCAAATACTTGAGTTTATCGTAGTTCATGGCTATACAAATTCTATCTTATTATTGGCAAAGTAAAATTTAGCCCTGAAATATATGAAAGTAAGAAGGTTTTAAAAAATCAACAAAGAAAACCTGAGAATAAGACATCACATCCGTTTCCGGTTACTTGTAAACAATTAAGAATTTTGCCCAACTACTTTAGAAAGAACATTTGATTTCATAGAAAAATATAGTCTTTGTTCAAGTTTCCTCTTTTTGTTCATATGCGTGAGACTTGCACAGTCTATTATGACAAACAATAGCCAAAAGGTAAAGTACGTGGCACACTAGGGGATTTATCAAAATATTCACTCTAAAAATAAATATATTCAGAAACTTTTATAACTAAAACACACGATAAAAATATAAATTTATCTTATATAGCACATCAGTATAATGTAGATAAGCTTATTGGAAAGACACTGGCAATATAACATGTAGTTGTCTATACTGTAATTTAAATTTGATCTGTTGTAACATTTTGAGATCTTAAAACAAATTAACACATATTAAGATTCATTCTAACTTGACATATGCAATCAACCCAACTCAAAGCAATGTTGTGATCCGATCACAAAACAATGTCCAACTTGACAGAGCTTAGCTAAGTTCTTCTGACATCAGAGGGTTTTAAGCCTAAGCAAGAGTAGGAGATAACAATGTCATTCCGCGACTCTTAAAAAAACCATTTATGTACTTAATTATTCCGGGAAAATCAAGAAAACAAATGCAGTTGTACTGTGATCCTTTTAAAATCATTCTGCATGACTGTTCAAAAATGGATATTAGGACCAGAAGCCATCATGAAATTTTCTAAACTTGTACTTCAGTTGTGTATTGCTAACTATGTGATTTTTTTTGCAGGGAGTTCCAAATCAGTTTTTTGCTGCTGAACTTGAAGGATTTGCATTCTACAAGGTAATCCGTAGCATCTTGTTTTAAAAGACAATTTAAACATGAATTGCAGTTTATCACAATTAAAAAATTTAAATGATGGTAGGACATTGGTATTTTGTATTTATTTGAACAGCTAAAATGATGTCAAGTGAAAGATGTTTAACAAAATATATGTATTAACTTGTCCTATTACCTAAGTAAATAAAACTGTTTGTCTTAAAATCCCACCTTTTTTCCCAGCAGAGTTTATTTAATGTATTAATTGTTAATCTACTCAATTGTTGTGGATGTTTATGAATAGAGTATGCGTGATTATCGATTAGTACAAGATGAGACCTTTAGCCCACCATGGTGCTTGACTGTATCTACTGTTGGCCATACCTTCCAACCAGGAAATCAAACCTTCCTTCCTAAGATGTCCTTTGATACCAACAGAGTGGTAAGACAGAATTTCTTATTTGACAGCTTCGTTCAAAGACATATGATGTAATGTTTAAAATGGTAAAGACTAGCTGTAGGTAATACAAACAAATGCTCGTCAAACAAGAAAACGTATTCAATATCATGAACAGCATTTATTAGGTTGCTAAAGCTTTTTGTTGAATTTTTAGTTAGTTTTTTTAAAGCACTTTGTTAGACAACTTTCAAGGATCAATTGTCAGGTTATATGGATCAAAGGTTGAGGTTAAGGCAAATCTTAGTCTGTGTAACAAAAGACCTGATATAAAGTTGAAACTAATTATCATGTCTTCATGACCACATTTAACAAAATTACATTCCCAGTATGTTTCGTCAAATTTAAAGGCACCTGGCAGTGGTATTTTGTCAAAATAAAGCTTTTGTCGTTAATATTATATACATTTTGATGAGTGGAATGTGAATAAACAATTAACTAAGGTTAAAAAATTGTGTTTTTATTTTAATTACAAATTTAAAAATAGGCCCCCGTTTACATGGCGCTGTTCGTGACGTCAATCGAGGCGCGGAATATTTGAAGAGAAAGTGTGTAGTCTGGCCCTGTACATTACGTCTGGGTACCTGATCAGTATGATGCGTTTTCGTATTCGGACGTCACCCAATGCAATCCTAGGACAGTGTACAGTCAACGTTTATACAAGGTTTTCACCGGTCCCGAACTGTCCCATGCGCGTTTCTATGTCTTAAAAAACGGAAGATACGAGCACGGTCATAACGAGAACACGGATAATACGAGGTATTTTAGCGGCCCCGTGATGACAAATCGGATCGGCGTGCCGCGACGCGGCATACAGCTCAAGTCGATCCGAACACCAGAAACATGTTTGCTGCAGCGCTGAAAACGATGTCAGACCGGACCACTTTGCCCTCGTTAGCCTGACTTTCGATGCCCGTAACTGCCTATATTTGGGAACTGCAGGAAACAAATGCTAACTGACCCCATCTTTAATCTTTTTGCTGCATCCAGCAGCAATACACCTGGTCGGCATTGCCGGGAAAATGCATGAAAAATCCCTTTTTTGGGATAACCAAACGAAACGTACAAGCTCACTACTTGCACGTAAATGCAGGCAAGTTCGAGGGGGGTCGATGTTCGATCGCGGCGAAGTCTGCCTCGATTGACGTCACAAAAAGGGATGGGTGGAGTCACCCTCAAACAACTTTATCAATTTTTTTAACATAAATCGTGACAAACAATTACTCAAAAAATTGTTTTATTTTTAATATACATATACTCTTCTGTAAAAAAAAAATATATATATATATTTCCAGGTGACTTTAAAGATGTTTCAAAAACATTGGAAAAAAAAGTGTATTTTACTTTAAAATGTTAAGAAAAAAAAAGAAATAAACCCCAAACAGATTTGATCTAATCACAATGGCAGAAAAGTCAAATAAAGTCAATAGTAGAACTCATTTATACCTGTTGTTTCTGGATTGGCTATAAAACAAATTTCACTTAATAAATATTGAAGACGTGTTGTACCCGTTTGTAAAATAATAAAACCTTTTTGTAAATCATTTTATATAATACGCATTGTTTATGTTGTCCACATATTAATGTGGATACATACAGTAATTTGTCCTCAACAGTATACTGAATCAGTTTTGAGTCATGGACTATTTTAATACTGATCATGAGTAAGAATTCATATGGCTTTGCCTTTTCATTGATAGATTTTGCCAGCTGCTGATACCGGTGACTCGATTTACAAGACGATTTTGTTGACCAATGAAGGGTCTACACCAATTCACTATGCATTACAAGATGACCCATCTGGGTAAGTTGTTATTCATTTCTGATCACAGATAACAATAAAACAGTCTAAGCTATCCATCTAAAACAGACTGTGAAAGTCTTAGTTTCACCACAAGTTAAACCCGTATTGATGAGTCAGCAAGAAGTATCGCAGTGTGAACATGTCCCCAATGGTCTCTTTGTAATGCAAGTTGTATTAAATCATCAATACAATAAGATGCTTTAAAAATAAAGACAAAAAAATAAAGACAATTCTAAGACTTTTGATATTGCAATCTGTCAGTGAACAAAGACCATCTAAGCTAATCTCCTGTTAATTGATATCAGTGTATTGTATGGTTTAAGACTGGTTATAGCAATACTCCCTAGAGAACCCAAAATAAATTTTACTAACAAACTGATGTTACATGTTTTACTTCTAACCTGTCTTTTTTAATTGCTTTTTTTTGTGAGTGTTTTAAATGAGAAGTGAGCGCATAGCTTAATAAGCTGCCAAAGTCCTTGTTAGTGTAAAATCAATGGTCCTGCTAATCAAAATGGTAAAGTATTCAGACATTGTATTAGCAACTCAAAATGTTTGTTTTTCCTGCCAGCACATTTCAAGTGAAACCAAGTAAAGGCCTTGTTCGAGATAAGTATGAGCTGTTTGTAGTCAAGCTGACTCCAAAGCTTGACAATGTCCGGTTAAGACATGAACTTCGGTGCAGGTTTAATGATGACAGCAAACATGACAAAAACATTGAGCTTCTTGGGTCATCAGAACAACCCAATATACTGCTGGATTCAGAGGTGAGTATCTATTAAAATTTAGTATGTGCTCAAAACTGCTGTATTCACATAACATGTTGGAGTAATTTAATAGTTACAAACAGCTCCGAAATTATTAAAGATCAACTTGATTGAAATCAGCATTATTGGGTTTTTATGATAACATATAAGTGAGTGAAACTCAATAAAAATTGTTTCATAATTTAAAAAAATGCTTTTGCAATAAATTTTTTTGAGCTCTAGCAACAATTTATTTCAAGTGTGCAAAATAAATTGTTTTGATCGATCAAAGTGATTTTGAGCGAAATGATTTTGCATTAATTTTGTTTGAGCTTTTGCAAATAATTATTTCAAGCGCACAAAAAAGGTTCTAAGAGGAACCAATGACTATTTAAATAGTGATATATTGAACAGAGTAAATATAAGTTGCTTAATTCCCACTATTTTTTCTTTGAACTACAAGTTTGTTATTTGACTCGCCATCTTTGTATATCTTCATAACAATTTGTAAGAGCAGGTCAAGGCTGCCTTAAATATATTTGTTTTCATTAGGTTTAGGTTTTTGTTTTGAAATAAAAAATAAGTAATATAGTAGAAAACCTTATCTCAGTAACGGCAAACTGAACATTTCAATGCATTATTTTGTTTGAAGGGAGTACTGTACTTCAAACCTACCTGTATCGGTACTTCATCTCAGCATAGCTACAAGATCAGGAATATTTCACGTATTCCACTCAAATATACCTGGAAAATACCTGAGGATGGGAAGTCAGTTATCAATGTAGAACCAGCAAGTGGAGTAATACTACCTAACGAACTTCAGGTATGGATTCTGGACTAGTCCTATGGGTTTTCGAATAAGAATGCGAGTCAAAAATAAAGACTTTTATTAGATAACAGAAATAGATAACATATCTTATTTTAATAGATGTTAAATTTGCATCGGGGATAAAGAATATTATATTTGGTTTTACCCGTACACCAATGTGTGTAAAGCACTGTATACTCAGTACTTTCCCGAGTCCTGTGGAAAAAAAATTACAGGCATATTACTGGGGTGGGATTCGAACCCACAACCTTTGCCATTCTAGAGCAGATGTCTTACCAACTAGACCACCGAGATTGCCCGGTAGCTAGATGCAGTTCGAAATCTATATATTAGCAGCGGGGACCGCAACAATTTAATAGATGTTAAATTTGCATCGGGGATAAAGACATTGGTGTTTGGGTAAAAACCATTATATTACTTATTCTGTGCTTACTTTGCTCATTCAACTAATTCATTGCAATGTGGAAACTAATTTAAAGAGGGACTCAATTGTTGCTATTTCGTGGTGTGTCGTGGCCGAGTGGTCTAGTTCACTGGACCCAAGCTCTTGTGTTGTCAGCAGCAGAGTGTGGGTTTGAATCCCGGTCGTGACACTTGTGCCCTTTAGCAAGGCACTTAACCATAATTGCTTCGCAAAAAAGTGGGAAGGTAGTGCATACTGCTCTACCAACCAGGCTCCTAGTGGATGATACCCATGCCTACATCCCTATGGACTGTAAATGGGGAAACCCTGTTTCAGCCCCAGGAGTAGGTGGCAACGTGCCCCCGGTGACAGTTGATTTGGGTCAACAGCCCAAATCAGTTAAGTGTAGCCCTCACCTTGAAGTGGCCTCAACTGTCCATATTTTCTAGAAGTTAAACTATAATATTTACAAATTAAGTGTACATTACGATCTGCATTTACATCAGCACAAGGCAGCAGCTCAGCTTGCTGTGCTTCTGCCTCTTCAACAGCAGGATCATCGACCAGGGCAATTGGTCCGAACTGGTTGGGTTCAGCCCCGTGAACAACCAATGCCGGACCGTCTGCACCACGAAGACGTCCATTTTGTGTTTCCCTCCCCCCCCCCTGTACTTAATCTTGTCCTGAACTATCACCTGTCTCATTTGAAGAGTCGGAAGAATCCATAGAAAAAGTTAATTCTTCAGACACGTCACTTTTTTCTTCCTAATTTTATTAGTCAAATTTCGTCACATTATCGAAGTTTACATGCAGGATACTATACATTGAATGTTTCCGCATACTATAAACCCGTGCAAGTTTAAAACTTGCATGCCCAAGTTTGAAACTAGGTCGACAGCTTCAAACGTGCGCAGGCAAGTTTTAAACTTCCGCAGTTTTAAACCTACTCCCGGGCATGCAGTGATGTATACACAGCGAGCTCTTGCTGTTTGATGACATCACAGGTTCATGTTACGGTGTTAAGTTGACCTCTCGTTTTTCAGAATTTCCGCTGGGTGTGTATTGGAGAATTTGTTTCTTTACTCATTTTTCACCTGAAAATGAAAGCTACTCAAATTTCAAAATACAGGCTTGAGTCCCTGTTTAAGACTATTGGATAACACTGATAACGGTTAGGATTAGTATCCCACAAAACAAATGTATGGTATGTGATAGGTAGTGATCAAAGCAGTTACATAGAATTGTGAACCTGAATACTTTCATGCTTACTTTCATGCTTACTTGATAAAGCCACCAATTACCCACAAAAAACTGCCATGTGCAAAAACATTTGCCAAATCAAAAACATCACATGTGAATGTTGACAAAAATGTGGACAAAACATAAAGCTCTATGGACCATATTTTTGACCGCATGAGGGCGCTTTCTTCAGGAATGTACTGCATCACAACTACAGATTCATCTTATTTTAATTGCCTAGGTAGTTTTCTTGCATCATTGACGAAATACATAAACATAATAATAACAAAAATGAAAAAAACCTGTTTGTTGTTTGTTTTTCATCACGTAAAAATTGGTCCACAAACCCCCTCACGCGGTCAAAAATACGGCGAATTCAGTGTTTTACAGAATATGTAAGCATCTTATTTGATGAAATTTAGCAGGTTTAAAGTATACTCTCTTTACTGAAATTCAGAGGATTTGAATAAATCATCTTTTCCAAACAGCAAAGACGATAAGTCATACCTTATATTTTGTTTTTTATAAAGGCTCATGTATGGACATTTTCACCTCAAGAGGACAAAAAGTTTGTTCTGAAACCGTATGTGTATGTAGAAGACATCAAACATGAAGGGTAAGTCAAATTGACTCGTCATTTGAAAAATCTGTTCCTATACAGGACCTTACATCGTTTTGGTCAGCACTGACTATGTATGAATTATGACAGGAATTGTTTGTACTATTCTATTTGTTCTACTAATTTTCCTCTGGTTTCTTCAGATATTTTATATAGAGTTCATAGCTGCTGCAAGCATATCCAATTGAAGTTGATAGGTCTCATTGTTTATTATACTTTCCTTTACAAATTGGTCAACTTTCTATATTAAACAGAAATGCACAACAGTTTTAATTTTTATTTAATTGAACCTATTTTTTCAGTTTATTTTTACCCACTCAAACAACAGAATGTGGAAAGAAAAAAGTTTGCAACTCTGAGTGAGGTAAAACTATTGTCCTTTATTTTGCCTGTACATTTTGTAACATGAAAAGCTCATCACTACAAATCGATTGTAAAGATAATAATGCTCACTTTGTTTAAATAGTGATATGAAGCGAAGAAAGCAGTTTAACCTGAGAGTTGTAGGGGAAGGAGCAACTGGAGAACTTAAGGTTTGTGTGTATGGAGAGGATTTTTCTCACAAAATCTTTCCGGGGGGGGGGGGGGTGGGGGTACTGGAAAACAAAAAGGATCAAACTTTTTAAAGTTTATGGAATGTTTGCAAAAACTGATGCTTTTGGTCACATTGCCCTGTTTGAATCAATACATGCATTAAGCTGTTAATGTGTTGGTATTGTTTAGTTCCTAGGAAATGAGTATTATGGCCAATTAGGATTTATTATACTCGGTCCACAGGGAGTTTTGATAAGGTGTCAATCAAGTTATTTATTCACCTTTATATAAAACACAAAGGGTTTTTCAAATGTATTTGTTCATACATGTAGCATTATCAGCTATATATCTGCCCATCCTTTTTTGTATTGAGATTTGACTTTCTGTTGTCTTGTATTTTTCATGTTTTATGAAGAAAACAAATTATAAAACAAGTTTACAAAAATATTAATTATTTGTTTATGATTGATAGGCTGAAGATACCTTATTTGACCTGTCAGATGTTGTCGTTGGTACAGCAGTCAGTCATGATATAATTATCTACAATAACAGTAACTGTAGTCTCCACTACAAGCTGCTTGTTGATCAAAAATTGCAGGGGAGTTATGCAGAGGAGGCTAGCAAGGAGGATAAACTTGGTAAGTTCAACTCTCTTATTTGTAAACTATCTTGAATATTTCTCAAGAAATTATTAATTAGTAACTTTGGCATTGTAGTGTTATCTAAAGCTTTTTCTCTACAGGTCTTGGAATTATACAAAAACAATTTATAGATTAGGCATATTCCAACCAAGCATATTTCTACCAATGACAAATGATATACACGTGTTTATATTGATACAATTGAACTTAAGAGAACTCATAATAGACTGTGCAAGTCCTGCGCATATTTGAACTTCCGGGACCATTGTGGTCCCAACCATATGGAGATTTAAGCTGGCAAGATTTTGTTTTGTCAATTATTTTACATACATACTGTTCTCTTGCAAACAGTGTTTGATTTGGGCTGATGAATATTGATGAATAACATTTGAGTATACTAAACTATTTATTAGATTTAACATAATACTTTCCTGAGAAAATAGAATTAGCTGTTGCAAACTGCTTACCAACCAAAAGGACCTATGGTATAATTGCAAAAAAAAAGTTAATGGCCTGACGTTTCGACCCTAGCAGAGTCTTTCTCGAAGGCTATCATATGTCATTTTTTGTAATAATTTGCTGTCATACAAATTGTCTTCATTTGTTATGAAAATGTGTGCAATGTAGATGACCCTGTAATTCCTACACTGACCTAAAATGATCCTGTTATTTGTTAAGGTCAAGCAGTTGAAAATTCAGTTTTAGCCTCCTAGTCCTGTTTTGCAAGTTGTCTAGTTGGTGTGGGCATATGGATGATTTATCATTCAGTTGTTCAATCATTGCAGGATTAAAGGTTGCTTGATTCTTCTCATTTCCAAAGTACACGTTCATTTTAGTTTGGTGGAAGTCATTAAAACTTTATACAAATTTTAACTTAAAAATGTTCTCAAATTGAAATTTTCAGCACTTGAGTTAGATATGACTGATGATACTGTGCCAGCTTGTTCCCGTCGGATCATTCATGCTACTGTCCGTCCATCACGTCGTCTTTCCTACACTTTTGACATTTCCTATCAGCTCTGGACTCCAACAATTGAAAATAATTGTCATTCTCTTTCTGAAGAGAAACATAAGTTGACTACTCTGACTGCAGTGGGTGTATATCCTACTTTGAAGGTGACCGATGCCAGATGTTATGGCAGTGCTAGTGGCATCAGTAAGGCTAGTTTGTGGAACTTGTTTTCATTGGACAAGTGAGTCATGACTACTTATTTTTATGAACGGTAACGGTACAATCTACAGTGTACATGTACTTACAGGATTCTATCAAAATACAAAACAACCAATATAATGACAGATGGTGAGGTTGGTCAACTGTTTAGAATTTTTGGTTTTTTTGCCAATTTCAGGCAAAAAAGGGGCAATTGGAAAACAGTCTTACACAACAAGTTCCCATTAGCATCAGTAATGAAATATATACGAAACATGTTTCAAAAAGGAATACAGTGATATATTTCTCTTGTGACAGTTGTAATGCATGCATGTTCTTTTAAGTTATGTAATGTCACAAGGAACAAGTTGAAAAGCTGTTGCACCATACATGCATCGCATGTAATGACCTTTTAGATGGTTTGCTTCCAGGACCTACATGCACTTTCAGGGGACAAAACTTAGGGACTTTTTTATTACACATGCAATCTTTGTCCAATCAGGGGTGTGAAATCTATAGGCCTTTTCACACTACAGAAAATCTCCATGTTGGAAACGGGTCTGATCCATGTAATCTGGACTGGCTTTTTCACACTACAACTTTTCAATACAGCGTTTACCCGTGTAGAGCACTCGATCCATTTCAAAACCAACCCTGCTCGAGAGGTTGATAGATCTGTGTAAAAATTTGAACACATTTCCAAAGCCGTATTATAAAAACCTCTGGGTTCATTTTCAAACCATGCAGTAAAAAAATACCGCCATACCGCACAACACACTAGCAAGTTATCAATGGAGACAAAAATCAGACGCAACGGTCTAATTTACATGGCATGAAACAAATTTTCCTATTGGCTGGTCAATTCCTACAAAGCATTTAACAAATTTTCCCATTCCCTGATTTGCTGCAAAAACAATTTTTAAAGGGTAGTGTCTTCAGATAAAAAACAGAAATCATCAGAGTTCTGTAATACCGTTTTGTATATTTATGACTGTCCAGCCGGATCAGCTGGTTTGCTGCCTTTTCAACTGGCATTTGGCCATCTACCACCACTAAGATCGAACCCTGCAGTTGTGGCGCTGTGTAGTATTTGAGTTTCTACTTGGATCCGTTTAGGACTCTGGCAGTGTGAAACGATCACACAAAACACAAGTCGAAAATAACTCACAAGCTGATTTTGGGCAGGGCCAGTGTGAAACCAGAGCAGATTTGAACTGAGTTGAAATTTTACCGAGTCAACATGGAGTTGCCCTGTATAGATTTTGACACAGATCGGCGTTGATAGTGTGAAAAGGCCTTATGACTTAAAGCAGAAACTTGCTTTTTTATTAACCAAGCCAGATTTTTGTTTTCCCCCTCTTTTTTTTCAATTGATTGCTTCACTTAAACCCTTGTTCAAAAAATTTCTTTCCAGTTTAAATGAACCAACTCCAGTTTGAAGTTTGAAGTGGTTTATTGATCTCCAAATCTACCTAAGAGCCCCCTTGGTTCCCCTTCCCCAAAATTGACACCCATTCCCTTACAATACATAATGTTATAGAAAAGGGAGAATATAAGACTGCATTAAGTGCAAATAAATACCATTAAATAAATTGAGCAGTGTGTGGGACTGTCTTTTTAAATTATATGAACAAGTAATTATGTCATATTTATCATATTGCAATGTACATTTGATTCATATTGCACTAGATTTGAGGGTTTTATTTAAGGCAGCTATACCAATACTATATTTAATTGTGATGTAATTTGCCTCTTACATTATTGCATGTACATGTATTGATAATTAATTCTTATTGTCGGTTTTGCAGCCTAAACATATGTTTAGAGTCCAATCCATCCCCAGAAGAGCTTACATATACAACAGTGACACGCCATAGTACAACACGTAAAGCAAATGTCCACACTCGTGCTATCATGGACTTTAACTTCAGTGGGGCTCCTCAGGGCAGTGACCCATGTGTTGTTCATCTTATGCTTGAAAATACAGGAACTGTACCAACGGAATGGTAAAGAAAGATAATATAAATAATAACAATTTAAAAGGTCAACTATTGTAATTGGTAGCAATAATTGTACATAAGCCTTAGCTTTGATACACCCTTTTTTTTCAATGACAAACATTAATTTGTTTTTATAAACACAGCCAGTGATGGTAATCCTTTCTTTGTTTACAGGTGTTTTTTGTATCCGACGGATCTGCAACTGGAGCTAGAGTACTGGGCAGAAACTGGTGATTATGATGTTGATGAATTACACGAGGTATATTGAACACAATGGATAGATTTTCAATCAAGTCATTTTCATTTTATATACTTTCAGTTGCTCTTGTTTATGAAATGTGTTTTCAAAAAAAATTGATCAGTCATGTAAACAAAGACAATTTCATTGTGGAAAGTTTATTTCAAACTCTATAGAAAAAATGGTATTGAAATGCATGTTCATCACTAATACTAGAAAGCCATCACCTAAAAACATCCCCTTTTTTTCAATTCTGTTAATTTTTTTGAAAATTGCATAGAGGGAAAATAATCAATATTACTGATCCTTTGATTAAACGTTGTTTGACTGTCGTATTTCTTGTCTTATTACAGATGAGGATTATGGACAATAAGTTGTTCAATATAGAGCCAAGTCGAGGCAAGCTCAGACCAGGTCAATGTCAGACCATCACCTTCACTTATAACCACGACTTTGCTGGTACAGATCGTTTGCCTGTTTTGTTTAAACTGACAAGAGGGAGAGAAATACTGGTATGTTCATTTATGTGTCATTCACATGTAGAAGTCCCTCATCTTGTATTACATAAACAAGAGGCCAAAAACACTTTTGTGGATTGGTTTCTGTGTAAGTTACTTTACTTGTAATTTGCTCATGATATCTTGTTTGGTATACTCATTTAAACAAGCACTATTCAGCTGTCCAATTAACAAAACAATTGATTGATACTTTGTGCATTTAGAGAAAGATAACTATGTTCTCTTTTTACAGTTGAATTTTGTAGGTGTGACTGTGGATCCAGAGTACAAATATGTGCACTTTCCAAGTAACAATCACATGTTTGCCCCAGTGCCAGTTGGTGTAGCTAGCCATCCTAAACAGGTGTATGAGTTGTACAACGGTGGTGCTGTACCTGTTATGTACCAACTAGATCTTACAGCTTTGGAATATATATTGCAGGTACATGATAACTGTGACGATCCATCTACTTGTTCATACAGTGTACATCAAAATTTTGCTATACGTGTTCTGGTTTATAAATTTGCATGAAGTTGGTGAACGTTTGCATTGTTCACCAGAGTGAAACAAATATCAGGCCTTTTTCTTCCAAGACTCTTGGTTCTAGGCCAGAACACAATTACTATAGACTGTGCAAGTCTCGCACATATCGAAAACGAGAAAAAAACTCTAACAAAAACTATGTTTTTCTATGAAATCATACTTTCTGTTTAAATTTTATTTATACAAAATTCTTGAAAACTATACCCAAAGCAAGTTGTTAGAAATAAATTTTCAATTTTTGTATAATACAAATAATTTATTTAAATTAACATTGCACAAAATCAAAACTTGGGACGAGGATGCTTTTGTTAGAAACCCCATTTGCCAATCACGCCCGAATGTGTGCATCTATCACATAGGTTTAATGACAACATGCCCGTCACTTGGGCAGCATTCTTAGTTTACAAGTAACCAGAAATAGAGGTCAAGTCTTATTCTCGGGTTTTCTTCGTTATTTTGTTGAATTGATTTTACTTTCATATTGTATATCACTTAGTATTACATTCCCAACATCAAATATAATTTTCATGGCCATAAACTACGTTAAATCCCACCCACCTAAAACTCCATATGGTTGGGATCACAATGGTCCCGGAAGTTTGAATATGCTGCGAGACTTGCACAGTCTATTAACGTGATGTCTTTTGTTGACTTGTTTTTTCCTCCATTTCCTCTCTACCTGTTGATCTCATAAATTAAATGTTTTTAAAAAGGTATGGCAACTTTTCTACCAGGCATAAAACATATTGTTTTTCCCTCCATTTCCTCTCCACTGTTAATCTCATAAATTAAATGTTTTTAAAAAGGTATGGCCACTTTTCTACTAGGCATAAAACATATTGTTATCAAAGATGTATATTTGTAAAAAATAAGGGAACTTTAAATTTAAGTTTTCATGGCACAATAAACCTTTACAATTTAACAACTACTTTATTTCCAGGAAAACTACAATCATAAGATTTTTGAATGCCTGAATCCAAGTGGCGAGATTGCTGCAGGTAGAACTGCCAATGTTGAATGGGTTTTTTCTCCGCTTGAAGCAAAGCAATACAAGGTAGGCACATTAAATTGCAAACACACCCTCCAAAAATTGTTTTGACATGTTTGAAGAGTTTTGTCAATTATTGTAATAAGTTTGTAAAATTATAATCTAATAAACCTTGAAAATATAAATGACAGGTTAATAGGTAATTTCACTATGTCTAAATTGTCTATATCTGGTTCAAATGTTTGAGCCTCTTTTAAGTATGACTGCTTGCTCTAAGCCAAATGCATAATAACTTAAAATTAAGATAGATTTTATACAAATTAACAAGGCAGGAGATGATGTTGTTAGGAAACAGCTATATAAATAAATAATAAATAAATAACAAGTTCTTATATAGCGCATTTTACAATAAACGTATCAATGCGCTTTACATTAGTGCCCTGGTCATTGGGCCAATAACATTCCTTTTAATCTTTCTCAGCTCCCTGGGGAGTATACAGCCCCGAGCTGCCGTGTGGCGCTCCGAAGGCTATTTCAAACACAATATCAACCTCTACCCTCGCAGGTACCCATTTATACCCCTGGGTGAAGAGAAACAATTATAGTTAAGTGTCTTGCTCAAGGACACAAGTGTCATGACCAGGATTCGAACCCACACCCTGATGACTTAACCACCATTTTTTTTATTTGATGATGTTATTACTCAAGTCTTACTTACATCATGCACTCTGCAAAATGCAAGCCTGTGCGCTTTTGAACTTAAAATAACAATCTGCACCCAAAGCAGATCAAGACCTGTGTGACTATATAAAATTTTGGTGCTAACACGTAGTGTAACCATTGCAAAAAGTGAAAAAATAGACGAGTATAGATATGTCTGTGGCCAACCTGTAAGGGCGCCAATTTACAGAATTACATGGAACATTTAGGTCAAAACAAAAACATGAACTTTTAGCTTGTCTTTTAGTATGTAACCAAGTGCTTCATCGTATGACACATTTGCTTGATAACTATGAAGAGACTTTTCTTTTTTCAATTAGGTGGACGTGCCGATCCATATAATTGGTGGGGATACTGCCCTGATCACCTTCTCAGGGGTTGGTTACGATAAAAGGATTATGGGAGAGACGATGCCAATAACAGATGGCACTGAAGTCAGTCATGTTCCAGCTGTACAAAGCATTCCTGTTCAAGGACAGCTCCTGTATCTGAGTGAAGAGCGCATTGCTTTTGGCAATATGCCACTATTTTGTCAATCACGCCGGGTCATTAAGATGACCAACCAATCATCTAGTCACAGGTAAGTCAGTTTTTTTTAGAACGTGCTTAGGAATTACACTGTATTGAGAAACAGAAAGTGTGAGCACTTTACCTAGCAATATTTCCAGCTGATAGTGGTCACTATAAACAGAACTATTTAAGTGGGTCTGACTTCGAGATAGAAGATAACTTTGACATGTTCTTTTTTTGACTTTAAATGTGCCTATCAAAACCTAAACCTAACCTTCATTGCGATACTGACTCTTAAACTGAACAGGTGTCACAAGTTAGTACGTAGAGCAAAATTCCTCTAGTTTCAAGGAACAGGGGTCGATTTCATAAAGGAGTTAGGACTCGTCTTATCTCGAGTTTAACGTGTCTTAATTACCTTGGAAACGGCCCGGAACCTGTCCTAACTTAGGATCAGTACAAGGGTCGTCCTAGCGGATGATTTTGCGTTATATTTGTATGTTAACGATGTATGTTGCTTGATACAATAATGGCGCTGCTACTGTTGGCTGACCACAAAGAGAGACGGGGGCTACGAAGAGAACGCCTATTCCATGGCAGACGGAATCCATAAGATAGTCTGAACTAGACGAGGAAATCGTCCGTAGATACAGATTTACGAGGCAGGGGATACTGCCAGACAGGGTTGGTGGACAAATACAGCATGAAACGGGTTTTGGGCAATGATTTTTCGCGATTGCGGAAAATTGACAAACACTCCTTTGTTTTTTTCTTGTTATTATAGCCAAACCTATTGAAAAAGAATTAACAAATTAAACAGGCAAGCGAATTTAACAAAGTTTTTATTAAGCTTTTTTTATTTATAAGAAAACATCAGAAATCAGACTGTAAAAAGTTAAGAGATCGTCACCGTAGAGCCTACGATGTACATAGCGAATAGACGTTGTTAATTCGTTAAGCAGACGGAGGACAAAATCATCACATTCACGGCACCTTCTTTACAGTTTTTTTCACCCAAATTACATTTTCTCCCTCCTTTTAATCAACAAATATACACAAACCAGCTTACCTCAGCTCTGTATAAACATACACACTGATTGTTCACCTATAAAGGCCTAAAATCAACCGTAAACTGTCAACATTTTGTCGCCAAAGTGAAAACAAAAGGTCTGACGATTTTGTTTTCTTTTTCTTGAATCTGTGCTGCAGAAGGTTCAGACGGAGCAATAGAGCCACCAAATAGCCATTGCATTAGCATTTTCAGCCTTGTCCGAGAAATATGTTGTGGTTTTATTTTATTTACGACTCGTCCTGCTTAAGACGGGTTTTGTGAAATCGATTCTAGGATTGGATTATAGCTAGGATCGATCTTACAGCTGGGACTCGTCCTAAATCCTACGATCAATCCCAAGTTAGGAAGAGTTTTGTGAAATCGACCCCAGGTCTAAGTCAGTTCGTAAATTGAACTAAACCCCAAATCAAGGAACAGGTCTCACAAGTTGTACATAAAGCGAACTCCTTACATCGAGGGAAAGATTAATGAAGCCCAGTCTCTGAACAGAGACTTAAGTGAAGTCCAGTCCTTTGGACAGACATTTAAATGAACTTCAGTTTTTAATAGGTTTTAAACTTGCATCATGGATAAAGACTATGATTTGTGTTTTTACCCATACATCAATGTTTTTAAAGCTCTGTATATTTAGTACTTTCCCGAGTCCTGTGGGGAACGGATTCCAACCCATGCATACAAACACAAATAATATTCTTTATCCCCAATGCAAGTTCAACATCAATAAAAACTGTTGAGGTACCTGCTGCTAAAATATAAGATTTGAACTGCCTACTGGGTAAGCTCAGTGGTCTAGTGGTAAGACATCTGATCTAGAATGGAAAAGGTAATGCCGGAGTAATATGCCTGTAGATTTTGTTCGCAGGACTCGGGGAAAGTACCGAGTATACAGTGCGTAACACACATTAGTGTATGGGTAAAAACACAAATAATAACTTCATTCTTATGGACAGACACTCCAGTGGATTTCAGTATTTTATAGAACTATATCGTTGTTATGATGATAGTGTTTGAATTGTGATTTTACTAAAGTTTTAAAACTTAGTTTTGAAAATATATGTGACTTGTAAGTGTAAAGTCTGAGTCATGACAGTCAAGACCAAGTCTTTTGCCGATGTGACTCAATTCTAGACCAAGTTATCAAAATTATGACACGAGTTAAGTCCAACAAGACTGATTCTCTGAATAATAATAACCATGGTTAACTTTCTATAAGAAATAGTCAACCCAACAGTGTGTACATTTGTTGTAAATGTGTGGATTTTGTTTTTGTTTTTTACAGCACATCTTTTGAGTGGTTTGTAACAAGTGAGAGTGCCAGCAAAGTCATTGATATTCAACCTGTTACTGGTGTATTACAACCTGGACAAAGCTGCATGTGTAAAGGCACATTTATTGCAAATGGGGAGCCTTCATTCTATGATCTAGACATTGTTTGCGAGGTAATAAAACATTTCAAAAACTAACTGTAACCAATGGTTCTCAATCTTGAATGTCAAACCATGTCCATTCTTACTAACCTCATTACACTAACATTGTTACAACTATTATTGTCAAATGTCATAGTGCACTTTTTCCAATTTATTAGGTTTTGTTTAAACATGTTTAAAAAGGCTAAATGGAAAGTAAGAATGACCACAAGATCTTGGAATCTGTTTTGATTATTTATAGGTAACTGATGAGACTGAGATGGCAGAATATCAAGAGAAGCTTTCCAACTGGGAGAAAGAAAAGGACAGGCAGAAATATGAGTTTACAATCACAGAGAGTGACACTCTTAAAGAGGTATGTTAACCATAGTTTCTTTGCTTTTGGTTGCTTTTATGAAAACGGATGTAGCAAAGATTATGTATATTAAGTGGAAAAATTAACAATAATTGTCCAGACTTGGTTTGATTCTTTAACACAAACTAACAACCAGATTTAAAAATATAAAAAAAATGGGTACAAAATTGGACTAGCAGTCATCATTGTTCACTTATAAACACTATTTGACAAAAACAAAATGTTAATCTCTGTATTTGTTGTAGGAAAGAAACTAAGTATATTTGTTCTAATTTTCCAAATGATTTATTTAAATTAAATAGCAGGCTAAATCAAGCACCAAACTATGCCACACCATAAGCTCCAAGCGTACAGAGAGCCCAGACTTTCAGCATTATCAGACCCTACCACCAATCAAACATGTCAAATCTAGCAAGGAGTTAGAGGAAAGTGAAATACTCAAAGGTCTATCCAAGACAGGGACACCACTTTGGAGTAAACCACAACCTCCTCAAAAGTTCCTATTACACTTGGGGGCTACTGGAAGAACACACACCATTGCAGAATTCCAGAGTAACTTCCCAAATGAAGTTCAACACTTCTTCATTGACAGGTAAGCATTTATTGATTTGTCTGATTCTTCTTCTGGATAAGTAGGTGTTTCTTCAGTAACCAGTTGTGCAAGCCTGTAACTATTTTTAATTAGAAACTGTCCTCTATTTATCCGTTTGAAACTTTTTATAACTCAATGCCCATACCTATGCACTTACAGACAAACTGCTGCATACAGAGGCGTTATTTGTATTATTTAGAAAGTATAGTTTAGGTCAAACTCAAGAGCACTCTTCTGCATTCACAGAATAAATGTTAGTCCTCATGTATTAATAAATTACGGGTGCCACCCCTGAAAGCAGTAGCATGGTATGCAGATGAGTTACCATAGCTTGTACCGATCTTATGTCTCCATCTAAGATAAGATAAAATAAGGTAAGATAAAACCCCTAAATATCCCACCCACTCAGGAAATTTAAAGATTTGGTTGCACTGCAAGTACTGAAAGCCATGTTGCCCCTTTTGCTGCAAAATTTAATTAAATTTTCAGTATTTCATACTTGGGAATCAAATCTTCATGATTAATATTTTGAAATAAACCAATTCTTAAATTGATTAATGTCGTCACAGAAAGGTTTTGACTACGATCATTCTTTAGTTTGTTTGTTGAAATACATGTGTAGTGACTGTTGATTATTATGTGTTCTTTGCATATAAGTGTTTCACACACCCCCACTTATAATATGTGGAGGGAAATTCAATCTGCATTTTGATTGGAACATTCATACGGGAAATGAAACTATGACTGAAGTAATATATATTGAATTTTTTAAACACTACCATCTTTGACTAAAATTGTACAACTTTATTTAACTTTTGTTTTCTTTGGAAGGTCATGTAAGTTATCATGACCCCAAAAAACTTGTCTTAAATTTTTGTTTAAAGTTATTAAACTTTAAGTAGCTATCAATGTTAATCTTTTTAAATTCTTTTTTGCATAGAACTCGGGAAACTACTGAGTATACAGTGCAAAATTAATATCTATTAAATGTTAATCTTGTTTGACAGGAGCATGAGCGATAGACTTAACCTGCCAGGAGGTAATCAGAAACCAGGCAAGACAAGAGGAGAAATGTCTTTAAGAGCTACTGAAGAAGAACAAGAATTAGTATGTGGTGTCACTGCAAATATAATTAGGTAGGAGTCGGAAACTATTGCTAGACTGAATATACTAAGGAATTTTTATATATTTTGATTTCTATTATATATATGTATATATTTTCAGCCTCTGAGAAAGACTCTGCTGGGGTCAAAACGTGAGGCCATTAACAACTGTTTGCATATTTCAATTTCATCAGAATAAAATATAAATGTTGATGTCAGCAACAGTAAGAACTTCATTACTCACACAAGATAGTACTCATAAGTTCTTGATTGGTCATGAAGTAGTTTATGAATAATTATTTTTGGATATCAAGTTATAAACCACAAGGGAAACTGACTGGGTATATTTTGAATAAGTTGGGGTTGGACAAAGACAAATTGACTAGAGCGGGATTTGAACCAACGACCTCTGGTTTAACAACTGAGCTATCTAGCCCTATGTTGCTGTTCTCCCTATTTTGTCAATATCTTTGATCGGGGGTGCCAGTCAGAAGCCATACAACGGATAGCTGCCGTGTAGCCAGAGATCACACAAAAGTTTATGATACAACCTGGGAAGCGGCATCTTCTTGAGGTGATCCCCTTGAGACTGCCTAAACAGGACTAGATATAGATAGCTCAGTTGGTAGAGGGCCGGCACATTTTTCTTTGTAAATTTTTTCTTTGTTCAACCCAAAAAAATTAAGTTTTGTGTGTTTTTTGTTTGTTCAATGTTTCAAAAATAAATTAATGCTAAACTACATTTCTATTATTGCATCATTTGATTAAGTATTTGATAAATCCAATTTATTACTCGGTAATAAGATAAATTCCCAGTAATGAGAATGGTTTGTTGATTCTTTTGTTTCTTTGTAGGGCTCTGCTGGATGATCATGATTTTCATGAGGCATTGAAGGATATCTCCAATGAGCCAATACCTTACTTCACCCAGTTTGGTGATCGTCCACAGACACTTGGACAGCAATCTCCTGCATTTGTCGTCAACTCTAATGATATCCCTAGTGCCATTGTATCAGACTCTCGTCCTTCTTCGAGCAAGTCAGAAGTCTTTGCTGCAACAGCCGATGAAAATGCTGTGGAAATATCAGCTGACACTCCTTTTGGAGTAGATTTAGTTCCAAATCGATCCCAGACACAGTCATCTGGAATTCTTCACACAGAAGCAGATTATCAGCAAAGTTTGAGAGAAGAGCGCAAGAGAATTGAGCAACAGACTCTAAAGAGGTAAACTGTTTGAGGGAGATGGAGGCTGAATTATAGAAATTAATCAATACTAGTGAACAAGTTGAAGCATTTATAGTGTTTGCAAAACTGCTGCTGTAATAACTTTGAATATTAGTTAGCAACTTTGTCATAACCAGAATGCTTGATCCATGTACACAGTGAAGATTAAACATTTTGCAACGTTTCGTATAGTGACAAGTAAGTCTACATAGCCAAAGAAAGTTGCATGAGAAACTGAAGTTTTTATAAAACATTGTTTCAGAGACGGTTGTCCTTTTAATGGGAAGCTGATATCCTCAGTCATGCTGAACTGTCAATGTTTTGATCATTGCGACTGTCATAAATGATTAACTGACTTGTCAAGTCAAAAGAAATCTAAGACAAGACCTGTTTACAGAGCACTTTGTACCAAACGCTGCATACAGCTGTACATTGTTTTTATTTGTGGCACTTTATTGGTCACAAATTTCATAAACTCATGAAAATGCAAATTTATTGTTGTGGGTATATTGCAAGTTGATCCTGTTGGAACTACAGCTTTAGCATTGAGTAGAATCAATAAATTAAAACAAATCTAATAAAAGGCATTAAACAATGATTACCAAATGAAATACTTTTAAAAATACAGCTAAAGCTTAAAGGCACTGGACACGTTTGGTAATTGTCAAAAACCAGTTTTCTCACTTGGTGTATCCCAACATATGCATACAATAACAAACCTGTGAAAATTGTTGCTCAATTGGTCATTGAAGTTGCAAGAAATAATGAAGAAAAAACACTTGTTGCACAAATTTGTGTGCTTTCAGATGCCTGAGAAAGGTTTCAGGCCTGAAGTCTTTCTCAGATTCAAATATTTTAGTGAGAAATTACCTCTTTCTCAAAAACTACGTTACTTCATAGGGAGTCGTTTCTCACAATGTTTTATACTATCAACAGCTTTTCGTATCTCGTTACCAAGTAAGTTTGTATGCTAATATATATTTTGAGTAATTACCAATCCTGTCCAGTGCCTTTAAATATAACAAACTTGAAAACAGTCCTGGAAAATGTAAAATGCTTCACAACCAAGATAAAATCACACTTGTGTGCTTATATGTGCATTATACATGTACGGGGGTCAAATTAAATGCTGTCCATTTCATGGGTTATTTGTGAGCATTTCTTTTTATTTAGTGTAATTTGGTGTCAAAATGTATACCTGGGCAATTAGTCTTCTTGTTTTATTTGCATACTTCAAAGTTGTGAGCTTGTAATTGATTTCCACTATACAAAACTAGAAATGGATGTTACAAATTATTCTGTTCTCTATTAAAGGGACACGTTGCCTTGGATCGGGCGAGTTGGTCTATGAAAAGCGTTTGTAACCGTTTGTTATAATATGCATATGGTTAGAAAGATGTTTTAAAAGTAGAATACAATGATCCACACAAATATGCCTCGAAATTGCATGGTTTTCCTTTTACTTTGCGAACTAACACGGTCCGCCATTTTGTGGAGTCAAAAATTTGGCTCTACAAAATGGCGTGCCGTGTTAGTTCACGATATAAAAGGAAAACCACGCATTGTGCCTAGACAAAGTTTTTTAAGAAACAGAATTGAGCTAGTGTGAAAGCCCAGATGGGCAATTACAGTGACCATGTATATCAACTACATTGACATTTAAGCTCTGATATTGCTTGTCTCTTTTGAGTAACTGTAATAAGTTGTTTTTATCTATCAGGTTGCCAGAGTTTGGTACTGTTTTGGAATCCATACTGGAGAATACTATTTTCAACATCACAACCGAAGCAAGTAGTGGTGGCATCAATCTAACTGCTCGTCCCCGCCTAATAGCTTTACCACCAAGTAGTACAATGGTAGTGCAGCCTCCACATTCTACTCTCCCTGGTGTTCGGGTTGGTAACAAGAGAAGCAATGGCACAACATCAGGATCATTGAAGAGTGCTCCACATGATATTGAACCCCGCAGTCTCGGTGAAGTGTCTCGATAGAATCCTACAGCTGTGAGGGAGGGAGATGTGGCAATTAAAACAGCATGATCAAAGATATTGTCTTGATACTTGAAACAGTTGGATCAAAGATACTGTGTAGATTTTCAGAGGGTCATGTAAAAGCTTACTAGAGGAATAATTTTGATTTGTTTGGTTGTTTTGAATTGTTTTGTTACACAGAACAATATATCACTTCTAATTTTAACTTTTATTTGCACAAGAAAAATAATCTCCCTGTTTCATACATTTGTGCTATTTTATCTTCCCTTTAGTACCTAGATAAAAAATATCATCTACGCCAAAAATCAGAGCTTCATCTTGAGTTTGTTTGCAAGAACTTACTAATCTTCAATCAAATAATTATGTGACATTTTCATGATCACAAAGTAGATTGAACCGATCTGTTTTCGTATCAAATACTGTTGTTTTGACAAAGTGAATGTCTGAGTTACTATTAAAGTTTAATATGTGCATCCTAATTTAGCAAACAAACTGGTGACGTTAATCTGTTAATGTAATGTTATATAGATTGTTATGTAAATAAGATTTGCCTTTGAGAGTGTTTTAATTATTGTGTACATTTTATTTTGTATAACGGTTTTGAAAAAGATTATTATGTGGGAACCAAGCTACTTCTGTAAATCTGATTATCAAAATTTCCAGCATAGGGGCCTGAAGAAGTTGTAATAACAAAATTAATGTGTTTCAATTTTCAGGATTTTGATTCCAATGAATTTGTTGATGAGTAACAAATATAAAAGATTTTTTCGAACTGTTGGTTGAAATAGTACACTGACAATCAATTTGTCAATTGTTTGTTTGGTGATGGTTGGCTACCAGTGCACGTCAAAATAAGCTGTTTTAGGTTTTGAGTCTGGGTTGGAGCTTATCATCAAGAGGAGTAAAAGTGAGCAAGCATGAATATGTGGTACTTCAAAAATCATTAAATGTCATGCTGCTGTTGTCAATACAAAATTTCCTCCTCTTAATCAGCGGTGTAATGTTTCTACCTGTTTGAACATTGCATCAGTTCCAGTTTGGAAATCGATGACCAGTTCTTCATCCTGAATTCATACATACATCATACTGTCTCATGGAATTGATGTTTGGACTGGAAAGATCAATTATATTTTCATGTGATTTCGTAGTATATATACTTAAAAGAAATTCTTGTTTGTAAATAATATTCCTTGAATAGTTTGAGTTGCCTGTGAAAATACAGTGAGTATATCCAGATTGTCTCGTCCAGGTTTCTGTAAAACATGTAATGCTTTACAGCATTGTTTGTACATTATACGTGCCAGGTTATACATTGTGTTAACATTCAAATTTGTATTGTGTTTTTCTTAATAAATAACGAGGGATTCGTATATTTTAGTTTCGCACCGATAGTGAATTCGGACATTTTCATAACTTTCATAGTCCGGACTCCGGAGCAATGTTTGTTACTCTGCGGCTATTGTGTACAATTGACCCTTAGAAATTGCTTGCAACAGTATCGATGAACAACGCTTGTCCCCTTCAAAGACTCGCCAACATGTCGGTTTACTTCATATGTTTCCCCTAATTGTCATTAGTCGTTTCAAATCAAAACCCTCATAATTTTCATTGCTAAATTTAACTCAAAACGCTTTACAAGAAATCACAACTAACCATATACATAAGCAATAACAAAATGTATTAGTAAGTTGGAAAAATTAGGAGAATACCTTTCAAAAAGAATTTTTTAAAGCTGAGATTTAAAAGTCTGTGACCAATAATAGTCAGTGGCGTAACTAAGGGGGAGGGGGACGTGCCCAATTGATGTCCGTGCCCCTTCACCCGGGTGCCTCCCATTTTAAATGTGGACTTTGGGGATCGGACATATCCAGAGTAAAATGTTACACTTTATACGCTTTATGTGATAATTTCGATTTGTTTTTAAACTATTTTTTCCTTTTACACACAGAACATGTCATTATTCATGCCAGATTATCCACACGCAAAAAAAGTAAATTACATAAAGAAGGCACTGAACAGGTGCTTGTTTAAGAAAAAGGCATGCGCTGTTCTTGAGCCAATATTTTTTGGGGCTAGACCCTTCGCACGTGACGTCACCCTCTAACTTTCGCTTTTGGGAGTTAAAAGGAACCTATCTAGGCTATTTATACATCGCATTTTTCATGTATTTGGCGCGTAATAAGTAGAAAGTTACAATAATAATACAATTCATGATGCAGTTGCGTGCAAATTTTGACTCCAAAACGGTGGACAGAACAAAAGCTTGCAATGATGTAACTATTAGTGACTTTGATTGAGAATATTATGATCTAGGCATATAATTTACATTGTCTGAAAAAGCTCATGTCTACTTCATTAAAGACAGTGTACACTATTGGTAACTGTCAAAGACCAGTCTTCTCACTTGGTGTATCTCAACATATGCATAAAATAACAAACCTGTGAAAATTTGAGCTCGATCGGTCGTCGGAGTTGCACGATAACTATGAACGAAAAAACACCCTTGTCACACGAAGTTGTGTGCTTTCAGATGCTTGATTTCAAGACCTCAAGTTCTAAACTTGAGGTCTCGAAATCAAATTCGTGGAAAATTACTTCTTTCTCGAAAACTACTCCACTTCAGAGGGAGCCGTTTCTCACAATGTTTTATACTACCAACCTCTCCCCATTACTTGATACCAAGTAAGGTTTTGTGCTAATAATTATTTTGAGTAATTACCAATAGTGTCCACTGCCTTTAACGAAATGCGGCGTCCTTTTCTGGCAAACTCATCAACAACTTTGTCGGGATGTCGGAGTAGTTCCTGTGTCATGTTGCGTTCGATTACGAAGCTACATATGTGTCAGTCGGCTGTTGCTCATGGTAGCGCGTAAATGTCTTTACTCTTTTCATCGTTAAAAAAACTTCTCTCTGCTGTTGCTGATGTAACGGTACAGACCAGTTGGAAGAAGTGGAGGTCATCAGGGAATGCTGATTTCAATTTAAACAACCGTTCCATGGTTTCCTCCGTCGAACCCGGTGCATCTGTTAAAAACACTTGATGTGCTACAACTACCTGATGCTCCAGGTTATTGGGGTCTAATGTTGGTAACTTTGCAATCATAAGTGCCATGTCAGCAAGTCGGGAGAATGAGATCTGATGCTAGATTAGCTGGGTCTCATCATAGAGAATGGTCTCATGGATCATCATTGCTCTAAACAAGACGCCGGTGCATTTCTGACATCATCTTATCAATGTACTGGAGATACCGTACAGGTTACTTATGCGCTTGCGCGTGACTATCCTGTCGCCGCCTAAAAAACAAGAAGTCGCCACCAAAGAAACAAAAAGTCGCCGCATAAAAACAAAAACTAAAGTCGCCTTAAAAAAATAGCAGCCTAAAAAAAAGGTACCGCCAAAAAACGTCGCCGCCGCAACGCGCAAAAAAACTATTTTTAAAAATCGACCCACGAAGGAAAGGCACATCATGGGACATGACAGCCTACGGGACCCTGCGGAACACCAAACTGCAGAATCTGCCTCTTTGACAACAATGACCCAATTTATACCCTTTGTGCTCTACTTCTCAATGGAAGAATGTGACAAATAAAACATTCTTATTTTTCCCCGACTGCCAAAACGAAACTGCAATCAAAACGGCTATAACATAGGATAAACGATTTTGTATTGCAACAATTTTCCACCTTTTAATTCATTATTGACAGTTGAGTTTGTTGACTGTGTAGGAGTCTGAAAAATTTTCACTTGGAAAGATTGTGAGTACAAACAACTTTGATATCAGACACAGTATTTTAGAACCATGTCAAACTATAAACCCACTGTAGCGCGTTCAAACTTACTGCGTGAATAACGTACCTTCTCTGTTTCATCACACCATAACTGCCTGGGTATATTTAACTTTAAAAAAAGTTGTTTAAAACAAATATATGCACCGTTAGGATAGGGAGTGCAAACAACTTCGGTATACTCAAGATATACACTTTTCGAGAAAATCACACTTTTAGGTTTCATTTTGCTATACATTTGTGTACACAATGAAAGTTTATCCGTTAATTTCATAAATATGGTATATCAACATGAAGTTAACAATAAATTTTATGGACAGATCTATCAAACGGAGTTAAAATTATACACATTTTGAAAATACTGATTTTTGACCTTATTTGATCTTTTGACCACAAAATGACCTTACAATTTAAAATCAAGTGGGCATCCACCCTAATTTCCTTCCCCATGCTATGAACAATATATCTAGCATGGATGCCGACCATTAACAAAAAAATGCCGTCCAAAGTGTAATTTCACATGGCCTACCATACCTATACTCCCTCCGAAAGGCCCAATCATCTTACGATCTCGGGGCCTTAGCCCGGATTTTGCTATATTATGATTATCCTCCCGTACCCCAATTTCGTGCATCACAAATATTCGCGCAGGTACCTTTCCGACGCATTTTATTTTGTTTACAATACGCAGTGACTCATTTTTTTTATTTCATGAAAGTATAAAGCCTGATAAACAATTTCCTGCGAAGATGTGGAAAATCAAAGCCTTTCCGGTAAGATTTTAGATAAACTACAAATGTAGTATACAATCTTACCTTTTTAGACTAAATACAAAACATAGCTAGATAAGATGGTCGATTAAAAAAAAAAACACTGAAAGTTCTGTGCGTATCGTCTGCCATACTTCAATACTTAAATTACAAGACCACATGATTTTCATTTAAAGAAGTACTTGAACGAGAATTTTGTAACGGGAATGCTATTTAAACTTGTTTATAATGTGTTTGTTTGTCATGTAATTGTAATTTTGATGTATTTACATTTCTGGATTTTTCGTAATTATTGATCAAAATATTAGGCCCAAACCTCAAGGTTTTGAAAAACTAAAAACACTTCTGCCGTTAGCGGTGCGCTTCCATGCGACGTCATTTGTGGGAGTTAGCTTAATGTAAACAAACAGGCAGACGAGTTGTTCATATGGGGACGTGTTGTTTATGCATGTGCTTCCGACAATTTCGATATAGAAATCGTCTTAAAATCTGCTTTTACAAACGTGTCTTGGGTGCTAGGGTAATATGCCAGCATCATGTGTCGTTGGTGGTTGTACGAGGAAGACAACCAAGAATCCCGAGGTACATTTTGTCCGGTTTCCGAGAAATCCTTCCACTTGCAAGGAATGGGTGCGTTTCGTAGACAACACTCGATCTGATTTTAAGCTGACCAAATGGTCCACGATTTCCAGCGCACACTTCAAAGATGAGTGCAGGGATGACTCTGTGAAGCTTCAGAGCAGCATGGGGCTCAAACGGAACTTCAGGCTGAAGCCAGGCTCGGTACCAAGCCTGAAAGCCCCATCAACTTCGAAAGACGATAGTCAGGAGAGTGATGCCGAGATGACACAGCCAGCAAAGCATTTCGGAACGGCATTCAAGAAACGTCAGAAAAGCCGGGTAGGCATGAATATAAATACCCTTCAGTTCTTACTAATAATTTAATCAGTGATTCCAGTGAATGAATCATTCACATGAATATCAGGTTGGAACATAGTTTATTTTCACTTGGGAAAAACAAACAAACCGTGCAGGAACAGAATACCCTTGGTTGCCAACTCACGCTCAACCAACTCGTACTCTCAAAAACTTGTATTTGCCAACTCGCCCTCAAGTGAACATGGCGAAGTGAGGATGTACATGTAGCATGTAGTCATCGTTTATACTTCAAGTTCAGGAGGGGTTTCCTAACGTTTTGTTTCTTCTTGGTTTTAGGGGGAAATAGTTTAGTCAAAGGTAAAACATGGTAAGACTAAGAGCATAGAGCAATATTGAGTATGAATTGGCAAAATTATGTTTGTGTACGTGTTGATTACTGTTGACCTGGGTTTTTTTTTCATTTTTTTTCTTGCACTGTAAAAAAAATAGATTGTTTTTGTTATCTTCACTGTGTTTTTTCCTTCTGAGTAGACATTTTTGGTTTACAATTTAGCCCAACATTTGCAGTTTTATTTATTTCTCAACAACTAACAATTTTTCAATGTGGCTAAATTAACAGACTATGAAATTAAACAACCCTTACGAACAGCTCCTTGTTTAAATAGACTAAATCATTGTGGAACATCAGTAACTATGAATTTACTTGATTAGTGCTTAGTTATTTGCTTCAATTTCAACAAAGCTGAGTTCATTGTTGACACTTTCCTTCAGATTTTGCAAGAAGCACTGGATGAATACAATATAAAATACGGTGAACCTTCCAGTGTCAGACCAGAAAATTCAACCAGCACAGAACAGGTAAACAATTTTACATGTACAATATATTCTTCAATGAAAGCAAAACAGTCGTTCTGTCATTAAAAAGAATCTTGTCGCCCTATAACGTTACCATTGTGCTAATTTTCAAGAAAACAACAATTTTCAGTGAATTTGCACAATTGTTTTTTGTCTATACTCTTTGTTTACAATAACAATATTGACATTTTTATTTTGTCATGTGATTTTAATGTTTCACAATCAGGTTTTATTTCAAGCAACATTTGGCACAACACTGACCATATTGTATTCCTTATTTTAAAGGTTTTTTTCAGCAGGGTTGGAAATCATCAAAGACACAGATGTAACTGTGCCTCATCTGGATGCACCTTCCAGTGAGCCTGACAGAGCAACCATTGCAGTCTGTACTATGACCACAACAGCAGTAAGTGTAATAATTTTTAGCTCCCCTTTTTAGTTGTTCTCAATATACCACGTCCTAGTCAATATACCACGACCTAGTCTCACACTATGTTCAAACATTGACACATGAAAATGTGAATGAGTTTGTTTCTTCAAACATAAACCAACGGGGGACCTAGGTCTCAACATTATTTGTATGTGGGCAAGACTTGCACAATCTATTGATAGAAGAGGAAGTAAATTCATATTCTGTCCAATCTTGGAAGAGCATAATGTAAGTCATTGATGAATAGTGGATACTATGACCTGAATGCAATTACTCCTGAGTAGTATAGCACAAAGCATAAAATAGGTTTGATATTGCCTGGGTATACATTAGGGGAGTACCCCCTGTTGGTGACAACCCCTTCAGTGTGCACACCTTGCTAAATTGGTTTATTTGTGTATTTCTTAATTTTACTCCTTGACTTCATCTTTTTACAATGTGTAATTTATTTCATCAGGGGATTGATCAGTCGACCCAAACAGTTGCAAGATGGCGTTGCTCCATACATCACATTGCCAGTAGTCAAATTAATATCTTCCCAAGGGATGCCCACCACACATCAGTGAGGTCTAAACGGACACAAACTAAGCCCAAGATGTTTCACCCAGTCAATAAAGGTAAATGTGTGCAGCACCTTACAACTGTGCTTTCAGATTTGTATGTTCCATAAACTGCTGAATGAGATATTTTGAGGCAAAACCCTTAAGTGAGGTACTTCGCAGACTTTTAAGACTCACATCTCAGGCTCAAGTCACCATGTTTGTGGCTGTTGCATAATGGATACAGACTTGAACTGAAGGGACAATGCCTTGAACATTGATAACATCCATTTACTTATGATGTGAGTATAACTGCAGTTATTTACTAAAGTCTCCTATTGTGTACTCTTTAAATTTAATTCTAGGTGTTCAGGTAAAGCGACTACTGAAGTGTGAAAACAAATTCACAGAATGTTCGCTTGTCAAGGGGAAGCCGCTAAAAAAACTGCAACATTCAACACATACTGTCACCCAACCAGCAGCAAAAGCTGCTACATTTCCTGAGGAACCTGTATCTGATGATCCTACTTCAGAGCCTGTTTGTGAAAGTGACTATGTGCCATCTAGTCATGACAGTGCCGATACAAGCACAAGGTAAAAATAAACCATATAGTGAGAACTGTAATCTTAAATGTTTCTCTGGGCCTATACACTTGAAAAGTATCCTTCAATGAACAAATGTTGATGGAAAACCAACTTTAATAAAAGCTTTACTCAAGACAATCAGAGCATACTGATTGGAATGCAAATGTTTTTCTGTATTCAGAGCTGGGCCCAATTTCATACATACGCAGAGTATAAAACAATTGTCCTTGCCAGAAAAAGGTTGCCTGCCAAAATACCATATCATTATGTAAAGTTTGCAACTGTGGTCTTTTGCTTATTATGATCAGCAGAAAATTGTTAAGCACTATTGTCTACTTCATCACCTCTATTAAAATCGGGCCCAGGATTGGACAAGTTGCATCTATTGTGAAACCAGCGTCTGTAACAGACGGTTCAAAGGACTTTTTGTTGCTCAGTTTATTGCTCAACACATTGACTTCTGTCTTTTTGTCTTCCACAGTTCTGATGGAGAAAAGATTACATCTCCTCAACATACATACTCATGACAATCCAATCTTTTAAAGATGTGCCCATGGACCATTGCCAGAACGTGAATGGTTACAACCAGGTCAGTAGCAATTTAAACACTAAAAGGGAAAGAAATCATGTTGGTACAACTTGATAAAACTGCGCTGTATGCATTTTGTTTAAAATATCAGTGTTATTTTGAAAAAATACTAAATTTCAAACCCAATATCTTCAGTTTACAACAAAATTAATTACTTTTGTTTTCTTTACACAAATAGGAACTAAACCAGCACAAGAGGTAGGAAAAGTTCTTGGTTCCATATATCTTCGAAAGGACGTCCAGATGCTCTCCCCTTCAATGCAAACATCTAGTGTTGAGGGCTTTCATTCGGTCATCAATCACTTCGCGCCCAAAATGTATGTGTTTTCATTTGAGGGGATGCTGTGCAGGTTAGTGATTGTTGACAACCACTTGTACAATTAATTTACTATAATAAACAAAAGCAGTTTAAAGAGTTACTGATTTTTAACTCGTTGACCTGAAATAAGTCAATGACCTGAATTGACTTGAAAATGAGATACAACTTGACTTGGCCATGACAAGTGACTTGACTTGGATTCAGACAAATGTCATGGACATGTCTGTAGTCTGTATACCTTTGTCTGTATTTTAAATCGCTTGTTGGCTTGGATGGCCCCAAACTTGTTAATGTTTATCCTCTTGCACATTCAGTACTATATATTTTGTCTAATCATACAGAATCTTCTTGGCAGCTCTGCATTACAACGAAAATGCAGGGCAGACAATCCAAGACTGCAAAGGGTGCTCTCCAGTACAACATTGTTTTTCCACGATCAAAGCAGGACACTGGGGTTACACTGTTCAGAAGCTCCTGGTCAAAAGCACATATGGTAAGTTCAACTACAGTTGAATTTTACTGTCTGTAGCATTGTGCTCATTACAATTGGTCATTGGTTTGAAATTTTATTGTGAAAGTGAATGATGATGGTAGTTGATCCATATACTTATGCATACCTTCTACTACTGCCATATGTGCTGTATAGCTCCCTATACTTTAAAACTAAAAATAAGATTAAGTCCAACAGAAGTCATCACTTGTTTTGGAAATTGGAATTCATTCATATGATTTTGAAGGAAAAAGTTGAGTCTAGTGTTTGATTTTATAGAGTGCATGTTTGCATAATTAATTTGTATTAATTTCAGACTATGTGAATAGAGTCATAAAAAAGGCTGCACTTCTATGCCAGGAGAGAGACAAGACTTCAAGGGAGATGTGTCCGCAGCTAGTCTCCAATCCTGGCACAATATCTAGCACTCTGACTCGACCGGATAAGAACACTGCAGTAAATACTTTTGTCTCAAGGTTTACTAAAATAACACAACCGGTAGCTAGAACCCAACCAGTGCAGGAATTAGCCATTGCAGCATCTCAAGGGGTATCGGGTACTGATCAGGTGCCAGTTAAAGCGAGGGGAAGAGAAAGAAAGGACCCAAGGATATGCCACAAAGCACCACACGAGGGAAGAGAAGGAAGAAAGCCAAGTAAACAGAAGATTGTCCAAAAAGAGCCTTGCAACCTTGAATGTAGGCCTTGTCTGACTTGTCATTTTTAAGCACACATGAAGTGTGCATACAGTGTACCTGAAGTACTTTTACACCTATTCTCAGTGTGCATGCTCTACACGTACAAACTTATACATACACACTGTACACATGTACTGCAGGTTGATAACTTTATTTACTGATGATAGCTATGTCACCTCAAAGATGATTTTCAATCGGCCACCATAAAACAAATTAAAAGAAAGTTACATACCAGATCACAGCTAATTTTTCCATCCAGTGTGAATTGGTCAAACTCATAGGTTCTCTTTAAGATGATGGATTAATTTGTTTTGATATGGTGAAGTATGAGACTAGTTGTTATTTGGTCATTTAGCCTACTCCAAAGTTCTGCTCCTCTTTATTTGAATGACCTGTCCAGTAGCAAGTAAACACATGGGAGTGTATAGACAGTTCACTCCACTACCCGACCCCTAGTATTGTAACTGTAAACTGATCATTTTTAAAGTAATGAACACAATTAATTAGTCACAAGATCTTTTAGAAGAAATACATATGTGCCATCTTTTTCTGGCTTTTATTTGTTTAATAAGGTACATCTAAATTGGGATTATTTACACATGGCACTTTACAGTACTTCTTTTAATAAACCATAAGAAAACAATGTACATGTATTTGATCAGTTACCCTCATTGATCAAGTGTGTTTACAGGTACATGTACATGTACATTTGAGTACACATTTCCTGTAAACTAAAATTTAGAAATGAGCCACTTTTTAAATGTAATGTACAAATTGTACCAAACCCCTTATTTCCATCCACTTAATAATTCAGGTGCTTGATGTGTGGCACGTCTTCATTGTTGTTATGGGGTTTTCATAAATTCTTCATAGTATTTCTGTTTTGCTGGAGGGGCGACTTATGTACAAGAGTGACATGTGTTACAGTACAGTTTTTGAGGCCTATCCCTCTGCAACACAGGCATAGCATAATGTTTGACAAGAATAAAATACATTTATTGAGCTGGACGACAGAAGAAATTGGCGTTTAATTTTATTTTATATAATATGGTTTTGGCTTACTAATCAAACAGATAAATTCCCTTGTCCCTTAGCAAATTGTTCTGATTTAAAACCTAGAGGTTATACACAAGCATTGCAAAAATGTTAGCACTTAACAATTCTCATGTTATATTTGTTATTTTCTAATCCAGTACACAAAAGGTTAAGTCATTAAAAACAACACACTGAAATACAGATTCAAATTGTATTCAAATCAAGTGACTTTATACAAGAATTACATGAACATGTGTGCACTTCCATAAAATACAGGTAGTTTGTAGATTTTCAACATCAGAATAATTCCAAACACTTTGATAAACCACGTACTAGGCAAAATTGTGTACCCAGGGCCCAATTTCATAGAGCTGCTTGAGCACAAAAAGTAGCTAAGCACATCAAAATTATGCTTGCCAGAATAAGGATACCAGCCAAAGTACCATGTCACATGTACAATCTGTGACTGGTATCCTGCTTATTTTGGCAAAGCAGAAAGTTGCTAAACGTAATTCTCTGCTTAAGCAGCTCCATGAAATTGGGCCCTGGTCTGATACTTCATGGAGGCATTTGTGTCTCCATGGCCCTTGGTCATTGCCCTTTTCTAAGGAAAACTGCCTTGCCCTTACAAGAACAAAGTACATGTATATCAGGCCTGGTGTACCTATTCACAAATCAAGTGGTGGATAGCGAAATCCCTTGTACTGTCCAGTTGGGTTGGGAAAAGTTCTACGGATGGCATCCATGATGCATGACGGAAGAGGCACTCTGTTGAAACGGCCAAGGTATCCCCAACACCATCTTACCACTTGCCTATAAGCAACATGACGATATTTTCTGAAAAATAATAAGTGAAATAAAACATCAATGTTTCAAATTGCCTCATTGTGTAGGGTGGTGGGGGGGAGGAGCGGGGGAAAAGACATAATTCGGGAGGGGAGCTATATTATGTATGTATGAAACCATTTATTTGTGCGTTTTTTTCAATCTCACTTTGGGGGGGTGCTCCAGCCCCATGGATTTACTTGTGAGTTCAACCATTTTAAGTCAAAGGGCGCACCTAAAAACACTAGAAAGCATCTCAATGGGGTGGGGTGAAGGGCTGAATGTATGATGGTATTTCAAGTATGCTACACCATGCAGGTATAGTGTGACAGGGTATTCAAGCGGTACATTTTTTCCAGGCTACGTGTAGCAGCAGAGGTCATACAATGAAGAGCGGTTTTGTTCAACTCTGTATCTACATGCATACGTACAATAGTATACATATAGCAAATAGCACACTGATCAACCATGGAGGAAGAAAATTATGTACTTACTGATCAAGTGTCCCCTCAACTGCATCTCGTCCATAGTAAGCCCGATACTGTAGATAGGCAGTCTCCAAGACACCAGGGTGGAGGCACACAGCTTCAAACCAATCATGTGAGCTTAGACACTGGTTTACGTCATTCAAGTCTATCTCTAGATCCACCATTTTGGCCCTTGTTTTGTCTTCTTCCTTGCAGCATATGCAGTTCACCAATGGTTGTTGGACACAGTGGCCACAGGAACACCTTTAAAGAACAATTGGACGTAGACTAGGAATATCAAGAGAAATATAGACAAGCTGTTTTGGGTACTTTATGGAGGACCATCATTTCATAAACTAATTGGCCATTATAGGCTAACTTGAAAAAACAAAAGGGGCACTAAATAAGTAACGCTATTACAAATGAACTTTGTTTTACGTGCATGGTGACTATGTTGCAATAATATTCGGTCATAAAATCCCACCCGGCACCTGCTATAATATTTTATGGAACTTGCATATTGAAAAGTATATCACCAAATAACAGCATCATTATTTTTAACAACACACAGGTACTAAGTGATGTATGAAAAACCCTGAAACAGCCTGCCACATTGACATCCATTGACACCTATAAAGAAATGGTTGAAGGAAGAAAATTATTTTTAACTCTCCATACACTACCGATATGCAATGACTGCCAATGGGCTTATGAGCAGAGCATGACATGTAGTATTTTCTTTTAGAATGGGTCTACTGTGCCAATAAAAGGGTTATTGTTTTGTGTAACTTATTACAGGCACTTGACATGATCGTAATGGGTCGATCAGCCCCCCCCCCCCCGCAAAAAAACAACAAGAAGGCTTATGAATTGAAATACTGTATCGAAATGCTGCACTGGTTTACCGAAATCGGCACATAATATTGTGCATCAGTAGTAAACATGTATCATACATGTATGTAGGAGCAGGCCTACGTATACTCTGTACCAAATAACAACAATACACAGTCATGAGGTCATCCATTTGCTTAGCCTCTCAATATAACTGAATAAACTAATTACCATGCCGTATTAAGCAGTCGGTCTTGGTTCCGCTCATCGTTCTCACCAGCTTGATCGTTGTCGGCAGACAGCAAGCGGCTCAAACCGGTATGGTTCTGCCCCACGAACCACTGCTTCGTCGTCACTTTGCCCCCCCCCCCCTCTCTCTCATCGGGAGAGCTCCCCTCTACGCTATCACTATCATCTACAGTGCTTGCAGAGTACACCTCTTCTTCATCAATGCTAAATTCCTCCCAGGACCCGTTGCTATCCGACATTTTAGAGGATTTTCCAGTCGTCTCTGCATAGAGGTGGTTCGTTAACCATTGCAATGCGCATACACAACGCGGTGTAAACAAACACAACTCCCACAAGTGACGTCACACATTTCTATCTGAGATTGATGACGTCACGGGGCTTTTCGCGATTCTCGTTAAAAAGCACGTCCGAGGGGTGTTCGAAATGATTTTTTTTTTACATTTAAAAAATATTTTGATAAGATGTGAACTGTATGAACGTAAAGCTTGAACACTTATTTATGGATTGTAGCAAATAGTACTTCCTGTTTGGTCTCGTTCAAGTACTTCTTTAACAACAGAGGGCGTACAAAATACTACGGAAGGTTGAAGTGGACGTGCGCCTTATAATCCTTTTTTCAGAAATTACCAATTGTTTGCATTTAACTGGACGCGGGGCTTACCAACTTTGTGATAACAGCGCAGAGTCAATTTCCCACCTCGACAACCCCACCACCCCTTCCCGTAAATAATTATCACTGCCGATTTCAACCGGCAGCTTCCCTGCCGCACGGACTAAAGCATTTAGAAGAAAGGCGGGACAATAGGGACTCCGTAGTGGCGTTCTAGCCCAAGTGCGCGAATTCATGTGACGGAAAACGAAACTTGACAAATCGGGGTAGATTGCAGACGACGAGTTTCGTTGTGCTTGACGATGTTCTGCGGGCTTCAAATTCTCCTCTCAGGTGGGCTTTGACATCAGACAATTAAAATTAAAGCTAAAAGTTGTTCTTGATTCTGTTAATCAAGTCAAAATTCAATTTCAATTCTTACGTGCGCGAATAATGGGGATACGAGGATATATACCTTTTTTATATTTTCTTATTTTGCCGTCCCAGAACATACACTTACTGCGAGTTTAACTCAACTCAGAACCCGGAGCATAACCCCGAGTAGGCCCCTAAACTCCATATTATGTGAGACCAAATTTTCCCACGGCCTCGTCTCGGGCCACACCCCGATTTGTTTCTCACAACAACCACTACGCCGGTTTATTATCACATTGGTCGTGGTCTTTATTTGGCCTGTTTTTCCATAGCACTTTCGCCAGCCTGCCCCTTAGCGTGCTCTTTGAAACCTGCGGTTCAGTCATACCTCCCACTTGATATCTATCCAAACAAAGGGGGTAAGCATTCCATAAATTGTATCCAGATTTTTATCTACATGTCGCAAATGCTGGAGTGCGGCATTCTATGTCTAACAGTTGCAAAGCCCCTTACGTGGGCTCATCACACACCGAGACCCCTCCCCTATGTTTCACACATGGCATTTAGGTCCTGATACCTAACTCGATACCTATCTCATGATTCTTCTGGGCATATTCACTGATCATGTTTAATTATTACACATTCAGGGGCGTCAATCCGTCTTGAAATGTGGGGGGGGGGGGGCAAAGCAGGATCATTTACGGCGTGGGGTCCAGGGGTCCGCTCAAGGGCCCCTGGTGGGGTCCAGGGGCGTTATGCAGTTATAGAATGTGTAATTATGACTGTTTGAACGACCTAGTAGAAAAGTTCTCCTTGCTATAATTATTTACATACAAAACTTGAACTTGGTTCAGAGAGAGATAGAACAAGCGACACTAATAAAAGACCAACATACATGACATAGGCCTATTATTCTTATATCAATTCCACTGTGACTCGTGCTACACTTTAAGGTGTCTTTTTACATACTTTATGCTCCAGATGTTAAACAATTTGGTTGGAATCTTGAGTTTTTGGTATTTTAACAACCAACATTCAAGGCTATAGATCCTCATAGTATTTTGATTTTTGTTTCTTTTTCTTTAATTGTATGCATGGGACAGCGGCGAACATCGGTAACTCGTACTCGTGCTACACGCAGAGGACATGCAAAAGAAATTACTCATTTTCATTTTGATGGTGTCCTATTTAGAACACAATAAACTCTCATGGATTTTAAAATTAACAATTTTGCTTCGGTTCAGGAAACTTGTAAAGTCCATGGTTGTTTAAGATAGGTTCTTTCAGTTTTGTCATCATTTGATTTTCAGATTTTGTTTTATCGTCATTTTTTTTAAGGCCACTTCCAGCAATATACATTTCCAGCTTTGTGCGTAACAATACAGTAAGCGATGAAAAGACAAATGAAGGATGCTGATTAAAATTTGATGAATATTTCTTGTACACCATATTTCAAAGATATAAAATGTATCGAATTTTAAGGACAACTGCTTAAGCTTAAAATGTACACAAATAATCCTTTTCTATAAATGGACAGAACAATTCATAGCCAAGTATTACATTTTGGAGGATCTTCTACGTATGGGACATATTAACTTGACACAAACAATTTAAATAAATAGAAGTTTATACTAATATTTAATGTGGGACAAATAATTACAACACTTCTGCCAATTTCAAAACTGGTTCATAATTTTCAAAATCAGAAATTAATTAATTAATTGTAAGTAATATCACTCATAAGTTATAATCTCATCTGCTGGGCCGATTCTCAGTTTTACAGGATGTTTCCACTTAAAAATACACTACCAGAACAAATACAATTTTTGTACTAACAAACTGTAAGCAAACTCAGGAAAAAGTTAATGAGTTGTGATCCTGGCATGTGTTTGGAATAATATTGCTATTATTGTTGTTATAAAAGGCAATGAAAGGAACAAAACCAAAAAACAGAAAAAACATAGCACCAAACAAATAATAAATAAATAAACAAACAAACAACAGACCAACTCCCCAGCAAGCGTCTTGCTGAAAATATCAATCCGGTCCTGTTTTAAGAGACACGATGTAGACCCAGTAATCATCCTAGCAGATGGCTGAATATAAAAATTGATCATAGAGTATAGAGGATTTTCTGAAATTGTTTACAAAGCCCTTATATCCAGAGATTTTGTCCTGCCAAAGCCCCAAGAAAAATGGGTTCAGATTAGAAATCTTCCTAAAGATTTCAACTGGACTGAAGTTTGGGGTAAAATTCATAAAAACTTCCCTTTAGATGCTAAGGATAAAGAGATGATTTTTTGACTTTATCACAGGATCTTTTTCGAATGAAAAAGTCGAGTGTCCACTCTGTGATTCTGATGCAGAAACTATTGAGCATTTGTTTATATAATGCAAGACTACGGTTCAACCCTGGTTGTATGTTGACCATTTATTGGTTGTCGCTTTTTTGTCTTATCCGGATTGCACACGAATTCTCAACACCAATGTCCTCTGTCTGTATGATTATTGTTGCCATAATGACTAACGTTTGGAGATGTCGATGCGATCTTGTTTTCAATTAAGAGAAAAAGTGCACCCAAATCAACATTGTAGAAGTATTTAAACAGGAACTCAAAAAATTCATAATAAACATTTCAATGTTCACAAATATAGCAAACCAATAATTGCGAAAAAGGCAAATAAAGCACATTTTAAAACTGGACAGTGTATTGCCTGTGAAAAGTCCTATAGATTGCACCAGAGAGCATCTGATGTTAAAACAAAATCACGGGCCCTACAACGGGCCCCGGACCCCACGCCGTATAAGGCTTCGCATTTGATCGTCGTTCTAGCAATTATATCTTGGATAGACTGCTGTTTGTATTTAAACGTGTGTCGTTTGGCCCCTTATAGACGATGTGACCTCTGACGTCATTCGAAAATCATAACATGGTGCGCGCGCATGTCGCCGGGTAAAACCTTTGTGTACTGACAGCCAGCTATAAAGGACACGCAATGTTACCATGAGTACGCGTCTTCTTGCCCGGCGTAAACATGACTTTTGTCAACAGAGGGCGGTTTGAATGTAAACAGAGGTCACATTGTCTATAGCCAACCAGTTTACCCCTAAGAATTTTACAAAACAATTGTTAAAAGGCAAACAAAGCAAAGTTCAACTGGGTAAAAACAATATGTGAAACGCCTCTGAAGTGTCTTAGAGAGCAGCTAAAGTTTAAACAAATTCCCGGGGCCCTAAAGCGGGTCCTGGACCCCACGCCCCAAGGTTTTGCGCATCGCTCGCTCGTTCTTCTCGTAGAAATGCCCCACATACACGGTAAAGGGGTGTGACGCACGGTGGTTTGGACCACCACCCTCTCCACAGTCATACAAAGATCTATATATAATCAGTGTTACTGCATGCAGTAAACTTAAGGTGTACCCCCCCCCCCAACCCTCTTTAAACAATCCTGGATCCGCGCCGGTTGTAGCACTGTACTAAGGACACGAGACTATTTAAATTACTACGCACATAGAGCTAAATTCGCCCACTGACGACGATGTATTACCGACTGTGTATCAAGTTTGTTTTTAGTTTCAAGAGTTCTTTGAAAGTGCATTATGATATCAAAACTTGTTTACTTGTTGATGTCCGTGCCCCCCCCCCCTCCATTTGAAATCTGGACTTTGGGGATTGGAAATTTCCAGAGTAAAATGTTACGCTATAATGTGATAATTTCTATGTTTTTAAAAGTATTACACACAGAAAATGTAATTGTTTGTACACTCACGCCAGACTAATTAAAGGGACACACCGGCTTCGTTGGGCTATTTTGGCTACAAAATAGACTAAAACATTACTCCAAAGGTCTTCCAGGAATGGAGAAGAACGGTTCCTAAAAGAAACCATAAATTTTGGTCGTTTTTGAGCATTTTTCAAAAAACGAAGGTCACATGGGTTATCCGAACCATATGTTTGGTTCGGACAACCCTCGTGATCTTCGGATTTAGTTTTACTTCCAGCCGTAGAAAAAACATTTACTGCACCGAATTAAACTCTGTTTTTTAACAAGAAGTCATGAGTATTTGACACAAAAATTACGTATTCAAATTATGGATACAAGTTGTAAACAATACCAAAAAAATTAACGTAAGATTTTATTTCAGAGAGTCCGAGCAACGGAATCGTCTCTTACAGTGCACACACGCAACACAGGGGCAGTCGTGTAGCTGGCGAACAGAGTGTCTCGGCGGTGCTAGCGCGACAGAAACCCGCTAGCCAAGAGATAGCTGTAGGGGCCTACCTGAAAGCTCATGAACATGTGGAAGGGGTAGGGAGCCAGACCACCAACTATACGTTGTTGTTATTGTGGGTTTGCTAGTCGGTACACCTCACTGATCGAATCCGATGTTTCAAAAACATAACTTTTCAATGCTCTGTGTACTCCTTGACCCGATTTGTACCACATTTCTTGGTTATTAAATAAGATTTATGTCAATACATAGGAAAACCACTTTTATATTGACGGTACAATTAGTTTAAACAATATTTGTGATTCCAAAAAACGAGCCCCCAAAAAACAAAAAACAAAAACAGAGCCCATGAAGGGACAAGTGAAAAAGAAATTAAAAATTAAAAGGTACCTCACTCGAATTTTTTATTGCATCCCCTCATCATACAAAATTCCAACAAAATCATTTTGTTTCCCTCAAAATATTATTTAATTCGATGAAAATATAATTTTGTCTCACGAAATATTATTTTTTCATTTTGTGAACGCAGTGTGTTTTTCTAGGTATAACGAAATAGATTAAAGAGAGGTTTGCGGTAACACCATGTGAATATCTCTTTTGAGTAGAGTTGGTTCTGAACAGAACCGTTGGTTAACGACTCAACGTTTCGATCAGTATGCTCTGATAGTCTTCAGGAGAATGCTGGACTTTGTTGCTGGATGCTGCTTAAGTACTTGAGCTTGGTGTTGCGTGAAGGCGGGAACTGGATAAGCTGGGCTAAGTTCGGTGAAGCGTGTAGGCTTGGGTCGGACTAAACCTAAACTGAAACCCACAGGGAGTGGGCAGGGAGTGTGTGCTCACTGAACTGAATCAAGCACAGGGAAGGAGAGGGAACCTAGAGGAGACTCAGGGTATAGATGACCCAAGTCTAAGGGGTGGGGGATGTGACCTTGGATATAGGGGATCCATTAGTCGGGAGGAGTGGGAGCCAAATGTCACTGATGTGGAAGCCTATGTCTTGAGGAACCGTGTCGTGCTTGTAGATCTCGAAGGCCTCTCTGATCCGTCTGGGGTGCCATACCCTGGATGGGAGCGATGAGTTCAGCAGCACCCCAGTCTACTTGGTGGTCGGTGATGTTGTAGTGCTTGTTGATGGCTGACTTCTCATAATCTCCCCTCCTTCCGTGCGCTCGGTGTTCTTTAAGTCTAATGGGAAGATTGCGCCCGGTTTCCCCGACATAAACCTTCCCACATTCGCATGGAATGCGGTAAACTCCTGCACGTGTGGAGTGATCTTGCTTGTCCTTATGAGATTGAAGAGAGCTTCGAAGTTTCTTGGGGGCAGAGTGGTAGACCTTGATCCCTGCTTGTCGGAAGATACGCTGGAGATGGTAGGAACGCTGGTTGAGGTAACGGTCGGTGTGGGTAGGTTTCCTGTAGATGCTGTGGTGGAGTTTGAAATATACTTTCGTTAGCTCGAAATATGCTTTTCTTCACTAAAATACGCTTTCTTTCCCTCGAAAGGAGATTTCGTTTTTCTAAAAAAAAGCTTTCGTTTCCTCAAAATACGACTTTGAATTTTTTGCCCGAAATATACTTTCATTCACCCGAAATATGCTTTCGCTCCCAAAAAATCGCTTTTGATCTCTGGCAATGAGATTTTGTTCCCAGAATTTCTCTTTCGTTCCCTCAAGATGGCTAATTTTGTTCCCTCAAGATAGCTTTCGTTCACCTGAAGTCCAATCACACCAATTTGTTAGTTTTACATTCTTTTGTGAGGGGCTACTTTGAGAGGGGACGAGTTTGTATGTGAGGGGGCGACTTTGCTAGGGGCGACTTTGTAGTTGGCGACTTTGTAATTGGTGTCTTTGCTGGGGCGAGTTGACTGGTTTCCGTGTCCGTTGTTTATACACACTTTCAGATGGATAACGTGGACTGGATACCCATGCCTTGTCGTAGTAAAACACTTACACAAACAGAGCACCAGTCTACTTGCAACATTGCATATAGCATGTATCCCGTAAATTTGACACTTGCAACGGCTGGTAAAGCGTATACGGTGACCTTTGACCGCTTTTGCTTTTGTCTGTCATTTCTCGTTAATTACGTGATATTTTTGTATTAAAAAAAAATAAAACCATCTCGAAATAATTGTCTTTGATTGTACATGACTAAATTACGTAAACAGGTAACCGGTGTGTCCCTTTAACTTTAGAAACAATTGTAATTTACGGTACAAGAAGAAGGTGCTTTATAAAAGAGACTTGTTTTGGAAAAAGGCAGGCGCGGTTTTTGAGCCAATATTTGTTGGGTGCTAGACCCTTCGTTCGCAAGTGACGTCACCCTCTAATTTTCGTTTTTGGGAGTCGAAAAGCAACGGAGTAGTTCCTGTGGCATGTCGCGTAGGCCACATAGTGTCAGTCGGCTGTTGCTCATGGTAGCGCGTAAATAATGTCTTTACTCTGTTCATCGTTGAAAAACTTCTCTCTGCTGTTGCTGATGTAACATGGATGGTACAGACCAGTTGGAAGAAGCTGAGGAGGTCAGGGAATGCTGATTTCAATTTAAACAACCGTTCCATGGTTTCCTTCGTCGAACCCGGTGCATCTGTTTACGACCGTTAGATGTACCACAGCTACTTGATGATGCTCCAGGTTATTGGGATCTATGGTAATGTTGGAAAAATTTGCAATCATATGTCAGCAAGTCGGAGAAAGTGATCTGATTTTGGATTAGCTGACGGTCGCATGCAATTAAGGCCTGGATAACATCATTGATCGGAACAAAACGCCAGTGCATTTCTGACATCATCTCGTCAATGATTTTATACATACTGTGATTGGGTGGACCGACCCAAGTCTAATCTGCCCTTTCTTCGAGAAGGTTCTTGAACCTTTAGTGCGGAAGTAGGTCGGAGGTGATGGCAGTGTGAGTGGCAGGTCACTGTGACCAATGTGGGTTGAGCGAGCTACCGAGAGCAAGCTGCCGGCGTGGATGCAGGCGGGCATTGTCCAATCAGGTGGTGATCGGGTGATGCCTGGGTGTGTCCAAGCCGAGTGCCGCAGCGTGGCTTGTCCGGGCGCGCCGCGCCCGGGCTGGCCTGGCAGTAGACTTGGATCAAGTCGGGTCTCGTGCTAATCGAGTCAGTAATCAGCTGTGAGTGTTGTAGGTTGTAGATCTCCTCCAAACGAGCTCACATCCCTGGGCCTGAGATTGCTCGAAGTATTTCCAATTGAGGTCCGAGGTACCATTTGGGTTTGGTGTTTGCGAGACTTTCGCCACAGATGGTGAACCTCTTTCAAGCTTCCGAATCTGAATGAGACTCGCGGGAAATACTACGACGGGAGATTGGTGGAGAATTAATTCTGTTTAGCACCAGTTTCCTGTGTCAGGAAGTCTTCCAGGCGGCGTGGTGGGTCCCTTGTTCTTGGTCTTGTAGTTTCATCTTGCATCTCGACACCAGCACTTTCAGCCATGGTTTCGGAAATGTGTTGGAAATGATTATCTCGTCACATCTCATCTTCTCGATGGTTGAAATCGTAGCCTATATTAACTTGGATGCTTTGGCCACGGTCAAGGTCCAACGACTTGAAATATTAAAGGCACCTGGCACTGGTATTCAAGTTGTAAAAATAAAGTTTCTGTCATCAAAATTTACATTTTTATGAGTGGAATGTGAATAAACAAGTAATTAAGGTTAAACAACTTGTGTAAATATTTTATTTACAAATTTAAGAATACATTTTATTGACACGTGACGTCAATCGAGGCAGGATATTTGAATAGAAAATGTGTAGTCTGGCCCCGCCCGTACATTACGTCTGGGTACCTGATCGGTAATGTGCGGTCTCAATCGGAAACCGAGGAAATCATTACATGGCACATCACAACAAATTGTTGAAACTTGAATGCCTAGTATTTACAAAATCTATTTTCTATATAACTAGGTGACTTTTTAGTGACCAAATGGGTCGTAAAACTGCTAGCCTACATACAACCATGGAGCGAACTGCAGAGGAAGCCTGTTGACGGTCCACTCGGATCCTAGACTTGACTCAAGTCCCAATCCCGTGCCATCGCCATAAAACTATTGTTTTGTGATGGTCTGCATTCCCCAACCTGTTCCGCACGCGGGACAGGGACTTGACGATGCCGCAGTCGCCTGATATGTAAATGTATTCACTTATGAATATGTAAACTTGCTGCGTTATACGTGTTGTCCAATCAAACGCATTCAAAAAGAAGACTCGTTCATTTTTTATTTGTGGGGGTTAAGTATTTAGATGAGGATTGAAATACATTTTTAAATAACCGATTAATTATAAAAAGAAAGCACTGAATGTTCATTAAAATTTAAGTTAATACGTTGTAACATACATTTGGGTCGGTTTTGTTTGCAAAATTTGAACTTTGGGAAGTGCAATTCAACGACTTTGGTACCGACACCCACTTGCCTGCTGATGAGTTTGCCCGCACCCCACGTGTCACCGCGTTTAGACGCGTGCACTTACAATGTCTTGCACTGTGATGTCACAGAGTGTAATGAATATTTTACCGGCGGGGCAGCGCTTCCACGCTCCAATTGGTTTTGTGCATCTCCCCATTTGGGGAGATTTTCCAATAACAACGTGCAGTGTAAGAAACGACCTCGTCAAGTCCCATTCTCGGGACCACATTTTGACGGCGAGCGCGCACTGTACGGCTTGTTTGCTAGTTGGCGCGATATGCTTGGGGATCTCGCACGAGAACGGGACTTGAATCAAGTCTACTCGGATCCGTGCACGTTGAATCGCACTGCCAACAAAAAATCGTGACGAGTGGCGCAAGCAGAAAACATGCCCCTCCAAGTTCAGACTTGATTTTGTCACTTGGCAAATGCTCTTCTAGGTCTTACAGGTCACTTCTTCGACTTCCCACTAACTAGGAAAAGGGTTGGGATGGCGTCATGTTTAAGAATTACTTTTCTATTCATGTCAAATTACATGTAGGCCTACAGTCGACTCTCTCGTTATAATACGCCTCGGAAGATACGAGACGCCGGTTTATACGAGGCTTCTTACCGGTCCCGAACTGTCCCATGCGTGTTTCTATGTCTTAAAAAAACGGAAGATTCGAGCACGGTTGTAACGAGAACACGGATAATAGGAGGTATGTTTGCGTCCCGGGACGACAAAATGTATTGTTGTTCGTACTTAATAGCGAGATGGAAATGTTGTGTAACAAAAGCTTACCTTCGTCAAGGTTGTGAAATTACATTCTTGTTGCCAGACTATTTATCGGATCGGACCGGCCGTGTAGTTTCCGTCCGATCCGAACAACACATTTCGCTGGTAACCCACGCTTGAAATGCTACTTATCTTGCACACTGGGACAATTACCAATGAAAACCAACGTTCAGCTACGCTATGCATGGCACTACGCAGTACCGAATTTGTCACATCATGGAGGTAGGAATTCCTCCATGGTCACATTAGCCTTGATCAAGGCAGTCGCATTTTTTACTCCAAAAAAGACGCCGTAAACACACCCGTATGTGTGTGCGTAAGGTGTGTATCGCATCGCACGACCCACCCGTATACACTGTGTATCACGTCGTACGACGCCCGTACACACACTGTGCGCAGGTCATCCGCACTCGTACCACTCTCCGCATGCGGAGGCCGTCAGGCCGACAGCCTTGACGGGTCTGTAACTTCCGGGTTGAATGTGTTTCTTGATATTTTCGTCCAATATTGGACAAAAAATGGGGGGGCTCTCGGATATGCTAGTATGCAGCTCATGAATATTTAAATCTTTCGTCAGACCTATTGCAGACAACACAGGATGGGAAGCAAATGAATTATTCATTTTGACGTCCAATCACGAGCTTCTCTCACTATGACCTTTGTACCATATCAATATCATGCTTGCTGTATGTGATGCGATGTGAGTAGTTACCGACTTAATGGCGTTTGTGTGTAGCATTGTCTCAGCCATTTTTGACCGGTAATCTGCGAGGCTGGTCAGTCAGCTCACAAGTGCTGAACCCGGGCGCGGCCCCTGGAGCTTTTTGCGCTGCACTCAAGTTCCCTCATTGGACTATCCTGATCACTCGCCATTCTTTTGGTTATTAATTCTGGAGTTGATGTAGTTTCTGCATCTGTCTTTTCCTGACATGTCCTCTCGAAGTCCGACTCTGTGCAGCCACACCGTCTTCATACTTTTGAATTGTTCTCAGACAGGGTCTTATAAGAATTTACTGCCAAACAAAAATTGACAGGATACAGCCACACATGATACATGTGAAATAGTTTTTAGCTACCCTATTCTAGTGAATGTACTTGGGAAATTTGGTTAGGCAGCTCTTTTTAGTGGGGCGGCCCAAATGATATAAAAAGTGCAATGAGCTATATGCCTTCATGATGAAACAATCAATAATGGTAGTTTATTGAGGTCTTTGTTTTGTATATTCTACCTCCAATGAATGCACCAACAATGATTAAATCACTGTTTAATGATGCAAGATGGAGACAGTAGATGGTCAATCGGGCCTTACGTCACTACGAAAAATACATCAGAAAGCGTCTTCCTGCTGGAAAATGGTGTATGTAATGTATGTAACAAATCGATCCACGCAACCTCATTTGTTTAATTCCATGCCCTCATTGTCTCGCTCAGCTGAGGAGAATACGCAACATTTTCAGATAGATATTATTATAACAAAGTATTCCCAAATTCAAACCGGCGCGCCAGTGTAGCCACATCTGGATTCTGCGTGCATATTCATAAGAATGAGTAAACAAGACTTCCGCCACTGACCAATGGGGTCTCGCCTTTCGCGCGCATTATAGTAATGAGTCATCGGCGGGGAGACAGAAACGTCAAGGCGTTGATCGGTGAGTGGCGCATACAGCTCACACGAGCACGCGCGCACCGTATACTGCACACACAGACACCATGCACACAGCTCGGGCGGGTTGGTAGCTCGGGTTGGTAGCTCGGGTGTGTAGCGCGGCGCAAATAAAATAAAAATGAAAGCAATAAAATAAAATTGAGAAAAAACTCCAACGCCTTGATCAAGGCTATGGTCACATGAACGGCAAGTTTGACATCTCTTTGGTATGATGTTTATCATGAATTGTACAAAATATAAAATTTTTATATGATTAGTTAGTCAATAAAATACATTTATCATTGATATATTTGTGTACAGAGTGCTCGTAAGATCTGTTCTAGGAAGCAAACCGTTCCGTGGTAGGCCAGCATAACATGTAGGCCCTATACACGTGTGATCAAAATGGGCCTATCCGGCGAAGTCTGCCTCGATTGACGTCACAAAAAGGGATGGGCGGAGTCACCCCCAAACAACTTTATACATGTTGTTAACATATAAATCGTAGCAAATGATCACTCAAACAATTTTGTTATTGTAAATATACATATACTTTTATGTAAACAAAAATTTAAAAATCGATTGTCAAGTGTCTTTAAATGGGTCGGAAAACATTTAACCCTACAGTAGTCTGGGCCAATGACAAGACAGTGCAAATCTATTCACTTGAATTTTTAATGAAGATCCGGTATTTTCCATCAGCGTGTATCTTCTTCTTCTTTTTTCCCTTTCATTTTTTGTTATTTGGGGGTGGGGGGCTAGACAAAAGTTGGGGTGCCCCTGAAGCCCCTTAGCCCCCCCCCCGTAGAATCGCGCCTGGAACAAGGCAAATGGAAACTTGGCCAGAAGTGTCCCCCCCCCCCCCTAGAAAAAATTGTGCCCCTTGTCCCCCCTAACATTTTACCCTATAGTTACGCCGCTGGTCCTCCCTGGTCTTACAGTATGCCAAAATCCAACAGCTTCCGGGAACTGAACCATACGCCGTCTCAGCATTATATGCAGAAATAATATTGATACAAAGCTGTAATTGAGTTGTTTTAGCGCAAAATGGTGCACCAAATGGCTTGAATTGGGCATTTTTTTAAACAAAATTTCAAACTTCTGAGGGGGCACATCCTCCTCCCACTCCCCTGCGTCACTACGTGACTAGTCTTGGTTCCAAGACGTCAGTGATCGATAGCGGATAGTGTACTGCGCTCATTGTAAATCATTATAACACGCCCTCTTACGGCAGGATTTAACCAACTTGACTGGCTCGCACTACCGTAATTTTCGGATTATAAGCCGCCCGGCGTATAAACCGCAATGCCCCAAAAAATAAAAAATATGATTTAGGTGTCAGGTGTTAGGTGGATATTACATATTCATATCATCAAATCTTCGAACAACATGGCGGCTCTACACAGCGGTTAACACTGGCCAATGACTGAAACAGTTATTGGTTACAGCCGCGAAAACGCACCCATACATGACCCTGGGTCACATAATAAATTATTTAAATTTATTACTAGGATCGCGCGCTGATTGGTTCCCTAGGAAAGGCTGGGAGAAAACAATGAAAAAGTTAACCCAACGCTGCAGGATTCCCTAGTTTGGTTCCCAGACCCAAAAATCTCCGACTAGGCTCTGTCGAATTTAGGGTCCGGTATCACCCAAAATCACGTGACCAAAAAGGAGGAATTCCTCCTTTTTCGAAGTTATCCGAAATGTTCCGAACGTGTTGTCGTCAACATTCGGACAGTATCGTTGATGGTCGGGCATTTCCGTGTGTTTACGGTTGCATTGTAAACAGAATCCATGGAATCATAATGTCAGTCCTGTCGGCCGTAGATCCAGGAGTTTTTGAGTTTACGCTCAAGTCAAAGCTAGCTGGCCTTGGCCAATATCAATACCAGGCGTAATGCCAGCTATTGTTATTTAAAGCCAATGCAGGCGTTGTGCCTAAAAAAAGCAATTACAGAAGATACTCTCGCAGTTTTCAGATACACGTTGTAAGTAGGGAACCGCACACGTTTTCTTACGCAGCATCTGATTGGTTAGGAATCAGAGTACAGTTAGTTTGATGCACAGTCTGACCAATCACGTTCGGGCTCTCATTTTACAAGCGAGTCATACCGGACATTTCGATTCTGAACGGTTACGCTGACGAAGACAAATTCTGTAAGTGTTCTTGACTGTTTCGAGTTTCCTTAAAAAAAACGAATATAGTAAAATACTAGATGAATAGCGTATAACGAAAATTATTCTGCCCAATGTCGTTAACTATTAAAAAAATTACTTTTACGGAGACCCTTATTTCTGCACAAAATCCGTTATGTTCTTGGTCTCATATTTCTTTATTTGTACCACAGAAAATTGTTTCATAGATTTTTTAGGTATAATGCAACATTATTGTTAAGCTGTGTGAAGGGTTTTTTCGTTACATAGTTTATATTTACCGAAATGAATTTTTGAAAAAGTGGTCTCCAAGCTCATTATTTATACAAAACCGCGACGGTCATGCATACGCTACAAATGAAAGAAAGCTCTTTTCGGACCCCTGGATGCTGCGCGCGTACTGACTGAATAGCTATATGGTTTCCCTGGAGATGACCCCCGACCCTAACAAGTTGCGTCATGCTCTATTTTTAACCGTGGGTGATACCTGACCTAAGATTTTTAACAAGAGACGTCAAGGAATCTTTGGTCAGGGAACCAGACTACAGGATTCCCAAGACGTTAGTGCTAACCAGTCAAGTTGGTTAAATCCTGCCGTAAGAGGGCGTGCTATAATGATTTACAATGAGCGCAGTACACTATCCGCTATCGATCACTGACGTCTTGGAACCAAGACTACTACGTGACGGGCGGCGCTGACGCGACGATGTACATTTTCTTTCATTATTCGCCCCCAAAAAAGAAAGTAAAAACAAATCCCGGTTACGGGCCTGAACAAGCCCCTTTTTCATCGCCGTTTTATGTTACTTACTATTTTTTTATAAGATAATCTGGCGTGAATGTGTAAACAAAACAAAATTCTGCATGTAGATGGAAAAATAGTTTTTAAAAACATCGAAATTATCTCAAAGCGTATAAAATGATACATTTTACTCTGGAAATCTCCAGTCACAAAAGTCCAGATTTCGGGCACGGGGGGGGGGGGGCACGGACAACAACTGGGGGGCACCTGCCCCCCGTGTCGCCCCCCCCCCCTTAGTTACGCCACCGGTTTGAAGACTTAGGGGAAACATAGTATAATTTACTTATCAAATTGAATGGTCTCCTTTGCCATATCATTTTTCTCATTTGGAATTTTATACACCATTTTATACATACATGTAGTTCAACGATAACAACTACAAGCGGAAAGAAAAGTAGTGACAGTGAGGATCAAGTACTATCAGATATCCTCAGTCTAGGGGATGAGGAAACCATCACAACAATCATTACCCTATTCAACAAAATCTTGTAAGACTGGAAGAAATTACCCCAGTGGAACGAGTTCAAAGTCATTCTTCGCATGGAGAAGCAGCTTGACGATAACCAACCTGGAGAGCAGGCAGACTTCAGATCAGGTTTTCGAACTTCTGACCACTTACAAACACTAAGTCAAGTGATTGAGAAGTCAAAAGAATATCAGTTCAACCTTTGCCCATAGGTTTCGTAGACTATGGAAAAGTCTTTTTTTAACAGCTCACCAGTCACTGCTGACAGATTTGGAAAAGCAGAATATTGATGGCAAGTACATAAAATTATCGAAGAGATATATACAGAGCCCACTGCAAGAGTTCACCTGGACGATACCATATGGAAAAGTTTAATAGGAAAAGTCTCAATAAATCAAAGCGCTGTCTTTATAATGCACAGTGCATTAACACTGTGTGCGTGCGCGCGCGGGTGGTGTACACACAGAGGTCAAATTGTAATACATTGAACCGTACCGTGATGTGAAGTTACATCGCATTTGATTGGAAAACAGTTTTGATGTTTTCACTGTTTTATCCTGTCCGACGAAAATATTCAACCAATCACAGCAAAGTTGATACACAAGGTAAAAGAATAGTTACAGTGGAAAAAGGTGGAAACCCCACCTACACAAGTGATTTAGTTAACGAATGAGGGCGTCTCACAATCGGTGGGCCACTGGGTGGGCAGAGTTGTTTGTTGGAAGTGCGCCGTGTAGGCCACACAGTATTTATCTAAAATGCTGCGTTTTTGGTTATTTTGAAAAACATTTTGCATGACCGTCCGACGAGTTATTGTAATCATTTTAAATAAAATCACAATGATTTTAAAGACGAATTAATATAAATTAGAATGCCGAGCACCCCATTCTTGTACATCTTTTTAATTTTTCGTGGCCAAGAATTTTGCGTCGAGATACTGATTTTCAGCCTGTACTTTGAGTGCGTGTTTAATTATCGAGCGCAAAAGAGACTACTTTTCCATATGATCACTGACTTGATTGCAATAATGAGGGGTGTCAGACAAGGTGACCCAGTGTCACCAAAGCTCTTTACAACAGCCGATTATCATCTGGTGATTATCATCACGCACTCTAAAACAAGCGTTTACATAAGTATTTTGATCGGAGGTGAGCACACAATTCTTAATTTTTTGCAGTAACCGGAAGCTGAGGTCAAGTTTAATTCTCGGATTTTCTTTGTTATATTGTTGACTTAATTTGACTTTCTAATTTTTGTATCACTAAGTATTACACATAAATAATTTTCATGGTCATAAACTACGTTAAAGACACTGGACACCTTTGGTTGTTGTCAAAGACCAGTCTTCTCACTTGGTGTATCTCAACATATGCACAAAATAACAAACCTGTGAAAATTTGAACTCAATTGGTCATCGAAGTTGCGAGATAATAATGGAAGAAAAAACACCCTTGTCACACGAAGTTGTGTGCTTTCAGATGTGATTTCGAGACCTCACGAGTGAGGTCTCGAAATGAATTCAAATATTTTACTGAGAAATTACTTTTTTCTCAAAAACGACGTTACTTCAGAGGGAGCCGTTTCTCACAATGTTTTATACTATCAACAGCTCTCCATTGATCGTTACCAAGTAAGTTTTTATGCTAACAATTATTTTGAGTAATTACCAATAGTGTCCAGTGTCTTTAAACTTAAATAATTGACGAAACAAAATCTCGCCCACGTAAAAAACTCCATACGGTTGGGACCAAAATGGTCCCGGAAGTTCGAATGCGTGCGAGACTTGCACAGTCTATTGTTGAAGAGGCTTTCCTCCAGCGGAGTGAAAATGACTAGAATGAAAAAAAAGAACAAAAATGTTAATTTTACTATCGAGGCACTTCACTAAAATAAGTAGAGTTAAAACCTCGGGCAGAAGTTAATTTAATTGCTTACCTTCACGATCATTTTACTATGTGTTATGAGTGCATGCTTTGAAAGTTTATCTTGAGACAACTAAATCTGTCAGAGGTGGAGAAACAATTATTTTAAAGTTATTTTAACAGCTCTACGATTCCCTACCAAGAGTATCTGTCAAGATCAGGGAACGAAGGATGAGGCTGGCTGGCCACTGTGTCCGCCATCCAGAGCTAGCTGTGAGCTCCCTAGTTCTTTGGGAACCCATCGATGGAAACAGGAGCAAGGGCAGGAGGAGACTTATTTTCGTAGATCAGCTGAGGTGGGACGCAACACAACAAGAAACAACTGAGCTTAGGACGCTGATGCTGGACCGGGATGCGTGGAAGACGACCATCAGAGTTTCCCGAGAAGGCGTCGGCTGAAGACAACCTCTCGCTCAACTACTAAAGTTATGTACCACCCCTAAAAGCAGTGGGATCTGAAATGATAGGCAGATGGATAAAGTTAACACTTTCAGATGCAGGTATAAGGACGATCAAATTTACTACCCATAGTACACGTGCAGTTTCGTGCAGTCCCTCAAGAAAACCAGGTGTATAACTAGGAACAATCCTGAAAGCAGCAGGATGGTCGAGATCATCGATGTTGCGAAGTTTTATGATAAGCCTAATGATAATACAGGAGAAGATAATTTGATGAAAGCATACTCAGTCATTCTGCGTTTTCACAGAATAAGTAAAGTTTCATTTGAAACGGACGATCAGTTTGTAATCTTTCATTGAATAAAAGATGTCTCTTTGAGACGGTACGTCACGTTGTAGCCTTTTGTTCCTAGACCTTTTTGCGGTTTCTCCAAACATCTCACGTAAGGCCGAAGTGCTATGTGGTTACAGGGGCGTCAATCCTGGGGGGACGGGAGGACACGTCCTGGCACTTTTTTAAGGGTGGGGTACACCATATCAAATGTCCCCCCAGTTTTGTTTTAACTCATGTATCTCATATATAGGGGCAATGTAATGTGTCATCTACTGTATGACTTACGGTAACGCGCTGCCTGTAGTAAAGCTACGCTTTAGTCGATGCACCGCCCGAAACTTCTCGGCAATTGACTCACTGGATGGACCAGAGCTGTGTATTGAGAGAGTTGCGACAACTTGCGATTAGAAGCCATGTTGTCTCCAAAAAATGCATTGGCGAATACAGGGTGCCAGACTAGTCTGCCCATTGGGTTGTACTGCATTTTGGAACAAAATGGCGTCCAGCAACCACGTGACCGGAGAAAGCTGGTCCCTCCATGTCGCAACTCTCTCAATATACGGCTCTGGGATGGACCAGAGCCGTATATTGGGAGAGTTGCGACAACTTGCGATTAGAAGCCATTTTGTGTCCAAAACGACGCGTGTGCGCGGCGTACCGCGAACACAGGACAAGACTAATGAACGAGTTTAGCATGAAAAACGCGTCTACGATCGACTCGGACGACCGCAATTTGCTGGCACACGAGATAATCCATGTTATTTTTTTTGTAAAAACAAAGATACTACTTTAGTTTTGAGCAGATCAGCGAGAATCTGTCATTTAGGTAGATAAATAAATTCGTCCAATCTTCTACTGAGACTCTTGTGCTTTTAAGTTTTATGCACGTGAAAAGTTTGTTTTGAGTTTGACTCTGTATGCAAAACTCCATGTTGGCCTCCGGTCCGGTGCAACACTACTTGCGATAATCGTAACCCTCCATCCTCCCGACCGTCGGGAGGATGGAGGGTTACGATTATCGCAACTACTGCAACACATAGTTCAGACAGAACAATAACATGTAGACCATGTCATTTTAACTGTTGAAATTTGAATAACTGATGCATTGTTCATGCTCATCATATTTATTATAATTAACAATAACATGTAGGCCTACAGGAACATTTTATATTTTACAATATTTACATTTTTATGTACAAGGACAAATTCAAACAAAATAATGCAGCAAGGCAAAACATTTTTTTTTAATGCAGGATTAATGATTATTTTGGTTTGCTTTGAATTTCATGCTGGGCGTTCTCCTCAATAAGTTAGAACTTCCTAAACTCAAACTGTGTTTTAAAAACATAACCACTCTAGCTAGGCTCTAAATACAGTATTTGTCTATCTCTAAGCCCTCCTACTTCAGGGACCGTCCAAACCTTTCAACATGTTTCATTCAAAATTGAGCACATTATTTAATTATCAAATAGTCGCATGCAGTCTCTTTGTAAGTTTGTACTCTGGTGAAAATGTTGAAAACTTTGGATGACCCATTACCTTAGTCTTGGCTTGATCAAGTTTATGAAGTTTCTTCTTAACTAAGTAAATTAGATACAAATACTATAGTAATAGTATACCTGCGTACTAACGACTGTGATACTACCACCAGTGAAGTACATGTAGTTCACTTTTGTTTTGCTGCCCCTGACCTAGTTGTGATAACGTATTAAAAGATTTAGGAACCTTACGATTATCGCAACAACCCTTGACCCACAAAACCCCTGACCCATAAGATTCCCTTTAATTTTTGTAGTTTTGAAAATACACAAGGACAGACATCATGCCCTAAATGAGATGAGAAATATAAACACAGATAATTTTGATAATGTAAAATATTCTCCATTCCACAAACAGGTATTGCCACTTACATTACATGTGATGACAACATTTAAAAAGCAAAACCTAAAAATAATACAATGTATCATTCTTACATGAATGAACTACATTACATGTGATCTAGTAAAACAATATGACAACATTTAGAAAGCAAAAATTAAAATATACAATGTATCATTCTTACATGAATGAACAGTCTCACATTGATTCACTTAATGTGTGGTTGTGTGAATGACATGAAGCCAAATCTAAAATGTAAATCTATGCAAATTTCATTTCATTTCTTCACAATCAACAGTAACTAGATATTCCCAAAACCAGAACTTCCAGATATAAACAGTCCTTCATTCATTGTATGCTTAGCCTTCTAAATGCAGTCCCCCATTTTTGTTTACATAAATCTGTGTTAGTTAATCCCTTTTTAATTCTTGTCTCCAGCTTTTTGCTGATTTCAATTTATACAAAATAATTTATTTCCCTATTGTTCTTTTTTCTTTTTTTGAGTGCTCTCTGTTTTGAATTTTTAAATTAGGCTAATTGCTTTAAATTATCTTTATTTTATTTTAATTTATACTACTTATTTTTGATGTCACTATTTGTAAACTGAATATTTCCAAGAAGCATACAAGGCACATCAGATATTGCAGAGCAAAAAGCACACTCATCCAGGGGGACATGAGAAACCACATTAAACAATCTAAAACACAAACAAATGTACAATAAATTACAAGGATGGTGGGAGTGAGCTGAGAGAATTAAACAACAATTTGTTTATTTCATGTTTTTATTTTTTTATTTATAGATTTTCTGGTTAAAGTTTCATATGAAACTCACCAGGTTAAACAAAAAAGATCTAGTGAGTATCAAGAAAAGTTGTCATATCTTGGGATTCAAACCATATTGTAGCTGCTTGTGAAAATACATTCAGGTAAATATTTATGGAGGAAATTTGTTTGAAATTGTATTGCTAGAATTTGTTCATAACAAGTTCAATCTGTACACAACAAATAGATACTACAATTAGAAGTGGCCAAATTTACAAAAATACTGAAATAACTTACCAGTAGCTTCAAGGTGTGGAAATCATAAACAGACAAATATTTTGTTAACAAAACTGCAAAAATGTTAATAACAAATGGAAAAGACATGCAAACCTTATTTAGAATGAACAAAAATCTTGAAAGTTGAAGTCATCTAAAACTTAACTCTTCGGTCGTCATGCACCACTTTCTTTTCTTTACCCCATGCTGCAATTTGTAACTCACAAATCCTGAACTAAGCACCAGTGGAATCAAACCACTCACATCCGCTCTCAATGGTAGTAGTACAAGAAAATTGCTGCCATACCAAGAGAACTGTGTGTCAATCTGAAGTGCTTTGTATTAGTTACAAAAAAGTGAGTAACAACTGAACAATTTGAAAAATATATATTTAGGAATACAATTGTTGTTTATTACTTCTAGTTTTATTTACAATTTTCAGTGGGTGAGCATTGTGATGCTGCAGAGTATAAAATGCTCCGCTGATGTTGATTTGCTACCTTCTTTCATCATGCATGTCATGGTGGGCATATGATGTCTGTTTTGGGGTGACTTCCTCAGTTTGGAAACTTTCCGATGAAGGAAAATGGTTGGGACTGCAGTCTGTTTTATCTTTCTGTCAGTTCGCAATAACTCACTGTGTTACTAAAAAGTATCTTTAATTCAAACAAATTATGTTCAAAAGTAGACTTATTGACATATTATTGAGTCTGGATTTAGTGATACATATTATTCTATTAATGTTGTCAAGTATCGAAGTATAGACCCAAGACCTTATACATACACTTGCCCATAACATAAAGTAAACTGAGATAAATAGTTTATTATAGTCAGTTGGTGATTATTAAAATAAAACCGTTTAATGTACAATGAACTGTGTATTTTTTCTCATTTTGATTCTGGTATATATTTTTTTTAAATGCGTCTAATTCCAGTGCAATAAAACAAGCCCAGCCTGCGGTCTTGGCACCAGGCACTGTAACGGAAACTATCGTTAACCATGTATTATTTTATCATTAATAAAATAATAAATAACCATCGCGGGACAAAAGTTAATCTGATTCTGATGATGGAAATACGACACCATCGACCAACTAATTTCGCCGATGGATTGTTAGTTTATAACGACCCTGGGTGATGTACTCTTTTAATAAAAAACAATTGACGACTGCAGATTAATTGTTGTCAAAATAAAAACAATTAAGGAGTAGGCCTACAGCGCCCCAGTTATTAGTTAAGTTTATAGGCCTAGGCCTACTACTTTATACTTACCTCACAAAGGCATGAATTTGAGTAAGGGGAGTAAGGATGCCAGTTGGTTGCTCCGCTTCACATTCACTTCCCAAACTTCTCTCCTCGCTTTATCCCATGGGAACCGATACATCTTCAAGCCAGTTATAAAGTGCAACCCCAAGCACTACATCCCGGCATTTTGCTTGCGAGTCTTTGGTCCCGTTCCTTGTTGTTGTCGTCGTACACAGACCGTCCGTGTCGAGCTAGTACTGTACAGCGAAGCTAGTTGATCGGTTGTTGTTGTTCCTAGCTGTGTTTTTTGGACCGAAAATGGCGCCCAGCAACCACGTGACCAAAAAAACTGGTCCCTCTATGTCGCAACTCTCCCAATATACGGCTCTGGGATGGACCAGAGCCGTATATTGGGAGAGTTGCGACATGAGGGGACCAGTTATTTTGGTCACGTGATTTATGGAGCGTGAAATTCGCCATCTTGTCTCCAAAGCAAAGAAGTCGCGCTGGCGCTAAAATACAAATTACGTTGAGTGTAATTACGAATGTGTACACACCGACAAACCGTTCGTCAACATCTGCAGTGCCGATTTTTTCAAGGTTTGACTTTGAAACAGTTTTAAAAGTATGCCGAGGTGCTGTGCCTGTGCATGTACAAACGGGTCATCAACAAAAGGAATCAAACTATTCAGATTCCCACGGGACAAAAAGAGAAGGAAAGCCTAGGAAGTGAAGGCTAGGTGTCTCGGAAGGATTGGCAACCAACAGATAATTCATTCCTATGTGAGGTAAGCTACTCGGCACAGACAGTGGGGCCCTAGCTAGAGTAGGGGGCTAGTTAGGTAATGGTACTCCTACCTAGAACCATGCTAGAACCTTGGAGGCAACCTCCATGCTATTGCTAGAACTATGATATGATGAGGTTCTATACTACGTAGTGGGTGGTGACTGGTTAAATTAATAATAGGCTTAGTACCATTTCAATCTAGCATCATCTTCTATCTTGCGAAAATACGAACACTGCAGTGCCATTCATTTTTAGTTGGTAGAATATTCTTACTTACTTATGTTACACTAGTTTCCCAGCTTCATAACATCCTGTGCTGATGCCCGCTGGCTGTAATCTTTAATTTTTTTTATGAGAAAAGACAGTACAAATTTGTGAATGTTATTGTAAGCCTACTTCATTTCACATTCACTTTATTTAAAATGTTGAATGATTGTTTGTACGTAGCCATTAAAACTCAAAATGGCGTGTAGAGGAAATTTGGGAAAAGTTTTTGCAGCATGCCTCTAATTTCTAAGGGATTTATTTGATTTTATGATGGATGTTGGACTTCATTTCCCTTTTTTTAATATTCCTCGGTAGGAATTGGTAGCTGAAACGCTAAATTTTGACCTTTAAAAATGAAAATTCAAGAGCACATTTCACAGCACGGACGGAAATCTTGCGCAAAGTCGCGCACTCGTGCGCAAAGTGACTAAAACAGAGTGTAGCGAGCAGCACTGTCAAGACCACCGTAGACCCGAAAATGACTTATTTTTCATGATTTTGACACTTTGTAGCCGTTCAAAGTGCCTGTGCCTTTTTGTATACATTCTGGCAACCCTTCTGGACAGGTAAGGATACAATTTGACCTAAATTAAGTGAGATAACTTGGGGGCATGCTGCGGAAAATTTACCCAATGCAAATGAATAAGACAAATATTGTGCACTAAATAAAGGGGTAAAGGCGTGTAGTGCCTAGTTTTATGCATATAGATTAGCTTACCATTATCCACTGCCTTTTGTTTTACCCAAGTTATTAATGTAGACCAATTATTTCAATTTGTTTGGTTAATTAAATTAGGATATGTCTTTGTTTTTTACTTTGTGCAGGTACATTTTGATCGCAGGCAGTTTGAACCTATGCGAACGGACAAAAAGTTGAAATGGTCTGCCATACCAACTATCTTTTCTCACCGAAACGTCTCTAAACTGAGGAAATCTCCAAAGACAAGATGCCCCATGCCTGCATTGTCCATCAAGGAAGTTGAGGTGTCAACTTCTACCGTAAAAGATGAACACACATATGCAGCAGCAGTGCTGCCCTCATCAACTGAAAATTGTAAATATACATACACTGAAGTTCTATTGTTTATATTACAATTGTGTTTGACATGTATGGACAGAAATGCTAATCAATTGAGTTTGTCTTTCACTGTTGTTATAACCACTGTCTAATTTGTGCAGAAAGATGCTGCAGAGGATTCAGCAAGAAGTGAAACCTCACCCAAGTTTCTTGAGGATATTTTTTTTAAATGTTAGATTAACTATGTTCCTAAAATATTGCCGAATGTTATTTTAACGTTTGTGAACTTTGTTTGTTTATATTATGTTTATTTTCCCCCCAAATTTTGGTTGATATGTTAGCATGGTTGGTGTTGTTACTCAATTTTTTAAACTGTTAACAAAAAGCATCTCAGGTTGACACACAGTTCTTTTGGTTTTACAGCAATTTTGCTTGTACAATTGAGAGTAATGTTGTGGGTGGTTCAATTCCACCGGTGCTTAGTTCAACATTTTGAGGCACACTGAGACCATGTCTTCTTATCTTGTCGTGATGGATACTGATCCAACACCCTTTCTCATGGGTCACATGAGCAAGGTTGGTTGTGCGCTTGAGTTATTTACTGGGATTGAGGATGCATGTACCATCCCCGTAACTAGAGTGGGAACGACAACCGTGATGGGCTGCGAATAAAACCGCACAACAATTACCAACTTGATTTCAAGACTAGGTATATACAGGCATGCAACTGTAACTTACAAAACGAGGAAATTACAAAATGTCAATGATGTTGTATAGTTTTTTTCAATTTTGAAAAGGTAAAACTGAGAATAAATAAAGAGGAAATCAGCTGATCCGAGGAAAAGTTGCATGCCTGTATATAGGTACTGGAAGATAAAACATGTATGATACCACACCTACAAATAACAGGAGATAAAAACAATATTCAAGTGAATATTAATATAGGAACCGTTTATTCATTCAAATTTATTCTGGCACTCAAGCAATCCAGATGAACATACTAAAAGAATATTAAACTGATATCATTCAGGTCCAAACCTGGCCTCCCTTTATTAATAATCATAGACTATGTGCCCATTTGTTCACAAAATTGTGGCAAAGTTAAGTTTTTTGACCTGTGGAGGCACGTGCTTCTGTTCTAATATAAATTCATCATTGGGAGTGACTAACAGGCAACCCCCGTAAAACCATACAAAGCCAAAGTGAACTGCAACTCACAATCCTAATTCAAATTAACACTTAAAAGTATCGTGTTGTACTCCTTGTCCTTTGAAATGTCTGATCCCAAAATGGGTGCATTTCATTATTATCAGAAGTATCAGGTCTGGAAGTATGAAAACGTGCCTTGACTAATGTCTGGTACAATGACTTACTCAAAATTTGAACTCATTAGTCTGAAGTCAGATAATTTGGGACAAGCTCTTTCAAGAAACAGTGAACACCAGCCTACTTCAATGTAGAAGGCTTTGGTGATCTAGTGGCTGCTATACAAAAGCTTAGCATTTACATATACAAAAATAAAAATAAAAATAGCATTTACAATCCCTTGTGACCAAGCAAGTCATTGTACCAGACATTATGCAAATCTTATTTGCAAATGGCTTTTTAAGTGTTGATCACCCCATGTAACATACAATGTATAATGATAAAGCAAAAATGTACTGGATTTTAACTGGTTATACCAGTCATTGGAGGTAACATCAATAATTTCCTAATGCATACATGTACATTACAAAAAACATGGGGCTAAATGCAAACTGTCACAAAATAGTCCAAAAGCCACAGACTTCTATGTAATTGTAGTCATAGGTGATGAGCTTTGAAGTTCATAATCAGAGGAAGAAATATTCTACACATTCTTGATACTTGGCACTCGCAGAAGTCCCACAAATAATACATCAATGCAGTCGTGTGGTCCCATTCACAATGGCCTCTAAAGCACAGGAATCTCATCTATTCAGTTCTGCGACATCGAAGAATCCTGTACAAAAAAAACAAGCAGAAGTGACATAATTGCATAGATTCACTTTTCTGAAATAATAAGGAAAAAAGATTAGGATGTGTTAGCCAAACAGCCTACTAATGACACATCAACTTTCCTTATTAGTAACTAGTTGAATTCATCAATCATGTAACCCCAATTCCAAAGAGATGATCGAGGAACACAAACCATAGATCAATTTTAGTTGTTATGTGGAAGAACCAGAGAATAACACCTTGTCTGTATTCATGGTATTGATCAGATCCCTGATTAAATACAGTAGGCATCCCTTTTAAAACAATTTTTTTTTAATATTTAAAATTTAACTTTTGTTTTCCTCGGCCTATAAATTAATGTCAACTTATTTCAATTTTCTTCAAACTACATGCTCTCTGGTTGACTGTCCTCATTTTTATGTACAATTTCAGTGGTTCTGTTTGTGTAGCCTATTGATATTGCTTTATTCTATATCTCTGTTTGTCTTTGTGTTTAAAAACTAGACATTTACTTGCAATTCAGCAGATGCAGCAATTTGTAAATAAGTAATTTGTAAATAAGCAATAAATTGGAAGTGTCTATTTCTATGTTTGTCTTTGTGTTTAAAAATTAGACATTTACTTGCAATTCAGCAGATGCAGCAATTTGTAAATAAGTAATTTGTAAATAAGCAATAAATTGGAAGTGTCTATTTCTATGTTTGTCTTTGTGTTTAAAAATTAGACATTTACTTGCAATTCAGCAGATGCAGCAATTTGTAAATAAGTAATTTGTAAATAAGCAATAAATTGGAATTGTGAATTGAATTGAATTGAACTGAATGATCATTCACTTCCGAGTCCATATTGAATTGACTCTTCCATTTAAACTAACTAAGCCCAACTTATTGAGCTGTATGATGAAATGGCTCTCTGTTAAAAAAGAAAACTATTTCTTTCCTCCATCCATGTCAATAATAAGACAGGCTATGATCGGTATCATGCATCATTCATCATGAATTTCATGACCACTCCCACTCCAGCTAAGAAGTCAAAATTTTACCTAGTTCTCTGAATGAGTCAATTTGAGTTCTATTCTATCACTCTCACTCAGTATCTTTTGTTTTTACTTGTTCTTTGTTGACTACCAAAATATGGACAACAAAGTTAACAAAGTCAAGCAATGTCGGCAGACTAGCTATTTTGTCCACTGTGTGGTAACGGAGAACTCCCACTACCAAACAACGTCAAGCCAAACAATACGGGATTCAGCGGACAGCAACACATCAAAACGCTTTGATTGATTTCATCATATTTCAGTCAAAACAGCTCACTACAACACTTTCAAAATGCTCTCAAAACACGATATAAAATAAGCCCAAACTTATTTTTTTCGGACTACATAATACTTAAAGCTTGAAATGACTTACCTGTGGACGTTTTTCTTCTCTACTGGCAGTAGGTAAAGAATAATGGCAAAATAATGTTCGTCAGCTGGTTTGACATGGACGTTTTCTCATTCGTTTGTGCGTAAACTGTGCACGTTGTTTATCGTTTCGTTGGAGACAAAATGGCTTCTAATCGCAAGTTGTCGCAACTCTCCCATATACGGCTCTGGGATGGACCACCCGAAACCGCCCTCTATTTGGAAACACTTCGTATCATTGGTTTTACCATGGTTGCTCCATGGTTTTACTTTGTGATAGCAACCGCGGCGTGAACCTGTAGACTGTGCAAGTCTCGCGCGTATCGGAACGAGAAAACACGTCAATAGAAGAACATTTTTTTTCTCTGAAATCAAATCTTTGTTTTAAATTATATCTAATGACGAAATCTGAAAAATAAAAATACCCATTACATGTTAATAAAATCACTTTTAGTTTTTATAATAAATACATAAATAATGTGTTAATTATTAGTGAAGCAAAATTAAAACTCTGGGACAAGGATGCTTATTCGATCTTAACTTTTCAGAAACCACTTACGTGGATTCGCGAAGGTCACACGGGCGTAAAATTAACGTTTGACACAGTTTATAGAGGACGCTGACGCCTCAACAACCATAGACTGCAATGAAAAGGCTTCGCGTTGCGATTACAGTATCTGGCGATTAACATCGCTCATCTAAAACAAGCGTTTACATAAGTTTTGTGATCGGAGGTGAGCACAAAATTCTTCATTTTTTGCAGCAACCGGAAGTTGAGGTCAAGTTTAATTATCGGGTTTTCTTCGTTATATTGTTGAAATGATTTTACTTTCATATTTTTTTATAACCAAGTTTTACATTCCCAACAACATATGTATTTTTCACGGGCATATACCACGTTAAACTAAAATAGTTGACAAAACAAAATCGTGCCCACGTAAATCTCCATGTGGTTGGGACCACAATGGTCCCGGAAGTTCAAATATGCGCGAGACTTGCACAGTCTATTGTCCCTTTTGTTATAGGTCCACACATACACATCACGCACACACGTGTGTAAACACCGGCAATCGTGGACCCTCCTTTGTTCAACTCTTTGTGTTAGCAACCGTCGACCACAATGATTTCCTTTGTGATAGCAACCGTGGACCTATTATCCCTTTTGTTATAGGTCCACGGTTTGAATGTGGATACCTACCCATGTACACACACAATCGTGGATCCTCCTTTGTTCAACTCTTTGTGATAGCAACCGTAGAGCACAATACCTTCCTTTGTTATCACAAAGGAAAGCATTGTGGTATGAATAGCAACCTTGGACCTATTGTCCCTTTTGTTATAGGTCCACGGTTTGAATGTGGATACCCACCCACAAACACGCACGCCATCGGGGACCTCCTACTGTCCCTCTTTTGTTTGTACTCAAACTTTTTAGCAACAGCTCCCATTTGTTTTGTAAACACTCTCCAACTGGGGACCTTTCTCCAACCGGGACCCTATTGTCCTCTTTTTGTATACGTTCCCAGATTGAATGTGTATATACCTACCCACACAATATGCTTTATTTTGTTGGACTTTTTATTGCTCATCAGCCCATCCCAGGGGTCTTGGATGAGACCGGTGGGGCCGAGTGAAAACAGACAGCGGCCGCACTCACATCGTCCCTTTCGCAAATCGAACAATAGATGGCGCTTTTCCGCAAACCTTCGACAAACCGCAATCAGGCCGTGACCGATTTTAGTGACAAAAGTTATTCATATTCTAAATTTGAACAAATTATGACGGATATTTTTTTATATACTAGAAAAATACTATTTATTTTGACCTATGTTTCCGTGATCGTCATCGATCTTTTGATATGTTTATAATATTTTTAAAGAAATCTTTACCACTGACACCTTTTCGAAATGCCTCAACACTTTGGCTCAAGAGCGCATAATAGCTCTTGGGAGTTTGTTTGAATGTTAATCCTAGTTTGGACCAGAAGACAATGTCAGAATGAGGTCATTTCTGTGCAAATCTTGTGCTATTTTTCGAGATCTTTCCGATGATGCATAGATTGTAACAAATTAATTGTGGAGTTCAGGATTTATGATTATTTTAAATCTTAATACTCGTGGGCAATTATTTACAGTCGGGCTGCAGTATCTGCAAGGCTTAGTTAGATATGGGTTGGAAAGATTTGAGTGTAGAAACCGAAGCCAGGGGAAAACTCTAGATGGATCGCCCGTCGCGTCGAACGCTCTTGGTGTCGCGTCTTGGCGTCGCATCTTGGTGTCGCGTCGTGCCGTCACGTCGAGTTGTCGCCCGTAGCGTCACGACGTCGCGTCACACTGTCGCCTGTCATGGGATTGTTTGCAAAAGTTGGCGCACTCACGTCACCAACATATCGCGTCCAAGTTGGTCCAAGGTTAATAGGATTCATTTCAGGTGACCAAAATGTATAGGCTTATTTGGATTTGGCAAATGCCTTTTTATTGCATCTCCTCATCTTTAAATTGCAATTCATTTCAAAATTAATTAGGTCCTTTGCATTTTCTACCGAACATTTTTTAACTGGAAATTAGCCCTAAAATTAGATTAGATTTTGAATAATTGCAGCCAAATTTGGGCAACAGCAGCAACGTCAAAACTGGGATCCGTGACAGACTTCAAAACAAAACCATAGTTTCCATTCCACTGAATCTTTATGCAGAGCTTGGTATTCAGCCTAAACTACCGGTACTGCAGGCAAGTTGCTGGTTTAAAGACACTGAACACGTTTGGTAATTGTCAAAGACCAGTCTTCTCACTTGGTGTATCTCAACATATGCATAAAATCACGCGTGAGGTCTCGAAATGAATTCAAATATTTTACTGAGAAACTCGACGTTACTTCAGAGGGAGCCGTTTCTCACAATGTTTTATACTATCAACACCTCTCCATTGATCGTTACCAAGTAAGTTTTTATGCTGACAATTATTTTTAGTAATTACCAAACGTGTCCAGTGCCTTTTACAAATTTCAAGGAAATGCAGCGCTCCCTCCTTTACCTCGTCCACTGGACGGTCTCAAACTACCTCTACTTATAGGCATACAGCACGCCGCTCTAGTATAGGCAGTCAAACAACACATTAACATACTGTCGTTAGGCCACATACAAAACAAATTGTTGATCGTCCCCATCCGACCCTACGAAACCCCCTACCCCATTTTTATAAATAATAAAAACAGTGTTTAAAGGCATCGTACACGTTTGGTAATTACTCAAAATATATATTAGCATAAAAACTGACTTGGCAACGAGCAACGGAGAGCTGTTGGTAGTATAAAACATTGTAAGAAACGACTCCCTCTGAAGTAACGTAGTTTTTGAAAAAGAGGTAATTTCTCACTAAAATAATAAAAACTTCTTGCAAGAAGTTTTTATTCCTATCTGAAAGCACACAAATTTGTACAACAAGAGTGTTTTTTCTTTCATCCTTTTCTTGCAACTTCGATGACCAATTGAGCCCAAATTTTCACAGGCTTGTTATTTTATGCATATGTTGGGATACACCAAATGAGAACACTGGTCTTTGACAATTACCAAACGTGTACGATGCCTTTAAATGATCTTTTCAGTCAAAGTTGGCTCCCAGATTTGTCAGCAGATTTTTTTTCAAAATCCATAGATTGGAAATAGATGTTTATTGAAGAAAGGTTATGTTGGCAAAAACAAGAACAATTCTTCAAATATTTACTAATAGGCTACAATGCGTTTTAGTTTTTAGAAAATGTTTATAGAAAATGTCATCTAGGAGATAAATGGGTTTAACAAAACAATTAAAAACATCAAAATCACACAAACCCTCTGTATTATAGTGATTGTGATGGTTTCTTTTTTGTCAAAAAAAACCCCCAAACCAAACAAACAAAAAACGCCCTTCCACCCCAACTTCCCACCAAAAAAAGGACGACCAATAAAAATAAATTATGTGGCCTTATCCCAAAGTCACGAACCTTATACGACACCAGAGGTCCTTTACAATTCAATTTACTGCTTCTGGTGTTGTAGCCCAACCAAGCCAATTTATTCAGTCCATTGTTCGAAATGTGTTACATAAGCATATTCATAAAATTCCAAAGAGCACGTTTTCTTTATAACAAGAAGATAAATGAATGATCTGTTTCTGGTTATTGATCTGTTTTCGTAGCTCTATGAAAGACTGAAAGTTTGTTGCTGGCCAGGGTCTCCAAAACGTTTAAAACTAAAAACGATTAGTAGGGCCTACGAATTTATTTAGAGAAATTTTACGGAATCTTCTTGGACGGATTGTGTCAAGTTTAACGATTTGTGGAATGTTGGACGGGTGTATCCATTTTCATCAACTCAGTAGTAAAGAAACGCAAAATGGACTGTAAGCTATCGTATTGAGGTCAGTATAATGCTCATCTCACTTCCATTTCAGAACACGGTACAAGCACGAAATTTAAAGGGAACGTTGCCTTGGATTGGGCGCTTTGGGCTATACAAAGCGTTTGTTATGAAATGAATATGGTTTGCAAAGATGTTTTAAATATAGAATATAATAATCCACACAAAATATGCCTCAAACTTGTGTGGTTTTTCTTTTACTTTGTGAACCAACACGATCTGCCATTTTGTGGAGTCAAACAATATTGTTCTACAAAATGGCGGACCGCGTTAGTTCACGAAGTAAAAGAAAAACCACACAATTTCAAGGCATATTTGTGTGGATCATTAAATTCTACTTTTAAAACATCTTTCCAACCATATTTATTTCATAACAAACGCTTTCAAACGCTTTGTACAACCCCAATCGCTCAATATAAGGCAACGTGTCCCTTTAATCTTCATGAGGATAATGTTTAGCATAGCGTATCGGAGTCAGGGGCATATAAAAATGTGGAGTACCTAAACTAGTTTGCGGAGTACAGAACATTTTTTGCTGAGCAGAAACAGGGTTGCAAACAAAATACACTTCTGGTAGTATTTTCTGCTGCTTCAAAACCTCTTAAAACAAGTTTGCTAGATCTAGTCCCAATTTTATAGCGCTATTGCGAAATGTTTTACATACGGCGCGGCGCCCTGTAAAACACCGGCTATGAGCGCAGCAAGCGGGGCCATTATGCCCTTATCGGTCGCACAGTAGGGCAGAACACGACGTTTAGAATCGCTATTACTCTGTAGCTTGATTCCCCGTAATCCAATGTACAAGTTTGTATAGTATAGCATTTAATCATACAACATATAAAAAACACATACTCTTAATATGCTTCACTTCTGCATGATGTATTTCAAACCTACCAACGAAGTGCTGTCGCGTTTGCCAGACGCTGTGGATAATGACTATGTATAGAGTAATTCATTACTAGTTAGGGAGTCGTGTTGTCAAGCAGAAGACGCTAATAGAATGCTACTTCAACTCCAGCGACTACGCTGCAAACGTAGCCGATCAATGCGACAAGAGGGCAGTCGATTGTATTTGCCGGCAGTTTACTATGGAATGAACTGGAAGCATAATTGAATGCTGAATACAATTTCGATTGACAATCAACAATAACACAGCAAGACCTTAATCACCATGAGGTAAGACACACGTTTCTGTACCACCAATCTAAGCTCAAATTGAAAGTGAGTTGTAACATTTTGATGCGGCTCTTCTTCAAACCAACAGGCGGAATGAACTACATTATATTGACTCTGGGGACAACTTGATGTACAACGTAAGAGATCACATGCATCCCGAATGTGACGAGTAGCGTCTGACTGCTGGAACCATGCCTCCATATGTATGCCATGCTGTTGTTTTGCTGTTTTGGGGATTTTGCATATTACAAGGTAAGTGGGTAGAAGCTCTGACCCACACTGTGAAAAGAAACCAATTCAACCAAACTACAAATTAAAATTACAAACGGCCGATGAATGCTGATTGAACCAATCCACGAATCACCAGGGCCCAAAGTAATGATATAGGTTGATTATACCGATTAAGGAGAGAACCTTTTATGCCTAAATGTCAATTTCGAAATCATTCTATCCGGTGAACTGTGAACTGAATGCAATTGGTTGGATCGAACGAGCTTTAGATTATTCACTGTAACGTGGATTTTTATTCTCACGAGGAAATGATGTTTGTGTACACTAAAATACTACATTATAAGCATAGGCTACTTGTACTTGAACTTACACATTCAACCTTTGTATAAATAATGCAACACTTATTATTTGTTTGTTGCCCTTAAACCGACGTGTATACGCTGTATACTCAGTACTTTCCCGAGTTCTGGGACGAAAACAAATCCACAGGCATATCACTCGTTAAATCGTTGCAGTACCCGCTGCTAAAACATAGGATTCGAACTGCCTCTAGCCAGGGGGCTAGCTTGGTGGTCTAGTGGTAGGCCTACCGGTAAGTCATCTGTTTTAGCATGGTCGTGAATTCGAATCCCACCGAGTGATATGCCTGTGGAACTTTTCCACAGAACTCGGGAAATTACTAAGTATACAGTACTTATATAATTCAGTTATTAATTTAAGAATAACTCTCATCGATAATGAACGTTATCATTCACCAGCACGACGTTTTGAAGCAAGATTATGATACAAATTGTAGATTTTTCCCCGATTAACCGATACTACGTTATATTGCCTTAGTAACCTCTACATTAGAAAACAAATTGAAAACATCATTCAATACATACGTGGTACATATTAAATTGTGATTTTGCGGGACAACTGAAAATGTCAGAGCAGTATAATTGATTTTACGCTCTATGTGTCACATTCGAGTAAGACGTTTATCTCTCTCTACAGCTTTTACTATCGTCCTAAAAAAAAACTCCACGTGTGACCAGGTCTCCCCATTCAAATGTGCATGCTCTTTTCGTTACTAATTATTAATGCATTTATTAAACTTTGCATACGTTTTACATGTCAGTGATATAAATACAAGATAAATCGCAGCCGTAGTGTCGGACATTACCACTATAATATGACCTATGTTGTCGTTGTTATGTTTTTAGCGGCTTTATATTATTATTAATTATTTGGCATTTTCACATAAAAATACAAAAATACAAGTATTTTATACGAATAGGATAAAACTCTTAAAAACATTAACTATAAAAATTAATCTATCTAGAATGAAAAAACGCAGTAACAAAGGGGGATACATCTAGATTAAAAAAGGGGGCAGGCAGTAAAGAGAAAACAAGGTACTACAAGACTGAGGACAACAGAAAGACATCGACAATCCAGGTTTGCCTGAAACATAACTTTCACTAGTTTACAAAGCAAGTGTGGGATAAATTTTTGGAGCAATGAGTGTCATTCATACAATGGTTATTGTGGCAATTGAGAAGTAATGACGTATACGCAACAAATAATTTTACACCATAGGATTACATGTAGGCCTACACCATTAGTTATAGATAACCTGTAAAACTTCTAAGTAGTAGATGTTATAAGATTGTCCCGTACCGGTACTCTTTATGCAAAATCATTTGTCATAGATTTAGTACTGCGACAGAACTTCGAATTTCCTCCAAAATTCAAAGGGATTATTGTTTGCCTACAATTTTATATTACCTGTGTCACAATTCTGTCACAATTCTTACTTGAACATAAAACCGTTGTTTCCTATAGAAAACTGTTAAAGTTTCCTTTTTATAATTGAGTAGGCTATTTTTATGTTCACCGTGAAAATCGAGATTGTTAGCAGCTTTTTTGATCTCCTCTCTCAATACGCACGATTTAGAAGAACCGTTTACTTTTTCCTGAAAACAAATAACTATTTTTTTCTATCCGTCATAGCTTGACAGAGGGCGCTACTTTTAGTATTCGATTCAAAAATAGGGATATGTAATTTAGTAATATAATATACACAACGCTCCTTTAAATATAATGAAGTATTGTATTAGCCCCGAGAGCGAACTTTATGGCTACATCGATTTCGTTACAGTCTACCTCCCCAGTATTAATTGAATTACGTTGCACGCGTCCCTTGCTGATGGATATCGACTCGTGAACACTTCATAATCATGCGAGCTCGAATTTATAATTCAGTCAGGTAGGCAATATGCGTTATACTTTGACACGTTTTTCTTGTGCCGATATGTACCTAAAATAGTCTTTAAAGGGGATAGTTATAAGATGGGACGAGGACAACACACTGCATATAAGCATACAATATAAAAATAACTCATATGTAGAAACCTAGAGCACTCAACAGTAATGAATATTTCGAGAAAAACGTCTACTTATTGAATGATTTCATTCAGTTTCATGTTCCATGAAAGCGGTAAATATTCTTTTGAACTGTTGCACTTGTTCTTTATTTTTTATTTTTTGGGGTAATTGGTATTATATTCATAAAGTAAACATTGACATTCCTCAGGAATAACCGTCATGGTTTGCCATTAGAAACAAAAAAAAAGGATAGGGAAAAAATATTTAAATAAATAGTGCGTTGACATTTTTTAATATGCAATGCAGGCTTAAGCTTGGAATTTGGTGTTGTATTTCAATCATCGAAAAAAAAAAATGGGTCCAGTCTTATTTCAATCATCTGACCACGGGCCAATTTCTTAGCGTTGCTTTACCAAGTAATTCTGTGATCGCGGCTAATAGAATTATGCGCTTTATGGAGCTCCATAAGTGCATAATTTTTTGGTAAGCAGTGCCATTAAATTGGGCCCAGCCTCCCAAGGTAATTATAGTTAGAAGAATAATTTGATATAAACATAATTTTTTACCAAAACTTGATTTCTCGAAATCTTATGCACTTAAAGAAATCAAATATTCAATTTGTTTAATTTTTTATGGTAGGCCAATTGTTTTAAAACAATATTCTAAGCTGAAATAAACCATGTATTATGTGTCAACGTGGCAAACAGCTTTGGCACATCCAGAACATGTTTTCTTTGGTCGCAGTTTATTTAGCAGTGCTACTCGGCCAGATATACACAATGATAACGTTTCTCTCTGAGACGAAAATGTAATTGATCATAACAAAACAAATTGATAGTTTCATGAAAACTATATTGACAAAAACAGTAATGAGACTCGATAACACTTGGTAGAGTTTGACAAACAGAAGCATGATGGGTGTATTATTATTATTGTAAAACAAAAAATTAAGTTGAACTTAAAAACCTCCTCGTGATAATAAACATATATTTTCTAGACATCTATAATTACGCAATTTTGTGGAAAATAATAATAATAAATCTGTCTTGGTCATTGACTCTTAAGAACGATCCAATAAAATATACATTAAGTGTCTTACCCAATGACAAACACAACGCTGTTCCAATAACGTTGATACCAAAGTTGCTCCTCTTCTGACGTAGTTAATTATCACCTACATTGCGGTGCACATAATATGACACGGTTTGATAAATCAAATAGTTTTAACGTGTTACTAGAGGGCGTTTTAATGTGTGACGTACAGACATATAAAAATGTATGTAATGTGACGGCACCATCATACATATTTACCAAAGCTTGGATCGCACTGATGATTACATTCAAAGACACAATGTACAAAATGTTTCACCTGTGTCGAACCATTCTTTTAGTATCATGTACAATTATATTTTTTGAACTTCCTGTTTGGACCGGAAGGAGAGCTCGAGAGGGGTTGTGTGGGTGAATAATTAGGTTATGAGCCAGAAGATAACACAAACAACGGAGTTTGTGTGTGGTTCAGGAGATATGACTTTTAACGTGGATATTAAACATGTCGATGGAGGGCGTTGCAACAACTGATGACGTTACATGAAATATTTTTTTAAAGATTGGGTCTTGGTGATAATTCAATTTCTAGACACTTCATCAAACATTGCTGTTTACCACTGAGAGCAATATATTTATTTGATTGGAAGTAAAGGTCAAAGTGGGGTCATATTTTTGAACAAAATGTCACACGTGTTGTAAGGTCAATTCCGTTGTGTTGTTCGCCATAGCTACGTTATTGCGTAACGAGTACGGTAATGCGTCCGTATAGTCCTCGGCAGTTTCATATTGCCATTCTGATACCAGCTCAAATCATTAAAATTCACGTTGCGTGTTTACCCACGTTGTAAAAGGGGACACGAACATCAATTTGGTGAATGCCCTTTGTCAGGGCGGATCAGATGAATAAGAAACAGTTGTAAAAACATTCCCATAAAAACTATTTAAATTATTATTATTATATTTCTGGTAATGAAACCAAGGATGCCTCATAAGTGAATTTAATCACTGTAGCTCGCAATGGAGATTTGTAACATTGTTTTCTTACCCGTTCAAGAAAACGACTAAAGTGTCTTCCTGACGTTTTGAACGTATCGACCCCTTGCACTAACGTCACAGTGTAGCGGCTACTGTCTGTCCCGATCGCCATTTTGGAGTCAATTTTCACGTACAAATTATGGTCAGCGTGTAAACGCCGAATTGGCGGCTACGGCTTGATCACCGTGACATCATGCGTTGAAGTATAGGTTGTCCACAGAAACACCATTGGCAACAGCTGTAGCCGTAGCTGCCAATCCAAATACGGCCTAACACACGGGACATTGACTCACAAAATGGTGCAACCATGCAGTACATTTCTGATGATGACGTCAGGTGAATTGGGTCAACTAGGAGTATAATGCGTGTAGCCAATACGGACTTTAATGACGATATACGCATGTATCAATGACGTAACGTGAGCGTTACACGTGAGCGTTAAGAGAAAAAGTGTACCGGTAGCTTAACCTCCCTACCTATAAATCCCTTACATATGACGTCACAAGCCCAAACAGCTCCCTTACTTAGGTCAATGAAGACCTACCATTGGCTGAGAGTTGTGCGCAGCGCCTACAGACGTACGTGCACACTTTTATTGTTAGATGACAGTGATGGTGGCATTGCGAGTGGTCTTTATGATTTGAGCTTGCAACGGAACGGCATAACACTAGACTTTACGTACGCGTTGCTCTGTACGCATTGCTCAAAATGAGGAGCTCAACCTCTCTATCCCATCACTGTGCTGTGCACACAAATTTCAGTTCCTCAATGATGGACACCCGTGGGAATGCACGTCCGATGTAGTTGAGAGAGAGGTACCCAAAATCATTCATATTTGAAAATTATTGTTCATGGAAATTATTGTTCACGGACATTATTCCTGTGAAAGCGCTGCAATCATCATTCCGACCGTGGCCGGGTTCAATACCAGGACTAAGATATGCGAATTTATGAGCCTAGTATTTTGTGTTTTTCTTGAACTTATGGAAATTAGCTCATATAGGGCCGAGTTCATACTTCCCCCTATATTTTACCGTGTCTTGATAACCTTGATGGTATGTCATTAATAATTATTCCGACTAGATATTTTTGTTGTCAAAATTCGCCTTCTGTTAACTGTTTGACGATAAAACGACATTATTTGTTAGCGTTTACGACAGGTTTGTTGATATCTATCAATTATCGAATATTGCTCATTCGCATTGCCGTCATGTCACTTTTATATTTAAAAAAGTGTGGTTGCCAACAAACACAATGATTCAACAAACAACCTTGAGAACTTTTTAGCAACCTATTTTTTTCCTATCCGATACCTTTTTAATTTGAATAAAAAGTTTAATAGAAGCTAATGAATCAAATACGAAATATAAAACAAAAATAGGCCTACTCTTTTAAATACAATTTTCTAAGGATTCGAAAAAGTGCATATACTTTGAAAAGTAAATAAATAATGTTTACTGGCAAGAAAACATATGGGCAAATAAATCTAAAAGTATCATTGACACTTCTTTCAAAAAGAACACAAAAGTCAAAAGCAAACACCAATCAACATTATTTGCTATATAAATTGTACACTATTACTATACATAAAGGTTCTCTTTGAAATATATTGGCTGGGATATCTGGAGGAGCACTCGTCACATCAGCTGACTTAGCCTTGTCACATCACCCCCTGTAATCTGCAAGCGATTTGTCAGCAGGGGTTGCTATAACTACGTCATAGACTCCCCGGACTGCCCGTTACCTGATGCCCTGTAGACTTGCTTCGCCAATCTTGCGTCAATTTGCTTCGTTATTCTCCCGCAGAGTTAGTTATTAAAATTATCAGACAGCTTAGAAATGTGAAAGTGTCATTGAAGCTGGCAGAAGTGATTTGATGGAGTAGAGTGATACTTATTCGTGACATTACGTTCATCCATGGTTGTAACGTAACATTACTGTTAGTTTGCAGGATATTTCGTAGTTATTAATATTGCCTACAACTCTGTTTAATACCGCTGTACTTAATAACGGATCGTCAGAATTTTCTCGATTTGACGGATTGCTTCAAACTCATATTTTAGGATTTTAAACTTTGCATGGTGAAAAGTGAGGTTTGCGAGACACCAGTTTATTAACCACCGGTTAGTCTCAGAACCGGCACCGCTCATAAGTACTCATAAGTACATGTGTCTCCACAAACCCGTCTAGAAACTAATACTTGTGCACTTTTTTTTTGCAAACAATTTTTTTTAAATTTTTGTTCACTTCCCTGCACCAAAAATTGTGTTCAAGTTTCAGAAAACTTTGGTTTCTTAAGTCTTTATCAGACTGGCAAGACTGGCATCATGAGTCGAGGTTCTTGCAGTGAGGAAGATTCAATTGAGACAAAAACAATAACTCACTTGGCACATTTCGGTGCTTCTCGCAGAGTTTTTTTCCTGACAAGTTTGGTGGCAACTTTGCTTGAGACACTAATCCTTGTCTTTATACAACAGTCACAATATTTCTGAGAGGAGCGTCGACCCCAGGTTATATCAGCCTGGAAAGATGTCATGATAAAAAACACTACACAAAAACTATGCTTCCAGCAGTGGGAGTCCGCATGAACTCAGCAGTCGCTAGAAGTCTTGGTCTCGCCAACGACAGGCAGTATGGCGTTAAACTCTCCGGAAAAAGGCACATCTGACATCGGTAGTACGAATCGCACTGCGCCCCTACTGCTTTGTAAGAAGACGACGACGCTGTCAACCCTCAACGCAAACACGATTTGACTCCCCGATCCACAGAGTTGGCATCAGTAGAGATTAAGTATAGCTGGGGAATCGACATCATTGGAATCCGGGAGCCCCGACACGTTTATCCCGAAGAAGAGTATAGGTTCTTGGAAATGGAGAGAACCCCCCTCATCACGTCATCAGTCTGGATGAAGCCGAAAAATCTGCAAAAGAGGATTGATGTTGAATAGGAAGGCGGTGATTGCGTCCATGTATAACTGAATTTGACGAAACCCCTGGTGTGCTATACTCGACCACAACTCCAGTCATGAAGCGGGTGTGGAGAACTTCCATAAGAAACTTCGAGCCATTGTCGATTCAGAAAGCATTTCATTCTATTCATCGGGGGGAAATGCTTTCTGGTATAACATGTTGGGGTCATACAAGGTGACACGTTGGCGCCTTTCATCTTTGTCATGGTTCTGGACTCCGCCCTCCGGTAAGCATTCGATTTGGACTTTGCCGACGACATGTCTCGGACGAAAAAAACAGACGCAGTCCCTTCTTCAAGGATAGAAGCCGAGTGCAACAGAGTTTGGTTTTCCCTCATTAGGGCCTACCGCACAAAAGGTCTGCTCAAGCGAGTTTCTGACTTAATTCAAGTGAAGAATATCTAGAACTTCTAATACCTTCCTATAGGACTCAACAAAAGAATCGTCCTTCGTCAATCGAGACGATCCTCGTATAAAGGTGTGAAAGTTGGAACCCCACAAAGGTTATGACTAAGTCTCTTGAACTCAACAGTCTCTAGGACTCAACAAAAGAATCGTCCTTCGTCAATCGAGACGATCCTCGTATAAAGGTGTGAAAGTTGGAACCCCACAAAGGTTATGACCAAGTCTCTTGATGGCTGCTACACTCGGATGCTCCGGATATCCGCCCAGTAAGCAATTAATATGGCGATCTCCTCAAGCTAGCAGGAAGACGGCATCAACTCACCGGGCACTGTCTGCAACGACAAAATGGGAGGATGAACCATGTTCAAGACCCTGATTTAGGACAGCGGCGCCGCAACTGATGATGAACTCCAGACACCCATGATGAAAGGGGAATTGTGCATCGCTGTTACAGATTAGATGGCGTGCAGTTTGACGTTTTAAACTTCATCTGTTCGCATGACGTTGTGTGCGGGGTTTTTTCATCGAGCCTTTTTTGTGAAGACAATTAGTTACTTTTGTATTCGTGAACAAAGTTACAAACATTTAATGTTAAAACTTATTTATACGTTATTACAAATAAAGTGTACATATTTTCAAACTATTAGCAACATCGCAGAGAAAACGCATTATCGACCAAATCGAGAAACATTGCAAAATAAAAACTATGTCCGCATATTATTTACATTTTGTTATTCAAACTTGTTGTTGCCCTCGAAAAAAGAAAGAATGCCGCGATATTTTGAGGGAAATGGACAAGATCTTAAAGGCAAAGGGAATCCCGCTCGTATCATTCGAGCCATCGAGGCAAACTACACCATCACCACGGCACGAGTTACCGTTTTCACACCGGAGCTATAAAATGTTGAGGTCATAACATTTCCATTTTTAAGAAGACGAATTTTGTTCCCTCAGAGTGTTATTTGATTCACTCGAAATAATATTTCGTGTCCTCGAAATAATATTTTGTTCCCGGGAAACAATATTTAGTTCACTCGAAATAATAGTGTGTGTCCTCAAAAGATTGTTTGTGTTCTCAAAATAACATTTTGTCGCCCTCAAAAATATTTTGATTGCTCCCTGAAAATGTTATTTTGTTCACTTGAAATAATATTTGCTGTCCTCAAAATAATATTTTGTGTCGTCAAAATTCTATTTTGTGTCCTCGAAATAACATTTGTGCCATCAAAATAATAATTCGTTCCCCCAAAATAACATTTCATTTTCATTGAAAACGAATTTCGCTGTAAATAATATTTCGTGCTCTCAAAATATGTCTTGTCCTCGAAATATTATTTTGTGTCCTTCAAATAATATTTTGGCACTCGAAATACTATTTTGTGTCTGCAAACAAATATTTCATGTCCTCGACTTAATATTTCATGTACAAGTATCTTGCGGCTGCTGGGCGCGGCTAGTGTCATAGGGAAATCTGCCCCCGGAGATTCTGTCCCCCATATGGGAAATTGACATGTGGAGGATGATTCAAAAGAGGGCGCTATCAGAAGAAATTTGTACACCGTATGGGGGACAGAATCTCCTGCCATAACCAGCCGTGAACCTGTTCACAGCTGAATGAGGTCACAAGAGTCATGAATATTCATAAATATATTCATTTCATTAGCATAAATGAAGTCCGTTTAAATTAAAGTGTTTGTATCTAGAGTTCCGCGTATCAAAAAACGTAGTTTTATAAATTTGTTTGTTACAAAAACACACAACCTTTCTAAATTTGTTCGCTCATAAAAATTAATGTTGTAATCCTTTATATCAAGACTGGATGAAACACATTGTACCAATTATAGTTATGGTGAATTATCACCAATATTTCTCAAGATTTCAAGGGTCCAGTTTTAAACAAGATATCACGTCTGGCTTCAAGCCTTGGAATATGCCAGTATAGTCAAGGTTTACTGACATATGGACAGTTTATTTAGGTTTTATGATGGGTAAGGGTCAGGGTTACAGTACAGGGTAAGGGTCAGGATGATGGTCAATGTTTGACCAAGGTTGGGTTTAGAGTCAATGAAGAGTCACGGTTAGAGTCAGCCTCAGGGTTAGGTTCAAAATCAGCTATATGGTTAAGGGTTTTGGGCATAGTTACAGTCACATGACATCACCTTAAATTTGGTGCAGTTTTACAAGATCAATTTCTACAGAAAAATGCGCAATCAAGCTGAAACCTATATTGTATTCAAGCCCTCTTGCTTTCGCGTCATGTTTTGACGTAGTGCGTCATTTCCAGTGGCCGGGTGATCAGAAATAAAATTTGAAGTGTGATGCAGGCCATGTCTAAACTTGCTGATGGCCAAGATGCAAAGGGAATTTTCAGACCTGCTTTCAGTCTGACATTTAAAGTAAAAATTCAGGCTATATCTCTGACGGTAGATTTTTCGGGAATGTTCAAATGAAAAAGGTCTTTACATTAACTCACCGTCTGATGATGTCTGCATGCCAGTTCACGCATGTGTTGTCTGCATAAAAGTTACATTGTATACAAATTTTGAAACGATTACCCTAAACTTTGCCACTGACATCAACTAAAAAATACGCTTTGATTCGTTTTTAACCTGCTGCTAGCGGTCGCTCATTCTTTTTAAATAGGTAAGAATAGACCATTAACCCCCCCCCCCCCAAAAAAAAAAAAAAAAAAAAAAAATAAGACCTTTATTAACTATATCAATTCCCGCAAAAAAGCAAGATACGATCTCCCGTTGTTGATTTAATGATGATTGTCCAAAAAGAAAATCAACGTTTAAAACTTTGTAATTTGACTACCAATGACATCATCATGGCGTCACTTGTTGCACACCTTCAGTATGATGCCGGCATGTGCCAACTTTCGATAGGATATGAGTCTCTTAGAAATAACCAAAGTGCCATCTAGAACAAAATGTGTACAAATGCTGTGGAATTTGTGTTTGAAGAACCTGAAGAAAAAGTAAAACAAGAAGAAAACAAATTAACACAGTCTTTTTCAGAACAGAAAAAAATTCAAAAGGGAAGGAAAATCACTTTTATTCAAGACACAATTACACATTCCTTTGAATGTTTAAGAAACAATGAGACAAAATGTTTTTGATTGTTTTAAGCAAGTTTTATTGGGGGACACGACATAATCCCTTAATAACTTGTTAATATTTTTCGCAAGCAAGAAAGTTTTGTAAAAAAAACAACATCGAAAGCCCTCATAATTTTAAGGAAATTCTAAAGAGTGTAGAGAAATCGCCGTAAGGCGAGCAATCAAAAAGGATGATGTATCAACCTGTTTTTTTATTTCTCGTGACACAATACCTGTAAACCCCTGATTGAGAGGTTCTTGGCTTATAATATGGGAACATTCGACACGATACGAGGGGCGATGGCACGTTGGAACAGCACGACGGCAGGCGATGCTCCTATACTAAATTAACAGGAAAAAACAGGCGACGGCACGACGCGACGACGGCAAGACGGTACGACACGACGGCACGACAGGAAAGGTGACGTCTTTAGAACGCCATAGTAATTACGTCACGCGCGCTGAAGGGTTAACACAGAGTTAACAAAACATAAATTGTGACGTAGAGATGACGCAATATTGACGTAATCAGGTGTCAATTACACTAATTCAGTTGTTGCTTCAAAAATCTATGTAAGAAGAACCACAGCTCATAACTTAAATCTTCGTCATCTAATCAGGTTTGATGTACGCAAAATATTTTATGAACAATAGTTCGACATGAATAGACCTTGTTTTCTGTTCAAACAAAAAGTTAAAAAACCTATTAGAAAACTTCATAATGATTTTGGTGGTCAGAATGAAACCTTTATGTAAACTGTTTGTAATGTAACTCTAAAGCTTTTTTCTTCTTTTCTTCCTTTCCAATTCTTCTACGGAGAATAATTTTGAATTGAAACTCAATTGAATCTTGAACTTCAATTCAAACTGCACATCATGTTGACCTAATCACGCGTCAATCTACATTATTTCAAATTATATATTTTAAAACAGCACATAGAGCTATTGTTCTTCACAAAGCTCAAAGATCAGCTCTATGAAATAGTTTTAAAATGTGAAATGACCACTGCTGACCGATAGGTGGGGCTCGAGCCATTGTAGCATTTGACCAAGTTTAGGGAGCAATCGGCTAAAGGATAAAAATTGTGTAAACTTTCATTTAATGACCATCAATAATCACTTTGACCATTGGCAAAATTGTATGAACATCCCTAGACAAATGACATACGTTTAAAATATTATAGAAACTCCGTCTGTTATTATTGTGCATTAGATGACCACCACTGACCAATAGGACAAGACCATTGGCCAAATTTAATGAACATCCCTAGATAGATGAAATAAATTTAAAATGTAAACAAATACATTTGATTTTTTTTCATAAAATGACCACTGGCTAAAATGTCTGTACACCCCAAATGTAGCTCGAGCCAAAGAAGCATTGGAACACTCTGCAATCGGCTAAAGACTGCGGGAGAAAAAGCATATTGTAAATATTATTATTTAAAGATATGACCACTGCTTACCGATTGGTGACCACTGACCAAATTCTGTGTACACCCAAAATGTTTCTCGAGCCAATCATAGCTTCATGAGCCAATGAAGGCAAGAGGCCCGAGTCAATAGCTACCGGTAGCTAGCTGGAAGCTTAATGACCACGTGGGCATGTGAAGCAATTTACCTAGTATACCAGCGTGATTACAACCACTTACCCGGAGCTTCGGTGCAGGAAACGACCATACTCATTGTTATACCACGGTAATAGATTTTGATTTATATTGGTGGAGAACCAATTACGTGATGTGCTACAAAGACGCGTGTAGAGGAACATGGGTGATGTACCCCACGTGCGGCACCTTGATCGTGCCCTCCGGTGGTGGTTTCCACCGCCATGAAGGCCTACATGTACATACGCTGGGACTATGTGTTGCTTTACATTCCTTTGCGATGTGCCGTAGGGAACAGTGAAGCAATATTTCTGTCAACGACCGCCATTGTTGTTTACAATTCGCTTTTTACATGTCGTCTGCTTTTTAACTGTGCAAATTTCGTCGTAATAACTTTGGAAGATGACAATAGATCGCCTCCAAAGAAGAGGTTTCTCTCCTGTTCCAAAAACGAGATTATAGAAATTTGATCTTCGACCAAACTTCATTAAAGGGACACGTTGCCTTCGGATTAAGGGCTTTGCGTTTAAAGCATTTGTTATGAAATGAATATGGTTGGGAAGATGTTTTAAAAGTAGAATAAAATAATCCACACAAATATACATCCACCGCGAAACTGTTGTGATTTCCTTTTACTTTGTGAACTACCGTACCACGGTCCGGGGTTGTGGAATCAAAAAAATGGTTTTACAAAATAGTGCTTATAATTTCTGAGTAGCGTCGTTTATAACGGACCCAGAAGCCGATTTCACATAGAGCTAAGATTAATCTTAATTGCAAAATCAATCATGGTGTGATGTCACAATACAAATCACAACCCATCTTCACATGAACCTTAGTTCTTTGTGAAATTGAGCCCAGGTGAACATGGTCATATGACCACATTTCAACCAATAGGATTGCCTAAACTGTCTGTGTATTTATAAATTTGTATTGGTAGGAATCTATAATTTCGTAATGTGGTCATTTGATCTTGCAGTGCCTTATACCCAGTAACTGGAGCACATTAATAATAAGTCGATCTGATTCGTCTGTGCATTTGAAGTTGTCACGGAAGGGACGGTAGAAATTGCAATGCCCATGCATGTTTTACAAATATCTATCATGGAAATCTATTTGTTGAAATGAAAAAGAAAAATGAGAAAAGCTTGCATGCAAATCGCTCTAATCTTTAAAAAGTGCGGTTTTCACCAACACTCCCATTACTGCAATTCACCATCTTGCCCTGTGTGTTTATATCCTACTCCACTTTCTCCTTTTCACTACAGCCTTTTTCACGCAACCGTCTCACCCCCTTCACGTCCCGTCTTTGCTGTACGACACGATGGTATCTTTGCCAACTTTTGTTGTATTGCCTCTCCATTAATTAGAAAGATAGTATGGACACATCGGTCCATGGTTTAAAGGCAACATTCCTCCCTTCTGGTGTGACCTTCTCTTCCTACCACAACGTGTGCGTTTTCTGCCTTTTTATTATGACGGCTTGCATTGTGGTATTTATAACGCATGTAAACACTCTTCATTACGAATCGACTGTCAGCTGGCAGGACACTCATTGAACTGTGTGGAACGCAAAGAATGTGTGCTTGTACTGCCTGTAACGTCATCACACGCATCTGAACTCATGATCACACCGACTTGTTATAAACAAGGGTTATGTCATATTGGTTATATTATGAGAATCCGTATGCTATATTCACGAGCAATTTTAAATAGGTTACTAGCAATTTGATAATGTGGTTGCATTGGTTTTGCGTGGGAAGGAAATAATTATTACTTCCTTCCCTCGAAATAAATGAGCGGTTACGGAACCCTTGATAAGCCATTTAATAATTTCCAAGTATCATTCCGAGATTGCCGTACAACTAACAGCCTGTTAATGTGTTTTTGTTTGTTGGGGTGCTTGCTTATTTGCTTACTTTTGTGTGCTTTTTTTTGGGGGGGGGGCGGGGTTCAGGTATATTGACCATCGCTCCAGCGCCTTGAGCGTCTTTTTAGGCGGATTTTTGCGCTTTATAAATGCTTTTTATTGTTATTATTATTATCGCTCTCAGAAGTACATTACGTACATTGTATACTGTACGTTGCCAAGTGTGCTAACAACAGTATTGATAGACATGATTTCACAAAGAGCTAAGATTGATCATGTTTATCAATAAGCAAAGTGTGATGTCACAATACAAATCACTATTAAGGTGATATTGATGACACTCATCATCAGATAAATCTTGGTGTGAAATCGAGTCCGAGACAGAATTGAAATTATTTACAAATCGCAAAGTGATCGTTACCATTTTTCCTTTCTAATCTTTTACAGGGACTACCCTTAAATGTCATTTTTGTCAAAGTGTCGAAAGTCCAAGTGATTGTCTTCAAACATCCGATGAAATGTGTAAACCAGATCAAGATGTTTGCACCATACAAACAACATGGAGAGGTAGGTTGAGAGCTCTACAAGGAACAAATGAATTGTTAAACAAACCAAAACAAAAACCGCTAACAAAACAACCACAACAACAAATTTAAAGAACTAAATAAATAGTTAATGAAAAGAAATAAAAAGCAAACTAAAGCAAAAACCTACAATAATAACTAGATCCAATGTGCTTTTCAAAGCACAAAGCAGCCGTATGAGATAAATTTTAAAAGTAAAAACGACATTCGTTTTCTGCATACAACTGTTAATTGACTAATAGGTGACCACTGGCCAAAACCTGTTAACACAACAAATGAAATTAATGAAATTACCACTAGATTACCTTGGCCAGATTTTATGAACGAGGAGGGCAGGTGTTACGGTTTAACATGACCAAGTTTATTTAAAATAAGCTGAATATTGTAGGAGTTAAAGGCATCGTACACGTTTGGTAATTGTCAAAGACCAGTGTTCTCATTTGGTGTGTCCCAGCATATGCATAAAACAACAAGCCTGTGAAAATGTGGGCTCAATTGGTCATCGAAGTTGCAAGAAAATGATGAAAGAAAAAACACCCTTGTTGTACAAATTTGTGTGCTTTCAGATAGGTATAAAAGGCTTCTAGCTACAAGTCTTTTATTATTTTAGTGAGAAATTACCTCTTTCTCAAAAACTACGTTACTTCAGAGGGAGTCGTTTCTCACAATGTTTTATGCTATCAACAGCTCTCTGTTGCTCGTTACCAAGTCAGTTTTTATGCTAATATATATTTTGAGTAAATACCAAACGTGTACGATGCCTTTAAGACCTTTCATGTTGCGTGTGACAAAACAAATTCTGACACTACAATTATCAGCGTTTGCAAGACTGATATAAACAGACAAATACATAATGGATAGAAGAACGTGAAAATCACACATGATAAACAAAACAATAACATTTCCGTTTCTACCAAAACGAGAATGCCCAGCCTCGCTACCACGGGCAGCCCGCCGTATCGATGCCTCTCGTCACAACCTCGTTCCCAGTGGTGTACGATCTCGCCGCGCCATTTTCCCCCCGAGAATGCCTTGCTCGATCATAAACCCCTGCAGGAAGTGTGACTTTGAAGTATCCAAATTTATTGATATTTTTATTAGCCATGTGGTTGATCCATTCTGTGTTAGAGACTACGCAGAGCGCGCTGTCTAAAGACGCATCAAGTCATAGAGCAACCAACCTCGTTCCCAGTGGTGTACGATCTCGCCACCATTTTTCTTTTCTTTCCCATTATGCCTTGCTCGATCATAACCCCTGGAAGTGTGACTTTGAAATCCAAATATATTGGTGAGGGAATGGTGATTTTAATGCAATATGTTTAGTATGAGCCTACGAACAGCCGTTGAGATTTTTTTCAGCAAAAGTAGTTTTGAGTGATTTTTCCCCCCTCTAAACCTTTACGGTAGTGCACATCGCGAAGCCTACCACGGCGTGGGGGCCAGGGTCCAGATTAGTAGTATTCTTTGGTGTAGACTTTATTTACAGTAGCGTAGTGCCGCTGTTGTTGTGTCTGAACACGATAATTATCGTGTACGTACATGATAAGTCTGACATGACTTATCGTGTACGTACACGATAAGTCGTGTACGTGTATGGTTGTGTGTACGTACAGGATAACTATCGTGTACGTACACAAAGGTCTGGATGTATGCATATGAAAACACATAAGGTCGAGGCACGAGCGTGGCATGCAGTAGGCTGCTGTCTGTTCTGTGTGTACCACTGATCTCCACGCATGGAGATGGGACGCCATACTACACTTAATTAACATGTTTACACGAAAGTCCAAAGTTACCGTGTACGTACATGATAGTTATCTATACACGATAGTTATCATGTACATACATATGATAAGAGCGTGATTGTTTTCTTTATGTGGCAGCACTAGGATTCCGTGTTAACCAATGTAAGTTGCATAGTTGGGTTTGGGAACGAAGAAGAGGTGGTAAATTTATTAAGGTTTTCAGAGCATAGCTCGGAACACCTCTTGTTTTTGTTCGGGATTGTTTTAGATATTTTTTTATGATTAACTAGAACGAAATTAACATTTATGTTCTTTGGTTATCGAAAGGTAAATGAGTGCGTAATGATTACATATTTATGACCGAAACTCAATAAAAATTACTTTATGATGTAAAAAAAGAACACGTTTGGGTCAGTATCACCCTGAGTTTCACGAAAAGCCTCTGAACACATAGGAATCAAAACAGCACCGTGACGTCACAATACGTTTTGTTCATCATGCACACAATTTTGCAATAAAAGCATAACTCTGAAACGAAAAGCCGGTCAAAATGTCAGAAAGAAGTGGTTCGTGGGATTATCACAGCATTGATGAAGAAGAGGTTTGCCCATCAAGCACTTCCGGTGGGATCGATATCAGCTCAAGTGACCAGGGGAGTTCTCTAGAAGAGGTAGAGGACTCGGAGAGGCAATCCGAGGCTCGCGGAGCTGAGTCACGCCGGTGTTCGAACAACTGGCATATTACGTCTTTGACAGCAAACAATGTTTTAACTAGGAAACAAAAAATTGTCAAATACCAATTAGGCTCCTGTGAGCCCCTAAAACTACAGAAATAATTTGAGTTCTTCATTTCGTGCACTCAAAATATTTTCGTTCTTACAAAATCATTTTGTGGGCTCGAAATGATATTTGTGTGTTCGAAATAATATTTGTCTGTTCGAAATCAACCATTACTCTCACTTGAAATCATTTCGCTCACTTAAATAGATTATTTGGACAACTAGAAATCATTTTGGTTGCTCGCAATCGATGCGAGAGCACAGCATGATTTTGAGCGCTCGAAATGATTTCGAGTGAACGAAACAATTTAAACAATTTCTTAAGCTTAAAATCGTCTTACATACTCGAAATGAATTATTTCATCCACTTGTGATCATTTGTACACTCGAAAACATTTTGTTTGAAATTATTTGGTTCTCACAAAATCATTTCGAACGCACAAAAAAATTAATTTTGTGCACCCGAAAAGAATTATTGCAAGAGCTCGAAATGAATTACTGCGGAAGCTCGAAAAATTAATCGCGAAACAGTTTTTTTTTAAAGCGTAAAATAAATTATTTTGAGCTTTCAAAATTATTTTGAGTAAAATGAATTCGAGAGCACGAATTAATTTCATAATAATTCTTTTCGAACTTCTGCAATCATTTATTTCGAGCTCTGGCAATATTTATTTCGAGCTCAAAAAATAAATTATTTCAAATAGCATTCAAAATGTTTTTAAGCTAAATTATTGCGTTAGAACGAAATGATTTCGAACAAAATGGTTTTGTGAGAATAAAATTATTTAGAGGGCATAAAACAATTTGTTTCAAGTGAAATTTAATTATTTCTGTTTTCAATACTTTTCCCCTCCTCCATATTATGTCCCTTTAGGTGCTCCGTCGTAACAACCTTTGCTCTATGAACAACTTAACAGTAAAGGTTTTTTTATATAACTTTTTTGGTGATCCCTTCTTAAAAACCATTCAAGGACCATTTTGACAACTTGAAATCCTTTCGAGTCATTGTTATCAACCATCGCTAAATTCCTTGGAAAATGAAGAAAAAAACAAGAGGACTCATTTTATATAAAACACCTACATTAACTGCATGACTCCAGAAGCACGGTGGCTGGCGGTTTTGCCCCATTGACCATAAGGCTCAAATTTCATGGAAGCTGTGTATATTCTCCGTTCAATGTGTCAGGCTTGGTTAGTCTTTAATACAGCCGTAGACGCCAAACCTCGTTTACAGTCAAAGGTGAGCATTGGTATCCAATAACAAAGACACACTTGCCAAGTTTAAATAACCTTTAAACCTAAACCATATCTTCTTACCTACCTTTTCACAATCTACAAGTCACATGAAAAGGCTTAATATACATTATAAAAGTTGCACTGACATGACCCCAATTTGACATTTTCTTCCGGTCGAAACCGGAAAGTTCAGTGAGAAGAAAATTCCCGGGCCTTGTTTTGAGTTCTAACAGTATGACCCTCAAATTCTGACATGGTCTCTGTTCATGAAAAAACGTTTGACCCATAGGCCTTCAAAATCAAATATTAAAGACGCCCTCTCAGCGCCCTCTCATGAAAAATCTAAAACGAACTATTTTGCTAAAAAGTTGATGCACGTTCAAACAGTTTTAAACTTTATACATCTCAAAGCCCATACAAGTAAAACAAATTTAGGAATGACATAATAATGACACTTTTGTTTATTAATACAATTGTGTTATTTAAACTTGTATGTAAGTTTGATGTTTCGAAGATCTTTTTATTTGTAAGTGACCTGGTTTGATCTGACTTCCTGTCCCTACTGGAATTTCAAATAAGATACATAATATGTATACAACTTTATTTATTAAAATGTATTTCATGTCCATAATTTTATTTAACTTTGAATACTTACCTGCTATTCACACGACTTGAACACATACAGTGTTTATTCTACAAACACTACATTGCTATAGTTTTATCTCAATACTTTTTTTTCCCCCGTGATTGTCCGCTAAAAGAAACATGCTTTCCAAGGTCACATAACCTTCAAACTTTACACATAGTTAGAGTTTTATTTGTAGATTAAACCCTGCAGTAGCGTCATGATGACGTCACTAAGTGTCGAACTACTAGGCTTTAAACATAACATAATTAAATCTTTGAAAAGACGTATCAAATAAAGGATAAGATTTTTTACGGGATTATTCAATGGTATTAATTATAGGTCTTCGTTTTGTATTGTGTACGTGACATTACCTGAACTCTACTTCTGGTCGAAACCGGAAGTGTTTTGTGGGGGAACTTTTTTGGATTTGTTTTTTAACAATGTTGTAGTCTGACAAGGGTCTGGTTTAAAAAAATAGAACTGATGACGTCATAAAATTCAAGAGCGCCCTCTAGCGGCAGGTTAAAAACAGTTAAAAATACAGTTTTACTAGATGTCTGTAGCAAAAATTATGATAATTGTTTCAAAATTGTTATACATATTGACCTTTATGCAGACAACATACTTTCATTGAAAACCCGAACACCTAGTGTTTGTAATTTTACAAACACTACATGTCTAGCTACTTCTTCTTTGTCTTCTCCTCCCCGCGAGTTTCCGCTAACAAAGACACAAATTTAAAGCTCATATAACCTTCAAACTTCACACATAGTTAGATATTCACCAGGAGAAAAAACCACTGTAGTGACGTCATGTCATACAATTCAAGATCGCCCTCTAGCGGCAGGTTTAAAACAGTTCAAAATACAGTTTTACTAGATGTATGTGGCAAGGTTTATGATAACTGTTTCAAAATTGATATACATAATGACCTTTATGCAGACAACATACTTTCATTGAAAGCCCGAACACCTAGTGTTTATAAGTTTACAAATACTACATGTCTATAATTACTTCTTCTTCTTCTTCTTCTCCTCCCCGCGAGTTTCCGCTAACAAAGACACAAATTTGAAGCTCATATAACCTTCAAACTTCAAACATAGTTAGATATTCACCAGAGAAAACACCAATGTGGTGACGTCATGATAACGTCATCAGGTGTCGTATTTCATTAAATGAAAGTGTAATGTTTGAACAAATCATAACTCATGAGCCGAACGGCAATGAATATTTACAATCTACACATCAGAATGGTCTTCCATTAAATTGAAAACACGCTACAGAAAGTATGACCCCATTATTTTGACCTTGACTTCCGGTTCAAACCTGAAGTAAAACAAAACTAAATTCATATCTCCAGAACTACTCGTAATTTAATAAAAATGTTTACATCAGGTTGAAGGTCCGTGAGCCTGCTCAAACTTTTGCAGAGATGATACCAATTTTACCTTAACTTCTGGTCGAAATCGGACGTTAAAGCCCACGTATGTATTGATCCACATTGAACTTTGTATACTGCAGAAGCACTGTGGCTTGCTGTTCCGCCCGAGAGCCGTGTATTGGGAGAGTTGGAAATAGAGGGACTAGTTTTCTTTGGTCACGTGGTTGCTGAACGCTATTATTGGTCCAAATATAGCACAACCCAATGTGCAGTCTAGTCTGCGTTTTTTTGGACTGAAAATGGCTTCTAATCACAAGTTGTCGCAACTCTCCCAACATACTGCTCTGTTCCGCTCCATTGATCATAATTTTATAGGTTCAAAGTCCACGATGCCTGATTTGGCATCAACGTATTAAACGTTAGCAGTTTTGTGGGCTAACAAAGACAAACTTCTATAAATTTTAAACTTCACACAAAGTTAGATCGGCACCAGTACATGGCAGTGCTTTCATGACTTCATCGTGACGTTACCAGGTGTTATTAACGTTAATTAGAAAATTAATATTTTTAAAAGTCATACTAAACTGCATAAGCTTTTTTGACAAACTAAACGTATAATGAAAGGCCTTAACCTACTTCGTGAAAGTTGCACTGACATGAACCTCTCCGACATTGCGTGTCTTCCGGTCAAAACTGGAAGTTCAAGTGAAAAGAATTATTCCCGGGCCTCGTTTTGAGGTTTGAAAACATAATGATCTGGAGTTTGGACATGGTCTCTGTGTAAGAAAAAGAGTTTGACATGTATGACACGTTTTGTACTGTTTTGCTGAAATAAAATTGCAAGTTCAAAAAGGGTTTAAACGTAGCATGTCTCAAAAAGAAATTAGCTATAATGTCATGATAAGCTATGACGTCATCGGTTTTGAAATAAGACTTAATCATAGTTTCCTATTTCGAAAATTCAAATCTTTAAAACCACAATACTTCTCGTATCCTACAAAAACATGTTACCCAATTTTCTCATTACATTTCACCAAACTCTGATAATGTGCCCAGTCTACCGAACACCTTGTTTTTGTTTCAACAAGAACTTATGTTTAGTTGAAAGTTGAATTTCTGTAAACATTTAAATTTTTCTTTTCTTATCTGGAGAACTGAGGGCGCTGTCGCAGTGATGCCATTTCAGGGAGACACTTGTTTTATTTATGTTGAATAAAATGAAATCGTGAACCCCCAAATTGACTTGCTAAAGGAATTTGTGAGAAAAGTTTGCGCTTTGGCCTACTGCCATGAACTGACACCCTAGTAACAAATCACTAGAGAAAAACAAGTTTACGACAGCGAAATTATCCTTAATTCTGTCCACTTTTTGTGCATAAACTAATTGCAACATTAAGATTTCTGACTGACACGACAGTACTTTTGCTCATGAATATGGAAATTTACATTAGCCTAAAAAACAAAAAGACACAAAAATTATCTTAAAATTGAAAAACGAACATTGAAAATAAGGTGAAATTGGACACCAAGGTGCATCTCCAAGGATTGCATTAAAAAATTACATTTCATGGACTTTTAGATAATTCTTATTGATACTAATGTGTTCCTCAAATGACGTACCATATTTACTATTGAATGGTGCGCCCATTCAGCATCCAATTGACATCCTCATTCCATACCAAATAACAACAAATGTAATTTCAAAGGCATTTCAAATGAATGTTACACACCGCTATTTTTTTATTTGTGAACCTAATGAACAATATATGTAGAGCTCCAACAGTTACTAAGGAAATCAAACAGGCTTCACTGTAAAAAGTATCGAATAGCGGTCATTAGAAAAGACAACTTATTAAGTAATATTAACAGTGTTCAACACTTCTTAATTATTAACCACTTTCAGGCTTGGGATGGACGTGCCATATACGCATTTCATTTCACCCGCCATCATTGTCTGATACAGGTGATCTTTATAATGACATGAACTTGGTCAAATCTTGCGGCATATCCTCCGAATGTCCAGCTAGCAGCCACACAACTTCCTCTTGTCACCCGTATGAGGCAGGCTGGTCGTGTACTTTATGCTGCAAGGAAAACTTGTGTAACAGTGGTGCCAATGGTAACGTACCGAGACCCCCTCCATATCCACCCGTACCTGACCCCCTGGTAAGACGACTGACAAGTGGCTGTGGAACACCAACGGATAACTGCCAAACGACTCTAACTTGGTCAGGTAGGTAAAGTTGATGTAAGTACCAAAATTTGCCGGCATTCTTTACCCTAAGTTAAAATTGAAAACAGTGTCCCGGTAAAGGGGAGAGGCCCAGAAGCGGTTCTGGTTTTCTTTTGTATTTTGCATTTGGTACCTTTATTCGGAACAACTTTTTCTTACTGTTGTAGTATAGTCGTCTTCTTGTCAATTGTTTTGTCTTTGTCTGCAAAAACATCAATGGCGTTGTTGAAAAGTAAACAAAACCTGAAAGCCTGTTGATACATTAAATTGCACCACTAAAAGTTTCACATTACAACGAAGAATCATCAGTTCTTTAAAAGCAATTTACCTCCAACACACGCCTTATAATGAATAACACTTAGTGCAGCGTGCGTGTATAGATCTATATCTGGGGGTTTAACAAAGAAAAATTGACTAGAGCGGGACTTCAACTTGCGACCTCCGGACTTAACGTGCCGGCGCTCTACAAACTGAACTGTCCAGCCAGTATATCTGTTGGTGGTCTGCCTATTTTGTCAAAATATCAATAACCTGTATACAAATAATATTCCGAGGGACGAATTAATATTTCGTAGCGCTCTCTCTGTGCGTAAAATTTCCCAGGTGCCCTTAAGCGGGCTTTGCATGCACTGTGCCCTTGCACTCTTCCCTGATTTTTCCTTCATTGCTCAAAAGATAAACACAGAAAGGCACAGAATGCATCAAAGGGGAATCTAAATTTAAATCCTAGCTCCTCTGAGCTGGCCCTGGACACCACATTGATATGCAAATTTCAAAATCGTCCCCAATTTTTCAACACGGATCTTTGCCAGGGTGTTCTCTTTACTTTATATCATTCCTGTTTTACAAAACATAGGCCTGGTCCAAATGTTATATTTTTGTTATTATTTACCCTTTCTTTAATTTCAGACGAATCTCGCCGTATTCAAATCAACAAACAGTGCGCTTCACAGAACAAAATTCTCGTTGGGAATATTTTTCAATACACTGATCAGTGTAACATTCCAGCAGCAGATCCTGGTTACTGTGTAACTTGCTGTACGGATAACAGCTGCAAGTTGGAAACTACAGATGCAGCTGTTATTGTGTTTACATCGTCTTCGCTGCAGCCATCTTTGCTTCTTCTGACAACAGTCCTTATTAGATTGCTTTGTTGATGGAAACCGTGGTGAGCACTAATGCCGTAAAATCTTGACATTATTTTATCCAAAATAGAGATATCTCCATTAATAATTACGATGTATCTGTTTCGGACAAAGTTAATATGTAATTGCTTTAACAGAGATATCTCTTTTGTTTATAGAAATAGCTATATTTTTAATAGAGACATCGAAGATGTCTCTATTTCTAATCAAGATATCTTCGGCAGAGATATCTCTATACACATACTTAGAAATTTATTAATAATAGGCCTACTTACTTCTTTTTTTTTTCCTCTCCCCCCCCCTCCCCTCTCGCTGTGTCTCTCACGTGGAGTTTTACAACTTCACTTATTTTAGTCTCCAAAATAAATAACAAATTTACTCTATAAGGAACAGCAGCCGTTAAATAACATTGTTAATTATTGTACATGTTCAAATTTAGTGGTGGGTACAGCATGCGCGCCCCCTTATTTTCGCCGACTGAAAAACAAAACGAATTGAAAGGTAAATACAATTATTTGAAAGGTAAGTAAAGCAATTTCCTAACTTCGAAATGGGTACAAAATAATTTGTAAAACGCTTCTTAAATTGCACCAGAAAGCATCAAATATTTTCCCCAGGGCCCTAAAGCGGGCCTGGACTCTACGCCGTTGAGACTTTGCGCTTTGCGCTCGCTTGTTCGTTTCGTACAAAATGCCCCAACGCTATAATTTCATCGAGACTGGAACGCTGTTTCTTTACACCTCATAAAACCTGCGTGTGGCACACTGGGTATCAGCACTGTTTCTTGACAAGCATTGACGATGCACTCATGGATATATTATACGCCCTACTTTTTGGATCAGCTAAGTGGATGGCTCATAGGATCAACCCAATTTCGTGTGTGTTTCTATCTAGTGTATCTTAACATGCAACATTTCCCCGGGTACATTTTGTGATGTACCGAAATTTCACAAGTTGACAATGCATTTTGCTTGAACCCACAATTTCACTGAAATTTAAAGTGAATGAAGTGGCTTAATTAGAAGCTGTTAGTGCCCCACCAAGCAACGAATCACGTCCTGAAGTAAATGTACAGATAACGCCCCTATTTTTCAGATGGATATGAGTGCATAACAAACTTTATGAGACCGCAATACTTTAAACCAAGAAGATGGAATACTCTTTAAAACTTTTGCTCAAAATCTAGAATCAAAACTTTCCCGGGGACTTTAAGCGGGCCTCGGACCCCACGCCTTGCGGGGCTTCGCGCCTCGCATTTACTACGGGAGGATTTTTGTGTCAAATCTTTTATCCGCTTCTAAGATCGTGACCAATGATTTGGAGCTTCCTGTGGGCTTGTTTCCGTTGCCTCTCAGCTATAAACACCTCCTCAGTAGATTATAAATTAGGTCACTTTGGGATTACTGAAAATGTTCAACTTGGAAATCAGCCCTCAAACTTTGCGCCCCTCCCCTCTGAAATTCCTGGATCCGCCCCTGATATATACACAAATTGAAGAGAGATACATGTACGTGACAAATCAATCCAAAGCATCATAATTAAGGGAGAGCTCGGTAATCGAAATGAAGCTCAATAACTTTGAATTCAGTTTTTAATGCAAGCTGGAATTAACAGTGTACATGTTTTACAACAAAATGAGATGCCAATAAAATGTAAAATTAAGACATTAAAATTTCCTCGTTAATTGTTTATTTATTTAGATATACTTATTTATTTAGAAATTCACCTCCGTTTATTTCTAACTCCAACGACATGCAGTAAGATTTACTTACTTTTACTTATTTTGTTTAAGTTAATTATTTATTTCCATATCTATGTTTTTATTTTCAAGTAATATGGGACATACTCACGTTCCCTCATATCAGGCTTTGTAATAAGGTTTACATACTATATTTTCATTTTATTTGAAAACAACATGACAATGGTAAAAATTAGGCCTTTATAACAAAAACTACACATTTTTTGTAGAATTTGGTAGGTACGAACACTTTTGGAAAATTGGTTATAAACTTTTGAAAATAATACTATTATTATCGCCTTATCCATGTTAGGGCCTAATAATTGGGAGGTCGAGGGTGGGGAGTATTTTTAATTTCGAAATGACGTTTGCCTAATGCCTAACATTTGTTTTATTGTCAAGACGGTGCGACAGGAGATTCTGTCCTGCGGAGATTCTGTGGTCCCCCCGTCGTATATGGTTGAATTATGTACAAATCCCTTTTGATAGCGCCCTCTTTTGAATCAACTTCTTTCAGCCCAGGTTAATTTTTTAATTTACCATTTGGGGGACACATACACCGGTGGACAAAATCCCTTATGAAATCCGATCAAGTATTGAAACTGCGGGTCTATTAACACTTGCTTTTGTTTTTAATCACTTGGTTCATTCGTAGGTTCACCTTTGCTTATTTACTGTTCATAAATAATTAGTCAAATATAGGCCACCATCTTACCACAAGAAAAAGTGGGGCGATCCTAAATGTATGAAGCCCCATTGGTACAACTTGACTGTCGCAACACCGACACATATCTTGTGGCCACAACTCATCATCTTGCGGCTGCAGCTGAATTTGGCCACAAGATTGCGGCCCCAGGAAACTAAGTTAAGACTGCTGCCGTACCGCAAGTTAATTTAAGTGGCAGCCGTAAGATAATAAATTGCTACTGAATCTCCCTGCAAGGTAACCCGTTTGTGGTAAGAGCATGCATGTGATTCTCTTTAAGTGAATTTACAGGATAGTTTTGACAATATAATTAATTCCTGGCTTAAAACTGCCTAAAAATTGGGAAGAAATCTGTCCGTATTCAGAACTGGGAAGCACGTGTACTGTAGCTGTCTTTGCAAAACCACCAATTATTGCATAACTCGCTCATTAAATAAAATAAATTAAAGTATATATATAAGGGTTAAAAGGGTCTAAAATATAAAATGCATACACAACATCCAGGATAAATAGGCCTCCATGAAATTAATAAAACAAATAATAAAAGAGAGCAATAAAAAACCTCATTAAATTTGTTAACCAGAGTAGGCGGATACCATAATGTTAAACTTGCCCTTCTCCATTTGTTTATACAGACGCAATGAAGTACAGGTTGAAAACAGGACGAAAACCAGATCGCTGAGAATAAAAAGGCCACAGTTATGCAAAAAGTTGCAAACCTGTATAAGAACTGCCTTCTCAAAGATCTTCATCAAAATTGGAAGCATGGAAATCTTTCGACAATTACTTAACTCATCAAGATTACCATATTTATAGAGAGGTGTAATCGTACTAAAAGTTGGGAGGGATTTTGTTTGTTGTCCATAATTTGAGACCGAAAGTAGTGTTTTGACACCATCAAAAACAAATCACACCGTGCGGCCATCGGTCAGTAGGCTACAGTCCGTTTTTGATTAGCATGTAATTAATTTTTGTGGAGAACCCAATCAATTTTAAATGGCCCAAACCATTAGATATGGACCCTACTCAATTCATCCAAACACTAAACCAGGTCACTGCTTACAGCCGTGTACAAGTATACAGAAAAAGCCATCTGGAAACCATGGTTCATTTCACCCAGTAGTGGCTTGACCCCAAGGTCAAGCAACTGCTGTGCAATTCCTATGGTAATTCCGGGACAGCTGGTCATTGATGGATTTTGGGGGGTAAAAAAGACCCCAGATGGTAACAAGACATTTACCATGCTATTTGGCTAGGTTTAGATGGGGAATGTGGAATTTTTTAGATTGAAAACAAAAATAATAATTAATTAATTAAAAACGGACAGTGGACTACAGTTCGATGGTATTACGCAAGTTAAGGGTGTTGCGAAAATTATTAACAAAATTCCGAAAGTCTAGATACAGTTTCCAGTCCTTGAGGTTACCTTACTGCTCAGCCCTGTCCTTAAGTTTGTCCCTTTCATGAGACAAAACCACAAACTCATCCGTAATCCAAGGCGTTTTAACACCCTTTGATGTAAGACGCATATTTGTTACAGACTTCAACAAATTTAGATTTTCAAGCATACAATACATCAAGCATCACTTATCGACTCATGATCAACAAAATCAGTCAAATTAATGTCGATAAGATCCTTCAAAAAAGAGTCCTTATTCAGTTTGTTATACGATCTTCCTTTAGGCCTCTGAAAGCGGTGTACAACAATTAGCCTATGGTCGCTCAGTCCATGTGAAACAACTTTTCCAGTGACATACTCTGGTTTGTTGGTGATGATCAACTAAAGTTTATCGTGATACATGTTTTATCGTGATACAGGTTTGGTTGTCAATTATCTGAGTCAGATTAAATTGAGTACAAACATTTTTTCATTTTTTATTGTCACATTTAGAGAGTAAATTCATGTTGAAATCGTCCATGACGACTGTATCATGTCCACCTGACGAGGCGTTTTCAATTGCTAACTCAAGATTATTCAAATATGCCTCATCAGCATTTGGAGGGTGAAACACTGATCCAATCAGCAATGGCTTAGACTTTGGAATAAAAAGCTCAACCAAAGGATTTGTAAGTCCAGATTTTCCAGGTTTTCAAGGTCATTTCTTCTCCGGAAAGTAAAGGCACTGGATACAGTCATAGAATGCTACTCCTCCACCTCTTCTGTACGGTCTTTAGTAAAGTGACCTATCAAGACGTAATTCACCATCTATTACCGTTCGGTCATGCGGTCAAGATGACTTTCCGAAAAAGACAGGACATCAAACTTTATGTGACTGTTGCCAAGTGTTCGTATTCAATGATAAAGCTTGCCGAGAAGACTGCAAATATTTAGATGCGCGAGTTTAATCCTCTGGTGTTGATGTCAAACAATTCTGTCGAGCCAGGACCAATGTCTCCATCACCAGATAATCTCCAGAATATCTCGAGTGGACTGTTAGAGTTTAAAGCGGTAGGTTGGATGATGGGCCAGGACTTAAATGTCAATACAAGGAAATAAGACTTTGTAGGGAAAGAATCTCTTTCTTAGACCTTGTGTCTACTGGTAGGGGAAGAATCTCTTTCTTAGACCTTGTATCTACTGGTAGGGAAAGAATCTCTTTCTTAGACCTTGTGTCTACTGGTAGGGGAAGAATCTCTTTCTTAGACCTTGTATCTACTGGTAGGGAAAGAATCTCTTTCTTAGACCTTGTGTCTACTGGTAGGGAAAAAATCTCTTTCTTAGACCTTGTGTCTACTGGTAGGCAAAAAAATCTCTTTCTTAGACCTTGTGTCTACTGGTAGGGAAATAATCTCTTTCTTAGACCTTGTATCTACTGTTGGGGAAAGAATCTCTTTCTTAGACCTTGTGTCTACTGGTAGGGAAAGAATTTCTTTCTTAGACCTTGTGTCTACTGGTAGGGAAAGAATCTCTTTCTTAGACCTTGTGTCTACTGGTAGGCAAAAAATCTCTTTCTTAGACCTTGTGTCTACTGGTAGAGAAAGAATCTCTTTCTTAGACCTTGTATCTACTGGTAGGGAAAAAATCTCTTTCTTCCTCGTCTTCCTCATACCTTTACGGGAACCAGACTGATGACGAAAGTATTGAAGATCCTTTTATTACGTTGAGACAAATCAGTTCAGTAAAACCTTCATCCGCTTGGGAAATCATTGTGTCGTCAAAATGATCCTTGGTCTGAATAAATTCATTCAGTTTGAAAGGTTGGCTTGTGGGAAAAGATGACTATTGCCAGTAGGCCAATATGAAAATATACAGTGTAACAATAACACCGGTCAGTAGTAGCCATACTGGTATGTTGAAGCAGTGACGAAGAACATTTTAAATGGCAATGTATCCCAGCATCAGAACTGAAAATCACTCCAAAATGTCACCAAACATGATGCGACGATACTTAAAGGCACTGGACACGTTTGGTAATTACTCAAAATTTCTATTAGCATATAAACTTACTTAGTAATGAGCAACGGAGAGCTGTTGATAGTATAAAACATTGTGAGAAACGACTCCCTCTGAAGAAACGTAGTTTTTGAAAAAGAGGTAATTTCTCAAAATTTGAATCTGAAAAAGACTTCAGGCCAGAAGCCTTTTTCAGGCATCTGAAAGCACACAAATTTGTGCAACAAGGGTGTTTTTTTGTTCATTATTTTCTTGCAACTTCGATGACAAATTGGGCCCAAATTTTCACAGGTTTGTTATTTTATGCATATGTTGGGATACACCAAGTGAGAATACTGCTATGACAAATACCAAACGTGTCCAGTGCCTTTAAAACACAACATTGGTGCAGAAGATAAAAATAGATAAAAGACGTGGAAAGTGATTAAAACGGATTTAAAAAATAATCTCTGGAGATGTTAAAACGGTGGTTTGAGCCAGCAAACAGCGCCCTCTCCAGTTCAGGAGATCAACGTCAAAAATATTACTCCCAATTTCGCTTAATTTAAGACAACATATCACATGGTTATGTCCACTTATCTTCTGTATCCAGTATGGGGCCTACAGTCTTGGTCTATAAGGTGATTGATTGCGCACTTGGCTTTGTTAGACCAAGTACACCTTTTGTGGTGTTTTGTGTTATCCCATCATTGACTCTAATCAATATTCATGGTGTGATTAGTTACTACAGTGTGCATGCGGGCTCCTACAGCAAGTTATGCTACATATTGAAATAATAGTCAAACTAATGAAGTATAGTAATCAGTCGGCATCTTCATTAAATTCAAATATTTATCAGCACTGTGACCAGAGATCAAAGAAACATACACTTGTGTTGTTATTGTTGTTGCTGCTGTTGCTGCTGCTGTTGTTGTTGTTTTGGGGTTGTTTTCTTTTTTCTTTTGGTGTTATTAGACTACAGTACACTTTTCTAAACGGTATATGCTATTAATTGTTGTGTTCTAAGGAGTATTTGATAATGTTGCTAATTGTCTTTGCTGTGTATGGTCGCCGATTTCCAGGTGTTGTGTCACGAAACGAATTGCTTTGAGGGTGGGAACATACTAATGCTCTTTGTAATCTTGCAGTTTGTCTTTCTATATTCAACTCTTAAATGGTTGAGATAACATTTTGCTCCCTTAATGTGAGGAGTATACGATCGCATTAAACGTAGACCTAGATGCACCTACGGAAGTACGGAAGTGTATTTAGGACATGGTAAAAAAAATGCTATTCCGCCCGGGCGGATGAGTAATTCGCCAGGGCGGATTACTATTTCGTCCGCGGATAAGTAATTCGCCGAGGCGGATTACCTCAGACAGCAGCCTGGCAGCAAGAGAGCAATACGTGTTTTCCTTGTGTCTCCGTCACTGCATATAAAGTAATCCCCCGAGCGAATTACTCATCCGTCCGCGGATAAGTAATTCGCCGGGGCGGATTACCTCAGACAGCAACCTGACAGCACGAGAGCAACACGTGTTTTTCTTGTGTCTCCGTCACTAAAATGTGTGTTTTTCTGGGGAACATTTGCACCGGTGATTAGGGCTTTAATAGCCTCTCTTCTGACAGTTTTTTTCTCACCAAGTTCAAGTTCGCCACGCGCGCAGCCCGCCTAAAAGTACACGATGTTGAACTGTATGATCCAATCGGGTTATTTCACTCTTCTGTGTCGGCAAGTTAAATTTTCACAACGAACTCGCGTCCGGGACCCCGGAAGCGGAAACGAAATAGAGACATTTCTTTTAATATTATATATATAAATCTATTTCATCGATTAATGAAGATATCTCAATTAACTAGATATTTTTCTATTACTAATAGAGATATCTCTATTTTGGATTAGTTGTCAAGAATGCACTCCATATAAACCAGTTGATGTGAATGAATACTGTTTAAAGGTAGGGTCATTGTTTGGTTTTTGGCAACCTAATGCTTATTCATAGGCAAAATTATAAAGAAAGATACAATAAAAGCAACATGTGAAAGTTTCAGCAGAATACAGTTTCTACTTGCTGAGAAAACAACAAATCATGGTCACGGCATTTTCACACGAACGTCGAATCCATCCACGTTTAACGAGGTAACAGCGGGTACCAACCCCATCTCTGTTCGCAGCTTTAGCGAACGGACACCAACCCTCAAAAAATCTGAGAAACGATTGTATGCATGGGTTACACACCTATGTTCCGACACCTCTATGTTCCGACACCTCTATGTTCCGACAGCCCTATGTTCCGTCTCCCCTAGTGTATTTTCCTATTCCTAACCCTAACCCTAACCCTAACGTAATATAGGGGTGTCGGAATACAGAGCAGTCGCGGTATGCATGAATCGTTTCTCAGATTCAAATGTTATTTTTGATTTCTAATTAACGGGGGCATTTCAGACGAAATAATTTCGCCGGATGCTTTGTATCTTTACCATCTTTATAATAAGTAAGCTTTTGGATAGAAACTACACATTTTGTTTGGGGTCATTTACCATAGTATGACCCTACCTTTAATGCATACCAATCACCAAAAACCAACTACGGCTTTTTGATATTACTTATGGGATTCGTGCCTCGTTTAATTATGTTTCATCTTTACAGGAAAATCATTAATGCATTTATCGTGACCGAATGGGCTCAAACAGATTTATGTAAACCTAACTTATTTTTCTGTGCACCTTTGTATCTATTTTTAGATAATATTGATAGTAACTGAAAGAAGTGGACCTGGTGTGACATCGTTCTATGAGAAATAGAGATTAAAAGACTCGCTTATCCGTCCAGCATACTGTAAAATAAAAGTATAATTTACGTTTAAATCATAAACACTCCACTAGAAGAGGGTCATTGTGTCACACGAGATAGGATGGAATGTCCCAAAATGAAGAGTGGACTCACACCTGTTGGGGCCATGAGATGCGTGACAAGATGGCTACGTGATTGAGATTTACTGCATAGTAACTAATGTCATAGATGTATATTACTTGGTACATGAACTGTAGTTTGTCGTTTAAATGAATATAATCAGACGTTGTTCACTTCCTACTGCAACCTGCATCTGAAAACCGGATTGAAATGGTATAGGCCTTTAACACGATCTGAAGATTTAAAACCATCCATATCGCTTTCGCTCGTCATTAGATGCAGGGCCTACTCACCAGCTTCATAAATAGTCCCATTTGGAATTTTGCTACATTGAAAATATGTATTTTAAGACATTGTAGGCTATGTGTGGTTTTCTGGATAACGTGTGCATTCATTCATTTGTTTACAATGTATCCGAGGAAAAGGTTTTCCCCGTTCTTTTTAACTTAAATAAATCTGCCTAATAAACGGCTACCTGCGGGATAACTCGCATAATTTATTAACAATAAGTTAGTGTGTTTCTTTATAGATCCAATCTCGTTACTAGTGATGTTATTTGGGTGCATGGTAAAATATAATACCACGATAAAGACAATTTTGTAATCTTTCATCAGCTTACAGTATGTTGGGTGTTAGCTTATTTTGTGTGAGTGTTTATTGCTAATTGGTCTTTAGCAGGAACAGTGTATGTGACCAGTCAGACAGACTTTCCAAATTCAAGTGGGATTATCTTCACAAATTAACTTATGTAATATTTGCATCGGGATTAACGAATATCATTTTGGTTTTATAAAGCGAACTATGATGTTCAATTAGTGGTTTCCAAGTACTGCAGGGGATATGCACGCGTTAAAATCATTCATATAATGGTATTCTACAATGGACATCTACGCGGCGACTCTTTTTCACGCAGCGACTTTTTTTTCTTTGACGGTGACTTTGTTTTGGGCGGCGACTTTTGTAGGCCTTATTATAAGGGGCTGTGTCGTCATGATCAAAGCAGGGCCCAATTTCATTAAAAAAATTCTGCTTAGCAGAAATGGGCAGGAATTCAGTCACAAATTGTATATGTGACCAGGTATTTTGGCTGGTAACCTTATTCTAGTAAGCATAATTTGGTTGTGCTTAGCTACTTTTTGTAGGCCCTACTTAAGCAACTCTGCCTGCGCTTAAATTCGCACTTTTGCCGAGTCGAACTCAAATGATTTTCGCACGGCAAAAGTGCGGCAATTAAAACGAATCGGTGACAAACGTCGAATTTAGTAAAATAGTTTGCCGCACTTAAAGTAATTCAAAATGGCGACGCGGGAGAACATTGCTAAAGAATTATGTTTTATGATGGCAATTCAAGCTATGACACTCAAATATTAATGACAAAGTCATATTTATGATATCGTTCCCCACCTTAAATTTTGTCCTTATTATTACCATCGTTGATGAGTGGCATTCATCGTCTTTTTTTAAGAGTGTCAAACAAAATAGATTGGTTTAATTCTGAAATCTACAGATTATGTTTGTTCCAGTCAGAAGTCGATTCCCATCCCATTCCTGAATACTCCCAGCTGTACGGTACTAACAAGGAAAACTTTCACATCATTAGAAAATGCACATCAAACGTTTTTCAAAATGTGCGCATGCGTAATCCCGAAGAGCATCGCCCGACTGAGAATTCAACTCGATTCGACACGGCAAGAGCACGACGTTTGTCACCACGTCGTGCAACTACCGTGTAGCATGGCACAGCTTGCCGTGCTACACGAATATAAATCAAAAGTTTGCGCAAAACGCCGCTCTTTTGTCAAATTTTATTCTTAATTTTAGTTATTATTTGAGTTCGACACGGCAAAAGTGCGACGTTTAGCGCAGGCCTCACCAAGTTACTGCACTCGCGCGCCCTCCTTCCAGAGGGAGGGCGCGCGCGTGCACTATGGGTGAGAGAGTTCATGTGTGGCGGGCGTACCCACCCCTTGTGAAAATGAGGTGTTGATGATAGCTTGGGGATGATTCCTTTTAAGAAGTCTAGGCACTGGGTCTAGAGGGCAGGTCTTTGATGGAGACGCCATGAGGATCTTGCTTATAGTTCATCTTCCATGACTGGCCTGAATTCGGTGAGGGGATTGATGTCGGAATGAAAACATGTATACTGTCGTCGCTGTGGGTGGCTGTATAATTCACAATCATGGAGATTATCAATGCCCATGCTCTGTCTTATAATATTGTTCACTTTTGATGAGAAGAACTGACTGAACTTGTTGCCAAGATCAGCAGATGAAGTGTGGGATGGCCACCACTTTGGCATTGTTGTTTAATAAACTTCCAAGTGCCAAAAATTGTGAAAGTGTCTCTAGGTGAAGCATTTTTTAGTTTATCTGTGAAATATGTCGTTTTGGCGGATAAAAGGACCCCTAAAGCAGTTGTTTGGCTCCAGTGAAGTCATGGAAAGCATTTTGTGATTTTGACTTTCTGAATTCAGTGTTACCTTGGCTCCATTTTAAAAACCTTATAGGCGGGAGTAGGATTTACACCAATGCTGGAAGTATCCATTTTTACTGGTTCACCAACCAAGATATATTTTTTTTTAAATGCTGTGCATTTCTCAATGATTTTTACATCTAAGTGACTTCTTTACATGCCCGGCTATTGTCTAGGAACTTGAGCCCCTTTTTCTTTGCTGTATATTACCATGGAGCAATAAACTGTATCAGTTGACCATGACACAACACAACATCTGTAAAGTTTCTCTCTTTCTCTCCTCAAGCCTAGACAAACATGAATGACAGTTCGGCACAATTAGCACACACACGATATGAAGCATGGCCGCTCCATGGATAGTATTGTAAACGATCTTTTTTAAACAAGAATAATGTTGCGATCGAGTTCTTTTTTAGTATGCAAAGATTGACAATAATTATTTGCAATGGATTTACACCCTAGAGCTACATTATTATTGACAGTCGAAGCTTTCGTATACAGGAAGAGGTGACCGGGGTCATAGGGTCAAGGGGAATGGCCCAAGCCCTCCAAGCACCTTTGGATGGGGCGCTGGGACTGAGCGAACATAGAAGACGGCTCGACCTATCAGAGGGTCATTTATTTCATGTTGAGATTTGCCCATTCATTTCTGTCCCTCATCAAGTTAGGAAGATCAGATCGAAGCACCCCGATGTCCCTAGCAACTACATCAGTATAGCTGAGCTTTTGTTTTACCCTATTTCTCCTTCCATGTTTTGGTGTCCACGTGATAAGTTGAGAGACTGGTTCTTTGGTATTCCTGTATGAGTGCCCTGCTAATTTGAGACGGCGTTGTTGTATCTTACGGGAAAGTTTGGGTCCATTGCCATACAGTTCAGTATTTGTCATATGTTGACTCAAATGTACATTTAAACATTTCCGTAGCAGTCTTGTATAACACCCATCTAGTTTTGCTTCAAATTCCTTCGTAACTGTCCATGTATCAGAGCCATACATGATGACAGACTGTACAGTTGATTTAAAAATGTCTAGTTTGGTCTTTCTGTCGAGGCCAGATTTCCACACAGTGTCCATTTTATTACAAGCAGACCATGCCATGCCAATTCTTTTGTTGATTTCACTTTTGCTGTCTCTCACAAGGGAACCAAGGTACTTGTAGTTGTCGATTTTATTTAGTTTTGCACCACTACTTATTTTGATGTCGATTTTGTCCTTGGTTTTTAAGTTTACTGTGAGATATTCAGTTTTTGATTCATTAAGTTTGAGGCCCACACTTCTTGCATGCTTTTCAACCTCACGCAGTAGCTCTTGACCGTTGTGCTGGTCATCGCTACATAGGACAATATCATCCGCAAAATCTAGATCACATAGGACTTCTTTTGGATATCTTGAGCTTCTTCTTTTGTTGATTGTGAAGCCTAATAGCTCTGCATTTGTGGTTGATTTTCTCATTATGTAGTCTTATGATAATGAACAAAAATGGTGCAAGTGTGTCGCCCTGTAGAACTCCCGCTTTGACTTGGAAAGGATCAGTGTAACCGGATCAGTGTAACAGTGGAAAGGATCAGTGTAACATTATTCCGACTTCTGTCGATTAGAGAGAGAGAGATGTATCTATTTATTTATTTTAAAATCTTTAAACAGGATACAAAAATCAGCACAATAGCTGTATTACATTATGGTCATGTGTCTTAAAAAGAGAAGAAGGAAAAACAGTACTTAAGAAAATACTTACAGTCAGAGTAAAAAGATTAAACAATAAAAATAAGAAGAACAACATTGATTGGTTGGGTTAGATCTGACAGGTCTGTAATTGACATGGGATGTACTAAGTACATGAGTGTAAATATTGTTCCACCCCTCAAAAAACAAAAACAAAAAAAATTAAAATAAACAATATGGAACCTCCCCCCCCCCTTAGAGGTGGAATGGTTCAGTCTATATAAGATATCAAGGACTCTGACTCCTCCAGGTCAATAACATTTTGGAGAAACGGTGAAAATAAGCACTATGTGGCATGGTTATAACTGGTCACTTGACTCCATTAAAGGTTTTAATTTCCCGTCTTTGCAAAAAATTTTTAAAGCAAAGAACGCTGCCAAATAGTTCCAAGCAATCAATGTGAGCTTTAGATTGTTGAGGTGTCCAATGACCCCGTGTTCGCATGCCAGTGTTCTTGCATGTTGCTCCCCAATCTATCTTGGATGCATTTGGAAAAACATTATGTCTGGTTTTCAGTTAATCATTAATCTTTGAACATAACTAATGGCTTCATGGGATTCAATGTTTTTCCAATCCACAAGGTGAGGTCCAATAATGCCTCTTGTGACTAACTCACTTGAGTATCGTACTGTCTTCTACTTGCAATGATCGGGTTTTCTCTTTTTCGAGATTTCTGTTAAAAAAGTCAATCAAACATTTCATCGGAAAAATAAAAATTACTGTCAATCCTTGAAAACAAAAGATACACCCACAATTCAAGAAGAAGTCCAAGTTCTTGGCACGACAGTATCAACTTTACAAACACTTTTTATTTCCATGATTTTTCTGGGGTCAAACTGACTTAAATTTTTCTCGAGCTAAGCTCATTCAAGAAATGTTACTGTTACCGTTTGTGTGGGAACCAATTTCTGGTCGTGAATTATGTACCCCGCTTGGCTCATAATTTGTACAGTTGCGCCTTTATGGTTTTTTAGGCCCTACTCGTTCCCGCCATTTGGGTGTATGTGTGTTTACAATTGTGGGGTTTGACTAGTGTTGTGCACTGCGGGCCTGACTGCCGCCAAAACGGATCGACATCTCCAGCCTTCCAAGCCAGACCGCTCGCTAACGTTGGCTGAGACCGACCGGGTCGCAGATAGAGGACTAAACCGCCACAGTACTACCAACAAACTCTTACATAGGAAAACGGAACCATCCCTGCCCAGTACAATCTGTGATCATGACCTTACAAATCAGTTTTGTGAATATTTTTTGAGTAAGATCTCCACCATTCGTCAAGCTATAAACGATGATTCTGTGGCCAGACTACCATAATGGAATCTGCGTGGAATTATACCCATCTCATCCCCACCGCATACAAATTGATGGAATTCTCTCAAGCTACTGTCAATGAAGTGAGAAAGATCATCATGATCGCCCCAATGTCATCAGGTGATTTGGACCCAATACCTACCTGTTTAATCCCTTTTCTCAGTTTGTTTCTTGAAGGTATGAAGTAGGATTACACGGAAGCCTGATTTTTTATTTTGTTTATGAATGAAGTTATGCAAAAATATGCAAATTATTGCAACCACCGACAGTAGGAAACTCACTTTCAAATAATTTGTGGAAGATTTTGCTATGTACATCACAGGGATAGTTAATGTGTCCCAATAAATCTGACACTTTCTAAATAATGTCTTCAACATGTTCACATTAATAAACAGGAACTTATGAACTATCGACCTATTTCAAACTTAAAATATTTAGATAAATTAATAGAAAGAGTGGTTTCTTCTTTACTCTAGTCATATTTAAATGATCATAACCTTTCAGAACCCCTTTCAGTACGCATACAGACAGATGCACAGTGTGGAAAGTGCACTGACTCCTGAGAGTCCAGAACGATATTCTGATGGATATGGACAGTGGGAAGATTTCTGGCTTAGTGCTGCTTGATCTCAGCAGTGCATTTGATACAGTGGATCATTGCGTCTTGCTTGACAGATTGAAACACATCGGCATCGATGGTTTGGCCATACATTGGCTATAATTGCATCTTACCTCTCCGACAGATCTCAATCCATGTGTCTTCCCAAAGCACTATCTGCATCTGTTCATCTCAACTTGTCCGTTCCCCAAGGATTAGTCCTCGGACCCCAGTTATTCAACATCTAAACGCAACCGCTGCAAATCATTATCCAGGATCACAAAATAAACTATCACATGTATGCAGATGACCTACGATTATATTTGTCTTGTCAACCAGTACAGGGGGAATTTGATTCATCAATGGCAAAGCTTTCACGACATTCAACAATGGATGATGGAAAGCTGCTTGAAACTCAACGAGGATAAAACAGAATGTCTTCTCCTTTGATGAAAATTACAATTTTGCAAAATCATTCCTCATCAATTCCATGTTGGCTCTACCTCGGTATCTCCGGTTGAACAAGCTATAGGTGTAAACTTTGAACTCATCAATGTCTCTCGAGTCACAGGTTTCAAACTGTAATAAACTGGCTAGTTATAACCTCCGTATAGTATCCGTTAAAATAGACAATATCTTAATCCTGTGGCAACTGAACCGTTAATTCATGCCTTTGTCATTTCATATCTTGATAACTGTAATTCTTTACTTTTTGGCTTGCCTAACAATCAAATAAATCGTTTACAGCGGGTCCAAAATGCTGCAGCTCATCTTGTAACAAATGCAAGACGATCATCCCATATAATAATAATAATAATAATAATAATAATAATAATAATAATAATAACAATAATAACAATAATAACAATAATAACAACAACAACAACAACAACAACAACAACAACAACAACAACAACACAACAACAACAACAACAACAACAATAATAATAATAATAAACCATTTTTATATAGCGCATATCACCGTGAGGGGAAATCAACAATTTGTACAAAGTAAACATATGTTTTCACCCGGGTTTTGAACTGTTTTGATGTTTCGGCCTGTTTAACAACCTCTGGAAGACTGTTCCATAACTGAACTGTTGCATATTATTGAAAAGAGCGGGAACCATACGACTTGGTTTTGATAACTGGGGGGGTCAGAAGGGATTTATGTGAAGATTGCATATGTATTGCTGTTTTTAACTCCTGAGCTAAACTTTGAAGATAAACAGGGGCAATGCCATGGTTACACTGATAAGTTAGAACAAAAATTTAAAAATCTATTCTAGCCCGTAATAGTAGCCATTGTAAATCATTTAGAATGGGTTTGATCGATTCCCGAGTGCGAGGTCTAGTGACAAGTCTAGCAGCGGAATTTTGCAAACGCTGCAGTGTCGGGTAGTCCGTAAAGTAGACTGTTACAAGTATCATCAATGCGGCACATGACCAAGGAATGAACCAATTTTTCAGTAGATTTCATATACAGATAATGTCTGATGGAGCCAATTATATAAAGAGCAAATGGGGCAGCACAACAAACGTTGCTGACATGATTGTTGTAAGATTCACTGCATCTTACTTTTCATATTGTTTCTTTAAGATATAATCTTGTATATCGCCCTTAATTGTTGGAGGACTTTCTGAGATTAAATAGTCTGGCCCTAACTATTGATTGTTTCACATAGCATTTTAGATCAGGTAGACCAGATACCAGACTTTGCCACATGTACATTGTTCTAACCATTCAACCTTTTGATACAACTACAATTTAAGATTCCTGTGATAACTGCCTTTAAATCGGAGGCAAAACAGTGTAAGTTAATTTTGTTTTCCTTTATATTGAAGCTGCATTACAAGCATTGTTATTTGTTAAGTATAATCTGAAAGAATAGTACAATAGATGCATTTAGATAAAAAACTAGTTTGGATCATCAATAATTGATATGCATTTACCTAAACATTATGGTTACACTAGAGATTTTACTGAACCAGACTTTTTATTAAAGGGATTTACTTAAAAGGGAAGTTTGATTAAAGTTTGATTACAGTTTGATTAAAGTTTGATTATAGTTTCACTAAGATTTGAATAAGGTTTATATTAAGATATTGTATTCCTTTCATATAGATTTCGAACAACCCGACCCATGTTACTCTCCCGTAGAATTGCAATAAAGGAGTTTGGAAACGTTTTACAGTTTCGAGAGACGCAGCCAGAATCTTACATTCGAAATACTCGCCACTGGGTGCAGCAAGACAATAGCTTCACCCCCTAATGCTTTGATGAAGCAAGAGAAAACAGGTGAGATCGTTTCATTTTAATTAACCACTGGGCTAGATGAGAAGAATCCACATAACTCTGCATCTTTCGACATGGCTCACACTGAGATGAAAAAGATGAGAGGCCTTGCGAAGGGAAGATTCACTATAATATGTCATTCCATTGACATCGCAATCACACAGAGCAAGCCGATAGAGCATGTCAACGTGCTGGCATCTGATTTGAAGTCTGCATGTGACACTGTTTACGCCAAGCATGAAGAGTTCATCCTGCATACTGACGGTGAGTACATTGAAGATGAAGAGTGGATTTCTACCATAGAACAGAAATACGATGAAATCAGAGAGTTGCTGATGAATTGCAAGATCCACGCCCACAAAGATGAGACAGATGCCTCCAAAATACAGCAGACGCAACTTGAGAACGAGGCAAAGCAAACATCACTACACAAAGCAAGAAATCTCAGAGATGTTCACGAAGCAGATCCACGACAACTTTGCAAGGGAATACGATGTTCATCGAGAGCGAGTCACTTGAAGCTGTGAAGACTGGTAAGAGAGATTTGAAACAACTAATGGATGACACGAAAGCAGCTCACATGGAGTACGCATGATGTTACCAGCGGACGAGTTTGAAAGCGAAAATACATGGCTCCTACTAATCCGTGAGTCATACAACGAAGTAAGCGAAGCAATTGGTAAATTCCTAGATTGTCATGCAGCTTCTTCATCCCCAGCTCATAATGAGAAGAAATCTAAGAATTGTTTTCACATTGAGTAGATGCGCCTTACCAGTCTTTGACGGTGACATCAGAAATTATCCAAGATTTCGTTCTGACTTCAAAAAATTCATCCAGCCTGAGACGACAGTAGATCAGTCTGCTTTTGTTCTGCGAAGATCATTGGGTGAAAAACCGCTGCAAGTTATTGGTGTCATAGACGATGATGTTAGCGAAATTTGGAAGAGACTAGATGAACGGTATGGGGATCCCATCAAGATGGCGGACTCAATCATGCGAGATTTCGAGAAGATTAGACCAGTAAGAGATGGAGACGACAAGCGATTTGTTGAATTAGTCGACATTATTGAAAGGAGCTACAACGATCTCACGAAGGCGGGAATGGAGCGAGAGATATCTAACACTAGAGTAGTTGACATAGAGCGAAGATTACCGTCCATGGTGAGGAGAGAGTGGTCGAGATCTGAAGTCGATCGCTCTGACAGATTTCCAGCTCTCCTTCAATTTCTAATAAAAGAAATGAAGAGCGTCGAGTATGAGTTGTCCGAAATAAGAAGTCTTAATACTCATAGCAATTCCCCCAGAACAACTGTAAACACGACATACGTGAAGGAAAGAAATGAAATCACATGACGAGACGTAATCAAGAAATGCCTCCTTCATGATGATGGTAAATACACCACAGAGTGCCGCGTATTCATTAGGAAGTCGGTACTAGAAAGAGCTCAAGTCGTAAAGGAAAAAGGGGCTTGTTACTGCTGTCTCAATCGGGGACACAGAGTATCAGATTGCAGAAAAAAGAAGAAGTGTGACGTCATCGATTGTACTCGCATGCATCATCCAACACTGCATGATACCCAGCAAGGAGCCGAACAGACCCCAACATCCACAGTTAACAATCACACTGTGGCATCATCGAGATCAAAAGAAGCTTGTCTCCTTCAATTGATGAAGATCAAGTTTGGCCCAACCCACATGAACGTGCTATGGGATGGTTGCGCTACATCTTCCCTCGTCACTAACACAGCAGCTAAAGCAGCAGGTTTGAGAGACACCCCCATCAAGGTTTCCATAACAAAGGTGGGCGGAGTGACAGAAGAGATGGACAGTTTCCGCTACTCTGTACCTCTTACTGACAGACAAGGCTACATAGTTCACATCTTAGCTTATGGGATCGACCGCATCACTGCAGACATAGAAAACATCGACACACTGTTGTGGGACTCTTCATGGGTGTTAGCCGGGAGCAGATTGAGCGCCTAAGGGGCCAGGTGGACCTCCTCATTGGATTTGAATATGTAAGGTACCACCCAATAAGACTACAGGCTGTAGATCACCTACTTGTCCTGGAGAATAGATTTGGTAGATGTTTGGGAGGTAGTCATCCAGCCATTACTGAGAGAACCAGACGAATCCTTGCCGCTACAGCAATGATCCACCATGTGTCCACTTGCAGCCTAGACCAATTCATGACGTTGGAGAGCATGGGAGTTGAGTGTAACCCAAGATGTGGAAACTGTATGTGGTAAATGCCCCATCGGGTCCAAAGACTACACTTTGAGGGAGAGCGAGAACTCGCACTAATTGATCAGAACCTCATCTTTCATAGATCTCATTGGGAAGCAGCTTACCCCTGGATCAAGGATCCCGCTAATCTACAAGATAACAGGTTGCATTTGCCACCCTGAGACCCCTAGAGCGAAGACTGGAGCGTGACCCTACCAAGGCACAAGTGTACGACGCACAAATGAAAGACATGGTAGATCGAGGCGTCGCCCGAGAAATCCCCAAGGAAGAAATGGCTTCGTATAAGGGACCGATCCACTACATAGCCCATCACGAAGTTCTAAAGACAGAGAGCAAGAGCACCCCTGTCAGGATTGTATTCAACAGCAGTGCAAATTACAAAGGACATTATCCTCAACGATTATTGGTCTAAAGGTCCAGAGCATAATGAATTCCCTCCTGGGATAGTACTTCGATTTCGAGAGAACGAGGTAGCTTTAGTTGGCGACATCCACAAGATGTATCACAGCGTCTTTACTACAGTAAAGGACCAACATTGCCACAGATTTCTCTGGAGAGGAATGCAGACCAACGAGGATCCGAAGACTTACTGCATGAAAGTCGTCAACATGGGTGACCGGCCATCAGCTGCTATTGCCACCGTGGCACTGAAGAAAACTGCTGAGCTTGGCAAAGATCAATTTCCAGAAGCTGCAAGCACAATCCAGCAGAATGTTTATGTTGACGACATCCTCGAGTCTGTGCAAACACTAGATAAGGCCAAAATTCATGCACGAGAGATTGACCAATATTATTGATCAAGCCAGGAAATTTCGTCCTAAAGAAATGGGTGTTCCCTAGAGAAGGATTGGATCCAGATGATGAAGAATGGCCCGGCAAGGAAATCAGTGAGAAGGTGCTTGGCATTGCATGGGATCCAAAGAGAGGTGTGTTCCACTTCATTACTAGGATCAACTTCACCCCAAAGAAGAAGAAAATGAGACAAGGTCCTGACCTGAGAGGCGATCAAATCCCATCAGAGATCCCATAAATACTTACAAAGAGTGTGCTTGAGCCAAGTCAACGGAATTTATGACCCACTAGGCCTCGTTGCACCATTCAATTAAGGCGAAGATCCTACTTAGAAAGATGTGGGGCATAACGCTTGGTTGGGACGACCCAATGCCTGATAACATGAGAAGAGAATGGATACAAGGAACTGTATGAGGTCTCTGAAACTTCATTCAAACGATGCATCAAACCAGAAGGAGTCGATCCACATACAAACCCAACCCTGATTGTCTTTTCCGATGGCTCTGAGCAAGCATTTGGGACGGTAGCCTACATACGCTGGATGCTCAACGATGGTAGATTCGTATCAAACTTAGTGGCAAGCAAGAGCCGCAGTGCTCCCATTGAGGTAGCCAGCATTGTAAGACTAGAACTAAGCGGAGCTGTTCTCAACAAACGACTCACGTGCTTCATCAAAAAGGAAATGAGGTTACAATTTGACAGAGAGTTCCAAATCGTCGACAGCGAGATTGTGAGATCTATGATTCAAAAACAGAGCTATGGTTTCAAAACGTCGTTGCTACCCGAATTGGTGAGATACAGGAGACAACACAGCCAAAGGATTGTTGGTGGTGTAAAGGAGAGTTGAACGTTGCAGATTATTTTGATCACAAGAGGCAAAACTCCATCCGAGATTGGCTCTGAGAGCACATGGCAACAAGGGCCAACATTTCTGCAACAACCCGTAGAAGAATGGCCAATCGAACAGCTGCTCAGAAGGCAACCCTTCCAGAACGGGCTAAAATCATAATGGTCGCTGACGCACGAGAAGCCGATACACTAGCCAACAGAATCAATGTAACTAGATATAGCAGCTACAATAAGCTCGTGAGGGTACCTGCCAGAATTATTGCCATTTACAACGATAAGGACTTCTCTAGTGCGACCAAAGTCCTTTCTGCTAAAGATATAGAGCGAGCAGAACTTTTCTGGATCCAGGAGTGTCAGAAGCCGATAATGAAGACACTGAATGATGACAATATGACTTTCAATAAGATGTATGACAAACTTTGTCCTGAGGTCAGAGATGATGGTGTCATTGTTGTGGGAGCCAGAGCTGGAAGATACGTACAATTCAGCTACAACAAGCAGGAAGTTCCCCTCCTTGCCTATCGTCATCCTTTCTCCAAGTTGTATGCAGTACATTGTTCATAACAGAGGCCACCCAGGAGTTCAAACAACGGTCTCCAAGATTCGTTCAAAGTTTTGGATCATTAGCCTATACAAGATGGCGAAGAGTATCCGTCACCATTGTGTGCCGTGTAGAAGACAAGAGAAGGACCTGGTCGGTCAGAAGATGGGACAACTGCCATTAGCGAGACTTAAGCCATCACCACCCTGGAACTACGTTAGAGTAGACTTATTTGGCCCGTTCACAACTCGTGGAGAGGTCAACAAGAGAGCTAGGGGCAAGGCTTATGGCGTTATATTCAACTGTTTCACCACACGAGCCGTACACATATATCTTGCAGTTGATTACAGCTCGATTGGATTTCTACAAGTCCCCAGAGGATTTGTATCCCTCCGAGGTTATCCAAGCGAAATGTACAGTGATAGAGGAAGTCAGTTAGTGGGAGCATCAAAGGAGCTCAAGCAGGCTACAGACGGCTGGGACACAGAAAAGCTAAATGGGATTGGCGTTACTAACGGGATGCCATGGAAGTTCTCTATGGTGGATTCACCTTGGCAGAATGGAGTTACAGAGATTCTCATCAAAGGTGTCAAGAAGGCCATCAATCATGCCATCGGCAACCAGGTTCTTCCAGGGGCGGATCCAGGATTTTCCAAACGGGGGGGCGTGAAAATATACCAAGCAGCAAAATCTTCCCTTCCCCATTTCTCCCCCTCCCCTTCTCTCTCTCTCCCTCTTTTTTTCTTTTCTCCCTCATTTTTTTTTTTTTTATATGAAAAAGGGGGGGCGTGCGCCCCCCACGCCCCCCCCTGGATCCGCGCCTGTCTTCAGTTTCATGAATTACAAGCCGTTTACTATGAAGTAGCCAACCTGGTGAATGAGAGGCCGATGGACGACATCCGACTGATCCACCAGAAGACGGGCGGAAGGGGGTTGCTGCATGGGCGTGGCGGACACTGTTAACATCGAGCGCAGGAGCTTGCATTGTCATGTCGAAGTTGGGCTGAAGGAGTACAAGAGGGAAAGGAAAGAGGAAAGACATGAAGATTGGATGAACAAACCACTTCATGGCCGGTTCTTGAGGTGTACTGAGGAAGTGGCCAGCAGCAAGTCCTGGAATTGGTTAAAGAGTGGAGAACTGAAGAAGGAAACCGAGGGCTTGATTACTGCAGCGCAAGACCAGTCTCTAAGGACAAATGTAATGATGGCAAGGATAGAGAAAGCAAACGTCTCTCCTATATGTGTAGAATGTGTAGTAAAGCAGAGGAGACTGTATTTCATATTGTCAGCGTGTGCAGTAAGATGGCCCAGACGGAGTACAAAGGAAGACATGACAAGTTGGCCAAGGTGATTCACTGTGATTTGTGTAAGAAGTATGGTGTCAAAATGCTTGCGAAATGGTACGACCATGTTCCGGAGAAAGTTGTAGAGACCGACCAGGTCAAGATCCTCTGGGACTTTAACATTTAGACTGATCATGTTACAGAGCATAGGCGTCCGGATGTTGTAGTCTTAGATAAGACGAAGAAGATGTGTCATCTCATTGACATAGCTGTGCCAGGCGATATAAGGGTGGCTTCGAAGGAGGTAGAAAAGATCCAAAAGTACCTAGACCTGGCCAGGGAACTTCGTAAGATTTGGCAGGTAAAGGTAAAGTAGTCCCTGTGGTGGTTGGAGCACTTGGCACCATTCCCAAAGCACTGGGGAAACATCTAGATGAAATAGGGACAAATGTGAGGGTAGATCTGTTTACAGAAGGCGGCGCTCTTGGGAATAGCGAGGATCCTGAGAAAGACCCTTTGAGATCTAAGGCTACGAGAGTTTTAGGGAAATTTTTCAAGATTGATGCTCGGACGTTTGGAAAATTACACCGGTGTAGGGGTGTTTTTATTTCGAAGGAGAATAACTCGACGGGCCCAGGGACTCCCCATATCAAATTGAGCAGAGAATAAAAGTTCAAGGGTCAATCAATAATTTTCCCATTAATACTTAAAGCTGTGAGACTTCTAAATATTTCTTTTTGTATTTTTGAATATTTAGCATTTTGAACTGTATGCTATGGGAGTTGATTTAGGGAGTGCACCCCATGGAAGACCCCACATTACCCCACTAAACGTACTTTTTTGAATGGTACCTGTCTATTTCCACCAACTGCAACATTTTCTAATAAACCAGATGTTAAATACATAACTTGTATAAGACGGATACAGTATTCTGAGCCGGGTTCGGTATTCTGCTTGAATATACCCTCTTTATTCATTTATGATTAAAAGCAATGAAAAACAACAATAACAGGAAAACACCAACCATCTTAGAATTAACCACTTCAGTATTATTTACAATGTATTCTTTTTACAATGTAATCATGTCATCAAAAGTTAACGGTAACTAAATTTTAGAATTATGTTTACATTTCCGAAAAAGAAAAAAGGGTGACAATACACCAGTCGTTGCACGACCTCACATTAGGTGGGTCCGTAATTATTTATTAAAACTGTGTTTCTGATAGGTTGTAGAAACCCCATCGTTTATTTAGTGTAATATACAAAATGGCGCACATGCAACCATGGTGGGGTATTTAAACATGTCTGAGTTTCGTTTACAGTTATGTAGGCTTGAAACGACGACGGAAATTAGCTATATGGGGTATTTTTCGTCAGTTGTTGCTGTTTTTACATTGAAAACATCAATCATTTGGCTGTAAACAGTAATAGTATAGTAAAACAAATTGTTACTTCCTAAAGTTACAATACGTTTATTTTTAACAGAATAATTCAACGTTTCAAAGAGTGGTTCGCTGGGTTTGTTTTTACTGTAAGATTATGACGAGTATGAGACTATGACGGTAAGTCACATTCAGTCAAATCAAGAGTCGACATATATAGTGACTGGTTGATCAGGAAAAAAAGTAGAGAAAAACCATCAACAGGCTGTGTTAAGAGGAGAGCCTGGGAGGTGGTGGATATGGCATCATGAATGTCCGGAAAGCGATTCATGCACATGTGATGCGCATGAAACCCTATCCCCCCCGCCCCGCCCCCTCAGCCCAAACCCTAGCCCCCACCACCAATAGCCATCAGCCCAAAACCTAGCTCGATCGTCTCCGACCATTCGCTTGGGATAGAAATAGGTCAGGGCAGTCGATCTCTGTTCGTAGGTAAACATTACACAGTGTTTCATGATAAAACTCTTGTTAACACCCCCGCTGGAGGATCTTATATTCAACACGGTCATGTATTTCTCCTTGGTGGGTTCATTGTTTCGTCTGTTTAGCCCCTTATATACAACTGCACATCTCAGTGGACCCCCAAACAAAAGAACCGTTACGTCTTGCTACACAGTGCGCAATTATACCCTCGCCCCCCCCCCCCCCTCTACCTCCCACAGGTGCTTTTCCCGGGGGTATTGGTCTTTCTTACCGGGCTTGATTACGTCATCGAGACTGTCGCCCGATATGGCAATGTAAACCGAATCGGTGTCCATTTCACACATCCTGAATATCGCGTGGATCGACAAACTTCATCAGGAAATCGAAGTAAAACTCGACAATGCGCAATTTAGCGTTTTGGTAGACGAAGAAACCAATCTGAATATGAGAGTTTGTTTAGTGTGGTGCACCAGGTAGCACCACACTAAATAAACTCCCATAGCATACAGTGGAAATTTTACGCGGCTAGTATTATGTACCTTAAACAATTCTACCTCCATGCTTAAACCGGGAGTTAATTTTGATCATTTACTATAGATATGTGTGTTCTCCAAGAAAAAAAGCATTGCTAGTAATGTGAATAATTGTGGCGTGTCGTGGCCGAGCGGATAAGAACACCGAACTCAAGCTCTGGTGTTTCTGATCAGCAGAGTGTGGGTTCGAATCCCAGTCGTGACACTTGTGTCCTTAAGCAAGACACTTAACCACATGCTTCGTCCTTCGGATGGGACGTTAAGCCGTAGGTCCCGTGTGTTGTGTAATGCACGTAAAAGAACCCAGTGCACTTATCGAAAAGAGAAGGGATTCACCCCGGTGTTCCTGGTTTGATCGGGAGCATATTGCGCCACAGCACCTTGTAAACCATTACATGGTGCTATGTGAAGGACTTGGTCTCATACTTCAAAAACGTAGCTCCACAATACCTTGCAGGAAAATAATTAACGTTAAAAGCGCCTTGAGCGTCACTGAGTGACGGATATGTGCGCTATATAAGAAGCCACTATTATTATTATTATTATTAAAATACTGTTGAGGGTTTGGTTTATCATTTCATGTAAATAGATGGCCGTGGGTTCGAAGTAACCATCCCCCTTCTTGAGAAGAGTCTATGGCGCTGGCCGATAATGAGGCGATGAGAAGCACCGAACTGTGAGACGTCGACAGTCAAAGGCGCACTTGATGTTCTAGAGTGGAACTCCTCTATGATGAGTTTATTAGGTTTGTGTAAAGTGAAAAAGCATTAAGCTTACAATTGAATATGGAACAGTCCATGAGTCGAACTGACAAAGTTAACAACACTGTTTGTAGTTATAAGAAAAGTAGAACGAATTCCATGTGTAAGAAACTTGTGAAGAAGTGAGCGGAATCCCAACATAATAACAGATTAAGACTGTACGGTTATATTTTCTGGTTAATCAAGTTTAATACCATTGACAACAGTATAAGGAAAACTGTGTAATGAAGTGATATGAATATGTATTAAATCGAAGAGAGATCAGTTACGGGTCTATAAGCACACTGTAAATAATTATCATTAATCTAATAATTTCAAATAAATGTAATTTTGATCTAAGCATAAGTTGCTTCCTTGTCAGTCAGCCGTTTCAATTCCTTCTTGGCTTTAGACTCAGTTGTTCTAGCTTGTTTGAACCGGGTCACCATTTGTGAAATTTAATAAGAGGAATATTAGTTCATTTGAAAACCAAATAAATGGTGACATGTTACGAAGTGAAATGAAAGGGAGATTCGCGCTCTTTTAAGAGGGGCGGTGGGCTACCGGAGTACTAAAGCAAAACGTGACATAGACTAAATAACCGATTAAGGTAACTTGTCCGGACGTTTTCGAAAACAGGGCGTGACGTCATAGACATACCGGAATAAACTTGCCAGGACACAAGGGGGACGTCAAGGTCGCACCTGTCTGCTCTTTGGTCAAAAAAAGTCACTTAATAAGCAACTGATTCGAGTGACATCCAACCTATTTAAGTGCCTGATTCAGGTGACTGATCAACCAACATGTTAAAGTGTTGGATAGGCAACCGATTCGGGTGACTAATCAGCAAACAACCTATTCAACTCAACTAACAAACAACTATTCAAGGGCGGATCTGTAGGACTCCTACCAAACCGTCGATATGTAAAAAAATACTCGATTCGGGCGACCGAACATGGAAAACTATCCAACTCAACAAACAAACAACTATTCAATGGCGACCCAACCTGTATAATAACAGGTTAGCAATAGGCTAGGGTGCAAACACCATTAAAAAAATATATATAAAAATAAAATAAAATAAAATAAACAGAAGAAGACGACTCGTAAATTTAAACTACATTGAAATCTAACAACATAACACTACTCTATCCATCCTGTTTTTCTCTTACTCGACGTCTTATCAAACGTCGTGGAATCGGCCGCTTTGTTTTCACTTCGTGAAAATACAAACGAGACGTCCACGTCCCTTTTGTGCTGCGTGGTTTTGGCTGCAGCGCTCCATGATTAAAAAAAATCATTCCCGCACCGCCACCTGATTGCAAAACAAGGACGCCATGCATTATGTTGGCTCTATGTCGTCCCTTCTGGACTAGGCCAGATTTGTCAAAAAATGAGGGCTCTATTTAAGGAGTAAATGTCGGTGTCCTGTCCAACTAACCAAATTTGGGGGTGCTGAATCCAGAAATTGGAAATACCAAGCTGAATTTTGAGATTAAAGGTGTATTATCGACAAAATAGAAAACAATTAAAGAAATACAAAACAATTTGTAAAAAACACATTATTTATGTATCAATGTGAGTAAGGGCATAACAATAACATAATATTGAACCCGATGTGAGGAGTGTGAGATACAAACAGTAAGTTACTTTAATGTTAATTTTAGATTAAAAGTGAATTACTGACAGAATAATTACAACAACTACTATTTAGAGTGTTAAAATCGAGTAACAAACAGTGTTTAGATCAGCTTTGATGTCTAAAAATGAAGAACAACTCCAAGAATTGAGGCGATTGAGTTTGTTTTGTTTTGTTAAAGATATATTACTGGAAACAAAGAATCAAAAGGTTCATACAGTAAATTGCACTAGTAATATGACTAAAACAAGCAAGAAACCCGTTATAATAAAAAGAGAAATTGCATTATCATGCAGCAGTTTCGTAATTGCAGTATACCCCTAACACGTCTAGAAGCCAATTTCGGTTACAGGCTAAAGGGCACAGGAAAACAGTGACTTAAATTTTTCAGTAAAAATTTTTTTTTGAATCAACGATTAAATTATTTATTGTACACAATTACAAGGTAGTGAATAAACTTAGAAAGCAATGACAACCATAAGCGAAAAGTACATACAGGGCCCTGTATGGTATAACATTAAAGGTATCGGAAAGTGACGAAGGAGCCAGACACACTTTGGTAGTGGAAACCTTATAATTTGGAGCTCTTATGGAGCAGTTACCGCGTCACTAAACCTGATACAGACTAAGGACTGATTTCTGTTTCTTCTTAAAAACAATATGATGTAATTGAAACATAGATTTGTTAATGCTCTTACTTTAAGATTTAAACATTCATGTTAAAACAGCCATCTGGGTCTGGATGCTGTTGGCATCCACACACCGTAGTACAAGGTAGCTTTGCTTTCCGGCATCTGCATCTCATGGTCTGACATTCTTTGCGGCATCAACATGATGTATTAACTTCTAGACAGGGCTCTGAGTTTGGATCTAGGGTCATCATAACTGGATGAAGGCCGCTGTCATCACGTTTCCATCTCATTTAAGGAAATCTGGGAGAAAAGGGTCTGGACAATGAGCTTGTTTCCATAACATGGTCTGTAGTGAGCTCGTTGGTTGTGCAGTTGAGGTTGGGGGCAGCAATTCCTATTTTTTGCTTTGGAGAACATGGTGACACGAACATCACCAATGGAATTAGAATTACCAAATCCTTACATCTTGCGTACGAAGGTTTCAGTAGATTTGAGCAAATCTTCATCGAATGCTTCAACCCCTAGCTCCTGTAGAAGCTGATGATGTTTAAGAAACACTGGCCACGCTGATCGCTTGGTGTGACCGAAGAAGTATGACGTTGTGTCACATCCAGTTCGGGCTTGGAACGGTAACAATGACTTTATAGATGCAGTTGGCAGGTTACTGCATACATCACTGATAGGTTTGTACTTGAGCTTTTCTGATGTACCAGTCATCATCCAAAGGCGGTCACAACTTGCACGGCTTAGATGGTTAACTAAAACGAGAAGAACATCCGTGTCTCGTGCAAAGACAACCACCGTTTCTGTGCTGTTTTGAATGTGTTTTGTTCAGGTTCAAGGACCCCAAATTAGGTTTGGTATCCACCATTTTCGGATTCAGCTTCCCAAAATTATTTGAACTAGGTATGTTATCAACTTTTACTCAAAAATGCCGCATGATTTAACTTTTTTTTAAAATCTGGCCTAGTCTGCCTTGAGCCGAATGACTCCCCACTGCGTGGCTCGCCTTCTACCTGGCGCAAACACACCCCATACCGCATGCACGCCATTGTCGCGCATGCGCTGAAGCGTTTAATCAGCGAAAACGGGATGTGTAATCCTTCATAATTTTTTGTATTATAACATAGTTCTGTATTCTGGTTGGCTAAAACTTAGTCACATGGGGTTAACTAATATAGGCTAGTGCATGAGATTTGCGCCACCGTGAACTACACGCGCGTCAAAACATCGCGCGGGCATAATTTGCAGGAGATTTGCAGTGAACAGCAATTAAAAAACTGCGTCTAGGGAAACTAAAAGCGTTTCTTTAATTGTTGAATTGCTTATGATTCAATTGCCCATGAGTTAATTGTTGAATTAAAACAGTTCAGTTTTAAAGTTTCTTTTCTTATTTCATATTTTGGTCCGAGGTGTGCTATAAAACACATATGGACTGGCATAAGTCGATCACATAGTGTACGTCTATCCCCGCCCCCCGGGCCCATGGGTGACCAACAAAGGGTCTTATTTCCCTCGGCCTTCATCCTCTGGAAATAGGTCCCTCTTCTGGTCACTCAAAGTTCCTCGGGGTATAGACGTGCTCTACTGACCTCATCGCCAGTCCACATGTGTATGAATTGTGAATTCTCCAAATACTACTGGGCACAATAAGCAACCAGGTTTTCTATTTTTATTTTGTTCTCTCAAAATAATAATTGTTCCCAAAACATTTACATTTTGTGCCCTCGAGATAGCATTTTGTGCCTTCAAAATAATATTTAATTTCCTCGGAATGACATTTTGTTCCATCGAAATAATGTTTTGTATCCTCAAAATAATATTTCGTGTCCTCGAAATAATACTTTGTGCCCTTGCAATAATATTTTGTGCCCTCGAAATTGTGTGCCCTCGAAATAACATGTTGTTCCCTCGAAGTAATATTTCGTGCAATCGTAAAAATAGTTCGAGGGTTCCGTAATTATTATAGCCCAGTGCAGTGCACTGGGCTATAATAGCCCATAATGTTACTGCTATTATAGCCCAGTGCAGTGCACACAAAGAACATAGCTGGGATCAAGTGACAGTGGGTACATTATTTCTTTAGCTTTTTAAAAAGTTGCACATTTTCCGGCATCAGCATCTTTCACCTGATCCTTTCGATTCTCATTAAAAAAAAAATTTAAAAAAATTCCTGATAATGGTATGACTAAAGTGGACCCTTTTTATCCGTGTTGAGTATTACAAAACGATTGTTTTCGGACTTCCAAATGCCCACGTTTAAGAACGGCCTTACTGTACGATCATCTACGGTACCTCCATGTACAACGTAAACGACTCCCAAACGTAAACACAAAGGGCCGTAACTACGAAAGCCGTTTAACCCATTAGATGCGTATAAATTAGTAGTCACTGTATAAACCTCGTGTCTAACTTCAAACAGGTACTACAAAGCTTGCTTTTAGTTAGCCGCGTTTAAATGACCATTAGAGTTAAACATGTGTTTATAACAAACAATAGCAGTTCTTAAACATGGTACGGGGGTTGTTTAGTGAGTATTCTGAGGCCTATCATACATCATGTTCATGTTGTTGCGCAATCCTCTATCTACATTACAATGTATTTAACAATAGGGACCACGGTCAATAAGTTTAGACTGTCCTATAGTTACACAAGGATAACTAAGCAACTATTTAAGATATACGTAAGACTTTTTAATTCAGGTGTTTAGGAAGACGCGTGTAACTTGGATTTATCCACGTCTATATACTACACTAGTATAAAGATAAACGGCTTTCGTAGTTACAGCCCTTAGTGTTTTAGAGACTGTGTACATGGGGGGGGCGGACGGGGTATTGCGCAATCATTTGCAATTGCGGTTTGGGTACACTCCATTTTAAAAAGAGGTGATGACCATTAAAAAGAAAAAAAGAAAACCAAGTATACCGTTAAAATGCTCTCTTTAACAGCACTGAAAACATAACAGTCTACATTGTAAGAGCATTTTCTATTGTTATTTAAGGTGGTTAGTTTTATATAGAATGCGTAAAAATATTAGCCGAAAATTTTCCGTTGGTTAATTGCAGCAGCCACTCAACATAAATGGGCGTGTTTTACCTATACTTTCGCACTAGTACTGAAGCACGTCCAGTACATGTACACGAACGGTGTACAGTACATGATAGTACATGTCAGTACATGTATATACAAATGTACATTTATAGGGCATATAGGATTTGAGGTATTGCATGGTGGGTATCAATGTCACTATTTGGCTTGCGGTAACACCGTGTGTATATCTACTTTGTTCACAGCTGAGGTCGCAAGAGTAAAAATTATTCATTGAATTGCTTATTCTTCGGCGGTCAGCCTATCAGAACGAACCCCGTTCACAAAAAAGCGTTTGTACATACAGTTCCCGACGTCCGGAATTTCAGTTTGTAAATTTGTTTATTTTTCGTTACACAAACATGTTACATTTCTAAATTCGTTCTCCTGTGAAAATTTGTTTTTAAATTCTTCAACCAAGCACGGGCAATGCATCTTTCATAACAAACAACTGGATAAATAATGCTGGTACTTAGACAGCTTAGCCTATGGCGAACACGGTACAAATGCGGGTATTCACGGAGGCTTATAATACACTCATCGTTTGATTTGATTCTTTTCATGAAGATTCTTGACCGTTGCACATTGGAAACGCGCACTGATTATCGTGACAGGTTCACACGTTTTCTCCCATAACTTTAAAAAAGCAGAGGACGGTCGTCAGTTTGGGTAAGTGGACATCACGATACGCCCTCGAATATTTATGTACCAAAACTTTGTTTCATTTTGAAGCCTACCACTGAAACTATTGCCATGTATAATTGTATGCGGTTCATAATACACTTGACCCACGTCTCTGCTTTATAGTGGTATAACGGAAAATTAAAGTAGACAAACATCATGCTTTCGGACGCCACCAAATAATGTATATTTTCCCCGGTGTGGAATATTCTTGTTTTATATAGTTCTTTTTGACGCAAACAAAGGTTTATCATGTTGTATCATGAATGACTTGTGATGATTGCAACAAGAAGAAAAAGATGTATTGTGGATGTGTGGATGTAGGCCTATAGCAAGATGTTGATTTCCACGGGTTCAGTTTAAATAATATGAAGATTTGATCACGAGACTGTACTGATGAATCGGCCCATCAGTGTTATAACTATCAGTTCAATGACAAATCAATTCGATTTACAGCAGTAAAACAAAACAAAATCACGTAACACATTTTTGGTATTCTTCCGTGATTGAAAATTCTGTTCTAACGCCACTTTTTCCTAGCTTACACCTCAACTGTCCACCAAAGATGACAAGTTCTGAGCATTTACCCCTGGTTCACAGCTCAGAAGAAGAAAACGCAGATACAGGAGCAATGGGTGAGACATTAATTTAAACGCATCGACTACAACCCCACGCCCTAACAAAAGAGAACACTGTCATGATCTGTTTGCAGAATTGATGTTTTTTTAATTATTGTTGTCATTATTAAGGGAGCTATGCATAGACGGCTTTTACTTATTCCTAGTGTTATGACGCTTCGGCACCCTGACCTATTTCTTTTGTGTATTATAGCCACTGGCTGACTTAGCTATCCATTGTATCGATATACACCTGGTTATTGTATGGAGATAGCAATACCTCCATAGTTATTATGTAATACCCAGTACTAAAAAATGTACGTGCGCCGTCGACTCGTGGTCTGTGTCCTTCGGTGCGCCCTCGAGTCATACAGCGTCCAACCGGTTGCTAATGAAGATTTTGTTCTCGTTTGTAAATACAAATTTTGTGTTCAAATAAAAAACTCTAATTTCAGAAGATAAGTTTTCCATTTGCGTTATTTGTTGAGTTGACGACTACTTGGACAGGGCGGCAAAACCGTTCCAATTAGTCAACTGAATCCAAGGGATATTTCAATCTCGTATCACTATAATGTTTGAAGTATTTTGTTTGGGTAAAGATCAGAAGATAATGGTGAGAACAAAACACAAACCTGTCTAGTTGCCTGGTAAGCAAGTCATTTGAAACTTTAGGTTTTAGAGAAGCAGATTAGATTTAGTCCATGAGCTAGGTGCTGAAATTCAACATGATTAGTACCACCTCGCGGGACTTATTCTAATATCACTTTTCTTGTTGCAAATAATCCATAACTTACCATAAATTATGATAGCCTGTCCAAAAGATAGATTTCTATCAGTTTTCGAAAGATTTTCACCGTAAAATCTGAAACCTCTTAGCCTCTTCCGTTATTGTTAAGTCAACGGCTGTTTAAATAGTAACATTCTTTAAGCCCATGTGTTTGCATGGAGAGAGAATAATTTGAGTGTGCATACTCAAATAGCCGTTGTATTTATCACTTTGCTGCCTGTCATTAAAAACAGATCCGCAGCCATCTTGTTTTCGCTTTGGCCGCGACAAAATGTCGACAGTTTACAGTTGATTTTTAGACCTTTATGAGTAAACAATCAATGTGTGTATATATTTATATAGAGGTAAGCTGTTTTGTTGTTTGTTGATGAAAAGGAGGGAAAAAGTGCAAACTGAGTAAAATAATAACCAGTAAGAACGTGCCGTGAATGTGATGCCCCGTTCGCCCATTATGCTGACCGAGGACAACACGGGTGCAGCGGTCGGTGATGATCTAGATCAATTCTGTTCACATTTTGAGGTATAATTGTAGCCTGGATTTCAGAAATGTAATGCACAGAAAATTTGTAAATTTCATTTGTTATGAATGACAGAAACAATAACAGAAAAAGGCCGACACAAGAGCAGTTTTGGTCGGTCCCAGGACATGCAACGCATTGGACCTGAATATTATTTTATTTTATTTTTTATTGTTATTTTTGGGGGGCCTATTTCTTGATTTTAATTTTACGACGCTGTTTTTTTCTTTTCTATGTGCGTTGTGATTCAGCGTTAAAATGCCACAGGCAGTAACAAATGGTAAGGGGCACCCTCTGCCATCCCCACCCCACCCCTATCCCCGATACGGGTAAGTAGGCCCGCACAGATTTGGTGGAAATGTTTCTCCCTAAATCCACTTTTCTTTGACAGAAGTATTTAAAGCACTTCTAGTGAGACCTAACAAAAACACAAAACGAATCTAAACTCTCTCCAGAGTGTATTGTTGATTCAGTTTGATAACACCGTAACCAGACAGGTGCTGCATACTCAACTCAAGTAATGACCTAATAATTATGATATAATAAAACTGCACCACAACCTTCTCTAAACTTTACAAACAACATTTATAAACCAAAGGCAATGTTATCTAACGTACAACAAAGGCATTTTTCAACAAAATGATACTTAAACCAATTTAATTCCTCTTGATGACTGTAAAGGAAAGTACATCAGCAATTATTGACAAAAAGAAACGTTGTTGACAGGAAGCATGCTTGCCATGTGACAAATACAGCGGCTGTTTGAGTATGCACACTCAAATATTCACTCTCCGTGCAAACACACGGGCTTAACAAATTTGTACTATCTAAACGGCCGTTGACTTATCAATAACAGAAGAGGCTAATAGGTTTAAGATTTTACGGTGAAAATCTTTCGAAAACTTGTAGAAATCTAACTTTTTGGAAAGGCTATCATAGTTTATAATAAGTTATGGATTATTTGCAATAAGAAAAGTGATATTAGAATTAGTCCCTTGAGTTGGTACACGCAAGTGGGGCTGGCTCATGGACTATTTAAATCCTTGTTGCATTTTGTGAGGCGGCTTTGATTACACTCTTCGATTTTGACAGATCAAACATTTTACTGAGTAATCCTCTTGATGGCCCAGACTAGGTTTTCCTTTTCTTTTTAATTCAGAATCATGGAATGAAATTACACTTAGTGTGGTGGGTAAACCGATTTGCAAATTCTTTTTTTGTCTATCCATATATTAGGCTTATACTAGGCAAACCCTATTTCAAATTTAGGCTATCAGTACAGGATAAAACTTTCATGATCAAAACTCGGAACGTCGAATTTTCCCGTGTTCCCCATGGAACCTTAAGAAGCCCTGGATATGCCATCAGTGTCTAATTAACATCTGGAGGTAATTACATATATCTCAGTATGATGACATTTTAATGCTGAAGAAAAACACGTCGTCATCCCCACATGAATTACCTCCAGCTCTCAACGTCCTGTCAACAAGATGTCGACTTCCTGATATATCAAAGGATAATAACATGCTTTTCTGGGATGTCGACATAGGCCCTACTTTAATAGGCAAAGCATTTTTGTCCAGTGGCGTACCAATGCACAAATGAATTGCTGGATACATTAAATAGTACTCATAATAATGTCTTTGCCCCCGCTTACCTCCCCCCCCCCCCAAAAAAAAGGAAAAAAAAAAAACCACACAAAAACCCAACATATATATATATATATATAAAATGAAAGTAACGCAACTGTTTCTGTTTAGTACTTCTTCTTTTTTATTACTTTTATATATTTTTTCTGATGTCGTCATCCCTCTTAGATAAGTGATCTCGAGAGGTCGACTTCTTACTTTGAAGATGTCGTTTTCATTACTCATATCTCAGATTATGGATTCATCATCCCGAGACAATTGAATTTAGGATGTCAACATGGTGGATGGCACTTCCAGTGAACATTGGGTCATTTATATTAGTCTCTGGGGGTGTAGTGGCTAGTCTGTGGCTCAGTATGCTTTATCAATAATCAATCTGTTTGTTTTTCAGACAATAAACGTTTGACACAAGTTCAGGAAACTTACTACCATCGTGCCGCTATATTCCTGGCCAGTTTCTCCGTCGCAGCTCTTCTGATGTTGGCTATTACGAGTTTTGGTAAGCAGCATTCATAAATAACTGGGACAATTAATACATTTTGATTGGTCGAGAGGGGATCACGTTGGCATGTTTTGATACAAAAACGGTCGCAGTCTGTTTAATTTAAACAAAACCTGATTCCCAGGGGTGATCGATCTCGCCGCACCATTTTTTCCCAGCATGCCTTGCTTGCTCATCATAACCCCTGGAATTGGTTCATTAAAATGTGCCAGAATCTGGCACATTAAATAAGCCGTGTCCGAAATTGCCTTGATCAAGGCGTTGGAGGTGTTTTTTTTTTCATTTTTATGTCATTGTTTTCATTTTTATTTTATTTTATTTGCGCCGCGCTACCAGCCCGAGCATGGCCCGAGCTACCAATCCACGGTGTGCGCGTGCTCGTGTGAGCTGTAAACATGTATGCTCACCGAATCAACGCCTCGACGGTTCTGTGTTGAAGCCAATGAGGTCATTACTATAATGCGCGCGAAAGACGCGACCCCATTGGTCAGTGGCGGAAGTCTTGTTTACTTATTCTTATGCATATGCATGCAGTATCCAGATGTGGTTACTGCACTGGCCAGTATCCAGATGTGGCTGCTGCACTGGCGCGCCGGTTTGAATTTGGGAATACTTTGTTATAATAATATCTATCTGAAATCATGCGTATTCTCCTCAAATTGTCAGCTGAGTGAGACAATGAGGGCAGGAATTAAACAAATGAGGTTGAGTGGATCAATAATTTGTTACATTATCGTGCACCATTTTCCATCATGAAGACGCTTTTCTGATGTAGTTTTTTTTTATGGCGTAAGGCCCGATTGACCATCTCCTGTCTCTATTTTGCACCATTGTAACAGTGATTTAATCATTGTTGGTGCATTAATTGGAGGTATAGAATACAGAAAACAAAGACCTCAATAAACTACCATTGTTGATTGTTTCATCATGGTTGAGAAATAGATTATTGCACTTTTTATATCTTGCGGGCCGCCCCAAGAGGTGCCCAATTTCAGCTGCTTATTTAATAAGCACCAAATTTCCTAAGTACACTTGCCTTACTATAATAAGTTTAGTAGCTAAAACTGTATTTCTCATGTATCATGTGTGACTGTGTCCTGTCAATTTTTGCTTAGCAGTAAATTCTCAAGACCCTGCCTGAGAACAATTCAAAAGTATGAAGACGGTGTGGCTGAGTGCACAGAGTAAACTTAAGTCGGACTTTGAGAGGACATGATTGTCAGGAAAACACAAATGCAGAAACTACATCAACTCCAGTATAACCAACAGAATGGAAAATGATCAGGGTAGTCCAATGAGGGAACTTGAGTGCCGCGCATCAAGCTCCAGGGGCCGCGGAGTTAAGCGAGCACTTGTAGCTGACCAGCCTGGGCGACAATCGCGGCAGATTACCGGTCCAAATGGCTGCGACACAAGCTACACACAAACGCCATTTTGTCGGTAACTACTCACATCGCATCACACGCAACAGCATGATAGGGTACAAAGGTCATAATGAGGGAAGCTCGTGATTGGACGTCAAAATGAATAATTCATTTGCTTCCCATCCTGTGTTGTCTGCAATAGGTCTGACGAAAGATTTAAATATTAATGAGCTGCATACTAGCATATCCGAGACCCCCCCCCCCCCATTTTCGTCCAATATTGGACGGAAATATCAAGAAACACATTAAACCCGGAAGTTACAGACCCGACAAGGCTGTCGGCCTGACGGCCTCCGCATGCGGAAAGTGGTACGAGTGCGGATGACCTGCGCACAGTAGTTGTACGGGCGTCGTGCGATGTGATACACACATTACGCACAGTGTATACGGGTGGGTCGTGCGATGTGATACATACATTACGCACAGTGTATACGGGTGGGTTTACGGGTGTCTTTTTCGGAGTGAAAATTGCGACTGCCTTGAGCAAGGCTATGTCCGAAACGGCGACTTCGGCTAGAGCTACGGCTGCTGCTAAGGGTGTTGCTAAGGACGTCCCATACTTCAACGCATGATGACGCGGAAATCTAGCCATAGCCGTAGCTGTAGCCGCCAATGTGGCCGATCCACTCTACGCGCCCACTCAAGTAAGGTAACCCCATTGATCCCTATTATATCGACTGGATAGGATACGTTGCGCCGCCATGCGTCAACCGCGCGCGTATTTTCAAGACGATTTGAAAATTGAAACGCGGGGGTCGTCACACCATTCTGTACGCAACGCAAGCAAATGAGATTTCGTGATGGAGCAAAATTATTTGCATCAAAATTTACTAAATTCTCCTCAGTTTTTGAACAAGAGTGAAAGAAATTTATTTTTAAAAGGTTCAAATACAACAATGGTGAACTGTTGAGCGGTTATAGGTTGTCAGAACGCCACACGCACAGATGTTCAGAAAATTTGAATTTCCATTCACCAAGTAAGTGTTATACTCTGTATTGATTATCTGCTTAACGTTATACTTTGACTCTGTTTAACACTAGTCTTTTGACTTCTAGCCGGATCTGTTTGATCACTGTAAGATTCTAATTGCATACGATATCTTAAATGGAATAGATTTCTCCGTATGTGTAAACAGCAAACTCCTCTGTTTTAAGGGGGTGATCATCAGACGTTACTTAACCTTAACCATGAATAGGCCTAGACATTTTGTTTTAGGTTTCATGTACGTTTATGCGTGAGCAACTCCCTTGCGCGTGCGTGTTTTCACTTGTGAGCCGTCTAGAGCCAACCTCGTTCCCATGGTGTACGATCTCGCCGCGCCATTTTGTTTTCTTTCCCAGAATGCCTTGCTCGATTGTACACCCTGGAAGTGTAAAACGAAAGTAGCCCATATTTGGCTATTTTAATTAGTATCGATACCTCAGTAAGACGTATCACAAGATCGAAAAAGGATAGGAGGGGCCAGTTGCTCTATGACTTGATGCGTATTTTGACAGCGCGCTCTGCGTAGTCTCTAAAACAGAATCTTAAAGGAACATAACAGAATTGGTTTTTGCTCACAAAACAGTGTAAGCACTTTATATAATCCACCATATACATAAACTGACAAACCTGTAGAAGTTTGAGATCGATCGGCCATCTGGGTCACGAGAAAATAGTGAAAAACCGATTTCACATTTGCATGTGTTATAGCAATGCATGAATAAAACGCTCATGAGCGATAAACTCCAATCGGAAATTAGTTTTATTTATTTCTCATCAAATATGGCATTTCAGACAGAAATATTTCTAGGGATTTTTTCTACTATCATCATCATTAGACCGTGTAAGTTTTATGTAAATCTGTGATCTTAAAGAACATTTTAATTACCAGTTCTGTAACGTTCCTTTAAGATGAGTCAGCAGTAATTACCATAGTGATTTGTATTGTGACATCACTCTTTGCTAAGCAACTTCAAGCGCCATGCAAGCGCTCAAAAGTTTTCAACACGCGTGGACGCAAAATATTCACTTTAGATAGCCAATCAGTGTTGTTTTTTACACATCCCTACAGGGGTTAGTGGTGAGAGGTATCGATACGGCGCGCTGCCCATGGTAGCGAGGCTGGGTCAAGAGCGGCTACACTGCGTGCCGCACCGTGTATCATCGAACGTGTGCAAGGCGCCCGACGTGTCCTATAATATAATAGAGATCAATGGGTAACCCGCAAAAGAGGCATCAAGTCAAAGAGCAACTGGTCCCCACTCTTCTTTGATCTTGTGATATTTCTATCTGCAGTTTGGGGTGACCATTGATCTCTATTATATTGACTGGATAGGACACGTTGCGCCGCCATGCGTCAACGCGCGCGTATTTTCAAGATGATTTGAAAATTGAAACGCGGGGTCGTCACACCATTCTGCACGCAACGCAAACATATGAAGTTTCATGCTGGAGCAAATTTATTTGCAACAAAATTGACTCATTTTTACTCAGTTTTATAACAAGATGTGAAAGTAATCTAAATAAAACCCAAAGGTGCACACACAACAATGGTGAACTATTGCGCAGTTATCGGGTGTCAGAACGCCACACGCACAGATGTTCAGAAAATTTGAATTTCCATTCACCAAGTAAGTGTTTTAGTCTGTATTGATTATCTGCTTAACGTTTTACTTTGAGCGACTACACTGCGTGCCGCACCGTGGATCATCGAACGTGTACAAACGCGCCCGACGTGTCCTATCCAGTCAATATAATAGAGATCAATGGGGTGACACGATTCATTTGAAATAGAATCGCGTCGAAACACTTGCATTTTGACGCGCGCGTACTAAGCGTCCTTTAAGCGCCATACAAGCGCTCTAAAAACTCACGGTTAGCATTATAAACACACACATAAATGTCTCTTTGCTTGGAAAACAAAACAAAATAAAGAAGAAACCAAACTTACATCATACTTTAAAATACTCTTTCTGTCCATCCAGAGTATCCTAAATTGTGTAATTGTAAAATGAATTTTAAACCTTAATTTTTTTTCATTCCCACATAGCCCAGCGGACTACGCTAGTGCCTCTCGAGCGCAATGTTGCGCGATCGAGTAACTGTTAATTTGGGTTTTCTTCAAGTTTTGTTTTTTTATCCCCCCCAAACAAAAAAATATTCTTGTTTTATTATTAAAGTTTGATTCCTATAGTTAAATCGATAGTGTTACCTTTTCTTTTTCTAGTTTGTGGTTCTCGATTAATTTTTTTCAAGGGAAAAGTTTGCTGATTCGTATAGGCTAAACGCCGATGATAATGACAATTGTGTTTCAATTTGAAAACAAGTTTCACCGTCCATGAACATGACCACCACGTAGGCCCTAATCACTATTCACTTTGCAAATTAGGTTTCCCAGAGTTTACTGAGGACTGGTGCGATGGTCCATTAGTGTTGCACGCCTGAACATGATGGCGCATATCACCGCGAAAGTGTTTATTAACTCAAATTAATTGTGCTGGGTCTCGACATTGGAGGTTCCTTGATTTGCACTGAATCACTGATCATCACACCCATAAATGGTTTAAAATTCATCTTAATTAAAAACAAGTCAACACTGAATGTCCTTCTTTGAAGTGCAAGGTGAAATGTAGCTCTGAGTATCGGATGGTGTGGGTCGCTGCCCTGTACATTTTTTAATATCTGAAAGTGAAACGTGTAGTTTGCTGCGATATTGTGACCTTGTTTTGTCCTGTTTTGATTTCTGTAAAAGGTAGGATGAACAACACACCCACTGAAACACCACCATAATTTATTTACATTAAAAATCAACAACTCTCATAAACCACTTTCTGCGCTGTCTTCAGGTCAATAGTCAAGATTTTATTTTAATAGTCATGTGGTCTCAATACAACGGAGCCCCTAAAGGGACATACACAAAAAAACATTTAAAAAAAAATTATCTCGTGCGCACGACATATTATCTCGTGCGCACGACATATTATCTCGTGCGCACGACATATTATCTCGTGCGCACGACATATTATCTCGTGCGCACGACTTATTATCTCGTGCGCACGACATATTATCTCGTGCGCACGACATATTATCTCGTGCGCACGACATATTATCTCGTGCGCACGACATTATTCGGGATTCTTGGAAGCAGCCAGTCGTCACGCCGCCATTGTTATCACACACGTGAAACATACAACACAGACATAACAAGGTCAAGGAGATCAAAAGATTGGAAAGACAACTGTTTAAAGAAGCCTGTATATTAATCACCGTGTACTGTGTAAGGTTTTGCCAGGCATAGTTTTGAGTAACTTAATGTAGTTTTTCTGTGTTTATTTTCGTTATCATTGTACTTGAAGTTGTAGTCCAGTGTAGTCAATGATTAGATGGAGTTCTCCGACTAGTGTAGTGCAGTGCAGTGCGGTGCATGCAGCAGAGTAGAGGGGGCCTGGCGACGCTATAGCACGGTATACGAGGCCGAGGCCACTCTGCCTGCCCTGATTTTACAGGCCCCCGGGAGTTGCGACTATTTGTTTGTTTGTTTTTGCCTACTTTCACTTTAAGTAGAGCTTCACAAAGAGACTAATCTCAGTTGTAAAGAATGTGTTTAGTGATGCTGCACTACACTAGTCGGAGTAATTAACTCCATCTATCATGGAGGAAGATGATCTAATTGACTACAACTTCAAGTACAATGTTAAAGAAAATAAACACAGAAAAACTTCATTAACTTACTCAAAACTATGCCTGGCAAAACTATGGTGGCCCTGAAGGGACATCAAACATACATATTTATGTGAATATTTACGTAAATATTCGAGGTTTTTGCCCCAATTCGCAAATATTCACGTAAATATTTACGTGAATATTCACGATTTGTGCCCTAACCGCAAATATTCACGTGAATATTTACGTGAATATTCACGATTTGTGCCCCAATCGCAAATATTTACGTAAATATTTGTGATTTGTGCACCCAAACGCAAATATTTACGTGAATATTTACGTAAATATTCACGGTTTGTGCCCAAAAATCTCAAACCTGGTCATCCGTGAACCGTGAATATTGAAGCTAGCCGCGTATTGGGCCAGAATTTCCATCCGCGGATTCCGGGGCCGGCCAGCCGCTTATTCAGGAAAATTAGAATCCATGTAGTCCAAGGCGGTAACATTTCTGTCTCCCCCTTAATTCTTTTTAATTTGAGCGAATTTTTTATAATCTTTCTTTATTAGTATAATTGTTTTCAGAATTCTGAAAAAACATATATCACTGAGCATACTTGAAGGTAAAATTGTATTAATTATTTGGCTGACCAATTAGTGAGTAATTATCCGCCACAATTAAGACCTCATCACAGACCAACACACAACTGTTGAAAAACTTGCCTTCACCCGAAAGTAAATGTACCCTTCATGTTGAAAAAAAATGAAATTTTATTCCATAATCTGATATACCATACTACTGGGCACACTTAATTTTGGTGGTTAATTCGCATCACTAATTAATACCTAATTAGCCGCTAAAATACACGCCATTTTCTATCATGCGTTAGTACACAAATACTTACTATTATGACTGCACTCGCCGAAAGTAAATGTACCCTTCATGTTGGACAAAAGATACATTTTTATTCCATAATCTGACAGAACCACACCACTGGGCACACTCGATTTTGGAGGTGGCTAATTCCGATCACTAATTAATACCTAATTAGCCGCTAGAACACAAGAAGAGGGCGTGTATTCTAGCGGCTAATTAGGTATAAGTGATCCGAATTAGCCACCTCCAAATTAAGTGTGCCCAGTGGTTTGGTCTGTCAGATTATGGAATAACAATTCTTCTTTTACACTTACTTTGTTATGAATTGGGGCACAAACCGTGAATGTTTACGTAAAATATATTCACGTAAATATTTGCGATTGGGTGCACAAATCGCAAATATTTACGTAAATATTTACGTAAATATTTGCGTTTGGTTGCACAAATCGTAAATATTTACGTAAAAAATTGCGATTAGGGCACAAATCGTGAATATTCACGTAAATATTCACGTGAATATTTGCGATTGGGGCACAAATCGTGAATATTCACGTAAATATTTACGTAAATATCTCGTGCGGGGGAGATAATATGTCGTGCGCACGAGATAATATGTCGTGCGGGGGAGATAATATGTCGTGCGCACGAGATAATATGTCGTGCGGGGGAGATAATATGTCGTGCGCACGAGATAATATGTCGTGCGCACGAGATATATATATATATATATATTTTTTTTTTTTGATGTCCCTTTAGGGGCTCCGTACAATACTCCAAGCAACCCTGTATTATATTTACATACACATATTCACAAATTAAATCAACCTATTTCCGATTCATCAAAGAAGATTTCTTGTGCGGCCGTTTTGAAAAATGCTTGTCTGCAAGTGCGCATGCTCATAAAGACACCATTCTAGAAAGAGGCTAGAGGTACGGTCGGAATGCGTCTTTATGGGCATGCGCACTCGCCACGTTATCCGATTAGCTTAGCGGCTGAATGACGTAGACACAATCTGCATTTAGTCGATCTAACAAAACACGTCTTGATGGCCAATTGGCAAATCGCAGAATGGTGGTAGTTGTTCAATGTATAAGGTATTGTAATTTTGTCTACCGATCGTTCCCGAAAAACGCCATCATTACGGGCAAATTGCATTTTGGCTTACAGCTGCGTCAATCTTTCCTGTTGTTAACCCAGTCGAGTTGAAACTGGTTCAGTAATACAATTTTTAGATCGCTGAAAGTAAAATTAACTCCAAAGATCTTGTGATTTATCTGCGTAAAAGAATTGGTTCAGATAAATCACGTGAACTTAGTTATTTGAAAATGCTCGATAACGGCCAAATTTGACGGTTACTTGTAGGGATTGGTCTACCTTGCTGTATGTGATGCGATGTGAGTAGGTACCGACTTAATGGGGTTTGTGTGTAGCATTGTCTCAGCCATTTTGGACCGGTAATCTGCGAGGCAGGTCAGTCAGCTCACACGTGCTGAACCCGGACGCGGCCCCTGGAGCTTTATGCGCTGCACTCAAGTTACCTCATTGGACTACCCTCGGATCATTCGCCGTTCTTTTGGTTATTAATTCTGGAGTTGATGTAGTTTCTGCATCTGTGTTTTCCTGACATGTCCTCTCGAAGTCCGACTCTGTGCAGCCACTCACACCGTCTTCATACTTTTGAATTGGTCACAGACAGGGTCTTATAAGAATTTACTGCTAAACACAAATTGACGGGATACAGCCACACATGATAAATGTGAAATAGATTTTTAGCTACCCTGTTCTAGCGAGTGTACTTGGGAAATTTGGTGTTAGGCAGCTCTTTTTTAGTGGGGCGGCCAAAATGATATAAAAAGTGCAATGAGCTATATGCCTTCATGAAACAATCAACAATATGGTAGTTTATTGAGGTCTTTGTTTTGTATATTTTTACCTCCAATGATTGCACCAACAATGATTAAATCACTGTTTAATGATGCAAGATGGAGACATTTCCTGCTAGAAAATGGTGTATGTAATGTATGTTACAAATTGATCCACGCAACCTCATTTGTTTAATTCCTGCCATGCCCTCATTGTCTCGCTCAGCTGAGGAGAATACGCAACATTTTCAGATGGATATTATTATAACAAAGTATTCCCAAATTCAAACCGGCGCGCCAGTTCGGTAGCCACATCTGGATACTGCATGCATATTCATAAGAATGAGTAAACAAGACTTCCGCCACTGACCAATGGGGTCTCGCCTTTCGCGTGCATTATAGTAATGAGTCATTGGCTTCGAGACAGAACCGTCAAGGCGTTGTTTCGGTGAGTGTCGCATACAGCTCACACGATCGAGCACGCGCGTACCGCACACAGCTTGGGCGGGTTGGTAGCTCGGGTGGGTAGCGCGGCGCAAATAAAATAAAAATGAAAACAATAAAATAAAATTGAGAAAAAAACTCCAACGCCTTTATCAAGGCTATGGTGTGATAGCAATTGCATAAATGATAGCGCCCTCTAGTGACGATTGGTTCGTGGGTGATATAGCGGTTTAGATAGTGATTAGGTTTTCGTGACTACACAACTGGAGCGTCTTGGAACCAAGACTATGTGGTTGCATGCTCTGGCGCGTTACATGTGTGTTAGTTGGAACCTCGCACGAGAAAGGGACTTGAATCAAGTCTAATAAACACGCGACTGCTTGACGGGACCATAGTTTTTGCGCCACACTAATCATAATGATTCCTGTAGTGTTAACCGTGTCTGTGTCAGGCAATTGTAAACTTCTTTATATTGTTCTCTTTTTCAGCTATATCTCGCAGTACGAAAAGCGCTGCTCTCTTTGGTTTTGGAGTAAGTATATCATCCAATCAAATACTTCAACCTTGTATCATTATTGTTTGTTAATTGTGTTATTATAATACTGCAACGTACTGCCAACGGGCCCTTGTTTGCTCTGGCAGCCAAACGCAGACAGAAAAACAAACGAACTCAAATTCCGTTCAATATGAACTTTACTGATTTATGTATTGTCCAAGAACAAATTGTTTATTTATTTATTATTTGATTACACATCCAACAGCACAATTAGCGCCAATAGGGAGGTTTCGCACGCAAACGGATACGCATACGCATACGTTTAGCTATTCGTAACCTACTTACGTGTAGCAAGCAGGATATCAGTGTCGTCTGCACGTATAGCGGATAGCGAGTAGCGTATGACGTCATGATGATGAGGTATCCGTCGCACTAACCGTATCCGTTCGCATGCGAAACCTCCCTATTAACAGGATGAATAGGAAACAAAAAGAAATGCTCAATTTTTGATGTGGAAGGACAACCTCAATGGGGAAAACCCACGCAATCAGGTAGGGACTGAAAACACAATCCACATGCAAGGCTCCAGTCTAATGGGCCTGTCACACCATGGCGTATCGCCTGAACGTATGTATACCAACGTATGCGAAATATCGAAAATACGTTGGTGTACGTTGGTGTACGATGATATAAGTTTGGGGTAAGTTGGGGATACGTCGTTTACGTAAGGAGCACGCTGTGATACGCTGTTAAAATTTTGAACACGTCGAGCCCGCGAAAAATTATTGAGCATGTTCAAAATTTCTCGGCGTACTGAACGTGTGCTTCATACGTTCTGCATAAGTTCCCCGTAAGTTCGTGATACGTTAGACATACGTTGACATACGTTGACATACGCTGACATACGTTGGAGGAACGTTACTCGTATGTTGGTATACGTTGGTATACGTTGATGTACGTCGGAGGCATGTTGGCTGCTTAAGCTGTATTTATACGTTCTACAGCGGCATAGGTCACGTGTTCGTTGTACGCCGAGGATACGCTGAGGATACTGTAACGCAATGCAGTATCGAGCAGTGCGATAGGTGGAAGTTTAGGTCGCTTGGCAACGTAACCCTGGCTAGTTCCTAGCCGTTATGTAATGATTACGTTACAGTTGTTGGAGGGTGCCAGCCTAAAGCGAAGTTAGATAAAAGGACGGAGCGGGCGTGGATCGTTCTCTTTCTCCCTTTCTCTCTCTCTCGCTCTCTTCCTGCGTTGCGACCGTCAGAGCAACAGTGGTTGATCCGTAATAAGCGAAGTGAGTGTTGCATTATAATTACAGGGAAAGAGCCTCATACTCGTGTGAGTAAATGTCGAGTTGACTAATTACATCTAGATTGACGAAATTACTTACCATAATCTGTATTATCATCTCCTTGAAATCATTTAATTAACGAGAGAAAGTCAGTGTAATCAAAGATCAGCCGCATAACTTTATGAAGTAGATTTTGTGACGTATAGGCGAGAAGAGATTTGAGGAATGAGTAATTAAACAAATCAAAGTCACTCTCAATTTAACTGTGTCCGTCCCCGTCATTTGCTGTACTCTTTCCCGCCATTTGGGTGTATGTGTGTTTACAATTGTGGGGTTTGACTAGTGTGATGCACTGCGGGCCTGGCGGTAGACTGCCGCCAAAACGGATCGACGTCTCCAGCCTTCCAAGCACGACCGCTCGCTGACGTTGGCTGAGACCGACCGGGTCGCGGACAGAGACTAAACCGCCACAAATGGTGTCAGAAGTGGGATAGGCGCCGTAGTGCATCACCACAGGTAATTCCATAGGAGACACCTACGCCTAGAAGGCGCCTTTAACAGAGAAAGATCACCTATATAGGCGACATAGCTATGAGTTTAATTGACTATGACGAGGAAGAATTGTCGGAAGTCTTGCAGAGTAGTGCAGATGATGTAAGTCCGGGTACACATGAAATAGAGAAGATCAAGGCAGAAATGCGTCAGCTGAAATTGCAAATGCAGGAGGCATTGAAAAAGGATTCGGGTTTCCAGTCAGGTAATGCGTCGATGATGAACCAATATAGTAATGCAGAAGAGTCTAGTACTACCATGGGAATGTCTATGCCTGCGTCTGGTTCATTTTTAGCGCCTACACCACGGCCACGCACCAGGTTACGTTCTACACCAGCGCCTCCGCCGACTCTAATATCTTTACAGGCGGCATGGACGATGCCTTCAGAGAGGAAGATGATTGATTGCTTTGTGGAGGATGGTTTGCCAGCTTTGGGGAGACAGAGGAGCACGAAGCCGGGAGTTTCATTACAGTCTGCGGGAGGATTAGCTGCAGGTGGAGGCGACCCGTACATACAGGCAAGAGAAAAAGTTAGAAAAGTGACTGAGCCTGCAGAGAAAAACGTAGAATCGGGAGTGACAAGACGGCCAAACATTGTGCCCGACAGGTTCAGCGGGAAAGCCCCATGGCGAGACTACAAGCAACACTTTGAGGCCTGCAGATTGGCGAATAACTGGACAGACAATCAGGCCAAAGTTTTCCTCGCAGCAAGTCTGCAAGGGTCTGCAGTGAAGGTGTTGGGAAATCTGACGGGAGGCGGAAGTCACGTCACCTACAAGGAGTTGGTGAGCCTTTTGGAGAAAAGGTTTGGGCCCGGGCAACTCGCCGAGAATCACCTAATGGAATTGCGTCATAGGCGACAAGGGCCGAGGGAATCGTTACAGGAACTTGGACAATCCATACAGGAGCTGACTGCGCTCGCCTATCCGGAGTTAACTGACGAAGGCAGGGATCGCCTAGCTCGTGGTCACTTCTCTGATGCAGTCGAGGAGCAGGCAATCCGAGAAGGAATATTCCGTGCAAGACCCGCATCACTCGACGAGGCAGTCAGAGCGGCGCTGAACACCGAGGGTTTCATTAAAATAGAGGAAAACAGAGGCGGTCGGCGTTCAAAGTTTGCCAGAATGGTAGGGGGTGAAGAATTGTACCCTTTGAAAGAAGTGATGGAGGAGCAACGTCAGTTGAAAGAGTCATTTCTAGAGAATCAGCGCGAGGTGAAGGCGTGGATGGAGAACATCACACAAGCCATTTCCCCTAGAACCACAGAAAACGGCCAGACCACGGGTGGCGTCTATCGAAGGTGGAAGGCGACCCCCAATGAAAGTTGTTATAGGTGTAAAGAGAAGGGACATTTTGCCCGTAACTGTCCGCAACTTCCACCTAGAAGAGAAAGGCAGTCGGGAAACGACGACCAGCTGACCCAGAAGCCCGCGGGAAAGCTGGGTGGAACACAGGGCCAATAGGCGCAGAAGAGCCAAGTAAGAAAGGTGATGTGCTGCTGCCAATTTCATTTGATATAGCACGCACTGGGTTGTTTGTACGAGCAAAGATAAGAGGAGTCAAGACTAATTTATTGGTGGACACTGGGGCAACAGATACAGTGCTTTCATCTAAACTTTATTTCCAAATACCAAAGGAAAGCAGACCAGAATTAGTTACCAACGGCGGAAGAGTACGCAATGCTGATGGCAGTCGTATGGAGACACTCGGCAGCGCCTGGGTTGAAGTTCAGGTGGGTAGGACTACATGTCCTTTAAATGCTGTGTTTGGTAACACTGGCAAGATCGACGGAATCCTGGGCATGGATTTTCTGCTTCCTACCAAGGGAACCCTTGATTTCCAGACATTGGAGTTGAAGGTGAACGGCGAGAGGATCCGGTGCATGAGCAATGAGGGATATGGAATATGTGCTAGGATAGTTGTAAGCGAGACCACGAGAGTACCTGCCGGCCACGAGGCGTTGATACCGGCGTGTATGACAGGTGAAAAGGCGTACGTTGGATATGCAGTTATTGAACCAGCTGAGAGGAGCGAGATAGCGGACAAGGGCATGGTGGTTGCTCGAGTACTGGTGAGCGCCAATGAGGGTACGCTGCCCATCAGAGTATTCAACCCTGGAAAGAGAGATTGTGTAGTAAAGAAAGGGACCATGGCTGGGTTTTTGACACCAGTAGGCGAAGGTGACATAGACGAGGTGGAGCTGGAGAAGATCGCTTCCGTAAAGAAGATTACGGAGACGGTGACACGCAGCGTTTTCCAGGACGGATTGTTGATCACTAAAGACCACACCGAGAGAGTTTTCGAAACCAGTTTCGTGGCAGGAATTCGCTAGAAGGCGAATCATGAAGTTTAGGCGACGTATTGTAGGGGAGCGCCTTGAGAAATTTGGATGGCCTACCGTTGGATTATGTGAACTGTTATCACCTTAAAGCCTTGGGTTCTTTTCAAAAGTTGAACATTCTTTTCTATAAAGTTAGTGTGTTACGAAGAGTCAAGAGTTACCTTTCCATTGTTAAAGACAGATTTGTGTATTTTTGACAAAGTTGAGTTTATATTTTTGTATTAAGAAGAGTGCATTGCTTATATTTTTTGTATCAGTTTTGAAGGTCAGAGACTGACCGAAACTTAGAAGGCGCCAATGTAACGCAATGCAGTATCGAGCAGTGCGATAGGTGGAAGTTTAGGTCGCTTGGCAACGTAACCCTGGCTAGTTCCTAGCCGTCATGTAACGATTACGTTACAGTTGTTGGAGGGTGCCAGCCTAAAGCGAAGTTAGATAAAAGGACGGAGCGGGCGTGGATCGTTCTCTTTCTCTCTTTCTCTCTCTCTCGCTCTCTTCCCGCGTTGCGACCGTCAGAGCAACAGTGGTTGATCCGTAATAAGCGAAGTGAGTGTTGCATTATAATTACAGGGAAAGAGCCTCATACTCGTGTGAGTAAATGTCGAGTTGACTAATTACATCTAGATTGACGAAATTACTTACCATAATCTGTATTATCATCTCCTTGAAATCATTTAATTAACGAGAGAAAGTCAGTGTAATCAAAGATCAGCCGCATAACTTTATGAAGTAGATTTTGTGACGTATAGGCGAGAAGAGATTTGAGGAATGAGTAATTAAACAAATCAAAGTCACTCTCAATTAAACTGTGTCCGTCCCCGTCATTTTCTGTACTCTTTCCCGCCATTTGGGTGTAAGTGTGTTTACAATTGTGGGGTTTGACTAGTGTGATGCACTGCGGGCCTGGCGGTAGACTGCCGCCAAAACGGATCGACATCTCCAGCCTTCCAAGCACGACCGCTCGCTGACGTTGGCTGAGACCGACCGGGTCGCGGACAGAGACTAAACCGCCACAATACGTTGAACACGGCAGACAAATGCTACGAATGCGTTAAGCATACGTTACTCATACGCTCGCATACGCTGTGATACGCTGTCATAACTTTGTTATAAGTTAGTGATACGCTATCAATACATTGTCATACGCTATGTATACGTTCAATACGCTATGGATACGCTATGGATACGTCCTGTCCAACACCGATGTCGACTTTTCCGATGCAATTCGTTGGGAAGTTGGACGTTCTTGGACTTTGACAATTTTCGAACTATTTCGTGTATACGTCGGCATACGTTCAGGCGATACGCCATGGTGTGACAGGGCCTTAAGGTGGGATTCGAACCGGGGTTCCACAAAGGTGAAAGGCAGGGAAACAAACCACTGACCCAACCTGATACAATTCTCACTCACTGAACTCAGCATTTGGTCTGTGTAACACATGCACAAAATTATTTGTGTATCTCTTGGCTTGCAAGCCAGCATCTTCTCGCTGGTGCAAACAGAACATAGGTACTTCTGGAGACAGGAAGTTTGTTCATAGTTTGATGAACTCAGCGGTGTTTGCCTATACCGGAGAGTTTAGCAGTATGACGGGCTGTTTATGATTAATGAGCATTTACAAATATTATATGAGAGCAAAACCATATAATTTATTGAAGGGTAAAACCATATACATCAGAGCCGGTACAAATACCGGAGGTTTAGCGGTATGAGGGGCCGTTTATGATTAAATGAGCATTATTAATTTGTTATAACGGATGATTAATTCGTAATCTGATAAGCACGATTGGGGTTCCGTAGATTCAAATTTGATGCGTTGAATCATGACCTTCCGGTGTCAGGGAGTTTGATCACTTACCTAGTAGTAGTTGGCCAAGTAGGGGGAAAATGGCCACCCCACTGTTACTTTCTTTGCCCTCCCCAACCCCCCCCCCCCCAAAAAAAAAAAATATATATATATATATCCAATGAAATCGTCTTCTATCACAATTCACAGTGCTCGATACATCTCTGTAGAGCTATAACATGTAATAAATTCAGAATATGAGTTAAACAAACTCTGGCATATCTCTCTTCTGGACAGACTGTTTCGTACCATAAGGCACTCATCAACAGAATGACGAAAATAGAATACAAGTAGCATCTTACCTTATTTCGAATTATAAAGCGCGCGCAAGCGTGACGCGTGCTACGTCATTGAAGTTAGTACGCGTTTACGTCACTGAAGTAAGAACACATCTGTCTCGATGCCGGCACTTTGAGACGATTTCGCTTTTCTTATTCAGTGTACCTAGGTCTGGCCTACAAATGATTATGTACTTCTCTGCTATACACAAATTACATCTCTTGTTTACGTTAGAGTATGGCAGTGCTTGGTGAACAATGTCCCCATTCAGATCCGATAGCATGAGGGCACAAACAGAGCTAAGTAAACATATATGGGACTTAAAAGACGAGGGTAAAGACTATGAAATTAGATGGGACATTGTTCACAAAGCACTGCCATACTCTAACGTAAACAAGAGATGTAATTTGTGTATAGCAGAGAAGTACATAATCATTTGTAGGCCAGACCTAGGTACACTGAATAAGAAAAGCGAAATCGTCTCAAAGTGCCGGCATCGAGACAGATGTGTTCTTACTTCAGTGACGTAAACGCGTACTAACTTCAATGACGTAGCACGCGTCACGCTTGCGCGCGCTTTATAATTCGAAATAAGGTAAGATGCTACTTGTATTCTATTTTCGTCATTCTGCTGATGAGTGCCTTATGGTACGAAACAGTCTGTCCAGAAGAGAGATATGCCAGAGTTTGTTTAACTCATATTCTGAATTTATTACATGTTATAGCTCTACAGAGATGTATCGAGCACTGTGAATTGTGATAGAAGACGATTTCATTGGAATCCCTCCCGTTCGCAGGTCTAATGTGACGTCAAGGAAGTTTACTGTTGCCTTGTTGGCTTCGATCGTTACCTTTAAATCATTTTCCCGGAATACTCGGCATATTTCTTTCTTGGTACATGCCATATATGAAACCAGGTAATATACCTCTCTATGTACATGTCCAGTCAAACCATCCACCTACCGTCATCAAACGGATACCAGAGGGAATCAACAAGAGACTCTCTAACATCTCGTCGACCAAGGAGGCATTCGAGCAAGCTGCCCCGGCCTACCAAGAGGCTCTACAAAAAAGCGGGCACAAGTATCAGTTAACATACACACCGGGAAATAACACAATGAAAAGGGCTAGAAAAAGGGAGGTGACATGGTACAACCCGCCATACAACAAGAACGTATGTACCAGCATTGGAAAGAGATTCCTTCAGATAATAAACAAATGCTTCCCCAAGGAACATAAACTTCACAAAGTGCTCAACCGGAACACAGTAAAGGTATCGTACAGCTGCATGCCGAACATGAAGGCAACGATCCAGTCAATCAACAAACGGAAGGTAAAACAAGAGGACGACGTCGGTGGTAGAACATGCAGTTGCCGCCGAAATGCCGAATGCCCGCTGAACGGGGAGTGCCTCAGCAAGAGCATTGTGTACCGAGCCACCGTCACGAGCGAAGGCAGGAAGGAGGCATACGTCGGGCTGACGTCCACAACCTTCAAGGCGAGACTGGCGAACCACAAGAGGTCATTCAGATCCGATAGCATGAGGGCACAAACAGAGCTAAGTAAACATATATGGGACTTAAAAGACGAGGGAAAGGACTATGAAATTAGATGGGACATTGTTCACAAAGCACTGCCATACTCTAACGTAAACAAGAGATGTAATTTGTGTATAGCAGAGAAGTACATAATCATTTGTAGGCCAGACCTAGGTACACTGAATAAGAAAAGCGAAATCGTCTCAAAGTGCCGGCATCGAGACAGATGTGTTCTTACTTCAGTGACGTAAACGCGTACTAACTTCAATGACGTAGCACGCGTCACGCTTGCGCGCGCTTTATAATTCGAAATAAGGTAAGATGCTACTTGTATTCTATTTTCGTCATTCTGCTGATGAGTGCCTTATGGTACGAAACAGTCTGTCCAGAAGAGAGATATGCCAGAGTTTGTTTAACTCATATTCTGAATTTATTACATGTTATAGCTCTACAGAGATGTATCGAGCACTGTGAATTGTGATAGAAGACGATTTCATTGGAATCCCTCCCGTTCGCAGGTCTAATGTGACGTCAAGGAAGTTTACTGTTGCCTTGTTGGCTTCGATCGTTACCTTTAAATCATTTTCCCGGAATACTCGGCATATTTCTTTCTTGGTACATGCCATATATGAAACCAGGTAATATACCTCTCTATGTACATGTCCAGTCAAACCATCCACCTACCGTCATCAAACGGATACCAGAGGGAATCAACAAGAGACTCTCTAACATCTCGTCGACCAAGAAGGCATTCGAGCAAGCTGCCCCGGCCTACCAAGAGGCTCTACAAAAAAGCGGGCACAAGTATCAGTTAACATACACACCGGGAAATAACACAATGAAAAGGGCTAGAAAAAGGGAGGTGACATGGTACAACCCGCCATACAACAAGAACGTATGTACCAGCATTGGAAAGAGATTCCTTCAGATAATAAACAAATGCTTCCCCAAGGAACATAAACTTCACAAAGTGCTCAACCGGAACACAGTAAAGGTATCGTACAGCTGCATGCCGAACATGAAGGCAACGATCCAGTCAATCAACAAACGGAAGGTAAAACAAGAGGACGACGTCGGTGGTAGAACATGCAGTTGCCGCCGAAATGCCGAATGCCCGCTGAACGGGGAGTGCCTCAGCAAGAGCATTGTGTACCGAGCCACCGTCACGAGCGAAGGCAGGAAGGAGGCATACGTCGGGCTGACGTCCACAACCTTCAAGGCGAGACTGGCGAACCACAAGAGGTCATTCAGATCCGATAGCATGAGGGCACAAACAGAGCTAAGTAAACATATATGGGACTTAAAAGACGAGGGGAAAGACTATGAAATTAGATGGGACATTGTTCACAAAGCACTGCCATACTCTAACGTAAACAAGAGATGTAATTTGTGTATAGCAGAGAAGTACATAATCATTTGTAGGCCAGACCTAGGTACACTGAATAAGAAAAGCGAAATCGTCTCAAAGTGCCGGCATCGAGACAGATGTGTTCTTACTTCAGTGACGTAAACGCGTACTAACTTCAATGACGTAGCACGCGTCACGCTTGCGCGCGCTTTATAATTCGAAATAAGGTAAGATGCTACTTGTATTCTATTTTCGTCATTCTGCTGATGAGTGCCTTATGGTACGAAACAGTCTGTCCAGAAGAGAGATATGCCAGAGTTTGTTTAACTCATATTCTGAATTTATTACATGTTATAGCTCTACAGAGATGTGTCGAGCACTGTGAATTGTGATAGAAGACGATTTCATTGGATATATATATATATATATATTTTTGTGTTAACTTTTTCCTTGCAGGTTTGTAAATTAATTATCAATTTTGTCCAGGATCTATAACCCGTTCTCTCCACAGGAATGATTTAACATATTTTCCCTTTACTGTATTCCCCCTTATCCATCATGGCACTTGCTCTTGACACCAAGTGCTTTTTCCGTAAGCTTCGTAAGCTTAAAGAAAAGAACACCCGTTACTTGTCACATCTTGATAACTACCGGTTTTATCGCTTATCCCGTATCATTCCCAAAGGGCTACAGATCAAGTGTACCCCTTCCTTTGGGGACCTTGACCCATCCTTTTTGAAGAAATGGAACAAGACACTAACTAACACGTCTTTCCGTTTGATCAAGTTGCCGGAAAATCAATGCCAACAATTCATTGATAACCAGTTACTTGAGATAAGAGACACTGAATCTCAACTCCAGGAGTCATGCTCTATTGAAGAGTATGAACAGTTACAAGATACCATACCATCTAACGTCAAGCACCTAAGGTCCACCCTAATGGACAAACAGAACAAGAAACGTATGAATGTCCAAGCTAACCATAAGAAACACATTCATAGACGTTTCCACAGTAGGAGAACCACCATTGCTCCTACTGTTAGGTCGCCAGAGACTAATACTGTAGTTAATCTCTCTGACATGGTCCTTACTGACCCACAGGTTAAACTCCTCTCAAGGGGTCTTAAGTTTTGCCCCACACCCAGAGAACCTAACCAACTTATTTTCCAACAGGACATGGCCCAATTCAATCGTAGGTTACGCCTACGTGAATACTTTCATGTAGAGCCCTCCATGGATGAAGAGTCATCTGTGGAGACCCAACCAATTACCCGCAACCGCTTCAAGGAAAAGAGTACTTGGGTACCCCCTAAGAACCGAGATGTGTCTCTAGAGACATACATCAATTCGGTTAACTCCGAGGTTCTTAAGGTCCCTAATACCCGTACTTCCAATAACCTCCCCCAAGATGAGCGACACGCCCTTACACAACTCCGCCAATCACCAGACATAGTGATTAAACGGGCTGACAAGGGGTCCGCAGTTGTAGTCATGAACACACATGACTATATTGCTGAGGGCCTCAGACAGCTCAGAAACACTGATCATTACATTGAATGTGCCACTGATACCACTCAATCTTTCTCCCAAGATATCAGTGACACTCTGGTTAGAATTTATAATGCCAATGGTATCGAGAAAGATACACTTAACTATCTCCTCCCACATGACCCCCGTACAGCAAGGTTCTACCTTTTACCCAAGATACACAAGCCCAATAACCTGGGTAGACCAATTGTATCTGGGAATGGTAGCCCCACAGAACGCATTTCTGAGTTTGTTGATAGCTTTCTCAAACCCTTAGTCTGCCGTATTCCTTCCTTCATCAAGGATACCAAAGACTTTCTCCACAAACTAGATGAGGTCAAGCACCAAATACCTGACTCTGCCATTCTGGTTACTTTTGATGTTTCATCATTGTATACTAACATACCCCTATCATGAAGGCATGAGTGCATGTGTCTCTGCCCTCAATGCTAGTAAACAATCCCGCCCCTCAGTGAGACATATTAAGGAACTCATCAGCCACATTCTCATGAAGAATAATTTTTCATTTTCTGACAGGCATTTTCTACAGGTACAGGGTACTGCCATGGGTACCAAAATGGCACCCTCATATGCTAACTTATTCATGTCTCAGTTGGAGGACAGACTCCTGTCCTCTGCCCCCAACCGCCCACTAGTTTGGTGGAGATTTATTGATGATATTTTCTCCATCTGGTGTGGTGGCAAGGATAGCTTGGATGAGTTTATTGACCATATAAACTCATTTCACCCCACCATAAAGTTCACTACCGAATACTCTCTCACAAGTGTGAATTTTCTAGATGTTACCATAACCAAATCCCCTAATGGCATTGTCACGGATGTTTACAGTAAACCCACCGACACCCACCAGTACCTTCTCTCCAACAGTTGCCACCCTAGTCACTGTAAGAAGGCAATTGCTTACAGTCAGGCCTTACGTATCAGACGTATCTGTTCCACAGATACCCTGTACAAGAGGCGCTCATCAGAGCTAAGGAAACACCTTGTATCTAGGGGCCACAGCGAACGCAGGGTCCAACTTGCAATCAACAGGGCTCTCAACGTACCTCGTCATACTCTGTTGACTAACACGGGAGCTAAAAAAGCTCCTACCAATAGAGTCGCCTTGGTCACCACCTTCCACCCCGAACTACCTAAACTTTCCTCAATCCTCAATAATAACATGACCATCCTTCACTCCTCCAACAGGTTACACTCAGCAATCCCTGAGGTCCCCACGGTTGCATTCCGCCGTCCTAAGAACCTGGGTGACATCCTAGTCAGGGCCAAACTTCCCCCAGATACAGTCCGAACAGAACCCTCAACAGAAATACTGGGTTGTCACAAATGTACCCGTTCCAAATGTAGAACGTGTCTGTACATCAAGCCCTCACTTACGGTAAAGAGTTATATCACTGGCTCTTCATACAACATCAAGACCGACTCCCAATGTAGCACACCTAATGTAGTCTATGTCATATCATGTAAGAGATGTGGGCTACAATATGTGGGAGAGACTAAGACCAAACTCAGTCTTCGCTTTGCGAATCATGTCTCTTCCATAAAGACCAAGAAACCGTACCCAGTCTCTACCCACTTCAACAGCCCCAATCATAGTGTCAAGGATGTTGAACTTCTGGTGATTGAAGCTTGCAATGGTGATGACACACACCGCAAGCATAGAGAATCACACTGGATTCACCAACTCAAGACAGTCCAACCCTTTGGACTAAACATAAACACTGGTGTTAAATAACTTCCCATTACCCTCCACTTCACTCTTGCCTGATAACTCATGTGTTGTATATATTCTGTAAATAAAGTGTAAATAAACACATTTTTTGTCTGTCAATAAGTTGTTTTTTATAAATTTCGTACTATAAATATCTCATGTAGTAACCTTTTTTTTCCACAGGTCCCTCACACCTATTTTTAATATCATCCTACCTTTGATCTTGCTATTCTTTAATTGACCTTTGTTAGTTGCATCATGATGCAACTTGCTCTCCAATCCTACCCTTTCATGTTTCCCTGCATTGTTATCGAACAATGCATTTACCACTTTTATGGTCCAGTAATCCATCCTTTCATACTATACATCCTTTGTCCTCACCACTTTACTCCTATTGGTTCATAGCCACCAATTGTTTCTGAAATAGAAACTTTGATTGGCTATAATTTTCCCGCTTCTTTCTGGATCCTTCCCTTAATCCCTTTCCCCTCTCTTTTTCTATAAATGGATATGTATTTGTTTGTACTTGTTTTATGCCTCTGAAGAAGGTCCGGTCTGGATCGAAAGCTAAGGCCATCTTCCCTACTCATTATATATATATATAAAATAAAATTAAATAAAAATAAAGTTAAAAAATAAATAAAAAATAAATAAATAAATAAATAAATAAATAAATAAATAAATAAATAAATAAATAAATAAATAAATAAATAAAGAAATAAAGAAATAAATAAATAAAGAAATAAATAAATAAAATATTAACCCAAAAGCATTGCATTACGCTGGTGTCCGTCATTGTGCGAGTCAATGCTTTTTTAAGCCTTACAAAATTACATCAAAAACTAATGTTTGCCCACATTTTAAGCTTGCCTCCCGCCCCCGCAATTGTTTTTTTACGTTGTTCCGGCAGAAGAAGAAAAATAGGGCGCTCTTCACACAGGTTTGAAATATGAATTTTGCATGAGTTCACTAAAAATGTAACACAACGAAGTCTAAACCACATTTTAAACTCCGTGCATGGTCTGTTTATATGTCCTTGCCCTGATCATGCTCTGATTGTGCTACCATAGTCGTTTGCTGAACTGATCAGGGACCATTAAAAGATCTTTTTGTTTTTAAGCGTCATGCAAGTGTTGGCCGAGAATTGTACTTTTCAATTTAACTAGGTTTATATCATTTAGTAGCAGAAATACTCTAAGTGAAAGTGACTAGCAATAAACATAGCGTGTATTGTCGTCTATAGTCTGGATTAATTCTTTAATTGGTGGCGTAGTGTGGTCTTGAATGAGGCTAGGTAAAGAGAAAGTTTAAAAGAGCATAGCATACAGTGCAACATGCTAAATATTAAAAAAAATACAAAAACAACAATTAGAAGTCTCACAGCTTTTTACAGTAAAGGGAAAAATTATCAATTGACTCTTAAACTGTTATCCTCTGCTCAATTTAATACGGGGAGTCCCAAGGCCCGGAGAGTTATTCTCCCTCCAAATAAAAACACCCCTACAGCAGTGAAATTTTCCAGACGTCCGATCATCAATCTTGAAAAATGTCCCATTTTAACACTTTCCCCCTTTGTGGGGGCTCTCCAATCTGTCTTAAAAAATATTGAGGACCTCCAAAATATCAAAGAGGCCGACGCTCTGTTTTCTCCCTATAGTGTGGGGTGCACCCTACAGGAAGTAATTTTTACAGTTTGACTGGAGACCACATTCAAGACATTAGGAATTTCGACAGGATCTTTTTTCTTCAAGAATTCTTTTTGTATGAAGTTTTGTGTAGGCTACCCGGTACATTTTCAAATGAATGAGCAGTGCCTACAGTTAAATGCGACTTCTGCCTACAGTTCAATGGGTCTTCTTCTACAGTTTAATGGGTCTTCTGCCTACAGTTCAATGGGTCTTCTTCTACAGTTTAATGGGTCTTCTTCTACAGTTTAATGGGTCTTCTTATACAGGTCAATGGGTCATCTTCTACAGTTCAGTGGGTCATCTTCTACAGTTCAATGGGTCATCTTCTACAGTTTAATGGGTCTTCTTATACAGTTTAATGGGTCTTCTTCTACAGTTAAATGGGTCTTCTTCTACAATTCAATGGGTCATCTTCTACAGTTTAATGGGTCTTCTTCTACAGTTTAATGGGTCTTCTTCTACAGTTCAATGGGTCTTCTTCTACAGTTCAATGGGTCTTCTTCTACAGTTCAATGGGTCTTCTTCTACAGTTCAATGGGTCTTCTGCCTACAGTTTAATGGGTCTTCTTCTACATTTCATTGGGTCTTCTACAGTTTAATGGGTCTTCTTCTACAGTTCAATGGGTCTTCTTCTACAGTTCAATAGGTCTTCTGCCTACAGTTCAATGGGTCATCTTCTACAGTTCAATGGGTCTTCTTCTACAGTTTAATGGGTCTTCTTCTACAGTTCAATGGGTCTTCTTCTACAGTTCAATGGGTCTTCTTCTACAGTTCAATGGGTCTTCTTCTACTGTTCAATGGGTCTTCTTCTACAGTTCAATGGGTCTTCTTCTACAGTCAATGGGTCTTCTTCTACAGTTCAATGGGTCTTCTGCCTACAGTTCAATGGGTCTTCTTCTACAGTTTAATGGGTCTTCTTCTACAGTTCAATGGGTCTTCTTCTACAGTTTAATGGGTCTTCTTCTACAGTTTAATGGGTCTTCTTCCACAGTTCAATGGGTCTTCTTCTACAGTTTAATGGGTCTTCTTCTACAGTTCAATGGGTCTTCTTCTACAGTTCAATGGGTCTTCTGCCTACAGTTCAATGGGTCTTCTTCTACAGTTCAATGGGTCTTCTTCTACAGTTTAATGGGTCTTCTTCTACAGTTCAATGGGTCTTCTTCTACAGTTCAATGGGTCTTCTTCTACAGTTCAATGGGTCTTCTTCTACTGTTCAATGGGTCTTCTTCTACAGTTCAATGGGTCTTCTTCTACAGTCAATGGGTCTTCTTCTACAGTTCAATGGGTCTTCTGCCTACAGTTCAATGGGTCTTCTTCTACAGTTTAATGGGTCTTCTTCTACAGTTCAATGGGTCTTCTTCTACAGTTTAATGGGTCTTCTTCTACAGTTCAATGGGTCTTCTTCTACAGTTCAATGGGTCTTCTTCTACAGTTCAATGGGTCTTCTTCTACTGTTCAATGGGTCTTCTTCTACAGTTCAATGGGTCATCTTCTACAGTCAATGGGTCTTCTTCTACAGTTCAATGGGTCTTCTGCCTACAGTTCAATGGGTCTTCTGCCTACAGTTTAATGGGTCTTCTTCTACAGTTCAATGGGTCTTCTTCTACAGTTCAATGGGTCTTCTTCTACAGTTCAATGGGTCTTCTTCTACAGTTTAATGCGACTTCTGCCTGCAGTTCAATGGGTCTTCTTCTACAGTTTAATGTGTCTTCTTCTACAGTTCAATGGGTCTTCTGCCTACAGTTCAATGGGTCTTCTTCTACAGTTTAATGGGTCTTCTTCTACAGTTTAATGGGTCTTCTTCTACAGTTCAATAGGTCTTCTTCTACAGTTCAATGGGTCTTCTTCTACAGTTCAATGGGTCTTCTTCTACAGTTCAATGGGTCTTCTTCTACAGTTCAATGGGTCTTCTTCTACAGTTCAATGGGTCTTCTTCTACAGTTTAATGGGTCTTCTGCCTACAGTTCAATGGGTCTTCTTCTACAGTTCAATGGGTCTTCTGCCTACAGTTAAATGGGTCTTCTTCTACAGTTTAATGGGTCTTCTGCCTACAGTTTAATGGGTTTTCTTCTACAGTTCAATAGGTCTTCTTCTACAGTTCAATTTGTCTTCTTCTACAGTTCAATGGGTCTTCTTCTACAGTTTAATGGGTCTTCTGCCTACAGTCAATGGGTCTTCTTCTACAGTTCAATGGGTCTTCTGCCTACAGTTCAATGGGTCTTCTTCTACAGTTTAATGGGACTTCTGCCTACAGTTCAATGGGTCTTCTTCTACAGTTCAATGGGTCTTCTTCTACAGTTTAATGGGTCTTCTTCTACAGTTCAATGGGTCTTCTTCTACAGTTTAATGTGTCTTCTTCTACAGTTCAATGGGTCTTCTTCTACAGTTTAATGGGTCTTCTGCCTACAGTTCAATGGGTCTTCTTCTACAGTTTAATGGGTCTTCTGCCTACAGTTCAATGGGTCTTCTTCTACAGTTCAATGGGTCTTCTTCTACTGTTCAATGGGTCATCTTCTACAGTTCAATGGGTCTTCTTCTACAGTTCAATGGGTCTTCTTCTACAGTTTAATGGGTCTTCTTCTACAGTTCAATGGGTCTTCTTCTACAGTTTAATGTGTCTTCTTCTACAGTTCAATGGGTCTTCTTCTACAGTTTAATGGGTCTTCTGCCTACAGTTCAATGGGTCTTCTTCTACAGTTTAATGGGTCTTTTGCCTACAGTTCAATGGGTCTTCTTCTACAGTTCAATGGGTCTTCTTCTACTGTTCAATGGGTCATCTTCTACAGTTCAATGGGTCTTCTACAGTTTAATGGGTCTTCTGCCTACAGTTCAATGGGTCTTCTTCTACAGTTTAATGGGTCTTCTTCTACAGTTTAATGGGTCTTCTTCTACAGTTTAATGGGTCTTCTTCTACAGTTTAATGGGTCTTCTTCTACAGTTTAATGGGTCTTCTGCCTGCAGTTCAATGGGTCTTCTTCTACAGTTCAATGGGTCTTCTTCTACAGTTTAATGGGTCTTCTTCTACAGTTCAATGGGTCTTCTTCTACAGTTCAATGGGTCTTCTTCTACAGTTCAATGGGTCTTCTACAGTTCAATGGGTCTTCTTCTACAGTTCAATGGGTCTTCTTCTACAGTTTAATGGGTCTTCTTCTACAGTTCAATGGGTCTTCTTCTACAGTTCAATGGGTCTTCTTCTACAGTTTAATGGGACTTCTGCCTACAGTTTAATGCGACTTCTGCCTACAGTTTAATGCTACTTCTGCCTACAGTTTAATGCGACTTCTGCCTACAGTTTTAATGTTACTTCTGCTAACAGTTTAATGCGACTTCTACTTACAGTTTAATGCGACTTCTGCCTGCACTTTAATGCGTTTAGTACCTACAGTTTTATGGGACTTCTGAGCTCAATTCAAAGTTTAAACTTCCCACAAGTTTTAACATTCAATTTAATCTCAATTAAATTCAAAACTCACTTTTATTTTCATACTTTATGAAAAATTCCGAACAATAATTAGCCAAAACATAAATTAAAAAAGTAACCATTAATGCATTTATCACAAGGCACCAAATTTAATAAGTATGGAGGCTTCATCTAGAAGCCTGGGCATAGGATGAGACGCCTGACTGACAGACAGGTTGGAGAAAAACATAAATAATGAACAATTGAGATAACAAGTTAATGTTTATAAAACGAGAACATTAGCTGACTACCAAACAATAGTAAAAAGAGAACATTTGCAGTCTAGCCATAGTGAGAATAAACTATGTCAGATACTGGGAAAGCAGAGCTCTTTTATAAGCGCTTTTAAATCAACTCACAGAAAATTGTGATTTAATAGACTCACTCGCTTAAACCATTCCAAAGACACGGCCCGAGGAAAGGAAGTATTTTTAAGTTGAATGATGTAATTTGTTATGCGATCTGGTTGAATACCCATGAGTGTCACGGACAGAGGTTAAGAACGAAGAAAAGAAAGTGGGTAAAAGATTAAATTTGTACATGAAAATACCCGTATGAAACTTGTTAATTTCAGCAAGTACTAGTGAGTGTAATTGGGCAAAAGGAGGTGCTGTGCTCCCGGGGATACGAAGAAGTGCAAATCCTGATAGCTGTTTTTTGAGTGGTGATTAGACGAATGAAGCTTGTTGTTAGAAACATGTGCCCAAACGATATTGCAATAGTTACGATAGGGATTATACAGTAATACTAAGGATTTAGGAAGAAGAAAAACACTAGTCTAGAAGTCTAGAAGCCTGAACAGAAGTCTAGACATAAACACCTGTGTTGCGGCAAATGGTTTTTGTAATGGAAGAAATGTCTTCAGACCGGGAGAGTTGATCGTCAAAAAAGACACCTAGAACGTTAGTAGAGTGAACTTGAATAATATAATGATTATTGATGAGTGTTGCCCGAGAGATGAGAAGATTTACTGAAGAGCAAGAATTTAGTTTTGTGTTGATTAAGGGGAAGATGGTTAGCTTTAATTTAAACCAGGAAGAGACTTTGAGAAGTTCAGCATTCATGATATTAAATTTTAGAATTTAAGAATTAGCCGGGTTGGAGTCAGAGAAAGTAATAGTTTTGTCATCGGCGAATAAAGGGATAAAGAATAATGCTGATCATGAATATATAAAGCAAAAAAAAGAGGACCAAGAAGAGAACCCTGGGGAACGCCACGATGGATTTATCGCAAAGAAGAGATGTGGTTTTTGAAGGAAGTGAAGGAAGTGAGCTGTTGCATATTGGCAAGATACAAAGAAAGCCATTTGAGAGCAACCCCACTTATGCCGTAGAATCTACTTCTGGAAGACCCTCGGAAATTTTTAACATTTACAATTGAGGGGAAAAACATTATTTATATTGAAAATTTTAATATTGAAATTGGTTACGTTATGATTATTTTGATCTGTTTCAGTTTGATGCACTCTTAGATGTTGGAACGTCATTGGTTGTCCTTTGGAGATTTTATGGCTCAAGTCAAACAGTATATTCCAGAGAGAAAGAACGAAGGTAACAATGTTACTGAAAATGTGTTATCAAGTGTTTTTGTTATAATTTCTTGTAAACAAAACGACTTTAACAGATTACAAAAATAACAAAAATACTATGTTGCAAATGTTTTAGTAATTTATAGTTAAAGAGATGATCCTGTGATAATATTTATTTTGAGACTTTGGATTGAAACTTCTGCAACCTGTAAACCCAACTCTGTGTATGTATTTTGTAAAATTCTTACCCCGCATGCTTTTAACCGTTTAGAGACCATAGTGGCTGCAAGCGGCTTGCACTAACATGCCAAGAATTTCCACAAATGGCTGCAAAATTTGACCTGAGATGTTCAATTTTATTAAAGACTAACGACCAGGTTAGGTCCACTTAAGACGATTCTCAAGCCCCTCGTTTAGAAAAAAAATGACTTGAGTGTCTCTAAACTTGTTTTCATTCCTTAACAGTGCCCTGTTGGTGTTGGCATTTCTCTTCTTAGCTGCGTCACTGTCGGTTGGAGTCAAGTCCATAATCTTCATTATCAAATCAAGTGCAACTGAAGAGGTATAATGAGCCGTCCTGGGCTAGTCAAGTCTGAAATGTTGGTTACATATGTAAGAATCCATTGTTTTAATAGGATTCTGACATAATCTTAGCCAATTATCACTAGAGGGCGGATTGTAACGAACATAACGCGCGATGATGAGTTGTGTGTGATGGGCATGAATATGGATGGATAATTTCAACTACAAATCACAGCGTGCTCACTGTTGGTTAGCATGGATACTGATGCATGGACGACCGACCGGGCAACTGTACTTCGTATTTGCGTTTACGATCGATGGCATTAAAATGCCGCGCCATGTGATTTTGTGTGAGCGTGTTTGTAGTGAAGTTAAGTGGTCAAAACTTTAAAAACATTCGTAATCAATCATGTGGTGACGTAATCATGACGTCACCAGAACATATCTCTGTATAAACACACATAAAGATTCAACCCAATCAGACTTGTACTTTGGTAGATACACGTCGCCAAAAGGTGCACCTTTAATGTGATGTCATGTGACACGTGATGACGTCATCAATTTGAAACTTCACACATTACGTTGTCTGCTTAAATTGTAATTTTGTATACCAACAAATGCATGCGGTAAACTTTGCAGCAGACATAAACTAAAAAACATTTTGAATTCTGTTTATTCTGCCGCTAGCTATGACGCTTGTGTATGTTATGACATCATAGGTAACTTATTTAAGAGTTAGACATAATTTGCCGGACTACAACATCGATCGTTGAAAATAAAGCAATTCAAAGAAATTACCATTTTTAAATTACACTGCACTTCCGGTTTCGACCTCAATTAAAGGTCACGTGATTTCACCCACACAATAAAAATAATACCCACCAAAAGCAAGTCACAGTCTCTCGTGGCTTGTTTATTACTGATTTGATTTTCAAAGACTTAAAAATTAATGTTTAACACCTTGTAATTTGAATCCAGTGATGTTATTGTGACGTTTCAGTATGAGTATTAGCATATGTGCCAACTTTCAATAGGATACGATTATTAGAAATAACCAAAGTGCCGTCTAGAAAAATGTGTACAAAGTCAAGGAATTTGGGTTAGAAAAACTTGAAGAACAAGATAAAAAAGGGAAGAAAAGATAAAAAATCTACATAAAAACAAGGACTTTTCCCGAGAGTCTTTTCGGAAAAGCTAATAAGGAAGGAAAAGAATAAACTTTCCTTTCTAAAGGAAAATATATGTATATATTCATCTGTTCATGAAAGTAATTATCAAATTTAGGTTTTTTTAAATCAGTCAAATGGAGTAAAGTTGAGAGTAATTCATTTCATCATTATTTACTTGAATGCATGTGGTTGTTTTACAGTATTAATGTTTGTTTGTTTGTGTTGTGTTAACAGATATTATCCCTGTATATCGTGGCAACCATTGCAGTTATAATTAGTTTGATGCTTTTTGTAAGTAAACTTCACGTGGGATACAAGCTCCAGAGTAAAACTCTTGTAAGCGATGGTGAGTTATCAATATTACTTTTATCTCTATATATGTTAATGCTCATTTGGCATGTTAAAGTTTTACTGTTCGTATGCTGTTAATACACGGAGCCCTAAAAGGGACAGGTAAAACAAATGAAAAGGTTAACCAAATATCAACATTATTTTGTTCCCCCGAAATATTATTTCATTCCCCGAAATATTATTTCTTTCCCCAGAAATGATGTTTCGAGGGAACGAAATAATATTTCGAGGGGAAGAAATAATATTTCGAGTGAACAAAATATTTTGTTAATTTTTTTTTTTACCTTTTTAATTTTTTTTTACTGTCCTTTTAGGGGCTCCTTAGTTATAAATAACCCAATTCTAAAAATTATTCAGGTTTGGGTTTGATTCCCAGTGTGAAGATATAACTTCAAGTGTGAAGATGTAACTAAAATGCATTTGAATTGTTTGTGACAACTTAACAAGAAACAATAGTATTTTTAGCCTTTCCCTGAACAAGTTTAATTATATAAATTTTAAAACAAAAAAATAATAATCACAGGGGTTTCAAAACAATTTGAAACAAATTTAATCTTTCTAATTGTTGAATACAGTTGACAGCATGAATATAATAATATTAACACAAACATGAATTTATCTCTGACCACCACAATTTGACATTAAGTAAGCAAATATCACAAGACTCAATTACATATTCAATAAAATAAGGAATTTGTAAGACAGCATAGCTGTAAACAGAGAATAGGCTGCAGGTTTGTTGCACTACAGGAAGGGGGAGGAAAAATCAGAAAAGGGAAATGTTGCCCCCCTACAAACCTGATGTTCTCTATAAAGGTTTTATTTTGTATTTTAGTTGAGTCCCCCGCCCCTACAACCTTTGTAACATCCTAACACCACATATATCTATTTATTTAACTTTGACTGAGTTGAACAATAGACAAATTGACTTGAGCAGTTTTTAACCTGCGACCTCCGGATTAACATGCCGGAGGTCACAGGATCAAATCCCGCTCTTGTCAATATTATTATTAATTTTTCAACCCGAAATTAATTTTAAAATAACCCAGCAGTTTCCCTCGTGGTTATATTTAGAATAAGAACACATAATTCTTGAAAAGTGCGAGGTTTTTTTTAGTGAAAACTGTTTGGTATTTTGACTGCTGTTTTCTTTCAAATAACTAGGAACATTGTGCTCAATCTTGTTACTTTAATTTGTGTGCAGCACTGATTTAATACTTCCATAGACTGTGCAAGTCTCGCGCACATTCGAACTTCCGGGACCATTGTGGTCCCAACCATAATATGAGTTTTACGTAGGCAAGATTTTGTTTCGTCAATCATTTTAGTTTAACGAAGTATATGACCATGAACATGTTGTTGGGAATGTAATACTAAGTTTCCTTCTTCAGCTCTCCGCTCCCCTTAACGCCGGTATTATCCGGCCTCAATGCCCGGATTACACGCATGACTGCACAGCAGCCTTTGTTTGCTCACAGCTGTACTGGCCGCAGACTGCATTCCAGGGCTTACCACATACACTGTCCACAGCATTCCGGACCCCGATTAGCGGTCATAGCCGCCTTCCGTCTTCAAGGGGTTAACCAATTCAAGACTTGGCGCTCGCCACTTCTTCTGTGGCTTGTTCCTCTACTCTTGGTGTTTTCCTCTTTTCTTTCCCTCTTGTTCCCATTTGGCCTAACTTCATCTGCCTTTGTGTACTTTGGCGCAACTTTCAACAAGCTATGTATTATAGCCACTGGTTGATTCATTGCACATTTAGCTATCCTTTGTATCGATATACACCTGGTTATTGTATGGAGATGGAAATACCCCCATGCATGGGGGTATTTCCATCTCCATGGCCATGGTTATTATGTAATACCCAGTAGTATAAAATGTACGTGCGCCGTCGAGACTCTGGTCTTGGTCGGTAATGATAAGGCCCTCCGTCTCTGCTTTCAGCCCAGTGTTTCCTGAGCCACTGGTGTGTCTTCTGTTGGTCTACATCTGCTTCTTTCGTCCTTTTTGGATACTTCCCATGCATTACCTTGTCTTCCCAGGTTTTCTGAAGTTGTTCTTGACCCTTGGTTTTTGCTTTCTGCTTTAATCGTTTTGCATATAGACAGATGTTGCTTCATTATCTGAAGGTGAGATTTCTGAACAGTCAAGCTCTATTTTGAATTTTACTGCTTCTTTTTTGATGGAGTAGAGCTTTTTCTTGCCATCATGTTGTTTTACTATTTGGAGGAGTGGGTTATTATTTTTTGTCGGATAAGCATCTAGCCTGATTGTGGAGGTTTTGAAGGTCAGTTCAAGCTGGATCAGGCCTCGTCCTCCAGATGATCTTGGTAGGTACACCCTGTGACCATCTGCTTTCGGATGGTGCATCTTCTCCATGGTCAATATTTTCCTTGTCTTTGCATCCATTCTCTTAATGTCAGACAGTTTCCAGATAGCTTCAAATCAGTTGGCCGCATTTTTATTTTTATTTTATTTTATTTCAGCCACATCCAACAGCGCAAGCGCCAATAACAGGATGGATAAAAACATTAAATTACATATAATAGTACAATAAAATTATTTAAACAGACAAAACAGGACAGAGATAAAATAGCGAAAAGTTCTTACATCAAAATAGTTTAAACGTAAGTCACACTCTGGACCCGACCTCCCCTTTCAGATTAAAAAAAGATTTCATTGATTTTATGTTTGAAGGCAGGAAGGGTGAGGTGGAAAATGTCAATACTGGGATTCGAATGGGTAATTCTGTTGTAATTAGAGGACAAACGATGAATAAAGCCGTTTTTAGTGGCGTTGACTTTATTGTTTGGAACGTAGAACAGGTCAGGATGCCGGAGGTTGGGGCGGGGAATCTTCAGGGGAAATAGGGAAAACAAATTACTGTTAAAGTAAGAGTTCACACATTTAAAAAGAAAAGTCAGATCCAGAGCCTGTCTACGTTTCTTTAGTGAATCAAGAGGAGACAAATTAACAACATGTGTGTTGTCTACATTGTTGCCGAGGAAGCGAAGGAATTTGTTTTGGATGCGTTCAATGCGAATTTCATGGGAGGCTGATATTGAGTTGAATGAAACAGATGAGAATTCAAGACTAGGTCTGACAAGGGAGCAGTACAGCAATTGTTTAGTCTTGAGATCTAAGCTTCTACAGTGGCGCCAAAAAATTCCAAGCATGCGGTTTGCTTTGGCAACAATGGAGTCAATGTGAGGAGAAAATGTTAACTTAGAGTCAATAATAATACCTAGATCTTTATGGGTTTTGACTCTTTCCAATTGCGACTGGGCTATTTTATAATTGAACACAATGGGTTTGGTTTTCAAAGTAATAGTAAGTGATTTGCATTTGGTGGGATTCAATGATAATTTCCATGTGGATGACCACGCAGACAGCTTCCCCAAATCATCCTGCAGCAGTTGGGCATCACAATGCGCCCTGACCGTGCGAAACAGCTTTAAATCATCGGCAAATAAAAGACTCTGAGAGTGATTAAAACTAAGGGGAATGTCATTCACAAACATATTAAAAAACAAAGGACCCAGTACAGAGCCCTGTGGGACACCTGATGTCACGGGTTGCCAGTTTGAGGAACAGCCATTGAAAACAACCCTCAGATAACTATTAATCCAGGTGAACAGATGTCCAGAAATGCCAAATTTGCTGATCTTATGCATTAGCAGATCATGCTGGACTGTATCAAATGCTTTTGAAAAGTCAGTGTAGATAATGTCACACTGAGCTTTTTCATCCAGTGATTGATAAGCATTAGACAGCATTGTAACTAGGTTTGTTTCACATGAGCGACCAGGGACAAAACCGTGTTGATTTTCACACACAACAGGTGTGATGTGCTCCACGATGTTCTCGGCAACTATTTTTTCAAGAATTTTGGACAAAGTGGGTAATAAAGAAATGGGCCGGAAATTGTTAACCGAAGTCTGAGAGCCCCCTTATGAACTGGACAGATGTTGGCTGATTTCCAAAGTGTTGGAAAAACACCAGAGCTAAGGGATTTCTGAAAAATGATAGTCAGAGGAGCGATAAGGGGAGAGGAACAGTATTTGAGAACTTTATTACTGATATTGTCACAGCCGGTACTTTTGTGGGGTTGGATATTTTTCAAAAGCTGTCTCACACGGCCACGGCGCACTGCAAAAGATGATAGGGCTCCAACTGGGTAATCAGGAAGATCTGGGAATGTATCCGCATGGTCACTCCTGAAAATTGAACAGAAATAATTATTAAAGAGTGAAGCCTTAGATTTGTCAGTGGATGCTCGTTGATTGTCTAACGTAATAACAGAAGGGGTAGGAGACCGTTTGTAATTGGATTTCAGCCAGGACCAAAATCGTTTGGGGTTGTCTTGCAACTTAGCAGATAAATTAGTAACATACAATTTGCGTTTTTCTCTACACAGAGTTTTGAAGGCATGTCTAGCTAGTTTGAATTCATTGTAGTGATAATTAGTTTTATAAGTTTTCATGAGTTTGTGTGTAGAATTCTTTAGTCTCATTGCAATCCTAAGTTCCTTGTCAAACCAGGGGGACTTTGTTTTTTAGGTTTCACAATGGAAACGCACTCTTTTACAATGGAGTCAACAATTGAATAAAACAGATCAAGGGCATCATTCACATTGTCATAAACATCTAGTACTCTCCAAGGGATGTTATGAAATTTGTCGACCATCGATGGCCAGTCAGCCTTAGCAAAATCATAGAGAATTCTGTTATTGTGGGTTTTAAAGTTACGTTGTCCAAGGTCGAATTGGACTAAAAGTGATTCGTGATCTGATTCAAATACATTATCACCAATACAGACATTACAATTTAAACCCACATTTTCATTACAAAAGACTAAATCGAGTACATTGTTCAAGCGAGTAGGTCTGAGGCTGTATTGCACAAGGGAAAAACCATCAACAATATTGTCACAAAAGAAAGTGTTTAAAACATTGTTGTTAGATAATGTGTAAGAACCATCATCATACCAGGTAAAATCAGGTAGGTTAAAATCACCGATCAATATAATATCATAACCGCTATATTGCACATGAATAGACTCAAGAGAATGCTGTAAAAGGTTTAGAGAATCGGTACTGACATTTGGTGGGCGATAATAAAGTCCAAGAATGCATTTTTTTCTGGATGATAGACTAAGTTCAATCCACATCAATTCACACTCGTCGACTTCATACTCCGAGAGTCGTCTGGAGACGATTGAGTTATTTACCAGTGTCAACAATCCTCCTCCTCTTCTGTTGTTTCTGTCACGCCGATAGATGGAGCAGTCAGGGAACGTTATCTCTGCATCAAGAACATGATCGTTCAACCAGGTCTCGCACAAGCAAACTACTTGAAAATTATTGTTGGCGATGTTTGCATAAAGAGCTGACTTGTAGTCATCCAGTTTATTCTTTAAACTGCGTACATTTTGATAGTACAATGACACTGAATTAAGATGCGATCCATGCGTGTGGGCTTCATCACGGTCATCGTTGCGGTGGTGGGTAGTGTCTGGACCCGGATTTAGCTCAATGTCCCCAGCCAACAGAGAAACACGGAAGGTGGCAACATGGTTTGGATAGTAGGAGATGGGTTGCCCAGCATTTCTGAACCTCCTACATGTAGCAAAACGACTGAACGTGTAGTTTGATTGGAATACTATGCATTGCTGAAGACAGGGACGCGGCATGCAGTTCAGTAATGTTGAGACACTTACAGTGATATTGTGACTTTGCAGCACATTTACTCCATATTGCTGGGCGGCTGTTGGTGTTACCAGCAGCAACACAAAGAATGTCAAACTGGAAAACATGTTGGTTGTGTTGTGTTGTCCACGATGATCACAAATCACTAAATTTCATATATCCAGCACGTAAACAAAATGGCCGCCAGCAGTTATCAGTGCACAGCATTCAAGTGACATCGGGGGTCAAATCAAAATCTGACAACATCCATCCACAGGAGCAAAACCATTCACCAAATACAGTCCATGATGAATAAGGTGGATTAAGTATAGAGATATATTCTGTCTATTTTAAAATAAAACGTCTCCAAATGCATAAAACAGGTTAAAAATGTTAACACAAAGCAGAGCAATTTTGAGCTGCCTCTGCGTGCGTAGCACATCGTAGCAATGAGTTCACTCTTCAAAATCACTCTTTTAGAACTCTTTCCGGACCTTCTCATTGTATGCCGTCACTTTCATTTATTCCAAGGTACTTGTATGTACCCTCCTGGTCCACCTCCTTGATTTTAGTGAAAATGTTAAGGTTTGGGTCTGCTGTTTTGGTGAGTTTTCCTTTCTTGAAGGTGGCTTTTGCACACTTTTCGAGTCCGAACTCCATCCTGATGTTTTCACTGAAGGTCTTCACAATGGTGAGCAGACCCTTTTGCTGGTTGTCATCCTTGGCAAATGTCTTGAGGTCATCCATGAAAAGGTGGTTAAGTTTGCCATACCCTGATGTGTATCCGTAGCTAGACAGAAGAGTAGTGGGGGTAGTGAATCTCCTTGAAAAATCCCGCATCTGATGTTGATCGGTCTCGATGTTATCGATCCTTCTGCATGGTGCTTCTTTATGCTCTCTGTGATGAATTTTACAGTAGTTGGGCATGTTTTGTAGATCTCAAGGCACTTTTCTATCCAGGAATGAGGTACACTATCAAATGCCTCGTGTAGTCAATCCATGCTGTTGATGTTGGTTTTTTTCTTAGATTTGGCTTCTTCCAATATGGTTTTGTTGACAAGTAGCTGGTCATTGCAGCCATAGCTTCCTTTTCTACATCCTTGGCTCCTTATATCTGTGTATTGGTCCTGCGGTTGCTGAATCCAGGTAGCTCGCACGTTGTGTTTTTTGTGGTTCTCAAGGATCTTACTCCAAAACCCCACAACTTCTTCTATAGTGAGTGGCTCGATGACATCTATCTTCTTATTGCATAAACTCACGATATAATTTCTTTGCATCTTCTTTAAAGATCTTGTTTTGCCAAAAGAACTTGCTCCTCTCTCTCCGACTCCTTCAACTGGATATCCAATGCTTCCGTGGTAACTGCTCAAACACTTTCCACTTATTTTCGATGAAAACGGTGTCCGTCCGGCTAGCTTCAGGAACATCTCTGCTTGTTCAGCTCCTACGATCAACATTTCGCTCTCATCTAACACTAACGGACTCACAGCCTCATCCAAACAAATATACGGCATCTTCAATGACAGAATCAACTCGCACCCTCCTCAAACTACTACATACTGGCACAAATCTGGACTGTTTGATTCCTCCCAAACCATACAGTGGGAAGGAATCTACCAGCTGCCGACTTCAAAAAAAGAAGGAGACACTCAGTTTAAACTCATGCACAACATACTACCTTCTCTCCCAGTACTTCATCATCTAAACCCCTGAAAAATATGCTCCTCCTGCGGCTGATGCGGGAGAGGGGATTCTTCATCTACAATCTGATTTAAAACTGCTCTACGCACTTCTTCTTCGAGTCTTCCCAGACCTGAAACTCAACTTCGACCTCTACTGGACGCCCATGCGCTAGAGGTCGCTGCAAAAGGGGCAGTACGCAGAGCCGTATATTGAGAGAGTTGCGACAACTTGCGATTAGAAGCCATTTTGTCTCAAAAAAATGCATTGGCGAATACAGGGTGCCAGACTAGTCTGCCCATTGGGTTGTGCTGCATTTGGAACAAAATGGCGTCCAGCAACCACGTGACCGGAGAAAGCTGGTCCCTCCATGTCACAACTCTCTCGATACACAGCTCTGGCAGTACGCCTATCAAACTTCCTCATGGTCAGCTTCAAACACGTTATTTACTGGCTCTACAGAACCTCACGCTTTAGATCCTTATATAATTTGGCGCAGTCCCCTGCAACATAAAATTCTCATCGATTACAACTACATGTACTACAACCTCTGCAACAATCCTGCTGGTTTCATCACTAAATGGTCTTTCAACAACGCTTTTTTTCACAATCGTTAATAACAAGATAACATGGTTGATGTAGTCCCCCACACGATATCTCCTCTATTTACTGATTACTTTTTTAACAATGTTTATTTTCTGTAATTTACCTACTCTGTATTAGTACAGATTTTATCTCTCGCTTAATTATGTATCCTTTGTGAGGGGGGCAGGATTCGTGTTTCGTTCCCCCTTTGATCGGGCTTGTTGGTGTCGGAGGAGTCTTACATTCCGTGGTCGCTACTCCATGAGAGCGTAGGTTCCGGCCACTTCGCAAGAGTGTGTGGTGACCGCTCTTGGAGGTTAATTCACCTCGGGGTCGCCAAGGGGGGTTCTGATACTTTGTAGACTTGCCCTGTCTTTGTCTCTGTGTTCTGCCTCCTTGCTGTGGGTGGTATGGCTGTGTCGAGGACGGATGTGGGTGGGATGTGCTCGCTAAAGGCGTTGTCAGTATAGTACACAGCCACCCCAAAGGCGAGCGCTCCCGCTCGGCCGACCCCTTGCCTGGTTGGGGGGGGGGGGGGTGGGTGGGCATGGTTTTTTGTCTCTTCTGGCGAGGGACGTTATACCAGCTTTGTTCCACCATGTTAAGTCCTTTGTCTTTGCTCACACTGTTTATTGTTAACAACGCTATTTCCCTGTAATTTTGCAAACAATTATTAAGTGACTTTTTTTAAAAGTGAATATTTTGAAATAAAGATGTCATTGAAAAAGTCAAAAAAAATATTCGATCGAGCTCCTTAGTAATTAGAAATATTTTAGCTTTTAGACCTCGTATGATCTTAGTTATTTCACTATGTTGTAGATTATCGTTTATTGATTAGGCTAGACCGGCCTTCCCTTGATTGGTGTTAGCGGTATTTTGAGGGTAATTTTTCCAAAATATCTGCTAAAATTTACAGCTATAGGCTGGCCCCCATGGCCAGTCAAGAAAACCTACATTCAGGGGCAGTCGGGCGTAAGCACGGCTGCCCCTGATGGAAAGACCACTTTTCGTGGCAACGAGCCTTTCAGCAGTGTAACCAGGAACAATGGGGTGCCTTTAATGCTACTGAAAATATCCCCATTCAGAGCTACATTGATGCTTTTGTTACTCACGTTCCACCTGAAGATGTGGTCTCTGCCTCTCGTATTTCCAATGGCCGAGTTGCCATTTATCTGAGCTCGAGAGTGGCAGTCATTGATGACGCCACCAATTACGGTTGAGACTCAGTGATTCCTTTCTCGAGCTCACTCCGCTCAATAAACCTATTACTCGGCTTACTCTCTCTAATTAATGTGTACCCCGAAATTCCAAATTATGTTCTTGCTCACAATTTATCTGGTTTCTGTAAGGTGGTGTCTCAGATCCGACCCATACCCCAAAGCTTCAAAAACAAAGAGCTGTCACACATAATGTCATTCAGAAGACAAGTCCAGGTACTTCTCAATGGAAATGTCACTCCTTCCGATCACATTAATTTTACCTATGCTAGCGTGTATTATCGTGTCTTCCTGTCTACCGAGTCGGTCAAGTGTTTTAACTGTGGAAATACGGCCACATCAGCCGCTCCTGTAAAAAAAAACAGCAGTACAGCACCTTCCAATGACACTGGCAATCCACTTAACCCGGCTCCAACCTTTATTCATGGAAACAAATCTGACCCCAAACCCACTGCACCGCCGGCCTCTAAACACAGTGTACCGCCGGCCCCCAGCCCACTACCACACCAGCCCCCACTGGTAGACCGAAAGACCCAGCGGGGCTCTTTTGGCCCCCGGGAGGTCCGCCCGAATTGGCTGCGCTTTCCAAGAAGCGAACATCGGGCGCGGCCCTCCCCACAACCACCGCCTCTAATAAGCTACCACCCCCTCTGGTCCGTCCTCCTCTGTGACTTGATCCAGAAAGAGAGCCTCTACTGTCTCCCCAACCTCCCCCCTCCCCTGGACCGTCGACGTCCGCTTCGGATGTCACCAGGCACGACAGTGCTCCCAGTTCCTCCCACCCTACCTCTTCCCACCAATCCTCCTCATGTAGGTTCATCATCCGACGCCACTCTCTCGACCTGGGGGTCGCTGGTCACTCCTGCCCCCTCAAGACTCTTTTCCGAGGTTATCCAAAGCGGAAACAGTCCCCTCCAACCCCCCCCCCCCAAAAAAAAAAAAAAAACAAACAAACAAACACCCCTAACCTCGTTCCCCTAAAGTAACCCCTCCCCCCCCCACCACCACCCCGCAAACTGGCCAAAAAAACTACAACCCCAATGCAAACGTCCTCCCAAGACCTTTCCCAGGCCCTCAGTGCCACATCTCCCTCCGTAACCACGCCCCTCTCCACAGCGGGCGGCCCTGCGACTAGACTTGAATTCAAGTCCCGTTCTCGTGCGAGAGGTCCCCAAGCATATCGCACCAACTAGCAAACAAGCCGTACAGTGCGCGCTCGCCGTCAAATGTGGTCCCGAGAATGCGGAACAGGTTGGGGAATGCAGACCATCACAAAACAATAGTTTTCTGGCGATGGCACGGGATTGGGGAGTCAAGTCTACTGTCCCGCGTGCGGAACAGGTTGGGGAATGCAGACCATCACATAACAATAGTTTTCTGGCGATGGCACATACTGCAGGATTGGGACTTGAGTCAAGTCTACCCTGCGACCGACTCGGAGCATTGGGAGGACACACAAACCACTGACGAAGAAACATGTATCTCCGCCGATTCACTATCCACAGGCACCCCTTTCTAACGTGGAACTTATCCACTTTCTCACCACCGTCAAAGCCCGAAAAAACCCAGATTCTATCGCTCGCAAATTCACAGCGAACATTCCTGGACTTGTCAAACAGCTCAAGCCTATGAGAAATAGCCCTCTACTCCGAAAAAGCATGCAGCAGAGGATTCAAAAGCTGATCAAAAAACTTGACGTGTAACTTCTTTTCCAATGGATCCTTATACTTGTATTAGAACCTTTCTATATTCATCAACAATGACAATGTCACTGCTCCTCTTCCACGTAGCCTTGATCAAGGCAGTCGCATTTTTCACTCCAAAAAAGACGCCGTAAACACACCCGTATACACTGTGCGTAATGTGTGTATCACGTCGCACGACCCCCGTACACACACTGTGCGCAGGTCATCCGCACTCGTACCACTCTCCGCATGCGGAGGCCGTCAGGCCGACAGCCTTGACGGGTCTGTAACTTCCGGGTTTAATGTGTTTCTTGATATTTTCGTCCAATATTGGACGAAAATGGGGGGGCTCTCGGATATGCTAGTATGCAGCTCATGAATATTTAAATATTTCGTCAGACCTATTGCAGACAACACAGGATGGGAAGCAAATGAATTATTCATTTTGACGTCCAATCACGAGCTTGTCTCACTATGACCTTTGTACCATATCATGCTTGCTGTATGTGATGCAATGTGAGTACATGTATAGTTACCGACTTAATGGCGTTTGTGTGTAGCATTGTCTCGGCCATTTTGGACCGGTAATCTTCGAGGCTGGTCAGTCAGCTCAAAAGTGCTGAACCCGGGCGCGGCCCCGGAGCTTTATGCGCTGCACTCAAGTTCCCTCATAGGACTACCCTGATCATTCGCCATTCTTTTGGTTATTAATTCTGGAGTTGATGTAGTTTCTGCATCTGTGTTTTCCTGACATGTCCTCTCGAAGTCCGACTCTGTGTAGCCACTCACACCGTCTTCATACTTTTGAGTTGTTCTCAGACAGGGTCTTATAAGAATTTACTGCTAAACAAAAATTTAAGGGTACAGCCACACATGATACATGTGAAATAGATTTTTAGCTACCCTGTTCTAGTGAGTGTACTTGGGAAATTTGGTGTTAGGCAGCTCTTTTTTAGCTATATGCCTTCATGAAACAATCAACAATGGTAGTTTATTGAGGTCTTTGTTTTGTATATTTTTACCTCCAATGAATGCACCAACTTTGATTATAATGATGCAAGATGGAGACAGGAGATGGTCAATCGGGCCTTACGTCATTACAAAAAACACATCAGAAAAGTGTCTTCCTGCTGGAAAATGGTGTATGTAATGTATGTTACAAATTGATCCACGCAACCTTTTGTTTAATTCCTGCCATGCCCTCATTGTCTCGCTCAGCTGAGGAGAATACGCAACATTTTCAGATAGATATTATTATAACAAAGTATTCCCAAATTCAAACCGGCGCGCCAGTGCAGTAGTAGTCTTGGCCCAAGACGTCAGTGATCGATAGCGGATAGTGTACTGCGCTCGGTTACAACTCGTTATAGCGCGCCCTCTTGTGACTTGAATTACCCAACTTGACTGGCTCTCACACTAACGTCTTGGGAATCTCGTAGCGCAAGTTGAATTGTGGGCGTCGCCGTTTTATGTAAATAAGACCGTTGTCAAGGTTGTGTAATGCATTATTCAAATACGCGAACAACATGGCAGCTCCCTGCACGGACGGACGTACTGTACATGTGTACACACAATTAGTACATGTACGTTGAATTTTTCCCAGACAACCAATTGCCGCTATTCTGAGCATATCGTTGGTGAATATCGTTGACTACAGAAAACATAATGTCGTTGTACGTCTGGCATCTTGTTACATTTGTGATTTCAGTTTATTGAAGGCACATTTGTGATTTCAGTTTATTGAAGGCACGGGACCACCTGCTACTGACTATTTATTATTATTAGCAACCACCGATAAATCACCGTACCATTGTCGTTCACGTACTGACTTTGTATTCAAACTTTAGGGCTAGTAATTTTACAAATTCATAACACACAGTCCAGGAGAATGGAGTACACACATGTATCCATACAACTTATAAGTAAATATATTTCAGTACATATGAGCGGCAGTACATTTCTATTCTTGAAATTATGACTAAAGAGCCAACAAACACTATGTGCTATGTCTTTAACAACATACCATTTATATGCCTCTTTCTGCTGGAATGCACCATGATGCAAGTGTGGTTTTGAATACCAGCCTTATAAGTTATAGCTTTAACCTGTTTTGTTCTGAATGCAATTAGGAAAATATTGCAGATGCTCTGAAAATGAGGAATGAGGATTGCAGCACTCATTTCAGTTGCAACCTCTACCTCAAGTATGTTTGAACCAAAAATCACTTAGGAAAATACATTGACAAATAATTTTTTTAAAAAGGCTGACAACTAAAAATGTAAAAATGGCTGGCGAAAACAAAACATTTGTTGAAATACTTGTGCTGAACTGAACTGCAAAACTTACAATGGTCAATACTATGTATGCATCACACTAAGAAGAATGACTAAGGGATGCTTTTGTTTAAACGGTTGATGTGAATATCATGCCTTCTTGAATTTTGACCGACTTACTTGTGGTGATGAACTTATTTCTACCTCCATGACTTAACTAAGTTACTTGTCTGTTGACCAAAGTGAAAAAAAACCACAGATCAATTTTGAGATGCTTCAATCACTCTAACATTAAATTCAAATTCAAATTCAAATCACTTTATTATCCCCAAAACGGGAAATTAATTTCGGCCTTTACAACAATAAGTTCTCAACAAACACGTTCTTTTATTTCTTTATCGCCAAACACAAATCTTTCACAGAATTGTGATTACGAAAATGATAAAATTTGAAAAAACTAAACAAGAAATACCCCACGTCAGCAGTTAAAATGCACGGTTATCACAGCAGTTATGTGGCACATATTTTTGTACTTGTGTGATCAGCCCGCTTACATTGTAGGGTGTCAATGAAGTTTTTCATCTGTTTCTAAAGTGGAGTTTTTCTGTGTCTAGGATAGTTTATGGCATTTGATAGACTCTGTTGCTCATCACGCCCAATAATCATCAATTTCACTCGGTGTTCAAAATGACAAAGTTGTGGGCCCCTATACATCAACCCCAGTCCAAAAGCAATGGTTCGAAGAGTATGCGCACAGCTCCTCAGTGTCAGAAAAGCTATGTAGAAACTCATCTTCAACATCACAACATCACTCTCTGTAATGGTACGATACATGTTGACAATAAATTGTGATGCGTTGCTGGAACTTTGCAGCAAAAAGCAGAGTACAGTTCTGCACACGTCTTTCTCGACTGACAGTAAATAATGATGCGTTCCATCAGCCAAAGATTTCTTCCACAATTATATAAATGCTTGATTTTGTCACAGACCGGTCCCTCTTGAATAATGAACTGCATTCCTCAATTGCAGAGCACGACTGCCATTCATGTGGCAAGACTTGATGTCACTATCATGGCGGCAATGATTGATAGTTTAATCAAGGCTTAAAGTAAACTACTAAGTTCTCCAAGCTGGTTATACTTCTAAAAGCTGACGTCTTTCCTGGTAATTGGCCCCTGGAAGAAGAATTATGAAATAAATACAATAAGCTCATATATATTATCTCAGTGTATTATAGAGAAAATTTAACAGAAACTATTAATATTTTACCAATGTACAGTAAAAGGGTCTCTTCAATTCAAGCACTTTTGTGCTAAACTTGTTCTGCATATGCTTGAAATAATCATGTACATTTGTTTTTATGATCATAATTCGTAATCCTCGACCGCCGAGGGTTATGATCATCAATCAACACATACCGATTGCAAACAAGTGTTTCAACAGTGCATGTACACAGAAGAAAGATGTCAGTTAGAAATTTAAAAAATGTCAGCCAATGATGAGCCAGTGTCAAATCAAGGGATATGCATCTGTGCATTATCTTAAAGCGTTGTTGGCTCAACTCAGACAAATCATGGAGGTAGAAATATTCTACCTCCATGGACAAATCGAACCTCAGGGAAGTCAAGGAGTGTTTAAGAGCACAGTCCGAGTCTACAAAAACAAATGAATATTAGGTCAGTTTTCTTCATACAGATTCAATCAATAAAAAAAATTCTCTTTTAACTCACCACTTTGTGTAATCTACCTCCATGGTGTAATTATACTGCATAAATTCCCACACTGGTACAATAGGGCTTCAGGAAGGAGGAATGCAGGACTGATGAACAAAGAAGTAAACTGGTGGAGTGGTACTAATAAACATGATAAAACGAGTATTTTTCATGCCTCAGGCAGCCTTCTCCGTTTGTTCATCTGTGAATCCAGACTGAATCTAAGTCGTTCAGCTTGATTCAACTATCAAGACCAACAATTTTTAAGAGCACGATATAGACTATTTATAGCAAGCGATTCGGCCACAAACTGACGAAGTTATTCTTCACAACATAAAAACACATCAGTCAGAGGCACTAGCTCACATACTAGCTGACTAGTCGTTAACTGCCATCTATGATCTAGTCTACAGCAGATCTATAGCTTATGATTGCTTCGGCTTTTACTTTTCCATCTTAAGCATGTCACGAGCATATTTCTTTTCTAACGTGAATCGTACTTCTACTTGCACATTGACAGTGAAACTGACACTTTCCTCCACCACACACACACACTGACAGCAGCCGCCATGTTAACGTTGCAAGCTGCAAAACATGACCCTGGGTCACATAATAAATTATTTAAATTTATTACTACGATCGCGCGCTGATTGGTTCCCTAGGAAAGGCTGGGGAGAAAACAATGAAAAAGTTAAGCCAGCGCTACGAGATTCCCAAGACGGTATAGTGAGAGCCAGTCAAGTTGGGTAATTCAAGCCACAAGAGGGCGCGCTATAACGAGTTGTAACCGAGCGCAGTACACTATCCGCTATCGATCACTGACGTCTTGGGCCAAGACTAGTGCAGTAGCCACATCTGGATACTGCATGCATATTCATAAGAATGAGTAAACAAGACTTCCGCCACTGACCAATGAGGTCTCGCCTTTCGCGCGCATATTATAGTAATGAGTCATCGGCTTCGAGACAGAACCGTCAAGGCGTTGTTCGGTGAGTGTCGCATACTATGGTGTTCCATATGTGCCACTCCTTTGGAAAAAAAAAATTCCGTCTCATTTTTTTTTTTTGCGTCGCATTTTTTTTTTTTGCGTCGCATTTTTTTTTTTTGCGTCGCATTTTTTTTTTTGGCGTCGCATTTTTTTTTTTTCAGGCGCATTTTTTTTTTTTCCGTCGCATTTTTTTTTTTTTCGTCGCATTTTTTTTTTCCGTCGCATTTTTTTTTTTCCGTCGCATTTTTTTTTTTTTCAGGCGCATTTTTTTTTTCAGGCACCTTTTTTTTCTGAATCGGTCACGTGACCGTCACATGATGTCCATGTGATGCTTTTTTGGCTCCGCTATTGCAGTTGGCGTGTGAACAATTCTATTCTTCTCCTTCAGGGTTGCGGCCATTGCTGTATTACAATTCGTTACAACTGTTTTTGACCATGTAGTGTTAAAACGCGCGCGTCTAACATTTTTTCAAGTGTTAAAACATACTGCTTTTCTATAATTAATGCATGCCTAATTCACATTGTGCGTGGGACGCGCGCGTATACTAAGTGAGGCCAATGCAAAAAAAACAAAGGAAACACAACTTATATTCAAAATTAATGTCCACACCCGTCATCTGTGGCACCGCTGTTGCGAAAAATATAACCATTCCATTCTAGGGGGTAATTAATGATAACTGATTGATTGCGTCCGAGTCATCATAGTAACCATTGATGACGTATGTTTTGTGCGCATGTGCAATAACTTAATCTAACAACTTAACTTTTTTAGATTTAAGTGGGGTACTAAGATAAGTGGGGTACTTAGATGTTTTGTGAATAGCTACTAATAAGCGCCCCACTTAAAGGGACACACCGGTTACCTGTTTACGTAATTTAGTCATGTAGAATTTTGAAACAACGGATTCGATCAGCGAGGTGTGCCGACTAGCAAACCCGCAGTAACAACAACGTATAGTTAGTGGTCTGGCTCCCTACCCCTCCCACATGTTCATGAGCTTCCAGGTACAGCTATCTCTTGGCTAGCGAGTTTCTGTCGCGCTAGCACCGCCGAGATACTCTGCTCGCCAGCTACACGACTGCCCCTGTGTTGCGTGTAGCGAGTCCCCACGCTGTGCACTGTAATACAAGCTTCCGTTGCTCGGACTCTCTGAAATAAAATCTTACGTTCGATTTTTTTGTATTATTTACAACTTGTATCCATAATTTGACTACCCTGTTCTTCTCCATTCCTGGAAGACCTTTAGAGTCATGTTTTAGTGTATTTTGTAGCCTTAAAAGCCCAACGAAGCCGGTGTTCCCCTTTAACTTGGAGTACTTAAGTTTGCACTTAAGTCTTAACCCTGCTTAACTTAAAGGAACACACCGGCTTCGTTGGGCTATTAAGGCTACCAAATACACTAAAACATGACTCTAAAGGTCTTCCAGGAATGGAGAAGAACAGTTGAAAAAAGAACCGAGCAACGGAAGCGTGTATTACAGTGCTAGTGCGACAGAAACCCGCTAGCCAAGAGATCAGTTATCATTACCCCCTAGAATGGAATGGTTATGTGGCAACAGTGGTGCATGACGGGTGTGGACATTAATTTTGAATATAAATTGTGTTTCCTTTGTTTTTTGCGTTGGCCTCACTTAGTATACGCGCGCGTCCCACGCACAATATGAATTTATACATGCATTAATTATAGAAAAGCAGTATGTTTTAACACTTGAAAAAAATGTTAGACGCGCGCGTTTTAACACTACATGGTCAAAAACAGTTGTAACGAATTGTAATACAGCAATGGCCGCAACCCTGAAGGAGAAGAATAGAATTCGCCAACTGCAATAGCGGAGCCAAAAAATCATCACATGGACATCATGTGACGGTCACGTGACCGATTCAGAAAAAAAAATGCGCCTGAAAAAAAAAAGGTGCCTGAAAAAAAAAAATGTGACGGGAAAAAAAAAATGCGACGAAAAAAAAAGAAATGCGACGAAAAAAAAAAAATGCGACGCAAAAAAAAAAAATGCGACGAAAAAAAAAAAATGCGACGGGAAAAAAAAAATGCGCCTGAAAAAAAAAAATGCGACGCCAAAAAAAAATGCGACGCAAAAAAAAAAATGCGACGCAAAAAAAAAAAATGCGACGAAAAAAAAAAAAATGCGACGGAAAAAAAAAAAATGCGACGCAAAAAAAAAAAATGCGACGGAAAAAAAAAAATGCGACGGAATTATTTTTTTTCCAAAGGAGTGGCACATATGGAACACCATAGCATACAGCTCACACGAGCACGAGCATACCGTTCTGCACACACAGACACCATGCACACAGCTCGGGCAGGTTGGTAGCTCGGGTGGGTAGCGCGGCGCAAATAAAATAAAAATGAAAACAATAAAATAAAATTGAGAAAAAACTCCAACGCCTTGATCAAGGCTACTTCCACGCGGAACGCTGCCTTTCAAACATATCGAAAGGCTTCATAATGACCCCGGTGTCGTTTTACTTCAAGAGACCAACAACCTCAGCAAAAATTGCGGTTGTTGGAAACTGTGGCCGTACACTCCCTATTGTGCTCCCAGCCCAGTCCGGGGCTCGGGAGTAACAACCCTCATAAAGAACAAAAATATCAAAGTTTCCGACTCCCAAGTTTTGTTCGAAGGCCACATTCAATACCAGAAGATTGTTTTTAACAACAGCCTTCACCACATGTACTTATGTGCTTATTCCTCAAAAAGACTATACGGCTCTGGCAGCCATTCGAGCCCAACAGTGCTGCGGCTCTTATATTTTTAGGGGAATCTGCATGCTTGCACAAATTTACCATTATCTTCGTCAAGTATTGTGATGTAGAAACACCTACGATTTCCTAACTGATTAGGATCTACGTTGGTCTCTTTGTCACTCATAATCCATCTGGTCATAAAGGTTTCTGCCAATTTGGCAAAATGGTTCGTGAGTGAGGTGGTAAGATGTGTTAAAGGAACGTTACAGAACTGGTAATTAAAATTTTCTTTCAGATCACAGAATTACATAAAACTTACACGGTCTAATGATGATGATAGTAGAAAACATCCCTAGAAATATTTCTGTCTGAAATGCCATATTAGTACGGAAGCGTATTGCCGCCACATGAATAAAAACATTCCCTCTCTTATCGTGTACGTACACGATAACTTATCGTGTACGTACACGATAAGTTTTGGACTTATCGTGTACGTACACGATAACTTATCGTGTACGTACATGATAACTTATCGTGTAAGTACACGATAAGTCCAAACAATAGTTCGATGCGGTAGGGCCTCTACGAACGCTGTCATCATACGTGTCATAGGATATGATAATGTACAGTGTACATAAACACGTGTGTGAGCTCGTATGGGCGGCCAAAAGGGCCCAAACCAAAATAAAATAAAAACTAACTATATTTTGAAAACTTACATAAAAAAACGAAAATCAAAGAACAATTACAAATTTAACAAAGATCACATCAACAATTAAAGATAAACAAATAATACAAATAATTAATTAACGAAACTTATGTGTTGATCCTAAACACAGAGCACCACAAGTTAAACATGAATACCATTTGCAAAAAAAAAAAAAAACCTACAATATTATGTCAATTTAAACTAAAGGCAAAGCTAAAACATTTGTCAAAACCGGACAAAATATGAATAGCAAAATGTTTATCCATTAACCAAAATTACACTAAAATTTCTAAAATTAACAGTTTTATGCATATTTAACATGAAACAAAATTTATGTGCAACCATAACAAAATAAAATATCTGTGATGAGAAACATAAAAAAACCCCAGAATAACATTGTCACAAGAAGAAAAAAACCACAAAACACGAACGATCAAGCCAACCTGAGCCAACATACCTTTAAAGAAACCTAAAAACCAACAACGTAAACCAAGCTTGCACAAGCTACGTTATATAACACGAAACCAACATTGAGGGCGTCAAGATAAACCATGATTTGTGTGAACAAAAGACAAATTTGTCAACCATGAAATCTAAAGTTTTTTCTTCAAAGATGTCTCCCTTATATCCCAAATCGTAACCCATAGGCGCCCCGATTAAATTGGTTCACTAATTAGATCAGCCCAACTCTGCAAAAAAATGGCCCGTGTGCGAATTTTCTATACAAGTTGTACGTAAACACGCAAATACCTAATTTTCATTTTAACTGTAGTCATCGAAAAACCATGAAATCCTAATTAATCTTCATAGATGTCTTCCTTATATCCCAAACCATAACTCATAGGTGCCCGATATCGGGGCGCCTATGAGTTATGATTTGGGATATAAGGAAGACATCTATGAACAAAAAACTAAATATTTCATAATTTTTCGATGACTCCTTTCAAATGAAAATTAGGTAGTTGCGAGTATAATCTACAACTTGTATAGTAAAATCGCACACGGGCCATTTTATGCATATATTTAATTAGTTGGGCTTTGCTAATTAGTTAATCAGTTTTATCGGGGCGCCCATGAGTTATGGTTTGGGATATGAGGAAGACATCTATGAACAAAAAACTTAATATTTCATAGTTTTTCGATGACTACTTTTCAAATGAAAATTAGGTAGTTGTACATTTAATTTGCACACGGGCAATTTTATGCAGATATTTATTTAGTCGGGCTGAGCTAATTAGTGAACCAATTTAATTGGGGCGCCTATGAGTTTCGGTTTGGGATATAAGGAAAACACTAAATTTCTTGCCCACTAAATTTAGTGCTAACTTCAGCCTGGTTCTCAAAAATACTCAAAAAATACATTAAGTCTCTCAGCCTCTTGAAAACCAACCAAACATATTTCCGGACGACTAAACTTCAGATTTCTTTTCAATTTTTGACAGGTCAGCCGTTTAAGAATTTTTGCTAATTACCCCCCCCCCCAACCCCCCCCCAAAAAAAAACACCAAAAAAAAAACCACAAACAAAAACACAAACAAACACAAACAAAACACCACCCCGAACATGTGCTTTTTCCAAAACCGATTTGCTGCCAGTTTTCGTGAAGCACTTGTCCACTTCCCAAGCCAAATAGGACCAACTTTAAAGCCTAAATGTATCCAATCTCCTCAAAAGAATAGTTAAAGCACAGAACTCCCAGGTTCGGATAGATTGTTATATTTACACAATATATTAATTACGTAACCCCAAAACGTTATTATTTAAAAGTAACTGTAGGTTTGCAAAATGGTATAGGCCTAAGTATAGCTTGGCGCACGAATGTTGGCCTATTCAGCGTGGTGCACCCTTCTAACTACAACGTGATCCGCCATTATCCACGCCCTCTATGTTAATTTATGGTCATTTCATAAAAACTTGTGTACGTTGATTCTGAAATTTGTTGCACGGCTTGTAAAATTTGTCTTTTGTTCACACAAAGCCTGCATGGTTTATCTTGACGCCCTCAATGTTGGTTTCGTGTTTTAACGTATTTTTTTAAGCTTTGTATGGTGGCCCTGAAGGGACATCAAACATATATATTTACGTGAATATTTACGTAAACGTTTTTTGACCCAATTCGCAAATATTTACATAAATGTTTGCGGCTTGGGCACACAAACCGTGAATCTTTACGTAAATATTTGCGATTGGGTGCACAAATATTTGCGATTAATGAAACAAATCGTGAATATTCATGCAAATATTAGTGATTTTCAATTTGGGGCACACTCGTGAATATTCACGTAAATATCGCAAATGTTTACGTGAATACTTACGTGAATATTTGCGAATTGGGACAGAGAACGTGAATATTTACGTAAATCATCACGTAAATATGTTTGATGTCCCTTCAGGGCCACCATAGCTTTGCCTTTAGTTTAAATTTACATTATTATGTTGTTTTTGTTTGTTTGTTTTTTCAAATGGTATTCATTTTGACTTTTTGGTGCTCTGTGTTTACGACCAACACATAAGTTTTGATTATTAATTATTCTAGTTAATTTGTTATTTTTAATTGTTGATGTGATCTTTGTTAAATTTGTAATTGTTCTTTGATTTTCGTTTTTCATGTTAGTTTTCAAAATATAGTTAGTTTTTATTTTATTTTGGAGTGGGCCCTTTTGGCCGCCCATACCAGCTCACACACGTGTTTATGTACACTGTACATTAATGATGGCAGCGTTCGTAGAGGCCCTACCGCATCGAACTATTGTTTGGACTTATCGTGTACGTACATGATAAGTTTGGACTTATCATGTACGTACATGATAAGTTATCGTGTACGTAACGTACACGATAACTTTTGCATTATCGTGTAATAAGTTTGGATAAGTTCGGACTTATCGTGTACGTACACGATAAGTTATCGTGTACGTACACGATAAGAGAGAGAATTTTTTTATTCATGTGGCGGCAATAGGCTTCCGTATATTTGATGAGAGATAAATAAAACTAATTTCGCTCATGAGCATTTTATTTATTCATGCATTGTATAACACATGTAAATGTGTAATCGTTTTTTCATTATTTTCTCGTGACCCAGATGGCCGATCGATCTCAAACTTCTACAGGTTTGTCAGTTTATGTATTATTATGGTGGATTGTATAAAGTGCTTAACAGTTTTGTTAGCAAAAACCAATTCTGTAATGTTCCTTTAAGGATGTCGGTGAGAGGTGAAGTGAGTTCATGGGAAATTCTTGGATAATACCATAGCCTTGATCAAGGCGTTGGAGTTTTTTTCTCAATTTTATTTTATTGTTTTCATTTTTATTTTATTTGCGCCGCGCTACCCACCCGAGCTACCAACGCGCCCGAGCTGTGTGCATGGTGTCTGTGTGTGCAGCACGGTGTGCGCGTGCTCGTGTGATCAACGCCTTGACGATTCTGTCTCGAAGGGGTTAAGCCGCGATGACTCATTACTACAATGCGCGCGAAAGGCGAGACCCCATTGGTCAGTGGCGGAAGTCTTGTTTACTCATTCTTATGAATATGCATGCAGAATCCAGATGTGGCTATAGCGCTACTGCACTGGCGCGCCGGTTTGAATTTGGGAATACTTTGTTATAATAATATCTATCTACGGTTGCGTGTTCTCCTCAGCTGAGCAAGACAATGAGGGCATGGCAGGAATTAAACAAATGAGGTTGCGTGGATCGTTGTTACATACTGTAACAATAACTTGTCCTTAGATTCTTGTCAGCACAACACACCAAAATGACACACAAAATAGCAGCAATTCTCCGTTATATTCCTGGTTTATTTAATAACACGTCTGGCTACAAACAACTCACATGGTCAGAACAACGTTTAGGCAACGTCTGCCCAACGAGACGGGTGTCCCAGCTCCCTCAGCGGGGGCTCGCTACGACGCGGCTCCACACCAGTGCCGCGTCATAGCACCCCCACACTGACGGGCCGGGCCAATCGTTACACTGCCCCCTCCTAGAACACTGCTTGTCCCCAAGCAGGCAGCGAACTCCCGTCCCGCCGGGAAGACGAACCTGTACAAAAAAAGGAAACAAAGCGAGAAAGAACAACAAAAAAATGGCTGGGATGCTCTGTCCAACTATGGTTGCTGGCCTTGTTTCCTTGGTCCGGGCGTCCCTAACGGTGGCTGTCGCTGTGTCTCCGTCGGTTCCCAACCCCGTGTGCTCCAGCCGCCACTCGTTTCGCAGGTGTTCACACCGGGGTGAGTCCATGTGTGTGGATGCGTCCTGGCGATGGTGATGCGGTTCCGACCGGTTGGCAGCGTCCTGGAATGACCCGTGGGCCGCGAGGGTGCCGTCCACTGGCAGCGTCCAATTTGAGCCATCCGGCATGGTGATGCAAGCGCCCGCCGGAATCCTATGTCGCAACCCCAAACCCAAGGGTAAAGGCGGTGGTGGACGGGTGGGGGCCACCGGCACGGTCTGGGGCACCACATGCCCCTGGTGTGGCCTCCCCCGTTGTCGGCCGGTCCAGCAGTGCCCCGTGGACTCCGGAGGCCCCTGCCTCTGTTGGGAGCCCGATGACGGAGACCTCTCCGTGTGGGTCTGGTCTCCGCGGGGGGGCTCCCGGTCGAGGACTGGCGGAGAGGGTGACCTCCCCCTCTTCCTGCTCTCCGGGCGTCGTGGGGGCGGCGGCGTCTGGGCCTCTGGCTCCGTGGAAGGCCGCTCCTGGGTGGCCCGCCGTCCATCTCGGGCAGGAGGTCTCGGGTGGGCGTCTTTCGACGGTGGCTTCGGAGCGTCGGAGGGGGATTCCAAACGGTCCCCAACCCCTCCCTGCTCCATGCCCTCTGCCTCCATCTCTGTGTCGCTGGCCTGCACTTCCCGCTGGTCCTCCTGAGCCTCCACCAGGACCGTCGCCACCATACCCGGCTTCTGGAAACAATGGTGTATATGACGTAGCCGCATGTCGTCCCTGTAGAAGTCTCTCCCGCATTCGAACGGGCACGTGAAGGGCCTAAAGGGGTGTGTGACCAGGCAGGAGGTTTTGAGGTGTCGTTTCAGGTTCCCGGTCCGGGTGAATAGTTTCCCACACTGTCTACACTCTGCCCCTTCCATCCTGGGAGGAGAAACACAGAATCGGTCTTCGTTGGTAACAGGGAGGCAATCTCTGCTGGGCTTGATCACCCTACGCCCGCACCATGTTGTTTGGCTAGGAATGGTTTCTGGCTCCCCGGCTGCCGGCCGTGGTTGCCCACCCTTGCCATTACTGGTTCCTCCTGCTCCTTTCTCCTTCTGCACATTTTCCCCTTCTCCCGTTCTCGAGGGTGTAGTCGCCTCGCCTAGGTAGGGCTTCAGCCGATTATAGTGGACCACCTTAGCCTTAGCCCGACGAGACCTCTGGATGCTATAGGTAACCTGGTCGATCACCTGTAGGACCACGTAGGGCCCAGTCCACCGACACTGCAACTTGGGCGTCTGACCCACCTTTTTATTGGGTGTGTAAAGCCACACCGGCTGCCCTGGACCGTAGCGAGCCCCGTTCACGTGTCTGTCATACTGGCTTTTCTGGCGCGAGGGGCCTCCCCCGGTTGATTGCCGTGTCGACTTAGGTTCGTTCGGCACCTGTCGCTGATTAGTAACCCCCCGCTTCCTGAACGGGCAGTCCCGTCGGATATGGCCAAACTCATGGCACCCGAAACATTCCACCATCCGGTGACCGAATTCTCGGCGCGGGGCACCTGCGTTCACTCCATTAGCCCCCGGCTGTGGTTGTGGTGGCTGTCTTACTGACCGGACATATTTGACCTCTTGCCTGCTTCTTTTGTTCTGCTCTTGGGATTCCAGGAACGCTTCCATCTCGGTGGCGACGGTGATGGCTTCGGTCAAGGTCGTTGCCGCCCTCGAGAACACGTGGCATTGCAATTGCTCGTTTCCCAACACATTTCTAAAAGCCTCGACGGCCAAATCCTCTCGATCCTGGGCGGACAGCTTCGGGTAGCTCCTGGCGACCAACCGCCGAATAGACTGTCCCAGGCTGTTTATCGACTCGCCACCACCCCTGTGACGCATTGACAGCTGCGCCCGATGTAGTGGTATCTGGGCCGTGACTCCGAACCGTTTCTCGAAGCACTCCAAGATGCGGGGGTACATCGTACGTGCGGCCGGCTCCATGTCGGCCAAGGCCTCTTGTGCCGGGCCCTTCATATGGGAGGCCAGAAACATCGCCTTCTCGGCCTCCCCCCACTGATTGACGGTCGCGACGCTCTCGAAGTGGATGAGGTAGTCAGACCAGGATGATTCGCCGTCAAACTTATTTGGAAGCATCATGGGTTCCCGACTCCTTGAGTGGTGGCTCGACTCCTCCCGTCCTGCAGGCGGCACCACCCCACCCGCGGCTGTAGGCACTGGTGGTGCGTCACCAAGCCCTCCATTGCGTTGTGCAGTGCGGAGCTGACTCCCCAGCTCCGCTCCATTAAGTTGTGCAGTGCGGAGCCGACTCACCGGCTCCGCTCCATTGCCTTGTACCGTGCGGAGCTGACTCGCAAGCTCCGCTCCATTGAGTTGTACAGTGCGGAGCTGACTACCGGGCTCCGCTCCATTAAGTTGTGCAGTGCAGAGCGGACGCACAGGCTCCGCTCCATTGCCTTGTCCCGTGCGGAGCTGACTCGCAAGCTCCGCTCCATTAAGTTGTACAGTGCGGAGCTGATTCACAGGCTCCGCTCCATTGCGTTGTGCAGTGCGGAGCTGAATCACCTGCTCCGCTCCATAGGGTTGTACAGTGCGGAGCTGACTCGCCGGCTCCGCTCCATTGGACCGTACAGTGCGGAGCTGGCTCACCGGCTCCGCTCCATAGGGTTGTGCAGTGCGGAGCTGATTCACTTGCTCTGCTCCGTAGGGTTGTGCAGTGCGGAGCTGATTCACTTGCTCCGCTCCATAGGGTTGTGCAGTGCGGAGCTGATTCACCTGCTCCGCTCCATAGGGTTGTGCAGTGCGGAGCTGGGCCGTGGGCTCCGCTCCATTGGATCGTACAGGGCACGATTCCCTCGGGACCCGTTCCGATCCCAATTCCGGAAGCGGCTCTCTGATGTTCCCCGCCGAAAACCACGGGGAGGAGAAGGTGGGTTCCGTGTGGGACCGTCCCAACTCCTCCCTGGTCTCCGGGGCATGTTGCGGAGAGGCACAGCACGGTTCCCCCGGAACCCGTTCCGATCCCCATTCCGGCCCTCCGTCTGTCGTGTCGGTCTGCTGCGGTGAGAGCCAGGACGACTCCGTGAGGGATCGCCCCGACCCCTTCGCCCCCCCTCGCCTCGGTGCTCCGTTGGGAGAGCTGGAACGGTTCCGTGTGGGACCGCACCGACCCTTCCGCCCACCCCGTGCCGGTAAGCTGCGGAGGGAGCCGGAACGATTCCGTGTGGTATCGCCCCAATCCCCCCCGAGCCCACCTGACCCGAAGCGGACGGGACGCTCCTGTCCTGAAACCCCCATGGCTGACCCCCCTCGTCTCTACTGTTACTCCCCCAGGCCTCCCCCAGCCCGAGGAATGATGAAATCTCATCTGTAATCCAGGAAAGCCCACCAAGGGCCTGAGTCTGGCTCGGCGTGTCCCCAGCATGTGCTGAGTCTGACGCCATACTACCCTAAACGTGAAAACCCACTGAGAAAAAACAATCGTTCTACCTGATTCCAGTGTCCTGTCAGCGGCCGTGCTGTCCCGTCGCTGCCACCAATGTAATAATAACTTGTCCTTAGATTCTTGTCAGCACAACACACCAAAATGACACACAAAATAGCAGCAATTCTCCGTTATATTCCTGGTTTATTTAATAACACGTCTGGCTACAAACAACTCACATGGTCAGAACAACGTTTAGGCAACGTCTGCCCAACGAGACGGGTGTCCCAGCTCCCTCAGCAGCGGGGGCTCGCTACGACGCGGCTCCACACCAGTGCCGCGTCATAGCGCCCCCACACTGACGGGCCGGGCTAATCGTTACAATACATTACATACACCATTTTCCAGCAGGAAGACGCTTTTCTGATGTGTTTTTCGTGGTGACGTAAGGCCCGATTGACCATCTCCTGTCTCCATCTTGCATCACTAAACAGTGATTTAATCATTGTTGGTGTATCATTGGAGGTAGAATATACAAAACAAAGACCTCAATAAACTACCATTATTGATTGTTTCATCATGAAGGCATATAGCTCATTGCACTTTTTATATCATTTGGGCCGCCCCACTAAGAAAGAGCTGCCTAACACCAAATTTCCCAAGTACACTCACTAGAATAGGGTAGCTAAAAATCTATTTCACATGTATCATGTGTGGCTGTATCCTGTCAATTTTTGTTTGGCAGTAAATTCTTATAAGACCCTGTCTGAGAACAATTCAAAAGTATGAAGACGGTGTGGCTGCACAGAGTCGGACTTCGAGAGGACATGTCAGGAAAAGACAGATGCAGAAACTACATCAACTCCAGAATTAATAACCAAAAGAATGGCGAATGATCAGGGTAGGGAACTTGAGTGCAGCGCATAAAGCTCGGGCCGCGCCCGGGTTCAGCACGTAGCTGACTGACCAGCCTTGGCGACAATCACGCAGATTACCGGTCCAAATGGCTGAGACAATGCTACACACAAACGCCATTAAGTCGGTAACTATATACTCACATCGCATCACATACAGCAAGCACGATATGGTACAAAGGTCATAGTGAGAGAAGCTCGTGATTGGACGTCAAAATGAATAATTAATTTGCTTCCCATCCTGTGTTGTCTGCAATAGGTCTGACGAAAGATTGAAATATTCATGAGCTGCATACTAGCATATCCGAGAGCCCCCCCCCCCCCCCCATTTTCGTCCAATATTGGACGAAAATATCAAGAGTTACAGACCCGTCAAGGCTGGCGGCCTGACGGCCTCTGCATATAAATGCGGCGGCGGAGAGTGGTACGAGTGCGGATGACCTGCGCACAGTGTGTGTGCGTACGGGCGTCGTGCGACGTGATACACACATTACGCACAGTGTATACGGGTGGGTCGTGCGATGTGATACACACCTTACGCACAGCGTATATTCATGTGTTCACGGCGTCTTTTTTGGAGTGAAAAATGCGACTGCCTTGATCAAGGCTAAGTAATAATACCATGGAGGTAGAATACGAGCAGATACACCGTCAGGACCTCCAGCTTTATTACAGTTTATTCGTTTTAACTGATTGTTAACGTCCCATTGGACAGAGTGCTGGAGCACGAAGGTATGTTGTCATGTCCAGAATAGATGTGGAATATCCTCCGCTATTGATGAAAAGTGATTAATACTATCAGCAACTTCTCTTCTAATGCCTTAATATTGAAATTTTGTTTTTGTTTTACAGGTTACAGTTCCTTTGCTTGTGGCATTGGTGCATTGGGAGTTATAATGAGTGCATATGTACATTCCAAAAATGAAGAAATATACTATTTAGATGCCATTGTAGGCTTAGCAATTGCTGCACTTCTTATGGGATATGGACTTAGGTAAGTGCCGTTGACGTAAGAATTCATTAATTTTCTCTGTTTCCTTAGCCCTTTTTTCAGCCTTAAGATTTGTTTGATACCCATTTTTATACCCAAATATGTGAAAATCCCTTTGAATATAAGTGCAACTTTTTCATTATCACTACAGTAAAGATTGTTTTTAAAAAGGTTCCAATAATAATCTTGTTTTTAATAGGTATATCCCCCTTTCGAACCGTTTCTTGTTAGGAAGTTTCAGTTTAGATTTAATGTGGGGGAATCTCAGGTTCCTCTTTTATATAGTGCCTAACAATATGTAGCGCATGCGCAGAAGGGTCCAGCCCGGTTAATGTTTGTTGAAGTTTACATCATGTCCACAACCTACAACACCTTTGTCTTTAGCATCCATTATACCCCAAGGTCACTTTACTACTTTAATGAGTCAAGATATTTACTGTTTGCTTGTCTCATTATATTTTTAATGATAAACATAACCTTTTTAGGGAGAAATTGATGCTCTAATCAACCAACCACGCATAATGTTAAACACATGCTGAAAACCCCCAAAAACATTTTATGAGAGCTGAATCTGCATTAAAGTTTAAATTAATTGCAACAAAATGTTGACATGATGCATTACACAACATTTGGCGAATCGGTCTATACATAACACGTTGAAGGATTCCTGATAATAAAACGGATATAAATCAGCAGTTTGTGAGGTGTGATTGCAAGGATTCAGTGACTGAGCCCGTTTAACCTGTGTTTCTGGTATGGTTTGTCTCCTGCAAAAGCTATTGGTGTTTGTCTTCATTTCTAAGCATATTAAATGATCCTTTTAAAATTTTCAAATACTTGTGTACTTTTTCTTTCTAATGAGCCTGTTTCCAGTTACTGAGAAGTGTAAATTTGTTTGCAATTTCAACTACCCCCCCCCCAAACACAAAAACCATAAGGAGCAGTGCTTCTCAAACATTTTATAGGAAGTAACTATAACTAGTAACTTGCGGGTGACACCATGTGTAAAAACTCTTGTGGGAGGAGTGTTTGCTCTGAAAAGAGCCGTTGTGGTCTTGATGTTTCAAGACGTATACTCTGCCTATCTTCCTTCAAAGCCAACGGTCCTCCCAAATAAGTTTTACAATTGGTTGTACGGGTTGTACCGACATTGTTAGAAGTAATAGTATAGTTCCTAATTTCCATACACCATGCAAATCTTCAAAAATCACTGAATGTAATGTAATGGAATAATGATGCAAGTTGGCTAATCTGAGATACAAATAATTGTTTGATTTTTCAAGATTTCCAAAGCAACTGAACAGTGAAATTCATCAAATTCAGGGTCTTCAGATGGAACGACTATATAAAATGTCTCTGAGGTTTGAGACTTTAATTAATTTTGTTTCAACCAATCATGTACCTTGTCTTTAACTGCAGTTTTTATTGGCTTTTTCTTAGTTTGCTTTTGAGTAACTGGAAGAAACCTGACACCACTTAAGAAGTGTTGGTAACCTGTCAGCTTTGGAACCATTGGTTTTCAAGTCTACAACAATTCTCATGGCAGTTTGGAAGTTCCCTACTGAATGAAACAACCTAAAGCATAAAGGAATCTGTCTAACAAATCATATGTAAGGGTTGCAATGCATGTCCAAGAGCAATTCAATGTCACTTTCAATTGACCAAAGATGTAGGAAATAAATGATTTGTTTTCCCAAGAGATTACTGATAATCTGTTAATCATAATGACATATTTCAACATGTCAAGCTTAAAAAATCACTAAGAAAATAAGTTTACTTATAATATTTATGGCAAAGTCACATACCCAGGACTTGCCCTTGAGTACTAACACTAATGAACCTTCTTCACATGTTGTTTGAAACTGTTTGAAATTGATTTGACACTAAATACTGAACAATCAAGTTTAACAATAACAGTTGCTGAGGATGCAAACTACTTTGCAAGTTGGAGATAGATATATCAGTTTTATCTTCAGGGTATACACACCATGCAATCCGGTAGCTCTGAAAATCTGTTTGAATTGCTCTAATTGTTTCAATCTTTTGGGCTTAGTTGTAAGTTGAAATGACTATTTTTACAAGCATACATCACAGGAATAAGGAGAAAGAAACCACAAGGGAAGCTGACTGGGTATATTTAGGATAATTTTGGATTGAACAAAGAAAAATTTGAACATGCAACCACCGGCTTGTTAATCCGGAGGTCAAAGGTTCAAATCCCGCTCAGCCGCTCTAGTAAACTTTCCTTTTTTCAACCCAAACTGCATTATTTAAAGGAACGTTACAGAACTGGCAATTAAAATTTTCTTTAAGATCACAGATTTACATAAAACTTACACGGTCTAATGATGATGATAGTAGAAAACATCCCTAGAAATATTTCTGTCTGAAATGCCATACATGTATTTGATGAGAAATAAATAAAACTAATTTCCGATTGGAGTTTATCGCTCATGAGCGTTTTATTCATGCATTGTTTAACACTGCAAATGTGTAATCGGTTTTTCACTATTTTCTCGTGACCCAGATGGCCGATCGATCTCAAACTTCCACAGGTTTGTCAGTTTATGTATATGGTGGATTATACAAAGTGCTTACACTGCCAGCAACTGTTTTGTTTGCAAAAAACAATTCTGTAATGTTCCTTTAACCTATATTGCTTCAAGCAACGTGTAAAATTCTTTTTAAAGTATCGTCATGATCAAAGCAGGCCTGTGACTGTACATGGAATTATGAACTCTCACCCAGTTACTGCACGCATGCGCCCTCCCTCCGTATCACGGAGAGCCATGCTGTAACTGGGTGAGAGTTCATAATTCCATGTACATGTACAGCTAACAGGCCTGCTTTGATCATGACGACACGGCCCCTTTAATTTAAGTGGGCTTTCTCATTGTTGCATTCCTTCAAACAAGTTTTGCTCTTTTTACATTGAAACTATGTTAAGTCATTTGATTTTAAATTTATGCATTTGAAAATACATTCTTCATTCTGAAGATGAATTTCTACTATCTATTAGTGCAATAAAATTAACAGTGAGTGTACATTGGTTTTCGAATGTGTTTTTCCTCCTTGTTTTTCTATTTTGTTAGTGGGCAAACAACTTTCACCTTAATTGAAAGGTCACAAAGGCCAACGTAAAGCGTCATTATTTCATGCATCAAGAATTGTAATTTTCTGTTAATAAAAAGTGTTAAGAAAACTTTGGAGTAACTGGAAGAAACCGACACCACTTAAGAGGTGTTGGTAACCTGTCAGCTTTGGAACCCTTGATTTTCAAGTCTACAACAATTCTCATGGCAGTTTGGAGAAGAGGTACTGGCGAAACAACGAATGGGTTGCATGGTCTGCCGTTACTGCTAGAAAGAACTTGCGAAGGCCAGGAACTTGAGGAGACACCAGTGCACAGCATGTCCGGTACTCCACCCGGAGAAACCCTACTCGTGCCCCCACGGGTGCGACCAGAGTTTCTACCGCCGAGATATGCGCCTCCAGCACCTGATGGGGTACTGCCCACTTCACCAGGGACTGGTAGGGAGAGTAGGAGTAGGAAATGAGTTGAAGGTACACGCCAGCAAAACAGTAATGTTTGAGGAGCCGACAGAGCAGGGGAGGTTTGTGACCAATCGGAGCATCCTCCAACCACTTCATTCTACAAAATGCCAGCCAGATCGTCAGAGATGGACAAGGAGTTGTTGGAGCGCCTCCATCCCAACTACACCTACAGAGATGGGGACTGCTCTATATTCCGACACCCCTATGTTCCGACACCCCTATGTTCCGACAACCCTCTCATGATTTACATAGGGTTAGGGTTAGGGTTAGGGTTAGGAATAGGAAAATACACCAGGGTTGTCGGAACATAGGGGTGTCGGAACATAGGGGTGTAACCACAGAGACAACCGTCACCGAACCGTCGGCACCGTGGGGCGGTGATCACTTTGGACGGCCCAAGCATCACCGTGCATGACGAGTGTTGTCTTGAACACATGGGCTTATAGGGAACAACTCTTTCGACAGACGGAGACACAGAGGGGACCCCCACCAAGATGGCCTCTACCATAGTTCCACCCCCACCCCTGTTTTACTCATTGTTTTTGTATCGCCTTTGTTGTATAAAGGGGTTGCTTCTCCAATGGGACATCGGCGTTCGCTGCCTGCTTTTGGGACAAGAGGGTCCTAGGAGGGGGCAGTGTAACGGCGAAGCTGATCGACTGGGGCAAGTGCGTTACCCGGTTGCCGGGGATGCGTCTCCTAGTTACGCTCGATGATTGTAAAGTTTGGAGTTGTATTGTGTCAATAAAAGACAAGAAGTCTCCTTGTCTCCTTTAAAACTGTGTAACCTAACAAGATTAGCCTACACTACAGTATGTTGAAATATTTCAATATCCAAAACTCACATCAGCGGAGTTTTGGAGATTCAAATTTCTGGGTATCCGTTTGTGAATGATGTGGCCAGAGATTCGGGTGGTACCCACGTCACCTTGAAAAGCATGGATGAGTTCAATGTTCTTGATGAATACACGACAGTTTTTTTGCTGTTTTCTAAAGAAGTAGACATGGTATTCAACAGAAACATTCACCGGTGTGTAAACTCCATTTCAAAACCAGGCACTTCCTGCCAAAACTAAAAACTAGGTTTATTTTTCATTAAATAGATGGAAAAAAAGAGCTTACACATAACAACTAATTTAGGTTTACAATGTAAGTATTTCTCAACATAAATAATGTTTCAGACATCAATCACATGGTATCATTTATAATGTTTTGCTTCTCTTCACGCTTAATGCGATTTCACTATTTTCTCAAGATCTACTTAAGAACAAAAGTTGTTGTTTGTATTTAAGTTTGTTTTTTTTTAAATAAAATGATCATGTTACATAAAAATGTCCTTTTTTTCGTAGACATTAACTATTATTAAAGCATCGATGCTACACTTGTTTGGTAACATCATGAAAATATATTCACATAATTAATTCCTTGCTACAAAACGGTGAGCCACATTTCATAAAATTCTTGTCATTTGTGTTGTGCACTAATAAAAGGCTTTTTTTTTTGGGGGGGGGGGGTGGTATAGAATGAATGACAAACTGTTTTCATGCAGAAACCTCCAGCCTTCATTTGATTAAATTGACATATGGGACAGTAGTTGGGTATCGTACATCATACAAATGCACATGATAATGAAATGAATTCTGGAACTCAAAACAACGTTAAGACTCTAGTTTCTTGAATAATAGCCTAATAAAAACATGCGAACTATGCAACAAAGTATGTAACAAGTTTCACCTGTAGCCTTCCATACATGAAAGTGGGCTGGGTCATGCATTGAAACCACTGACATAAAAAGGAGCACCTTTGTCATATCAATTTTGATTGAATCACTGACAAGTATTTAATGATGATTTTGCAAGGGGACTACGGGCTGCAACACTTTTCACTTTTATAATTAGATGTCACATATTGTTAAATGACTTCTTTTTTTTTTTTAAACTTATGTCAGCTAGTAACAAATACATAATACATGTACAATTTCTATAGCTTACATTTAATTATTCTTTACCACTTCAGTGTTCTGATTCAAGCATTTAGAAAGAAAGACTTAATGAAAATAAAGAGGCCAAATGGCTTGTTGACTGGGACTCAATTCCCTCTTCATACTCATAATTTGAAACCGAAGAAATAAAAGTCTCATCCAGACAACCGCAGTCATATACATTGATAGCCATATTCAAATGTATGACAACATTCCTCAGATAAATGTTCCTCTGTAACATGAACAGCACTAAAAAAGAATTTCAACACTTCTTTCTCTCCTGTAGTCTTCAACCTATGTGAATCTTTAAAACATTGATGTTTTATTGTGTTATGGTGAAACTTAAGCCTGAAGCTATGAAGATGACTGCCAATGTAACAATACATTCATTTTCTTTGAATGTAAATTGTCTTCCCTCAATTATATATTTTATGATCATGACTAAAAATGTTAAAGATTTTTGACTGTTACAATTATGAGTTATACAAAATCTGTGACAACTATCCATTGAGAAAAACACAGTGACTTGTTCATTTGCAACACATAAGATTCAATTCAATTAAGATAAACATTTTTGTAGAAACATTTATTTCCATACTTCTATGAGAAATACCAACAATTACATTGATTAAGGAGTAAACAAAGCAAACATTAAGGAAGATAAGCAGATAGAACATCTGGCTGTTTTAATAAGCAGATGGCATTTCATGGCAGTTGGGTCACTACACTGTTGATATTGAAAGTTCTATACTTTGCTACAAAGTAATTTCAACAACATATTCAGACAAATATAATTGGTGCAATCTCCCTATAATTTAAGATGTGGCGTTTTCCTCCATTGATCTGTACAAATTGTGCATGCAGGAAGTCCAAGCTTTTCGGCAACATTGTGGCTGTCACTGGTAAAATGGTTAAAGCCAACATAGCATATTTTCTGCTCATCGAATGGGGGGGGGGGGTTCAGTGTCTTAACAAAAGGGGGCGGGAGCCCCCATCACAGAAACCCCTGTGTTTACTTTTTAATGCATATTCATTAGCTGGTGTGAATTTTATTTATTTGATCTGTAACCCAGATGCATGTATTAGACCAACACCTGATTCAGCAATGTCGTGGTTGACTGAAGGTAACAACAATAGGTAGCAGTAGTTTAGGAAGGCTTGAGTTGGGGTTTACAGGGTTGTGAAATATATATTCATGTCAGGTCAGTTTGGAATTTGAAAAGGAATATAGGTGAAAGTTGAGTGCAAGATTGAAGAATGATTTGAGATGATGTAAATAAAATGCAAATTTTGAGTTCTATTTTTTGTGTGAAGTAACTGTCAGGGCGCTGTCTCCAAGATCTCTGTCTGTGAGGACTACCTTACACTCAGCTCTACTGCAGGGACAATTTTATGAGAGTATTCAGGCTCTTAGTTTGATTCAATACGGGCATCTAGGCTTGTGTTTGCTGCTGCAAATAATATCTTCAAACATTCTGTGTGTTGTTAGGGTGATTTTCCACCTACAATCTTTAAACTTTTGGCGAGAGAGGAGACAAGTCCAAAGAAGGATCAAAAACCGTAGGTTGAACCCTTTGTTGCATATATATTCTTTCCAGTACATCGTTAACAATCTTACAGGTGTGACATTTATGTTAACTCAATTTTACAGGTGCAGTTGTTTATACATCAAGTGAAGAATCTCTTGTGCTTTTCATGTTTAGTAATTTATACATATCTCAACCCAAAGTTATGGCAAGAACCCTTTCACCCCCACCCCCAATGAGATTTAAAAAGATAATAATAATGAATGGTTCAATACATTTCATATCCCCCAACAGCAAGTATGTCTTTGCCCTGGGGTCAAATGAGAATGTTATGCCACTGAAGGGAGGGGTGGGCATACCAATATGGAACTGACTCCCAAAATACAAACCTTGAACCAACTCTTCCTTCAAAACTTATCTACAGACAACCTCTAATATTTTATTGCATCATTATTGTTTATATCATCTGTGAGAATCATACTGATCCAGACACTAATAATTATGCCAAAGACCCCACAATCGTACAATAATATTGGCTTCAGTATGTCTTTGAACGTTAATATAGCACTCTGATTTATGCCTGTTTAGCTTGTTTCTCTGACACCTCATAACATATCAAAGCCACCCAAGAAAAAGGTGTGTTCATTCTTACAAAAAACAAGACAAAAGTTATTTACTCCAGTGAAAATCTAATCAAAAAGTTTGAGGCAAATGAGCACAATATCAAAATGAAGTGTACTTTAGACATTTATGTTAAAACTCATAATGCAAATCTAAAGATTTGTCTCGATGCTTTCCCCTGATGAGCTGGATGATGGGCGTTTGTTTGATGTAACCAACTCTCTTGAATGTGAGGCTGGTGATATTTTGGAACCTTCTGAGAGATTAGAACTTTGGTACAGCCTTTTATTATCTTTATTGGTTTGTTTGTTTTCTCTTTCATTCATACTGACCCTAACCTCTTCCATCTTGACGGAGTCTACTGTCTTTGAGCCTGACTCATCAATAACTGTCACGTCAACTGCCATCCCTGTATGTCTGGTTGTGGCAACAATATCAGTTTCTGAAGTCTCTGTTAAATGTGGATGATGTGCAGTTTCATGTCTTTTTTCTACACTCTCGATAGTGACTGTAATTGTTGTTTCTAAATGGTACAGAAGTATAAAAATGTTGAATAATAAGAAATATCATATAATATTGACTCTTATATAGCACAATTCCAAAGAATGATCATTGGGCTTCAAAAATTATTAGCCCTAGTCACTGAGCCATTTATTTCATTCCTTAAACCATCTCAACTCCCTGGGGAGTATACAGCCTGTGCTGCCAAGCACGTAACGCACGAAGCTAAATCAATCACAAGAACCATCTCTGCCATCAGAGGTTCCCATTTACCCCTAGGTGATAAGAAGAAATTACTGTTAAGTGTCTTACTCAAGGACACAAGTGTCATGACCGGGATTCGAACCCACACCCTGATGACTCAGCAACCAGAACTTGAGTCCGATGTACTTAACCGCTCAGCCATGACAAACCAAAGTAAGTAAATAAATAAAGGGAATCTAACAAGTAATTCTCACTTCTTTTGCTATTGCCTTCAAGAAGTTGATCACAATGTTCCTGTCATGCAAAGGTTTGGTATTGCAAAACTCAAAATCCTACACTTAAAAAACGACAGCTTGTGTAAATGTACACATGGGAAATTTCCCCCTGAAGGCATATTTTCAAACTAAGATGCCATGCCAAAAAATCCAAACAATTTAACGGTAAAATTATATTCTGTGGTCACATCATTCCTACCTCCATGGTCACATACACAGCTGATGCAGATGGCCAAAATGTTGAGAATAAATCTACTTTATACTTGTTACGTAAAGAGTACACGCTTCAGTGGTTTGGCGGGAAAATTGAATGTGACTGGGTGTGGTACCCAGGGTAAGGGTCTAACGTATTCACTTCACGCTTGCTATGCAATAACTTTTAAACAATGTTAAACTTCTTTGTTTTAAGCGTAAATTAGTTATTGTTAAAGTTGCGCATCAGCAGTGTTGTTACAGCTGGTGTAATAGACAACGGCATAAAAAGGAGGTCAGTGCTAGCTTGAGCCTGAAAGCGTTGATTTGCATAGATCAGGTATACGTTTCCAATTTTTCCAAATCTGTTTTTGGGGTTTTGCGTATCTGGCGGTCAACACAGCACTGAGGCTCCAGGGCTAAATGACACTTAGTGTCATGCAAGCTATCGCATTAAATTATTGTTGAGTGAAGACATAACCTCACAAAGTTGATACCAAATGTAATCATGAACCTTGTACGATAGTCCTGTTCCACTGAATTGAATTGTAAAAGAATATGAAAATAGAGAGGAGATTGATTAAAAGGGGTCAGTTGATCCGGTTGCTGCATAGCTCGCAGACATACCATATTCTGAGTTAAATGATCTTTATTAATGTAATGTAAATAGTGTTTAAAGGATAATTGACGTTTTGTGATTTCACTTCAACAAAAAATGGTGAACCGAACAAACCTTAGATTTGGGAAATGTTACAATTGTAGGGTAAACACTTTATTAGGTGTTCGTGCAATATGTGCACGGACACCTCTTGTTAGATCTTCAGGCTACAGCAGAACACCTATTGTTAGGTGTTCGTGCAATATGTGCACGGACACCTCTTGTTAGATCTTCAGGCTACAGCAGAACACCTACTGTTAGGTGTTCGTGCAATATGTGCACGGACACCTCTTGTTAGATCTTCAGGCTACAGCAGAACACCTATTGTTAGGTATTCGTGCAATATGTGCATGGACACCTCTTGTTAGATCTTCAGGCTACAGCCGAACACCTATTGTTAGGTGTTCGTGCAATATGTGCACGGACACCTCTTGTTAGATCTTCAGGCTACAGCCGAACACCTATTGTTAGGTGTTCGTGCAATATGTGCACGGACACCTCTTGTTAGATCTTCAGGCTACAGCAGAACACCTATTGTTAGGTGTTCGTGCAATATGTGCATGAACATCTCTTGTTTTTGTTCTGTTTTTAGGTGTTCATGCAATACAAGCACGAACACCTCTTGTTTTTGTTCTTTTGGGGGCATAACTCAAGATTTATATTGATTTGAACATTGAAACTCATCAAACAATTGAACCTCAATATCAAGCGACGCAAACTTGATGATGTCATGATGACGTCATCAGGTATTGAATTACAATTATTATATCAAAGCTTAATATTTGTAAAAAATCATAACTCATGAACCACACGTTGGATTTTTACAATCTATACATCATGGGACACGTTAAAATTTCACAAAAACTGAATTTCTAGTTGTACTGGTTTTTTCGTCGTCTTCTTCCTTCTCCCTGAACCTTCTCTACAAGATTTTGCAAAAAGTGAATGTTGTACGGACTTTACATGTACTTGGACCTTAAAATGCAGATGTCCGGGATGATAGACCTGTCGGCACGTCGACCCCAACACATGCGTGCTCGGATCCCGTGTCCGCTCCAAAACGTGTTGAACTTTCATGTGTATACCACTACCAACCTGATTTATTGCATCGTAGCTTGCTACGCTTGGCTGACCGTTTCACTGAACATCTCCATAGCATGAGACTAAGTACACCGGACTTGGCAGTTGCTCAACAAACCCCTCCCATTCCACTAACAACATGACGGTATTGCGTCTAGGTAACCACGACAACTGCTGGACAACGCAAAACACGATAGCAGCGTTTCATCCACAAGATCTAAATACGCTGACGCCATACAATGGCGTCGATCGCTACTGAAAAGTGGGGGGGACAGGCGAGCAAGTCTTTAAAAAAACTTCCGGAGGCATCGTGTTCCGAAACTTGTCGTCTATTGTCTGTATCATAGAAACGGAAATAGGCCTAAAATACCATTCTGGACAGGGGGGGGGAGGCGGAAGGGGTATTGTGCAAGAAATTGCAATCGCGGTTTGGGTACACTCCATTTTAAAAAGAGGTGAAGACCATTAAAAAAGAAAAAGAAAACCATGTATACCGGTAACATTTTCTCTTTAACAGCACTGAAAACATAACAGTATATATTGTAAAGCATTTTCAATTGTTAAAGTGGTTGTTTTTATGTAAAATGCGTAAAAATATTACCGACAATTTTCCATTGGTTTATTGCAGCAGCTAACGTGTATGAATGGGTCCAGGTGGGAATTTCATTACAAAACGTCTCCCCTAAAATGGCTACAAATTTCGACAAATTGTGAAAATTCGTATCATTCATTTTTTTCGCTGAACGTACTATTTAAGGATAGATCTTTCATTTGTGAAAGTTTAAACAAAATCCCTCCGTACATCCTCTAGATATTTCACGATTTTTAGAATGTTTTTTTGAGAAAATGGTTTCTGCTATACTTGGTTTGTGTGCAAATGATCGTCCGTCAAACGGACGTCAACGGACGGGAACATTTGCCGTAGGTAATATTAATTATGAGGCAAAGTACACATCCTAAACAGATATGAAATACATGTCGTTTATGTTAAATGTATGTTGTTTATTAAATTATTAAATTACTGAAGCAGTTGGTAACGCAAAAAAAAACCATTTACGAATGTTCTCTATAGTGTAAAGATTTGGTGAATTTACAAGATTTGAAGATAACAATACCCTCTGATAAAATGGACTCGCCCAAGTTTTTTCAACGGCACGAGTGTAATTCAAATCTTGTACGATAGGCTACATGTACACACATACACATAGGGAATGTGTATACCCTGTGTAATGTATGTACGTGTACTAGGCCGTACCAGTCCATGCATGCACGTCGCGAGAGTCGAATGAGATTATTTTCAACGTAGGTGGCACGTTGGTGGCGTTACCCCTTCCGCCCCCCCCCCCCCCGATTCTGGACGTGGTCCATCAGTCTAAAAAAAAATATTTGAAAGACATTTCACCGTTTGTCCGCTATTGTTTTATTTGAAGAAATCAACAAAATGATGGGTTTTTTTACATTTTATTCCATATTTCTAATGAAACAGTCAATCAAAAAGTGGGGGGGGGGGGGACATCTGATATGCTGTCCCCCCCAGTCTAAAAAGTGGGGGGGACATGTCCCCCCTGTCCCCCACCCATCGACGCCCTTGACGCCATGCAGCATCAACATGGAATTCACCGTGTTTGTAACCCCACTATGAAGTCCAGAACTGACAAAGGACATACGTCTGAAAAGTTGGCACCAATTTTATTGGCAAGCACAGTTCCACCTATATTTCAAGTTAACTTATCTGTGCTACACAGCATCTTCATTTATCTATGTTTAAAAGGAGAAAAAGTCAACAATAATTTTATGCACAAGATGATGAAAATAAAAGTACCTTTTTGTCTGCGTATCTTAAATGATGCATTTGTGATAGCAGAGCGTTTGACAACAGGTGATGGTGGTGTAATGGCAACATTTATGCCGACTGGCCCATCATTTGGTCTACCTGATGGATTGGTATCAAGAGAATGCTTGATTGCGTTGGTCACCTGTAACATATTCAAATGTACTTTTTATCAATAATTTTATTACAAATTTTTAAAAGTGCAGCTGTTCTAAATTAATACAACAGATTTTCAAAATATTTTGCTGACAAATTAAGACCCAACATTTTTTAGTACCTAATTCACCATTTTAATCCCGGGGAAAGTGGCTTGTTTTCCTTAGTACAAAACAAATTGTATAATTACTGTGAAACTTCGAATAAACAATCCAAATAAAAGACCAAGTGAAACGGACTTGTTGTACCAGTTAACAACAAAATAAAAAAGCATTTCCTATAAGTTATACAAATTAATATAAAAGTGCTTTTTTTGTCAGACATCTAGAAATTATATAAATCTTACCAATAAAACGTCAGCATAATTTTCATAGCTGGCTCTGAAGTGGATGTCATCTACTGCCTGCATACCAGCAGTAGCTTGCCCATTAAACCTGTGCAAGGTAAGAGCATCCTTAAGTCAGTCCATTAATAAAAACATAAAAGAAAAATAAGAAACACAATTATATAGGCAGAATTGTGATTTCTGGGGTACAATCCGGTTTACAGCATAAATTTAGTCTACACCCTTAAAACATTATCTTGGGCTTTGGCCATGCAATTCCCACACCCCTACAGCTTGGGCTTGGGCTAGTTGACCATGACCCTGGTAAGGCTGCCATTTGACCAGCCACCAGCTAGGGGGTTAATACTTGCTCAAGAAAAGTCAAAAATAAATCCAGGAACTGAAGAGATTTGCCTAATTCACCAAGAACCACAAGTGTTTACCTCCAAAATGTATACTTTGATCATCGCAAGATTTGGAGTAAAAACAAATGATTCAGTGCTTCTAAAAAATTCCCAAACCAATGGTGTTATTAAAAGAATTCAAAAACATCTCACACACAACAGTTTATTCACTTTGTACAAAGGTGATCCATGTAAATTCAGTATGCTTTTTCACTCGACACTCACCGTAAAAAATATATAATTTGGTATTATGGCAATAAAGTTACAAGTCTCCAGAGTGTAAACTCTTACAGTACCAAACATGAACATGTAAAGCAGTTCATCCCTGTGGTTATTAGCAAGGATGCTTGAAAAGAAGCTAGAGTAGAAATTAATTGTTTGAAAACAAAGCACACACAGGGGTTTCTATTCAGAGAGAAAAAAAGAGAAGAAAAAGAAAGACGCACTGATTAAAAAACACAAAGGAATAATATCGAAATTCTATATAAAACTTAAACATGTGTTTGTTGCACTAAAAACATGGGGGTTTTGGGTATAACAAGATGTACAATGTATTGTTGACGTAATGTAGTTTGATGATTAATTAATTGAGTTGTCACAGTCCCAATATGGTGTATCAATTGTCCAACGTGAAAATGTCAAGTTAAGTATGGCAATTGAATCTGTCGCTTGAGGGCGCTTTTGTGAGCTTATGACAAAAAAAAACGTTGAAAATGCTTAATTAATTTTCTTGTAGGTGCAATTAAATTTGCAAACTGTTCTTTTCTATTTTAACTTCCAGTTTTGACTGGATGGAAGGGTAAGTGTAAGGGGTCATGTGTGTACATGAAATGTGACACTTGTGAGGAGCTAAAATATGTCCCAAAAACTATGAACTTGTGTTGTGCTGTTCAAAAAGACTATTTTAAACGATATCCTTCGATTTGATGTAAGTTGACACCTGATGACGTCGTGATGATATCATCTGTTTTGTTTAGTTATGTCTAACCTCAAAATGGTATATGACTTGACCTGAGGGGACATTGTAAAGTATGATTTTTTTCATACAGATGTTGTTTTTGGGGAAAACATGCACATTTTTGAAATAACTGAATTCGAGTTTCGATCTTTTGAATACTCGAAATTGATCATCACGTATGGTAACTACTCATTGAGGCTTGTCATCATTTTTAGACCACCTTATTCAACTAATCACCCGATTACTATCAGTAAATTCTTCACCGAATTCAGTACTTATTTGGAATCAATCGTACTGTCTTCAGAATCATTCCTCATCACAGGGGATTCACTGATGCTGTGCATCTGTCTGAAATCCTTGAAACATCTGGACTGCAACAACATGTCAGACAATCAACTCTTGAAAAAGGGCACATGTTAAACTTAAAGGAACGTTACAGAACTGGTAATTAAAATTTTCTTTAAGATCACAGATTTACATAAAACTTACACGGTCTAATGATAATGATAGTAGAAAACATCCCTAGAAATATTTCTGTCTGAAATGCCATATTTTATGAGAAATAAATAAAACTAATTTCCCATTGGAGTTTATCGCTTATGAGCGTTTTATTCATGCATGTATAACACATGCAAATGTGTAATCGGTTTTTCACTATTTTCTCATGACCCAGATGGCCGATCGATCTCAAACTTCTACAGGTTTGTCAGTTTATGTATATGGAGGATTATATAAAGTGCTTACACTGCCAGCAACTGTTTTGTTAGCAAAAAACCAATTCTGTAATGTTCCTTTAATCATCACCGTGTTTGTGATGATGTTATAGATGGTGTTCCAATGTCAGATTATTTGTTTTCTAATCTTTTCTATGTCCTGTAAAATTTAAAAAGGGCTAAACTAGCATTACTGGTTAGACACATGTTAGACAAATTACGTTTAGGAAATCTAAATCTACTGATATTGACTCACTGAATATTGATCTTGCCAATTCTAATTTGTTTGAATCAAACCAAGGATTTGGATGAATTTGCCCACTGTTATAACACAACTCTTACAAAAGCATTTGATTGTCATGCGCCTCAGCAAGTGCAAACAATAACAGATAGTTATATGGTTTAAAGGCATCGTACACGTTTGGTAATTGTCAAAGACCAGTGTTCTCATTTGGTGTATCCCAACATATGCATAACATAACAAGCCTGTGAAAATTTGGGCTCAATTGGTCGTCAAAGTTGCAAGAAAATGATGAAAGAAAAAACACCCTTGTTGTACAAATTTGTGTGCTTTCAGATAGGAGGGAGTCGTTTCTCACAATGTTTTATACTACCAACAGCTCTCTGTTGCTCGTTACCAAGTCATTTTTTATGCTAATATATATTTTTTGAGTAATTACCAAACGTGTACGATGCCTTTGATGCATAAATTAACTGCAGTAACAATGATTCTACAAAGACTAGTAGTCAGTCCTTTTACAACTGAACAGTGGTGGCTCCAGTAACTACCTGCAAATGGTATTGTGTGTCAAACACTTGCCATTTATGTTGAAACAGCGTTCTAACCAAGATAAAATTATAGTGATGGGGCATTTCAACGAGACAAACAAGCCAACGCAAAGCACATATCATTACGGTGTTGGATCCGGGCCCCCTTCAGGGCCTCAGTCAAAAGATTTTAACATTACAAGCTCTCTTGCAATCTAGAACATTTCAGAGGTGTTTAATACATTATTTTTTACCCCGTTTAAAATTAAGAATTTGCTTTATTTGCATTTCATTTTTCATTTTTTCTCTAACGAAAGTAAGGGTGAGTGCCCTTTCCCTAAAGCCACAAATAAGTCTACAGTTAATCGCCCTTTGCCTACCTAGATGTTGCTCCTACACCATGTTTATAAAGTTTCAATAATAATGACTTATTTAAGAGTCATTTCACGTTAACATACTTGACATATTATGTGTCCACAGTTAAAACAGGTAGACAGGTACAAAATACTTGCAAGAAAAGTGCAAGAGATCAGCTTATATGCAGCAAAATTTAACAGAGTTGTAAATGCCTGCTTTTGCACCTAGTGTTCACAGTTTAAAAATCAGAAAGACCCATTTTTACTGCAAGAGTTTAAGTGGGCTAGAATATATTATGCATTCCATATCATTTACTACAAACTCATTTGGTATAAATGTGCCTCAGTGAACAATCGCCTGAAGCAATCATCAAACTATTCTGGCTAAATTGTCTATTCATACTACATAAAGTTACTGTTTATTGTTTGCACCACTGCAACTGCAATTTAACATCACCTCTGATGTAGGGATTGCTTATAGGCATAACATGGTGCGTTTAAATTTTTTGGTTGATTTTTGCTTACTTTTACAGACAAAGGTGTTTTTTTTGCCACATGTATTGCATTTTCCAAACAAAAGTGTGCAAATGTTCTTGGGTTTTTTTGGCTGGGGTATTTTAAATGTTTACATTGCGCATCAGGCAGGAGAACAAGGGCATGGGTCATCTCATAAAGAGTGGAGTTGGTCTCTACGGAAAAATGGGAAACACACAATGTACAATACAAGTAAAACTGTCTTATGGAAACAATAACCCATGATGAACTCAATGTGGCAAGGCATGGGATACTAAATTAATTATGTAATCTTTATTCAACTGGCCAGGAGAGAGGGCCAGATTCATAAAAGCAAACATTTATATGTGTATTATTAACTCAAATTGAGGGAAAACAATATTTGAGGCAACACTGTCACAACAGGATACAATTGCCCAAGTTGTTCTCACCAAATATGAAAAAACCAATGTTGGCCTTAATCACAACCAAAAGGAAAATATTCCGAGACCGCTGGCAAATTGACATTTTGAGGGTAAAAAATAGGGTAAAAATTTCAATTTTGCAAATTCTAAAAACATGCTTCAATGCATGTACTAAAAATAGCACAAGGGTTACACTTAGAACAATAATTCTTTTTCTCAATTAAGGACAAGGATGATAATTTGTAATTAAACAAATTCTTTTGTGGTATGTTTTGGCATTTTGGCTAGGTAAACTTTTAAATATAATCTAAATAAACAGTTTTTAAGACCTCAAAATTGGCAAAAAATACCAAAAACACAAAATGGCAACAGGCCAAGTATTAATTTTAAAAGTCTATTTTATTTACTTGCACCCCAAGTCCTTTCATCCTACAAAGTATTAAAAAAACAAGAATGGTGTGTTAACAAACACAAATGCCCCACTGAGATTACCTTATTCTTGAGTTATCGCTTAGACAACATTTCTTTTGTTTTAGCCATAATGACCTTGAAATTTGTTGTAGGGGGTCCAAAAACATTAGGCTTCTGGAGGATCTCGAGACCAATCCACACACCAAGTTTGGAATTGATATGCCAAGGCTTTCTTGAATAAACACTTGGACATTTCTTTTGTTTCAGCCATAATGACCTTTACATTTAACTTAGAGGGTCCAAAAACAATAGGCTTCTGGAGGATCCCATAACCAATCCACACACCAAGTTTGGAGTTGATATGCCAAGGCTTTCTTGAGTTATCACTCGGACAACAATTCTTTTGTTTTAGCCATAATGACCTTTACATTTAACTTAGAGGGTCCAAAAACAATAGGCCTCTGGAGGATCTCAAGACCAATCCACACATCAAGTTTGGAGTTGATATGCCAAGGCTTTCTTGAGTTATCACTCGGACAACAATTCTTTTGTTTTAGCCATAATGACCTTCACATTTGTTGTATGGGATCCAAAAACAATAGGCTTCTGTGGGATCCCAAGACCAATCCACACACCAAGTTTGGAGTTGATATGCCAAGTCCTTCTTGAGTTATCACTCGGACAACATTTCTTTTGTTTTAGCCATAATGACCTTTACATTTGTTGTATGGGATCCAAAAACAATAGGCTTCTGTGGGATCCCACAACAAATCCACACACCAAGTTTGGAGTTGATATGCCAAGTCCTTCTTGAGTAATTGCTCGGACAATGATTGCACACACACGCACACACACATGTTTGTAAATCCCGCTTACCGAGGACTTCTCTTTGTTCTCCCATTGTTTGGACATAGGTTTTTTTAGCGACGTCCCCATTGGGTTTGTACATGAAAACGAAGCGAGGACGTCCTCGCTCTGTCAAACACCCGGATCCCTATTGTTAAAGTCCTCGGTTTGAATGGATAGACACGCTCACGCACACACGTGTGTAAACACCAGCAATCGTGAACCCTCCTTTGTTCAACTCTTTGTGTTAGCAACCGTGGACCACAATGATTTCCTTTGTGATAGCAACTGTGGACCTATTATCCCTTTCAGGCGCGGATCCAGGGGGGGGGCGTGGGGGGCGCACGCCCCCCTTTTTCATATAAAAAAAAAAAAAAAAATGAGGGAGAAAAGAAAAAAAGAGGGAGAGAGAGAGAAGGGGGGGGAGAAATGGGGAAGGGAAGATTTTGCTGCTTGGTATATTTTCACGCCCCCCCGTTTGGAAAATCCTGGATCCGCCCCTGCCTTTTGTTATAGGTCCACGGTTTGAATGTGGATACCTACCCACACACACCCACACACACACGGAAGGACAAGGCAAACACTATTATGCCCCTTCGGCCTGCTTCGCCAGCGGGGCATAATTACGTGAAATGTTTTTTGGCAAAAGAGCTGTTGGATAGGGTTAATTCAGTTTATCATCAATAAAGGTAAAATGCCTTGTACTTGGTGAACATTAACATTTCAACACTGTCTGAAGTTTTGCCATCTAGTGTTGATTAACATGTATGTGTTGATTTACATGTATATTAACATAGACAGTGCGCACGCACATCAGCGGCGTAGCTAGGAATTTTTTGGTGGGGGGGCACAGGGGGGGGGGCATTGCTTCCAAGTGGGGGGGGCCCAGGGAGAATGGGTGTGTCAGTGGTGGGGGTCATGTACTCCTAGCCCTAGAACTATGAGGTTTGATCCGCTATCGTCTCCACGAACCTCATAGAGTGACATGTACAAAATCCTATTAGAAACTTGTTGCCCTTCACATTTAAATGCACCTGGAGTTCTCTTTTGAAACCGGATCTCGCGAAAATTAGGCTCTACGTGTTTTTTGTTCTCACAGTGAGCTCGGCGCGGGTCCAGAAAATCCACTCCTCAAAAAAAAAGTTAAAATCTCACTGTTTTTCAGAATCCTCGCCTTTCGGTAGCAATATGGCCGCCTCCGTAATTTATAAATGGTATGCTGCACGCTACGCTGGTAACGATAACCAACGGTTCATGTACACAACATTGGTTTATGTGGACCATCGTTGCGCGTGCGCGTAGCATGACTTTGTCAATGGTTTGCGGCGCGCAACGCTGGTCACAATTACCAACGGCTTATGTTTATACACGTGACAACCTCGTTCCCATGGTGTACGATCTCGCCGCGCCATTTTGTTTTCTTTCCCAGAATGCCTTGCTCGATTATACACCCTGGAGCAAGTTCGAGTGCGCACCATGGTTAACTAAAGGTTGACCATTTGCACTCGAACCCAGGCTGGTCGACCATAGGTTGACTGCTGTGGTCCACCATTTGGAACCAGCCTCGAGCCCATGGTTTCTTCACTGGTCCCAATAGCATTGTTCTATGTTAAGTCGTGTAAACGGAGAGGGGAACCAGTGACACTGTAGCAAAATGGCGGAAGGGATAGGAGCTGCACGGATCGGTGCCGACCAATGGTTGACTGGACTTCCAAATGAGTCGTTCGCGTGAGTACGTCACTGCGCATGTGCGTTGCTAGTCTGTGGTCGACAGTGGGTCGACTGAATGTGCGCACTCGAACTTGCTCCTGGAAGTGTGAAACGAAAGTAGCCCATATATTTGGCTATTTTAATTAGTCCTGTGGTTGATCCTTTCTGTTTTAGAGACTACGCAGAGCGCGCTGTCAAAATACGCATCAAGTCTAAGAGCAACTGGCCCCTCCCATTCTTTTTCGATCTTGTGATACGTCTAACTGTATGCAGTTTAGGGAGGCCATGTAAAAACATGATTTATTTGAAATGTATTGCGTCGAAATACTTGCATTTTTACACGCGTTCTACGTGCATTTTTACGCGCGTACTAAGAGCCCGACAAGCGCCCTACACAAGCGCTCAAATGTTATTAACAAGCGTGCACGCAAATCAGTCACTTTTGGGAGCCAATCAGCGTTGATTTTCAGTGTTTCCCTCCCAAGGGTTAGTGAGGAGAGGTATCGATACGGCGCGCTGCCCATGGTAGCGAGGCTGGGAGCTGCCCATGGTAGCGAGGCTGGGTACACGTGAACCGTTGGTTATCGTTTACCAGCGTAGCGTGCAGCACACCAACTGTTCATTCCGCTGCATTGCATCGATCAACACGTGGGCGCGCGCGCTTCCGGTGATGATAGCGACAATCCCCACAGCATAAGTTAAACAATAATTATTGGCTTTGAATAAGACTAAAGGTTTTTTTACTTTATTGTAAATGAAGGCCTACAAATAGCAGATGTATTTTGTTTTGTAATGTTTTGTTTTCATTCTTTTAACTTTCTTTTTGTGTGGGCACTATTGCAATTTTTTCATGGGGGGGCACCTGGGGGGGGGGCACTGGAAATTTGTGGGGAGGCCCCCCCGTGGCTACGCCGCAGACGCCCATGCGGGCCTTGTAACAAGTTTACTGGGCACTTTTGAGGGGTTTTCTGAGTCAAGGTCTGTGCTGCTTACCTGGTGACCTTGGAATATCGATTTGAAGTTCACAACTGACAGCTGTGTGTGTGGATGTATACAGCATTGGCTTAGTGATCACATGGTTTTAGTTTATGTGTTGCATATTTTCATTGTGAATGAGTGATCGATTAGACGGTATTTGCGTGTCAATCAGCTTTAACCAATCAGCTTTCACGGATTAGCGTGGGTTGTATGTTTTTTGCGGGAAATCCTCACTTTGTCACAGTCAACCAAAGTGTTTAAACATTATATTTTCCCTCCACCACCCCTTCATTCCACCATACATTTTACAGCATTTGTGCCGATAATTCACTATACCCGAGTGTGGCACAAAGTAATGTATTTTTGTTTTATTGGGCGGGAAGTTGAGTCTTCCATGATCCGGGATAATTGAATAAAAAAATGTTTTTTTCTGAAAAGGGGGGAAATCTGCTTTATTCCCTCAGTGCTGTTTGTGATATTGTATTAGGATATGCTGTGGCAATAATTGTTAAGGTCTATGCCCAGTCCAGCTCCATTTATTTGTATAAATACATCACTTAAAATGTTGTTTTGCATGTACATGTCTATAGCAGGGGGCTTTGTTTTGGCTGAGAAGATAGGTGAGAAGATACAAACCACTTTTATGTCTACAAAGCCTTAAAACATCATCTTTCAAATAAAGGACAGCTTTAAATATTTTGCATTAAATGTTCAGTTTATTGATATACATCACATGTACATGTAATATAAAGAAAGTTTTTTAAACGCCATTCAATACTGTAGCAATAGAGTAATAAAACATGATAAATCCATTTTCCTGTAGAACTTGGACATTTTATTGTTGTAAAGCGGTATTATGCCATGCAATTTTTTTCTAGAAAACGAGATTGTAGACCTTCAGCTTGACATCACATGATCAGATAAGACCCTCACAGTCCAACTTCTGGTAAGCAATGGAAGAAATCATGATATCTAAACTGTTTGTAGTTGCCAGTTTAATTTTTTTTTTATCAACTCTTGACATGAAGTAAGGGAGCATAAACTTATCCAGATGTAATTTTTAAACAATAGTTTACAGCAAACATTTATAATTCCAATAATACCACAGTACTTTCCCTAATGTGTAAGTACACAAAGATGACATGGTCTATTCATACAAGTATATGTAGTTCATGTATTTTTACTACCCAAAAATTAAATGCTCTTGAAAACCAATCAAAGTACGTGTAAAAAGTATTGATATGGTCCCTTGTTAAAAATACTGGGTTTTTTTTAATAGCATTGTATAAAAATGTATGAAAAAGGGTAGCAACCACTTTAATGTGTACAATTTAAGTCAGACTATCCAGTCACTGATTAAACGAAACTGTTCAACAGTTAGATCTTGTTCATCAGGGATGGCTGGGTCCAACTCCAGCGATGGTTCAGCAACATCAACTATCTACATACAATCCCAGCCAAAATGGTTGGGCCACGTGACAATAAACATACCCTCCGCGCTCCCCCGCTCAATGTTGTTAGGAGCGCCGACCGCGCAATGAGAACCAACAAACATTGAACGGGGGCCAAGGGGAGGGGGCCCAACGAGATATGGCCGGGATTGCAGGTGGTTTGTGCAGCATTGAGTTTTATTCAGGGGCTGTCCTTTGACAATGAAGCATTCTGTGAACTTTTCAGTCGTTGATGTACTGTACACCTGAAATGTAAAATAAAAGTCAACAATGTAGTTATTAGTTATAATTATGACCAAATAGTTGAAATCAGGGTTGATGGTAAACTCATGGAATTATCTTCCAATCAATTGTGCTTCTAAAAGGATCCAATGGTGTAAGAACTCATCATTTCAAGAATAGGCCCTTATATAAATGAACATTCATGAACCAAATTATCTTTGTTAACTGGATGGACATCTTGGGGTTGGTCTTTGTCTTCTTTTATCTGATAAATGATCGAGCACATCACCTAGCTGGTTTTAGACACATTGAGGTGAATTGTGCATTGACAATGGTTGGGTTGTAATGTGCAAGAAGCAATAATTTAAGCAACGAGATTCCTATCCAAGGTTTATGTGAGCAAACAAAGCTGTAAAATGCTGCTGCCTGAACAACAGTGGGAAGTTTCAGTAATTTTGTATGGCAGAAACGGCTTGTTGATAACCAAGCCAATAATTTTATATATCTGTGTGATCTTCATAAGCATTTGTTTGGACCATGGAAATTCCTTCATTCATGTTGGGAATGTGCACAGGTCCATGCTGAAACAATTTATTACCACATGATCTGGATGATGCAAGACATTAGACACTAAATGCGTGACTAGACTTTTATTGTGCTTGCATGGACCTGTGCAAAAATTGCTCGGTTTTTTTATACAAGTTTTTCATGAATTCCCTTTTTGTTTGATCATGATAATATTAATACCCTTACCTGCTCTTCTCTTTTTTCTTTGATGCCTTGCCCATCAAGCCTGTTTGATGAGTGGATCGGGTCACCCCTACTCGGTCGCACTGCACTCGTATGATTACTCTTGATATTTAATGCTTTCAAGGTTTGCACAGAGCCAGACTTAAAAATTATGTAAATGGTCTATCAACCCAAAATAAACACCCAGAAGGAATTTGACCGATTGGTTCTCTGCAGTTTTCAGTAAAGTGTGCTGGACAAATCAAGGATTATTTTGACAGACATCAAATCCTTCCATGTATTGTTCGCTTCACCAATTTCTTTGAATTCACTGGATTCCTCAAAACTTTGTGGAAAAAACCCAAACCTCCAAACCATGAAAAGATGCGGCCAATTACAGGAAAGAATCAAGAGTTCAAAAAATTAAGAGATGAGGGGGGGTGGTAATTTTGTATGCTATAACTTCATGTTAAGTACAGGAATGAATTTTTTGCACTTATAATGTAATGATAACTAAACACAAAATAGACAAGAAAAAATGATAACTAGACTAATAGAGTTTGTAAAACAAACTCAAGGTGTTCGAGTATCATTGGGGTCAGTGTTGTGTTAATGGGTGAACTATTCCTTTGAATTGATCAAAAGATTGATGATAGCTTTTGAAATGTCATAGAAAGTAAAATGTAAGTATTTTACGTTTATACCCTAGTTTACACGGGAAACAAGTGCTTACGTTACCACTTGAGACTGCATTGAGCTCTACATAGAACGCGTATTAACGGTCAGTGCACAGGGGTCCGAAAAGAGCTTCCTTTCATTTGCAGCGTATGCATGACCGTCGCGGTTTTGCATAAATAATGAGCTTGGAGGACACGTTTTCAAAAATTCATTTCGGGAAAATTAATAATTTTAACAAAACAAAAACATCACATAACGAAGCAATATTGTTTAGTTGTACCTACAAATACTATGACATAATTTTCTGTGATCATGATCAAAATAAAGAAATATGAGACCAAAAACATAAGCATCCGTGTGCAGAAATAAGGGTCTCCGAAAAAGTCATTTTCTTTATAGTTAACGGAATTGGGCAGAAGAATTTTACTAATGGAATGTTAGCTATACTATTGATCTAGTATTTCGCTGCATTCTTTTTTTCTAAGGATTCTCTAAGAACACTTATCGATCGTAAAATGAGAGCCCGAACTTGATTGGTCAAACCGTGAACCAAACTGATCGTGCTAAGTTGCTATGTAACCAATCAGCTGCTGCGTAAGGAAACGCTAGGCAAAATGGTCATGATATGGCTCCATACTTACTACATAGAACTGAATGCAGTGTTGTGTAAACATTGAGGTGCCCGTCTATCTTGTGCGAACACTCACGATGTACGTGGGTCATTGCTAATAAATTATTTCAGCGTTGTTTGAAAGGTTTCGTTTGTTTTTGTTTGACAAACTTTTGCACCAGTCATCTAGAAACTTTTCACTTTGGCTTCCTCATGTTTGGCTCTCCAATCGTTTGGTGCATTCGTCTTTTAAGAAAGAGGCGGCCTACCGCCCAAGCCCGTTATACAAAAATAATTACAAAAAAATAATAAACAAATCTTGTTGAAGCATCATTGTTCCATTCCTCCGATGCAATAATAATAATAATAATAATAATAATAATAATAAGACTTGTAATGCGCACATATCCACCCTGCTGGGTGTTCAAGGCGCAGTAAAAACCAAAAACAAAACAAAACAAAGCAAAGAAAAACAGACACAACAAAATTAGTCCATGAAAACCTGTGACATAAGATAAGTTTTGAGAAGAGATTTGAATTTTGTGGTTCAAAGAAAAGATCTAAGATTAAACTGGTACAGAGTTCCAGATGCGTGGCGCAGCTGAAAAAAAAGACCTGTCACACCATGAGTGTCGAGACTTGGGTTCAATGAGGAGAAGCATGGAACTTGATTGAAGATTCCTTGATGGAGTGTAAACTTGAAGTAGTTCAGAAATATAGTGGGGAGCCTTGCCATTAAGTGCTTTGTGGACAATGAGCATCAGCTTGAAGATGATTCGTTGAGAAATAGGGAGCCAGTGTAGTTGTTTCAGAATGGGGGTGATAGAACAGGATTTTCTAGACAGTGTCACAATGCGGGTGTGGACGGAGATTCTGTCCCCCCGGTGAATCTGTCCCCCCGGACAACTTTACCTGGCTTGTCTAGGGTACAACGTCCCCCGAGACAGTATCTCCTAGGATAAACTGTCTCTCGTTAGGTTATTCTGTCCGCCGTGCTCAACGGAGATTGTGTCCTCCAACGGAGAATATGTCCCCCAGGCACGAGCGTCCACCGACGGAACTAAATCAATAAACTTGCTTTATTCACCTGGCTTTGCTGGTTTATAATAGAAGTATTATCTTATTGTTACTTATTTTAGTCAATAATTTTAAGCAAAGGAACATTTTTGTGTGTGGAGACTTTGAAAAGAAAAGTCTACTGACAACAATTCACTGAGTGCGGCGGTGACGCCTGGGTCACTTTGCCCAAATTACGGACATTGCCCAGAATCCGGATATGCATTTTTAGCGTTGGAATTTTCCGATTTATTTTTCGTACGATGGATTTCCGGTTTTGTCATCATCGCCCATTCTCATGCTTGATTTTATATAGTTAAAAAGATTTCAAGTGTCGCACAGAGGCAAACAAGGGAACAAATGTGAGAGGGGGGACAAATTCCCCTGGCGGACAGAAAACCCTGGGCGGGGGACACATTTCCCTAGGGGATTCTGTCCCCCCGGACCGCTGCGCGGGGGGACAGAATTCCCTGTGACACGGGCAGCGGTATTTTTGGAGGCGTTGAAGACGGAAAATCTGGTTGTTAGGAAGACTGTAGAGAAGAGCATTGCCGTTGTCAAGACGAGAAGTAACAAATGCATGAATGACCTTTTCAGTGGCACTTTTGTCTTGTGAATCTCACCAATATTCCTGATGTGATATGATGACAGACGAACGATGTTGTTGATGTGTGTTGAGTGTCATCGATGAACCAAAAATAACCCCTAAGTTCCGAGCTTACAGCGAGGGAGCTATCCGGGCATCATCGATGGAAATGTATGGCACTGAAACCTTTGTTAACTGTTGACGTGACCCTAATAGAAGGAACTCTGTCTTATCATCATTTAACTTCAGGAAGTTTTGTTGTGTCCAACGTTGAATCTCGATCTTGGATGCATTTCTCAAGTCTTGCAATAGATGCATTGGCGTTTTCTTGAGAAGATTTAAACGTGATGTATAGCTGAGTGTCGTCTGCGTACACATGGTAATTCAGATTAAATTTCAGGATGATGTCACGAATCAGTAAAGTGTACAGCGTAAACCACTGCGGGCCCAGTACCGACCCCTGTGGCACAGAGTAGTTCAAAACAACAGGGTCTGATATCGCGGTGCCAATACATACATGCTGAGTTCTATTGTAGAGATACGATTTGCACCATGCTAGGGCTGTGTCGTCTATGCCAAGGTGATTCTGGAGCCGAGAGAGAAGGATGTTGTGATCAACAGTGTCAAAGGCAGCACTCAAATCTAGCAGGACTAGTGCTGTTAGGTTACCATTGTCCATTGCAGAAAGAATATCGTTGCTCACACGGACTAGTGCAGCTTCTGTCCCATGGAAAGGCTTGTATGCTGACTGGAACACGTCGGACAGGTTGAAAGTATGAATGTGATCAGAAATGCGTGATGAAACTACTCGTTCGATGACTTTTCCAAGATATTTTAAGTTTGCAACCGGTCTGTAGTTTTTGAATATTTCCTTGTCCAGGTTTGGTTTCTTGATGAGCGGCCTGATGTAGGAAACTTTGAGGCTATCGGGGAAACAACCAGAACTGAGAGATTCGTTTACAAGATTAGTAATGTGGGGTACAAATATATTAATGCTTTGCTTCATAATGGATGTTGACACTGGATCCAGCTCACAGGATTTTGAAGGAAATTTCATAATAACCCTTTAAATCTCAGCAACAGTGGCAGGCACAAACACAGATAGTCTACACTCTGGTTAAAGATGTGGCAATGTCTGCGGCACGTTGTGAGGGACTGATGAAAATGATGAGCGGATGTCTGAAATCTTGGTGACAAAGAATTTCTGGAATTCATTTGCCAAGTCCTGATCATTGTAAGTGGATGGAAGAACAGGGGTTTTGGGTTTGAGCAACAACTTACCAATTATCTTGAAGAGCTTCTTTTGGTCTCCTGAGGATTCTTGTACTTGGGATGAATAATGGGTGATCTTTGCCTGGTTGATCGAATTCCTGACTACTTTACATTGGTTGCGGTATTCTTGTCGTTGTATTTCCAATTTACCATTTTTCCGCCATTTGCGCTCAAGTTGACGACAGATCTTTCTTGCTGTACGAATGTCATCATTGAACCAGGAAACTTCAGTTCGGACCTTGACTGATCTTGTTTTCCAAAGTGCGTATTTAACCAAGATGTCACTGACAGTACTCTCATATTGGCTGACATAGGAATCCAAGCAGTTGTGATCAATTTCCAGCTTTGCTAAATGAGTTCCAAAGTCCCGGAACACTTCAGGAGAATTCACATGTTTCCACTGTCGGCTCTTTATAGTGACGGTTGGGACTTTGGGCTTGCACAGACTCAAGTTACACATGACTGCATAATGGTCTGAGAATCCAGGTAGAATAACAAAGTTTGAGACAATAAGTGGGGTGATGTCACGAGTTATGACAAGGTCCAGGCAATGACCGAGACGATGAGTCGGCTCCTTGATATGCTGGGTAAGACCGAAAGCCTGAAGTAGATGCTTAAACTGGTTTGCACTGGTGTTGTGGATGTCATCAACATGAATGTTAAAGTCACCGGTGATGATGATTTCCGATTGATGAAGGAGATATTCCAAAATCAAATTCTCAAACTCCCTAAGAAAACTTGAGAAAGTCACATGTTGGCCGTTGGAATCTCTTTCAGGTCTGTATACAATGACAAGGCGAACAGATTTAGAGTTTCCGGAAACCTCAGCATGAAGAGATTCAAAAGTTGTGTATTGGACGTCATTACTTTTCACAGAGACAGATAAAGTAGATCTGTACAGTATTGCAACTCCTCCACCAGTCTTGTGAGGTCTTGGGATGTGATGAAAGTAGTAGCCAGCAGGGGTACACTGATGACATGTTAAGTTGTCATCTGGTCTCAGCCATGTTTCTGAAACGGCAACAAGGTCCAGATCTTTTTGCAGAACAAAATCAGCAAAATCGTCATACCTGTTACAGATGGACTGTGTGTTCAGAACACAAAGGCTGAGTTGAGATTTGGCTGGAGTCACTGGTGCTAGAACAGATGGGAGTGTTACTTCAGGTATAGGGGGTTTATGAACAGTTCTACGGCGACCAGCTTTCTTACCACGATGTGTAGGTCGGTAAACAGTGCTGGGATTTACAAAAAGGCCAAGATTCTGCAATGTAGATTTACAGGAAGGCAGAGTTGAAGCACGTGTGGATGGGGCATAACGGAGACTGAGAAGCTTGTTACGTGAGTAGGAATTTGCAGAGTTTGGACTAGCTTCTGCTGAGTTTGAGTTATTTTCAGCTTCAGGGCCGGGATTTACAGCAATGTCACCGAAGATCACAATTTCCAAATGAAAAGTGGCTGGTGAGTTGTCGTAGTACGAAACAAGGCATTTCAGATATTTGATGCTGATGGAACAAAGCTGACCACAGATGAGTCAGTACAGTACAATGGTCTAGCAAGCAGGGAGAGAATAAAAAGGATACTTACCTCCATTGTCCCCAGATGGGCGAACAATGTCCATGGACGAGGTGGCTGACTGCACAGCATGCAGCCACCAAAGTGTGTGTTAGCTTTGTACACCAGAATTTTCAACTGAGACAGTGAAAAATTCCAACAGAAAATCACTATTTTCACAACTCAGATGACTCCAGGATACACAGAAAAAGTCCTGTAGATTCCAGGTGTAGTAACAAATCCAGTATAAGAATAAGAACACAAAATGAGCAATATACTAAGAAATTAGCAAACAAATACAGAGCTGATTTGAGTGGCTGCTGTCAGGCGCTCAGTCAAGATTTACGTTTAAGTAGATAATTTTATTATACCCTTCTAGTGAGGGAACCTATGGTCAGTTAATTAATTTTAATTATTGTTTACCACCATAATGACAACACTTTCACGCTTGTTTTCTTGTTTAATGGAAACATTTATTTATTTTAAGTTTCTTCTTTCAGCTGCATGAATTTCTCATACACGTATCCACATTTTCATGTACACTGGTGTAAATTAATTATGTTAAACATTGAAATATTAATGCTAAGTATAATTAAAAGCAACTACAAGGACTCCCAAGCAATTAGGAAACCTGTATACACCATCAATGTTGAAATACTTTTAATTTCACTTAATGTTCCCTCTTATCTCTGGAGTTCATCACAATCCTTTGCAATACAGCATTTGGTATACTTGGTATGTTTCTTTCTCTATGGTAATATGTTGAGTATTGCTTAAAAAAGGTTTACTATTGATATAGACGGAAACCCGTAAAGCAATGAACATGGCCTTTTCTTTATCTTAAAGTCGTTATACCGAATTGACAACTTTATGAAGTTCACACTAGAACCTTTTTTTCTGTGAAAAATTAATTCATAATCAAGAAAACTGTATCTGAAAACCTTTAAAAAAAACGCACATAGCTGATTTTGGTTGTTAGAACCCCCAACCCCCCCCCCAAAAAAAAAAAGAAAGGGTCAAGCAAAACTTTTCACAGATTTGTTATTTCAAGTATACGGTTGATCACACCAAACATCAATAATGACCTAAAAGGTAGGGTCATAGACAGGCTTTTGTCTATGTAAGGCCTTTATAGGCAAAATTATCAGGAAATATACATTAAAGTCACACGTGAATGTTCCAGCTGAATACAGTGTCTATATCTGAGAAAACAGCAAAAAACCGACTGTCACAGTATTTTCACAAGAACGCTGAATCCATCCACGTTTAGCGAAGTGACAGATAGACCGCATCTCTGGCTGCAGCATTCTTGAACGGGACACCACTACACCAACCAACAGAAATCTGGCCGGGTTGCAACATAAGGAAGATACCAGTCACTCTTCAAGTTCTCCGGCAAGTACCTCCCGATGGAATCCTCCAAAGCTTTAACTTGAAACAACGGTAGGTCACAGAAAGTGTTAGGCCTGAAATTTGAGGTAAAAAAAAGTACCAGCAGGTAACATAATATTTTAATTGTACCAAATTACTTTGTCTTGTTCAACCAGATCCCATCGGTTACTAAAAAGGGACTCAAAATGGAAGGTTATTGGAATAACCAGGCTTACTGTCCACAGAAATGTCAAGAAACGGTCAAGTTTTAAAGACTAAATCTTTGCATCTGCGCAGACATATATAAATAAAAAAAATTAAAAGACAGAGTACAGCGACCTAGTTGAGACAACTCAAGACCAAAATGTACTATTATTAACTGCAATCAAACAAAGTACTGTAAGTTGGAATAAAAAGACTTGTAGTGCAAATATCATACCTTTAAAAAAAAAGGGAAAAAAGAAGGCTAAATCAAATTTACATCAGTTGTACATAAAGCAAGGACGAATGATTAGTGAACTCTTGGGTGCACTAGTGCTTCATACCATTCTGATAAAGGAAATGTTTTACTAACTCTGAAAAAAAAGACAAAACGAACAAAAAGCAGCCACAGGATTGTGTTTTACAACGAACGTATTGGCCGTAGTGTTGTTACCACATCACGCAACAATGAGTGCTACGCTGCGGCGAAAATTCTGATTTTTCCTGATTTTTCGAGGCCGAAAAAAACGACAACGGTCTAACGGGCAGAAGTGAATGTGGCATCAATGGCAACGATCATCCTTCCTCTAATGTAATATCAACCTCAAATGTCTCCTTCCTGCTCGAAACAGTACACTTTAAAGTACACTTTAGGTGAAAATTTTAATGTCTTTGAGTGGTTAAACTGAGAGGGAAAGAGGTTTTTATACTACGTTAAATGTAAATAAATCTACTTACCACTCCATGTTGGCCTAGCACTGACCTCGATGTGCTTCCCATCGGTTTTAAGAAGCCGTGTCGGAACGCTCGCACTTTCACGCGAAATCTTGAAGGGGTCCGAGACCGTCCAAAACCGCCTTTTCGCTGCAAATGAAATCTGGCTTTTGACCTCATTATCATGCACACTGCGCACTGACTTTTAATTAAACATCTGTCACGGTTTTCAGGGCTTAGGAACCCATTGTTTAATTAAACAAGGTGTGCAATTTTAGTTGACTTTATTTTGTTGTTCACACAGAACTTTATTGAAGTATTCAAAAGGATCTAAAAGTTGGATTCTCTTAAAAGTGCTGTTGATAAGAGTCAAACTAATGTTGATCTCTTGCCGATTACATTTTCTCAGTTATCAAAAGTCATACAATCAACAAAAACAGGCCAGCAAAATACCCTCTTTTAGTCGCTATTTACCGCCAAGCCAACAAAAGGCTAACACGAGTCGGCATTTGTAGCGGAGCCAATATTTATTGAATGACCACTAATTTGATAAAGCGCCACCATGGATGTGACAAGGACTTTAGGTTTCAGGTTAAATGTGGTTTATACACAGTCTTCTTGAGCGGAACAGCCAGCTTGTTTGAATTATAACTAACGGAATGTTCAACTTATATTTTGAACCAGAATTCAATTTCAAATGGGGTCACTCTGTGTAGCGTTTGTTGGATTTTAAAAGACCTGTCGGATGAGGTATAGATTGTACAAATCCATTGTGTATTTCTTGAGTTATGAATTTTTCAAAAATCTGACGTTTGATTGTTAGCGAGGTTTGCACGGACGGCTGTTTTTAGAGACTAACGAAGCGTAATGTCAAAATTAGGTTGCGCAAACCCTGAACAGAGACTAGACTACAAGCATGTTTGAAGGACTTTGAACCTTGCAGTTGATTCAATGGAGCAAGCAGCCGCTCACAGTCTAACTGGTTTAGATCGCGTATTGTGTGTGTTTTCAATGCAGTTTTTTCCCCGCGGTTTGACAGCGGGTCAATGTATACCCGATTTCAACCATAAGTGAAGGTCAAAAAGGTAACATCTCTGTGGGCAAGTTTGAAAAGGCTTAAGAATCTACAACATGATGTAAAAATTGTGAGTAATGTGTATGTAAAAAATATCAGTATTTCTTAGAGTATGAATTGTGAAGTTTTCAACTTCCGGTTTGAACAGGAAGACAAGGTCAAACAGTATAAGACTCTGTGTAGTATTTGCTGCATTTTTCAAAACCTCTCCGATGATGTATAGATTGTTATAATAGCTTAGGTACTTCTTAAGTTATGAATTTTTTAAGGATTAAACTTTGATTTACTGTATTTCAACACTTGATGACGTCATCATGACGCCACAACTACTTCATTGAGGTTTTATCAAGGTCCATACATGGTGTAAATTTGAAGTCGATCTGATATCAGAAAATTTGATTTTTGCCGGGAAATGTTTATTTAAAGAAAATCACAGAGGCAAACTTTGACCTTTCGAAGTGACCGGAAGTAAAGGTCATATGAATTTGGCGTTAACTTTTTAAAATCATATGCCCAAATATGAATATCATAGCTGTAATATTCAGAGACATACAGGTATTCGCATATGGTCACTTTTTTACCTTAAATGGCTTGTAATTTGTCACCTGATGATGTCATCATGACGTAACTAAAGTGGTTTCAGTGGTTTCATCTCCTAATGAATATCTAACTATATGTGAAGTTTCAAGTTCATATGAGCTTGGAAAGGGTGCTTTTGTTAGCGGACAAGGGACGCTGAGAAGAAGAAGAAGAAGAAGTATTTTTAAAAACACTTTTAAAAAACGAACAAAAACAAGAGGTGTTCCGGGCAAGGCATTTATATGCCTGCACTATTCAAAAAATTACTAAAGCACATTACATTTTTCAAGATAAAAAAATAAAACAACAAAATACAAGCAAACCACTGGGATTTTCACAGATATGTCTTAAGATTTCTCTTAAAAGTTGTTATGGAAGAACAGTGCCGAATATTAACTGGAACACTAACTGGAACACTGTTCCAGAGAACAGCAGCCGAATGTGAAAATGCATTTTTGCTTTAGTAATCTATCTGGTATAAGAATGTTGACACGACTTGTATTATGAGAAGAACGAAGACCAAGAAGCCAAATTAGATTGCGAGCTGTCATTCATGGTAATCTTTAAGGTGAGCAAAATAAACGGCAGTTGCATATTATTATAAAACGAGAGCCGATTGCATTTGTGCACAAATGCATAGCTGTTTCGTTAATAACATTTTCAAATTTCTCAACTGAATTTGAAATTCTTTTTGTATTCAAAGCAGTTATGACCAATCCAGCCTGTTAATTTTTTTAAAAGTTATACCATGTTCAGTTAGCAATTTATGACTTAAAGGTGTAACAATGAAAAAAAAGGTTAAAAATCAAGTGATGACGTCATCATGACGTCATTTCACAATTCACAAGAACTTGCTAATATCTAACAACCTACTAAGTTTCAACAAGATCGCATCATTACTTCGGGAGTTGTACGAGTTCAAAAAGTGCACCTTTAATGCCGTGTCACGTAACCCGCGATGACGTCATTGATCTGAAACTTCACACACATATGATGGCTGCCTGACGATCAACATGTGTGTGAATTTTGAAGTGATTGCACAAAACTTCACCACACACATCTTCAAAAAGTCCATTTTGAACAGTTTTCAACCTGCCGCTAGAGGGCGCTCTTGTGTATCGTGACGTCATCGGTACTTTTTTTTAATTGCCCACCCATGCCAGACACTAACATCGTTAAAAGCAAGTTCATAACTTTTGCCACTTTTGAATTACGAGGCACTTCCGGTTTCGACCGGAAGTAGAGGTCATGTGAGGTCACGCACACTGAATAAAATGAAGACCTAATTTATCCCTACCCAATCCCGCAAACAGAAACCTACGGTCTCTTGTGGCTGATTTGATACGGATTTTCAAATATTTAAAATAGAAACCTTTAAGATGACGTCACATGACAGGTGATGACGTCATCATGACGAATTTCTTTTAGACACTTCCTTGCACCAATGCCTTTCATCACTGAAAGTTTCATTGCAATTGCTCTTTAGAAACTATGCAAAAGGCCGCTTAGACGAACCGTGCATTATCTCAATGGCTTTTTTTACTGAAACAGACAAATAAATAAAAAAATAAAAAAAACTTTAATGAAAACAAGAGCTGTTTCGCTACGCTGGGCTACGAAACAGCTAAATATAAAAATCATGTACATTCAAAAAGGCCAGGTCAACACAAGGGGCAAAAGAGAGCTTTATCTTGCTTCTACATGAATGATTATGCAGTTTAAGGCCCAGTCTAACATACCACTATACTTATAAAGTCATTAATAACTCACATGACAAAGTAGATACCAGTGAGCATTTCCAACAGAAAGAGCGAGTCTAAAGAAATTCTAGGAGTCTTGTGAGTGTTGAGGTTGAGTTTACTTTGATGGTCTCTTTCTGCTGACTTCATGTTTCCTTTTTGCTGCACTTCTGAGAAGCCGCAAAGAACCAATCTGACAAGAAAAGTAGCAATTAATACAGAAATATTTATATTTAGATAAGTTTAATCAGCAGTGTGTATGGTACCAGTCATATTACAACTGCCATATCAGTGGCAAGTCAATAAATTAATTGCAATAAGAAATTAAGGCCATTCAAAGTTTTCATTGTTTTAGATCATTAAACTACATGTAATACTATCACCAGTTTTATTTTTGTTTCCAATATATGCATCTGTTGTAGTGTTCCAAGTCGGCAGCAGTGTTTAGTGTTCCAAGTAGTTTCAATGTTTAACCTTACAAAAAACCTTCAAAATCTTTGAAATTGGCCAACTTTATTGAGAATGAAAAAACATGACTGTCATTCTATAATGGAATGACTAGTGGGTTTTAGAGTCTATTTCAAACATTTCGGAACATACATCAAAATACAACAGTAGGATTAAAATGTATACTTTCTTTATGTTTTGGTTTGTTTTCATTCATTTTGGTCTTGCCAATTTATTGGCTGATCAGATTGATTTAAAAGAGATCATCCATCCACGAGTCTTACTACTATATTAACTTGATAGTTTAACGATAATATAATTGGATACCTAAACAGTTATAAGACCAATGCATTTTCTTTGCAAAATCTCATTTTGAATGTGCATGAACAAAATCCTTATTTAATTTTTCAAAGTTGTTTTTCATCGTATTCAACATATGAGAGGTCCAAATTCCAGTATACCATTGGCTGTGGCTTCCGACCAGGGCTTGGGTCTATTTATGGTTAAGACATTCCATAATTTCTCAAAAGAGAACAAAAAACCCTGGTGCAATTTTTGAGAACATTTGTTGTCTTCACTTTGACATCGATATTCTCAAACAAATAATAATAAGTGCCTTGGAAGTTCTGAAAAATAATATCGCACAAAGGCACCATAAAGATTTTTTAATACTGATGTCAAGTGGTTGAAGAATAGCAGTTCAGCTTGATTCTAAAAAAAAAGAAATCATTTAACTAATTAGAGATGTAACTAAACTAAAAAGTAGAAGGTAATTGTTGATAAACTTAAACTAGGTCTACACATGTACATGCTCTGGTTAGATTAAAATATCACTCCTAGATAAGCTAGAAAAATGTGATCCACACCATGAGTGTTGCATGTGTAAATACTTAAAAAATCAAGTTATAAACCGCAAGGGAAACTGACTGGGTAATTTTTATTTAAATGATTTTGGGATGAACAAAGAAAAATGTACGAGAGCAGGATTTGAACCACTGACCTCTGGTTTAACATGCTGGCGCTCTATACCAACTGATCTATCATAGGGCTAGATAGCTCAGCTGGTAAAGTGCCAGCAGGTCGTTGGTTCAAATTCCGCTACTAGTCAATTTTTCTCTGTGCAACCCTAAATTTGCTTGGGTTTTTTTGTGTAAAAAAAAAGGAAAAAAACAAAATAAAGGAGTCTGACAAGAGGCTTAAATTTTGAAACAGATCACTAGTGCTCATATTATTTGTTCATGTGACATGTTCCATGGTTGAACACAAAATGGCATCAATATATAGCTCACTCATGTGGCTCTGTAAAATGCTTAGTGGATTAATAAACCTGGCACTTTTTAGTGCTCAAAATAGCTTTCATGCTACAGCAGAAAACCTAAATGGAAATTACTATCGACTGTACAGACATATAAAATATCCAGACTTACCGAGAACAAATCTGGCTGAAAAAAGCATGTGAAACAAGTGACAAAAACCCAATATCTGCATTGTATTCTGACAACACATAGGTTAGCACATCAAATCTGAAAACAAACAAACATTCATTTTAACCAAAATGGTATCTTGATTGAAAATAGTTATTGTACTTAACTTCAGGACCACGAAGACCATTATTATGAAAATGCTGTAATTGTTTTAAAATTGTGTAATTGTGTTTGAATCCTTGTTTACTCAAAAAGAAATTAAACAGATATGAGGATAGACCTTGTGTTGTAGAATCACAAATTCTACGGTTCAACTTTATAATATTTGCATTCTACAGCCAAAACTTAAACAATGCTTAGTGCATAAGCTGCAGAATTCTGGTCGAATTACTGAGGTCAAGTCCAAGTCCTGAGTCACTTGGGTCAAGTCCCAAATCAAAGTCTTAAGTCAATTGGCTCGAGTCTCAGTCCAAGCCACCAGTCGCTCTACACTTGATTAAATCCTCTCACAAAATAATTTTAAATAACAAGATTAATTAAAGCTTATATTTTTCATTTGAACTTCCGGTTTGGATAGGAAGCACTGTAAAATCAGTTAATCACTGTACACATAGGTGAAAGCCGAATGTATTTCAAGTCAACAGAAGTGGAGTGTCACTGAATTGGACAACACCGTCAATTTTCTACCATACAATGCTGTACATAATGATAATGTTATTGCATACATCAAACCTTCACAAATGATGCAAAGATTCAAGTTTGGGAGTCGCAACCACAATGATGCTCCCAAGTGCAAAGAAGAACAAATAATGGACCACTGCATATCGGCATCACAAAACAAAACAAATACAAGCACTATATTGAAGTGAAGAGGATAATGAGGCGGCAAAGTACTGTGGAAATATTGTGCTCTACAGTATACAGCAGGAGATTTCTAGAGGGCACTAAATTCTGGTTTAGTTATGGCAACAATTTATCCAACCCAGATCTAAAACTTGTTAATATCGAAGCCTGACGAAACATAGGCAGTGGTGCAAATTAAGTTTGGCAACAAATTAAGAATTATTATCAATTTAGCCATATAGGGAGCCTAGGTGATGGAACCTCCCCTGGGTAGAACTCAGAGATATTACAACTCTGCAATGCCTGTTGTAGCAACAATGTTATCATGTGATGTATTTCTGTTGGTTTGTTTTTTAATGACTTGGCTACTTTTACCTTTCTTGTACACCATCAGCTTTTTGTGTAATTTGGATGTTTGTGCTATCCTCGATTTTATCTGGTTTGTTTTGAGTGTGAATTTAAATAAACCAGAATAATTCTTTTTTTTGAATGAATGATCAAATGCTTCATATTATACGGAATTTCTGAACACCAGCTCAACAAACTACAACTTGCACAAAATGCTACTGCTCGTATTTTAACAAGATCAAAGAAACATGAACATATACACATATTGGAGAAACTCTATTGGCTTCCCATCATGATCCAACAAAGAATTCAGTACACAATTTTACTGACTAAAGATGTTGCCTGTGTTTGGGCCGATTTGACAGTTAACAAATAGGTAATTGGTTACATGTGAATTGTGCATTCTCTAAATAATACTGAGCACATAAAGTATAATATTTCATTCCCTCTAAATAATATTTTGTGACCTCAAAATAATATTTCATGTCCTCAGAATAATATGTTGTGTTCTCGAAAATAACTTTTTGCTCCCTCAAAATATTATTTTTTCACTCAAAATAATATTTTGTGCCCTCAAAATAATATGTCTTTCCTCAAAAAAACATTTTGCTCCCTCAAAATAATATTTTGTTCCTTCAAAATTAATTTTGCCATAGAAATAATATTTTGTGTCCTCGTAATAATAATTCAAGGTTTCCGTAACACTGCCCGGTACTCACACTGAACATAGCTGTGATCAGGAAATAATGTGGTACATTATTTCTTTAGCTCTTCAAAAGCAGATTCTTGGCGAAAGTTTGCCAATTTTCCGGACATCGACATCTTTGACCTGACCCTTTCGCTGCTCATAAAACAAGTTTTGAACCAAATTCAGTGATAATGGTATGACTATAGTGGACCCTTCTTATCGGTGTTGAGGTCTATAAAAAATTGTTTCCTGACTTTCAAATGCCCAAGCCCAACTTGGCCTGTCACAATGTATACCGTAATTTCCTGCGAATAAGGCGCTCGGCGTATAAGGCACAGTACCCTAAATTCTCTGAAACAAGATTCAAGTATAAGGCACACCGCCGTATAAGAGGCAACATGACTTTTCACACAGAGGCTCGCCAGTCCATTCACGGTTGGTACATCACCAAATACTGGGGTCATTGTGTTGGTATAATGACACTCACCAAAACGAAAAGGGATTGTAACTTTTGTAAACCACGAAAATGAGGGTTTTTTTCATTTTCTTTTTTTCATTTTCGTTTTAAGATTTTTCTAAAAACATAGCTTTATGGCTTTTCTTTTTACACATCGAACATGCATACACATACATATGCTGTCCTAACGTTTTCCAATGAACGGTCTGATAGTTTTTGTTATCTCGCTTTTAGGCATGCTGCAATACATGCAAGAACTACCGACGCTTTCACAATATTAAAGAACGTACGCTCTCTGTTGGCGAGATCTAACAGTGCATTACACGATAGCATACAAAAACGACTTGATTAATAAATACTAGGCTAGTAGTGTGTCACTGGTGTGCCCGCTATAGCCATGTAAAAGCTGGTCATCGCTGGTAGGCGCCGGTATTATTGTTATTGTGGGCAGCAGCATAGCCAGTGACTTTGTTCTTCGGTAAGTTTCCCAAAAGCTTGTTAAAATTACACACCTGGTGTGCGGCGTAGGTTTGATTTTAATAAAATGATAACACGTAGAAATACTCTGGACGAAAGAAAGGATTATTTTACAGTAGGCCCCTATAAACAATGTAAGATTTCACACAGTGATCATCACAATGAACCCAATCGATATCAGATAAGGCGCACAGATAAGACAAAGTGAATTTTTTTAGACCTTTGAAAGTCAGATAAGCCGCGTCTTGTATGCAGGAAATTACTTGCACAGTCTATTGTGGGGGAACTATTAAATCAATTTTTTCACCAAACCAAAAAAGAAACGACCCGGTGAGACAAAGAAATTGCCTGGTACCGGGCTATACCCAAGAGAGGGCGGTCAGCCAAACGTGACTCTGTTACGGAGCTCAGCGTGGCTGACCGAGGCCCCTCTTCGGGGCATATGCAGCCAGAGGGATTACCCCTCCCCGGCTCAATGCACCCGAACCCTCCAAACGCCACTGTGAACACCATGGTGCCCAGGGATGGGCTTTTGTACGGCCGCCTCGACCGCACAGCGCCTGCCTATGCTATCAGTCTTGGTGCGCTGTCGGACGCCCAGGCCATTGGCCATGGGGAGCAGGTTCCATGGGGCCCCTTTGGTGTGGTATGCTCCGAGGGCCGGCCCTCTACATCGGATTTTACCCGTTGTTCAGACATCCTGATTACCCAAGTGACATCCGAGCCTTCCTTGGAGTCCACGAGGGCGTTCTTCTAAAAAGGACAAAAAGGCCTGCCAATTTCGTCACTCGCCTTCGAGCTCGAGCAAGTCCTCAGAACAGGCGCACTGTGGCAAACACCACAGGGGTGGTGACCCAATCTTCCAGGATTTTTTGGAGGCCTTCCACACCCTCGCGGCCTCACTTTCGGGCCAGCTCGGGGATACTGGACAAGCCCCCTCTGACTCGGTCACCTCCCAGGTGCCCAATAGTCAGTACGGTCACGGTTGGATAACGCTGGGCCAACGGGGTCTACCGGACACAGCTAGCCGTGCTCCGGAAACCCCTCCAGGCCTTCAGCCCCTGCCCGCCAGCCATCACGGCCAGGGGCGCGTGACTGTCGGCCAGCGGACACTGCCACACACGGCTACCCGTGTGATGGCATCCCCGCCAAGTATCAGCTTGCACCCTCGGGTCAGACCATGACAATCGGGATGCTGTGACAGTGCTATTTCGCTATCGGTGTATGGCTCTTTCTCCCCAGGAACATCTCGTCCCCCTGACTCAGTCGACTCGGCCGAGAAAGAGGACGAGTTGGCCAACTCCGTTCAACGCAAGTCGGTCTCCGAGACCGAACTGTGTGTGGTTCAGAGAGATATATGATAAGGGTCCTAAACCTCCCCACTGACTCCGAGCCCCCTCCTCCGGAAAGCCAATCGTTCAAGAGGAGGTCGGGCCCGGCGAATGAAGTGACCAAGGCCTTCCCCATGATGCCCTTGGATCGCTTGTGCATCGACCGCATGGACGGTGATGGGAGCAAAATCATGAACTGCATACTCCAAATGTACGGAGCCCTATTATCGTTTTCCCTCTGGGGATTATCATAAGTTTTTGGACAGCCCCGTCCTGCCGGACTCGGCACTTTGTCGGGCGGACTATGTACACTACTGTGGGATCTCACCCTCTGGTGCATACGCCGGGGGGTAGCATTGTCGGCAGTCCAGATCGAGGCCGAAGAGAACGTCACAGCCGATGCTCTCTCCAGCGGCTGAATCGCCCAGACGTAGTGGTCACTGCTCCCCCAGGTGGCTCGGTTGCTCTTTCAACTGAAAGACCGGCCCAACGTGGACTTGTTCACCTCTCAAGCGAACAATCAACTGCCGGTCTACTGTGCATGGGGCCCAGACCCCAACGCGTGGCAGATCGACGCACTGACGGTGCAGTGGGACGACCTACTGGCTTATGCGCTCCCGCCCATCTCCCTCATTCCTCAGGTGCTTGCCAAGATTGAGCAGGAGGACTGTTGAATCCTCCTCATAGCCCCCATTCTGGCCCCGCCAGCCATGGTTTCCCCGGCCCGTCAGGCTTCTGGTTCACTGCCCGGTGATCCTACCGAAGCAAGTGGATCTCCTCTATCAACCCGACTCGCGGATGAATCATTGGGCTCCAGGGGATCTTCATTCGACTTGTTGGGTACTGTCACGCGATCCCTCTGCTCAGCATGCCTTTTGCGAGGGGCTGCAACAATCGCAGCCCACTCACGCCAAGCCTTCACCACAAAGGTATACGCAGCAGACTACGCCATTTATTTAAATGGTGAAGACGGAAATCCCTCCATCCCTCCTATACTTCTGTAGGGAAAGTGGGGGATTTCTTCTTATATATCTTTTTGACAGTGGCCTCTCGATGTCCAGCAAATTTTTGTTGTGCATCTATCCTTGTGAAGCGCATTCTTGGGATTTGCACTATCTGCAAATTGCGCTGTGAAGATTGAGCAGTTCAATCACAAATGGTACGCAATAGACAGATTGTGCAAATCCCAAGAATGCGCTCAACGAGGATCGACTAACAATTTATTCGCTGGACATCGTGTTCAGATTTTTAGCAGGAAATTTCAAATTTTTTGAGAAATGTATCCGACACAACGTACCCCATATTGAGTGACAACATCTCCTGTGTATCTCAGGTGAGTTTAAAGTATTTTGTAGAGGTCTTTGATGGTTTTTGGAGCAATTCTTCGTCACTCAACTAGTAATTTCCACCCGAAATAGCCATTCCAGAGGCAGTCATGTCGACGGCACTTGCAGTAAATTGATACCCACTGTATTTGTATTGGACAACAAAGTTTCATAAAGTGAGACGGCAATCAATAAGGCGTTTATCCAGCTTTCCTTCATCTTTTATAGTCACAAAAAAAGGATTCTTTGCTTGCGCTTGCCATCGTAATTTGATCCACCATATTTTGACCATGCTTTGACAGAACACTGAATCTTACATGTTGTTTACACCATCAAGTATTAAAGGGCAGAAATCAGACTATTTCGTTTACATCGCGTATTACACTTCCCGTCTAACACCCAACCCCACGGCCACTGGGCTTGCACACCGAACGGTCCACATGGGCCGTTCTCACCATTAAGCACAGCCCAACGCTGTATGTATTTGATATTGAAACACGATTCGTTTCTTTTTTTCAAGAAAATAAGTTGCTGCGATCCGTAAACCAACTAATAAAATTTGAACGGCCTTATGAATGCTCTTTCCTTCCTCCATACTGGTATCTATATCAAAGTCGCAACCTCTCTTTACTGTAGAGTATTATTGAGATCGTCTGCGCCGAACTGCCGTTCCCAACACTCCATTGATTCAGTCAGTGCACAGGCATCCCACCACCGACATACGTGTACAAAAGTAACACTACGCCCGGCAAAAAAGTAGGCCAGCATTGCAAACCACATTGTGGACGGTCGTGGTCACACAAGTAAAATGTACGAAACGTTCTCGGCTCATACTATATGTTTTTTCATGATTGAAAGTTCAGAATATGATAACACTTTGTGAGTATCAACAATGTACAATATGTGAAGAAGCAGAAAACATTCTTCAAATAGATATCTGTTAGTTTCTATTCACAGCCAGCTGATGAACAGAGTGCCTGTGCAGATTAACTTACGGATTAACTTACTAATCCAATTAGTTTATTGACTCGGCAGATGGAATGTAAACACAAAAGGATGTGCTACTTTCCGAGTTTGGGGCCTCAAACTCCAAAAGTCTTGAATGGGGCATTCCCGTAGTAGGGTTTCCCAGATGGTTCTTCTGAGCGATCAGCCAACTGGTCAAGGGGATGTTTGTCACTCATCCCCCAGTACGCAAGCTAATTCCATCCTGGGACGTCTTTAGCGTGCTATCAACTTTGGCAAAACCCCCTTTCGAACCAATGGATTGTTCAACACTGCTGCAACGCTCCATCAAGGTTCGCTACATTCCGACGGTGCAGTGAAATTTTTGTCACGGATATCAAGTCCTTTTAATCGGAGACAAATGACAAACTTTGGTGCACAGTCCCCGCACTGAAGTGGTACATAAGCCGTACGAGATCGCTTCGTACGGTAAATGACAAATTATTTATTACGACGACCCCTCCCTTTCGGCCATCTGCTCCGTACCGGGCAGCTGGCCGGCAGCCGAGAGTTCCATTCGGGCGCATCAGGTCAGGGGGTAACCGCCTCTTGGGCCTTTTTTAAGGGCGACATCACCAAGGCAGCCTGCTGGAAGAACCCTAACACTTTCTCTGAATGCTACCTGAAGGATGTCCTCCAGGCAGACGGCAGGGCTGGAGGGGAAGTACTGAAGGCCGCCAGTCGAGCCTCCCAGAAACACTAACCGGTGAGTTCATTCTCTTCCTTGGTTTCTCTCTTATTATAATTTTGAATGTACATGTATATTTTCAAATGAGGCGTACCTATTATGTTTTTACTCCCATAATGGCGATACCCTCCTAACCTTTTGCGCACGAGCCTGTGGACCCCTGGGCCACGCTCGTCGTCTTCTCCCATGTCGTGATGCCTCGCTTCTCGGTTGAATTGGTAGTAAGCGCAGTCTTCTGTTGCTAAGCCCGCTACTTAGCCTTCCGGGGTTCCACTTACGAGGTGAATCCTTAGGCCTTTTGGGCTTGCATTGGGCACACCCGGTGTCCTACGCCCCTATAGACACACAGTAGTTTTGCAAAAACCCACCACCTACTCGTTGCGAGTCTATGCAAATGTAGTATTCGCTCTACAGGTAAGTAGAGTGACGTAGACTCCCACCCAACAGTAGTGTTGGCTGGGTCTACGATCGAATACTTTCCTGTAGAGCACCCTTCCCCACTATACTCAATTCTTTGAGTGCTTTTGTGTGTAACGCTCGAAAAAAAGAGGACGCTAACGTAATGCCCATGTCACAGGGCGTTGTGGATAGGACACTGGAGGGCGCTATTGTGTGTAAAACTCTTAGCCTTTTGCCTGCCGGCATAGGGAACAATGCAAATGTAGTATTTGCTCTACAAGTAAGTATTCGTTAGTAGACCCAGCCCACACTACTGTGGGGTGGAAAATTACACTAAATGACACTTTTTGTGATGTCGAAATCGTTTAAATCTTCTCTTACATGTCTTAGTGCTTGTTCATATAAAAGCAGTTTAAATGCATGTTAAAGTATGTCAGCAAGTTTTTTTCTAATTTTGAATCTGGTCTTGTAAACAAATGTTGGTCCTGTACATACTTTGAGCTACAAGCCCTGTGGTCTTGCAGATTCCCCCCCCCCCCCTAAATTCGAACCCTGAAAAGTAACACATTATTAACGTCTAGACCTGGTGGACAAGATGAGAATGCTTTTATTTCAGCACTTTTCTTTTTGATGATGTCAGGAATACATCCCTTGGTTTTTTTTTTAGTAGCTTGTTTTTTTTATACAATTCTTGTTGTTTACTTGTTTAATGAGAATAAAATTGTGCGCACAATCACTCATACAGTTTAAGAACTTTGCTTGACTCTTTATTAAGGCATTTATTCAATAAGGTCTCGGTCTCCCCCTTGGACCTTCAGGTCCCGTTCTGGGTCTCGGACTATTGGGTCTCCACTACAACACTGAAATTTATTCGGTTTAAACTGATGTTGTTGTTGTTGTTGTTGTTGCAAGAAACAAGAAGACAATATTGTAATTAAACAACAAGACATTATTGTAATTAATCACCCATATTTTATGAGATATTCCTCCCATATCACAGAGACTTAAGAGGTTGACTCTCAATTTCAGCAAGTCACTCCTAAGTTCCGGGACTGGCTCCCATCTTCTAAAAATAATAGTTTAAGAAATGCAAATCACTTAACTACTGTTTAATGCAGAACCAACAGGAACAAGAACAATTGTATTCCCAGCTTAGGTAAGTTGTTAAATAAGCAGTGTTGATCATTTTGCCTGGGGCTAGGGTTTTATCCTGCCCTGTATTGTTCTTTTTCTGATCCCTTTTTAATTGATTGAGATTTATCTGGTCATGTTTGTAAAATATGACTGTCCATTTGACTCCCTTTTTATAACCATTTTTAATGTTCCACTGTGTAGTGCAGTTTTATATTAATGCATATTTTCTTGTTTTTTGTCAACTTGAAAGAGTTTTGTCTGGATATGTTTATCTAGTATTTTACTTAACTCCATTCTTTATAACCCTTGTTAATGTATCACTGTATAGTGCAATTCAACAAATCAGTTGCCATACTGTACATTCTTTCACATTTTTTTGATATGAAATAAACAAATAATAATAATAAACAGAAAATTTTGTGATTTTGATGATTAATTAATGTTGTAACTCATTACGTAGGTTTACAGTCGCATAAATCCAGCGTTAAACTGTGGCAGAAAGTCAAGTTGCACAAAGTCAAGAAGAAGAGGAAGAAGAAGAACAAAAACAGAAAGACCAACACAAAGAATTATTTGAACATGAACAATAATATATAGAATTTGGTCAAAACAAACACTAGGTGTTCGGGTTTCATTGGGCTCAGTGTTGTGTTAATGTGTGAACTAGCCCCCATTTCATTTTTGGATGAATAGATTGTTGATAGCAATTGAAATGTCAAAGAAAGAATGTGGAATTCTATTACATTTTAAAACTTTAGTTAACATGGAAAATGACTGTAAATGTTTCCTACAGGAAACTGCATTGAAGCTCTAGAAAGTGTATTTGTCACGAGAAGGTAATATTTTTGTTAACGTTAACGATACGTTTTAACCAAACTCCTAAGTGTGCAAATTTCTAGAGCCTGGAAGTACGTCACAGGTCCTACAGTTCATTCCCTTTGTGTTTATGCTTAATTTTAGACAGGCTATTTTTGTTAATAAAAAGGTGTTTTTTCTTGCAAGGACACATAAGGAGGAAAAAGAAAATTCCCAAGGGACTGGCTAACAGTGTGAAGGAGGGGAGACCGACATAGATGTTTAGCATCGAGAGTGAGCTGTAGCTCTGATTTAGTGATCAAGAATATTGATCAAGTTTTGGGTATAATTTCCCAGAGAGTTGAGTAATAACCAAGATAAATTTAAAGATCGAGTAGATCGTTTTGGCAACACAATAGCCAGTAGATTTTCAGCGGTAGCTGACAGTGAGAGTAGTGGTGATCGGTGAAGGTGGTGAAGGGGAATATTGTTGAGCCCTGAGTCTCCTGTTTTTATGCATACATGTAGGAAGCCAGTTGGTAAGTGTAATTCTTTATTTAATTGTTGTTAAATGGCTTTGTTTTGCAATAGAAGAGAAGTTTTTAGTTTACTCAAATACATCCCATAAGGAGTACAGCGCCGGTTATTCAATTGGAGTATGTAAATTTGTGGGGTAGACCGAACCGCCCTATAATAGATATGAGATACTATGATTTTTGCAGTGGAAGAGTATTACAAAATTGACCTTGCTTATTGTAAACTTGTCAGATATAGGGTCTGACTATTGTTGTATGTTATATCAATATTTCCAGGGCTTCCTATGTAAGTTGAGATCTAACTCTACAGTGGAACGGGTGAAGTGACGAGCCCGACCTCATTATTGGGACCAAGTGGGATCCGGAATAACCCCATCATCAGACTAGACCTCGGCTGGGATACCACCAGATCGCCAGACTCCAATACCGGGATGTTGTATAAATCATTCAAAAACTTTGGTGGCGGGTAGGATTCTTGAACAGTTTGAACAATTTGAACAGTTGAAATCCTTGTGCGTGCTCTAAACACGGAGACCACAATGATTAATTTAAGATTTAAGATTTACTTTAAAGGAAAAGTATACCTTTGGTTTTTGGAACTGTTTGATTGTTTTAATCCTATAAACATATATGTAGATACAACAAAACTAACCTGTGAAAATTTAATTTCAAAACCTAGTCGCGTTTTTGAGACATCGCCGAAAATCCAGAGCGGTTTATGCCTACGCAGGAAGAATAATCCGTAATTGGAATACATAATCTGAGAAACTTTACTGTCAGTAACGCTTATCAGATTCAAATTTTTGGGGATAAAAAGTGATATCTTTTTCCATAACCGCAGTACTTCGAAGTGTAAAGTTTTCTCGAAATGCATTATACTATCCAAAGCTGCTGTACTTCTTACCAAGTAAGTTTTTATTGCCGTTAATTTTCAGAGTCATTAGCAAACGTATACAGTCCTTCTTATTCCCTTGTTTAATAATGTAATTTTGGTTTCATTGGTAGTAATTGTGCGATATTTTCTTGTAGATAGCTGTAAATAAATAATTCATAATCTGTACGATTTTTTGGAAAAGTGTATATTATTTTGGGTCAGTGTTAATTTAGTCTTGGACGCATTGCACGTAAAGGCAGGGTGGCCAGGTTTGTGACAGTAATAATTGAACACTATGACAATTAAAGTCGTAATTTGAAAAATAACTGATAGTAAACAACACTTTTACCGGCATTTCAAAATAGTATTCCAATAGATTTTATCAAATTACGCCTTGCTGTCCTGAATGTTTCGGTCACCATCTATCTTGTGTCATTAAAATAAAGGTGGTCACGCATTTTAACAGCCCGTGTGAAAAATATCGGCTCTGGAAAGTACGTTGTTCATTGGTTGTGGTACCAGTAGCTAAAGTTATGTGGCAATGCACATAGAAATCTTGGCAGAATGCCAGCCAGTGTGTTAGCATTCATGACACCAGTGCTGTGCTGATTTGATGGCAATGCTTATAATTTGCGGGGATTATAAAATTGCAGTATTAATTTTGTACGTTGTGTATCTTTTGTTTTAATCATACTATATTCTGTTCAACCTTTCAAACGAAATATTTCAAGCTCTTTTAGATGATGCAAATATTGTAAATTTATCTGTAGAGTTCAGAAAATATTTGTTTTTAAATAATATTAACTTTGATTTAATGTAATTTGATTTAATGTAATTTGATATGTGGTTACGTCATCACAAAGAAACTTTCCACTTCAATGGTTTTTATTTAGACCTAGCAACGTGGATGATTTGTGAAATCAACAAAATCATTTTTCTCCGACCTGATGTGCAATGTGGCTGTAACGTTAATATGACAAAACAATGCATTTTTTTGGAAAGTGTAGATGTCAAAGAAGATTTCATTCATTTTTATTAGTGCTTTTAAATATTTTACACTTCAACTTCCGGTTTCAACCAGAAAGAAGGGTCAGATTGGTCACACTCTATCATGTCTTTGTGGCGTGGGGTGGCCGAGCGAATAAGAACACCGAACTCAAGCTCTGGTATTTCTGATCAGCAGAGTGTGGGTTCGAATCCCAGTCGTGACACTTGTGTCCTTAAGCAAGACACTCAACCATATGCTTCGTCCTTCGGATGGGACATTAAGCCATAGGTCCCGTGTGTTGTGTAATGCACATAAAAGAACCCAGTGCACTCATCGAAAAGAGAAGGGGTTCGCCCCGGTGTTCCTGGTTTGATCGGCAGCATATTGCGCCACAGCACCTTGTAAACCATTACATGGTGCTATGTAAAGGACTTGGTCTCATACTTCAAAAACGTAGCTCAATACCTTGCAGGAAAATAATGAACGTTAAAAGCGCCTTGAGCGTCACTGAGTGACGGATATGTGCGCTTTATAAGCAGCCACTATTATTTATTATTATGTCTTTGACAAAGTTGTATAATAAATCAAGCGTTATCAAATGATGCAAAGATTGTGACTTTATCAGTTGTAGTTAAAGATAAATTATTTTTCCACGTATTAAATTTGATTTAGTGTATTTGACATGTGTACATAATCATTATCTCGGTGTCATCTACATGTACATGTTAATATCTCGTAATGTCTTAAGATCCAATGTTCTAGGAAGTTCCAATTGTGAGTTACCTTGCAGACAAGAGTTTATTGGAAAATTTTGAAGAAAAAAGAAGACAGAAAAATAAGGAACAAAAAGGAAAACCCCCCAGAAAAAACAGAAAGTGTTCTACCTTGTTAGCCCAAACATCTAATTAAAGACTTACCTATTTTGTATAGTTAGTTCATCATATTGGGATGAAGGACTCCTTGTGATTATATGATGATCACTTTGCTGATAGGACAGAACATTTTCAGTCAATGCCAATTGGCTTACTGGCTGGGGATATACACATGTAAAATAAAAAACACATTGTTTTTATTAAAATCAATCATAACTTCTCAAAGACAATTCTTCAAAGAAAGAATGTTACAAGTGTTATCTTTTCAACAAATTACATTTGTTTTTCCATTTAGCTTTTAAAGAAACAGTGTTTTTGAAGAATAACTTAGCCTTGGTTGGTTGGAGTAGTAGTAGGGAAAGATAGGTTGAGAGGTCTAGGTAGACTGTTGATAACACAACACTGTAGCTCTTTCTCTCACTGCTAGTAATTCTTCTTGTAGCATGATCAGAGATATGAGGCCCTCCTTCAGCATGATTCTTCAATCTTCAAACTTGTTGTCAAAAAGGTCATTGCGATTGAGAGGTTGATTTTCCACTTGTTCTTAGTATCACAGAGCAGGGGATTCTCGCTAATCTGTTCCCAAACAGTCATCAAGGTATATGACAAATTCAGCCAGGGCATCTTCAGACGCCCAAGCTAGAACATCTAATAGTAACAGAAACTCTGGCAACATTATGAAAATATCAGTCAAGATGTTCCAAGCCTTTACTTAAATCTTTGGTGCATATATCTGGAAATATATACTTCTTGATGAAAGGAGCTGTTTATCCTTGACTCCCAGGGAGATGGAGGGGACTATGAAGAAATGAGCCAAGTTATCATCACTATATTTTAAGAGAGGTGGTTTTCATGTAGGAAGAGAACATTTCTTCTTGTCACATCGCTGAAGGCATCCTCATTGATTTCAGTGTAACAGTTGTCAACAGGTAGGGTGACATTACAGGAAGGAATCGACATGGAAGATTCTCAGCGGAATAAGCAACGAGAGGTAAAGGATGTGGTGAAAGGAGAATTGTTCCAACCTCAGACAGCACCAAATTACTTTGTTGGTTCAGGACTGTAATGAAGATCCTTTAAATCCATCTCAGTGTAGTCTGACATTGGTGAAAACAACCAGGAACGATCGTGAGGTCCATGCGTTGAACCAGCAAGAACCAAAATTACATTAGAATGGGAACGGCAAAGAGAATGTAAACAATTTCTTCAGGAGCGGAAGTAATGATATGAAGGCTGGAGGTCACAATGGTAAAACAGAGAGATCACAGGATATCAAAAATGTTATCTCTATTGGTGAAAAGGGGTCAAGAATAATGGATGGATCTGAAACAAGTTGTTGTAGTGGGAAACCCGATGGAAAATACCTGAAATAAATAAGCGGTACTGCTTGGTATTTGGGTGATTAATCAATGAGACCAAGGATAGAGTTTCAGTGGCCAGTGTTATTCATCAATGGGCAGTCCGAACATCACACTTTGAGTTGCATGAAACAACGCCAGATACTGGCCTTTAGATCCTACTGGTTTTATGGACAGATGTACCTTTGACCTAGCGGCGCACAGAATGCACAATGATGTGTTTACACAAACACCACCACATATGACATTTTATGTATTTTATGTACTTGATTGGAAAAAGTACATGTTTGAAAATTTAAAACAAGGAGCTTCTTTTGTTTTAGCTCATTGAACTGCAAATGTTAATGCTATGGACATATAGTAATAGGCCCTCCTCTCAGGTTATGCCTAGAGATGGCTGCTGCATAATGAAACTCCTCCAGAACTGACGGGTTTCAGCCGTCCTGCCAGCTTCAGGTCTATTTCCAGCTACGGCTCTCTTCATAGTGATCTTTGGGTAGCCTAGCCTTCGTTTCAATGTCTAGCTTGATGCCAGCTCTTGTATTTATTTCCTGTCTTTAAGTTGTTAACTGCTTGTGCTACTTCATCTCTCAATATTGGTGGCTCGTCATGGTCCTCATTTGTGGCCCTTTCCAGGTTTTGGATGTTGTACAATTCTTGGTAATTTACTTTCCATCTGGGTTTGATTTCTTCATTGTCTGTTAGGATGACACCTGTCTTGCTTTTTTTGGCACTGACCTTGGTGGCCGGTTTCCTATATTCTATTGACTGCTGAGAAGACATCTTTGGATTTGTTTTGTTGCCTAAAATCTTGACTTATATGCTTATATTCTTAAGCTATTTGTCTTTGCATTGTGCCGATTTGCGTTTAATTTCTCTGCCAAGAAAGTTGTATCTTGGCCTTCTGATTAGGACATGATTCTTTTTGTTTTCTTTTTTGATCAATCTGTATTTTAGTCGAAATTTTTTCTATAAGTTTCAATTTTGAACATGGTTTTATTACGGAGATATTGTAATTCAAAATATTCCTTTGTTTTATCCTATTGGTCCAGAACATGACACAACTATAACACTTTTTTGTTCTTAAATTCGTGTACATATCTTAAGCAGTGTTTTTTTGACGCTTTCATTCTTTCTTTTGAGGTTTTCACTGTTTAACTGGAACTGGTGACAAAATAAAAAGTTATTATACTTTTATACAACCTACATGTCAGTTGAAATGTTTGTCATAGTTATAAGTCAGAACTAAACCTTTCAGTCTGAGTGAGGCTATTGGACATCTTCAGAGAATACTGCACCTTGTAGAAACTTTGGCATATCTTTTTCTTATTTCCAACTTCCAAATATTAAACTGAAGAAATCTGGTGATTGAACAATCAATCTGCTAAATGAGACCAAGCTCAAGTGTATGTTAGAAATTTAGTTTGTATTCAACTTCAGCATACTCTTTATCTGTGGTCTGCTAGCCAAATGCCAAGAATTTACAGCAATTCTCTGAAAGCTATTTTAGTGCTTCCTGTCGTAAAACTTTCCCTGCATATTATTCAAATTAAAGTTTGGCATAAACGATAATGTCTAAAGATATGGACCAGTGAAATTTTGGGAAGACTGCTGAAATGGCAACCTTGTTAGTTCCTGACAAAGTTAGTCACATCTCTGAAATTTCTAAGACTTCCGTATACTGTAGTTGTTTGTTGTGTTTATTGAAAATCAGAAGAAGCAAATAAACTTACTCTTCCAAAAAACAATGATGTACATTATTTAATCTGTAGTATTTTCTTTCCCATTCCAAAAATATTAATGTTACACTATAATATTGTGGATGCTAAAGAATTTTATTTGCCAAGTTGTCGCTCATAGTGCTTTAAAGATTAAGATATAGTATAAACCTGCAAAGCAAAGAAATAAAACAAATCACGACAAACCATCGTTAATTACCTCATGATATATAGATGGCTTAGCAAGTGTTGGCACAATGAAAGATTCTACTCTTGAGACACCATCTGCCTCCACTGCCTCCTGTAAATAGTAATAAAATGAATAAACAAAAAATTTGATACAAATGTAGATATTGTGAAATAGGAAATTCCTGACAAATGTTGACAGATGTTTAAGATTACACAATCTCCGTTCCAGCTTTCTTTACTATTATTAGTCGAGTATACAGCAGGTATCCATGAACCCCCCCCCCCCCCCGGACGCTACCAAACAAACTTTGTTAAATCTTCCTTTTACATGTACATGTATGGTCCTATAACACATTTGACAATGTTTGAGATGTAAACAAAAAAAGTTCCCCAGCACTCTGGCGATTTCAAGATGGTGTCCACACTGGCCACCAAGAAAGGGTAAAATCTTCTCAAAATTTGACAAGTTGGAAAGATAATCAGTGGTATTTGATTCCTGATCACTTGTAGTTAATTTGGATAATTGGGTTTGTACATGTATTATTTAATTATTTGTAGAGTTCTGGACAGTTTTTTTTCTTCAAGCGCCTCAGAATATGTCTACATAGATAGATGGCGCTTTACAAATGCTTGTATTATTATTTATTATTATTGTTGCCTTTTTTAAAAGTCCAAGATGGTGTCCAAAATGGCCGCCAAAACAGCAACATGATTGAAAATTAAATGTAACAGCCAAACACTGTGGCAAAAATGTAAATTATTCATTGGAATAATTATGTGTTTCTCATCATGAGTAACTCTAGGCCTAATGATGATTGAATTTCTGTCAGAGGACCATAAAAGGAAGCTTAACTAGACATAAGTTTTTGTTCAAACAAAAACAAGGTTTTTGGTGTAGGCACACACAAATTAGCAGAGTTGGTGATACATTTTGTAAACATGTTTTTCATATGATGTAGGCCTTTAGATTCCATTGGTCCGCCACCACTTTGGGAATCCAATAACAATGTACAAATTTCACGGTAATTTGCTAGACTCAAATAAGGCCCAATCTCATATTGGTCCACTTTGTAGTGCATAAACCATACAGAGGATCTATTACCAACAAGAACGTGACTATATCAAGTCTATTATGACATTACTGTTTTAGCCATGGTGCCAAGATTTACCAATCAACAGTTATTTTATGATGCCAATGCATTGCTGATTGATTAGTTTTAATGGCCAGGAATAAAATAATTTTTGTTTTCAAAATTATTTATGTATTTTTTTTAATAAACAAATTTTTGACTAACCAAATTGTGACACTCTTCACAGCTAATCAGTGTGCACTCTGTGATTGGCTGTTGATAAATATCCATATTCATCAGAAAGCTTAGCTAGACTCGCAGAGTAAAAAATAGCTGCACAGTGTGGTGCTGGCCTGCGGATTCTGTAAATGTTGCGCTGGTGTTGGAAATACTTCTCGGTTAATAATAATCTCATGTTGAAAATCTGTCTAAATCCAGCCTGTTCTTCTTCTAGGATTTTCTCCGCATTTCCCCTAATTCTGTTCATGACACCCTCAGCATCACTTTACTGGGATGGCTGATTAGGCTGATGGTTCTGTAATTTTGAATATCGAACGTTGAATCCCAAATATGTTAGTCCAAAAGAAGTTCTGATAAACTGACCCATGGAAATGATTTTACGCACGAGTGCAAACTTGTACAGTACACAAGATACAAAACACAGTGCATTCTTGTTAGTAGACTTTCCAAAGTCACCATACATGTGCCCTGCAGCAGTAAATTCATTACAGTCAAACAAAATTTGAACCGTACCGTGATTGAAGCGAGGAATGAAAGAAGTCTAAGAAGTCTATGCATTTCCATTGCATCTCGCTGCATTATATATACGTGATGCATGGAAGAAGAAAAAAATCACTGCATAAATTGACATACCCCTACACCTCATCCCTCAAATTTTTATATCAAATTCACACTGAACTCAAAGACCACAAATCTGACAACAAGAGAAAAAACGAAATTCCGGTTCAAACCGGAAGATTCTCACGCCTGTAGAAGCCCTCAAGATCTAAAAAAAAAACACTATCAAGCCCCAAAATAAGTGTATACATGCCCAAGGGACAATGTGCATGCATCATACCCTACTCTACTAATTTTGTCGGTAGGTGTTATATGCACCTTCTACACTAATTCTATTGTCAATCCCAAAGAAAAGAAAAAACACAACCAGGCCAAAAATAAGAATCCCTGACTGATCACATGTTGTCCCCAAGCTAACAATTTTTATTCAAAAAATAAACAGTCACAGACATGTCAAAGGTATGCCAGGCACTTTCCGGTCAGTTTTACAAGTTTCCCAAGCATCTTAGGCCTGCGCTAAACGTCGAACTTTTGCCGTGTCGAACTCAAATGATTTTTCGCAAGGCAAAAGTGCGGCAATTAAAACGAATTGGTGACAAACGTCGAATTTAGTAAAATAGTTTGCCGCACTTAAAGTAATTCAAAATGGCGACGCGGGAGAAAATTGCTAAAGAGTCATGTTTCATGATGTCAATTCGAGCTGTGACACTCAAATATTAATGACAAAATCATAATGACATTGTTTCCCAACTTAAATGTTGTCATTACCATCGTTGGTGAGTGGCGTATCGTCTTTTTTTAGAGTGTCAAACAAAATCAATTAGTTTAATTCTGAAATCTACAGTTTATGTTTGTTCCAGTCAGGAGTTGTTTCCTTTCCCATCCCGGAATACTTTCAGCTACGGTACTAACAAGGAGAATGTTCACATTATTAGAAAATACAAATAAAACATTTTCAAAAGTTTTGCACATGCGTATTCCCAAAGAGCATCGCCCGACTGAGAATTCAATTTGATTCGACACGGCAAGAGCGCGACGTTTGTCACCACGTCGTGCAACTACCGTGTAGCACAGCACAGCTGCTTGCCGTGCTACATGTACACGGCAGTGTCGAATTTAAACAAAGGTTTGCGCTAAACGTCGCTCTTTTGTCGAATTTAATTCATCATTTTCTAATTATTTGAGTTTGACACGGCAAAAGTGCGACGTTTAGCGCAGGCCTTACTGATGGGTTCATAGCTTCCAGAGAATGACCTCTATCGGTGGAAATGTCGCGATATGTAAGTGGTGCTGAGTGTGCATGGTTTCACTAACAACAACATAAGAACATCTCACACCGAGACAAACATCACAGCAAAAGGATGTCATTATATCACAGTTTTTTTAAACCTGCATGTATGCTTTTGTTTACCACTTACACGTTAATTTCTCACGGTAGCTAATGGAAAGGTTTGACTTACCATATTATAGATACCAAGTAAGAGACTTCCAGCTCGACTGCAATTCTAAAGGAGAAAGTAACAACAGTGTTTCTTAGTTTATTAACTTCGGGGAAAAAACAAAATGCATCTATTGCCTCTACTGCCATCAGGCATGTCAAGGCAGACAGTTTGGCAAAATAAAGGCATTAAATGGGAATCTGGTTGGCTAGTAGTTCCTTTCCCTGTTTTTCTCCTCTGTGGACATCAATTACCCAAAAAATAATTTAAATGATTTACTAATAAAGCTGCTAAGTCATTCTTGAAAACTAACTAGATATATTATTTGAACACAGTTTACTAAATCACTCAATAACCAGTTATCCATTTGAACTTAATCTGAACATCAGAACGATTATGATCTATTGAACGATTTTGCAACATTTTTCTAACAATTAATCAATTGTACACTGATTTGGTGCCTATAAATCAATTGTAAATATAGTTTATGTTTTCAAGGCATTATTTTAATTTCTGTGTGCTCATGGTAAAACTTGCATAATCATTTTATTCTGTTCTATTGTTAATAACTGCTTTATTATTCAAAGTCAGATTTGATGATCATAACCCTTTGGTAAATACCAGGAGGGTCAGGACCAGTGGGCTATGACATCTTGTTTTTTAATTGGGTAAAACAAAAATGTAAAATTTGGGACTGCAATTGTACATGTGAAAGATTTTGAATTACATGTAAATAAAAACAGCGCTGCACTAAAATTAAGTTGCCATTGACAGATTTTGTAATTAATTTTCTAATCAAAGTTATAACTTCCCCAACTCCAAGGAAAAATAGACAAAATGTTATAATAATCAATTTTGTTTACCAAAATCATCACATGAGACTTTTCACTGTTACTGTAAATTTTATCAATCATTGGCCATGCGACATTTTTGTGTTGGTCAGCAAATTCAACTTCAAAATCGTCATGTTTTAGCCCAAGGAAGTGATTTAGGCCATGTAAGTACATTAAAATTGGCTCTAAAAATGGTTTTAAAAAAAACTCCATGGTGACACCAAATTGTCACCCTAATGTGGTGTATCTCCCTCATATAGAAAAATTAACTACAAGGTGATGCTATAGTATAGCAAAACATACACTGACAATAATAGTAAAAATAACAACTAAGATCTAAGTTTTCTTATTACGATTAACATAATTTGAGCAACATGTGAATAAAATTAATGAAGATTTAGAAACAAAAATTAGAACCTGATGTATTTGCAGACCAAAAAGGTAGTTCCAGATAACAGCTGGTATAAATTGAAGGCAGAAGCGCTTGAGTTCAAAGTCACCTGAGCGGTAAAATTCATACAACTGCCCACACACTGGCTCCTGAAGCTGTGAAAGATTTTTTAAAGTTGAACATTAAAAAGGGAAATTGTTAAAAGTTTAAAATACAAGAAAACAAGAAACACACTTTGATTCCATGCAACAAAGTGTTAATTCCTTGTACAGCATGACTTTTGTTTTGAAAGGTCATGCATCGTACAAATTGTACAAAGATAGTGGTCAAATTTGTCAAGGACTATAAATTACTCTGAAGAGCAGTACACATGTATAAATTTGTAATAACAGGATGTACAGATGTACTTAATTCAGAGGATTGCAAGCAGAACAAAACTCTGCAACATCAAATTTGTAACAAATAACATAAATACTTTTTAGGTTGCTATTTAAGTGAACTGTGGAAAACCCCACTCTTTGTCGCCGTTACAAAAATTGCTCAGCATTCTGTTTTCGAGTGAGGCACAATCCATCCTTTTTCAAACTTCCTGACAGCTACACTTAATGAACTGAAAACAAATTTATACACTTCAGAGGAATACCCAGGGCAAAGAAAAGGAATTTGCAATTTCTAAACGATGACAACCTACAATTAATGAGAACCTTTTAAAAAAAACCAGCGCTACTTCTAAAGAGCCCAACGATCTAACACTTACAAAATGAGGTGAAGAATAAAGTGAAGTGTCATATTGGAATATGTTAATGATGTTCGCTCATTCAGGTAATTCAGGTAACCGTAACATTTTTTCTTTTTACTTTTGTCCGATCTTGAACATGTAATCCTCCCCCACCGGTATTAAATACCAATGACCATGTCATCTTGGTTCTTGGTCTTGGTTCTTGTAACATCCTAAATACTCCACTTGGAGTTTAACTAGAGGTTTGAGAGAGTGGTGCTAGTTTTGAAGGCGTGATCTTTTGTCATCTATTAAGTTCTGTTTGAAGGAGGCTGTGGTAGGTTGGATTATTGAAGACTATGAGAGTTTGTTCCAACCGTTGACTGTTCAAGAGTAGTCAAGAAGAATGAGTTTGAATATGGATCTGTTCAAGTCTGGTCGATTTGGAATTGATTGTCATGTCCTCATCTGATACGAACAGGTTTTGGATTCAAAGGTTGGATACTTCACTGCTAAAAATTGTATTCTTGAAATAAGAAAAAATCTTATTTTAGGAAAACTTATCTTGTGTCACTCCCAACAATCTTATTAGAATATCTTTCTTGGGAGTGACACAAAAAAAAGAATTTTATTCTTGAAATAAGATTGTTTTCTTATTACAAGAATACCAATTTTAGGAGTGTTTTCTTGTCTTTTCTTCTTGAGCGGATATATCGCCAGAAGGTTTTAGAGTCATCAGAGTCTATAATGTCATTTATATGTTGACGATGGGAGTGTCTAATTTCCCTGTCCACCTGTTTCCTAATACTGTTAAACTTCTTCCAGTCTTCTTCTTTGCCAGGTCTTAGCTTTGATGTAGCTTTTCTCTTTCTTACTGCAGAGCCTCTTCAATTTTGGGGTGAACCACGGTGGGCTTGAGATCCCCTTCACGACTTGTGGGGTACAATGTCAGAGACAATGTTGCAGAGGTTGCCTGAGACCAGCACCAGTTAAGTTCAACTGATTTGCATGAGGGTGAACAGTTAAAGTAGTCAGAGTTGTGTTTGGAAGTCCTGGCTTTGAGTTTCTCCACATCAAGCTTCTTCCACAGCGGGATTTTACAAGAGGGTTTATGTGTTAGTACGATCTTAGTGGTGACCTTTGCATGCACAATACTGTGGTCGCCAATACTTGCCAAAGGTTTGATGTCAGTAACCAGTGAAGGATGTATAGTGAGAAGAAGATCCAGGGTGTTTTCAGTTCCGTTTGTGTGACATCTGGTAAGAAAGTCAACCAACTGCATCAATAAGGCTCATCAAAGATTCTTTCAGGAGGCCTGCAGTTCCTGTTGGTTCACCATTTTTCCATATGAGCCCTGGCACGTTGAAGTCGCCACCAAGGATGATACAGTGTACAAGGTGACTTCACAGTGCTATTGCTCTTGGTCAGGCTCTCTTCCAGCTCCACAATGGGTGTATGTCTCTCAACTTGTGGTCTGTAAAATGCACCAACCATAATTTTCTGCTTTCCTAAGGATACTTGGCACTAAAGTGACTCAATGTCAGGGTGAGAAAGATATTTTCTCTCAAAGCAGGGAATTTCCTGTTGATGGCTATGAATACTCCACCACCACATGAGTTTCCATCTCTTCTGAAGATCTGCATATTGTCTGGGAAAATCTTGGCAGAGCAATGCTATTGTCCAACCAAGATTCCGTTCCTATTAAGATGTCAATATGCTGTTCAAGTATAAAGGTTTCCAGGATGGCTACTTTTCCTTTAATTAATACTCTGGCAGTTAATAACCAGCCTAATAACATAGCTCAACATTACTTCTTCCAATCGGTTTTCTCTCATCTGATTCACTACCCTCTGTTCCTGCTTCATGTGATCTGCCAACAGACTGTGCAAACCTCCGCGTATCGAAAACGAGAAAACATGAAGAAAGACTTTATTTTTCAATGAAATAAAATATACTTTTTAAATTCTATTTATTATAAAATCAAATGTTCTTTTTAAATTTCATTTAAACAAAATTCTTTAAAATAAAAAAAACCTTAGCAATTTGTCATAAATACAATTTAAATTTTCATATACAAAATAATTTGTTAAAATTAACAGTGAAACAAAATTAAAACTTGGGACGAGGATGCTTACTTTTTTACAAACCATATTTGCCAATCCAACCCAAATTTGTGAGACTATTCATGCCATTACATTGGTTTAATGACATGGATGGGCAAAATTCTTAGTGGTTTACATGTAACCGGAAATGGAGGTCAAGTCTTTTTCTCAGCTTTTGTTGTTGTTGATTTGTTAAATTTGTTTTACTTATATATTTAATAATATATTTCATGGCTAAATTTCATTTTCCCAACAATAATGTTACAGGGACACATTGCCTTGGATCGGGGAATTTGTTTCTACCAATTGGAAATTTCACCTCCTAATACATTTCCACTTGGAAATTTTATTTCCCAACAGGGTCCAATTGGAATTGTTTTGTTTAACATTATTCCCATGTGTGACAACTGGATTTATAATTAGTTAATTGCAGTGGTGTAAATCCCTTGAGTGGGGTTGGATATTATCCCCATAAGTTTTTGGACTGTCAGCCCAATGGGTATAAACTACTCTCTTTTTTTCTCGATGGTCCAATGATCGGTACCAAAATGACCAACTCATTCAAACTGGTTGTCCAATTGGACTGAATTGGATGCAGTTGGCACTGAGTTGGTTTGAATTTGAACACTCAGTTTCCAACAAGAGGAATTTTTTTACCAACCCGATTCATTTGGAAATCAAATTTGATTATGTTGGAGTTAGTTGGTGTTGAGTAAGTTTAAATTGAAATTGATTGGACTTGTAATTTTCAAATTGAAATCATCTCTGTCCAATTATTTTCCAATAGACACAATCGGCGACCGGCGTCACGTGACTTATAGTGGTATACAATGTAAACAAACGGCGCGGTGTGTATGGAAAAACATGGCAGCATCCGAGTGCCACTGCTGTAAGGGGTCATGATTCATGTTGCATTTGTTGGTTGCAAGTTGCAACACGATTTTAACTTTTCTAAATCCATCTGAAGTAATACAATATTAATAATAATAATAACGTAAACATATATAGTGCCAAAATCCGCCAAAAAAGACGGAAGTGTGGCCAGTTTTGCAATTTTCAAACGTTGTCAAAATGGTTTGGTAAAGCTCCGAAAAACAGTGGCACACAAACAATCCTGAAAGTTTTGTTTAAAAAGGGAAGAGTAAAATCATACATGTAGCCGTGTTCAAGCAAATCAGAGGATGAGATCATCATGTAGCCACGAATTTTTGTTTATAATATTGATATAGGCATCATATTTTATGAGGGATTTTTAGTGGACATGCAAAGAAAGTAGTTAGTCAAGACCGGTTTATACGCACTCAAGGTATTCAAAAGGCTTATAATTTGTTATGGTTTATATGAAGATTCTCCCCGTAACAGGTGAGAATCATAATGAAGTGCAAGCTTTTAAAAAAAACCGTTTGATGCGACAAGTATAGTTCTTTTTAGAAAGGGGCGGGGGAGAAGAGAAAAAACAGACGAAGGGGCAAAGAAAAACTGCGGGAGGGCCGGGAGGGGCGGACGGAATGGACAGACGGACCGAGGCAGAAGCCAGAGGAGTACCCAAGCACCAGCTCCGCCCAGACAGTCTGCAGAAAATTAATGATGTGTTGATGACCGGGAGTGCGGGACTAAATATAACTATTTACGGCGGTAGCCAATGAGAGAAAGCAATTGGTATAGGAAATCGTTGTGTACTGTAACTTATGTCCCATGGCTCCGGTGAGGTCTCTGAAAATAACCAAGTTCGTGTATTGTTCAAGTTGGTAGGTTAAAAAGTCAGTAGGTGATGGTTAAAACAGAGCGCGCCAGGGTTTGTTATGATTCTGTACCCACTATACGTCACGTGACCACCGCTAGCTGGAGTCGCCGATTGTGTCTATTGGATACAAATGCATGTTGTTCAAGTAACTGTAGGAATGTTATAGTCCAATTTATTTCCAATCGCATCAAACTGGGTGGGGGGTGTGTTTTTTGTTTGGGGGGGGGCAATTTGTACACTTATTTATACATACATGTAATTTGGAGTTACTTAAAATCCCAATGAAACCATACCTCCAATTGGTTATTTTAAACTTTTTACTTTACCAACACTTCTTTAAAATTCTGAAATGTGCATAAGCCATATATTATTCCAGTATTATTTCAGTTGAAGCAAACAGTTTATATTCAGCCATAGTGACATTGTTTTTCATCAAATTTCCAACTGGATTATATTAATTTTCTGAGAAAATTAATTTCCAATTCAATAGCTGATCACTGTAATAGTGAGATTTATGTAAATCAATGTTTATTTTTTAGTTTGATTCTACACTTGGCATTGAAATGTAGATGTAGGCAAAAGCAAACAAACATTGGTTATTTGGTCCAACTGGTTATTTGGTCCCACTGGTTATTTTGTCCAATTTGTTATTTTGTCCAATTGGTTATTTTGTCAATTCTCCAATTGGAAAAAGTGATGGCGGGATCTAATTAATTATGCACAATTATAGAACTTGACGTTTATTCAAAACCATTGCAGGTATAACAGCATTTCCTACACAGTAGTTTGCACTTAATGTGTAATAAATGGGTAATTCAATTTTTTTTCAAAATTACACACCATGGGTAGAAAGTAAAGCCCCAAAAGTGTATACTTGGAATGAAGCATGTGGAAGTAACATGCAAGTTCTTAGCAAGACTTGGATCACTGCATAAACCTTGCTTGTTGTTTACCAATGATTGTGAGTGTTAGCAACTTGAAAACTCAATTTCCCCTTACCAAAATGTCCATGTTATTTCAATTGGATACCCAGTTGTAAAGCAATGGATTAATTTGGATATTGGAAAACTAAATTTCCAATTGGAATCAAATTGGACTCAGTTGGCTTGATTACATTGAATTGGAATTAGTTGGAATTTGTTTACCAATTGAGACCAATTGGGTCCAGTTGGAAAAAGTCCACCACAGTGGTGTTGTCGCATCGAACCAGAATCGCATGACCCGTAATTAGGGTCCGAAAGTGCTCCAGTGCGTTGGATACTGCCAACAGCTCGAGTAAGTTTATATGGCTTGAGCGGTGTTCGGGGCCCCACAGACCCGCCGCTTGGCGTGGGGGTAGGGTGGCCCCCCAGCCGGAAAGTGACGCGTCTGTTGTGATGGTTAGAGACGGCTGCGGCCTGGATGGGACGCCATACGCCGGCCTCATTCTTCGGTACCAAGAAGAAGGTCGACATAAATCCCGCGAGTGTCTCCCCTGGGAGGACCACCCGGACCACTTTTTTCGCGAGAAGGGAAGTTATTTCCCCCTCGAGGCAGCGGCGTTTTGTTGGGTTTGACGGAATTGGCGTCGGCCGAACGATCATGCTCGACGGGGGATGCTTGAAAATTCCAGCGCGTAACCGCGACTGATAGTATCGAGCACACACCTGCAAAGGCTCGACGGTGGGAGGTCGCCACGCCAGCCCCCGGAATATCGGGGGGCAGACCTCCGAGTTCCATGGCTGTGTTGGGGCCGATGTCTCCGCTTGAACGACTTGAGCGAGCAGCTGTGGGTGCTGGGCCGGAGACTGCTGGCTCGATAGGGGTGTCGTGCTATCGCCGCAGCTCCCCGAGAACTCGGTGGGTCCCGGGGGAGGTGTCTTTCCCCCGGTGGCGACCGAACTGGTTCTCCCAAAACCAGGCATGAGAATATGCGATGATAAAAAAAAACGGAAAAAATCTAACGCTAAAAATTGCATGTCCGGATTTTGGGCATTGTCCGGATTTTGGGCAATTTCCGGAATTTGTTTATGTCCGGAATTTGGGCAAGTCGACCGAGGCGTCAGGGCCACATTCAATGAATCCCTCTGGCATTATTGGGACCATAGGTGTGATCGAGGACAAGTTAATAGGAGGAAAATCCTTTAAAAAAGATGAAATCATAACAGTGCTAGACGTATATTGTCTTAAAAAGCTCAACATAAGTTCATCTTCCGAACTTTTCACGAAATTTGAACGGAGTAGTCATTTGAATTTTTGTTTTTTGGAGTCTTTACCTGTGATAGTAAATCATTGTGTTAAGTGTCTCCCCCATTTGGCCAGTGAAAGCTGTCTTCAAACATCTTTTTTTAGTATCTCCAAGATTATCCCGACAGTTCAAAAACCATAGCATTTTGGATAAATATTGTGAGACGTCAAATGTCAACGAATCTCCGCCTCACACACGTGTGTCGCACACTCATTGCAAGCATGTGGTCTCGAAGTTAGATCCAGATCCAGCTCATAGTTCAATGCGTTAAAATATCTCCAGCCGTAAAACATAATAAACGTATCGAAGAAACGGCGCTTTTGCCTCTGGTGCTTACTGATGACTGGTATAAAAAGTATACCGATTCGCGCGCATCCAAAACAGCGAAAACCAAATGTATACCCCCAACAACTCACCCCCCGAATTTTATATCAAATTCACACTGAACTCGAAGACTACAAATTTGAAAGGGAAAAAACCGGAATTCCGGTTTAAACCGGCAGATTCTCATGCCTGCAAAACACTTCATACTCAATGAACAAACTACTACAAATCACAGAAAACATGAGATCTGAACTCTACAACTTTCTCGTTTATTTCTTTAATAATCTTCTCTAGCAAAGAATACAGGGAATCGGAGTAAAATCAGGAGCTCTGATAAATACGTCTTACCCGACCTGCCGCTAAGAGAAAAGAGGAAGCTCACGAGGCGTACATGCCGCAGGGCACTGTGGGTAGCGGCAGAGGGCGCTATTGTATGGTGTACTAAACTCTTAAGCGAATATATACCTGCCGGTAATAGGAACATGCAAATGTAATTTGCTCTACAGGTAAGTAGAGTGAAGTGGACCTAGATGTCACTGACAGGAGGACAAGAAAACTAATGACCATGCATGGCATGCTACACCCGCGGGCAAATGTTAGTAGAATTTATCTTCCGAGGTCAGAGGGCGGAAGGGGGTTGCTGAGCGTGGCGGACAGTGTCAACACTTCGAGAAAAGAGGAAGATAACATGGCGGCCGGGTCGCGGGCATTGTGGGTAGGACCAGAGAGGGCGCTGTTGTATACATACATGTATATCAAAAACTCTTAACGCATTAAACCTGTTGGTAATAGGGAAAATGCATTAGTAGTGGCTCTATGGGCAAGTATTCGTTTGTAGACTCCTACCACACTACTGTGGGGGGGAAATCTCCTGGACCCGATGGCATTATAGCAACTCTACTAAGAAAGTTTGCCGGAGCAGTCTCTTCTATTCTACATCAGATTTTCAATTTATCATTGTCATGTGGACAGTTGACACTATTGTATCAAACTACTGGCCTGTTGCCCTGTCTTCTATAGTTAGCAAGATTATTGAAGCTATAATAGCCAGTGCTCTCCATAACCATTTCAATGACCTGTCTTTTATCTACTGTGCAACACTGATTTATTCACTCAGGAGAAAATGTGCATTACCCAACTTCTCAACATTGCCAATAAATGGCGGTCTATTTTAGACCATCAGAATCCTCCTAAGGTAGACGTGATTTTTCTTGACTTTTGATGTCATGACACACAATATCCTTCTTACAAAGTTATTTTCACTTCATAGCGTTAAGGAAATTGTATGATATTGGGTCCATTCTATTATTCACAACCGTCAACAGCATGTTCAATACTAAGAACATTACTCTGAGTGGTCTACAATATCATCGGGCATTCCTAAAGGAAGCATTCTCTTATTCAACAGGTTGTTTCAATTCCCCCCCTGCCTTATTTGCAAATGACGCTGTTTTATACTGTCCTTTGTTTAATTCTGCTGATCATACTACTCTGCATAACGACTGCTGAGGATTAAGATAAGACATAATTGGATCTCTATTTATAGGAGTGTCAATCATTCTCCCAGGGCTGGAGAGTGTCTGGGGCTGACATGAAGAAAAAAAAGGATGTCAGGGTTTTTTTCACTGTCGGCTTCGTTTGCGGTAGGAAACTTTGTTTTTTTATCATTGACAAAACTTCAGCTAGGGGGAAAAAGTAGAAACTAGACATGATTGCATTTGTGCACAAACGCCGAGCTGTTTCGCCAATAACATTTTCAAATTACTCAAGTGAATATGAAAGTCTTTTTGTATTCAAAGCAGTCATGACGTATCAAGCCTGTTTAAAAAAAGAATTTAGATTATACAATGTTCAGTTAGCAATTCATGACTTAAAGGGGTAAACCTTTTGTTTAAATCATAAAAAATCATGTGATGACTTCACCATTACGTCATTTCAAAATTTACAAGAACTTGCCAATATCTAACGACCTACCAAGTTTCAACATGATCGCACTAATACTTCAGGAGATATACGGCTTCAAAGGCACCTTTAATGTCGCGTCCTATGACCCCCGATGACGTCATTGATCTGAAACTTCACACATATGATGGCTGCCTGACGATCAGCATATGTGTAAATTTTGGAGTGATTACACAAAACTTCTCCACACACATCTTCAAAAAGTCCATTTTGAACAGTTTTCAACCTGTGTTTTCAACTTGTGTATCGTGACGTCATCGGTATTTTTTTTTAACTGCACACGCTTGCCGGACACTAACATCGTCCGAAGCATTTTCATGACATTTAGCACTTTTGAATTACGCAGGCACTTCCGGTTTCGACCGGAAGTAGAGGTCATGTGAGGTCACGCACACTGAATAAAATGAAGACCTAATTCATCCCTATTTAATCCCGCAAACAGAAACCTACATGTACGGTCTCTTGTGGCTGATTTGATACGGATTTTCGAATATTTAAAATAGAAACCTTTAAGAAGACGTCACATGACAGGTGATGACGTCATCATGACATCATTGTTTTAGGATCATTATTAGGGTAAAATCCTGTGGATGATGACATGTCAAATTTTGCCTTTAACACGTCCCTGCCTATGGACATACCCAGATTAAAGTCAATCAGACTTCCGTATATATGACATCAAAAAGTGCACCTTTAATGTGACATCACGTGACACATGATGACACCACTCTTCGAGACACCACATCTACATTTAAGGTCTATGTGTATGCCAAGTTTGATCAATATCTGAGGTTGTTCTGAGTGCCGTCTAAAAAATCTGTGTACAAAGTCTATAAGATTTGGGATAGAACTAAAATAAGAAAGAAAACAAAGAAGAACAAAAATCAGAACAAAAACAAAGCCTTTCCGACAAGAGTGCCGGGAAAGCCAAAAAGTTAATCAGTGAAAATACAAGGTAGGGTCATATGTGTAATTTCTATCCAAAAGCTTACTTGTTATAAAGATGGTAATGGTAGTAAGCATCCTGTGAAATAATTTCATCTAAAATGCTCCCATTGATTAGAAATCAATCAAAACATTTGAATTTTCGTTTCTCAGACTTCTGAGGGTTGGTGTCAGTTCGCGAATGCTGCGACCAGAGATGTGTCACCTCGCTAAACGTGACAGTGAGGGGGTGAGTTTATTTTATGAATGTCACTTGCAACAGTTCTCCAGTCCAACCTACATGTAAGAAGATAAATGCCAGATTCATGACACTTGACATTGCATCTTCATCTTGCATATGGTCATTAATAGTACATGTATAACACTCATTCGTGCCTACATGTATGCGCCAACAATGACAGTCCTAGATGAGATCAAGGAGCAATTCTATGAGGATCTCAACAGTTTCATTTGGGCTATTTCATTTGACCCCTTGCACAACGCGCAGCCAACTTCCACGCTCATATCCTGTCTGTCATTTTGTGGGTCAAAACGTACACAAAGGAATTGACTCCCAAAACGGTGTAAATGGTAAACACGCATTATGCGGAAGTGCATTCCACATCATGCAAGGGGTCAATACCAAGAAGTGACATGATCTTCCTCATGGGTGACTCCATTACTTGTCATACTTGTGTTGGAAAAGACCCAAGCCTGTAAAACAGCTCAACACTAGGCATTGATCTGAATGTTTACCCAAGCAGAATTGAACCAGCATTGATTCTGCTTTCATCAACAATCCAAACCCTGACCCAAAATGCATGGAGATGCTGTCGCAACGTCTGAAAGATATTACATTCACATTTAATCTATCTCGAGTGAAGCTCAAAGAGTCTCCATTGCATTGGTGGTTTAGGCCTATACAGAAGTCCATCGACTTGCATACAGGTGGTTGCTGAAAGCCATGGTCTCTGCATTGTGGAGAAACATGTACACTCCTTGGCTGCATAGACTACACAAAGCTGATCACCAACAGGACTGAAATATTTTATCACTTGGGAAAACATTCCTAAGATGTAGTGAATTGCCCATCTTTTGTATACAACTCTGCAATTGATAAAACAACATGATCAAGCACAACCTACAATAATAATATAATAAAATCTAGTCTTATATAGCGCACGTATCTACCAATAAGGTACTCAAGGCACTTGAACAAACAGAAACATTTTACAAGACAGATTGTTGAATTATTTGAATTATGAGACCAAATTTTTTAGAATCTTATAAGGGGTTTACAAGGTGCTGCGGCACATTCAGCAACCACTGCCAGAAACACAGGGGGCAAACCCCTTCTCTTACGATAAGTTAACTGGGTTCTTTGGCGTGCATTACACAACACACGGGACCTACGGCTTTACGTCCCATCTGAAGGACAAAGCAATAATGGTTAAGGTGTCTTGCTTAAGGACACAAGTGTCATGACCGGGACTCGATCCCACACTCTGCTGATCAGAAACACCAGAGCTTGGGTCTGGTGCTCTTAACCGCTCGGCCGCAACACGCCACCACTGTAGTGTTGACTCTATACATTTTCTATAAAATATAACAAACGAGCTTTACTTACATTCACATTGGACTGAGGTTGCTGAAGGACATCATAGATGGCTTTGATAAGCTGGATGTTATCTTTAGTCTTTCTAGAAAATGAAGGAATATCTGACCTACAGATTGACTGAAATAATGGAACAAACAAAAGATAAGTTAGCTGAAAGATGGCAAAAATATCAACAGTTGCATATAATAATAATAATAATAATAATAATAATAATAAAGAGAGATTCATAAAGGGCAAACAGTTGCAGACCGGTTCCGCCTCAAAGCGCTGTATACAAGCAGAAATTGATTTAAAAACAACATAAATTAAATCAAAAATAACGATAATTAAACAATTTTACAAAAAATTACGTCTTGACCAGCCAAATACACAGTAAGCTAAAAAGATGAACTAGTTAAAAACTTTGCAAGATATCTTGCAAAGTTTGTGGTGTTCAATATATAGGTGAAACAAGAACGAAGCAAGAACTACACTCAAGAGGCGTTTCTACGGCCACAGACCCACAGTCAACACCCAAAAGCTGGATACACCTGTAGGACAACACTTCAATCTTCCTAATCACTCCATTTCTGACATGATTTTACAGGGCATTGAGGCACGGTAACCACAGAGAGACTGTTCGTCTAAGTAGGGAGAAACTGTGGATAAGGCGCCTTCAAACCATTCAACCACATAGTCTGAACATCCACGAAGGAAATGACTAATAACCTTTTGTCTTTGCCTGATCCTTTTCCCCACAGATATCCCCCTTTTTTAGCATGCCTCATGTACTAATTAATTACTTGTTCTCCCTCTTCCCACCTTTGATCTTGTTCTTTGTGTTTCCAACCTCTTGTGGTCAGACCAGCCCCCTCCCTCCAACCCCCCCCCCTCTGTCTCCCCATTCATTGTTTACAACTTGCCTTGTCTGTTTGCTCTCTGCCTCTATTCATGTATTTCCTCTTGAATGCTTTTGTTACACTGTTATACCTGTTCATGTGTGTTGTCTTGTCATTTAGCCTTCGAGAAAGACTCTGCTAGGGTCGAAACGTCAGGCCATTAACTATTTTTTGCATTTATACCATAGGTCCTTTTGGTTGGTAAGCAGTTTGCAACAGCTAATTCTATTTCATCAAAATGAATAATAGATACAAACCTTTCAATAAGCTGCAATGTTACAAAAATACTGTTTGAAAAGATTAGTCTTAAGGCGAGACTTGAACAACTCGGTGGTCGACGACTCCCTGATGATCGATGGCAGGCTGTTCCAAAGTGAAGGAGCTACAACGCTGAATGCTCTACCACCATACGAACAAGTCCGTGGAGGAGGGGAAGGTTGATGCAGAAGATTGAGGGATGAAGATCGCAGGTGTCGAGTAGGCTGATGTCGATGAACGAGCTCTTGGAGGTATGACGGTGCTAGCCCGAACACTTATTTGAAAGTGAGGATGAGTGTTTTGAAGATTATTCGATGTGAGACGGGGAGCCAGTGAAGAGATTTTAGGATTGGGGTTATGTGTTCATTTTTCTTACAGCGACAAACTGAACTGGCGGCGGAATTTTGAAGGAGCTTTAGTCGTTTCATCTCTTTGGTCGGAAGACCGAAGAGAAGGCTGTTGCAGCCATCAATTCTCGATGTGATGAATGCATGCACTAATTTTTCTGTTGAGGTTTGTCCAGATAGTTACTAATCTTTCTGATTTTGTAGATGAATGCCCATCTCGTCCGACATAAACACATCAACAAAAGTAAGTCCCCCCCTCAACAGTTCGTCATAACACTGTAAGGTAAAACATTTTACCAATACAACTAATTTAGAAATTATTCTATGACATGTTTCCTAAGTATTGTTGAAAAATGAAAGATGTCCATGAACTCATGGCTGAATGAGCTCAAATGGAAGACAAAAACTGCCCTTCTCAAAAGTCACAAAGGTTTAAGAATGGCTTCTTACTAACGGAAAAAAAGCGCAACGATATGTTGACGAAGTGCTGCATCCACATGTTGCACCACTTGCTGCAGCCCATGGTGGAGCATTTGTGTACATGGATGACAATGCCCGACCACACAGAGGGAGAGTAGCTACTGATTTCCTGGCTGGTGAAGGCATCGAGCGAATGGTGTGGCCGGCAAGCTCGCCTGACCTCAACCCCATAGAGCACCTGTGGGACCAGCTAAAGCGATCTGCATATCCCCACATCAACGCCAACAGCAACCTTGCTCACCTGTCCAATCTTCTGCAGTTTCAGTGGATTGCCATCCCACAGCAGCATGTCACCAGACTGATCAACACCATGAGAAGACGGTGCCAGGCGGTCATTGACACGCGTGGTGGATACACGCACTACTGACCTGCAGATTTGAAACCTTTGTGACTTTTGAGAAAGGCAGTTTTTGTCTCCCATTTGAGCTCATTCAGCCATGAATTCATGGACATCTTTCATTTTTCAACAACACTTAGGAAACATGTCATAGAATTATTTCTTAATTAGTTGTATTGGTAAAATGTTTTACCTTACAATGTTATGACGAACTGTTGAGGGGGGGACTTACTTTTGTTGATGTGTTTATGTTGTCTACATGTATGTGTGCCTTCATGTGCAGCCCACTGTCGAAAATCACTCCGAGGTTGCGAGCCTCGATTGCATACGTCGACCAATAAACCTATCAGCACTGGAGGAAGGCTCACAGATTTAACGAAATTGGAGCTAAAGTGTAGGATTTCAGTTTTCTCGTCATTAAACTGTAACTAGTTTGAGACAGCCCATTCCTTGATCTCCCTCACGCATTCCTCTAGGCGGTGAATGGCTCCAGTAGCAACCGACGGCTTGAAGAGCAAGTACACCTGCGTGTAATCTGCGTACATGACATGGTTGATGTTAAGTCGGGTCATGATGTCACTGAGTGGGGCCGTGTAGAAAGTGAACAGCGGTGCTCCGCAAACGGATCCTTGAGGAACGCCCCAAAGTATCTGGTGAACAGCAGATGCAGCCTCCCCAATGATCACGGACTGAGAGCGGTCACTAAGATACATGTATGACCGGAACCATTGTAAGGCTGTCCCAGTCAAACCATATCGATGTTCCAGGCAATTGAGTAGAATTGCATGGTCGATGGTATCGAAGAGTGAGCTGAAGTCCAGTAAGATAAGTGCTGCTTCTTGATGATCATCAATGGCTCTTAGAACATCGTTTTGGACTCGAAGTAGAGCCGACTCAGTAGAGTGATGAGACCGATACGCAGATTGAGCACTTACGTGATTGTTTGATGTCAGCTATAGTGAAGTTGTCACGATCAGTTCCGGTTAGCCAGGTTTCTTGCAATGCTAAAATGTCAATGTCATTATCAGACACAAGTTAACATACTGAAGATATCTTGTTTATTAAACAGGCATTCCAGGAAACGAATGAGGTCTTTGGGGTCACTCGATGAGTTGTTGCCCTCTGAAGGTGAACAGCTACATGTACATGTATCAGACTCTTTTGCTGGTTGTGATTGATGGGAATTTCAGCCAAATTGGAGTGATCCACACCACTGCTGGTGAACAGGGTGATATACTGCATGTCGTTCCCTGATGATCGTAAATATTTTGCGCTTCTTATGACTGCAAGCACAGCGACCTCGTCTAGTTGGGAAATATTGTATACTGAGTTCAGAGAGTGGCGGCCATATTGGAGTAGGTACACAATTCACTTTCCTAAGTGAGAGAAGAAATGCACTATTGTAGTGGTAGAATGGTAGCATTGTTCACAACAAACGGTCGAAGAATGGTGCATTGAAACGCTTCGACGGGCATTGATGAAGGATGACTCACAGTGGTGGATATTGCAGTGTAATCCAAAGTAGAGCAGGAAGGGGGTCCAAACAATATAAATGCTATTACTACTCACGAACTCTCTGCTAAAACAGTTCAAAGTACAGCTCAATCCTGTCTACAGATGATCAGCTACATGTAACACAGGATCACTTTGAAATTCAGGAAGTATAATTAAAATCAGTAAAAGTTGTTAAAAATTCAAGACGACGGTAAAACATACGTGTGCAGCAGAATTGGTTCAGCGCACAATGATGATACTAAAGAAATTATCATGAATCAATTGCCAAGAATGCTTACAGTATTATACGGTAAAGTGTATATACACTGCATTGTACAAAACATTTTATTATACAACTTGTCACCAGAGGGTGTTGTCAAATATGATGTCATCATTTATAGTAAAAAAGGCAAGGCCAAAGGTCAATTGTCATTTAACCAGTTAACATCATGGATCATGATGGGATTATTTAGACAAATTGCCGGAATCATTTTTCTGTGAGAGTACCGCTGGCACAAAAAACCATGACTTACGTACATGTAACAAAGCCAAGAGAACAAGGATTCACTATGAAGCATCAGGATTCGCAGTTTCTCTATCGAGAAAATACCATATTCACGCATCGTGAATCGCAAAACCTCAGCTGTGAGACACTGCCACCAATGATCGGAACCTGGGCTGGAATATCAGTCCACGCTGAAATACAATGGTGGAAGCCTCTTGATGCCTAATACTCTTCTTGCAATAGACTGTGCAAGTCTCGCGCTCATTCAAACTTCCGGGACCATAGTGGTTCCAACCATATGGAGTTTTACGTGGGCGATATTTCGTTTCGTCAATTATTTTAGTTTAACGTATAATGACTATGAAAATTATATATGTTGTTGGGAATGTAATACTTAGTGATAACAAATATGAAAGTAAAATCAACTCAACAATATAACGAAGAAAACCCGAGAATTAAACTTGACCTCAGCTTCCGGTTACTGCACAAAATTAAGAATTTTGTGCTCACCTCCGATAACAAAACTTATGTAACTTAGGATGCGCGATGATAATTGCCAGATGCTGTAATTGCAACGCGAGGCCTTTTCATTGCAGTCTATGGTTGTTGAGGCGTCAGCGTCCTTTATAAACTGCGCCAAGCGTTAATTTTACGCCGGTGTGACCTTCGCAAATCCGCGTAAGGGGTTTCTAAAAAGTTAAGATCAAATAAGCATCCTTGTCCAAGAGTTTGAATTATGTTTGAATAATAATTAACACATTATTTGTGTATTTATTATAAACGCTTAAACTAACTTTATAAACATGTAGTATTTTTGTTGTTCAGATTTTGTTGTTAGATATAATTTAAAACACAGATTTGATTTCAGAAAAAAATATGTTCTTCGGTTGATGTGTTTTCTCGTTCCGAATACGCGCAAGACTTGCACAGTCTATGTATATAAGGACAAAGACCTGGAATCAAGGATAACACAATTACACCCCGACAAAGGCAAAACTGTACTTTTTTTCCACCACCAACTCAGGCCTCGTATTACACTGGGGCCATGATGGCCAGTGCCGTCGATGCCCTTAACTGGCCGTGGTTCCCCCTTAAAAAATTACCTTCTTCAGGGCCATAATTGCCATGCCCTTTATCCCCCTTGGCCATCGTGCCCTTTTTTAAATAGAAGTTCAATATTTACATACATTTTAGTGTTGTCCAGAAGTGCTGGCTGCCGGCGCTTTCAACGGCTACTGTGTTCTTCGCTGCTGGCTACTTTTTAAAAACTTGTTTCCCCCAGTTGAAGTTTTGTCAATGATTAAAAAAAAAAACTATTCTAACAAGATGAAGCCAATAGTAAAAAAAAAAAAAAAAATCTGACGATCCTTTTCATTATTTAATGTTAGCCCCATAGTTTTATCCAGTAATAATATTTATTTGAATTATTATACGGTAGTTTAACAAAAAACATGAAAAGAAAACCATATAGAATGCTCCAAATTGCACAGTAAGGTTTTGAAAACCAAGAAAAACACCAAGTATAAAATATTCCCAGGACCTTGTACTATGTACAATTCTGCGCGCTTCGGCCAAACATCTAAACATTTTGACCCAGGATGCCTCACCATTTTGAAATAACCTGGAGAGAACTCTGCGTATTTTGCTAGTTTTATCATACAAAATACTACAAAATCGTACTGGTTGGCATCTCTGGCTATGGCACGATCAGCGCGTCATCATGCATTGAAGCATACGCTGCCCTTGCATCTCCTCTAGCAACAGCGGGAGCTGTAGTGGTAGCCACTTTTTTGGGGGACTACATGTACATGTAGTTTATAGCCCCATGTTTGACACGGCTGAGTTTTCTGCCAGTTACCTGGTCTAGTCCCCGACTAACATGCCAAAATCACAGTGCAATGGAAATAAATAACGTGGATATCTGCATAAATGAGGAATTTCACATGCCTGATTGTACGTATGCAACCGTGTTTAATGTGTACCACATTTGGTGTACTGTTCACAACTTAGGCCTAATACAGTAGAATGCCACTACAAAGAGCACCGCAGTATTCAAATTTGTTCGGTATAGGCCTATAGTGGTTGTTTGTTGTAGCGATTTGCGGCACCCCAAATGAAGACAAATTCCAAGATGGCGTCCGTGAACAACAATCCATAAAGTGCACCCTATTTTGACTGCCTGATTTCACCCAGCAACCTCTTAAAACAACTCCATGTGTCATCATATTATTATTTATGTTTGCAAAGTTTCCATGTAATAACTTTATCTAAGCCAAACGATTGTTATTTCGGTGTTTGGTATACTGTAGCCGCATTCTACTGTACATTGTAAGAGACCCTGAATCATACCTTGTATTCTGTAAGCCATTCTTGGACCAGGCTTGTTGCCATTATCGCTCTTCAAAACTATTTCATGGCCTTTTCCATCCTTGAAGTGCAAGTTCCTGCATCCTTTAGACATGAAAACAAAGCATCTATATGTAGATTGGTTAAAATACTACAAGTTATCACACAAGCACTAGTGGAATATAGAAAAATATAGAGCTAATTTTTTCTGTATTCCATGAGCGCGCGTGTGAAAACAAATTTAGTTCATCTCAAGGTTAAAAGAATCGCAAGGTCGAATTCAAGTCGAAGTAAGGTCAACAAGTCATCAAAATTTAACTTTCTCTTCATTAAAAATAATGGTAACGCATTCTTCCCTGGGTTACACTTGGGCCACTAGTTTGAGAGTTAAATCTACATGCATGGTCATTTGTAAATTGGCGGCCAGGTTCAGTTTGGCAAAAATTGCAGGCTGTAACATTCATCCCATGTGGAGATATATTCTGAAAACACAAAACACTTAAACTGTACACTTATTAAATGTGTTTGCCTCTTCCACTGCATTCTTGCTGAACCAGTATGCATCCCCATTATACACACAAAATGCATTAGTATTTATTTTAATTATTTATTAGGGGTTTCGGCCTAATAGCTGAAACGCCTATTGATTTCTTCAAGATTTTTTATTTTTTATTATTAGGAGTTTTGTCCCTATGGCCGAAACGCCTATTGTTTTCATCAAGATTTGTTTTTTATTGTTTTTGTAGGCCTATAGTTTTTCTATTTTTTATTATTATAAGGGGTTTCGGCCTCATACATGTAGCTGAAACGCTTTTTGTTTTCTTCAAGATTTTTGTATTGGGGGTTTCGGCCATCCACCGAAACTACCTTTGTTTTCGTCCAGATTTGTTTTGCTTTTTCCTATTGCTTTCCCATTATTTTTAAGCCTGTGACCCTACGTTTAATTTACTATCCATTCAAACGAAACTTTTCTAAATGGTTAACAATTTAAATGTTTGTCGGCGGCAGGTCAATTTGTTCTAAAATAAAACAATCACCAAAGTCAATCCTCCATGGTACAAGGAAGTCCCAATGTTTTGACTATTAACACCAGACTGTACCTGTGTCAATATATTTTGTATGTACTTGCTTCATGTCGTTTCCTTAAAGCTCAAACAAAAAAATACCGACCGAGAGATAATCCTTCACGATCTTTATAAGCACAGCATCCCGCAGAGAGTCAAAGTCACGTGAATATCCCCCACTGCACATACAATGTCCGTACAAACTTTACAATTTGACAAACGACAACTGTGCAGTATTACGTTCACGCACTTTTGCACTGTACAGAATCAGCGGCCACTGCTTTGTGAATCTTAAAGTTTCATTGGATGTTGCGTGGTTGGGATGATGTCATCACACCCCGCCTTTTCAAGAACAACGAGTGTGACTCATCACAGCGGTACAACTCAATTCCAGGCCCCTCCTCCTTTCCCACATTCTTGTTTTTCTTGTCTTGATTCTAGCCCGAGCGCGATGTACATTGTACTGGACGCTGATTGGTCAGCCCATACAACGTTATCTGAAGGAGCGGTATCGTTTACAACTCACTGTGATCCCATTTCCTGTCTGCTGCTTACATCCGCTGAGCATAATAAATCGTCAGCAATTTCACGAAGTGCCAAAAAGTCCCCTACAGCCAAAAATGCAGTTTGGAGAAAACCGTGTTTGAAGTTAAGCTAATTTTGAAATTACTGGTTGGTAGACATTTCGCGGTTTAATCTTTAAAATTTTACTTATCAGGGAAGTAGAGATCTTAAATCATCCAAATCTATTTTCAATTTTGTCCATTAACAGTACAACTAATGAGTATTTATTTAATTAACAAAATTGTAACTTCGTGAAAACTGCACAAAACGGGGTCTGTGTGCAGCGCGTCGTGTGTAAAGTTTTTGGCTGATCGTGAAAACGCAAAAGCCGGAGCACCCACTTTTGGCACTGTGCCAGCGGATAAAACCACGTGTTAGAGCAATACACTTTTCGGCACTTAGTGAAAAAGCAAAGGTTTTGGCGGTTTTTGGCCTTTTCGTAAAACATTGTAGGTCAAAGTTTTTGGCAATTCGTGAAAACTCAAAAGCCAGAGCACTCAGGATTGGCGCTGTGCCAGCCGTATCTTTAACGCGGGCGCATGACAAAAAGGTTTTTGGCTCTTCGTGAAATCACATTTCCAGGTTCTTGAGGTTTTTGTCTTTCATCAACTTAGCATAATTAAGAAACTAGACGATTTTTCCACCTAAAACTTTGTAAATTCTTAGATACTGTTCAACTAAAATCGAAACCAACAAAAAAGTCAAAATAAGTTTTTCATGTTTTTGGCACTTCGTGAAATTGCTCACGATATGTGTGCCAATTGAAACCACAAACAAGTTATTTTCAGCCTTTACACAGACTGTACTCGCCGGAGATAAAAAGTATCAGGCCATTCAACAGTAGTTGTCCGGCAATTTCAACTAAACTGAATTGTTTTACACAGAAAAATACAGTGATGAAGGCAGCAAAAACGAAAAGCATATTTTTAAATTTTCCGTTTCGTTTGAACGGTTAGTAATTTACTAAACAGATAGTGACTTTGTAAACGTTTAACCGTTAAAACGTTTACCCGTCACAGGCTTACCGAACAGTTCCCATAGCATTTACGCGTGACATTTGTTAGCGTTCGATCTCAGAAACTATAGTCTTCATGGTCTTAAAAGACAAAAACAATACATAAAATGAGAGCCTGTGCTCTAACTTAGATCCAGCAGCAGTTCGATTGAGTGTTTTTTATTCCTTGTATAAACACCTGTAAAATGTATCATGAAACAAGCACACTCGCCATTACTCTGTACATTGCACGTAAAACGCACTGTACATTAGATACGGTCGGAACACCACAGAGCCATTGACTAACCTTTGGACCTTTCATTAATTTATTTAGTTGACTGCTTCGCTTATCCGTAGTCTGGTTTCTAACGATGGCAGGATCGTACTTGCGTATCTACATGTACAAACAAGGGTGAACTTGTAACAGCGCCCTCTCGCTCGTGGAGAGTCCTCCCCAGAGAGGTTATCCGTTCACAAATATCTCATTATTATAACGCGCGACTATTAAAGGCACTGAACACGTTTGGAAATTGTCAAAGACCAGTGTTCTCACTTGCTGTATCACAACATATGCATAAAATAACAAGCCTGTAAAAATTTGGGCTCAATTGGTCATCGAAGTTGCAAGAAAATGATGAAAGAAAAAACACCCTTGTTGTACAAATTTGTGTGCTTTCAGATAGGAATAAAAACTTCTTGCAAGAAGTTTTTATTATTTTAGTGAGAAATTACCTCTTTCTCAAAAACTATGTTACTTCAGAGGGAGTCGTTTCCTACAATGCTATCAACAGCTCTCCGTTGCTTGTTACCAAGTAAGTTTTTATGCTAATATTTGTTTTGAGTCATTACCAAACGTGTACAATACCTTTAAATACTTTGCTTTTGCCCTTGCTTTTGTTACACTCATATACCTGTTCATGTGTGTTGTCTTGTCATTTAGCCTTCGAGAAAGACTCTGCTAGGGTCGAAACGTCAGGCCATTAACTATTTTTTACCTTACGGAAGCATTTAAATTTAAGGGATATGAAGATAAGTAAAGATAATGAAGTACGGAAGCGTTAAAGGGGTATTAAGACAAATAAAAAGAACTAAATACGGAAAAGTTAAAAGAATATTCAGGGGGTTTCGCCCCACATAAAGTCGATAGATTTCTCCCACCACAATTCATTTCCAATCAAGGTCTGTGTGGTAGTTTATTTTTTTTAAGATTTAATCTTCTGACATGTCTGATATGTCATAGAATTATAATCTTTAAGCCATCCTAACATTTTATTCAAAAAAATGTGACCCTCTTTCACCTTTACTTCCGGTAAAAACAGGAAGGGTCTAAAATTTAAAAATCTTATCTCCTAAACCACATGTCATAAAATCATAATCTTTGTACAATCTTGTACCTAAACAGCAAGTTAAAAGAGTTCCTTTAGCATGTTTAGGGTTTACGACTAAATTTAACATGCATATCACATGTAATTTTCTCTTTTTGTTCATCCAACTGAAACCCCAGTGTTTGTCACGCCACAAACACGTCTAGTTTTGGTGGGTTTCGGCCATCTGCCGAAAGCACCTTTGTTTTCGTCCAGATTATTATTTTGGGAGGTTTCGGTCGTCCGCCGAAATCACCTTTGTTTTCGTCAAGATTTTTATTAGGGGTTTCGGCCTGGTAGCCGAAACGCCTATTGTTTTCGTCCAGATTTTTTTTGTTTTCATATTATTATTTTTCTTAACGGCCCTATTCCCATAGAGTTTGTGCACAGATTTTTGATCAGATAATCTTTAACTTAACAATTCCGATTAGTACAAGTTTCATACCATATTGTAGCTTATAACTTAACTTAGGTTTGTGGATACGACATCACCATTGCGTCAGTCCTACCTTTTTTATAGACGTTTTTAAATTTGTGGCGAGCCGACGACCTTGTAATTGTCAAGGACGACCTGCCATGCCATTCCTTATGTACACGTTAAAAAGCCTGTTATCTGGCACGGAATTCGCGAAATTTTCTATCAAGTTGACGAGCAAATGAAAACCCAAACATGGAATTGAGTCTATAATTGCACCAATTCTTATAGCCTTGATCAAGGCAGTCGCATTTTTCACTCCAAAAAAGACGCCGTAAACACATGAATATACACTGTGCGTAAGGTGTGTATCACATCGCACGACCCACCCGTATACACTGTGCGTAATGTGTGTATCACGTCGCACGACGCCCGTACACACACTGTGCGCAGGTCATCCGCACTCGTACCACTCTCCGCATGCTGAGGCCGTCAGGCGTGTACTTCTTGAGATCTGGTCCCACTTCCGGTTGACGCGGAAGTAAAGGTCAACATGGGGTCATGGTATCCGAAGTTCAAGGTTTAATGCTCAAAGGATCTATAACTGAAAAGAAATTGAAAATCGTTTGTGTAGTTCTTGAGATATGGTCCCACTTCCGGTTGACCCCGAAGTAAAGGTCAACATCGGGTCACGGAAACCCAATTTCAATCTTCAATACTCAAAGGATCTGTAAGTCTAACTGAAAAGAAATTGAAAATCGTTTGTGTAGTTCTTGAGATATGGTCCCACTTCCCGTTCACCCGGAAGTACAGGTCAACATTGGGTCATGGTAACCAAAGTTCAATGTTTAATGCTCAAAGGATCTTTAACTGGAAAGAAATTGAAAATGGGTTGCGAAGGTCTTGAGATATGGTCCCACTTCCGGTTGACCAGGAAGTAAAGGTCAAAATAGGGTCACGGTAACCCAAGTTCAATCTTCAATGCTCAAATGGTCTATAACTGAAAAGAAATTGAAAATCGGTTGTGTACTTCATGCAGTGTTGTAGTCGAGTCACCTGTGTCGAGTCCGAGTCCGAGTCTCAAGTCACTTGGGTCGAGTCCGAGTCCGAGTCACGAGTCACTTGTTTAAATAATTAAATAGTTAGAAAACTTCAACCAGTTCACTTGATTACTAGAACACTATTGATTGCAAACCAAATGTCGAAAAATAAGAATTGGAAATGACAAAATAAAACACATATCATTTAAACAAAGTTCTGTACTTGCAGTTTGAATTTTATTTCAGGTTTTACAAATACTCCTTGCACTTGATTTTGGTAATTCATTTCCCTGGTAATATGCATCAAGCAGTGGCTATGGTGTTTGTTGACAGAATACCAGCATTGGTGTCGTGCACAATAATGCTTGTACAGAATTATATCCCAGTGTTATTATGCGTATACTGAACATACACGGGCCGTACATGGCGGGTCATCTACACGATAATTACCAGTACTACTGATAATCACGAACACTATTACTTGCAACACCATACGACAGTGTGTACATATTTCTTGTGCTAGACGTTAATATTCCTCCATGTGCGTTCCGGGCATGACGATTGGATCATCAGAATTGTTTTTATTTAATATTCAAAACTTAAGGTATGGTTTTTGAAAATACGTGACTCGCAAGTCACGAGTCCTCGGGGACAAGTCCGAGTCATGATAGTCAAGTCCAAGTCATGATAGTCGAGTCCGAGTCCGAGTCCGAGTCTTTTGCAGACTTGACTCGAGTCAAGTCCGAGTCACCGAAATTGTGACTCGAGACGGACTCGAGTCCGAGTCCTGGACTCGAGTCATACAACACTGACTTCATGAGATATGGTCCCACTTCCGGTTGACCCGGAACTAAAGGTCAACATGGGGTCACGGTAACCCAAGGCTAATCTCCAATGTCCAAGGAGTCTATAACTGAAAAAGGTTTGAAAATCGGCTGTGTACTTCTTGAGATGTGTTGCTGCAAAGATTAACTAATTAAAGCTTTGAATTAGCGTAATTTGACACCTGATGACGTCACAGTAACAAAAATGTGTTCTTCATAATAATAAATTTGATAAGGTAGGCCTACATGATGGTATGTAACTTATCCCGATCCAATGCCTTTTAACGAAAACCCTATTAGAACGTACGTAAAATCCTCTCTCGGTTAGGATTCCAGTATCACGCCTAGCCGTGATTGTGCAATCACGGCACAATTTGCCAGCTAGCCATGGGGTCCGATTTGTCACTTCATCGTTAATTGTCATGGCAACACATTGTACCTTGATTAGTTTAATGGACTGAAACATCTCTTATTAAAATCATTACATTTTTCAATACATTTTATGTCAACTAGGAAACGAACAATTAACTTTATTCTAAATTATTGTGTTTTTGACAGGTAAAACATTTACACTTTTAGCGTCATGTGTTTTGTATACAAATAGAAAACGTGCAAAAAAGTGACGTCATGATGACGTGACGGAGAATGTTAGACCATAATTAACATCTAATCTTCAAGACGAGTCCATAGATGGAAAACATTTGAGAATCGGATGTCTACTTCTTGAGATATGATGGACACAAGATTGACTAATTAAATATTCACACGGCTGTCACGTGAATAATTAATTAAGAATTTTAATCTAATTACATCTAAAATTTAAGTCAGGGCATAAGCTTTAATATGGTGTATGATTTGTCTACTTTTGATCATTCTATGAGGGAGATATGGCTTTTGAAAGACACAAGGTTTAAAGTCAATACGATTATAGGGAAAGAAAGAATAATAATAAAAACAAATAAAAATATTGACGATTACTATACATGTAGCTGTTCCCGACTACCACATCGGAACAGCTAAAAATATAACCATAATGATTGCATTTGTGAACAAATGCACAGCTGTTTCACTTATAATTTTGTCAAATTAATCAAGTGAATATGAAAGTCTTGTAGTGTGTACATAATCAAGTTAATAATACAATATTTAATGCCTTGTGAGATCGAATTCATTGTCTACTTGTAAAACTGTACCTTTAAGATAATATAACCTGAGAAATGATGACGTCAAATATTTTTCGAATCAGTTATGACATATCAAGCCTGTTCAAATAAGAATTTGGATTAAAGCATGTTCCGTTGGCAATTTCTGACTTAAAGGGGCAAAAAATGAAAAAATCATAACAAATCGTGTGATGACGTCATCATGACGTCAATACAAGTTTAACAGTAACTTGCCATTATCTAACGACTTGCCAAGTTTCAACATGATACTTCGGGAGATATACGACTTCAAAAAGTGCACCTTTAATGCCGTGTCACGTGACCCCCGATGACGTCATTGATCTGAAACTTCGAACATATGATGGCTGCCTGACGATCAACATTATATGTGTAAATTTTGAAGTGATTGCACAAAACTTCACCACACACATCTTCAAAAAGTCCATTTTGAACAGTTTTCAACCTGCCGCTAGAGGGCGCTCTTGTGCATCGTGACGTCATCGGTATTTTTTTTTAACTGCACGCCCTTGCCGGACACTTACATCGTTGAAAGCATTTTCATAACATTTAGCACTTTTGAATTACAAGGCACTTCCGGTTTCGACCGGAAGTAGAGGTCATGTGAGGTCACGCACACTGAATAAAATGATGACCTAATTTATCCCTACCCAATCCAGCAAACAGAAACCTACAGTCTCTTGTGGCTGATTTGATATAGATTTTCAAATATTTAAAATAGAAAAATTTAAGATGACTTAACGTGACAGGTGATGACGTCATCATGACATCCTTGTTTTAGGATCATTATTGCACCAATGCCTTTCATCACTGAAAGTTTCATTGCAATCGCTCATTGGGAACACAATGCTTACAACAACGCTTACAAAATATTTGTCTGAAAAATACAAATTTAAAAAAAAATAATAATAGTAATAAGCAAAAAAAACTTTTACGAAAACAAGAGCTGTTTCGGGGACGAAACAGCTAATTAAAGGTATCGTACACGTTTGGTAATGACTCCAAACAAATATTAGCTTAAAAACTTACTTGGTAACGACCAACGGAGAGCTGTTGATAGTATCAAACTTTGTAGGAAACAACTCCCTCTGAAGTAACGTAGTTTTTGAAAAAGAGGTAATTTTTCACTAAAATAATAAAAGACTTCTAGCTAGAAGTCTTTTATTCCTAACTGAAAGCACACAAATTTGTACAACAAGGGTGTTTTTTCTTTCGTCATTTTCTTGCAACTTCGATGACCAATTGAGCCCAAATTTTCACAGGCTTGTTATTTTATGCATATGTTGGGATACACGAAGTGAGAACACTGGTCTTTGACAATTACCAAATGTGTACGATGCCTTTAAGGATAGCAATAGGTAAAAATGAATTCTTAAACCTGTTTGTCTTTAGCCTTAGTTGACGGATCGTACCAGATTTGTTGTGGACAATCAGTGGGTAAAGAGGATGTGTGCTGTCAGACAGAACACAGTGGAATTTACTCATGAGTCTATTCTTAACTAATTCCTGAAGACCATCATTATCTGAACCAATAATCCTACTGGCTTGTTTGGTAATGCGAACCAGCTTTTGCCTATTAAAAACTGACAAAGTATAACCGTTGATTAGCCTTCTTATAAATTTTCGTGGTATTAGAGTTCCAGTTCAGCTGATCATCAATTACAGTTCCCAGATACTTGCATTCATTTACCATTTCAAAAGACATGTCATTTATTTTAACAGGTTGAACAGGTTGAATGCTTTTTTGAAAGCTAAAAACCATTTCTTTTGTTTTGTTTACGTTAAGAACTACATGTAAGTTATTTCTTTCACACAAATCAACAAATTGATTAACTTCAGTCCTATACTCCGATTCGTCATTGCCAGAAATTAATCCAGTCAGGGCCGTGTCATCAGCATATTTAATCACACTACAAGAACTATTTTTAACATTGAAGTCACTAGTGAACAATGAAAACAAAAGAGGTGATAACACACACTGTGGAACTCCAGCGCTTAAGTACATGTAGTAAGTATGTGACATCAGAGCTAACACCTGAAAATCTGACCTTCTGTAGTCGCTGCAGTAAAACATCATTAATCCAGAGGGCAAGGTGTGGGTTAACTTTCAAATGCTGTAATTTATACAAAAGAGACTGTGGCCTTATGGTGTTAAAGGCAGAGGAAAAGTCAATCAATAATGAGGTTATAGATGATTGAGCCTTCTCAAACTTTTGCACATAACAACATTTTGATTTTTACATCTAGTCAAAACCAGATGTTAAAGCACACTTTGACAACGCGTGATACGTGTACACATGTGCTGAATTAGACTTGGTTCCAAGTCTGTGATCGGGGTTTTTTGTCCACCGGTTAGCTAATACAGTTTTCCTAAAATAGCGCCCTCTTGTGAATGAACATTGAGATTGCGAGCTGGAGCGTGTGAATACCGGACCCACAAAAAGATAATCCATCCAATATTTGAAAAATCATCTCCTGAACCACACCTTGGATTTGTACAATCTGGTTCAACGTTCAACAAACGCTACACAGAGCATGACCCCATTTTTATCATCAGGATAGATGATTAAGCCTGTTAAAACTTTTGCACAGAAATAACTTGCATTTGTACCTTTACATCTGCTCAAAACCGGACGTTAAAGTGCACGTTTCTCTTGACAAATGTTGACAACGCACGATAGTGTATTTTACATGTTGGCCCTACAACGCACACGCTGAACCTGTAGTACATTGCAGGTGCAGTTTAGTTTACATATGTGTATGTATAGTCTTGGTTCCAAGACGCTACAGTTGAAGACTAGTGTATGTACTGTACAGTATGTAGGAATACTTTGTCGTCGCTCGGTGTTTCATTGTATTTTGCACAACCAAATACTTAAAAAACTCAATATTTGAAAATGTCATAACTCCTGAACCACACATTGGATATTTACAATCCATACATCATCATCATCATCATGGTGACATCTGTGCGCGTGCAGCGCACAGGCGTTGCTCAGTGGCTACAATTTGTTCGTTTTGTTAATTGTTTGTTTTCATTGTTCGGCATTTTGAGTAGCTTGGTGAAGCTGGTTCATTCCAATACCAACCATCCTCAGGTCATCAGAGAGTTGCTGTTGGTAGGTTCGCATAAGTGCTCCACCTCTACGATACGGTTCTGTCTGTAGGTTGGGTGTTCTTGTCCAGGAGTATTGAGAGAGGAGTGTTACGCCTAGTTGTGTGTCCAATCAGTTATAAACACTGCTCGTGTAGTGTTGTTGATGCTGGTGTGACATTGCTTCGGTGATAAAGTTCAGCATTGGTGATTCGTTCAGGGTATCTAATATTGAGTGAATATCGTAGCAAAGCTCGATGGGACGGGTCAATGGTTCTCTCAAGCGTTTCTGTTAGTGTCCAGCTGGCCCCGCTATAGAAGAGCACAGACTCGATGCATGCGGTGAACAGTTTGACCTTCAGGTGATCGCTTGCAGAACCGGTCCATACTATGTCGACTTTTCGGCACGCCACCCATGCCAGAATTCGTCGGCATTGAAGAGTGGATCGACTGTTGCTGACATTACATCCCAGGTAGCACAACTCTTTGCATGTGGGCAACGGATTACCTGATTGTGTACGGATCGGTGTGGTTGGATCAACGCCAACTTTACATAACCTCAGTTTTCTGCGGGTTTATGCGCAGACTCACTTGTGCTGAAGCTCGTTCGAACCGTTGAAATTGGCGCTGTGCGGCATCGATTGTGTCACTCATCAGTACAACGTCATCAGCGAAGGCAAGTCCAGGTAACTTAACCGCCAGGTTACCCGAAGACAACCGTCGACGAACTGTGTACCCATCAGCATCTTCGCATAATGAAATGCGGAGAACATAGTTGAGCACGATGATAAACAGGTATGGCGCCAAAGTGTCACCTTGCAATACGCCAGATGTTGTTCCAAAGCGAGTAGTGTCGCCTGATGATGTTCGCACGTATGCTTCAGTGTTAGTGAACAGAGACATGATGGCACTGACTGATTATTTGCCTAGGAACTTCGTAGAATTCCAGGATCACGCGAAGGCATGCTCTGTCTACATAGTCAAATGCTTTGCTATAGTCAGAGAATATGGCAATAAGGCCCTTCTTGCGTGCTCTGCATGTATCTATTGAATTGACGCACAAGATTTGCTCTGTGGTGTTGCGGTAGGGGACGGAAACCAGCATGCAGGTTCCAAAGTAGATATTCTATTTGATCCCGCTGACACCCAAACATAACTTAACTCGTTTGAACAACTTGGCGTTGACTGACATTAACGTTAGAGGGCAGTTCCAAGGTGTCGGATGACATTTCAGATAGGAGTGTATTATTGAAGTGATATTTAAATAAAAGGAATTTTTGTTCTAGATAGAGGTATAAGGTAGTCTCTAAATTATTTCATTAAGAAATTATCCATCCACATATTTCAATGTATAAGCCACTTGCCCGAAACACCATGGTGTCGGATGTACTCAGAGAAATACCTTTTTTTGTAAATCAATATTTGTATTTCAAACTCTGTGATGTGTTTGAACTTTAATGCAATTTTTCTTATACATGGATTTATCAGAACTCTGTAAATACACTTCATGATAAGACTTTTTTTCTTTTTTTTTCATTTTTAAGAAACGGCCTTCATTTTATCGGTGTCGGACGTACATTTCACAGTGTCGGATGTACCTGTCCGAAATTACATCAAAAAGTAGGGAGCAATCAGTTTAAAATTTAACTTTTTGGGGGTTGGGGGGCTAGTATTCAGATTAACAATACTTAACAAGTTGGAAATTATCAAACACAAACTGCCTCTATACATGTACATGTACATGTATCATTACAATAAAATACATTCAAATTAAAACAAGAATCCTGAAAACCTTGAGATACGATGGGTCACACACTTACGTGTAACATGTACAAATGTAAGAGGCTGTACACTCTCCCAATACATGTATTAAAAATGTGAATTGACCCCCATTTCCAGCAACATTTGGAGGCTCAAGCTTCTTACATGTACATGTAAGAACATCTTTTCTGGCATAAAATATGTGATCTTCATATTGTGGCCATTTCCATTGACTTCCAGATTTGTGCATGACATTCACTTTAACGTCCGCATTATTAAAGTGTGTGACCAAAATCTGTAATTTCTTCTGGAAATATGACCCCATCGTATCTCACTGTCACCCAGAATTTCTGTTCCTGGAGTTTCTGTGAGAAGTTCTGTCTGACTAGTCAGAGAGTCATTAAAGTCAGCATCTTCCTCTTCCTCCAGAATTCTCACCTCTGTGTACTGTGTTGAATCTGATGTACCGGTAAATGGTATTCTTGAAATAAGAAAAACATCTTATTTTGAGAAAATATTTCTTGTGTCACTCCCTCGAAACTTTTTCTAAGGAGTGACACAAGAAATATATTCTCAAAATAAGATGTTTTTCTTGTTTCAAGAATACCATTTTTAGCAGTGTATTACTTACATGTACTACAAGAAAATGCTTCCCCATGGTTTTCACACTGTAGTTTTTGGTGTTGGGTACTTTGTTCCAGTGAGTTTCTAGCATTGTTTTTATTCTGTTCAGTTACTGTTTTTGGTATGAAGTGGGTGCAAACATTTGGGTTTCTGTCTACAGCCATGACAGCTTATGTGGAAGAATGACATTGGTGTCACAGCCTGAGCCTGAGCCTTCCCACTTCGCACATAACGCCAAAAACAGCATTTGATAGTTCCCCCTAAACCATCCACAACACACTTTTCAGAATGTTACATGCAACACCAACTCTGCATTGAAGAACAGTTTGTGATGACTTCAGTGAATGCAGCCACATTTAACATGTAACATTAACATGTTAACTTGGTTAACTTGCTGCAAAAATTTTGACCATAAAATAGGACATGTGTGTCCATGTAACTAATTAATATTTAATTTAATGCAAATTATTGAAATAAAGCAGAAAACTGTTTGACTCATTTCCAAGTAGGGTTGGGCTATGCAAATTAGAAGTGTGGCTGTCTCTTTGAGTGTTGTTTGAGTGATTAGCAATACTTTTCATCCATGTTTTGGAGGTGTCGGACGTACAAAAAAAATGTACGTCTGACACCAGGATTTTGTACTGTTAAAAGAAGATTATTTTTTAAAATAATTTCATGTATAGATAGAGGGTATCAATTGTACTTTGTAAAGTAAATTTGACAATTTTCTGCCTAAGGTTGAAAAAAGGAGATCCACCATTTTGGTGTCGGAGTACATTGGAAAAGTAAGTTTCCCAATATATTGAATAACATACAATTTTGAAAGAAAAATTACAATTCTTTTCCATCATTGTGTAGTTACTATGGCATACTTCAAACAATTACAAAACCAAAACAAACACTATTTAATCAGGACTGAAACTTGGATCAATTTTCCGAAAAATTGATTTTTATCTAATTTCACTATTTTTCTAAGTATTTTTTCAGTCGAAAATAACAGCTGAACTGCTGAATATTTTTAGTTACAAATTATATTTCACTGAACTTCACATAATAAGCTTCAAAATGATATAAAATTATGCCATTTTGAAATTTTGGCCTTGAGGTTTACATTTCCGTGGAACTGCCCCAGACCACGTAGGTTGTTTAGAGCGAAGTTGAGCTGTTCTTCTTCGGTATTGTAACGATGATTGATGTAATGAACTATGGAGGTGGTGGTTTGCCATCCAGAATGGAATTCATGATTGGAAGTATTAAACTGGCTACTGGCAGCAGCCTGGCAACATCAGATGGTATATTATCAGGACCGCTTGCTTTACCAAAAGGTATGGTTTTGCAAGCCTTGTGTAGTTCTCTGTCAGTTATTTGGCCGACATCAATGGCAGGTGCATGGTCAAACTGTTGTATGGTAGTGGGTTCCAGAATAACCGGTGGGTGGGGGCGTTCAGCCAGTAGGGCACGGAAGTGGTCGTGGACTTTGGAAAGTCCATCTTCAGTAGAGTCAGCTGCTATAAGTGATGGTGCTGGTCAAGCCTTCTTGCATGTCAGATGTGCGATGCCTTTCCAAACAGCTTTGCCTCTCCCAGCTTCGAGGTGCTGCTTAATTTCATCGGCCACTTCGCTGATTATTTCTTCTCGTCTGCATTTGTATGTGTTGTTGTCAATGAAAGCTTCCAGCTCTAGTTGATCGGAGTTCGGTTTTATCCACCGTGATTCTGCCAAAGCCGAACGTGCCTGTTGTACCTCCAGGTCGTTGTCCCATAAACATGATTGTGGTGGGTTGCATTTGCGCTTAGGTAAAGTTGTGTCGGCTGCAGCAAGTATTGCTTTGGCAACAGACTGGTAGTCGTCACGTCCGCTGTGTAATCATGTGACCTCTTCTACGTACTGTTGACAAGTGGCAGGCCCTTTGAGAGACAGCCAGTGAGGTGGTCTCGTTGCAGAAATGTGATGTTTCGTTGGTCACCATACTCGGATACTAAGTCGTGTGATCACCATTGCGTGGTCGAACTGTACACATTGTAATCTCACCGTTTGTACTTTTTGGATGAGCCGCGTCTTGCCTTGGCTGATGAATAACGTAGTCAAGGTGGGCTTTTTCGATTACGTGGTCCATAAAATGTCAAGATTTTTGATTGTTTTTGTCTCATGAAACCATTGGTAGCAATGAGCTCGTTGAATGCGACAAAGTTAGCCACTTCGTCAGTGTGTGGTGAGGTTGTTTGCCGATAGCCATGATGTTTTTGATGGTAGTACCATCAGCAGGTAAGATGGCGTTCATGTCGCCTGCAACCACAGTTATATCACATGTGGATCTTGAAGCAAGGTATGAGTTCATAATGTCAATGCAGTCGACAGTTTCTTGCAGATTGCCACATGATGTTGGCATGTATGCATTCAGAACACTCAGTTTCATATCGTGCAGTTGTATAGTTATTGATGAGATTCGGTCATGTGGTTTTTCAAAACTAAGTACGGCAGCGTTAATATGAGGTGCCAACAGAAATGACATCACCTCCGTGGCCTCCAGTTCGAGCTGAGACCAGGTAGACAGTCCAGCCCTTGCCGACTTCAATTACAGATGTTTCATCAGTTAATACATAATATGTCAATATTTTGTTGTTTGCAGAAATTTGTAAGTTCATAAGCGACTGTCTTTGGTGAGGGTGCGAACATTATACATAGCCACTGATACAGATGCGGGGGCCGATAGAGTGGCCTCACGGCCCGCCGGGCAAGGGGCGGGTCCGGTTGTGCAAGTAGAATAATGATGCAATGGTCTGTAAGGGGACACTAATGTCGGTATTTGACGCCTTGATCGATGTCCCCGGTGAGTAAGTTTGTCAGAGCATACCATAGTCCTGCAGTATGTGATATATACATGTATGCTTTAAAATGGCAGTCTCTCTTGAGTAGGAGTACATACCAGTGGGCATTGTTGTTGTGATTGTTGAGTGTCAGATCAAAAGACTCACAACATTTGACCTTTACTACTGGCTCATACTGGAAGATACAATTTAATATTTGATAATTTCATAACTCCTGAACCACACATTGGATATTTACAACTCATACCTGTACATCATCTGAAAGGTTTTAATAAACTAAACACGCGCTACACAAAGTGTGACCCGTTTGACCTTGACTTCCGGTTCAAACTGGAAGATTAAATTCAATGTTTCAAACGAGTATAACTTCTAAGCCACACATAGGGTTATTTCAATCTATACATACTTGGGAAAGTATGTAAACAACTTTAAAAATGATACACAGAATGTAACCCCATTTGACCTTAACTTCCGGTTCAAGCCGGAAGATGAAATTAATTAATAATAACTCTGAGCCCCCCAATCAGAGTCCTCCTTTCAGAAGAACCAATCAGAGCAGTGACTGACTCTACACTGAAACCTCTGAATCCTTATAAATAGACCAACATGTCTCACAGTCACACTCTTCAGTCTCCTGACGATGACTAGAGCAAGCTAGTCTAAACGTTGAGACCAATTAAGAACTCACTCCACGGCAGTGAAGTTAATAATGAGAAGTCCCCCCGATCCACTAAGGGAAAGTAGTAGTCCCGATTGATTTCTACCTCCCGCTCAGGAAGTAGTTTTAAGAAGTAGGACAGTTCTTTTTAGAACGTCTCCCAAATTCTAAAAATCTACTCTACGGCAGTAGAACAGTATCCCGCAAACCGCCGGCATCAAGTCACAGAGAAACTGGTACCCTCTCATTCTTCTTTGATCTTTTGGTATTTCTAACTGCATGCAGTTTAAGGTGACCGTGTAAAAACAAGATTCATTTGAAATCGAAACGCGTCAAAATACTTGAATTTTTACACGAGCCTACCATCGTGTACTAAGTGTTCTTCAAGCGCCATGCAAGCACTCGAAAGTTTTCAACACGCGGGCGCAAAGTATTCACTTTAGATAGCCAATCAGCGTTGTTTTTCTACACATCCCTACCAGGGGTTAGTGACGAGAGGTATCAATACGGCGTGCTGCCCATGGTCAGATGGTAGCGAGGCTGACGGTTCATGCACAGAACCAGAACATTGCACCTATGATTGTATGTTGGCATTGGTAATCGTTACCAGCGTAGCGCGCAGCATACTAGTTCAACATTTTCAGCGGCGGCCATATTATGATATTGTTAACGGACATGACGGAAGGCGAGGATTCTGAAAACGGTGAGAATTTATAATTTTTTTCAACTTTTTTTTTGAGGAGTGGATTTTCTGGACCCGAGCCGAACACATCATAGAGCCTAATTTTGCCGAGATCCGGTTTGGGAAAATAACTGTAGCGTAGGTGCAGAAACGTGAAGGGCAAAAAAGTTTCGAATAGGATTTTGTAGCGGAACGAACCTCAGTTCTAGGTAGGAGTATCTCCCAGCATACTGGGTCTATCCATGGATGGAGGAAGGAAACACATTTCATGATTTCAGCCCGAGTTCCCAATCTTCAATCTTGCACCTTCGGCGCTCTATCCTTGATCCTGGCTCGGCTACGCCACTGCCATCATTATTTATAATTTATACCATTTATTTTAAATTTTTACCTTAAATGTTGTTCTATCCTTTGAAATTCTTGTGTCTGGATGGATCCTCATTCACATGTGAGAAAAAAAAAACAAGTCAAAATTCATCTAGCTAGAGAGGTCCGCGCATAGCCCGATGTAAAGTGCGCCCTCAATACGTGCCAAATAGCTTGATACCATTTGAGACGGAACAGGATCTAACGTCACACTTCGAGGCTCGTGTGATATCCAGAAACCATAGAGCAATGCAGAAACCAACAATTTCGAGTGGAACGAGTTGTGCGCCACCAACGTTGGCGACCGTTAGCGTTCGATTAAAGTGCCCGCTGAATTACAATAAAAATGGTGGCCATTGAGGGTGCGTTCGATTAGCTTCCCCGAGTCGACCCAAGTCTCCCCCCGGTGCGTTCGAATAGCTTTGACGTCATTCTCGGGGCCCACCCGGGTGCGATTTTTTTTTTCCCAAACGACATAGCCTTGATCAAGGCGTTGGAGGTTTTTCTCAATTTTATTATATTGTTTTCATTTTTATTTTATTTTCGCCGCGCTACACACCCGAGCTACCAACCCGAGCTACCAACCCGCCCGAGCTGTGTGCATGGTGTCTGTGTGTGCAGTAAACGGTGCGCGCGTGGTCGTGTGAGCTGTATGCGCCACTCACCGATCAACGCCTTGACGTTTCTGTCCCCCGCCGATGACTCATTACTATAATGCGCGCGAAAGGCGAGACCCCATTGGTCAGTGGCGGAAGTCTTGTTTACTCATTCTTATGAATATGCATGCAGAATCCAGATGTGGCTACACTGGCGCGCCGGTTTGAATTTGGGAATACTTTGTTATAATAATATCTATCTGAAAATGTTGCGTATTCTCCTCAGCTGAGCGAGACAATGAGGGCATGGAATTAAACAAAATGAGGTTGCGTGGATCGATTTGTTACATACATTACATACACCATTTTCCAGCAGGAAGACGCTTTCTGATGTATTTTTCGTAGTGACGTAAGGCCCGATTGACCATCTACTGTCTCCATCTTGCATCATTAAACAGTGATTTAATCATTGTTGGTGCATTCATTGGAGGTAGAATATACAAAACAAAGACCTCAATAAACTACCATTATTGATTGTTTCATCATGAAGGCATATAGCTCATTGCACTTTTTATATCATTTGGGCCGCCCCACTAAAAAAGAGCTGCCTAACCAAATTTCCCAAGTACATTCACTAGAATAGGGTAGCTAAAAATCTATTTCACATGTATCATGTGTGGCTGTATCCTGTCAATTTTTGTTTGGCAGTAAATTCTTATAAGACCCTGTCTGAGAACAATTCAAAAGTATGAAGACGGTGTGGCTGCACAGATTCGGACTTTGAGAGGACATGTCAGGAAAAGACAGATGCAGAAACTACATCAACTCCAGAATTAATAACCAAAAGAATGGCGAGTGATCAGGGTAGTCCAGTGAGGGAACTTCAGTGCAGCGCAAAAAGCTCCAGGGGCCGCGCCCGGGTTCAGCACTTGTGAGCTGACTGACCAGCCTCGCAGATTACCGGTCAAAAATGGCTGAGACAATGCTACACACAAACGCCATTAAGTCGGTAACTACTCACACCGCATCACATACAGCAAGCGTGATATTGATGGTACAAAGGTCATAGTGAGAGAAGCTCGTGATTGGACGTCAAAATGAATAATTCATTTGCTTCCCGTCCTGTGTTGTCTGCAATAGGTCTGACGAAAGATTTAAATATTCATGAGCTGCATACTAGCATATCCGAGAGCCCCCCCCATTTTCGTCCAATATTGGACGAAAATATCAAGAAACACATTAAACCCGGAAGTTACAGACCCGTCAAGGCTGTCGGCCTGACGGCCTCCGCATGCGGAGAGTGGTACGAGTGCGGATGACCTGCGCACAGTGTGTGTACGGGCGTCGTACGACGTGATACACAGTGTATACGGGTGGGTCGTGCGATGCGATACACACCTTACGCACACACATACGGGTGTGTTTACGGCGTCTTTTTTGGAGTGAAAAATGCGACTGCCTTGATCAAGGCTATTCCCCAACCGACTTTCTGTCAGTTTCATGAAGCATCCCTCCGCTTCCCAAGCCAAAACAGGACCAACTTTAAGGCCTAAATGTATCGAAGTCTCCTCAAAAGTTGAATCTAAGAATCCTCTGTGATAATTCGTTATAATTACACAATCTATTAATTACATGACCCAAAATGTTTCTTAGTCAAAAGTTATTGAGGGACTATACCAAAACAAAGATAATTAGTTTGGCGCATGAAATTTGCCTATAATTTTAGTGCAGTGCGCACCAACATGGGGGTCACCGGTTTTTTTTTAGTTTTTTTTTTAATACCGCCTTTTCCTGACTTCTAATAAAAAAAAATGCATCTGTTGCTATATAGAGAGGTTTGGAAAGTTTATGGTGCTTTTTGTTCTGTCTCAATCGGTGAGAAAATAAGGTTTGTTATGTATTTTTTAACCACTTTTGGCAAAAATTTGATTAAACTTCATATTGTAAGGAATTGATGCATAATAGCGAATTGCTTACTTACCGGGCCGCAATTTTTTTTTATGCAAACCTAATCATGAATATGCAATTCGAGTGTGATTGGTTGAAATTTGGACGTGTGGCAATTTCGGACTGCATAAAAAAAAATTGCTACCGGGCCTGGGGCGTGCGCCGATCGGATGTTAGACTTGGTTCCAAGTCTGTGATCGTGGTTTTTAGTCGTCCTGATAGCCGAAACATTATTGGCTGAAACAGCGCCCTCTTGTGGATAATTTAGAGCGCGCGATAGCAAATCTGCGGGGGAATTCTGCGTGGCTTACGCAGAGAAATAACCGCAAGCTCAGACTTGAAATCAAGTCTAATCGGATGTAGATTTACGCCCTTATACGGCGGCGGTCGGTGAGCACCTAACCTGTGAGTATTTCGGAGAACACTTCTATCGCGACGGACAAAGCACTTCTATCGCGACGGACAACATAATACTTCTATATCGCCCACTATGTCACTCTCCTAAACAAGTCCGGACAACACTTCTATTGCGACGGACAACACTTCTATCGCGACTGACAACATACACTTCTATCGCGACGGAGAACACTTCTAATACGACGGACAACACACTTTTATCAAGTGTCGTGAATAGAACACAATACGCTAGAGATATCGCATCGTATGGGGGCTGCAATGAGGTGACGTTTGTTGTATTTTCGGGTGCCCTCTCTGTTGGGGGAGGGTGACGTACGCGGCTACCACTTCGATACGCAAATGTGCAAAGGAGAGCTGTCTGTCTCAATACTTTTGTTTTTTGATGGAATCTATCATGGTTGCAACCACATGATTAGCGTCCGATTAAAACGCTCGATCATTCCATCTGACTTTGGGTTGTATAGGCCCGGGGTCGTCCTCGTCTTTTGGATACCTATATAATTACACACATTTCTCGGAAAACCCCTGATTCAAAATTCCTGCCCTGGTCAGAGTGTAACTCCAACGGCACTCCGAGTCGGCAGACAAACTCTTCAACAATTAATGTTCTTGCCACGGTCGTTGGACGCGTGTCAATTAAGGGATAGGCCTATACCTACTTGGTAAAAATAATCACCTACCACCAAAATCCATCTATTCTCATGTCTCTGTGAGAGGTCATATGTCCATAATAGCCACCCTCTCCATAGGTGCACCGACTGGCATCTGTTGGAGAGGGGCCTTCCTCCTTTTCCCTGGTGACTTCCGTTTTGCACATCGCTCACAGTTTCTCAAGAAGGAACGTATAACGTGTGCTCATTCCTGCCCAAAAATATCGATCTCTTTAGCTTAGCCAGTGTCTTGCGGTTCCAAGGATTTTGCCCAATAATAATAATAATAATAATAATAATAAGACTTGTAATGCGCACATATCCACCCTGCTGGGTGTTCAAGGCGCAGTAAAAAAAAACAAAAAAACAAAACAAAACAAAGACAAAACAGACACAACAAAATTAGTCCTTGAAAACCTGTGACATAAGATAAGTTTTGAGAAGAGATTTGAATTTTGTGGTACAAAGACAAGATCTAAGATTAAGCGGTAGAGAGTTCCAGATGCGTGGCGCAGCTGAAGAAAAAGACCTGTCACCCCATGAGTGTCGAGACTTGGGTTCAACGAGGAGAAGCATGGAACTTGATCGAAGATTCCTTGATGGAGTGTAAACTTGAAGTAGTTCAGAAATATAGTGGGGAGCCTTGCCATTAAGTGCTTTGTGGACAATGAGCATCAGCTTGAAGATGATTCGTTGAGAGATAGGGAGCCAATGTAGTTGTTTCAGAATGGGGGTGATAGAACAGGATTTTCTAGACAGTGTCACAATGCGGGCAGCGGTATTTTGGAGGCGTTGAAGACGGGAAATCTGGTTGTTAGGAAGACTGTAGAGAAGAGCATTGCCGTTGTCAAGACGAGAAGTAACAAATGCATGAATGACCTTTTCAGTGGCACTTTTGTCCAAGTACTTGCGAATCTTACCAATATTCCTGATGTGATATGATGACAGACGAACGATGTTGTTGATGTGTGGTTGAAGTGTCATCGATGAATCAAAAATAACCCGTTCCGAGCTTGCAGCGAGGGAGCTATCCGAGCATCACCGATGGAAATGTATGGCACTGAAACCTTTGTTAACTGTTGACGTGACCCAAATAGAAGGAACTCTGTCTTATCATCATTTAACTTCAGGAAGTTTTGTTGTGTCCAACGTCGAATCTCTTGGATGCATTTCTCAAGTCTTGCAATAGATGCATTGGCGTTTTCTTGAGAAGATTTAAACGTGATGTATAGCTGAGTGTCGTCTGCGTACACATGGTAATTCAGATTAAATTTCAGGATGATGTCACGAATCGGTAAAGTGTACAGCGTAAACCACTGCGGGCCCAGTACCGACCCCTGTGGCACAGAGTAGTTCAAAACAACAGGGTCTGATATTGCGGTGCCAATACATACATGCTGAGTTCTATTGTAGAGATACGATTTGCACCATGCTAGGGCTGTGTCCTCTATGCCAAGGTGATTCTGGAGCCGAGAGAGAAGGATGTTGTGATCAACAGTGTCAAAGGCAGCACTCAAGTCTAGCAGGACTAGTGCTGTTAGGTTACCATTGTCCATTGCAGAAAGAATATCGTTGCTCACACGGACTAGTGCAGCTTCTGTCCCATGGAAAGGCTTGTATGCTGACTGGAACACGTCGGACAGGTTGAAATTATGAATGTGATCAGAAATGCGTGATGAAACTACTCGTTCGATGACTTTTCCAAGATATTTTAAGTTTGCAACCGGTCTGTAGTTTTTGAATATCTCCTTGTCCAGGTTTGGTTTCTTGATGAGCGGCCTGATGTAGGAAACTTTGAGGCTATCGGGAAACAACCGGAACTGAGAGATTCGTTTACAAGATTAGTGATGTAGGGTAAAAATATATCAATGTTTTGCTTCATCATGGATGTTGACACTGGATCCAGCTCACAGGATTTTGAAGGAGATTTCATAATAACCCTTTGAATCTCAGCAACAGTGGCAGGCTCAAACACAGATAGTCTACACTCTGGTTGAAGATGTGGCAATGTCTGCGGCACGTTGTAAGGGACTGATGAAAAAGATGAGCGGATGTCTGAAATCTTGGTGACAAAGAATTTCTGGAATTCATTTGCCAAGTCCTGATCATTGTAAGTGGATGGAAGGACGGGGGTTTTGGGTTTGAGCAACAACTTACCAATTATCTTGAAGAGCTTCTTTTGATCTCCTGAGGATTCTTGTACTTGGGATGAATAATGGGTGATCTTTGCCTGGTTGATCAAATTCCTGACTACCTTACATTGGTTGCGATATTCTTGTCGTTGTATTTCCAACTTGCCATTTTTCCGCCATTTCCGCTCAAGTTGACGACAGATCTTTCTTGCTGTACGAATATCATCATTGAACCAGGAAACTTCAGTTCGGACCTTGACTGATCTTGTTTTCCAAGGTGCGTATTTATCCAAGATGTCACTGATAGTACTCTCATATTGGCTGACATAGGAATCCAAGCAGTCATGATCAATTTCCAGCTTTGCTAAATGAGTTCCTATGTCGCTGAACACTTCAGGAGAATTCACATGTTTCCACTGTCGGCTCTTTATAGTGACGGTTGGGACTTTGGGCTTGCACAGACTCAAGTTACACATGACTGCATAATGGTCTGAGAATCCAGGTAGAATAACAAAGTTTGAGACAATGGGTGGGGTGATGTCACGAGTTATGACAAGGTCCAGGCAATGACCGAGACGATGAGTCGGCTCCTTGATATGCTGGGTAAGACCGAAAGCCTGAAGTAGATGCTTAAACTGGTTTGCATTGGTGTTGTGGATGTCATCAACATGAATGTTAAAGTCACCAGTGATGATGATTTCCGATGGATGAAGGAGATATTCTAAAATCAAATTCTCAAATTCCTTAAGAAAACTTGAGAAAGTCACATGTTGGCCGTTAGAATCTCTTTCAGGTCTGTATACAATGACAAGGCGAACAGATTTAGAGTTTCCGGAAACCTCAGCATGAAGAGATTCAGAAGTTGTGTATTGGACGTCATTACTTTTCACAGAGACAGATAAAGTAGATCTGTACAGTATTGCAACTCCTCCACCGGTCTTGTGAGGTCTTGGGATGTGATGAAAGTAGTAGCCAGCAGGGGTACACTGACGACATGTTAAGTTGTCATCTGGTCTCAGCCATGTTTCTGAAACGGCAACAAGGTCCAGATCTTTTGCAGAACAAAATCAGCAAAATCGTCATACTTGTTACAGATGGACTGTGTGTTCAGAACACAAAGGCTGAGTTGAGATTTGGCAGGAGTCACTGGTGCTAGAACAGATGGGGTGTAACTTCAGGTATAGGGAGTTTATGTACAGTTCTACGTCGACCTGATTTTTTACCACTATGTGTAGGTCGTTTATCTGTGCTGGGATTTACCAAAAGGCCAAGATTCTGCAATGTAAATTTACAGGAAGGCAGAGTTGATGCACGTGTGGATGGGGCATAACGGAGACTGAGAAGCTTGTTACGTGAGTAGGAATTTGTAGAGTTTGGACTAGCTTCTGCTGAGTTTGAGTTATTTTCAGCTTCAGGGCCGGGATTTACAGCAATGTCACCGAAGATCACAATTTCCAAATGAAAAGTGGCTGGGGAATTGTCATAATATGACACAGGGCATTTCAAATATTTCCGATGCTGGATGAATCCTAGCTGTGACTTTGGCAGAATGCAAGCACCAAGCACAATTGATGCTGATGGAACAAAGCTGACCACAGATGAGTCAGAGCAGTACAATGGTCTAGCAAGCAGAGAGAAAAAAAAGGATACTTACCTCCATTGTCCCCAGATGGGCGAACAATGTCCATGGACGAGGTGGCTGACTGCACAGCATGCAGCCACCAAAGTGTGTGTTAGCTTTGTACACCAGAATTTTCAAATGAGACAGTGAAAAATTCCAACAGAAAATCACTATTTTCACAACTCAGATGACTCCAGGACACACAGAAAAAAGTCCTGTAGATTCCAGGTGTAGTAACAAATCCAGTTGTATAAGAACAAGAACACAAAATGAGCAATATACTAAGAAATTAACAAACAAATACAGAGCTGATTTGAGTGGCTGCTGTCAGGCGCTCAGTCAAATAGCTATATACTCAATACTCTGTGGCATAATAATAAAATTAAGGTTTGTAAAAAATGCATCTAATACAAACGTTGGGAGTCTGCAGGAGTCAAGTACGATCTTGAGGATTATATTATAACGGTAAATTTCTAACCTTTTAATGTTTTCAGAATCAAGTTTAATATTAGAACTAATTACTCAGAATATGGGGGTGTGGTCAGGGCCATCAACAAGTCTGCTTTTCAATATTGTCTTCTAAGAAATGGACCGTTCAATTTTCTTTTATTCCATTTATTTCAAGACCCTTTTGAGGGATAAGGCCATCAAGTCTGTTTTCAAGAATCATCAAAGTCCTAACCTCCAAGAAAGTAACTTATACATTCATTTCTAAATAGAACTTTAAGTTGCAAACAGACTATAGTTTGTCTATGGTCCGCTGTAAAAAAAAATCCCGTAAAATTTACGGGAATCGGTTGTGCAGAGCGAGATACCAACCGATTCCCGTAAATTTTACGTTGCAAACCGTGCACGAAGTCACGGTGTGCTGTGTTTTTCACGGTGAGAAAGGTGTCAATATACGCTGTAAACCGTACACTAAAGTTATGGTGTGCCGTAATTTTTACGGTGAGAAAGCTGTCAATACACCCCAGATGATAATCACTTAAAAACTTACTATAAAAGGTTAACCTTTTACCTTGCACAAAGTCTCAAAGAAGTCTGACACAATTTTATAGCCTTTTTGAGATATGGTGGACACTATAGGAGTGCACTGTAGGATTTGGGTGTATACAGACAAATTTACCCAAACCAAACACTAGCCAACACTGTTTGGTTTAGGTGATTGTCTGTATACACCCAAATCCTGCAGTGCACTCCGCTGCTGGTTGCTCGGAAGGCCGGTGTGCGATCACATCCACTAGGCTAATCAGAAACAGTGATCGCGTACTCTCGACCATGCACTGGAACATGGTCCAATAATAATCAATCTCTCTCTGCTCTATGGTTTCTGGTAAATCTAGTTAATCTAATCGCCCTGCCTGAACTTTGCTCATAAGCATTGCGCCGTGCGCGGTGTTCCAATGTATCCCAGAGCTTTTGGATCGGAGTGCCCAGTAATACGGATTTTGGCCGTAAAAGTCTGAGGAAAAGCGAGAACGGTAATTTACCGTCGATATATACACATTTCTCACCGTAAAATCACGGAAAGTTTTTACAGCGTCGTCTATTTGATATTCCTTTCAACTGATAGATATAGATTGAGATGGTTCCAGACAATGTACACATATTATTTGGGCACGACCGATTTTCTATTCAAAATCAACAAATTGAACACTTATTTATAGTACTTTCTGTAACAATGAAGAGGAGACTCTTATTCATCTGTTTTGCTCATCTACCGTACCGCTACAATCTCCTTTTGGACCGCATGGTTGTTTCGTTGATCAAGGTTAAAACAAATTTTAACATCATCCCAGACAATGAAGTTTTTTTTGCGGTAAAAACCGACTTCAAAGGTAAACTATTAACCTTATTCTATGAATTTGCCGTGCACATAATATAAAATGAAATTGACTAAGAATACTCCGCACCTTTCACTTCTCTACAAACATTGGGAGTCATGGACAAATTATATACATGTACTAACTTGTAACGCCGATAATATGACAAATTCCTACCATGGGATTTCTTTTCTGCTAAGACTAATGCTGTAAGTATTAAAGACAGTGTACACTATTGGTAACTGTCAAAGACCAGTCTTCTCACTTGGTGTATCTCAACATATGCATAAAATAACAAACCTATGAAAATTTGAGCTCGATCGGTCGTCGGAGTTGCAAGATAACTATGAAAAAACACCCTTGTCACACGAAGTTGTGTGCTTTCAGATGCTTGATTTCGAGACCTCAAGTTCTAAACTTGAGGTCTCGAAATCAAATTCGTGGAAAATTACTTCTTTCTCGAAAACTACTCCACTTCAGAGGGAGCCGTTTCTCACAATGTTTTATACTATAAACCAACCTCTCCCCATTACTTGATACCAAGTAAGGTTTTGTGCTAATAATTATTTTGAGTAATTACCAATAGTGTCCACTGCCTTTAACATGGAGGTAGAATGTCTTGTATCGTTGTGATTTGTTTACACTTTTCTTATCTTAGTAAAAAGATGTTCTATGTGCAATTTGGAACCCCGGGATAAAAATAATAATACATGGTTTTATTGACTAATGTAGGCCTAATGGGCAAAAACAGAAAAGAAGGGTGAACGGGTAGAATACAAATTAAGTGAATCATAAATGTAATGAAGCTACCGAAAAAACTACAAACTTGGTGGAAAGAAAATTGCCCGTCGTAGACAGGATTCGAACCTGTGCGGGGAAACCCCATTGGATTTCGAGTCCAACGCCTTAACCACTCGGCCACCACGACTTGTTCGGCAACATCGGATATCTATAATAAATATACTGTACGCGTTCCCTAAAACATTTTTGCAGCTTTATAACGAAATTTTTGTTAGTACTTATGAAAGCCAAATGTTTTGATAAAGTCGATTTGTTTTTGTCTTCTTCTGATTTGATTTAAATAATACTGGAGTAAGGTCTCTGTGTTTACAGTTTACGCAGTAAAAGAAAGACACCAATCTTTATATACCGTCAACTTTAGTCAACTGCAGCATCCTCACTTTAGCTAGTAATCTACTATAACCATTGATCTCTATTATATTGACCCATTCTATTTTCTTCCTCCATGATTGACCGTGGAGGGTTTTGACGTGTCCTATCCAGTCAATATAATAGAGATCAATGACTATAACCCGATCGCGACGTCCATTTCTGGAGACGTTCTTGCAACATGTCAAAACGCAGCAAATAAGTTCATTATTACCCGTGATACTGTACACGTTCGCTATGATGATTAGCGTCAACTGAGTGCGTTTTGGCGGCTGTAACCAATAACTGTTTCTGACGTCATAACCGAAACGGTAACCGAGCTCACAACTCGGTTATCGTTCAGTCTGAACAGCAGAACCACCAACGACCAACAACCGAAACAGTTTTTGGTTACCGCCGCCAAAACGCACCCACCACCGGTCACCGTACCCTACGATATTAACTTAAGACAACAAGTTAAAAAATTACCGTCAAATGCGATGTTTATTGCCAGAGTGTATCTGGAAATAATACGTCTGAAACTGATTGGAACTTTCTTTCACACATACTTCATACATACTTCCTTCGAGGGAAAAAAAAGTGTTTTTTGTAAAAATTAACTGATTTCGCAACCAGCCACCCCGGCCGTAGAATGGGCTCCGGCCGGCGTATTTTTTCCCATGAGGCCCCGGCTGGGCATGACTAGCTAGCTACAGCCTATTATGGCAAGCCATATGCCCAATAATTCGATAAACAGTGTTTATCACCGATAAACACTGTTTTTCGCCGATAAACACTGTTTTTCGACCGATAAACACTGTTTTTCGAGAAAAACTATGTTTATCACTTGATATACACAGTTTATCTTGATAAACACTGTTTTTCGCCGATAAACATAGTTTTTCGCCGATAAACAGAGTTTATCGAGATAAACATTGTTTATCAACTGATAAACACTGTTTATCGAAAAACTCTGTTTATCGCTTGATAAACAGAGTTTTCGCGGTGATAAACAGAGTTTTTCGATAAACACTGTTTATCAACTGATAAACATAGTTTTTCGAAAAACTGTGTTTATCGGTCGATAAACAGAGTTTTTCGATAAACTCTGTTTATCACTTGATAAACACAGTTTTTTGATAAACATAGTTTTTCGATAAACACAGTTTTTCGCCGACGCCAAGTGCTCAATAATTCGATAAACTCTGTTTATCACTTGATAAATAGTTTTTCGATAAACTCTGTTTATCACTCGATAAACACAGTTTTTCGCCGACGCCAAATGCTCAATAATTCGATAAACAGTGTTTATCATTCGATAAACAGCGTTTATCATTCGATAAACATAGTTTTTCGATAAACATGGTTATAAAGTCTGCCTCGGGAGGGCGCTGTCCTGCAGATTTGCGCTCAAATTATTGGAGAGTTTGTTGTCGACACGGTGACAGTGTGTCCTATTTCATGAAATTAAAGGAACATTACAGAATTGGTTTTTGCTAACAAACCCGTTGCTGGCAGTGTAAGCACTTTATATAATCCACCATATATATAAACTGACAAACCTGTAGAAGTTTGAGATCGATCGGCCATCTGGGTCACGAGAAAATAGTGAAAAACCGATTTACACATTTGCATGTGTTATACAATGCATGAATAACACGCTCATGAGCGATAAACTCCAATCGGAAATTAGTTTTATTTATTTCTCATCAAAATATGGCAAATATGGGTTTCCACAGTTCCCCGTTTCGGGTTTTCCGTCCTCCTACATCTAAAACAACATTTCTTACCTAACGTTATTCATCCTGTTATTAGCTCTTGTACGCCGTTGTGTTGGATGTGTAAGGAAATAAATTTCATATCCATATGATTATATTACTTAGTCTGCGTTTTAGGGATGCTGGTAAAATCTGTTAACGATTTTTACCTCTCGAAAGCTCGAAGCAAACATGAAACAGGATGAAAAAAGGGGTAACAGGGTAGGATTTGCAGCCCGTTCGACTCTATTTGGTAGTGGGGGCGACTAAAGGCTTCGATAAAGCCACCAAGAGTAGTGCATGTAACAGTAACTTCATGGTTTGCAAACCATTGAAGTTGTAGACAATTAAGACAATACGGGGAAAATTAATGTTATAAACTGATCAATTTCAACTATTTCGCATGTGACATAGAAATAGTTACACCCGGCGCGGTATATACCTCGCAGCCGCTGCGCTGCATTGACAAGAGCGCACAGCTCTGCAAGAGCGGGCACCATGGCGCCCTCTTTAGACGGTGTACGAATAACCATGTTTATCGAAAAACTATGTTTATCGAAAAACAGTGTTTATCAGTCGATAAACAGAGTTTTTTCGCGATAAACTCTGTTTATCGGCGAAAAACAATGTTTATCGAGTGATAAACACAGTTATTCTCAAAAAACAGTGTTTATCGACTGATAAACACTGTTTATCGAATTATTGGGCATTTGGCGTCGGCGAAAAACTGTGTTTATCGAAAAACTATGTTTATCAGTTGATAAACAGTGTTTATCGAAAAACTCTGTTTATCACCCCGAAAAACTCTGTTTATCAAGCGATAAACAGAGGTTTTCTATAAACAGTGTTTATCAGTTGATAAACAATGTTTATCTCGATAAACTCTGTTTATCGGCGAAAAACTATGTTTATCGGCGAAAAACAGTGTTTATCAAGATAAACTGTGTTTATCAAGTGATAAACATAGTTTTTCTCGAAAAACAGTGTTTATCGGTCGAAAAACAGTGTTTATCGGCGAAAAACAGTGTTTATCGGTGATAAACAGTGTTTATCGAATTATTGGGCATATGGCTTGCCATAGCCTCTGTGTGTGGCGCGAGGGTTTTGATTGCAAACAAGTGGACGCTCTGTGTGCTGTCATGCAACTGCACACACGGACGACAAACTAAACTAGTGGGACGTGTGTGTACACACACACGACGACGTGTTACTATGTTCCCTGTTATAGTTTATGTGTTGTGATTCACTTTGATTCTGCTAGCAGCGGGCATAAACACATAACCACAGCCAGTTCCACTTCATGTTCACCTCTCTGCTCTAAGTAAAAAGGCGTGTCATTAATTACATTTATTTGTGAAGTTTCTCAAGATAATTTGGGTAAGCTCATTATGATTACCGTAAGAGGTTCTGTTTTCAGGGCGTCCCTGAAATCGATGCAAATCTTTTACCTCTCTGCGCGCGATGTAAACAGTCCCTAGATACAATTTTTGTGGTTTGACTTGCCAAGCAAAGAGTCTCCTCTCCTTTGACCAAAACTTAGAATTATGTGAGGCTCCACTGGCAAGTTGCACTTGTATTGCAAAAATTTGTGGTATTTTAGGCATTTCTACAAGGTACAAAAATATGTCATACTGTCGGGGCCATAAAAAAAATTTGCCCGCCGAAAAAGTTTCATCGAACAATTTTTCAATTCACAATTCACGATGATAAAATCATGTGACTTAAAATTCTGCTGAGCATTCTGGGGAAAAAATACAGAGGCTTAAAGAAGCCATGTGCCTTATATCATTTTCTAACAGCAATCTGGAGAATTTTTTTTTAAACCCTCATATCATTTATTATTAATAACACTAAAATTTCAACATTGGCTTGGTGATTCAAATATCACTGTTTATTGATATGCTTTATTACAAATGTTAAGAAACATAAAAAGATTCAAAACTTTTTTAAAAATCAGATTTGACTTATTGACACTTTAAAAAAAAAAAATTATTTTATAGTTTTTGCAAATTACCATCGTAATTTTTAAAATGAAATAAAAAATATTTTGACTAAAATGAAGACAACTGCTGACTATAAAGTCATACACAACGTCTCACAGAACACTTCAAGTCACTGCAGATGTTTCTTCTGCGTATGGCTTCACCAGGACACCATACTTTCTTGTTTGCCTCGAAAACAGGTCAAACTCAAAACACGGGGACGCTATTGAAGTCATCGAAGATCGGTGCGTGGTGTGAAAGTTTCAATGTCTATCAAGTTTTAATATATTTTTACATACTTCTTATAAACAAAGGAAGGTAATTAGGGCATCAGTTGATATATGGCATCATTATTTTTTTTCAATTCAAAGAAAAAGGCATAGTACATCGAAAACCGGACACGGGAGGATGTACACTGTTATTTAATAACTCTAGTAACAATTATTGTATTTGTATCCTCCAGTCGCCAGTTTTCGGGTTACCATCTGACCATATAGCTTTTTCTTTGAATTGAAAACAAAAAAATGATGCCTTATATGTATATCAACTGATGCCCTAATTCTGGCTTCCTTTGTTTCTAAGAAGTATGCAAACTTATATCCTACAGTCGCTGGTTTTTGGGGTACCATAGCTTTTTCTTTGAATTGAAAACCCCCAAAATGGTGCCATATCAACTGATGCCCTAATTGGCTTCCTTTGTTTATAAGAAGTATGCAAACACACATTTAAACTTGATAGACATTGAAACTTTCACACCACGCACCGATCTTCGATGACTTCAATAGCGTCCCATTTGGTTTGAGTTTTACCTGTTTTCAAGGTAAACAAGAAAGTATGATGTCCCGGTGAAGCCATACGTGGAAGAAACATCTGCAGTGACTACAAGTGCTCTGTGAGACTTTGTGTATGACTCTATAGCCAGCAGTTGTCATTTTATCCAAAATATTGTTTATTTAATTTTAAAAATTACCATGGTAATTTGCAAAAACTTTAAATAAAAAATTAAATAAAAAAAGTGTAAATAATTCTTGGCTTTCAAATCTGATTTTTATTTAGTTTTGTGTCGTTTTATGTTTCTTAACATTTATAAAAAAAGCATACAAATAAACAGTGATATTAATTGAATCAACAATCCGATGTTTAAATTTTGACATATTAATAATAATAATGACATGAGGGTTACAAAAAAATTCTCCAGACTATTAGAAAATGATATAAGGCACATGGCTTCTTTAAGCCTCTGTATTTTCCCCCCAGAATGCTCAGCAGAATGTTCAGTCACATGATTTGATCATCGTGAATTGTGAATTGAAAAAGTGTTTGATGAAACTTTTTCGGTGGGCAATTTTTTTTTCATGGCCCCGACAGTATGACATATTTTTGTACCTTGTAGAAATGCCTAAAATACCACAACTTTTTGCATTTACAAGTGCAACTAACCAGTGGAGCCTTACATGTTTCTAAGTTTTGGTCGAAGGAGAGGAGACTCTTTACTTGGGGACTGTTTATATCGTGCGCAGAGAGGTAAAAAGATTTGCCCCGATTTCAGGGGCACCCCGAACACAGGACCTCCTACGATATATTAAAACTTGATGGACATTGAAATTTTCATATCAGGGACAGACCTTCAATGACTAAAAAATTTAAAAAAGTGTAAATAATTCTTGGCTTTCAAATCGGATTTTTAATTAGTTTTGTGTCTTTTTATGTTTCAATAAAGCATACAAATTAACAGTGATAATTGAATCACCAAGCCGATGTTTAAATTTTGATATTAATAATAATAATGACATGAGGGTTACAACAAAAATTCTCCAGACTACATGTATTAGAAAATGATATAAGGCACACATGCAAAAAGTTGTGGTATTTTAGGCATTTCTACAAGGTACAAAAGAATGTCATAGTCAGGGCCATACAAAAAAGAATTGCCCACCGAAAAAGTTTCATCAAACACTTTTTCAATTCACATTTCATGATGATCAAATCATGTGACTGAACATTCTGCTGAGCATTCTGGGGAAAAAAATACAGAAGCTTAAAGAAGCCATGTGCCTTATATAATTTTCTGATAGTCTGGAGAAATTTTGTTGTAACCTTCATGTCATTATTATTAGTAATATAAAAATTTAAACATCTGCTTGGTGATTCAATTATCACTGTTTATTTATATGCTTTATTATAAATGTTAAGAAACATAAAAAGACACAAAACTAAATAAAAATCAGATTTGAAAGCCAAGAATTATTTACACTTTTTAAAAATATTATTTATGATAATTTTTAAAATTAAATAAAAAATGTTTTGAATAAAATGAAGACAAGTGCTGGCTATAGAGTCATACACAAAGTGTCACAGAACACTTGTAGTCACTGCAGATGTTTCTTCCACGTATGGCTTCACCGGGACACCATACTTTCTTGTTTGCCTTGAAAACAGGTAAAACTCAAAACAAATGGGACGCTATTGAAGTCATCGAAGATCGGTGCGTGGTGTGAAAGTTTCAATGTCCATCAAGGTTTAATATATGTTTGCATGTACTTCTTATAAACAATTTTTTTTTTTCAATTCAAAGAAAAAGCTATGGTACCGCGAAAACCGGCGACTGGAGGATACACTAGCAGGAGGTTTCTTCGCAGACTCTCAAATCACCTTGGGGAGTCCATGTCTTCATGGACTCCCTTACCTGTTAAACCTACATGCATAGATTAGCACGGAAAAAAGGAGGTGCTCTACATGTACAATGTATGTGGGGCGAAGTAAAAACTAAGACCGCTGGTTCGTTTGTGCCCTCCCAATCTGAAAGTTCTTAAACAATAGATCAACTTTAAACAAGATGAAGGATCGGAGGTGGTGAGGGCTACCACTACCAGTGGAGAACATCTCATTACTGCTGGGTACATGTAGATGGTTCTTGAAATGTGTCAATGGAGAGGGCTGCATGGGATTTTGTTTTTGCAGCCCTGCCTTTGAGTCTGTGCTGTGTGATTGCTCGACAACATCCGACTCGTCAAGTGAGTGATTCTCCCTGGGTACGGAATATGAGATCTGGTACAGTAGATCCGTTTGCTTTGGATCGATGGAGAGTGGAGGTTTTTCAAACCAGGGCTGGCACAGCCAGAATGGGGCTATGAGGATCTCTCTGCAAGTGCAACCAGTGCTGGCATGGCCAGTATTAGTTGCGATAATCGTAACCCTCCATCCTCCCGACGGTCGGGAGGATCGAAGATGGAGGGTTATGATTACCACAACTAGGCCAGTATGGGGCTATGAGAATCTCTCTGCAACCAGTGCTGGCGTGGCCAGAATGGGGCTATGAAAATCACTCTGCAACCAGTGCTGGCGTGGCCAGAATGAGGCTATGATTGAGGATCACTCTGTAACCAGGGGTGGCATGGCCAGAATGGGGCTACAGTGTATGAGGATCACTCTGTAACCAGTGCTGGCATGGCCAGAACGGGGCTACAATGTATGAGAATCACTCGGCAACCAGTTCTTTTGTGGCCAGAATGGGGCTATAAATCACTCTGTAACCAGGGCTGGCATGGCCAGAATGGGGCTATGAGGATCACTCTGCAACATTCCCTCACGATATTTGTCAATACTCTCAGGAGAGAGATTGGGGGAAGGCATACACAACATGTTTTCCCAAGTGCCCAAGCGTTCAGATCTCGGTTCCGAGCACAAAAGAGTTTGTTGTCGATGGCTGAGGCGGAGAGGTCTATGTGCGGACAGTCAAGTCTCTGGAAGATCGTTGAATGACTGCTTGGTTGAGAGACCATTCTGTAGGGAGGACTTTTCCTCTGGACAGAGCATCCGCCATGATTCTCCCTGCAAGGTGAACTGCTTAGAGGACTATGTCGTTTGTCTTGTACACAAATGAGTCGGTTTATGTAGAGACGACTGTTGAGTTTTCTGATTTGACAAGAATAGTGTTCCCTGTCGGACCCTGTGACAGTTCTGTGGAAGGGCCTCAATGCCCGGTACACTGCCAAGCAAGGACTTGATGTGGAAGTGATTCTCTTTCTAGGACCAAGTCCCTGATGTCGAGCTTGCTTCCAAGTGTGCCCCAGCTACTGTTTAAAGCATCTGTTTGGGGGGGGATGACCAGTCCGGTGCAAAGATTTGACCAATGCTGCCACCAAGGTGAGATCAGGCCAGATCAAAAACTGGAACTGGTAACCAAATGTGGTAGATGCACGGGTAGAAACGTGTCAGCAAATGAAGTTGTAAGGGTGCATCTGCAATCTGCACCATGAGAGGAAGTCCACAATGCTGGCCATAAGGCGCAGGAGGCGTAGTCAGGCTACAGCCGGGGCAACTCGTACAGAGAGATGCACTCTCAGTAGGTTTTGAATGTGCTCCTCTGTGGAAAGCTAGACCTCGTTAAAGGTCTGCTCCGAAAAGGTTGGCCTGGTGGAGGTAAATGGCAAAGATTCATCTTTGTTTATTACTGTATGAACCCCAATTCTGAAACAATTGGCTTCATGTTTGGCTGGATGCTGCGAAACCGGAATCCAGAGTTGGGAGTTCAAATTCTGTATGGATTGGATCATGACACTCTACACTGACAAGAAGGAAACTGAAGACTCTGTTAACGTCTTCCTATCTAGCCATGGTGGTCTTTCTTCATGGTATAGCAGAAAGCATCTAGCGTGTTGTGGCACAGACTGATTGGCTGATTTCCGATTGGCAGAAACGCACTCGATCGTTGTTGAATATTTATGAATGCTTCTCATCAACGCTGCCATCCCATAGTATCCATCACGCCGATGTGCTATCTGCCACCATCATTCCTAGCGTGCTATACTTTACCATGGATCAGGGGATGAAGGTACGGCGTAATACATACACGTGTATTCGTAAGTGAATCGGAATAAAAATCGAGGCACCAGCTTTTAGAAATCGCAACATCCAATCGTGGAGGTAGAAACATGTAGAAACCATGAATTAATTGAGTCGGCGAACCAGTGATAAAAAGCACACAAAAATGTAAGGTGGTGTTCATGGAATATGGATGCAGTGATTTTACTCCGTGGTTTGTATCCATTTACAGTTACGTCTTGTTTGTTAATAATTAATTGCTCATTTCCTCCCTGTGTGGTGAAACTGTTTTCTGCATTCGATTGAGTCATTGTTATCCAATTTTATAGGGCATTTTTAATTTTCAAAAATCTTTGCGATATATTGTCATATCGGCGATATTTACCCGACGATATATCGCTAGTCAAAATTGTCGATAATTATTGTCCAGCGCTAGTTTGGTCTCTGGCTCAGCGGGTCTCACATTCTGAGTTGCCTATCTTAAGCTCTATGGGGCCAGCAACTTTGAATCATTTAATTAATACTGCCACATCATCTCATACCAACCGGAAATTGGTAGCAGTTCCCTGAGTTTGTCATTTCAGCTACAATAGCAAAAAAACCACTGACTGCAGAAAGCATCATTCGTACTGCACTTACATCTCCTTTTCAAGAATAGATGGCAATACTCTACCTGAACAGAATGGGGATATCGATCACAAGAATGGAACAAATTTATGGTAAAATTGAAAATGGCAGCCATTTTGGACGCCATTTCAGATGCCATCTTTGTTTTAGATACTTAGCCTATGAGTTCAAAACTCTCAAAATAATCATTCTACATAGATTCCTTGTGCCTCAAAACATATGTTTAGACACTTTATTTGTACAGCATGTCTGGTTGCGTGACTATGATAAGATTTGAAAATGGCAGCCGTCTTGGTTTTAGATACTTATGAGTTCAAAAATCTCTTAATTTTGATCCTATTGGATTCTTTGTGCCTCAAAACATGTAAAGACACTTTATTTGTATTTACAGCATGTCTGGTTTCATAGATGATAAGATTCGAAAATGGCGACCTTTTTAGATGCCATCTTGGATTTCAGAAAGAGCTCTTGGGGATTTTTGGGGACTTTTAGTATGTTATTCTACGCACATTCCTGAACCTATCCTGAAAAAATCAGCTTGTACATATGTATGAGCTATTTCCAGGTTTTGACTATGACTCATTGTTTTGGACTATTGCAAGTTGTGTGTGTGGGCTTGCAGTGATGTACTGTGTTGACGAGGGTACCATCTGCTTTGCAGGTGACTTCCATCTAAAAAGAAGATGGTGGTGTTCTCTTGCTCCATGGTGAATGAGGAAATCTTAAAGAACTGTCTTGTCATGGGGCCACACCACAATGGAGGAAACACAAGTCAGAAGTAGGTCATAATTCTGTTCTGGATTGAGACTGCAGTCTTTTGTGGAAAGGTTCGCTTGGAGACTTTACTTGTATGTGAGGCATGCTTCTTTGGTGGGTAGGTTAATGAGAGACTACGTCAAAACTTACAAGAATGTCAGATTGACTAAGTTTGAGATTCTTGATAATGTTGATGAACTGGCTTGATCCACAAGCCTGACTTCCCTCTGCGTACCATAATAAAAATGTAATGATAGTAAAAATAATAATTAATAATACAGGGCATTTATATGGCGCTTTACAAAGAACACAGCGCCTCACAATCAACAACAGAAATAAACAAAAAAGAAAGGAAAAAAATGAATAAAAACAAACAGATCATAAGCTGCGAAATAGGTGAATTTTGAGTTGGCGTTTGAAGGTGACATTGGATGCCGCTTCCCTGATAGCATCTGGCAGCTTGTCCCACAATACAACATGAACTGTCCCTGGCCTTCCTTTTGGGGCATAGAAACACCAACCGGGTGACATCAGAAGAAGAGAAAAGCCCCCTGCGACCTCCATGTCCAACCGTTTTGTATAAGGTCAGATTGTCAGAAATGTAACTTGGAGATTAATAATAATAATAACTAGACACTGAATTTTTGTTTACTACAAAAACACAGTGTTCGTGGTGAGTGATTGAAGGAATAGGTCATTATACCTTATCAATCCAATTCCTGGTTCAGGAGTTATGAATTTTTCAAAATAAATTAACATCAACTTCCGGTTTTGACCGGAAGTCAAGGTCAAATAGGGGTCACATTTTGTGTAGCGCGTTTAGTTTATGAAGACGTTTTAGATGGTGTATGGATTGTAAACCTCCAACAATTTGTTGAAAACTTAACTTTCACTTTCCGGTTTGAACCGGAAGTCAAGGTCAAATGAGGTCACAGTGTGTAGCGTTTCTTAAATCTTTGGAGCCCTTTCTGATGATGTATAGATGATAAAAATCCAATGTGTGGTTCAGGAGTTCTGATTTTTTTCAAATATTAAATTTCATCATCTGGTTTGAACAGGAAGTAAAGGTCAATTGGGGTCAAATTCTGTATATCGTTTGTTAAGTTGTTACATACTTGTCCAATGATGTATAGATTGTAAAAATCCATTGTGTGGTTCAGGAATTATGAATTTTGAAACATTAAATTTCAACTTCCGCTTTGAACCGGAAGTCAGGGTCAAACGGGGTCACAATAAGTGTATCGTATGTTAGGTTTTAAAAAGACCTTTCAGATGATGTATAGATTGTAAAAATCCAATGTGTGGCTCAAGAGTTACGAATTTTTCAAGTATTACATGGATTATCTTTATGCCGGGGTGCGCAATAATTATACAAGGTAACATGCAGCGATGCTAAATGTATTTCTACATGTAGTTGATGTTAACTGAACTACATGTTCAATGTATATGTATCTGTACACGTGCTGTTACACTATCCCGCGTTATCAAAGTGGGTCAACACAAACGTGCGCTTTATAATGCCTGTGGTTTTAAGACAAGATGTAAATGTCAAAATGGTGTTATTTCTGTGCAAAAGTTTGAGCAGGCTCAACGTTCTACAACCTGATGCAAAAATTATGCTGAAGTGATAAGTAGGTTTTGAGATACGAATTTTGTGAATTTTTCAAATTCCGGTTTGAACCGGAAGTCAAGGTCAAATGGGGTCATACTTTGTGTAGCGTTTGTTGAACGTTTAACGACCTATCCGATGATGTATATTGTAAAAATCCAATATGTGGTTCAAGAGTTATGATTTGTTTACAAATATTAAACTTTGACTCATTGTAATTCAATACCTGATTACGTCATCATGACATCATCAAGTTCGTGTCGTCTTGATATTGAGGTCCAATTATCTGGTGAGTTTCAATGTTCAATTCAATTTTAATCTTGAGTTATGCCCCGAAATTCATTTTTTAAAGAAAAACAAACAAAGGCAAACTTTGACCTTCCGGTACGACCGGAAGCAAAGGTCATACGATTTTTGCGTTAACTTTTGAAATGTTGCCCAAGTCTTGATCTATCCGATGCTCAATTATGAACATCACAGCTTTCAAATTCAAGGAGATACAGCCAATAGCAAATGGTCATTTTTCAACTTTAAAACCCTTGTAATTCGACACCTGATGACGTCATCGTGACGTCATCAACTCTGTGCCGTCTTCATATTGAGGTTCAATTGTCTGATGAGTTTCAAGGTTCAATTCAGTTTCAATCATGAGTTATGTTCTACAGAAGAGTTCCAGGGAAGAAGAAGAAGAAGAAGAAGAAGATGGAGAAGAAAAAAAAAAACAGAACAAAAACAAAGATGTGTTCGTGCTCATATTGCACGAACACCTAATAATAATAATAAGACTTGTAATGCGCACTATATCCACCCTGCTGGGTGTTCAAGGCGCAGTAAAAAACAAAAAAAGCCCACAAAAAACCCCACAAAAAACAAACAGACACAACAAAATTAGTCCTTGAATTAAGTGGTAGAGAGTTCTAGATGCGTGGCGCAGCTGAAGAAAAAGACCTGTCACCCCATGAGTGTCGAGACTTGGGTTCAATGAGGAGAAGCATGGAACTTAATCAAAGATTCCTTGATGGAGTGTAAAGAAGTAGTTTAGAAATATAGTGGGGAGCACTTGCCATTAAGTGCTGTGTGGACAATGAGCATCAGCTTGAAGATGATTCGTTGAGAGATACATGTAGGGAGCCAGTGTAGTTGTTTCAGAATGGGGGTGATAGAACAGGATTTTCTAGACAGTGTCACAATGCGGGCAGCGGTATTTTGGAGGCGTTGAAGATGGGAAATCTGGTTGTTAGGAAGACTGTAGAGAAGAGCATTGCCGTTGTCAAGACGAGAAGTAACAAATGCACGAATGACCTTTTCAGTGGCACTTTTGTCCTAGTACTTGTGAATCTTACCAATATTCCTGATGTGATATGATGACAGACAAACGATGTTGTTGATGTGTGGTTGAAGTGTCATCGATGAATCAAAAATAACCCTTAAGTTCCGAGCTTGCAGCGAGGGAGCTATCCGAGCATCACCAATGGAAATGTATGGCACTGAAACCTTTGTTAACTGTTGACATGACCCAAATAGAAGGAACTCTGTCTTTTATCATCATTTAACTTCAGGAAGTTTTGTTGTGTCCAACGTCGAATCTCTTGGATGCATTGACGTTGAAAGATTTAATTCAAACAGAAGAATTTTGAACACAACTCTTTCTTTGACGGAGAGCCAGTGAAGTAAGCGCAGTGAGTAATTGAGCTAATGAGAATTGATCTCTGGCGCACATGCAAACACAAAATGTGCACATGTCTGAGATCTACTTCTCTGGCACCGTACAACAATGAGTTAGAATAATCAATGGGTGAGAAAATACGGATCTTAGCTTCTTGTAAAACCCTTCCCTGAAAGTAGTACTTACATGTATCCTCATGTTTTGTGGACATGTCAGTATCAATGTGCAATACATAGGCCTACATATAAATGTACAAGTGTAACAATTTAGCCTAAATGTTCATAAATAGTCAGTTAGTATTAGTAACACACTGCCACAGCATAATCAACATTGCTTGATAAAGATCTAAGTTTCCCCCTGTTTATTCTTCTGTAGAAATATTATTATTTTTAAACACTTTCTAAAGTCTTACACAGCCTCTGACCCCCCTTTGTTGTACTTTGTGTGTGACCTTGAAAATGTTGAAAAATCTGGCCCCTTTGAACAGCCAATGTTCGAATTTAAAAAGAAATTGTTATGACCCATCCGCCCACCCAATTTCAGAATTTAAAAGAATTGACAGACTACCCAATGTAATCCTACTGAAGGACAAAGTGGTGCCTCAACTCAAATGAAGCTCAGGACATTCCAAAAGATTTTCCGAGCTTCACTGCATAATCAGACATGTCTTCAGAGTTGACAAAAAAGAGGAATAAAGTTTTGTAAAATATTTTTCTGTACACCAATGGAATGAAGTACACTTTCAAGACGAGGTTGAACGATGACAACAGAAATGTATCAGATGATCTAAAAGAGGCATTTTGAATACTTTTATTTATATATTTTACTTTTGGTCTTTTTAAGTAATTAAACCAATTTTTTTTATTGAAAATTGATTTTTAGTTAATTCTCTTTGACTGACCCACCCACAGTTTCAAAAACAAATCAAAACAATAATCTGAAACATAATGTGTGTCATGTGAGTACTTGTGCATACCTGCTTAGTTACATGATCGCATCGGTAATGATATTAATGTAACCTTTATGGAATTATGTTTTCCAAAGGTAGAGAATTACCAGTAATTAAAAATTGTTCTGTCTTTAATACAGGTACAGGGTGGCTATTTTTGCCTACATGCATATGACCTTGGTATGTCTTCAGTCTTTTTGCCAGTTGGACAGTGTGGTAACCAGATTGTCAAAGAGTTTTACAAAACAGTCGGTCATCTGCAAAGTCAGAGGTGAGTATCAGTAGTGATGATAAGAGGAAAAGTTCTAAATCTGTGACTTAAAGTTTCATTTACAAGTCACTTAAATGGAACTGTTTCTGGGGGTTAATCTCAAATCTTTTCCCAAGTTGTGTTACAAATGTGGCTTACATGAATGGACAGGCTGCAACCACTGTTTACCATTGTATTTGGCTCAATGGGGACTAGTCGTGGAGGAATTTGGGTAGTTTCTCATTTTCTGGACGTAAATATTTTTTTTAATATTCCAAATATTCTAAATTAATTTCTTGACATTGTAGTGGTGTATTATGAACAATTTTGTTAAAAATTTTTGATGGGAAAGATTAAATCATGTTTAAACATAAATCTTTGTAAAGTGCACCTTAAAGTTGACGGCATGTGATGCTTGATGACGTCATGGCGAGTGGTGCTGTTACTGTTTCGTGGCGGCTAGCAAACTTCAATGTACGCTTTTGCAAAAGTCAAAAAATGCACACGATGGAAGGCTGTTTTGGAAGGCTGTTTTAGAGACTAACAATGCGTAATGCCAAATTAGGTTGCATGAACCTTGAACAGAGACTAGACTACAGTATGTGCAGGTTTGATGGACTTTGATCCCCGTGATCAATGGAGCGCAACAGCCAGCACGTGCTGCTGGATTAGATTCATTGCAGTTCTTTTCATGTGGTTTTTAATGCGGCAAATAAATACGTGAGCGTTAACGTCCGATTTCGACGAGAAGTTAAGGTCAAATTGCTAACATCCTTTTGGATAAGTTTGCGAAGGATGAATGGCATACAACCTGATGTAAGAACTGTGACTAAAGTATAAGTAGTTCTTGAGATATGAATTTTTCAACTTCCGGTTTGAACCTGAAGTCAAGGTCAAATGGGGTCATAGTCTGTGTACCGTTTGTTGAACTTTAACGGAACTTTCTGATGGCGTATTGATTATAAAATTTCAACATGTGGTTCATGAGTTATGATTTATTTAAAATATTATTATTATTATTATTATTTTTATTATTTTTTTTATTATTATTGTAACTTGATACCCGATGACGTCATCATGACATCATCAAGTTTGTGACGTCTTGGTGTTAAGGGTCGATTGTCTGATGAGTTTTAATGTTCAATTCAATTTCAATCTTGAGTTATGCTGCAGGCCTATTTAATTCTGAAAAAAAAAAAATTAAGAAGAAAAACAAAGGCAAACTTTTACCTTCCGGTATGTTGCCCCTGTATTGATCTATCAGATGCTCAAATATGAACATAATAGCTTTAATAATGAAATACAGTACAGCTATTAGCTGGCACATCATTGGTCAGTGCAATTGCTGTCAAAATATCTCTGATGGAGTAAACATACATGTACGACAGCCTGACACGGCAACATTCTGTTCACACAGTTATTTCTCTGTGATATCATTGGACAAAAGTTTTGCATAATATGAATAATTTGTGGGTAAGCATGCTTCATGTTCATAATTGTATACATACCTTGTTCACCTGGGTGTGCATACCGATACACGGCGCATGAATTGTGTATTGAGGGGCATGCATATTAGTAATGCATGTCACACACCTAACCCAGAAGTCACACACGTAACCAGTTAACTGTGTGACACATTAATTAAGGTCATTAATTAATAGTGTGTGAACTTAATGTGCATTCTGTTTGGTACATGTATACAATTAGGCCTGGAAAAACTAGCTTTGACACAAAATTTGAACATTATTAAAACAGTGCTTTTAAAATCATTAGTACAAACTTCATCCATATTTCAGTTACATGTGTGACATACACAATGTAGAAAATCGTTAATTTCTTTGTTAATTACTGACTAATTCTTAGATAAAATAATTCATGTTTGGTTTGAAATGTATCTAATTCAAGTCAAAATCACTCATCAAAACAGGTACATGTAATTGTTTATTTGATAAAAGTGCATGGTGAATATTCCTCAGTTATTTTAGGGATAAAAATGATATTTTTAATATTAAATGTTAATTTTTGCAAATTAGGGATGGCCGTTTGTAAAAAAAAAAAGAAGTAACTTTAAGCAGTGCTTTCTTAAAAACAAATGACAAAAAGTTAATATCATCAACTTGATTTTTTTCAAAAAAGTTTCAAATTCCAAAGAATGGCCCTGAAAAAGGAAAAACAATTATAAAGAAAGTATGACTCAAGGAAAATCAAGTGAAGCTGAAACTGTTAAAAAAAAAAAAAAATCAAGACCTAAAACATTTCATCATTACATGTATATAATAATACCAATAATTTATTGAATTTATATTGCGCTCTCTCCACGACCAGCCTAATCGAGGGCGCATAATACAAAATATCAGAGTAGGGAAATTACGCAAGAAAAAGCTAGCGGAAGGTGCACATACTGTTTTTGAAGTGAACAACTTATAAACGAAACCTTCTAAGGAAAACCTTCAGCGAAGGGTTTTTAAAAATGCATGTCATAATACAGAGTTGACGGAAAACATTCATCAATCTGACCATTTCTGACAAGTGACACAGCGATTCATACCCGTTTCCAATTGCCCAATTTTATCTCTTCATTCGACGATCAAACTATAACAATCCTTAGTTTTAAAAACGTCACCAACATCACCACTTGATGATTAACGGAAAACTTTATAACATAACTGTGCATTAAATAAAGAATCATTTTGAAAAGCAATATATGCTTACTGTGATTTGGACCTACTGATCAATGGAGTGGAACAGCCAGCCGCGTACTTCTGCAGGCTATTACTAACGAAATGTTCAACTTACATTTTGAGCCTGGGGTCAAGGTCAAATGGGGTCACACTTTGTGTTAGCGTTTGCTTCATTTTAACAGACCTATCCGATGATGAAATAAATATAGATTGCTGAAATACATGTAGCTTCTTTAATTCTTGAGTTATGATTTTTTTAAATAGGCCTAATAAACTTTGATTTATTGTTTTTCAACAACTGATGACGTCACCATGACGAAACAACTTTAAGCATCATCTACAAGTTATAGTCTACCGACATGTAAAGTTTCAAGTTGATATAAGTTTTGCAACTAAGCGTTTGCTTGCAGACAACAAACTCTGAGAAGAAGAAGAAAAGGAAAAAAAAAGGAAAGAAAAAACCCCCCAATCGATTAGCAAAGAGTTGTTCGGGCTGAATGGTTTTGGGCCTGACTTTTTTTAAGACTAGGGTGCAGAAATCTCCAACACTAACTGGACCAAAACCTCATCCGTAGTGAAAAAAATAATAAAATGGTGCAGAAAGCACATGGAATTCTTCTGCTGCTATTGGTCTAATAAATGTTACACACAACTTTTGACAGTTTGGAGACTAAAACCATTTTCAAATGTTATTCAAAAATAAAACAATGATTACCGCCCGAAAGCAATTTACGTATACATACTTGCCGTAAAGTTTCCAAAGTAATGATGTGTGTAGAGTAGTTAGTACATGTATGTAAGCCCAATTGTATTATTGTTCTCATATTGCTTCTCTCATGCCTCCTCCTGTTCACACCACAGAGAAAGGACAGTGGACAGAGTTAAAAGCTCCCGGGCAAAACAATATAGAACCCTCTGGTAGGTTGTGCAACGCTGCATTTAAGCTGGGTAACCTCAGCTCATTTGCGCCCTGCGTTAAAGAATGTTGTGTCATATTATCAGACGCCATTTCGCTGCAAGAGTTCTACAGTAATGGAGTAAATATTTTGCATCAAATAAGAGTTCTTCGCATGCGCAGTCTGTGTACACCCTGGTCAACCAAAGTTTAGGAAATTTACACCAAAATGCTCACAGTTCATGTGGGAATTGTGACATAAATACAACTAGAAATGTAGTGTTTGTAAAATTACAAACACTAGGTGTTCGGGTTTTTGATGAAAGTTAGATGAAAGTTAATAGTATAGGCTAAATGACCGTGATGATGTCTCGAAGACATTTTTTTTATATTCCCATTTCGATAATGAAAAGGATGGCGGAGGAAGGTTATGCAAACTTGGGTTTGTGAATAGTTTTTATGAGTTGAAATTGAAACTTGAACTAGAAGGCGAGTTTGGCAAGTTCAATTAATGTTTTTGTTTAAAATCCCTCAAACGCGGCATCTAAATGGGACAAGTTTGAGTCCGGTACGTTGTCAGCACATGCTGTCACATTTGTTCAGTAGGTTAAAAGGTTTTTTTGTGCATGTTTTCAAAGTTTTCTTTTAAGTGTGTTGTTTACCAGCTGTTGTTTACTGCTGGGTAATTTAATCATATTTGTTGGCTTAATAAATTAGGTTTTTTATAATTTGGTTAATTTACCAATTGACAGACAAATTACGTGATTGTGGCAGTGCTTTGTCTTTCCCTTTCAAATCAAACCACTGTCCCTTGTTGGTTGCCATCCCCTCTATAAGCCGATTCGCTATTGCAACTGCGCATGTCCGTTACTGCTGACAACGCACTTGTTTATCTCCCGTGACCTTTTAGACAATACATGCATGTATTGTCTAAAGGTCACGGGAGATAAACAAGTGCATTGTCAGCAGTAACGGACATGCGCATTTGCAATAGGGAATCGGCTTATATGACATACAGAGGGTCAAGCTTAGGATCTCATGGAATATGAGCTGACCAGTGTGTACGGTGTGGTTTTAAGACAGTGGAAATATTGTCAGCATGTGCTTATAATGTGCCTTGTTTGATTGCAAAAAGTGTCCTCTGAAATGAGTTCAAAATGTGTAGTATTTAATATCAACGTAATTTGAATGATGTTATCGTTCATCCTCTGGTGTGTGTGTGTTTTGGGTTTTTTTTGGGGGGGGGTTCTTTCACTGAACGTTATTTCTAAGGAAAGGACTTCTGAACTGAGAAGTTAAACAAAATCCCGCCGTAGGCCTACATTCTTTCGATATGTGACTTTTTAGGAAGGTTTATTTTTTTGTTGAGAAAAATTGTTCCTGCCTTCATTTAGTCTTTTTTAAGGTCATCGTGGCTTTGAGAGTTTCCAGTGCGTGTTTGATGAACGGCCGATGTGGCAGGAGATTCTGCCCTCCCCCCTGATATTTTGTTGCCCCCATATGGTGGCGCACAGTGCATTAACACTGTGTGCGTGCGCGCAGTTTTGATGTTTTCACTGTTTTATTCTGTCCGACGAAAATATTCAACCAATCACAGCAAAGTTGATACACAAGGTAAAAGAATAACTACAGTGGGAAATGGTGGAAACCCCATCTACACTTGTAAGTGATTTAGTTCATCAATGAGGGCGTCTCACAACCCGTGTGCAGAGTTGTTTATTGGAAGTGCGCCGTGTAGGCCACACAATATTTTGAAAAACATTTTACATGACCGTCCGACGAGTTATTGTAATCATTTTAAATAAAATCACAATGATTTTAAAGACATTAATATAAATTAGAGTGCCAAGCACCCCGTTCTTGTACATCCTTTTAATTTTTCTTGGCAAAGCATTTTGCGTCGAGATACTGATTTTCAGCCTGTACTTTGAGTGCGTGTTTAATTATCGAGCGCAAAAGAGACTACTTTTCCATATAGGTTTTTTTATTGTGATTTGATACAGATTTTTGAAGATTTAAAATATCAACACATTAAAATCCATTTAAGATGTATTCTTGATGTGTAATATGGTAAAGCATCAAAAGGCAAAGGTGTACATTTCAACCTAAAAGCCATTAAATAACGCCTTTTCAAAGCATTATACAAGCACTTCCGGTTTAGACAGGTCAAAAGGTAAAGAAAAGGTCACCAACATATCCATTTTTGTGAAGTACGTAAAGCCCTTTCATATGATGTATAGATTGTCAAAATAGCTTATGTGGTAGAGGAAATATGAACTTATGAAATATTGACGACTGTAGAAAAGACTAACTAACCGAAAGGGAAATGTATGTTGAAAACGCCTTGAACACAGACTATACACGAAGCTACACAGCGCGCTCTAGGGATGAGCACTGGAGCGTGACTCTGCACCGCTTGTACACTACACGTGTTGTACATGTACTCTGTGTAAAATTTTTATGCACAACCAATGGGGGAAATACGTAGTTCTTGAGAAATTAATTTTGAAATTTTCAACTTCCGTTTTGAACCAGAAGGCAAATGGGTTTGGACTCTGTGCAGCGATTGTTGAGTGTTCAAAGCCCATTCCGATGACGTATAGATTGTAAAAATCCGTTAAGGCGTTCTCGAGTTTTGATTTTTTGAAATAATAAACTTTGAATTTTCATAATTCAAGAATGGATGACGTCATCATGACGTAACTGAAGCGGTTTCATCTCCTAATGAATATCTAACTACATGTATGCATGTATGTGAAGTTTCAAGTTCATATGACCTTGGGAAGGGTACTTTTGTTAGCGGACAAGGGACGCTGAGAAGAAGAAGAAGAAGTATCAATAAGTAAGAAAAAACCGAACAAAAACAAGAGGTGTTCCGGGCGGAATGCCCGAACACCTAATTATCGCTGGCACATTAATCCGGAGGTCAAAGGTTCAAATCCTGCTCTGTAAAATTTTCTTTGTTCAACCCCAATTTATTTGATACAATTTTTACACAAATTTGTTGACTTAAATTCTAGTCAAAATTGCTGAAGCTTCATTTACATATTGCTGTATACATGTACATATGTAAGCCAAATTGAAACATAAGCCGCAGCTCGTTGTCGGCTTTAAATTCAATTCATAAGCCGTGAATAATATTCCCAAAATTACAACATTTAAAAAGTTTCAAAATCCTTCAAAAGTGTTTAAAGTGTCCAACAATTCAATAATGAGACCTTCCATGGCCAATTAATTTTTTCCATCATAAAAGCTGTGCTATTATAATCAAAATTATTTGGAACCGTGTCGTTTATCGATGGGCTCGGGACTCTGAAACCCCTGAATTAATAATTAAAATTCAGACAGTATTTGTGGCACCTTACAAGTCAAAATGTGACATGGTTTTTTATGCTGGGGATTCATCTTTTTGGACAAACTAGGTCCCAAACTTTTTTATTGTGTAATAGTCGTTGTCTGCACCCTTACTTTGTGTGGAGAGTTACAGCAACTTTCTATGTGGCACATGTACTGGTAAAATACAAATGGATTTATTCCATGATGCATAATGACTATGTTGTAAATTGTAAGAAGTGTCAGGACATGTTCACTAAGCATTAAGACGGGGAGGTGAGATTCTCTCGGTGGAAGTAACATGTACCCCATTGGGCTCCATACATGGACCACCGCCGAACAACAGGAATAAATTGTCTCCAGCTATGTTCCTTGACAATTTTTTCCTCCTTACTTGAGTCACCTTCTGTTACATCGAGCAAACTCTTCATAACAGGACATTTCAACATTCATGTATTGTTGATGTTTCAGAGGATCGTGTTTCTGCTAAGTTTCATGATTTATACTCAATGCTTACGGCCTTCAGCAGCACGTTGCTGAAAACAATCATACCAGTGGTCACACACTTGAACTGATCATCACACATCATCATGAGGATCTTGTCTCAAACTTTCTTCACTATGTAAATGATGGCCTTCAATCTGATCACAAAGCCATCAAATGTCAGATCAAAATAAAGCGCCCATCCCCAACCAAAATACGGTTTCGTAGCCGCAACCTTCGTGACATCGACATGACTTAAAGGCATCGTACGCGTTTGGTAATTGGAGCCTATTGTTTCAATCCTATATAGTTGTAGATATACCATAAAACTAACCTGTGAAAATTTCATTTCAAAAGGTGTAGCGTTTTTGAGATATTGCCGAAAATCACACAGGAATACACACTCTGATCGAGAAGCGTTACCGTAACGCTTCTCAATATTCAAAATATTTTGGGGATAAAAAGTGAGATATTTTTCCATAGCCGCAGTCCTTCGAAGTAAAGTCTTTCAAAATGCATTATATACTATCCAAAGCTGCTGTACTTCTCACCAAGTAAGTTTTTATTGCCATGAATTTTCAGAGTCATTACCAAACGTGTACGATGCCTTTAAGTTTGCTACAACATCCTCTCCTCAGCTTTCATGACTCATCTTGTCGATGCTGCTGAGTCTCTCTCCAACCAGTATGACACTGTCCTGGGGGTGTCATCGACAACCATGCTCCTCTGTCTGATCGTAACATCATCCTCCGTCCACATGTGCCCCGGTACTCAGTCGCTTCAGAAAGCCAAATAGGAGAAGTGCCGATGTTAGCGGAAATACATAAAATCTGGATTATGTGTTCGTGGCGAAATTTACAAGGAACAGTGCAAAGTGTACAAAGATCTGCTCACATCTGCCAAGACGTCTTATCACTGCAGAGAAATTGCTGACGTTGACCAGCGTGAACTTTTTAAGTTGTTGACAAACTAACTAAGCCTAGATCTGATCCTGTTCTTCCATCTTTTCAGGACCCCGTTGATCTTGCTAACCATTTCACTGCCTTCTTTAATCAAAGGGTCCTTGCCTTTCGTCAGTCCCTTCCTACTTCTCCAGTATCAAAGTCTCATGTGGCAGTTGACCATACTCCCTACAACAGCTTTTTCAGTGCTTTTCATGAAGTGTCTGAACAGCAGGTACTGTCCTTATGAAATCATCTCCCACTACTTCCTGCCAACTTGATCTGCTTCTTGTCAGCATCTGTAAGCAGTGCAGAGAGGAACTCCTGTCGGTCATTACAACCATCATCAACAGCTCTCTTACATCTGGCTGTATGCCGACATCCTTGAAATAGGTTTGAGTTATTCCGCATATAAAAAATTGAGCACTTGATGCTGATAATCTCACCAATTACCGGCCAATCTCTCATCTCAAGTATCTAGCTAAGCTGATCAAAAGGGTTGCTGTGGCTCAGTTACAAGTTCACATTCAGGACAATGACCTTGCCTACATGCAGTCTGCGTACCGTCCTCACCATAGCACTGAATACTCTCTGCAGTTTGAAAGGTGGCGAATATATCGTCTGCTACATGTAACTAGTCAATTAAGCTACGTAAAAACTGCAGCTTCCCCATGTCGCAAAATTTGGAAGACATTGTAGACAGTTTTTTCCGTACCAAGACGCTTGGTGTATGAAATAAACACTTTTCTGTTGGCATTTTTCACCATGAAGGTGACTTTTTCTTTACGCTTTTGGATAGTTTTGTAGAAAATAGGGGATTCCCCAGCGAGTATTACTACCTTATGTAATTGAAATGAACAATGAAATCCCACTAATGTAGAAAAGGCCTATGCACAACGTAATGTGCACAAACCCGGATGGCGGTAAGGGGTGGGGGGGTATCCTCACTTCATACTCTCCTTATAAATCAAGTACAAAATTTGAAGATTATACACATTTTTGTTTACACAAATAACAGCACTGCAATACATGTACTGCCATGACTGTAACAACATTTTAGGCCATTTACACTTACAATTTACATTAACAACATACGAATTTCCTCCAAAGATGTCAATTTTTAAGTTCATTTAAAAATAAATCACTGAAGATAATATCCCTGGCAACCCTTTACAATTGTTTTCAGGATGTAACTGTGTTCAACTGTACTACTACATGTACATGTAGCTAGTTACAAAGAAATGGAGGGCCACTAGGAAAAATTGAATAAGTTATGCAGAGTCTGTAATAATCAAGTACAGAAATTCAAACAATGAAATGTAAAGAAGCCTGTAAAGAAATGTGCACCGTTTAAAGAGAAAATTAAGTTGATTACAACATTGATGTGTCTTTTGATGAACCCCATATCCTCTCCATATTTGCCACCTATGTTGTGCAAGTTTATTTGTGCCAACATTCCGCCAAATGCCGAATGACTGGCCTGCGCATTCAGAAAGAGGGCCTTGTACTGCCCTGCTCCAAAGTGGAAGATGATAAAGGTGGACAGCTAAAAAAGGCAAAGTGTGCACGAGTAGATGAACTTGTCCAAAAAGAACTTAACTACATGTACTACAAGGCAGAAGTAGAGGCTACACTTGAAGTGCTTTCCAGAGCAACGATACAATTTCCAAGTGTTAATTTCACCAAGTGAGGATTCATCGTTTGTTTGCAAACTTTGTCATATAATTATTTCCAGATCAGTTGAGGCCCATGCTAACACATGTTTGTCATGCCTTCAGAATGAATTTGTTTAAACCTCACCATGTTCTGCTACATGCAAAGTATGCAAGCAAAACTTCAGTCTTAAGGAAGTGACCCACCCAAAACAATACTACTTGAAAATTTTGCAAACATTCGATAGTAAAATGTACAACATTTGTACATGTATGTAAAGTTTATGTAGGCTCAATGATGCATGGGTAAGGGTATGGGGTTCAATCCGTCTTGAAATGTTAGGGGGACATCAAGAGTCGTAGCATTTATGGCGTGGGGTCCAGGGGCCCGCTTAAAGAGCCCCTGTTGAGGTCCAGTGGCAAAGCTTTTGGTAGGGGTTTAACCTTTTGGGTTTTAGCATGTCTGAATGGCCTAGAAAAAGCTCTCCTTGCTATAAATATTTACATATTGTAACATCTCTGGTTCAGAGAGAGAAAGAACGAAAGTCACTTATAAAAACCTAACATAATATATTAATCTTACTTTAATGACACAACTTTTAATCGTTGACAATCTCTCTCCCTACCTTGCACGTCAACCCTGCCCCCCTCCCCTGGGTTCGACGATGGACATCTTTCATGTATGTTAACAGGGTCCTTCATTAGGTGTTCGTGCAATACAAGCACGAACACTTCTTTGTTTTTGTTCTGGGGTTTTTTAGGTGTTCGTGCAATACAAGCACGAACACCTCTTGATATTGTCCTGGTTTTTTTCCGTCTCCATCTTCTTCTTCCCTAGAACTCTTCTCTAGAGCATAACTCAAGATTGAAACCAAATTGAACATTGAAACTCATCAGACAATTGAACCTCAATATGAAGACGGCACAGTTTTGATGACGTCATGATTACGTCATCAGGTGTCGAATTACAAGGGTTTTAAAGTTGAAAAATGACCATTTGCTATTCGCTCTATCCCCTTGAATTTGAAATCTGCAACATTTCAAAAGTTAATGCAAAAATCGTATGACCTTTGCTTCCGGTCGTACCGGAAGGTCAAAGTTTGCCTTTGTTTGTTTTTCTTTCAGGGGCATAACTCAAGATTAAAATTGAATTGAACAATGAAACTCATCAGATAATTGGACCTTAATATCAAGATGACACAAACTTGATGATGTCATGATGACGTCATCAGATATTGAATTACAATGAATCAAAGTTTAATATCTGTAAAAAAATCATAACTCATGAACCACTTGTTGGAATTTTACAATCTATACATCATCGGATAGGTCGTTAAGAGTTCAACAAACGCTATACAAAGCATGACCCAATTTGACCTTGACTTCCGGTTCAAACCGGAACTTGAAAATTTCACAAAATTCATATCTCAAAAACCACGTATTTCTTTATTATTTTTTTTGCATCAGGTGATGGATAATTGCTCAAACTTTTGCACACAAATGACAGCATTTTGACTTCTACATCTGGTCAAAACCGGACGTTAAACCCAAAGTTGGTTAAAGCGCACGTGTCTCTTGACGTGACTCAGTCACGTTGACAACGCACGACGGCACGACAGTGTATTAACACATGTAGGCCCTGCGCACACGGTGAACCATGCATGCACGTAGCACGTGTTTACATTGTGTATAGTCTTGGTTCCAAGACACTCTAGTTGCAGACTAATGTATGTACTGTGCAGCTACATGTATGAATACATTTGGCGCAACTGTGCAATATACAAAGAAACAACGAGCGAAAAATTCAATATTTGAAAATGTCATAACTCCTGAACCACACATTGGATATTTACAATCCGAACACATCATCTGAAAGGTCTTAATAAACTTAACACGTGCTACACAAAGTGTGACCCTGTTTGATCTTGAATTCCGGTTCAAACCGGAAGTTGAAATTTAGTATTTAAAAAAATCTTAACTTCTGAACAACTCATTCGATTTTTACAATCTATTCATTATTGGGAAAGTATGTAACAACTTTAGAAACTATATACAGAATGTGACCCCAATTGATCTTTACTTCCTGTTCAAACAGTCAAACCGGATGATGAAATTTAATATTTGAAAAAATCAGAACTCCTGAACCACACATTGGATTTTTATCATCTATACATCATCAGAAAGGGCTCCAAAGATTTAAGAAACACTACACACTGTGACCTCATTTGACCTTGACTTCCGGTTCAAACCAGAAAGTGAAAGTTAATGTTTCAACAAATTGTAACTTCTAAACAACACATTGGATTTTTACAATCTATACACTATTGGGAAAGTATGTAACAACTTAAGAAACAATACACAGAATGTGACCTCATTTGACCTTGACTTCTTGTTCAAACCGGAAGATGAAATTTAATACTTGAACAAATTATAACTCCTGTACCACACAATGAATTTTTACAATCTTTACATCATTAGAAAGGTCTTTAAAATTTCAACAAGCGCTACACAAAATGTGACCCTTTTGACCTTGACTTTCGGTTCAAATCGGAAGTTGAAGTTTAATATTTTAACTAATCATAACTCCTTAACCAGACATTGGTTTTTAAAATGTATACATCATTGTTAAGGTCTTTAAAAAGTCAACAAACGCTGCACAAAGTGTGAACCCATTTTACCTTGACTTTCAGTTCAAACCGGAAGTTGAATTTTTATAATGAACAAGTCTAACTCCTAAACCAGATGTTGGATTGATAAGGTAACTTGTCGACACCAAATCATTAGGTGTTTGGGCAATCCGCCCGGAACACCTCTTGTCTTTGTTCCATTTTTTATTAGGTGTTCCGGGCAATCCACCCGGAACACCTCTTGTTTTTGTTCCGGTTTTTTTTTAAGGTGTTCGGGCATTCCGCCCCAAACCCCTCTTGTTTTTGTTCGTTTTTTTTAGGTGTTCGGGCATACAGCCCGGAACACCTCTTGTTTTTGTTCCGGTTTTTTTTTTCTTAATACTTCTTCTTCTTCTTCTTCTTCTCCCCGTCGCGTTTCTGCTAACAAAAGCACACTTCCCAAGCACATATAAACTTGAAACTTCACATATAGTTAGTTATCTATTAGGAGAAGAAACCGCTTCAGTTACGTCATGATGACGTCATCAGGTGTTGAATTACGTTAAATCAAAGTTTAATATTTGAAAAAATCGTAACTCTTGAACCACACAGTGGATTTTCACAATCTATACATCATCGGAAGGCCTTTGCAAACTCAAAAAACGCTACACAGAGTGTGACCCCATTTGACCTTGACTTTCGATTCAAACCGGAAGTTGAAAATTTCAAAAAATCATATCTCAAGAACTACTTATACTTTAGTCACAATTTTTACATCAGGTTATATGTTGTTCTTCCTCCGCAAACTTTTCCACAAAAATGTTACCTTTTTGACCTTCACTTATGGTTGAAATCGGGTATACATTGACCCGCTGTCAAACCGCGGGAATAAAACTGCATTAAAAACACACACAATACGCGATCTAAACCAGTTAGAGGGTGAGTGGCTGCTTGCTCCATTCAATCAACCGCAAGGTTCAAAGTCCTTCAAACATGCTTGTAGTCTAGTCTCTTTTCAAGGTTCGCGCAACCTGATTTTGACATTACGCGTTGTTAGTCTCTAAAACAGCCGTCCGTGCAAATCTCGCTAACAATCAAATGTCAGACTTTTAAAAAAATCATAATTCAAGAACAACACAACCGATTTTCAAACTTTTTTCAGTTATAAAATCCTTGGGCATTGGAGATTAGCCTTGGGTAACCGTGACCCCATGTTGACCTTTACTTCCGGGTCAACCGGAAGAGGGATCATATCTCAAGAACTACACAACCGATTTTCAAACTGTTTTCAGTTATAGACTCCTTGGGTATTGGAGATTAGCCTTGGGTACCGTAACCCCATGTTGACATTTACTTCCGGATCAACCGGAAGAGACACCATATCTCAAGAACTACAACCGATTTTCAAACTTTTTTCAGTTATAGACTCCTTGGGCATTGGAGATTAGCCTTGGGTACCGTGATCCCATGTTGACATTTACTTCCGGATCAACCGGAAGTGACACCATATCTCAAGAACTACAACCGATTTTCAAACTTTGTTCAGTTATAAAATCCTTGGGTATTGAGTTTTTACAACTTCACAAGCGCAACACAGAGTGTGGCCCCATTTGAACTGGACTTCCGGTTCAAACCGAAAGATGAACTTTTACATTACATTTTGTTTTCTTTTTTTCTTAATACTTCTTCTTCTTCTTCTCCCCGTTGCTTTTCCACTAACAAAAAGCACACTTCTCAAGCACATATAAACTTGAAACATTACAAACTTCACATATAGGTTTTCGGGATGGTGACGTCATCGATGATGTTAAAACATTAAATCAATGTTTAATATTTAGAAAAATCATATCTGGAGAACCATAATTGCTAAACACTTGGATCTTTGCACCGTGTGAAGGACCCTGGAGTATTATTAAAATCTTACACAAAGTGTGATCCCTGTGACCTTCACTGCCGTTTTTTTCTTAATACTTCTTCTTTTTCTTCATATCCCCGCGAGTTTTCGCTAATTGGACAAGTCTACCAATTACATTCTTTTTGTTACAACAAAAAGTTAAGTCTAGTTTATGGTGTTTTTTTTGTTTTTTTTACAAAACTCGCAAAAGTACTGAGTATACAGTGCTTCAAACAGATCGGGAAAGGGTTAAAACCAAATTATAAAAACAAACCGAACACCGTTTGTTTGTAATTTACAAACAAGATAAGTCTAGTTTCTTTTCTTAATACTTCTTCTTCTTCTTCTCCCCGTCGCGTTTCCGCTAACAAAAGCACACTTCCCAAGCACATATAAACTTGAAACTTCACATATAGTTAGATATCTATTAGGAGATGAAACTGCTTTAGTTACGTCATGATTACGTCATCAGGTGTCGAATTACGTTAAATCAAAGTTTAATATTTGAAAAAATCATAACTCATGAACCACACAATGGATTTTCACAATCTATACATCATCGGAAAGGCATTTGGAAACTCAAAAAACGCTACGCAGAGTGTGACCGCATTTGACTGTGACTTCCGATTCAAACCGAAAGTTGAAAATTTCAAAAAATCATATCTCAAGAACTACTTATACTTTAGTCACAATTTTTACATCAGGTTATATGTTGTTCTTCCTCCGCAAACTTTTCCACAGAAATGTTACCAATTTGACCCTAACTTCCTGTCGAAATCAGACGTTAACGCTCACGTATTAAAAACCACTTGAAAAAGATGCACTGAATCTAATCCAGCTGCACGTGCTGGAAGAACCACTGTAAACATGCATACTATCCTTATCTATCCAATAGCACGTGGATGGCTGTGCGCTCCCCCATTGATTACAAGGTCACCAAACCCGCATACTGACATGCAGCCACGTATTGTGTGCAGTTTTAGACGTGTCAAAGTTTATTGAACGTCATTACGTTGTTGTATAGTTCACATGTACAAATCTCAAATCTCAAACTCATTCAAAGTTCAGCATGAATTTACTTTGGTTTTGCACGTCTGATGGCATAGTGGAAACCAAGGAATATAAGAGGAGGCTTCACTGTGATGTCCACCTGCTCTAGTGATTGTATGGCCTTTAATAACTGACTAAAATTCAATCTGAAAAAGAACAACACTGTTCGCTTAAATTCCTCAAACACCAAGACCGTGTCACGCTGATCGTCGTGACCATGCCGGCCAACGGCGTTCTAGGCCCGCTAAGTATGTCCTTCAGACACGGTGACTAAAATGGTAAGCTTGATTCCAATAGCATTCATTCATTGATTAAAACAATAATTGTTTGTTCATTTGATGCCGGCCAACAAAGACACTTCCCAAGCTCACATAACCTTCAAACTTCGCACATAGTTAGCTCTTGACTAGTACAAGACACCGCTTCAATGACGTCATTAGTTGTCAAATTAAATTTGATTTATGTTTGATTTTAAAACAAAATAATTTTATTCTTTTTTAACAAAATTTTCAAGTATTTAGCTGATGATATCATTCTCCAGTTGAAAAATCACAAACTTGAACTAATAAACTTAAAAATGTATTTTCATGACTTGTTAACAATACTATACAGCATCAGTTGTTTGCCAATACTTTAACCCTTTCATGCACCATTTATGTTACACTTATACATACCTGTTCATGTGTGTTGTGTTTCATTTAGCTTTTGAGAAAGACGGCTAGGGTCGAAACGTCAGGCCATTAACTATTTTTTGCAATTATACAACAGGTCCTTTTGGTTGGTACAACTATTTTTCTGAAGGGATTTAAACCGGTTGCTAGCGATTGATTGGTGCGTGAAAGAGTTAAGATTGAACACAGATGCCTGTACGGAACAACCAATAATTTGTCAAGATTTTAAAGTATAATTTGAGAATAAAAATTCTATACAATTTTCCAAAACTAGCATTGCCTCCATTTGTCTATGATTCGAATATATTCCCTGTAGGCCTACACCCACCAACGGCACACAGGAGAATGCTGGCATATTATCCCAGCACATAAAAAACTTTGTTAATTAACTAAATTTGTTTGCAAACTATCGAATTCCCATTCACAAACCACGGTGTCCTTGTTGTTTACGTTAGAAGCTAACTCCTAGTCTTAAGCTAACTCCCACAAATGACGTCACATGGAAGTGTAACCCGGAAAAATAGCACACTTTAATAAATTAATACAAAAATAAAGATAACTGCTAAATGTTGGGGAACTCGCTTGCTAAAAAAAAAATAGAACAACCAGGATCGTTAGGAAAAGGTCGCGAACTATTCTTAGACAAATTGGGACAGAGAAAGAAAATTGGTTTACCTCCAAAGACAAAATGACTGATTTAATTTTTCTAACAACTTTCTGATGTTATCCAGATAAAATAAAATAACAAACTTTAAAAAATGTAATTTAAAAAAAAAGGTTTAACAAAACAATCACCGAGAGAATTTCTTCTTAAAAAAAATAAAATTGCCAAACGAAAACCAACACAGCACTAAAGTGAAATACAATCTACAGACAATCAAACTTCTACCAGAACGATTGAGCAGTATGGGAATTTGAGAAAGCAGCTGTCCAGTATAGTTGTTTATTGATCGCTGCTCACCTGCTCACTGACTAGCCAAGCACATGGCCACTGCCAAGCACATGGAGCCCAGAGAAAATGGTCTGGTGCTTTTATACAATTAACTAAAATATATACAGTGAACTTTGGGTACTAGACACAGGGGTGCCACTCCTAGGATCATTTGGCAAGAAAATAAAAGACATATTAATTCTCTAAGGGGGGACTCACACTATAATAAGACAGTGGAATTTCACTCCCTTACAGAAGCGCACCGCAAACGGCAGAAATGTTTTTAATTTTTCAAAAACTTGAGGTTGGGGTCTAATTTTTTGATTGACAATTACAAAAAGTGAAAGTGAAAACACATCAAAATTACAATTAAATGACAAACAAACACATTATTTATAAACAAGTTTAAATAGCATCCCCTTTCAAAAATTCTCGCTCAAGTAACTGTTTGAACTAACCATGTACTCGGATCGTAGTGTGGCAATGAAACCGCAAAGGTTTTGGGGATGATGACGTCACTGATGACGTCATAACATTATATGTTTAATATTGAAAAAAAATTCATATCTGAAGAACCATAATTGCTACACACAATATTTTTGGATCATGTGAAAGACCCTAGTAGTATTTTTCAAATCTTACACAAAGTTTGACCCTCTGTGCCCTTTACTTCCATAAAATTGTTTTTATTTTATGTTTTGTTTTTAATTTGTTTTACAAAACTCGCAAAAGTACTGAGTATACAGTGCTTCAAACAGATCGGGAAAGGGTTAAAACCAAATTATAAAAACACACCGAACACCTTTTGTTTGTAATTTACAAACAATATAAGTCTAGTTTACTCATAATTTGATGACGTTACTCTCGAACACCTTGTTTTTGTAACCAACAAAAGCTGAATATCTATGTAACAGGCTCAAAAATCAAGTTTGGAAACAGCATTATGATGAATAGATGTAATGTTTTATTTCCATTTTTTTCAACAGTGGAAACCGCGCGCAGCCAGCGCTGTACAAAACTATATCTCTTTAAAACTTAACTCCTTACAGAATGATGTCGTGCAACCAACTGCACTTAGATTATGAAAAACAGACCCACAGGAACCAGTGTACAGCAATCCTGGGCTATGACTAAGCTAACGAATACACATGAAACAACTATCAATACAATTGAATATGCAAATGAGACTAGTGCTACTTGTGACTTCTCAAGCTCCAATAAACAAAGACCATGGTGCAAAGATTAAGATTAAGATTGGCTGAAGAACACTCCCACAGATGCAATAAACTGTAAAATGAAATCTAATGGCATGAAAGACAAAGAAGTAATAAATATAAGAGTAAAACCATGGAGGTCTACCTCTTTGTAAAAATCAAAGGGAATTAAACACATTAATCTGAGAAAACAAAACCATACAGTTTCCACCTGTCACATCTAGTTAATTTTAAATCTGATTGAAAATTTGTACGTTGCCAAACTTCCTGCATTTCTTGTAAGATTTGCATCGTCAATAGCAACGGTGCGCCTAGAATTATTTAGTGGGGGGTGGGGCTCAAAATGTAACGGATGAGGTGCAGGGTTACAGCCCCTGTTGGGGGTAACTCTAAGCTTTGGCATTTTGGGGATGAAAAATCGAGCCTTCGTACGCCTAAAAACAAAGAAATAGACACAATTTTTAAGCACTTTTGATCTATATTGATCTTTTAATTTTACTGGAAATTTTTCTGTAACATCAACAGGCGTAATATGGACGTAACCTCGTGAATAAATGGGTGGCAATAAACCCACATCCTACCAATAATCCTTTATTTTGCGAAAGTGGCGTCACAGAATAGGCCTAATCATCTATATCAGATCACTGTTTAAAAATGAAATTACAAGTTTAACTTGGGCATGAATTTGAAAATTTTGTGATATGGTCCTTGTGCTTATTATAGTGTTATTATGAAACTATAACGTTGACTTGAAACTTGAAACTTTGGGAAAATGTTGATGTCAATCATAAAAGGCAAAAGCCCAGCAAAACTTTATTTAAGCATCGTCGCTGTTGTAGTACCTATACATTAGTGCATAAAGCAGTGAACATAACACTGGCTGCTCTCAGGCAGTCCATGCCCAGTGAGTACATGGCCGAGCGTTTTTTTTGGGGGGGGAGGGGGGGTACAGTGACTAAAGGGTTAAGCTTTACAGGCTTTACAGACAGCGCATCACCCTTGAAATAAACATACAGTAGCCCTTTTAAGTCCTCTTGCTTGCAACTTGAGGAGCTGCAAGAGTTTTGAACTAATCATCTGGAGATGTCACATTAAATTGCCCCTATATGAAATAGGGGCCTACATGTACGCGCGTAAAGAAAACGGAGACCTGTACCTTGTCCCCCCAGGATTGACGCCCATGGGTAAGGGTTAGGGTTACAGTACAGGGTAAGGGTCAGGATGATGGTTGATTTCCCCAGGGTTAGGATGAGAGTCGGTGTAAGAGTCATGGTTAGAGTCGGGGTCAGGTTCAAAATCAGCTTGATTGCTACGGTTTGGCGCACAGTTAAAATCAAATTAAAAGTCTGTGTTAGGTTCATGGTCTGCTGCCTCAAATTCAGGGTCAAGATCGTATAATCATAGTTAACTAAACCCGGAACAGCTTCAATTGTGTTCATCCAAAGTACAAACACCTAATGTCTAGTTCTTTTATTTATTTCAGACCTACCTTTGCAAGTGAAGATGGAAAGTGGAGATGTATTAATGTTGATAGTGAAGCAAAAGTCGTGAATAGCTTCTATCACACCAATAAAAGATAGTAAGTTGTTCAAAGGCGATACTTCTGTTGTCTCTTTATGGCAGTTGTGCAAACAAAAACACATCAGTGTAAAATCGGCCATTTTTACAGGTTATAATAGTTACTATTTAAATAGATGTAAATTTTTCATCGGGGATGAAGAATAATCTTTGTGTTTTACCCATACACCGATGTAAGCACTGTGTACTCAGAACTTTCCTGAGTCCTGTTAAAACATATCCATGTTACTCGGGTGGGATTCAAACACATTACCTCACCATTCTAGAGCATGTCTTATCACTAGATAAGAAACAATATATTTTGGTTTTACCCTGATTTGTAAAGCACTGCGTGGACAACATGTCTTCAGTGCTTCCTGAATCATGCACAGAATTAAAAAAGCCAACATCTTTCTAAAGAGTTCGGGCTAAAGTCCCACATTTATTTTTCCTGTAGATTTATTAACCCAGTTGAAAATAAAAAACACATTTTCTTTAATTTGCAGTTTACGGGAGTCAAATATTATTACTGGAAAACATGGAAGAGGAACTAACTGGGCTATGGGTGAGTAAGTGGGGATATATAATGACAATTCATCATGATTATACTAAATTTTCAATAAATTATCAATTGAAACATAGCATTGTTTCTGACAATCGTAAGCAGAACTGTTGGTTGTGTGTGGCAGGTGAAAAGTCACATGGTGTTTTTTGTCTTCAGTTTTCGCTTTTTCTTGCAGGATTTTCTTTTTTGTTTTATTATTTGTATTATTGTTCTTTCTTTCTGCCTAAATCCCCATTGCATTTGTACATGATTATATTTAAATCTTTAAAAAAACCTTAGTGAATATGAAAGACTTAGATCCTATATCCTATTGAAGCTTAGTTCCTAAACTTAACATTAATTTAATAATGGTTTAAATTCTTAATTAATTAGCCACGTTTCAGCGAGATGAATATTTAATTAGCAAAACTTGTTGGCATCATATCTAAAAAGGTATACCGCCGGTCGTCAAACTTTTTTCAGTTGTACACTTGTGGGATACTGTAGATGTGATTTGTGGCCTAATGTGCCAGACGACGTCCCAATGACATCATCATATGTGCGTTTTTCACCTGTGTACAAAGCACCTGGAATAAAGTGAAAACAAATCCGACTTCCTGAAACATAACTATTTGATTATGCTCAAATAACATGTCCTATGTTGCAAAAATCTTTCTTAAAATAAGAAAGATTTTATTGACGGTCAATTTAAAAACATCAAAACTTATTCAAATATTGTCAGTAGAAAAAAACCTGTATTCCAGGGTTCTGCCCACGGTGGTCGGTGCCAGAAAACCCAACCGGCACCCCCCGGCATGATTCCCCGACCACCACTAGCAGAATTATTTCGTTTTCCGACCACCACACATTTTCCTTTCTTTTTTTGTCCATTTCCTTCAAAATATTTTGAACATCGTGTAAAAAAATTTATTTACCAGTAAAAAGCTTCATCCAAAGTTTCGAGTACCCTCCTTCTTTGGTTTGAGTCTATTTAAATGATCCAGGATCGAGCATCCCTCACGCCTGTACGATGTACATTATGTCCAACGAAACTCGCATTGATTTCGCAATGGTTTCCAGTCACGCTGATTGTAGCTAAACGCTTTGAATAACATGATACCAGTTTCATCATGTTGCGTACCCTATTCTATAGCGTATAATACAAAGGAAAATGAACTGCAGAGTAAGCACCATGCTATAGATGCTGTAAATTGTTTTCCCATGGCGGTAAAGGCATGCGCGCACTATGGAGGCCCACATTCAAGGCACAGCTGCAGGGCGCACGTGTGTAACCACTCCGTGCACGATTGAAAGGAAATTGACTTGACCGTACCACGAAAAACTTTTTTTCCGGCACTAAAGAAATCCTGGGCAGAACCCTGTATTCCGAAGCAAAATTCACGGTATGGGTATGGCTTAAAAATTACAAACACCTGGCCTGCTGAATGTCAGTGTCAGCATAGTCTTCTGTCAAGCCCTGTACTATGTACATAATAAGCCATGCTATGTTGCAATAGATTTGCGCTGCTCTTTTGCTGAATCTTTGAGAACTAACTTTCGCAAAAAAAGTAAAAGGTCGTACAGACTTGAAACTTGCCGTGTACTTAAACCTTGCTTAGATAAAACCGCCACTTTTTTGTGATGATGACGTCTACGATGATGTCATTACAATTAAAAACTGTTAATACTTTAATGTTTCAAAAATTTGTATCTTGAGAAAAACTAATAGCCACAGACTTAATCTTTGCATGATATGAAAGCTCTTGAGATACTCTTTAGATGTAAACAAATTGTGACCCCATTTAACCAGAAAAACAAGGTGTTCGGTGTAGACACTCACAAATTAGCAGCAGAGTTTGTGAAATCTAAAGAAAAAAATTTGTAAACATGTTTTTTGCGATGTTGTAGATTCCAAAAATCCATTGTTTGGTTCACAAGTTATGATTTTTTTTCAAATATTAAACCTTGATTTAATGTTTTTCGACCCCTGATGCCGTCATCATGACGTCATTACAGCAGTGTCTTCTACGAGTGAAGTTCTAACATCGTTGAACTTTTAACAGCTGCCTGAGCGAATCATTCATGATCACATTTATTTTATTGTGTTCACAACTCCCTTTTGTCACCAAACATGCCAAATCAGTTTGGGTTCCGTCCTGGGTTTTCTTGTAACATTCTTTTGGCAAAGATCTTTCTTGATCAAAGAAATCCACCCGATATTCATTCTATCTTTCTAGACTGGACAAGCGCCTTTGACAAAGTTCCAGATAACCTGTTGATCAACAAATTACATCGTTTAGGTATTGGACAACAGCTTGGTAGATGGATACAAAACTTTTTAGATAACAGATCTCAGAGTGTTATTTATGGAGGTTAAAAAAGTTTCCACCTCCTTGAAGGTAACATCCGGTATACAGGGAACAATTCGTCACTCGTACCACGAAGTGACCTATCTGTCAAAAATCACAATTTTTTGCAAATCATTTTTTATACAAAATATTAATATCCTTGATACTGTTAACATTTTCAGCAAGTTTCAGTTCATTATATGTAATGGTTTCGTAATGCACTAATTAGTATAAATGACGTATCACTAGATTTGCAATTTTGTAATTTCACGAAGTGACCTATCTAGAAACGCCACTTTACCAATGATATACAAAGCGCTACAGCGCGCGCAGTTCAGGCGCGTGTTTGACATTTGCATTTCGCGAAGTGACCTATCTGGAAGCGTAGTATTTTCACGAAGTGACCTATCTAGATAGGTCTTTATATGCATTGGTTTGTACACAGCGCTCTGTGGGCAAAACTTGTTTTTTTTCGTTTTCACGAAGTGACCTACATGTATGTGTTTAGGAATTAAATACTAATTAAAATAGTGGCAGGAATGAAAACACGTTGACAGTTCTGTATGAATAAAGTAGTCAGCTTTATTTTTGCCAAACAAATATTAGATAAAAATAGTCAGCAACCCTGGAACAGCAGTTTGAAAAATAGTGCAACTTCAATCGTGATTTTCTCCAAACATGTTTTTTATACTGTGGAACGTAATGAACATTTGCCAAAGAACATAAGTGCCAGACAGACAATTTTGTTTTTCAGATAAGGAGGTAGAAGTCAAACTTGAATGTTTAAAAATAGCTTTTGAAAGTGAACAAATAGCCTTGCATGGCTAAGAATGATAGGCAGGCGTTATTTCCTCATTGAATAGAAGGGGAAGCCAGCTGTTTTGCTAAGGTTTGAAACTCTTTTATTACCTGATGGATTTACCATAGAGCAAAGGATTTACTTACTCGGGAGGTGCATTTTGAATGGACCCTTGGGTGTATATACGCAAAAGTGCCCATTTTGCATCTGTGGGAGATCACTAAACAATGGTCAAAAGAGGGCGCCACAGATACGAAAACCACACAAAGCCAACAGGATAAATTGAAGTACTGAAGTGCAGGGATACTTGGAGGTGTGAGAACCACCACACAAAAGTTAAAGGAAGGGGCCGCAGATCAAGACTTCGTCATCAACTTCTTGGAAGCTCAAGACAAGATAGTTCGAGGCGTGATGACCCAAAATTATTTTTATCATAGCCCTACATTTACAAAGATTTTGAAATTGATTTTCACAAAATTAGTAAAATAAGTTACATTCCTTAAATAAACTCATATCATACAAAATATATTTCAAAATAGTTAAACACAATATTTAATTTTTAATAGCCTTTTTAAAAAAAATTTTTTTAATTTTATCTCGCAACGTTTAAATACATGCACATGTATGTATTACCATAAACACAGTGCTTAATAGAGTGCTGAAGGGTGATGCACCGGGGAAATCAAAAGACTTTACTGCTTGTCGCTCGTCGGCGCCATCTTGAATTTGGTTTCGATCGTTCGGGGCCAACAATCGTTATACCAAACAAATTTCATGGATCCTGCCGTGTTCGTTATAGTGCCTTTTTTACTCTATTCTTTTTTCATAGTCTGCCTGCCTTGTGGTACTCATTGCCCATCAATATCCATTGCTTTACATCTATTTCTTTATTTAAAGAAGCAGTCAACAGTTTTCTCCTTGATACAACCCATACAACTCAAAGTTTTTAATTAGGTGTTCTGTCAACAGCCGTAAACCTATTGTTATTGTACTTTTTTTTTCTTCTTCAGATTTTGCAAAAAGTAAAGCTGGTTTACATGTAGACTTGAAACTTACCATGTACTAAGACCTTAGTGTGTACACGAAATTGCAACTTTTCGGCATGATGATGTCATCGATGACGTCATTGACATAACATTAAACAAATGTTTAATATTTCAAAAAAACTTATGTGGAGAACCATAATAGCTACATACAAGATCTTTGCACCATTTGAAAGCTCTTGACCTTTGCTTCCGGTCGAAAGTTGAAGTTGAAATTTCTTATTTCAAAGAAATCCATATCTAATTAACCAAAAATGGTACACTAATAATCATACATCATTTGAAAGCCCTTTAACAATTCTACAATTATTTCACAAGGTGTGACCCAATTTGACCTTTAATTCTGGTCGAAACCGGAAAGTGGCATGCATTTTGCTTTTTTTCACTGAAAATTATCTGGATAGCTCTCGTACAGACTTTAAATTTACTATGTCTGTAGAGCTTAGTGTGTAGATGAAACTGCAAGTGTTCCGAGATGATGACGTTATTGATGACGTCACAACATTAAATCTACATATAATATTTCAAAAAATCATATCTGAAAAACCATAAATGCTACGTACAAGATTTTGGGGCCATATGAAAGCTCTTGAAGTATAGTACAAATCTTACACAAAGTGTGACCCCATGCGACCGTTTCTGGTCGAAACTGGAAAATGAAATTTCATACTAGAAAAAAGTTTGACCCCTGGACCTTCCAATTAAAAGAGTAAAGGCTTAAAATTACAGCTAAAAACTTAGCACATACTTATATTATCTCAATGTCTGGTAAAAAATAAGCTATAGTGTCATGATAGCAACATCAGTTTTCAAATTAGGCTCAATTAAAGTTTCTTATTTAAAAAATGCAAATCTTTTGAACCACAATTTTACTTATGTCGTATTAACGTATGTCAATATTTCCTATAAAAGACAGAATTTTCTCCACTTTTCATCAGCTCTGCTAGTTTGGACATGTCTACACCGAAACCTTGTTTTTGTTTCTACAAAAACTTAAGTCTTGTTGTTTATGTCTTGTAAGTAGGATTTGAAACTTTGCATGTCGGTAGTAAAATCAAGTGAGGTTTTTCGGTGACACTATGTACATCAATCTCTTTTGAGTAGTGGTGGTTCTGAGAAGAACCGGTGGTTTGACAACTCGACCTTTCGATCAGTATGCTCTGATTGTCTTCAGGAGAATTCTGGACTCTGTTGCTACATGCTGCTTAAAACTTCCCGAAGAGATTATGGGCTTAGCTCAAAGGTGCACAAAGGCGGGAACAGTAACAGGATAAGCTGGACTTGGCTTGATGATGCTGGAACTAAACTTAAACCCGCTAGGAGTGGGTTGGAAGTTTGTGCTCACTGAACTGAATCATTTGGTAACAAGCACAGGGAAGGCGAGTAGGGAGCTTAGTGGAAACTTGAATGTATAGATGACCCAAGTCTAAGGGATAGGGGATGTGACTGGATATAGGAGATCCATTGGTCTGGAAGAGGGGAGCCAAATGTCACTGATGTTGAGGACAGTGTCTTGCTTACAGATCTCAATGGCCTCTCTGATCCATCTGGGATGCCATGCCTGGATAGGAGCGATGAGTTCTGCAGCACTCCAGTCTACTTGATGGTTGGAGTGTTAGACGATAGCTGACTTCTCGAAATCTCCCCTCCTTCTGTGTGCTCGATGTTCCTTGAGTCTAGTAGGAAGGTTGAGTCCGGTTTCCCTTACGTAGACCTTGTCCTATTCACAGGGAATGCGGTAAACTTTTGCATGGGTTGAGGGATCTTACTTGTCCTTGTGAGATTGGAGAGAGCTGTGTAGTTTCTTGGGAGAGGAGTGGTAGACATTGATCCCTGCTTGCCGGAAAATAAGCTGGAAACGATGAGAAGGGGAATCTTGCTGGACTGCTTTTGTTCCATGGTGATTTTGGTGCTGGGGTGTTCCTGGTTGAGCTACCACAGAAACTGGAGGAGAGAGTCCGGTCCTTGGGGCCACACAATGAAGGTGTCATCTACGTAGCGAATCCAGAGACTTCTAGTTGTTTTAAATTTCAGGGCAAGTTCTACAAGCAGACAGCTGGGACCTCCATTTACTTACTCATTTAGCTTGATCACGTCACATATGTCACGGGTATTGCCTGGAATTTAGGATCCCGTAATGTAAACCGGTTCAATGGTACGACAAAATTAAATAAATATGTTCCAATAACGAAGTGAGGTCGATGAATGACAGTCAAATCTTAATTTATTCACCAAACCCAAATCTCCAAATAGTATTGGCAAACAACAATTAAGATGTATTCAAGAAGAGATAATAGCCCAAATCCAATTCAAATAAAATATAAGAATTAATACAATGAAAGTAATAAAAGGAAAATAAACTTAGCGGTATTGAAGCCTCTCAGGTTGAAGGAGTAGGTAGATGACGTCCACTGAACGTTACGCGACGCGACTCCAATCCACGCGAAAGTTAACGAAAAGTTCAAGTGAAGAAACCGACAAAAACAAATCCAGAAGAACCGACGAAAAGTTCAAATGAAGACAACTTGACGAACCGATGAAACAAATCCAGAAGACATCAGGAAAAGTTCAATAGTTCAGATTCAAGAAGATACATTGAAGAATTGAAGACAAACAGGTACACGATGAAATTGTAGACTGACAGGTACACGATGAAATTGTAGAGACTAAGAACTCCAAGATAGAAACTGTTGATCCAAACACCTCATCACGTCAACGATCAGCACCCCTCTTAATAATAACCTACAGTTGCAAAAACTACATCAACTCAAAGTAGTTATCAGCACACAACCTATGGTTGAAAATAAAAGAGTTGTTTGGTCCTAGCACATCAACAGTAGCGATTCTAACAGCAACAGCATGTCTTAGCTGTAAGACAGCTCAAGTCAGAATTCAATTAAATAATAAGCAAACCTAAAATATTAAATCATGAACATTAAACAAATTAAATAAACTAACTAACCTCTAATAAAACTATCAATCGTAATTCAACCAAAGTGAATAAAACCTTATCAACTTAGAAGATGCAAAATAAAGAAAAACAAAAGAACAACAAAGTTCGATGCACTCAAAGAGCTCATTGTGAATTTCCACTACATCCATAGTAAAAACAACCTTGAAGACACTATCATTACATGCACCATATGCATGCACTATAGGGACAGATTCTACCACTAACCACAGGATCTCATTAACACATCCCAATAAACTTTCACCAATGCAGTGCTCAGTGTTGCGTTAGTAACCATTCACACACAGTGTATGTATATGCATTACTAGAACCATGACCATGAGAACAAAGCAAGTGTTATCAAATCAATAACTCTCAAAAGAATTAACTTCAATCAAGAACATGAAAATGAAGCAAAGCAGAATAATAACTGAACCTTATGAAATAATCTTCCAAAAAATATTCACTGAATAAAATATGATAACTCCTATAAAATTCCATGAGAAAAGTCTATCAAGATGAACTTGTGTCTGACCCATAATATTCTCAACAAAACCTAGCAAAGAAATGTCTGAGTAATATTAAATTCCATAACTCTCACAAATGAAATAATCATTCTGTAAGACCAATCTGAATTTAGCAGGTTGCATCGATAACAAAATTATATGAGCATATCGATTATAGTTATGATCTATAACTCCAAAACTAAACGAAAGTAAAGTCAATAAATGTGACTAAATATCAAAACAATCAATATAAGAAACTCACTAAAGTTGGCTAGAAATGATATCTCTTGCAAATAAATTCATGATGTGAAACCACAAATTATCATTCAAAACTCTCATGATCAAAAGTTAAACTCATCTTAAACTATAAGCCTTAAAATACTTTCTCAACCAGTCCTTTCCTCAAGCAACTAGGTAAAAGTTATATAAACTGATTATCATCAAAATACTAAAGAAGAACTAGATGTTCTAAACTCATGATCACATTAAAATCTTCATTAGCTGTGAAAACTAATAATATGATAAATGCAACATTTTGACTCAATCCATTCACTAGGAAAGCAAATGTTATAACCACTAGAAATAATATAAATCAACAATGAATAACCCCTAAATATTACTTCTTAGGTTCCTATTAGAAAGATGGAATATATCAACTCACCTATGGTTGAAAATAAAAGAGTTGTTTGGTCCTAGCACATCAACAGTAGCGATTCTAACAGCAACAGCATGTCTTAGCTGTAAGACAGCTCAAGTCAGAATGCCTAGCTGATTACCAATAGACCCAATATAAACACATAGTCTTCCAACTTCCTAAGGACCACCCACAACCCACAAGGGAGGTAAGGAATTTCAAGATCAAATTAAGACAAGGATATTATGAGGTAGGATTGTTTATTCCTGCTTAGGGAGAAAGGCATTAGTCATAGGGACCCAACACTGTCTTAATGATGGGAATTAGACTAGCTTAAGTCATACCCAAATGGCTCAATTTTGGGGGGTGTGACACATATGTTCAAAATTAGGTCACAAAGCAGTTTGTTAAACCACATGAGGAACAAATGGTGGAAGCACATGTACATGTATTGTATATTATACACGTACTTGTACACTAGTTTGTAAATTGGGTAGATTTTAAACTTGGATTGCTGTGTGGGGCTTTTTCCAAACCTTGGCTTAGGCTGTGTCTCCAGACTCGGTTTGACAACTTGATGTTGGAAACACCATACAAAATGTACACTGCTCCAAAATTGATATGATGGAGCCCAAGCCAGAGCTGGAGACCAAGCGAAGGTTTGGAAAATGCCCTCACACACTTTCTTTACTAGTGCAAATATCCTTTATTGCATACACCTTAGAGGTCAGTTGATTGTCTCTGTTTTTGAAGGTTACCATGGCTATGGAGTTCCTGAAAGTGAGATGATGACACAAACAGTTGAGGCTCTGCGAAGGGAAGTCGAACTCTGTGATTGCTATTGTGGTGCTGTCATGATCCACAGTTTAAGTGGCGGGACTGGATCAGGTACATGTAGTTGTATGTTTGAGTATATTTTGCATGCATTCTAATGTTGACAAGCATATATTTTTGTTAAAATATCCCTAGTTTAGCCACTTCATGTTGCCAATGTGTACACTCAAAATATTTTGGGGTAGAAATACAGTTGGCGTTCATAAATGCCCAGACCAACTTCGGAATGTCTTCTTTTGGTTGTGGTCAGTTTTACAGTATACACACCCCTAGACAATTTGTTGTGTAGCATGCTCAAGCCTGCATATGCATGCTATGCTTTGTTTTCCCTGTACAAATAGGGACAAATGGTACTGGACTTCATGCTCAAAATCTCCCTTTTTCTTGGGGTTATTGTATAAGTCCTTATTACAGACCGTTGTCTTTTTGTTGTACAAAAAACGTGGATTATGAGAGATCGATATGCTGCCATTATTGTTTTTCATTGTATTCTGCATATGGGTCTTTCCATAAATGAGGGGGCCAAAGCATGACATGGTGTTATATCTCAAAAGATAATGTACTACATGTATGTAGCATGTATTACTGTGCACTTTGCTAGATTCAGACATTTATGATGCATAATAAGGGAGAGAAGACTTTTTGAGTCACGGTGTAACAAAGACACCAGTCTCTCGGTTACGCGTGAAACTGTTGGCTTTTACTTCTTGGCCTACGTTTGAAGGTTTTCATTGAAAATAGCTGAATTACAGTATACCAATGATGTTTACATATTACCCTTTGAAATTTAAATTTTCAATGAAAACCTACTAATTTATGGCAAAAAAAAGTCACAAGTTCCCACTGTAACAGGAAACTGAGATACCGGTGTCTCCGTTACAGTGTGATGGATAGTTTTGGATCGTATATGAAAACAAAAAATCTGATTCGAGAAATTGAAGTTATACATTAAGCGTATGAGCTATCCCCACCACTTAAAATTGCAAAGAATATAGAAAGTACATTATCTTTTGAGATATAACACCATGTCACGCTTTGGCCCCCTCATTTATGGAAAGACCCATATGGGAGGCAATTCCGAGATTCCAGCATACCGTTACCATTGCTGATTATTGGCCATGGCTGCAAAAGTTCAGGCCTATTCATGGTAAGAAGTTCCATGATTTCTCAAAAGAGAATGAAAAATCCTGGTGCAGTTTATTTAGAACGTTTGTTGTCTTTGCTATATTTTGTCAGGGTTTCATTGTGACAATGATATTAAAATAAAATAAAAAATGAACAAAGTAATCAGATTCAAAGCAAAGAAAGCGCACAATTGTTGAGTTGAAGCAGTTGTTTATGCAATTGTTTATGAGACAGATACATGTTTGACAAAGTACAAGATTCAAACTTCCAATAATAACGATGATCTGTGAAACTGGCACTTTCGAGTCTGCACTCATACATTTTAATACGAGTAAAGGTCAATGTCTGGTTTTCCTTATTAATTCACAATTATTGTGCAACACATAAAGCCTAAAGTCTACTGCTACAGTCAATGGCGACCAAAATGGAAAACAAACCAAAATTTGCTTATATGCAGTGATGCAGGAATGAGGCCTATGTAACTTTTAAGGGTTTATTTATACCACCCCTCAACCCAATAAAAACCTTTATAGCCTGCAATGAATACTTTCCACAAAGGGCAGCATCTATGGGACAAACCAGGCTTGTTGTAGTATGAAAATCAAAGACTGGGGGGTAGACCGCGAGACCAATTCACAGACCAAAAACACTGAAACTGCGTCTTGGTTACAAAAAATAACACAGTTGGATGTCGTCAATCCCAGGGCACATTTTTCGACCGATCAGCAATCTATGGATTAATGTAGAACTGTTTAGCAGGAAGCCATTTGCTTGTTGTCATGTTATGACGTGCACGCAGAGGCTGTTGTTTTTATTAGCAGAACAGCAATAACAAACAACAAAAACCACGAAATACATCTCCTTTCATAGGACGAATGACAGAGGGTGCAATAGCAAACAAAAAACACCTTATTATGACTAGCCTGTGTCTTTAAGAGAAAATCTTCCCTACAAGAACCTCTCAAATCTGAATAACAAAGGAACTGGCCAAGGTGGCAGGGTATTTTAAGTAATAAAAACCAGGCATAACCTTATGGAGCTCATTAAGGTATGCAAATCTCTAATACACATCTCGAGAAAAAAGAGTTGCACTGTATGGTAAGGCATGGTCAAACCCTACTAAAGGAAAACAAATTCCTCATGTGCTAGCTAGGCCTGGGTGACCAGTGAAATTTGCTACCCGACTATTGCTTCCAATAGTCGCGACTTCAACACTAGTCGCGACTATTTTTTTATTTCCTAAGATGCATTACGGTACATTTTTTGCCACAGGCGCAAGATGGTAACATTCACGCTGAAATGTGAAGTATGCCCTGCAATGGACGCCATAGCAGTAAGCAACTCTTTTGATGCAATAATATGTCATAACAGACAATGACAATTGCTATATACCATGGAGGTATAGAAAATATAGCGCCGCGGCAAGATCGAGGCGACATGGCGCTAGCGAGTTTAGCGTGCCAAGCTTCGCTCATTAATTGTACAGGATTATTTCATTATTCATTAGATAAATTTGTCCATGCTGCCAAATTTTATCAGATTTATTAAAGATTCAAAACTTGTCTTATAATTATAAATATAGTCCTCAACTTAATTAAATAACCTGAAATTCTTTAAATGTTTGACCTCTACTACTGCGCTTATTGTTATATTTTAAAAGTAAATTGACTGGGCGAACGTGATTGCTGAAAAGATCTACCTGCAAAAAGTTGGCTGTCCTGTCCGACCTGCATGCAATATTTGTTCTATAACTCACTACTGTTTGATACTGCAGGTGAAAAAAAAAAATTGCCGCTCCTGCCTACACACGTGCGTGACCTTCGTGTTTTGACTCTGGACTCTGGGATTTCGGGACGGTTCGCTTTAGCGTTAGCAGACATGCGAACCAAAAACCTAAACTACTGTCAATCAATGGGTAGACCCCAAGAGTTGAATTCCTGGATGAAACTTTCTTATGAAAATAAGTCCCGCCTTCATTGCATTTTAACGACAATTTTCTTATCTGAGCGTCACAGGTTTTACCTCTATTTAAATACGAGCCTGCGAACGGTTCAATGTTTGTGTAAACGAAACTTTGCTCGGTAATAAACGTTTCGGACAGCTACATGTATATATGTGGTTTGATTCTCTTACTGGAATCAATCATACGAATCAATGCCAACAGTATGGATAATAAACAAGCAATTGAAAAGTAGAGAATTTGATAAATACAAGTGTAGGTCACTGACTGGAGAGGACGTGTCCTTTTAACTCACTCGTTTCAACGCCAAAAATGAGCTGATAAATTGAGAATTTCGGTGTCCAGTTGAGTGTATTTCAATTCTAGAGCAAGTTATATTACTTCTGGATCTTTCTGAGGGTAACATGTCCAACAAAAAGGAGAAAATGAAGGAAAAAAGATCGACCAGAGCCATGCGACGCAACGACGGGGCAAGTATTGTAGACTACTGTACTGTAACGGCCACCACCACCAGTGACCGCTACTCCCACTGAAGAAACATGTGTGTTACAAAATGGCGACCAATCCATTAACAAGAAACTTGACAATATTACCAAGATATTAGAAACTGTGTGTAGGGGAAGAGCGAATCGAACGTGTAGCCTTGTGCAAGCAGACTATAAGATGAGACTAGTGTGACCACAGAAAACATTTTGATGGTTTTGTATATATAAGCATCATATAGAGTGTTTTTAGATAACACGCACAAAAATATAGTAATACCGAAACGCACTCAAAGTGTTCAAAAAGCTAAAGTTATAGTATTTTTAAAATTCTTCCCTTGTTAATGGAGAACCATGTAGGGAATTTAAAGCTTTGAAAAACATATGAGGCGATATGTTGATAGTTCTTAATAGGGAAGGGTTTTTTTTGGTTAAGTGAACAGACAAAACTGGAAGGGGAACAGGTGTTGGTGGGGGGTGGGGTTTGGATAGGATGGAGGGTGTGAATAAGAGACTGCCAAAGAACACTTAATTAAATGAGATGCACCAAGGAGCGGGAAATTCGAAACTGAATCCGGTGCTATTAAAAGTAGATTGGCAGCGAGAGGGAGTGAAGGGAAAACACATGTTATCGTGTGGTCTCTGGTAGTAAAACAAGCCTGACTGTCTAAATGTTGTCTTTGGGTGGGAGACAAGTGTCTCTGTATTCAAAACCTCAGGCAATGGTTACAGCAGAGCTAATTTTTTATGTTTTTATACAACTCCGTGAAGGAAAGAGAGGGGGGGGGTTTTGAAAAGGGGAGGGTTTGGGGAAGGGGTTGTTGGAACTAACTAAAAAGAACTTTTATCCGGTGATAATATGTTGAGCCACTTTTTTTTATACCTTTAATGGAATGGCTCAAAAACATATTTTCAGTGCGTTGTATAAGCTGCACTTCATCAGTCACCATTATGGCTTATGTATCCTTTTTATGAAAGATTTGCATATAGGAGTGATCAAAGTCTAGTTTATTAGAGTAGAAGGATCCAGAGAGATTAGTATTTTCCGTTTGTTTTTAGTTTAACGTAATCTCGTCTAGATACAACCCTGATCTTTCTTTAATTTAGTGTACCCGACTGTTGTTCCTGTAGTAATTCAACCAGGATTTGCAAGTTCTGTTCGTCCATTTCTTTGAGTACGTTTTCTTCGGTTGAAGCTTGCAATCTAGCCCGAATTATTTGGTCTTTTATGTTCTTTTGTCTTTTATAGGCGAACAGAGGTGGTACAGGGAAGAGTTTGGTAAGGAGATCATTGTCATGTATTAAGTGCCAGTGTTTCAACAGTGCACGTTTGAGATTAGACTGGTGTATTTGTGAGAAGAAAGGCAAGATAAAAACAAGGGGCGGATTCGTTTGTTTCTTGATGTTAGGTAATGCACTCAACATTGAATTCCTGAGGTCCACGTTAGATTTCGTGAAGCGGGTCAATTCTTCTGTGTTGTATCCACATTCTATAAGTTTTTCTTTAAAGAAATTGACCTTACTCTCGAAATCTTTTTTGTGTGTGCATATGCGTTTGTATCTCGTAACTTCACCTTTAATGACTCCACCAAATATAGACTCCGGGTGTGCCGATTCTCGAGCAAGATATTGGAACGTGTCGGTTTTTTTCATTGCTACTCGAGTATCAAGCTTCCCCTCTTTCTGAAAACGTTCGCCTTTGTAAATTATGAGGTCAAGAAAGGTGATTTGGTTGTCGGAGATCTCTGAAGTGAACTTCAAGGTTGGGTGCGGGTTGTTTAACATCTTAATGAAATCCAGCGCTTTATTCTTGTTGCCATTGTAAATTATTAAAACATCGTCTCTGTATCTCATGATCTCTGGGTTGTTAGGGAGTATAATTTCTTTTTCGTATTTGAATAGGGTGATGTCACATATTTCAGGACTGCATACACTACCCATTGCCACGCCAATTTTTTGTCTGTAGAACTTGTTATTGAATTCGAAGACGTTTGCGCCCAATATCAGTTCTAAAATTGTTCCAAAGCATCACAAACTGAGTCTATTGCCTCCTTCTGTGGGCAGTTTGTGTACATTGAAACAATGTCCAGTGCGATAAGGAGATTATCTTGTCCCATCGTCAAATTATTTTAGTCTTTTGAGAACCTGTGAGGAGTCTCTTGTATATGTGCTTTGTTGCTTGACGATTGGGAGCAGGAAAAAATCCATATATTTTGAGATTTGTTGAGTTGGAGCCCCACAACCACTGATAATCGGCCTTCCCACAAACCGTGTTCCACCCGGTGGGTTTTTGTGGATCTTCGGTAATAGGTAAAGGCTGGGCGTTTTGATCTGGTGATTGTGAGGATTAAGAAACTCAAAAATCTCTTTGTTTATAACGTTGTCCACGTATAAATCGCGTACGGCCCGATAGACCATAGCGGTGACATCACCTGTTAAATCTCTATCCACAACCTCATAGTGCGGCCCGGATAATTGCCTCAATCCTTCCTGTAGGTAATCTGATCTGTTCATAACACTTACACCACGGCCTTTGTCAAATTGTTTTATGACAATGTTCTGGTTTTTCTTGAGGCCTGTGAGAGCGATGCGTTCTGCTTTGGTGATGTTGGATGCCACATTCTTGATTTTGATTTTGGACAGTTCCTCCAATGTACCTTCAATGTAGGTTTCTAAGTTTGTATTGAAAGTATCAGTTGGGTGTCCATTTTGAGGGCATCCGAAATGGATGAAGTTGACCCAGATTCTCTTTCCTTGCCATTAAAAAGCGAAGTCTCATTTTTCTGAAGAGCAGTTTTGAATGGCGTAGGATAGCTGGGTTTTTTGGTGTGGGAATGAAGTTTAAGCCTCTTCCTAGAGCAATCGTTTCAATCAAAGACAGTTTATAGTCAGACAGATTTTTGACAAACTGTCGACTTTGGTTGGCTTTTTGTTTAAGAAAGATCAAACTCTCGTTTTTCTTTTTCTGTTTGGTTATTTTAGGAGAGAGAGAGGATTTCTCTTTTGCCATTTTACATTTCAAGTTTTTTTTGCCTCTGTTAAATCTTCTTGACATAGTTGCAACAATAGGGTCCTTGGCCGTTTTATTATGATGTTTTGCATTAAGGACGATAGAGTTACAACGATCAAATTGTGGTTTGCATTCGTTTAAATACCATGCTCTGTAAAGTCATCCACCAACATTATGTAATGCGCATGCGCATGTGTAGTGACATAACCTAGGGTTGATGTCTGAAGGTTGTGTGAATAAAATGGCAGGGTCAGGTCGTGATATGCAAACGGTTAGAGTTGATTGGACAGGAGGTTGGTTTGGAAATTCAAAAAAAAGGGGGGGGGGGGTTGTTGAAGGGGGGGGGCTTTGGGTTTTGAAGGGAAGGTATGGAAGTGGGGTGATAGAAAAGAGGACGGGTTTGAGAGGTTGAAGGTAACGGAAAAGGAAAAGGGAGATGTGATAGAGGGGAAGGAGAAAATGGGAAAGGATGGGAGGGGGTTTAGGTTATAGAGATGAAAAGGAAGGGGGGGAAAGGTTTTTAAGAGGACGGATTGGCAGGAACCTGGATGAAAAAAACGGGGGAGGAAGGGGGTTAATGTCTTTTTAAAATGTGATGATGGTGGTTTATGAAAGGTTGGGAGAATCAACGCTCGACTGCAAATCTAAATGTAAGGATATGCTTTTTAAATTTTTGAGAAATATGTTTGCATTATGGTGATCTTCCAAGTTATGGTTTTTTGTGAAGCTGGGAAGCTTTTTATAAAGGAAAGATCATCATAAAGAAACGAGGATGGACTGAGAAGGGAAGGGGGGGTTTGGAATAAACAGAGCAAGTAAGTGGACATCGATATTAAAGGTTTGAGTGGAACAAGCTAAGTGCCAAACAACAAGAAATAAAAGAACATGTTTAATGTGAAAGACTTTTAAAGAAACAAATAAACATGGTCAAAATCTCTTTTATGGAGTATGGTGGCTCTGAAAAGAGCCGGTGGGTTTATTTGGCATAGCCAAGTACTCATCTCCGTCTTGCGCCCCTGGGTCCTCCGAGGAGACCGGCCCTCTGTTCCGCCGACTCAGTGACGATCGCCAGCACTCGAAGGGCCTGTCGACGCTCCTTGTCGTTTGCAATGTTAGCATCAATCAAACTGGCCCCCGCTTGTTTCGCCTTCAGGTCAGCCTCAATCGTAGTTAGCCCCGACTGGTACTGATCCAGGATCAATCTACCCAGTTCCACCGCAAACCCTGCTGTTTTTTTGTTCCACGAGATGATCATCTCGGGTGAGCAGGGGATGTCGTGTGGAAGGGTAGGAATTTTTTTGTTGACTTTGCACCAGTCAGGGGCTTCACCACGATCAAGGCTTTCCCTTAGTTTGTCCGCCTGCCTCCGGACCCGATTTCTCAGGCCGGCGAGACGGACAATCTCTACTCTGGCTTTACGTGCGGACTACTGCTGTCATCCACCCTAGCCCGTGAACTACATGGACTTGTTTGTTTGTGATCATCTGGGGTACACCCCTTCTCGTTTGTGTTTTTTGGATGTGTTTTTGTGTGTTTGCAACTGCTTTGCTCAAAATTGTATGTATTTCATGTACATGTACCTACGTAGTCTCTTAATGTATTCTAGTTTTAGGTATTATGCAAATGTGTCCACTATACCACTATTTGGGGAGCCTATTCATCAATTGTTATTAAATACTGGTTCAAGCTTCAATTATGCTGCGGCATTGTCTGTTTACACTGTGAGTCAAATCATAGATCTGAGGCACACATCTAAACTGGTAGTGCCAGACCCAGGTGATTATTGTTGTGAGTTTAGAGGCCCCATGAATTGTGGTCCTTTAGGTATTTTCTTAAACTAGGTTCCATGCCTGGGGATGATTTAAAAATCTTCTCTCTCAATGTGAGAGGCTTAGGAAACTTCAGGAAACGTAGGAGTATTTTCAATTGGTGTCGTAAATCCAAGGCAGATTTAATTTTGCTCCAAGAAACCCATAGCACTAAAGAAGTCGAAGTGCAATGGCAACACGAGTGGGGTGGTAAAATTTTATTTTCTCATGGCTCAAACAATAGTCGTGGTGTTGCCATAATATGTCAGAATGGGAACAACATTGATGTGGACGAAATTTTCAGAGATGATTTTGGTAGAATTTTTATTATTAACTTTATGAAGAGTGATTTGAGTTTTATCCTTGCGAATATTTATGCCCCTAACATTGAGAACATGCAGATTAGTTTTTATGATAAACTGAATTGTTTATTTTGTGAAAAAGACTTGGAGACTTAGGAAAGGATTATCGTAGGGGGCGATTTTAGCTGTGTCCTGGATTCTAGTATCGATAAAAAAGGTGGTATTGCTAAAACAAAAACGAGCGTGGTTGATAAAATCAATAATCTTAGCGAGAATTATGATTTGGTTGACATATGGCATTTGAAGAACCCCAGTAAGTGTAGATTTACATGGAGGCAGACTAGTCCTCTCATTCAATGTAGGCTGGACTATTTCCTGATAAGTAATAATCTTATTGAGAATGTCAGGAACACCGACATTCGCCCAGGTATTAGGACCGACCATTCTGCAATTGCTATTACCTTTCAATTGTATAAAGAACCTAATAGAGGCCCTGGCCATTGGAAGTTTAATAATTCTTTTTTAGAAGACGAGAAGTTTGTGCAGGAGATGAATAGTAATCTTCAAGTTTGATTAGGTGACCCATCAATTATGGATCAGCAAGTGAAATGGGAGTGGATTAAATTTAAGGTCAGAGAAAGTGCAATGAAGTTTGCTAAGGAGAAATCTCGGCTGAAGAAAGATAGAATTGCTGATCTTACAGATAAATTAGATCAATTAGAATCTTCTCTTGCTCACGAACACAATGAGAATATTTTAGAAGAGATTCAAGTCATCAAAGACGAATTAGAGGAGATTGATGCTAAATTAATTGAGGGTATTGTTATTCGTTCACGATTAAGATGGTCTGGGAAGGGGGAAAAAGTAATAAATATTTTTTTTGGTCTGGAAAAAAGGAACAGCATTGTAAGAAGCTTATCACAGATGAGGGTTGGGAAATCAGTAATCCCAACGATGTCCTTACTGAACAAAAGGACTTTTATCATAATCTCTATGAGTCCAATCTTGATGAAAATACCAATATTGAGAACGATGTTTTCTTTCAAGACAATAAGATTCCTGTGCTCAGTGAGGACGATATGCTGCTTTGTGAAGGACACCTTACCAATGTTGAGTGTTACGATGCTTTGAAGAAAATGGCCAATAATAAAAGCCCTGGTAATGATGTGCTGTCCTCCGAGTGGTTTTTGATATTTTGGAATGTCATTAGTAATTTTCTTGTTGATGTTTTAAATACTGGTCTCACAAATGTGAACATGTCGTCGTCACAAAGACAGGCAGTTATCACATTGATTTGTGACAGGTGGAAACTGTATGGTATTGTTTCCTCAGATTAATGTATTTAATTCCCTTTGATTTTTAACATAGAGGTAGACCTCCATGGTTTTACTCTTATATTTATTACTTCTTTGTCTTTCATGCCATTAGATTTCATTTTACAGTTTATTGCATCTGTGGGAGTGTTCTTCAGCCAATCTTAATCTTAATCTTTGCACCATGGTCTTTGTTTATTGGAGCTTGAGAAGTCACAAGTAGCACTAGTCTCATTTGCATATTCCTTTGTATTGATAGTTGTTTCATGTGTATTCGTTAGCTTAGTCATAGCCCAGGATTGCTGTACACTGGTTCCTGTGGGTCTTTTTTATAATCTAAGTTCAGTTGGTTGCAAGACATCATTCTGTAAGGAGGCAAAGTTATAAAGATCCAATTTTGTACAGCGCTGGCTGCGCGCGGTTTCCACTGTTGGAAAAATGGAAATAAAACATTACATCTATTCATCATAATGCTGTTTCCAAACTTGATTTTTGAGCCTGTTACATTTGGCGTCGTAGACAGGATCAAGTTTATTTCACAGTGGAAGAACCCCGGCCAGCGCTGCAGTTTGTACCTGTATGCCATGCTGTATCGACAAAGAACTGATTGACTCAAAAAGTTTTTGATGGGAGGTACATGTACGTCATGAAGGAAGGAACTGATTTCATTGAGACAATCACCAGCGGATCTCTACCAAAAGGCATTGATGGATGAAGGATGAAGAGAGAGAGAGAGAGAGAGATTTCGGACTGGATGAAGGATGCTGTGGACAGCAGAGGTTGTGATCGATACAGGAGGTGAAATTGCAGGTAACCATGTACATGAACATCATGTAGCATGTGTGACTATCTTATGGAGGTAGTCGGGAAGCTGTAATCCAGACGAGCTACTTGCTTCACCTGTAATCATCTTTCTCTGTTGTGGGACCATGGATGGACATCAGTTCATTTTTCTGGAGGGAAGAATGGTCTTGGTAGTTGCAGTTGACGGAATTAACGATGACATACCACACAGCGTTATGCGGTGATAAGACGGTGTTGGGAGCCGTTCCATGACATTGAGATGAACCGTCAAGGGACTCAATGGGTGGAGGAAGGCAAGATCCAACAGTCTCCATTGGTTTCTACTTGAGACATGGTGTTCTTCGGGGAAGCATTCTGTACGCTACTACTACTATCATCAAAGAAAGGAGAGTATAAAGTGGATTCGTTGATGCTTCACTTCTTCAAGATCTTGGTGTGAGGACCCCCCGCTGCGTGTATTCCAGTCCCTGTCCTTGTACATTTCAGTAACTTTTGACACTAATCACTATCAGTATCTGATCAGCCTTCAATGACTTTCTGTGTTCGTTGAATTTGTACTACCACTGGTTTCAGACAAGCAGTGGAGACCCAACCACCTCACCATATTATATTTCACCTTGAACTTTGAACAGTTTTTCTTGCCCGTATCCAAGAAGTGTCTTAACCTTGATTTACGTATGTTATATTATACTGTTCATTATTTTGATTGTTGTGATGAGTGTTCTCAAACCTGTTTTGCTTTTAGGTGCATTTTTCTAAAGGGAAATTGATTGAATCGTCAAATTTATGCTGGAGAAGTTATTTTTAACTTTTCTTGATTTTTTCCTGGAAATTCTACTTTTTCCTTGCTGAAAAGTATTTTACCCTTGTTTTGTATGCCTGTGGTTATCGTTTATGAGTGACTGTAAAGTGACAATTTTCCAATTGAGTTTCATGAACCTTTTTGTTTTTGGTTAAGTTACGTTGGAAAAAATGTTTATGGTAGGATTACAATGTACTTACATTTTACAAGACAAGTTCAAGTTTTTACATTTTTCAATGTTTTTTACTGTAACAAGTTTGTTTCCTTTTCTGATCATTTTGTGTAGTTCAAGTAATTTTTCATTAGTCTTAGGTTGCATTGATTACTCATTTCACTTTTTATTTTGTACACCTTGCCGTTGGTGTGGAACCCAACGTTTTAGCAGTGGAGAATTGTGACAGGTGGAAACTGTATGGTTTTGTTTTCTCAGATTAATATGTTTAATTCCCTTTGATTTTAACAAAGAGGTAGACCTCCATGGTTTTACTCTTATATTTATTACTTCTCTGTCTATCATGCCATTAGATTTCATTTTACAGTTTATTGCATCTGTGGGAGTGTTCTTCAGCCAATCTTAATCTTAATCTTTGCACCCCCAAGGTCTTTGTTTATTTGAGCTTGAGAAGTCACAAGTAGCACTAGTCTCATTTGCATATTCCTTTGTATTGATAGTTGTTTCATGTTTATTCGTTAGCTTAGTCATAGCCCAGGAATGCTGTACACTGGTTCCTGTGGGTCTGTTTTTCATAATCTAAGTTCAGTTGGTTGCAAGACATCATTCTGTAAGGAGGCAAAGTTATAAAGATCCAATTTTGTACAGCGCTGGCTGCGCGCGGTTTCCACTGTGGGAAAAATGGAAATAAAACATTACATCTATTCATCATAATGCTGTTTCCAAACTTGATTTTTGAGCCTGTTACATTGGAGGTGGAATGACTCACTCAAGACAAAGGATAAGTGTGAGCTTTACCTTAAGGGTCAAGCGAGGGCGCTGCGCAGGAGAAATATGTAAATGAGCTGTCACATACTCCCCTGCTCTAAGGTTGGCGTCCCGACAACCTAAACTGATAAAAGATTAATACAAACAAAACAAATGCAATTTACTATTTACAAAAAAAATCATCTTGGCTGGACTCCGGCCAACATCTGCGCCAACAGCAGCTGCGTTCGGCTGATGTCTGCCAGTACACGTGGGTCTATCGCAGGTGCAGGGAAAGGCATTGCTGGAGTCTCCGACTGGATGACAGACTTCGGGAGATGATTGCGATTGGAGTGTTGTCCCGCTCCAGCACGGCCGGTGTTGCGCCACTGTTCCACTTTGGCAAGTGGGACCTCCTCCTCTGTAGAGGGCTCCGGTGGGGTATCTTCCACTTCTGATGGGGGTTTGAGGGGCTAGATCGTCGGGGTAATGCTCCCCTGCTTTGTGTAAAGCAGCGGGTGCTCTGCCTGGATCTTGCACATCTGAACATTGAGGGTCTTGGTCCTCAGGGTGGTGCTCCCCTGCTTTGTGAAAAGCAGCAGGTGCACTCTCTGGCTCAGGTTGACCTGCTGGCATCGCCGGAGTCTCACCTTCTGTCTCCAGTATGATGACCACCTCATCTGCCTCCTCTTCTGCCGCCTCATCTTCGCCAATGTGCACTGGCAAAACTGGGTCATCTTGATGACGACATCCAGTAGCTGGAGGATCATCCTCATGCAGTACCAAGCCACTTTATACTCTCCTTTCTTTGATGATAGTAGTAGTAGCGTACCCCGAAGAACACCATGTCTCAAGTAGAAACCAATGGAGACTGCTGGATCTTGCCTTCCTCCACCCATTGAGTCCCTTGACGGGTCACCTCAATGTCATGGAACGGCTTCCAACACCGTCTTATCACCGCATAAAGCTGTGTGATATGTCGTCATTAATTCCGTCAACTGCAACTACCAAGACCATCCTTCCCTCCAGAAAAACGAACTGATGTCTATCCATGAGCCCACAACAGAGAAAGCAAGTAGCTCGTCTGGATTACAGCTTCCCGACTACCTCCATAAGATAGTCACACATGCTACATGATGTTCATGTACATGGTTAGCTGCAATTCCACCTCCTGTATCGATCACAACCTCTGCTGTCCACAGCATCCTTCATCCAATCCTTAATCTCTCTCTCTCTCTTCATCCTTCATCCATCAATGCCTTTTGGTAGAGATCCGCTGGTGATTGTCTCAATGAAATCAGTTCCTTCCTTCACGACGTACATGTACCTCCCATCAAAAACTTTTTGAGTCAATCAGTTCTTTGTCGATACAGCATGGCATACAGGTACAAACTGCAGCGCTGGCCGGGGTTCTTCCACTGTGAAATAAACTTGATCCTGTCTACGACGCCAAATGTAACAGGCTCAAAAATCAAGTTTGGAAACAGCATTATGATGAATAGATGTAATGTTTTATTTCCATTTTTCCCACAGTGGAAACCGCGCGCAGCCAGCGCTGTACAAAATTGGATCTTTATAACTTTGCCTCCTTACAGAATGATGTCTTGCAACCAACTGAACTTAGATTATGAAAAAAAAAACCACAGGAACCAGTGTACAGCATTCCTGGGCTATATGACTAAGCTAGTGAATAAACATGAAACAACTATCAATATAAAGGAATATGCAAATGAGACTAGTGCTACTTGTGACTTCTCAAGCTCAAATAAACAAAGACCTTGGGGGTGCAAAGATTAAGATTAAGATTGGCTGAAGAACACTCCCACAGATGCAATAAACTGTAAAATGAAATCTAATGGCATGATAGACAGAGAAGTAATAAATATACATGTAAGAGTAAAACCATGGAGGTCTACCTCTTTGTTAAAATCAAAGGGAATTAAACATATTAATCTGAGAAAACAAAACCATACAGTTTCCACCTGTCACAGATTGAAAAGGAGGGTAAAGACAGAAGTAAATTAAAAAACTGGAGGCCAATTTCCTTGTTAAATGTAGATTATAAAATCGCCTCTAAAGTGTTAGCTTCTAAAATTGATAAGGTTGTCCCAAATCTAATTCACAATGACCAATGTGGTTTTGTGAAGGGTAGATTTATTGGTGAATCAATTAGAACCATCCAGGATGTTATGCATTACACTAAAAGTAAAGATATTCCAGGCTTGATGATTTTCTTTGACTTCGAAAAAGCCTTTGACTCGTTAGAATAGAATTTTTTTAATTAAAGTTTTGGAGTGCATGAATTTTGGCCCAGATTTTGTCAGAAATGTCAAATCTCTTTACTCGAACATAAGTAGCTGTGTAATGAATAATGGTCGTACCTCAAGTTACTTTTCAGTTGGAAGAGGGGTGAGACAGGGTGACCCACTGAGTCCGTACTTATTTATACTAGCCATAGAACTGTTGTAATGTGCTGTAAGAAATGATCCGGATATTAAAGGTATTTTTGTAGAGGATGCTGAAATTAAGATTATCCAATACGCAGATGATAATACCTGTATAGTCCAAGATGAGAACTCAGCTGAAAACTTATTTGTCCTCATGAGAAAATTTACCATGATCTCAGGTTTGAAACGAAACGTAAATCACAAGCTATGTGGCTGGGCTCCAAACGGTTTTCTGTTGAAAAACCTTTTGATATTGAATGGCCTGACACACCTATTAAGGCACTGGGTGTTTATTTCTCTTATGAGGATGACGCAGCTGAAAATATGAACTTTGAGCCTAAAATCAAGATTCTGAAAACCACTCTTAATATTTGGAAGTCTAGGCATTTGACCTGGTCCGGTAAAATTCTGTTGGTCAAGACTTTCGCCTTGTCTCAATTATTATATTTGGCCTCTGTAATTTCAGTTCCTATATGTTGTTCAGCAGGTCGACAAAATTATTTATGATTTCATTTGGAATGGGGGAAATAGAATGGTCAAAAGGAGTTCCCTTATTGGTAATATTGATGAGGGTGGTTTGAAGATGCCGGATACAAAAAGTATGTTCAAAGCTCTGCAAATCAACTGGATCAAGATACAATAATGTGAGTTTGGCTCCTTGGAAGCTCATCTTCAAGGAATATCTCTCCTTATGGCGGTAATTTAATTTTCTACAGTAATGTTAAAATTAGCCAAGTGAAAAAGTGGAATAACATTCCCTTGTTTAACAGGGAGGTGCTCGTCTCGTATTTTGATTTGGTAAAACCAAGTGATGTAAAGATAACTTCACAGTGTATTTATAACAACCACTGTATTAATATCAACAGTAAACCCTTTTTATACAAAAGATTGTATAATGCTGGTATGGTTCTATTAAGTGATTTGTATTATGAGAATGGTGCTTTGATCCCCTTTTCTGAATGGACTATTGGGGGGGGGGGTCTTTCAAATAAGGATTTATTGCATTGGAGGGGAGTTATATCATCCATCCCAACAAATTGGAAACATATCCTCAGCCAGGGCTTTGATAGAAATAAATGCATTGCCAAAGGTTTCATTGTACAGAATAATGGAGAGACTCATATTGACACTTTATCAACCAAGATGATTTACCAAATCTTTATTCATAGGTTTAGGGAAGTACCCACTTCACAGAAGAAATATACTGATGTTTTTAACATCGATGATGATGAGTGGTGTGGAATTTACTCTTTGCCATTTAAAGCCTGTGCTGAGGTCAGAACAAGGATTTGTGTAGGTTAAAATACAATAACTTCAGTTAGAAGTTATTAAGATTATATCACCAAAAGGAAATACAATTTAACACTTGATAAAATATACAAAAATACATCAGTGAATATACATGGATATTGATAAAGGTCTTAGCTGGGTTTTTCTGCACTTCTACAACTGGAGATGGAAGGTGTACACATCACTCAGGGGCAAGGTGGAGTGATGAACCGGGTCAAATCTACCAAAGCGGACCTGGGGACTAGTACATCTGTATCAACAGAGCACGTGAAAAAAGGAATGCAAGAGTTTAGGAACCACTTTTAGGGAAAAGTCATCGCGTTCCTATCAAATCAAGACAAAGTGTATAGTGGGACACTTTCCGAATACAATCAATTATGCAAAATACAACCAACCAACCATAGAACTAAGCAAAAACAAAATATAAATGAGTCTAAAGAATTATACATGTAGTAAACAAAATATCACTCGTTCAATGAAATTGACGACTTAATAATCATGCGGGAAACACTAGGGCTTCGATAAGGAATATTGAATGAAACATATCAAGAATATTGCTCAACATAGATCTTTGTGTGTGTGTGCGTACGGAACACGGTGGTCTGCCGGTCAAAAGTCATAGTTGTTTTTATGCCAAACAGCAAACAGTCGTATACTCTCGTCCTTACCCTGATCATCCTTACTATGAAACAGGTTATCTCGGGACAAAATAAGTCTAGCCAAGACTAGGCGCAGTCCTTGTGTTTGAAAGTCTCAACAAAAATATAGAATCATGGCATCAATAAAACGGTTTAGTTTTGATAACTTGGATTGAATTAGAGAATGCTTCGAATAAGTATTCCAATAAACTAACTAAGTTTCTATCAAAAAAATGGAGCGCCTTGATGAAAGACAAGAACAGATACAAGTGAATAACTGTTACAACCAATAAAATGCATTACAACTAAATCAAAGGTACATGTATGAGCAACAAAGAAACCTAACGGTAAATTGGACGGAACTCCTAAAGCTTTTCCGTACACGTAGTGAGCAATAAGAAAGGTTACACAAAGAAATATTTAGTGATTCTATACATCTATACATATATACGGGAATGCTAAAAAAGTAGAAATTATACTTAAGAAATTTCGTCGGACAACCTTTTTAAAGGAGTTATAAATGCAATTTCTAACAGGGCCCGACATGAGTCTCTCCCGAATTTTCCGAGAAAATGGATCACAGACCATCAGATCGTAGAGCAAGGACCACAAAGATTTTTTATTTGTAGTGTAAAGTTATAAACCGGGGCCTATGATCAAAAAGTGAAGACAATTTACAATCTAATGAAAAATAAAGACATGGATGGAAAAAACCGCCATCATTGGACTACAGTTTGTGGGGATTACAAAAAAATATTAATTTCAAACACTTTTCAGCTTTGAAATATATTTCTTTCGTTGTTTTATTTCCAGCAAATAAAACAGCAAAGAAAACACTCTGATTACGATGATCATTGATTAAATGATGAGTCTACTTCGCTCATACATTACCTGTAGAGCGAATTACTATATTTTCATATTTCCTAGACTGGCAGGTATAATCGGTAAGAGTTTGGCAAAAGCGCCCTCCAGAGGCCACCCCATAGAGCCTGCACATGCGTGCCCTGTGAACATTCTCTTTTCTCTTAGCGGTGGTAGCGTAAGACGTGTTTATATTTGGGTCTCCATTTTTTACACTTAACTTACCTGTGTTTTGAAAGAGAGTGAATAAAATAAAAGAACAAGATTTATTGTGATTGTAGAGTGGTCTGTTGAGTTTGTGTTTTGATAGAAATGAAACGTTTGGCGAGAGCACCTGCTGGCATATCCGAGGGAATTTGTACCCCCTCGGGACAGCCAGTGCCCTCGAGGGGTTGATGCGGGAAACACTGTCCCCCAGCCAGCGCTCCCCCAGCCAGCGCTCACAGCCACAGTCGGCTGTGGGCACTGTCAGCCCCACCGCTCGGGCAGGGGAGTACCAGGTCTGGTCTCCCCCCTCCCCCGGCCATCGTTGGTGGGACAGCCAAACGCAATGGTAGTTCCAGCAACTGGGACTCCGAGCCCAAGAAGGGGCGCGGTAATAAAAAGCCAGGCTTCATTGTCACCCAACCCACACCCTTTACCCGGCCCGCCCCCAAGCTCAGGGCCGTCTGGTGTGATGAGCCCACGCAGCTCAGCAGGCTGTAATGCCCCGCTTCCCTCCCCCAGCTCACTGGCAGTATTCACCACAGAGTCACAGGGTGGACAGGCATACAGGTCCCCTAGGCTTTACCGTAGACCTCCGCTCGAGGCGCTGGGGTTGAGGGGATTGGAGCAGTCTGTCCGGGGGGCCGCGGACTGCTGGCCTACCCCCGCTCTGAAGGGCCGACCACCGCATTGGATTTTACCCGGTGTTCGGGGGTCCCAGTCCCCCAGGAGTCGTCCGATTTTTTATTGGAGTTATCCCGGGGCCGCTCGAGACATAAGAAGGAGAAGTCTGGCCGTCGTTTTCGCCGTTCATCCTCCTCGTCCTGCTCGAGCAGCTCTTCGGGCCGCCGGGGAAAGCATCACCATGGTGACAGTGTCTCCCAGACCGATCCTTACAGGCTTTTCAAACCATCTCGGCCTCACTATCGGCACTCTCTGCCCCCCGGCAGATGGCCGCAGTGGACGGCCCAGTGGCACAGCTTGGGTATGCTGCTCAACCTTCCATTATCGGTCACGGTTGGGTGGCTCAACAGTCAGCCATGCGCCGCCATCCCCACCGGCCCTCAGTCTGAATCCTTCGATGTCTCTTGTGCCTGAGGATACGGCCCAGCCACCGGGCCGTGACGTGGCGCTGTCTGCCCCGCTGCATGGGCCAGCCAGCTCACGATCACTGGGTTCAACTCGACCCACCCTTTCGGGGGAATCGGCCTCGGAGGATGAGGAGGTCGTACAGATGCAGCGCCTTTCCATCGCGGAAACGGAGCTGCGTCTGGTTCAGCGTGACATGTGTCGCTTACTCCAACTGCCCCTTGTGGAGTCAGCGCCGAAGCCTGAACATAGATCATTCAAGCGGCGCATTGGGCCGGCGGCGAGCTCTGAGAAAAATTTTCCCGTTTTCCTGCTTGACCAGGTATGCGATGAGCACATGGAAAAAAATCTGGAAGGCGGACAAGTGGTCCGCCGTCTCCTGCGGCCCAAGGATTATTATCAGTTCCCGCCAGCAGACTAGAACAATTAGCCGTGCCTACTGTCCCTTATGTGGCGAAAGACAAGCTCGCCGCCAATGAGGGCTCAACAACAGGAAAGCCTATCGAAAAAAAATTGAGAGAAGTTCGAGGAGATGTTGCGGAAATCCGACACCGCCTCCCGCTTCGGTATGAGCTCCACCTCTTTCCTTCTACTCCTTTTGGAGTATTTGGTCTCGGGGTTGGACGATGACGGAGCGGTCCCAGCCAACATGCTGCAAGCCGCCTTCCACTGCTTGGATCAGGGGTTGCGTGTGGTCCTCGACCAATTTGCACGCATCTCCGCTCTGATGACCTCGGCCTGCTGCGGGAATGTGCTGGACACGTTCCTGCCTTCTCCTGCAGCGCGCAAACATTTTGAGAGTCTCCCAATTGCTGGCATGGATCTATTTGCAGGCCAGTTTGAGGCCAGGCCGAGGCCAAGCGGTTGAAAACGACCGAGAAATTTAATCTCAGGAAGCCTTCAATCGCAAAGCCCCCTTCTCAGCCTAAGTGGACGCCGTTTACCATTCCCCGTCACAAACCGTTGAAGGCAAACAGATGGAGCTTTCGTGGCCGTGCCGACAACTCGTCGGGTGCGCGGCCAGCCCAGCCCCAAGCATTCTCCGGCCAGCAACTTGAAAACGACCGAGAAATTTAATCTCAGGAAGCCTTCAACCGCAAAGCCCCCTTGTCAGCCTAAGTGGACGTCGTTTACCATTCCCCATCGCAAACCGTTGAAGGCAAACAGAGGGAGCTTTCGTGGCCGTGCCGACAACTCGTCGGGTGCGCCAGCCCCAAGCGTTCTCCGGCCAGCAACGGCAGCAGGCCGGCCGCAATTTCCACGCGCCTGCCCCCCGCTAACTCGGGGGTTGGCCAAAGTGACTCCGCAGACAGGCGGCAGCCTCCCACCCTCGGACCCGTGGAGTGCTGTCTGCAAGACTTCATCGGGTCCTGGACTCACGTCACGTCCGACCGGTGGGTGCTCAGCTATAGATCGTGGCTATGCGCTCGAGTTCCAAGCAACCCCCTGCGGACATGAGGTTCGGCCTACGCCGATCCCGACCGACTAAGCTCAACGCGCCACCCTCGAGGTGGAGATCTCCCCCCTCCTCGAAAAGGACGCAGTGCGGGTTCTTTCCGCTCAGCGGGTGCAGTCGGGATTAATGTCGACGTTCTTCTTGGTCCCCGAGAAGGATGCCGGCGTGTGGCATCCGATACTCAACCTCAAGTCATTACAAAAACAGATTCATCCACCCCAGATGCTTCCGGATGGAGACACTCAAGACCATTCTCGAGTCCCTCCAACCGGGAGCATGATTTGAAGGACGCACACCTGCATGTCCCTGTCAGACGGGAGCACTGGGAGTTTCTGTGGTTCCAATACGACGGGATGCGCTATGAATTCACAGTGCTCCCTGTGCCTCTCGACCTCCCCTCGGGTATTCACCCTGGTGGTTCGAGCGGTTGGGGCTGTGCTGCGGAAGCAAGGGGTCTCGGTCTTCATGTACTTGACGACTGGCTTGTCATGGGCCAGTTGCGGCACTCAGCGGTGGGGGCGCTTCAACACATTTGTCGCCTGGCGGCTGACCTCGGATTTTTGATCAATTCCGAGAAGTCGCACCCACTGCCGCACTCGATCTCCGATTGAGGCTGGTACGCCCTACTGAGGAATGCCTGCAGAATGTTCAGCAGTGTGTTTTTCTTTTTCTACCGTACCTGATGGCTCAGGCTGTTGGGCCTGATGGCCAGTCTGGTGGATGTGGTCAACTAGTGCAGGCTGCAAATGCAACCAATCCAGATGCACCTGCTCATGTTCTCAAAGGACAAAATAATAAACTAGTGCTCCTCGCAAAATAAACTATTAAAAGTGGTAAGGGAGTCAAGGAGCTAAACAGGGGAGCCTACATCGTCAACTCTTCCCTGGCAGCTACCAAGGTTCCAGAGGAATACAAGGTAGCTCATGTAACACCTCTGCTGAAGAAAGATAGCCTTGATCCTGAGCAACTGAACAATTACCGTCCGGTATCAAACTTGCCATTTATCTCTAAAGTTCTGGAAAGAATTGTCCTACGGCAACTTACACGTCACTTGGAGGACAACGATCTTGTAGAAGACATGCAGTCTGCTTACAGAAGGGGGCACAGTGTTGAAACCGCTCTCGTCAGAGTTTCAAACGATATTCTTCACTCCATTGACAACCGGCAGATGGTCTTATTAGTTTTACTGGACCTATCTGCCGCCTTTGATACAGTGGACCACCAACTTCTACTGCAACGCCTATCTGAGCGGCTCGGTGTGACTGGCTCGGCTTTGCAATGGATGAAGTCATATCTTGCGGACAGGTCTCAAATGGTGTGCATCGGTCAAAGCAGATCTGAATGCCGGCCCCTTCACTGCGGGGTCCCTCAGGGCTCTGTCCTAGGTCCTGTTCTCTTCACGACATACACTCTACCACTAGGTGACATCGCAAGGCATCACCACGCCAAGTTTCATCTCTATGCCGATGATACCCAGCTGTACATGTCCTTCACACCGGGTGTTACTGCAGATGCATCCTTTAAGCAGATGCACGACTGTATCAGCCAATTCCAGTCGTGGATGAGTCTTAATTTCCTGCGACTCAATGCGGAGAAGACACAGGTTCTAGTAGTGGGATCGCGACACCATCATGCACATTTTATTTCTCCCCAATTCACAATCAGCAACCATGATTTGTCAGCTTCCACTTGTGTTCGCAATCTTGGAGTTGTGTTTGACAAACTGTTAAACATGGAAGCACACATCTCAAGTGTGTGCAGAAGTGCTAACTTCCAACTGCGAAACATAACAAAAATTTGCAAATACTTGTCTCGTGATACAGCTGAAAAAGGAATCCGTGCTCTGGTCTCTTCACGCTTGGATTGTTGCAACTCGCTCTTGGTTGGGCTTCCAGCTGCATCTATTTCTCGTCTGCAACGTGTACACAATAATGCTGCTCGAGTCGTTGTCCAAGCCAGAAAATACGACCACATTTCGCCTGTCCTAAGATGCCTACATTGGCTCCCCATTGCAAAGAGGATCACCTTCAAAATCTGCCTCCTTGTGTTCAAGATTCTGCACGGACACGCCCCGCTGTATCTTCGTGAACTCATCTCCACCAAGCAAAGCAATCAGGCTCTGAGGTCTGCAGGATCTCACTTGTTGGTAGAACCAAGATCAAGAACAATCCGATATGGAGACCGTGCTTTTGCCAATGCTGCTCCTGCCCTGTGGAATAAGCTCCCTGTCACACTTCGCAAAACAACATCACTCGACAACTTCAAGAGGGAACTGAAGTCTCACTTGTTTACATAGACTTATTACGTTTAATTTAGCTACAATTAATATCCATTTTGTTTAATATTTTTCTTTCTGTGTAGGCGCCTTGATCGGTTTTCTGGAGAAGTGCGCATTATAAATCCATATTATTATTATTATTACTCCTAACATAGTTACTCTGGGGGAACCACCTTACAAAAAAGGGAAAGATAGATATATAAATATTTTTAAAAAGTAAATTTCCACTCATCTACATATACACCAATATTTTATGAAGACTTTCATCAAGCATCAGACCACTTAGAAAAACCATTTGCAATAAGCATAGCCCTCTACAGCATGCAAAATGCGTCAGTCTGTTACCACCGGATTGTAGCATTTTATCTTTAACCACGAAAAATGGATCACTTGAAAAATAATGATAATAATAATAAAGTTATGGGGATTGCAAAGAGGACCACAGATCTAAGTGATGAGTCGCAGATTTTCCTTAAATAATTGTGGCAAAGACACTAAATTTGTACTGAAACAACAACTAGAACTTTAATTAATCTTCAAATGCTGTTTGTAAAAACAACCCAAGAAAAATTAACTTAAGCCAGAATGAATGTTGACCGAAGATTAAACTCAAGAATACAATAAAAAAGGAAAACCAACACAGCACTAATAGCGAATTACTCTGTAAGCTTAATCAGAACAAATACATGGATAGCCAGAATTATTGAGCAACACAGAAAAACAGCAACTTGATGTCTTAACTTATGAAGTATTTTCAAGACACAATCAAAATAGGTATTCACCCACTGCTGTTTTGCTGCTCACCCCCTGCTAGCACATGTGAACAATGCAAGACAATGGACTGGTGCCCCTTGCAACATAAACAAATAAAAGTGTTAACCAAGTCAAGGATCTACACAAGGGAAGCCACTCCTATAAAAAAAGCAGTAACTCTTGAGGAACCACTTTGCCAAAATAAAGTAAAAAGGATAAATATAAAAACACAAGTTAGATTCCACTCCTCTACACATCCACTACTCAATAACAGCAAGATCAGTATGTACATACTGTTTGATATTTATTACTTTACAATGTCAGTGAAATGTTTTCCCTGATGTCATCTAAAATTCCAGGTTACAAAGGTGTTAGGCTGTTACCTTACAACCCACAAATATAACTGATCTTCGCATGAACAAAGTTTGAAAAACAAAATATCCAAGATGTGAAGACACTTGTAAAGAAGCCAACAACTTGAGTTTTGCTCCTAGCTTTCTCTCACTCTCTTACAAGACAGAATGTACTTTGACAAACTCTCCTAATCTGTCACCAATTAAATTGCCCTGTTACAACTAGTATACTAAAGGCTTTGACGGATGTGGCTTTTTATTATTATTATTATTATTTATTTTTTAGGATTAGGTTCGTGTCTCTGTGAGAAAATCAGAGATGAGTATCCCATGAATTATATTCTGTCGGTAGCTGTTGGCGCTCATACTTCAGGAGAAAGTCCTCTTCAGCATTACAACTCACTGCTGTCTTTGACTTGGATGCAGAGGTTAGTTTAACTCAAAATATACAGAAACGTCTATGAAAAAACAAACATTCTTGTGGCTGGCTTTTGCTTATAATTTTGGATAAGACAAATTTAAATAAATTTTGGAGAAAATGCACTTCACATGACCCTATATGCATAATTAAACTAGTACTTTCAAAGAACCCTGGCTTTTGGGGTTTACCACAAATACTAAACCATTTAAAGGAACATTACATAATTGTTTTTTGCTAACAAAACAGTTGCTGGCAGTGTAAGCACTTTATATAATCCACCATATACATAAACTGACAAACCTGTAGAAGTTTGAGATCGATCGGCCATCTGGGTCACAAGAAAATAGTGAAAAACCGATTACACATTTGCATGTTTTATACAATGCATGAATAAAACGCTCATGAGCGATAAACTCCAATCGGAAATTAGTTTTATTTATTTCTCATCAAATATGGCATTTCAGACAGAAATATTTTTAGGGATGTTTTCTACTATCATCATCATTAGACCGTGTAAGTTTTATGTAAATCTGTGATCTTAAAGAAAATTTTAATTACCATTTCTGTAACGTTCCTTTAAGTTATGAAATGTACATATTATACTTGGACTCCAATGATAACAATAAAGACACAGATCAATTGTTATTATTTTGTACCTGATACTGAATGTTTTGGCAAACTGGACACTGAACACAAAACAGTTGGCACCACACACACAAGTGAGACCATGCAGCAATCACAAATATGACATTTTTATGTTGATTGCTGTACAACATTAATCAGTGACCGGCTAGCCTGAAGCATGAGATAATGATGATCATGTACAAAATTACCATGCTGAGTAAAAGGCCTTTCATCCTTAAGGTCATACAAGGAATTGTTGAGACCTGCTGTTTCAATAGTGTTGGTACTCAATGTCTGTTTTTTCCCTTTGATTATGAATATGTGGCTGCTCTTCCAACAAAGGAAACATTTATCAATGAACTACTAAAAGTAGGCAGGGATTCTCTTACTGCTAGAAGTAGAGCTTGTGAAAATTGTATTTGTATTCCTACTGCTTTTCATAGCTTTTTAAGTTTTTTGAAAACAGAAGAACATTTTGGTATTTAAAAGGATTAAAGTAACTTTATAGACAGTTATCTGTAGATATAGGCCTACAACTTGTGACAGAGAGGAAGCTTGCCCAAGTATGAAAACAACTGCATGCTACAAAATGCCTCCACTCACATCACCCATCATACCGTTGTGTAAGAGCATGGCAAACACCTCCACCAACCATGAAAAGTAAAAAATGATAAATGTTGTGTATGGGCCAAACTACACAATTACCCCCGAAAAAAAGGGAGATTTGGAACTTGAAATTCCAATACCTTTTGTCTCTCTTTGTTACTGGGCAAACAAAGCATGACTTGGTGATTGCATGCACTGTGCCAGCTACACAATGGAATGTCCGGGCGTGTTTATATGTCTATTGTTATTATATGTTATTAATTTAGATGTACCTGACATTGTCTGCGGTTACCATGTATATGATCAAGACCAGTTAAAAACAATTTTTGTCAAGCAGATCATTCTAATCTCCTATAAAGTATTAATGTTTGCAGCTTTGCATATACACTCTGCTGCTGGACTGGGGACAAAACAGTTTTCTTCAATTGCCGTAGAAAGGAGATGCATGTATCAGGGATTGCGTCAACAACCGTACCATTTCTCTAATCTCACACGCAAGTAAGGTCATGCTTTATATCATTGCCGAAAGAATCAGACACAAACTAGAGAGTGAGTTACCACCAGACCAAGCTGGACTTAGGAAAGGAAGAGGGACAATTGATATGAGATGTGAAATTTGAGGAATTTAATAGAAAATCTTCAGGAATTTCAACAACCCCTGTTTATATGCTTTATTTGACTATTTTATAGGCATTTGACTGTGTACAAAACCAGAAGCTCTGTATGGATTATCATGAAGGAATTGGGCTCTCTCCACATGTGATCACACTGATCTTCTTTCGTGTCCTTACACTGTGGACATCCACTGATGTACACACTTTTGTGCCCGTGGGGTGTTCTGAGCTAGGTCGGTAGCAGAACAGGTCTCTTCCAAGAGCGGGCACCACAGCATATGCTGCATTGTCTGTGGTTTCAGGCCAAGGTCACATGTTGTTAGGCGGGTGATGTATCCCCATGTGTGGAGGGAATTTTGCATCTGCCCACACCAGTGTGAAGGCGGGTTAGGCATTTCCAGTATGTCAAAGATTCATTTGCCCCAGATGGCAGAGATTCGGAAGGTTGAATTTCCATCTTGGTGGCATCTGGAATAGATGACAGCCTTGCAATCCACATCTGGATACGGGTGTCATTAGGTGTTGTTTGAAGAGGGAGTGTGCTGGTGATGAAGCTTTTCCTTGATTTGAGACTTTTGTCTGTTGGTAAAGGGACAAGAATTGAGATGTGAAATTTGAGGAATTTAATAGAAAATCATCAGGAATTTCAACAACCCCTGTTCATACGCTTTATTTGACTATTTTATAGGCATTTGACTGTGTACAAAACCAGAAGCTCTGTATGGATTATCATGAAGGAATTGGGCTCTCTCCACATGTGATCACACTGATCTTCTTGAGGGTGTCTTACATCTGTAGTTTTTTTGAGGCGTTCAGATCTGCTTGCGACAGCTCTTCTGTTGTCTGGTGGAGCAATGCCTGCAGGAGGTTGACATTGGTCATGCTGGTTGCTCTAGGACATCTGGTTATGGAGCGGCAACTTGGATTCAAGGCATAGTCAAGCTTCTTGGCATGTGATGATAGTTCCCATACTGCACAGGCATATTCCACAGCACCCTCTCTGGTCCTGCCCACAATGCCCCGCGGCCCGGCCGCCATGTTATCTTCCTCTTTTCTCTTAGCGCCGACCAACGTTAGACGTGGTTTTTTCCAGCTCTGAGAGTATTGACTATATTCCTATAAGAATTGAACGTTTGAACATCCTGTGTTCAGTGTAGAGTTAGTGTGTGTTTTCTTGATTCTTCTCCACGCCAGTCCTTCAAGAGACGCACGGGGCTGCAGGAGCCCCCCTGTTCTGTCTTCCCGGTCCTTCCTTTAAACTCGGTCTGCGCGGATGCCATTCAGTCCATCCCCGAGACCACGCCGTGGAAACCCACAGCGGCACGTGCTACCTCATACTATCGATTCCCACAGGCAGACTTTGAGAAGTTTTTTACAGTGCCAGCAATTTCCGACTCCGTCAAGGACAAGCTGGTGGCCGACGGAGCTGCGACTGCCCTGAGGGGCACCTTCATAGACAAGGTTCGCTCCAAGATGGAGCAGTCCCTCCGCAAGACTGACACTGCCTCCCGACACGGGATGCGTGGAACCTCCTTTCTGCTGCTCCTGACTGAGTACCTCGTCAGCGGTTGTTAGGAGGACTCAATGATCCCTCCCGACATGCTGACAGCAGCTTTCAACTGCCTTGAGCAGGGCTTACGTGGCATTCTAGGGCAGTTTGCCCGCATTTCAGCTATGGCCACATTGACCCGACGGAACAACGTCCTGGACGCCCTCTTCCTCCCGACTAAAGGAGGGCAGTCTAAGGTTGAATGGCTTCTGATTACATGTAGCACCCCTGAACAACCTTGTCACACCCCACACTCCACTCATTCTCACAAGCCAACAGGTGTTCACCAATCAATGCCCACCCCTATGACCAGTGTCTAGACTGGCTGTCTGGGACTTTTAGAATTGATGTGCTTTTTTATGACCGATGGACCATCCCCACTGAACACTTCACACTGACCCTTTCTCCATGCACTGACCATGTTGATGATCAAACAACCAATAAATTAATGTCTTATTTTCATTGTTAGTTCAATTCTTGCCTTTCGTACACTATGTTACTACTAGATGATGAATTGTACTCTTTTCTTAGCTACATAGTTGTGATAACAAAATCCTGTGTCCAAAGAGAACAATCTATATAAGTTTTATTGGTTCATCGCTTAGCTCTATGTGACACCCCTGTATTCTTCTAAGTCTTACAATATTGACAAAATAGCGAGACCACCGACATTAGGGCTACCTATATGCTCAGCTGGTAGAGCAAAGGCACATCCAGAGGTACGTGTACAGGTTCAAATCCAATTTTAGTAAAATTGTTTTATTCACCCCAAAATTAAATTAAAATTTAAATTGTGGTTTATAACTGGATAATTGAAATAAAAAGTTGTTTTGTCCTGTCTTTGTCCGTATTTTTCTTTTTTAAAGTCTTGTACTGTTCAAGAGGTACAAAAGTTTACCCTTTTTCCTACGTGTTGACAATCATATCATGTTTTATTGTTTACATTCACTTCTTGTGCTCTTATTTATATGCACACATATTGTAAACCAGCTATCTGCTAAAAAACAGTCATTTCAGTTTTTTCTTTCTTATACTTCCATCCGAAAAGTTCTCATAGCATTAACCCGTGAAATTTGTTTTTGTTTGATCTCAGGAACTACAGGCTTAAAAGACAAAACAATACATCAAATGAAAGCCTGTGCTCTAACTTAGATGAAGCAGCAGTTGCTTTTAGTGTTTTTTATTCCTTTCTTGGCCATATTACCGATTTAAAAACACATGACTGTGTACATTATACGTAACACTTGTTGTAAATCGCATACGGTCCGTACATCACACACAACCAATCATTCCCACGCGTGGCATCGTTCCGACCTTTGGACCTTCCATTCATGCATTTGGTTCACTGCTTCTCTATGGTTTTATCTAACGATGGCAAAATTAACAATGGTGGACTTGCATTGGCGCCCTCTTGCTCGTGGAGAGTCATCGAACTATCACGGAAGCGTTTTGGGATATGAAGATAAGTAAAGACAATTAAATACGGTTGCGTTATAGGGATAATATTACATTAATTCAAAGTTTAGTGTTCAAAATAAACCAAAACCCCAGTGTTTTCTCAAAACAAACTCAAGTCTAGTTTTCCTTATAATTATATAGATGTATATAATTATACAGTGTCATTGAGGATATCCCTGTGCAATAAATGTCATATTGAATTTAGTTAAATTTTAATTGCGCAGACCGTATGCGATTTACCTTTTGTCATTTTATCCACCAAACCAGCACTCCATCAAGCCTACTCACGGTCCCTCTTACATTTACTTGCACCTTCAATGCTGGCTGGACCCAGTGAATGTCAGTATAGGGCTTGATAATTCACCAGATTTCAACCTCTCTCACACTATCAGGCAAATGGGACCAGTGCCAAAAGTTTGCCCACATCAACTGGCAGTCATAAACACTCAGTAGAACCACCTTGTGACACAGAGTGGACCCTTGTGCCACTCCACTCAGACCAGTATCCACAGAAAACCCAACCGAACGGAGTGACAACAGATTAGAAATGCAAACAAAAATAATAATAATAATACATTTAAACATGTAGTCCACTTAAGGGACTCCCTTACCTGTTAAAACTACGAATGCACAATTCCCTAGCCGAAGGCTTTCCTCGCTAGAATCTTGTTTTTTTTACCACACTGCATGCAATAGCGCCCTCAAGCGTCCGACCCTTCGAAAATGCCGCTCAGGAAATCTGGGGCTTCCAAGGATTCGAGCCCTCAAGTTGATCATCGCAGCAGAACTGATTCCAGCGGTGATGATACTATTCGTAGCCGTCGGAAGAAGTAACGAGACTCATCTTCTGGCATTGACTATTCACGAGACCTTCGTATCTACACAGATCACCAGATCATTCCACGGCGCTTCTCTTGCAGGGGTTCCGTGACCTTTCAGCCACGATCTGTTCGCTCATCCCAAAGCCAGCCATGCCAGCTCCGACAGTTCCAACACCCCCCAAGTCCAAGTCAGTAGACTCGGGGTCAGAAGCTGCGGTTTCTATTTTTGTTTTGGATGAGTTTTCCGACGATGAACCTACCCCTGTTGGGGTCCCGTTATCTGCCAGTTGGGCCCCGACTGACATTTCCGGGCTTCAAAATCCGTCTTCTCAGTACGACGTAATGACCGATGTTGGTGCAACAGCCTTTCACCCTTTGCACTGCACCCATGGAGCACGGCCTTTACCCACGGGCGACCCTTCTGATGAGTCGGAGGCAGTCACTGCCCATTCCTCTACTGATCGTTGACTCCGTCTGGTAATGAAGGATATGACACAAGTCCTTTAGATCCCCTCCAATGGAGGTTCCCGTCAGTCGTTTAAACGCCGCACAGCTCCTGTAACTGCTAAAGACGGCGTTTTCACAATTTGACCTATCGACCAGATTTGTGCAGACCGGATGAAGACGCTCTCCGAGGTCAAACGGGTTCGTCCTCTGTCACGTCTGGACTTGTGACCCTTCAAAGTCCCTCAGGCGGACTATGAAAGGTTCTTATCCATCCCTGTGCTGCCCTCTGCTTCCACAGATAAGATTGCGGCCGATGCTGGAACCCGCAAATCTGTCAAGGCTCCGTTGCCAGGGAAAGAAAAGAACACATTGGAAGATGTCCTGGTAAAGGTAAACACTGCTTCACGTGCAGGTATCAGAGTATTTGGTATGTTCTTGTGAGACGGATTCTACGGTCTCAGCTGAAGCCACCGAGATGGCATTTCGCTGTCTGGATGACTGTCTCCGTATGGATCAGTTCACAAGGGTGTCCATGATTGCCACAGCTGCCCGTAGGACCAATGTAATTTATTCCATCTTCCTTTCTTCTGATGGTCTCCCACGGTTGGGTGATGATCTCTTTGCAGGAAAGTTCCAGGAGGTGATGGAGTTGGAGGTTAAGCGAATTAAAGCTACATATAAAATCAATCTTCGCAAGGCCTCAGGTCAGGGTGCTCCCAGTTCCTCGAGGGGGAACGCTCGAGGCAGAGGTCAGTGGTTTCCTCGGAAACCTTTGAAGCCTTTTCGGCCTGCCACTGTACCCTCCCCGACTTTTTCCACACCCCATCAGTCGCCGATCACTCCTTCAGGCACTGGTCTTGTCCGCGGCTCCAAGCCTAGATTTACTCCTCGGCCTAAGTCTTCTTTCGTGTCGTACCGGGGTGGCCATTGGTGCAGGTGAAAGTCTCACACTCTCGGCCCCTCCCCTAGGGCCCGTGGGGGGCCATCTTTTCAATTTCACAGAGACTTGGGCCTTTTCACTGACGACAGGTGGGTACTTGGTACCGTCAGGCATGGTTACATTCTCAAATTCACAAGTCCCCCCCCAATCCCCCCCTTAACTCTTGACCAAGGTCATATCAGGTGGGAACCGAGTGGGATACGTCTGATCCCTCATATTTCCTTTCCTCTGAAAAACCAATCGCCATCCTATCAGCCACCAGATAATTTTATCCCTGACATCAAATCAGTTTCTATGGTGTCGGAGGATAAATTGTGGTGTCCAGTTCGGGCACTCAAATGGTATCTTGCTCGGACAAAGTCACTTCGGGGGAGGTTTCTCAGAAAGGGTGCTCTGTGCATTAAACTCCTAGTTAGTATAGTGGCCATACAGTAGGCCTACTTGTGTATGATGTCCAATTACACTATAAAATGCATACAATACACAGGTAGATTTTTGTGTTAACTTTGCACTGATGCATTTATCTCACAGGTTTTCAGATGGAATTCTTGTCTTTCAAAATGATGAAGTCCTGCAACGCCTGATTGCCATTAAAAGTTCTAAAGATGTATCTTTTGGAAAGATGAATGGTTACATTAGCGATTGCCTTGCTGGACTGTTTCTGCCTCTTGGGAATAATTCACAACAGAAGAAGGAAAACAGGTCTGTATTTCGTTACAGGTTTTTCTCATTAGCCAGCAACCGGAGTCAACTATGGGTTCACTCCAGTTGGCAAACTGCATTTTCAAGTCTGAGCATAGAGAAATGACCATGGTCTGAGCGCCCTAGCCATGCAGATCCTTATCAGCTCTAATCATATAAACAACCTGATAAGAATGGCTTTGCTATGGCACTGTTGGGCTGCCTGAATGAACCATGGTTATTAGTAGTATTGAACAACAATTGTATGAGTAAGACTGAAGAAGATTAATACATGTAATGTTAGGTTGATACCACTTTTGAACTGACAAAATCAATAAAGAAACAGCTGAGAAACCCTTTTTTGCACCAACCCCATTTCCCCTGATTTAACCTCTTGCATTTATCAGATCAGTGAATTGCTATATGTCTTATCATGATTAACTCAGTGGGGAGTTTGTTTACTTATGAATACCCTGGGGAGACTTGGGAAGCAAAAGTGCAGTATAGACTGTGCAAGTCTTGCGCGCATTTTGAACTTCCGGGACCATTGTGGTCCAAACCATATGGAGTTTTACGTGGGCGAGATTTAGTTTCGTCAATTATTTTAGTTTAACTTATTTTATGACCATGAAAATTATATATATTGTTGGGAATGTAATACTTAATGATAAAAAAATATGAAAGTAAAATCATTTCAACAATATAACAAAGAAAACCGAAGAATTAAACCTGACCTCAGCTTCTGGTTACTGCAATTTACCTCACCTCCGATCTCAAAACTTATTTAAACACTTGTTTTGGATGCGCGCTGATAAACGCCAGATGCTGTAATTGCAACGCAAAGCCCTTTCATTGCAGTCTATGGTTATTGAGGCGTCAGTGTCCTCTATAAACTGCGTCATGCATAAATTTTACGCTCGTGTGACCATCGCAAATTCGCGTAAGGGGTTTCTAAAAAGTTAAGATGAAAAAAGCATCCTTGTCCTTGAGTTTTAATTTGGTTCCAATAATAATTAACACATTATTTTTTGTGTATTTATTATAAAAACTAATTAATATAAATCATAATGAGTTTTTTGTTGTTCAGATTTTGCCATTAGATATAATTTAAAACAAAGACTTGATTTCAGAAAAAGAAAAACAAATTCTTCGTTTGACGTGTTCTCTCATACCGATATGTGCGAGACTTGCATAGTCTATACAACAGCCCATATTTTCTAATGGAGCAAACCTGTTATGTTTGCCTAATGGAGATTTTATGCATAAAATATTACTCTTTTTCTCCAAGTAAATAATTGCATGACCATGGAAACAAAAACTGCTAGAACTAGCTCGAAAAGGTTTTACACAAGTGTATAATCGACCAGTAGGGTTATTGATGCAAAAAACGTGTCTAAGTTTGTATTTTTATTGAAATACAATCATGCTTCCAAAGGAAAAGAAAATTGTTTCAAAGTTAAAAGAGAGTCAGTTCATTTTAATGTAATTATCTGGAAATAGCCACTAGAAATCATGTATCTAGTAAAAGCTCCTGCATCGTGGATCACAGCTTGGTAGTGATGCCAAGAGATTAGAGGTCCAATCTGTCCCAATTTGATTGAGAATTTGATAGAACTCCCCTCGATTTTGGGGTCAATATTCACGCTTCAGGTGCCTCTCAAGCTCATTCCACAAATTCTCATTCACACAATCAGATTTAGGTCAGGGTTTTCGCACACCATTCCATCCTCAAAATCACCAACTGCTCCTGTTTCTCTGATCGAATATGAGGTTGGGTCGGTATGAATTCTTGAGTAATCCTGCCAATAGAAGCAGTGGTGCATGATCAAAACACAAAACCATGATTCCAGATCCTCCATGCTTTACCCATGGCACAAGACAATTCTCAGCAAACTCATTCCCAACTGTCCGCTTGACGTAGACACGACTGTCCAATCGAAAATTATGGCGACTCATTACTTCATAAAACTCTGGCAGTCATCATTGGTCCATGTCAGTTGCTCACAGGCCCAGGCTAACTGTTGTTGCTTGTGTATCAGTGAGGAGTAGCTTGTGCCTGGCAACCCATCCCTTTAACTTTAACCCAGTATTTTTTTCTTTATTAAATTTTTAAATTTTGTATATTTAATTGTTTTATTTATTAATTAATTATTAATTTATTTGTATTCCCTCCGTCCTTTCTTCGGTCCTTCTTTATTCATCCATTTATTTTAATTTGTTGTTAATTTAATTTAATTTTTTTGTATTTACTTATTTTTTCTTTATTTATTTTTTCTTTATTTATTTTTATTATACTTTGTAAACACAACATTTGAGTAAATAGTAAACATTTAACTGTGTTGTATCACCAATTAATGTACGGTACATGTTTTGTTTGTTGTTGCAGTGTTGTAATTTTGCCAGGAAGTGAACCATGGGAGATATTACGCTCCATTTGTCCAATGCCAGCCTATAAGTTTGCACATACCAGCTGTTTCAAGAAAAGGTACAGTCTGTTATCCAATAACAATAACAATTATGATAATAATAATAACAGTAATAATAATAATAATAATAATAATAATAATAATAATAGACAAGGAACACCTGCTTCAGATCGGCTCTCGATTCCATAGAAGATAAATATTGTTTCCTGCTGTTTGTTTTGCACCAAAAGTTAACTCCTTGTTGGTACTACTTAGTAGACACCGCAGGGTAAGTTTGAAGGCAACTAGTTAACACCTTGTTGCAATTTTTGGTGGGAAAAGGTTCGATTTTTTCGTAATGGAAAACTTTCTTCAACGTAGACCGCTCAGTGTGCATTGAATCAGTGAACGGACTCGCGCATAATCTGCGTCCTTTGGAACATCTTGATTACAACCAATATTAAGAGGTCTCCGTAGGGTTGGATATTCTACAGCGTTGCTGTATATCATTCTCCCTGAAACTATAAACTTTCTCACAATTTTGTGATGTTTATGATGAGTGCTATGGAGCATCAATTCAACGGTGAAAGAGTGAAAAACTCCCAAAGAGGAAGTCCTTCATCCGATCTGGTTGGTATACCTGAGCAGGTACCACCAGATCATATCCAAACTGCTCAAAAAAAGGATTCGTGTTGGAACCAGGAGAAAATGGAGTAAGAACGATAACAAAATTGCAATGGAATGTTATATTAAGAGTGAACCGGACAAGAGAGGATATAGAAGGAGAATGATAAGCTTTTGGCAAGATAAAGGAATGTTTGAGATTAGTGAGCAGCGTCTTGCAGACCAGATAAGTACTATCAAACGGAACCAGTGGTTAACAAATATGGAAATTAAGGAGATGAGGAGGATAGTAAAAGCTGAAACTCATAGAACAGATATTGTTAACCACCAAATACCGGAGGAGGCGGCTGCTGCTAGCTCGCAGGAGGTGAGGTGAATCAGCCAAGGTTGCGAAATGGTCAGGACGATGATGGCATCGACGGAGGAGGGCGTAGAGTTCATGGAGGAGGAGGTGCAGATTAAGGCTAGGCTTCAAGAGGTGATGGAAGCGGCGAAGGGGTCAAACGGGTGGAGTATTCCAGCTTTGCGCCGGGTCCCAAGGAAAAGGCTGACAGAAATTCCAGCCGTGGTAAGTAAAGTCCTTGGGTCGGTAAGTACGAATAATCTATCGGAAACTAACCGCCTTATTTTGCAGGGGCAGTTGTAGTATGGGAGAAGTTAGAGGTTAAGGCGTCTCAACAAGAAAACAGTACATCGTGGTGGAAACGTCGGCTGGAGGGTCAAATTAAAGAATTGCAAAGAGATCTCAGTAGAATAGAACAAATGAATAAGAGTTTAATGAAAGGTTCAGACTTAAGGAACACAATCATGACAAAGTACAACGTCAAACGTAAGGGTGTTAGTGTTGTAATAGAGGAGATTAAGCAAAGGGTTAAGGCTAAGGCTGCAAAAGTGAAGAGGTATGACGACAGGGCTAGGCAATTTCACCAGAATAGGTTATTTAACACCAATCAGCGTCAGTTGTATAAGGAATTGGACGGGAAGGCTGACAGCACGCAAGCGGGGCCGAGACCAACAGAGGCAAAGACTTTCTGGGGTAGTATTTGGGACAAACCAGTACAACACAACCGACAAGCGGAATGGCTAACGGATGTGAAAGATGAATTGAGAGGGGTACAGCAGCAAGAAGTGTTCACGATTGACGTGGACAAGTTAAAGAGACAGGTAAAGAAGGTGCCAAATTGGAAAGCCCCGGGTCTGGACCATGTGCATGGGTACTGGTTGAAGAACTTCCGTAGTTTGCACTAGTACAGGGTAATGTCCCATCTTGGATGACCGAGGCAAAAACAGTTCTGATCATGAAGGGTGTCAAGTAACATGCCAGTAATTATAGACCAATCACATGCTTACCTGTGATGTATAAACTCTTGACCAGTATGATTGCAGAAGACCTTTATCGCCATATTGATGACCAGCAGTTGTTTCTGGAGGAGCAGAAAGGCTGTAAGAAGCGGTCCAGAGGTACGAAGGATCAACTTACCATCGATAAGGCTGTACTGAAGGACTGCAGGACTAGAAAGACTAATTTGGCAATGGCGTGGATCGACTACAAGAAGGCGTATGACATGGTATCGTACACATGGATAATGGAATGTCTGGATCTGGTTGGAGTAGCTGATGCAGTAAAACGTCTGTTAGGTGAGAGCATGAAGATGTGGCGAACAAATCTGACAGCTAACAATGATAGTCTGGGCAAGGTATGCATCAGAAGAGGTATTTTCCAAGGTGACTCTCTGTCTCCGCTGCTGTTTGTTCTTGCACTGATGCCCCTATCGATGATTCTGAGGAAGGTGAGTGCAGGTTATGTAATCAGAAGGACGGATGTAAGATCAACCATCTGCTTTTTATGGACGATTTGAAGTTGTTTGCGAAGAATGAGGCCGAGATCGACTCTTTGGTGCAGACTGTCAGGATTTTCAGCGATGACATCGGGATGCAGTTCGGTCTGGAGAAATGTGCTTCAATGACCATGAGGAGGGGAAAGAGGGTACATTCCGATGGCATTGCTCTGCCAGATGGTGCACAGATTAGGGCTTTGGGTGAGGAGGAGAGTTATCGGTATCTTGGTGTACTTGGTGTACTTGGTGCAGATGGGCCATGTCTTTGATGAGGTACAGTGCGGGTATTGTCGAGTGGACTAAAGAAGATCTAGATGTCACTGACAGGAGGACAAGAAAACTTATGACCATGCATGGCATGCTACACCCGCGGGCAAATGTTAGTAGAATCTATCTTCCAAGGTCAGAGGGCGGAAGGGGGTTGCTGAGCGTGGCGGACAGTGTTAACATAGAGCGCAGGAGCTTGTATTGTCATGTCAGGAGGACCGAGGAGAGCTTGTTGAAAGTTGCGCAAAGGTACACGAGGGCAGACGAAGTTGGGCCGAAGGAGTACAAGAGGGAAAGGAAAGAGGAAAGACATCAAGATTGGATGAACAAACCACTTCATGGCCGGTTCTTGAGGTGTACTGAGGAAGTGGCCAGCAGCAAGTCCTGAAATTGGTTAAAGAGTGGAGAACTGAAGAAGGAAACCGAGGGTTTAATTGCTGCAGCGCAAGACCAGGGCCCAATTTCATAGAGCTGCTAAGCACAAAAATTTGCTTAGCATGAAATTTCTTCCTTGATAAAAACAGGATTACCAACCAAATTTCCATGTGTTGCATATTGCTTGTTACTGGTATTCAGCTGTTGTTTGCTTATTCTGAAAATCACCATGGAAATTTGGTTGGTAATCCTGTTTTTATCAAGGAAGAAATTTCATGCGAAGCAAATTTTTGTGCTTAGCAGCTCTATGAAATTGGGCCCAGTCTCTAAGGACAAATGTAATGAAGGCAAGGATAGAGAAAGCAAACGTCTCTCCTATGTGTAGAATATGTAATAAAGCAGAGGAGACTGTATTTCATATTGTCAGCGTGTGCAGTAAGATGGCCCAGACGGAGTACAAAGGAAGACATGACAAGTTGGCCAAGGTGATTCACCGCATGCACTGGGATCTGTGTAAGAAGTATGGTGTCAAAGTGCTTGCGAAATGGTACGACCATGTTCCGGAGAAAGTTGTAGAGACCGACCAGGTCAAGATCCTCTGGGACTTTAACATTCAGACTGATCATGTTATAGAACATAGGCGTCCGGATGTTGTAGTCTTAGATAAGACGAAGAAGATGTGTCATCTCATTGACATAGCTGTGCCAGGTGATATAAGGGTGGCTTCAAGGGAGGTAGAAAAGATCCAAAAGTACCAACACCTGGCCAGGGAACTTCGTAAGATTTGGCAGGTAAATGTAAAGGTAGTCCCTGTGGTGGTTGGATTGGAGCACTTGGCACCATTCCCAAAGCACTGGGGAAACATCTAGATGAAATAGGGACAAATGTGAGGGTAGATTTGTTACAGGAGGCGGCGCTCTTGGGAACAGCGAGGATCCTGAGAAAGACCCTTGAGATCTAAGGCTACGGGACGTAGCCCCGACTCGAGGAGTTACCGGCACAAAGGAAAATGTGATCTTTCTTTTGCATGCTGTGATAAAACAAAATAAAAAGTATTTGGCCGGTAAACAGGGCAAACATCGTGCTCCGTAATTTTGCCATAAAATATGGAGATGTCCTGAACAAAAAATCGCCAAGTTTGGAGTAAGTACGATTCATGTGACATAGACAGCACTGGGAAAGTTAGGAACTACTTTGACATCAAATTTCTGCTAAGCGGAGGTGAGAAAAGTTGTTTTTCATCGATAAATTATACACTTCAAATTTGAATTCAGTGGTGCATCTTTGTTCGTTGCAAGAAAAACACAACGCCCGTGCCTATAATGCATCGCCTTAGAACTTTCATAACGACTCAGAAGTCAGGATCTACGTGCAACGAATTCTAGTTTTGCCTTTGTTGACATCACAATCAAAATCGTAATGAGCGCTATCCCAAACCCCGAAGAAGCTCACCCCCTTTTGCAGATGGCACGCACCAGGCAACGCATGTATGGCAACCCAGCGATACAAGCTACCAAAGAGGCGCTGCCGACGGCTAGACACAATATGCCACCCAAACTTACCAGATCAACAAGCCGCATCGGTCGTCACGCGGGTCAACGTGGACCGCAATCTCCAGTGAGGAACCAAATTAGGATCGAAAAGTATGCTGCCGGAACAAACTCTACCCACCAAGTACTAGAGGAACACCACGCCGAGGACATTCCTCAAAGTGGCCCCCTATATGCAACAACTGGAAACCCGAAAAAAAGGAACAAGACAAAAATGGTCTTGGGAAGAGTATAAAGATGTTATGGAAGCATTCTACACCGCTTCACTAAATCAACAACCTAGGCCGCCTACAACATCTGGCAAAATAAACACCCATCAGACAGACTGAATCTGGATGCCAACAAACTCTCCAACGTTAGACGTGACATTGTATCCAAACAACGTCTAACAGAACTGGAACTTGAAAACATCCGAGGAAAGATAAGATTGAGCATCATCAACCCTAGCAACAATATGGTTAATATTGACAATCCAGATGAGACAAAGAAGAACAAACAAGAAATGCCACTGCTGTCCCTGTTGTGGCGCAGCACCAAACAGAGGCTACCCAAGAAAAAGACTACAAGAAAGTAAACAAAATAATAAACAACTTCCAGCAGAAATGTGAAACACTGATGGAAATGTCTTTTGAACAACGTCCACAAATCCCCAAAATAAAAGAAAAACCCACCAATCCACAGAAGCCCTCAGACTCGCCAATGAAGCCATTCAAAATATCACAGCTGAGATGACGAGACCTTTGAACCTACATGTAACAGAAATAAACCAACTCATACATGCAGCTGCCTCAACCATTGCAGACACAGTGGGAGAGAAACTTAGACAAGAACAGAAGCGGAAGAGACGGAAACCTGTTTGGAAGAAGAAAATAGAGAAGGAGATTAAGAAACTACGTGGAAAACTGAGCGAAGTTGAAAAGAACTCCAACAACAAAGAGAGGAAAAGGAAACATCTGGAACGAAAATTTTACTTCAACGTAAGGAAGATATATCAACTGTCAAAGAAATACTGAAACAACAGATTCAAGCAAAGGTACAGAGACTCAGAAGATTCGACAAGAGGAGCAAGTTCTTTTGGCAAAACAAAATCTTTAAAGAAGATGCAAAGAAATTATATCGTGAGCTTAGCAATAAGAAGATAAATGTCATGGAGCCACCCACTATAGAAGAAGTTGTAAGGTTTTGGAGTAAGATCCTCAAGAACAACAAAAGACACAACATGCGAGCGACCTGGATCCAGCAACAGCAGGACCAATACACAGATATAAGGAGCCAATAATGGTCAGATATAAACACCATTGAGACCACTGCAGCTAACAACAAAACCAATAACTGGAAGGCACCGGGATTAGACAGAATTGCTAATTTCTGGATGAAGAACTTGCCTAGCATCCGCAAATGCCTACAATGACGTAGTCAAACACCCAGAGAATTGCTCTGAATGGCTGATAAAAGGAACTACATACCTTCTCCCAAAATCGGAAGAAAACTCGGAACCACAAGAACTATAGACCAATCACTTGCCTACCCACAATGTACAAAATCCTTACCTCCATCATTACTGAAAGGACCTATAGCTTCCTTGAGGAAAACAACTTGCTACCAGCAGAACAAAAAGGATGTAGAAAAGGAAGCTATGGCTGCAAAGACCAGCTACTTGTCAACAAAACCATATCGGAAGAAGCCAAATCTAAGAAAAAAACTTATCAACAGCATGGATTGACTACAAGAAGGCATTTGATAGTGTACCTCATTCCTGGATAGAAAAGTGCTTTGAGATCTTCAAAATATGCCCAACTACTGTAATTTTCATCACAGAGAGCATGATGACCTGGAAAACCACCTTGAATCTCCACCATGCAGAAAGATCGATAACATCGAGACCGATCAACATCAGATGCGGGATTTTTCAAGGAGATTTACTATCACCACTACTCTTCTGTTTAGCGCTAGCACCACTCGGCAATCTGCCGAACAACAGCAGCTACGGATACACATCAGGGTATGGCAAACTTTCTTCATGGATGACCTCAAGACATTTGCCAAGGATGACAACCAGCAAAAGGGTCTGCGCACCATTGTAAAGACCTTTAGTGACGACATCAAGATGGAGTTCGGACTCGATAAGTGTGCCAAAGCCACCTTCAAGAGAGGAAAACTCACCAAAACAGCAGACCTAGACCTTGACATTTTCACTAAAACCAAGGAGGTGGATCAGGAGGGTACATACAAGTACCTTGGAATAAATGAAGGTGACGGCATACAACACTCAGCCCTGATGGAGAAGGTCCGGAAAGAGCACTACAGAAGAGTGCGTATGATATTGAAGAGTGAACTCAACCGATTTGAAGCTATCAGCACCATTGCGATACCTGTAATCACGTACAGTTTCAACATCATCAACTGAAAACTGTCTGACATTAAGAGAATGGATGCAAAGACAAGGAAAATATTGACCATGGAGAAGATGCACCATCCGAAAGCAGATGGTCACAGGGTGTACCTACCAAGATCATCTGGAGGACGAGGCCTGATCCAATTTCAACTGACCTTCAAAACCTCCACAATCAGGCTAGATGCTTATCTGACAAAAAATAATGACCCACTCCTCCAAAAAGTGAAACAACATGATGGCATGAAAAAGCTCTACTCCATCGACAAAGAAGCAGTAAAATTCAAAAGAGAGCTTGACTGTTCAGAAATCCCACCTGCAGATAATGAAGCAACAACTGTCTATGCACAAAGAGTAAAGCAGAAAGCGAAAACCAAGGGTCAAGAACAACTTCAGAAAACCTGGGAAGACAAGGTAATGCATGGGAAGTATCCAAAAAGGACGAAAGAAGCAGATGTAGACCAACAGAAGACACACCAGTGGCTCAGAAACACTGGGCTGAAAGCAGAGACTGAGGGCCTTATCATTGATTGAAGGACCTTCCACAATTCCTCATAGAACCTCTCCTTCACTTCAAAGCTGCTTGGCAAGGTTGGTGCGTACACGCTGACTAGTGTGACATAGGTAGTGTTGATGAGTGGCATTCAAAGAGTCATAATGCAATCTGACATGGCTTTTGGGAATTCTGTTAGATTTCTGGCAATGTCATTGGCAACGGCGAAACCGTCGCCTGAAGTGCCATTTCGAGTGTCAGAGCAGCGTGACCAGTAGAGGGTAACATTTTTCTCCTGGACTGCTCCGATGTTGTATCGATAAAGTTCCTTTGCCACCAGTGCAGTGCCCCTTCGCGCACAGTTGGCATTTGTGTCCAGGAGAGATCTGACATTCCAGCTTCCAAGGACAAGTCTTGTTTTTGTTTGTGTTTTTGTTTTCAGTCTGTCTTGCCCCACAGTGTTCAGCTAACTAGGACTAGTTGGCCCCTGCAATAGTCCCATGCGTTAAGCTTCAGGGTCGTTGGTAGGCACAAGGTGGAATTGCTGACAGAGGGAAGGAGGAGTCTCCCAGACGACCGCCAGCATACCTGCAGAAGCGCTGCTGCTGCCCAGCGCTTGGGGGTTGCGTTGAGAAAAGTAGGCAAGGTTTGAAATAAGAGTTTGCCTTCTCCTAGGTGGGCTGCCTCCCATGGCTTACAAGCTCCACCTGCCTGGGTTTGAGATCAGAGTGCCTTCTCCTAGGTAGGCTGTTTTCCAAGACTTAGAAACCCGCCTGCACACCTCTGCCCACAGTTCTAAACAGTGATTGGCACAAGAAGCCGGGCAGTAGGAGTTTGACTAGGAGAGGCTGTCGGAGACGCAGACCATATGGGACATTTCATGGGTGTGAAGTGGCTCAGTTCTTCACACAATCTTGGTCATTCCTATCTTTTGACCCCCCAATGCAATTTTGCACATGGTTGGCACAGAGGGCAGATTGATGCTGGTCATGTAAACCGTTCTCATTTAGGAAAGCTGAGTATTGCAGTTAAACTACACTCTCCAGGGTTTTACTCAGTATCAAAACATTAAACATTTTGTAGTTCTTTGTTTGATCTTTGTTCAGATTAGGTTTCTTTAAAAGAGTTTGGATCTGGGTGACTTTCAGAACATCTGGTTTATCAGGTTAATCAACCTGATACAGTGAATAATGGAGAGTGACTTCTATTTAAAAGAAATAATGGTATGGGGACTAGTTCATATGAATTTAGATTATAATTCATTCTTAAAAATGTTGGACAACACATTGTTTGTCTCTGGCCAGAAAGATGTAATATGATGAATAGCACTGAAGTTCCATACAGCATCTCAATGGTCTCCAGATTTGAGTTTTCCATGGTTAGATGAAAATTATTCACCATCTGTTTGTGCTCTGCTTTTATATGTTGTTTTACAGATCTCCTTCATGGGGAGCAGTTGCAAGTGGTTTAGTTAACTCGCTCAACAGACATGATCAGCATGGAAACTTGGTATCCTTTTTTAATAGGCAAACAGAATAATAGTATCATTTCCACCTTGGGGAATCTGTTCACAGTTTGGATGGTTGAAAAATCTTTTCACTACTTTTATTAAGTTATAGCTCATATTCTAAATTCTCCATAAGTACCAAAAAAAAATTCAAAAACCCCCCCACAAGATCTTGGTTTTAGGTTACAAAATTTACTATAATTTCTGTTTGCTATTACACCCTATGTTAACTATCTACTTTCAATGGGTAGAATTTAGTTGTCACTACGAAAGTTGATAATATCATGTGGTATAACAGCAAACCAAGCCATGTTGATACTCAACATCACATCGCAAAGTTTTTTGATTAAAATAATTCATATTTCTTATCTATTCCATATATTTATAATTCTAAAATCATGAAGGTCCTGATTTATTGAAAAAAAACTTTTGCATTTGAATTTGTCTTTTGGTACAAACCTGAAGTTGAAGTAAAAAAATATTCTGCAGCCATACTTGGAGATCTTTTAGCTCAACAGAGACTTTGCATATGTGAATGTGTATAAAATTAAAACTGACCACCGTGACCTATTCAAATATTTGTATGATGACAGTGTCCTCAGATGACAGATATACAATTTTTAAATCTTGTTTATTTGTTTTCAAAAATTCTTAACAACATGGTTAAAAGATGGCATATTTCATGACGATTTAAGACCAAGCTACCTGGTCCAGGGAAATTACTTGAATATAAGTGATTAACTGCAATTTGCGAAATAAGATTGAAGTCAGTGTACGTCACAAAAAACGAAATCTCTTCCCTAACAGTTCTCTGTAGTCAAGTGGATATACTTGACCACGGAAACCATGTTATCAGCACAGATTTCAAGGATACACACTTAGGGACATGTCTGAGTTGCTGTTTTTTTTACCCATGTCTGAGTTGCTGTCATTGTTGTCCATGTCTGAGTTGCTGTCTTTGTTGTCCATGTCTGAGTTGCTGTCTTTGTTGTGCATGTTTGAGTTGCTGTCATTGTTGTCCATGTCCGAGTTGCTGTCTTTGTTGTCCATGTCTGAACTGCTGTCATTGTTTTCTATGTCTGAGTTGCTCTCATTGTTGTCCATGTCTGAGTTGCTGTCTTTCTGATTTGCTATCATTGTTGTCCATGTCTGAGTTGCTGTCATTGTTGTCCATGTCTGAGTTGCTGTCTTTGTTGTCCATGTCTGAGTTGCTGTCTTTGTTGTCCATGTCTGAGTTGCTGTCATTGTTGTCCATGTCTGAGTTGCTGTCATTGTTGTCCATGTCTGAGTTGCTGTCTTTGTTGTCCATGTCTGAGTTGCTGTCTTTGTTGTCCATGTCTGAGTTGCTGTCACTGTTGTCCATGTCCGAGTTGCTGTCTTTGTTGTCCATGTCTGAGTTGCTGTCATTGTTGTCCATGTCTGAGTTGCTGTCTTTGTTGTCCATGTCTGAGTTGCTGTCACAGTTGTCCATGCCTGAGTTGCTGTCTTTGTTGTCCATGTCTGAGTTGCTGTCTTTGTTGTCCATGTCTGAGTTGCTGTCATTGATGTCCATGTCTGAGTTGCTGTCTTTGTTGTCCATGTCTGAGTTGCTGTCATTGTTGTCCATGTCCGAGTTGCTGTCATTGTTGTCCATGTCTGAGTTGCTGTCATTGTTGTCCATGTCTTATAGTAGTTGCTGTCATTGTTGTCCATGTCTGAGTTGCTGTCTTTGTTGTCCATGTCTGAGTTGCTGTCATTGTTGTCCATGTCTGAGTTGCTGTCACAGTTGTCCATGCCTGAGTTGCTGTCTTTGTTGTCCATGTCTGAGTTGCTGTCATTGTTGTCCATGAGTTGCTGTAATTGTTGTTCATGATTAAGTATAGCTGTAGTCTAGCTGGTGTTATGGGGTTTTTAATATTTAGGGGTTTTGGCTATCTGCCGAAACCACCTTTGTTTTCGTTGAGATTTTAATTTTTTTCTTCCTATTATTATTATTATACTTCCATTGGAAAAATTATAATAGCATTTACACGTGAAATTTTGTTATGTTTCGATCTCAGGAACTACAGGCTTAAAGACACAAACAGTACATCAAATGAAAGCCTGTGCTCTAACTTAGATCCAGCAGCAGTTGTTTCAAGCGTTTTGTATTGCTTTCTTGACGATATTACTGATTTAAAAACACCTGTCAATGTATTGTGAAACAAGTACGATCGCCATGACTGTGCACATTACAAGTAAAACACACTGTAAACTACGTACGTCCTTACCCACACAGAGAGCCGTACTCACACGCATGGCATCGTTCCGACTTTTGGACCTTTCATTCATGCATTATTTTGGTGCGCTGCTTCGCTTCTATGGTTTACCTAATCGTACAGTACATTTGCGTACAAACAATGGTGGACTTGTATAGCGCCCTCTCGCCCAAGGAGAGTCCTCGGACTATTAAACACTGAAGCGTTTTGGGATATGAAGATAAGTAACGACAATTAAATGCGAATGCGTTATAGGGATATTTAGACAAATACAAATAATTAAATACGAAAGCGTTAAGGGCATATTAGTAGCGGTTTATCCCCACGTAAATTTAATGAATTCTCCCAGCACAACTAATTTCAAAGTCTGTGCAGTACAGTTAATCATGAGTTAATTAATAAATTTTGCCTTGGCGTGGTAGTTTATTATTTAAAATTTTATATCGTCTGAACCATATAGTCAAAGAGTTATAATATTTGTGCCATTTTGTAACTTATCTTGACCTTTCCGGTACAAACAGGAAGCTCTAAAACTTAAAATCCCTATCTCGTGAACCGCATGTCATAAAGTCAAATCTTTGTGACGTCTTGGACTTAATGACACATTTGTTATTATTAAAAACATGACCCCACTTTGATCTTTTCTTCCGGTCCAAACAGAAAATTCAAATACAAAAATACATTTCCTCAACCACATATCATAAAGTCACAATCTTTGTGCCATCTTGTAGCGTATAACAAATGACGTACGAAGAACATGTTTTCGTCTTTGTGATGTCATCAGGTGTTAAATTATTACATAAATTCAAAGTTTATTGTAGGATTTGAGGCATTGCATGGTGAGGTATCAATATATATTTGGTTAAATTAGGTGTTAAATTATTACTTAAATTCAAAGTTTATTATAGAATTTGAGGCATTGCATGGTGAGGTATCAATATATATTTGGTTTACGGTAACACCGTATATCTACTTGCTAGGTAGATTTTGTTCTTTGAGAACTTGTCTTGCTTTTTATTCTACTGCCGCAGAGTAGAATATTCGGAATTCGGGAGACTTCTCGGTTCTGAAAAGAACTGTCCTGCTTATTAACTACTACCTGGGCGGGAGGTAGGAAATCGGGCGGGACTACTACTTTCGCTATGTGGATCGGGGGGACTTCTCGTTAATAACTACACTGCCGCAGAGTGAGTCTAAATAGGTCTCAAAGTTTATTGTTCAAAATAAACCGAAACCCCAGTGTTTGCTCGTAACAAACTCATTTCTAGTTTTTATTTAATAATGGGGGTTTCGGCCATCCGCCGAAACCACCTTTGTTTTCGTCTAAATTAAAAAAATTATCTTCCTATTATTATTTTTCTATCCGAATAGTTCTCATAGCATTTACACCTGAAATTTGTTATTGTTCGATCTCGGGAACTACAGTCTTAAAAGACACAAACAATACATCAAATGAAAGCTTGTGCTCTAACTTAGATCCAGCGGCAGTTGTTTTGATTGTTTTTTTTCCTTTGTTGACAATATATCCGATTTAAAAACACCCGTAAATGTATCTTGAAACAAGCCTTATCGCCATGACTGTGTACATTGCACGTGATTAAAACACATTGTACGTTGCGCTACGGGCCGCACCTCCACACACAGGCATTGTGTCCCACGCATGGCATCTTTCCGACCTTTGGACCTTTCATTCATGCATTTGGTTCACTGCTTTGCTTCTATGGGTGCACCCCACTAAATAAACTCACATAGCATACAGTGCAAAATGCTAAATATTCAAAAATACAAAAAAAATACTTAAAAGTCTCACAGATTTTTATAGTAAAGGGAAAATTGTAAAGGGACTCTTGAACTTTTATCCTCTGCTTAATTTAATATGGGGAGTCCCGAGGCCCGGAGAGTTATTCTCCCTCCAAATAAAAACACCCCTTCAGCAGTGAAATTTTCCAGATGTCCGATCATCAATCTTGAAAAATGTCCTTACACCTAATAGGAACAAAATACCTCAAGTTGGAAGTCAACAACCTCCAGGTCACAATTGGGCAACATTTTTACACCCCCCCCCCCTCTTTGGGCTCTCAAATCTGTCTTATATAGAATATTTGGAGGGCCTACAAAATATTAATGAGGTCGACGCTCTGTTTTCTCCCTATTAGTGGGGTGCACCCCTAGTGTTTATCTAACGAATGGCAGGATCGTACTTGCATATCTACAAACAATGGTGAACTTCTATTAGCGACCTCTCGCTCGTGGAGAGTTGTCTCTTAGGAGAGGCTGTACGTTCACAGATTTCTCATATTATACCGCGCGAAACATTAAATACAGACGCGTTTAAATTGAAGAGATATGAAGATAAGTAAAGATAATTAAGCACGGAAGCGTTAAAGAAATATTTAGGGTTTTTGCCACATGAAAGTCATTGGATTTCTCCCACCACAATTCATGTCCAGTAAAGAACTGTGTGGTAGTTTATTTAAAAGTGTATATCTTCTGAACCATGTAATAGAGCTATAATCTTTGTGCCATCTTGTAACTTACAGCACACCTTTTTTAAATGTAACCCCTCTTTAATCTTTACTTCCAATAATATTAATAAATATATCTTGAACCACATGTCATAAAATTATAATCTTTGTACCATCTTGTACCTTATTACTACACATTTTATGTTAAGGTCAAGATAATGACCCCACTATGATCTTTCCTTACGATCCAAACAGCAAATTCAAAGAGTTCCTTTAGGGTTTTTGACCAAACTAAGCATTTTGGATATGAAATGTTATTTTAATTTTTTATTGTAAAAATAAAACTCAATTCAGCCTTCTTAAGGCTGTGAAGTTTTTATTTCTGAAATAAACCAAGCCTGAAATAAATAATGAAAAAATTGATTTAATGCCAAGTGGATGGCACATGAGCCAATGTAACTCTGTGTGTGTGTGTGTGTAGATTGCATTAATTGGATTTGCATTACGCTTCTCAACTCTATGTTTTTCGCATTTTAATTTCTTAAATCTGGATTCCAACTTAACATTTGGATCAGCTGGCTATCTGTGTTACATTGGTTCATCATTGGATTTTCATCATTATCAATCACTCAGTGGATATTTGTGCTGGTCTGAGGACTTGGATTTGTAATGTGATTGAAATGGACTCAAACTGTGATGGTTTATTTTGTTGCTGATATTTTTGGAGCAATAATGTTCAGCCTAATAATATTTTTGGATACTGCTTTATATACAGTATTCATTTCACAATACATCTGATTTGCAGTGTTGCTATTGTTATATTTCATTTGCCTCAACCAAAATGTCAACTGCACAGGCCAGATTGTTTTTCCCATGCTGACGGCTGAATCACCAGCCAAGCATAGCCATTGTGACCAACTTGTTGGATCAGCATAGGCTTTGTCACAATGCAGAGTTGTGGTTGCTAATGAAGCATTTATTGTTCCTTAAAAAGTGTTTCCATAGTTCTCGTCATTGGCTTGCTTAGCTGTGATACGCGGTAATGCAAGTAATACTTTTCCACATTCACTTCATGCAGTTGAAAACCAGCTGAAGGTTGCCTACAACTGTGTCAAATGGAATCCATTTCCAGTAGATTTTTGGACAGGTAGGTATTATGAAAACACTTGCTATAAACCTTAAGATCATTGTGATTTCAACATAGTTTTGGTTATATGGCCAAACATCACCAAACTGGAACAAGTGGTCATCATGCTTGGTACTTGATTGGCTACTAAATCCACCAAAACTAATAGCAATATATAACAGACAGTTGACTGTATGACACCTAGCAGGCCCTTGGGAAGCTCAAAATCATTGGTCAGGTAGGGGTCATCTCAAAGGAAAATCCATGTTTTGGCCAATTATCCCTCTCAAAGTAAGTGTATAACCATGAGCTACTACCCCAGCATGTATTGCTTCCTTTTTTGAACATCAATTTTTTATTTTTGTGCAAAAATACAAAAATATAGAAAAGTTCATATTTGTAAGAATTTGTACAATATAATTTGTTGAGCAAGTGCAAGTGTGTCACATGATGAACTTGCATAGATAAAAAAAATAAAAATAACTACCCAGTAGTCTAAAAAGAAAACAAACTGAGGGGACACAAAGCGCCCTAAAATGGGATTGCTATAAAGCAAGATATCCTGAGGGCAGTGTTGAAAAAGTTAATGGGGAAGATTTTGAAATGTGTGAGCATTGCCAGTTTTAGGATGGAATGACGAACACCATATCAACTTTATGTGTTGTCGAGGGCAGATTTATGATTTTGGGTAAAATACTCATAACATTGTGATTGCGTAGCAGAAAACTGTAACAGGTTTGGACTGGGTCCACTCCATGGCCAGGTTCGGACCGGGTCCATTCCATGGCCAGGTTCGGACCGGGTCACTCCATTGCCAGGTTCGGACCGGGTCGCTCCATGGCCAGGTTCGGACCGGGTCACTCCATTGCCAGGTTCGGACCGGGTCCATTCCATGGCCAGGTTCAGACCGGGTCCACTCCATGGCCAGGTTCGGACCGGGTCACTCCATGGCCAGGTTCGGACTGGGTCCACTCCATGGCCAGGTTCGGACCGGGTCCATTCCATGGCCAGGTTCGGACCGGGTCCATTCCATGGCCAGGTTCGGACCGGGTCCATTCCATGGCCAGGTTCGGACCAGGTCACTCCATTGCCAGGTTCAGACCGGGTCCATTCCATGGCCAGGTTCGAACCGGGTCCATTCCATGGCCAGGTTCGGACCGGGTCCATTCCATGGCCAGGTTCGGACCGGGTCCATTCCATGGCCAGGTTCAGACCGGATCCACTCCATGGCCAGGTTCGGACCAGGTCACTCCATTGCCAGGTTCAGACCAGGTCCACTCCATGGCCAGGTTCGAACCGGGTCCATTCCATGGCCAGGTTCGGACCGGGTCCATTCCATTGCCAGGTTCGGACCGGGTCCATTCCATGGCCAAGTTCGGACCGGGTCCACTCCATGGCCAGGTTCGGACCAGGTCACTCCATTGCCAGGTTCAGACCGGGTCCATTCCATGGCCAGGTTCGGACCGGGTCCATTCCATGGCCAGGTTCAGACCGGGTCACTCCATGGCCAGGTTCACACCGGGTCCACTCCATGGCCAAGTTCGGACCGGGTCCATTCCATGGCCAGGTTCGGACCGGGTCCATTCCATGGCCAAGTTCGGACCGGGTCCACTCCATGGCCAGGTTCGGACCGGGTCACTCCATGGCCAGGTTCCGACCGGGTCCATTCCATGGCCAGGTTCGGACTTGGTCCATTCCATGGCCAGGTTCGGACCGGGTCACTCCATGGCCAGGTTCGGACCGGGTCCATTCCATGGCCAAGTTCGGACCGGGTCCACTCCATGGCCAGGTTCGGACCGGGTCACTCCATGGCCAGGTTCAGACCGGGTCACTCCATGGCCAGGTTCACACCGGGTCCACTCCATGGCCAAGTTCGGACCGGGTCCATTCCATGGCCAGGTTCGGACCGGGTCCATTCCATGGCCAGGTTCGGACCAGGTCACTCCATTGCCAGGTTCAGACCGGGTCCACTCCATGGCCAGGTTCGGACCGGGTCCACTCCATGGCCAGGTTCAGACCAGGTCACTCCATTGCCAGGTTCAGACCGGGTCCACTCCATGGCCAGGTTCACACCGGGTCCACTCCATGGCCAGGTTCGGACCGGGTCCACTCCATGGCCAGGTTCGGACCGGGTCCATTCCATGGCCAGGTTCGGACCGGGTCACTACATTGCCAGGTTCAGACCGGGTCCACTCCATGGCCAGGTTCAGACCGGGTCCATTCCATGGCCAGGTTCGAACCGGGTCCATTCCATGGCCAGGTTCGGACCGGGTCCATTCCATGGCCAGGTTCGGACCGGGTCCATTCCATGGCCAGGTTCAGACCGGATCCACTCCATGGCCAAGTTCGGACCGGGTCCATTCCATGGCCAGGTTCGGACCGGATCCACTCCATGGCCAGGTTCGGACCGGGTCCATTCCATGGCCAGGTTCGAACCGGGTCCATTCCATGGCCAGGTTCAGACCGGATCCACTCCTTGGCCATGTTCGGACCGGGTCCACTCCATTGCCAGGTTCGGACTGGGCCAAGTTCGCGCAAGGACTATCGTTGACCATAGTTCGACTAACTTAGCCCGAACCCTGTCTAGTCGATGATAGTTGGACCACTCTAGTCGACTATTTGGAACCAGCCTACTGGGCATGGTCGCATCGCTGGTTATCAATAGCCGTTTTCATAGCACAGTGCAGAGTGAACCAGTTATAAGAAACTGATAACGTATGTTGGTCACCGGTCGTGTTGACATGACATGACTACAGTCGTTCGCACTTCAACTTCTGTGCGCATGCCCTACGTACGTCACTGAACAACCACTAGTTAACCATTCATTCCATGGCCAGGTTCGGACCGGGTTCACTCCATGGCCAGGTTCAGACTGGGTCACTCCATGGCCAGGTTCGGACCGGGTCCATTCCATGGCCAGGTTCGGACCGGGTCCATTCCATGGCCAGTTTCGGACCGGGTCCATTCCATGGCCAAGTTCGGACCGGGTCCATTCCATGGCCAAGTTCGGACCGGGTCCACTCCATGGCCAGGTTCGGACCAGGTCACTCCATTGCCAGGTTCAGACTGGGTCCATTCCATGGCCAGGTTCGGACCGGGTCCATTCCATGGCCAGGTTCAGACCGGATCCACTCCATGGCCAGGTTCGGACCGGGTCCATTGGCCAGGTTCGGACCGGATCCACTCCATGGCCAGGTTCAGACCGGGTCCATTCCATGGCCAGGTTCGGACCGGGTCCATTCCATGGCCAGGTTCGGACCGGGTCCATTCCATGGCCAGGTTCGGACCGGGTCCATTCCATGGCCAGGTTCAGACCGGATCCACTCCATGGCCAGGTTCGGACCGGGTCCATTGGCCAGGTTCGGACCGGATCCACTCCATGGCCAGGTTCAGACCGGGTCCATTCCATGGCCAGGTTCGGACCGGGTCCATTCCATGGCCAGGTTCGGACCGGGTCCATTCCATGGCCAGGTTCGGACCGGATCCACTCCATGGCCAGGTTCAGACCGGGTCACTCCATTGCCAGGTTCGGACCGGGTCCATTCCATGGCCAGGTTCAGACCGGATCCACTCCATGGCCAAGTTCGGACCGGGTCCATTCCATGGCCAGGTTCGGACCAGGTCACTCCATTGCCAGGTTCAGACCGGGTCCATTCCATGGCCAGGTTCGGACCAGGTCCATTCCATGGCCAGGTTCAGACCGGATCCACTCCATGGCCAGGTTCGGACCGGGTCCATTGGCCAGGTTCGGACCGGATCCACTCCATGGCCAGGTTCAGACCGGGTCCATTCCATGGCCAGGTTCGGACCGGGTCCATTCCATGGCCAGGTTCGGTCCGGGTCCATTCCATGGCCAGGTTCGGACCGGATCCACTCCATGGCCAGGTTCAGACCGGGTCACTCCATTGCCAGGTTCGGACCGGGTCCATTCTATGGCCAGGTTCAGACCGGATCCACTCCATGGCCAAGTTCGGACCGGGTCCATTCCATGGCCAGGTTCGGACCGGATCCATTCCATGGCCAGGTTCAGACCGGATCCACTCCATGGCCAGGTTCGGACCGGGTCCACTCCATTGCCAGGTTCGGACTGGGCCAAGTTCGCGCAAGGACTATCGTTGACCATAGTTCGACTAACTTAGCCCGAACCCTGTCTAGTCGATGATAGTTGGACCACTCTAGTCGACTATTTGGAACCAGCCTACTGGGCATGGTCGCATCGCTGGTTATCAATAGCCGTTTTCATAGCACAGTGCAGAGTGAACCAGTTATAAGAAACTGATAACGTATGTTGGTCACCGGTCGTGTTGACATGACATGACTACAGTCGTTCGCACTTCAACTTCTGTGCGCATGCCCTACGTACGTCACTGAACAACCACTAGTTAACCATTCATTCCATGGCCAGGTTCGGACCGGGTTCACTCCATGGCCAGGTTCAGACTGGGTCACTCCATGGCCAGGTTCGGACCGGGTCCATTCCATGGCCAGGTTCGGACCGGGTCCATTCCATGGCCAGGTTCGGACCGGGTCCATTCCATGGCCAAGTTCGGACCGGGTCCATTCCATGGCCAAGTTCGGACCGGGTCCACTCCATGGCCAGGTTCGGACCAGGTCACTCCATTGCCAGGTTCAGACCGGGTCCATTCCATGGCCAGGTTCGCACCGGGTCCATTCCATGGCCAGGTTCAGACCGGATCCACTCCATGGCCAGGTTCGGACCGGGTCCATTGGCCAGGTTCGGACCGGATCCACTCCATAGCCAGGTTCAGACCGGGTCCATTCCATGGCCAGGTTCGGACCGGGTCCATTCCATGGCCAGGTTCGGACCGGGTCCATTCCATGGCCAGGTTCGGACCGGATCCACTCCATGGCCAGGTTCGGACCGGATCCACTCCATGGCCAAGTTCAGACCGGGTCCATTCCATGGCCAAGTTCAGACCGGGTCCATTCCATGGCCAGGTTCGGACCGGGTCCATTCCATGGCCAGGTTCAGACCGGATCCACTCCATGGCCAGGTTCAGACCGGGTCACTCCATTGCCAGGTTCAGACCGGATCCACTCCATGGCCAGGTTCAGACCGGGTCCACTCCATGGCCAGGTTCAGACCGGGTCCATTCCATGGCCAGGTTCAGACCGGGTCCACTCCATGGCCAGGTTCAGACCGGGTCCACTCCATGGCCAGGTTCGAACCGGGTCCATTCCATGGCCAGGTTCGGACCGGGTCCATTCCATGGCCAGGTTCGGACCGGGTCCATTCCATGGCCAGGTTCGGACCGGGTCCATTCCATGGCCAGGTTCAGACCGGATCCACTCCATGGCCAGGTTCGGACCGGGTCCACTCCATTGCCAGGTTCGGACTGGGCCAAGTTCGCGCAAGGACTATCGTTGACCATAGTTCGACTAACTTAGCCCGAACCCTGTCTAGTCGATGATAGTTGGACCACTCTAGTCGACTATTTGGAACCAGCCTACTGGGCATGGTCGCATCGCTGGTTATCAATAGCCGTTTTCATAGCACAGTGCAGAGTGAACCAGTTATAAGAAACTGATAACGTATGTTGGTCACCGGTCGTGTTGACATGACATGACTACAGTCGTTCGCACTTCAACTTCTGTGCGCATGCCCTACGTACGTCACTGAACAACCACTAGTTAACCATTCATTCCATGGCCAGGTTCGGACCGGGTTCACTCCATGGCCAGGTTCAGACTGGGTCACTCCATGGCCAGGTTCGGACCGGGTCCATTCCATGGCCAGGTTCGGACCGGGTCCATTCCATGGCCAGGTTCGGACCGGGTCCATTCCATGGCCAAGTTCGGACCGGGTCCATTCCATGGCCAAGTTCGGACCGGGTCCACTCCATGGCCAGGTTCGGACCAGGTCACTCCATTGCCAGGTTCAGACCGGGTCCATTCCATGGCCAGGTTCGCACCGGGTCCATTCCATGGCCAGGTTCAGACCGGATCCACTCCATGGCCAGGTTCGGACCGGGTCCATTGGCCAGGTTCGGACCGGATCCACTCCATAGCCAGGTTCAGACCGGGTCCATTCCATGGCCAGGTTCGGACCGGGTCCATTCCATGGCCAGGTTCGGACCGGGTCCATTCCATGGCCAGGTTCGGACCGGATCCACTCCATGGCCAGGTTCGGACCGGATCCACTTCATGGCCAAGTTCAGACCGGGTCCATTCCATGGCCAAGTTCAGACCGGGTCCATTCCATGGCCAGGTTCGGACCGGGTCCATTCCATGGCCAGGCTCAGACCGGATCCACTCCATGGCCAGGTTCAGACCGGGTCACTCCATTGCCAGGTTCAGACCGGGTCCACTCCATGGCCAGGTTCAGACCGGGTCCACTCCATGGCCAGGTTCAGACCGGGTCCATTCCATGGCCAGGTTCAGACCGGGTCCACTCCATGGCCAGGTTCAGACCGGGTCCACTCCATGGCCAGGTTCGAACCGGGTCCATTCCATGGCCAGGTTCGGACCGGGTCCATTCCATGGCCAGGTTCGGACCGGGTCCATTCCATGGCCAGGTTCGGACCGGGTCCAGAGATGTACCTGGGAAAATCGTTGACAATGCTCTCCAGTATTTTGCATTCCAAAAATACAAACTGTTTTAACAGTTTGTATTTTTTTCCTCATTTCTGTTCTCTTTTATTAAAAAGAAGAAATGTTATTTGTCTAAATGAAAGAGGAGCGTGTGAGTGTGCATCGCAAGATTTAGGTAGACCCCTGTAATGTAAAAATTACAAAATGGGTCTCTCAAGTATAAAACCCAAGTCATATACCATATCAAAGCTTAGCTCATGAAGTTTAACATAAAACATAAACAGCTGAACACCATTAATTAATTTACTTAGTTACAATAACATGAATATTTAATTGCCCAATCTTGAGACCAACATATCTCAAAAAGTATACGTCCGATCATCAAACTTTTTTCCATTATATACTTGTTAGATACTGTAGATGTGTTTGTTGGGTTAAAACATTGAACAACTTCACCTTGACATCATTTATTGCGCATTTTGTATGTGTGTACAAAACCCATGCCTCATAGAAAGTGTAAGTATTTTTGGTTGGTCAAAAACCAACTTTCCAAAATAAGTTCGGTTTTAGTTACCTATAATACCCAAATTATTTTTAAAACATAAATGCTTTTACTAAGAGTTATTCTAGGCCATTAAAAATACAACATATTTCCACGATATCTGATACCATCGCTAGCTTGCTGGTCTGAGATTGCTGCACCAATTCTAAACTTGATCAAGTACTAGTCCTATATACGACCGATGCTACAGGGGGAAAGTAATTAAGTAATTCGTTATTACGAATTAACAACTGTTCTACCTCCATGGTGTAACTGTATGGCTGTGTCTGAATTGATTTTCGGCTATGGCTATGGCCAGAATTTGAAAGGACAAGTAGCCTATTTACACAACGGCCATAGCCGCGGCCAAAATCATCATTTCATCATCATCATCAGTACAGTCACACCAAAGCCTTTTGTCAAGGCCTTTGTGGCTTGGACAGCTTCTTCGTAGCCTCGAAGCGACTAGAGACCATGCGGGCAAGTGGCCTCCGATTCCAGTGGCCTCCTGGCTACAAAGTTGTCCAAGCCATGAAGGCCTTGACAAAAGGCTAAGTTACACCATGAAGGTGGGCAGATAATTCGGTGTAACAAACTATTAAATTTGTAATAACGAGTTACCTAATTCATAATAACGAATTACTTAATCAGTAATAACTAATTATTAATTCATTATAATGAACTAATAATTGGCCCACCTCCATAGTGCGACTGTATGGCCGTGCCCGAATTTATGACTTCGGCTATGGCTCATGGCAATTTGACTACAACAAAAACCTTGAATATATAGAACTTTCCGGCATTTCAGCCATATAGCCACTGCCGAAGTCATCAATTTGAACACAACCACACACAGTCGCACATGGAGGTAGGCCAATTATTAATTTGTTTTAATAGCATTATTAATTCGTAATAACGAATTACTTAATTCATTATAACGGATTACTAATTCGTTATAACAAGTTATTTATTTGATATAACGGACTATTTATTTGTAATGACGAATTTCTTCCCGCTCATAATATATACTTCAGTGGCACGATTGGTCTTGCGTACTGACACGATCGTATTACCACATAAACAATTTGTGTCCTCAAAATAATTTGTTCCCTCAAAATGTTATTTTGTTCGATGGAACAATATTTTGTTTTGAAGATATACAGCAAGATCAAAAGGTTTACAACCAAACTTAGCATTATTGGATATGACATGTGATTTTCAGTATGAAATCATATTTTCTCTTTTTGTTCCACCAAGCGAAACCCCTCTTTGTTCGTTTTTATGAACACTTGATTTCTAGCCCGGAATACCTCTTGTTGTTATTTTTATTAATATTAAAACTATTATTTTTTGTATCCCAATAATGTTCGTTTTGGTTATCTTAGGAACAGAAAACATCAATAGTCCTACAGCAGATGAAAATTCCCTGACTGTATGTGCCAACAGCAGCAGCTTTTCTCAGGTTGCCCAGAATGTATTGTCTAAAGCAAAATTGATGTTTGATGCGAAAGCATATCTACACTGGTACCAACGATGGGGTTGTGATGAGGTATGTATGTAAATTAATGCTTTTGCCAAGTTATGTAAATTAGTCATTTATTACTTAAAAGTGTATCTCAAATTTGGTATGATATGAATTATCTTTGTATGAGATCCATGCATTTACACCTGAGGACAGTTGCATGGAGACAGTGAAGGCTGTTACAAAAGTTACCTTTCACAAAGATACATGTATTGCTTTAATAATTGATTTCATGCTGTTTAACATTTTCTATTAACCGTTCTCATGTGGAGCTTGTATTGTAAATGTTTCTGTTGTTCAGAAACTGTTTTAGATTTAAACTTTTTGGACAATTTTGTTTTTGAAAAACAATACAATGTTTAATGTTTATTGCATTGAGCACTTCTGTCCAAATATGAATTACTTAGAAGCATTAGTCCAATCAGGTCAAGTAGTTATCCGGAACTGTAGAATACAAATTGTGATTGTTAAATGATGGTTGGTAGTTTTATAGCAACTTATCAAATTGACAACCCCTCTATTGAGTTTGTACAGACCTAGTAAAACATTAAATCTTTTGTTTTACAAACTTCTTTTTATCCACTGCAGAGTTTGTTTTTAGAGTCATTTGAAACCATGAGCAATGTAATTGAAGATTATTCAGCAGCTTCAGCATTGTAACTTAATCAAAGTTAGGTAAGCTGCAGCACTTTAACATGTAAGTATGTAAGATGATTGGTAATTAATTAGGAACAGTGTGCGCTCCCGGTCTTCAATGTGTGGGCGGCCAGCCACCAACCAATGTCATTACCATGCAGTCAAGACTGGGTCCTCACACTGTTAATACATTTAACGAAAAAAAGTGTAAAATTATCAGATTAACAAAACAACAATATACACAGAGAAAACATTTGATTTGATAGTTCCTCACATAACATACACACTGCATACACAACAATATGCTTGTTGAGGGGCCATATATTTGCTAGTTCACAGAGCCGGTCTTTATATCACATGTTAATACACCCCACATGTCCAATCAGAGTGTGTAAAATATCCCAGGGATTTAGTTATCATGGATATAAAAGAGGCTTATAATGGGGCTGAAGTGAAAATAACTAGTCTACTTCACTCTACTTACCGGTAGAGTCGAATTACTAATTTGCTAAGATTTTACATACAATAGCACCCTCCACCGTCCTACCCACAGTGCCCCGCAGCATGCATACCACAAAGGCGTCCTCTTTTTTCTTAGCCACAGGACGGGTGAGATCGTTAATTTCTGTATCCGCAGTTTTTCCGATAATTAAAACCTTACCTGATTGCTGGAACTTAATTCTCAGACTTAAAGAAGATAAAGATAGAGAGTAGTAGTAGTTGAGTGTTTTTTGGTGTTGTAGAATTTCTGAATTATGAGTAATTCACGGATGTTGGGGAGGGCTCCAACTGTCAGATCTGGGGGTACATCCGTTTGGGACAGTCCGAGCTCTCGGAGGGCGGCATCGGTGACACTTCGTCGCCGGGCTCGCTGAAATTGATCAATTGTTTTATCCGTCGCCGGGCTCGCAGCCCTTCAGCCGGCCCCCGCAGCCTCAGTTGGCTGCGCCGGCTGGCGGACCTGCCGACCAGAGAGGGGAGACTTCCCGTTCCCCATCTTCGGTCAGTGGACGTGGGTCTACCCAACCGAAGGTTAAACGCCCCGACAAGGTAAAGAAATCAGCCGGTGCTGGGGCGATAACCAAGAGAGGAAGGGCTAGCGGCGGCTCCAATCCAGAGCGCACCTTGCCCGACCTCGACCCGGCCTCGGGAACACTGCAGCCGGAGGGCATCCCCCCTCCCCATGGCTCAGCCTACCCGACCCTCACCGGCCTCGTGGGTTCCCCCACGACTACGCTGACGGTCTTTTGCAGGGCCACCTCATCCGGTCGGCACCCGCCCACGCCATAGGCTGCGGGGCGCTTGCGATGGGTAGGAGGATTGGTGACACGGAGTCGGGTAACTGGGAGTCCCCCGGCATACCCCGCACAAAGGGCCCGCCCTCGTCTTTTGCAGACCGAGGATGAGGCCTATTCAGCTTCATCTCCTCTCCTATTACTGGCCCAGCCGACATTCGATCTACCTCCAGTAGTGTGGATGGGGTCTACGAACGAATACTTACCGGTAGAGTATCCCTCCCTCCTTCCCCACATACTCAGTTCTCGGGTGCTTACATCTGGTAGGGCTCATAGAAAAGAGGATGCCTTTGTGGTATGCATGCCGCGGGGCACTGTGGGTAGGACGGTGGAGGGTGCTATTGTATGTAAAATCTTAGCAATATTGCCTGGCGGCATAGGGAATATGCAAATTAGTAATTCGACTCTACCGGTAAGTATTCGTTCGTAGACCGTGGGGGGGATTTTACCTGCTTTTAAAATGAGTGAAATTGATCAATTGTTTTATTGAAATAGTTACTTCACATTAAGTGATGCTGAATAATAATAACTAACAAACAAATTCAGTTTATCGCATAAGTGATTGAATATATGTACATTTTTTTTTGCAGACTCAAAGACAGAACAGGTGTATCTCTGGTTAGCAGGGACCAAATGCAAGTCATGATCTCCATTTCAAAAAGATCCAAGAGTTTGGGAATGTCTTCAAATTTATATCCAGGGTTTGGTGTCCAACCTTCTACTGTTTCATCATTTGTGTTGTAACCAATGAATACAATCAATTATGTGTATTCAAAAACATCATCACAGACTCAATGCTGTCTCTTCTCTACTTCTGGCTTGTTTTTGATGACATGTTTGTGTTATTTCATTTTCAAGGAGATGAATTATGTCAATTTTGTTAAAAAAGGATTGCAGTTCACTGATGAAAAGGTGTGCTCATAGATTAGAATAATAAGGAAAGATCAGTTGTGTGTACACAAGCAGAAAGTTGCTCCATGAAAGCTCCAAGTGTCCATTGTGCATAAAGCGTAGTGTGTTGTTTGTAATGCTTGAAATTTCATAGAGTTACATGCTGTGGGTGCCTAAATTTTCTCCTTCTCTTAAGAAGTTGGACCGTACATACCTGCTTCTATATTTATGCTACATTTGCTGATGCAACTTCGCATTCGGCTGCAACACATCTAACTATGTTCGCAATGGTCTGCCAAAGAACAGCATTGCAGGTTATTCACTAGTCACAGATTTGTAGCATGGCGGTATGCCAACAAAAATCTGTTCAATTAAATTTGCAGTCGCAGCTCACAGCCCTTGCTTGAAGACTGCAAGTTAGTACTTGGATAGTAAGGGGCACTATACATGGATGCTTAGTACCATTTCATGCATGAACTTCCAAAAGTTCTGCCAAAGTGAAATGACTTCGCATGTCAGATACCAATACCTGTGGTAAGCCATAAAGACTAAACAAAGTGGGCGTAATAAACACCTCTGACCACTTCAGCACCAACTACTGCAATGTAAGTAACAAGTTCAGGTACAATAACTTATGCTTTAGTCATTGTTTTAAGGTATAGTCTCATTTCAGTGATGAAATAATGGGGTCTTAGTTCTTTATTTGGCTCCGACAGTTTGCTTGGCCAACCACCCAAAGTAAATCTGATCACCTTAGACAAGAGTGGATCATTCTTTGACTGGTTTATGAATGTTCACATGAGCATGGTATACATCCCATGAAATGCATGTGTCACTGTTGGCTCAAAGTTAAACTTGCCTCTACACATGGTACCCAGCAGTAGGTATGACAAGCAGACTGCAATTGCATTTGCCTTTAATGCTACAATTGGAAGTATGCAAACTACTATTAAAACTCAACGAAGGTTGCATTTTTCACACTACGGTCCGATCTTTGATGCCTACATGTATAAAAAAGCCCCATTTGCCTGGAGTGTAACCTGTATTCATGGGTCACTATAAGGAGTACGATGTCCCGTTGAAGCCATAACGTGGAACAAATGTCTGCAGTGACTCCGAGTGCTTTGTGGACTATATTTGGCTTTATGGTCGGCACTTGTTTTTATATTTTTCAAAATCAATCTCTTGTTGTACTTTTTAGAATTATCATATGGTGTTTGTGATATAAATTTCAAACGAACATAAAATAATAAAATGTTTCAGTTAGAAGTGACATTTGGATTTTAAATTTGGCTGGGGGACTTGTAACTCATGGCCCTTGAGGAAAGCAAAGTTGGCATTCCTTTTGAGGTCAAATGTCAAGAGCACAGTGCTCAGGTATGGGAACATGGTTTGTGGATAGCTAAAGGGGTTTTAACAGCATTGCTGTACAGTTATTTTTATGTTTCTCACTCAATTTAACATAAAAACAAAAAGTAATGATTGAAATATATCTGCTTGTAATGTGTATGAGCATACTTCTGTCTACTCTGTGCTTATATTTGGTACCTTATGGAGACCAAAGACAAAACGAAAAAGAGAAAATAAAGGGTCTCCATTGGGGAATTATAAAAACAGGTGTGCTCCACATGAAATGTTTGTATGCAAAGTCTTTGGGAAAATATTAAGTACATGGACAAAGGAAAGAACAAAAGATGTCTCCACAGGATACGTATTTGAGAGTGTGTGTATCCATATTGATGTTTTTAAAATAAATAAGTTCTATGGAACAATTGAAATGTATGACTAATCATGCACACTGTAGGTGGGTAAAGAGAACTGGCATGATTATATGTACATTGTGGTAAGTTTGTGTGGGTTTCCTATAGGCACCAATTAATGAGCCTTTTGGTGTTGATTAATGCATCCAGTTGTAAGGCAGGTATGTGATGGGAATTGTGCCTTTGATTGATACAAGCTTAGAATCTGGCACTCGAACAAAGTATTTCATGAGAAAGATATTTGGCTATTGGTCCCCAAGTTTGGATCATGTTTTGTTCTTGTGTACTAATAAATATTGCATGCACATGAGAAAAAAAAGTACATGTACTGTCTACTTGTACCATCCCTTGCTTTCACCATAGCCTCACTTTTATGGAATGATTAAGCATAATATTTAAAAGGTGTGTCTTGCCACAAAGTAACAGTACTATTTTGTATACAGAAAGAAAACACTCAATTCACCTGACGTCATCATCACAATCATCTTAGTTGCACAATTTTGGGAGTCAACAGTCTCTGTGTGTAGGTAGAATAACAAGAAATCTTCAGAGTTTTCTAAATGGTTCCCAAGCATGCCAAGCGCATTATTACAAGCAATGACAGCCTTTGAAGATTTCTCGTTATTCTACCAGTACCTAAATTTTTACAAAGGACAACTCTGTGATGGCCCTACAGCCAAATGGTGTCTCAAGAAATTGGCTCTGTGTGCCAAATTCCATGTTTGTATCATCAAAGGCACAATTCCCCAAAATAATTCCCCTATCTGCCCAATTACCAGGAAAGATGAGAGTTCAATTTTATAGCCATGTTTTATGTTTTTTATCCTTCCTCCTCATCTGCATGTTAGCATCACCCACACAAATTTAAGACGGCTAGTTTGAAATTCTTTTTGCCTCATATTAGAAGTTTGCATGTTTGTTTTTTTGTTTTTTTGTTTTTGTAAGCTATTTGTTCAAATAATACCATACTTTATGTATTTATTTTAATACCTAAATTTAGAAGAACATACATACTTAAATTCCTAACATTTGTATTTGATGTATGCTGCCAGTGAAGTAAACAATCTTATAACAAAATGACAAAGACGATTTCATTGGACATGCTCAGAAGATAATTTATTTAAAACAATCATAAAAAAAAATTCAAATTGGTCCCCAACTTTGGGTCTTATTTTAACAGTTCTTTTGTACTAATAAATATTGCATGCACATGATAATAAAATGTACTGTCTACTTGTACAATCCCTTGCTATCAGCATAGCCTCACTTTTATGGAATGGTTAAGTATTGCCACAAACTAACGGTACTATTTTGTATACAGAAAGAAAACACCACTTTTTCTCAAATTGCATATTGAGAGAATGTTCACAAAGTGTGTAAGTTTGATGTTGTTAAAGGTAGGGTCATCTTTTGGTTTTTGTCATAACGTAAAGCTGATTTATTAAGAAAGTCACCTGTAAAAGTTTCAGTTGAATACGGTGCCTATTATTGAGAAAACATCTACCATGGTATCATCAAGAACACCAAATTCATCCACGTTTAGGTATTACCAAGGGATAATTATGAGATTTAAGTCATAATTATTATTTGTACTCTGTCATACTTATGAGATACAAGTCAAAACTATGAATTTTGCTTCTCAATAACCCGTCCCTTTCAAGCTTCTGTACTATCATTTTGTTAATTTCAAATTCAACTTATCATAAAACTAAGTCCATGTATCAATTATAGAAATCTTAAGGGAATTTTAATATTAACATCAACATTGAGATACATTAATTTCAAATAAATATTTATACTCAAAAGTTTGTTATTGATTTTGCTAATTGTTTTCTTAGCAATGTCATATATTCATTGAATTACAGTAAATATGAATTATACAGAAGACACAGATTTACATGTACGTTCAATCTAAAGTATAGGATAGTTTCAAAATTTAACATTCTTGAACTAGGTCAACCTTGCTTATGTGGATATTCTGCATTACAACACATCTTGTTCACACTTATAATTGTTTGAGAGACCTAGCAACAAGTATCTTATGTTGCATTTGTAGTATTAACTACAGTAAATCCTGAATGTTTTATCTCTTGGTAGAATTCTAAAATTAACCGAATAGAATGAAGTTTGATTGGAATTCTACCGATTCTATCACCGACACTGAAGGACTTACATGAGATTACACTTTCCACACTTGATAACAGTGAGCGAACATAAAAAGATATTCCTGGTATAAATGCCCCACCACGCTCGGTGCACCTCAATACATTTTTCACCAAAGGAACATATTGCCCAGCGCTAAGGGGCGGGTCAACTAATTTTAAGTTGCAAACCTATGTGGAGGGAATGTAAGGGAATGTAAGTCTCGATAGAGTTCCAATCAAACTTCATTCTATTCGTTTAATTTTAGAATTCCACCTCATCATCACCTCCACTTCGGACTTACATGAGATTTTAGAGCACAGAGATCGGCAACATGCAATAAAGAAACATGACTGTGTATACGACTCAAAGGTTTTACCATAATTTATTATGTACTAGCTCTATTCTCAAACTTGTAAGCTGTTAACATAACAAGCAAAAACTTGTCATCTATGAACATAACAAAATTAATTCGCATTTCTTGAGAATGTAACCAAAACTGCATTTGCAAAGCTGTGATCTGTATTTGCCCGACTGGTTTTGCCAATCTTGCTGGTTTTCGTCAACTTGGATATAACAAAAGTAATTTTTGTTACTTCAGGTTCTTCAAAATTAAGTGGCGACAAAGTTTGACATCTTTGTCTGGAAATCAATGCAATAAGCATTTCTTCATAGTGAGTTCTTTTAGGAATAAATTATTAGACGGACCTCAATTTTCTAAGTATTGTAACACAGCATTAACGTCCCATGTAAATGTATATCTGGGCAATGCAGGTCTCATGTTAAAGACCCCTGTCATGAGCCTTTTTATCATTCGATGTCCCGTCTAGTATCGCTGATAATGCACTACGTAGTGTGTTCAGCATGCTGTAGTTCCTACCCTTGTCAATAGACTGTGCAAGTCTTGCGCGGATTGGAACGAGAAAACACGTTAAACGAAGAACATATTTTTTCTGAAATCAAATCTTTGTTTTAAATTTTATCAAAGAAAAAATCTGAACAACAAAAATACTCATTACAATTTTTATAAAATCAGTTTTAGCTTTTAAAATAATTACAAAAATAATTTGTTAATTATTATTGAAATAAAATTAAAATTCTGGGATAAGTATGCTAATTTGATCTTTTTAACTTTTTAGAAACCACTTTTGTAAATCCCTCCCGTGAATATGTGTAACTAGTAAAATCAAGGGTGTAAAATTAACGCGTGATGCAGTTTATATAGGATACTGACGCCTCAACGACCAATAGACTGCAATGAAAAGGCTTATTGCGCATTAAGCGTTTACATAAGTTTTTTGATCAGAGGTGGGCACAAATTCTTAATTTTTTGCAGTATCCGGAAGCTGAGGTCAAGTTTAATTCTCGGGTTTTCTTCTTAATATTGTTGAATTGATTTTACTCTCATATTTTCTATCACAAAGTATTACATTTCCAACATACATGTATATAATTTTCATGGTCATAAACTACATTAAACTAAAATAATTGACGAAATCTCACCCAAAACTCCATATGGTTGGGACCACAATGGTCCCGGAAGTTTGAATACGCGGGAGACTTGCACAGTCTAAATCCTCCGTTAAGCAATCTAGGATCATCGCTACAGTCGATCGAAATGGATCACTATTTGTTCGAGCACAGAACAGAACCCAATTTTGGATCGCTGATCAGTAAGATTTCTTGGTTGAGGTCCACTAAGATGAGATAATAATATCGACAGCATGCTGCGAAATTACTTGTCTTTGTAAGTTTTCCCTGACATATGACATGCCAATCTCACAATGGGTATTGTCTACTTGAGGAAGGGAATGAGAGCAAATTGTTATCGTGTCCCAGTCCCACGTCTTTCTGGGTATCCATTGCACCCGATGGGTCAGCCATCAACTCAAGGAAATCTGGCTTGTCGATGCTGTCCGTGGTGTGCATATAAAGCAAGCATATACCCATAATTGTAAAAAAAAATTCAAAAAATTCAGTGTACACATTCCGGCACAGAAAAATGTATTGAGGTGCACTGGGCGTAGTTGGGCATTTATACCAGGAATATCTTTTCATGTTCTCTCAACTGTGACCAATCACTCCAGTGGAAAGTGTAATCTCATGTAAGTCTGAAGTGGAGGTGATGACGAGATTTATACTCTTAAGGGTTCATAGCCAATACAAAAATCTTTACTCCTCATCTGTGTGTTGCCATCTCCAACACAATTTCAAAAGACGGCTTGTTATTTTTGTTTCATGTTTTTGTAACTTTGATGTTCAAAAATTGTTAGTTTTAAACTGCATGATAATGACCATGTTAGGAGCTGGCTGCTGTTATTTGAGCATTCGACTCATACTGTTATTCCATAAATCTATGTACCACTCATGGAAGTATATATCGTCTCTCGGTGACTTTGTAGCCAAGAGGCTACGCCTCAAGAAAATATAGCATTCTAGGGATCACCTCCAGACAATTATTTTTTCAGTTTTCCACTCACTGCAGCCAACAATTCTATAGTATTTACTTCACAACATTTCTTTAGTATTTACCTTCACCACATTTCAAATGCTTCTTCCTCTTGTAAGGCAAGCAAGACAATTGACCATATTTTCGACCGCATGAGGGCGCTTTCTTCAGGGAATGTCTTGCATCACAATTACAGTTTCATCTTATTTTAATTGCCTGTATGTAGTTTTCTTTGCATTATTGACGAAATACATAAACATAATAATAACAAAAATGAAAAATACTGTTTGTTTACTTGTTTTTCATCACGTAAAAGTTGGTCCACAAATGCCCTCACGCGGTCAAAAATACGGCGAAGTGAGCTTTAGATTGAGTTCTTAGAGATTATATCCATGCTGCTTCCTCAGAAGATGGTATTCCAGGCAAGCACATTTTCAAAACCTGCTTCTGCCAGATACCATTGTAAACCACAAAGAATCATAAACTACATGTACATCTACGTGTATTTCAGTGTAATACATTGTTATTTGTGTTTGACATATTTGTTGAACTAGAGAATCAGAAGGAATATTATTTTCAAAACCCTATAATATGTTATCTTTACATAGCCATCCATCTTAACCATTAATAGACATTATTGAAAGTTCAAATTGAAACAAGCTATGTTAAAAGAGTAGAAGCTATGTCAAAGCTAGAGTTTTAAAGAGATTTCATCATTACTGACATTAAACATTACCGTATCGGATTATTACCACAATTTACACTTAACAATACCCAATCAAAAGTGTCTTTACTCAACAACAAAAACATGGATTAAAGAATTTTGAAACTGGTATAAAGTTAAATTCTAAATTAACATTTGCTTTTACTTGTTTGCTTAAAAAAAAGAGGATTGGTGAAATAATTGAGGAAAAAATTGAATGAAAAATGTTTTTCTTTTGACGCAAAAATTACAGTTAAATTGTGCAAAGAACGTTTGCATTTAAATGTTATTCAAATTTAAATTTAAATGCACCCTCTGTTGTCAAATTCGCCTTACAATCCAAAACAAAATGGAGTTTTATGCCCACATTGTGCACAATTTTGGGTAATTACATTGTGCACAAAATGTAACTGTAATTGTTGCATCAAAAGAAAAATACAGATTAATGTGGTCAATCAGTGTTATAGCAAATTTATTTTAGTTTATTGCTATTACTTTGTAAGTCCTTAGCGTCTTAAGTAAAAAATAAAAAAAATAGTAGCAGACACCAGAGACAAAATGGAATAAAAATCATCCCTTTGGTATTATTTTTAATCGGAGAATAAATAAAGATTAAAAATTGTTCAAAGTGAAAGACAGCTACAAATGTCACAGTCAAAATGGCATAACAATATTGTCCCTTTCTTGCAGAGTAAGATCTTGACAAGAGAATGATTGAAGATGATTAAATAAGAAAGATAATAATTGGCTAGGTTTTTAAACTTTTTTTGAACCATGATAATGAAGAATTTAATACAACAAAAGCCACAACGTCAAATTTGGAACAATTTCACCATTTAGCAAGAGCCTAATGGCCAGTAAGACTGGTAGTGGTGATGCTGAGCTGATTACACCAATTAAGCCTAATTAGTTTCTCTCATTTTAAAGTTGTTTGTTAATTTTGTTTTAATGCAAGTCCACTCTTGGTAAGGGGCTGCAAGATGAAAATAACTCAATATATCTTTGAAATTGGAGAGATAAAATTAGCTGTTATATCTCTACTTTCGTTTCTTAAAATGTGTACAAACATGATGGACCATTATATAACTGTATGGTTGAACTTATTACTTGCAGAAATACTTCTTAAAATCTCCATTTGTGGACACAGAAGGAAGCAAAGAAATACTACTCAGCAGTTTTATTTATTATTGACTCTCACATCCAATGATCAATTATATACCAGAGACATGGCCTACACATCTATATATGGAAATACATAAGGATCGATTAATGAGAAGATTACATATCAAAGCTTTTCAACAGACACTTCTGTAACCAATTCATGCCAATGTTGAATATTCAGCGTCATTCTGAAGTGTAACTTACTGTGGTTGATTGCAGGTGCTGTTATGGTTCACTCAAGCCTGAAAAGCACACCAAAAATGAAGAAGCATAATTTCAATACTTGGTAATAGACATTTTGTGGACCCAATGGTGTTTAAATTAGTATTACATGTTCTTTTGGCCTATTTCACATTTAGTTTTTCTATAAATAAATATATTTTTAAAGTTTGGTTGTTTTCCTTTTATTTAAGTTGCTTTGAATTTTTTGTTACACTTTACACTGGCAAAACAACTACAAGTCATTAAACAGGAGGGGAAATGACCAATTCAATTTTGTGATGTACTCATTTTCCAATAGATAGAGTCCTCATGTGAATGGGGAAAAAATTACAAGTCTCTAACTTCACAATAAAATGGTGTAAAAAGCCATTGTATTTTATACCCTTCCAGTGCGAAATTTGTCAACATCAAAAACACTTGATGACATCATTTTGAGAAAAATTTTGGCTCTACATTTTTTGAATCTTGAAAAATTTTGCACTGGAAGGTTGCCAAATACAGTGGCATTTTTACATCATTGTAACGTGAGGTTAGAGACTTGTAAATTTTTCCCCACTCACATGAGTACTATATCTATTTGAAAATGAGTACATCACAAAATTGAATTGGTCATTTCCCTTCCTCTTTATTAGGTACACTCCATGAAATAAAAATAAAAATATGAAAGAGAAGATGGTAGAACATACAAATTTGAATAAAATACCAAGCCAGTGAGTGGCAAGGACCAGGTGACCTCACACCTCTACAAGGCCATCCTACCACAAAAATTGTGAACAATTACCCCGCCCCTCAACCCCCCCCCCCCAAAAAAAAAAAACCAACAAAAAAAACCACCCCAGAACAGCAACCCCAAAACATAGGCCGTTAAGGGGGAACACAATCACATTAGACATCAGGGGCAACAGCAGTACGGCACCCAGGTACACAAATCATCTCCTTCACATACAATAACCGCTTGTGCACAACTGTACGCTCTGTGTGTACAACCAGAGGCATAGAAACCTGGTCATCAGAGGAAGTTGGTAGTGCTGTATGGTTTAAGCATTTCACTTTTGCATGGTTTCATTTAGGCACATAATGACCACTTCGGCCACAAATGAGCTACAAGAGTGTGTGGACCTCCTTCTCAAACAATAACCGCTCGTGCACATCTGTAGGCTCTGTGTGTACAATGCATTGCCACTGAGTTTGTTTCTGTCAAAAAACTAACCAGCAGCATTGGGCGATTCTATTCTTTTCAGACGTTTCATTCTCGATTGATGAGAATGAAAATTGTTTTTTTATTTTTTCGTTTATATAAATATCACAGAACACTCTTTGAAAAAAAAGAAATTCAAGGAAGGATGATATTAATTTTTAAATTAGGTGGACTTTTTGGCAGTGTTTATTAGGGGTGCCTACATTGTATCACACAAGGTTTGTGCCGCTGCTCGCCACATACAGACATATTTAACTGCTTTGTTGTTGCTTTTTTCTTCTTTTTCTTTGCAGATGAATTTAGTGGTCTATGGCCTCAAGTTGAAAAAACCTCAAACGTGGTAATTTTAGGTGTTCGGGCATTCAGCCCGGAACACCTCTTGTTTTTGTTCGTTTTTTTAGGTGTTCGTGCAATACAAGCACGAACACCTCTTGATTTTGTTCTGGTTTTTTTTCGTTTCCATCTTCTTCTTCTTCTTCCCTAGAACTCTTCTCTAGAGCATATCTCAAGATTGAAATTGAATTGAACATTGAAACTCATCAGACAATTGAACCTCATTATGAAGACGGCACAGTTTTCATGACGTCATGATGACGTCATCAGGCGTCGAATTACAACGTTTTTAAAGTTGAAAAATGACCATTTGGTATTTGCTGTATCTCATTGAATATGAAAGCTATGATGTTCATAATTGGGCATGTGATAGATCAAGACTGGGGCTACATTTCAAAAGTTAACGTCAAAATCGTATGACCTTTTCTTCGAGGTCATGCCCCTAGGTGGAAGTTTGCCTTTGTTTTTTTTCTTGAAAAACATCATTTTCGGGCTTATTTACGGCATAACTCAAGATTGAAGTTGAATTTTACATTGAAACTCATAAGACATTTGAACCTAAATATCAAGACGACACAAACTTGATGATGTCAGGATGACGTCATCAGGTATTGAATTACAATGGATCAAAGTTTAATATTTGAAATAAAATCATAACTCATGAACGACATGTTGGATTTTTACAATCTATACATCATCGGAAAGTTCGTTAAAGGTTCAACAAACGCTACACAGAGAGTAACCCCATTTGACCCTGACTTCCGGTTCAACCCGGAAATTTAAAATTTCATAAAATTCGTATCTCAAAAACTACTTATCATTTCAGCATAAACTTTGCATCAGGTTGTAGAACATTGAGCCTGCTCAAACTTTTGCACAGAAATAACAACATTTTGACATTTACATCTTGTCTTATAACCACCGGCATTAAAGCGCACGTTTGTGTTGACCCACTTTGATATCGCGGGATAGTGTAATAGCACGTGTACAGATACATGTATATTGAACGTGTAGTTCAGTTTACATCAACTACATGTAGGAATACATTTAGCATCGCCGTTACCTTGTTTATTGCGCACCACGGCATAAAGATAATCCATCTAATAATTGAAAAATTCGTAACTCCTGAACCACATATTGGATTTTTACAATCTATACATCATCTGAAAGGTCTTTATAAAACCTAACATACGCTACACTAATTGTGACCCCGTTTGACCCTGACTTCCGGTTCAAAGCGGAAGTTGAAATTTAATGTTTCAAAATTCATAATACCTGAACCACACATTGGATATTTACAGTCTATACATCATTGAAAGTTCGTTAAAAGTTCAACAAACGCTACACAGAAAGTGACCTCATTTGACCTTTACTTCCGGTTCAAACCGGAAGATGAAATTGTATATTTGAAAAACACAGAACTCCTGAACCACACATTGGATTTTTATCATCTATACATCATCAGAAAGGGCTCCAAAGATTTAAGAAACGCTACACACTGTGACCTCATTTCATAAACTAAACGCGCTACACAAAATGTGACCCCTATTTGACCTTGACTTCCGGTCCAAACCGGAAGTTGATGTTAATTATTTTGAAAAATTCATAACTCCTGGACCAGGCATTGGATTGATAAGGTAGAATGTTTATTCATAATCACTCCCCACGAACACCTTGTTTTTGTCACATGACAACAACTCAATGTCTAGTTTCTTCTTTTTTAGGTGTTCGGGCCAACAGCCCAGAACACCTCTTATTTTTGTTCGTTTTTTTGTTCTTCTTCTTCATACTTCTTCTTCTTCTTCTTCTTCTTCTTCTTCTTCTCAGCGTCCCTTGTCCGCTAACAAAAGCACCTTTCCTAAACTCGTATGAACTTGAAACTTCACACACAGTTAGATATTCATTAGGAGAAGAAACCGTTTGAGTTACGTCATGATGACGTCAGCCTTTCTTGAGTTATTAAAATTCAAAGTTTATTATTTCAAAAAATCATAACTTTTGATCTACATAATGGATTCTTACAATCGACACATCATCGGAAAGGTCATTAACAACTCCGTAAACGCCTCGCAGACATGACCCCATTTTGATCTCGTCCACCGGCATTAAAGCGCACGTTTGTGTTGACCCACTTTGATAACGCGAGATAGTGTAATAGCTCGTGTACAGATACATGTACATTGAACGTGTCGTTCAGTTTACATCAACTACATGTATTGACCTACATTGTGAACCCATTTGACCCTGACTTCCGGTTCAAAGCGGAAGTTGAAATTTAATGTTTCAAAATTCATAATTCCTGAACCACACAATGAATTTTTACAATCTATACATCATTGGACAAGTATGTAACAACTTAACAAACAATTTACAGAATGTGACCCCAATTGACCTTTACTTCCTGTTCAAACCGGAAGATGAAATTTAATATTTGAAAAAAATCAGAACTCCTGAACCACACATTGGATTTTTATCATCTATACATCATCAGAAAGGGCTCCAAAGATTTAAGAAACGCTACACACTGTGACCTCATTTGACCTCGACTTCCGGTTCAAACCGGAAAGTGAAAGTTAATGTTTCAACAAATTGTTGGAGGTTTACAATCCATACATCATCTAAATCATCTTCATAAACTAAACGCGCTACACAAAATGTGACCCCTATTTGACCTTGACTTCCGGTCCACACCGGAAGTTGATGTTAATTTTTTTGAAAAATTCATAACTCCTGGACCAGGCATTGGATTGATAGGTAGAATGTTTATTCATTCAATCACTCCCCACGAACACCTTGTTTTTGTCACATGACAAAAACTCAATCTCTAGTTTCTTAATACTTCTTCTTCTTCTTCATCTTCTTCTCAGCGTCCCTTGTCCGCTAACAAAAGCACCCTTCCCAAGCTCATATGAACTTGAAACTTCACATATAGTTAGATATCCATTCGCTTCAGTTACGTCATGATGACGTCATCAGGTATTGAAATACATTAAATCAAAGTTTAATATTGAAAAAATCATAACTCCTGAACCCCAAAATAGATTTTTACATTCTATACATCATCGGAATGGGCTTTGAATACTCAACAAATGCTGCACAGAGTGTGACCCCATTTGACCTTGACTTCCGATTCAAACCAGAAGTTGAAAATTTCAAAAAATTAATATCTCAAGATCCACTCATAGTTTAGTCAAAGTTTTTACATCAAGTTTTAGGTCCTTGAGCCTGCTCGATCTTTTGCACAGACATAATACCAGTTTGACCTTAACTTCTGGTTGAAAACGGACGTTAAAGCCCACGTTTGATACTGCAAATCACTGCGGCTGATTGTTCCGCTACATTGATCATACAAGGTTCAAAGTCCAGAAAGCCTGTGTAGAGTCCCACATTTAAACCGGAAACGTATGACGTGCACACGTAGCCACTGTACAACAGGCAGCCATACATTGTGTGCAAATTTGGAAAGCCCATTGAACATTATTGCGTTGTTTATACTTGTAGTGTACGTATTAACAACATGTTGTCGTGAACGTACAATCTCAAACTCATTCAAAGTTTAGTGTGAATTCATTTATGTTTTGCCCGTCTGATGGCTTAATGGAAAATAAGGAATAGAAGAGGAGGTTTCACTGAGATAACCACCTGCTTTAGAGATTTGCAGGACTTTAAATAAATGACAAAAAGCTAAACCAAAAAAGAACAACATAGATTCGCTTCTCATCAAACACCGAGACTCACATCACGTTGATCGACGTGACAATGCCTGCCAAAATCTCTGGATGAGTTTGCCCTTCAGACACGGTGATTACACTACGGTAAGCTTTATTTCAAAATCATCGTTAAAAAAGAGGGGGCATTCCTTATTTCTTGTACAATCATGTTGATATGTTTCATCTGTAAACTTGCCAAGTGGTGTTTTTTTTTAACTTACAAAAAAGTTTATTAATTTGATCATGGTATGATTTCTAACTGTAGGATTTGAATTAATTTGTGAAACGGGAAAAACAGATTGCGAATCCGTTATTACACGGATTGCGAATCCGTACAAACAGATTGTGAATCCGTAATAACCATCATCCTTAAAGGCATCGTACACGTTTGGTAATTACTCAAAATATATATTAGCATAAAAACTGACTTGGTATTGAGCAACAGAGAGCTGTTGATAGTATAAAACATTGTGAGAAACAACTCCCTCTGAAGTAACGTAGTTTTTGAGAAAGAGGTAATTTCTCACTAAAGTAATAAAAACTTCTTGCAAGAAGTTTTTATTCCTATCTGCAAAGCACACAAAATTTGTACAACAAGGGTGTTTTTTCTTTTATCATTTTCTTGCAACTTCGATGACCATTTGAGCCCAAATTTTCACAGGCTTGTTATTTTATGCATATGTTGGGATACACCAAATGAGAACACTGGTCTTTGACAATTACCAAACGTGTACGATGCCTTTAATAAAGGATTGCGGATCCGTTATTATAAAGATTGCGAATCTGTACTAACCGTAATCTGTAACAACGGATTGTGAATCCATAATAACGGATTGCTAACCCTAACTCATAACCGTTATTAAAAAACTGGCAGTTCTGTAACACGCTTAGAAAAAAAGATTCTTTAATAGCTATTCATTCTGTTTTCACAATAACAAACAGCACAGGTCACGTTCACTCAAGTCAGCTTTACTTGAAAACAGATGACTTGTTAATTCTGGCCAAAAATCCGAACACCTTGATTTTGTTGTCAAACAATTTCTTGTGTCTAGTTTATAATTTCTTTTGTGTTATTGGAGAAAGGATAACTCTATACTAAAATGGACGGTTTCAAATATTAACAGCCATCGAGATTGCGTAATGCTGTGTTCACCCCCTGTTTGGTTGCAGATTGTGCCGCATCACCTTGTAAACTCAAACAAAGCTATGCGTACCTTATTTGTAGATAAAGCAAGTATTGCGCAAATTGAAAATGAAAAAACAACTCGAACGAAGACTAAATTTTTCAATGAAACCAAATTTTCTTTTTAAATTGCTGCCTGCTTTTCATCTTTGGCTAGAGTGTGGTCACACCTCACTGCCCAGTGCTGACATCCCTCATGCAACATGTTTTTTAATTTTAAACAACTTTTCTTTCATGGGTAAGAATTTCGTACAGGTACATGGCACTGCGATGGGTACACGGATGGCACTGTCCATGGCCTGCCTGTTCATGAGCTAACTTGAAAGGTGCATGTTGGCGTCGGCCCTGTGTTGTCCCTGGGTCAAGTGGCGTGACATCAATGACATCTTTTTCATCTGGACCAGTGATAAAGCAAGCCTCACAGCATTCATTAAATTAATTCCTTCCACAGGACCATCAAATTCACGACGAATATTCAACCAAGGTTTAAAAGAGGGATGGTAGCTTAATCACAGATCTCTTTGTTAAACCCACAGATAAACATCAATACCTCCACTCAAGATGTCACCCCCAAAACCAGAAGATGCGGATCCAGGATTTTGTTAAGCACTAGCGGGAAACACGCGCTACGCGCGGGTCCCACTAGATGTTCCGATTTCACAAAGCACTAAGATTGATCTTAACTTTGTATCAATCTTATTGCTAAGCAAAGTGTGATGTCACAATACAAATTACCCTGTCCCTGTTTGTACCCCGTTTCGTCAATTTTGTTCCTGTCCGTATCATTTTATTAGACCCTTTTTTTTTTCCTTGCCCGTATTATTTCCCCAGCCACGTTAATTTTTTCCGTCCTGTTCATTATTTTCTCGTACCGTTTTTTTCCCGTTTTGTATTATTTGTCAGTCGAATTAATTTTGCTCCCGTCCCGTTCATTGTCCCCCGTTTGCGCAACTGTACGCGTTTTTGCAAATGATGTTCTTTGTTTTGTGCAAATTAATTTCTGTACTTTGGGTCCCGCTAGACAGGTAAACTGGGCAGTTAGCACACCTGAATACCTGCTACGCATAACAATGTGAACTGTTGATGATCTGACCATAGTTCAAGGGGTTGATGCGTTACACAATGACCACGTGATGGCAGTAAAGTTGCGATGACATCATCAGATCACATCAAGACATCAGTGTTAGTGTTAGTTTTACTATCAACTGTCACTTTTATAAATAAATAAAAACAATATTCAGGAAACACCCATCAAACTGCTTTATTGGAAATTGTAATGTTTCGCCAATGAAAGTAGCTACAAAGTGTCAAAATATCGTTAATGTTGAAACTTAAAGAATAAGCCAATAAGCCAAAGACTTTAAGAAATTTAAAACCCATCTGGTTAAACGTGCTAGCGTAATAATAAAAACAGTTTGAAATTGAAATATTATGTTTGTGTTTTGAAACTTACAAAATATGCCAATAAGCCAAAGACTTGTCAAAATTTAAAACCCATCTGGTTAAACGCGTTAGCGTAATAATAAAATAAAACAGTTTAAAAGTAGCGGGTCCCGCTAGAGTTCCGCGAAGTTCTGATTTCACAAAGCACTAAGATTGATCTTAACTTTGTATCAATCTGCTAAGCAAAGTGTGATGTCACAATACAAATTACCCTGTTACTGTTTGTTTAAAAAATAAAAAATCTGTTCAGTTTATTATTTTCCTGTCCCGTATCATTTATTAGTCCCTTTTCTTTTTTTCCTTTCCCGTATTATTTCCCCAGCCCCGTTAAATTTGTCTGTCCTGCCTGTTCATTATTTTCTCGTCCCGTTTTTTCCCGTTTTGTATTATTTGTCAGTCGAATTAATTTTGTTCCCGTCCCGTTCATTAACAAAAGAGGTGTAGATGCCACGAGGTTTAAAATAAAAATTAATGTCCCCATGCGTAAACTTTTAAAGCGTGTTTTATTCAGTTTGTCATAATTTGCTTGAGGACAGATGCATGTCCTGAAAAGATGGAGCTGCGTGTTGGGGGAGGGGATGCCCTCGTCCCTCCGTAAAAAATAAAAGGTACCGTTCCCCCGCCCCTTCCTCTCCCCGTCCTACGTGCTCTAACCCGCGCCTCCATGCCTGCCTCCGTTCCCCGCCCCTTCCTCTCCCCGTCCCACGTGCTCTAACCCGCGCCTCCGTGCCTGCCTCCGTTCCCCGCCCCTTCCCCTCCCCGTCCCACGTGCTCTAACCCGCGCCTGCCTCCGTTCCCCGCCCCTTCCTCTCCCCGTCCCACCTGCTCTAACCCGCGCCTCCGTGCCAAACCTGCCTCCGTTCCCTGCCCCTTCCTCTCCCCATCCCACGTGCTCTAACCCGCGCCTCCCTGCCTAGCCTGCCTCCATTCCCCGCCCCTTCCTCTCCCCGTCCCACGTGCTCTATACCCACGCCTCCGTGCTGCCTGCTTCCGTTCCCCGTGATCCCGTGCGTTGGCATTGTTCTTTTTGCTTGCACTGTACGCGCGCGCGGCCCATAGCAACAGTTCTTTGCTTGCACTGTACGCGCGCACGGCCCATAGCAACAGTGAAAACGGCGCGCAAAAACCCATAAATTTTGGTGGATTTTTGCTCATAAATCTGTCAATTCTGAACGCATTTTGTTAAAAAATAGATGAGTGTCTGGACGAAGTGAACTCCTTTCTTCCGAGTAAATTTGGCGAGGTTTTATGCGGTATCCAGGGAGGAGATCCAATAACATACACACACACACACACACACATGTTTGTAAATCCCGCTTACCGAGGACTTATCTTTGTTCTCCCATTGTTTGGAGATTTTTTAGCGACGTCCCCATTGGGTTTGTACACAAAAACGAAGCGAGGACGTCCTCGCTCTGTCAAACACCCGGATCCCTTTTGTTAAAGTCCTCGGTTTGAATGGATAGACACGCTCACACACACACACGTGTGTAAACACCGGCAATCGTGGACCCTCCTTTGTTCAACTCTTTGTGTTAGCAACCGTGGACCACAATGATTTTCTTTGTGATAGCAACCGTGGACCTATTATCCCTTTTGTTATAGGTCCAAGGTTTGAATGTGGATACCTACCCACACACACACAGACACCATTCGGCTATTTATAAAGAGATAATGAGCCTTATTTGTTCAAATGTTTTTATCTAGTACGTGCCGAGACCCCCATGTTCCATTGGTTTATGTACATATGACTATGTGACTAAGTTTGATCCTTGTCGATGCAGAAGTTAACTGCAGTAACACCGATTCTACAGAGATAGCCTAGAGTCCTTCTTTTCTGACTGGTGAAGGTAGTGGTTCAAGTAACTAGGGGGTGCCCTTGCTGTGTATGTTCAAGCCAAGATGACAGTATAGTGTGGGGCATCTGTACAAGACGAACCAGTGAGAAAATATCTATTGAAGACAATCATCGGCTTGTTGTCTAATTTTACTGGGCACGTGCCCCCGCCCCCCTGGATCCGTGCATGCCTACAGTCAGGCCTACAGTCAGGCCTTCAGACTCTGACTGATCTGTTCTAATGATTCTGATTTTATCCACCACTCACAGGAACTTAAGAGACACCTTGTTTCCTGGGGTCATAGCTCCCTAGCAGTCCAACGAGCAATCCAGAAAGTCAAGGCTCGGTACTTGCCAAATGACTCAAGCAACAACAGAATTCCAAGGAGAAAGTTCCCTTTGATGTCACTTTCCACCCCTCACTTCCTCCCATTTTGTGAAATAACCTGAAAACCCCAACGACCTCCGGGTTAGAACTGGTTATTTCTTCACACATCAGATCGACTTCAGCGTGCTGTACAGGAAGAACCCATATTTGCCTACATATGCCCACCCAGTCTCAGGGATCTCATTGTCCGGGCAGAAGTCCCCCCATTAATGATAATGTTAATCCCCCTATGCCACAGTGAACATTCAGGTGCTCCTACACTTCCAAATGCATCGTTTGTAGACAACACATCAGAGAATCAGATTCCTTCACCAGCCATGCCAGTGGTCATGTCACCTGCACCACCACGATTCTCAAAAAATCTTGCTAAGTTTGTTGTGTTCAATATATACGTGAAACAAGAACTAAACTCATCAAGAAGTATTTCTATTGCCCTAGATCCACAGTCGACACCCAAACACTGGATACACCTGTAGGACATCACTTCAATTTTCCTAATCACTCCATTTCTGAAATGATTTTACAGGGCATTGAGGCACTAGGTAACCACAGAGAGACTGTTCGTCTGAGTAAGGAGAAACTGTGGATGAAGGCGCCTCCAGACCATTCAACCACATGGACTGAATATCCAAGAAGGAAATGATTAAAAACTTGTTGTCTTTGCCTTCTCGTCTTTCCACAGATGTCCCCTTTTTAGTCTGTTTTATTTACTAATTAATTACTTGTTCTCCATTTTCCCACCTTTGACATTGTCTTGTGTGTTTCTAGAAAGAATCTGCTAGGGTCAAAACATCTGGACAGTCAGTATTTTGTGCATTTATACCATAGGTCCTTTTGGTTGGTAAGCAGTTAGCAACAGCAAATTCTATTTTCTCAAAATTATATTCATAAGAAACTCTTGAAAATAAAAATACCCATAGCAATTTATTACAAATACAATTTCAATTTTTATATAACACAGATAATTTGTTAAAATTAACATTTACACAAACTTTAAACTTGGGACGAGGGTGCTAATTTTTTTAGAAACCCCATTTGCCAATCACTTCTGAATTTGTGCAGGCAATACATAGGTTTAATGATAACAAGAATGTCAGTTGGGCAAAATTCTTAAATGTTTACAAATAACTTGAAATGGAGGTCAAGTTTATTCTTGGGTTGTCTTTGTTGAACTTATTTTACTTTCATATATTTCAAGTTTAAAGATTACTTTACCAACAATAGTATGATAAAATTTGTATAGCCATAAACTACATTAAACCAAAGTACTTGAAAAAACAGAATTGCGCACATGTAAAATTCAATACAAGTAAGTGAATAAGTAAGAGACTTAAGTGCACAGTCTCTTACTTCATGACATCACTGAATACAACAACCAATCAAATTTTCTTTTGTGCCAATTATTATTATTATTATTTTTTGTTGGATTTTGCACTTTAAAAAGAAATGTGATGCAAGGTAGAAGAAAGGTTAGTTTCTAATCAACCACCATTAATGTTCACCATTTTTTCACCAAATGGGTGGTTGCTGTATAAAGCTGAGCCACCTGCTAGGCAAGTTGAGCTCCACTTTGCATCTATTTCATGGCATATGATTTTATGTTTTGTCAAAGATTATTTTGAAAGTTCATATTGGTCTTATTTCAACCGTGGAAATAAGCAACAGTGATATGTGGTACCTTCAAGTGCCATCTCCTGAACTTTGACAGATTTTAAGAAAAAAATATTTCTCTGGAGGACTGGCCTTGGTACTAGGGGTAAAGGACCACGACCAATCCAAGTTGGCATTCCTCCGCTTCTCAGATAAGCAACTGATTCTGAGAGATGCTCCCAAGATGTTAAAGAACAGCCCCTACAAGAGTCAGAATATCTTCGTCAGATGAATTCACTCCTCAGGTAAAGAAGAAGAGAAGGGAAATGCTACACTTCAAGAGACTCCTCCTCCAAGAAAATCCTGCTAGGCCAATATACTTATCCTACCCTGCTAAGCCGAAGATGAAAGAGGGAGATAGTTGGCGAACTTTTTACATGGATGAGGTAGATAGTATGAAGTACTTGTACCAACACTTTGGCAGTGGTTGGAGCCCATAGGGATTTTCAAGAAACATTTGTGTTCTAAAATTCCTTTGAAATATTCCCAGAACTATTTGGGTGTTTTTGTTTTATGTTCTCTTGTGTTGTGAAAGATTTTGATGTTTTGATGGTTTTGTTGTTTTTGTTGTTGTTTCTACCAACTAGGTACCTAAAAATAGCCAGGAGGTTGAAATATGATGTGTGTTATGAATATTTATTTTCTCTCTCATTATGTAGAATTATAATTAATAAGGGATTATTAATGATTAATAATGGTTCTCGGGTCATACTTAGTCCTTTTTCATGATTGAAAAATGAAACTTTGATAAATTTTTGTACATATTAACAATATTTGAGGATTTAGAAGAAGAAAACAGTCTTCTGCATGATATTTTTATATTTTAAAAAGCCCAGCCAGCTAGCACTTCCATTGCTTCTGTAGGATTAACTTACTAATCCGATAAGTTTATTCACACACGTCTCTCTTTAAAAAAGGATGCGGAATTCTGAGTTTGGAGTGGAATTTAATGGAGCATTTCTGTAATGTAAAGCGGTAAGCTAGCAAAAAGGTGCCTTAAATACCACAATTTTTGCTAAACATTCTGCTTAAGCATGCTGCATGGTTTGGTTATGAATTAAGTCGAAACGGCAGCACCAGTACAAAGGCAGAGGCGATTTTTTACGCGACAGGGAAAATCCCCTCGTGATATTCTCTCAAAATTAAGTGTGGGCACGATATAGATTTTACTGCAAACAATCATAAGGTTGGTTGCCTTGTTGACGGCTGTGTTTGAGCACCCAACTGAGAGTAATCACGCCTTACCACTGTCCTTCAGGTATATTTGGTGCTGTGATATTTATCCTCCAAGATGTTTGCCATTGTTGTCGGGGATACTTGTTCCATGGTTAGTACCCCATGGTGATCGGTCGAATGTAGCGTTAAATCCATCAACGTATTCAGTTACCGGATTCCCAAGACCAATTAAGGACTTTGCGTGGCGACTGTGTGTGTGTGCAAACAAACTTTTGACTTAAGTCAAAACAATGACAATGAACCTCTGCATTGACAGAAAATCATTGAAAAATATGAATAATTTTACAATCGTTGTGTACATTCACTAAAATGTTTCTCACCCAGCTTCTTCTTCCAACAAACAAAGCAGCTTTGGAACTCGAAATCCCTTGTCAGTCTGTCTCACCAACTCAAGCAAAACCAGCAGCTTTTTAATTCCAATGCACAGCCTGCAAAAAAACCACAAACAAACAAACATCTACACATATGTATGCATTTGCAACAACATTTTGTAAGATCTGTAAATATTTCACCTATTATGTTGTTATATGAATATAATTTGGGACCAAGGCACCCACATATGGTCAGAAATACCACTTATGACCTTTAACATGTATCATCTTTATATGCCTTCACTGAAGGTTCAAAACAATACTCAAAATAAAGCTTGTGGTTCTATGACATTAAAAGTGTGACATACATTGCCAATATAAAGGGTAGGCTCCTTAGAGCTCCACTAGCCTTCGATGGGAAAAAGCTAAAAGCTTAAACAGGTATCTCTGTTAACAAAATCATTGTAATAATTTAAAGTGATTTCACAAAAAGGATCCAACCAGCAACTCAAATATTGAGCAGTTGAGAGTAATAACACAGAGTTAAGATTTTAACCAGAACAAACCTTCATGTGCATGTGTTGTAATTTATTCTGTAAATATTGCTTTCATTAAATGACAAAACATGGCTGAGGGGGGGGGGCAACCAAATTATAATAAAATCTATTGTCTGTAAGAGTTTTCTCTAAATTCTTCTGATTAACGTAAAAGAAGTTCATCGGGCTGGTAAACCAATTCAAGTTTTCAAATTAACTTTCCAAGAACAAATTTTAATTTTATTTAATTTCAACTTAATTTTCTATTCTTAGAAAATCATTTGAAAGTTGAATTTTTACCAGCCTGATTATCTTCTTTCATGATATTTGTCAAAGTTATGGACAGTATACTGTGTTGGAAATCCTGAACTTGGAGAAACTAAAAAGAAAACCAAGTGAGACATTGTAACCATATAATTTTCAATCTATGATGTCAAGTCAGGGGTTGCCCTTAACTTGTTTTTCAACTAGCCAGCAGGACCAATTGGCTTGATTTTTAACTGGTCCACAAGGTTTTTGACTGGTCCATCAGTTTTTTTATAACATTTTTCATACTGATATGATTGAAACAATGTCCTGATTTTCGATCATCGCTATTTCAATTCAATGAATTGCAACGTCAAGTTAACTATACATTGATAGCCATATTATGTTAAGACAGTTATTGTGTTCGTTAGGAGTACATTTACTTGTTGATGGCGTAACAATTTTGTTGTCATTATCATTAAATGAAAAATAATATTAATAACTAAAAGGAATGTTACAGAACTGGTAATTAAAATTTTCTTCAAGATCACAGATTTACATAAAACTTACACGGTCTAATGATGATGATAGTAGAAAACATCCCTAGAAATATTTCTGTCTGAAATGCCATATTTGATGAGAAATAAATAAAACTAATTTCCGATTGGAGTTTATCGCTCATGAGCGTTTTATTCATGCATTGTATAACACATGCAAATGTGTAATCGGTTTTTCACTATTTTCTCGTGACCCAGATGGCCGATCGATCTCAAACTTCTACAGGTTTGTCAGTTTATGTATATGGTGGATTATATAAAGTGCTTAACTGTTTTGTTCACAAAAAACAATTCTGTAGTGTTCCTTTAACTTAACACAGGTGAGATTTTTCAGAAGCAATCTTTGGATAGTTTCAGTTCATACATGATGGTTTCAGTATCCAAAGACAGCAAGTAATTACATGGGACAAGTACTTTTTTATGAAAGAAAATGCTTGTGGTTAATTAAAAACAAATAACTTTCAAACCGACTTAATAAAAAAAAACATGAACTTGTTATTGATGATTGTCATTAATCTACGGTACCGAAGAAGGAAGGTTAGTGTTACACACGATCCAGGGATGCCAGTGACTCTTTCCTTCAGAGCCGGAAACAAAATTTGCTGCGAAGGAATGGGGGTCATCGCCCCCCCCCCTCGCCGCTCAGACCAAAAAAACAATAAAAAAACATAACAGCGATTTTTTTTATATAAAAATAAAGAAAAAGAAAATTTACCCGCGTTGTCGATCTTCCTCATGTAGTCTGATAAAAAATAACCCCCACTGTCTTACGACTCCAGCCACTGCCAATTAAACCTATTCTTTACCCTTCGATCAATTTGTTTCAAATTAGCTTCTCTTTCAACATCCATAATGACTCAATGTAATGCCAAAAACTCAGTCGGTATGTCTCAACGGTAACGCCATCGTCCGCGAAACAAAATTCTCAGAGCGATTTCATGTACGGTCCAAAGATCGTGTATGGATGTACACACAAAATACATTGATACATACCATACAGCACCACGCACACATTCGACAGAAAAGTCCAGTCTTCGCTCAATACTTCCGGCATTTATACATGTACGAACGCTTGAGGGCGCTTTCAAAACATTATCATTAAACACGAGTTGCTCCAAACGAGAGCGGGCAATCTGTTTTCAATAAAATATATTTTCTCCGGCCTGATGAAACACGGAGCGCCGGAAAAATTTGGGGAAAATTTGAAAAAGCTGGAATTCCGGCAATAGCCCGGAAAACTGGCATCCCTGACGATCGCTGTATAGCAGTCCTTCAATCACCCCACAAAATAAACCCCCCAAAACAACAAAACAAAATCAAGAAGAGAAAATCTTACATTATACCGTGAAATACTCTTTTTGTTCATCCAGAGTATCCTTAATTGGTCATTTTTTGTAAGCCTATACAGACGTTCTGTTGTTTTTCGTAAACAACGTAAAATTTCCACTGAACTGTGCTCCGTTGACCATGCTGTCGACAAAATTTGCGTGCGTACCAGCAACAACAATGTTGTAGATTACAGTGTGCGCGCACCAGGGATGAATAACCGCTTTTCCCGAGCATGCGCAGAAACGTCAAGTCTTTGGTCAAGACGTTTGTAACTTGGTTTTGTATGTTATCGCGTAATTTAACCAATAGAGGGCGTTTACTCTCGGGCTATCGAATTGTTCTAAAACGCCCTCTAGCGTTCAATGTTTATTGCATTTATTGTCGCACGCAAAGTAACAAAATAAAAGACTACAAGTCTGTAAATTGGAACCGGTGTGTCGCACGATCGTGCGTTGTGTAGTACTTCGTGATCGTTATGTCTTGAGCGTTTCGCTGCACTTATATTTTTGACTGGCCAGCTGGACCACTTGGCAAGGTGTTTCAGCTGGTCCGCCGCCGTTTCAACTGGCATTTGGCCAGCGGACCACCGCTAAGGTCGAACCCTGCAAGTTGAGAGTATCTTCCCACCCAGTCTGCGTTTAAAATGCCCTATCAATGGTCATGAGATTGTCAGGAAAGCTCAGAGGGATCTGCTATGGGAAAGAATTTGAATCACCCAAAAAAAATTAGACTGATTTACTAAGGAAATCAACAACAAAAACAGTGTGTGTTTGAACGGCTACCAAACAACTTGACAGAAAGCACAAAATCACATCCAAAACAAAACAGCGCCGTCTTGAAAAACTTTCAAGAAAAAGATGACAATGGGATCGATCTATGAGGACAGCAGTTAAAAAAGTGGGTGGTAAATACAAGGCAACACTACAGGCTGAGGTGGCAGGAATTCTATGCACTGCAAAGCTACCAAAAATCAACATCACACAGGGGAACATGCAGCCATCAAATCCTTGAGGTCAGATAAATCAATACTGGTCATGCCAGCTGACAAGGCCAAGCCAATGTCAACAAGGTCACAGATAAGTATGTAGAACAGGTGGGGAAAATGCTTGGTGACACATTCATGTATGAGGTACTCAAGTCTGATCCTACCTCATGTTACAAATGCAAATTAGTAAAACTATTACAGAATCTAAAGAAAGAGGATAAGATTACTGAAAAGCAATAATATAACTAGACTTGAGTTTGTTACGAACAAACACTGGGGTTTCGGCTTATTTTGAATCATAAACTTTGAATTAATGTAATATTTTGACACCTGATGACATCACGATGACAAAAACATTTTTTTTGTACAAACTTTGGTATACGCTACAAGATGGCACAAAGAGTGTGACTTTATGACATGTGGTTAAGGAAATGTATTTTTTAGATTTAATTTTTTGTATGGACCGGAAGAAAAGATCAAAGTTGGGTTAATTTTTAATAATAACAAATGTGTCATTAGCTCAGAGACGTCAAAAAGATTTTGACTTTATGACATGTGGTTCACTAGATATGGATTATAAATTTTAGAGCTTCCTGTTTGTACCGGAAGTAAAGGTCAAAGAGGGTCGTAACTTACAAGATACAGTTACAATATTTTACCTCTTTGACCATGGCTCACACGATATACAATTTTAAATAATAAACTACCTTGCCAAGGCTAACTTTATTATTAAACTATACCGCACAGACCTTGAAATAAATTGTGGTAGGAGAATTCATTGAATTTATGTGGGGATAAAGCGCTACTAATATCCCCAAAACGCTTCCGTATTAAATTATTTGTAATTGTCTGAAGAACCCTACAACGCATCAGTATTTAATTGTCTTTACTTATCTTCATATCCCAAAACACGAGAGGGTGCTAATACAAGTCCCCCATTGATTTTATTATGCCATCGTTAGACAAACCATAGCAAAGCCGAACCAAATGCATAAATGGAAAGTCCAAAGGTCGGAACGATGCCATGCATGGGATAATGGCTGTGTGTGATGTACTACCTGTATGCTATGTACTGCGTAAATTACGTGTAATGTACACAGTCATGGCGAATGTGCTTGTTTCAAGATACTGTTACGGGTGTTTTTAAATCGGTAATATCGTCAAGAAATAAATAACAAACACTCAAAACAACTGCTGCTGGATCTAAGTTAGAGCACAGGCTTTCATTTGATGTATTGTTTGTGTCTTTTATAGACTGTAATTCCTGAGATCGAACGACAGCAAAATTTCACGTGTAAATGCTATGAGGATTTTCGGAAAGAAGTATAAGAAAAAAAGAAAATAAAATCTTGATGGAAACAAAGGTGGTTTCGGCGGTAAGGCCGAAACCCCTAATTATCTGTACCTCACTGCAAAGTTATAGTCACTTAGTAAGAACTGCAATGACAAACATAAGACTGAAGTGGAAAAGTTAACATTTGGAACGATGTCGAGGGCAAAGAAAAACAGCAACAGCAGGAAAGGAGATGAAATCTGCAATCACAGAACATGCCATGGTTAATAACCACGCACTGAACTGGGAAAATTATGAGATTTTGGATAGTGAGGTTTACACACTGGATATGGAGTATAACGAAAATCACCTAGAACAGAGATGAGGGAAGATCTGATTTTCATATATATGGGACCAACTCTAGCCCCAAGCCCCACTGCGGGGAAGACACAACCGGCCAGACCACTACCAAGTGGTTGGAAAGTTAAACAGCGCCACCAACCGATAGGTGAGCCCCGTTCTGAAGATGACTAAAGTGAAACTGGTCAAACAAAAAGAAAAAAATTGTGCGTTTTTGTCACAGTCCCAATAAGGTGTATCAAATGTCCCGACGTGAAAATGTCAAGTTGAGCATGAAAAATGAACCCTTCATTTGAGGACGCTATAATAGTCAAGTGGATGTGAATACAATTATGGAATGACCGTGGAGTAGGGTACTAATGCAATTTTATTGCTGAAAATGATAGATGAAAGTGTCTAGATTCAGAATCTGGCGAGGTTCTACCTACCTAACTATAACATATGACTTCACCAGCAAATTCATAAAGAGAAACCATGTGAAAATTCTTCATTCAATTTGTCTTCATTCACTCTAATTTTGTATTGTAAACTTCCGGTTTGGACCGGATGGAAGGGTCAAATTGGGTCATTTGTGAGCTCGAAATGTGACACTTGTTATTGAGTTAAAATATGACACAAAATAAACATTTTTTTAAACAATTATACTTTGCAGTTCCTTTGAGAATAATTCAGAGTGCGGAATATGCTAATGAAACCCTGTGGTCAATGGTAGAGTCTTTCCATACTGATAGTGTCTTCAAGGTTGCTTTTACTACAGGTGAAGTGGACATTCATAATGAGTTCCTTGAGTGTATTGAACTTTATTTTTCTTTTGGTTTTCCTTATTTTGCATTTTCTAAGTTTGATCGTTCTTAAGTTTTTTCATTCATTTTGGTTGAATTATCATTTGTAGTTTTATTAGAGGTTAGTGAGTTTGTTCACTTCGTTTTTATTTTTATGAATTCATGATTTATATTTAATATCTTAGGCTAATTTATTATTTAATTGCATTCTGACTTGAGCTGTCCTACTGCTAAGACATACAGTTAGAATAGCCACTGTTCTTATAGGTTGTTTTGCTGAATTGTTAACTACTTTGAGTTGATGTATATTTCCAACTGGGTGTTACAATTAAGAGGAGTTGAGCTGATCTTTGATCTAAAATCCATGTTCCCGAATCACATGTCAGAAAGTCCTAATGTTTGTGCCATTTTGTAGTTTATGACACATTTGACATTTTATTCAAAAACATTACCCACTTCGGCCTTTCCTTTTGACATTTTCTCAAACAGATGACCCCACTTTGACCTTTCCTTGCACTCTACTCAAAAAGTTCAAATTTAAAACCATATCTCCTGAACCACATGTCAAAAAGTCATAATCTTTGTGCCTTCTTGTAGGTACCACAACATGTCACTATGACCCACTTTCACCTTCACTGTCGGTTCAAAGAGGAAGCTCTCAAAATATAAAATCATATCTCCTGAACCACATGTCAAAACTTTATCATCCTACACATTTGCCATGTTATTAAAAAAACATACCCACGTTGACCCACACAGCAGGTTCAAAGAGTTTACAACCAAACTTTTTCCTGTTTCCTTTTCTAAAGAATTTCCCTGTGAGACAAAGTTGAACAGGAAAACCTTGATGGGTAGCTTTGTTAACTTGTTAAAAAAAAAAAAAATTACCAGTGCATGGGCACACACCAACAAAACAACTTAACAGACAGACAATGTTTGTGGGTGTAGGAACAAAAAAGAAATACCTTTTCTTTCGGAGTTTGTTTTCCAAAGTTGTGCGTTCCACAGATGTGAAGCAGTCTAGGTCCTGATCAATTAAAACAAAAACAATTTAAAACAAAATGAGATTAAAGATTTCAAGTTTACAATTGGTTCTTATGCATGCATTTATGCATCCCTTAATTTAGAACACAGGTGCAAATGAGTATGGAACAAGACCACTGAGTTGAGCTCGCCATAACTGTAGTGCTTGATCATGTCGTATGTAGTAGCAGTAGCACTTTACACATTGAAGTGCTGCACAGCTAAGGACAAACCTGAAATGGGAATTAGCGGTTGTTTTAGTGTTTTTTCCTGATAATTTGTAATTGTTGGTAAATACATTAGGATCTGATAACATTTCAGTTTAACTTTAGTCAGCTCCCTGAGGAGTATACAGCCCCGGGCTGCCGTTGCAATCCGAAGGCTTTTTCAAACACAATATCAACCTCTGCCCTTGCAGGTACCCATTATACCCCTGGGTGAAGAGAAGCAATTATAGTAAAGCATCTTGCTCAAGGACACAAGTGTCATGACCGGGATTCAAACCCACACCCCGATGACTTAACCACCAGTACTTGAATTCGATGCTCTAAACTGCTCGGCCATGACACCCTACAAAAACATTGTCTGATGGAGAGTGGGAACGGGTGCGAGAACATTAACGTCTGGAGTAGAAGTAAATCTCTGAGTGATCCCAGTTGTCCCTTTGGTGTCATTTGGAGTAAGGGAACATGACTCCAACAAATACCAGAGCGGTGAGGGGTGTAACTTTCCAAAAGTGAGAAACTTATTATCCATCTGAGGCCCGTTCCTTAGGATGATATGTGGTATTTTGCCAGGCTGTAAAGGCTTTCCATTCCATTGTAGACCAGATGATTTTTTCCTGTGAGCACAGGCGACATCTCAAGCATGTACAATGGATATAAAAATGCTGTTTTCCTGTATGTATTTTTCTTTGCTTTAGTTGATTCTGACATCATTTTGCAGAGGTGTCCACAATCTGGACCGAGCTGCTTGCACTAATGTGTCGCTAAGTAGAGAACATTGAAAAGCAACTTAACACTACCGCGCAGTGTAAAAAAGGACGTATTTTGTGTATGCACTGCAGTTAGGAAGGAAAACGTGTTTTGTTTTGCTCGTGCATGTGCCTTGTAAATGCATTTGTAGGTATCGGAGGTGACGTATTTTCTGGGAGGAATGCCCAAGTTTACTTGACATGTTGCTGTATAAGCCATTTGAAATATAAGAGTAAGACACGTCGCCAGTTGTCGGCCTGAAAATCAATTCATAAGCCTCAACTAATATTATTTTAAAAAACGGTAGGCCTTTGCATTAGCAAAAAGTGTTTAAGACAATGGAACATGGGGAAATGACTGGTACTGTCTTTAAAGAAATAAGTATTTTGATGTAATGCATAAGCTCAAAGATTTGAATATGCCAACGCCTGTAATAAACAAACTAAAATCATGCTCGTTGGGTCTAAACCATGTTTCTAATAATGACTTTGAATTCGGATTTGAAACTTTGCATGGTAGAGAAACAAACTTGACTGGACATTAAAGTCAGTATTGAAGAAAGTCCACCAACTTGTCAGGGAGAGAACTCTCATACTGTAAATGTAATTATGGAGGACACTTCGATCCCACAAGGTTTTGCTGCACAACAGATGTCAAGGTAAATAATATATACCTTGACATCTTTTGTGCAGCAAAATGTGATGCCAATGATAATTAGTCTTTTAAGACATACACACACTCCCACATGTAAAGTATACCAACTAAACATACCTCAACAACAGCACACAGTTGTTCACCTGTTGACAGATTGGATACATGGATATGAGCATTAAATGTTGCCACCATTTCCATTTGCTGCAGAACTTCCTTTTGACTTGTTGTTCCAATAATCAAGAGTTTTTTCCCCTGAAGAGGAACGATAATTTTAAATGAAATTATTGCAAAACCTCACCAGATAGAAATGATTATGGGTTTATCAGAAAGAAAGCTCATTCCAATTTTCCTAAAAAATGAAATTCTAGAAAGTTTTTGCCACGGCCCGAAAAGTAGTTTGTTAAATTAAATAACTATTACTACTTATAACACACCTCTTGCTAGTTCTGTATTCTGGTTGGCTGAAACACGGTCATGTGGGGTTAACTAATATAGATTAGAGCATGAGATTAGCGCCACCGTGAACTAGACGCGCGCCAAGACATCACGCGCACATAATTTGTGGGAAATAGTTCCCTAACCGGGCAATATACTTAACATTTTTTACTGGTTACAGCGCCCTCTCATGATGTTAACAGTGAACAGCAATTAAAAAAATGAATCTGGGGAAACTAAGAACCGTTCCATTAATTGTTAAATCGCTTATGATTTAATTGCTTGTGAGTTACTTGATAAATTAAAACATTTGAGTTATTAAACCCTGAAAAGTTTCTTTTCCTTTTTCATATTTAGACCGAAGTGTGTTATAAAACACATATGGACTGGTCCCTCTTTTGGTCACTCACAGTCCCTCGAGGGGATAGGCATTCTCTAGTGACCTCATCGCCAGTCCATGTATAATATCTAATGTCTGTCAGATCTATTGATCAGTGTCGGCTAGCCATGTGAAAGGCTGAACTGGACATGCAGTTGTTGCTTGGGTTTCATTTGTGTTGTTAACAACTAATGTGGGGTTTAAAACCAGGTGCAATTCTTTTCGGGTTGAGTTGTGCATTGTCGGTGCAGAAGCTACCATTTCAGTGGGTAGAACAGTGGTTGGGGGCCATGGCTTTATTGCTGCAGCTAGCAAAGTGGCAGACCATCTGAGGATGGTTTCCCAGATGGTCTAGATGGCTGGTTAGGATCCAACCTTCATCCAAAAGAAGGAGGTAAGGCTGATTTTACCTCAAGAGACACAGAGCTTTCCTCACAGCTGTCATCAGCCTGCACCTGTGTCATTGGAGTAGAGTGCTTGCACAAACCTGGCCTTTGAGACTGTAGCCAGGTGATAAGCTAGTTTTTCCTGGCAGGGCTTCTTAACCTACCAGTCTGAAATCACCACCACAGAGGGCTTGGCATGGCAGACTTTTTGGGCAAGAGACACCAACAGCCAGTAAAGTTTAGCAGGTAGGATGCCTGTGACAGCCACCAGACATGGGCTCATGGGCCAAAGGGCCGTGCAAAAGTGTCTAGTATGTTTCAAGAGCAGCCCAATCGGTCGACAAGGCAAGGGCACCACACGGGATCTGGTGCTCTCCAGAACTCTTTTCCCGCAAAGGACCTTTGAACTTGGCCTGATGTGGGGCTAGTTCTTGCTCTTACTGGCCAGCTTGGCCTTGCCTTAGCTCTGACTTTTTACTCCTGCCCAGCTGAAGAGCCCATGCCTTGACCCAAGAGCCATAGGCATTGAGGGCCGACTGGGAAACTTGTATGTGCAAATTAGGGAATGATGCCGACACAAAACCCTTGTCCCCGGAACATTCCCTGAGGAGATTATAAAAAGTTGTCTCACAAAAAATATTTTATGACTAAATTGTAAAGTCTTTTTATGTTTTCTAAAATCCATTCAACCCCGAAGTTTAGGCCACATGAGATTCTCCATCTAAAATGTTTATTTAGGTGTTCGGAGCATACATGTAGCTCGGAACACCTCTTGTTTTTGTTTATTTTTTATTTTTCTTCTTCATACTTCTTCTTCTTCTCCCCGTCGCTTGTCCACTAACAAAGGCACACTTATTTCCCAAGCTCATATATACTTGAAACTTCACGTAAAAGTCATTACTCCTGAACCCCACATTAGATTTTTACAATCTATAAATCATCAGAAAGGGCTTAAAACAATGAAAAAAAGCTACACAGAGTATGAACCCATATTACCTTGACTTCCGGTTTAAACCGGAAGTTGAAATTTCAAACATTCATATCTCAATAATTACTTATCATTTTACATCTGATTGTAGGTCTGTGAGCCTGTTACAGAGATGATACCAATTTGACCTTAACTTCTGGTCGAAATCAGATGTTAAAGGCTAAGTATTTATTGACCACCATAAACTGTGTATAATGCAAAAGCACTGTGGCTTGCTGTTCCGCTCCTTTGATCAGAAGGTTCACTGATCAGAAAGTCCACGAAGCCTGATTTGGTATGAGGTTGTGGTAGTCTAATCAACGCAAAAAAGCTAAAAGTGAGCACTTTTGACGGCAAACAAAGACACGCTAGCTTGGTGGTCTAGTGGTAAGACATCTGCTCTAGCGCTACAAATGTTGCGGGTTTGAATTCCACCCGAGTGATTTGCCCAGGTTTTTTTTGTATTGTTTGGAAAGTAATGAGTATACAGTGCTTAATACACATCAGGAGAGGGTTAAAAAAACAAATTATAAAGACACACTTCCCTTACTAACACAACTTTCAAACTTAGCTCTTTACTATAGTAGGAGACACCGCTTCAAAGATGTCATGATGACGTCGTCAGGTGTTGAATTTTATAAAATTAAAGTTAAAAATGTTTAAAAATAATAACTCATGAACCATGCAATGGATTTTTTAAATCTATATATTTGAAGTTTATTATTAAAAAAATGCAAAGAGAACTACAGCTAATATGGTTCGAGTCTTTGCTTTGTCTGTGAGAGTTTGATGTGTGGAAGTTCTTTTTATTTTTTAGTGACCTGGTTTGACCTGACTTGCAGTCCAACCGGCAGTACAAATACGAAGCATATAACATAAAGCTTTATTTAAATGAGTTTGATGTCAATATTTTTAAATCTTTTTTGATTTAAAATTTATATACTTACCTGCTATTCACACAATCCTAACACCTTGTGTTTGTGATTCTACAAACAGTACATGTCTAGTTTTAAAATATTGTGCTTCCTTGTCAAAGTTTTTTAATAAATATTTTATAGCTATTAAAAAAACTTCCCTCCTGTGGTATTTGCCATCGTTTTGGCATACACATGTAGTAACTCAGTTGTTCTAAAAACATTTACAGTTACTTTGCTAATAATAAAGCTTTTAAATTTGATTGCTCAACATGGTTGATTTTCTGGTGAATGAATTAGGCTGGTTCGCCCATCCGGTCAATGGTTTGGTCTGGTGTGTCCATTTTTGGCTGGATCTGGTGTGCCAAGGGGGTCTGGTGTGCCATACTTGAGTTGTTCAGTATACAAAGGTGCAGCTGTGATATTATGTAACATTTTAAAATTTTAATATCAAGTAATAAACCACAAGGAAAACTGACTGACTAAATTTTAAATAATTTGGGGTTGAACAAAGATCCCTGGCTACACAGCAATTAATGGTTGTATGGCCTCTGACTGGCGACCCCAAACAAAGATACTGACAAAATAGGGAGACCGCGAACATAGGGCTAGATAGCTCAAGTAACTCAAGGGTAACAATACCACTTCTAGATCACCAATGTAAGCCATCCAAATATCAAATCAAGAGTGGATATTCTGCAACTGGGTCTGTGTTTAGCAAATGATGGTTACTAGGCAGGAGAGACCAATGGCCGATTTTGCAAGGCAAAAAATTACTTGTTACACATCATGATCACACATCACAAGATACGAAGACCAACACGAATAAATCACGGGAAAAACGCATACACAATGGTGTTGATGCTACTTGCAATTCACAATCATTGAGAGGGTTGAACGTGTCACAATAGCACTAATAAAACAGTCAAATGGCTTTGTTTACTCAGGCCAAGCATTTAGAACTACATCAAAGTATATATAGTTATATGTAATTTTGCCATTTAGTTAAAATAAGTGCTGGCTTTTGGTTCGTTCCCATTTTCTATTCAATTTTTTAGCCCTACATTTTTGGCGTGTGAATGGAATGTCTGGGCATGCTAAGACGCTGCCCCCCCCCCCCCCCGCACCTTGTTTTCATAATACAAAAAAAACCATAGGTTTGGTGTGTATACACTTGTGTCGTTGACATACCATGTACAACTTTAAAACAGGCTTGTCAGGCATCAGTTTTCCTGGTTTGTAAAAGTTGTGCATGTTTACACATCCTCTGGCGTTCACTGGTTAAGTAAGTTTAGATCGGTTTACAATGTGTCACCCTTCCAACATGCATGGTAAAACGAAATTGGAAACTTGTCGCGGCTGTGATGCTTTGTAACTTATGATTTGAGTAAAAGCGGCCCAGTGCCTACCTGCTCAATCAATTCAATTCATTCAATTCAATTCACTTTAATATCCACTATCGGGAAATTCATTTCGGCCTAGTCCTATACATGTACAATTTTACCTCACTCTCTGCCAATTGGTCTAAGTTTATTGAGGAGTATTCCTTCAAAAAATTTGTTTAAAAATAAGGGAATAAAAGAGTGGCGACGAGTTCTTAAACGTCTTTAAAACGTCTTTAAAGGCCTGAGCCGAAGGCGAGGGCCTTTATCGCACGGCCACGACCCTGCAAGGTTTTAAACGGCCGTTTAAGAACGAGTCACTACTCATTTATTCCCATTCATAAATGCCTTTTTGTTAAAAAGTGAAAGAATAAGGAAAATCTGTGGTAAAAAGGCAATCTCTGACATCGAAGTTTGTACATTTTCAAAAACTTTTGTAAAATTCTGTTTTGTGTTGGGTTGTGTGTACGCGCGTGTACAAAAAGATTAGGCTACGCGCGGGAACTATAGCCATATATTACGTTCCGCGTAAGTAAATTGGCGGAGCTTGCGCGTCCAATACGCGAAGCCCAGCCGGTTATAAACACTCTTGGCCGTGCTTTATCATCCGTTTAAACACCCCCACGTGACGTGCTCTCCACCAATAGGAATAGCGAAACTGTCTGGGGTATTTATGAATATATAATTATGTAGCTTGGTATCATGAGGTTGATGTGATAAATAGGGCTAATAATGCAATGCATGAATAAGCAATGACTTTCAATTTTTAACCCCTCATGGAAGACCAAATCACTTTGTTGTACTTAAAACACTTACAAATTATTTCTAGCAATTTTTTGTTTACCTTAGGTGGAATTTTCTTCAACAACACTAGCAGTGCTTGCAATACCAAGTTAGAGAATCGCGGCCCAAGTGGAACATAATCTGTGAAAAAATAAGGATAAAATAAAAAGCATTAATTAACTATGAAGCCAGGCTACTATCACTATGCAGGTTCTCAACATCACTTGTAGCACATGTTAGTATATGTATACACAGATCAAATAATCCCTGTAACAATACAACAAGAAATTATAATAAATACAAATTTAGATTTTGTCAAAACAAACACTAGGTGTTCTGATTTCCTTAGGGTCAGTGTTGTGTTAATGTGTGAACTAATTCATTAATTGATGACAAGATTGTTAATAGCTTTTAAAATGTCAAAGAAAGTAACGTGGAAATATATCAAATAACCTTCAGTTTACACAGGAAATGAATGTTTCTTAAAGACTGCATTGAGGCTCTAGAAAGTGTACTAAGCCCCTTTAACACATGAGGTCCCCAGAGAATAACTAAGAGTCAGAACCCACCACCTTCAGTGACGCCCCCACCTAGATATAAAACATTGTTATAATATATTTGCATTTCTCAATGATTTTTACATCTACGTGACTTCTTTACATGCCCAGCTAATGTATAGGATTATTTGAGCCATAATTTATTTTTGTAACTAAGTAGTTTTTAATTAATGTGTGAACAATTATTAAAAAAACAAAGAGTTTCCATTAGCCTGCTATCATGTGATCAAAGTAAATTATCAAAATATATCACCCTAACATCATTCTACAGCCCTGTTGACCCATGGTAAACCACACAACAGCCGTAACTTTTTTCTCCAGTAAGCTCCGACATGCAACCTGCAGTTTATCATCCAGTAAGTAGTGTAACGTACATTACAATACATGTATATCTTCCCTGCCATCCTGTACTCTGTTTATTTTCAGTTATTGCATTTTTAGGGGTTTCGGCCTGGTAGCTGAAATGCCTATTAATGTTTTCGTTGAGATTTGTATTATAAGCTTTTCCGACGTAGTGGTCGGAACAGCTATTGTTTTCGTCAAGATTTTTAATTGTTTTTCTTATTAGCTGTTCCGACATAGTAGTTGGAACAGCTATTGTTTTCGTCAAGATTTTTCTTTGTTTTTAATTAGCTGTTCTGAAGAGCCTAAAAAAACAATTAACTCATATCCCATGTATTTACTATTTTAGCCCAACAAGAACATACTCAGTAATAAAAGGACACAACAAATGTTGCAATAGCATATAGACCAAAATTTAAATCATCAACCTGAAACAATTTTTTGCTACGAAAGCCCCGTCGTGCCAAGTATTGTTATCAGCGGAACTCATATCCCATGTATTTACTATTTTAGCCCAACAAGAACATACTCAGTAATAAAAGGACACAACAAATGTTACAATAGCATATAGACCAAAATTTAAATCATCAACCTGAAACAATTTTTTGCTACGAAAGTATTGTTATCAGCGGAATGAATTTCGTAGTAACTGATAAATAAACTGTTCAAATTAAGTCATATCATTCGTTATTACGAATTAGTGATCCGTTATAACAAATTAAGTAATTCGTAATGAGTTAATAATCGCTAAAGCTAATGAAGTAATTTGTTTTTACGAATTAACATTTTCTTATTGCGAACATCCATTCTAACGAATTAAGTAATTTGTTATAACGAATTAACAACTGGCCTACATGTACCTCCATGGTGCGACTGTATGGCCGTGTTCAAATTGATGACTTCGGCAGTGGCTATATGTCCAGAACGCCAAAAAGTTCTATAATTTACATTGTCGATGTATTTAGTCAACGGCCTAAGAAACAGCCGAAACCATCAATTTACACGGAGCCGTACAGCAGCAACGTCGGGGTGGCCCAACCTGTTCCTTGATATGAGGGTTTAGTTCTCTTTACGCATTAAGAGACCTATTCCTTGATATGAACGGTTAGTTCGCTTTACGTACTAACTTGTGAGACATATTCGTTGATGTAAGGGGTAGGTCGCTTTACCTACAAAAAATTGTGAGACCTGTTCCTTGATATGAAGGGTAGTTCGCTTTACGTACTAACTTGTAAGCACTGTTCATTGATGTAAGGGGTAGTTCACTTTTACAAACTAAAAATTGTGAGACCTGTTCCTAGATATGAGGGGTAGTTCACTTAATGTACTAACTTTTGAGACCTGTTCCTTGATATCAAGGGTAGTTCACTTTAGGTACACTTCACGTACTTACTTATGAGATCTACCGTAATTTCCTGCGTACAAGACGCGTCTTATCTGACTTTCGTTGGTACAAAACAGTCACTGCGTCTTATCGTCCGATGCGCCTTATCTGATTTCGATTGAGTTCATTTTGATGATTACAATGTGATATCTTACATTTAAACTGCAAAATAGTTCCTTTATTTCGTCCAGGGTAGTTCTACATGTCACATTTTTCTTAAAATAAAACCTAAACTAATCACATTTTTGACGAAACTTACCGAAGAGCGAAGTCACTGGCCGTCACGAATGAGCGACGATTAATGCATGCTGCACATACACAGCTATATCACATGACAGGTACTAGTCTTTATTAAACAAGTCATTTTTTAATGTTATCGTGAATTTCGCCAACAGAGGGCGTACGTTCCTAATGTGAAACAGAGACATTATAATAAGGTATTATTATGTCTGTGATGTGAAAGCATTATTAAGAAAGCGCCCTCTAGCGTTCGTTGGTTCTTGCATGTATTGTAGTATTCAAAAATACTAGATAGCAAAGACTAGCAGCCAATTCATTGGGAAACGTTAGGAAAACGTTTATCTGCGCGTGCTCGTTGTGTAAAACGAAAAACTGTAAAGCTATGGTTTTCAAAAAAAATATTTAAAACGAACTTGGACAAAATAATAAAGAAAAAATAACAGTGATGTTTTACTCGTCTTCGTGATTATAAAATTACGATCCCTTCGGCTGTGGTAAAGTGTGGCTAATTCTACCTCCATGGTTATACCATCACACTGACCCCTGTATGTGTTGATGTTCAAGCAGTATGTTACTTCGCGAGCGTGAATAATGTTGAAGATTGCGTCTTGTGCGGCGGTGCGCCTTATCTGCCGAGCCTCAAATATTTTCTGGTGATTTTAGGGACCTGCGTCTTATCCCCCGAGCGCCTTATCCACAGGAAATTACGGTACTCCTTGATAAACAGAGTTATTTCGCTTTATGTACTATAACTTGTGAGACATGTTCCTTGATAATGAGGGGTAGTTCAGTTTACGTACTAACTTGTGAGACCTGTTCCTTGATATGAGGGCTATTTTGCTTTAAGTACTAATTTCTGAGACCTGTTCCTTGGCATTAAGTACTAACTTGTGAGACCTGTTCCTTGAAATGAGGAGTAGTTCACTTTATGTACTATTCATTTCATTTTACGTACACTTGACGTACTAACTTACAAGACCTGTTCCTTGATAAACAGGGTTATTTCGCGTTACATACTACAACTTCTGAGACCTGTTCCTTGATATGAGGGCTATTTTGCTTTACGTACTATTTTATGGGACCTAATCCTTGATATACATGATTATTTCGCTTTACGTACTAACTTCTGAGATCTGTTCCTTGATATGAGGGGTTAGTTTGCTTTATCTGTACTAACTTGTGAGACCTGTTTCTTGATATGAGAGGTAGCTGGATTTAGGTACTAAGTTGTGAGACCTGTTCCTTGATATGAGGGGTAGTTCACTTTACGTACTAACCTGTGAGTACTGTTCGTTGAAGTAAGGGGCAGTTCGCTTTTACTTTCTAACTGTTCCTTGGTATCAGGGGTAGTTTGCCTTAAGTACTAACTTGTGAGACCTGTTCCTTGATATGAGGGGTAGTTCACTTTAATTACTAACTTGTAAGACCTGTTCCTTGATAAGGGGATTAGTTCGCTTTAAACGTACTAACTTGTGAGACCTGTTTCTTGATATGAGCGGTAGCTGGCTCTTCGTACTAACTTGTGAGACCTGTTCCTTGATACGAGGGGCAGTTCACATTACGTACTAACCTGTGAGTACTGTTCGTTAATGTAAGGGGCAGTTCGCTTTTACGTACTAAAAATTGTGAGACCTGTTCCTTGATATGAGAGGTAGTTCGCTTTACTTTCTAACTTTTTAGACCTGTTCCTTGATATCAGGGCTAGTTTACTCTACGTACACTTCACATACTAACTTATGAGACTTGTTCCTTGATATACAGGGTTATTTCGCATTACATACTAACTTATGAGACCTGTTCTTGATATGAGGGCGTAGTTCACATTACTATTAACTCGTGACTGTTCCTTGATGTGAGAGCTGTGTAAGGTTGATGTTTTAATAGGCACATTTAAAGTCAAAATAAGGGCATGTCAAAGGTGAAGGGGACTTCTATCTCCAAGTAAGAACCAATTTAAAGGTCTGGAGCGCTTAGCCAAAGCAAAACTACAAGGAACAGCTTTGTGTTTGTTCACAGACACCTAATGTCTAGTTATTATTCTTTCCTTCTGTCAAAAATCTATAGGTTTTGTACAAACATTTTGTCACCTCCAAAAGTCCTACTTGGCTTAGTATAAAAGAGTCAGATCTTATATCAAATTTAGCTTAAATGAATTAATTAGTTTACTTAGTTATAATGACATGAATATTTAATTAGCCAATCTTGAGCCCACCATATCTCTAAAAGTATACGTCCGATCATCAAACTTTTCTTGATTATATACTTGTTAGATACTGTATAACTGCGGGACAACGTCACAATGACGTCATTTATTGCACTTTTTCACCCGTGTACAAAACACATGGAATAAAGTGAAAACAAATCTGACTTTCAGAAACATAATTAAAAAGCTGTAGTTTTGTCCATGTTCTCCTTCCATACCCAAGCCTACCATCATTTAAGGATGGTAAAATATAATAGTGTTTCTATTATGCAATCACTTCAAATTGGAGTGGAAAGATCCGAAATGCCAAACACCTACGGAGCGCCATATTGTTGAGTGCAAAAAAGTGTTTGGGTTTACGGAACACACTGGGGAAACAAAGACCAAGAACCTTTACATTTATTGGCTGATTTCATTGATTTTTAAATTATATGAAAGGAAATTCACTAAGTAAGACAATCTGTATTTCTTATTATGCTCTAAAATGAAATCTTCAAGGTAATAATCGAGTTTGTAAAATCGAACTTTGAACACAAGCTTCCTGTTGTGCGCGAATGTGTGCTTCATGCTTGACTGGTCCAACAACGAGAGCCCCAGCGGTTGTTTATGTCAAAAGAACTTGGAGCTGAAGGGGTTAAGCTCAAACTACTGTGTCCTATGGTGCAACAATCTTTCTTAGAATAAGAAAGATTTTATTGACATTCTATTTAAAAACATCCAAACCTATTCAAACATTGTCAGTAGAAAAATAACCTGTAACCCAAGGCAAATTTCATGGAATGGGTACGGCGTAAAAATAGATTTGTATTGTCAAAAATGGTAACATTCTTAACTTGATCAAGTCCTAGTCCCATATGGGCGTCGACAGCACCCGAGGTGGGAGATCCGTTCCGTTAGTGAAAGACCCAGACGGTGCACACTACTGCTCAGTGCGGACGTGGGGGCCCTGCTCAATGTTTGGGGCAGGCCAGCCTCGGCCAAGTTCGCGCAAGGACTATCGTTGATCATAGTTCGACCAACTTAGCCCGAACTCTGTCTAGTCGACGATAGTTGGACCACTCTAGTCGACTATTTGGAACCAGCCTACTGGGCATGGTCGCATCGCTGGTTACCAAAAGCCTTTCACTACACAGTGCAGAGTAAACCAGTTGTAAGAAACTGATAACTTATGTTGAGTCGCCGGTCGTGTTGACATGACATGACTACAGTCGTTCGCACTACAACTTCTGTGCGCTCGCCCTACGTACGTCACCGAACAACCACTAGTTAACCATTGTTCCTTGCGCGAACTTGGCCCTGGTTGCTACACATTCAACCCGGCACTGTGTTTGGGTAGGCTATGTTGCCGTCTCTACCGAACTGCAACGCCATGGGCGCAGGTGGACCGTAGTCCAACCCCGAGCTGCCACCGAGGCCGAGCCTGACACGGCCGTCAGGTAGGCCGAGATTGAACAGAAAGCATCCATGAAGTCGGCCTGTGAGACCGAGTTGACCAAGCTAACGGGCAACGTCGGTTTATGCCGCGGTGCAGCCTCTCCTCTCCCGGCTGTCCCACACAAGGGAGCCAGCAACTCGTACGGGAGGCTACGGGCACTACGCACAGTGGGACTAACCAGAGCCCGTTTGGTTGCCAGGCTTGCCCTTCAAGCCTGGCCCGGCGCGGGTTTTAGATTTACCCTTGTCGGCCTGCTTGTTCTTAGGTTTCATTTCGCTTATTACGTACGAAGCAGGAGATTCACCCGAGTCATCCGTTCGCCCTGCGGGGCCCACGACACCCAGTGTCGGGTGGTGGAATTGCCGTGATGGGGACGTTACTATGTCACCCAGCGTATCCCGGGCTGGGGTCGAAACCGGAGGCAAAACCCATACCTCCAAAATCCCCGAAGGGACCAACAACCCCGAAGAGCTACCTGCTACCCTGTTGTGGGCAGTTAGGCTTCGTTGGCAGCGTTTCTCCAAAAAACGAAGCAAACTCGCCAAACACTAGCAATAACACACACAAAAAAACTACTTCAAAACACACTCTACTCCAAAAAACAACTCTACACTTCTTAGTTGTAACATTCTCAAAGCAATAATGTGACAATATAGAATTGTACTTGCAAATCTGAAACACGTTCGAAACGTTCGACGCTAAGACAGAGATGCCAACATTGAATTCCCAAAAAGAGTAGCACCGCCGAGCACTTAAGTTTCAAGTCAGGCATACAACTCACCGAGCCGTAAAAAGAGGAAAATTATGACATTTATGATATAAACTAATACTTTCTTCGAAAATCACTTATTGCAAGGCGGCCTGCTCTAGAGGTCAATCAATTATGAATTGTATTCTCAAAAAAAAAAAAAAAAAAAAAAAAAAAAAAGTCTTTTGTTTGTATTTTGTTTGTATCGGACGGCAATTTGCACTAGCTTAAGTGCATGAAGAGAACCCGTATCAACTAAATTCAACAAAATGCTGTGGTTTCTGTCCCATTGTTTATTAAAATGAATAATGCTCACGTTTGCATGCAGAATAGTATAAAAAAATACGTCACACCACCTGACCACAGCAGCAGGCCAGTCAAGTCTTCAAACGACTTCAGCAAGAACAATTTCGTCAATTGGCCTTTCCAACCAATTCCATTTCCACCCACTGCATTCTTAACAACTTTTTTATCGACAGTTTTCATCAGATCTTGGCCTCGATTGCGATGTTTCAAACAAACTCCATGACGGCGTGCGCTTAACTTGCGAATTGCTTAAAAGTTATCACAGTGTCTGTTTGCAGCCGCATCCCACAGTCGTAAAGCGTTAGAAAAACTGCGGAACTAGTCTCTACAAAAGCGACTGTAGAATGTATGCTGTACAAGGAGCCTTGTGGCTCTGTATGTGCTCTGTGCTACGCATGTGTCAGGTAGGCAAATCCCGAGTGCGATAGTTTATGGGATTGGTACCTCCTAAATAAGCACAAAAAACGCATGTGAATTCGGCGCCGCTCATCACTTTTAACCACGCGGCAGCAGTCAACATTTTTTATAGTTTTTTTATTTTATACTTTTAGTTTTAGTTTTTATCATGGTACATTGTTTGTATTACACTGGGCGGTTTGTTTATCGTATTTAATTGAAGATTATCGTAGCGGCGTATTCTCGGCTCAAAATCGTATTTTCTACGCCCAAATCGTGTATGTTGGCATCTCTGCTAAGAGAATAGAGGAAGATAACATGGCAGCTGAGCTGCAGGGCATTGTGGGTAGGTCCAAAGAGGGCACTATTGAGTACATAAAACCTTAGTGAATCAACCTGTCGGTTAGGGTAAAATGCATTACTATTGGCTCTACGGTCAAGTATAGTGAAGTAGACTGATATATTCCATTACACATACATGTACAACAGCGCAATTAGCACCAATAACAGAATGAAAAGGAGACAATAAGCATTTAAATCGTCGGTGTTTTTACGATCCGGCAAAACAAGCAATTCGGTTGAAATCTGGATTTCGAGAAAATCGGGTTTGACGATATTGGAGTTTTGAAACGCTTAATTGAATAGGCTTACACGCACAATTGCGGGTAAGATTTCCAGAACAGTTGCACAGGGTTTACTTTTAACAGTACACGTGTATATTTTATCAGTACTTTTGTTTTAATTAAGATATTTAAATGTAAATAACTTGTTCAGTTCGTAAAAATATGTTTTACGGTACACGCGCATAATGATGTACTGTGTGACGGTTTTACGAACTGTCGCGCTTACTATTTTGTCACTTCGTAAAACTTAAAACACGAGAGTGTAAGTATAATGATGTACTGTGTGACGGTTTAACGAACTGTCGCGCTTACTAATTTGTCACTTCGTAAAACTAAAAACACGAGAGTGTAAGTATGATTCACTTGGTAACGTTTTACGAACTGACGCTGCAGTAGTCTCGACCCCATTTCTGAAACAGTTAAACTGCATATGCAGCTCCGGTTTGTTCCCAAATTATCACAAAATGTGATTTCAAACATTATTCAACCGAACCACAAAATATATTTTTCTGTACTAGGTAAAGGCGTTAAGAATATGGATCTAGTTAACTTATTGGGAAAATAATTTCTTAATGTCAACGTTTTTTCAAAGCTGCCCACCAAGATGGATCCCCCTGCCAGAATACACAAAATACAACAAACAATCAATACAAACCAAACAGCAAGTAAACAGTTTAATTTATGAGAGTCAGTTTATTATATTTTATAAATAAAGCATTAACACTTATTCTGTTCTTTCAATCAATTTTAAACAGACTATTATTAACATAACAATTAAATTCATTGAAGTACAATACCTTAACACCAAAATGTAAATTCATTATTTTTATCATAATATACAGCAAATTACGTTTTACTTGTGCAGCAATTAATGTTAATATGCAATTTGGTTCCTGACTTGTCCTGATGCATACTGGTATTGGTTTATAATGAAAACGATCAGTATTGTGTAATCCAAAATTCATTAGTGGGATTTAAAAGTTGTACATATTTTGTTAAAGTTATCGTTTGAAATAAATCATTTTCACCTCTTCCAAACCGTATATGAAAAATTCAGTCAGTCCATGTGTAATGATTTTATGTTAGTCAGTCAGAGCTAGCTAAGAATGATTTAAGAATGATCTTAAAGCACAAGGACAACATTGCTAATTGCTGAAGACCAGTATCAACAGTTTATGTGACTCAACATTATACATAACATAACAAAACTATGAAAGTTCGGAGTCACAAGAAAATAGTGAAGCAAAAAAATTGTATGTTTTCACTCTTTTCAAACATTTAGATTTGGACTTGCGATATCAAAACTTATTGTTATAAGCATTTCTAAGCAACTGTAGCATTCCAAGCAAAAATATTTCAAGGGAAGTTTTCCACCATGACCATCTTTATACCAAGTTATTTGAAAATCTGTGAACATTTATATTTCCACTCTTACCAATATTATACACAGCCTTTAAAATGCATATCATTATAAATCTTAATTGCTAAGCAAAGTTTGATGTCACAATGTAAATTATTATTGCAATATTAACTTAAATTTATAGTGATTTGTGAAATCTAACCCAAGATAATGAGCCATTGGATCACCCCTACCTATAAAATCGCCTTCGGATTGTCAAAAAGGTTAATTTATTGTTGATTTTATAAATATTTTGTTCGCACACAGTTTTTTTGATATTATTGTCTTTCGAAAAGCTAAAACGTGTTGTAGATCACTCCTCATGAGGCAAGTTTTTATAGTAGTCGACAAGATCTTGTTGAGCAATTAGTGGGAAGGACCCCGTGCAAAGACTTAGTAGATCTTGATATTTACCCGCCGACAGTTTTGGACGATTCGAGTACAAGCATTTTGGAAGATCTGGTTTGGGGCTAGGAGAAATTTAATTATTAGCTGAACGGAGGTTACGCAAATTTCCCAGTGTAAGAGTCTTAAACTCTTTTTGTGTGTGTGAAGTCTTAAAGCTAATCACATTGGCCAGATGTTTGTGAATTTGTATCTGTTTCACTTTGGTCCAGTCCATAGAGCTACGATCATTTGCTTCCCTGCATTTTAGAATGCCCATGGCTTGTCCGTATGACTTCCAGTCTACTATATCAGAGGTTTTAACATGTCTGACTACATAGGGGCAAGGTTTGTGCCTAGCATCCTCTATTATGTTGGATAGTTCACAAGGATGGAAAACCTCTTCTGTGCGGGCCAGGTTTTGCTCAATTACCGAGTGCATGCTATCGCCCTCACTTTGTCCGTGATTGCTTTCAAAGTAATATATGGTTATTACTTTTATGTTCAAAGATTTTGACAAGAAACCTTTAAACATTGCTGGCAGAATCGAATTTTTATTTTGACCCGCACAGCCGTCGCAGAAAAAGTCGACTGACTCCTTACCCTCTATGTCAAGTTTTTGAGGTAGTCCATGACGTGAGAGGACACCTCACATGCCCTCGCTTTGTGATCGTTTCATTGGAAAGGTAGCAAAACCCCTCATGGGAAGCCAAGTCATAGATAGTAAAATTGTAACATGCAAGGCGGCGTTTATAGAATATTTCGCCCCTGTTCGATTTTGGGAGGTATATGTTCTGCTGCAAGTCAAAGACAGCAGAATTGTGGGAAACGTCTCCAATGGCACGTTCTTTGCTTTGTTCTTTGAATTTTCTTACTTCAGAAATCTCTTCCCTGTGTCTGTCGTAGTCAGTTTGATATTTTGGACGTTCTGCTTCACTACAATGACGAAATGTTTCGCATCGTCCGCATTTATCTTTTTTTGGCCTGTGAATTTTCAGATTTTGTTCTCTCATTACTTTCTTATAAAGAGAAAACAACCCACAGCCAGGATGATCCTTTTTAAACATCCTGTACATCTTTCTCCTTGTTAGTTCTGCAGAGAGGTAGTTCCACTTCGTAGATGCTCTACAGTAGTGGGATTCTATTCGGGGAAAGCGATTGAGATGTTGAAGAATCCTACGTCTCTTGTGAGGCTGTTGATTTTGCTTACCACCCCTTTTTTCTCCTTCAGGTACCCCAGTTTGCCTACTTTTCTTGTGCAGTACTGTACGGACCTGGCGGTCCGCTATTGCAAGTGAACTCAAAAAAGTCGTTCTACAAACTTGAACAACTTCCCCTGGGATGGATGGGTGTGGGAGAGTGTATTTAATTCTGTTTTTGTGACACCTACTTTTACTGACAACAGAGTAACTGACATGTCGCGCTATGTACTCCCTTTGAAGGGCCAAGTTCCCTGCTTCATAGAAGTCTTCTCTTAAAGACTTTACTGCCTGGTCATCAAATTTAGTGCAACTAAGCTTATATTTACACCGTTTCCCAGTACACTTTTGCTTGTGTATGGTTTTCCTACCCTCAATGAATCTGTGAGACTTTTCAGAGTAATATGATAGACCCTTGTTACGTTTTTGTTTGACCATCCTATTCTTTGACCTGGGTGTTTTCTGTTGAGGAGGAGTATCAAACTGATCAAGTAATAAGGCATTATCACTACCTACAGATTCATCGATGATGAAGCTTTCTGGATTCTCATCATCTGTATGAACGGCTACATCATCAATTGTGGATAGCTGTGAACCTGTAAAAGAAAAATACAAATTCTAAATGTAAATTATCACAAGCAAACAACAAGACAAATTTTAAATTCAAATTAACTCAATTGAACAGAATTTGCTGATCAGAACTAAATAAACTAAACTCAGCCTAACTATTTCTTCTTGCTGATAAAAATATTCCTCTGTTGGCAAAATTATTTGACCAAAACAGGTGGCTATAAAACCTAGTCATCCAGACAAAATGTCCATACTGGATTATTTTCTCAAGCACAACACTAAAATATAGACAAAAGTAATGGACTGTAGTATACTAAAGAATTTACCTTCCCAATCAGACTCTATTGACATTGGCTCATCTTCCGTTTCTAAGTAGAGTGACATTGCAGGAGCTGCAAGAAAAAGGTATGCCAATTTTTTAAAAGTAAAAAACGGGGGGAAACAAAAAATAAGATAAATGAAAAATGAAATGAAGAAAAAACACACCTTGGCCCATGATTTCCATCCAGCCTCTAGGTGGAACAGACGATAACATAAGTTCTCCATTTGAAACAACTGCCTGGATGTCGATAGTCGCTGGAGGATAGGAGGCTTGAATTAAAAAAAAATTAGAAATATATTTCACAATTAATTCATGTACATGTGTGTGCAACAGGTGTAGTGTAAAACAATTCCACTTTGAGAGATAATGCGACCAGATGCGACAACAAACATTTTGTTCATTTTGAACAATTAAGGTTTATATTTTAATCTTACACCTAACAGCTAATGACTGGCAGATTTTAACAACATACTTTATTTTAAAACATTACGAAAAGTATTTGATAATTCTTACCAAGGATTGAGAGTGGGATGTCATCATTGTCTTCTTCTTCTGTGTGTAGTAACAATTCTAAATGTTAAAAATGAAAAGGGATACAAGTTATGCACAAGAAAGACTTATCAACGGTATGTATTACTTACTGTCTTGAAACCTTAAAAAAAGTGTATTGCTACACTCCAATCCCTCACCATATTCAGACTAAACTAAAAGAGAACATAAAAGTTTAGACTAAACTAAAAGAGAACATAAAAGTGTGCTAAGAAAAATTAAGGTTGCAAGGGACCAGATTTTTGTTTTTGAAACTCAGTCTCTGAGGCATAGAAGCACTCCATACACAGGTGGGGGAGGGGTGTAATCACATGAAGTAAATGTGTTGTTGTCTACAATTTACCTTCAGTTGGCAAAGAGCTTGATTCTGGAAGAGCTGGTGATCCTAAATTAGGCAGGACAACATATTGGATGTCAGCCTGGGTTTCATGCTGGACGACAGTCTCACCACGGTCAGGCTGGGTTTCATGCTGGATGACAGTCTCACCACGGTCAGGCTGGGTTTCATGCTGGACGACAGTCTCACCACGGTCAGGCTGGGTTTCATGCTGGATGACAGTCTCACCACGGTCAGGCTGGGTTTCATGCTGGATGACAGTCTCACCACGGTCAGGCTGGCTTTCATGCTGGTCGACAGTCTCACCACGGTCAGGCTGGGTTTCATGCTGGACGACAGTCTCACCACCATCAGGCTGGGTTTCATGCTGGTCGACAGTCTCACCACGGTCAGGCTGGGTTTCATGCTGGATGACAGTCTCACCACCATCAGGCTGGGTTTCATGCTGGTCGACAGTCTCACCACGGTCAGGCTGGGTTTCATGCTGGATGACAGTCTCACCACGGTCAGGCTGGCTTTCATGCTGGTCGACAGTCTCACCACGGTCAGGCTGGGTTTCATGCTGGACGACAGTCTCACCACCATCAGGCTGGGTTTCATGCTGGTCGACAGTCTCACCACGGTCAGGCTGGGTTTCATGCTGGATGACAGTCTCACCACCGTCAGGCTGGGTTTCATGCTGGTCGACAGTCTCACCACCGTCAGGCTGGGTTTCATGCTGGACGACAGTCTCACCACCGTCAGGCTGGGTTTCATGCTGGTCGACAGTCTCACCACCGTCAGGCTGGGTTTCGTGCTGGACGACAGTCTCACCACGGTCAGGCTGGGTTTCATGCTGGTCGACAGTCTCACCACGGTCAGGCTGGGTTTCATGCTGGTCGACAGTCTCACCACCGTCAGGCTGGCTTTCATGCTGGTCGACATTCTCACCACCGTCAGGCTGGGTTTCATGCTGGTCGACAGTCTCACCACGGTCAGGCTGGGTTTCATGCTGGTCGACATTCTCACCACCGTCAGGCTGGTTTTCTTGCTGTACGGCAGTCTCACCATGGTCAGGCTGGGTTTCATGCTGGTCGACAGTCTCACCACCGTCAGGCTGGGTTTCGTGCTGGACGACAGTCTCACCACCATCAGGCTGGTTTTCATGCTGGTCGACAGTCTCTCCACGGTCAGGTTGGGTTTCATGCTGGTCGACAGTCTCACCACCGTCAGGCTGGCTTTCATGCTGGTCGACATTCTCACCACCGTCAGGCTGGGTTTCATGCTGGTCGACAGTCTCACCACGGTCAGGCTGGGTTTCATGCTGGTCGACATTCTCACCACCGTCAGGCTGGTTTTCTTGCTGTACGGCAGTCTCACCATGGTCAGGCTGGGTTTCATGCTGGTCGACAGTCTCACCACCGTCAGGCTGGGTTTCGTGCTGGACGACAGTCTCACCACCATCAGGCTGGTTTTCATGCTGGTCGACAGTCTCTCCACGGTCAGGTTGGATTTCATGCTGGACGACAGTCTCACCACGGTCAGGCTGGGTTTCATGCTGGACGACAGTCTCTCCACGGTCAGGCTGGGTTTCATGCTGGTCGACAGTCTCACCACCGTCAGGCTGGCTTTCATGCTGGTCGACAGTCTCACCACCGTCAGGCTGGCTTTCATGCTGGTCGACAGTCTCACCACCGTCAGGCTGGCTTTCATGCTGGACAACAGTCTCACAACGGTCAGGCTGGGTTTCATGCTGGATGACAGTCTCACCACGGTCAGGCTGGGTTTCATGCTGGACGACAGTCTCACCACGGTCAGGCTGGGTTTCATGCTGGTCGACAGTCTCACCACCGTCAGGCTGGCTTTCATGCTGGATGACAGTCTCACAACGGTCAGGCTGGGTTTCATGCTGGACGACAGTCTCACCACGGTCAGGCTGGATTTCATGCTGTCCAGCAGGATTAACAGGCACTGCTCGAGAGGCTAAAAAGAGGGCAGGAAAACACAATTTTACTTGCAATTAAAACACTGTGTCATGATCCCATGCCTGCTTGTGTAAAGTTAAATTTCTGAGTGAGAATCACAATCTACCCCATTTGTCTATTAAATTATTATTATTGTTGTTAATATTATGATTATTTTTTAGTGGTTCATTAAAAACATTCAATGTTGTTGCAAAAGGCAAAATTACATTGAACATATATTTAAAAAATACATCTAAAATCTCACATAGGATTGAGATTGAGAGAAGCTGGAACATTAAAAGATAAAATATATACAAAAAAGTAAACACTAAAATAATGAGTGGATAATATAAATAAAAACCTACACAAAAATTGTACATTGCATAGGCCTACACACTTATCATAAATCTACTTACCAACAATTGCTAAAGATACATCATCATCACTTTCATCACTTTCATCACTCTCCTGGTAATCCATTACTGTGGTCTTTGGTAATATTTGAATGATTCGTCCCTTCCACCAACTTGCTTTGCTTCTCATTTTGACGCTTGTTCCCTTCTGTAGAGGTCTCTTGGAAGTTATGCAGAGATCTTTTACATTCACTATGTTGAGCGAACCATCTTTCTTCCATTTAACGACCACATCAACATCATCTGTTTATTTAATTGTTTTGAAACACATAACAAAATTAAGTCAACATGAAAAACAATTGACTGGACTAGAGACTCAATCTTGTTGGTACTAACGACTCATAATAATAATGATATTGAGTAAATATTATGACTCAATTCGGGAGTCGCAATTTTCAATTATTTGAGAATTCAAGGAGGACTAAAACGGAACATGCTAAGAGAAAAAAGAAAGAGAAACCCATCACTTACCTGTTTCGTCCATTCTTGAACCCAGCAGTAATGTACAAGTTTGAGCAATCTGTAAATTATAAAATGAAATGGATGAGGTTTATACTTCCACTCCATAGAAGAAAACCTATAAACTGCAGAGATATTTTTGACTTTGTTGAGACTCGTTGTTCTGCAAATAAATCTATTTAATAATTATTTCCAAATCACGATGAATACTTAATGTGCACTAAATTCGATGAAAAGTAAATTTACTTCAACAGTAAACATAACTAACTATTCTGAGAATACATGACTGAGTCAGTGAGTGACTGATGAATGATTATTAATTAACATCAAGACTGATCTTTTAAGATAACAGTAGGCTAATAACATTTTATCTTTGTATTATAAAGTTTAATAATAATGTAAGTAAATACATACACTATAGTTTGTAAACACTATGCAACCTTGTGATTATTGTGAGGTTTGGCATAAGCCACGCTTAAGCCTTAGCTGGGTTTTTTTACATTGTTGATAACCCCCCCCCACCCAATTGCAGATTGTGTCCGATTGGACTCCATCTTGGAATGGGCCATGGGTCATCCATTCATTGTGTGCGTTGCCGCGTTAGTTGGACCAGTCCAAGTATGAGTTGGGTGAAAATTGCAGTTGGGCGTAAATATCTGCGAACAATCTTTGAGAACGTACTTTTACACTAGCTTTTTCTATTACAAAATACAATGTTGCAGGCTGATTTCCAGTCTGATTTGAAAGACGACAATTGACTTACTTTTAATGGGGATGTTCTGCAGATGTTAGCCTCGTGAAGGAAGGGACATCAAGTTGGAAAACCCCAACAAAAACAATCATAAACATGGCGGCCATGGCGGCGTGCCTTTTAGTTTCACGCAGGCACACATACGCTATGCGTAAGCTAGGTGAGGACTAGTCATTACGAACCGACAACACAACAACTAGGTCAGTTCGCAAAGTACAGCGCGTGCACACACGTGGCGTGTGTGGATTTTACGAACCGGTGACACAATGTATTGTCGATTCGTAAAATCCAAATTTTTACATAAGTCTACATTTTGGACATGTTCCCCTTCCAGACATTCACCATATCTAAAAAAATATCGCGTTTCCAGGGTTGAAATTTTGTGAAAAGGTACAATTGAATAAATACTTTCAGAATATGAAAAGATTAGAAAATCTAAAATTTATGTAATTTAGCTATTTTGCCAGATCGTAAAACCACCGACGAAATGTTCAGTGTCAGATGTGGGAGGAAACACCGATGGGGAAAATCCATGCAATCACTGGTAGGGACTGAAAACCCAATGCACATACGAGACCTGGTCTAAGTTAGGATTCTAACCAGTGTCCAAGAAGTGAAAGGTAGGGAAAAAACCACTGAGCCAACTTGATCCCAAACAACTATCTAAACATTTTTATTTTTTGTCTTTATCATCCGAAACAAGAAAACACTTGTGGATGTTAAATTAAAAGCATTTTGCAGAAACACAACTTTAATGTTGTTACCAGTCAGCAACTCAGCTCTAAAACTGGACACCTCATAATAATAATTATCTGCGGGCGTCTCCAAGTGTTTAAATAATTATTTATTTCCAGACAGGTTTTTGAAGTTTTTGAATTATGAGACCCATTAATATAACAACTTGTAAGGGTTTACAAGGTGCTTTAGCGCATTCAGCAGCCACTGCCAGAAACACCGGGGCAAACAACTTCTCTTAGCGATAACAGTACCTTGGTTCTTTTAGGACCAAAGGATTTACATCCCATCCCAAGAACAATGCAATAATGAAGAACACAAGTGTCAAGACCAGGATTCAACCCCACACTCTGTTGATCAGAAACACCAGAGCTTGAGTCCAGTGTGCTTGACCGCTCAGCCACGACATGCTAACAAAGTTAAATAGCCAATTCTAGTAAGAGAAAAACACAATAAATTAAGTCCCTTTCATTCTTAAATAAATCAAAATTTTGCCTCTGAAATAGAAACCATGACAAAAAAAGATTAAATAAAAAATATTGATAATCAGTTGCATAGATTCTATAAAGAGTACTCACCAAGAAGTCTTTCAATGTCATCTACAACAACACAGCTTAGTTGCGACTTGTATGCATCTTCAAAGATCTGATAATTTAAAAAGAAGAATCAGACAATAAAGACAACAAAACTAAATAGTCACACACTGATTCTTGGTAACTTGCATCAGACTTAGCCACTTCACATTGGATGAAATGTTTATGCACAATTTGTTTTTGTTTACAGACTTTTTTTACACCCGGAACATCCTCAGATTTCCTTAAATTTTTTTACACCCAGAACATCCTCAGATTTCCTTAAGTTTTTGCTGACAGCTGGACGACTGGCGTTTATATCCACCCAGACTTTCCAGTGTGAACGTTCAGAGGGCAGGCACCTATCGTGATATGCTTTGTTTCACCTGCACAAAGAGCTACAACAGGTTCTGTAAAATATGCATTGTAAAATCCCTTTCCCGTGGTTATTGTATAACCCGATTCTAGACCTTTGTCCTTTTTTTGTACAAATGTGGCATACAAGAATGGACAGAGTGCCACCATTGTTCGTCATTTTATTCCACTCGATGGGAGGTAAGTCCGATTGTTCCGAGATGCCAGCATACCATGGGAGATTTTCAGGTGTGGCTCATGGCCAAGGTTCTAAGAATCACGGCGAGTGCCTACTCAATTTTCTTCACACGACAACATCAAATCCCAAAGCTAATTTTGAGAACCTTTGTTGTCTCCCCTTTGTCAAGTAAGGGTTTCATTGTGGCACTGATATTTTCAAAGGAAAATAATTACTCAAGAAGCTCCAAAAAGTTCTGAATAATAATAACGTAGGTGGGCACAGAAAATTTTACAAAGAGAGCGCAAGAAACGCCCTGTTTAACCCTAATTCAGTTAAGCATAGTTACTTGTACGCCACACATAACCCATGATCATGGTAATTCGTAAACCAACCCCCCCCCCCTTTTTTAGGCTAAGGCTTTTATGTTTATTCATGGAAAAAGTTGGGTAAAACAGAGTTAATGTGGAGTGAGAAAATGAGTTGTGAATGATAAAAGCAACGTAAGTTTGAGAGAGAGAGGACGTGCCTTGTGAGTTCGATCAAGGATCGAGCAGAAGTGTAGGTTGCCAGCCATACCCAACAGGCCAGAGGATACAGCCACTGTATAAGTATTGGGCCGGCCAACCAAAGTCACGGCTGAGAGCCACTTAAAATATTCTCACGTCAGATGTTACCAATCTCTGCGGCGACGGCAGCCTGGAGCTGATCTCCCCTCCAATTACTGTAAGTTTATTACATTTTCGAAAAAAGGTTAGAACTAAAAACAGCTTTGATAAAATGTGTGCTTTAGAATGATAGGGATAAATCCCTCATAATGCTATATGCTCAGAAGTGTGGGAAACGTCTACAAAGTTTACAAAGTTATAGTGGCAACATTATTTATCGCTGTTAATTGATGACTCAAGTGTCAGATGATTTGGTTCATTTTACTTGTAGCCTAAACGTTCAGATGTAATGAAAACATCACCGAAATTGTATGAAGATGAAATGAAACTAGATGTACATGTTTCATCAATAATGATGTAGTTGATTGATGTGCAATGGTTTAACAAAAAAACTAGTATTAGATGATTTGGTTAATTTCATTTATAGGTGACCATTTAACCCCTGGATACAGCGACCCCCTCAGTGCCCAATTCTGACCGGATTGTGGGGCCAACCACAGCAGAGATAGGGACAGTTGTCAGTCGTTGGACGAGGTTCACCCTTAAGCCGGAGGTCCTCAGTGGAAGGTTGAACAGCAAAAGACATCGTAGTATACAAAATATTTGTTTTATTCAAATTATTGAGACTTCTAAATGTTTGAAGCCGAACTGGCAGTATTGCAGCATCAGGAATATTTATTTTTTTTACGTTTGCCTGCTAAGAATTGAGAACTTTACACAATCGTAAGAAACGGTGCATTATTTTATTCTATTGTAAGTTATGTAGGCCAGTACACGGTTCAGAGGAAGTGACTATCAGTATATGAAAAACAACCTACTGAATCTAATCGAAGTTCATTGAAGGACACTAAGGAATGATATATTTTATTTAAGCCATCATATTAATTTCGTTCTGATGAATTTGAAAATATTGTAAATATGACCAAACTGTTGAATAAGAATCCATCTGGAATTTATTTTGTGTAAAGTGAACCTTATTTGTGTCCGTCTTATGGTATCATACGATTTCTGTCGACTTAGCTTGACAATTTCTGGGGGCCCGTTTGGTAAATGAATGAAACTTGTGTGCTATCAGGAGCTAGGACATTAATGTAATCTTTTGACATTGACTTATTTTAATTAAGAGTATTTTTTTGTTACTTCCATCTATGTACATGTATAAGGCGAGTTGTCATCAGACTGTTGCAGTGGAGGTTGCTCAAAAATGTCCCTATACTCCAGAGTACATGGTCTACGATGCATATGTATCCTTTTATTTGCATGTTTGGTTAGCACTGGTAACGTAAGTATGGAGGGTCAGATGAAAGAGTTGAGTTTGATTGGTGAGAGTAGTGGATTGTGTGGAAAAGAACTGTTGGGTTTCGTCCACGCAGAAAGAGAACAAATTAAAAAGATTAGTAGAGACGAACGTGCAGAGAATTTAGCTTTCAAGAAGCAAGACTTGGAAAATTTGCAAGCCCAAATTACACTCGAGAAATTAAAACATGAGAAAGTCAGTGAAGATGAATCGGTACAAAATGCTTCTAATCAAAAGCTTAAAACCTGCGCACCAAAAATACCCCATTCAATGATGTTCGCAACGTTTTAGACGCTTACTCGCAGCGCTTCAAGCGATATGCTAAGAGTCAGACATGGAAGAATATTGATTGGGCCACTAGTCTAAGCACTCTACTTAAAGATGGATATGAACGGTGTATTCTAAGCAACAAGAATCATTTAGCCTTCTTAACATTTTATGTACAAACCATTTTTAGCAAAACAAATTAATATTGAAAGTTTGGAATGACAAAAAATTTGAAAATAAAAACGACTCTTACGTGACGAATTTCCGCGGTTTTTCAAAGACGTTTCAGCATATTGACCGCTGGCGGTGCTGTGTGAAAAAGCTGATTGTATGACGTATACCCGTGGAGACGACCTGAACATTGCACTTTGACCCGTACGTATAGCGTACGCTATCTGCTGGGTTTTTTTATAAAATAGTGAGGCTAGACTGCCTGTCTTTTTCAGGGTTCTTGTGCTGAGCCCGGACAAAATTTTCAAAATACGAAATTCGCCTGAAAAAAATGTAGCGCACGGACAAAATCGTCGTGCGCCCGGACAAAAAAATGTCGAAAAATACTTACGACGAACACAAACCACCGTTTCAATGCGCTAGTAGATCGATCTTTTAGTGTTAATAGCGTGCAGCGACTGGTACCCAGAAGTCATCTATTTCGTAACGGCATTTCGCGTGCATTTTTCTCTGTGTCGCAGAGCATCAACGTATACGACGTACTAATGTATATACGGACGGGCGCAGGGTCCAGCTCATCCACGGCTGTACGTCATCAAAACCGGTGAAATGTTTTATTCATGATATGTAAATGAAGTGATGACGACACACTCATTTCGCGATACGGGCGCTGCATGAATGCAACAGATTCAAGTCAAATGATTGTCTTTTTAAAAACATGTCTGAAATTTTGAAACTTTGTGTAAGTGAAACTTAGGTCTTTATTAATAATAATAATAATAATAATATCGAAGTCTTATATAGCGCACGTATCTACCAAACAAGGTACTCAAGGCGCTTAGATATTACACTCCAGCAAACATAAATTTAAACATGCAGCGTATTTTTTATCTCGTACATGTCCATCTTTAAGGGTAAAGCCCTATAAGTATACTCACTCTTAAGTCCAGAAGACTCTGCTAATTATGGCAAGCTTAGAGAGGCACTGTTGAAGAGATTCCATTTGAATGCACATGGTTCTAGACCAGAAAAGGAGGAAAATGCGCCGCCATTTGCTGTCCGCTCAGACAACCTTATCACATGCTGGGTAGATATGACAAAAACCCCCAAAAACATACAATGCACTTAAAGGGGCACACCGGTTTACTGTTTACGTAATTTAGTGACATAGAATTATAGACAATTAATTTTATATGTTTTTGATTTTAGGTTTTTTTACATAGATGTCACGTAATTACAAGAAATGAGCAAAAAAACCAAAAGCGGTCAAAAGTCAGCGTAAACGCTTTACCAGCCGTTGCAAGTGTCAAACTTACAGGATATTGCTGCGCTCTGTTGCAAGTAGACTGGTGCCCTGTTTATGTAAATGTTATTACTATGGCGAGGATCCAGTCTACATATCCATCCCACTCAAAGGCGAGAATAAACAACCGACATAATACAAGCGTCAGTCCAATGCTTATGGTCCACTCTACATTCCTTCCACATCCAGAGATCGACCCCCAAAAAGCACACACAAAATATGGTAAAACAACAAGACAAAGTCCAAAAAGCATAATAAATCCAAAGGCAACTGATAAACATTGTGCACAAAGTACTAGTACCGTATTTCCAGCAGATAAGATGCTCGGCGCATTAGGCGCAGTACCTCAAATTACCAAAATAAAATTCAAGGGTTATCAGATCAGGCGCTCTGCCGCATAAGGCGCAATATACCTTTCATATTTTGCGAGGTCACATACTGCTTGTACATCAACACATACAGGGGTCATTGTGATGGTATAAGCACACTTACCATAGTGCAAAGGGATCATAACTTTATAATCACGAAGACGAGTAAACAGCACTGCTATTTTTTCATTATTATTTTTTCCATGTTCATTTTAAAGATTTTTTCTAAAACCATAGCTTTACAGTTTTTCGTTATACACAACGTGCGCGCACAGATAAACGTTTTCCCATCGTTTCCCAATGAATTGGCTGCTAGTCTTTACTATCTCGCTTTTTTTAATACTACAATACATGCAAGAACCAACGAATGCTAGAGGCAGGATGCTTTCTTAATATTGCTTTCACATCACAGACAAAGGTATTATATTTCCGTGTTTCACATTAGGAATGTACGCCCTCTGTTGGCGAAATTCACAATAACATTCAAAAACGACTTGTTTAATAAAGACTAGTACCTGTCATGTGATATAGCCGTGTACTGCATTGATCGTTGCTCATTTGCGATGGTATTGTTATTATTATTGTGGGCAGCAGCATGGCGAGTGACTTCGTTCTTCCATCGTTGAGTTTCATCAAAAATGTGAACGGTTTAGGTTTTATTTTAAGAAAAATGTGACATGGATAATTACCCTGGACAAACTAAAGGAACTATTTTGCAGTATAAATGTAAGATTTCACATTGTAATCATCACAATGAATTCAATCAGAATCAGAAAAGGCGCACCAGAAGATAAGACACAGTGACTTTTTTACCTTCGAAAGTCAGTAGGAAATTTCGGTACTACCATGGAGGAAGGCCCAGTAACTGGAGCGCTGTAAAATTTGACATCTTCGATCAACGATCGACCTGAAGATGTCAATTTGGTATTTTAAAGGAGTACAGCGCCCCAGTTACTGGGTCTAGTACATAACTGGTATTTATATATTAAATGCAATGCCGAAAGTAACCCCCCCCCCCCATGTTCGTTCACGACGACCAGGTTTTACTTTTGGTACGGATCGAGAGCCCCTATAAAGGAACAGGTGAATTAATTCCTTCAAAGTGTTATTTTATTGCTTCAAAATATACGAATTTGAGAAGTATCTAATAGGCTTTGAAAAGTATGTAATAGGCTTAGATTCTTTTGAAAATACATTTTCGTATGCTTTTGTTCCCTCAAGACACGCTTCCGTTACCTCGAGATACGCTTTTGTTCCCTCAAGGTAGGATTCCGTTCCCTCAAGATACACTTCCTTTCCGACGAGATACGCTTTTGTTCCCTCAAGATACGCTTCCGTTCCCTCACGATACGCTTCCGTTCCCTCAAGATACGCTTCCGTTCCCTCAACATACACTTCCGTTACCTCGAGATACGCTTTTGTTCCCTCAAGGTAGGATTCCGTTCCCTCAAGATACACTTCCTTTCCGACGAGATACGCTTTTGTTCCCTCAAGATACGCTTTCGTTCCCTCAAGATAAGCTTCCGTGCTCTCATGATACGCTTTCGTTCCCTCAAGCTTCCGTTCCCTCAAGATACGCTTCCGTTCCCTCAAGATACACTTCCGTTCCCTTGAGATACGCTTTCGTTCCCCCAAGATATGCTTCTGTTCCCACAAGATATGCTTTCAGTCCCTCAATATACGCTTTCGTTCCCTCAAGATATGCTTTCGTTCCCACAAGATACGCTTTCGTTCCCTCAAGTACGCTTCCGTTACCTCGAGATACACTTCAGTTCCCTCAAGATACGCTTTCGTTACCTGGAGATACGCTTCAGTTCCCTCAAGATACGCTTTCGTTTCCTCGAGATACGCTTCCGTTCCCTCAAGACACGCTTTCGTTCCCTCAAGATACGCCTTACTTCCCGAAAATATGCTTTTGTTCCCCAAAACACAAACAAATTTGATTCAAGATTTAATTCAAATATTGAATTTCGTTCCCTCAAAATCGAATTTTATTTATATTGTTCACCTTTTCAACTTACCCTCCCCCCCTGTCCCTACTATTGCATTTCCAAGCTCCGTTTATTTGCAATTTTTGTCAGAAAACTTTTTCAACACTTTCAATAAACACGATTGCACCGTCACTATCATAAAAGTGGTCTTCATATGTATGGGTACAGACTAAAAACCCTCGTAAAACAAAACGTCAACTAGAGATTACGTGTTTGTGAACAAAGACAAAGCTGTTCCGGTGTTTTTTACTTTGATTAAACGATCCAGAGCTTTTAAGTGAGTCTGATTTTGAGATATATACCCTTGACCTCTGATCGGCCCTATTTTGACTTAAAGTGTGCCTAAAAACCTAAGCCTGATCTTAAATTTGATACTGAGTAGAAAACTTGTTTCAAACTGGAGCCTGAGTCTGACGCTAACTTTCACCCATATCATATTAGAACCATGTGCTGTTGGACCTTTATTCCGGAAATAAAGGTCAACATGGGGTCACGGTAACCTGAGGTTTATCCTTATAAAACTGAAAATAATTCGAAAATTGGCTGTGGATGTTCTTGAGATATGGTCCCACTTCCGGTTGACCCGGAAGTAAAGGTAAACATGGGGTCACGGTAACCCAAGTTCAATCTTCAATGCTCAAAGGGTCTATAACTAAAAAGAAATTGCAAATCGGGTGTGTACTCCTTGAGATCAAGTCCCACTTCCGGTTGACCCAGAAGTAAAGGTCACCATGGGGTCATGTTAACCGAAGTTCAATGTTTGATGCTCAAAGGATCTATAAACTGAAAAGAAATTGAATATGGTTGTGTAGTTCTTGAGATATGGTCCCACTTCCGGTTGACCCGGAAGTAAAGGTAAACATGGGGTCACGGTAACCGAAGTTCAATCTTCAATGCTCAAAGGGTCTATAACTGAAAAGAAATTAAAAATTGGGCGTGGTCCCACTTCCGGTTGACCCAGAAGTAAAGGTCATCAAGGGGTCACGGTAACCGAAGTTCAATTTTTAATGCTCAAAGGATCTATAACTGAAAAGAAATTGAACACTGCCTGTGTACTTCTTGAGATATGGTCCCACTTCTGGTTGACCCGGAACTAAAGGTCAACATGGGGTCACGGTAACCCAAGGCTTATCTCCAATGCCCAAGGAGTATATAACTGGAAAAAATTTGAAAAATCGGCTGTGTACTTCTTGAGATATGGTGCTGCAAAGATTAACTAATTAAAGCTTTGAATTACCGTAATTTAACACCTGATGACGTCACATTATTAAAAATGTGTTTTTTATACTAATAAATTTGATAAGGTACACGATGATATGTAACTTATCCCAACCCAATGCCTTTTAACGAAAACCCTATAAGAACGTACGTATATCCTCTCTCGGTTAGGATTCCAATATCACGGCAGTCTTTGACGCCTAGCCGTGATTGTGCAACCACGGCACAATTTGCCAGCTAGCGATGGGGTCCGATTTGTCACTTCGTTAATTATTTGTCACATCGTTAATTATCTTGGAAATACAGTGTACCTTGATTAGTTTTAATGGTCTGGAATAACTCTGAGTGAAAGCGTTCATGTTTTAAAAAAAGATTTCTTTCTTTTAGGTAACTCTCGTAGTCTTTGTTATTTCAATACAACTTTGCGTGCAGCAATATTTGTAAGAAACATTGAACGCTAGGGGGCGTTCCACACAATTTGATTGCGCATGCTCGCTTTTGCAAGGTGATTGCGCAAAGTCAAAATGCTGCAATGAAAAATGAAGGCATTCAATGTTTTTGATCACATGCCGGTTGTGTAAACAGGTTTTTTTATTTGAAATGTTGTTTATGAAACTGCTGTTACACGGGTCGCCAACTGTTTCAGAAACGGTTACACATTTAAAAAAAATAATCGTGAATGCGCAGGCTTAGGCCTATACGTAAGCCTGTGCGGTTACACGGTTAAGTGACAGATCTTCTGGTTCAACGTTCACATTTGTATGGTTCGGATAAATGTTGAAAAATTCACTTGAAAAGTGCTGCAAAATGCTGACCATATTGTGATCACGATTTGCACAGCAAACGATCCAATGCCACACACACCCATATCGTTTCCAATTTACAGGCTTAAAGCCCGGTTCATACTTCATGCGAATGCAATAATAGGTATGCGCTGCCTTTTCAATTGTGATGCAAGAAAATTTGCTTCGCACGAAGCATTCGCAGGAAGTATGAACCAGGCTTAAGTCTTTGTTATTTCATTACTTTGCGTGCGGAATAAGTTGCAAGAAACATTGAACGCTAGAGGGTGTTGCACAACAAATCGATTGCATATGATTGTTTATTTTGCAGGGTGATTGCGCAAAGTCAAAATGTTGCAATGAAGACCCAATTGTTTTTTATCATTTGAGTGGTTGTGTTAATAAGGTTTTTTGTTCATGAAACGCGTGTTACAAACCATTTCAGAAACAGTTACACAATTAAAAAAACAACCGTAAAGGCTACGGCTTTGTAAGCCTCCCTGTGGCGGTCACACGGTTAACCATACGATTAGCCGGTTAAACATCTACATCATTACGGTTCGGATAAAATAATGTTAAAAAATCAACCTCAAAAAGTGTCGCGAAATTTTGACCATAATAAATGTGAACGGTTAAGCCCGGTTCATACTTCCTGCGAATGCGAATGCGAAGCGCATTTGACTTGAATTTGACGTCACAACTCTGTTTGCGCTGCGAATATTCGCAAAAGTTGAGCACGGCTCAACTCTAGAAATAATTGGTTGCGAATTTGTGACGTCAACATTTGATTCGCATTCGCAGGAAGTATGAACTGGGCATAACACGTATAACTGACCATTACAGAAACGGTTACAGGTTTACTAAAAAATAACCGTAAATGCATGTATAGCTAAATGCTAAATTCTTGTTTTGGCTAAAACAGTAAATTCATATGGGATATGAGTGTATTGTAATTTTGGCTCTTCACACCCCCAAATCCAACACTGACCGTTTAGCCATGGAAAAGCTCATTTCTCTGTTCTACACCTTTCCTCAATCAGTTCTTATTATTGCTTTATTGCAACCACCAGTAAGTTTTTTGTTTCCTACACGGCGGTTTCCTGAAGTAATGCCATTGCATAAGAAAACCCCCTAAAACTTATCGTTTTCCAGCGAACGGGATCCAAGCGCAGACAAGTCTGCCACGCCAGCACATCGTCTCAGACCACGGCAAACTATTTTTCACGTCCACGCTGAAACCTGAATAACGATGTGATTTGAGCGCTAGCCCTTTGCTGCCCAGTGAGTTTCGTTTCGCAACAACAACGGCAAAATTCAGATCCGAAATATGTTGGAAACTAAACTATGTTTAAGTCTCTCATCGTTAGGAGTCTATGTATATTGTACCAAATACGCAACAACATCGCTCATATACGGGACAAGGACTTGATCAAGTTAAGAATCTTAGAATATTCATGTCATTATAACTAAGTAAAATAATTAATTAAGTTCAGCTAATTACCTTTTTCTATAACTTCATGACCCAAGCTTTAATTTAATATAGGATCTGACTCTTTCATGTTTACACATTAGGATATTTGGTTTAAACAAAAGCGTGCAGCAATGCTATGGGAATTAGGGTGGAAAAAAAAAATAATAATAATAAAAACAAAAAAAATCTTGACAAAAACAATAGCTGTTCCGACTACTAGGTCGGAACAGCTAATAATGTTCTGGCTCCCTACCCCTCCCACAAGCTCACGGCTAGACCGGCAAGTTGGGGAGTTTATGCTCCCAGGGTTTGTCTCTCTGGCCCCACAAGACAAGGCACCAGCTGCAGTGTAGGGGATATGCCCCAAGGCTACGTTCTGCTAGCTCCCATGCTGGTGCGCCGTAAAACACGCTTCGGTTGCACGGACTTTCCGAATGCGAATCTTTTGTTTGTTTTTTCATAACTATTTACAACTTATATTCATAACTGAATACATAGTCTTTTTTGTCAAATACTCATGAATAATTGTAAAACAACTTTTAAACAGCTGGAAGTAAAACTAACTCTGAAGATCACGTGATTTATCCAAACCACTTTTTGGTTCGGATAAATCTTGTGACCTTCGTTTTTTTTAAAATGCTCAAACGGCTGAATTTTATGTTTTCTTTTCGGAACCGTTCTTCTCCATTCCTGGAAGAACTTTTGAGTCATGTTTCAGTATATTTTGTAGCCCAAATAGCCCAACGAAGCCGGTGTGTCCCTTTAAAGAATTGCTCTTGCGAGAACAGTTCGTTAACTGTTGCAATTAGCCATTGGCACTTTTTCTCAGGAACGTAAACCTACTAAAGTATCAAAAATTGCTAATTTTGCCGAGCAGTACTCGGATGCACATGGAGGTTTTGGTTCCCTTCAATTTGGTGGGCAAAAACTTGTGCAACCAAAATACCATTCAAGCGCCCAGTACATTAGGCATGCAAGGGGAGCAGATCAAAAACATGTAAGCGCAATCTTCAGCGCCCCAAAACCGAGCTATCAAGGCTTCACACCAGGATTTTGGTGCCCTTGCTTTCTATGTTGTAAACTAGGACGCCTTGCACGTGACTGCTGCAGTAAGCCTAGAAACGCGTCCACAATTGCTAGTGTCTCACTTGACATCTGTTATAAGCAGATTAATAGGTAATGGAACGAGCTTAGTGAACAAAACCCTTTCCCGCTACAAAGTCTATCAAGAGAGAGTAGTAGGGGTTAGCAACCAGAAACCATTTCCCACATGATAACCAGGCCAAAAACTCACACCACTTGAAACTTGCTGCACCCAAGATGGCTTTGCTACATTAAAATGTGGACATGCATTACCTGTTATGACTGCGGCATGCAAGAACTCAGAACACCAATCTGGAATGCCCGTCACTAACAGTCTAGTCAATTATAAGATGTCAAAGTTCTACGTGATAGCGGTTGCAGTAGTGTAGTAATTAGATGTGACCTAGTCCAAGATGAGCAATTTACCGGAAACGAAAGATCTTCCATACTCGTTGATGGAAAAATCCGTGTACCACCACTCGCTACAGTCAAATTGCTCTGCATGAATAGTCCGCTATACATTCAAGGCATCAGACCCCCCATAACCCTGATTTGGATTGGCAAGCAAAACACAGAGACAAACCAAGATACAAAGAGAAAGGGCAAAAACTACCTGAGGTCTGTGTGGATACACATGCTGTGCTAACAAGAGCACAGAAATTAGCTCAAGACAGACCACTTAGAAAACTTTAAGGTTCCGGATAAAATACCATATGTTTCGAAAGCTGAAATTCAGAGATAGCAATCGACCGATCCATCAATAGTATGGGCGCGAGAACTTGCGGCGACAAATGATAAGAAATGCAACAAATACGGCTCACACTCAGACTCTTTGGGCTTGACCCACTGCTATATACATGTAGAGAGTATAGGTCTCCTACATATCAGTATGGTGACGCATGCAAACAATTGGTGGTACCTGCTAAATTTCACATTTATATCATGAAGCTTGCTCACGAGACCATCCTAGGTGGACACCAAGGACCCCATAAGACCTCTGAGAAACTTCTGAATGTTTTTTTTCTTGCCCAGATGTCACGCCGATATTATCAGATACTGTAGATCGTGCGTATATGCCAAAGAACACTACCAAAAGGCAAACCCATTGAAACTGGGATCTAAAATATGTAGGTAAATTGTACATTCCAGTGAAAAGTGGATATTTTAACCAACATCATATTTAGTGTTTCTTTCTAACTGATACTCACCTTTTTAATAGCCTGACATTTAGCACTTTCAGAGAACCCAACCATGTCTTCTGGGGAACATATTTTAACAAAAGGAAATCCTGATTTCATTGCAAGAGTTGCGGCAAGGGCAGTTTTTCCACTTGATGGAGGACCTGCAAAAAATACAAGATAAATGAATTTATCAAAACGTTTCTTGCATTTCATTACTTCAGGCCTCACTGATGATGATATGCAGCGACTAACACTGCTTTTACACAGAAATGACAACAGTTCAGATTTTTATTTCTGGTCAAAACTGGACGCACACGTGTTGACCTACATTGATAACAGATAAACTGCACTGAACATGTCAACATGAAAGTATACTGTACATGTACATTCAATGTGTGTATTCAACATCGCTGTTACATTGCATATTGACCATCCCAAAATTGTCAAACAGAAAAAACCAAACATCCTCCTCAACTATTCACAAGCTCATAACTTTGAAACTAAACTTAACTGAACCTTCAAACTTATCAGACAATTGAACCTTATAACAAAGACGGAACCTGAACAATGGCATCATCAGGTGTCAAATAACATTAAATTTAAAATTAGTATTTATCAAAATATAAAATAATCAGCCACAAGGGAAACTGACTGGGTAAATTAAATAATTTGGGGTTGATCAAAGAACAATTAAGTAGAGCGACATTTGAACCAAAAACCTGAGCTATCTAGCACTATGTTGGCAGTCTCCCTATTTTGTCGATATCTCTGTTCGGGGTGCCAGTCAAAAGCCATGCAAACTTTAACTGCCGTGTAGCCAGGGATCACACCCTTTGTTTACAACAAAACCTGGGAAGCAGCAGCTCTTGTCAATTTTTCTTTGTTCAACCCAATATTAATTTTATATATCTATATGTCATCAAAAGGTCTTCAAACACTGAACAAACATGTTACATTTTAGTCAATTTTGTTCTTTGTTCAACCCCAAAATATTTTTAAAAGATCTATATGTCATCAGCAAGGAATTTAAACACTGAACAGAAATGTTACATATGTGACGCCAGTGTGACCTTGTCTTCCAGTTTAAACCAGAAGTTGAAGCAAAACCATAGAATTTGGACATGGTTTTAGTAAGAAATGACAATTGACTTGTTTAAGTTTCATATTTAATAATGATGTTATAATAGACAACAGCGCCCTCTGGTGACAAAGTTTAAAGTTATGAAGGTTTTTAAGCTCAAGAAGTAAACTGAATTGAACCTTGAATTTCATCAGGGAATTGAACATAAATATGGCAATCTATACATCATCAGAAAGGTCTTTAAAAGCTGATTGAATGCTACACAGATGTAACTCAAATTTCACCTTGTCTTTCGGGTCAAAGCAGAACATAAAGCGAAAAACTATTAAAAGCCATAATTTTAACTCTGTAGCCATAATAAAATAAAATGTTGACACGCTTTCAGTGTATGAAATAATGATATACTCTTTTATTTTTCAACTTGAAAAAATGATGACGTCAAAGTAGTTAACAACGCCCTCTGGTGACAGCTTAAAAATTACATTATTTTTCTACCTCTTTGAGGAAAATTAATTGAGCCTATAAACTCATCAGACACTTAAACCTCAACATTAAGACGACACTGGAACAATGACGTCATATTGAAACACGAACACCCCGTTTTGTAATGTGACACAAACTGAATTTATAGTTTCTGCTTCTTCTTCTTTCCCCGCAACTCTACTCTGCAGCATTACTCAAGATTGAAATTGTTTTGGGACATTGAAACTCTTCAGACAAATGAACCTCAAAAGACATCATGATATCAGATATCGAAAAACAATAAATCAAAGTTTAATGTTTGAAAAAATCATACCTCATAAACACAATGGATTTTTACAATCTATACATCATCAGAAAGGTCTTTAAAAAGTTAACAAACCCCTCACAGATGTGACACCATTTGACCTTGTATTTCGGTTTATACCGAAAGTTGAAACAAAAACTATTAAAAAGCAATCATTTCAGCTCTGCAGTGAATATGAGATGGAATTTGGTTTCAGTTCAAGAAATGACAATTTGTTAATGACCTTTTTAAACATAAAAGTGGTGACGTCATCACGGAACTGACCTGCCTGTAACTCGCCAAACCGCAAGGAACTGCCCTGCCTGTTACTCCTCGCACTGCACGCAATTGCCCTGCCTGTTACTCCTCAAACCGCACGCAACTGCCCTGCCTGTTACTCCTCAAACCGCACGTAACTGCCCTGCCTGTTAGTCCTCAAACTGCACACAACTGCCCTGCCTGTTACTCCTCAAACCGCACGCAACTGCCCTGCCTGTTACTCCTTAAAGGTATTATACACTTTTGGTAACAGCTCAAAATCAGTGTCCACATTTTGTGTGATTCAACATATGCATGAACAAACAAACCTGTGAAAGTTTGAGCTTAATTGGTCATCGAGATCAAGAGAAAATAGTGAAAAGAGACCTTATGTGTTTTCTGTTTTTTCAAAATATCGCGCGTGATAAAAACTATTGTTTTACTCAGATCTCAGAAACGATAGCATTTTAGGCAGAAATATTTTAAGGAACCCTTTCTGCCATTACTAACTTATAATCATGCAAGTTATGTGTGAATCTGTGAACATTTGTGTTTTTCGATCTTACCAATAGTGTACAGGGCCTTTAAACCGCATGCAACTACCTTGCCTGTTACTCCTAAAAACCGCACGGAACAGCCCTGCTTGTTACTCCTCAAACCACACACAGCTCCCCTGCCTGTTACTCCTCAAACCGCACCCAACTCCCCTGCCTGTTACTCCTCAAACCGCACCCAACTCCCCTGCCTGTTAGTCCTCAAACCGCACCCAACTCCCCTGCCTGTTACTCCTCAAACCGCACCCAACTGCCCTGTCTGTTACCCCTCAAAACGCACGGAACTGCCCTGCCTGTTACTCCTAAAACCGCACGGAACTGCCCTGCCTGTTAGTCCTCACACCGCACCCAACTGCCCTGCCTGTTACTACTCAAACCGCCACAACTGCCTGCCTGTTACTCCCCAAACCGCACGCAACTGCCCTGCCTGTTACTCCCCAAACCGCATGGAGCTGCCCTACCTGTTACTCCTCAAACCGCAAGCAAGTGTCCTGCCTGTTACTCCTCAAACCACACCCAACTGCCCTGCCTGCTACTCCTCAAACCGAACGTAACTGCCCTGCCTGTTACTCCTCAAACCGCACGAAACTCCCCTGCCTGTTACTCCTTAAACCGCACCCAACTCCCCTGCCTGTTAGTCCTCAAACCGCACGGAACTGCCCTGCATTAGTCAGGGAGCTTATGGCATGAAATTAAGTCCCGTGGGATTTTAATGATTAGAAGATCCCACCTATCTAGATACCTTCTTTAGATCCTAAGGAACAAGAAAAAACATGTTGGCAAAATTGAAAGTGTGGCAGATGGCGGCCATCTTGGATTTCAAAATGGCCGCCATTTAAGTTATATTATCTCTATAACTTTGGCTATGAATGTGGTGAAAACCTGATTTTTGTGGCTAAACTTACATTTACCATGACAATATAGCATTCAAACATACAACTGAAGCATTGCAGATGGCGGCCATCTTGAATTTCAAAATGGCCGCCATTTATGTTATATTTTGCCATAACTTTGGCTATGAATGTGGTAAAAACCTGATTTTTGTGACTAAACTCACATTTACCATGACAATAAAGCTGTACAAAACACATTTAACATAATCAAAGTGTGTTATGCATGGTTTGTTGTGCATACCAATTTTAAAATGGCCCCTATTGTGCCATATTTTAGCAGTTTATCCTTAAAACAGGGTTTTAATGTGTAGACAAAACTTGCATTACCACATACTTAGCTGACAAAATACCGGGACATGCTTTAAAACAACGACAAGTGCCTAATTGTAGTTGCCTGGATAAGGTACAGCCCACGAATAGACCACCTAACTGATCTAGCAAGTAATCAAGAAGAGGTAGCCAAGAGGATGCCAATCTCAGCCTACATTCCATTGATGCTGCAGTAAATGGTGCTCTTGATATCTACTCACCGGACACAGACGTCATTGTACTTGTCATCAGACGATATCCCAGTCTATGCACAAAATGCTTCATTCATAGCGGGAGCTGATAAACAACATCGGGTTGTGCCCCTTGGGTCGATCTATAGAGCACTTGGTTCTGAGAAAGCTGCTGCTCTACCAGGATTCCATGCTCCAGGGCAGATGATACTGGAAGATTTGCAGGGAAAGGGAAGACCACATTCTGGAATGTACATCAGGAACAAGAACTTAACGATAAGAGAGTGTATATATACGCGCTCTCACACTTCCAGGGAAAACAGCTGAACTACCTGAATCTGTATTTGCTGCAATAGAATCATCATCATCATCATCATCATCCTCCGGTGAGTACAGGCCTCGTAGAAGCTATGCTCCCAAGGAATTGTCGTACTGTTGGTGAAAGGTGCTGGTACGGGAAAACGTAATCACAAAAAGTGCAGAAAGTGGTGGTGCTGAGGTTGAGGTGCAAGTAAAAACGGCCGCATCCAATTTAGCGGAGGGACAGGGGATTCCGCTAGCTCCTGAAGATTGCCAGGGATTGCGCCCATACGACTGAGGCAGGGAGAGAGTACACAGAATGATGACACCTGGGAAGAAGCTTTGTTGATAGGTTTGGATTCCACAATGCTGATTACGGAACTGGAGATGGTGACCTCTGGTTGACTCACTAGATGGAAGAAGATGAGGCGACCAGCCCATAAACAATTCAGTGAAGCATGGTAACTTTGCTATGTGCATGCCACTTATGAAGAGATTGCCATTGCAGGTCACTGAGCATCCGAATCACGCTATGCCAGGGTTGGTAATCGTCCTTAGAGTGGGGTCTTATAGAGTGGGGTCCCAGACTGATGAGGCGTATTCAAGAGTGGGGCGTACGTCTTGTAGGATTGTTCCTTGATGGAGGGTGGACACTTCCTCCGGTCACGGCGAAGAAAGCCAAGTGTGCTTTTTCCCTCCTTGCAGACGTTGTTTATGTGCAATTTCCAATGGAGATTGCTTTGTGACGCCAAAATATGTAGCTTTTACAACTGTGCGGACAATTATGCCATGGATGGAATACTTGGTTTGATTGATATTCTTTCTCTTGTTGGTGATTCTCAAAACCTAGCACTTATCTGGATTGATTGACATTAAACATTTCTATTCCCATTCTTGAAGGATGGAGAGGTCATCTTTGAGGATGGTGACATCTTCTTAAAATCTAATTGGCCTATACAGAAGGCAGTCGTCTGCAAGTAGGCGTATTTCTGATGTAACCTTGTCTTGCAGGTCATTTATGAAGACTATAAATAATAGGGGACCAAGAACAGATCCTTGTGGAACCCTAGCTGGACGACACTTTAGACTGATAACTCTGCTTTCCCTCAGATACTGGGTGCGGCTTGACAAGAAGTCCCTGATCCAAGAAACGTGGCTACCACGGATACCAACATGATGTAGCTTTAGAAGGAGTCGCTTATAGGGAACTCTATGGGAAGCCTTGGAGAAATCCAGAAGGATGGCATCGATCTGTTCTTTGTCTCAAAATCTCCAGGCGATGTCGTCGATAGTAAAAAGTAGTTGTGAATTGCATAAGTGCTTCTTTTTAAATCCGAACTGGCGGTCAGGCAACAAGTGGTGAGAGTCCAAGTGGTTAATAATCTGGCTGTAAAAGATGTGTTTCGTGGTTTTACGTGTAATTGAGATAAGTGAAATGGGCCGAGAGTTTGCAGGTCTGTGATATTTGCCTTTCTTGGGTGTGACGTAGGCAGAAATGCATTCCTGAGGTATTTTCCCCTGTTGAAGAGAGGCTTGAAAGAGCAGAGTGAAGACTGGTGAGAGCTCTGCTGCACTTTCTTTCAATACGTATAGGCAGGCAAATTATCTGGACCACAGGCACTGTGCGGCTTGATGTTGGAGAGGAGCTTCTCAACACCATCACATCCTGATCTTGAAGGATGGCACATCAGGATGTGGACTTGGACCAAGATCGGGAAGGTTGGTCGTGTCCTCACAAGTAAAAACATAAATAAATTGGTCATTCAGCAAGTTCTTCTTGGTAAAACCTTCACTGTGAAGGATACTATTTTTAATCAATGGGGCAACTCTGAATTACCGCATACCCTGCTCTTTATAAGAATTCGGATTCATATCTGTATCCACGCAGATTGTGTTGTTTAAGTAGTTGTGATATGTTATTCGGCATTCCTTTTGTATGTTCTTTTATTACACTCTCTCCTGGATCTTCTTGCTTTCTTATATCTTTTGTCTGCAAGCTTTATCTCTCTTATACTGACGACCTATCAAGCATTGCTGATGAAAGATGGTGGCTGTTCAAGAAAAAGCAAGACCAATCAGAGTGTTTGCCCCCAACCTTAGCTGCACTGCAACAAGCCATCCTCAGAGCTCACTAGCAAGCTATAATCTGGAACAGTGACAACGTTGCAAACCCAAAGTTTGCCAGAACCGCAGAATTATGGTTGGGAAGTGGTAGATGGTCACTACAAAACTATCATGACCTCTCTGCCTCCAGCTCCGCAATCATTTATTGATTTGGTGAAATGCTCTTGTAACTAAACATGATGTGCAACGAATCAATGCAAATGCAAGACAAATGGGTTGAACTGCACAGACGTGTGTGGTTTTTGTGACTATTTGGCGACTTTTGACCATTCAGCGTACTCAATTTGTACAGATGATGAAGTACAGTAAAGGGATAACGAAGATGCATCATTTGAGATATCCAACCAGCTTTCGTCTCATATTCAGAAAGTACAGGCATTGATTCATCCATTAAACAGTATTCATAAGCTCATCCTCTATTACAAGGATATGCAGAGGTGTCTGAAGTCACACAACCTGTTGCTCATCAATAAGGCACGAGAATGAGAAGATACACGAAGGCTTAAACACCCCACAGCCTATAGTCAACTTGGATCACACCCCATCCCTACATCTCTGAAACCACAAATTTAAAGCAAGCAATTGTTCTCACAATAAGTATCAGTCAACCACTTCTATGCCTTTCCAAGCCTTTGATACGTCAGTAGGCCTATGCCGAATTGCTAAATTTGTAAACATGCCACTCATTGTATCTTAAGGATAAACTACTAAAATATGGCACAATAGCGGCCATTTTTAAATCAATATGGACAACAAACCATGCATAACACACTTTGATTATGTTAAATGTATTTTGTACTGCTTTATTGTCATGGTAAATGTGAGTTTAGTCACAAAAATCAGGTTTTTACCACATTCATAGCCAAAGTTATGGCAAAATATAACATAAATGGCGGCCATTTTGAAATTCATTTGAGACATCCAACCAGCCTATAGTCAACTCCTCAAACCGCACCCAGCTGCCCTGTCTGATACTCCTCAAACCGCACAGAACTGCCCTGCCTGTTACTCCTCAAACCGCACCCAACTGCCCTGCCTGTTAGTCCTCAAACCGCACCCAACTGCCCTGCATGTTACTCCTCAAACCACCACAACTGCCTGCCTGTTACTCCCCAAACCGCACGCAAATGCCCTGCCTGTTACTACCCAAACCGCACGCAAATGCCCTGCCTATTACTCCCCAAACCGCATGGAGCTGCCCTGCCTGTTACTCCTCAAACCGCAAGCAAGTGTCCTGCCTGTTACTCCTCAAACCACACCCAACTGCCCTGTCTGCTACTCCTCAAACCACACGGAACTGCCCTGCCTGTTACTCCCCAAACCGCATGGAGCTGCCCTGCGTGTTACTCCTCAGACCGCAAGCAAGTGTCCTGCCTATTACTCCTCAAACCGCACCGCACTGCCCTGCCCTGCCTGTTACTCCTCAAACCGCACTCAACTGCCCTGCCTGTTAGTCCACAAACCGCACTCAACTGCCCTGCCTGTTACTCCTCAAACAGCACGGAACTGCCCTGCCTGTTACTCCTCAAACTGCACACAACTGCCCTGCCTGTTATTCCTCAAACCACACGCAACTGCCCTGCCTGTTACTCCTCAAACCGCACCCAACTGCCCTGCCTGTTAGTCCACAAACCGCAAGGAACTGCCCTGCCTGTTACTCCTCAAACCGCACACAACTGCTCTGCCTGTTAGTCCTCAAACCGCACCCAACTGCCCTGCCTGTTACTCCTCAAACCACACGGAACTGCCCTGCCTGTTACTCCTCAAACCGCAATCAACTGCCCTGTCTGTTACTCCTCAAACCGCACCCAACTGCCCTGCCTGTTACTCCTCAAACCGCACCCAACTGCCCTGCCTGTTACTCCTCAAACCGCACACAACTGCCCTGCCTGTTACTCCTCAAACCGCATGCAAATGTCCTGCCTGTTACTCCTCAAACCGCACACAACTGCTCTGCCTGTTACTCCTCAAACCGCACAGAACTGCCCTGCCTGTTACTCCCCAAACTGCACACAACCGCCCTGCCTGTTACTCCTCAAACCACACCCAACTGCCCTGCCTGTTACTCCTCAAACCGCACGCAACTCCCCTGCCTGTTACTCCTTAAACCGCACCCAACTGCCCTGCCTGTTAGTCCACAAACCGCACGCAACTGCCCTGCCTTTTACTCCTTAAACCGCACCCAACTGCCCTGCCTGTTAGTCCTCAAACCACACGCAACTGCCCTGCCTGTTACTCCTCAAACCGTACACAACTGCCCTGCCTGTTACTCCTCAAACCGCACCCAACTGCCCTGCCTGTTAGTCCCCAAACCGCACACAAGTGCCCTGCCTGTTACTCATCAAACCGCACGCAACTGCCCTGCCTGTTACTCCTCAAACCGCACGCAACTGCCCTGCCTGTTACTCCTCAAACCGCACCCAACTGCCCTGCCTGTTACTCCTCAAACCGCAAGCAAGTGTCCTGCCTGTTAGTCCACAAACCGCACGGAACTGCCCTGCCTGTTACTCCTCAAACCGCACACAACTGCCCTGCCTGTTAGTCCTCACACCACACGCAACTGCCCTGCCTGTTACTCCTAAAACTGCATGCAACTGCCATGCCTGTTACTCCTCAAACCGCAATCAACTGCCCTGCCTGTTACTCCTCAAGCCGCACCCAACTGCCCTGCCAGTTAGTCCCCAAACCGCACACAAGTGCCCTGCCTGTTACTCATCAAACCGCACGCAAATGCCTGCCTGTTACTCCTCAAACCGCACGCAACTGCCCTGCCTGTTACTCATCAAACCGCACCCAACTGCCCTGCCTGTTAGTCCCCAAACCACACACAAGTGCCCTGCCTGTTACTCATCAAACCGCACCCAACTGCCCTGCCTGTTACTCCTCAAACCGCACGCAACTGCCCTGCCTGTTACTCCTCAAACCGCACCCAACTGCCCTGCCTATTACTCCTCAAACCGCAAGCAAGTGTCCTGCCTGTTACTCCTCAAACCACACCCAACTGCCCTGCCTGCTACTCCTCAAACCGAACGGAACTGCCATGCCTGTTACTCCTTAAACCGCACCCAACTGCCCTGCCTGTTAGTCCACAAACCGCACGCAACTGCCCTGCCTGTTACTCCTCAAACCGCACCCAACTGCCCTGCCTGTTACTCCTCAAACCACACCCAACTGCCCTGCCTGCTACTCCTCAAACCGAACGGAACTGCCATGCCTGTTACTCCTCAAACCGCACGCAACTGCCCTGCCTGTTACTCCTCAAACCGCACCCAACTGCCCTGCCTGTTACTCCTCAAACTGCACCCAACTGCCCTGCCTGTTACTCCCCAAACTGCACACAACCGCCATGAAATATTGACCGGTTGTATCTTTAGTTTTCCACAAGTGAGTATACTGTACCAAACAGCCATAGATAGAGAACATTATCAAGTTTATGATGGTCTAAAAAAATTAAAATGTTTAAAGCACATGGTCCCTATAAGAAAACATTACATCATCAATTTCCCAAGGTTCACAGGTCTGAAGTCCTATCATCAACACATGTACCCACATGTGCAAATGCGTAGTAGTTCTGTGTATGTGCCATGCATGCTTTTACAAGAAACTTACAGGTATTAATAAAACCAAATACCACAAGATAAAAGGAATTTATGGAGAGTTTTAGGTAAAGACATTATCTGTATGTCACAGAGGTATTAGTTTTTAATTCCAAAGGTATGTTGTGATTAATCTCAACCATTTTGTTAACATTTCATTTCTGACAAAGTATTCTTTCCACTTTGATAATGAATCAAGTACATGAAAAGTTTGACGCCTAAAACAGTTAGGAGCGACTGGACGTGCTGGAATCCGAAAGATTGACAGTTGCAGTCGTTCCGAACGACTCTGTAGCTTCTTGGTTTTAGACGTTGATCTTGTCATCAGCCGAACCTAATACAAATTTTATGTTAATGTATGGTAATTAGAAGAAAGGTAGCTTAATGCTACATTTCTAAGCATTCTTCTTCTCTGTTCAGCTTATATAGCATAGAGCTTGTTTTGCATATATGGCTCCCCATACTGTTTACGAACGGTTTTGTGTTTTGTTGTGTTTTTGTTGACTTTTACTATTACCCTGTTAACGTGGTGCTAAGCTCATTTTTCGATGAGAATAAAACATGTTCAGCAACCTAGTGTCCTGCCATTATTGTTTGGCGTGTTTGGCGCACTTTTAGGGGTTTCGGCCTGGTAGCCAAAACGCATATTGCTTTCGTAGATTGTTTTTCTTTTTTGTTCTTTTTTCTCTCTTCTTCTCATTTTTCTATTTCCATAGGGTTTGTACACATATTTTGTTATCAGATAATATTATACTTAACATATTCTGATCGTCACAAGTTACATATCATAATTTAGCTTAAAACCTAACTTAGTTGTGTGAACACATGATGTCACCATTGCATCAGTCTTACCTGTTTTATAGACATTTTTAAATTTATGGCGAGTCGACGACCTCGTAATTGTCAATGATGACCTGCCTTGTCATCCCTTTTGTACACGTTAAAAATGTTATCTGGCACGGAACTCACGTAATTTCCTATCAAGTTGACAGGTTAATGAAAACCCTAACACGGAAATCAGTCTATAATTGCACCCTTTCCTAGTAAATAGTAGTTTTTTCAAGTGTTTTTCGTCTTTCGTTGACAATATTTAAGTTTTTCTGGTCGTCTCTTGGTTACATGTCTAGTTGACCATTCCCACATCGCGATGTATTTGCATGTCCAAGTAGACATGGTAGACCTGTCATGTCGATGTTGGTCTAGAAGGGAATTTTTAAACACAAGAGGGTGCTATACATGTTTACCATGAGTATTTCACAGACTTCTCACCGCTGAACAATCTGGAAGTGTTCAATGGACATTAAGAGAAATAACAATAAATAAATACAGAAAGGTAAACAGGATATTATGGGATTTCGTTCGACATAAATTTAGTAAATATCTCCCGCCTGAATGCATGTCATAGTCTGTGTGTTAAAAAAACCTTAAAAACATTTGGCGGTGTGTTGCGCTATTTTTGCACTGATATGAATTTTATTTTGTATTATCTTATGTTAACGTTTGGAATCTCTGCGAGCCCAAAGCTTTTAGCTTTCAATTTCTAATTATTATGACGTCATCACATGTTCAATGCCCTCTATGAATGTGTATACATTCTACACCAAAAGGTGGATCGTATTTTCAGGGTTTTCGTTCGAAGGCATTGCATGGGGACAAATCTTATTCCGTATTGCAACATAAAAAAACCCATCTTATTATGAAAAACACGTTTTCGTAATCTTGACGTCATCAGGTGTCAAATTACACTAATTCCAAGTTTGATATTAAAAAAAGCATATCCTCTAAAAATGTGACTGGCTGTGTGTAAATGTCGGCTCACTTCAGTAAGTTGTGTAACATTGTTTTGGTCTTTGAAATTTTTTTTTACAATGACAATAACAAATATTTAATTGTTGTAGCACCTGAGTGGCTGCACTCCCACAGAGCTCTGCATAAGCTTCATTATTTCTCCCGCTTTTCGCCATCTGCGGGACAGGATTGCTGTCTGTTCAATGAACACTATGGAAAATCTTTGGATACTTTTTAGTGTTCCATGATCTTCATCTGCATTTGCATGGATTGTGATCATAACTTTGTTGTGATTCTGAAACTGGATTTGTACTGTACATGTACAAATGTACATATATGCTGTATATGCTGTATACTGATACAAAGATAGATTTGACCAGCTTTTGAGTGAGATGCACCTGAGTGAACCTAACTGCATTCATGGCTAACTTGCTATTGTCTACCTTTGTTGTGGTAGTATTGACTGGGAAAATCATGACTGTGACAACAGCCCCATGCTATTAAAGTGAGGGATTACTCACCCTGAGATCTTCAAGATTACAACTACCACTTCATGTGTATAGAACTCTACAGGGCTTGGGTATCTGTGCTGTTAGGCCTACCAAAAGAAGCTGCCATGCCGGAAGAAACAAAGTGCGGCAAATCACAGCTGTATCCTCAAGTAAAGAACTACAACCTGTTACACTTGGAAAACAATTGCATATTCCCAAACCCACTACTACACGTACTTCTGATAAGATTAGTTGTACCATGCAAGCACATGCTAAACTATGTATTCTCAATACACAACCCATCAGAGACAAATCCACTGAATTTGTTGACTTAGTTTTGGAAAATAAATATGACCTTGTTGCAGTAACTGAAACCTGGCTAAAACCAAGAGATGTGATCATAGGAGATATCACTCCTGCAGGTTACATTTTCAAGCATATCCCAAGGGAGGGAGTGGTGTTGGACTTTTGTTCAAATCTAGCCTTTCTGTGAACATCCAGAATGTTGAGGGTTCAGAGTCCTTCGAATCCCTTCATGCTGAGGTTACAAGCATTTCCCGTTCACTGAGACTTGTTCTGATTTATCGACCTGAAAGCTTGGACAGCAAAGGGCGCCGTCTCCCCTTCAGTGTGTTCTTGGAAGAGTTTAGCAACTTGGTTGAAAACTACTTACTACATCCCTCAGACGTAATCAGGGGATTTCAATGTTTGAGTTGATGACTGTATTACGACAGAGAAGCCAAACAGTTTGTCAACTTGCCTTCATCCTATGGGTTAAAACAGCATGTGACCGAGGCCATCCACATCCATGGACATATCCTGGACCTTCTCATTACTCCTGAGAGTGAATCGGTTTTGTCTGGAGTGTGCATTCTCCCCGGTCTATCAGACCATTCGGCTGTTTCCTGTAATCTGAAGCTACAAAAGCCACCCCTAGAATGGAAGACTCTCTTACAACACGTCATTTCAAAGCTGTTGACTGTAATATGTTTGGTCAAGATATCATTCAGTCTCTTTCATTGATTGACCTCAAACTTGATAGTGTGGACACATGTGTAAAAATGTATGAACTTCTTTTAAGTGACCTTCTTAACAAACATGCCCCTGCCAAAATGCGTCGTGTTATCATTAGACCCAATACACCATGGTTTACTGACACAATTTGTGCGGCTAAATGTCAAAGAAGGGCACTTGAACATATATGGCGTAGGTTAAAACTTGAAGTTGACCGTCACCAATATTGTAAACAGCGGCAATTGGTCAAAAGTATGATAGAGGAGGCCGAAACTAGCTATCATTCTGCCTCAATTGCAGAATGCTCTCGTGGTCAAAAGAGTCTTTTTCGCATTGTCGACAACCTAATGCATAAGAGAAAAGAGCCAGTTCTCCCAAGCTGTACTTCTGACCAAGACCTTGCCAACAGCTTTTCTGATTACTTTGTTGGGAAAATTGATAAAATAAGTAGCGATATCGATGATTATAATGAGTTACAAAAGTGTGATAACCAAAATGCATGCGTTACTTATATATCTGATTTTGAGCCAAGCACAAATGAAGAACTTATGAAAACCCTTATGAATGCACCAACAAAGTCGTGTAAATTAGATCCCTTGCCGACACGGTTGATAAAAGAATGTGCTCATGATATCGTTCCATTCATAAAGAGTATCATCAACAAGTCTCTTGTTTCAGGTATCTTTCCAAGTGACCTTAAGCTTGCGTACATAAGGCCCCTCTTAAATAAGCCTGGTCTTGACAAAGAGGATCTCAAGAACTTTAGACCAGTTGCAAACCTAAAATTTCTTGGGAAGATGATCGAGCGCATTGTTTCACCTCGTCTGTGGTCTGTCATTGCCAAATATAATTTGCAAGATCCTTTTCAATCAGCATACAGGGCTAATCATAGCTGTGAGACAGCCCTTTTGCGTGTTCACAATGACATATTGCGTGCTATAGATAGTGGCAAAATAACTGCACTAATTTTACTCGATCTCAGTGCTGCATTTGATACTGTGGACCATAACATCTTGCTACACAGACTTGAGAATAACATCAGTATTACAGATGCAGCCCTAAGATGGTGTAAATCCTATCTACAGAACAGACCACAATGTGTGCGTGTTGGTCAATCTTCTTCAGAGACTGTTGCACCTGACTACTCTGTACCTCAAGGGTCAGTACTAGGACCACAATGGTTTGTCATCTACACATCACCAGTTCGTATCATCATTCAGAAGCATAAACTTCAATACCACATTTACGCAGATGACACGCAGATCTATTTGTCATATGATGGAACACAACAAGACGCCAATGATTGCATTAAACGTATGGAAGTATTTGTTGAAGAGATCCGACAGTGGATGAGGATTAATACCTCAAACTTAATGATAACAAGACCGAGTTCATCCTTATTGGTTCTAAACAGAGACTCAATAAGATCACTACCTCACATATTACAATTGGAAACTCAACCATTGCCTCTGTTCAACGTGTGCGCAATCTTGGTGTCATCATGGATAACAAAATGACTCTGGACTCACAGAGCTCTTCAATTGTCAAATCATCTTCTAACCAGATCAGAAACTAGGGTAGAATTCGTAAATATCTCACTCCACAATCTTCTGAACAATTTGTACATGCCTACGTCACCTCGTCTGGACATAGGAAATTCCCTTCTTTTTGGACTTTCAAAAACACAGATTCATTGTCTTCAGTTGAGACAAAACATGGCTGCTCATCTTGTCACATGCACCAAGCTCTCCATGCACATAACTCCTGTTCTTTGTGAGTTACATTTTGCATCGGGGATAAAGAACATTATATGTTTTTCGACATATCTGACACATATTCGATATCGTTTATCGATATAGAAATTTGTAATATTTTATATGACTTAAAAAGTGATATTTCGCGATATATCGATATCAAAATAGTATCGACTTTTTGAGTAATATCGATACATCGACAGTCAACACATCAGTATCAGGGTAAAATCAAAGTGATATTCTATTTCCTTGATGCAATAATTAAATTACTTCAAATATTATGAATCTCGCTAGCAAATGGTGAATAAATACAGGGTCCTCAAGGAAAGCAGTTTTCAACTAAGGAAACTAGCCTGAAAATGAAACAGTATATAAATTACCTTCCAGAAGTAAGCTGACAAGTGGTGTTCGCTCACTGACTTTTGTCTGCTGCACAACAAGCTCTCCATCAGCCAACACTCTGCCTACTGGCTCACCGAAGTTGATGATACCATTTAGGACATATTTACTGAAACTTTCGTCACTTACTCCAAATGCCTAATCACAAATTTAAAAAGAATCAAACATTCATCAAAAACTAGAATTGAAATTATTTGCTGCATATGATTCAATAAAAGGCAACATAGAAATACATATATAGGCATTAATTTTATTATTTTTTCAGTAAAAAAAAGAGTACAATCATTCCAAATCTTCTGGTTTTCAATAATCATATTATAAAATTCTGTTATCCAAGTTTTTAAAAGAAAATAGCCCCCCCCCCCCATAAAAAAAAAACACGACCAAGATTTTTAAAGTTTTACGGTCAGTCGGGAAAGGGCAATCCAACAAATTTGTTTTTTAGGCCTTATAGTCAACTGGCGACTGTGAGAAAACACTGTCAAAATACACAGCTGTTATACTTCATGTTAGCAAAAAATTATCACATGCTTTTTACTCCCTTTTAAGGTTTAAGGATTGACTGTAACTGGAAAGGAGAATTGAGCAACTCTTCTCCCTGAAATATCCCACACAGTCAGCATCTCCAATAGCCTCTCATAAACCAAATTCCTACTGCTTGGCTTCCTGTGCCATTCCATGTTTAAAACCAATTGCAGAAGTGTTAGGTGCCTGAAAACCAGACTGCTCTGGGCAGGTAGGGCTCATCAGCCATTGCAGGTGGCCAGCTAAGAGAAGGAATATCTCTGATTCTAAACCACCACTCAATAACAACAAGCTCAATTAGGGCCAATCAACAAACTCAGCCACAGAGAGGAGTATAAATAAAATCTGTACAACTCCTGTTTATGTCAACCTCAACAAATCCATGCACTAGGGCCAAAAACCAAAACACCTGTTAAGCCTCACGGGAAGCACCTTAAGCACCAAAAAACTTAAGTTGTCTCCCCTTACAACGTTCGAATGTTACACCAGCCAGAAAAATTGCACAAGCTTTATCTGGGCAGCTCTGCAGCTGGTATTGACTACTGGGCATCCAGGAGGATCATATTATAACATCCTCACAAATCGCCGAAATATGGTCTGAAGACAAAGAATGGCTGTTAATTCACAACTCAGAAGCTATCCAAAGAGATGGTCCAGCATGTGATAAAGAACAGTCTCCCCTAGTGTGTTTAGAACGAGGGATGTTGAGGAGCATGGTGTTTGTAGAGCGAAGCCGCCTTGTAGAAACACTTGGCTGTATTGAATCCTGGATTTATCTAGGAGATGTACCATGTATCGAATTATAGATTCAGGATTAGAACCTTGAAATGTTGCATTCCTGTAACGGGAGCCAATGAACAGCTTGTAAGATTGGAGAGATGTGTGACATGTGTCTAGTAGGTGTGACCAGTCTGGCAGCTGAAGTTTGCCGCTGTTGAAGGCAATTTATTTGGTTGTCAGGAAGGTTGATAGGGGAGCGATACAGAAATCCAAACGTGAAGAGATGAGTGCATGAACCAGTATTTCCACAGCTTTCAGGTTCAGAGATTTGCAAATATGAGACAAGTTACGAAGCTGATAGGCCTATCTGTTAGATCTTGAAATTGTAGATATGTGCTGGTTGAGGTTCAAATTTGAGTCTATGGCGACACCAAGATCACGTGTTTCCGGTTACTAGGTCGTTGTTGGTTGGGTGGGAGTTTTAATTGAATGTCATCAGTGTATGAGCGACATCCCATGTTGTGATTCCGAATGGGTTGACGCAGTGGTTCAACATTTATTGAGAACCAAAGTGGAAAACACAGATTCAAACAATCCCAAACGCGGTTCCCGACCCAAAATCCTACCAATAGACTGGACACACCCAAGAGGCTCCCTACACCAGCCTGACCACATCCTAATCAACAAAAAGTGAAACTGCAGAGCATATAGGTCTGTAGAAATCAACTCTCATCATAGAATTGTCAACTACTCATTAGGCATCAGCCTCAGATCTAACAAAAAAAAAACAAATTCAATTGGAAGAATCTTCAGAATCACAACATTAAAAATGAATTCCAATTTAATCTTTCTAAAAAGATTCAGCACATTGTTTGATACTCTGAACTGTGATCTCCCAATCTCGACAAGGTATGAATAGTTCAGGAAAAAACATAAGTAAAACAGCAACAGAAGTTACCAGCCTCAAGTCTCCTGAACTGGGTTTCTCCCTGGATGGAAGAACTTTGGGGAAAAAAGAGATAAAGCTAAGAAGAAATAGCGGCTTCCTGAATCTCCCAGGAGCAAGAAAAAGTGGAGAGAACTTGCCTCTAAGCTATAGTGAGTCATACAAATATGACAAAAACTCAAACAGCAACTCACCAATATTATCAATGATAAAAAAAGGGTGAGATGAGCACAATCTGGAAACCATAGATGATCAGTCAGAAAATAAAACACCCAACATGTCAATAGACAGATGATCCCAGCACAGGACAAAATTGCTTCTTTCAGAATGGAAGACCCACTTTAAACCCTTACTAAACAATACTAGTGACATATCTCCCACTCAGCCAAACCCAGCCCCAACTGACCTACCAGTATATGTTAACCCTCCTACACGAGCAAAAACTTAAAAGGCTATTGATAGTCTCAAACGCAATAAAGCAGCAGCCTTAGATAGTGGTATAAACCTCACAGCTTTGAGGGTTGGTGGAATAGTAGTGGGTAACATTGTTCACGCTTTCTGCGTGGAGGTATATGAAGAGCCTGTTCCCCAAATCCAATGGATTACCAAACTTATAAATTCAGTATACAAGAAAGGATATCTCTCAAATAACAAATTACAGGGGAATTGCTGCCAAGGTATAAAACAGAATTCTCCTCAACGTCAACATAAAAGACGAGCTGAGCTGAATCCATCTCCAAATTCCAAGAACTGGACCAATAAGTACAGTAACGATTTCCAAGAACTGGACCAATAAGTACAGTAACAAATTCCAAGAACTGGACCAATAAGTACAGTAACATGACCATCCAGGAGCACACAAATGATTTCCTTATTATTGAGGAAAACTGATCAGCGAAGGGGAAAACGGGCCTTGTTCTGAATGTAGATGGTGGTCCAGACTGGAGTGATGCATCATGGACAGTTCTCTTTATCCTCTCGTGCATACTTCGAAAGACCAAACTGGCTGTTCTCTGCATGACAAAGTATGTGCCCAAGAATTCTGCACTGAATCTGATTGAGTATGGCTGTTCCCCATTGAGCAAGCTGCTAACTTCCGTTCAGCTCAGAAGCACTCTTAATGGAGAGATCCGGCCACAGAGCACACAAAGCAGGCTCACCACCCAGGAAAAGTGAAACAAAGAAGCAAAGGTATTTGAAATTGTCATTAAGGACTTAGATGCATTCTAGGACTTTCAAACTTGTGATGGTTTTTGCATCAGCTCTTCTCATGAACCCTGCAACAGTCCATCTTTATGGGGCAATCCATGCAATAGTGTCAGCGGGTTCAAAGTCACAGTTCTTGGGAAAACAAGTCAATTCATGCGCAAATATCGATTGCTGTTAACCATGTATATAAGCGACCTGTCTATAGTAAAATGTACAGACGTTAACTACAATTTTTGTTTAACCCACCTGGTGAAGGCTGTGAAATCTGTTGCTGAGATGAGAGGCCAAACGGGAGACATCGAAACTGGTAAGTATTGTGTCAGTAAGTGAACTGCAGAAAACTCTGGCGATCTGCATGAATGGGTACATGTAGGTAGACATCTCTCCAGTCTGGGGATGTGGCCCACCAGCCCCTAAGGAGAGATTGTGAGATGTTTGGGTCGAATGAAGGTGTTGAGGGGCCAAAGGTTGAACCCTGATCCAGTTTTGAGGAACTATGACTTTCTTTTCCCAAAAGGATGTAGTCTCTTTTTCCAAAGCACTATGACGTACAGGGTCTTTAGGGACCAAGTAGGTCAGTTAGAAAAAAACTGAGAGGAGGGCTTGTTAACTCCAGTTGGTAACCCGAGGGCAGGGTGTGAAGGCCTGTCTGTCTTTCTGTTGTGATTGAAGTAAGTTTTTGAGAGAAGTCTAGCAACCGACAGTCTACCAGTCCCGAAGCTGGTTGAATATGAAGTACATGGTCTGTGTAGACATTGTCTCCTGGTAACTTGGTTTGGCCATTGAGCAAGTGAAGGTGACCTTTGGTCGATGAAATTGGGAAGGCTTGGATCGACGAAAAGACCCCTTTTTGCTGTTCCTGCTTTTGTCAGTTAAACGAGAGAGCAATGAAGAAAATTTACTTTAGGATCAACGATGAAGATTAATCTTCTGATCTGTCTTCTTCGACAGTAACTCTATCAACTTTATTGTCGAAAAGGTTGCTTTGAGGAAGAGGTAGTTTTGTTCTGTGAAACCATGTAAGGGCCAGATGAGTTGATCAAGGAACAAGAGACCGGTGCAGAGCCAATGCTTTAGCAGATCTGGTGGTGAAGGTGCGAAGACAGGACCCTAGGTAGTCATTAAGATATCTGGACATCACAATTAGGAGTTCCGGGTCCACTGTCGAGGGGTCTTCAGAAGTCAAGGCTAAGGTATCTGACAGTAAGATTGAGAATAGTTGGAAACTTGGGTCTCATAGCGTGACTGGCGGTCTAGCTTCTTAAGAGAATTGTTGAGATCTTTGGTGTGTTTATCTGGAAATATGTTTTTCCAAGTTGGTTTCTCTGATTGAAGTTTGTCTTTAACTGTTGATGAGATTGAGGGAACTGTTAAAAATCTATCAGTTTTTTAAGAGAGATGATTCTAGACAAGGAATTCTCAGAATTGTTTTCCTCTGAAAAATTGTGAAAGCCTTTCAATGTTCTCAGACAATGTCATCTCTACGAAATGACATGCAGGTGGCCTCTTTAGGCGAAAGAAAAACTTTACTCACATCATTCCCTTTATGGAACACAGATGTGATCTCTGGCTCGACAAAATCATGGTCTGATTCAAAGGAATTCCATGGGGAGAAGGATCTGGATCGGGAGTAAATTCAAAAGGTGATCCAAGAAGGTTGTTAGGTGACCCGGAGCAATGTCTGATTGGCAGCGGCAACATGAGCGTGAAATTCGCGTCAGGAGAGGTAAATCTTTGAGTGATCCCAGTTGTCTCTTTGGTGTCGGAGCTATCCAGGGGCCGATTTCACAAAGAGATAAGACTAGATAAGACTAGTTAGGACCAGTAACTGGTCTTAATTTAAGACTAGTCCTATCTCTTAGCATTGCCTAGGACTAGTCCTAAGTTTGGAAGAGTTTTGTGAAATCGACCCCAGGGTCTATATCTCGACCCATCTGACTTTCCCCGCAAGAAATTGTTGGCCAATGGAAGTCCGCGGTAAACAAGGTTGTCCATGCCTACAATTGTTCGAAACACAAGATGACAGGGTAATCGCCTTTTTACCTATTGTACGGTAGGCACCCCACCTCCCCTTTTGGGTTAGAACGACTCGATGATCGTGCTGTCACCAGCTGAGAATATTCACAATGCTGGCAGATCGAGATGAGAGATGCTTACGGAATTGCTTACGGAATCAGACTGGAGATAAAATTAAGACCTACTATGATCGCAATGCACGAAGTACCATCCTGTCATTCGGTGACCGTGTTCTGGTCAAAAACCTACAGAAGACCGAGGGTCAGTGCAAGCTACAATCCTACTGGGAGGATAGAGTTTCTACAGAGTGGTGACGCAAAAGAGTGAAGATATTCCTGTGTAAGAAGTCAAACCAGAGAAAGGTCAGGGTAGGGCGAGAGTGCTTCACTAGAACCTGCTGTTGCCATGTGACTTCATCAGTAGCGTACCAGGTCAAGATGGTGTATCTTCTTCGAATCAACGGATCCAACGGAGTCGTAAAAGGACCACCAACACGAACTGTCGATTGGTCCTCGAGAACCAATCTCTGCAGGCTAGCAGTGAGGATGAGGAAGATGAGAATAATATCTTTGTTATCCATCCACCACGGGCTGACACAATGCCCAAAGATGAAATCACCAGTGTGACCCCCATAGTCAACACAGTGCCTGATGTAGATGTCCACAGAACACCCCCTGTAGTCTACTCAGTGCCCGAGAGCATGTGGTAGAGCAATTAGCGTTGTAGCTCCTTCACTCTGGAACAGCCTGCCATCGATCATCAGAGAGTCGTAGACCATCGAGTTGTACAAGTCTCGCCTTAAGACTCATCTTTTCAAACCGTATTTTTGTAACATTGTAACTTATTGAAAGGTTTGTATCTATTATTCATTTTCTACGACTATTTTTAACTAGTTCAATTTTTTTTTAGCTTACTGTGTATTTGGCTGGTCCAGACGAAAAATTTTGTAAAATTGTTTAATTATCGTTGTTTTTAATTTATTTTTGTTTAACCCATTTTGCTTGTATTCAGCGCCTTGAGGTGGAACCGATCTGTAACTTTTGCGCTTTATAAATCTCTCTTTATTATTATTATTATTATTACTAGCTGTTTCGTCGCAAAGCGAAACAGCTCTTGTTTTTGTTAAAGTTTTTTTTTTTATTGTTTTTTTTTATTTTTTTTATTTGTCATCCTAAGAACTAATATTTTAAAAGCAGTAATTTGCAATGTTCCCAATGAGCAATTGCAATGAAACTTTCAGGGATGAAAGGTATTGGTGCAACAATGATCCTAAAACAATTATGTCATGTTGACGTCATCACCTGTCAGGTGACGTCATCTCAAAGTTTAAAATTTTAAATATTTGAAAATCTATATCAAATCAGCCACAAGAGACCGTAGGTTTCTGTTTGCGGGATTGGGTAGGGAAAAATAAGGTCTTCATTTTCTTTCGTGTGCGTGACCTCACATGACCTCTACTTCCGTCCGAAGCCGGAAGTGCCTCGTAATTCAAAAGTGGCAAAAGTTACGAAGTTGCTTACAACGATGTTAGTGTCTGGCAAGGGTGGGCAGTTCAAAAAAAATATCAATGACGTCACAATACGCAACAGCGCCCTCTAGCGACAGGTTGGAAACTCTTCAAAATGGACTTTTTGAAGATGTGTGTGGTGAAGGTTTGTTGTTTTCATGTTGATGACGTCATCACACGATTTGTTATGATTTTTTCATTTTTTGCCCCTTTAAGTCAGAAATTGCTAACGGAAAATGCTTTAATCCAAATTCTTTTTTAAACAGGCTTGATATGTCATTACTGATTCGAAAAATATTTGACGTCATCATGACGTCATCATTTCTCAGGTTATAGTATCTTAAAGGTACAGTTTTACAAGATATATATGTAGACAATGAATTCGATTTCGCAAGGCATTAAATATTGTATTATTAAGTTGATTATGTACACACTACAACACTTTCATATTCACTTGATTAATTTGAAAAAATTATACACGAAACAGCTCTGCATTTGTGCACAAATGCAATCGTGTCTAGTTATTATTATGTCTCTGGAGTCTGATCACCTTCAGCAATACCTTCAACCGGCACCAGATGAATACCTTCAACCCACACCAGATGAAAATTAAGGGATAAATCATCTTGTCTGTGACAGGACCATTCCTCAAAGACGAACTGTATGAACCCTTTTACGTAGTGTTTATGCTAGATGGGGGTTTTTAACCCTTTTACGTAGTGTTTATGCTAGATGGGGGTTTTTAAAGCTGAACTGTAAATATAATTTTTTTTTTATGATTACCTTTACCATGTAAATGTCAGGACATCATTTATCTTTAGAGGGGAGTCTGCAGAGCCCTGGTTTAGAGTGAAGAAAATTTCCACCCCCTAAAATTTGAAGAGCCCATACACTAACCCCCCATTTAATCAACAGCCAATCTCCACGACCCCCAAGCGAGGAACAGCATAGGGAATAAATGTGGTTATGTGTTACATAAAAAAGAATGTTAACTGATTATCGGTGAAAGAATAACTCTGTATAAAAATAAATATGCTATATATATAGACATCCTTACAAAAGAAGCAACAGTCATTATCCTTTCTCCCAATTTTAAGCATCTTTTGTGGCTGTCAAAACAACACAAATTTCCAGTCTGATGGTTAGCATATTATTTGTCTCACAACAAAAGAATGAAAACAAATGTTTTGCTGTAACAGAATCAGCTTGTATTATCTGTTTCCTCACTATGAATGTACCAATAAATAGAAGAAAATTTTACCAACCAGAATCGCATAACTTCTTAACTTAATCTAAACAAGAGTAGAAGATACATCTGTACAGCATGAAGGCAAAGTAAAATAATAAATAATATAAGATGACTGATCAATGGTCTCTGAGTAGAGAAATACAAAAAGTTACCATAAAATTTATTTGACAGGTCAATATCTCTGGTTGCTAACCAAAACATTAAACAATTCTTCATTTGTACACTTACCGGCTTGATATCAGTGTCAAGTGCAACCATAAAATCTGATTTCTGAACTTGCATTTTCTCAGCTGCTTCATAATCTATCTCAACTTTAGAAGAAGCCTGCATGAACAAATCAAACAATAATTGATCAGGAGCTTTTTATTATAGTAACTTGTGAGGGCATTTTAAATTAGCATCTCTATCCTGTATCACTTTTTTCGTTCCTTCACGCTAAGGAGCCCCTACCACTTGAATGAAGAAGAAAAGGGGGAAAGAACTGGTACAATTCCATATATAGAAACTTACAAATCAGTCTTACTATTAATAAAGTGGAAAACTAGCCCTTATAGGATGTCAGTCGTAAATCAGGGAGACCAGTAAGCCCTAGTAGGATGTCAGTCGTAAATCAGGGAGACCAGTGAGCCCTAGTAGGATGTCAGTCGTTAATCAGGGAGACCAGTAAACCTTAGTAGAATGTCAGTCGTAAATCAGGGAGACCAGTTAACCTTAGTAGGTTGTCAGTCGTAAATCAGGGAGACCAGTCAGCCTTAGTAGGATGTCAGTCGTAAATCAGGGAGACCAGTAAGACTTAGTAGAATGTCAGTCGTAAATCAGGGAGACCAGTAAGCCCTAGTAGGATGTCAGTCGTAAATCAGGGAGACCAGTAAGCCCTAGTAGGATGTCAGTCGTTAATCAGGGAGACCAGTAAGTCTTAGTAGAATGTCAGTCGTAAATCAGGGAGACCAGTCAGCCTTAGTAGGATGTCAGTCGTAAATCAGGGAGACCAGTAAGCCTTAGTAGGATGTCAGTCGTAAATCAGGGAGACCAGTAAGCCCTAGTAGGATGTCAGTCGTTAATCAGGGAGACCAGTAAGTCTTAGTAGAATGTCAGTCGTAAATCAGGGAGACCAGTCAGCCTTAGTAGGATGTCAGTCGTAAATCAGGGAGACCAGTAAGCCCTAGTAGGATGTCAGTCGTAAATCAGGGAGACCAGTCAGCCTTAGTAGAATGTCAGTCGTAAATCAGGGAGACCAGTAAGCCCTAGTAGGATGTCAGTCGTAAATCAGGGAGACCAGTGAGCCTTAGTAGAATGTCAGTCATAAATCAGGGAGACCAGTCAGCCTTAGTAGGATGTCAGTCATAAATCAGGGAGACCAGTAAGCCCTAGTAGGATGTCAGTCGTAAATCAGGGAGACCAGTAAGCCCTAGTAGGATGTCAGTCGTAAATCAGGGAGACCAGTAAGCCTTAGTAGGATGTCAGTCGTTAATCAGGGAGACCAGTAAGTCTTAGTACAATGTCAGTCGTAAATCAGGGAGACCAGTCAGCCTTAGTAGGATGTCAGTCGTAAATCAGGGAGACCAGTAAGCCCTAGTAGGATGTCAGTCGTAAATCAGGGAGACCAGTGAGCCTTAGTAGAATGTCAGTCATAAATCAGGGAGACCAGTCAGCCTTAGTAGGATGTCAGTCGTAAATCAGGGAGACCAGTAAGCCCTAGTAGGATGTCAGTCGTTAATCAGGGAGACCAGTAAGTCTTAGTAGAATGTCAGTCGTAAATCAGGGAGACCAGTAAGCCTTAGTAGGTTGTCAGTCGTAAATCAGGGAGACCAGTAAGCCCTAGTAGGATGTCAGTCGTAAATCAGGGAGACCAGTAAGCCCTAGTAGGATGTCAGTCGTAAATCAGGGAGACCAGTCAGCCTTAGTAGGATGTCAGTCGTAAATCAGGGAGACCAGTAAGCCTTAGTAGAATGTCAGTCGTAAATCAGGGAGACCAGTAAACCTTAGTAGGATGTCAGTCGTAAATCAGGGAGACCAGTAAGCCTTAGTAGGATGTCAGTCGTAAATCAGGGAGACCAGTAAGCCCTAGTAGGATGTCAGTCGTAAATCAGGGAGACCAGTAAGCCTTAGTAGAATGTCAGTCGTAAATCAGGGAGACCAGTAAGCCCTAGTAGGATGTCAGTCGTAAATCAGGGAGACCAGTAAGCCTTAGTAGAATGTCAGTCGTAAATCAGGGAGACCAGTAAGCCTTAGTAGAATGTCAGTCGTAAATCAGGGAGACCAGTAAGCCCTAGTAGGATGTCAGTCGTAAATCAGGGAGACCAGTCAGCCTTAGTAGGATGTCAGTCGTAAATCAGGGAGACCAGTAAGCCTTAGTAGAATGTCAGTCGTAAATCAGGGAGACCAGTAAGCCCTAGTAGGATGTCAGTCGTAAATCAGGGAGACCAGTCAGCCTTAGTAGGATGTCAGTCGTAAATCAGGGAGACCAGTAAGCCCTAGTAGGATGTCAGTCGTAAATCAGGGAGACCAGTCAGCCTTAGTAGAATGTCAGTCGTAAATCAGGGAGACCAGTAAGCCCTAGTAGGATGTCAGTCGTAAATCAGGGAGACCAGTCAGCCTTAGTAGGATGTCAGTCGTAAATCAGGGAGACCAGTAAACCTTAGTAGAATGTCAGTCGTAAATCAGGGAGACCAGTCAGCCTTAGTAGGATGTCAGTCGTAAATCAGGGAGACCAGTAAACCTTAGTAGAATGTCAGTCGTAAATCAGGGTGACCAGTCAGCCCTAGTAGGATGTCAGTCGTAAATCAGGGAGACCAGTAAGCCCTAGTAGAATGTCAGTCGTAAATCAGGGAGACCAGTAAGCCTTATAGTAGAATGTCAGTCGTAAATCAGGGAGACCAGTAAGCCTTAGTAGAATGTCAGTCGTAAATCAGGGAGACCAGTAAGCCTTAGTAGGATGTCAGTCGTAAATCAGGGAGACCAGTCAGCCTTAGTAGGATGTCAGTCGTAAATCAGGGAGACCAGTAAGCCTTAGTAGAATGTCAGTCGTAAATCAGGGAGACCAGTAAGCCTTAGTAGGATGTCAGTCGTAAATCAGGGAGACCAGTAAGCCCTAGTAGGATGTCAGTCGTAAATCAGGGAGACCAGTAAGCCTTAGTAGGATGTCAGTCGTAAATCAGGGAGACCAGTAAGCCCTAGTAGGATGTCAGTCGTAAATCAGGGAGACCAGTAAGCCTTAGTAGGATGTCAGTCGTAAATCAGGGAGACCAGTAAGCCTTAGTAGGATGTCAGTCGTAAATCAGGGAGACCAGTAAGCCTTAGTAGGATGTCAGTCGTAAATCAGGGAGACCAGTGAGCCGTAGTAGAATGTCAGTCGTAAATCAGGGAGACCAGTGAGCCCTAGTAGGATGTCAGTCATAAATCAGGGAGACCAGTAAGCCCTAGTAGGATGTCAGTCGTAAATCAGGGAGACCAGTCAGCCTTAGTAGGATGTCAGTCGTAAATCAGGGAGACCAGTAAGCCTTAGTAGAATGTCAGTCGTAAATCAGGGAGACCAGTAAGCCCTAGTAGGATGTCAGTCGTAAATCAGGGAGACCAGTCAGCCTTAGTAGGATGTCAGTCATAAATCAGGGAGACCAGTAAGCCTTAGTGGAATGTCAGTCGTAAATCAGGGAGACCAGTAAGCCTTAGTAGGATGTCAGTCGTAAATCAGGGAGACCAGTAAGCCTTAGTAGGATGTCAGTCGTAAATCAGGGAGACCAGTAAGCCTTAGTAGGATGTCAGTCGTAAATCAGGGAGACCAGTAAGCCCTAGTAGGATGTCAGTCGTAAATCAGGGAGACCAGTAAGCCTTAGTAGGATGTCAGTCGTAAATCAGGGAGACCAGTGAGCCCTAGTAGGATGTCAGTCGTAATTCAGGGAGACCAGTAAGCCTTAGTAGGATGTCAGTCATAAATCAGGGAGACCAGTGAGCCCTAGTAGGATGTCAGTCATAAATCAGGGAGACCAGTAAGCCTTAGTGGAATGTCAGTCGTAAATCAGGGAGACCAGTAAGCCTTAGTAGGATGTCAGTCATAAATCAGGGAGACCAGTGAGCCCTAGTAGGATGTCAGTCATAAATCAGGGAGACCAGTAAGCCTTAGTAGGATGTCAGTCGTAAATCAGGGAGACCAGTCAGCCTTAGTAGGATGTCAGTCGTAAATCAGGGAGACCAGTCAGCCTTAGTAGGTTGTCAGTCGTAAATCAGGGAGACCAGTCAGCCTTAGTAGGTTGTCAGTCGTAAATCAGGGAGACCAGTAAGCCCTAGTAGGATGTCAGTCGTAAATCAGGGAGACCAGTCAGCCTTAGTAGAATGTCAGTCGTAAATCAGGGAGACCAGTCAGCCTTAGTAGGTTGTCAGTCGTAAATCAGGGAGACCAGTAAGCCCTAGTAGGATGTCAGTCGTAAATCAGGGAGACCAGTAAGCCTTAGTAGGATGTCAGTCGTAAATCAGGGAGACCAGTAAACCTTAGTGGAATGTCAGTCGTAAATCAGGGAGACCAGTAAGCCTTAGTAGGATGTCAGTCGTAAATCAGGGAGACCAGTAAGCCTTAGTAGGATGTCAGTCGTAAATCAGGGAGACCAGTAAACCTTAGTAGAATGTCAGTCGTAAATCAGGGTGACCAGTAAACCTTAGTAGGATGTCAGTCGTAAATCAGGGTGACCAGTAAGCCCTAGTAGGATGTCAGTCGTAAATCAGGGAGACCAGTAAGCCTTAGTAGGATGTCAGTCGTAAATCAGGGAGACCAGTAAGCCCTAGTAGGATGTCAGTCGTAAATCAGGGAGACCAGTAAGCCTTAGTAGGATGTCAGTCGTAAATCAGGGAGACCAGTAAGCCTTAGTAGAATGTCAGTCGTAAATCAGGGTGACCAGTAAACCTTAGTAGGATGTCAGTCGTAAATCAGGGTGACCAGTAAGCCTTAGTGGAATGTCAGTCGTAAATCAGGGAGACCAGTAAGCCTTAGTAGGATGTCAGTCGTAAATCAGGGAGACCAGTCAGCCTTAGTAGGATGTCAGTCGTAAATCAGGGAGACCAGTCAGCCTTAGTAGGTTGTCAGTCGTAAATCAGGGAGACCAGTAAGCCCTAGTAGGATGTCAGTCGTAAATCAGGGAGACCAGTCAGCCTTAGTAGGATGTCAGTCGTAAATCAGGGAGACCAGTAAACCTTAGTAGAATGTCAGTCGTAAATCAGGGTGACCAGTAAACCTTAGTAGGATGTCAGTCGTAAATCAGGGTGACCAGTAAGCCTTAGTAGAATGTCAGTCGTAAATCAGGGAGACCAGTAAGCCTTAGTAGGATGTCAGTCGTAAATCAGGGAGACCAGTAAACCTTAGTGGAATGTCAGTCGTAAATCAGGGAGACCAGTAAGCCTTAGTAGGATGTCAGTCGTAAATCAGGGAGACCAGTCAGCCTTAGTAGGATGTCAGTCGTAAATCAGGGTGACCAGTAAACCTTAGTAGAATGTCAGTCGTAAATCAGGGTGACCAGTAAACCTTAGTAGGATGTCAGTCGTAAATCAGGGTGACCAGTAAGCCCTAGTAGGATGTCAGTCGTAAATCAGGGAGACCAGTAAGCCTTAGTAGGATGTCAGTCGTAAATCAGGGAGACCAGTAAGCCCTAGTAGGATGTCAGTCGTAAATCAGGGAGACCAGTAAGCCTTAGTAGGATGTCAGTCGTAAATCAGGGAGACCAGTAAGCCTTAGTAGGATGTCAGTCGTAAATCAGGGAGACCAGTAAGCCTTAGTAGGATGTCAGTCGTAAATCAGGGAGACCAGTAAGCCTTAGTAGAATGTCAGTCGTAAATCAGGGTGACCAGTAAACCTTAGTAGGATGTCAGTCGTAAATCAGGGTGACCAGTAAGCCCTAGTAGGATGTCAGTCGTAAATCAGGGAGACCAGTCAGCCTTAGTAGGATGTCAGTCGTAAATCAGGGAGACCAGTAAGCCTTAGTGGAATGTCAGTCGTAAATCAGGGAGACCAGTAAGCCCTAGTAGGATGTCAGTCGTAAATCAGGGAGACCAGTCAGCCTTAGTAGGATGTCAGTCGTAAATCAGGGAGACCAGTAAGCCTTAGTGGAATGTCAGTCGTAAATCAGGGAGACCAGTAAGCCTTAGTAGGATGTCAGTCATAAATCAGGGAGACCAGTCAGCCTTAGTAGGATGTCAGTCGTAAATCAGGGAGACCAGTAAGCCTTAGTAGGATGTCAGTCGTAAATCAGGGAGGCAGTAAGCCCTAGTAGGATGTCAGTCGTAAATCAGGGAGACCAGTAAGCCTTAGTAGGATGTCAGTCGTAAATCAGGGAGACCAGTGAGCCCTAGTAGGATGTCAGTCGTAAATCAGGGAGACCAGTAAGCCTTAGTAGGATGTCAGTCATAAATCAGGGAGACCAGTGAGCCCTAGTAGGATGTCAGTCATAAATCAGGGAGACCAGTGAGCCCTAGTAGGATGTCAGTCGTAAATCAGGGAGACCAGTCAGCCTTAGTAGGATGTCAGTCGTAAATCAGGGAGACCAGTTAGCCCTAGTAGGATGTCAGTCGTTAATCAGGGAGACCAGTAAGCCCTAGTAGGATGTCAGTCGTAAATCAGGGAGACCAGTGAGCCCTAGTAGGATGTCAGTCGTAAATCAGGGAGACCAGTCAGCCTTAGTAGGTTGCAGTCATAAATCAGGGAGACCAGTAAGCCCTACTAGGATGTCAGTCGTTAATCAGGGAGACCAGTGAGCTCTAGTAGGATGTCAGTCGTAAATCAGGGAGACTAGTAAGCCTTAGTAGGATGTCAGTCGTAAATCAGGGAGACCAGTAAGCCCTAGTAGGATGTCAGTCGTTAATCAGGGAGACCAGTAAGTCTTAGTAAAATGTCAGTCGTAAATCAGGGAGACCAGTGAGCCCTAGTAGGATGTCAGTCGTAAATCAGGGAGACCAGTAAGCCCTAGTAGGATGTCAGACGTCAGTCATAAATCAGGGAGACCAGTGAGCCCTAGTAGGATGTCAGTCATAAATCAGGGAGACCAGTAAGCCCTAGTAGGATGTCAGTCGTAAATCAGGGAGACCAGTAAGCCCTAGTAGGATGTCAGTCGTAAATCAGGGAGACCAGTAAGACTTAGTAGAACGTCAGTCATCAATCAGGGAGACCAGTAAGCCCTACTAGGATGTCAGTCGTAAATCAGGGAGACCAGTGAGCTCTAGTAGGATGTCAGTCGTAAATCAGGGAGACCAGTAAGCCCTAGTAGGATGTCAGTCGTAAATCAGGGAGACCAGTCAGCCTTAGTAGGTTGCAGTCATAAATCAGGGAGACCAGTAAGCCCTACTAGGATGTCAGTCGTTAATCAGGGAGACCAGTGAGCTCTAGTAGGATGTCAGTCGTAAATCAGGGAGACTAGTAAGCCTTAGTAGGATGTCAGTCGTAAATCAGGGAGACCAGTAAGCCCTAGTAGGATGTCAGTCGTTAATCAGGGAGACCAGTAAGTCTTAGTAGAATGTCAGTCGTAAATCAGGGAGACCAGTGAGCCCTAGTAGGATGTCAGTCGTAAATCAGGGAGACCAGTAAGCCCTAGTAGGATGTCAGTCGTTAATCAGGGAGACCAGTAAGTCTTAGTAGAATGTCAGTCGTAAATCAGGGAGACCAGTGAGCTCTAGTAGGATGTCAGTCGTAAATCAGGGAGACTAGTGAGCCTTAGTAGAATGTCAGTCATAAATCAGGGAGACCAGTAAGCCCTAGTAGGATGTCAGTCGTTAATCAGGGAGACCAGTAAGTCTTAGTAGAATGTCAGTCGTAAATCAGGGAGACCAGTGAGCCCTAGTAGGATGTCAGTCGTAAATCAGGGAGACCAGTAAACCTTAGTAGGATGTCAGTCGTAAATCAGGGTGACCAGTAAGCCCTAGTAGGATGTCAGTCGTAAATCAGGGAGACCAGTCAGCCTTAGTAGGATGTCAGTCGTAAATCAGGGAGACCAGTAAACCTTAGTAGGATGTCAGTCGTAAATCAGGGTGACCAGTCAGTCTTAGTAGGATGTCAGTCGTAAATCAGGGAGACCAGTAAGCCCTAGTAGGATGTCAGTCGTAAATCAGGGAGACCAGTCAGCCTTAGTAGGTTGTCAGTCATAAATCAGGGAAACCAGTAAGCCTTAGTAGGATGTCAGTCGTAAATCAGGGAGACCAGTAAGCCTTAGTAGAATGTCAGTCGTAAATCAGGGAGACCAGTTAGCCCTAGTAGGATGTCAGTCGTTAATCAGGGAGACCAGTAAGCCTTAGTAGGATGTCAGTCGTAAATCAGGGAGACCAGTAAGCCCTAGTAGGATGTCAGTCGTAAATCAGGGAGACCAGTGAGCCCTAGTAGGATGTCAGTCGTAAATCAGGGAGACCAGTAAGCCCTAGTAGGATGTCAGTCGTAAATCAGGGAGACCAGTAAGCAGCACCTGTCTGGCATCTGGGTCTCAATGATAAGCACTCTGTCTCGTTGGAGAGAATAAAAAAACATGCATTTAAGATTGTTTTAGGTAAAAACTATTCCAGCTATCAAGATGCGCTAGAAAAGTGCAATATACCAACCCTCCAGTAGGGGAAAAATTATGCCACACATTTGCCAATTTACTCTTGAAATCAGAGCAATTTCGTCAATGGGTACCATCAACCCAATGTGTAGTTCAGAAGTTATAATTTTTTGAAATAATAAATTTCAACACCCGGTTTTAACCGGAAGTCAAGGTCAAATGAGGTCACAATGTGTATCGCAAGTTAAGTCCTTGGAGCCCTTTCGGATGACGCATAGATGATAAAAATCCAAAGTGTGGTTCAGGAGTTATGATTTTTTTAAATACAAAATTTCATCTTACGGTTTGAACCGGAAGTAAAGGTCAAATGGGGTCACATTGTGTGCATCGTTTCTTAAGTTGTTACATACTTTCGCAATGATGTATAGATTGTAAAAATTCAATGTGTTGTTCAGAAGTTAAGATTTGTCTAAACAACAACTTTCAACTTCCGGTTTGAACCAGAAGTGAAGGTCAAATGTGGTCACACTTTGTGTAGCTTCTTTTTAAGTCTTTGGAGCCATTTCTGATGACGTATAGATAATAAAAAACTAATGTGTGGTTCAGGAGTTCTGATTTTTTCAAATATTAAATTTTATCTTTCGGTTTAAACCGGAAGTCATGGTCAAATGGGGTCTCATTCTGTGTATCGTTTGTTAAGTTGTTACATACTTTTCCAATGAAGTATAGATTGTAAAAATCCATTGTGTGACTGTGGTTCAGGAATTATGAATTTTGAAACATTAAATGTCCATACAAAAATGCCTTAGACACATGAATCTGTGCAGTAGCTTTAAGTTCAGGATGGGACGCCATACGCCGGCCTTCTTCTTGGGAACTATGAAGAAGGTCGACATAAACCACACACACTGCCCCTAACTCCTCGAGGTAAAGGTGCTTCAATGGGTCTTTCAGAATTGGCATCGACAGAACGAGCATGCTCGACTGGGAGGGGGGCGCTCGAAAACTCCAGCGCATAACCGTGACTGACTGAGGTCGCAACGTGTTGAGCCAGTCACTTATGCCAGCCCCCGGAATATCATGTGGCAGGTGCCCGCACACCACGGCTGGATTGAGGCCGTTTTTGTCAGGGGAATGGTCGAGTCTGCACAGCTCGGGCACCAGAGACGTTGTTGGGGTGGCCACGGAAACTACCACTGGCAGACTTCAGCAGCAGGCGGCGGGGGATAATGAACGTAGTCTTGTTCTTACCTCATGCTGCCTTGAGCATTGAGGTCACTACTGAGCCGGGGGGACATAGGTTGAATAAGGTCACTAAACTATGGAGGCCAGCCCCTTCCAACTGCCCCATGTTTGGCAATGGAGCAGAGGGTGTAACAACGCTGTGTCGGGGCAATGTTACCCTGCCGTCCTTTCTACAACCCCAAAAGCCGACAGACAAGTTGTATGATGATTGTGGTATCGCTCTTATACATATTCTCAAAAGCCAAATGAAACTGTTGCTGAGTTTGTTGCTGGTCTTCGTCGGCTTAGTGGAAATTTCAAAGAGCTGAATAATATACTGACAGACCGTCTAGTGGTTGGATGTCGAGGGTCAGCCATTCAATGAAAACTTTTAAGTGAGGCCAGTTTGACATTCGATAGAGCACTGCAATTAGCCAAAGCATCAGAAATGGCTAACCAGGATGTTAAAAAGATAAACAACCAATGTGAGAGCACCACAATTAACAAAATGCAACTTCAGAGGAAGTCAAAGCCAAGCAAGCCAAACACCAAGTCTCAAGGTGGCCACCTGCCCAGACATGAGGTTACTAGTAGAACCACTAATGACACTTGCACCTGCAAATGTGTGCGCTGTGGAGTAGCGTATGCCCCAGAATCTTGCTGATTCAAAATAGAGCAATACCACAAGTACCAATGTACAGGCCATACATTGGTGAGAAAGTTGCTGCCTATACACTGTGCAAGTCTCGCGCATATTTGAACTTCCGGGACCATTGTGGTCCCAACCATATGGAGATTTACGTGGGCAAGATTTTGTTTTGTCAATTATTTTAGTTAAACGTGGTTAATGACCATGAAAACACATTTGTTGTTGGGAATGTAACACTTAGTGATAACAAATATGAAAGTAAAATCAATTCAACAATATAACAAAGAAAACCCGAGAATTAAACTTGTCCGGTTGCTGCAAAAAATTAAGAATTTTGTGCTCACCTCCGATCACAAAACTTATGTAAACGCTTGGTTTGGATGCGCCATCTAATCGCTAGATGCTTTAATTGCAACGAGAAGCCTTTTCATTGCAGTCTATGGTTGTTGAAGCATCAGCGTCCTCTGTAAACTGCGTCAAGCGTTAATTTACCGCCCGTGTGACCATCCTGAATCCACGTAAGTGGTTTCTGAAAAGTTCAGATCAAATGAGCATCCTTGTCCCAGAGTTTTAATTTTGCTTCAATAATAATTAACACATTATTTGTGTATTTATAATAAAAACTAAAACTGATTTTATAAATATAGGATTTGAGGCATTGCATGGTGAGGTATCAATATATTTGGTTTGCAGTAACACCATGTGTGTATCTACTTGCCAGGTAGAGTTTGTTCTTAGAGAACTGTCTTGCTTAATTCTCCTGACGATGACTAGAGCAAGCTAGTCGAAACATTGAGACCGATCCAAGAACTGACTCCGCGGTAGTACAGTTAATTATGATCCTATAAGCTAAAGTAGTAGTCCCATCCTATTTCTATACCATCCGCCCAGGTAATAGTTAATAAGCAGGACAGTTCTTTTCAGAACTGAGAAGTCTCCCGAACACCCAACAATCTACTCCGCGGTAGTAGAATTAAGCAAGACAGTTCTCTAAGAACAAACTCTACCTGGCAAGTAGATACACACATGGTGTTACCGCAAACCAAATATATTGATTTTATAAACATATTACAAACATTTTTGTTGTTCAGATTTTGTCATTAGATATAATTTAAAACAAAGATTTGATTTCAGAGAAAATAAAATGTTCTTCGTTTGACGTGTTTTCTCATTCCAATACGCACGAGACTTGCACAGTCTACATGTATATTGCCAAAAGAGAGTCCAAGTCAAATGCTCATTACATGAATGAAGATTTCAGCGTCAGGGTTTGTGGAAACTACAAACTTACAGCCAACTAGATTCTCCGTCTTGAGCAGTACCCGATACCAATGTCAGAAGATCTGATGCAAGATTTGCAAGGAGGACAACAGTCTTCAAAACAATACATGTCATCACACAGAGATAGATGAAGCCGCCAGAAAGTATGCTTGATAAATACTCATCAAGGTTTGTTCCAGTAAGCTAGACTGCCATTAGGATTGGCAACAGCCCCTGCTATTTTCTAGAGAACTATGGAGTCTGTCCTTAGAGATATTTGAATTCATCATCAACGGTCGAGACGCCAAAGAGCATCTTACCGTCCTGAAAACTGTTTTAACAGAATGATAGAGTATCTTGGACATCATCTGGATAAAATGGTTTGCGCCCCCTTGAATCCAAGATTAAAGCCATGCACGATGCCCCTGAGCCACCAAAACAGGGAGAACTTCAAGAGTACCTCGAACTGTTAGGGTATTGTGGGTATATATAGTGCTTTGTTTCGCAACCTATCCAGTAGCTTCAAAGATAATTCCTGCTCCAATCCAAATTGGAGAAGCGTATTCCATAAAAGGGCACATAATCCTTGTAGATGGTGATACGTGCTTGATGAACAAGGATGTTTTTTCAAGAACAGCCCAAGATGTAGAGACGCTTTGCTGTTTTCTTTGCTATTATTGTGATATGTTGAGACCAAGACAATGTCTTGGTGATGGTGACACCCAGCAGAGTAATGCTGTCAGTAGGATGTAGCTCTTTATCCATGAAGTGAAGTGGAGGATGATTCTGACTTCGCTTCCTACTGGTGATCATGTCCTCTGTTTTGCTGGCATTGAAAGTGACGCACCAGCTCTTTGCCCACGCTTTAATATTGAGCAAGTCTCGTCGGAGGCTATCTGCGCATATGATTCTGTCATCAGGATTTTTGATTGTGACGTGGAGGGTAGAATCATTGGCGAATAAGTGGACATCATTCTCAAGGTGTGAAGCAAGGTCATTAATTAATATGGGGAAAGGTATAGGACCAAGAATACTCACCTGGGGGACTCCAGCAGATACAGGCTTTTTTCCCCGAGGGGAATGATGCAATTCAACAGTGCAGGTCTTGGTGAATTATTACTTCTCACTCCAGTCTGTATTTGGGCAGTGATTGTACCATTTGAGCAGGGGGTCACCAAATGATATACAGCAGATGGATAAATGGCATCTGCACAAAAAATGTTCATGATTGGCTGCAATTTTCGTCTGCAACAAAAAATCGCTGTTGGAAAACTTTGACAAAACAGCCACAAATCTTATTGGCCATCGAGACTCAGGTTGTCATTTATGGACCAATCATAATAATGACATCGATTTCTGCAATTCTTTGTGGGTCAGGTTTAGGTCAAGATTACGAGATTCTCTCTTATAGTTTGTATCCATTTTATTTCTTGCTTATTGAACCTGTGTGCTGCACTTTGTGAACACATTCCTGTTTGCTCTCAATCCATGACTGTGTTGACTTCACAAATTATTTGTGATACTATTGATTTATCGCACTATATTTCTGATGGTATATTGCGGATGCAAAAAAAAAAATATCGCCCAAGCTTAATACTAATTTTTAACCGCAGGGAAGTGTTTTTCTTCATTGTCTGAAAAGCAAAGTGTGTAAAAAAAAAAGACAATTCATTTTCTTTTAAAACTCATGTCAAAAAACATGTTACCATATATTTACTGATTTCCAATGAAAATCCAGTAAGTTGGCAGCAAAACCAGTCAAAATACAACCTATCCTCAAACAGAGCAACAATAAAAGAAAAAGAGGACAGAAAAAACAGCCTTCAAAATTTTCAATAGTCCTGAACAAAGAAAGAAAATGCCTGCCAAATCTAAAAATGTTATCACTTTCAGTTGATCAGGCCTAGAAATCCGACGCAATTCGGTGAGTTGTATGCCTGACTTGAAACTTAAGTGTTTGGCGGTGCTACTCTTTTGGGGGGAAAAAAAGAGATTCTTGAAAAAAATCTTCAAGAATCCATTCCCCGAAAATTGCGAGAATCCTGGATTCCTGGATTCTCGCGAAAAATTCTTTTTGATTCTCGCGGAGTCTTGCATACTTCTAGGCCTGGTTGATGTTTTTAAATGCACTTGTTTTTAATACTCATTGGGGGTTTCAGCCATCCGCCGAAACCACCTTTGTTTTCGTCAATATTTGTTTTCTTTTTTTCTTATACTTCTTTCTGAAAATTCTCATAGCATTTACACGTAAAATTTTGTTATCGTCGATCTCAGGAATTACAGTCTTTAAAAGACACAATCAGTACATCCAATGAAAGCCTGTGCTCTTACTTAAATCCAGCAGCAGTTGTTTTTAGTATTTTTATTTATTTATTGACGATATTACCGATTTAAAAACACCGTCAATGTATCTTGAAACAAGCACGATCACCATGACTGTGTACATTACACATAACACACACTGTTTGCCGCATACAGTCCGTACATCACACACAGCCATTCATTCCCACGCAAGGCATCGTTCCGACCTTTGGACCTTCCATTCATGCATTTGGTTCACTGCTTCGCAATGGTTTATCTAACGATGGCATAACTAACAATGGCGCCCTCTCGCTCGTGGAGAGTCATCAAACGATCTCGGAAGTGTTTTGGGGTATGAAGATAAGTAAAGACAACTAAATACAGATGTGTTATAGGGATATTTAGACAATTACAAATAATTAAATACGGAAGTGTTATGGGAATATTAGTAGCGGTTTATCCCCACGTAAATTCAATGAATTCCCCCACCACGATTACTTTCAAGGTCTGTGCAGTATAGTTTATTAATCAATTTAGCCTTGGTAGTTAATTTTTTTTTTTTAATCTATCGTCTGAACCATATAGTCAAAGAGATAAAATATTTGTGCAATTTTGTAACTTATCTTGTAACTTCCGACCCTCTTTGACCTAAACTTCTGGTACAAACAAGAAGCTCAAAAATTAAAAATTTACATCTCGTGAACCACATGTAAAAAATTCAAAATCTTTGTGACGTCTTGGAGCTAATGACACATTTGTTATTATTAAAAACATGACCTCACTTTGATCTTTTCTTCCGGTCCAAACAGAAAATTCAAATCAGAAAAAACCTTTTCCTCAATCACATATATCATAAAGTCTCAATCTTTGTGCCATCTTGTAGCGTATAACAAAGTTCGTTCGAAAAACATGTTTTGGTCATCATGAGGTCATCAGTTGTCAAGTTATTACATTACTTCAAAGTTAATTATTCAAAATTAACCGAAACCCCAGTGTTTGATCGTAACAAACTCATTTCTAGTTAGTTTTTGTTTCCCCACAATAAAGAAGACTGGTTACCATGATTGTCTCTACCTTATCTTAAACACCAATATATTTGATATACAAACGAATCAGGTCAATTTGTACAGAAGTCTACAAAAACGCATCTGTGTGATATCCTGTCAAACATTGCATTACAATACAATGCAATACACAACAAATAAAAGTGTCGTACCTTAATCATTCTGTTCATAGCAAGAGATTGAGCTGCCCTGACTAAGCCTGCAATTTCTGCTCCACTGAAGTTCTTTGTTAAAGAAGCGAGCTCTATAATGCTTACATCAAGAGCAAGTTTCTTGTTCTCTCGCATTTTAGACACATAAATGTCAAAAATCTGCACTCTTCCCTCTTCATTTGGCAGACCTTGGATACAAACATAAGGTGAGTTGAAGGTAGAAAGGCAATTTGAATTGCTTGATAAATTGCATATTGATACAACAAGAACACTTTAAAACCAATAATGCCCGTACTTCTAAAGCTTTGGAGTGATATGATTTAGTCATCGATACTGTTGGAGTAAGATGACCTTGAGAGGATGAGGGAAACAATCAAGGGGATACATGTGGACGGATTGGGCTTCTCTGTTCATCGAGAAACATAAGGGCCAATTTCATGGTGCTGCTTACCGTGAAAATCTGCACTTGTGGCACATAGAATTCTGAGTTTTACATGTAGCCTTTAGTGCAGATTTCCATGGTAGAAGTGCCATGAAATTAGGCCCTAATTGTATTTGGAGAATGATCAGAGTTCTGTTGCAGAGGTCTAACAGTTTAGTGAACAGTGTACTACATTATTGTATGTTGTTTTGCAGTGTATGTTGTTGTTACAGATGGGCACTGAAGATGATTTTGCAATTCTGTTTTTTCTTGTTTTTGACAACAATAATAGGAGATCAAACTCAAAGCATCAAACGTAAAATATTTTCTCTAATAAATTTGGAGGCAATGTTTTGTTCAGGGTTGTGGGCGCAACATGTTGTTTTTGCAAAGACCTTGTTCTTAGTTCAAGGATTTGGTGTAACTTGTAATTCCCTTTCTTCAGTACATGTTGTGTATACACATGCAATTTGGCCTTTTAGGCTTCATATGAAAACTAAGCAACTAACTTGACCACTTTAAGTGCATAGGTGATATCAGACAAGCCCTGTAAATGTTATTTTAAATAATTTGAAAAGGGTTTGACGTTTTCAGATCTTATACAGTTAATATTGTTCATCATTTGCAGTACTGAATTTTATTTGGCAGAATTTGAACCAGGGATCAAAGACATGAAAGGTTGAGAAAAACACTTTGTCAAACTGAATTCCATTTTTATTTTTATTTGTTTCTGTTCAAAAAGGTTTACTGAATTTGGAAATAAATTTAGGGTTGAACAAAGAAAACCCCAAATTAATTTAAAATTGCCCAGTCAGTTTCCCTTGTGGTTTAATACTTGATTTTGGAAATTATAAAATGTAGGCATGTGAGCGGGTCATGGAAAAAAAGAGGAAAATATTTTTTTTCAGTGTCCGGATTTTGGGCCAGCGCTATTTGTACGTGTCCAAATTTTTGACCCTCAACAGTCAGGTATAATAGAGATCAATGTGTACCACACATGCGTGAAAGACCGTGTGCGCCTAGTCCTGGCTCAAGGTGTTGGCTTTTAAAAAAAATTGTTTAGGAAAGCCTCTTGGTGGAACGGGACGACGACATGGGTAAGTATAATGGGACATCGCGCTTAACGAAAAATTAACAAAAACAACTGTAATCAAAGACTAACTCGGAGCATGCGCGGAGCATTTTACCGGTTCTAGCCACCGACTCACGTGTCAAAATCAAATCGCAATTAAAGTGCTTCCCGATAGTGTGAGTGTTGTGCAGTTAAATTACTTGCTGCTCGATGTTGGAGGTAAAAAAAAATTTTAAAATGCAGGCCGGCCACTCACGGCGGAGACGGGAAAAAAGTGGAACCCGCAAGAAAAACGCGGAACGGGCAAATAAAAAACGCGGAGGTCTCACATGCCTGAAAATGTGTCTTTGCGTTTTTGAGACTGTCATTTTTGTTCCATTAAGATTTCTGTGTGATGCTTATGGTCAAGTCTCTCATCACTTTTTAATGAGTGAGACATAGTCCAACAACCCTTGTGTCTATTTTTTTGTTTCTTGATTTGTTGTGGAATTGGATAGTTTGAAACAAGCCCGATTAGCTTAGGATATTCTGTTTGTTTTCATGAGGTGCTCTTTATGTGACCAGGTCTTTAAAATATAAATGATTTCCAATTAACTTAGCAACCTGCCAAGATTAACTGCAATACTATTTTTGTCAATTTCACATTTGACAATAAATGCACACTATTTCTTAATCAGGAGATTTAAAAACAGTCAAACAAATGTGCCGACCACCTTATATAAAAAACAGCTAGATGATCGGACCATGTTTTAATTGAAAATAAAGTTTGAAAACAATTAAAAGTGTAACTTTCAATTGAAATTGTTGCCGTACCGATTTCCATTTGGACCTCCAAACGCCCTGGTCGCAGCAATGCTTCATCAATTAGATCACGCCTATTGGTCATGCCTACATAAAATTAAAATAAAACAACCATTTACAATTTATATAACAAATTATGTAAACTAATGAACGTGACTCAGGAAGGTATTAAGTATACAGTGCTTTCTCACATCAGTGTATGGTAAAACACAAATTAATGAAGACATGTAATTGTTCTAAAAACACAGCTACAGTAGAAATTTACCAATAACAAGAATGTTGTTCAGCTCTTCAACTCCATCAATTTTGGCAAGCAGCTGGTTAACAACTGTATCATGGACTCCTGTACTTCCACTCTAAACAATAAATATGAATATACACACAAAGTCATTTGCAAAGGTTTAATGTCATGATTTGGGGGTTTTCCACTGGCAAACCACAATAGTTTAATAAATACACTTAATGCATTAGGGGAAAGATCACTAAAAACTTTTCCAAGCTTGAGCCCCCAAACTGAGAAAAAAATACATTCTATCCATTGTGTGAATATGTTTACATTGTGTTCAGCTGTGTAGCCAAATTAATTTGACTAGTAAAGCTTATCCCTAAGAACCACTAGCTACACTACTGAATGCTGAAAGGTCAATCTCCATGCTTCTGCAAGTAAATAAGAGACATGTATGAGTTGTTAAACACAAAAAGATAGTGTAATTCTTTGTTTCTTTTCTTTTTTCGTAGGGCATAATCAGTTGACATTGGTTTTATAGAAGTACATTTATGGTTACTATACTACAAATAAAAATTTGCAAAAGAATATTGATTTAATACCTAACACCTTTCTATAACATTCCTTTCATAAATTAGGAAATATACCGACGATTATTTATAAGGCTCAGGTTCGACTAAATTTATGATTGAAACAACCTTTTTATTTGAACCCCAAAACACTTTATTGATTCCAAATATTTTCCATTGTGCCACAAACTCTGTCAGAAGAAAATGTTATCGGCAAACGTTAGCCAAGAAAAATCTAAAGAAACCATAAGTTTCTTTCTCAACAGAGCTTTTCCCTGGTGTCACAAACCTTAGACAATTGTATTTACCATTGTTCCACGTTGCTTGCATATTGCGTCAATTTCATCAAAAATAACAATATGGAGTCCGCTGTTAACACCACACTGCAAGTACAAAGAAATAAGAAAAGCTTATTTTTTTATCAAACGCACATTTTCGCCTTCCATCCAAGTTTGCATTATGCAAGTGCAAGGGTGTGGTTCCCATTGTTAACAAAGCATCACAAATCTGGAAGACTGAAGAAACCCATTCAATTGTGCTGTATGTAAGATGACAGGCTTATTACCATATCAGTATTTTCTCAACAACTGATTCTCAATTGTACAATACAAATAGACTGTGCAAGTCTCGCGCGTATTCAAACATTTTTGGACCACTTTGGTCCCACGTACATGCTTTAACGCGTGAAGGAAACAAACTCACGCGCTTTAACGGGTCCCAATGTTCGAATACGCACGAGACTTGCACAGTCTTTTATCTTGATTTAACCAAAAAGTCTAATCCCCAGCAAACCTGCACCATCCCCACATATTTGTATAAATATGGCTGTGCAGATGTACAATGTAATTGATTACAGGGCTCTTCCTTTGTCTGTGTATATAGGTGCTGAGTCCTAGATCAGAAAGGTATGGCACAGTGCCTGTTCAACATTCCTTTGCCATCATGTCTTTTTTACCTGTAATTTTCATAAAGTAATCCATCAATCAGCGTGCAAAAAAAAAGTAAATCTCAAAATTATTATTATTATTATTATTATTTTATTTGCCATAACAGTACAAAATAAAATACAAGACAATATACCCCGAGATGGGCAAGGGACAACAAAAGCAAATACATAAATAAAAATATTGCACAAGTGAATGGGCTAAAGCAGGCAATTAAAAGCCACACTCCCCTCCCCGGAGAATTATACATGTATAAATAATTAAATAAAAATAAGAACAAATAAAATAGTGCAAATTTACAAGTAAGAAAGAGTAACACAAAAATACGGACAGAAGGCCCTGCCCACACTGAAGAAAAATAATAAAAACTATTCAAGTTGATTCATGAGATTGGCAGACACAGGGTTCGACCTTAGCGGTGGTCCGCTGGCCAAATGCCAGTTGAAACGGCGGCGGACCAGCTGAAACACCTTGCCAAGTGGTCCGGCTGGCTAGTCAAAAATATAAGTCCAGCGAAACGCTCAACACATAACGATCACGATGTACATGTACACAACGCACGATCGTGCGACACACCGTTTCCAATTTACAGGCTTGTAGTCTTTTATTTCGTTACTTTGCGTGCGACAATAAATGCAATTAACATTGAACGCTAGAGGGCGTTTTAGAACAATTCAATAGCGCGAGAGTAAACGCCCTCTATTGGTGAAATTACGCGATAACATACAAAACCAAGTTACAAATGCCTTGACCAAAGACTTGACGTTTCTGCGCATGCTCGGGAAAAGCGGTTATTCCCCCGATATTGCAATGTCATCATCCCTGGTGCGCGCACGCTGTAATCTACAGCATTGTCGTTGCTGGTACGCACGCAAATTCTGTCGACAGCATGGTCAACAGAGCACACAGTTCCGTGTAAATTTTAGGTTGTTTACGAAAAACTACAGAACGTCTGTAGGCTTCATTTTACAAAAAATGACCAATTTGGGATACTCTGGATGAACAAAAAGAGTATTTTATGGTATAATGTAAGATTTTCTCTTCTTGATTTTTTTTTGTTGTTTTGGGGGGTTTATTTTGCATTGAAGGACTGCTATTGTCTACAGCGATCGTGCGTAAACAGTACACTAACCCTCCTTCGGTACCGTAGATTAATGACAATCATCAATAACAAGTTCATGGTTTTTTTTTATCAAGTCGGTTTTAAAGTTATTTGTTTTAATTAACCACAAGCATTTTCTTTCATAAAAAAGTACTTGTCCCATGGAAATACTTTGACTTGCTGTCTTTGGATACTGAAACCATCATCCATGGACTGAAACTATCCAAAGATCATTTCCAATTTGCTTCTGAAAAATCTCACCTGTGTTATTAATATTTTTTTTCATTTAATAATGACAACAAAATTGTTACGCCATCAACAAGTAAACGTACTCCTAACAAACACAATAACTGTCTTAACATAATAAAGTATGGCTATCAATGTATAGTTAACTTGACGTTGCAATTAATTGAATTGAAATAGCGATGATCGAAAATCAGGACATTGTTTCAATCATTATCAATATGAAAAATGTTATAACAAAACTGACGGACCAGTCAAAAACGTTGCGGACCAGTTAAAAATCAAGCCAACTGGTCCTGCTGGCTAGTTGAAAAAAAAGTTAAGGGCAACCCCTGCAGACAGAATATCTAAGTGATTTGAGGAAGCTGTGGAAGGGCAATAACAGTAGGGAATTACGAATGTTTTCTGGTAAACTAGACCAAAGTCTGGGGAAAAGATGAGGAGCAGACAAATGCAAAGCATCGGTTCTAGCATACAGGTGTTTGAAGGTGAGAACGTCAGGATATCTATGGTTGACAGGAATGATGTCACCCACATCACAATGAATAAGGTTAAACTTAATTGATGGGCACTAAAGCCATGTGTATTGGCGAACACTACATAATGCACACAGATGTCACATATATTTGCCACTAGGGAGGATAGGGTTGATTGGCAATGAAGGAATGAACAAAACATATTCTTTAAAACTTTAATAATGGAGTATTTTTCAAAATTGACCATTTACATTTTATATCCTTAAGTCGGTGCCCAAAAGTGTATTCATTCAGATGAGGTGAAATCTGTACTTTTTTCACAGAAAGATCCAAGTTACAGATGTAACAACATTTTCCACCCTGAAAAATATGCTTCAGATCCAGGTTATTGTAATATTTACACAAAGTGAGAGTCAGCCAGCACTAGGGTTTTAATCACCCATATGAGCAAAATCTATGTTGGTAAGTGTTATTTACTATAACTTATACATATTAATGATCGAGAGCCAAACTGTCACTAGTCCATTCACCATCACATGCAAAATGCTATCTACCAAGCACGCCTGCCAGTATTCTTGTACAGGATAAATATGCATTATAGTAAACAATCGCAGAATCAACATTCAAGCACTGGGTAAATACGCATGCGTTGTAGACTATCGCATGTGCAATAGTCTACTAAGCATGTGCTTTACGAAGCAATCATGGAACTGTCACACAGGTGTAGCAGATTACATATGTGCAAACATTGCTGCTACATACACATGGTGGTACACAAAATGTCAATCCATGTTTTCTCAAGCTCAATGATGCCGAGATAGAGAAGTATGAGATATAAACGCATTATTTGTTATGATACTGAAGTAACATGTAGAAAAACATGTCGTCCATTGAGGCATATCATCTTTCTTGGAAAAAATTTATTTTACGATGCAGTATTTGGAGAACTAAGACATTTTCAGTATGTTGAGTATTGTAAAAATTCACTATTGGCTGAAGTTAGTGGCCAAACCAGTTAACTCTATTTTGTACAATGCCTTCTGTGAAGACTTCAATTTTGGATTCCATAAAAAGACTTCTTTGTTACTTAAGTTTTGTAAGCAGTTTGATTTGGTATGGTAGAAGGGGTCTTTAAGCATTAAGGGCCTTAATAATAATAAAGAATTTTGTTAGGGAAGAATGCAAAATTAAACATGCGGTATTTACACCAATATTGGTGTTTTTTTGCAGCAACACTTGAGGGCTGTGATAATCTGCTCATTAACTTACAGGTAAGTGCACACAGGCAGTTTGTCATAGAAATATTCAACAGCCAAGATCTTCCAAGTTAACCAGGGAACAGTAGAAATGAACTATTCAAGACAGACTTAATCCCCTTAATACCCCTGCTGTTGGGAATTGGGCTTTGTTAATACATGCTATCTCTTTTTTCACTCTTAAACCTTTTTTGGGAGTCCTAGATTTATCATGCAGCAAGGTATTTGCCATTTGGTATACTAATTTGCTTTTATGCTTTTTGGCTTCATGTTTTTCAATCTTTAAAAGTAAGGGCACCTTCTTGTGGTTTTAAATAAAAAGAAAAAGAAAAAGTGACTGCTTGCTTGGCATTCTGAATGTTCTAGATAAACGGAGTTTCCCACAGCCCCGTTTCAAATACGAAATAGAAATATTTCAGAAGCCTGTTTTGAGCAATTTACCAGTGAGATCGATACTGGCTTATCTTAACTTGAATCTGTTCTTAATTCTAGGGGAAAAGGTAAAATTGGTCGTCTTCTCGCCAAACAGCACCAGTACAGGAAGAGACGTTTCAAGCACAATATACCCCTGAAACTGAACAGTCTCTCAATCCACAGTCATTAACCTCTCATCATCTACCCTTTCAGAACACAGCCTGCTCTCCAAGGGACTCAACTTATGCCCTCCTCACAGTCAATCAGGTTGAGCTCAGTCAGGCCCTTACTGACTACCATACTACCGACTACCATACTACCACAGAATTCTTCATTGACTCAACACCTATGGATCCTGAGTCATTTTACTGCACGAGTACATGAGTACCACCAAAGAACGTGTTCCTTCCCTTGAAACTTATACATAGGTTGTTAGTTCACAAATCAATTCCAGTGACCATTCCACCCACAGGACTCATGACAACCTCCCTAGAGAAGAACGTGAGGCCCTAATAAAGACTCTACAAACACGGAAGGACATCATCATCAAGCCAGCTGACGAGGGCAGTGCTGTTGTTGTCATGGGCCGTCAGCAATAAATCAATGAATCCATGAGACAACTCAATAACCAAACTATAAACCCTTTGACACTGATCCAACAGGCATCTTTTCAAAGGAGATTCAACAAACATTGGACGAAATGCATGACTGTGACCACCTCTTCAAGAAAGTCAAACTAACTATAAACCCCTTGACACTGATCCAACAGGCACCTTTTCAAAGGAGATTAACTAACATTGGACGAAATGCATGACCGTGACCATCTCTCCAAGAAAGCCAAACTAACTATAAACCATTGACACCGATCCAACAGGCACCTTCTCAAAGGAGATCCAACAAACACTGGATGAAATGCACGACCTCTCCAGGAAAGCTCACAAGTTTCTTTCCCCAGTCTACTATAGACCAGCAACACCTCACCGCTCATTTTTAACATAGTTTCCCTCATGCACCATGTTCCAACTCAAACAAACTTTTCATTCATGGGTAAGAATTTCCAACAGACACCGCAATGGGTACGATTCATGAGCCAACTTGAACAGCACATGTTGGCGTCAGCCCTGTGCCTTCCCAGGGTCTGGTGGTGCTATTATCGATGACATCTTTTTCATCTGGACCAGTGATGAAGCAAGCCTCACAGCATTCATTAACCATATAAATTCCTTCCACAGGACCATCAAATTCACGACTGAATACTCAAGCAAGGATAATAATAATAATAATAATAATAATAATAATAATAATAATAATAATAATAATAATAATAATAATAATAATAATAATAATACTAATATTTTTAATAGCAAACTGATAACGCGCACATATCCACCGATAGAGTGCCCACGGCGCCTACAAGAAAACAATACAATAACCTACACAAACTTACAAATACATACATGGAAAATGACAATGATGACGCAATTACAATGAGCATGAAAGGGCCTGAGATATCAAAGCTGAGATTTAAAAGTACTTAAAGAACTAGATGTTTGAATATGCAGCGGTCACATTCCACAATCGAGGAGCAGCTGTAGCAAAAGCCTTGTCCCCCAACTTCTTTTGGAACAAGGCTCAAAAAGTTTAGGGGCTCTAGATGATCGTAGACCAGGACGAGTGACAGAGGGAGAATGAATGAGGCAAGAAATGTAGCCAGGGGCTAAGCCGTTGAGGGCACAATAAGTTAACAGACGAATTTTGATATTCGTTCTCGAACAAGAAGCCAGTGAAGAGATTTTAAAACAGGTGTAATTACGGATGATCGTCTTGTTTGTAACAAGACGATCTGCAGCATTTTGGACCCGCTGTAAACGATTTATTTGCTTGTTAGGCAAGCCAAAAAGTAAAGAATTACAGTTATCAAGATATGAGGTGACAAAGGCACGAATTAACTTTTAAGTTGCAACAGGATTAAAAATATTGTCTAATTGAACGGATATTATGGAGGTTATAAGTAGCCAGTTTAATACAGTTTGAAACCTGCGACTCGAGAGACATTGTTCAGTGGAAGGTTACACCTAAATTTCTAGCTTGTTCAACCGGAGATACCGAGGTAGAGCCAACATGGAATTGATGAGAAATGATTTTGCAAAATTTTATTTTTCATCCTTGTTGAGTTTCAAGTAGCTTTCCATCATCCACTGTTGAATGTCGTGAGGGACACTGTTCTGAAGTGTAACAGACTAATTGGTCTCATTCGTGCGATTGCGGGTGGGTCGACCTCTAGTGTTTCACTTCACCTGTATAAGACTTTGGTTTTACCCATATTAGATTTTTGTTCTCCGGTATGGTGGGTTTTTAGTAAGAAACATATATCACAACTGGAATCAACACAGCGAAGAGCTAGTCGAGCCATCCTGAAACAGGGTTTCCAGGAACAATCTTATGAGGACCGTATCAGAACACTGGGACTTATGAACCTAACAAATAGAAGGGATTATATAAATATGTCTTTTATTTCCAAACTACTTGTCCAACCATCTAATGACTTCATGGGTAGTTTTTTAAAGTCACTTACTGTTAATTCCAGACATCCTGATGTACTTACATTTTATCATGGTAAAGCTCGTACAGATAAATTCAAATACACTGGCATGGTTCGTTTTCCAAAAATGTTTTCTAATCTTTCTCCTGAAACAAGGAACAGTCTCATCACTGAACCTTTCCATGTTTTTAGATCCAAACTGAGAGAGCATTTTAACTCTCTTTGATTTTTGCTCTTAATGTTTTTAATCTCCTTTTAATCAAGTTTTCTTGTTTTGCTTTGCTTGTGGCCCTATTTGTCTTTTTATCCACTTGTCTCCTTAAGTGAGTCACGTTTGCTTCACATTTTGTTTTTAGGTTTTTTGTATATAACTTTGTAGTAGTGGATTTTATTGGGTCTGACACATCTATGATGACAGTTTTTTAAACTTTTGTCTTGACCCAGACAATTTTAAAAATGTATATATGTACTTTTGTCCGAAGATTTAAAATAAATAAATAAATAAATAAAACAAACTTCAAGCTTTGCCATTGATGAAACAAATTCCTCCTGTACTGGTTGACAAGAGAAATATAATCGTAGGTCATCTGCATACATGTGATAGTTTATTTTGTGATCCTGGATAATGGCAGCAGTTGCGTTTAGATGTTCCCACTGTCCATATCCATCAGAATATCGTTCTGGACTATCAGTAGTGCACTTTCCACACTGTGCATCTGTCTGTATGCGGACTGAAAGGGGTTCTGAAAGGTTATGATCATTTAAATATGACTAGAGACGAAAAGAAACCACTCTTTCTATCACTTTGCCTAAATATTTTAAGTTTGAAATAGGTCGATAGTTCCTTAAGAAGAGGTTTAACTTTAATGTGAGCATGTTGAAGACATCTTGAGAAAGTGCCAGATTAAAAGGACATGTTAACTATCCCTATACCCACTTTCTGGATGTCAAGGTTCTAAAGACGGATGATAGTTTGATCACAGATATCTTTGCTAAACCCACATACAAACACCAATACTTCCACTCAACCCAGCTGTCACCTCTGACACTGCAAAACCAGCATAGCCTACAGTCAGGCCCTCAGACTCTGTTGAATCTGTTCTAATGATTCTGATTTTATCCACCACTCACAGGAACTGGAGAAAAACCTTGTTTCCAGGGGTCATGGCTCCCTAGCAGTCCATCAAGCGATCCAGAAAGTCAAGGCTCATTCTAGGGAGTCGGTACTTTCCAAAAGACCCAAGCGACAACAGAGTTCCAAGCGGAAAGTTCCCTTTGTTGTCACTTTCCAACCCTTCCCATTCGAAAAAATAACCAGTTCTAACAATCATATTCTTCACACATCAAATTGACTTTAGCATGCTGTACAGGAAGAACCCATAGTTGCCTACAGACGCCCATCCAGTCTTAGGGATCTCATTGTCCGGGCAGAAGTCCCCCCATTAATGATAATGTACATCCCCCTTTACCACAGGGAACTTTCAAGTGTTCCAACACTTCCAAATGCATCGTCTGTAGACAACACATCAGAGAATCGGACTCCTTCACCAGCCATACCAGTGACACCACCCATAAGACAAGGGGTCATGTCACCTGCACCACCACTAATCTAATCTATCTCATATCTTGCAAAGTTTGTGGTGTTCAACATATAGGTGAAACAAGAACTACACTCAAGAGGCATTTCTGCCACAGATCCAAATTCAACACACAAAAGCTGGATACACATGTAAGACATCAAGTAAATCTTCCTAATCACTCCTTTTTTGACATGATTTTACGGGGCATTAAGGCACTAGGAAACCACAGAGAGATTGTTCATCTGAGTAGGGAGAAACTGTGGATAAGGCACCTTCAAACCATTCAACCCCATGGACCGAACATCCAAGAAAGAAAAGACTTATAACTCTTTGTCATTGCCTTCTCCTTTTTATCACAGATATTCCCCCTTTTTAGTCTGCCTCATCCACTAATTAATTACTTTTTCTCCCTCTTCCCATCATTGATTTTGTATTTTGTGTTCCCCACCTTTTGTGGTCAAACCAGCCCCTTCCCATACTCCCTACCCTTTGTCACCCTCTTCTTTGTTCACCCCATGCTTTTTCTTTCATCTCTGTCCTCTCTTTCCACTTGAATGCTTTTGTTACACCAGTATACCTGTTTATGTGTGTTGTGTTGTGTTGTGTTGTCATTTAGCCTTCAAGAAAGACTCTGCTAGGGTCGAAACATCAGGCCACTAACCAATTGTTTGCATTTATACCACAGGTCCTTTTGGTTGATAAGCAGTTTGCAACAGCTAATTCTATTTTCTCAAATACGAATGGTGCATTGTTGTTAAAGGCACTGTACAAATTTGGTAATTACTCAAATTATATATTAGCATAAAAACTGACTTGGTAACGAGCAACAGAGAGCTGTTGATAGTATAAAACATTGTGAGAAACGACTCCTATTCTATCTGAAAGCACACAAATTTGTACAACATAGGTGTTTTTTCTTTCATCATTTTCTTGCAACTTCGATGACCAATTGAGCCCAAATTTTCACAGGCTTGTTATTTTATGCATATGTTGGGATACACCAGGTGAGAACACTGGTCTTTGACAATTACCAAACGTGTTCAGTGTTTAAGGGAAATACATTTAAAGATTTGCTTCAGAGTGCTTGAACACCTTAAATGTATTTATAGTAAATTATCAGATATTTTGCTAGCAGTGTTCCCAGCTTTCTATCAAGTTTTAAAAAAATGCATCCATTCTTTCCCATGACAGTGATCAGTTTCATGCCAAGTACCTCTGGTCCTAACCCTTTAATCACCACACAATTTGCACAATGCCTTTTTTGCCATGTTTGGTGAGTTTCTCTCCGATAAAAAAAATAATCATCTTGATACTTTGAATGATTTTTCAAATTGAGACGTCTCAGCTCATTGCCATACCAAATCAACAGAGCTTCTTTTTAGTGGGGACTTCCCCGAAACCCCCTCGCAATCATCGTGACTGTCGGCATTCAAACTGACGGATTGACAGTCCGATGACAACATACCGACATGCGCCCAACCAACGACATCATACCGCCCTCCCAATAAAAAAGTCTGTGAAGAACACTGGAGTGCCCACTGTATGCTGAGTTAAGACAAAACATGTTCACTGAAATTTGTAAATTAAACAATGTCTTCACAAATATGACTAAATTATGAACAAAATGTGTTCCTTCTGTCCTCTCTAGAAAAAAGAATTGTCACTTGCGTTTCAAAATATAATTTACTGTTCAATGAGCTGAAAGAGAGCCAAAGTGTTTAAAAATTATTATAATATTTATTAAGCAATGTTTCCCTGCTACAAAACGCAAAACAGAAAACTTTATGAAGGATTTAAAAGGCTTGCCTTTTTTTGTTCATCTTCTGCAGCAGAAAACAATTTGCGTATATTAGCCTCAGATTCACCAACAAACTTGTTGAGAATTTCAGGACCATTAACAATCTGTGGTTCTCTTGAATTCAACATCCTGCCGATTGTTCTTGCCATCAATGTTTTTCCTGTGCCTAGAAAAAATAAATAAGAACAAAATGTGGTCTTTAAATGCTGAAAAAGTTTAATCTTCAAAGCTATTTAAACACACAAATTATTTCTGCATGATGAATCTGTTCAAAAATACAAACAAAATCATACATCACACAATCATTAATTCACACTTACCCGGCTCGCTTCGGGAATGAAAATCCCTTTCCCTTACCCATGCAGTATTAATGTTAGTTAGTAAAAAACACCTTTTTTTCTAGCCATTGATAATTTATTTTGTAATTGAAACTTGCCATTGTTTGATTTGAATGAAAGATCTATTACCTAGAACTGGCTAGTAAATAAGAAAGAGTTATGTCCCAGATGATGATTACTGTCTTAATAAAGGACAGTGATATTTGGCTTATTTCGATTAGAAGACTATAATTATGTATTACATGATTTTGTTTCATATTGAATTTAAAGGAAGTGCTTTGAGCAAATAGTTCATTGTTGGTTTCAAGCTAAGGGTGTATTCTTAACCGAGGTGCAATTGTCTGGACACTGATTCAAGATAAATACGAGAATGCCAGTCCAAAACCAAACTGAATATGAGGCTCTGCACCCTCAACTACACCTAGGCCAACCCATCCAGAATCACCACCCAAGACCTGCTGAATATAAAGAATATTGTTGTATATAGTAACTGTGTGGCTTAAATGTACTTTACTGTTAGCCACTGAACTGCATTGAATCCTGCAAGTAATCATTATTGTGATTGTACATACCATGCAATGACTTTAAATGAATGAGCAAATACATTGAAAATAAAGAAGGTTTGTAAATAATTATAAGCACGCTGCGAGCCAGTGAATAATTGAATGTAAATATGTGATGCAATCAAGTAAAATGAGTGATTTGTCCACCATTTTTTATTTTGTTATACATTTGAAAAGAGCATAATCTATGCTTTAATGCTGTTAAAACCCCATGTTGTTACCACCTTTGGTTCAAAAGTTGTGAAAGTAGAAACACAAAGAGACGTGAGAGAATGAAGCTGAGAAAAAGAGGTTTAAAGTTGAGTTATTTATTGAACATACATCACCACAGTGACAATTTTTCTTTCAAAGTGAAATAGTTTTGCCGTGCTTACATTCCCTATAGCAGCAAGTGTTTAGAAAAATTGCTCTTAAAGTTTGCACATAATGTAAATGAAAACATAATCTTCAAAAGGACAGGATATCAAACTGCTTGTCCTTATAATTCTGTCCGCAAACGTCATGAGGACTGGGGTTGGTAAAGCAGTGGACCGCTGCTGCACGTATATCGCTATCGGTTCCCCACAAGAATCCCCTTCTTCTTCGTCACTGTCATCCTGGTAATCAAACTCAGAATGTGTAAAATAGTCTTGAATTAAATTGGCAAAGGCAAGGCACCTTATTTGCTGCAAAAACATTACAAAAAACTTAAAGAGCTGCAACAATTCCGTCAGTTGATTCTGTGGAAGCCGCCATCTTCGCGACATGAACGTACCGTGAATTGTGTTCATGTTGCCTGATACGGTCACATGATCCAAACTGGCCAACCGCGATAAGCAAAAGTTGTTTCATCGCTACACGAAGGGTTTGTTTACAAGATTCAATGGACCTTCTTATGAATCGACGAGGGCGCTAGACAGTGAACATCTTATGCTACTTTCTCCATACACATTCTGGCATGTGGTGACATAAACCCTTATCCTGGACCCAACACTACTAAGAACCATTCCAAGAACATTTCCTGCTTACTTTGTAACTCCCGCAGTATTCGCAACAAACGTCAAGAACTTGAAATTTACCTTAACTCTAACTCCTGCCGACATTGTATGTCTCACCGAAACCTGGCTTTCCACTAATGATCTTGATAGTGTTCTTGGCTTTTCTGATGGTAAGGTCTTCATAAGTAAAGACCGTTGCCATGGACGCCAGGGCAGTGGTGTTTTGGCAGCAGTTAAGAAATCACTGTCCCCTGTCAGGCTTTCAACTCACGAGCATGATGACCTTGAGCTTGAGTGTATTTCAATGAAGCTAGGTACAGAATCTTTTTTACTGGGCCTACTGTACAGAACACCATCTGCTACAGTGGCTTACTGGACTAAGCTTGCCGAGGCCATGGAAACCCTCAACATGGACACATTCGATGGCTGTCTCCTTTTACAGGTGATTTCAACGTTGATTTCTCCTCTTCGATCACGGTCAACCCCCATCGGACTCGACTCCTTGATATCACCAGTGTCGTGGCCGAGCGAATAAGAGCACCGTATTCAAGCTCTGGTGTTTCTGATCAGCAGAGTGTGGGTTGGAGTCCCGGTAGTGACACTTGTGTCCTTAAGCAAGACACTTGATCATTATTGCAGCGACCTTCGGATGGGACATAAAGCCATTGGTCCCCTGTGTTGTGTAATGCACATCAAAAAACCCAGGTGTTCCTGGTTTGATTGGCTGCATATTGCCCCACAGCACCTTGTAAACCATTACGTGGTGCTATGTAAAGGAGTAGGTCTCATACTTCAGAAACGTAGCCCCACATACCTTTCAGGAAAATACTGAATGTTGAAGCACCTTGAGCGTCACCGAGTGACTAATCTGAGCGCTATATTAAGAAGCCACTATTATTATTATTATAACTTATTAGAACAGCTCGTCCTTTCAGTTACAAGACCTTGTCATAACAATCCAAACATGGGGTCAATCAATGATTTACTCTTCTCCAATCGAGCATACTTCATCTCTGCCATCTGTACTGTTAAAAACCATGTCCACTCTGATCATCTTGCTGTCCAGACTACTTTCCTTTCTATTCGACCTACCCCTTTTCCAGCGATTCTTCGGACGTTTTTACAAACCCACTGCGGTGATTTTGAACATCTACGACACTTAATTCATCTTGTGCCCTAGTCTATTTTCATAGATACCAACAACATCAATGAATCAACAGTGAACTTCAATGATTTACTTGATGCTGCTATCCGTGATTCTATCCCAAAGGTCACTAAATCAAAATCTTGTCACACACCTTGGTTACTCTAGAACTGAAGAACTTCATTAACAAAAAACACAGGCTGTTCAATTTAGCCCATAAAGCTGGTCGCTCACTTGATTGGATTCAGTACATAACTGCTTGTAATACAGTTCAAAAATCATTCCGTAAGGTTTACTGGAATTATGTTAATTTGTTGTTTGAATCCAGTGATAACAGACGTTCTGGTCCTTTGTTAGAGGCCGTAAACAATCTCCTCCTCCTTCATTTTATCATAACAATTGTAAACTGACCAGCCAAGAAAAAAATATCTTCTGCCTTTAGTGATTACTTTGCTTCTGTTTGTAAACAATCGGGTCCTATTCCCCACAGTCCCCCGCCGAGCTTGTTGCATATTCCCGAGTTATCTCATTTTTCAGTTTCTGCAAGCCAAATTGCTGATTTGCTTAAAAAGCTTCCCTCTAAAAAGTCTCCTGGACCTGATTGTATCTTGCCGAGTATTCTTCACAAAATTTCCTCAGAATTATCTCATACTCTCTGTTGTTGTTGTTTAATGCATCGCTGAGCATTGGTCAATTGCCAGATGCTTGGCAGTTCGCTAACATTACTCCAGTGTATAAGAAAGGCGATAAGTCATTGTGGTCTAATTATAGGCCTGTAGCTCTTACTTCACTGTTATGTAAAGTTCTTGAGCGCATTATATCTGCTGCTATAAATAAACACTTGGATGCTGTTTTCTAAGACATGTCAAAGGCCTTTGACACATCACATCCTACTTGAAAAACTTGCTACTTCTTTCGATGTCCAGGGCGAGTTGTGGCATTTGGTTAGATAATTTCTGACGGGTCGGACACGGCGGGTTCTGTTCAGGGGCGGAGTCTCCTCTCATTCCTTCCAGCGTGCCCCAGGGCAGTGTTCTGCTTCAACTTCACTTAAATAGGCTCAACATCTGGTCCGATGTCAATGAAATGACATTCAATGTCAGTAAAACCAAAGTTATGCATATCACTAGATGAAGGCAATTCAACCCTCAGGTTTACAGCTGAGGTAAACTTCCAATCGAAACTACTAATTCGTTTCAGTACTTGGTGCTCATAATTGACTCCAAACTCTCATGGGCCACACATACCTCCTCCGTAGTAGCTAGAGCCAATCGCATCTTAGGTTTCATTAGAACAGTTGCCAGGTGTTCCTGTTTAAGGGCTATATTTGCATTGTACAAATCTCTTGTTCTCCCAATCCTAGAGTATGGTCTTCCAGCATGGCATCCATATACCTCAGCTCAACAAGATCGGCTTGAAAGGGTTCAAAGAACAGCTACTCGACTTGCTCTGAAACAAAGACGCGGAGAAATGGCTTCTGAGGACTGACTGCGCACCTTAACTGGCATCCTCAAACAAACAGGCGTGACTATTTGCTCAGTGTCTTTGTGTTCAAGGTTAATTTACATGGCACTTCTCACTGCGAATCAATTCTTGCCAGTATTCCCATTATAACCCTCGTCATCTTGACTCGCTCAAATTCCGTCATCTTCCTGCTCGCACTGACTCACTATTCTACTCACCTTCCAATCATTTTCCCAGACTGTGGGACACTTTTCCTCCCCGCACTCGGGAGGCTGCTGTGATACATCCTCTTCCGACATTTCTCTGCCATTTCTCTGCCATAAAAGATGTCTGTTTAAACCCCGTTTTGCATTAGATGTTCACTTGAGAGCATGCAGGTCGTGAACACAGCCATTGTTGGGTTAAAACTTTCTGTCCCTTGTGTTGAGCATGGAGGTTTTAGTTAATCCTCTTGTTGTAATAGGTCATGCGTGGGGCAGCATACTTCCGAGCAACGGTAATTGAGTTTACTTTTGTTGTCCCTGACCCGCATGATTTGACGTTGTTTTCCCCGGTTTTGTTTTTTCCCCCTTGTTTGCTGGTTTTGTTCCCCTCCTGCATGCTCCACCCTCCACTTGCTCAATCCGTTTTGCTCTCTAGTTGTCTTTTTCCCTTGCTTTTATTATTTGTTTCTATTATTTAGTTAAATTTGTTCCACTTTTTATTACATGTTATTTATCTAGGGCCTACTTACTTATTTTTATGTTTATTATAGTTTACATTTTTGTTTTTTGTTTGGATTACTTCTTTTTTCTTCTTAATGTAATTGTTTCTTTGTAGGTTTTGTTTGGTTTGTCTTGGTCAAATAAATAATAATAATAATAACAAAAGAACATTCTAATTTATACAGGATCATTGTGCCCTTATATGGAGACTCCATTCATTTTCCAATCGGGTGACACCATTCACGGCTAGGTATGGACAGGGGGACACATTGTAATAAGAGCTAATTTTGAACATATCTACGGCCCTTTTTGCGATTTTTTTTTGTTCGCACTTTCCGAGAAAAAACCCCAAGATTGGCATGGCCTCAAAAACACATAATTTGAACCCTTTTGTATGTATTTCGGGAAAGAAGTTGCCAATATAAAATAAACTATATTTTGGCATTTCAATTTACAAAACAAATGTTTTTGAAAATTACACCCCTGTTGGCCTGTTTTGGCTTGTTTCTCCATAATGATATTTCCGACAAACAACTCATTTAGCTTGATCGCATCACATATAACATGTAGTGAGGAACTTTGTAAATAAGAATATTGTGAATTGTCAGAATTGTCCAATGAATTCCTTTCGTTGTCACATTGAAGCAGTGGGTATTGAGACACTAGAGTTCAGGGAGTTAGGCAACACAATTTTATAATAAATTTGGTTGCATATACTGACAGCGAGTCCTCGGAAAAGGTGTCAGAGCTCGATGAGGAAGGGTGTCAGTGCATCTTTCATTCAAAACTATGTGGATGATATACAATGTACAAGCCTTGTGCATACTCAAACAATCGAACCTGTTAAGTGTTAAAATGTGCAGTTGTGTTTTCTTCACACATTGAAGGAAGGAATGGAAATCCAAGGTTGAACAAAATTGATGTAAGCATGAGATTTGCAAGGTACATTGAAGAGTCAGACAGTAAGAAGGTTCAAGTTTAATACTGTTGTTAATTACTGCAAAAGAGTAAACACCCCAACAAATAATTTAAAAAGTGTTCATGTTAAACCTTATTGTCAAAAATTTAGTAAATTAGTTAGAAAATAACTTCACCTGGTGGTCCAAAGAGTAGAATTCCTTTCACATGTTGGGCACCTGAAAAATGTAAACAAAGTTCAACACTCATCAAAGTTTGTGATCTTACAACCAACAAATATTTTGCTACTACAAACTTTGTAAAATCTTCTAACTAAAGAAAATAACTGTTTGCAATTAATTGTCAAAGTATCTCAATAAGTGTGTAGTTGAACAATAGGTTAACACCAAACTCTAATCAAATCATTATTAACACCCCAACACATTAAAAATAGACCTTCAAAAAATATTGTTATTTGAACTTCCGGTTTGGGCAGGAAGTAAGGTAAAATCAGGTCATCGCTGTTAATATTAAATGTAATGATATTGCATACATCATTGCTAATTCCTCTTCTGAGCATTAATATTTCAGTATATACTCATTTTAAAACTATTTTGAGCATCATCAGCTTCACATTTGAAGAGACCAAGGATCAACTGTCATTTCATACACAGGAACCATGTCACAATTTCCTTTCATATCAGCTGCAGACCACAAAATGAGGCCTTCCAGTGTGGACCAGAAGAGAAGGTCAAATGTGGGTCAGGTGTAATCATTCGGGATCTACCCCCTGACAAGAGCTAATTGAACGCAAACTTCCTTTTGCATTCATCAATGCATCTTGGGACTGCCGACTGGGACTACTTTCAATTGAAAAGATCGTAACATAATTATTCTAAAAAGTTAAACTACTTTACAAGCCAAGGTTAATACAATAGTACGTGTCCTCCAATAAAATATATTTAATGCTCACAAAATTGCTGTTTTAATGGTGAAAATATGCGTCAATATTCCTGAAAGTGTCCCACTGAATAACTCAACAATGGCGACCAATGAGAAAGTTTTTCCTCGTGACGTAACGCACCCCGGTCAGTACAAAGTACATTGTAACCCTCTCCACCAGCAGGTAACTTTAGTCTGACACAGATGAACCACGACAATGACGTCAAAGCTACTCGAACACAATGGAGTCAGACCTAGGCCGACCGAGGAAAGCTAATCGAACGCACTGGGGTCAGACCTAAGCCACCCAGGGAAGCTAATCGAAGGCACTGGGGTCAGACCTAAGCTGACCCAGGGAACGCACTGGGGCAGACCTAGGCTGACCCAGGGAAACTAATCGAACGCACTGGGGCCAGACCTACGCCAACCCAGGGAAGCTAACCAAAAGCACTAGGGCCAGACCTAGGCTGACCCAGGGAAGCTAATCAAACGCACTGGAGTCAGACCTACGCTGACCCAGGGAAACTAATTGAATGCACTGGGGCCAGACCTAGGCCAACCCAGGGAAGCTAATCGAACGCACTGGGGTCAGATTTACAAACATGTAGGCCGACCCGGGGAAGCTAATCGAACGCACTGGGGCCAGACCTAGGCTGACCCAGGAAAGCTAATCGAACGCACTGGTGTCAGACCTAGGCTGACCCAGGGGAAGCTAATCGAACGCACTGGGGTCAGATTTACAAACATGTAGGCCGACCCGGGGAAGCTAATCAAACACACTGGGGCCAGACCTAGGCTGACCCAGGGAAACTAACTGAACGCACTGGGGTCAAAGGCTGACCCAGGGGAAGCTAATCGAACACACTGGGGTCAGATTTACAAACATGTAGGCCGACCCGGGGAAGCTAATCGAACGCACTGGAGTCAGACCTAGGCTGACCCAGGGAGGCTAATCGAATGCACTGGGGTCAAAGGCTGACCCAGGGAAACTAATCGAACGCACTGGGGCCAGACCTAGGCTGACCCAGGGGAAGCTAATCGAACGCACTGGGGCCAGACCTAGGCTGACCATGGGGAAACTAATCGAACGCACTGGGGTCAAAGGCTGACCCAGGGAAACTAATCGAACGCACTGGGGCCAGACCTAGGCTGACCCAGGGGAAGCTAATCGAACGCACTGGGGTCAAAGGCTGACCCAGGGAAACTAATCGAACGCACTGGGGCCAGACCTAGGCTGACCCAGGGGAAGCTAATCGAACGCACTGGGGCCAGACCTAGGCTGACCCAGGGAAGCTAATCGAACGCACTGGGGTCAAAGGCTGACCCAGGGAAACTAATCGAACGCACTGGGGTCAAAGGCTGACCCAGGGAAACTAATCGAACGCACTGGGGCCAGACCTAGGCTGACCCAGGGAAACTAATCGAACGCACTGGGCCAGACCTAGGCTGACCCAGGGAGGCTAATCGAACGCACTGGGGTCAAAGGCTGACCCAGGGAAACTAATCGAACGCACTGGGGCCAGACCTAGGCTGACCCAGGGGAAGCTAATCGAACGCACTAGGGCCAGACCTAGGCTGACCCAGGGAAGCTAATCGAACGCACTGGGGCCAGACCTAGGCTGACCCAGGGAAACTAATTGAAAGCACTGGGGCCAGACCTAGGCCAACCCAGGGAAGCTAATTGAACGCACCGGGGTCAGACCTACATGTAGGCTGAACCAGGGGTCGATTTCACAAAACTCTTCCTAACTTAGGACTAGTCCTAGGCAATGCTAAGAGATAGGACCAGTCTTAAGTTAAGACCAGTTACTGGTCCTAACTTCAGATAAGACTAGTCTTATCTCTTTGTGAAATCGGCCCCAGGGAAGCTAATCGAAAGCACTGGGTCAGACCTACAATCCTGGCCATATCTCGTTGGGCCCCCCTACCCCCTTTCAATGTTGAATCACATTGTTGCACGGTCTTCTGCGTTCCAGTCAACATTGAGCGAGGGGACGGGGCAAGGGGGGGGAGAGAATGTTTATTGTCAGACAGGGAATGGTGGCCCAAGCATTTTGGCTGGGATTGTCTGAAAATTTTTCAGCGTGATTTTTTTTTTTTTTTTAAATACAAAATAAGGCTTTAAAAAGACTATGAATGTCCAAAAACACTGAATGTCCATTTACCGCTGAGTAGGGCGCTAAAAACAGCAAGGATGTTTTTGTGGGGGGGGGGGGACACGGGGAGAAAAAGTGGATGTGGACAGTGAATGTTTATTGTAACGTTGGGAATGGGTGGCCCAAGCATTTTGCGCGGGATTGTCTGAAAGTTCCTTTAGTTTATTTTGCGGAGTTGACTGCACACAGATATACTGCAATCTTTGGTGGAGCAGAGAGAATTCATAAATGAAGCAAAGCATTTGATACATAGTTACAGAAAGCAAGAGCTATTTTACAACATGGTGTTTCATGGCTTAATTTCAAACGAAAAACCGTGCATATATTCGTCTTTTGCGGAGGAGCGGAAAATCATAGAGAGAAATAGCTGCAACGTGCAATGTGTCCCGTAGTTCTGTTCAGCGGATTCGTAAACGTGAAGGGCAAGTTCACCGGTGTCACCGTGGCCGAGGTGGGCGAAAAAGACTTCTTTCTAAGCGCCAGGAGCGTCTTTTGGTGAGAAATGTACAGAAACTTAGGAAAACAGAGGGGCCATTTACCTCGGCAAGACTAAAGTCTGCATCGGACTGATGCATGTCTCAGATAGAACCAGGAGGCGTGCCATGAATAGACTTGGATTCAAGTACAGGCAAGCTCGTAAAAAGGGACTTGTAACGGATTTGGATCTGAAGAAGAGAGTGAGGTTCGCCAAGAAGATGACCCGTCAGTACCCGCCAAATGTGTGGACAGATTCAATTGCATTCTATTTAGATGCCACCTCTTTTGCCCACAAATTTAACCCAATGGATCAAGCCAGAGCACCTGGTGCAAGGGTATGGCGAAGGCGCAGTGAGGGTCTTAACCAGCATTGTACAGCAAAGGGGAGCAAAGTCGGATCCAGGGGACGAGTTGTCAAGTTGATTGTTGCGATGATGCACGGAGAAGGGGTAATATTATGTAAACCATACGAATGAATGAACGGTGCATATTTTGCCGAGTTCGTGACAGAAAAGTTTGAGGCTCGATTTCAAGAGCGGACAAAGGAGAAAGCCGACTGTTTATACAAGATGGTGACCCAAGTCAAAACTCAAAGGCTGCCCGGGACGCGATGAGAAACATCGATGCAGAGCTGCTATCCATTCCCCCAAGGAGCCCGGACTTGAATCCCATTGAAAACATTTTTAAACTTGTTGGCGACAATCTGAAGAAGGACCCTATCACTCATAACATAACCCGTGAGAATTATGAAGAATTTCAAGCTTGAGTAATTGCAACCATTCGTTCCATTCCTTTGGAAATCATAGACAGAACAATATCTTCCATGGAGTCCCGGATCTCCATGTTACCCTCTGTTTGGCGCTAAGCAAATCGTACAGAGTGTGCATTGTGTTAGACGTAACTTTATTACCCTCTCTTTGGCGCTAAGCAAAAGATTTTACGACTGCATTTCTCACACTGCATAATCATGCTCACTGTAAATGGACTCCTTGACATGACTTTGACTCGCTTTCACAAATAAAACATGACTATATTCATCAGGGAAACCTAAATTAATAATTTCACTTGGGTTGGTTCTTGTAAAATATTTTGTTTCTTTGAAGTATATATTTCTTTATATCAAACTCTCCATTTTGTGTGTTCGGTATGAATTTCATGAAATAACACAAATTAACACCGGTGTCGCTCCCAAAATAACCCGTCCGGATAGAAACCCCATTGCCTATTCACTCTGAGGCATTACAATGACGATTCCTGGCATGACCGCCTTGCGCCTGCGCAAAAAATACTTGAAATTCAGGTTTAAACAGTGACCAAGGACAAAATCACTCCCCCCCCCCCCCCGCAAAGATTTAAATATTAGCTGTACTTCTGAGCATAAGAATTTTTGGAGGAAGAAAAGTGATTTTAATTTTGTGTAATTTGAAACCTTATAATATGTCATTGCTATAAAAAAAAATGAGCTTCCCATAGGTTTTTAGCAAGACAACACATTTTTATTTTGTCCGGAGACTTCACTATTACATGATGACGTCATCACTCATAGTATGGAAAGGCTACAAATAAATTGTCATTTCAAACACATACGACCCTGTCAAAAAAAATATTCACATTGACTGTAGACCCCAAATTAACGCCTGGGAAAATGTTTCTTCAGATCAACGTGAAATTGGGGTCATGTCTATGTAAACTTCATTAATTTGTTGAGCCCTTTTATATGACATATTGAATTTGAAAATCCATAGTGTAGTTTAGGAGTTATGATTTTTTTTAATATTTAACTTTGAATGTATGAAAATCTACACCATGTTACGCCACAAAAAAGCTCCCTTCTATTTGTTATGATCTGTTCATTTCTGAAATTTGAAGGTTGCAGGAGATTTCTAAGTATAACAATAACTGAGGAAGGAGTGTAAACAAACCGTGATACAAAATGTTGTTGAAACAAAAATCAGCTGTTTGAGTTGGTTAGTTATTTCATTTAGTGAACTGGTGAAGGTAAATCAGAGTTGATTTTGTACGTGAAGATAAATCAATATTTTAGATATAGTGATTAAGTTTTGTATCGTGACTATTATAAAACAACTTTCTGGAATCTGAGTATAATTTGTTAGCGCGGATCACCTAGTATAATTTGTTTCGTTTTGGGGTGTTTTTTGTATTACTTTTTCTTCTTTTTCTTCTTTAACTCTTCTCCAGGACATAACTCAAGATTGCAAAATTTAACCTTGAAACTTGGCACATACCTGAACCTCAACATGAAGACAGCACTTGAACAATAATGTCATGGTGATGTAACAGAGGGCGCCCCACTTGCTGGCAGCACCTCCACAACTGCTCTTAAACAATTATAATTTTTTGCGGGAATTATCCCACTTTGATGTACTGAGCACTGATCTAAAGACAAAACTAACTGTCGGGATTCTGCTAGACTGTTTATGTGCCGTTTTCATCAAATAAATGTGAGATCTACCAAGGAATATATTTTGGAACTTGCACCACTGCAGTGGATTTCATCAACTAGTACTTTTACCAGTACTCAGCCCCATCAAACCACTTGGTGCTACCTGATCAGAGTCAGACCATTGATCTTAATCACCTCACTGATCTTGATCACCTTGTTGCATAATAACCTCTCTGCCTTTGTGTTGGTTAGTGCTTCTGGTTAGTGCTACTGGATTTCCACAATGACAATGATACTCCAGCATGTCAAGCTGATTGTCATCTTGTTCACTTGTGGACTAATTTACAAGAGTGATCTGCACATTGAACAGACATGGAAAGCCCTACACAATGAAAGTACATGTAGAAATCAGCTTGTCAGACTTCAGCATCTTGGTACACGCATACCATATCATGTAAATGGAACAGCGACTTTTCAGCTTGATATCCTCATATCCGGTGATATCAGCTCCAATCCTGGCCCTTCACAACCTGAACATGGTCACATAATTAAACCCAAGCTAGTCTACACATCGGACCAGCTCCTTGGAATAAACTCTTTCACCAAACAGACAAAATCGCTCAATCGACTACCTCCTGAAGTTTGGAATACAATAGCCTCTCTTGGTATTATCTCATACCGCTCAAAACCACGTGGAAAGAGAGGCGGTCGACGAAAACCATGGCTTTTCTCTCATAATTCTGTCACCGAGCAACAAAATATTCCTACTCATATCTCACAGGCTCGACCTCAGAAAATGAATGGTCAAAAAGGAGTTAACATTCGAAACATTCGACCAGTATGCAAGCATTCATTTTCGAACCTAAGCATTCATCTTTGGAACGCAAACTCGGTATGCAACAAAACCATCCAACTTTGTGACTATGTACTTGAAAAGGATGTTGATGTAATGGTTGTTACAGAAACTTGGTTACGAAAGGAAGATCCTGTCATCATTGGTGAAATTACCCCTCCTGGTTATACCTTCATAAATGTCCCACGCGAGGCTAGTCCACACGGGGCATTGGTGTTTTATTCAAATCGCAAATTAACTTTGTACTCTCATCTACAAATAAAAATCCCAGCACTTTTGAACATGCATGCATCTGTGATAAGAGTAAACAGTTACACATTATTATTGTGTACAGACCCCCTCCTTCATCTACAAATAAGTTCACTGTGAAGAAGTTCCTTAAAGAGATGGATGACTTTTTGGCTGGCTGTGCAATCTTGCCTGGTAAAGTAATAGTCCTTGGGGACTTCAACATTCATGTTGATCAACCACAAAGGAGTGAAAGTCGCCATTTCTTAGCTTCCATATCTGCTGCTGGCTTCCAGCAACATGTCTCCGGCCCAACACATAAACTTGGACACACCCTGGACTTGATTCTATCTACGGCAGATGGGAACGTTGTACAAGACTGTCAAACTCATGACTTTCAAATGTCTGATCATTTTATTGTTAGCTGTGTCATAAATGCTGATAAGCCTCCTCCTAAGAAAGTTACCATCATATCGAGGAACTTTCGATCCATTGATAATGATATTTTTTGCCAAGATATTACTCTTAAATTGAATCAGTTGCCACTTACAGATAATGTTAATGAATGCCTTGATAATTTTTGTACTGTTACTCAGGGTGCATTAGATAACCACTGCCCAATTACTGTTCGTACTCGTACTCAAAGACCATGCATACCATGGTATAATAATGTTATTCACTCTGCTAGACGGTTGAGACGCAAATATGAACGAAAATGGCGGAAAAGTAGACTTGAATCTGACCGTTTAGTTTACATTACTCAGCAGAATACTGTTTCTAAGCTTGTTCAAGAAGCCAAACGTAAATTTTTTACTGATAAGTTTGAATGTGCTTATGCTAAGAGTATGTTCAGTACACTGAACTCGTTGCTTAATACTAACAAAAAGAATCTCCCATCCAATGATAATAAGGTTGCTCTTTGTAATGAATTTGCTGATTTCTTTGATGAAAGAATAGCCGGTATCAGGAAACAGCTTGACAGTCAGTCATCTTTATCTCTGCCACCCAGTGAATTGAATGGCCAAGTTAAATCTAAACTGATTTCTTTCAAAGAGACAGATGAGATTGAGGTTCGGGAAATCATAAATCGTTCTGCTACAAAATCTTGTGCGTTAGATCCTTTGCCTACTTGGCTTCTGAAAGCCAACATTAATGTGGTCTTACCCATTATTACTCAAATTGTTAACCGTTCACTATTGACAGGTGTTTTTCCATCCAGGTTACGTGATGCCATTGTCACTCCTATTCTAAAAAAGCCTAACCTTGACCCAAATATCCTAAAGCATTACAGACCGGTTTCCAACATTGCTTTTATGTCCAAAATTATTGAAAGTATTGTTGCAGCTCGCCTCTCTCATCATCTAGAAGAAAATAATCTCAACGAGCCTCTCCAATCAGCATATAGATCTCACCGGAGCACAGAGACAGCCTTACTTCGAATAAAGAATGATTTTCAAAGATCTATTGATAATCAAGAAGCAGTTATTTTGGTGATGTTAGATCTAAGCGCTGCCTTTGACACTTTAGACCATGACATAATGCTTAATAGACTTCACTCTGATTTTGGTATTTGTAAAACAGCTCTTATCTGGTTCCAATCATATTTAGGTGGCCGTTCCAATCGCATTTCCATTGGCAGTCATTACTCTGTTGCTCGTCCAGTCCGTTTTGGTGTTCCTCAAGCCAGTTGGCACTATCATCAAGCAGCAGCAGGGTGTCCAGTATCATATATATGCTGACGACACCCAACTTTATGTCAGGTTTGACCCCAAAATTCCTGGTGAGCTGGAAAAGACCTTACACATTCTTGGAAAATGCATCTCCGACCTGAGAATGTGGATGTCGATCAACAAACTTAAACTCAACAACGACAAAACGGAACTGTTTCTGGCAATATCACCACGAATGCGTCACTATCTCCCAGCTGATATCAGTATTAAAATAGGTGATTTTTCTATTCATCTCTCCGAAACAGTTAAGAATCTGGGTGTTCACTTTGACTCCCCTATGTCTATGTCTCACTACATCACTACTACTTGCCGCTCTATTAATTTTCACTTGCGCAACATTTCACGCATTAAAAAGTATATAACAGAAGAAGACGTAAGACCTTTGACAGAGTATGCAGTCCCAGTATGGAATGCAGGGCTAACTAGAGCTCATGTCAACAAATTGGAGATTATTCAAAAGCGAGCTCTTAAGATTATTTTGGGTTTGGGTTATGTCAATTACGACCATGCTCTTATTAATTGCAATTTAGTGTCTCTCCATGACCGTAGAAAAAATCTTTGCATCAGCTTTGCAACAAAGCTAAAAGATTCCGATGTGTTCCGTCAGTGGTTACCCCAGCCAAGAGGTTCTAGTATGCAATATCAATTAAGAAACACTAACAATCTTTCCGAAATTAAGTGCAAAACAAACAGATACAAAAATAGTCCGATACCTTACTTTATCAGTATTTTGAACCAAGTATAATTTTCTCTTTTTTAAGTGTGTGCTTTGTTTTTGTTTTTTGAATGTATTTTGTGTAAACCCGTTGCTTTTTTTTAATATGTAATTTGATGTACATTGCAATGTTTTTAAATTTGTAATTGTGAACTTTGTAGCAATTTAGCCCCTGGGCTACAAATGCATTGTTTTAATAAACCAGAAATAATAAAAAAAATAATAATAATAAAAAGCTTGTCATCATGCAATCAGATCACTTGTCTTGTCTAGACTTGATTATGCCAACTCATTACTAGTCAACATTAACTCCACTGATATCTACAGACTACAACATCTTCAGAATCATGCTGCACGAATAATACTCAGTGCCAGGAAGTATGATGATCCTCTTCCCCTTCTCAAGAAACTGCATTGGTTACCGGTTCAAAAGCGCATCACTTTCAAACTAGCCCTCATCATATTCAAATGCATGAATGACTCTGCCCCATATTATTTACAATCCCTTCTTGAGCGTCACGTTGTCAGTTCGTATGGGCTCCGTTCATCCAAAGACCCTACCTTACTTCACATTCCTCGTACACGCACATCTGCTGGTGACAGGGCCTTTTCACACTCTGGACCGGTCATCTGGAACAGTCTTCCATCTAATGTCAGAACTTCACCATCAGTTCAAGTTTTCAAGAAGCGGCTTAAGACATTCTTATTCAATAATTAATTCTTATTCTCCTTTTTTTTCCATTGTGTATTCCTGGTTGTTTAATATTGCAGTTGTTTGTTGTTATATTTTGTACAGCGCTGTGATCTCTTGTAAGAGCGCTTTATAAATGCCAGTTTATTATTATTATTATGTCATCAGGTGTCGAATTACAAGGTTTTTAAAAATGTATTTTTAAATCTTTGAAAATCTTTATTAAATCAAGAATAAGACTAAGAGACCATAAGTTGCTTTTTGCAGGATCATTCTAAGGTAATACATGTAGGTCTTCACTTTTTAGCAAGTGCTTAACATTACAATGACTTGTAATTTTGAAGTATAAAAACAAATTGAGCTGTTTTCTTTGATGTTATAGTCTGGCAAGGGTCTGGTTTAAAACAAATAGGACCGCGGTCCTGTGACGTCTTTAAAATCCAAGAACGCCCTTTAGCGGCAGGTTAAAAACAGTTAAAAACACACTTTTACTAGATGTCTGTGGCAAAAATTTTGATAATCGTTTCAAAATTGGTACACATAATGATCTTCATGCAGACAACATATGTGTAGAATCGTATGTTGATGAGGTCATTATGTGTCATGTGGTAATGCCTTAAAGGTGAACCTTTTGAAGCCGTTTATCTACCAAACCACAAGGAGTTCAAACTTGGTGTATTGTTAGACAATGACATTGGCTATTAACAATTGAAGTGACGTCATGATGATGTCATCGCATTATTTTTTACACATTTTTATTAAATCCAAGTTTAATATTTGAAAAAAATCATAACTCTTGAACCACACATTGATGGTTTACAATCTATACATCATCGGAAAGGTCTTTTGAAAACTTAACAGACGCTACACAGAGTGTGACCCCATTTGACCTTGGCTTCCTGTTGAAACCAGGAGTTGAAGTTTAATAACAGACAAAAATCATAACTCCTGAACCACATCTTGAATGTTTACAATCTATACATCATCTTAAAGATCTTCAAAAACTTAACAGACGCTACACAGAGTGTGACCCCATTCGATCATGGCTTTTGGTTGAAACCGGAAGTTGAAGTTTAGTAACTGTTCTTCCGGTTCAAACCCGGAAGTTCAAGCGAAACATTTTGAATCTTGAATCATGAGACATGAACCATGAGGTCATGCATAATAAGATTCAATTCAAGCATCAGCAACACAAACACCTTGTTTTGTGATGTCACAAAATCTGAATGTCTAGTTTGTTTGAAGTTTTCTACAAAAGAGTCATGGGTAAATTTAAGTTTTATGGATATACACAACCATTCTCCAATGTTTGTAATGTAATTTTGGAAACATGAATGTAATATCCGTTGTATTGTTCAGGCGTATAATTTGTTGTAATAATAAAAGTTGAATAATTGTAATTTGACACCTGGGCCCAATTTCATAGAGCTGCTTAAGCAGAAAATATTGCTTAACAATTTTTTGCTTACTAGAAATGAGCAGGATACCAGTCACAATATGTACATGTGACATAATAGTTTGGCTGGTAACCTTATTCTGGTAAACACCTTTAATCAGTACAAACACTTAAATAACTTATTTGGATCCAGTACTCCCAATATAAGGTCAAATAATGTTAAATGATCTGTCTTCAGTGACATCGATTTACAAATTGAGATATGTTTTGCATAATTTATGTTTTTTTATTTGTTTTTATTTGTTTTGTCGATACGACACCTTTAATCTCAAAACTCTGTTTGGCACGGTATCCCAATTTTTTTGATTCATCACCCCAAAATTAGGTTAGTTGGATGGCAGAGTTCGACCTTAGCAGTCACCCAGTCGCCAAATGCAAGTGAAAACAGTGGCAGGCCAGTCAAACCCCTTCCTTTAATAGTCCGCAGTTGCATATAACAAAACGTGGCCGAATAGGGAAACACACAACTCAAATTTCCAGGGTTGGAAGCGCGCGGTTGATATGTCAACCTCGTTCCGGTTATATTTCATGCAGAATTATAACCTCGTACTCACAAACACATCGCTCACGCCACCCAAAAAAAAAAAAAATCCCAATGTGCGTCGTCAATCGGTCGTTATATCATGAAGATTAGATTACAAGAAGTTCTATACAACCGATCCTCACATTATGAAACCATGAAAATGGTTGTTGATGAAAGAAAATATTATGAAGGGCAGAAATTAGAGGATAAGACCGTTTAAAAACGGAAGCTTGCGAACTTCACTAACGATTTTTTGGGGTGTGGGTTTGGGGGGGGGGGGTTTTGGGGGGGTTGTGCATTAATTATGACAAGTTGGCTGGCTAGTGAAAAAACTTGAAGGCAACCCAAAATGTTGGTTGACTCGTCCGGCCGGCGAGTGAAAAAAAAGTTAAGGAAACCCCTGGATGGGATACCAACTCTTACTAAAAAATGAAAATATGGCCCACACCTCTCGGCAAAAATGACTATTTTCGGGGCCTAGATCATCCAAAATACTTTGTTGGAAGTCAACAACCCGGTTCACATTTGTGGCAAAATGTTTACACTGTTCCCCTTTCATTTGGGGCTCAAATCTGTCTAGTGACGAGTAAAGAATACTGGGGAGGGGCCTACAAAATATCCATGAAGCCGGCGCTGTTTTCTCCCTATATTTAAGTGAGGTGCACCTTTGGAGAACTTTGTGAGAACAATTTTTTAACAATATTTAAACTATTTAAACAGCAGGACATATGTAGATGGGTTGACGAGGTGCAGAAGACGTTCGTTTAATGTGTTTATTAAATACTGTTTTATTTTAGTTGATTTGTTTATTTGTATTTCATGCAAAACTGTACTTTATTGTAATTTATTTTTATTGTATTGTATTTTTATTAGGTGTTCGGGCATTAACCCGGAACACCTCTTGTTTTTGTTCGGTTTTGGGTTGTTTTTTTCTAAATACTTTTTCTTCTTCTTCTTCTTCTTCTTCTTCTCTGCGTCCCTTGTCCACTAACAAAAGCACCCTTCCCAAGCTCATATGAACTTGAAACTTCACATATAGTTAGATATGTATTAGGAGATGAAACCGCTTCATCAGGTATCAAAATTCCTTAAATCAAAGTTTAATATTTGAAAAAATCTCCTGAACCCTATAATAGATTTTTACAACCCATACATCATCAGAATGGGCTTTGAATACTCAACAAACACTGCACAGAGTGCGACCCCATTTGACCTTGACTTCCGGTTCAAAACGGAAGTTGAAAATTTTTAAAAAAAAATCAAAAATTCATATCTTAAAAACGACAGATTTTGTTTTCAAAACTTGTACATAAGATTGATGGTCTGTTAATCTGCTCAAACTTTTGTACAGAGACAATTCCAATTTTATCCTTAGTTTTGGTCAAAATTTGACGCTAAAGGCACGTGTCTATTGACCCGTATTCATACTGCAGAAACACTGTGCTTGCGTTCCGCTCTATTACGCCTGTTTAATGGAGACGTGTAGCTGTACATTTTCACACGCGCGGTGGCGCTATATCAAATTACTGTTCGTGCATTTGTCCTCTGGGACATTATTATTGGCTCGCTCTGTGTCATAATGCCATCACTTCCGAAATCTTCGTCTTTTAATGTTTAAATCGTTGAAAATGCGTATGCAATTTAGACTTTATGTACTACGTACAGGATGGGGTACATAAGAATCATGCATTGAACAGTTGTACTTGATACACATCTGCATCCAATCCATCCCAAATGTCTGTAGGGCCCGCTAGAGTTAGCTTTGGAAACGACAGTCTGATTCAGGAAATGATTTTACAGGTACTGGATTACGGGTGGTATAATGCTTCCTAAAATCATCCGCTCCTTCCCTCTACTTGTTTCTATATTCATCACATGAAATTATCTTGAAGTCGTTAGCTCCTAAGCAAATCTGTGGTGCAAATCAAAACTGAATACATTTGAATGACTGTCCACTTGATAAGAATCCTAACTAAGATGCTTTTCAAAATAATAATTCAAGCTGCGAAAATCCCCGTGTATCCGAATGTAACAATTAAAGTCGTTACTATTGACAAAATTTGACCTAAATACTACCCATCTTTTTGCCAGTGTTATTCAAGTGGGAGACACCACATAGTAACATGACAAAATGATAATGTGTCATTGAAGTCGGACATCAAAAGCAAATTACAAGTATTTCACATTTCTTTTCATTTCTTTGTTATCTAGGACTACAGTATTTGACATGAACTACTTCACATAAAAAATTATTAAATGAAATTTATAACTCTGCTTTTTCTAATTTGGTAAATTTTTGAAGGCAAGTTCCATGACTTAACGTATTATTTTCGTCAAGTCTTTAGGTAATATTGTTTTGTTTTGTGATTCGTGAATTCTCTAATTTAACTGAGTCTTAATGCATCTTTTTGTGTATTTTATCGTTTTATAGGGATAATTATTTCTGTAGCTCCAATGTTTTTGTGCTTTTTATGTATTTTAATCTATCATTGTTTTAATTGATTACCAGTATTTGTAACAATTATGTAAAGTGCATTGAGATTATTTGTTGATGTAATGCGCTATTTAAGAATTAAATATTATTATTATTATTATGACTTACGTACCATGACTTATCACATTACAAGCAAGGAAAGTGCTCCTTGTAAGTTTAAAAATAAAAAGTCACAAAATCACAATCAGAACAAAGTTAAATAAATGAGTATATATAATTTTTAGGGTGGTTTCTTTTAGTACACTATTATCAATAAATTCAGACAGAGAATGTGTATTTACTTGTGAAAAGTTGCTTTCAGACTTAAGATATTTTAAAAAGATTTATATTTACGGCAAAAATGCGTGCTTAAGCTAAAACCGTGCATGTATTCATTTGTAACATCCAACATTAATGATCCCGTTCTAATGGCGTCCTCAATTGTAATATGAAGATGCCTTAAAGGTGCAGTTTAACATGATCTATCTAAAGTTTATTATTTTGAAAATTCGAAATTTCGAATCTTGTGAAACATATCTATTACGATTTTGTGCTTTGCATTTTTTGTCAATGTTTGATGTATGAAAGTTCTTTATAACTGTTAGTGACATGATTTGACCTGGCTTCCTGTCCAACCGGAAGTTAACGATATTTATATTAAAGGCCCTGTACACTGTTGGTAAGATCAAAAAACACAATGTTCACAGATTCACACATAACTTACATGATTTAAAGTAAGTAATTGTAGAAAGGGTTCCTTAAAATATTTCTGCCTAAAATGCTATTGTTTCAGAGAAATGATTAAAACAATAGTTTTTATCATGCGCGATCATTTGAAAAAACAGAAAACACATAAAGTCTCTTTTCATTATTTTCTCGTGACCTCGATGACCAATTAAGCTCAAACTTTCACAGGTTTGTTTGTTCATGCATATGTTGAATCACACAAAATGTGGGCACTGATTTTGAGCTGTTACCAAAAGTGTACAATACCTTTAAGAAGCTCTTTCTTGAATTGTAAGTAAAATCACAAGTAAAAATCTGAACACCTCGAATTTGTTATCAAACAAATTCTTATGTCTAGTTCTAGGTTAGTTTAGTTTATTCAAAGATTACAGTTGCAGTTTTAATTTATTTATTTATTTATTTATTTTGATTTCATGCAAATTATACTTGATATTAAAATAAAACTTGTGATTGGCCATTTGATACAGTGTTTTCTCTGTTTATCTGTATTACAGGCTAGGTAAATGTATATTTTTGTTATGAGCAATTCGCATGTGAAATCTACCATGATTAAAAAGCCATGAACAGTCACATGTGCAAAACATGCTTTACGAGAAAAGGGGGTTTGTTTTTAATACAAAAAGGGTAACCTGCTTAATTGTACGCATGAACACGTAAAAAGATGGGCCAAGAGAATGTGATTGAACAGAGAAGAATCAAAGAATTTAAATGGGACCACACAAAACTACTCACAACTACTGCCCCTATATTGTCCACTGATTTTGTTACCTGGATATCCGAGCACGGCCGGAATACTGAGACAATGACCACTGCGTGCTAAAATTCCCAGCCACTTCACCCGGATAGCTGGGCACACCGGATAACTGAGACCATGACACCAGTATGTGGGTCAGCATGCCACCGGTGAGGCCAGCCACGACGATGGCGTCGTATTGGATTACAATGTATTAGAATACCGAGCGGCATAGCCATGATTGATGGTGTTTGATTTGTTTTTTGTAATAGAGAATTGATCCTTGGCTGAGAGAAACTGTAGGGGAAACACTCACAGTGGGTCCCAATCAACTCAAGAACAACCAGTGCTGCGTGGAAAATTATACTCTTACCAAATCCTGTGGGTAAGTTAGCGAACAAGTCATGACCTTGAACCAGTTGTCGAAGAGCAGTTTGATGAGCTCCAAATATGTTTGGGCAGCAAAATCGAGAGCTTCGTCCAAACGGTCAGCCATTTTGTACACTAGCTAGCATACCCACACGAAATACACAAACAATGACACGCACTATGTATTCACAGTTTTGTTTAGGGCCTAAATACACACCGGATTATCATGCACTCAACAGGTACAACGTACTATATACATGTACATTAAATGTAGAGCATTATGTACTTCTGCAGCTGACGTCGGGGTATTATACTGCTCTTACATATATGCAAATTAATACGTCACATTAGTTTCCATATTCAATAGATTATGCTAAACACTATGCGCACGCACAACCTGACGAATAAGAGTTTCCCAAACCTTCTCTTTGAGCAGTTCATGAGAGCGGTTCGTGGATGATAGCGCCTTCTCATGAGGAAAATTGTAACAAATCAACAGGAGAAGGTCTTTCGCCAAGACTAGAAAGAAAGGAATCTGCCTCTTGCTTTTACTTTGCCTTTCCTCCCACAAATAAATCACTCTATGTAATCTCAAAAGTGCACTATTGAAACACTGGCACTTAATAAATGAGAATGGTTTCCTAAACAACCTCTTCCCTGTACCACCTCTGTTGGCCTATAAACGACAAAAGAACATAAAGGACAAAATAATATGTGCTAGATTGCAAGTTTCAACCCAAGAAAACTTACTCAAAGAAAGTGATGAACAGAACTTGCTAATCCTGCTTGAATAACTACAGGATTAAAAGTCGGGTACACAAAATTTTAAAAAACAGAACATGGCTTGTATCAAGACAAGATTACGTAAGTTATAAACAAACGAACTAATCTCTCTTAAAGTTATACTGGGATCACACTTCGTTGCAAAATTTTATTAAAAGGGTACAAAAGCTAATGGTGACTAATGAAATGCAGCTTTTAAAACGCACAGAAAATATGTTTTGAGCCCTTAAAGGGCTATATACGTTTGGTAATGACTCTAAAAAATTAATGGCAATAATAACTTACTTGGTAAGAAGTACAGCAGCTTTGGATAGTATAATGCATTTTGAGAAACTTTTCACTTTGAAGTATTGCAGTTATGGAAAAATATGTCAATTTTTATCCCCAAAAATTTGAATCTGCAGTAACGCTTCTCAGATTGTGTATTCCAATTGCAGATTATTCTTCCCGCTCCAGATTTTCGGCAATATCTCAAAAACGATCCCTTTTTTAAATGAAATTTTCGTAGAATAGTTTAATGGTATATAAATGTATGTACAACTACATAGGATTGAAACAAACAGTTGATTCCAATTACCAAAGGTATACAAACCCTTTCAAGGAAAAAACACAAGTGGCTCAAAAAAATTATCACCGGAAAAAATGTTCTTTAAAGTAAGTTCTAACATCTCTCCCCACACAAACAAACACCTGTTCTTCTTGTGGCTTTGCCCTTAACCCCACCCCCCCCCCCCATTTCTTTAAAGAACTGCACCTGACGCCTCAAACGTTTTTAAAAGCTTGCCTTTTTTTCAATACATTATTCTCACTCGACATGGGGAGAAGCTTCACAAAATTGACAAAACCTTAAACTTGTTGAACATTTTAAGTGCATTCTGGCCCAAATATTTTCTTTGAATGTCCTTTAAAAAAACTCTCTATATGATGGATATATCGAATACCATCAAAATGTTTTTCGTGGTCACACTTGGTCTCATCTTATGATTTGCTTGCACACGGCTACATGTATGATTTCACTCTTCCCTCTATAAACATTCTGTTCCATTTCATACAAAGCATGTGTAATATTTTGGTATGGGACTAATAATCATTTGTAGACTTTGGAATAGTATTATATGTATATATTTATAGAAATTAAACCTTCGTTTACAAACTGAAACCTATAATTAAAGTCGTTTTTTGTTTTTTCACTCAATAATGACAAACTAAGCATTTAAACCTCATCACTGCTTTTAGAGCAAATTTCATTTATATAAATGGGTAGAAGAAATGCAACCTTTTCAACAAACATGACGAAAAGGGTAATTTGGACCTTTGACCTCCCTAATTTGCATATTTTGCTGACTTTAAAATGTGCCAAAGCCCCTTAAATTATAGCTTACATCATAAGGATTATTTTCATCATGGTTGTCATCTTTACCCAGACACTACTGGCTTGTTGAATTTATAGAACTTTATACCAAAAATAAAACCAAGAGGTGTTCGGGCAATAGCCCAAATATCTAAAAAGTATAAATAAATTTAAGCAAATAAAAGATATGCCCATTAGAACTAAAAGTTAAAATTGTAATATTCGCTTTGACATTGCTGCTCATAAGCTGCTTGTAGCAGATTGTCTTCTCAAATTAGTTGTTGGTTTTTGTATATTATAAAGCAAGGTGAAATTGTAACACATTTGCAGACCTCCCAATATGTACGACCCTTTTTATGCTTTTACAATTTTTATCCTTCATTTATTCTTCATTTTGACAGTACCGTTTTCAAATATTTGCATTTCTTTCCCCGCGCCATATGGCTGCCGTAGGCTTTGTAATAAGTCTCATGGGTGAGACGTGGCACAGTCTTGTCTGGTGTGGAATGCTGTTCCCGGTGGTGCGTTCCGCATAATCACATTCACTATAATACGTTCAAAGGACAAAGGAGAGACTGGCAGCTAGTCTATGAATAGACGAAGTGTGTGTGCATTGATAGTCTGTGCAAGCATGGCTTCATCATGCAGTTATGTACTGCACATTGCACATATGCAGTTCGAACCTACTGCTGTGTACACACAACTAGCTGTTTCATGTACAACCAAATGTGTCAATGGATCTCTGGTCAACCGTTACACACGACACTTCGTAGTACTTGTTGTACAATTTAAATGTTTTAAGCTGGCCAAAATGTCCACTAAAAAAGCTACAACGAAGTCTAAGCCAAAACAGAAGTTTAGTGATGAATGGCCTTGCCTTACTTTCAGCAAAAAGTCAGATTATTTCGGTTTTACGTTGTCGGTGATGATTTTTGTATGAATCACGCTGGTACGGAAGAAATGCAAGAAGCATATCGCGACTGTGATAAACAATCTCGGGCAGCTGTAGTTCAACTTTGACACATCGGTGACAAATGCTGAGGTAGGCCCTAGCTTTTGTTAGAAAAGTACGATCTCTGAAATCTGAATGTTGGAAGGTCTGCATTTGAAGGGTTAGAACATAAATACATGTAACAGTTGACTTACCAATTAGTTCTACAAATTCTGGAGGGAAAACTCTTGAAGCAAAGGCTCTCCTGAAGATATCAGAAAATTCCTGTCAAATTGGAAACAGTCATATAGTCAACACAGTAAAATTCGTATTTCTCAATGAAAAATGTATACCTAATAGCTAACAGATTGTCATGGTGATTAGATTTTTTAATGACAAGCATGCTTCTTGGACACTTTTCAACAAAACAGTGCAGCTTCATTGTTGTTTATGTCTAAATATTAATAATACAAATTTAAAAAAACCACTGATTGCAATTTGGTGGGAGGGAATTGGAAAAGAAACTCTCTCTCTAATACATGTACCTAATTACTTAGTGATTAGGTGTGCTTACTAGTAGGTAAATTATTCCATACTCTATGTGCACCGGCGTTGATATATCGTTATTACTTGATTATTGTATCTTACTTTGATATCGATATGGCTGTTACAATGATTGTGTCCATTAACAAAAATGGAGAATGTGTGGTATCCTGACTTTATTCTTTAGACCAGTGCAAATGCATGTATGCCCATCATCCAGTGTGAACTGGTCAACAAATGGGGACTGCACAAGCATATATGATTGGATCAAGTCCAACAAATCAGAAATTAAATTAAAGTAGTAAGATGCCTGATAAAAAGAGTTTGACTGTGATAATGATGTTCAGCAATTGCCCATATCCTATTTTTACTTTGCAAGTACTTCAATATGATGGCAAACATTTGGGACATTTCGTACAGTTTTAAAAACTATAAACAATCATGACTTCCAAATGCATGTGCGTTGAGAGAGAAATTTACGATAGATCATTTTTTTCCAGCAGCATCAATCTGCACCAACCAACTGTTTTAAGAGCAACCAGACCTTTGAAAAGAGATAACTGTTGACTCTCGTTATTACTAACACAGCTGCAAGAGCTTTTGGTTGTAAAAAGGGGTTTTATGAAGTCCTGGCTGCAGTGTGTGTAATGCTATGGGATCAAATACGGTTTCAAAGAGGTGGCTGAGGGAGCTGTCCAGGGGACTGCTGCTGCGGGGACTTAGTGTCACCGGTGCAGTCACCAGAGAACTCAGGCTGTCCAAGAGGGGGGTACATGTAGGTCCCTCTAGATCCGACACACCCTGTCCTCCCCAACTTCCGAGAATTACTCATTTCTAGCACAAATTCACTCAAATACACATCTCACACAACTCTACAATTACTTTATCTTTAAAACAAAATAAAACTTGTCAGAGCAATAAGGTGTCAGAATAAAAAAAATCAGGAGCTTGAAAATTCATGATGGTACCTGTCCTGCAGCTAAGAGAAAACGAGGACGCTAATGTAGTGCACATGTCACAGGGAGTCATGGATAGGGCACTTGAGGGCGCTAATGTGTATAAAGCTTTTAGCAAATTGCCTGCCAACATAGGGAATAATGCAAATGTAGTATTTGCTCTACATGTAAGTAGAGTGACATAGACCCTTTGTTTCAGAATACCTAAAAAAACAAAAACATAAGTCTACACTGCCACAATTTGAGTGAAAAGAACATACTCTTAGTCTTTTAATTAAAACAAACCAGCTGAGCTCTAGAAAATAAATGAAAAAACTTAGAAAGAAAACCCAATGAAACCCAATGCAGTTATTTACTAGCACCAAAATAAATACAAGTTAAAAATTCCATTCAACTATACCTTGTCTAAGCCGCCGATTCCCATTTGTTTAAAATCCCAATCAGGGTTGATGATGGATTGTCTTGCCCCAGCTTTTCTGAAGAAAAATAATAATAACAATACAAAAATTTAAAACGTTTAAAAGATAACAATCTAACTGCTTTTACGCGTCAAGTAAAATGTAAAAAAATTAAAAGTGTTGTCTTCTGGAACAATATTTTCAGTAATCTTGGCTACAAAATGAAAAAAGTCTTTATCAATTAGGACCTACTCATTCGGCTGGAAAGAAAATAGAACAACTGTTAAAGCATTAATAAGTTCATCTGGATTGCTTATAATCATGGATTAAGAGGTTCATTTTTTCCAATCCAACAATAATGTAGATGTTACTTAGATATTATTTTAGTTACAATTCACTCCTAAGTTAGGAGCTTCTTCAGACTGGTTACCATGTCCAATGCTCAACTGCCTTTAGAGGGCGTCTTAGGCGTGGTTTGGACAAGTTGGTCATACATGACTAAAATAATATGTAAGTAACATCTACATTATTGTTGGATTCGAAAAAACGAGCCTCTTAATCCATGATTATAAACAATCCAGATGAACTTCCTAATAGTTTTAGAGTGAATTATGGACGAAATATTGTGGAAGTTCTCCGTTGTCTGGAAAACATCGAACGCAAAACATCACCGTTCCAATGCCATAGAGTGTTCTTCCTATGAGCTAAAGACTGTGGAGGTATTCCGTCTAGTTTACGCCTAAAATGTCTGATAAATACCAAGACAGCAGAAGGTAAAGTACATAAAGCCGAGAATTCTCTCCTGAGAGAAAGAATTTCGTGTTACATCAAACAAACTGGACACACTACAGAAACAAATATCCAGTACCTGGTCAAAATTAAATGCCTGCGAAATACGCCCCAATCTAAAACAGCAAATCTCGCAACACCTCAAGAATTCCAAAATGTTTTGCTTTGACATTTCTTTCAATCACTGTGACAAATCTGTTTTATTAAGGAAACTTAATTGTTTTAGTCTTTTATAGAAAAGTTCAATACAATGGGATTCCATGCACATAATGTTATCAAACATGATCCAAAGATTGCGAGCATTTGCAGATGATGTAACAGTAGCAGTGCCAATTTGCATCTGGTGATTGATTATTTTGTCTTGGTTATGTTTAGACGTTATTATGAGCAGTTCCGTTTTATCATCATTGAGTTTTAATTTATTATTGGTCATCCATGACTTTATATCAGAAACACATTGCTCAACACGTTTGCATTCAGATTGCTCATCAGAACAATTTAAATCAAAAGAAAGATACAGTTGAGTATTGTCAGTATACAAATGTACATGGAGTCAGTGGTTTCTTGCAATTGCAGCTATTGGTTTAGAGTAAATGGTGAAGAAGAGTGGCCCAAGGATAGATCCCTGGGGAACACCAAACAAGCGCGTGGCAAGTGATGATAAAACTCCATTAATGTTGATGGTTTGAGTTCGGTTGCTGATGTACATGTAAGATTTAATCCATTGGAGAGCTGGTCCCTTGACACCCAAAGATTTCAGGCGTCCCAGAAGGATAGTATGATCTATGGTGTCAAAGGCTGCTGAAAGGTCTAAAAGGACTAAGAACACACCACGTTTACCATCCACAGTGCGAAGAATATCATTATGTACGCGCAACAATGCACTCTCTGTCCCATGATATTTTCTGTATGCAGATTGAGAGGGCTCATACAGATTGTGTTCAGACAGATGATCAGTCAGACGGGCGGCCACTACTTTCTCAATTATTTTCGACATAAATAAGAGGTTGGAAACTGGGCGGAAATTTTTGAGATTTTCTGAGTCTAGCGATGGCTTTTTAAGGAGTGGAGTGACAAAAGCACTTTTGAAATGCTGAGGAAAAGCTGCATTATGAAGCGACAAATTGACAATTTTGGTGATAGGGGTAGACAGGACAGACAAGTGCCTTTTCAACAGCCAAGTTGGGATGGGATCAATGTCACAAGATTTTGAAGGTGATGAAGTTATCAGTTTCCGGATTTCAACTTCAGAGGCCGGTTCAAACCTGTCAAGTGGAGGGATATTGGGGTTAGACTCGTACGTACCTGCACTGATAGACTGAGTAGAGACGGATGTGTCAAGATCAGTCCGAATATTCCTTATCTTGGTGATGAAGTAATCACTGAATTTCTCAGTCAATTCCGTAGTGTCACTGTGAGTTGGTTGCTTGGTTTTACTTTTATTACGCAATAAAGATTCAACAATCCTAAATATTTCTCGTTGATTCTCACAGCAAGATAGTTTATCTTGGTAATATTTTGATTTAGCATCATTGATCATGTGGAGAACACATTGACATTGAGCTTTAAACAGGTCTCTATCAGCCACAACATTTTGTTCTCCTCCAGCGTATTTCAAGTCATTTTCTTTGCTTCAGCAATCACAGTAGAGTACCATGGGTTTGATGGTCTGATGGTAACAGAGCGAGTTTTTAACGGAGCATGATGGTCAAGAAGAGATTTAAGTATACAGTCATACTGATAAATGAGGTTATCCAAGTTATCTGAAGGATTGATTATCAGATCAGACTTGCAAATATCATCTGCAAAAGCATCATGGTCAAGGCAAGCATATTTGCGAAATAATAATAATAATAACAAGTTCTTATATAGCGCATTTTACAATAAACGTATCAATGCGCTTTACATTAGTGCCCTGGTCATTGGGCCAATAACATTCCTATAACCTTTCTCAGCTCCCTGGGGAGTATACAGCCCTGAGCTGCCATAGCGCTCCGAAGGCTTTTTTAAACACAATATCAACCTCTACCCTCACAGGTACCCATTTATACCCCTGGGTGAAGACAAGCAATTATAGTTAAGTGTCTTGCTCAAGGACACAAGTGCCATGACCTGGATTCGAACCCACAACCTGATGACTAACCATCAGAACTTGAATTCGATGCTCTTAACCGCTCGGCCACGAGACTCAAAGGAGATTTGTTTACTAGTTTGTAGGGGTTTATTCGAGTTTAGTCAACAGTGTAAGGCCGCGTGATCTGTTACCACTCCACTTTGTCACATTGTCTATCCAGCGCAGCTTAGGGCGACCTCTGCCCCGACTTGTACCCATAGGCAGACTGTCTATAACTGCGTTGGGTAGACCTCCTTGTCTCATCACATGAGTGCACAACTTAGCCTTCCACACTAACACCTCGTCACCTGTAAGACACCAACGTCCACCAATCAGCCACTTCATGCCCAGCAGGGTTCTCCAAATTGTTCTGCCAAAAGCATCGTAGCGCTTCAGGTCAATTGACTTGAAGGTCAGTGTAGTTGAGTTATACAGTACTTTGGAAGTCACTAATGACTGTACAAGCTGTAGCTTTGTGTCAAGGGAGACACGCGAAGATGCCTAGTACTTGCACTTTTGTAGTGCAGCCTTTCCAATCCCTATTCTTATCAGAACCTCTTCGCTGTCACTGAGATCGTGAGTTATTGTTGTGCCAAGATAGCAAAATTTGCTGACACGTGGTATCATGGCTCCACGAAAACTGATCGTCTCATCTGTCAACATCTTCTGGATGATGAGGTACTCTGTCTTAACCGGATGTATTACAAGGCCATACTCCTCTGAGATATCACCAAGAATGGCAAGCATGTCCTCAGCATGCTTTTTGGAGAGAGCCATCAGCACCAAATCATCAGCATATCTCAGCTCTTTGATGTACCGACCACTCATGTCGGGGGCTCTGAGATGTGTTGTACGGCAATACCACTCCCTCTTCAAGCATTCTGTATAAAGGCTGAAAAGTGTTGGAGAGAGTGGACAGCCTTACCTCACACCAGCTGGGGTCTCAAAAACCTGTGTGAGTTGTCCCTTCCATCGGAGTTGACCATTTGCATTCAGGTACAGGTCTTCAATGAGTCGCAGCACATCGCCCTCGACACAGAGTTCACGAAGCTTCGCAAACATGAGCTCGTGGTTAACCGTGTCAAAGGCTTTTTTTGTAATCAACGAAGACCAGATGGAGTGGAGACTTGGCCGTGTAGTAGGCTTCTGAAACTGATTTGAGAAGATATGCAGCATCTGTTGTACCCTTCCCTTCACTGAAACCGCACTGTGTTTCGTTGACTTGACTCTGGGCAATTTTCTTGAGTCTTGCCTGAATGAGATAAGTACAATTTTATTTGCATGACTGATAAGTGCTAGTGTTCTATCCGTCTATCATTCTTCTTGTGCAAGGCTACGTAAATTGACTTTTTCATGGTCGTGGGCCATTTCCCTTCCTTCCATATGACACAAACTGCGTCATGTAGTGCATCTAAGATCAGTGGCTCTTGTGCGATGACCTTAATGCTCTCAGATGTGACATTGTCGCAACCAGTTGCCTTGTTGTTCTTGAAAACTGCGATGGCTTTCACTGTCTGCTGGATGGTTGGAAGGGTGTATTCGGCATACTATTGCGTTATGTCGCCATATTTAATTGCGTTACGTTTGCCGTATTTTATTGCGATGTATCACTGTACTGTTCATTTTATGGTGTCATATCGCTTTATTTCATTGCAATTATCGGTGTACTACATGTATTGCATTAAATCGCCATACCATAACAATAAAATACAGCGATATAACACATTATGGCAATTTAATGCAACATAATGATGATATAACGCAATAATACGGCGATATAACACAAGTGATATGATGCAGAAAAAAATAAAAAGTTCTCTAGGAATCGTCAAATAAAAGTCACCATTGTAATATAAATACTTCACTGTTTTTAGCAGCTCTATTGGATTTGGGTAGTGATCAGGAATACACTTGATCAATAATTTTTTTTTTAACATTATAGTAGTTTAATGCTTCAAAACACAAAGGAATTTGAGGTTATTTTGTGCAGTCTCTGGATTCCGCAGCTCGCTATATTTGACAGAAACACATTTGGTGTTCATTGCATTCTCCTATATTCATAAGAAAACAAACGATTCGGAACTAGCAAAATTTACATCCCCCATCATTTTGCAAAGTTTTTATTATGCAAAGTCCTTGAGATGCCTAACAACCAGTGTTGTCACTAGCCCAAATTTAGTGCCGGTCGGAATTTTTTTTTCAAGATAGTAAAATTCACGCTAAAAATGTGAAGTGAGCGTTGCAATGGACGCCATGCAGTAAGCATCTCTTTTGATGAAACAATACATCATAGCAGACAATGACAATTGCTATAATTTCTATCAAATTTTTAACAAAATATTTACTTAACGAAATGGCACCACCACCACCCCTACCTTATGCCTTAAAACTTAAGGCGCCAAACGAACCATGGATGAACGAACCATGGAGATACAGAAAATACAACAAGCAGCTGACAACAAGATCGAGGCAACACGGCGATAGCGTGTTGAGCCTGCCAAGCTTCGTTCATTCATTGTACAGTTACAGGATTATTCTATTATTCAATAGGTAAGTTTACCCCATGCTGCCAAGTTTGTCCGATTTATTGAAGATTCTAAAGAAACTAATAATACTTCGCTGCGATAGCGGCATGATTACGAGCAAATGATGAACTCAAAACTTTTATATTGTATAAACAACAAATTAATAGGCTTGTCCACAATCAGCTGTCCACAATAATACAGTAGATCATACACAAGCGCCAGTGGAATTGCACGTGCAGGCAAAGGGAAAATCACTATGAATGATCCGTCACTGCCAAACTTGGCAATCGCCCAAACTATAGCACCTTGAGTAATACAGTTGGGGAGCCGCAACTATAGTTGGGATCGCCCATAGAGCTCTGACGGTAACCTCACTGCAATGAGATACTGCGATTCCAACTATAGTTGGGCGATTGTCAAGTTGGGGCGGAACTACTACACGTGAAAAGTTGCAGTCCCGCGAATAAGGTAGACGTTACGTAGCACATTGCTGCATATTTGCACGGTAGTTGATACGGTACAACCAGACCGGGACAAAATAAATTAAGACGCACGAAAATGAGAAGTTATGGTGAGTATTTGTCAGAAATTGTCAGGGACTGTCAGGAATGGATATTAAAACGAAACGCGATGTATTTTGTCATAAATACTGGAATTTATTGTTGGCTTCTGATGACAAAGTAATGAAATATTCAGCATTGCCGGTCGAAATAGTGCCGGTCGGTAAAGCTGTTAGCAAGGAAAAGTGCCGGTCGGGAATCTCCGAGTGCCGGCAGGCCCGACCGGCACCGACCGGCGTAGTGACAACGCTAACAACAACATTGCCGTGACAGAGACATGCCTGGCTTATGGACAGAAATGATAACAGTATTGGAGTAGTCCTGACTGGAGTATAAATGAACTCTTCATGTTAAATTAAACTAACATTGTTTAAAAACAATTAAGGTTTAAAAGGTTTGAAAATATTTCAAATCCTTGCAAAGCATATGACAAACTTTTTTGTTTTGCTTTGACATTTCTTTCAATCACTGTGACAAATCTGTTTTATAAAGGAAACAGAATTGTTTTAGTCTTTTATAGAAGAGTTCAATACTGATAATAACAAATAAATGAAAGGGCGCAGCTTTCAGGATTTTAGTGAGAGATGGGAAACACATCTCTTTGTTTTGCAGCAGACATGCACTTAAATTTGCCACTTTTAACATTCCACTGGAGGAAAAAATCATATCCGGTCTGATGTTCACAGGCAGAATAATTGACAAAAATTTTGTTTCTCGGGAATGGGAACCAAGTTGAATTCGGAAACAGGGAGCAAGGCTAAGGGAAGCTGGTGAGCGACTAAAACAATATAATGGGTCACGAAAATTAATGTAAATGGACCTACACTCTACACTAAAGTTCTACACTCAAATAATAAAGTATACCTTTGACCTTAGGGTTCGACCTTAGCTGTGGTCCACTATGATGATTGAAAGGGTGGCAAACCTGCAAAATCACCACGCCAAATGGTGCCACTGAGCAGTCGAAAGAATCCACAAGAGAATTGGCCTATTGATTACAGACTGTGGATGAAGACACCTAAAGAATATGAGCAGTTTTAAAACAAAACTGCGGAGGCTACCCTTTTAAAATAAACTCCAAACTTAAAGGGACACACCGGCTTCGTTGGGCTATTTAGGCTACAAAATACACTAAAACATTACTCTAAAGGTCTACCAGGAATGGAGAAGAACAATTGAGAAAAGAAACCATCAAATTTGGCCGTTTTTACGTATTTTTCAAAAAACAAAGGTCACATGGGTTATCCTAACCACTTTTTTGGTTCAGATACCCTCGTGATCTTCGGAGATAGTTTTACTTCCAGCCGTATAAAAGTAAATTACTGAACCAATTATTATTAGAAGTAGTATTTGACAAAAAAGACTATGTATTCAGATTATGGATACAAGTTGTAAATAATGATGAAAAATTGAACGTAAGATTTGCATTCAGAGAGTCCGTGCAACCGAAGCGTGTTTTACGGCGCACCAGCGTGGGAGCTAGCAGAACGTAAACCTTGGGCATATCCCGTACGTAGAACGTAGATTGGACCATAAGCATTGGACTGATGCGTGTATTATGTCGGTTGTTTATACTCGCCTACTCGCCTTTGAGTTGGGTGGATATGTAGACTGGATCCTCATGCCTCGCCATAGTAATAAAATTTACATAAACAGAGCACCAGTCTACTTGCAAAAGAGCGCAGCAATATCCCGTAAATTTGACACTTCCAACAGCTGGTAAAGCGTATACGCTGACCTTTGACCGCTTTTGTTTTTTCCGATCATTTCTCGTTAATTACGTGACATTTATGTCAAAAAACAAAATTAAAAACATATAAAAATAGTTGTCTATAATTCTAGGTCACTAAATTACGTAAACAGTAAACCGGTGTGCCCCTTTAATATAAACAACCAATATTTTTTCTGTGGTAATTCAGCCCAGGCGCATGGCGTCTTTTAGTAATCAAGTCAATGGGAAAATTTGTTAAGCAGCACAAGTACGAAGTCGACAATCAAAAGGAAAATTCATTAACGCTGTGTAGAATACCAATTTGACAGCAAAAAAGTAAAAATTCATTAGGGATTACATGTACATGTACATGAACTTGCTCTCGTCTTGCCATTGGCAGATCGGCAAGTCCACCAAAAAATGTCCTAATCTCTCTGGGAAAAAAACACTTTTGGAGTTTCCTTGTTGCCCTGAAACACATAATTCATTTTAATAGCGAGGTTTTGTTGGCGCACAGTTAGAGTGTACGGGGGCCATTCTCCCGTTACGTGTGTGACATTTGGAAGTCTTTTTGAAGCAAACTGTTTGGAATATTTTTTCTGCTTTTGAATTATTTTGTGTTAATATAGTATACAAATCAACTGCAGAGATCACCTTATTTAATAGTAAATCATTTAGTACAAATTTTTCTGGTGGTTTAATTTTACAGGAAAAAGTTTGTCTGTTACGTGTGTGACATCAGACAACTACAAATATTTGACTCGTCATTTTGTTTCTTAAAACTCTGTGATTTGGCTGAGCTTTATTTCTTAAAACTTCTATAGACAGTGAAAATAGACTTGGCCCATAATAATGGCAATGGTCATCTGAGAAGATTTTTTGTTTTTTTCATGTGGCGATAGAAAAAGTGGCGTTACGTGTGTGACTGGAAACTCTGTTACGTGTGTGACAATTGGCTCACTTGTTTTTGATCAGGAATGTTGTCCTAAACACAGTTTAATTATGACTGCAAACAAAAAGAGCAATGCAGTCAGTGTTCTCCCCAGGATTTTTCAAAACTGTGGGGCACTCTGGACCCAAATTTCTGAAGTTTGGCCTAAAGCACATTGAATTGAAACGAGGTCCTCAGAATGTTTTCTACTTTGTGTTTTTCTTGGTTTTAAAAGCCCTACTATGCAATCTGGGGCATTCTAAAATTAATGGTTTTCTTCATGATTTTTGTGAATTTGATCTGAAGTCCACAAAAAAAATAACAAACAAATAAAATTAAAAAAAAATTGTGCATAGACAATGAGTTTTTGAAGGTCACACACGTAATATTTGGTACAAATGTTACGTGTGTGACCCCTTATTTTTCTGTATTTTCCTGAATTTTGTGATTTTTAAAAAAAGTTTTTGTAATAATAATTTAGGGACTATCAAACTTGTTTACAATATAAAGTAAGACTTTTTTTCTTTTTCAGTTATGTTTAGATTAAAACTTTTATGTATTTTTGTTACGTGTGTGACGTGTATTTTGGAACAAAAACCGAAGAGGCCGTAAACACCCCATTTTGATTTTTTGATTTTTTTTATGGGAAAAACAATTTAAAATACCCTCAAAGATAACATTTTTTACTCCACTTAAAAGAAATGCATTATTTGAAAAAATTTACATGAAAAACAAGAAACTACAATTTTTGGTAAAATTTGGGGGGGAGGGAAATGATTTTCACGGAAATTGATGATTTCTGACTCAAACCACACTTTTTTTACATTTTTTTTCAGAATTACTAAATTCATTCATTTTGCCACAAGCATGAAACCAATAACATTACTGTACGAATAGGTTTAAATTTTGATGGTTCAGGCTCACTTTTTAGAGAATGGCCCACGTACGACTCCAATTAGCTATCCGTGCGAACCGTTCTGACGGTGTTGTGTGCAGGTTACGATGACGACCCTGGTTACGTTTTCAATAGGCTACACAGGGCGCAATCTTCAAAATACACAACCCATGAATTTGCTTGAACTGGCGATTGAGGATGAAGATTATGACTTTATATCATCTTCTCTTGAAAAATGCACGGATATTAAAGAGGATCACATACAATCCAGAGTGGCCCAGGTTTGATTTAGACAAACTTACAGATAATCAACAATTGTTTTGACATCACACAAATTTAGTCAAAACAGACAACCAAAACTCAGACAACCAAAACTCACACATCACAAAAGAAATCACAAAAAGAAATCCAACCTCAAATGAATTATGACGGACCATAAAGTATTCGTCTGTTGTTAAGTTTGGTTTTTCTTTTCAAAATTAGAGGAAATTGCAGACATTTAACTAGTTTTACTATTCGTTTTTTACTTACGTGTAGTGCCGCTGTTACTCGTGTCGAGAAAACTTTTACACTTAAACAGTGCCACTGCAGCAGCATCGTGTGCAGTGAAGTTATTTTAAAAGTTATTTCATTTAATACATTGATACATGTAAGTATCCACCTAATGAAATCAGATTCAAATAGTTTATTTTCCCTTAGAGAATAAAGATACAATTAAATTAAGTGAAACTATGCCTGAGAAAGAGCCTGCTACATGTTAGTTAGTTTCAACCTTTTTCCCACTTAGTTCGTGACCTTGTGCATTGTATGTGTGTATGAGGGAACTATGTGTGGGTACAAGTGCTGCATTGTTTTAACACACACATGTAAACAAACTGCAGCCATCTTTATTGCACATGTGATAGCACTTAGCAGTATGCTTTAAACTAGTTCTACAGAAAGTTCTGAGTCCTTCAAGTTCTTCACCCTTTATTGGACTTCAAAGGCCCCAATTTGGTAAGCTATATTTTTCTTAATTATTGGGGGTTTCGGCCTTACCCCCGAAACCACCTTTGTAATCGTCAAGATTTTTATTTTGTTTTCCTATTATTTTTCTATCCGAACAGTTCTCATAGCATTAACCAGGGAAATTTGTTATCGTTCGATCTCAGGAATTACAGTCTTAAAACACACAAACGACACATCAAATGAAAGCTTGTGCTCTAACTTAGATCAGGCAGCAGTTGTGTTGAGTGTTTTTCATTCCTTTCTTGACGATATTACCAATTTAAAAACGCCCGTCAAATAAGCATGATCGCCGTGTCTGTGTACATTACTAGTAATTCACGCCGTACGTAGCATACGGGCCATTATCACACACAGCCATTATCCCACGCGTGGCATCGTTCCGACCTTTGGACTTTCCATTTATGCATTTGGTTCACTGCTTTGCTATGGTTTATCTAACGACGGCCTAATAAAACCAATGGTGGACTTGTATTAACACCCTCTCGCATTTTGGGATATGAAGATAAGTACAAAGACACTTAAACACAGACGCGTTATAGGGTGATTTAGACAATTACAAATGATTTAATACGGAAGCGTTTTAGGGATATTAGTAGCAGTTTATCCCCACGTAAATTCAATGAATTCTCCCACCACAATTCATTTCAAGGTCTGTGCGGTAGAGTTTAATAATAAATTTAACCTTGGCGTGGTAGTTTATTATTTAAAATTGTATATCGTCTGAAGCATAGTCAAAGAGTTAAAAATACTAACATCCGTCGATGTCAGTTTTTTATAATAATAGATATCGAAAATAAATATATCGAAAATTCAATATCGAGTATACTCGATATATTATTTCCCGTGAAGCCTAAAAACAGCGCTTAATTTACCAAGTTGTAGGGCGGCTTTGAGATTGTGTTTTGGTGTAGCAGCTGTACAGTCTGGAGAGTGGAACATCGTCCATGTGGTCCTTCAAACTTTTGCCTAAGTATTAATTATTTAATTTATAGTATTTTTAAAGAAAATCTACCTGTAAATTAAAGATATCCAGCTCGTTTTCTGTCTAACCATGGAGGTAGAAAAATAGGCCCCGCTACTATAGACATGTCACGTCAGAAGTTGGCCCACCACATGTGCTCACAAGTCACAACTTGGTGAGTTTAGCCTAGAACACATGCATCAAAAGGATGAAGTCTGGCTCCGCGATACACTACATGTACATAATATACAGTCTAGATAAGGTAGAGCTATAAGTTCTACAGTCTGGCTCCGAGGTTTTTCTTATGTTTTACTTGTGGGATGCGGCAGCAACCAGAGGCTGTGAGAATTCATCTGTAAGGAAGCATGTAAATATTTCTGCATTGAGGTTTTACTGTGCAAGCGGTCGTGAACTACGGCTGCGGGCTGCGGGTGAAACACAGAGAACGCGCAGTTGGTCGCCTACTCAAATGTTGTAAGCTACGGCAGCTTTTCTAATACTAAAACCCTGAGATTTTCTGGATAATCTGACACTCTTTCGGTGTTTTCAATATCATTTAGGAACATCCAAATTTTAGATACATCAAAAAAGAATTATATTCGATATGATTAAAAAAGTGACATCGGCGATATCGATGTCAAAATAGTATCGAGTATTTGAGTAATATCAATATATCGACGGACGTTATAAAATACTTGAGCAGTTTTGTAACCTATCTTGTAACTTACGACCCCCCTTTGACCTTTACTTCCGGTACAAACAGGAAGCTCTAAAATTTAAAATACATATCTCGTGAACCACATGTCATAAAGTCAAAATCTTTGTAATGTCTCGGAGCTATGACACATTTGTTATTATTAAAAACATGACCCCACTTTGATCTTTTCTTCCGGTCCAAACAAAAAATGAACAATCCTTAACCACATGTCATAAAGTCACAATCTTTGTGCCATCTTGTAGCGTATACCAAAGTTTGTACGAAAAAAAATGTTTTCGTCATCGTGATGTCAAAATATCATATAAATTCAAAGTTTAGGATTCAAAATAAGCCGAAACCCCAGTATTTGTTTGTAACAAATTCAGGTCTAGTTTTAGTCATATTCATGAATCACCAGAGAAATAATATGGTGCATTTTAAGAGATTCTACAGCTAATTCTGAAAGCGAAAGTTGAGGAAAGTAAATCAACCAAGTTCATTCTGTATCTTTTCAACACGGTTTTAGCATTGTTTAATAATAGTTCCATTTGTTCTAATTGTTGAACTTTATGTATTTTTCTTATAAGTTGTTCTTGTTATTGATTAAATTCCAGATTATTACCTCTTCTACTCTACTACACATCTGGACAAATTGACAAGTGCCTCGGCGTCCTGTTTGTTGTGTCTGGTTTGAACATTTTGATAGAGTAGTCGTGAATACTAGTCTCTTGGGTACACCTTTGTTGGGTGTTCATCTCATAAGTTTGGGAACATTTATAGACCGAAACTCCTCAGGGCACCAGTGAGTCCTTTGGCAGCCACAAACAGATTGTGTAAAATGACATAAACGCGCAAAGAGTGATGCATCACAGCCACTTAAAGTCACCGTTGCGCTAACCGTACGCCAACGAAACCTATCTAATGACTGTCCAAACACAACTTTTAGCTTTATAAGAGGTTTATTAACTCGGTATAATTCATTGAAACACCGTTTGACAATGAAAAATCAAATAGGGCGATGTTTTTGGGCAATTTCAATCGTGATGGTAAATTGTAATGGGATGATGATTGTTATCAGAACATGTAAATGTAGTAAATATTCAAGGGAGGGCAAACCCAGAACTTTAACGGTTTTACATCCTTTTCATTGAAAGCCCATTTTGTAAATATCCTTGTTCAGGGGTAACAGTCAGAAGCCATACAACCTTTTTCTGCCGTGTAGCCAGGGAGCACACCCAAGTTTACAATATGTAAAGCGGAAGCAGGGGGATCACCTTAAGGGGATCACCTTAAGGGGATGCAACTTTTTTAAGCATATTAATCTTGCTCCTATACAAAGCTACTTTAGTAACAGACACATTGTACACAGAATTTTCCAGACAAAACATTTGCCACTTACCCCATTGACTTGCCAATAAGATTGATGACTGATGACTCTGCCTTTTCAAACAGTACTTGCGTATTTGCCATGCTAACACCAATATTAATCTAATTTAAAATACAAAAATTTATTCATGCAGTACATTAATTTATTGAAAAACAACTACCCCACCATCCCCCACTGAGGCAATTAAATCATATACCAAGGGCAGTGAAATTCCAATAAAGGAACCACACACTACATCCAATCCACTTTTAACTGAGGCCTACAAAGAAACTTGTTATGTTGGCGTAACCCGACCGACCCTAATATTTGGGGGTTTTTCAAGGGGAGAAATTTAATAATTAAAGTCTAAATAGAAATCTGAGAGTGCTTTCCAGTTGCCACTGCTGGCGATTTCACCGGCTACATGTACTCGTTCCTTTGCGGCCGGATAAATTTTTGAACTTTTTGTCAATGATTTAAAAAAAAAAACCTTTCCTACCATAAAACGAAGCCGACAGTGAAAAAAAAAAAAACTGACATCCTTTTTCTTTATTTAATGTCAGCCCCAGACACTCTCCAGCCCTGGGAGAATAATTGACACTCCTATTGAGATCCAATCAGGTCTTACCTTAATCCTCTGCAGTTTGTTATTTTGTTTAAGTTTGTAATACTGTCACTCAAAAGACAAGCCAAGCACACTATGTCTTTGTGGTTTTAAGACCTGGTTTTGTGACCCTTAGGAGTGGGTGTAGTGTTCTATTAATCATGGAAAGTGTGTTGACATCTGCTGGCTTAAAGTTTTGATTGGAATGGTCGAAACAGTTAAACAGTTAACTGGAAATCACAAGTTTCGTTTAACTGATTTGGAAATAAACCTAGGTGCACAACATAAATAATTTGAAAAGGATTATTATTTTTCCTTATTGTAACGTGAACAGCCAGTCAGTGCGATTACATAAAAGTTCCTGTGACTTCAAAGGATTTTATGTTTTAGTTGGAACAATTTTCTGGTGTACAACCATACCGCAAAGGTACAACAAACCCCTTCCTACAGGAAAAACATAAAAAGACTTACACAAAAAAAGATATTATGTTTTAGTTTGAAATGAATAAATTGAATGAAATCAAAGTATGTGGTTCAGGAGTCAATTGTAAGAAAGAATGTGATGATTACCAAAACAAAAAAAGTTAATAAATAAATCCCTACCTACCTACCCTATTCTTTTTGTCCCATTAAGCCAACATAACAATTTTGTTTGTATGCCTAATGGTGAACATTTCAAAGCTGTTACTGCTCATAAAATGGTGGGGGTTATGAAATAGAGACATACAAAAATAGTTTGGGGTTGAACAAAGAAAACATTTCCAGTCATTTTTTCTTTGTTCAACCCCAAATCATTAAAACATGTACCCAGTCAGTTTCCCTTGTGGTTTACAACTTGATACATTAAAAATCACAATAAACTAATCTTTTAATATTAAAAGGTATCGCACCTCAAGTTCAAGAAAAACAAAATGTTAAATTAACATGATGGAATTACAGAGTAATGTTTGAGTTCACTTGACACTCTCAAAGAATAATGACCAATCTGCAAACGTATAAGATACACAAATGTATCTAAATGTAGCAAAATTTGTGAAGAGTACATGTAAAGGCCTATGCATATTCATGTGTTATAAGAAAATACTGAAAGATACTTCATAGGCCCTATAGCTTAAAATAAAATAAATTAAATACCTTTAATGGTTTTTGTGATGATTTTTCACCTTTCAGCATGGAAACATCGGCAGCTACAAAGTTAAACAAATGTTAAACATAAAACATTAATAACAGAGACAAGTTTTGCCAAATGTGAAAATTCCTGAAAATGGCTAGCAGGCTTTGGTTTCTAGAAAAGGGGTTTCTAGACCAGAAACTCCCAAAGTTTAAATTTAAAAGGAAGAGCAACCAAGCAACCTATGGGACCACTCCGTCTGGCTTTCCAGCTTCTGGAGAGAGCGTCGACTGTTACATTCTCCTTGTCCGGGAGATAGACTGCTGACAGTGTTATCCCCTGCTGCGTACACGAGTGGATAAGCTCCCATGTAAGCACACACAGCCGGCCCAAGAATTCAAGTGCATAACCGCAGCCGATTGTCTCGAGCACCCATCGGGTGTTGGGTCTGTTGGGTGAGAGGTCGCTCAGGGATCGGGAAGTCACTTGCGCCAGGCCCCAGGGTTCAGGGGGTGGACGCTCTGACACCAAGACCCGATCGAGGTCGCTGTTGTCCAGGGAAGGGTTGGGCTTGCGAGAAGCTCGAGCCAACACCACTATCAATGTGACCACGAAAACTGCAACAGGCCGATTTCTGTGGTTGGCGTCGGGGATAACGAAAGAAGCCTGTTTCCTGGGTCAACCCATGGCCTTGGGCGGAGGGTTTTGCGGCTTTTTCAAGTTGATCTTGTTGGTGGCTTAGAGTCGCTGGACCATCGATTCCTAGAACTTGCCTGCAAACAAGTCTGGGCCCAGGAGTGGGAGGGCATTCAGATACTTGCGTTAAACCTCAGAAGGCAGAAAAAGTGCATCCAGCAAATTCGGACAGCGCGCCAATGTTGCCAGGATCCAGGTCCTTGCAAAGTGATCTAGGACAAGCATAGGCCTTGGTTAAGGTGATGAAGAGCTGCCACCATCATGTCTGCCGGGACTGCCGAGTTTTCATCACATCCGAGTGTCAAGTACTCCGAGAGGAGCAAAAGAAAAGAAGTAGATTGCATGCCAAAGCATGAAGACGAATCCAATTTATTGTCGACCTCTTCCAGTTTACTGCGGGACCTGTCAGCAAATGGAAGTTTGGATGACCCAGTCCCTCTGCCCGCAACAAGTTTGTCCTTTGCAGAATCAGGTAGGGTCGGAGAAGCAAAAAAAGTCCTCGGAACAATAATATTTTTCTTCCTTTTAGTGAAAGCACTCCGCTTGCCAGTCCCATAATATTGTCCAAATGAAATATATTCGATCGAAGGACATTCTGGGAAAAACATTTGCGGTCTCCGGTGTATGGCCAAACCTCTTCTTGATGGATGGATGTTCTAGAAGAGAGGGCTCTGCAGCAGGCGGGAGATTCAGGACCTACGTCCCTCTGCACCAAGCACAACTCGGTTTCAGAAACTGATAATCGCTGAGCATGGGTCAACTTGTCATCTTCCTGGGCTTGTCGTCTTCGTTTGTCTCAATCAAGTTTACTTGAAACAATATTTTGAGAAAATTTTCTCAAAGACAAAAAAAACAAAAACCAGATCAACCTTAAAGATGGACTACAACGGAATAATGATAAAGGCTGTGATACTGTTTTCGTTCGAGAAATGTATAATGATTACTAATATATTATTATTGTTCAATAAAACTTGTTTCTTCATGCAAAAAACCCCCAAAATTGATCAGCGTTCTACGACCCAGAAAAACTCAGTTTCAGCAAAAGCCCTTAACTCATGAATAATTCATACTTTGTGTGTGACGTAGTACCCATGACGCTTTACCTCGGGTCGATCGTAATAACAGAAATACAAAACAAAAAATTCTCTCAATCTTTGGCGCTTTCAATGTGGGGATCGATCCAGGCTTCAAACGAAACTTTGTTGCCAAACCAGACCTGCCAACCTCTGGAGTTCAAACACTGTGTTCTTTATTCCCAAAAGTCGTATTTTACTGACAAAAATTGTATTTAAAAAAAAAACGGACGATGCAATTTTGGGGGAATAACCGATTTTCCGAGCATGCACAGACACGTCGAGTCTTGTCTCAAGGCGTTTGTAACTGGTTCACGTAATTTCACCAATAGAGGGCGTTTAATCTCACGCTATCGCTTTGTTCCGAAACGCCCTCTAGCGCTCAATGTTTCTTGCATTTTTGTCTCACGCAAAGTGACAAAGACTACAGGCCTGAAAACGACGTCCGTGTGTAGTGTGTTATGTACTGTGTGATCATGTGTTGTATTTTGTGTGGCATGATGCGGTCAGCGTTTCGCGGCGCCTTCGAGTGATTTTGTTTTATGTTTATATATCCCTATTTTCTTCCTCCATGATATATCTGTCGGATCGTGTAACGCACATTCACGCACGAAAAAGAGACAAGGAGAGAAAATGATGATAACCGTTAATCAGAATTGGATAATTATCAAATCAAAAAAGCTTCGTAAAAACTTCATGCCTCTGCATGAAAACGCATACATAATACACACGGAATAACATGGCGTCTTTTGTTTACTCTCGGTTGCTCATGGGTAGTACGTCATCACTTCTTGCTGGTTTACAAGTCCGCTGGTACTATATCGTGGATTTCATTGTGGTTTTCAATGGATCTTTGCCGGGAAACAGTACAGGGCGGGAAATTTCAAAATGTAAGAATCGAGGTCTAATTTTTTCAAATTGCAACAAAATTATTTAGAGAAAAACATGACCACAACAATAAACTGTTACCTGAACACAACATAAACAAGGTTCGATAGTAAATTTAATGTGTGAGTTTTCGTTGTAGTCCATCTTTAAAATGCACAAACATTACCTAAAAAAAATTGTTTTTGTTCCTCGTGTTGTTTGTATTTTTGGTATTTTCACTCATTATAGGGTATGAGCGGAATGTCTATTTCCATACGGTTAGTGTGTGTTGAAAACCAAAAATGAAACACAAATGTTGGCTTAATATATATTTAATTTGATCACGGAATGATGAACTTCTGAGATTTTAAAAACGACACACACTTGAAAAATAAAAGCTAAAATCATGGCATCCCACCAAAAATCAGCCAATGTTCTTGACATCCAGGTTTGGTTTGCCATCACATGAAAAACCTATGGCCCACAGAACACGAAGCAATGGACTACCAGTGGCTAGTCGTGGTGGCTTAATAAGACAACTTCAATGGCTGGCGTACCAGAATTATTTTTAAAAAATTGTAATAGAGAACAAGACAAAGAGGACGAAAGCACGACAAAAATATTATATAATCTCACCTTCCATTTCTTTACATACCAGCCCAAGAAGTTTTTTCCCACTGTAGTTGAAAACAAGCTGAAAAGGGAACATTTATGCATTTCTTGAAAGTTGTGCACTTTTAGTATTAATATGAATATTTCTTAAAAGAGATGTTTACTTGAGGGTAATGCAAGTTTAAATATTATGAGCTTATCCGTTAAGCCCTTCCAACCATAGTAACTACCTACATGTAGCAACAGCATTCACATGGGAAACAAGTGCAACGTGGCTACAAGTGCCACAAACAAAATGCACAACTCTTGATTCCTGATGGCAGTACCTAATGTTTTGATTTGATTTTAATGGTCAGACTTACGTCAAATTTTGCAGGCTAGTGTAATTTACAAATTCAGAAACAGACGAGACTAACTGAAAAGTGTAGATAATAATGAAACAATTTTCAAATGAGAAAATTAAATACAATTCCATGTAAATACCCTCGGTGTTAATATTTTTAAACTCCATAATGTCTGACAATACACTATCTGAAATTTTGTTTTGCATTAGGCCTATTTCATCATAGGGTTTGTTACTACATGTTTAATAATACGATCACTCAAAAAATTGAACTAAATTGTTACAAAAAGAAAAAGGAAGAGTCCATGACCTGAGGAATCATACTTGATAAAGGGAGACATCCTTCCCCAATCATTGGATATCCACTGGGAACCAAGGGTTTTCCACTTTATGGCTGTTCACAATAGGATTCGCCAGCTTGTGAATACTTAAGCATAAAAGAGGTCAGCCAAGCTTTGGAAAGTTCATTAACCCTTTAGAGGCCATTGATTCTGTATAATCATAGAGGAAGGAATAGAAGGAGTTTGATCGGCCCGCCAAACCCCACAGGGTCAATAAACAAGCCAATTAGCGAGCTTGCTGACCAGTGGTAAACTATGCCTAGGCCGAGCTGACCACCCGCTGTTTTGAAGATTTTACGCCCGCGATAAGAGTCTCTGTGCACGACCTCTGTTACCGCGCTCGGCACTCACTGGAGGAAAGAAATGTTGTGTACGCAAGAGTTAATAAAACAAACTACCAAACGTAGAATACACTTCGCATGCGCAGTTGCTTGGCATCATCTATACATGTGCGCAATGCTTTCCGTTGGATTCCTTTCAGTTCTCTAAATCGACTGGTACTTTTATCGTCAGAAACGGACTTCCAGAAGGTAAAATACTAAATGATTCATATTTACACAATAAGGACATATTTAAGAAAAAATGATGTGATATTTGTGTATTTTTGGTGAGTTTGGGCCGGATTTTGCCGATTGGAAGTGCGGGTTTAGTAAAAAAAAAAATTGGTTGATTGATTTATTCGTACAAGTTATAGTAATTTTAAAATTCACCAAATTTACGTTGAAGTCGTTTATTTTGAAACCTCACTTGCGTATCGTAGGGATATAAACTTTTTTCTAGGATGTTTTCTGAGGAATTAGTGGTATAAAAAAAAGACCCTTTATTAAAAAAAAAAGAAACATTCTTAACTTGCCCAGTAAAATAGTATTTATTTGAACAATGATCTGGTGATCTTTTGAGTTTGTTCATGTTTAGTTTAAGATGAAATAGAATTAGCTGTTGCAAACTGCTTACCAACCAAAAGGACCTATGGTATAAATGCAAAAAATAGTTAATGGCCTGCAATTCAACCCTGGCAGAGTCTTTCTCGAAGGCTAAATGACAAGACAACACACATGAACAGGTATATAAGTGTAACAAAAGCATTCAAGTGGAAATACATGAATAGAGGCAGAGAGCAAACAGACAAGGTAAGGGGTAAACAATGCATGGGGAGACAGAGGGGGTGGAGGGAGGGGGCTGGTCTGACCACAAGAGGTTGGAAGCACAAAGAAAAAGATCAAAGGTGGGAAGAGGGAGAACAAGTAATTAATTAGGTTAGTACATGAGGCATGCTAAAAAAGGGGGATATCTGTGGGGAAAAGGAGAAGGCAAAGACAAAAGGTTATTAGTCATTTCCTTCTTGGATGTTCAGACCATGGGGTTGAATGGTTTGAAGGCACCTTATCCACAGTTTCTCCCTACTCCGACGAACGGTATCTCTGTGGTTACCGTGCCTCAATGCTCTGTAAAATCATGTCAGAAATGGAGTGATTAGGAAGATTGAAGTGTTGTCCTACAGGTGTATCCAGCTTTTGAGTGTTGACTGTGGATCTGTGGCCGTAGAAATGCCTCTTGAGTGTAGTTCTTGTTTCACCTATATATTGAACACCACAAACTTTGCAAGATAAGATATGAGATAGATGAGATTAGTGGTGGTTAGTGGTTTTATTATATTAAAAATACACAAAAAGTGGGTGGTTTTTTGTGTGTAATAATTTCCTCTTTTTTTTTCATCTATCTTCTTATTTCAGAAAATGCTGTGTTGTCTTAAGAGTCTTTCCGCGTTAATACTTGACATGTTTCCACGGTCAAAAAAAATCGACCACGATGGGCAGCAGCGGCCTGTACCATCACCAGCAAGGCCAAGGCCAAGGGCCTTATGCAACAGGACCAAAGAAGCTGACAAACTAAAGAATGACAAGTCAGTAAGTACATATCAAATTACATGTAATATTTTCATCCCAATAGCAGGAAGACTACGAAAGTTTGTCTCTGCCTGGAAAAAGATAACGTCAGATGAATGGATACTAGACACTGTTGCACATCGCCACAATGAATTCGATAATCCACCAATTCAATCATTTATCCAACGACCGATATCGTATAATGATTCTAAATTGGTCAATAATGAGATAAAAAATGTTAATGGAGAAGGGGAAGACTATTGAAGTTACTCCCTGTCATGGACAATTCTTGTCCAATATTTACCTCCGACCTAAGAAGGATGGTTCAATGCGACCTATCATCAATCTAAAAGGGCATAACAAGTTTGTTTCATACCACCATTTTAAGATGGAAACGTTGGAATTTGACCTGACTCTTATTCGGCTTAAATGCTTTTCAGCCTCTATGGATTTGAAGCATGCATATTTTACTATTTCTATGGCTCATGGGCATCAGAAATTTGTACGGTTTCAATGGCAAAACAAACTGTGGCAATTTACCTGCTTGTGGTTTTTGGTCATTTTTACCAAAGTTCTTAAACCAGTCGCAGCAACACTACGTAACATGGGCCATATTTCGGCAAACTACATGTATCTTGATGACTCCTGTATACTTATTGGAGACACAGTTGATGAATGCACTCGTAATGTTCACAATAGATGTTCACTAGTCCGTCAGCTTGGATTTGTCATTAATGAAGTAAAGTCACACTTCACTCCTACTCAAGTGTTGGACTTCTTGGGTTTACTATTAATACAATAGAAATGTCAGTGCGCTTGCCACCCCATCAGGTGTCTTCGGTTATTAGTTTATGTCATAACCTTGCAAGCCAAACTTGCCCAACAATTTTGCTTGTGGCTCAAGTTATAGGAAAACTAGTTTCATGTTTTCCGGCTGTACCTCTTGGACCTCTATTTTATAGAAGCTTAGAGATTCCTAAAGACTACGCTTTGAAGATGGAAATTTTCAGGCTAGAATGTCATTGACTAGAGAAGCAAAGTCTGACTTGAAATGGTGGATTCAAAATTTGTCATCCACCTCTCGACCAATATTACCCCGTAATGCGGATGATCAGGTTTACACTGATGCATCCCGTGATGGCTGGGGAGCCTCGTTTCCCTGAGGCTCACATGTACATGTACACACTAATGGACGGTGGAAACCAAGTGAACAAGTATTTCACATTAATTAGCTTGAACTTCTTGCAGTATTGCATGCTTTAGTGTAATTTATTAGTCATGTTGAGAACAAAACAGTGTCCGTCCTGATAGACAATGCTACAGCAGTGGCATATATCAATCACATGGGGGGGCTGCCATTCGGTAGAACTGAACAATTTGGCTAGACAATTGTGGTTGTGGTGCATACAACATGGTGTGTGGATAATTGCATGTTATATCCTTGGTATACACAACACTAGTGCAGACTTCTTGTCACAAAATTTTAGTGATCACCTGGAATGGAAGATAGGTCCTGGGATTTTTTGCAAAATCTTAACGAAGTTCAACGTTACACCAAGTGTTTACCTATTTGCGTCAAGACTCAATTATCAATTCAAACCATTTGTTTCATGGCTTCCTGCAGCCGATTTCACGAAAGTAGCGCGTAACTTGCACCATGTCGTAAAGTTACGCCATGTAAATGTTGCGCAGCTGCGCCACTTCCTTAAGTTGCATTTCACGAAACTTGACTTAGCTGCGCAACTTATATCTACCATTTCAACGACTAATGCCTGAATCCGATGGGAGAAATGCAACAGAGCGGCCATTTTAAATCGCGATCTTTTTTAGCACACGGCGACAACAACATGTTTCATGCAGTCTAGAGAAGTGTCAACGGAAGTGTTTGGATAAGATGGCTCAACTTGGACCACTAACTACTTTTATTTGGACACGTAAGTTTGTAAGAATTTATAGAAATGACTAGTTAAAGAGTTCAATGATTAATAGTATCAAACACTCGCTGCTTTTCATGTTATTTTTAACAGGAAAATGTTGAAAATTTACAAACACTGACGACGAAAGGACGATCTTGACTGTGTACGTGGGTGGGATCGTGTGATGATACGTCTGTGCACACAGAGACTGGCATGTCGAGTGTGGACATGTATCTAATTCTACCTCCATGTTTGTATCAAACTCAACAATTTTACCTTGTGTAATACTGTGGCCTTCGTTGACTTTTAGCCGTTGATTTTGTTTGAAGTATAACGCAATGACACCATGTATAACGTGCATAAACATACACATTTTGGGGATTATTAATAAGGAGTAGAACTTTTACTACAATAGTTATGGTACAAAATACCAAGTGATAAAACACATTACAAACAAGTACACGTAGTACGTAGTACTACATGTACTACACTAGCTACGTAGCTAGCTAACTCTGGAACTTCGGTAGCTCAATATTCTCATGTAGATGTCGACGATTGTTATTGCAAAATTCAACCATGGTTGAGTTTTTTGTCAAATGGTTTAATAATTGAGTGTTATGTTGCTGTCACTTTGTGGCCAATTGTTTTCCCCCTTATTTTATGTTTCCTTGCACTCAAAAACTTTGATTAATTAATTAATTATTATTTTGTGTGTGTGTGAAATTGCTGGTTTGAAAATGGGGCTTAATTATAACAAACCCAATCACCATATCCCACACTAATTTTTCAACTAGTATCCACTGACATTATCACCTTTTTAAAGGATTTTTTGTTTATCTTTTCATTTTATATTTAGATTAAGCTATACTTCAAAAATGCAAGAGAGGGACCCATAGGAAACTGAATTCATGTCACCAACAGTACCCAAACATGAAGAGTATTCAAGTCGGATTTGATACCACAGGACCAGTGTCTTCTTGTTTGGTTTTCCTTCAAAATACTCCATGAAAGAGTTTTGACTTCCATCATATCAGAGGAGAGGAACATTATTTATTCATGAGGTGTGAAGAGGAAATATTTATATTTTTATATCTCAATACTTATATCATTGTTTATCTTCAGTACACTAAATAATTGCACTTTTTTTAAACATTAAACCAATAAAAGGGTGATTAATGTTGTTGGCAAAAATAAACAAAACTTGTTAATACTCTTTTCTGAAAAACTCAATACAAATAATAGGTTCAACTACTTGCAATTAGTATTTAAAAAAAACCTTTCATTTAACAAGAAAGTTATATTCTTATGGGAAAATCAACAACACAAATTGTTTGGTGCAACAAGGAGACCTATCTTTTTGGTAGAATATATTATGCACAGTGAATTTAGACAACTCAATTAAAGTTTTTCTTTCCCTGAATTACTTCTCACTCAATATACAGCACAACATCCCTTATTAGATGTCATGAGAGGATGGAGATGTCAAGGAGATGGAGAAGAAGATGAAGTCGTGTTCAAGGAGTTCCGTGTGTCATTCTCAGAGTCATCGAAAAGTTATTTTCCCAGCAAACAGGAAGATTGTTTCAAAGACTTAGTCTAGTTAATTAAATCAAACTAAGGGCCCCAAAGTATGGGATTATATTCAAAGATAACTAATAAGCTTGTTAGTTTTAAATAATTCAGTTATAACTATAAGTTAGAAAACCCACAAATCCAAAATATGTTTACCAATATTACAAGTAAGTTTGACCATTTTCAGGGGCCTACACCCTTTTGACAACAGCAAATCCTGTCAACTTAATTAAACAAAATAAAAACCATTTTCTTCAAATATTTTGTAAAATTCTTTTGAAATGTTTTAAAGACAAACTTTGTGATTCCCATTACTTACATTTCATCTTCTTTTTTCCTTTTCTTCTTTTTTTTTTTTTTGGGGGGGGGGGCGTTGAATTGTTTTTTTCTGTTGGTTTCTGAACAATAACAAGTATTAAACTATACTAATCTTGCTCCAATAAATATAATTGCATTAAAACAGTTTTCTTTAAACTTGTCTTTTTTTGTGTGTAGTCGAATTTATTACTTTTATTTAGATGTGGAAGGAAAAATAAAATGTTTATAAGTGAAATGGAAAATTCATTAAAACAAATTAATTTAAATTAATTTATTTTAACTTGTCTTTTTTGTATGCAATTTGGTAGGTAAAATAAAGTTTATCAGTGAAATGAAAAAAATAGGATTGATTTCTTGAATGATAAGCACGGGGGGAGGGGTGATCTGTGTATCGGAACCGATGCATTCATGATTAGCAAATAAATAATGAGAGACTAAGTTGTTTTCTGAAAATGTATTATTTGGTTGCAATTACAACCAACGAACGCCGGTTTTAATGACCCCTAAAATCGTGGCCAATTTCAACGTTTATTTTCTCCAAAATAACGGTTTTTTCTTATTGTAAACTTACTTGTAAACCAATTGCTGATGAACGTGTTTTTTGTTTTGTTTCCGCTCAAGGAAATACAGAATGCAACATATTTCGATACACACTGAAATAACGTCCATGCCAAAGGATAGTGCAGCCTACCCGGGCAAAACACGTTGTGCCGTTGGCAGTTTATTAACTTGCACAATAAAATACTGACTTACGCCATCAAAATCGAGTGCGTAAGTTGCGCCATTTTTGTGGCGCAACTTTCAGCCTTGCGCCACTTTCAGACGTGGCGTAACTTTCGTGAAGTTGATCAAAACTTTGTGGTGCAACTTACGCACTAAACGTTGCGCAAGTGGACTTACACAGTTGCGTAAAGTTTCGTGAAATCGGCTGCTGATCCTGAGGCAAAAGCATCTGATGCCTTCTCAATTTCATGGGCAAATTAATTAATTGATGCTTTTCCCCCTTTAAAGATAGAACTTAACGAAGCGACAGGCATTTTAATCATTCCACTTTGGAAAACACAACACTGGTTTCCCACACTGCTCCGACTTCTAATAACACATCCAGTAATGCTACCAAAATCCAGGCAGCTACTACTGCTTCCACATGCTCCACATACCACCCACTAGAGGATCAGATGGTAATATATGTGCTGCTCTCTTGTCCGGCAAACCCTCATCTCAAGGGACCTTTCAACAAGAACTGTTGACATATCATCCTCCACTCATGGAAACAAAGCACACAGAGACAGTATTCTGTATAACTTACCAAATGGTTGCGCTTCTGTATTAAACAGTCGCTGGATCCAGTTCAAGCAACTGTAAACTCTGCGTTATGACAGTATTCTGTATAACTTAACAAATGGTTGCGCTTCTGTATTAAACAGTCGCTTGATCCAGTTCAAGCAACTGTAAACTCTGCGTTAGAGTTCCTCACCGAGCTGAACCACCATAGGGCGGAGTACGGACCACGGACAGAAAGTTTGGAAGCCACCCACTTACAGCAAGATTCATGCGTGGCTTGTTCAACATTAGACCACAATTCCCCAGATACTCTCAAACATGGGACGTCAGTGTGTTACTTCGGTTTATTCGAAGTTTGGAACCAATCACTGATATCAGCCTAAAACAATTAACATATATCAACTCATTTGTTTGTGTGCGTTAACTACTGGCCAAAGGGCCCAAACCCTATCACAATTTGATGTAAGAATTATGACAGTTGTGAACAAATAGGTGACTATTCTGATCACTGATTTAATTAAAACAAGATTAGGAAAAGCCAGACCAGTAATAATTTTATCTAGCCTATGTTCGCACACTTCTTGAATATGTAAAATGAACCAAAACATTCTGAAATTCTCAAACTAAACTGTTTCTGAATTTTGCAGCTCCACACAAAGAGACTGATAAGTGCACTTAAACTGTTTCGCGTTGGTTAAAATTGTGTTTAACTGAAGCCAGTATCGATGTTATGTTCAAATCACATAGCTTTAGAGCTGCCTCAACTTCTGCAGCAGCAAGTAAAGGAGTACCAATTGACTTCATCTTGCAAACTGCAGGGTGGACAAACTCGTCCATGTTTGCAAAATTTTATAACAGAAGTAGCAGTATTATTAGTCCCAATGGACCCCAGACCATTTTTGCTAAGTCTGTTTTGAGTAGTTAGTAAGTTCAAGGGTTACGTAATAAGGACTGAGCAAGCTCGCTCATCCGATGTGTACTGAGCAGTTAGATGATTATTTGAGAGATGCTAAAACAATTAAGTGATAAATCAGAAGTAAACTCTTTTTTTCTTTATGATGATGATGTTTGATGTTTAAGACAGTCTCCGGACTAAATTTAAATTATATTATTGGGGAATTAAACGAGTAGATTAATGTCCACTTGGAGTGCATAATAACATTTGTGTGAGATATTGTAACACTTTCTCCTGTCAGTTTTTTTATTTGTTTACATCTTACGGGGTAATTCAAGTTACAGTAAGGGACTTGTAGTTTTTGTTACACTGTCCCGCTTTAAAGTCTCACGTGTTTCGAATTGAGGTAATGGTGAGGTAGAATATCCCAATTAAACGATTGAAATGAAGTTTGATTGAGATTCTACTGATCCATTACCGAAATGAGGAATCACGTGACACCCTCCCATATGTGGACACAGTACTAATTAGGTACAGTAGTCCCACCCATTGTTCTACTTTCGGCCAGTGTAATTTTTTGCTTTAAACCACTGGTGAGTGTTCCCAAAGGGTGCCTTTATATAGGGGCTTACTGGCAGGAATGTCTTTATTTTCTTTGAATAGTGGCATATCTTAGCTACTGAACAATACAATCTCATGTGATTCCTCATTTTGGTAATGGATCAGTAGAATCTCATTCAAACTTCATTTCAATCATTTAATTGCGAGATTTTAAAGGCATAAAAGAATGGGTGGACATTGAGTATGTTTGAGAACTTGCTCAAAAGCCTTTCGTTTTTTTCGTTTTTACTGGCGTCTGTTTGGAGCTTTTTTAACAAAGGAAAATACAAGGGACATGAAGGAAAGGCAGCGGGGCGACGCAAGAGACGGATGTAATGAGATAATTGTTCATCTCCGTCATGCAAAAGGAACGCTGTGCTCAATGGCGATCGATAAACATTAGGATGACGTCACCTTTTCTGCAGCGGTTACGCGGAGTAAAATAGACCGGACGTGACAGGTCAGTTGCGTTCCAACGATGGTTTACTGGGCCTCGCAGCGGGTGGTAGGTCGTAAAACCTTGGCTAGTCTGCGCTAATCCACCTTTTTTTAAAGTCTAAACTAGCCCACTTCTGTGGGTTAAACAACCCTCGCGGACTCGATTTTTGCGTTCCAACGGAGGGTTATTTTGACACTTTTAGATTAAGGGTTAATTTAACTCCTCTGAACGTACCCATAGAGAAGGTAGGTACCCTGGGGTTAGCCAATGGGAACCAGTGGTTAACCATTGGTTAGGGAAGGACAGGGTCCCTAACTATTCCTAAAAATGTGTTGCTACTCGAAGAACAATTATTATTATACCTAAAAATATGACCATGAAAAGGAACACTCACCTGCTGTCCTACAGTGAATGCATGCTGTGGAAACATCATACTGAATTCTGCAGCCATCTTGTCCGAGTCAAAAGCTTCTGTAGTGATACTGTTGATAAAATCAACAAGTAGGCATTATACAAGCTGCTAAGGCAGGCTAATATGTTGTGTGCAATACAATTCTTTATTTTGTATTGTGCCACGCTCAATTTGTGGTGCAAAAGATATACTATTTATAGTATTAATACAAAATTCTGGGGACTCCTGCAGTGCCCTTAGATTTTATAGAATGACAATACCCTCTTTTGCACTCAGAGCCATTCTATGTTATCATTTCAGAAAAATTTAGTATGAACAATTTGTAATTTGGTGTTAGGGCTTCTATTTAGGTGTTCATGCAATGGCGCGAACACCTCGTTTATGTTCAGTATTTAGGTGTTTGTGCAATATGTTCACAAACACCTCTTGTTTTTGTTGCTTTTTTCTTTTAATTTCTGTCTTCTTCTTCTCCTTCTTCATCTTCTTCTTCTTCGACGGAACTCTTCTCTGCAGCATAACTCAAGATTGAAATTGAATTCATTACGGTAATGCTCCATGAAAGCCTTTCCGAGTTTGAGGCCCCAAACTCGGAATTCCACATCCTTTTTAATGAGAGACGCGCTCAACGAGTATCGACGCACACAAGAAATTTGCATCATCCAATTTGGACATCGGTTCAGATTTTTTGCTGAAAATTTCTCTTTTTTGTTTTACTTAACTTCTCAAGATCAATAGGCATTATGCCTGAGCTATAATAGATGGCAGTTCAAGTCAGTCATGGCGTATTTGAATGCTTTTTTTGATAGTTTTTTTGCTTTGTTTTGAAGGTTTTGGGGTTGGTTTTTTTAAACATCACCACGAACAATCCTAGTCCACGTCTGACTGGTTTAAAGCAGTGCAGGCTTCAAACAGTAGTCCAGATAATAATGGGATTGAAAGTCCTTGTTTAATGAAGAGATTAGAAGGAGATAAGAGGTGGAAGTAGTTAAATATTGAAAAGAATGTGTTTTCTTTAATGGAGCATTCCTATAATTAAATGTGAACATTGAAACTCATCAGACAATTCAACCTCAACAACAAGATGACACAAACTTCATCAGCTATCGAATAACAATAAATCAAAGTTAAATATTTGAAAAAATCATAACTCCTGAACCACATGTTAGACTTCTGGTTCAAACCTAAACAATCCATATCTCAAGAACTATTTATCATTTATTGTAGATCTACTAGCCTGATCAAACTTAAAGCGCATAAGTACATGTTGACCCACATTGATAACACACAATAGTGTAATAACACAATAGTGTAATAACACATGTACACGTACGTTAAGTGTACATGTACAACGTATTAATGCATTCAACATTGTATTGCTGACCATCCAAAAAATTGTCAAATGTCAACAAAACACCATCTTTAATTATTTACAACCTCAAAACTTTGTAATTAAACTTAAGTGAACCTTCAAACTCATCAGACAATTGAACCTCAACATCAAGACAGCACCTGAACAATGACATCATCGGGTGTCAAATAAAATTAAATCAAAGTTGATTTTTGTTTTTTTAATCGTAACTCCTGAACCAAACATTGGATTTTTACAATATATATACAGGGTGTCTCAAAAAAAGGTAATCCTACTGTAAAGGGTTTTTATGGCCAGACTATATGTTTGTCAGCAGAAAGCATGGCATCATCTTAAAGCTGAAGCCTTGTGCTTTTCAATGATACCTTGGGTTACATTCCAGGGTCACGCATCATGGAGCACCACTGTCTTGAAGTTGTGGTGCAAAAATGCAGTTGGTTCACTTTTGAACCCATGTCATTCTGGCCTTCAGACAGTGTGTAAACCTCAGGTTGTCACAATGGTTCAGCTAACGGCAGAACAGAGAATCTTTGTGGTCAAGAAATGGTATGAAACCAGAAGTTTGCAGGCTAAACAGGATGCCTTTGGAGAAGCATTCCCAGACCGAGAACCACCAGCAAAGAAAACAATCTGGGCCAATGTGAGAAAGTATGAAGCACATGGAACCAGCCTCAACCGCAACAAAGGAACTTCAGGAAGGCCAAGGACAGCGAGATCTCAGGAAAACATCGCTGCCGTACGACAGCATCTGATTGACCACCCACGAGAGACAAGTGCATTTCTTGACCTTATTCACCCCTAAAACAATCCCAACTTTCCTTTCTCTAAGAGGAACCCCCTACCCAAGTTACAAGTCCAAATGTCACTTTAAACTCAAGTTAAGGTCCGTATACAGAAAAAAAAATAACCGATCAGGCTGAAACCTCGCATGTATTCAAGCCAGGATGTGTTACATCCACAAATTGAGGTAAAATCTTGATGATGTGATCGTGATACCTAAATCTTAAAGACACTTTTCAAAGATTTATATTTCCAGGAAATAATGGGGCACGTGTTAAAGCTGAAAGTTCGCATGTATTCAATCCGGGATGTGTGACATCCAAAATTAGAGGTCCTTTTCTAATGGCGTCATCGAATGTCACGTGACGTCACCTTAAAGTTGCAGTACTACAAGATCTATATACACACAAAAATACCTGATCAGGCTGAAACCGTGCATGTATTCAAGCAGGGGTGTGTGACATCAAAAGTTTGAGGTCCTGTTCTAATGATGTCATCAAATGTCACATGATGTCACCTTAAGGTGCAAATTTATCAGATGTACAGCAATAAATGCTTGGTCAAGCTGAAACCAATTAGCTTACATTTATTTATAAATCTTGTATTACTGTAACTTTACGGTGACGTCACGTTACACATCCCACGTTGATCGTTTCAACTTGATCGCATATAAATTTGCTTCCTGTTAATATTAATCTTTGAAAAGTGCTCCTTTAAGGTGACGTCACGTGACGCTTGATGACGTCATGATGATGCAATTGACATACGAAGGATGTCTCATCAAGGTCTTGTTTTGGAGTTGATACAAGTCAAACTTTGACCTTCCGGTTCGACCGGAAGTTAAAGTCATACGATTTCAGCGTTAACTTTTCAAATGTTGCCCCTATCTTGATCTATCAGATGCTCAAATACATGTTTGAACATCAAAGCTTTAATATTTAATGAAATATCGTGATTAGCATATATATGGTCACTTTTATAACTTAAATGGCTTGTAATTTGACACCTGATGACGTCATGATGACGTAACTGAAGTGGTTCCAACTCCTAATGAATATCTAACAATATGTGAAGCTTCAAGTTCATGTGAGGTTAAGAAAGGTGTCTTAAGCCATGTTTGCACTGGATAAACATTTTGGGTACATGTAACTTTACCATGACGCCGGGTAACATTCCGATGGGTTAATCTTCTCACCGCACTTGGATTTAATTGACGCAGGTAGAATTGCCGTGACCATGGGTAAACTAACCGAGCTAGCTCCAAAACAATAAAGAGGGCGCCCTGCGTGACCTATGACCGCGACTTGACCGGATGCACAACTCAATCGGCCATGATTTGTACACGTATGCCTTGACAGCACAATAAACCGTGTGCAAAAGATGCCAGTTTTACGCGCATGATCTAGAGGGGCCGGTGAAAGGTCACTGGCTGATGTGACCTGTGGTCATTCGACCGGGTGATGGAAGATTTAACCGAGACGTCGCGTCCGCACTTGATTTTCTGGCTCGATTAAACTGAACTGGTCAATCTTCCTGGGCACCCACGCGGCGTGGGTAAGTTACCTGTGAGGAAAGTTACCGGGCTGTTCGCACTGGACTTGGAATGGGTAAGTTACCCATTGGCTTGGTTAGTTTACCCATTGGCTCAGTTAGTTTGCCCAAATTAAGTCCAGTGCGAACACAGCTTTAGTTACCGGTCAATCGCAAAGAGAAGCAGATTAAGTAAACAAAAAACAAATAAAAACTAGACTTGTAGTGTTTGTAGAATTACAAACTAGGTGTTCGGATTGTGTGAATAGCAGGTAAGTACTAAAAGTTAAATCAGGAAAGTTGTACATGTTAAACTTGAATTTAATGTAATTCAACACCCGATTACATCACCATGACGTCGTTGGAGCGGTTTCCTACTGTAGTAAAGAGATAACTACGTGCGAAGTTTGAAGGTTGTGTTAATATGAGAAGTGTATCTTCATCATTTGGTTTTAACCCTTTCCCTATGTGTATTAGGCACTGTATACTCAGTACTCTCCCGAGTAAAAAAACCAAGGGAATCAGTCGGGTGGGATTCGAACACGCGACATTTGTACTGCTAGAGTAGTTGTCTTACCGCCATACCACTGGGCTTAGTGTGTCTTTGTTGGCTGTCAAAAGCGCTGACATTACGTTTTTGCATGGATTAAACTACATAACAAAGCCTCGTGCCAAAACAGGCTTCGTGGCTGATCAATGAACCTTCTGATCAATTGAGCGAAACAGCCAGTCACAGTGCTTTTGCATTGGCACAGTAAATGCGGTCAAGAGATACGTATATTTTAACCTCCGTTTTCGACCGGAAATTTAGGTCAAATTGGTATAATCTATGTGCAAATATTTAAGAAGGCTTACAGGCCTACTATCTGATATAAAAATTAAGATGAAATTATAGGTAGTTATTGAGATATGAATTTTTGAAATGTTCAACTTACGATTTGAACCGGAAGTCGGGTCAAATTGGGTCACACTGAATGTATCGTTTGTTCAGTGTTTGATGCCCTTCCCGATGATGTATAGATTGTAAAAATCCAACATAGGGTTCTAGAGTTATGATTTTTTGAAATAATAAACTTTAAATTAATGTCTCTCATTACCTGATGACGTCATCATGACGTAACTAAAACGGTTTCTGCCCCCAATAAATATCTAACTATAAGTGAAGTTTCAAGTTTATATGAGCTTGGGAAGTATGCTTTTGTTAGTGGACAGAGATGGGGGAGAAGAAGAAGAAGAAAAAGAAGAAGAAGTATTAAGAAAGAAAAAAAATAACCGAACAAAAACAAAAGGTGTTCCGCGCTATGCTACGAACACCTAACTAGAAATTAGTGTTTGTAGAAACAAACACTAGGTGTTCGGGTATCCTTGGGGTCAGTGCTTTGTTAATGCGCTATATCATTATGTTGACTTATTGTTGTTCATATTGTACTTCTTCAACGTGTTCAACGTGATTTAAAAGTTGGATTCTCGTAAATGCCGGTGTTGATCACAGTAAAACTAATGTTGATCTTTTTCCAATTCAACTTTCTAAATTATCAAAAATCATACAAATCACCAAAACAGGTCAGAAAAATACCCTCTTGTTGCCACCAAGCCAACAGAAGGCTAACAAGAAAGTTATGCATTGAGGCATGAGGCATGAGAATACACGATGATATAAAATTTTAAAAAATTAACGCTAAAAATTGCATGTCTGGATTTTGGGCAAAGTCCGGAATGTTTGCGTGTCCGGAATTTGGGCAAGTTTACCCAGGCGTCAGCGTCGCACTCAGTGAATCCCTCTGGCGTTTTGGGGACCATGTGTGGAATCGAGGACATGTAAATAGGAGGAAAATACTTTTAAAAAAGACGAAATCATAACAGTGCTAGACGTATTGTCTTAATAAAAAGCTCAAAATAAAATGATATTCGGAACTTACTTCCACAAAAATAAACGATTATGAACGGAGCAGTCATGCTTTTGTTACAAATTTTGATTTTTGGGGGGTCTTTTTACCTGTGATAGTAAATAATTGTGTTAAAGTGTTGCCCCCTTTGGCCATTGAAACTTGTCCTTCAAACACCTTTTAGTATGTCTCCAAGATCCCGACAGTTTATAAACCATAGAATTTTGGAAAATAATGTGAGACGTCAAACGTCAACGAATCTCCCCACACGTGTGTCGCACACTCATGCAATGTCTCGAAGTTTCTTCCAGGTCATAGTTCAATGCATAAAAATATCTCCAGCCGTAAAACACATTAAACGTATCGAAGAAACGGCACTATGAAGGTGTGTACTGACGACTGGTAAAAAAAGTCTAACGATGCGCGGGCATCCAAAACACTGTGCGTTGTTGTCAGTAGACCTTTCTATGTCTCCACTCGTTCTTTTGCTGCAACAGTAAACATACACTGTACATGTATAATATGGTCAAACCGTTCATGAATGAAGCGGAGAAAGAATGAAAGAAGTCTACACAAATCAATTGAACGCGTTGCACATGGAAGAAAAAAATCAACGCATATTGGGCCGGCCGCTGCCATGCCGGGCGGCAATTTATTACGAACGGAAGCGTGTAAAGGTAAATGAGTAAACTTACAATTTCCAAGACCAAGACCAAGAAGAGAGATTAGCGAGATCCAAATGTATACCCCAAACAACTCACCCAAATTTTATATCAAATTCACATTGAACTCGAAGACCACAAATTTGAAAGGGAAAAAACCGAAAAACTCATGCCTGTAATCATTGTCTACAGTCGAACTTCCCAGTCGGCAAAGGTCGCAGAGGAAATATTTTGTCACCGATCGCTGTAATTAAACGACCATTAGTTTGATATAGTGCCACCATGGATCTGAAATGAGCTATTCGTTTTGGGCTCACCATGAATGTGACGTGTAGTAACGCACGTTTCAGGTTAAATGTGATCAATGGAGCAGAACAGCCAGCCACATGCTTTCGCGGGCTATTACTAACAAAATGTTCAACTTACATTTTGAGCCAGAGGTCAAAGTCAAACGGGGTCACTCTCTGTGTAGCGTTTGTGGGGTTTTAAAAGACCTGTCTGATGATGAATAGATTGTAGGAATCCATTTAGTGGTTATCGAGTTATGATTTTTTGAAATATTGAACTTTGATTTACTGTAATTCGACACCTAATGACGTAATCATTACGTCACAACTAGCTCAGCATCTGCTAATTATACTCTAACTACATGCAAAGTTTCAAGTTCATCAAACGTTTGCAACTATGCATTTTCTTGTGGACAAACGACTATCAGAAGAACTTTTTTTTAAATGAACAATAACAAAGAGTTCTTCGGGCTTAATGCCGGAACACCTAAAAAAAACTTTTAAAAAACTAAAGAGGTGTTCCGGGTTTCACTTGAACACCTAATTAAGGAAAAAACAGAAAAAAACAAACAAAAAAATAGATTTTAGTGTTTGTTGAAACAAACACTAGGTGTTCGGATGTCATTGGGGTCAGTGTTGTTAATGTGTGAACTATTTTATTGAGTCGATGAACAAATTGTTGATAGCTTTTGAAATTTCAAAGTGTAAATCTAATACGTGTATACATTTAGTTTACACGGAAAATAAATGCTAATGTTCCTACTTAAAACTGTATTGAGCTCTACAACATGTATTATTTGAGCATTTGTGAAAATTGTTTTGTAAATATTCATAAACTGTACTGATAGTTAGTATACGAAACTTTTACAGACAATTCAAAAAAGAGCTTCTTAAAGGCATCGTACACGTTTGGTAATTGTCAAAGACCAGTGTTCTCATTTGGTGTATCCCAACATATGCATAAAATAACAAACAAGCCTGTGAAAATTTGGGCTCAATTCGTCATTGAAGTTGCAAGAAAATAAAACATTTACAAAAAATGCAAAACTTAAAATCATAATAGATGCATTTCTCAAGATATATGATTTTTCGAAATATTAAACTTTAGGTAGATCAAGTTAAACTGCACCTTTAAGGTGACTTCATATATATGACAATTGATGACGTCATTTGAACAGGATCTTAAATTTTGGATGTTACAAATCCCGGATTGAATACATGCAAGGTTTTAGCTTAATCACGCATTTTTGCCGTAAATATAAATCTTTGTAAAGTGCACCTTTAAGGTGACGGCACGTGATGCTTGATGACGTCATGATGACACTGTAAAGGCGAGTGGTGCTGTTACTGTTTCGTGGTGTGCTAGCAAACTACATACTTTTGCAAAAGTCAAAAAAGTGCAAAAATGCACACGACCGAGCATGGCATTTGATTGTTAACGAAATTTGCATGGACGGCTGTTTTAGAGACTAACATTACAATGCGTAATGCCAAATCAGGTTATGGAACCTTGAACAGAGACTAGACTATGTGCGGGTTTGATGGACTTTGAACCCTGTGATCAATTGAGCGCAACAGCCAGCACGTGCTGCTGGATTAGATTCAGTGCCGTACTTAATGCGTGCCGTTCTTAATGCGTGGTTTTTAATGCGTCCAATAAATATGTGAGCGTTAACGTCCCATTTCGACGGGAAGTTAAGGTCAAATTGGTAACATTTTAAGGTCAAATTGGTAACATCTCTGTGGAAAAATTTGTGAAGGATGAATGGCATAGAACCTGATGTAAAAATTGTTACTAAAATATAAGTAGTTCTTTAGATATGAATTTTTAAAATTTTCAACTCCCGGTTTGAACCGGAAGTGAAGGTCAAATGGGGTCACACTCTGTGTAGCGTTTGCTACATTTTTCAAGACCTATCCGATGATGTATAGATTGTTTTAATAGCTTTTGAATTAATACATTTTGATTTAATGTATTTCAACAACTAATGACGTCACATACTTGATTGAGGTTTTATAAAGGTCCTAACATGGTGTAAATTTGAAGTTGATCAAATACACAAAAGTTTAGATTTTTGCCGGGAAATGGTTTTTTTAAAAGAATTGCGCAACGGCAAACTTTGACCTTTCAGTACGACTGAAAGTAAAGGTCATATGATTTTGGCGTTAACTTTTTAAATGTTGCCCTTGTCTTGATGTATCATATGCCTAAATATGAATACCGTAGCTTTAATATTCAGAGACATACAGGCATTGGCATATGGTCACTTTTTGAACTTAAATGGCTTGTAATTTGACACCTGATGACGTCATCATGACGTCAACACTCACACAGCTTCTGCTAGCTATGTTCTAACTTCACGTTAAGTTTCAAGTTGATCCAAGGTTCACAACTATGCTTTTTTTTTGCGGACAATCGACTATCAGAAGAATAAGCAAAACAAAGAAGGAAAAATATAATAATAATAACAAAGAGTTGTTCGGGCTTAATGACCGGACACCTAACAAAAGGTGTTCCGGAGCATTCCTCCCTAACACCTAAAATTTAAAAAAACAAGAGTTGTTCCAAGCTGTATGCTCCGAACACCTAAAAAACAAGAGGTGTTTTGAGCTATGCTCCGAACACCTAATAATTGATTTCATTGAAGCCAATTTGGATATTGCCTATTAAGGGGCAAAGCATCTTTTCTAAACAGTTGTGAACTGCAAGCATCTTTTCTAAACAGTTGTGAACTGCAAAAGGAGCTAGATAACATTAAATTGAAGATGCGTGTGATTGTTTTTCTCAAAATAAATGCCTTGGCAATTAACACAGAATCTTGAATCTAGAATCTCATTACAATTTGCTGAATGGTGTCTGTCTGTCTGTCTGTGCTTACAAGAGCTACATTGAGGGGCTACTTGTAAGTAGGATCTGTACTTGTGGGCTTTTCTTACATTGTGGGCTCATGCCCACAATGTTTAAAACAGAAAAGATTAAAGAAAAGGGATCATAGTCACAACCTGTGGAATGCCCACTATGTCACTCTCCTAAACACAGATGTCTGTCTGTCTGAGCTTACAAGAGCGACACTAGGGGACTATGTATAGGTAGGAACTGTACTTGTGGGGGGTTTGTTCACATTGTGGGGTGCACCCCACAATGTTTTTAACCAAAAAGATTAAAGAAAAGGGATCATAGACACAACCTGGGGAAACCCCACAATGTCGCTCTGGTAAAGATATCTGGCTGTATGTCTGTCTGTCTCCATGTTATTAAAACTCTCTCTGGATTCTGCATTAAGCCTTGTAAATTTCGCACAGGAAAAAAAGTATCACTTTCATCTGCAAACTCTCTCATTATTGAACAAAATCTGATCAGAATTGACTGAGATATGAGCCCCCCCAAAATGACAATCCATGGATTTTATATTTCCAAAGAACCGCACATTGCTGCATGTAGTGTAAAAAAACAAACATTGGAGACACGCGCCATAACGCATTTTACTGGCCTTTTTCACTGTTGTTATGGGCTGTACATTGCTACATTGTTGGGTGCATTATGCTATAGTATGGATGGATTTAGTAAAAAAGTTTTTGTCCCCTAATCTTTAACATCATTCTAAGTAACAAACCACAAGGGGTACATGTCATCTTTGAATTAAATGCACACATGCCTAAAATAATGAAAATAAAATGTATTCTTTTGAGGTATTGTGCAGTAATAAGAAGCCAACACTTGTTACGAGGAATTTGTTTCTTCTTATTAAAGGCACTGAACCTGTTTGGTAACTGTCAAAGACCAGTGTTCTCACTTGGTGTATCCCAACATTATGCATAAAACAACAAGCCTGTGAAAATTTGGGCTCAATTGGTCATCGAAGTTGCAAGAAAATGATGAAAGAAAAAACACCCTTGTTTTACAAATTTGTGTGCTTTCAGATAGGAATAAAAGGCTTCTTGCAAGAAGTCTTTTATTATTTTAGTGAGAAATTACCTCTTTCTCAAAAACTACTTTACTTCAGAGGGAGTCGTTTCTCACAATGTTTTATACTATCAACAGCTCTCCGTTGCTCGTCACCAAGTCAGTTTTTATGTTAATACATATTTTGAGTAATTACCAAACGTGTACAGTGCCTTTAATTAATACTTAAATAACACAATGATCAGCCAAACCTTCGCCAAGGCCAATAATCAGGCATGGCATGCTAAAATCTCGGACTACATGTAATATCTCCCATGCCACCAACAATCTCTCCTAATACTGGTTTATTCAACAAAAGAAGCAAGGTCTGAAATTGGGGATTACACAATTATACAAAAGTACCATTTGTCCCCATTTGTTGCTGAGCAAATGAAACGTAAAATGCTGAATGCATGCACTGTGCATGCTACACACTGGAATATCTAAGCGTGTTTACACATCTGCCAGAAGCATTCCTGGAGATTTGTTTAAAATGTGTTTATCTGAATTCCATTGATGTGTCTGTAAAAGTTTTAACTGAAAACAAAAGCCCACTTAGTAAAGAGAGGCCAACTCGGATTGATAACCTCTTTATGAGCCGTCAATAAAATAAAGATTGAGAGGATCGTCAGAAGGTCCAACTGGAGAGTCCGGATGGTTCCACAACATCTGATCACTTTATCATGAAAACTTACTTTTTTTTCTGCAAGAAATCCACTTCAAATTTAATGCTCCCAATTAGCTGAGTATTTCTGTCAAAAACGTATGGTGACACTGCAGAAAAAGGAAATAATATAATTGGCATCAAGTCATTTTTAAGAGTGTAATGAAGAAACACTTGGAATCAACAAATGTTCGTGTACAAATTGCTCCATTATATGTAACATTTGTGTGGTTAGGAACACATTATTATCCGTGTGAATGTAAATATTTTCAAATGACAGGCAGCATTCTGCCATGTGAGTGGCACATAGGGCATCCAGGGAAACAGTAGCAAGCTTGCTGTGAAAAGAATAGTCATGAAAAAGCATTGAGCCATGATTAGACAATGCTGCAAGGAGGCATCAAGAAAGTTGGATTCTATCTTGCAAACTAGTATCAGCAATTAGAATTACTCACGATTATTTATGGCATGAATATTAAATAGTGAATTTCACTGCTTTTAATCAAGATATATAAAATCATATACATATAAAGTTCCATTAAAACAAATTAAAGAATTTTTGAAGAAAATAAAAAATAAAACTAGACATGATTGCATTTGTGCACAAATGCCGAGCTGTTTCGCCAATAACATTTTCAAATTACTCAAAGGAAAATGAAAGTCTTTTTGTATTCAAAGCAGTTATGACGTATCATGCCTGTTTAAAAAAGAATTTAGATTATATAATGTTCAGTTAGCAATTTATGACTTAACGGTGCAAAAAATTGAAAAAATCATAAACAATCATGTGCTGACGTCATCATGACGTCATTTCAAAATTTACAAGAACTTGCCAATATCAAACAACCTACTAAGTTTCAACATGATCGCACTAATACTTCGGGAGATAATACGACTTCAAAAAAGGCACCTTTAATGCTGCGTCACGTGACCCCCGATGACGTCATTGATCTGAAACTTCACACATATGATGGCTGCCTGACGATCAACATATGTGTAAATTTTGAAGTGATTACACAAAACTTCTCCACACATATCTTCAAAAAGTCCATTTTGAACAGTTTTCAACCTGCCGCTAGAGGGCGCTCTTGTGTATCGTGACGTCATCGGTATTTTTTTTAACTGCACACCCTTGCCAGACACTAACATCGTTGAAAGCATTTTCATAACATTTATCACTTTTGAATTACGAAGGCACTTCCGGTATGTGAGGTCACGCACACTGAATAAAATGAAGACCTAATTTATCCCTATACAATCCCGCAAACAGAAACCTACGGTCACTTGTGGCTGATTTGATATGGATTTTTGAATATTTAAAATAGAAACCTTTAAGATAATGTCACGTGACAGGTGATGACGTCATCATGACATCAATGGTTTAGGATCATTATTGCACCAATGCCTTTCATCACTGAAAGTTTCATTGCAATTGCTCTTTAGGAACTATGAAAAAGACCGCTTAGAACGAATAGTGCCTAATTTCAATGACTTCCGTAAGTCTGAAAAATTAAAATTAAAAGTTAAAAAAAACTAGCACTGAATTTGTTACGAACAAATACTGAAGTTTCGGCTTTAAGAAGGCGAACCATTAAGAATTGAATAATGTCTTGGTGACGTAATGTAGTTTGTTAATTTATAAGTTGTCACAGTCCCGATGATGGCGATCGATTGTGGGTCAAGTTAATGAAAATGGAAGCTGTCGCTTTAGGGCACTTTTTTATGATGAAATTTCTATTGTATTTGAATTTCCAGTTTGGAACAGATGGACCGGTATAAGTTCGGACCATGTGGGAGGATGAAATGTCATGAATGTGGCACTTGTGAGGAGCTAAAATATGTCGTAAACTATAAATGAAAGATAAAGTACATGTGCTGTAAAGGTACAAGTGGCACAGAAATTACAGTCGACTCCCGTTATTACAAGCTCGCATATTACAAGGTTCCTGTTAATTAATACTAGGTTTTTTGTCGGTCCCGAACTGCCCCGTGTGTGTTTCAATGCATTTAAATATGGATTGCACGAGCACAGAAGTAGCCAGAACACGGTTACGAGGTAATTTGTCGGCCCGTTACGAGCAAAAAATTGTTTTCAACCCTTTTGTAACAAGAATAATAAAAAACTAGAGATTTAGTGTTTGTTGGAACAAACACTAGGTGTTCGGATTTCATTGGGGTCAGTGTTGTGTCAATGTGTGAAATATTTTATTGAGTCGATGAAAAAATTGCTGATAGCTTTTGAAATTTCAAAGTGTAAATCAGTTACGTGTATACATTTAGTTTACACGGGAAATAAATGCTAACGTTCCTACCTAAGACTGCATTGAGCTCTAGAACGTGTATTTATTGAACATTCTGTTTCAATGTTCATGTAAATATTCATAAACTGTACTGTATACAAGACTTTTACTGACAATTCAAAAAAAGAGCCTCTTAATATATATTTATTTTACTTCCGGTTGGACAGGAAGCCAGGTCAAATCATGTCATTATCAATTATACAGAACTTAAACACGTAAAAACATTCACAAAAAATGCAAAGCTTAAAATCATAATAGATATATTTCTCAAGATATGATTTTTCGAAATAATAAACTTTAAATAGATCAAGTTTAACTGCACCTTTAAGGTGACTTCATAATTATATGACAATTGATGACGTCATTTGAACAGGATCTTAAATTTTGGATGTTACAAATCCCGGCTTGAACACATGCAAGGTTATAGCTTTAATCGCGCATTTTTGCCGTAAACATACATCTATGAAAAGTGCACCTTTAAGCCGACTCACGTAAAGCTTGATGACGTCATCGTAATGCGACATTAAATTCTAGATGTAACACATCCCAACTTGAATACATGCAAGGTTTCAGCTCGATTCCACATTTTTTCTGCATTTATCAATCTTGTATTTCTGCATCTTGTATTTCACGCGATCCACGGCGATATTAATTTTTGATGACGTCAATCTTCTACAAAACTCACAGAGCAAGTTGTAGAGCCGACCGTCAACATTCCACTTTGCTCCAATGACCTATTCTTCGGGTTTTACTCTAAACATATGGGGTGAAAACCTGGGCCTTGTACTTGCACACATTAAATGTGTTAACAACTGCGCATGACAGACTGTTCTATATGTGTGCATAACTAATTAGATCACGCTACTCGCATGTATGCAACATGTGATAACACCCGGAACGATCTCAACACTATAGCGCGTTGTATGTGTTTTCAGTGCAATTCTTTTCACACGCAATTTAATTTAAGAGTCATTCGATACCGGATTTCAACCGGAAGTTAAGGTCAAATAGGTAACATGTCTGTGGAAAAGTTTGAGAGGACTTAAGGACATACAACCTGATGTTAAAATTGTGAGTAAGGTGTTTGTAAAATGTATGAATATTTCTTAAAGTATGAATTGTGAACTTTTCAACTTCCGGTTTAAACAGGAAGCTGAGGTCCAATGGGGTCACACTCTGTGTGGCGTTTGCTACATTTTGCCAGACCTATCCGATGATTTATAGATCGTTGAAATAGCTTATATAATTCTTGAGTTATGATTTTTTGAAATAATAAACTTTGATTTAATGTTTTTCAAAAACTGATGACGTCACCATGACGTAACAACTTTTAGAATCATCTACAAGTTATGGTCTACCAACATATAAAGTTTCAAGTTAATATAAATTTTGCAACTATGCGTTTGCTTGCAGACAAACGAGATTCCGAAAAATAATAAAAACTAAAAAATAAAAAAAAAACCTGAACAAAAACAATAGGTGTTCGGCTATTGCCCGAACACCTAATAAAAAAAAGGAAATACCTTTAACAACCTGAAAATTGTTATTTATGGCTTGTATTGTAAGACAATCAATAGAGGTGCTATATGGACGCTATCGCTAGCAATACTAATCCGAAACTGGAGTCACGATTCAGCGAGCAGGTTGTTAATTCCAAACTCCGGACAATGGTGGGATTAGGAGGCTTGCGTGGTTTAAACAACGGAGCAGATTCCATACTAAGTAGGCATTCATCAATTCATGTGAAATCTTCAGAAAAGATACTGATCCATTGAGTTTTACAAGTGCTTGATGTGCATTTTCAGCAGAAAAAACCCCCACCGCAACTGAAAAGCTAAAACATTTGCGCGATCAATATTTAATGCAACAGCAAGATTTCCCTGGTATCCCGCGTTAGCAATGAACCATCTACAATCCCGGCCAAAATGCTTGGGCCACCCTTTCCTGACGTTATATACAACAATTCCATGTGCACTTCCCATTCACATTCAAAACATTTGTCCCCCGCCCCCCGCCCCCCGCTCAATGTTGACTGTAACTCAGAACACAGTCGGCAATTGGAACCAACATTGAAAGGGGGCAGCTAAGGGGGACCCAACAAGATATGGCCGGGATTGTCTGAGTTAATTTCATAATTTTTTTTTGTTTTTAAATTAGCAAATAATGCTTTTAAAGGACTGTGAATGTCCAAAGACAGTGGATGTGCATTTATAACTGAGTAGGGCAATAAAACAGATTTTAAATCAGCAAGTATTTTTGTTTGGGGTGGGGGGGGTGGGGGCTGACTATGATGGGCATTGACAGTAAATTATGTTTTCTTGCGGGAAAAGTGCAAATCAGTAATGATGTTTTGTTGGGTGGGGGAAGGGGGCTAACTATAATTGTGCATTGACAGTAAATGATTATTTATTGCCGAGTACAGCGTGTGAACACAAAAGGACACACACAGGGAACTTTGTATTTTATTTGTCTATTTGGGAAGGTGTGCGGGGTTGCACCATTACGCCCGTATTATTTTGTCAGCATTAATACCAAATAAGTAAAATAGTAATATAAAAAATGCACTTGAAAAATGAAAGAACGGGTAAAAGCGATTAATATTAACTGTATGGCGAGTAAGGTGATACAAATAGATAATATAAAAAACAACGGCTTTCTGACCATCCTGGAGTCCTTTTAGCTTCAACTGATAATTATACTTTGTTAAGCGTATCTCTTAGCCATTACACCATGGAGTCGCATACAAATTCAAGCGCAGTGATGCTCAGTGTCCATAGACTTGATTTCAAGTCTGAGGTGGCGGTTATTCCTCTGTATGAGACACGAAAAACGCCCCCACAGATTAGCTATCATGGGCCAAGCTAACAATAGGGCGCTATTTGGGGCAATAATGTATTGGCTATCAAGTTGACTAAAAGTAACGATTGCAGGCTTGGATCAAGTCTACACGGTTCACCGTAGTAAAGTAAATAAGGAAATTAATTAAATTTCTTTTCTATTTTGGTATAAAGGGTTAACCGTTTGAGTTTGTGTCAAAAAAATGAATGAGGTGGTTGAAAAGAATATCAACAGGTTATGTATTGTTTGTGGACTGTAATGGCCTTTTCGTGTTGAAGAAAAAACATTTTACGGTAAGTTAGCAGTGAAAATGCTATGGTGAACCGTGTGGTGAACCGTCAGACATGAACGCAACCAACTACATTGGACAGGTACATTATTTTTGTGCGCAGGCGCAAGGCGGTCGTGCCAGGAATCGTCATTGTCGCCTCAGAGTGAAAGGCAATGCAGTTTTGGACGGGCTATTTTAAAGCTACACATGTCTTCATTTATATTATTTTATGGACTTTATACCGAACAACACAAGAAGCAAGCCAAGTTACATAATTAATTTAGGTTTAACCCATGAATATAGTTATGTTTTATTTGTGAAAGCGAGTAAAGCAAAGTCATGTCAAGGAGTCCATTTCAGCGAGCATGAATATGCAGTGTGAGAAAAGCAGTCGTAAAATCTTTTGCTTAGCACCAAAGAGAGGGTAATAAAATTACGTGTAACACAATGCACGCTGGTACCAGTTGCTTAGCGCCATACAGACAGAGGGTATTCAAGTTACTAATAACACAATGCACTCTCTGTACGACCAATAAGATATGACCTGAGACATAGCCTACATGTATAAGTTGCTTTTTTGAATGTGTCTTTGCTCATAACATCTTATTTGGTCAAGATGGAAGACCCTTCCCTTGGACCCCGTCAAATGCGACAAGTGTACTTATTAACATACAGTCAAGCAAATGAGGCCCTCATTGCATCTCGCCAGGAATTTGCAAAAATTGTTGTAAAAGCCTTCCACCCACCAACGGATGGTGCAGCCCCCCCAAAAAACAACAACAACAACAACAACACACCACCATCCCCATAAAATAATCACTTTTATGGACATTCACTTTTTTTGGACATTCACAATCTTTTCCAAGCATTATTTGCATATTACAAAATTACAAAAATTCACTGACGTTATATACAACAATTCCATGTGCACTTCCCATTCACATTCAAAACATTTGTCCCCCGTCCCCCGCCCCCCGCCCCCCGCCCCCCGCTCAATGTTGACTGTAACTCAGAACACAGTCGGCAATTGGAACCAACATTGAAAGGGGGCAGGGGGGCCCAACGAGATATGGCCGGGATTGTAGCATACACTGGTGGTTACCAATGAAAATCAAGATTCTATTTATTGACTGCTGCGAACATGCTGCGGCCGAAGTTTTGCCCCGAAACTTCGCTAAACAAGAACAGCAAGTTAAAATCTCAGACAGTTTTTCAATCATGTAAAATGTAAATTGATTTTATAAATTGACTTTCAAACTAAACTAACTCAGTTAAAACAGTTTTATTAGCCCAATTTTGTGCTTGTTTGTGCGGTACATGCACACACTATGCACAAAGTTATCAACTGTACATGTATTGCAGCAGCCTTATCTGTGTGTACACAAGCTGTGTGTGTGATTACGGCCCGTATGCTACTTACAGCGTCAATTACTTGTCATGTACACAGACACGGCAATCGTGCTTTTTTGACGGGCGTTTTTAAATCGGTAATATCGCCAAGAAATGAACGAAAAACACTCAAAACAACTGCTGCTGGATCTAAGTTAGAGCACAAGCTTTCATTTGATGTGTCGTTTGTGTGTTTTAAGACTGTAGTTCCTGAGATCGAACAACGACAAATTGCACTGGTTAATGCTATGAGAATTTTTCGAATGGTAAAATAATAATAATAAACAAAATCAAAATCTTGACGAAAACAAAGGTGGTTTCGGCGGTAAGGCCGAAACCCCAAAAAATTAACGAAAACAAGAGCCTAATAAATCTAGACAAAAACAAAAGTTTCGGCAGTGAAACTGAAGTTTCTTTTTAAAGTAATTAGAAAAACATGGGAGCTCGGTCAAATTACTGAGATGAATTGGTGCCATCAGCTTTTCTGTTAAATATGTGACACCATGAAATATTAAAGCAATTATACAAATTAAAATTAAAATAGACTGATGCTACTCAATTCACTCATGGAGGTATACATGTAAGACCACAAGGAGTTTGAACGGCCCGCTTAGCCCCCACAGGGTAATTACTGACCAATTAACGACCCTGGCTGTACAGTGGAAAAAAAATGGAGGCTAGCGCACGCTGCGCGTCAGATTTACGACCGCAAGATCTCTTTGTGCACAGGGTCTGCTACCGCTTCGGACTGCACAATGGAAAAAATTACTCCTTTGTGGTTTTTTATTTGTACATAATTCCGAACAAACGAACGAAACAGTTTTCACATGCGCAGCAGCTCTATGCCACACGTACCTTTATTGTCCATTCGATGTGCTTTAAGATTCTGATTCTGCCGACGTTTCCTTCATTAAAATCCGACTTTCAGAAGGCAAGTTACGTTGATATTCCAGCAATACAATAATTGATATATGATTAAAAATAATTTTATGCTTGAATATTTCTGTGATTTTGATAACTTTGGGCTGAGTTTGGCTGGTTAAAAATGACGGTGTTTGCTCAGTGAACCCTTTGTCTAGGCATTCGTGCAGACATTCACGTGGAGCATCGTGGAGCATTTTTTGGGGGGACGAATGAAAATCTGAATTTTTCAAAAACATCGTACTACCCTGCATCTTGGAATACCTTTTAACCTTGGGTCCATACAGCACAAGCGCACACAGAGAGACAGCTTTGTCGCGTGCAGTTAGGAAATGTGTTACAACTGCTCTTTTATCTGTGGCGGTACCAGACCTTGGATGTTTGATCTCCTGTTCATTGTAACTCCTTGTGGTCTTATTCCTCCATGATTCACTGAAATGTTTCCATACAAAAGCTATTAAAAATTATAACACCCCCTTACAAAAAATCTGCCTTTTCATTGGTTTAGAGCGCGTCACATGATATGTCTTAGTTTTACTAGAAACCCGGTGGCCGTGTGATAGTCGTTTGCCATGCAATAGTCAAAAATAATAGATAGTCTAATAAATAAATAGTCTGTTGGGGTGTTATTATACACATATTGACTGGCAATGATGTAACTAGTGTACGTCTATACCCCCGATGGACTTTGAGTGACCAGAAGAGGGGCCTATTTCCCTCGGCGGACCTATTTCCCGAAGGCCGAAGGCCGAGGGAAATAGACCCCTCTTCTGGTCACTCACAGGCCCGAGGGGGAATAGACGTACACTAGTTACCGAATTATGCCACTCAATATGTGTTTTATAACACACCTCGGTCTTAAATGTGAAATAAGAACAGAAATCTTGAAAAGAAAGGAAGTTTTGTAGTTGCTGTTCACGGTTCAAGTCAAGAGAGGGCGTTGTAACCAGGCACTATTTTCAAAGACTAGTGCCCGACAGGCACTATTCCCGCAAAACAAGCGCGCGCGATCACTAGACTATATTATTTCACCCCACGTGACAGTGTTTCAGCCAACCAGATTACAGAACAAGCAAGAGGTGTGCTATAAAAAACAAATATTGACTGCTTTTGCTCGTGCTATGGTTAAAGCTCCGACTCCCTTGGTGATCCCCGGACCGTTCCTTTTTTCCTCGGCTGCGCCTCGGAAAAATAGAACGGTCTGAGGATCACCTCGGGAGTCGTAGTTTTAACCATAGCACTCGAAGCAGTCAATATTTGTATACTATATCTATCATAATAACCACTTCGCGTCAGATGACGTGTTTATATGCAAATTTAGCGCCCGGAACAACTTCAGGTTTTCCTCAATTTTTGGCTGACAGCCGGACGTTTCTATCCACCCAGACTTTCCATTGTGTAGCATGCACAGGCAGGCTGTGATATGCTTTGTTTCACACAAACAAAGAGCGACAACAGGTTCTGGAAAACATACTTTGTAAAATCCCTTTGCGGGGGTTCTGGGGGTTATCTTGTAACCCCTGATTCCAGACATTTGTCCTGTTGTTGTACAAACGTGGCATACCAGAATGGACAGGCTGCCACCATTGTTCGTCCTTATATTCAACTCAATGGAAGGTAAGTCCAAGCGTTCCGAGGATCCAGCATACCATGGCAGGTTTTTGGCTGTGGCTCATGGCCGAAGTTCCGTGAATCACAGGGAGTGCCTACTCAATTTTCTCACAAGACAACATCAAATCCCAAAACTAATTACAAAGTTGTTTTTCCTATGTCCAGTCAGGGTTTCATTGTTCAAAAGAGAACGATTACTCAAAATGCTCAAAAAAGTTCTTAAAATGTTACCATAATTTGTTATGTTTGTATAAATAAAACAACATGAAGTGGTTAAGAAGACTTTCACGCTTTTGGGTTTGAGACTCTAGCTCCTCAATATAGTTTACTCCCATGCAGTGACCCTATTGTATTGCACAGAGTCACTTGGACCTTTGGTTTTTTTTCACATGCACAAACCAAAATGCAGCATAATTGCTTTAAAACTCAACCTTTTTTTAAAAACACATTGATACTTTCACATGATACTTGAGAAACTATGCGTCTTCAAAAGTGACCAATCAATCGACAATACCCTAGTGAGCTCCGTCCTGTGCTCTAAACCCCTCTCTCCCTGAAGACAGCAAGACCCTACCCAGCAGACATCCAAGATGTAAGACCTGTCGGCACATTGACCCCAGCATGTGCATGCTCAGAACCTGTGGCCGCTCCAAAACCTATGGAACTGTCATGTACATACCACTGCCAACCTGATTTATTAGATCACCTGTAAACGTTGTGTTAAGTTGTACATCGGTGAGACTAAGCTACGCTTGACTGACCATTTCATGAACATCTCCATAGCATGAGCCTCAGTACTACATGCTTGGCAGTACCTCAACACTTTGCAGCCCTTCCCCAATCCACTAATAATATGAGTCTTTAGGGTTTTTTTAAATTGGGTTAAAGAAACAGATGATTTTACTTGTGCTGGCAATTTGTTCCATAGGTGTGGCGCAGCATGTGAGAAAGATCAGTCTCCTTATGATTGATTGGATATGGGCTCAATAAGGAGGTTAGAGTTGTAAGACCGGAGTTTGCGAGCAGGATCGGATGGTTTGAGAAGATCATCATTATATGCAGTAGCATTGTTACTGAGTTATTTATAACAAGAGCATGTGGGTCCTGGTAACCGTGACAACTGATGGATAATGCAATACACTAGAGCAGCGTATCATCCAGCAGCTGGGTATGCTGGCACCATGCGACATCAACGTGGAACTCACTGTGTTCGTGCCCCCACTATGAAGTCCAGCAGTGATGAAGGAAAGTCGTCCAAAAAAGTTGGCACCAATGATTTCCGAAACGAGATGAAATGTGGATAACCCAGCCTCGATGACCTCTGTCTTGTCTTCATTCAATTCATAACAGACCAAGCTCTTATGTCATTCAGGCAAAGTTCTAGTTGTGGGAGGACAATTGGGCGATTCTGCTCATTCATGATGACATAGACGTACATGTTGTTGGCGTATATCATTCTGTTAAGAGCGTTAGCCTTAATAATGTTTTCAAGGTGGTGTCTTCAATGTGTACATGATAATTTGATGAGGTCACTGTCTTGCTGCTGTCACTGAAGAAATCTAGGCCCAATTTCATGGCTCTGCTTTACCACTAAATTCTGCGCTTACGATCACCATTCTCCACTTATGTGCAAGTGCCGAATTTCTGCGCTAGCTGTGTAAGCGAAGAATGCCTAGTAATGTGGAGTACGCATGCGCACAAGCAAAAATTCTCTGCTTACCTGTGAAATACACTTGACGTAAGTGCAGAATTCCCTGCTTCTGTAAGCGCCGATTCTTTACTTGAAATTTGGCACTGCTCTTGATTGATATCTCTATTGTGCTGTTTCACATTTTTCCACAAGTTAAGTTTTTAAACCTAGCCTCATTTACGATGCAGCCTACATGTTGCTCATCTCTGGGTGGAAGGCTGTTTCTAGAAATATGCACCAGATTCTTTTATTGTACTTCTGACTTGTGCTAAACATCAGTACAATAGGGCGCCTAGTCTTAGGCAGACAGTTGTTGTGCCGCAATATACCAACATAAGCCCTCAGAGGGCGCCTGTTCTTAGGCAGACAGCCGTTGTGCCACAATATACCATGAGTTGTCTACTGTTATTTGTCTAATTGTGTGAAATTAGAGAAGAACATGTGCATCCAGAATATCATTGTTCATGACAATACAATGAGTAGGATTTTTGAGGCAGGATCTGAACTAACTGATTGCATAGTGGGATATACATGTAGGCCTACTGGATATGTATAGTAGATGCAGAAACACGGTTTCAGGATCTCTTGTGATGAAGGCAGAGGAATCATCAAGGAGGACAAAAACAGTTTCATGTCCTTTATCAGCGGCCATAAGTAGGTAGTTATAATATACACATTTTATTTAATCATTTCAGCAAGCACAATATTAAAAACCACTGAAAAAAGTGCACTACAAAAATCCAGGCAAAAGAACTGGTTGGGTAAAAGTCCTTCCCGTAACTCCGCAGAAAAAAGGAACGAAAGAAGCAAAACAAAACACTGAAAAGGTTTAAAAATTCATTCAATTGACCAATCTTGATCATACATGTACTTAGAAAAAAAAACGGTGCAAGAAGCTTAAACGGCGCTGTGAATGAGGGACTTCACAAGCTTTTTTGATTATCGTTTCATTATCTTGTTACCGACTGTTATAAGTGAAAGGAGTGATTGCACACTGTTAAGATTGTCTTGGGTGATGAAACCTCTACTGCATGCCTACCTTGATGCAAAACAGGTGAACAACAAAACTTTGATCTTCAAGATTACTGACCAGACCAGAGTATTTATTTTGTTTCCTTGTAATTGTATGAGCAACTGTTATGTTTTGTTCAAAGGGGATTGTAAATTCAACAATTATAATGCATTTCTTGATGAGACTAATGAGTACCAAGTCTGGTCTCTGTTGGGTGACAAGAATGTCAGGTGGTATGGTGGTTCAAACAATTTTTTTTGCACCATTTAGATCGCAATACATTTTCCATGTGGCTTCGTTGGTCACCTGCAGAGCATCGTAAAGTAGACAGAGTATGTTATTGTGTTGTCAAGTATAGCAGCCTTGGTTGAGCATGGCAGAGCAATTGTTAAGCATATGCTGGAGTGTCTCTTTCTTGCCACATAGGCCACACACTTGTTGTTTATTACCTTGCCCCATTGACTTAAATTAGCCCATCCAAAAATGCATCAAGCATGAATTTCATAACGCCCCTTTGGAAGATTAAAAATAAAAGATTTCCAAGTGGGTCTGATTTCTCAAGATCGGAAATGCGGAGCACATCTCCATGGGATAGCAAGAGATTTTACAGGGTTCGACCTTAACGGTGGTCCGCTGGCCAAATGCCAGTTGAAACGGCGGCGGACCAGCTGAAACACCTTGCCAAGTGGTCCGGCTGACCAGTCAAAAATATAAGTGCCGCGAAACGCTCAACACATAACGATCACGATGTATATGTACACAACGCACGATCGTGCGACACACCGTTTCCAATTTACAGGCTTGTAGTTTTTTATTTCGTTACTTTGCGTGCGACAATAAATGCAATAAAATTGAACGCTAGAGGGCGTTTTAGAACAATTTGATAGTGCGAGAGTAAACGCCCTCTATTGGTGAAATTACGCGATAACATACAAAACCAAGTTACAAACGCCTTGACCAAAGACTTGACGTTTCTGCGCATGCTCGGGAAAAGCGGTTATTCATCCCTGGTGTGCGCACGCTGTAATCTACAACATTGTCGTTGCTGGTACGCACGCAAATTCTGTCGACAGCATGGTCAACGGAGTACAGTTCCGTGGGAATTTTAGGTTGTTTACGAAAAACTACAGAACGTCTGTATAGGCTTACAAAAAATGACCAATTAAGGATACTCTGGATGAACAAAAAGAGTATTTTATGGTATAATGTAAGATTTTCTCTTCTTGATTTTGTTTTGTTGATTTTTATTTTGGGTTTATTTTGCGGGGTGAGTGAAGGAATGCTATTGTCTACAGCGATCGTGCGTACACCAACCCTCCTTCTTCGGTACCGGTACCGTAGATCAATGACAATCATCAATAACAAGTTCATGGGTTTTTTATCAAGTCGGTTTTAAAGTTATTTGTTTTTAATTGACCACAAGCATTTTCTTTCATAAAAAAGTACTTGTCCCATGGAATTACTTGCTGTCTTTGGATACTGAAACCATCATCTATGAACTGAAACTATCCAAGACCAAAGATCATTTCCAATTTGCTTCTGAAAAATCTCACCTGTGTTAAGTTAAGTTATTAATATTATTTTTCATTTAATAATAATGACAACAAAATTGTTACACCATCAACAAGTAAACGTACTCCTAACGAACACAGTAACTGTCTTAACATAATAAAGTATGGCTATCAATGTATAGTTAACTTGACCTTGCAATTCATTGAATTGAAATAGCGATGATCGAAAATCAGGACATTGTTTCAATCATATCAGTATGAAAAATGTTATAAAAAAACTGACGGACCAGTCAAAAACCTTGCGGACCAGTTAAAAACTAGAACTGAATTTGTTACGAACAAATACTGGGGTTTCGGCTTTAAGAAGGCGAACCATTAAGAATTGAATAATGTCTTGGTGGCGTAATGTAGTTTGTTAATTAGTCCCGATGATGCGATCGATTGTCCACCAGACGTGAAAGAGTTAACGAAAATGGAACCTATTGTTTTAGAGCACTTTTATGATGCAATTTCTATCACACAACCTTGACATTGTGATGGGCCAAAACCAACAACTATCCCTTTAATGCTTCCGTATTTAATAATAATTAACTTGACACCTGATGACGTCACAATGACGACAACTTGTTTTTCATAGTAAGATATTATAACCTACAATATGGTATAAGATTTGTCCCCATGCAATGCCTTCGAACAAAAACACGTTGACAGAAGGTGCTCTGAAGGGGTGGTGACGTAATGATTATTAGTAATTGAAAGCATATGGGAAAAAAGGCCGTTAAAAAATATAAAAATAAATTAAAAACTAAAAATGAAAAGTTACATGTGCCGTTAGTGTGTTCAAATACTGCCTTCTGTAATGCTTGTGTCCATGAGAATTGTTTTACACGAGTAAAAATAGGTGTTTATGGGGTTGTGGTGAACGAAAGATGCTAAATAATTGATAACCCTTTGGGCGCTAAAAATCTGAGATATTAATGGTCAGCCTGTATAGCGCCCTCTTGTGTTTCCCTATTTCCACGCTCTATATCCTGCCATCGTTAGATAAATCATGAATTGAAGGATCAAAGGTCAGTACGATATTGCGTTGCACACTGACGGGCTCTCTATACATGGCTGTGAGAGAGGACCGTATTTTACGTGCCGTGTCTACGCAAAATCACACACGGAGAAAAGGTACAATTCTCAAAAATACGTTTATAAATCGGTAATATCGTCAAGAAATGAATGAAAAACACTCAAAACAACTGCTGCTGGATCTAAGTTAGAGCACAAGCTTTCATTTGATGTGTCGTTTGTGTGTTTTACAAGTGCTTGATGTGCATTTTCAGTAGAAAAACCCCCCCACCGTTGCTAAAACATTTGCACGATCAATATACAACGCAACATCAAGATTTCCCTGGTATCCAGCATTAGCAATGAACCATCTAGCATACACTGGTGGTTACCAATGAAAATCAAGATTCTATTTATTGACTGCTACGATCGAAGTTTTGCACCGAAACATCGCTAAACAAGAACAGCAAGTTAAAATCTCAGACAGTTTTTCAATCATGTAAAATGTAAATTGATTTTATAAATTGACTTTCAAACCAAACTAACTCAGTTAAAACAGTTTTATTAGCCCAATTTTGTGCTTGTTTTTCGCGGTACATGCACACACCATGCACACAGCTATCCACTGTATTGCAGCAGCCTTATCTGTGTGTACACAGGCTGTGTGTGATACGGCCGTATTCTACGTACAGCGCCAATGACTTGTGATGTACACAGACACGGCGATCGTGCTTTTTTGACGGGCGTTTTTAAATCGGTAATATCGTCAAGAAATGAACGAAAAACACTCAACACAACTGCAGCTGGATCTAAATTAGAGCACAAGCTTTCATTTGATGTGTCGTTTGTGTGTTTTAAGACTGTAGTTCCTGAGATCGAACCATAACTAAGTTTCACGGGTTAATGCTATGGGAACTTTCGGATGGAAGTATAATAATAATAAAAAAAATTAAAATCTCGACGAAAACAAAGGTGGTTTTGGCGGATAGCCGAAACCCCCAATCAAGCCAACTGGTCCTGCTGGCTAGTTGAAAAAAAAGTTAAGGGCAACCCCTGAAGATGGTTTACCGATGTATCGTTCATTTCGCTCTTCAAAGATTTTTGAATGACCACGATTTTTTCTGGTTGTAACTATTATGCTTTTTTAGTCTGCTGTGTGTATAACATGTACCAGTACACTAGTTTTCACTGAACTGAAGGAGTCGAGCAGGGATGCCAGTGACTCTTTCCTTCAGAGCCTGAAGAAAATTCTCTGCGAAGGAAAGGGGGTCACCGACCCCCCCCCCCCGCCCAGACCAAAAAACAATAACAAACATAACAGCGATTTTTTTTTATAAAACATAAAGAAAAAGAAAATTTACGACTCCAGCCACCGCCAATTAAACCTATAACCCCTCGATCATTTTGTATCAAATTAGCTTCTCTTTCAACATCCATAATGACTCAATGTAACGCCAAAAACTCAGTCGGTATGTCTCAATGGTAACGCCAATCGTCCGCGAAACAAAATTCTCACAGCGATTTCATGTACGGTCCAAAGATCGTGTATGGATGTACACACAAAATACATCGATACATACCATACGGCGCCACGCACACATTCGACAGAAAAGTCTAGTCTTCGCTCAATACTTCCGGCATTTATACATGTACGAACGCTTGAGGGCGCTTTCAAAACATATTATCATTAAACACGAGTCGCTCCAAACGAGCACCGGAAATCTGTTTTCAATAAAATATATTTTCTCCGGCCTGATGGAACACGGAGCGCCGGAAAAATTTGGGGAAAATTTGAAGAAGCCGGAATTCCGGCAATAGCCGGAAAACTGGCATCCCTGGTCAAGTCCAGTAGATAAGCTTTGCTGTAAATGTACAAGATTATTGTAGTCACAACCATGACAACAGCTAATAATAGCACTAGTCAGGCATGAGAATTGGCAATGATGATAAAACCGGAAATCCATTTTGTACAACAAAAATCGGAAAAATCCAACACTAAAAATGCAGGTCTGGATTTTGGGCAATGTCCGGAATTTGGGCAAGACGACCCAGGCACTCGGTGAACTGTTGTCAGTAGACTTTTCAAAGTCTTCACACATGTTCCTTTGCAAGCAGTAAACATATTACCGTCAAACAATGGGCGATAATGACCACATCGGAAAAATCTAACGCTAAAAATTTATGGGCGCATTCAGTGAACTTTTCAAAGTCTCCACACATGTTCCATTGCTGCAGCAGTAACATTACGGTCAAACAATTAATAAACCGCGCCGTGATTGAAGCGAGGAATGAAAGAAGTCTACACATATCAATTGATCTTGCTCCCTAATTTACGTAGTCGGGCGGCAATTGTTAACAAGCTGTTTTTTTCACGAAAGGTGTTCGATCAGCGATATAAGATCACAAAGGTAAACTTACAATTTCTGATTAGAGAAGAGGGATTAGTGAAATCCAAATGTTAACCCTCCTAAAACTCACACTAAAATTCACACTGAACTTGAAGACCACAAATTTGAAAGGGAAAAAAAATGAATTCCAGTTTAAACCGGAAGATTCTCATGCCTGACTAGTACAATGGAGAACAAAGCAGAGCCAGCCACTTGAATTAGACCAGCTCTAGTAAATCTACCATTACCAAGCAAGCAGTAATTACAGGGAAACTTTTACTCACTCAGTATTTCGGACAGGAATACAACAAAACTTAAGTGATTTGGTAGTCCACGAGGGACTGATACTTAGCGTCCTCTTTGCTGAAGCGAAAAATACTCCACATGAAGGTTGAGCCTATGAGAGGGGCAGGAGGGTCAGGGAGAATTAGGAGATTAATATTGGCCCCTTCTGGACTACCAACTCACCTAAGATTTGTTGTAGTCCACAGCGGGCCCTCTCTTACCTGCTAATTCTTACGATTGCATAGAGTAGCACTGAAGAGGAGGTGGGCATGGCTGTGACATTTCAAGCTAGTGAGGAGCAAGTAGCGGCAGTAGGCATCGACCCCTCAAGGACTTAATATCTAAATTTAAATAATGGGTACATAGAGCATTCAGCGTTGTAGCTTCTTCACTTTGGAACAGCCTGCCACCGATCATCAGGGAGTCGTTGACCATCGTGTTATTCAAGTCTCGCCTTAAGACTCATCTTTTCAAACAGTAATTTTGTAACATTGCAACTTCTTGAAAGGTTTGTATAGTTATTCATTTTCTACAACTATTTTTAACCAGTTCATCTTTTTTAGCTTGCTGTGTATTTTTGCTGGTCCACACATAATTTTTTTGTAAAATCGTTAATTAATTAATTTTATTTTGTTTAATCCATTTTTGCTTGTATGTAGCGTCTTGAGGCGGAACTGATCTGCAACTGTTTGCGCTTTATAAATCTCTCTTTATCATATTACTATTATTATAAGTGAAAATTACTTTGCAGGAACCGCCACACCCTTCAGGCGTCTAGAAGCAGAAGGACCCGTCTTTCCACCTTGGCATCCACTTCTAATTGAATGTATACCAGATGCAAGGGCTGCTCTACCCGTGCTTCCCCTACCTGCAAAACATCCTTCAGGTAGCAGAGGCGAATGACGAGGCAGTCTTCCATGCCGCTGCCTGTAAAATCTCATGCAGAGGCACACGTTTAAGGAGTGCCCAAGATGTAGACAATGCCTGGACATCGTGTGCCCGTATAGACCCAGCAGGCAAAGATGCCCACTCCGGGATTGAAGCTTTAATGGCTCGCACTATTCATCTAGATATATGGCATCACGACTTGCCAGACGATGGGGAGATGATGTAGTGATAAAAAGTTCCGGCCAGGACGCCCTTAGGAATTTTGTTCGAGCCAAGTGCCATTTGAGGGCTCTAACTGGGCACCAGAGCTTGTCTTTAGGGACTGAAGAAACAGATTTGATCTCTGATACGAAGATATCCGGGTGAGAGAAAGAGGACGTCTGGTTCTTAGCCAAAAATCAATCAATCAATCAATCAGAAAACATTTATATAGCGCCAAAATCAACAAAAATTGTTCAAAGGCGCTCAAGACAGTTACATGAAATTAATTACAATACACTTCATGAAAAAGCTAACATTTGAGCAGTTTCTTGAAAATATGAATAGTCTGAGCATCCTTGATGTGATTTGGAAGAGTGTTCCATTCTTTTGGTCCATAGCAGGAGAGTGAGCGATCTGCAAATGACACAGCGTGGGATTTGGGCACGATAAAGTGAGGAGAGGATGTATATGATCTAAGCTGTCTGCGTGGTGCTTGCAGCTGTAGTAAGTCAGATATGTAGGATGGCGACTGTTTATGGTGAGCTTTGTACACAAGAAGGAGACCTTTGAATTTGATACGCTGTTGTATAGGGAGCCAGTGAGGAGCAATGAGTTCCGATGTGATAGAGTCATACTTCTTACGCTTGACAATGATGCGAGCAGAGGCGCGTTGGACATTCTGAAGTTTAGTGATTAGGGATTTGTTTAAATCCTGTATGGGGAACAAGTCTGACCGCATGGGGTTCCAATCGAATGTGTCCCTCGCTTGCAGTGAGGGCATGTAATTCACTCCTCCTCCTATCTGTTGCAGCTGCAAGGAGGAAAGCTGTCTTTGTCGTCAGGTCAATCAGAGAAGCGCCAGCAAGGGGCTCAAAGGAGGGAAGTCTGTAAAACCCTGCGGATGACCCATCAGAGAATCCCTCATGTATGGCTGCAATTGCTGAGCGATAGCCTTTAATTGTAGCCACCGATAAGTTTGTTGTAATTAAGTGTACAAGGAAATCTCCCACTTGGTTTAGAGGTGCTGTGTGTGGATCAGTAGATTGTTATCTGCACCACCTATAATAATGTTGCAGGCCTCAAATTACAATTTCTTTAGGGCAAGGCCACTTTGGCCTTGGAGCAAGCCAAATTTTGGAGGGCACCAAGGCCAGTAGATAGAGCAACAAGGCCAAAAATGTAAAAATAGAAAAGGCACAAAGGCCATTAAATTATGAGTTGTAAAACAAAATAAAACCACAATGCATGACTTTTTTTTAAACAAAATACCATCTTTATTGAAAAGGTTTTGTTACCCTTTAAACAACAAATTAAAAAATTAAAAAATGTAAAAATGTAAAACTTAAAAAATTGGCCAAAGGTTACTCTATTGGTAGTAAACCCGATAAAACAAAAGATATTGATAAATCATATCTTATTCATAAACAAACCGTAAAACTATATAAGCCAGCAGATGTCAACACACTTTCCAGGTTTAATAGAACACTATACCCACTCCTAGGGGTCACAAAACCAGGTCATAAAACCACAAAGACACTGCACTTGCAGCTTCTCTTGTGAGTAAAGCAAGAGTATTACAAACTAAAACAAATGTATAACAAACTGTCACAGAGGATTAAGATAAGACATAATTGGATCTAAACAGAAGTGTCAATCATTCTACCAGGAAAGGGCTGGATAGTGTCTGGGGCTAATATTAAATAATGAAAAGGATTGTCAGTTTTTTTTGGGGGGGGGGGGTTTTACTGTCGGCTACGTTTTGGTAAAAAAGGCCAACGGGGATAGAGGGCTCGGCAATTATGTCCGTAAAGAAGGTAATTTTTTTAGGGGCACCACGGCCAGATCGAAGGGCATCGACAGCACTGGCCATCGTGGCCGCCGTGTAATTTGAGGCCTGATGTTTTAATCGGTTGTCGTAGGCATGTGGACTTTCTACGGGCTCCGGCTGCCAGTTCTGCAGCCTCTTTCAAAAGTCCTATTAATCTGAGGGAATGCTTGACAACAGCCTGCAAGTCAGGTGGAGGTTCTCTGGTGTTGAGAGGAGGAAACCCAACTGGGGCTGCGCCAGGGGATAAGCTTGTTGTGGTAACAGAAACGGCAGATATGAATCAACCGCTGAAACCAAGGTTGACGTGGCTAGAATGGGGCTATCAGAATGACCCTGCATCGTTCTGCCTCCAATTTTGATATCACACTTGGAAGGAGAGAGAATGGGGGAAAGGCATATGCGAACATGTTCCCCCAATCTTTCAACAGGGCATCCGATAGCCATGCCTGAGGATCTGATGTGCGGCTGCAGTATACTGGGAGCTGGTGATTCATTGACGAAGCAAACAGGTCAATCCTTTTTGGGTTAGTCGACCCTTTGGAAAATGTTTCGGACGAACACCCGATGGAGAGTCCACTCTGCAGGGACAACCTTGCAGGGGCAGTTTCAATCTTCACAAGTGACTCCTCAAGTTTACCCCGTACGCGTTCGTGAAAAGGGGATTTCACCGATGTGTGACATCTGCCAAATGTATTCCGCCAGCTCCGACATTCTGGAGATGGTTAAGGGCTTGTGTCATAAACCGGGGATTCCCCTCCAGAAATATTGATTTCCATGGGCCCAGTCATCGTTGCTTGCGAACCGCCTGGATTGACCGGGTGTGCAATACCGGTTCTATTTGGCTTACCGGCTCTCGGTTTATTCACCTGGGCCACACTGGTGGATAGACCACAATGGTTTTGCGCAGGACCGGTAACCGGTTCAGCGGTAACCGGTTCAACGGTAACCACAGCCCCGGACTGCTGGCTGTCGGACTGGGGAGCAGAGGCCGAGTAGGCATGTTCCTAGACATTGACACCAGTTTTTTACCTTTTGGTTTACTTACCCACTTAGCCTTAGCCCTTATAGTAGAAGGGGTGGCTTCGTGTGTACCATGAGTGGTGCTGCTTAGGAGTTAGCCATGCCAGCAGGGCCTGGTATAGAGGCTTTCTTACGGCGGGAAGAACCCGCCAAGTCGCTCCGTGCTGAGTCACCACTGGGGGAACGACTACGAACCCACGCTGAGCTCCCACTGATCGGGCATCCATCCAGAACAAATGTCACATGGAGCCGCTTGAGAACAAACCCTACCTTTAGGGCATAAATCATGCAAGTCTTGGAGGGCGTGGGGTTTTATCTTTCTACACTATCGGAGTCCGACATGCTGGATGGAAAATAAGTAGAACATGTTTTCGATGGCGACTCACTTAGAGCCTAAGCTTTAGAAAATCTACCCAAGGTAGACTGAACAACACAGCAAATTCTTAGTTAAAACCAAAAGAATAATAGCTGTAATTTTTAAAGAAAACTTCTAAATTGAGAGGGAGAAAAACACGCCCAACCTCAGTCCTCTAAATAAAGAGGACGTTATGCCCCTTGTCATCATGGGTAAAGGGGTATTGGCTCGTGAGGGCGCTGTGGTACATATACGTGAAAAACCTAGCGATTGAGACCTTCGGCCTAGGGATTAATGCAATTTGTAAGAATTAGCAGGTAAGAGAGGGCTCGCTGTGGACTAGCCTTGACAAAGGTGTTGGGGTTTTATTTTCATTTATTTATTTGGGTTTTTTTTTACTTCGTTTTCCATTTGCCCTATTGTGCTACCCACCCAAGGTACATGTATGTGCAGTCTATGTGTGCACATGCATGTGTATGTATATGCAGTGCTTGCGTGGTGTGAGATGTTTACGTGGACTCTCTGAATCAACACCTTGATGGTTCTGTTTTGAGCTCACCAGGGTCGTTACTATAATGAACGCGGAAGACAAGACCCCATTGGTCAGTGGTGAAAGTCATGTTTACTAAATAGTTCATACTGGGACATTGTTTATTGCAGCGGTTAATGTGTGTGAATGGGTCATAGTGGGATATTCATTACCAAATACCCCCCTAAAAGGAGTACAAATATCAACAAAATTGGAAATTAGTATCTTTCATGCTCTGATTTTTTTTAACGGAACGTACATGTATTGTTTAAGGATAAATCTTTCGTTCCTGAAAGTTTATACAAAATTCCTCCATATCCTCCAGATATTTCACTTTAGTTTAGAAGGTTTTTTTGAGAAAATTGTAAGATCGCATAGTTTTTCAACGATGGACGGGAGCATTTGCCATAGGAAATGTTGATTCTGAAGTAACGTACACATCTTAAACAGGTATTTAATAAATGTCGTTTACGCCAAATAGGGAGGCATATATTATTTGTATTAATTTTTTTTAATTACTAAAGCAGTTAGCAACGCAAAAGAAAATAATTTTTGAATGTTGTCAAGTGTAAAGAAGTGTTTACAAAATTTGAAGATACATGTATCACCACCCTCAGCTAAAATGGACTCGTGCAAGCATGATACAAAGGTAATGAGGGAAGCTTGTGATTGGACGTAGAAAATGAATCAGTAATTTGATTCCCAATCCTGCGTTGTTTGTATCCTGTGTTGTTAAATATTCATGATCTGCATACCAGCATATCCGAGGACCCCCCATTTTCGTCCAATGTTAGGTGAAAATATCAAGAAACACATTAAACCCGAAAGTTACAGATTCAACAAGGCTGTCGGCGTGACGGCCTTCGCATGCGAAAAGTAATATGAGTGTGGATGACCTGCGCACAGTAGTAGTACGGGCGTTGTGCGATGTGATACACACATTACGCACAGTGCTAGTGTACAGTACATGTATACGGGTGGGTTTGCGGCATCTTTTTCGGAGTGAACTGCGACTGCCTTGAGCAAGGCTAGCTGTGGACTAGTACTTCATGTACCTACTGTAGTTGACTCTCAAACAGGAAAACAAAACCTTTGTAAAATCCCCCCACAAAAAAAAAAAAATATGTACAGATATAATTAAAAACAAACAATTTAAAAATAAGTGGGGGGTTTTTATATCTAAAAATAAGGCTAAATGCAAAGTATATAAATAATTATACAAAATAGTTATAAATGTGGGTATGATGGGTAAGATAAGAAATGGGTTTTGTATTTGTTGAGGTGTGTTTTTTATGGAGAGGGTCATTATTTGTAGGTTTTTTTTTCACACACCACTTATTCAAGGGGAAACTCAATAATAAAATTACCTTCAATATCTTGGTTGATAGAAAGTACTGCCCATTTCCTCTGAAAAAAAAATGTCACAGATATTAAATATTAATAAAAAATAACGAACTTTCAGTTAAATTCAATTCAATTCAATAAAACATTTATTTACACTAGTGTAACACCTCAAAGAAAAATGCTAGCGTGAAGGCAAAAACCAAAAGGCAAGGCTTGTGGAAGATATAACTTTCAAAACAGTTTATGAGCGCATAGTGAGAATATTTTCTTGAATTAAAATTCCTTTCTTCCTTTCTTGTTAAACAACAGTTGTGCTTTGCAGCATTGTAAGAGAAGAAATTTAGTGGTACATTACATTGGAATTGAAAGTTATGATGAGATCACTAAAAAAGGGGTAGTTTGTAGGTTTTAACGGAAGTTTAAATAAAATAGTGAACAAGATTTCAAAGCAATTTCCACAATGGGGAAGGCTTAGCTAAGCAAAATAATGTTTTGCAGCACACATTTAGACATTACACAGATGACTCAAAGAATGATTTGTCCCAGCCCAGCTAGCTGCAATAATTTGGGCGTCAGGTTCTCATTCATTCACGTGTCTACCTGTTTCAGGACAGGTAACAAAACTCAGCTGTCTGTCCTTTAAAATCAGCTGTATTCACTAACAGCATGTTAGTTTTTATCATGATACGTTGTTTGTAAATTTACACTGGGCGGCTTGTTTATTGTATTTAATTGACTAAAGATTATCGTAGCGGCGTATTCACAGCTCAAAATCGTATTTGCTACGCCCAAATCGTGTATGTTGGCATCTCTGCCGTAAGCACACGAAAAGGCATGCTAACCTTTCGGTGCTTACTGTATGAAAATGAATGACGTAACAATGCAAATCCATGGTGAACGCACAAGATGGCCGCCTAATTTTCTTGCTAACCTGTGAAATACGCTTATGAACAAGCAAATTTTTCTGCTACAGTTAGCATGAAAATTTGCTTACCGTTAAGCAGCTCTATGAAATTGGGCCCTGATGTGAAACCTTTCATTAAATTATGGGTGCCGTGGTTCTTGAGGCATGAATTTTTGAAATTTTCAACTTCCGGTTTGAACCGGAAGTCAAGGTCAAAGAAGGTCACACTCTGCGAGGCATTTGTTAATATTTTAAAGATCTGTCCGATGATATAGATTGTAAAAATTCATTGTGTGGTTCATGAGTTATGATTTTTTCAAATATTAAACATTTATTTAATGTAACTCGACACATGATGATGTCATCATGACGTCACTACAGTGGTGTCTTCTACTAGTAAAGATCTAATTATATGTGAAGTTTAGAGTTTGTGTGAGCTTGAGAAGTGTGTCTTTGTTAGCGAACAATCGTGGGGGAAAAGAAGAAGAAGAACTAGTGTATGCCCGAACACCTAACTACTATTACCCGCAGCTATGCAGTCCCACAAATAACAAAAGACCATGACAGGACATGATTATACAAAGCACACAAAACTACAAGCACACATCCCGGATTGAATACATGCGAACTTTCAGCTTTATCACACATTTTCCCCTGGAAATATAAATCTTTGAAAAGTGTACCTTTAAGATAACGTCACGTGACGTTTGATGACGTCATCGTGATTTGACCTCAATTTGTGGATGTAACACATCCCGGTTGGAATACATGCAAGGTTTCAGCTTGATCGTTTTTTGTGTGTGTATATAGTACTGTAACTTTAAGGTGACGTCACGTGACACTTGATGACACCATTAGAAAAGGACCTCAATTTTGGATGTAACACATCCCGGATTGAATACATGCGAACTTTCAGTTTTATCACACATTCACACAAATCTTTGAAAAGTGTACCTTTAAAAAAACGTGACGTGCACTTGATCATGTCATCAAGATTTGACCTCAATTTGTGGATGAAACACATCCCGGCTTAACTATACATGCGAGGTTTCAGCCTTTTTTCTTTTATCTTGTAGTACTGCACCTTTAAGGTGACATCATTTTGTTCCTGGAAATATTAATCTTTGAAAAGTGCTCCTTTAAAGTGACGTCACGTGACGCTTGATGACGTCATGATGATGTAATTGACATATGAAGATTGTCAGATCAAGGTCTTAGTTTGGTGCAGAATTAAAGTTGATACAATGTACAGAAGTTTTGATTTTTGCTTGGAAATGTTTTTTTAAAGACTTTGACCTTCCCGTACGACCGGAAGTTAAGGTCATACGATTTCAGCGTTTACTTTTCATATGTTGCCCCTATCTTGATCTATCAGATGCTCAAATATGAACATCAAAGCCTTAATGTTTAATGAAATATCGTGATTAGCATACATGTATATGGTCACTTTTTAAACTTAAATGGCTTGTAATTTAATACCTGATGACGTCATCATGACGTACATTGTAACTGAAGCGGTTTCATCTCCTCATGATTATCTAACAATATGTTCATGAGAGGTTGGGAAAGGTGTATTAGTTACTGGACAATCGACGCGGAGAAGCAGAAGAAGTAAAAAACAAATTTTTAAAAAAAATATAAAAAAAACCAAGAGTTACTGTTCCAAGTTTCACTCAAACACCTAACTACTTGGATGAAAGGAAAGTTTGAGGTCTCTCAAGAAATGATGTCCCTAATAGCTGATGAATAGGTGTTCCTACATGTAACTCTGGAGAAAACGCGAGAGGGTTAGTGAAACAAAGCTTGAGTACGCGCAGACATCCTAGAATGCCTACAAGACGACACTAGTAAAATTTGAATAGAAAATAAACTACATTGTATCCCCAAAATAATAGGCAAATGTTGTTAACCAAATAATATATGATAGGGAGACATGATGACAAATGAGTACAGTTTGGGTCGGATGTAAGTCAAGAACGGATTTTGGAAGGGCAAGACAAAATTTGAAAAAAATTAATAAAAAAAACTTACCAGATTGTGCATATTTTTCATAGTATGATTGCAAAAAGTGTGCAGTGCAAACAAAGACACTAGCAGATGGCCACCCTGACCAGCCTTTGTCATCTCTGACCCGTCTTATTGCAACTCGCCAAACTTAACAATATTTCTTGTCTTTAGGAAACTCATGTCCACTGCTACCAGAACAAGTTGGTACCACACACATGATACAGGATGTGTTTGGCATTATGTATTATTAGGTGTTCGGAGCGTTTTTGTTCGGGGTTTGGGGGGGGTTTCTTCATACTTCATCTTCTTCTCCTCCCCCGCAATTAAGACACCCTTCCCAACCTCACATGAACTTGAAACTTCACATATAATTAAATATTTATTAGGAGATGAAACCGCTTCAGTTACGTCATAATGACGTCATCAGGTATTGAAAAACGTTAATTCAAAGTTTATTATTTCAAAAAAATCATAACTCAAGAAGTACAACAGCTATTTCAACAATCTATCAGATAGGTCTGTTATAATGAATCAAACGCTACACAGAGTGTGACCCCATTTGACCTTGTCTTCCGGTTCAAACCAGAAGTTTACCATAATTACCATAATTACCATAATTCAAAAATTCATATCTCAACAAAAACTTACACTTTAGTCAATATTTTTGCATCAGGTCCTTGGTCCTTAAACCGTCGCAAACTTTTCCACAGAGATGTTACCACTTTGACCCTAACTTCTGTTCGAAATCAGACATTAAAGCTCACGTTTTTTTTATATTTAACGACATGAAAAGAACCACTGAAAACATGCACACTATCCTTATCTAATCCAATAGCACGTGGCTTGCTGTGCGCTCCATTGACCACAAGTTCCAAAGTCCAAACCTGCATACTGACATGCAGCCATGTATTGTGTGCAAGTTTTGACGTGTCAAAGTTCATTGAACGTCATTACGTTGTTGTTGTACAGTGCTGCGCACGTACAAATCTCAAACTCATTCAAAGTTCAGCATGAATTTACTTCCGTTTTGCACGTCTGATGGCGTAGTGGAAACCAAGGAATAGAAGAGGAGGCTTCACTGAGATGTCCACCTGCTTTAGTGATTTGTATGGCTTTTAATAATTGACTAAAATTCAATCTGAAAAAGAACAACAATGTTCGCTTTAACTCCTCAAACACCGAGACCGTGTCACGCTGATCGTCGTGACCATGCCGGCCAACGGCGTTCTAGGCCCGCTGAGTATGTCTTTCAGACACAGTGATTAAAATGGTTTAGATTTATTCCAATAACATTCATTCATTGATTAAAAACAATAATTGTTTGTTCATTTGATGTATGCCAACAAAGACACTTCCCAAGCTCACATAGCCTTCAAACTTCGCACTGTAGCTCTTGACTAGTGCAAGACATCGCTTTAATGACGTCATCAGTTTTCAAATTAATTTGATTTACGTTTGATTTTCAGGCATGTGAGCGGGTCATGAAAAAAAAACAGGATTTTTTTTTTTTTTTCAGTGCCCGGATTTTGGGCCATTGCTATTTGTACGTGTCCAGATTTTGGGCCAGCGCTATTTGTACGTGTCCGAATTTTGGGCCAGAGCTGTTTGGGCCAGCGCTACAGTCAGGTATAATAGAGATCAATGGGTACAACACACACGTGAACGACCGTGTGTGCCTAGTCTTGGCTCAAGGTGTTCGCTTTTTAATACATCTTTTGGTAATGTGCCCTCTCTTGGTGGAACGGAACGAAGACATGGGTAAGTATAATGGGACATCGCGCTTATCGAAAAATGAACAACAACGGCTGTAATCAAAGACTGACGCGGAGCATGCGCAGAGCATTTTACCGGGTCTAGCCACCGACTCACGTGTCAAAATCAAATCGCAATTAAAGTGCTTCCCGATGCCAGGTTCCCCTTCTCTGTGTGAGTGTTGTGCAGTTAAATTACTTGCTGCTCGATGTTCGAGGTAAAAACAAAAAAATGCGGGCTGGCCATTCACGGCGGAGACGGGAAAAAAGCGGAACCCGCAAGAAAAACGCGGAATAGGAAAATAAAAAAACGCGGATTTCCGCGGAGGTCTCACATGCCTGGATTTTAGAAAAAAATCATACTTCAAGAACCTTGCAATGGATATTTAAATTGTAAACATCATCAGAGAGGGCTTCAAAAAATGATCAAATGCTACAGAGGGTGTGACCTCTCTTGACCTTGTCTTCCGGACGAAACCGGAAATTGAAGTGAAGAAAATATTCCTGCGCCTCGATTTGAGGTCTGCAAACAATATCATTGTAACTTTTGTCATTCTCTCTCTGTATGAAATAAAATTTGACCCCTACGCCTTCAAAATTAAAGATAATGACGTCAACAGCGCCCTCCCGTGACAAGTTAAATAACATACTCTTTTGCCGAAAACATTTTGTAAGTCAGCACACACTTAAATACAAAAGTCTCAATAATGACGTCATCGGTTTTCAAATCTGGCTTAACCAAAGTTTATTATTTCGAAAATTCATATCTTGAGAAACACATCAATTATAATTTTAAGCTTGTCATTTTTGTGAATGTTGATGTTTGAAAGTTCTTTATAACTGTTAGTGACATGATTTGACCTGGCTTCCTGTCCAACTGGAAATTAAAAAAGTTAACGATAAGAAGCTCTTTTCTGAATTGTAAGTAAAATCACAAGTACTGACATGTGTATTGAAAACAAACAAAAATGAAACTCTTGATGATACCATGTATATTAAACAAAAACAACTCTGAATCTCTAGTTGTTATTATTATTAGGTTGAACTTGCAAACTTTGTTGAAGGAAGTAAATTTTAAGTCTTTTAATATGCGAACGTTTACCTTAGGAGTAACACAAAGTCTCCCGTTGGAAGTAAGGCCACGAGTTGTGAGATTCCAGCAAACCATTGTACAATATCGGCCATTCTTACGGCCGAGGTTTCCGAATCTTCAAGGTTAATGCATAATCATATTTTCTCACACGAGAACAACAAATCTCACTGCTTACTATGAGAACCCTTGTTGTTTTTCCTTCATTCCTTTGTCAAGTCGGGTTTCCTTTTGACTGCGATATTTTCAAAGGAATACGATTACTCCGGAAACTCCAAAATTTTCAAATTTTGGAATACTGACCCCAAATGGTTAAGCTTCAAATAGTCTGAGCTGACATTATTAAACTTGACACACTGAGTTCTGTTGAAAAGGAAATCACAAATCCATGGTACAATGCAGCCACGGTTATAGCCTTGATCAAGGCTATCTTGTACGCTGTCACTTGGACGATACTCGGGATGATACTCAAGCGCACACACACACAGTCTACGCACAGAGTCTGTCTTGATGACAGCCTTGATCCTTCTGTATTCGAAAGCAAATGTGTTTCTTTATTTTCTTGTTGGATTTCCAACAGATTCTTTTGTAATAATAATAATAAAAACTCTTTTATGCACGATGGGGGCGGTTCATTTTATATGAAGGCCAATCACAGGCTCGTAACTTTGACCTCCACAACATTTGACGCATTTGTAGCGAACTTGGACGATGCATAATAACTTGGCGGGATGTACACATGTATTGGTACAAGCAGCTGTGTGATTGACGTTGCAGCGAGGAGTCGCTAGGCCAACCAAGACCCAATGAGAATACATTATTAAGTAAAATTAGCATAATGAGCTCCGTCTCAAATTTTGGCAAGTACAGAAGGATCAAGGCGTGATGACATCTACACACATAGGTGTGTATGTACACAGTAAGTATGTATGGATCCATGTACACTGTACTGTGAGGAGGGTATGCTGGTGTTCGAGGCACTATTATCTGATTATAGCCATCTATTAAAGCGGGGCAAAATGTGACTAAACGCCTTGATCAATGCTACCACGGACATCAAGTTCGATAATCTTCTCAATAGGTGTCTTCTCAATTGTGTTTAAAGTTCAGACAAAATGAGCCAAAACGCAGAACTTCTTGTATTATATAAACCCTAAGTGGTTTTAAAATACACTGTTCATATAATGCATGTACACATGTAGGTTTCCCCTCCCTACCGACAACAAATTAATCACTAAATGTACATGTATGTACATGATTTCCATATATACTCAATTAAAATGTTTGTTGATTTTAAGTGTAAGGTAGAAATTCCTTCTTCTTTTTTCTTATTAACAAACAACTTTCATGCATTTTTACCTGTGGAAGACTGAATCCCACTGTTCCAGCTTGGATGCTTTGGTGTGTTGAGACATTGAAAACATATCTAGAGCTTGGTGCAGTTTTCACCTCGATGTGGCTATTCAAAAAGAAAATATCAGAAAGAAAATATTTAACTATATTTTAAATGTAGGGATCAAGTGGAATCACGTGTTTATTCAAGCAGGGTTTTAATCATCATATCAAAGTCAAGAGTTTTTAGGTGTTCGGAGCATAGCTCGGAACACCTCTTGTTTTTGTTCATTTTTTTCTTCTTTTTAGGTGTTCGGAGCGTAGCGCGGAACACCTCTTGTTTTTGTTCTGGGTTTTTTCCTTCTTAGGTGTTCAAGTGAAACTCGGAACACCTCTTGTATTTGTTCTTTTTCTTTTTCTTAATACTTCTTCTTCTTCTTCTCCCCGTCGATTGTCCGCTAACAAATGCACACTTTAAAAGCTCATATAAACTTGAAACTTCACATATAGTTAGATACTTATTAGAAGATGAAACCGCTTCAGTTACGTCATGATGACGTCATCAGGTTTTGAAATACATTAAATCAAGGTTTGATATTTAAAAAAATCATACCTCCTGAACCACACAATGGATTTTCACAATCTATACATCATCGGAAAGGCCTTTGGAAACTCAAAAAACCGCTACACAGAGTGTGACCCCATTTGACCTTGACTTCTGATTCAAACCAGAACTTTAAATATTTCAAAAATTCATATCTCAAGATCCACTTATACATGTAGTTCATTCAAAATTTTTACTTCAGGTTGTAGATAATTAAGCCTGCTCAATCTTTTGCACAGACATAATACCAATTAACCCTTGAAGTTCTGATCGAAAAATCAGACCACGTTTTATTGACTTGCGTGTAAACTAAGCATACTCCAAAAGCACCGTGGCTGGCTGTTCCGCTCCATTGACCACAGGGTTCAAAGTCCATCAAACCTGCATAGTCTAGTCTCTGTTCAAGGTTCACGCATTCTAATTTGGCATTACACTTTGTTAGTCTCTAAAACAGCTGTCCATGCAAACCTCGTTAACAATCAAATGTTAGGCTTGAGCGTGTGCATTTGATCGAGTGCAAAAGCACAGTGGCGGGACTGTTCCGCTCCATTGATCATAAGGCACAAAGTCCACGAAGCCTGATTTGGCATTATAGGCCGTTAGTCTAATCCATGCACACTTTAAATGTAAGCATATTTGTCGCTAACAAGGACACACTTTTTAAGCACACACAATGTCCTTCAAACTTTGCACATAGTTAGCTCTTCACAAGTGGTAGACACTGCTGTAGTGATGTCATGATGACATCATCAGGTGTCAAATGTTTTTAACCATTTAATATTTTAATCTTTGAAAACCTGTAGGCCCTATCAAATCAAGAATGAACAACTGTAGGCTGCTTTTTGCAGGATTGTACAAAGGAAATATAGGTCTTCATTTGTTATTGTGTGCGTGACATTATATGACCTGCCCCTGATTTCACGAAACTCATCGCAAGTAGCGACGCATCGTAGGGTTTGCGATGCGTCGCAGACCTAAGACACGTCGCGGCTGCGACGAGTTCTACAATCCATTTCTGCAAACACATCGTAAGAGCGACGAGTCGCAACTCAAACCATTTTCACTCTAAATAAAAACAACCCTTTGGACGAGGATGAACTGCTAAAGATATACGGCTGTTTTGTGTTGTAGCAACTTGGTCATGAAACAGGCATATATAGTTTATTCAAGATGGCAGACACTCAGTACCGTTCCACGCACATGGACGCACTGGCGAGAAATCATGGAAAATGATTGGAGGAGAGTGAAATGTCATCTGCTAAAAAAACCTAATACATTAGGGGCCAGCATTGGACGTTTTAAAAGCTTACCCTTGTGACACGTTCAATGTCTCAACGAAACCCTCTCGACGATGTGATAAATACCTTGTCTGGTAAATCTATACCGACGGAATATTTCATCGTCAGTTAGACTGTCGAGAGGGTTCTGTCGTGAAACAGTCTTTCTCTTCGCAACGCTCTTCCGGCATCTCGATTTGCAAGCAGCATTAACGCCATTTTGCATGTATTTGTGCGTTATCAAATGACACATCGCATCTTCTAAGACGACCCTTTGGGTAGTCGTAACTTATGACGTGTTCTTCCTCGTTGTCAAGGAACTTGCGACGTATCCGACGCATCGTAACTTTGATAAAATCGTTTTTATACGCATCGCAACTTACGACGTGTAACCAGTCGCAACTTGCACTTGCAACGCGTCGCAGCGCTTCATGAAATCGGGGGCTGCACTTCTGGTCTAAGCCAAAAGTGCCTTGTAATTTAAGAAAGGCAACTTTTTAAGAGTCGTTTTGAACAACATTATCGTCTGGCAAGGATTTGATTTAAAAACATAGCACTGCTGACTTCATAAAATTCCAGGGTGCCCTCTAGCGGGAGGTTAAAAACAGTTCAAATACATTTTTAGTATATGTCTGTGGCAGAGTTTATGATAATTGTTTCAAAATATTGGTAATACATAATGACCTTTATGCAGACAACATACTTTCATTGAAAACCCGAACACCTAGTGTTTGTAATTTTACAAACATTACATGTCTAGTTTTCTTTCAATACTTCTTTTTCTTCTTTTCCCCAATGATTTTCCGCTAACAAAGGCACACTTCCAAAGCTCATATAAACTTGAAACTTCACATATAATTATATACTTCCGGTTGAAATCGGACATTAAAGACTATTAATCTAATTTTTTAGAAAGGCTATCTTAGTTTATGGTAATTTGTTGATTAGTCCCTCGAGTTGGTCCCAATATGTGAAATTTCAACCCCTAGCTCATGGACTATTATACAAGTGTTGGCACGCAAGCATATTCGCACACGCTAATAACGCGTCATACGGTACTCAATCTAGAAGAGCGGTATATAAACAGCACTATCATCACTGCCAAACCCACAGTTCAAAAGGGCCTTCTATTTGTCTAATGAATTCCTTTTCTCTTAAAATCATTTTAGCACTCGCCTTTAGTGGCCCATGAAGGGTATTGCAAAGAGCAACCTTCACTTAAAAATGTTTAACTGTTGCAAATCCTTCTTATTGATCAACTTATGTTAACTGCTGTAAAATAATACTGCAATTCACAAATGTTACGCCTACATGTAGCTTCAAGGAAGATGATACCTTACCTCGTTCCCTCAAAATCAACAGAAGAAACAATAGCACAATTTGAGAAGGAAAGTTCATCTGTAGGACAACGCACAGCTTTCATTTTTTGAATCTGAAAAATATAACATATTGGATTGGTAATTTTTCAATTAGTCAAAAACCAATTCTTCAAAAAGATTCTACAACTTAGACCGAGTTGCATGGGGAAAATATATAATTGAAGGTTATCTAATCCTCTAGGTTGACTAAACATGTATATTTAGTTAACATAGTAGTTAAATTAAAAATGTAAATTTACACTGTAAATACACAAAGTTGGGGCCTCTCGTGGTTGTTTCCATGAAGCATGAAATTGAAATGACATTTTCAGTACGAAGGAGTCATTATGGAGTGTTTGATGACAGTGACGCAAGGAGCCAAACAGATTACTGTATATGAGACATAAGATCCATTACTGGAGCCAACAATGTAACCTCAACTGCAACCTCAACATCATAGTTCTGGGAATACAAAGTGACAAAATGTTCCCCTCTGCAAGATGATTACAATATCTGTCAAGTTAGAATCAGTTAGATCTTGTGCATTGTCAGCCAAACATGCAACAATGTTTCAAGACCTCAAATCAAGATGACCGTGCCTGAGTGTTAATGCATCCAGTGTTCTCCACAGACTTTTTTCTTGGGAGGGCGGCATGACGTAATCAAAATGGCGCCCGTCGATATGACGTAATTAAAATGGCGCCCATTGGTATATGACGTCATCGGACGTGAAAGCAAAAAAACACTTGAGATAATCCTTTTCTTAAAAATATAGTTATTAATCCCCGGCCCACCTAATCACCGACACTACCTAAGGAGAATAATTAACATCCATTTCGGGCGGAACAACCTTATTTGAAAAACTAATTCAAAACCTACAATTTGTTATACATTTTACTTTGTGCGCCGCGCCAAAAACATCAAAGGGATGATATGCCGCACAGTGTGGGGTTTTAGAAAGCTGGTGATCGGATAGCCTACACATGCAATTTTCAAAACGAAAAAAAACCCCACGTTTTTGGACGATCTTATCCCCTAATTTCTGCCCTTAATAATACTTTTTTCATCAACAACCATTTTCATGAATTAGTGCTGAAAGGTTCCGTTGTTAAGAACTTCGTTTGCAATAAAATCATCGACATTCAACGATCCGTTAACAACAAACATTGAGAACAAATTCAATGAACTTTGCCCCGCATCGCCCTCTATCGGCGAAAGTTATCAATGTTTGAATATCCTTCAAGGCTGTACATTGTACCAATCTGCAGTCGTGCAGCACACTGTGTGGCAATTCTTTCTCGGCTCGTAAACGTGTACTGCGTTGGAGTCTAGCAAGCTCTCTTATGAATATGGTAATTATCAACAACAATCTACGGCCAATCGCAGCGTGCGGAATGTTGGTTAGCCTGGACTTTGGACCGTGGTGTTGTGTATGCGCTACTGCATGGCCTGCCGACGTTGGGCGAACGAACGTTGATGGGCTGATGCACGTGCGGTGTGTGGTGGATATACTCAGCAGTAGGAACCATGTGGTTGTGTGTGCATCGTGTTTTAACGTTTGTATACTGAAATGAACGATCGCAATTCCGATGCTGCAGTTTGGAAGTCGGGTTTGGCTCGTCGGTTACTCGTTTGATCGCATTAAATGCAGGCTAAAAATAGTCTGTTTGTCATTTTTTTGGCAGGGCACCCAATCATTTTAGCAGGGCGGCCAATTCTTTGGCAGGGCGGCCTTAAGCTTTGGGAGGGCGCCCCGCCCTCCCAAAACACGTGTGTGGAGAACACTGGCATCGATTGAAGTTCCTCCATTCTAACCCTAATCAAGATGAATTTAATTTACTCTAGCGATTGCTCACAAATTCTCTGACTACTTAAGTTAAATGTGGTGTGTATGAGGCAACTACAGGATGTCATCAATATAAGATGGCCATACACTGTGCAAATCTCATGTGCATTCAAACTTCACGGACCAAGTTGCTCCCAACCATACTGAGTTCTATGTGTGCACAACTATTCTGTTTCTTCAAATACTTTAGTGTAAAATAGTGAGGTGGATTAAGGACAAAAAACACGAAGATCGTGACACGGTGGACAAAAGCACCAATTTTTTTTTGAAGACTCCTATGGGTATTGATAAAATCCCATGCTCCAAAAAAATTGCAATGACCTTGACCTAATTATTATGTAATATATTCAAAATGGCCGCCATTTCCTTAAAACGGCGTAACTTTAGTTATATAATGCCGACGCAAGTGATTTCAGTAGCGAATTATATGTATCAGAGGCCAAGGAATCGAATGGCAATGTTCGTGTTGCGCTGAAACAAACAGTTTCATCATTTTTGTATTAAATTTGTCTATATTAGCATATGATGGCATAAAATACATCATCATCACCGAGGACAAATCAGTGGTTTGTACTAAAATATTTTAACATGTTTCAACTTCTGCTCATGGTTGTGATGGCTAGCAGACCAGCGTTAGTAACATTTGAAATTATAACTCGATTTTGGATTGATATGGTTTTGTTTCAGTTTCATAAATGCACTTGCCATATATAACTTTGTAAACTGTTTCTTGGGCAACTGGTGTCTAAAATGTCCTACGACGACCAAACCACAGACAGTTTTGGAGATCAAAATACACATGAAGTTTAAGAACCTTGCATCTGGATTGCGTCTGGTGGTGCCTTCATCCTTGGGGATCTCCAGAGTTGGTGCCGATCACAAATCCTGGTCTTCCTGTATGGGACAGTTTGGCATCGGAAAGTTAAAGGAAAACGGTCAGCGTCTTCTTGAGTTCTGCTGTCACCACAATCTCTGCATCACTAACACTTTCTTCAACACAAAGCCCCAACACAAGGTGTCCTGGAGACACCCTAGATCAAAGCATTGACACCAACTAGACCTTGTGCTCACGAGACGTAGGGACCTGGGCAGCGTCAAGATAACCCGCAGCTACCAAAGTGCAGACTGCGATACAGACCACTCTCTTGTGTGCAGCAAAGTAAAGCTTCAACCAAGGAGAGTTCACAGATCCAAGAAGGCAGGGCGGCCTCGCATTCACACGAATAAGACTCGCAACCCCGAGAAGATGGAAGCATTTGTCCAGGTCCTGGAAGATGTCTTGCCAAGAGTACCCAAATCCGATGTCAGCGGGAGATGGGAACACCTCAGGGATGATGTCTACAAAATGCCGCTACTTCGGCAAGAGGCTAATCAAGTCACCCGATTAGTTCAAGGCTCATGCTGAGGAGATGTCACCTCTCATAGAAAATAAGAGACGCGCTCTCTCAGCATACAAACACTCGCCTTCTGTGAGAAACCTGCAGGCACTCCGGACCACCCGAAACAGAGTCCAGCAAACCGCAAGGCGATGCGCCAATGACTACTGGCTCCAACTCTGCTCTCAGATCCAGACCTCTGCTGCCACAGGAAATGTAACAGGTATGTACGAGGGAATAGAGCAGGCCATCGGTCCAACTCAGAAGAAGACCGCTCCTCTGAAGTCAGCTACCGGTGAGGTCATAAAGGACCCTGCGAAGCAGATGGATCGATGGGTGGAGCACTACTCAGAGCTGTACTCCAGAGAGAACGTTGTCAACACAGAGGCTCTAAACAACACAGATTGCAGGTGTACCATTGACGAACTGGACAGCGAACCAACTCTAGAAGAAGTTGGCAAACCGCGCTAGAAACACTCTCCCCAGGAAAAGCTCCAGGAAAAGATGGCACCCCCCCACCCCCCGAAGTCCTCAAGTGCGCAAAGGGAGCCCTCATCAAGGATCTGCATGAGATCTTTTGCCAGTGCTGGAGAGAAGGTACAGTGCCACAAGCCATGAGAGACGCCAACATTGTCACTCTCTACAAAAACAAAGATGACAGAAGCGATTGCAACAACTATCGCAGCATCTCTCTTTTTAGCATTGTGGGAAAACTCTTTGCTCGAGTTGTCCTAAGGAGACTTCAAACTCTTGCTTAAAGAGTCTACCCAGAGTCCCAGTGCGGTTTCAGAGCCAAATGGTCGACCATTGACATGGTATTCTCCATCAGACAGTTGCAAGAAAAGTGTAGGGAGCAGGGAAAGCCACTCTACATTGCCTTCATAGACCTCACCAAGGCCTTTGACCTTGTGAGCAGAGACGGCCTTATTCAGATCTTGGCCAAGATTGGTTGCCCTCCTACTCTGCTTCGCATTGTTAAGTCCTACATGTAATTCCACGAGAACATGAAGGGGTCCATCGTTTACAACGACTCAACATCTGAACCCTTCGACATCTGCAATGGTGTTAAGCAGGGCTGTGTTCTGGCTCCCACCCTGTTCGGCATTTTCTTCTCCGATCTACTGAAGCATGCTTCTGGGTCAGCCACAGAGGGCATCTCCCTTCGTACGAGGTCGGATGGAAACCTCTTCAACCTCTCAAGACTCAGAGCAAAGACCAAAGTCCGAACGAGATGCCTTAGAGATTTCCTGTTTGCAGACGACGCAGCCATCACTACACACACACCAGATGACCTGCAGCAGCTCATAGATCGTTTTTCTGCAGCTTGCGAAGACTTCGGACTTACCATCAGTCTAAAGAAAACGCATGTAATGGGCCAGGACGTGGATGAACCACCGTCTACCAGCATCGCCAACCATGAGCTTGAAGCTGTCCATGAGTTTGTGTATCTTGGCTGAACCATCTCCCACAATCTCTCCCTTATAGTAGAACTCAACAGGCGTATCAGAAAGGCTGCCACAACACTCTCCAGGCTGACAAAGAGATTCTGGTGCAACAAAAAGCTGTCAGAGCATACCAAAGTCCAGGTCTACAAGGCTTGTGTGGTGAGTACGGTCCTCTGAGGCAGTGAATCCTGAACCCTGCGCTCCCGTCAAGAACGTAGGCTCAACGCCTTCCTCATGCGCATCCCTCGACATCTTCTACAGAGACCATTATTACCAATAACACAGTGCTTGATAGAGCGAGAATCGCCTCCATGTTTACCCTCCTCAAGCAGAGACGCATGCGTTGGTTGGGACATGTCACCCGTATGGAGGACGGCCGTATCCAATATACCTCCTGTATGAAGAGCTGGCATCAGGGAAGAGGCCATTAGGAAGACCCAAGCTGTGCTACAAAGACAATTGCAAGTGTGACCTCAAGTCACTTGCCATCAATACAACCACCTGGGAAGCAGCCACTGCAGACCAATGCGCCTGGAAGCAGGAGGTGCAGAGAGTTCTTTCCAAGTTCGAGGAAGACCTGTCGCAACGGGCTGATGAGAGACGACTCCTGAGGAAGTCTCAGCTTCAAGCAGTTAGAACAGCTTTACCTTTCACCTGCAGTTATTATGGTAGAGACTGCCATTCTCGCATTGGACTCTACAGCCACACCAGACGCTGTTCTCAAACCGACGTCCAACGGCACAACTCCATGATCCTCCGGGATTGACGAATGCCTGCTACTATTGATACAACAAGTTTCATTTTTGACCCTCCGTGAGACTTGTTTGCAACCTTTCCCGTGAAGTTGCCCATAATGCGCTGTTCAACATAATAAATCTCCTGTCATAACCTATAGAATCATTGTGTTTCACTGTGTTAATGTGTTATTGTTTTGGTTGATAGTTATTGTTTATTATATCATAATGACATCATGGTATCTTATAAATTAGTGTCACGGTAATTATACTGTTATCATATGAACACAAAAAGATTTGCATTTTTGCGAAACCACGGCAATAAAAAAAATTTTTTCTTCAAATTTCGTGTTATTTGTGTAGTATTGTCGATGATGACGTCATAATTACATCAATATAGTCACCATAAAGGGTATTAATTTTTTACAAACTAATACCACCCTCATTGAATTCCTTGACCTCAGAAACATAATTTTGGCATGTAGAAATCCCACCATGGCATTTGCGTTTGCTTTATTACATAAAAAGAGGTTATGACGTCATAATGACGTAATTCAAGGTGATCCCATTCTCAGATTTTTTGGAGCATGACTTTTTTGAAATCTATGGGTCAAACTAATACTTTGGTGAAAAAATGGTGCTTTTGTCCACCGTGTCACAATCTTTTCCTTAATCCACCTCACTAAGATAGCTTATGGCCATACAAATTTAATCACATCATTGGGAAAGTAAAATTTAGCCATAAAAATATATAATGCAAGTAAAATAAATTTAACAAATCAACAAAGAAAACCTGAAAATAAAGACTGACCTCAAAATAAGGACTGACCTCCGTTTCCAGTTACTTGTAAACAATTAAGAATTTTGCCCAGCTGCGTTTAGGTTATCAATAAACCTATAATGGTTGCACAAATTCAGATTTAGCAAATGGGGTTTCTATAGGAAAGCATCCTTGCCCAAGTTTTAATTTTGTTTTAATGTAAATTTTAACCAATTATTTGTATTTTATAAAAAATTGAAATTGTATTTATAAAACAATTGCTACATGTATGAGTATTTTTATTTTCAAGAACTTTGTATTTATAAACATTCTTTTAAAAGATTTGATTTCATAGAAAAATAGTCTTCGTTCCAGTTGTTTTCTCATTTTCGATACACATGAGACTTGCACAGGCTATTTCAGTATTTTGCAGCCAGGTGCCCTGACTTCTCATGATCAGCAAGTGATAACCTCACACCAAAGAAAGCAATTGCACACAGTCACTATGTTTTTGGGGATATGACTATATTGTTCTCCCAAAATTCAAGACCTTTAGCTGAATTTCTTTCTGGGTAAGCAGTTTCATGCTTTGTCACGAGGAAGACAAAAAGAGACATTATGCATACTATACAAAACACATTGGAGATGTGTAACCTTAAGACATGTTTCAGTCGATAACTACTGAATGGATTTCTACAATCTGTACATCATCGGACAGGCCGTTTATATCCCAACAAGCGCTACACATAGAGTGACCCTGTGTGATCTTTACCTCTGGCTCAAAATGTAAGTTGAACATTTCGTTAGTGATAGCCCGCGATCACAATGTTTTATAGTCCACGAATACCCATTGCACAACGCCCACCATAGCAACTGCCTAGCAACGACCGAACGTGTCGCGTGTGTGGCACGTTGCACAGTGTACAGCCAGAGACGAGTATTCAGCCCATCGCACAATTTGAAGTCTTCTGTTTCTCCCACCCTTATTCCAAATAGGCAAACATTTTGTAACCGCATTTATGACTCCCGGAACAAAATTCCCTCTGATGTCAATACTAAATCAACTCCCATCATACAGTGCAAAATTCCAAAATTAAATTTAAAATACTTAGGATCAGTCTCACAGCTTTATACAGATAATGGAAAATTATTCGCCTGGAACTTCTATCCTCTGCTCAATTGATATGGGGAGTCCCATGGCCCGACGAGTTATTCTCCCTCCATCATGGGCTGGAGGAGGATGAGTCAAAAGAGGGCGCTATCAGAAGAAGTTTGTAGGCCTACACAATTTGCCGTCGTATGGGGAGACAACATCTCAGGTGGACAGAATCTCCTGCCACATTAAACACGCGGGCCATTCTCCTGTTCCGTGTGTGACATTTGAAAGTCTTTTTGAAGTGAACTGTTTGGATATTTTTTCTGCTTTTGAATTATTTTGTGTTAATATAGTATACAAGTCAACTGCAGAGATCACCTTATTTAATAGTAAAACATTTACTACAAATTTATCTGGTGGTTTAATTTTACAGGAAAATGTTTGTCTGTTACTGTTACGTGTGTGACATCAGACAACTACAAATATTTGACTCGTCATTTTGTTTCTTAAAACTCTGTGATTTGGCTGAGCTTTATTTCTTAAAATTTCTATAGACAGTGAGAATAGACTTGGCCCATAATAATGGCAACGGTCATCTGAGAAGATTTTTTGTTGTTTTCATGTGGCGATAGAAAAAGTGGCGTTAAGTGTGTGACTGGAAACTCTGTTACGTGTGTGACAATTGGCTCACTTGTTTTTAATCAGGAATGTTGTCCTAAGCACAGTTTAATTATGACTGCAAACAAAAAGAGCAATGCAAGTCAGTGTTCTCCCCAGGATTTTTCAAAACTGTGGGGCACTCTGGACCCAAATTTCTGAAGTTTGGCCTAAAGCACATTGAATTGAAACGAGGTCCTCAGAATGTTTTCTACTTTGTGTTTTTCTTGGTTTTAAAAGCCCTACTATGCAATCTGGGGCATTCTAAATGGCTTTCTTCATGATTTTTGTGAATTTGATCTGAAGTCCACACAAAAAATAACAAATAAATAAAATTTAATTTTTTTTGTGCATAGACAATGAGTTTTTGAAGGTCACACACATAACATTTGGTCACACACGTAACACAAATGTTACGTGTGTGACCCCTTTTTTCTGTATTTTCCTGAATTTTGTGATTTAAAGAAAAAAAAATTGTAATAATAATTTAGGGACTATCAATCTTGTTTACAATATAAAATAAGACTGTTTTTTCTTTTTCAGTTATGTTTAGATTAAAACTTTTATGTATTTTTGTTACGTGTGTGACTGTGTTTTGGAACAAAAACTGAAGAGGCCGTAAACACCCCATTTTTATTTTTTAATTTTTTTTATGGGAAAAACAATTTAAAATACCCTCAAAGATAACATTTTTACCTCCACTTAAAAGAAATGCATTATTTGAAAAAATCTACATGAAAGACAAGAAACTACAATTTTTGGTAAAAAAAATTTGGGGGAAATATGATTTTCACGGAAATTGATGATTTCTGACTCAAACCACACTTTTTTTTACTTTTTTTTCAGAATTACTAAATTCATTCATTTTGCCACAAGGTGAAACCAATAACATTACTGTACGAATAGGTTTAAATTTTGATGGTTCAGGCTCACTTTTCAGAGAATGGCCCACTGCAGTTCATCAAACACGCACTGGAAGCTCCCCAAGTCCACCATGGCCTTTAAAATTCATAAAAAGGGCTAAATGAAGGCAGGAACAATTTTTCTCAACAAAAGTAAACCGTCTAAACATGTCAAGTAGGCCTATAAGGAGGGATTTTGTGTAGCTTCTCAGTAACGAAAGTCCTTTCTTAGAAATTACACTCAGTGAAAAAACAAAACACCCCAAAACCAGAGGATGAATGATAAAATGTTTCAAATCATGTTGATATTACAAATTTTGTACCCATTTTAGAGGTTTCGTTTGCAGTGAATTTCCCAAACACACCCATAATATTCACACCCGTTATAGCCGCTTCAATTCAATACCAATGACAAAAATGTTCGGTTTATGCGCATATTTTTACATAAAACTAACCAACCTTAAAGACGCACGCTCGTCAAAACAATTAGCGTTTTTTGTTACTGCGCCCTCTGTCATTTGTCGCATGAAAGGCGGGTTTCGTTGTTTATTATTGCTGTTCTGTTAGTAAAAACAACACCCTCTGCGTGGACGTCGTAACAAGCAAATTGCTTCCTCCTTAAAACAGTATAGATTGGTGATTGGTCGAAAAATATGCCATTGGATTGTTGACATCCACAACAGTGGTATTTTTGTGACCTAGACGCAGAAGTCTGTGTTGGTCCTTCTTTCAGTGTTGTTGCTCTTTGAACTGGTCTCGGTCCCCCCCCCCCAGTCTTGATTTTCATTCTACAACATGCCTGGTTTGTTCTCACAAGTCCAAGATGGATGCTGCCCTGTTTGAAAAGTATTCATTGCAGGCTATAGGCCTAAATGTTTTTACTGATGGGTTGGGGGGCTGATATAAACAAACCAAAAAAGTTACATAGACCTAATTGCATAAGCCAATTCTGGTCATTTTGTTTGGTCGCCATAGTACAATGTAGTAGATTTCAGGCTCTGTGTTGCACAATTTTATTGTGAATAAATAAGGAAAACAAGACATTGACCTTCACTCGTATCAAAATATATAAGTGCAGACCCGAGCGTGCCATCGCAGATCATCATCGTTGCAGTAGACGTTTAATTATTGTACATTGTCATACATGTATATTATTTATAAAAAAAAGTTTATGCCCCATCTGTCTCATTGTTGTTAACCCAATGGTTTCAACTGCAATTGTTCACTATTTGCTTTGCATCTGAATAACTTTGTTCACTTATGTCCAATGTTTAAAACAAGCGACCATATTATCCTTTTAAAATTCTAAGACATGCCCTGAAAATACAATAATTTATTGGCAATGAAACAAAATCTGCCATGCATTTGTTTACTTTTACTGTTGGGCCTACACCTAGACCTACACTATGATGATTTTGTTGTTGTAGCAATTAATTTTCTGTAGCGGGATGTATTCTAATTCACTACATTTTAAATGTAGGTTATAAAATGTAGGTAAGGCCTATTCACTGATAGGTGTTCACTAAGAGGTGAACTCAACTCTTACTGTGTTTGGATCATGTATACTGTGTTCGTATGGCCATCGCGCTGCTGTGCAGGCTAGGCATACTCAATGTTTTATCCATCATGCATGCTATACTTTCAACAAGTTGGTGCATATTAATGAGCGTTTCAAATACCGCGCGCCAGTATCGTTGTAGTTGTGCAGCTGCGCTCTGCGCTTAGAACTAGCTGCACAAGCTTTTCAAATACCGCGCGCCCTGTGCTATTTTTAGACTCAGCTAGCTGGCGCAAAGCTGCATCCCTCGCACCCTTTCGGCATTCGAAGAGCAGGGCAGGCCGGGCGGCAGGGTGTTCAGGGGTTCAAAGTTTACTTTCGTGGCACGAATTTGTCGTTTGCTTGTTTGACGAGCGTGCGTCTTTAACAAATGAAAATACATGTAAAACCAAAACTGTTTTGTTTTCAGTGCTGAGAGAGAGAGCATTTCAACAGTATGGTTTTCTTTTTCTTTGATAACGGTTTTCACCAATGAAACCGCGACTGCAAATGATTGCGCAAGACCAACTTTCTTCTGCAATCCTTTTCATAATCGAAATGGTGATCAAACAATTTTTTCATGGCATCTTCATGGCATTATCACTAACTTTCATTGAAAACTTGAACACCTAGTGTTTGTAATCTTACAAACACTACATTTCTAGTTTCTTCTTAATACTTCTTCTTCTTCTTCTCCCCGTCGCTTTTCCGCTAACAAAACACACTTCTCAAGCACATATAAACTTGAAACTTCACATAAAAAAATTATAGTTAGATATCTATTAGGAGATGAAACCGCTTCAATTACGTCATGATGACGTCATCAGATGTCGAATTACGTTAAATCAAAGCTTAATATTTGAAAAAATCATAACTCATGAACCACACAATCTATAAAATGCTACACAAAGTGTGACCCCATTCGAACTTGACTTCCGATTCAAACCGGAAGTTGAAAATTTCACAAAATCATATCTCAACAACTACTTATACTTTAGTCACAATTTTTACATCAGGTTATAATGTCTAGTACAAGACACCGCTTTAATTATACGGATTGCGAATCCGTGTGAACAGATTGCAGATTCGCATAGATTCTCAATCCGTTATTATACAAATTGCGGATTCGCAATCCATTAATAAATATAGATTTGCAATCCGTTATTATAGGCCTACGGAATGCGAATCCATAACAACGGATTGCGAATCCGTAACAACAGATTGCGAATCCGTAACAACAGATTGCGAATCCGTAATAACCGTTATTACGGATTAAGGGTATTACGGATTCGCAATCTGTTAGTAAGGATTCGCAATAACGGATTCGCAATCCGTACACGGATTGCGAATCCGTATTAACAGATTGTGAATCCGTAATAACCATAATCCTTAATAAAGGATTGCGGATCCGTTATTGTAATTGATTGCTAACCCTAACTCATAACCGTTATTACAGATTATGAATCGGTTATTACACGTAATAATACATGCTACATGTACATACATGTAGCAGGTATTACATGCACTTTGCTAGATTCAGACATGATGCATAATAAGGGAGAGAAGACTTTTTGAGTCACAGTGTAACAAAGACACCAGTGTCTCGGTTATGCGTGAAACTGTTGGCTTTTACTTCTTGGCCTTTGTTTGAAGGTTTTCATTGAAAATAGCTGAATTACAGTACACCAATGATGTTTACATACCCTTTGAAATTTAAATTTTCAATGAAAACCTACTAATTTATGGCAAAAAAAAGTCACAAGTTCCCACTGTAACAAGTAACTGAGATACATGTACCGGTGTCTCCGTTACAGTGTGATGGATAGTTTTGGATCGTATGATATGAAAACAAAAAATCTGATTCGAGAAATTGAAGTTATACATTAAACGTATGAGCTATCCCCACCACTTAAACATGCAAAGAATATATAGAAAGTACATTATCTTTTGAGATTCAACACCATGTCACGCGTTGGCCCCCTTTTTATGGAAAGACCCACATGTATTATGTACTCTGTATTTTCCATCTAGAACGGCACACAGGCGAATGCTGGCATATTATCCCAGCACACAAGAAACTTTGTTAATTAACTAAAATTGTTTGCAAACTATCGAATTCCCATCCACAAACAACGGTGTCCTTGTTGTTTACGTTAGAAGCTAACTCCTGGTCTTAAACTAACTCCCACAAATGACGTCACATGGAAGCGCACCGCAAACGGCAGAAGTGTTTTTAGTTTTTCAAAACCTTGAGGTTGGGGCCTAATTTTTTGATTGATAATTACGAAAAATCCAGAAATGTGTAAACACATATAAATTACAATTAAATGACAAACAAACACATTATAAACAAGTTTAAAGAGCATCCCCGTTGAAAAATTCTCGCTCAAGTAACTGTTTGAACTAACCATGATATACTTAGACCGTAGTGTGTCAATGAAACCGCAAATGTTTTGGGGATGATGACGTCACTGATGACGTCATAACATTAAGTCAATGTTTAATACTGAAAAAAAAATCATATCTGAAGAACCATAATTGCTACACACAAGATCTTTGGACCATGTGAAAGACCCTGTAGTATTTTGTAAAATCTTACACAAAGTTTGACCCCCTGTGACCTTTAGTTCCGTTTAATTGTTTTTATTTTATGTTTTGTTTTTTTGTTTTTAACAAAACTCGCACAGTGCTTCAAACAGATCGGGAAAGGGTTAAAACCAAATTATAAAAACACACCGAACACCTTTTGTTTGTAATTTACAAACAACATAAGTCTAGTTTTTTCTCAATACTTCTTCTTCTTCTTCATCTTCTCCCCGTCGCTTTTCCGCTAACAAAACAATTTTGCCGTGTATTATTTTAATTAAAAATATTTTGTGAAAAAAGCTGTGTTATGGGGACTGGGGAGCCATACACGCCTCCATGCTATTTAGAACAATGCTTAAAAATATATCAATAATCTACCTTTCTTCTAATACCATGTTCATTAACATATAATTTGCATTACGTTCGGCTCATGACAAGATCGACGTCTGAAACAAAGACACTCCAAAGTCGTTCCGAACAGAATTGGAACAATGATTAAAAAAATTGCACTAATCTACCTTTCTTCTAATTACCATACATGTACATTAACATTATAATTTACATTAGGTTCGGCTCATGACAAGATCGACGTCTGAAACCAAGACACTCCAAAGTTCTTCCGAACGACTTCCAGCGCATCCAGTTGCTCCTAACTGTTTCAGACGTCAAACTTTTCATGTAGTAAATTCAATATTTTGGTTCGACGCGACTCTGAAGCGCCAGCTGTCTGAACCGGGTGATGGACCCAACAATGCTTTTTAACATTTGGACTTCTGCTTAACGGCTAATTTTGTGCTTACGGCACGAGTTTCCATTTCATGCGCTGCTAACCGTAAGCACAGGAAAAGGCATGCTAGTCTTCCTGTGCTTACTGTGTGATCCCAGAGTGGAGACGGTTGCAGTGATTGACAGACAGATACGTAACAATGCAAATCCATGGTGTAAGCGCAAGCTTGCTGCTTAATTTTCTTGCTAACCTGTGAAATACGCTTACCCTTATAGACCGATCCAAGGCGCGCAACACTGCACACTGCCATTGCTGAGACGCTGGTAGCGCAATGTTTTATACACGTAGTTATGGAAAAATCGTCGGCTTTTCAACTTTTTATGTGAATTAGGTGCCCTTCTCAACGATTTACACAGTTTCCCTGACAGGGCAGCTTGACATAACAATGTATGGCATGTTCTTCAAAATAGTGCCCATTTGTGAGTCTGAAATTCGGACCCTGATATTTTCTTCAGTGAAAGCTATTTTTTGTAAGTTGTAATAAACTAAGAGGTACCTGGCATGATATCATACACAATTTACACAGCCGATGCCTTTCAACTAAATTGAGGTAGAAGATTTGGAGTCTTGAACGTCAGCATTTTTGACGGACCTCAACAACCATTTAGATTAAAAGGTGGCTAACTCCACAGAAAAGTCGCACTTGCATGAATTTTAAAAGTTCATTAAATGCTTCCAAATGATTGTTTCCTGCAAAGTAGACAAACTAAGCTGTCAGAAACCACTTTTGCTTTTCGTCTGCTGTAATTTGATTTTTGTTTATGACAACTTGAAGTTTGGGGAACTGGAACGGGTGTGGGTACCCTAAATTAGCACGAAAATCCTGATCCCATGTGTTACAAATTAACACCACCAAAGATATTTATAAATGGTTTAATATCAGCTATGATACCTTTACACATGTACTCCAATCTAGGATATAATTTAAACACAGAAGAAATTTATACTATGAGTGTATACTATACTTTTCAGGTATGAGTGTTGAAATGTCCCGTCAGTCACGCAAAAACATGAAAATGTTGCTTATTTTCTATATTCTATACATTTTTTGTTCCAAGTTTAATCTATCTTCTATCCAATTGTCCTCATGTAAAAAACTTCAACAAATTGTTCACTGATATTTAGTAAACAAAATATGTCATCCCAAAATGTGTCCCGTCAGTCACAATTGTCCCGTCAGTCACAGTCTGTCCCGTCAGTCACGTTGATTACCAGCCTGTCATTATCATTTTTGTTCAAAATTTGAGGCAAATATCTACATTGCACAATCACATCCATCTTCACATTGAAACACATTGTGACAAGCAACTTTTATTTCACAACTCAAAATAGAACGTGTGCCCTACATTCTTGAAAGTAGGCCTTTGGTTTGGTAACTAGACACTCCTGTGGGAGGGGTGATTACGAGGGGGGAAAACACGACTTGTGATTAACGTGTTTCTTTTAAAATTACATTAATGATGTTAAAATTAATGTTTTATATTTATAATTGTTTGATAATTGTTTCTTACTGTTAGCCAGAAAACAAATACTAAATCAGATCTTTTGAACAACTGAAATGGTTTTAGTATGCCGAGAAAAACGTGAAGAATGTCATGTCAAAAATGTCCTGTCAGTCACGTCCCGTCAGTCACGACTTTGACAAGCCCAGTTTTGGAAATCTCAGCTTTGTGTCTATTGAGTATAATGTTTTCTGATTGTTTGCAAACCAATGATTAATTTTGACAACATTTTACAATAAATCTCACTTGAAAACAGATAGCTTTTTACAAGAATCTACAAATTCTGTAAATTTAGCGTCTTTTGCGTCCCGTCAGTCACGCTCATTTCAAATTGCTACCATACATCCATTAAATCACTTGGTTTCAACCTGTGTTTTTATAATTGAAATATGACATGTTCTCTTTGACTTAAAGCATAACTTTTTTAGCTATGACATGCAGATTTTTTTCTGCAGGCTTTTCAAAAAAAGAAGTCACTTAAAGTTGTCCCGTCAGTCACGCTGGAGTTAGCCAGGTATTTATATGATCAAATTTTCATATTTGCAGGGGTATATATTTTTCTTTTGCATGCACCTAGGTAGTGGGGGATGTTGACAAATACTTTAACAGCAAGAGAAAATAAAAATCTGACAATTGAAAACAAATATATATATTATGTCTCAACTAAGAGTTTTTTAAAGGAAACAATGAAATATTTTAGGTTCGAAATTTTTTACCCTTGGAAACAAAGTTACACCACTGATTGTGAAAATGGCCATATATTAATTCGCAAACTCACAAATGTAATTTTGTCCGTAAAAAATATCAAAAGTAAGAAACACGTCAATTGACCAATTTTCAAACATTTAATAAGTTCGAAAAAAATACGATGAGAACACGTTTAAATAAGGATTATTTTGTAACAATGACTGCTGCGATAGCTGTTCAACAATAAGAGTAATCTGTGTTTCAAATTTCCAGCGACATATTTGTTCATTGTCCGTCAATGTTTTTGCGCGACGTCCGATCGTCAATGTTTTTGCGCGACGTCCGAGAATTTACCGATTGGCCTGTAACTTAACCTTTGACACGAGACTTACCCCCTCTGTCGTCCTCTTGCAGTCTGGTCACTTCGATGTTTTCACGGAATGCTCGATTCGCACATGTTTTCTGCGCGATGTTATACTTGTGCAAAATAAATCCGTCAAGTAGGCCTAAATGACGTCAGCCATTTACTGACGAGTGGACAGATGAAAAACCAAAAACGTATTTGAGGTGATAAACGGAAGTACTTCCTTCTGAATGCTAGTTTTTGGAAACTAAATCATTATACAAATACGCTTGATGTGGATTGCGCGAAGGTAATAGAGTACCGAACGTCATTTTGCAATAAACTCCGTCAATTTTCTCGAACGTCATGAAAATTCCGTCAATTTTTTGCGAACGTCGCAACGGGATGTTCATAAACTTAAAAAAAATAATGGAAGCTTGACAAAGTTTTTATTTTAAAAAGTAATTAGGTATGAGAGGCTGCAAATATATCAGAGAAATTACAGTAGTAGTAGTATTGTGCCAGAAATAAATTAATGACAGGCAATATTTGCTTTGATTTTCCGTCAATGAAATGCACTTTTCTGTTAGGCTTATATTTTCTGTGTGTGGTGTTTTGTTTAGGTTCTTTCATTTTTATTTGATAGTATATCAGTTGGGCCTCACCATAGAAAAAAATGAATGTTCCTTGTGCTTACCTTGTGCTATCTTTGCATTAAATATAAATGACCGCAGGTTTCACTGCTGGAGACTATACATTTTAAAATTACCACATCAAGATGAAAACTAACGGAACTATCCTTACATGAGTATTTTTGTATACTTAAATATGTATACAATTATTTAAAATATCTTATGAGGTCAAAAAAATATTTTTGAAGAATGGCATTTGAGGTTGTAAAATGTGCAGTATTTTGAAGAAGATGCCATAAGAACACTGACCATAAATATTTAACACTAAACATAAAGTGAATCCTGAAAACGGCGCAGACAATAGGTGTGATAGACGCGGAAACTGCATGGACGGGTTTAAAATGTGCTACATCACCAAGGTTTTTTGACAGAATTTCAGTATTCACTTTCTGTTTAGTTTCAAATATCTAATTATTCTACATCATTTTATAATCATGCTGTCCTGTCAGGGAAAGTGTCTAAATCATTGAGGAAGACACTTAATTCGCATAAAAAGTAAAACAGACAACTGGTTTTCCATGTCTTCGTGTACAAAATGTTGCGCTGCCAGCGTCCCAGCAATGGCAGCGCAGTCATGGCAGCGTGCAGCACTTGCGCGTATGGATCGGTCTATACATGTACATAGGTATTGTACACGTTTGGTAATGACTCTGATAATTAATGGCAATAAAAACTTACTTGGTAAGAAGTACAGCAGCTTTGGATAGTATTTAATGCATTTTGAGACACTTTTCACTTTGAAGTACTGCGGTTATGGAAAAATATATCACTTTGTATCCCCCAAAACATTTGAAGGCAAATTTTTCTCTGCATGCCGCCAATTTATTCCCCTTATTTAGGTCAAATTACACTGAATTATATTCTTACCTATCAAGAAGGGGTTTACCGAAAATATACAGCCAGAAAACAGGCAGAATTGAACAATTCTAAATGCAAAAAGGTGTCCAAAAATTGCAAGTCTTCGCCATAAAGTGAGATGAAAATAAATGCCATTTTGCTTAGTTTTCCTGCTGTGTGTTTGTCTGTTAAGTTGTGCAATACTCCAATCAGTCAGTCATCGTAATGCGCATTGGAAAATTTGCTGGGCCTTACGATTTTGGAAATCAATAAACGAAGATCTGATGTTTTGGGAGGGAACTTGGAACTACCAACAAAGCACAGTTCGTTGATGAATGGGCTATATCTGTAAATCAAAATATTGTTGTGATGGTTTTGTTTAACGTTTAACATATTGTACAATACACTGATCTGTTAAGACTGCCATTTCATAAAGAGATAATTTACATGATTTAGGATACTTTTTTACTTGAGGCCACCGGTTTAAAAAGAAGGGATCAGAGAATACTGCTATTTAATGTGGGTTAGGGTCAGTGTTAGGGGTAGGGGAAAGGTTAGGGGGTAGGGTAATAAATAAAACAATTGTTTGATTGAATATATGGTAGTTGTTTGTTAATTTCTATCTTTTGATTTATTGTGTGGCTTTCTGTAAAACAGAGCCTAAGTTAGGGAAATTCAGTTTAGAGTTGTCGGGAACGGTCCAGAGTAAAAAACGGTTAGGCTCCTACATGTAGTGGTTTTTTCTACAACAGCAAGATGTCACTGAGGTTTTGTCAAAATGATCCGTTGATACATTTTGGCGGCGGCGCCACATGTAATGTACAAGTACTCGGCAAGCAAGGAAACCGAAGTCGTCAATAGAGCTGGTAGTGTGGGTTGCGTTTCTGTTGAACTTACCTAGGACTCGTACTAAATGGAATAATCCAAAAGAACCTTTCACTTGACTGATGCGTAAAGCAGATTTTCATTCATGAATATTCAGTTTATGCAAACCATTGGACAATCACAGCTGATTTTAATATTCATAAAAATTACATAAAAATAGTATTTAAAATTAATTCCATGAATTTGACTTCAATTTTTTGGGTCGAGGACACTTTTTGATGGAATTGCCCATAAGACCTTTAGTAAACCAGGTATAGGAAGAATCATGTAGGACGAAAAAAAAGTTAATTGTATCAACGCCTCATAGCCGTGTGGGTACGGGCTTACTCTCTTGTGTCTAATAATTTGTTCTCTCATTGATACAGGTTCGAATCCCGGTAAGTACATTGCATTATTTGATTGATTGCTAACGTTCCATTCCCCTCCATTCCTTCCAGCAGATAAGATACAGGTAGACACATGGAGACAGGATGGGGGAGAGAGTAGAAAAGAGTGTGGGGAAAAGCGTGATTTTATTTTTTCCCAATTTTTTTTAGGATTTAACCAAATATTCATCCATTTTTGGTTGATGGAACCGGTCCCCTATGAAAACTATTAATTTTACACTTTTCACATTTACACAATCGATTGAGGTGTATATTTTTTTTTTTTAACAATAATTTTAAAAAACACGTCAATAAATTGGTGGCAGCAGCGAAAATTTTTCCCATTTGTATTCCAATGCAGATTATTCATCCTGCGTGGACATAACCGCTCCAGATTTTTCGGCAATATCTCAAGTGAAATTTTCACAGGTTAGTTTTATGGTATATATCTACAACTATGTTTGTCAAACGTGTACGATGACTTAAGCAAATTTTTCTGCTATATTTAGCACAAAACTTTGCTTACCGTTGGTGTTAACATGGCGTTAAGCAGCACTATGAAATTGGCCCCTGGTGTATGTATGCGCCGAGTAGTGAACGAACTGTTCGCTAGTGTACTGACAACATGCCCTACCTACAATACAAGATTCACAACCCACCCCCCCCCCCCCAAAAAAAAAAAAAAAAAAAAAAAAAAGGAGTGACAACAAAATTGCTCCGAAAAATACTTTAAACTCACCAGAAGTACAGAGGAGATGTTGCTGCTTAAATATGCGGTGGTACGATTGTGTAAAACAATATTTCTCGAAAATTACAAATTTTCGGCAAAAAATCTGAACCGATTGTCCAAATTGAATTGGATCGTGCGAATTTCTGTTGTGCGTCGATGCTCGTAAAGCGCATATCGGGAATTTGCACAAAATATAGATAGCGCACGGTTTCAGTTTGAGCTGCTTATAATCTTCAGAGCGCAATCTACAGATTGTGCAAAATCCAAAGAATGCGCTCCAAGACAAAACAGAAACTTGCACGATCCAATAATTGAATTAAGGACATCGGTTCACATTTCAGCTGAAATTTTCTCTGTTTTTTTAGCAATGTATCTGACAAAATCGTACTCTTTGTCACCATATTAAGCGGGAACATCTCCTGTGTACCTCAGTTGGGTTTAAAGTATTTTACAGAGGTTGTTGATGAATTGTTGAGCAGTTCAATGTTTGGGGTTTGAACCCTGTTTAAAACTTTAGTGTTACTGTGCTGTGTAGTGTGTATTAAAATTAGGCATTTTGTGCAGATACATTTTGTCTATTTAAAATATTATTATAAGGCCTACTATTAGCTCCATGTTGGCACCAACCATGTCCATGATGATGGAGGAAGGAAACACGTTCCTCCATCCACCAACAAATGAGCGTTCACACGGACCCTACATTCCTACAAACATGCTAACGCCAGATATGAGATAATGCCAAAACTGTTTTAAATAGGCGTTCTTGGGTCTGGTAACTCGGACTATTAATGAGTATGAATGATGCACAGTTGCGAGTACTCTAATTCTACCTCCATGCTCCTAGTCCTACCCTAGAGTAAGAGTAGAACTATGGATGGAGGGCTAGGGTTACGATTAATTTATGAAGCATGGAGGTAGTATAAGCGATGTAACTTTCCTACATTGAAGCATTGACGACACTTACCCTTCCCATTGTACCACTTGTGTTTACTACTGCTAGCTGTACTATACTGTGTACGTGTGTGGGTGGGTGTGTGTGTACGACGCGACGACGACGGACGATGACCGGATATGGCAGGCTGACGTGGAATGTCGGTTGTTTCGTACCTACATCGTTTCGTACCCAAGATATTTCGTACACAAGTCGATTCGTATCCAATTCATTTCGTACAATGAGGCCTAAAAAAAAAAAAGTTTTTATTGCCCTTTTCCGACCGACCCAAAAAATCTGAAATCCACGGTCGCGTTTTTTTTTTTTATTTTTTTTTTTTAAATGGCGATTTTTTGATTTTGTTTTAAGTATTTTATACTTTGATTCCCAGTAAACGACATTTAAGATAGAAACCTCGATGTTTTTATGTTTCTTTTGCAAAATTATATTGTTTTATGTTGCAGGCCTGTGAAATCTCCGCTTTCTCATTGACCGTGCCGATTTTTTATTTCCGCCTTTTTAAAATGTGAGATAAAAAGACGTGACGAATTTTCCAGGTCGGCCTGCTACATATACATCATCATACACCACACACACGACACGAAGTCCGTAAATCCTATGTCCTTGCTCCATGCAGTGCGCAACGGGCGGGTATCCATCACGCACTTGTGTTGCAACTCCTTGCCAATAGAGGGCGCTGTGTGATCGTTGGCATTGCATGTACATGTACATGTATATCCAAGTACACGCACTTTTAAGCGCGGCTCGGCGTGGTATTGAACGCGTCATGTTTTCGAACATCAATCAAGATGTCGGTGCAACCATTCCTCCATGGGGCAACACAAGTGCGTGATGGATACCCTGGCTGAACAAAAATTATTATTTTACAGAATAATGTAAGATTTCTTTCCGTCTTGGTCCGGGTTTTTTAAAGTTTTTTTTTAAACCTTTTCCTTGCGTGGCAGTTTTCATCGCACGCGTCAATTTCTTTCCCGATTGAACGTTAATGTTTAGAGCGGCATCTATCAAGAGTTTCGGCGTGGCGGAGCTCCACTCCCATCATTGTTACATGGTTGTATTTTTCCGCTTTTTTTAATGGTCCACTCACAGGCCTGATGTTGAGAAACAACTTCATATTTATATTATTATTTTATTTATTCATACATCAAGTTTTCAAAAGTTTATTTTTGTTTTGTATTCACCATATGAATGTATACTACTTTGAGAACATTAAAATGGTTGAAAACATAAAGTTGTGTGTATATCTACTGTTTTTTTCCTCCTCTGACGTATTCTTAAAAAAAAAAATAAAAATAAAATAAAATAACAAAAAAGCGACCGACCGACCCTCCCGATTTTTTAGCCAAAAGGGCAATAAATACTTTTTTTTTTTAGGCCTGAACACAGGGGCGGCGCCACAGGGGGAGGGGGCTTCCCCCCTATCATTTGAAGAAGAAAAAATAGAAAAGGGGACAATGAAAAGAAAGGAACGATAGAAAGAAAGAAAGACAGAACGACGAAATCGAAGAGGGACTAAAGAAAGGGAGAAGGGGAAATAATTGAGGGAATCATGAATACCTGCATTATTATTATTAAAAAATAGGGTAGGGCTATATCAAATCATTATAGTGTACCGGTTGCAAGAGCCTCTTTCGTCACATTTCGATTTCCAGTCCCCACGTGGACGGTAATGAGTTTAAGTGTTGGAGTACCAATGATTATACCAGACTGGCCTGTTGTTAATAACAAACATAAGCGGATCCCGGAGAAGCGGGGCGCGTGCCCCGAGTTTTGACACCCCAAAAAGAGGGGGGAAGCGGGAGGGAAGGGTAAGACAACAGTACGCAATATAAAATAATAATTGCTGTACATCTGCACATTTGTTATGAGTATGACTACCGCGAAGCCTGTTCCACAACAGGCCGCAAATATTCAATAGATATTTTCGCCCATGAAAACCGGAAAACTGTTGCCAGATAATACTTATACCATTTTGACAATTTTTTGATACATTATTTTGTAAACATGATTCCACGTGCGTACCTAAAACCTGTGGGACAATATTGAAGAAGAGACTAATTTTTAGATGAGCTCAACGTCGAAAGTGATGCTTTGAACGATGTCATGTCGACGAAGCGGTACCGTTTTAATTATCATGTCACTTTGACTGATGTTCTTAAAACATGGAATAAAATTGGGAAAATGCACAACGTCTCAGTTGACAGAGGGCTATTAACCATCGTACACTCCTGCGTTAGGTATTTGTTTTTAAAAAAAATGTGGTTGAATGAAGGGGCCACCGGGCACGCACTCCCCCTTATTTTTGCCAGGAAAAAAATAAAAAAAAATAAAAAAAATAAATGACAACTAAACAAAATCTCAATAAACTGGGCAGTAGTGAGTAAAACGCCTCTGAAATATTCTAAAATGAACCAGAGAGCATCTAGGGCCTAATGTTTGTTTTTTCCTTTCACCAGGGCCCTAAAGCGGGCTTGCTGATTATTTGCCTGTTGGATCGTCCTCTAAAGAGTCACATTTGCAGCCGTATTGATTGCAAATGGTGAAGTTTGGCCATGTATTTGCGTTAGCTCAGTGCATTCCATTCAGTGTAGGCAGGTCCAAACTAAATAGACGCCGGTGACGTCATGTTTGACCTCGCGTTTTCAGATTTCGGGCTGTTTCGAGGAAAATACATTTTTACCCTGTTTTAGCGTGAGGTAAGGGACTCATAATAATGTTTTATATTTCATGGGGACTCCATCTATTGGAAAAGTGTAAAAGTTAAATATTTCAAGAGCACCCTAGAGCCGCTCTTTAAGAACAATGCCGTCCGTGGGTCGATTTAAGCTCTCGTATAAAAGAGTCCTCCTCTCTCACTATGTAACATGGCTTTTTCTCTCCTTATTACTACTTATCTATTTACTTTTGTTGTCTTCAGTTAGCCTAGTGCTTTAATTCTTTGTATTTTGTCGTCAGCATTTTGTAATGTCATTGTTCGTATTGTATGTATTGTCCTCGTCTCGTGATTCGCTGTTTGTTTGTTTGTTTGTTTGTTTGTTTTTGTCTGTATATAGGCTGTTTACTACAAGCCTCGGCTTACTCTAACAGCCTCGTGCTATCGCTCCTTTCTACATAGTTCATTTCCTAGTTATTTATTTATTATTTGCTTGAACACTATATTAGTATACTTATATGCGCTTTTGATTTTGTTACCTTTCTATGTACTGATATTCTTATATTGAATTATTTTCCAAACAGAGTATGGAATAATTCAATTCAATTCAACAACATTTATTTCCAAATTCCTCAATCAATATAAATACAATTTCGTTATTGCACGACAGGTGCAGCACGCTCGTTAAAGCGTGTCATGATTATACGTAAGGTTTTTCTTTCACATAAAACCGGGGCGTTTTCAGCCTAACATTCACTCTCGGTAGAGCCATTTACCTCGCTAAACATTAAACTTATATTACCGTACACACAAATTCGAAGATGAATCCTGAGGCATCGAATGAAGACATCCTTTTGGCAATCCAAACCTTGTCTAGCAGTATAGACACCAAGGTTGAATCAGCGATCAAGAAACAGCGTACATCAGCTGACATTGAGTACGAATTCAATAGCATCGGGAATAAAGACCAGTTTCGACATACCTAAAAACTCAACGCTCTGGTCGAATTGGCAATTGCATCAATAAAAGTTGGAGACATTAACTCCGGATTGGGCCAACTTGATGCAGTTCTAGAACTTAACAAACAGCGTCAAAAACTTATCAAGGTCGCAGACAGATCGACACAAGGCTGGGCAACCGTTAAGGAGTATATCACAGACGAGCTAGCGGACGACTCCGGGGACGAAAAAAAGACTTTCAAAAGCAGAAAAGTCTGCAGCATCCAAAAAGGCCGAGCTTAAGAAATCCAAGGCAAAGCCCACTCGTCCTGCCTTCAGCCATGGAGCCCCAGCTCGTGTTCCTTACAATTCTTTTCGTCCCTTCGCTACCAGTCAGTTCAGCCCATACCGACCAGAAAGTCGCACCTGTTTCCAGTGCGGCATCACCGGGCACGTCCGGACCAGTTGCCCCTCCCTACGTGCACTACGACAGCCACGAAGACTCCAAACTCCAGCCACCGGACTCTCCAACACATCCGGTCATTAGAAACTGGGAATCGGCTGATGGCGACATACCCGATCGCATACCCACAGGCGTTAAAGGTAAACTTAAATCTTGTATTTCATTCTGAAGAAATGTTCTGAAAGCAAGCCCCTTTGTATTAGATGTTATAGAAACCGGTTATAAAATTCCGTTTTATTTAGAACCACCACATATTGAATTGAAAAACAATAAGTCTAGCCTAAACCACGCTCAGTTTGCTGAGACCGCCATATCCGAATTGGTTACAAAAAGATGCATTGTAGAACTGTTACTGCTGTAACCCTCTAACCGTTGCAGAAGGGAAAAGGCTGCGCTTGGTATTAGACTTGCGGCACCCGAACCACTTAATAAAAGTTCAAGTACGAAGACCTCTCCCATATCGCCCCATCACTTGACAATAACCAGGTGTATTTCTCATTCGACCTTGAATCTGGATATCACCATGTAGAAATATTCCCGCCACATCAAAAATACCTGGGTTTCTCTTGGCATCAGTGCGACAACCAAGTGAGATACTACATGTTCACTGCCCTTCCATTTGGATTAAGCAGCGCATGCCACCTGTTTACTAAGCTAACAAGGCCGCTAGTGTATTTTTTGCGCGCTCAGGGTATCATTTCATTCATGTACATCGATGATGGTCTTATAATATTACCAGACCATGCTTCAGCACATAAGAGCAAAACTATCGTGCGAACTACCATCAACAATAGCGGCTTTGTTCCTAGTAAAACAAAATGCATATCGGAACCTACTAAAGAAATACAATACTTAGGTCTCATCATTGATTCCAAGAATTTTCTGTTTCACATACCGCAGAAGAAATTGAACAAACTTCTGTCAACGATCTCAGCAATCCTATTGGCACACCAAGCCAACAATTGCGTGCCAGTTAAGCAGCTGGCATGCTTTACGGGTCAAGTAATCTCAATGTCTCTAGCATTGGGCCCCATTGCTAGACTGATGACTCGTGATTCATACAGATCAATCGAATCAAGAACTTCTTGGAATCAATCGATAAAGTTACGTAACGACACCATAGCCGAACTCGAATTCTGGGCTCAAAACATATAGCTTCCCTTAACGGCTTTTCCATTAGACTCGGACTAATTGTCCCATCTATGACAATCTACTCAGACGCCAGCGAAGTAGGTTACGGCGGATATGTTGAAAACTAACCAGATCTCAATATTCAAGGAAGTTGGTCACAATCAGAAAGATACAAGAGCTCAACTTGGCGCGAACTAGCAGCGGTACTTAACCTAGACTCTCAGAACTACAAAACGTGGTTTCTAACAAAACTATCAAATGGTGTACTGACAATTCAAACCTTGCATTGTCAATACATACCTTGTCTCAGAAACACGATTTCATCCTACTTCCCGAGTGGTTACCTACAAATGAGAACAAACTTGCAGACAAGATAAGCAAATTCCAAGATGATTGGGCAATCGATCCTATATCATTCAACCTCCTAGACACTATTTGGGGACCCCACTCAATTAGACCGCTTTGCCTCACCTCACAACGCAAAACTCCCCCGGTTCAACGCTAGATTCTGGTGCAAAGCGGTATGCGGCGTAGATGCCTTTTGCCAAAGCTGGACATCTGAAAACAACTATTTCTGTCCACCCACGTCCCTGATCATACAGGTCATTAAACGCATTATTGCAGTCAAAGCTACAGGCACCCTAAATGGACTACATCAGCATTTTGGCCCTTTGTCTGCTCAGATGGCATACACCTAAACTATTCAATTGTAGATTGGAGATTATTGCATATCATTCAGCCCTTCATCATTGGGCAAGAACACAGTTTTCCGAAAGAATCCCAATTTTTCATGCATAGCTTTGAGATATGATTTTTCAAAATCGTTCAGATCTTCAAACATGGGGTTTTGTCTTTCTCCTCTTGGCAGATATCCTGAATGTGCTGATCATGCGCAAACAACCGTATCTTTTTAATAAACAGTCGCTCAAACTTCTTGACAAAGCAAAGATTGTGTAAGATTGAGGATATGATTGTATATATGCAATACTGATTTCGCCCTATATTTGTCTTCATTTTATTCATCTGGTCATAAAACGGCAGCACTGATTCCGGAGCAGCCGCTGCTACTTGGGCACATAGCTTAGCTGGACTACCTTCGCCTACAGACGATCAATTGGTAAAAACAACCTTAAACGGCTACATGAGACTCACAGCGTCGGCCCCAAATCGGAAGGAACCGGTAACACCTGAAACATGGCAAAACTTTACAATGCTCACGGGCAACCTAGTGCAGCATTAGACGATCTACGCATCCTATTCGTATGCTTTGTTTGTTACGCAGGTTTCCTTCGTTTTAATGACATCAGCAATGTAAGACGCATGGGTTGTAGCATACTCAATGACAGACTCGTCATTATGCAAGTCAAAAACCGACCAATACCGTCAGGGCAACGACGTAACCATTGCAAGAACATTTGAACCAACCTGCCCGGTCGTAATCACAGAACGATATTTCCAAGCATTGGGTGACCCCCAACACTTCTCCTTTACCGGTACTTCGCAGAATTACACGTTCCAAAAATGGTTTTACTACCACAACTCACGGGCTAAGCTACACTAGGACCAGAGAGATTATACTTACAAGCCCTCCGACCATTCGTTCCAGACATTCACAAGTTCGGCCTCCATAGCCTGAGGTCAGGAGGGGCAACCGCAGCTTCAAAGGCCCTACTCCCATCTCATTTAATATCTATGCATGGGAGATGGAAGTCCGAAAAGGCCAGAAACGGATATGGGTCATTCCATGTCAGACCAACGCACTTTTTTACCTTGTGTCTTCTGATTTTGATAAAAATTGCTGTGCTTGTAGGTCCTAATGAGCAATGAATGCACACAAATTTTTAGCCCGATCCGACCTACCATGTGGTCAGGGCAGAAGCCACAAAAAAATTGACATTTTTTGAGTAAAACACCACCCTTTTGGTACAAATATGTCAAAACCATGTCAATTTGCATCGAATATATGCAAATTTTGTATTAAAATAATGAAAATTGCATGCTCAATTAAATTCTTTTGTCAAAAATAAATTTTGTGAAAAGTAGGTCACCGTGACCGTTAATATGTCATCATGACCTTTGACCCAATTTTTGTAATAATGTATCATTCCGAAAATCAACAAATTAAAATGATTTGATAGAACATGTCTTCCTCTATCAGAATCCACTAAGAAATACTTGGGCTCTTTAAAATTTACAACTTTAAGACTATTTGTGTACAGTTGGTAGGTTATAAATTAGTCAATTTATAGATTTTACATTAGAAATCCACTAACACAACTTACATCAGCATCCTGAAATAATGTAAAAAGGTCCTTGTTTGAACATAATACTATTAGTTCATCTGCATAAAGTATGAGAGAAAACAAGTTAGAGGAATTGTTTCCAAACTCGCTCAGATTGAACCAGCAGCGTCAGCATACCCATGTTTCTTATTTCAGAATTAATCTCAGAGCATTCTGAGAAGTTTCAATTTTTTTTCTTTCCAAACTCGCTGAGATTGAACCAGTAGCTTCAGCATACCCATGTTTCTTATTGCAGAATTAATATCAGAGCATTCTGAGCACTTTCAATTTTTTTTTTCCAAACTCGCTGGGATTGAACCAGTAGCTTCAGCATACCCATGTTTCTTATTTCAAAATTACTCTCAAAGCATTCCAGTAGCTTCAGCATACCCATGTTTCTTTTTTCGAATTAATCTCAGAGCATTCTGAGCACTTTCAATTTGTTTTTCTTCAAAACTCGCTGAGATTGAACCAGTAGCTTCATCACACCCATGTTTCTTATTGCAGAATTAATCTGGAAGCATTCTGAGCACTTTGAAAAAAAAATTGTCTCCAAACTTGCTGAGATTGAACCAGTAGCTTCATCACACACGTTTCTCATTGCAGAATTAATCTGGAAGCATTCTGAGCACTTTGAAAAAAAATTGTCTCCAAACTCGCTGAGATTGAACTAGCAGCTTCAGCACAGCCATGTTTCTAATTGCAGAATTAATCTCAGAGCAATCTTAGCAAAAAAAAAAAAAATTGTCTCCAAACTCGCTGAGATTGAACCAGTATAGCTTCAGCACACCCATGTTTCTTATTGCAGATTTAATCTCAGAGCAATCTGAGCACTTTGAAAAAAGATTGTCTCCAAACTCGCTGAGATTGAACCAGTAACTTCAGCACACCCATGTTTCTTATTGCAGAATTAATCACAGAGCAATCTGAGCACTTTAAAAAAATTTGTCTCCAAACTCGCTGAGATTGAACCAGTAGCTTCATCACACCCATGTTTCTCATTGCATAATTAATCTGGAAGCATTCTGAGCACTTTGAAAAAAATTGTCTCCAAACTCGCTGAGATTGAACCAGTAGCTTCAGCACACCCATGTTTCTTATTGCAGAATTAATCTCAGAGCAATCTGAGCATTTTGAAAAAAAAATTGTCTCCAAACTCGCTGAGATTGAACCAGTAGCTTCAGCGCACCCAAGTTTCTTATTGCAGAATTAATCTGGAAGCATTCTGAGCACTTTGAAAACAAAATTGTCTCCAAACTCGCTGAGATTGAACCAGTAGCTTCAGCACACCCATGTTTCTTATTGCAGAATTAATCTCAGAGCAATCTGAGCACGTTGAAAAAAAAATTGTCTCCAAACTCGCTGAGATTGAACAAGTAGCTTCATCACACCCATGTTTCTCATTGCAGAATTAATCTCAGAGCAATCTGAGCACGTTGAAAAAAAAATTGTCTCCAAACTCGCTGAGATTGAACAAGTAGCTTCATCACACCCATGTTTCTCATTGCAGAATTAATCTGGAAGCATTCTGAGCACTTTGAAAAAAATTGTCTCCAAACTCGCTGAGATTGAACCAGTAGCTTCAGCACACCCTTTTTTCTTATTGCAGAATTAATCTCAGAGCAATCTGAGCATTTTGAAAAAAAAATTGTCTCCAAACTCGCTGAGATTGAACCAGTAGCTTCAGCACACCCATGTTTCTTATTGCAGAATTAATCTCAGAGCAATCTGAGCACTTTGAAAAAAGATTGTCTCAAAACTCGCTGAGATTGAACCAGTAGCTTCAGCGCACCCAAGTTTCTTATTGCAGAATTAATCTGGAAGCATTCTGAGCACTTTGAAAACAAAATTGTCTCCAAACTGTTTCTCATTGCAGAATAAATATCAGAGCAATCTGAGCATTTTGAAAACAAAATTGTCTCCAAACTCGCTGAGATTGAACCAGTAGCTTCAGCGCACCCATGTTTCTTATTGCAGAATTAATCTCAGAGCAATCTGAGCATTTTGAAAAAAAATTGTCTCCAAACTCGCTGAGATTGAACCAGTAGCTTCAGCACACCCATGTTTCTCATTGCAGAATTAATCTGGAAGCAATCTGAGCACTTTGAAAAAAGATTGTCTCCAAACTCGCTGAGATTGAACCAGTAGCTTCAGCGCAACCATGTTTCTTATTGCAGAATTAGTCTCAGAGCAATCTGAGCATTTTGAAAAAAAATTGTCTCCAAACTCGCTGAGATTGAACCACTAGCTTCAGCACACCCATGTTTCTTATTGCAGAATTAATCTCAGAGCAATCTGAGCACGTTGGAAAAAAATTGTCTCCAAACTTGCTCAGATTGAACCAGTAGCGTCAGCGCACCCATGTTTCTTATTGCAGAATTAATATCAGAGCAATCTGAGCATTTTGAAAAAAAATTGTCTCCAAACTCGCTGAGATTGAACCAGTAGCTTCAGCGCACCCATGTTTCTTATTGCAGAATTAATCTCAGAGCAATCTGAGCATTTTGAAAAGAAAATTGTCTCCAAACTCGCTGAGATTGAACCAGTAGCTTCAGCACACTCATGTTTCTTATTGCAGAATTAATCTGGAAGCAATCTGAGCACTTTGAAAAAAATTGTCTCCAAACTTGCTGAGATTGAACCAGTAGCTTCAGCGCACCCATGTTTCTTATTGCAGAATTAATCTCAGAGCAATCTGAGCATTTTGAAAAAAGATTGTCTCAAAACTCGCTGAGATTGAACCAGTAGCTTCAGCACACCCATGTTTCTTATTGCAGAATTAATCTCAGAGCAATCTGAGCACTTCGAAACAAGATTGTCACAAAACTCGCTGAGATTGAACCAGTAGCTTCAGCGCACCCAAGTTTCTTATTGCAGAATTAATCTGGAAGCATTCTGAGCACTTTGAAAACAAAATTGTCTCCAAACTCGCTGAGATTGAACCAGTAGCTTCAGCGCACCCATGTTTCTCATTGCAGAATAAATATCAGAGCAATCTGAGCATTTTGAAAACAAAATTGTCTCCAAACTCGCTGAGATTGAACCAGTAGCTTCAGCGCACCCATGTTTCTTATTGCAGAATTAATCTCAGAGCAATCTGAGCACTTTGAAAAAAAAAATTCTCTCCAAACTCGCTGAGATTGAACCAGTAGCTTCAGCACACCCATGTTTCTTATTGCAGAATTAATCTCAGAGCAATCTGAGCACTTTGAAAAAAAATTGTCTCCAAACTTGCTCAGATTGAACCAGTAGCGTCAGCGCACCCATGTTTCTTATTGCAGAATTAACCTGGGAGCATTCTGAGCACATTGAAGACAAAATTGTTTACAGAGCAATCTGAGCATTTTGAAAACAAAATTGTCTCCAAACTCGCTGAGATTGAACCAGTAGCTTCAGCACACCCATGTTTCTTATTGCAGAATTAATCTCAGAGCAATCTGAGCATTTTGAAAAAAAATTGTCTCCAAACTCGCTGAGATTGAACCAGTAGCTTCAGCACACCCATGTTTCTCATTGCAGAATTAATCTTGAAGCATTCTGAGCACTTTGAAAACAAAATTGTCTCCAAACTCGCTGAGATTGAACCAGTAGCTTCAGCACACCCATGTTTCTTGTTGCAGAATTAATCACAGAGCAATCTGAGCACTTTAAAAAAAATTTGTCTCCAAACTCGCTGAGATTGAACAAGTAGCTTCATCACACCCATGTTTCTCATTGCAGAATTAATCTGGAAGCATTCTGAGCACTTTGAAAAAAATTGTCTCCAAACTCGCTGAGATTGAACCACTAGCTTCAGCACACCCATGTTTCTTATTGCAGAATTAATCTCAGAGCAATCTGAGCACGTTGGAAAAAAATTGTCTCCAAACTTGCTCAGATTGAACCAGTAGCGTCAGCGCACCCATGTTTCTTATTGCAGAATTAATATCAGAGCAATCTGAGCATTTTGAAAAAAAATTGTCTCCAAACTCGCTGAGATTGAACCAGTAGCTTCAGCGCACCCATGTTTCTTATTGCAGAATTAATCTCAGAGCAATCTGAGCACGTTGGAAAAAAATTGTCTCCAAACTTGCTCAGATTGAACCAGTAGCGTCAGCGCACCCATGTTTCTTATTGCAGAATTAATCTGGAAGCAATCTGAGCACGTTGAAAAAAATTGTCTCCAAACTTGCTGAGATTGAACCAGTAGCTTCAGCGCACCCAAGTTTCTTATTGCAGAATTAATCTGGAAGCATTCTGAGCACTTTGAAAACAAAATTGTCTCCAAACTCGCTGAGATTGAACCAGTAGCTTCAGCACACCCATGTTTCTTATTGCAGAATTAATCTCAGAGCAATCTGAGCATTTTGAAAAAAAATTGTCTCCAAACTCGCTGAGATTGAACCAGTAGCTTCAGCACACCCATGTTTCTTATTGCAGAATTAATCTCAGAGCAATCTGAGCATTTTGAAAAAAAAATTGTCTCCAAACTCGCTGAGATTGAACCAGTAGCTTCAGCACACCCATGTTTCTTATTAAAGAATTAATCTCAGAGCAATCTGAGCACTTTGAAAAAAGATTGTCACAAAACTCGCTGAGATTGAACCAGTAGCTTCAGCGCACCCAAGTTTCTTATTGCAGAATTAATCTGGAAGCATTCTGAGCACTTTGAAAACAAAATTGTCTCCAAACTCGCTGAGATTGAACCAGTAGCTTCAGCACACCCATGTTTCTTATTGCAGAATTAATCTCAGAGCAATCTGAGCACTTTTAAAAAAAATTGTAGCCAAACTCGCTGATATTGAAACAGTAGCTTCATCACACCCAATTTTCTTATTGCAGAATTAATCTCAGAGCAATATGAGCTATTTGAAATAATTGTCTCCAAACTCGCTGAGATTGAACCAGTAGCTTCAGCACACCCATGTTTCTTATTGCAGAATTAATCTCAGAGCAATCTGAGCACTTTGAAAAAAAATTGTCTCCAAACTTGCTGAGATTGAACCAGTAGCTTCAGCGCACCCAAGTTTCTTATTGCAGAATTAATCTGGAAGCATTCTGAGCACTTTGAAAACAAAATTGTTATCAGAGCAATCTGAGCATTTTGAAAAAAAATTGTCTCCAAACTCGCTGAGATTGAACAAGTAGCTTCGGCACACCCATGTTTCTTATTGCAGAATTAATCTCAGAGCAATCTGAGCATTTTGAAAAAAAATTGTCTCCAAACTCGCTGAGATTGAACCAGTAGCTTCAGCACACCCATGTTTCTCATTGCAGAATTAATCTGGAAGCAATCTGAGCACTTTGAAAAAAAAATTGTCTCCAAACTCGCTGAGATTGAACCAGTAGCTTAAGCACACCCATGTTTCTTGTTGCAGAATTAATCACAGAGCAATCTGAGCACTTTGAAAAAAAATTGTCTCCAAACTCGCTGAGATTGAACCAGTAGCTTCAGCACACCCATGTTTCTCATTGCAGAATTAATCTGGAAGCATTCTGAGCACTTTGAAAAAAATTGTATCCAAACTCGCTGAGATTGAACCAGCAGCTTTCAGCACACCCATGTTTCTAATTGCAGAATTAATCTCAGAGCAATCTGAGCACTTTGAAAAAAGATTGTCTCAAAACTCGCTGAGATTGAACCAGTAGCTTCAGCACAGCCATGTTTCTTATTGCAGAATTAATCTCAGAGCAATCTGAGCACTTTGAAAAAAGATTGTCTCAAAACTCGCTGAGATTGAACCAGTAGCTTCAGCGCACCCAAGTTTCTTATTGCAGAATTAATCTCAGAGCAATCTGAGCACTTTGAAAAAAAAAATTGTCTCCAAACTTGCTGAGATTGAACCAGTAGCTTCAGCACACACATGTTTCNCATTGCAGANTTAATCTGGAAGCAATCTGAGCATTTTGAAAAAAATTGTCTCCAAACTTGCTGAGATTGAACCAGTAGCTTCAGCACAGCCATGTTTCTTCTTGCTGAATTCATCTCAGAGCAATCTGAGCACTTTGAAAAAACAATTGTCTCCAAACTTGCTGAGATTGAACCAGTAGCTTCAGCACACCCATGTTTCTTATTGCAGAATTAATCTCAGAGCAATCTGAGCACTTTGAAAAAAAATTGTCTCCAAACTCGCTGAGATTGAACCAGTAGCTTCAGCACACCCATGTTTCTTATTGCAGAATTAATCTGGAAGCAATCTGAGCAGTTGAAAAAAATTGTCTCCAAACTCGTTGAGATTGAACCAGTAGCTTCAGCACAGCCATGTTTCTTATTGCAGAATTAATCTCAGAGCAATCTGAGCACTTTGAAAAAAATTGTCTCCAAACTCTTTGAGATTGAACCAGTAGCTTCAGCACACCCATTTTTCTTATTGCAGAATTAATCTGGAACCATTCTGAGCACTTTGAAAACAAAATTGTCTCCAAACTCGCTGAGATTGAACCAGTAGCTTCAGCACACCCATGTTTCTTATTGCAGAATTAATCTGGAAGCATTCTGAGCACTTTGAAAACAAAATTGTTATCAGAGCAATCTGAGCATTTTGAAAAAAAATTGTCTCGAAACTCGCTGAGATTGAACAAGTAGCTTCGGCACACCCATGTTTCTTATTGCAGAATTAATCTCAGAGCAATCTGAGCATTTTGAAAAAAAATTGTCTCCAAACTCGCTGAGATTGAACCAGTAGCTTCAGCACACCCATGTTTCTCATTGCAGAATTAATCTGGAAGCATTCTGAGCACTTTGAAAAAAGATTGTCTCAAAACTCGCTGAGATTGAACCAGTAGCTTCAGCACACCCATGTTTCTTATTGCAGAATTAATCTCAGAGCAATCTGAGCACTTTGAAAAAAAATTGTCTCCAAACTTGCTGAGATTGAACCAGTAGCTTCATCACACACGTTTCTCATTGCAGAATTAATCTGGAAGCATTCTGAGCACTTTGAAAAAAAAATTGTCTTCAAACTCGCTGAGATTGAACCAGCAGCTTTCATCACAGCCATGTTTCTAATTGCAGAATTAATCTCAGAGCAATCTGAGCACTTTGAAAAAAGATTGTCTCAAAACTCGCTGAGATTGAACCAGTAGCTTCAGCGCACCCATGTTTCTTATTGCAGAATTAATCTCAGAGCATTCTGAGCACTTTGAAAACAAAATTGTCTCCAAACTCGCTGAGATTGAACCAGTAGCTTCAGCACACCCATGTTTCTTATTGCAGAATTAATCACAGAGCAATCTGAGCACTTTGAAAAAGAAAATTGTTTTCAGAGCAATCTGAGCATTTTGAAAAAAGATTGTCTCAAAACTCGCTGAGATTGAACAAGTAGCTTCAGCTCACCCATGTTTCTTATTGCAGAATTAATCTCAGAGCAATCTGAGCATTTTGAAAACAAAATTGTCTCCAAACTCGCTGAGATTGAACCAGAACCTTAAGCACACTCATTTTTCTTATACCAGAATTAATCTCAGAGCAATCTGAGCACTTTGAAAAAAGATTGTCTCAAAACTCGCTGAGATTGAACCAGTAGCTTCAGCACACCCATGTTTCTTATTGCAGAATTAATCTCAGAGCAATCTGAGCACTTTGAAAAAAAATTGTCTCCAAACTTGCTGAGATTGAACCAGTAGCTTCATCACACACGTTTCTCATTGCAGAATTAATCTGGAAGCATTCTGAGCACTTTGAAAAAAAAATTGTCTCCAAACTCGCTGAGATTGAACCAGCAGCTTTCAGCACAGCCATGTTTCTAATTGCAGAATTAATCTCAGAGCAATCTGAGCACTTTGAAAAAAGATTGTCTCAAAACTCGCTGAGATTGAACCAGTAGCTTCAGCGCACCCATGTTTCTTATTGCAGAATTAATCTCAGAGCAATCTGAGCACTTTGAAAAAAGATTGTCTCAAAACTCGCTGAGATTGAACCAGTAGCTTCAGCGCACCCAAGTTTCTTATTGCAGAATTAATCTGGAAGCATTCTGAGCACTTTGAAAAAAGATTGTCTCTAAACTCGCTGAGATTGAACCAGTAGCTTCAGCACACCCATGTTTCTTATTGCAGAATTAATCTCAGAGCAATCTGAGCACTTTGAAAAAAAATTGTCTCCAAACTCGCTGAGATTGAACCGGTAGCTTCAGCACACCCATGTTTCTTATTGCAGAATTAAAAAATAATTGTCTCAAAACTCGCTGAGATTGAACCAGTAGCTTCAGCACACCCATGTTTCTTATTGCAGAATTAATCTGGAAGCATTCTGAGCACTTTGAAAAAAAATTGTCTCCAAACTCGCTGAGATTGAACCAGTAGCTTCAACACACCCATGTTTCTTAGTACAGAATTAATCTCAGAGCATTCTGAGCACTTTGAAAAAAAATTGTCTCCAAACTCGCTGAGATTGAACCAGTATCTTCAGCACACCCATGTTTCTCATTGCAGAATTAATCTGGAAGCATTCTGAGCACTTTGAAAAGAAAATTGTCTCCAAACTCTTTGAGATTGAACCAGTAGCTTCAGAACACCTATGTTTCTTATTACAGAATTAATCACGCAGCAATCTGAGCACTTTGAAAAAATTGTCTCCAAACTCGCTGAGATTGAACAAGTAGCTTCATCACACCCATGTTTCTCATTGCAGAATTAATCTGGAAGCATTCTGAGCACTTTGAAAAAAATTGTATCCAAACTCGCTGAGATTGAACCAGCAGCTTTCAGCACACCCATGTTTCTAATTGCAGAATTAATCTCAGAGCAATCTGAGCACTTTGAAAAAAGATTGTCTCAAAACTCGCTGAGATTGAACCAGTAGCTTCAGCACAGCCATGTTTCTTATTGCAGAATTAATCTCAGAGCAATCTGAGCACTTTGAAAAAAGATTGTCTCAAAACTCGCTGAGATTGAACCAGTAGCTTCAGCGCACCCAAGTTTCTTATTGCAGAATTAATCTCAGAGCAATCTGAGCACTTTGAAAAAAAAAATTGTCTCCAAACTTGCTGAGATTGAACCAGTAGCTTCATCACACACGTTTCTCATTGCAGAATTAATCTGGAAGCATTCTGAGCATTTTGAAAAAAAAATTGTCTCCAAACTTGCTGAGATTGAACCAGCAGCTTTCAGCACAGCCATGTTTCTAATTGCAGAATTAATCTCAGAGCAATCTGAGCACTTTGAAAACAAAATTGTCTCCAAACTCGCTGAGATTGAACCAGTAGCTTCAGCACACCCATGTTTCTTATTGCAGAATTAATCTCAGAGCAATCTGAGCATTTTGAAAAAAAATTGTCTCCAAACTCGCTGAGATTGAACCAGTAGCTTCAGCACACCCATGTTTCTTATTGCAGAATTAATCTCAGAGCAATCTGAGCATTTTGAAAAAAAATTGTCTCCAAACTCGCTGAGATTGAACCAGTAGCTTCAGCACACCCATGTTTCTTATTGCAGAATTAATCTCAGAGCAATCTGAGCACTTTTATAAAAAATTGTCTCCAAACTCGCTGAGATTGAACCAGTAGCTTCAGCGCACCCATGTTTCTTATTGCAGAATTAATCTGGAAGCATTCTGAGCACTTTGAAAAAAAAATTGTCTCCAAACTCGCTGAGATTGAACCAGTAGCTTCAGCACACCCATGTTTCTTATTGCAGAATTAATCTGGAGCATTTCTGAGCACTTGAAAACAAAATTGTTATCAGAGCAATCTGAGCATTTTGAAAAAATTGTCTCAAAACTCGCTGAGATTGAACAAGTAGCTTCGGCACACCCATGTTTCTTATTGCAGAATTAATCTCAGAGCAATCTGAGCATTTTGAAAAAAAATTGTCTCCAAACTCGCTGAGATTGAACCAGTAGCTTCAGCACACCCATGTTTCTCATTGCAGAATTAATCTGGAAGCATTCTGAGCACTTTGAAAAAAGATTGTCTCAAAACTCGCTGAGATTGAACCAGTAGCTTCAGCACACCCATGTTTCTTATTGCAGAATTAATCTCAGAGCAATCTGAGCACTTTGAAAAAAAATTGTCTCCAAACTTGCTGAGATTGAACCAGTAGCTTCATCACACACGTTTCTCATTGCAGAATTAATCTGGAAGCATTCTGAGCACTTTGAAAAAAATTGTCTCCAAACTCGCTGAGATTGAACCAGCAGCTTTCATCACAGCCATGTTTCTAATTGCAGAATTAGTCTCAGAGCAATCTGAGCATTTTGAAAAAAAAATTGTCTCCAAACTCGCTGAGATTGAACCAGTATCTTCAGCACACCCATGTTTCTCATTGCAGAATTAATCTGGAAGCATTCTGAGCACTTTGAAAACAAAATTGTCTCCAAACTCTTTGAGATTGAACCAGTAGCTTCAGCACACCCATTTTTCTTATTGCAGAATTAATCACAGAGCAATCTGAGCACTTTGAAAAAAAATAGTCACCAAACTCGCTGAGATAGAACCAGTAGCTTCGTCACACCCGTTTCTCATTGCAGAATTAATCTGGAAGCATTCTGAGCACTTTGAAAACAAAATTGTCTTCAAACTCGCTGAGATTGAACCAGCAGCTTTCATCACAGCCATGTTTCTAATTGCAGAATTAATCTCAGAGCAATCTGAGCACTTTGAAAAAAGATTGTCTCAAAACTCGCTGAGATTGAACCAGTAGCTTCAGCGCACCCATGTTTCTTATTGCAGAATTAATCTCAGAGCAATCTGAGCACTTTGAAAAAAGATTGTCTCAAAACTCGCTGAGATTGAACCAGTAGCTTCAGCGCACCCAAGTTTCTTATTGCAGAATTAATCTGGAAGCATTCTGAGCACTTTGAAAACAAAATTGTTTTCAGAGCAATCTGAGCATTTTGAAAAAAAATTGTCTCCAAACTCGCTGAGATTGAACCAGTAGCTTCAGCACACCCATGTTTCTTATTGCAGAATTAATCTCAGAGCAATCTGAGCATTTTGAAAAAAAAATTGTCTCCAAACTCGCTGAGATTGAACCGGTAGCTTCAGCACACCCATGTTTCTTATTGCAGAATTAAAAAAAGATTGTCTCAAAACTCGCTGAGATTGAACCAGTAGCTTCAGCGCACCCAATTTCTTATTGCAGAATTAATCTGGAAGCATTCTGAGCACTTTGAAAACAAAATTGTCACACCCATTTTCTTATTTCAGAATTAATCTCAGAGCAATCTGAGCATTTTGAAAAAAAAATTGTCTCCAAACTCGCTGAGATTGAACAAGTAGCTTCGGCACACCCATGTTTCTTATTGCAGAATTAATCTCAGAGCAATCTGAGCATTTTGAAAAAAGATTGTCTCCAAACTCGCTGAGATTGAACCAGTAGCTTCAGCACACCCATGTTTCTTATTGCAGAATTAATCTCAGAGCAATCAGATAACTTTTAAAAAAATATTAACAAAACTCGCTGAGATTGAACCAGTAGCTTCAGCACACCCATGTTTCTTATTGCAGAATTAATCTCAGAGCAATCTGAGCACTTTGAAAAAAAATTGTCTCCAAACTTGCTGAGATTGAACCAGTAGCTTCATCACACACGTTTCTCATTGCAGAATTAATCTGGAAGCATTCTGAGCACTTTGAAAAAAAAATTGTCTCCAAACTCGCTGAGATTGAACCAGCAGCTTTCATCACAGCCATGTTTCTAATTGCAGAATTAATCTCAGAGCAATCTGAGCACTTAAAAAAAATTGTCTCCAAACTCGCTGATATTGAACCAGTAGCTTCAGCACACCCATGTTTCTTATTGCAGAATTAATCTCAGAGCAATCTGAGCACTTTGAAAAAAAATTGTCTCCAAACTCGCTGAGATTGAACCAGTAGCTTCATCACACCCATGTTTCTCATTGCAGAATTAATCTGGAAGCAATCTGAGCACTTCGAAAAAAGATTGTCTCAAAACTCGCTGAGATTGAACCAGTAGCTTCAGCGCACCTATGTTTCTTATTGCAGAATTAATCACAGAGCAATCTGAGCACTTTGAAAAAAGATTGTCTCCAAACTCGCTGAGATTGAACCAGCAGCTTTCATCACAGCCATAGTTCTAATTGCAGAATTAATCTCAGAGCAATCTGAGCACTTTGAAAACAAAATTGTTTTCAGAGCAATCTGAGCACTTTGAAAAAAAATTGTCTCAAAACTCGCTGAGATTGAACCAGTAGCTTCAGCACACCCATGTTTCTTATTGCAGAATTAATCTCAGAGCAATCTGAGCACTTTGAAAAAAAATTGTCTCCAAACTCGCTGAGATTGAACCAGTAGCTTCAGCACACCCATGTTTCTTATTGCAGAATTAATCTGGAAGCATTCTGAGCACTTTGAAAACAAAATTGTTTTCAGAGCAATCTGAGCATTTTGAAAAAAAATTGTCTCCAAACTCGCTGAGATTGAACAAGTAGCTTCGGCACACCCATGTTTCTTATTGCAGAATTAATCTCAGAGCAATCTGAGCATTTTGAAAAAAATTGTCTCCAAACTCGTTGAGATTGAACCAGTAGCTTCAGCACACCCATGTTTCTTATTGCAGAATTAATCTCAGAGCAATCTGAGCACTTTGAAAAAAGATTGTCTCCAAACTCGCTGAGATTGAACCAGTAGCTTCAGCACACCCATGTTTCTTATTGCAGAATTAAAAAAAGATTGTCTCAAAACTCGCTGAGATTGAACCAGCAGCTTTCATCACAGCCATGTTTCTAATTGCAGAATTAGTCTCAGAGCAATCTGAGCATTTTGAAAAAAAAATTGTCTCCAAACTCGCTGAGATTGAACCAGTATCTTCAGCACACCCATGTTTCTCATTGCAGAATTAATCTGGAAGCATTCTGAGCACTTTGAAAAGAAAATTGTCTCCAAACTCTTTGAGATTGAACCAGTAGCTTAAGCGCACCTATGTTTCTTATTGCAGAATTAATCACAGAGCAATGTGAGCGCTTTGAAAAAAATTTGTCTCCAAACTCGCTGAGATTGAACAAGTAGCTTCATCACACCCATGTTTCTCATTGCAGAATTAATCTGGAAGCATTCTGAGCACTTTGAAAAAAATTGTATCCAAACTCGCTGAGATTGAACCAGCAGCTTTCAGCACACCCATGTTTCTAATTGCAGAATTAATCTCAGAGCAATCTGAGCACTTTGAAAAAAGATTGTCTCAAAACTCGCTGAGATTGAACCAGTAGCTTCAGCACAGCCATGTTTCTTATTGCAGAATTAATCTCAGAGCAATCTGAGCACTTTGAAAAAAGATTGTCTCAAAACTCGCTGAGATTGAACCAGTAGCTTCAGCGCACCCAAGTTTCTTATTGCAGAATTAATCTCAGAGCAATCTGAGCACTTTGAAAAAAAAATTGTCTCCAAACTCGTTGAGATTGAACAAGTAGCTTCAGCGCACCCATGTTTCTTATTGCAGAATTAATCTGGAAGCATTCTGAGCACTTTGAAAAAAAAATTGTCTCCAAACTTGCTGAGATTGAACCAGTAGCTTCATCACACACGTTTCTCATTGCAGAATTAATCTGGAAGCATTCTGAGCATTTTGAAAAAAAAATTGTCTCCAAACTTGCTGAGATTGAACCAGCAGCTTTCAGCACAGCCATGTTTCTAATTGCAGAATTAATCTCAGAGCAATCTGAGCACTTTGAAAAAAGATTGTCTCAAAACTCGCTGAGATTGAACCAGTAGCTTCAGCGCACCCATGTTTCTAATTGCAGAATTAATCTGAGAGCAATCTGAGCACTTTGAAAAAAGATTGTCTCAAAACTCGCTGAGATTGAACCAGTAGCTTCAGCGCACCCAAGTTTCTTATTGCAGAATGTATCTGGAAGCATTCTGAGCACTTTGAAAACAAAATTGTCTCCAAACTCTTTGAGATTGAACCAGTAGCTTCAGCACACCCATTTTTCTTATTGCAGAATTAATCTCAGAGCAATCTGAGCATTTTGAAAAAAAAATTGTCTCCAAACTCGCTGAGATTGAACCAGTAGCTTCATCACACCCATGTTTCTCATTGCAGAATTAATCTGGAAGCATTCTGAGCACTTTGAAAAAAATTGTCTCCAAACTCTTTGAGATTGAACCAGTAGCTTCAGCACACCCATTTTTCTTATTGCAGAATTAATCTCAGAGCAATCTGAGCATTTTGAAAAAAAAATTGTCTCAAAACTCGCTGAGATTGAACCAGTAGCTTCAGCACACCCATGTTTCTTATTGCAGAATTAATCTCAGAGCAATCTGAGCACTTTGAAAAAAAATTGTCTCCAAACTTGCTGAGATTGAACCAGTAGCTTCATCACACACGTTTCTCATTGCAGAATTAATCTGGAAGCATTCTGAGCACTTTGAAAAAAAAAATTGTCTCCAAACTCGCTGAGATTGAACCAGCAGCTTTCATCACAGCCATGTTTCTAATTGCAGAATTAATCTCAGAGCAATCTGAGCACTTCGAAAAAAGATTGTCTCAAAACTCGCTGAGATTGAACCAGTAGCTTCAGCGCACCTATGTTTCTTATTGCAGAATTAATCACAGAGCAATCTGAGCACTTTGAAAAAAGATTGTCTCAAAACTCGCTGAGATTGAACCAGTAGCTTCAGCGCACCCAAGTTTCTTATTGCAGAATTAATCTGGAAGCATTCTGAGCACTTTGAAAACAAAATTGTTTTCAGAGCAATCTGAGCATTTTGAAAAAAAATGGTCTCAAAACTCGCTGAGATTGAACCAGTAGCTTCGGCACACCCATGTTTCTTATTGCAGAATTAATCTCAGAGCAATCTGAGCATTTTGAAAACAAAATTGTCTCCAAACTCGCTGAGATTGAACCAGTAGCTTCAGCACACCCATGTTTCTTATTGCAGAATTAAAAAAAGATTGTCTCCAAACTCGCTGAGATTGAACCAGTAGCTTCAGCGCACCCAAGTTTCTTATTGCAGAATTAATCTGGAAGCATTCTGAGCATTTTGAAAAAAAATTGTCTCCAAACTCGCTGAGATTGAACAAGTAGCTTCGGCACACCCATGTTTCTTATTGCAGAATTAATCTCAGAGCAATCTGAGCATTTTGAAAAAAGATTGTCTCAAAACTCGCTGAGATTGAACCAGTAGCTTCAGCACAGCCATGTTTCTTATTGCAGAATTAATCTCAGAGCAATCTGAGCACTTTGAAAAAAGATTGTCTCAAAACTCGCTGAGATTGAACCAGTAGCTTCAGCGCACCCAAGTTTCTTATTGCAGAATTAATCTCAGAGCAATCTGAGCACTTTGAAAAAAAAAATTGTCTCCAAACTTGCTGAGATTGAACCAGTAGCTTCATCACACACGTTTCTCATTGCAGAATTAATCTGGAAGCATTCTGAGCATTTTGAAAAAAAAATTGTCTCCAAACTCGCTGAGATTGAACCAGTAGCTTCAGCACACCCATGTTTCTTATTGCAGAATTAATCTCAGAGCAATCTGAGCACTTTGAAAAAAATTGTCTCCAAACTCGCTGAGATTGAACCAGTAGCTTCAGCACACCCATGTTTCTTATTGCAGAATTAATCTGGAAGCATTCTGAGCACTTTGAAAAAAATTGTCTCCAAACTCGCTGAGATTGAACCAGTAGCTTCAAGCACACCCATGTTTCTTATTTCAGAATTAATCTGGAAGCAATCTGAGCAGTTTAAAAAAATTGTCTCCAAACTCGCTGAGATTGAACCAGTAGCTTCAGCACACCCATGTTTCTTATTGCAGAATTAATCTCAGAGCAATCTGAGCACTTTGAAAAAAGATTGTCTCAAAACTCGCTGAGATTGAACCAGTAGCTTCAGCGCACCCATGTTTCTTATTGCAGAATTAATCTGGAAGCATTCTGAGCACTTTGAAAACAAAATTGTCTCCAAACTCGCTGAGATTGAACCAGTAGCTTCAGCACACCCATGTTTCTCATTGCAGAATTAATCTGGAAGCAATCTGAGCACTTTGAAAAAAAAATTGTCTCCAAACTCGCTGAGATTGAACCAGTAGCTTCAGCGCAACCATGTTTCTTATTGCAGAATTAGTCTCAGAGCAATCTGAGCATTTTTAAAAAAAATTGTCTCCAAACTCGCTGAGATTGAACCAGTAGCTTCAGCACACCCATGTTTCTTATTGCAGAATTAATCTCAGAGCAATCTGAGCATTTTGAAAAAAAAATGTCTCCAAACTCGCTGAGATTGAACCAGTAGCTTCAGCACACCCATGTTTCTTATTGCAGAATTAATCTCAGAGCAATCTGAGCACTTTGAAAAAAAATTGTCTCCAAACTTGCTGAGATTGAACCAGTAGCTTCAGCGCACCCAAGTTTCTTATTGCAGAATTAATCTGGAAGCATTCTGAGCACTTTGAAAACAAAATTGTTTTCAGAGCAATCTGAGCATTTTGAAAAAAAATTGTCTCCAAACTCGCTGAGATTGAACAAGTAGCTTCGGCACACCCATGTTTCTTATTGCAGAATTAATCTCAGAGCAATCTGAGCATTTTGAAAAAAAAATTGTCTCCAAACTCGCTGAGATTGAACCGGTAGCTTCAGCACACCCATGTTTCTTATTGCAGAATTAAAAAAAAATTGTCTCAAAACTCGCTGAGATTGAACCAGTAGCTTCAGCGGCACACCCATGTTTCTTATTGCAGAATTAATCTCAGAGCAATCTGAGCACTTTGAAAAAAAATTGTCTCCAAACTTGCTGAGATTGAACCAGTAGCTTCAGCACACCCATGTTTCTTATTGCAGAATTAATCTGGAAGCATTCTGAGCACTTTGAAAAAAAATTGTCTCCAAACTCGCTGAGATTGAACCAGTAGCTTCAGCACACCCATGTTTCTTATTGCAGAATTAATCTCAGAGCAATCTGAGCACTTTGAAAAAAAATTGTCTCCAAACTCGCTGAGATTGAACAAGTAGCTTCATCACACCCATGTTTCTCATTGCAGAATTAATCTGGAAGCATTCTGAGCACTTTGAAAAAAATTGTCTCCAAACTCGCTGAGATTGAACAAGTAGCTTCATCACACCCATGTTTCTCATTGCAGAATTAATCTGGAAGCATTCTGAGCACTTTGAAAAAAAATGTCTCCAAACTCGCTGAGACTGAACCAGTAGCTTCAGCACAGCCATGTTTCTTATTGCAGAATTAATCTCAGATGAATGTGAGCCCTTTGAATAATGTTTGTCTCAACACTCGCTGAGATTGAACCAGTAGCTTCAGCGCACCCATGTTTCTTATTGCAGAATTAATCTCAGAGCAATCTGAGCACTTTGAAAAAAAAATTCTCTCCAATCTCGTGGAGAGTGAAAAAGTAGCTTCATCACACCCATGTTTCTCATTGCAGAATTCAGCTGGAAGCATTCTGAGCACTTTGAAAAAAATTGTCTCCAAACTCGCTGAGATTGAACCAGTAGCTTCATCACAGCCATGTTTCTCATTGCAGAATTAATCTCAGAGCAATCTGAGCATTTTGAAAAAAATTGTCTCCAAACTCGCTGAGATTGAACCAGTAGCTTCAGCACACCCATGTTTCTTATTGCAGAAAAAATCTCACAGCAATCTGAGCACTATGAAAAAAAAATATTAATAGTCACCAAACTCGCTGAGATTGAACCAGTAGCTTCAGCATGTTTCTTATTGCAGAATTAATCTCAGAGCAATCTGAGCACTTTGAAAAAAAAATTGTCTCCAAACTTGCTGAGATTGAACCAGCAGCTTTCAGCACAGCCATGTTTCTAATTGCAGAATTAATCTCAGAGCAATCTGAGCACTTTGAAAAAAGATTGTCTCAAAACTCGCTGAGATTGAACCAGTAGCTTCAGCGCACCCATGTTTCTAATTGCAGAATTAATCTGAGAGCAATCTGAGCACTTTGAAAAAAGATTGTCTCAAAACTCGCTGAGATTGAACCAGTAGCTTCAGCGCACCCAAGTTTCTTATTGCAGAATTAATCTGGAAGCATTCTGAGCACTTTGAAAACAAAATTGTCTCCAAACTCTTTGAGATTGAACCAGTAGCTTCAGCACACCCATTTTTCTTATTGCAGAATTAATCTCAGAGCAATCTGAGCATTTTGAAAAAAAAATTGTCTCCAAACTCGCTGAGATTGAACCAGTAGCTTCATCACACCCATGTTTCTCATTGCAGAATTAATCTGGAAGCATTCTGAGCACTTTGAAAAAAATTGTCTCCAAACTCGCTGAGATTGAACCAGTAGCTTCAGCACTTTCTTATTGCAGAATTAATCTCAGAGCAATCTGAGCACTTTGAAAAAATTGTCAAACTCGCTGAATTGCAGAATTAATCTGGAACCATTCTGAGCACTTTGAAAACAAAATTGTCTCAAAACTCGCTGAGATTGAACCAGTAGCTTCAGCACACCCATGTTTCTTATTGCAGAATTAATCTCAGAGCAATCTGAGCACTTTGAAAAAAAATTGTCTCCAAACTTGCTGAGATTGAACCAGTAGCTTCATCACACACGTTTCTCATTGCAGAATTAATCTGGAAGCATTCTGAGCACTTTGAAAAAAAAAATTGTCTCCAAACTCGCTGAGATTGAACCAGCAGCTTTCATCACAGCCATGTTTCTAATTGCAGAATTAATCTCAGAGCAATCTGAGCACTTTGAAAAAAGATTGTCTCAAAACTCGCTGAGATTGAACCAGTAGCTTCAGCGCACCCATGTTTCTTATTGCAGAATTAATCACAGAGCAATCTGAGCACTTTGAAAAAAGATTGTCTCAAAACTCGCTGAGATTGAACCAGTAGCTTCAGCGCACCCAAGTTTCTTATTGCAGAATTAATCTGGAAGCATTCTGAGCACTTTGAAAACAAAATTGTTTTCAGAGCAATCTGAGCATTTTGAAAAAAAATGGTCTCAAAACTCGCTGAGATTGAACCAGTAGCTTCGGCACACCCATGTTTCTTATTGCAGAATTAATCTCAGAGCAATCTGAGCATTTTGAAAACAAAATTGTCTCCAAACTCGCTGAGATTGAACCAGTAGCTTCAGCACACCCATGTTTCTTATTGCAGAATTAAAAAAAGATTGTCTCAAAACTCGCTGAGATTGAACCAGTAGCTTCAGCGCACCCAAGTTTCTTATTGCAGAATTAATCTGGAAGCATTCTGAGCATTTTGAAAAAAAATTGTCTCCAAACTCGCTGAGATTGAACAAGTAGCTTCGGCACACCCATGTTTCTTATTGCAGAATTAATCTCAGAGCAATCTGAGCATTTTGAAAAAAGATTGTCTCAAAACTCGCTGAGATTGAACCAGTAGCTTCAGCACACCCATGTTTCTTATTGCAGAATTAATCTCAGAGCAATCTGAGCATTTTGAAAAAAAATTGTCTCCAAACTCGCTGAGATTGAACCAGTAACTTCAGCACACCCATGTTTTCCTTGCAGAATTAATCTGGAAGCATTCTGAGCACTTTGAAAAGAAAATTGTCTCCAAACTCGCTGAGATTGAACCAGTAGCTTCAGCACACTCATGTTTCTTATTGCAGAATTAATCTGGAAGCAATCTGAGCACTTTGAAAAAAATTGTCTCCAAACTCGCTGAGATTGAACCAGTAGCTTCATCACACCCATGTTTCTTATTGCAGAATTAATCTGGAAGCAATCTGAGCAGTTGAAAAAAATTGTCTCCAAACTCGTTGAGATTGAACCAGTAGCTTCAGCACAGCCATGTTTCTTATTGCAGAATTAATCTCAGAGCAATCTGAGCACTTTGAAAAAAAATTGTCTCCAAACTCGCTGAGATTGAACCAGTAGCTTCAGCACACCCATGTTTCTTATTGCAGAATTAATCTCAGAGCAATCTGAGCATTTTGAAAAAAATTGTCTCCAAACTTGCTGAGATTGAACCAGTAGCTTCAGCTCACCCATGTTTCTTATTGCAGAATTAATCTCAGAGCAATCTGAGCAGTTTGAAAAAAATTTGTCTCCAAACTCGCTGAGATTGAACCAGTAGCTTCAGCACACCCATGTTTCTTATTGCAGAATTAATAAAAAATTGTCTCAAAACTCGCTGAGATTGAACCAGTAGCTTCAGCGCACCCAAGTTTCTTATTGCAGAATTAATCTGGAAGCATTCTGAGCACTTTGAAAAAAAATTGTCTCCAAACTCGCTGAGATTGAACCAGTAGCTTCAGCACACCCATGTTTCTTATTGCAGAATTAATCTCAGAGCAATCTGAGCACTTTGAAAAAAATTGTCTCCAAACTCGCTGAGATTGAACCAGTAGCTTCAGCGCACCCATGTTTCTTATTGCAGAATTAATCTCAGAGCAATCTGAGCATTTTGAAAAAAAATTGTCTCCAAACTCGCTGAGATTGAACCAGTAGCTTCAGCACACCCATGTTTCTTATTAAAGAATTAATCTCAGAGCAATAAGGTGAGTTTTTGAAATAATTGTCTCCAAACTCGCTGAGATTGAACCAGTAGCTTCAGCACACCCATGTTTCTTATTGCAGAATTAATCTCAGAGCATTCTGAGCACTTTGAAACAAAATTGTCTCCAAACTTGCTAAGATTGAACCAGTAGCTTCATCACACCCATGTTTCTCATTGCAGAATTAATCTGGAAGCATTCTGAGCACTTTGAAAACAAAATTGTTTTCAGAGCAATCTGAGCATTTTGAAAAAAAATTGTCTCCAAACTCGCTGAGATTGAACAAGTAGCTTCGGCACACCCATGTTTCTTATTGCAGAATTAATCTCAGAGCAATCTGAGCATTTTGAAAAAAAAATTGTCTCCAAACTCGCTGAGATTGAACCAGTAGCTTCAGCACACCCATGTTTCTTATTGCAGAATTAATCTCAGAGCAATCTGAGCACTTTGAAAAAAAGATTGTCTCAAAACTCGCTGAGATTGAACCAGTAGCTTCAGCGCACCCAAGTTTCTTATTGCAGAATTAATCTGGAAGCATTCTGAGCACTTTGAAAACAAAATTGTTATCAGAGCAATCTGAGCATTTTGAAAAAAAATTGTCTCGAAACTCGCTGAGATTGAACAAGTAGCTTCGGCACACCCATGTTTCTTATTGCAGAATTAATCTCAGAGCAATCTGAGCATTTTGAAAAAAAATTGTCTCCAAACTCGCTGAGATTGAACCAGTAGCTTCAGCACACCCATGTTTCTCATTGCAGAATTAATCTGGAAGCATTCTGAGCACTTTGAAAAAAGATTGTCTCAAAACTCGCTGAGATTGAACCAGTAGCTTTCATCACACCCATGTTTCTCATTGCAGAATTAATCTGGAAGCATTCTGAGCACTTTGAAAAGAAAATTGTCTCCAAACTCTTTGAGATTGAACCAGTAGCTTAAGCGCACCTATGTTTCTTATTGCAGAATTAATCACAGAGCAATGTGAGCACTTTGAAAAAAATTTGTCTCCAAACTCGCTGAGATTGAACAAGTAGCTTCATCACACCCATGTTTCTCATTGCAGAATTAATCTGGAAGCATTCTGAGCACTTTGAAAAAAATTGTATCCAAACTCGCTGAGATTGAACCAGCAGCTTTCAGCACACCCATGTTTCTAATTGCAGAATTAATCTCAGAGCAATCTGAGCACTTTGAAAAAAGATTGTCTCAAAACTCGCTGAGATTGAACCAGTAGCTTCAGCACACCCATGTTTCTTATTGCAGAATTAATCTCAGAGCAATCTGAGCACTTTGAAAAAAAATTGTCTCAAAACTCGCTGAGATTGAACCAGTAGCTTCAGCACACCCATGTTTCTTATTGCAGAATTAATCTGGAAGCAATCTGAGCACTTTGAAAAAAAATTGTCTCCAAACTCGCTGAGATTGAACCAGTAGCTTCAGCACACCCATGTTTCTTATTGCAGAATTAATCTCAGAGCAATCTGAGCAGTTGAAAAAAATTGTCTCCAAACTCGTTGAGATTGAACCAGTAGCTTCAGCACAGCCATGTTTCTTATTGCAGAATTAATCTCAGAGCAATCTGAGCACTTTGAAAAAAGATTGTCTCAAAACTCGCTGAGATTGAACCAGTAGCTTCAGCACACCCATGTTTCTCATTGCAGAATTAATCTGGAAGCATTCTGAGCACTTTGAAAAAAGATTGTCTCCAAACTCGCTGAGATTGAACCAGTAGCTTCAGCACACCCATGTTTCTTATTGCAGAATTAATCTGGAAGCAATCTGAGCACTTTGAAAAAAAATTGTCTCCAAACTCGCTGAGATTGAACCAGTAGCTTCAGCACACCCATGTTTCTTATTGCAGAATTAATCTCAGAGCAATCTGAGCAGTTTAAAAAAATTGTCTCCAAACTCGCTGAGATTGAACCAGTAGCTTCAGCACACCCATGTTTCTTATTGCAGAATTAATCTGGAAGCATTCTGAGCACTTTGAAAACAAAATTGTCTCCAAACTCGCTGAGATTGAACCAGTAGCTTCAGCACACCCATGTTTCTTATTGCAGAATTAATCTCAGAGCAATCTGAGCACTTTGAAAAAAAATTGTCTCCAAACTCGCTGAGATTGAACAAGTAGCTTCATCACACCCATGTTTCTCATTGCAGAATTAATCTGGAAGCATTCTGAGCACTTTGAAAAAAATTGTCTCCAAACTCGCTGAGATTGAACCAGTAGCTTCAGCACACCCATGTTTCTTATTGCAGAATTAATCTCAGAGCAATCTGAGCACTCTGAAAAAAGATTGTCCCCAAACTCGCTGAGATTGAACCAGTAGCTTCAGCACACCCATGTTTCTTATTGCAGAATTAATCTGGAAGCATTCTGAGCACTTTGAAAACAAAATTGTTTTCAGAGCAATCTGAGCATTTTGAAAAAAAATTGTCTCAAAACTCGCTGAGATTGAACCAGTAGCTTCGGCACACCCATGTTTCTTATTGCAGAATTAATCTCAGAGCAATCTGAGCATTTTGAAAACAAAATTGTCTCCAAACTCGCTGAGATTGAACCAGTAGCTTCAGCACACCCATGTTTCTTATTGCAGAATTAAAAAAAGATTGTCTCAAAACTCGCTGAGATTGAACCAGTAGCTTCAGCGCACCCAAGTTTCTTATTGCAGAATTAATCTGGAAGCATTCTGAGCACTTTGAAAACAAAATTGTTTTCAGAGCAATCTGAGCATTTTGAAAAAAAATTGTCTCCAAACTCGCTGAGATTGAACAAGTAGCTTCGGCACACCCATGTTTCTTATTGCAGAATTAATCTCAGAGCAATCTGAGCATTTTGAAAAAAAATGTCTCCAAACTCGGTGAGATTGAACCAGTAGCTTCAGCACACCCATGTTTCTTATTGCAGAATTAATCTCAGAGCAATCTGAGCACTTTGAAAAAAATATGTCTCCAGACAACACGACATTAAACCAGTAGCATCAGCGAAACCAGGTTTCGTAGTACAGAATTAATCTCAGAGCAATCTGAGGCATTTTGAAAAAAATTGTCTCCAAACTTGCTGAGATTGAACCAGTAGCTTCAGCGCACCCATGTTTCTTATTGCATAAATAATCTGGAAGCATTCTGATCACTTTGAAAAAATTGTCTCAAAACTCGCTGAGATTGAACCAGTAGCTTCAGCGCACCCATGTTTCTAATTGCAGAATTAATCTCAGAGCAATCTGAGCATTTTGAAAAAAGAATTGTCTCCAAACTCGCTGAGATTGAACCAGTAGCTTCATCACACCCATGTTTCTCATTGCAGAATTAATCTGGAAGCATTCTGAGCACTTTGAAAAAAAATTGTATCCAAACTCGCTGAGATTGAACCAGTAGCTTCATCACACCCATGTTTCTCATTGCAGAATTAATCTGGAAGCATTCTGAGCACTTTGAAAAAAAAATTGTCTCCAAACTTGCTGAGATTGAAACAGTAGCTTCAGCGCACCCATGTTTCTTATTGCAGAATTAATCTGGAAGCATTCTGAGCACTTTGAAAACAAAATTGTCTCCAAACTCGCTGAGATTGAACCAGTAGCTTCAGTACAGCCATGTTTCTAATTGCAGAATTAATCTCAGAGCAATCTGAGCACTTTGAAAAAAAAATTGTCTCCAAACTCGTTGAGATTGAACAAGTAGCTTCAGCACACCCATGTTTCTCATTGCAGAATTAATCTGGAAGCATTCTGAGCACTTTGAAAAAAAAATTGTATCCAAACTCGCTGAGATTGAACCAGTAGCTTCATCACACCCATGTTTCTCATTGCAGAATTAATCTGGAAGCATTCTGAGCACTTTGAAAACAAAACTGTTTTCAGAGCAATCTGAGCATTTAAAAAAAAAAATTGTCTCCAAACTCGCTGAGATTGAACAAGTAGCTTCGGCACACCCATGTTTCTTATTGCAGAATTAATCTCAGAGCAATCTGAGCACTTTGAAAAAAGATTGTCTCAAAACTCGCTGAGATTGAACCAGTAGCTTCAGCGCACCCAAGTTTCTTATTGCAGAATTAATCTGGAAGCATTCTGAGCACTTTGAAAAAGAAAATTGTTTTCAGAGCAATCTGAGCATTTTGAAAAAAGATTGTCTCAAAACTCGCTGAGATTGAACCAGTAGCTTCAGCGCACCCATGTTTCTAATTGCAGAATTAATCTCAGAGCAATCTGAGCACTTTGAAAAAAGATTGTCTCAAAACTCGCTGAGATTGAACCAGTAGCTTCAGCGCACCCAAGTTTCTTATTGCAGAATTAATCTGGAAGCATTCTGAGCACTTTGAAAACAAAATTGTTTTCAGAGCAATCTGAGCATTTTGAAAAAAAATTGTCTCCAAACTCGCTGAGATTGAACAAGTAGCTTCGGCACACCCATGTTTCTTATTGCAGAATTAATCTCAGAGCAATCTGAGCATTTTGAAAAAAAAATTGTCTCCAAACTCGCTGAGATTGAACCAGTAGCTTCAGCACACCCATGTTTCTTATTGCAGAATTAATCTCAGAGCAATCTGAGCACTTTGAAAAAAAATTGTCTCCAAACTCGCTGAGATTGAACCAGTAGCTTCAGCGCACCCATGTTTCTTATTACAGAATTAATCTCAGAGCAATCTGAGCATTTTGAAAAAAATTGTCTCCAAACTTGCTGAGATTGAACCAGTAGCTTCAGCGCACCCATGTTTCTTATTGCAGAATTAATCTGGAAGCATTCTGAGCACTTTGAAAAAAAATTGTCTCCAAACTCGCTGAGATTGAACCAGTAGCTTCAGCACAGCCATGTTTCTAATTGCAGAATTAATCTCAGAGCAATCTGAGCACTTTGAAAAAAAAATTGTCTCCAAACTCGTTGAGATTGAACAAGTAGCTTCATCACACCCATGTTTCTCATTGCAGAATTAATCTGGAAGCATTCTGAGCACTTTGAAAAAAAATTGTATCCAAACTCGCTGAGATTGAACCAGTAGCTTCATCACACCCATGTTTCTCATTGCAGAATTAATCTGGAAGCATTCTGAGCACTTTGAAAAAAAAATTGTCTCCAAACTTGCTGAGATTGAAACAGTAGCTTCAGCGCACCCATGTTTCTTATTGCAGAATTAATCTGGAAGCATTCTGAGCACTTTGAAAACCAAAATTGTCTCCAAACTCGCTGAGATTGAACCAGTAGCTTCAGTACAGCCATGTTTCTAATTGCAGAATTAATCTCAGAGCAATCTGAGCACTTTGAAAAAAAAATTGTCTCCAAACTCGTTGAGATTGAACAAGTAGCTTCAGCACACCCATGTTTCTCATTGCAGAATTAATCTGGAAGCATTGTGAGCACTTTGAAAAAAAATTGTATCCAAACTCGCTGAGATTGAACCAGTAGCTTCATCACACCCATGTTTCTCATTGCAGAATTAATCTGGAAGCATTCTGAGCACTTTGAAAACAAAACTGTTTTCAGAGCAATCTGAGCATTTTGAAAAAAAAATTGTCTCCAAACTCGCTGAGATTGAACAAGTAGCTTCGGCACACCCATGTTTCTTATTGCAGAATTAATCTCAGAGCAATCTGAGTATTTTGAAAAAAAAATTGTCTCCAAACTCGCTGAGATTGAACCAGTAGCTTCAGCACACCCATGTTTCTTATTGCAGAATTAATCTCAGAGCAATCTGAGCACTTTGAAAAAAAATTGTCTCCAAACTTGCTGAGATTGAACCAGTAGCTTCATCACCCATGTTTCTCATTGCAGAATTAATCTGGAAGCATTCTGAGCACTTTGAAAAAAAATTGTCTCCAAACTCTCTGAGATTGAACCAGTAGCTTGAGCGCAACCATGTTTCTTATTGCAGAATTAGTCTCAGAGCAATCTGAGCATTTTGAAAAAAAAATTGTCTCCAAACTCGCTGAGATTGAACCAGTATCTTCAGCACACCCATGTTTCTCATTGCAGAATTAATCTGGAAGCATTCTGAGCACTTTGAAAACAAAATTGTCTCCAAACTCGCTGAGATTGAACCAGTAGCTTCAGCACAGCCATGTTTCTAATTGCAGAATTAATCTCAGAGCAATCTGAGCACTTTGAAAAAAAATTGTCTCCAAACTCGTTGAGATTGAACAAGTAGCTTCATCACACCCATGTTTCTCATTGCAGAATTAATCTGGAAGCATTCTGAGCACTTTGAAAAAAATTGTATCCAAACTCGCTGAGATTGAACCAGTAGCTTCAGCACACCCATGTTTCTTATTGCAGAATTAATCTCAGAGCAATCTGAGCACTTTGAAAAAAGATTGTCCCCAAACTCGCTGAGATTTAACCAGTAGCTTCATCACACACATGTTTCTCATTGCAGAATTAATCTGGAAGCATTCTGAGCACTTTGAAAAAAAAATTGTCTCCAAACTCGCTGAGATTGAACCAGTAGCTTCAGCACACCCATGTTTCTTATTGCAGAATTAATCTCAGAGCAATCTGAGCATTTTGAAAAAAAATGTCTCCAAACTTGCTGAGATTGAACCAGTAGCTTCAGCACACCCATGTTTCTTATTGCAGAATTAATCTGGAAGCATTCTGAGCACTTTGAAAACAAAATTGTCTCCAAACTCGCTGAGATTGAACCAGTAGCTTCAGTACAGCCATGTTTCTAATTGCAGAATTAATCTCAGAGCAATCTGAGCACTTTGAAAAAAAAATTGTCTCCAAACTCGTTGAGATTGAACAAGTAGCTTCAGCACACCCATGTTTCTCATTGCAGAATTAATCTGGAAGCATTGTGAGCACTTTGAAAAAAAATTGTATCCAAACTCGCTGAGATTGAACCAGTAGCTTCATCACACCCATGTTTCTCATTGCAGAATTAATCTGGAAGCATTCTGAGCACTTTGAAAACAAAATTGTTTTCAGAGCAATCTGAGCATTTTGAAAAAAAAATTGTCTCCAAACTCGCTGAGATTGAACAAGTAGCTTCGGCACACCCATGTTTCTTATTGCAGAATTAATCTCAGAGCAATCTGAGTATTTTGAAAAAAAAAATTGTCTCCAAACTTGCTGAGATTGAACCAGTAGCTTCATCACACACGTTTCTCATTCGAAATTAATCTGGAAGCATTCTGAGCACTTTGAAAAAAAATTGTATCCAAACTCTCTGAGAATGAACCAGTAGCTTCAGCGCACCCATGTTTCTTATTGCAGAATTAATCTCCGAGCAATCTGAGCATTTTGAAAAAAAATTGTCTCAAAACTCGCTGAGATTGAACCAGTAGCTTCAGCACACCCATGTTTCTCATTGCAGAATTAATCTGGAAGCAATCTGAGCACTTTGAAAAAAAATTGTCTCCAAACTCTCTGAGATTGAACCAGTAGCTTGAGCGCAACCATGTTTCTTATTGCAGAATTAGTCTCAGAGCAATCTGAGCATTTTGAAAAAAAATTGTCTCCAAACTCGCTGAGATTGAACCAGTATCTTCAGCACACCCATGTTTCTCATTGCAGAATTAATCTGGAAGCATTCTGAGCACTTTGAAAACAAAATTGTCTCCAAACTCTTTGAGATTGAACCAGTAGCTTCAGCGCACCTATGTTTCTTATTGCAGAATTAATCACAGAGCAATCTGAGCACTTTGAAAAAAATTGTCTCCAAACTCGCTGAGATTGAACAAGTAGCTTCATCACACCCATGTTTCTCATTGCAGAATTAATCTGGAAGCATTCTGAGCACTTTGAAAAAAATTGTATCCAAACTCGCTGAGATTGAACCAGTAGCTTCAGCACACCCATTTTTCTTATTGCAGAATTAGTCTCAGAGCAATCTGAGCATTTTGAAAAAAAAATTGTCTCCAAACTCGCTGAGATTGAACCAGTAGCTTCAGCGCACCCATGTTTCTTATTGCAGAATTAATCTCAGAGCAATCTGAGCACTTTGAAAAAAAATTGTCTCCAAACTTGCTGAGATTGAACCAGTAGCTTCAGCGCACCCATGTTTCTTATTGCAGAATTAATCTGGAAGCATTCTGAGCACTTTGAAAAAAAATTGTCTCCAAACTCGCTGAGATTGAACCAGTAGCTTCAGCACAGCCATGTTTCTAATTGCAGAATTAATCTCAGAGCAATCTGAGCACTTTGAAAAAAAAATTGTCTCCAAACTCGTTGAGATTGAACAAGTAGCTTCATCACACCCATGTTTCTCATTGCAGAATTAATCTGGAAGCATTGTGAGCACTTTGAAAAAAAATTGTATCCAAACTCGCTGAGATTGAACCAGTAGCTTCAGCACACCCATTTTTCTTATTGCAGAATTAATCTCAGAGCAATCTGAGCACTTTGAAAAAAAATTGTCTCCAAACTCGCTGAGATTGAACCAGTAGCTTCAGCGCACCCATGTTTCTTATTACAGAATTAATCTCAGAGCAATCTGAGCATTTTGAAAAAAATTGTCTCCAAACTTGCTGAGATTGAACCAGTAGCTTCAGCGCACCCATGTTTCTTATTGCAGAATTAATCTGGAAGCATTCTGAGCACTTTGAAAAAAAAATTGTCTCCAAACTCGCTGAGATTGAACCAGTAGCTTCAGCACAGCCATGTTTCTAATTGCAGAATTAATCTCAGAGCAATCTGAGCACTTTGAAAAAAAAATTGTCTCCAAACTCGTTGAGATTGAACAAGTAGCTTCATCACACCCATGTTTCTCATTGCAGAATTAATCTGGAAGCATTCTGAGCACTTTGAAAACAAAATTGTTTTCAGAGCAATCTGAGCATTTTGAAAAAAAAATTGTCTCCAAACTCGCTGAGATTGAACAGGTAGCTTCGGCACACCCATGTTTCTTATTGCAGAATTAATCTCAGAGCAATCTGAGCATTTTGAAAAAAAAATTGTCTCCAAACTTGCTGAGATTGAACCAGTAGCTTCATCACACACGTTTCTCATTCGAAATTAATCTGGAAGCATTCTGAGCACTTTGAAAAAAAATTGTATCCAAACTCTCTGAGAATGAACCAGTAGCTTCAGCGCACCCATGTTTCTTATTGCAGAATTAATCTCCGAGCAATCTGAGCATTTTGAAAAAAAATTGTCTCAAAACTCGCTGAGATTGAACCAGTAGCTTCAGCACACCCATGTTTCTCATTGCAGAATTAATCTGGAAGCAATCTGAGCACTTTGAAAAAAAATTGTCTCCAAACTCTCTGAGATTGAACCAGTAGCTTGAGCGCAACCATGTTTCTTATTGCAGAATTAGTCTCAGAGCAATCTGAGCATTTTGAAAAAAAAATTGTCTCCAAACTCGCTGAGATTGAACCAGTATCTTCAGCACACCCATGTTTCTCATTGCAGAATTAATCTGGAAGCATTCTGAGCACTTTGAAAACAAAATTGTCTCCAAACTCTTTGAGATTGAACCAGTAGCTTCAGCGCACCTATGTTTCTTATTGCAGAATTAATCACAGAGCAATCTGAGCACTTTGAAAAAAATTTGTCTCCAAACTCGCTGAGATTGAACAAGTAGCTTCATCACACCCATGTTTCTCATTGCAGAATTAATCTGGAAGCATTCTGAGCACTTTGAAAACAAAATTGTCTCCAAACTCGCTGAGATTGAACCAGTAGCTTCAGTACAGCCATGTTTCTTATAGCAGAATTAATCTCAGAGCAATCTGAGCACTTTAAAAAAAAATTGTCTCCAAACTCGCTGAGATTGAACCAGTAGCTTCAGCACACCCAAGTTTCTTTTTGCAGAATTAATCTGGAAGCATTCTGAGCACTTTGAAAACAAAATTGTCTCCAAACTCATTGAGATTGAACCAGTAGCTTCGGCACACCCATGTTTCTTATTGCAGAATTAATCTGGAAGCAATCTGAGCACTTTGAAAAAAATTGTCTCCAAACTCGCTGAGATTGAACCAGTAGCTTCAGCGCACCCATGTTTCTTATTGCAGAATTAATCTCAGAGCAATCTGAGCATTTTGAAAAAAAATTGTCTCCAAACTTGCTGAGATTGAACCAGTAGCTTCAGCACACACATGTTTCTTATTGCAGAATTAATCTCAGAGCAATCTGAGCACTTTGAAAAAAGAATGTCTCCAAACTCGCTGAGATTGAACCAATAGCTTCATCACACACATGTTTCTCATTGCAGAATTAATCTGGAAGCATTCTGAGCACTTTGAAAAAAAAATTGTCTCCAAACTCGCTGAGATTGAACCAGTAGCTTCAGCACACCCATGTTTCTTATTGCAGAATTAATCTGGAAGCAATCTGAGCACTTTGAAAAAAAATTTGTCTCCAAACTCGCTGAGATTGAACCAGTAGCTTCAGCGCACCCATGTTTCTTATTGCAGAATTAATCTCAGAGCAATCTGAGCATTTTGAAAAAAATTGTCTCCAAACTTGCTGAGATTGAACCAGTAGCTTCAGCGCACCCATGTTTCTTATTGCAGAATTAATCTGGAAGCATTCTGAGCACTTTGAAAACAAAATTGTCTCCAAACTCGCTGAGATTGAACCAGTAGCTTCAGCACAGCCATGTTTCTAATTGCAGAATTAATCTCAGAGCAATCTGAGCACTTTGAAAAAAAAATTGTCTCCAAACTCGCTGAGATTGAACCAGTAGCTTCAGCACACCCATGTTTCTCATTGCAGAATTAATCTGGAAGCATTCTGAGCACTTTGAAAAAAAATTGTCTCCAAACTCGCTGAGATTGAACCAGTAGCTTCAGCACACCCATGTTTCTTATTGCAGAATTAATCTCAGAGCAATCTGAGCATTTTGAAAAAAAATGTCTCCAAACTTGCTGAGATTGAACCAGTAGCTTCAGCACACCCATGTTTCTTATTGCAGAATTAATCTGGAAGCATTCTGAGCACTTTGAAAACAAAATTGTTTTCAGAGCAATCTGAGCATTTTGAAAAAAAATTGTCTCAAAACTCGCTGAGATTGAACCAGTAGCTTCGGCACACCCATGTTTCTTATTGCAGAATTAATCTCAGAGCAATCTGAGCATTTTGAAAACAAAATTGTCTCCAAACTCGCTGAGATTGAACCAGTAGCTTCAGCACACCCATGTTTCTTATTGCAGAATTAATCTCTGGAGCACTTTGAAAAAAAGATTGTCTCCAAACTCGCTGAGATTGAACCAGTAGCTTCAGCGCACCCAAGTTTCTTATTGCAGAATTAATCTGGAAGCATTCTGAGCACTTTGAAAAAGAAAATTGTTTTCAGAGCAATCTGAGCATTTTGAAAAAAAATTGTCTCCAAACTCGCTGAGATTGAACAAGTAGCTTCGGCACACCCATGTTTCTTATTGCAGAATTAATCTCAGAGCAATCTGAGCATTTTGAAAAAAAATGTCTCCAAACTCGCTGAGATTGAACCAGTAGCTTCAGCACACCCATGTTTCTTATTGCAGAATTAATCTCAGAGCAATCTGAGCACTTTGAAAAAAAATTGTCTCCAAACTCGCTGAGATTGAACCAGTAGCTTCAGCGCACCCATGTTTCTTATTACAGAATTAATCTCAGAGCAATCTGAGCATTTTGAAAAAAATTGTCTCCAAACTTGCTGAGATTGAACCAGTAGCTTCAGCGCACCCATTTTTCTTATTGCATTTTTAATCTTGAATCTTTATGAGCACTTTGATTAAAAAATGGTCTCCAAACTCGCTGAGATTGAACCAGTAGCTTCAGCACAGCCATGTTTCTAATTGCAGAATTAATCTCAGAGCAATCTGAGCACTTTGAAAAAAAAATTGTCTCCAAACTCGTTGAGATTGAACAAGTAGCTTCATCACACCCATGTTTCTCATTGCAGAATTAATCTGGAAGCATTCTGAGCACTTTGAAAAAAAATTGTATCCAAACTCGCTGAGATTGAACCAGTAGCTTCATCACACCCATGTTTCTCATTGCAGAATTAATCTGGAAGCATTCTGAGCACTTTGAAAACAAAACTGTTTTCAGAGCAATCTGAGCATTTAAAAAAAAAAATTGTCTCCAAACTCGCTGAGATTGAACAAGTAGCTTCGGCACACCCATGTTTCTTATTGCAGAATTAATCACAGAGCAATCTGAGCACTTTGAAAAAAGATTGTCTCAAAACTCGCTGAGATTGAACCAGTAGCTTCAGCGCACCCAAGTTTCTTATTGCAGAATTAATCTGGAAGCATTCTGAGCACTTTGAAAAAGAAAATTGTTTTCAGAGCAATCTGAGCATTTTGAAAAAAGATTGTCTCAAAACTCGCTGAGATTGAACCAGTAGCTTCAGCGCACCCATGTTTCTAATTGCAGAATTAATCTCAGAGCAATCTGAGCACTTTGAAAAAAGATTGTCTCAAAACTCGCTGAGATTGAACCAGTAGCTTCAGCGCACCCAAGTTTCTTATTGCAGAATTAATCTGGAAGCATTCTGAGCACTTTGAAAACAAAATTGTTTTCAGAGCAATCTGAGCATTTTGAAAAAAAATTGTCTCCAAACTCGCTGAGATTGAACAAGTAGCTTCATCACACCCATGTTTCTCATTGCAGAATTAATCTCAGAGCAATCTGAGCATTTTGAAAAAAAATGTCTCCAAACTCGCTGAGATTGAACCAGTAGCTTCAGCACACCCATGTTTCTTATTGCAGAATTAATCTCAGAGCAATCTGAGCACTTTGAAAAAAAATTGTCTCCAAACTCGCTGAGATTGAACCAGTAGCTTCAGCGCACCCATGTTTCTTATTACAGAATTAATCTCAGAGCAATCTGAGCATTTTGAAAAAAATTGTCTCCAAACTTGCTGAGATTGAACCAGTAGCTTCAGCGCACCCATGTTTCTTATTGCAGAATTAATCTGGAAGCATTGTGAGCACTTTGAAAAAAAATTGTATCCAAACTCGCTGAGATTGAACCAGTAGCTTCAGCACAGCCATGTTTCTAATTGCAGAATTAATCTCAGAGCAATCTGAGCACTTTGAAAAAAAAATTGTCTCCAAACTCGTTGAGATTGAACAAGTAGCTTCATCACACCCATGTTTCTCATTGCAGAATTAATCTGGAAGCATTCTGAGCACTTTGAAAAAAAATTGTATCCAAACTCGCTGAGATTGAACCAGTAGCTTCATCACACCCATGTTTCTCATTGCAGAATTAATCTGGAAGCATTCTGAGCACTTTGAAAAAAAAATTGTCTCCAAACTTGCTGAGATTGAAACAGTAGCTTCAGCGCACCCATGTTTCTTATTGCAGAATTAATCTGGAAGCATTCTGAGCACTTTGAAAACAAAATTGTCTCCAAACTCGCTGAGATTGAACCAGTAGCTTCAGTACAGCCATGTTTCTAATTGCAGAATTAATCTCAGAGCAATCTGAGCACTTTGAAAAAAAAATTGTCTCCAAACTCGTTGAGATTGAACAAGTAGCTTCAGCACACCCATGTTTCTCATTGCAGAATTAATCTGGAAGCATTGTGAGCACTTTGAAAAAAAATTGTATCCAAACTCGCTGAGATTGAACCAGTAGCTTCATCACACCCATGTTTCTCATTGCAGAATTAATCTGGAAGCATTCTGAGCACTTTGAAAACAAAACTGTTTTCAGAGCAATCTGAGCATTTTGAAAAAAAAATTGTCTCCAAACTCGCTGAGATTGAACAAGTAGCTTCGGCACACCCATGTTTCTTATTGCAGAATTAATCTCAGAGCAATCTGAGTATTTTGAAAAAAAAATTGTCTCCAAACTCGCTGAGATTGAACCAGTAGCTTCAGCACACCCATGTTTCTTATTGCAGAATTAATCTCAGAGCAATCTGAGCACTTTGAAAAAAAATTGTCTCCAAACTTGCTGAGATTGAACCAGTAGCTTCATCACCCATGTTTCTCATTGCAGAATTAATCTGGAAGCATTCTGAGCACTTTGAAAAAAAATTGTCTCCAAACTCTCTGAGATTGAACCAGTAGCTTGAGCGCAACCATGTTTCTTATTGCAGAATTAGTCTCAGAGCAATCTGAGCATTTTGAAAAAAAATTGTCTCCAAACTCGCTGAGATTGAACCAGTATCTTCAGCACACCCATGTTTCTCATTGCAGAATTAATCTGGAAGCATTCTGAGCACTTTGAAAACAAAATTGTCTCCAAACTCGCTGAGATTGAACCAGTAGCTTCAGCACAGCCATGTTTCTAATTGCAGAATTAATCTCAGAGCAATCTGAGCACTTTGAAAAAAAATTGTCTCCAAACTCGTTGAGATTGAACAAGTAGCTTCATCACACCCATGTTTCTCATTGCAGAATTAATCTGGAAGCATTCTGAGCACTTTGAAAAAAATTGTATCCAAACTCGCTGAGATTGAACCAGTAGCTTCAGCACACCCATGTTTCTTATTGCAGAATTAATCTCAGAGCAATCTGAGCACTTTGAAAAAAGATTGTCCCCAAACTCGCTGAGATTTAACCAGTAGCTTCATCACACACATGTTTCTCATTGCAGAATTAATCTGGAAGCATTCTGAGCACTTTGAAAAAAATTGTCTCCAAACTCGCTGAGATTGAACCAGTAGCTTCAGCACACCCATGTTTCTTATTGCAGAATTAATCTCAGAGCAATCTGAGCATTTTGAAAAAAAATGTCTCCAAACTTGCTGAGATTGAACCAGTAGCTTCAGCACACCCATGTTTCTTATTGCAGAATTAATCTGGAAGCATTCTGAGCACTTTGAAAACAAAATTGTCTCCAAACTCGCTGAGATTGAACCAGTAGCTTCAGTACAGCCATGTTTCTAATTGCAGAATTAATCTCAGAGCAATCTGAGCACTTTGAAAAAAAAGTTGTCTCCAAACTCGTTGAGATTGAACAAGTAGCTTCAGCACACCCATGTTTCTCATTGCAGAATTAATCTGGAAGCATTGTGAGCACTTTGAAAAAAAATTGTATCCAAACTCGCTGAGATTGAACCAGTAGCTTCATCACACCCATGTTTCTCATTGCAGAATTAATCTGGAAGCATTCTGAGCACTTTGAAAACAAAATTGTTTTCAGAGCAATCTGAGCATTTTGAAAAAAAAATTGTCTCCAAACTCGCTGAGATTGAACAAGTAGCTTCGGCACACCCATGTTTCTTATTGCAGAATTAATCTCATAGAAATCAGAGAATTTTGAAAAAAAAATTGTATCCAAACTCGCTGAGATTGAACAATTAGCTTCATCACACACCCATGTTTCTAATTACAGAATTAATCTCAGAGCATTCTGAGCACTTTGAAAAAAATTGTATCCAAACTCTCTGAGATTGAACCAGTAGCTTCAGCACACCCATGTTTCTCATTGCAGAATTAATCTGGAAGCAATCTGAGCACTTTGAAAAAAAATTGTCTCCAAACTCTCTGAGATTGAACCAGTAGCTTCAGCGCAACCATGTTTCTTATTGCAGAATTAGTCTCAGAGCAATCTGAGCATTTTGAAAAAAAAATTGTCTCCAAACTCGCTGAGATTGAACCAGTATCTTCAGCACACCCATGTTTCTCATTGCAGAATTAATCTGGAAGCATTCTGAGCACTTTGAAAAGAAAATTGTCTCCAAACTCTTTGAGATTGAACCAGTAGCTTCAGCGCACCTATGTTTCTTATTGCAGAATTAATCACAGAGCAATGTGAGCACTTTGAAAAAAATTTGTCTCCAAACTCGCTGAGATTGAACCAGTAGCTTCAAGCACACCCATTTTTCTTATTGCAGAATTAGTCTCAGAGCAATCTGAGCATTTTGAAAACAAAATTGTCTCCAAACTCGCTGAGATTGAACCAGTAGCTTCAGCACACCCATGTTTCTTATTGCAGAATTAATCTCAGAGCAATCTGAGAATTTTGAAAACAATTTGTCTCCAAACTTGCTGAGATTGAACCAGTAGCTTCAGCACACCCATGTTTCTTATTGCAGAATTAATCTGGAAGCATTCTGAGCACTTTGAAAAAAAATTGTCTCCAAACTCGCTGAGATTGAACCAGTAGCTTCAGCACAGCCATGTTTCTAATTGCAGAATTAATCTCAGAGCAATCTGAGCACTTTGAAAAAAAAATTGTCTCCAAACTCGTTGAGATTGAACAAGTAGCTTCATCACACCCATGTTTCTCATTGCAGAATTAATCTGGAAGCATTCTGAGCACTTTGAAAAAAAATTGTATCCAAACTCGCTGAGATTGAACCAGTAGCTTCAGCACACCCATGTTTCTTAGTGCAGAATTAATCTCAGAGCAATCTGAGCACGTTGGAAAAAAATTGTCTCCAACCTCGCTGAGATTGAACCAGTAGCTTCAGCGCACCCATGTTTCTTATTACAGAATTAATCTCAGAGCAATCTGAGCATTTTGAAAAAAATTGTCTCCAAACTTGCTGAGATTGAACCAGTAGCTTCAGCGCACCCATGTTTCTTATTGCAGAATTAATCTCAGAGCAATCTGAGCACTTTGAAAAAAAAATTGTCTCCAAACTCGCTGAGATTGAACCAGCAGCTTTCATCACAGCCATGTTTCTAATTGCAGAATGTATCTGGAAGCATTCTGAGCACTTTGAAAACAAAATTGTCTCCAAACTCTTTGAGATTGAACCAGTAGCTTCAGCACACCCATGTTTCTCATTGCAGAATTAATCTGGAAGCATTCTGAGCACTTTGAAAACAAAATTGTTTTCAGAGCAATCTGAGCATTTTGAAAAAAAAATTGTCTCCAAACTCGTTGAGATTGAACAAGTAGCTTCAGCACACCCATGTTTCTCATTGCAGAATTAATCTCAGAGCAATCTGAGCACTTTGAAAAAATTGTCTCCAAACTCGATGAGTTTGAACCAGTATCTTCATCACACCCATGTTTATTATTGCAGTATTAATCTGTTAGCATTCTGAGCACTTTGAAAACAAAACTGTTTTCAGAGCAATCTGAGCATTTTGAAAAAAAATTGTCTCCAAACTCGCTGAGATTGAACAAGTAGCTTCGGCACACCCATGTTTCTTATTGCAGAATTAATCTCAGAGCAATCTGAGCATTTTGAAAAAAAAAATTGTCTCCAAACTCGCTGAGATTGAACCAGTAGCTTCAGCGCACCCAAGTTTCTTATTGCAGAATTAAAAAAAAATTGTCACCAAACTTGCTGAGATTGAACCAGTAGCTTCATCACATACGTTTCTCATTGCAGAATTAATCTGGAAGCATTCTGAGCACTTTGAAAACAAAATTGTCTCCAAACTCGCTGAGATTGAACCAGTAGCTTCAGCACAGCCATGTTTCTAATTGCAGAATTAATCTCAGAGCAATCTGAGCACTTTGAAAAAAAATTGTCTCCAAACTCGTTGAGATTGAACAAGTAGCTTCATCACACCCATGTTTCTCATTGCAGAATTAATCTGGAAGCATTCTGAGCACTTTAAAAATTGTATCCAAACTCGCTGAGATTGAACCAGTAGCTTCAGCACACCCATGTTTCTTATTGCAGAATTAATCTCAGAGCAATCTGAGCACTTTGAAAAAAGATTGTCCCCAAACTCGCTGAGATTTAACCAGTAGCTTCATCACACACATGTTTCTCATTGCAGAATTAATCTGGAAGCATTCTGAGCACTTTGTAATATAAAAATTGTCTCCAAACTCGCTGAGATTGAACCAGTAGCTTCAGCACACCCATGTTTCTTATTGCAGAATTAATCTCAGAGCAATCTGAGCATTTTGAAAAAAAATGTCTCCAAACTTGCTGAGATTGAACCAGTAGCTTCAGCACACCCATGTTTCTTATTGCAGAATTAATCTGGAAGCATTCTGAGCACTTTGAAAACAAAATTGTCTCCAAACTCGCTGAGATTGAACCAGTAGCTTCAGTACAGCCATGTTTCTAATTGCAGAATTAATCTCAGAGCAATCTGAGCACTTTGAAAAAAAAATTGTCTCCAAACTCGTTGAGATTGAACAAGTAGCTTCAGCACACCCATGTTTCTCATTGCAGAATTAATCTCAGAGCAATCTGAGCACTTTGAAAACAAAATTGTTTTCAGAGCAATCTGAGCATTTTGAAAAAAAAATTGTCTCCAAACTCGCTGAGATTGAACAAGTAGCTTCGGCACACCCATGTTTCTTATTGCAGAATTAATCTCAGAGCAATCTGAGTATTTTGAAAAAAAAAATTGTCTCCAAACTTGCTGAGATTGAACCAGTAGCTTCATCACACACGTTTCTCATTCGAAATTAATCTGGAAGCATTCTGAGCACTTTGAAAAAAAATTGTATCCAAACTCTCTGAGAATGAACCAGTAGCTTCAGCGCACCCATGTTTCTTATTGCAGAATTAATCTCCGAGCAATCTGAGCATTTTGAAAAAAAATTGTCTCAAAACTCGCTGAGATTGAACCAGTAGCTTCAGCACACCCATGTTTCTCATTGCAGAATTAATCTGGAAGCAATCTGAGCACTTTGAAAAAAAATTGTCTCCAAACTCTCTGAGATTGAACCAGTAGCTTCAGCGCACCTATGTTTCTTATTGCAGAATTAATCACAGAGCAATCTGAGCACTTTGAAAAAAATTGTCTCCAAACTCGCTGAGATTGAACAAGTAGCTTCATCACACCCATGTTTCTCATTGCAGAATTAATCTGGAAGCATTCTGAGCACTTTGAAAAAAATTGTATCCAAACTCGCTGAGATTGAACCAGTAGCTTCAGCACACCCATTTTTCTTATTGCAGAATTAGTCTCAGAGCAATCTGAGCATTTTGAAAAAAAAATTGTCTCCAAACTCGCTGAGATTGAACCAGTAGCTTCAGCGCACCCATGTTTCTTATTGCAGAATTAATCTCAGAGCAATCTGAGCACTTTGAAAAAAAATTGTCTCCAAACTTGCTGAGATTGAACCAGTAGCTTCAGCGCACCCATGTTTCTTATTGCAGAATTAATCTGGAAGCATTCTGAGCACTTTGAAAAAAAATTGTCTCCAAACTCGCTGAGATTGAACCAGTAGCTTCAGCACAGCCATGTTTCTAATTGCAGAATTAATCTCAGAGCAATCTGAGCACTTTGAAAACAATTTGTCTCCAAACTTGCTCAGATTGAACCAGTAGCTTGAGCACACCCATGTTTCTTGTTGCAGAATTAATCACAGAGCAATCTGAGCACTTTGAAAAAAATTTGTCTCCAAACTCGCTGAGATTGAACAAGTAGCTTCATCACACCCATGTTTCTCATTGCAGAATTAATCTGGAAGCATTCTGAGCACTTTGAAAACAAAATTGTCTCCAAACTCGCTGAGATTGAACCAGTAGCTTCAGCACAGCCATGTTTCTAATTGCAGAATTAATCTCAGAGCAATCTGAGCACTTTGAAAAAAAAATTGTCTCCAAACTCGCTGAGATTGAACCAGTAGCTTCAGCACACCCATGTTTCTCATTGCAGAATTAATCTGGAAGCATTCTGAGCACTTTGAAAACAAAATTGTCTCCAAACTCGCTGAGATTGAACCAGTAGCTTCAGCACACCCATGTTTCTTATTGCAGAATTAATCTCAGAGCAATCTGAGCATTTTGAAAAAAAATTGTCTCCAAACTCGCTGAGATTGAACCAGTAGCTTCAGCGCACCCATGTTTCTTATTGCAGAATTAATCTCAGAGCAATCTGAGCACTTTGAAAAAAAATTGTCTCCAAACTTGCTGAGATTGAACCAGTAGCTTCAGCGCACCCATGTTTCTTATTGCAGAATTAATCTGGAAGCATTCTGAGCACTTTGAAAAAAAATTGTCTCCAAACTCGCTGAGATTGAACCAGTAGCTTCAGCACAGCCATGTTTCTAATTGCAGAATTAATCTCAGAGCAATCTGAGCACTTTGAAAAAAAAATTGTCTCCAAACTCTTTGAGATTGAACCAGTAGCTTCAGCGCACCTATGTTTCTTATTGCAGAATTAATCACAGAGCAATCTGAGCACTTTGAAAAAAATTTGTCTCCAAACTCGCTGAGATTGAACAAGTAGCTTCATCACACCCATGTTTCTCATTGCAGAATTAATCTGGAAGCATTCTGAGCACTTTGAAAACAAAATTGTCTCCAAACTCGCTGAGATTGAACCAGTAGCTTCAGCACAGCCATGTTTCTAATTGCAGAATTAATCTCAGAGCAATCTGAGCACTTTGAAAAAAAAATTGTCTCCAAACTCGTTGAGATTGAACAAGTAGCTTCAGCGCACCCATGTTTCTTATTGCAGAATTAATCTGGAAGCATTCTGAGCACTTTGAAAACAAAATTGTCTCCAAACTCGCTGAGATTGAACCAGTAGCTTCAGCACAGCCATGTTTCTAATTGCAGAATTAATCTCAGAGCAATCTGAGCACTTTGAAAAAAAATTGTCTCCAAACTCGTTGAGATTGAACAAGTAGCTTCATCACACACATGTTTCTCATTGCAGAATTAATCTGGAAGCATTCTGAGCATTTTGAAAAAAAATGTCTCCAAACTTGCTGAGATTGAACCAGTAGCTTCAGCGCACCCATGTTTCTTATTGCAGAATTAATCTGGAAGCATTCTGAGCACTTTGAAAACAAAATTGTCTCCAAACTTGCTGAGATTGAACCAGTAGCTTCAGCGCACCTATGTTTCTTATTGCAGAATTAATCACAGAGCAATCTGAGCACTTTGAAAAAAATTTGTCTCCAAACTCGCTGAGATTGAACAAGTAGCTTCATCACACCCATGTTTCTCATTGCAGAATTAATCTGGAAGCATTCTGAGCACTTTGAAAAAAATTGTCTCCAAACTCGCTGAGATTGAACCAGTAGCTTCAGCACACCCATGTTTCTTATTGCAGAATTAATCTCAGAGCAATCTGAGCATTTTGAAAAAAAAATTGTCTCCAAACTCGCTGAGATTGAACCAGTAGCTTCAGCGCACCCATGTTTCTTATTGCAGAATTAATCTCAGAGCAATCTGAGCACTTTGAAAAAAAATTGTCTCCAAACTCGCTGAGATTGAACCGGTAGCTTCATCACACACATGTTTCTCATTGCAGAATTAATCTGGAAGCATTCTGAGCACTTTGAAAAAAAATTGTCTCCAAACTCGCTGAGATTGAACCAGTAGCTTCAGCACACCCATGTTTCTTATTGCAGAATTAATCTGGAAGCATTCTGAGCACTTTGAAAACAAAATTGTCTCCAAACTTGCTGAGATTGAACCAGTAGCTTCAGCACACCCATGTTTCTAATTGCAGAATTAATCTCAGAGCAATCTTAGCACTTTGAAAAAAAATTGTCTCCAAACTCGCTGAGATTGAACAAGTAGCTTCAGCACACCCATGTTTCTCATTGCAGAATTAATCTGGAAGCATTCTGAGCTCTTTGAAAAAAAATTGTATCCAAACTCGCTGAGATTGAACCAGTAGCTTCAGCGCACCCATGTTTCTTATTGCAAAATTAATCTCAGAGCAATCTGAGCACTTTGAAAAGAATTGTCTCTAAACTTGCTCAGATTGAACCAGTAGCTTCAGCGCACCCATGTTTCTTATTGCAGAATTAATCTGGAAGCAATCTGAGCACTTTGAAAAAAAAATTGTCTCCAAACTTGGTGAGATTGAACCAGTAGCTTCATCACACACATGTTACCTATTGCAGAATTAATCTCAGAGCAATCTGAGCACTTTGAAAAAAATTGTCTCCAAACTTGCTCAGATTGAACCAGTAGCGTCAGCGCACCCTTGTTTCTTATTGCAGAATTAATCTGGGAGCATTCTTAGCACTTTGAAAAAAAAATTGTCTCCAAACTTGCTGAGATTGAACCAGTAGCTTCAGCACACCCATGTTTCTCATTGCAGAATTAATCTGGAAGCAATCTGAGCACTTTGAAAAAAAAATTGTCTCCAAACTCGCTGAGATTGAACCAGTAGCTTCAGCGCACCCATGTTTCTTATTGCAGAATTAATCTCAGAGCGTTCTGAGGAGTTTGAAATTTGTTCGTCTTCGATCACACTCTGAGATCGACCCAGTAGCTACAGTACACTCATGTTTCTAAGTACATAGTAAATCACAAAGCATTCTGAAAAGTTTGAAATCTTTTTGTCTCATCACACTGAGATTGAAACAGTAGCTTGAGAACACCTATGTTTCTTAGTACAGATATGATCACGCTGAGATTGATCCAGAAGCTACAGAACACTCATATTTCTTAGTATATACAGAATTAATCTCAGAGCCTTCTGAGGAGTTTAAACATCGTTCGTCTCCGATCACGCTGAGATTGAACCAGCAGCTACAGAACACTCATGTTTCTTAGTACAGAATTAAATTCAGCGCATTCTGAGGAGTTTAAAAAATGTTCGTCTATGATCACGCTGAGATTGATCCAGAAGCTACAGAACACTCATATTTCTTAGTATATACAGAATTAATCTCAGAGCCTTCTGAGGAGTTTAAACATCGTTCGTCTCCGATCACGCTGAGATTGAACCAGCAGCTACAGAACACTCATGTTTCTTAGTACAGAATTAAATTCAGCGCATTCTGAGGAGTTTAAAAAATGTTCGTCTATGATTACGCTGAGATTGATCCAGAAGCTACAGAACACTCATATTTCTTAGTACAGAATTAATCTCAGAGCATTCTGTGCAATTTTTATTTTTTCTTTCCTCCAAACTCGCTAAAATTGAACCAGCAGCTTCAGCATACCCATGTTTCTTATTTCAGATTTAATTTTAGAGCATTCTGAGCACTTTCAAAAAAAAATTGTTTCCAAACTCGCTGATATTGAACCAGCAGCTTCAGCATACCCATGTTTCTTATTTCAGAATTAATCTCAGAGCGTTCTGAGGAGTTTGAAATTTGTTCGTCTTCGATCACACTCTGAGAGCGACCCAGTAGCTACAGAACACTCGTGTTTCTAAGTACATAGTAAATCACAAAGCATTCTGAAAAGTTTGAAATGTTTTTGTCCCATATCACGCTGAGATTGAAACAGTAGCTTCAGAACACCTATGTTTCTTAGTACAGAATTAATCTCAGCGCATTCTGAGGAGTTTAAAAAATGTTCGTCTATGATCACGCTGAGATTGATCCACAAGCTACAGAACACTCATATTTCTTAGTACAGAATTAATCTCAGAGCCTTCTGAGGAGTTTAAACATCGTTCGTCTCCGATCACGCTGAGATTGAACCAGCAGCTACAGAACACTCATGTTCCTTAGTACAGAATTAAATTCAGCGCATTCTGAGGAGTTTAAAAAATGTTCGTCTATGATCACGCTGAGATTGATCCAGAAGCTACAGAACACTCATATTTCTTAGTACAGAATTAATCTCAGAGTATTCTGAGGCGTTTGAAATTGTGTTCGTCTCCGATCACGCTGAGGTTGAACCAGTAGCTACAGAACGCTCATGTTTCTTAGTACATAATTAATCTCAGAGCCTACTGAGGAGTTTGAAAAATGTTCATCCTGATAAAGATGAGATTGAACCAGTAGCTTCAGAACATCTGTGTTTCTTGGTACTTAATCTCAGAGCATTTGATATTTGTTCGTATTCGATCACTCTGAGCTCGATCCGGTAGTTTGAAATGTTTCGTCTAGGATGAGATTGAACAAGTAGCTTCAGAACACCCATGTTTCTTTGTACAGAATTTATCTCAGAGCATTCCGAGGAGTTTAAACATCGTTCGTCTCCGATCACGCTGAGATCGAACCAGTAGCTTCAGAACACCTATGTTTCTTAGTACAAAATTTAGTTCAGCGCATTCTTAGGAGTTTAAAAAATGTTCGTCTATGATCACGCTGACATTGAACCAGAACCATGTTTCTTAGTTCAGAACACTCATGTTTCTTAGTACATCATTTCAGCGCATTCTGTAGAGTTTGAAAAAAAATCGTCCCCTATCACGCTGAGATTGAACCAGTAGCTTCAGAACACCCATGTTTCTTAGTTCAGAATTAATTTCAGAGCATTCTGTGTAGTTTAAACATCGTTCGACTCCGATCACGCTGAGATTGAACCAGTAGCTTCAGAACATCAATGTTTTTAAGTACAGAATTAATCTCAGAGCATTCTGAGGCGTTTGACATTTGTACCTCTCCGATCACGCTGAGATTGAACCAGTAGCTTCAGAACACCCATGTTTCTCATTACAGAATTAATCTCAGAGCATTCTGAGGAGTTTAAACATCGCTTGTCTGCGATCACGCTGAGATTGAACCAGTAGCTTCAGTAAATCCATGTTTCTTAGTACAGAATTAATCGCATAGCATTCTGAGAAGTTTTTCGTCTCCGATCACGCTGAGTTTGACCAGTAGCTTTATAGAACACCCATTGTTTCTTGGTAAGAGCATCTATGAGCAGTTTAAATTGTTCTCGTCTCTCATCTCTCTAAATCTTAGTCTTGATTTGTTAAAGGATCTGTATACGTTTGGATCTGAACATTAATGGCAATAGAAACTTACTTGGTAAGAAGTACAGCAGCTTTGGATTTTATAATGCATTTGAGAAAATATATCACTCTTGATCACCAACAATTTGAATTCGAGAAACGTTACTGCAGTTACTGCAGTAACGTTTCTCAGATAGTGTATTCCAATTGCAGATTATTCTTCCTGCGTGGACATAACCACTCCAGATTTTCAGCAAAATATCTCAAAAACGCTATCAAGTTTTGAAATGAAATTTTCAAAGGTTAGTTTTATGGTATATATCTACAACTACATAGGATTGAAACAGTGGGTTCCCATTACCAAACGTATACAATCCCTTTAATATAGTTGCCGATATCGCAACACGAGTTACTGGAGAAGAGATAAACAATAGTAAAACATGTTTTTACAATATTCCATGGAAGGATTTACTAAATATGAAATTTGACACAAACAAATGCTGACAACCTGAATTTTTTCAGATTTAATCAAATCGTTAAAATTAATTATTTAGTCTGAAACAGTAATATTTAAAATAGGGAATTAGTGAATTTAAGTACCTCTCTTTACGAATGGAATAGATCAACATAATAAAACTTCTGACCTAAGAGCTGTAGCTCAAAGGTCAGAAAGTTTTATTTTCTAGATCCATAAAATTTATTCATCGGTACAATGATGAAAGATAACATAAGTCTAGACACATATGTATAAAAAAAACATCTTTACAATTGCAAATTGCAAATTAATAGTTAGAGTTCATAGTCATAAACAAAAGTATTCAAAAAATGTTTATCTATTATAATTGTAAATCATCGGGTGGCGCCTTCGGTTATTGTGTACATATCACACACAAAAACTGCTCAGTGTCAAATACGTGTGACAACATTTTTGCACTGACAGAATGATAACCTACTTGAATGAAAACCTACATGTGAGTTACCAATGTTTTTATGACAGTGTTGTTTGTATTTTTTTCGTTTCAAATGGTCCGCGCTGTTTAGAACTTAACCTGATGTAGTCTGCACAAGTTTGGATTCTAATGAAGAAAAAGTTTGCACACTTTGTCAATTGGAAAACTGTTTCTCTATGTCCTGCACTTGATAACTCACATGCTGTTTTCATCCAAGAACATATCGTTCTGTCAGTGCAAAATGTTGTCCATTGGAGAACTTTTTCGTTATTCCCTGCAAATCAGTGCAGGGCATAGAGAAAAAGTTCTCAAATTGACCTATGTCATAGTTTCTTTGCTCATCAAAATCCACATCTCCCTGAAAGTGTACAAGATTTTCTAGCGGATATGAGCGTTGCAAAATAAGATCTTAAATAGGTTTTAACTCTCTTCTTTTTCTTTTTGTAAGTAAATATTTTTTAGAAGAGCTTGAACATTGAACATTTGAAATTTAATGTGATCAAAATAGTTTAAGCTCCCACCTTCAAACAATACAGCAAAGTTGCGCTCCAGTTTTCCGCCAATACGAGTCTCAAAGTAAAGTAAATCTGAATAACCAGCCTTGTATGGAAAGAGTATCCAAGGTTTACTCCAGGAATTACCACCATCCACAGAAAGACGTATTCCAAGATTAACACGCTCAATAGGGTCTACTGGGTTCGAAAATACAAGCCAGTTGCGATGGGGAGTTGGAACTTTCACGTTATGGCTGATACCAAAAGAGATGACACTTCCCTAAAAATGGGGTTGAAAGAGTTAAAAATAATTTGTTTTGTATCATCTGGTATAGTTTCAGAAAAAAGCAGATTTCAAAATCGATCGATGGATTTTACAATATTTTGTCAAGTTTATCTTAATCCTCAGAGTGCAGGTATATGTACACTGATGATATGGATTCCCCCAAATCAAGGGCGAAGGTATGTCCCGGTGGGTCTTTGGGTCCAAACCAAAACCTTCTCGGAGGGCAGGGACCGCGAAGGTATGCCTCCGGAAGGGCCAGGATCCGAAGCAGAGGAGGGTAATCGAGCACGAAGCCAAGATGTAACAATCTCCCAGTCCGAATCCAGCAAACAGTGCAGGGCTTAAGCTGACTGCAAGTTCGACAGTGGGGCAAAGCTCATGTGAATCTTGTGGAGGACGAGGAAGTGAACAAGATGAACAACAAACCTGAAAGGCGGCCGAGCGCCACCGCTTACCTCGTGGCTACGCCATAATTATTTTATTCTATTTTTCTGGAAAAAATTTATCCAGTAAAAAAGAAAGAAAAAACACCAATAAAACACTGGAAAAGGTGGTAAAGAAAAAAAAAACTACTCACCAAAAAACAGCAAGTGAAAACTCAACTGAAAACAGTAAATATACAAAGCAAGGAACAGTTTCACAAAAACCTGAACGGAGCTTTTCAGAAATTAGTCTAGACTTCATGAACGCCAGAGAAAAGAGGACGATAAAATTTGGTAAACATGTTTTTTCCGATGATTTATATATTCAAAAACTCCATTGTTTGGTTCATGAGTTATGATTTGTTTCACATGTTAAACTTTGATTTAATGTTATTCGACACCCGATGACGAGACGGCGCTGTTGAAGATAATGGCATCATTAATCTTTAAATTGGAATGCCTAGGAGTCAAACTTTATTGCTTGCAGAGAAACCATGTACAAATTTCAGATCGGATTGTTTGCAGGCCTCAAAACGAGGTCTTGGAATATATTTTTCACCTTAACTTAATGTTTCGACCGGAAGACAAGGTCAAATTGGTTCATGTCAGTGCAACTTTAATGAAGTAGGTTAAGCCCTTTCATAAGACGTATGGATTATCGAAACAGCTTTTGGGGTTCAGGAAGTTTGGAAAGTGTGTCTTACATGTAGTTAGCCGACAAAAATGCTCACTATATTGGGGTTTGCGTGCATTAGACTTACAAAGCCCAATGCCAAATCAGGCTTCGTGGACTTTGAACCAGATGATCAATGGAGCGGAACAGCCAGCTATAGTGCTTTTGCAGTATACACAGTTTACATGCAGGACAATACATGCATCTTGGACTTTAACATCCGATTTTGAGCAGAAGTTAAGGTCAAATTGGTATCATCTCTGTGCAAAAGTTTGATCAGGCCCACGGACCTACAACCTGATGTAAAAATGTGATGAAATGATAAGTAGTTATTGAGATATGAATTTTTGAAATTTTCAACTTTCGGTGTGAACTGGAAGTCAATGTCAAATGGGGCCATACTCTGTGTCGCGTTTGTGCAGTGTTTACAGCTCTTTCTGATGATGTATAGATTGTAACAATTTAATTTGGGGTTCAGGAGTTATGATTTTTTCAAATATTAAACTTTGACTTCAATACCTGATGAGGTCATCATGATGTAACTGCAGCGGTTTTATTTCCTACTGAATATCTAACTATATGTAAAGTTTCAAGTTTATATGAGCTTTGAAAGCAACCTGGGGTCTCTTATCCTTGATTTGATACAAATTTTCCCAAGATTTAAATATTTAATGTTTAAAATGCTTGTAATTTGACACCTGATGACGTCATTATGAAGTCATTGAAGCGGTTTCATCTTCTTATAAATATCTGTTCAAGTTTATGTGAGCTTGGGAAGTGTGTCTAAGTTACCCGAAAATCTCGGGGGAAAAGAAGAAGAAAAAGAAGCAGAAGTATAAACTCTAGGTGTTCGGTTTCTGGGAGTACAAGCCCGATATTAAATAGAATTTTATTGCAGATTGCTTTCTTCTCAAGATATGTAATAAGTGGTAAAATTGATATTATTATTTTTTAAATACTCTAATGACGTCACCACAACCTTCAGCAGTCAATGTCGTTGGTTAACAACACAGTCAAAACTTTTGATTGGCAGATAGACGGCTTTAAAAAGTGTACCTTTAAGGCAATACCACGTGACACATGATGACGTCATCAATCTACGACTACACACATATGTTGTCTGCATGAAGGCCATTATGTATACCAATTTTGAAACAATTATCATAAACTTTGCCACAGACATCTTGTAAAAGTGTATTTTGAACTGTTTTTAACCTGCCGCTAGAGAGCACTCTTTGATTTGATGACGCCAATGGTCTTGCTTTTTTAAACCAGACCCATGACGGAGTACAACATCGTTGAAAACAACTCTCAAAAAGTTGCCACTTTTAAATTACAAGGCACTTCCGGTTTTGACTGAAAATAGAGGTCATGTAATGTCACGCACACAATAAAAAATAAAGACCTATATTATGTTTGTATAATCTTGCAAAAAGCAACCAAGGATCCCTTATCCTTGATTTGATACAGATTTTCAAAGATTTAAATATTTAATGTAAAAAATGCTTGTAATTTGACACCTGATAATAATAACTAGAAATTAAGTGTTCGTAAAAACGAACACAGAGGGGTTTGGGTTGGTTGGACAAAAAGATAAAGTATCATGATTTCATACTGAAACAACATGACATATCCAATAGGTTGGAATTTAGTTGAATTCGCTAAAGGAACTCTTCGTACTAAATGTTTAGACCATATACTGGAGATATGCTTTTTCATTTGTAGAGCTTCATTGGGGCCAAAGCACATTATTTAGGACAGTGTAAATAATGTTGTTAACAATTCAAACATAACTTTAAAGGGACACGTTGCCTTGGATCGGACGAGTTGGTCTAAAAAAAAGCGTTTGAAACCGTTTGTTATAAAATGCATATGGTTAGAAAGACGTTATAAAAGTAGAATACAATGATCCACACAAATATGCCTCGAAATTGCGTGGTTTTCCTTTTACTTTGCGAACAAACACGGTCGGCCATTTTGTGGAGTCAAAATGCCACAAAATGGCCGACCGTGTTTGTTCACGATGTAAAAGGAAAACCACGCAATTTCGAGACATATTTGTGTGGATCATTGTATTCTACTTTTAAAACATCTTTCTAACTGTATGAATTTTATAACAAACTGATACAACTGCTTTTTATAGACCAACTCGCCCGATCCAAGGCAACGTGTCCCTTTAATGTTTGAAGATATTGTTGCAGAAAGTTGTTCATTATTTACTTTCTCCAGCCTATTTTTGTTTTCTTTTTAAAATAGTAACTGGCACCAACACCCAAGTACATAAGACGGTGAAATTCGTCGACTGCCAGCTTGTTTTTAAACCACTGCTTCCAAGAAAAAAGTTTATCACCAAAGAAAAGCGCTGTTAATATTTAATAATAAAATGAACATCAAAGAAATAGTGTAAAATAAAGAAATGATCACAGGAAATAATTTACTCACAGCACAGCCACCTGTTGAACTAGGCACCCATGCCCCATTCCTTCTCTTGAACCCTGGTTCAACAAGAGTCATGTCAAGCTGAATAGCTGAAAGTGTTCGACCACCATCAAAACTATAGCAATGAGCCCTTGGATGGAGAGGATTTAATGTGCGAGAGTTCATGTACAGAGTGCCGTCTTGAAGCTCTGCAACCTGAAAAATGCATTCAAGACAAGGATTAAAAATTTCAAAAATAGTGGCTCAAAACCCACATAAAATACATTCTTTTTTACATTTGAAACATACTTAATTTTAAAAAATAACTGTTTAGAATTTTAAGTAGCTCTGCGCATAACGTAAACAATTTGCTGGAGACTAAGTTCTGGATGGAAGATTTTGTTTAATATAACTTGTTTGACTACCATACTGCTTCATACAAATTTAAAATTTCCATTATAATTTTATTTATCTTTAAACAAACTTGAATCGTAGATTTTGATTGATCTACCCATAGCAACCAGATGTGTGATATTTCCTTTTAAACCTATATTGCACGGACCTTATCACCTGTCATGGCCAAAATGGCAGGTTTGAGACTGGCCTGTAATTACTAAGAGTGTTCAAGTCCAGAGATGGCTTCTTGATAACATGAGTCACATGAGCCATGTTTAGCTGCTGTGGCATTACTCCTGTTATATATGGAAGAGTTGACAGATTCTAACAATGTGTTTATTATCATCATAATCAGTTCCAGAAAACCAGGTTTCTGTCAATGCTAAAATGTCTGATTTACTCTCAATGACGAATTCATATATCAGTTCAGAGATCTACAGTTAAGAAGAGCCAGATTCATGTTGACATACCCATTACCAGTTTGTTTAATAACATGGGTTGGTATTGGCTGAATAACATGTGGGAGACTGAAGAAAACGGGGATCTCATTGAAATATACTGAATAATGACTCATATGGACAATATCAAACCAGGCACTACGATTCAACAAGCCGACTATCAAGCTACAGAGGGCACCCCTTAAAACCTAATTACTAAAACAAGACCAAATCTCAACACAAGAAAGCAGTTCTTAGTCAGCAGGTTGGGACAGCCTGTGTTGTTCGAGCTCCCACACTCTTCTGCTTGAAAAAAACCAAAAAGTTTCAAACCACTATGGTTTGTAATTTGGTATTAAAAACTCAACAATGATGGTGTGGCATTCAAGGTGGGTGTGTTCGGCAGACTCAAACAGGGTCCTCTAATGCGACAGGTTATCCAAGACATCTGGACTCGTTTTTACAAAGAGCCATGGTTAATTCCTACAATATACAGTGTACATGTATACCAATCATTATTGCTTTCAGTGTGATGTCACTACATTACAGACACTTTTGTAAAAAGTGTGACCTATTACAGTCTTTGGTGAAACCTCATCACTGCCTTGGGGTTTCATTAAAAAATATTTTAGAAAAATATTACTTTCTAATTCTCACTTAACATGCAGTTTGAATTTCCTCCTGCTGAATGAGTGCATGCTCTGTCAGGTCTACATCCTGTAGAAATAGCACGCAGTAAGCAATGCATAAATAAAGAGGGGCTCCAGGATGTTTGGAAATATTTAGCTTTTTACATTTTTCCAGTAGATGGAGTCCCCAAGAAATATAAAAAATTATTATGAGTCCCTCACGCTAAAAATATCATTTCCTCGAAACACTCCAGCCCAAAATCTGAAAACGCGAGGTCAAACAAACCCCGCGACGAGGAAGTCATGACGTCACCGGCGTCTAGTTTGTTTGGGCCTGCCTATATGAATGCACCGACCTAACGCAAATACACCGCCAAACTTCAACATTTTGCAATCAATACGGCCGTAAATGTGACTTTTTATAGGACGATCCAACAGGCAAATAATCAGCAAGCCAATTAACAACGGATTTATGATTTGGGTTTTTTGTTCTTTAAGAGGCGAGGCGATTCCGCAGCTCGGCTTGATTTTCAGTACATCGCTCTACACATTAAATTCAACCCTAACATACACACGCGGCAATTCCCACGAAAAACAACAAAGCAGACCGCAGCATTATCACAGGGGAGACCCCTATATATACACAACGCACAATCAAGCAGTCGCGTGTTTATAGACTTAAAGGGACACGTTGCCTTGTCTCGAAATTGCGTGGTTTTCCGTTTACATCGTGAACAAACACGGTCGGCCATTTTGTGGAGTCAACTTTTTGACTCCACAAAATGGCCGACCGTGTTAGTTCGCAAAGTAAAAGGAAAACCATGCAATTTCGAGGCATATTGGTGTGGATCATTGTATTCTACTTTTATAACGTCTTTCTAGCCATATGCATTTTATCACAAACGGTTACAAACGCTTTTTTTAAGACCAACTCGTTCGATCCAAGGCAACGTGTCCCTTTAGCGTTTCTGCTCATACTCTAGCCTTGATCAAGGCGTTGGAGTTTTTTCTCAATTTTATTTTATTGCTTTCATTTTTATTTTATTTGCGCCGCGCTACACACCCGAGCTACCAACCCGAGCTACCAACCCGCCCGAGCTGTGTGCATGGTGTCTGTATGTGCAGTATACGGTGCGCGCGTGCTCGTGTGAGCTCTATGCGCCACTCACCGATCAACGCCTTGACGTTTCTGTCTCCCCGCCGATGACTCATTACTATAATGCGCGCGAAAGGCGAGACCCCATTGGTCAGTGGCGGAAGTCTTGTTTACTCATTCTTATGAATATGCATGCAGAATCCAGATGTGGCTACACTGGCGCGCCGGTTTGAATTTGGGAATACTTTGTTATAATAATATCTATCTGAAAATGTTGCGTATTCTCCTCAGCTGAGCGAGACAATGAGGGCATGGAATTAAACAAATGAGGTTGCGTGGATCGACCATTTTCCAGCAGGAAGACGCTTTCTGATGTATTTTTCGTAGTGACGTAAGGCCCGATTGACCATCTACTGTCTCCATCTTGCATCATTAAACAGTGATTTAATCATTGTTGGTGCATTCATTGGAGGTAGAATATACAAAACAAAGACCTCAATAAACTACCATTATTGATTGTTTCATCATGAAGGCATATAGCTCATTGCACTTTTTATATCATTTGGGCCGCCCCACTAAAAAAGAGCTGCCTAACCAAATTTCCCAAGTACATTCACTAGAATAGGGTAGCTAAAAAACTATTTCACATGTATCATGTGTGGCTGTATCCTGTCAATTTTTATTTGGCAGTAAATTCTTATAAGACCCTGTCTGAGAACAATTCAAAAGTATGAAGACGGTGTGGCTGCACAGAGTCGGACTTCGAGAGGACATGTCAGGAAAAGACAGATGCAGAAACTACATCAACTCCAGAATTAATAACCAAAAGAATGGCGAGTGATCAGGATAGTCCAATGAGGGAACTTGAGTGCAGCGCAAAAAGCTCCAGGGGCCGCGCCCGGGTTCAGCACTTGTGAGCTGACTGACCAGCCTCGCAGATTACCGGTCAAAAATGGCTGAGACAATGCTACACACAAACGCCATTAAGTCGGTAACTACTCACAATCGCATCACATACAGCAAGCATGATATTGATATGGTACAAAGGTCATAGTGAGAGAAGCTCGTGATTGGACGTCAAAATGAATAATTCATTTGCTTCCCATCCTGTGTTGTCTGCAATAGGTCTGACGAAAGATTGAAATATTCATGAGCTGCATACTAGCATATCCGAGAGCCCCCCCCATTTTCGTCCAATATTGGACGAAAATATCAAGAAACACATTAAACCCGGAAGTTACAGACCCGTCAAGGCTGTCGGCCTGACGGCCTCCGCATGCGGAGAGTGGTACGAGTGCGGATGACCTGCGCACAGTGTGTGTACGGGCGTCGTACGACGTGATACACAGTGTATACGGGTGGGTCGTGCGATGCGATACACACCTTACGCACACACATACGGGTGTGTTTACGGCGTCTTTTTTGGAGTGAAAAATGCGACTGCCTTGATCAAGGCTACTCATACTCGGGAAAACGGTTATTCCCATGACATTGCAATAATCATCGCTGGTGTACACATGTTCAAACCGTATACATCACTGGTCCGCACGCTCGTGGTCTGTGGAGCTTAGTTAAGTTCCGTGGAAATTTTAGCGTGTTTATAGCGAAAAACTACCCAACGTGTAGGCTTCATTTTACAGTTACACAATTTAGGATACTCTGGATGGGCAGAAAGAGTATTTTACTGTATGATGTAAGTTTGGTTTCGCAAAGAGACATTTATGTGTGTGTTTATAATGCTAACCGTGAGTTTTTAGCCGCCAATGACGTCAAGGGGTCAATGCATATCATTATCATAGATAAACAGTTTTTGACTTTCAGCTGAAAAAGCCGCGCGGAGAGGTGCATATTTGACCTGAATTCTTTATTACTAAATCCAAATTTTAAGTGTAAAATGGTTATTAACCAGTATCTACGATGTCTATTCGACCATAAAAAGGTAATAACTCAAATATTGAGAGCATCCTAGAGTTGCTCTGTAAGCAGTCAACCACACAACCTGCATAACAAGAAGTTATACAACAGGCAGGAGTTCAGTCTAGGATATTTTTACCATATCGTAAAAGCTGCTGTTTATGCTATTCTTTAAACTAAAATGCAAAACCATTCCAGATGCAAAATATCTGGACTAGTGTATGAAGCTGGTAAATAATAATAATAATATAATGGGTTCTTATATAGCGCTTAATCACACCCCTAGGGGCGTATCAAAGTGCTCCGAATTTTTTTCCTGCAAGGTATGCACGCTACGTTTTAAAGAATGATACCTTTTTCCTTTACAGCACCATGTAATGGTTTACAAGGTGCTTTGGCGCAATATGCTGCCGATCAAACCAGGAACACCGGGGCGAACCCCTTCTGGGTGAACCCCTTCTGGGCCCAATTTCATGGCACTGCTTACCAAATAATTTGGCGCTTACGCGCATTGTAACGTGTGTATTTCTATAGGACGCAGCTGGGCGTAAGCGCAGAATTCCGCGGTAAGCAGAGCCATGAAATTGGGCCCTGGTGTACTGGGTTCTCTTACATGCATTACACCCACAACACACTTTTGACCAGTACTACTTTTGGTACTACTTTTGACCAATCAGACGTGGATTAGGATCATAGAGCAAGATTGTCCATGGTGATGTTTTGAAAATGACAAATAAAAAAAAACACTATCCAAAAATGCATTCAAATACATCGTGACTAACTTGAGCTGCTGCTATAATACAATGTAACTCAGGCATAATGCCTGTTAATGTTAAAGAAAAAACTTTCTACTAAAAATCTGAACCAATGTCCAAATTTGATGGTGCATATTTCTTGTGGGCGTCAATATTCGAGGAGCGCATTCTTAGGATTTCCCTCCCCACAGTAGTGTGGGAAGGGTCTATGAGTGATACTTACCCAAATAGCACTACTATTGCATATTTAATAGCCAAAGGGCAATTACTCTAAAAGTATTACAACCGTTGGTGGCGCCCTCTTGGGCCTACCGATCATACTATGCACTGGCTCCGCCATGTTACTTCCTCTTTTTTTTCTTCTTTTTTTCGTGCCCAAGGGGTAGCCTATTAGGGCGAGCCAAGAGTGGGAGGAGGGCGGGATGCAATTTGGGTAAGTATCACTCGTAGACCCTTCCCACATAACACTACTGTGGGGAGGGAGTCCACTTCGTTCACTTACCCAAATAGCACTACTATTGGGTCGTACTAATTAGCGTCAACAGGCCCATTTCACGACAACTCAAGACAACTCCACGACAACTCAAGATAACTCAAGACAACAAGTTTAAAATACCATCAAATACAATGGTTGTAATCAGAGTGTATCTGGAAACACGTTTAAAACTGACTGGAACCATCGTGCATACATATTTTTCACAGGAAAATATGTTTTTTTCGTAAAAAATAGTCAACTTTCTCCGTCCGTAGAACTGGCCGACGTGATGCTATTGCGTTTGCGCAATGACTTTGGACTGCACCATTATGATATGGGTGGGTTTGTGTTAGGGGTTGGGAACTACCCTTGTGTACAGTGTCGGTAAGGGGGGTTGACGTAGTAAGAAAGCACCAAAGTAGTATGATAAATGAACTCCTTTCCTCATCAAATCATTGAATGTTTTTAAAATTATGAAGTTTCTTAATGTTTTTCCACTGTTATTAACATATCTTTTAATTAATTTTTTACAGATTGCACTTACCTGTAGTGTAATGGTGCGGTCCAATGTCATTGCGCAAGCGCAATAGCATCACGTCGGCCAGTTCTACGGACGGAGAAAGTTGACTATTTTTGCGAAAATCGTTTTTCCCGTGAAAAATATGTATCCACGATGGTTCCAGTCAGCTTTAAACGTGTTTCCAGATACACTCTGATTACAACCATTACATTTGATGGTATTTTAAACTTGTTGTCTTGAGTTGTCTTGAGTTGTCGTGGAGTTGTCTTGAGTTGTCGTGAAATGGGCCTGTTGACGCTAATTAGTATGACCGCTACTATTGCATAGACTTGCACCGGGCAGTCTGGTGGCTGGGTAGGCGAGACGCGTGACAACAGAGATTAGGCAGAAAAACTATTGAGAATAGCAACTGACAAGTCTCTGGGTTTTGTTTTTTTTGTTTTTTTTGGTGCCCACCTTAGTGTTGCTCCTGACAATGCCGGGAAGAACCACTTGGTTGGGTAGAACTCTTTGGAGCAGGAGGAGCGGACGAGAGGACTGTCCTTCCCATTCTGTCCCCAGTCTGGAGTACGTCACGAAGGTAGCAAGAAGTGAAAGTCGAGGCCGACTTCCAGCAGGCTGCCTGAGTGATATCCGTCAGGGGGACTCCCCTGAAGAGTGCCCATGACGTAGCTACAGCCCTGACATCATGAGCTTGTATATGGATGGGCCTAGACGTTAGAGTTGGCTTTGGACGGCCAGTCCGGGTTAGCGAATTTGATTGCTGAAGCAATTCATCGATGCCGGCCCATGGGGGGTCACTGTTGTAACAAATAACTGAAGGCAGTCCCCCCTCAGCGGCTTAGTACGTGCAAGATACCACTAAAGGGATCGCACAGGACACAAGTTTGTCCAAGGGAATTGATGAGAACGACCCAATCTCCGGGACGTAGATATCCGGGGGACTAAATTTTGGAGTCTGATTCTTCGTCAAGAAGGTTGTTCTCGGGACCAGGCTGACTCCGCCGGGTTCCCAACATATGTGTCCGTGAGCTAGCGTAAGTGCATGGATTTCGCTGCTCCTTCTGGCCGTAGCTGTTGCAAGCAGAAATGCCAGTTTAATGGATAGGTGTAGGAGGGAGGTCTGGCCCGCCGGTTCGTACGGCGCTCCTGATAAGAGCCCCAAGACTTGTTTCAGGTCCCAGGAAGGAACTAACTTACGAACAGGGGGTCTTTCAATGAACATCCCTCGTAGGAGTTGGGAGATTGCCTGGTTAGCTGAGATAGAGGTCCCATCTGAAAATCCCTGGTGAATCGCTCCTATGGCCGACCTGTAGTTTTTTTACTGTTCCTATTGCTAGGTTCGTCCTAAATAGGAATAGGAGGAATTCCCGTGACATCTGCTAGAGAAGCTGAGAGCGGATCCAGCGCTTGTTCGTCGCACCACTTAGCAAAATGCAGAATCCTACATGTCTTCTTGTTGACAGTCGGCGTCCCTTTGCGGCCAATGTTGCAGCGTCTTCTGAAAGGCCTACTGAGCGGAAGGCACGCTTTACAGTGGCCAGCACGCTAGGTGGAGATCTTGCAGTTCCGGGTGAAGGAACTGCGAGTGTGGTTGCGACAGTACGTCCCGACGATAAGGGAGGATTAACGGAGGACCCACTAGCAGTCTCACTAGTTGAATGAACCATGGCTTGCGGGGCCAGAATGGGGCAATTAGTAGGATTCTGCATTCTTCTCTCTCTAGTTTCCCGCTGACCCGAGGGAGGAGCGAGATCAGGGGGAATGCGTAAGCAAACATGTTTGTCCACTTTATTGAGAGAGCATCCGTGGCCCATGCCTGCGGACGGTGGAATCTTGCGGAAAATTCCGGATGTTGGGTATTGATTACTGACGCAAATAAGTCGATGTGAGGTCGACCTTGGAATGCAAATATTTGTTGAACGACTCCCCTGTGTAGGGACCACTCTGTGGGAATCACCCAACCACGGGACAGGGCATCGGCTTCGTCGTTCTCTATCCCAGATGTCGACCCAACTCCTGATGGCCCAGTGGAACATTTCCCAGGACTGATAACACAGCTGCGGTGATCTGGTGCCTCCCTGTCTGTTTATATAGGCCACTACCGTCGTATTGTCGGTCTTGATTAGTACGGACTGACCCCTCACGTCTTTTTGGAAGTGGTGTAGGGCATTGATAATGGCCTGGAGTTCCAGGACGTTTATGTGCCATACCGAGATCGTTTGATACCTGAAGCGTAGGAATCGGGAGTGCCCCAAAAGGATGGGTACGTGGAGGATGCATCCTTGAAGTCCAGAGACATTGCCCACCCTGGCGTTGGCAACGAGTCTAGGATTATTTGGAGTGTTCCCATTCGGAAACGGCGGGGTCTGACAAACTGGTTCAATGGTTTCAAGTTGATGATTGGTCGCCATTCTCCTATTCCTTTTTTCAGAGTCAGGAAGAATGAAGAGAGGAACCCTGTGGACTGATCTGCCGGTGAGAACCAGGCGGATGGCTTATTTCTCGATGAGTGATAGAACCTCCTCAAGACCGAGACGTTTGTCTCGGTTTGTCGGGACCGGTGTCTCGCAAATGAACGTTTCTGACGGGGGTGTGCTTGTGAATTCCAGCCGGTAGCCGTGTCTGATTGTTGCAAGCACCCACGCATCGGAGGTGATCCCTTCCCAAGACCCTGCAAAAACTTTGAGGCAGCCCTGACGGGTCCCGTGTCGGGGGTCGTCACTAGGGGGGAAGTGTCACTGTCGCCACCCCCCGGAGTACCGGGGAGGGGGACGGCCAGAGCCACGACCCCGGTCGGCAGATTGTAAATTCTAACGGAACGGTTGGGAGTAAGGGTGTGGGGGGGGGGACGGCTGCCGCTCCAGCTGAAGCCCTGGCTGTTAGCTGACCCAAGGGCTTAAAGGGCTTCCGAAGCGCAGGACGGAAAGATGCAGTGCCTTTTGTCGTTTTCTTTTCCGCCGGTTTAGGTTTGGCGGACGCTGATGATTTTCTGAGGCTCAGTTTATCGGCTATATCGATCCGCTTGGCCTCGGTTTCCCGGACCTCTTGTAATTTTCCGTTAAAGAGGTCTTTCACCAGGAGGGTAAGGTCTTTTAATTTCTTCTTAGCCCCCTCGTAGGGGATGTACAAAGTATCCAGGATGTTGGTTCTGCGAGACTTAGCTGAGATGAGAGATATTCTCGTAAACTGGTCCAGGGAGAAACGAAGCCCTTCACCCAAGCATCTGAATGCTACTGCTAGCATATCAGCCGGAATGGATGAGTCTTCTGCACAAGCGCAGACAATGTACTCAGAGAGTAGGAGTAAGAAAGCGCTTGTCTTTGTGCCAAATTTTGCAGCTTCGTCAACTTTCTTCAAGACATCTTCCATTTTAGCTTTTGTCTTATCAGTGAAGATGGCCTTGGTCGAGACTTTACTGCTATCTCCGGTTAGCTTGTCCTTGGCCGTGCCTGGTATAAGTGGAACTGTCAGGAAGTCGTCACAGTCCTTCTCCGGAAACGGAAGTAGGCTGATGCCAGCTAGGGATACGGGGTCCATTTCTTTGAGGTTGCAATGCGCTGGATATGGTCTACGCATAGACTGTCCATCGGCATGGTAGGAAATGTTGGGGGGGGGCGGAACTCTTCCGTACAAGTCCTTTGTTTAAACGACTCGCAACTCGCCGGTTGGTCTGGTTGACTGTCATCGGGCAGTTGAAGCACTCATACCATATCGCGTTGAAGAAGTCTCAACTGCGTTTCAAATGAAGAGAGGCTGAAGGTGTCCGGAATTTCTTCCTCACCTGAACGCCCGTCTTGTGATGGTGTGTGAGAGTCGCAGTCATTGCTTTCATCCAAGGTGGGATCGCCGTGAATGGAGGTAGCCAAGTATGACGGATGGATTGAAAAAGCGGCTGTTGATCCGGAGGGGGATCTGGCGCTGTCCGGTAAGGATGGAGCACCGGAGCCGTCATTGGAGTGACGGGGCGATCCCATGGGCCTGGCATGGTCCGGGTTCTGGTTCTGCCCAGGTAGGATAAGACAGGGGTCCAGGTATGGGAATGTCGCCACCGGGGGGTTTGCCTTCATGAAATCTGTTGTGGAAACGCTGTCTTTCTTCTTCTTCTTTCTCTTTGTCACGGGGTGTTCGAAGAGGACAAAGGAGGATTACTCGTGCGTTTCTTTGTTTGAGTTAATCCGCTCTCCTCAGAAAACTCTGATGAAAGGTCCGATCTCGGCACTCCAGAGCATCAAAGCGTGACTGAGGTTGACTGGGAATCCCCTGCCTTAGGAGGGAGGAGAGACCGGTCATGCCCGGTAGGTCCACCGTGTTTTGCCTGATGGGTCCTGGTGGGTCTGTGCGAAATGAACACACGGAGGGGGCCGGTGAAGATTGTATTCTCCAGTAGAATTTCTTGTATCATGTCTTTATCCCGGACAAACAATGAAAGACTCATGACACAAAGTATTTGTTGTTCGCTGTCTAGCACGGACAGGGTCAAAATTTATTTCTCTCAATTTTACGCTTTTGTTCAACAGAAAACATTTCAACAATGAAAGGAGTCAGCCAACTCAAAAGGGTTACAACAAAAGTGGACAAAATGCCACTACACACAGTTCTTTTCCTCCAGTGATAATACTTGAGGAACTTCCTGATGTCTACCAGGAATCCAAGAATTATTAAATTCAAATAAGTTCGCCGCGGACTTACAAAACATCCCAATAAACGGCTTTGGAAGTGTCTACTCCAAAGCACTGACTCCACCCGGTGATTATTACCGGTGAAGCCAAAGGGACCAAGCAATAAAAACAAGCATATGAGATTTAATGGCTGACACCTTAATTCTTGTCTCTTGTTATAAGTATACATAATACATCACCTGCTCCGAGCGTCTGCCGAAGCATTTCTCACAGGAGTCTACCTGAAAGAAACTATGAATTCAAGCTAATTATTTATATTTTATCATAATTTAATTCAATTTTACAAACCACCTTTTCCCAACATATCATTTAATCATTGGTTAGCATAATTGTAACTATTTTGCAGAGAACAACCTTAATCCAGATTTTAACGTATCCTCGTCGAGGGTGATATTCTCAATTGCTCCTATAAATGTGTCTTCATTATGGGAGAGGTGGGTGGGGAGAAAAATTATTTTGATCCTCTCTATCCGTTGCCGAGACAGAGAGTGAACTGCAACAATGCTTACCGAAGCGTTATCGACCTACGCCGGTTGTGATTGGTCCTTCAGATTGATAGAACCTTTAAAACCTGCATCATGATTGGTCCAGACCGTGCGTCTCCAAAACAAGGAGACAATGAGGCCTAGCGGACCGGATCACTATTTGCCGAGGATAAATGAGTTTTTCTTTGATGCTCGAAATAAAACTTTAATATCATCTGATCATTTGTAACAGGTCTGTAGTTTTTGGACTCAAGCTGCAAGGTTGAAGAAAACGTTACAGGTCGACGACCCAACAAAGAAAAACTCATAAATGACAGTGTAAAAGGGCTTGACTTGTTCAAAAAATATTTCAATACAAACAAATCTATGAAATACATCAAAACTGTAGTTTCAAATAATGGACAGTATTCTGCATATTTCTCCTCAGTTGCATGGTGGTAGATTTCCTTACACCGGTTAAGAAATTTACACAAGCTGGAGAGAAATGTCTGGTGTAGCCAAGGAGGCATACAACAGAACAGCTGCAGCACTAATAAGGGAATAAAAGAGTAGCGGCGAGTTCTTAAACGGCCGTTTAAAACCGGCAGGGTCGTGGCCGTGCGATAAAGGCCCGAGCATAAAGGCCCGAGCCGAAGGCGAGGGTGTTTATCGCACGGCCACGACCCTGCAAGGTTTTAAACGGTCGTTTAAGAACGAGTCCCTACTCTTTTATTCCCATTCATAAATGCTCTTTTGTTAAAAAGCGATTACAAAAAATTACTATAAAAATATTATTAAAAAAAAAGTAAGCCTATTATAGACAATCTCTGACAATCTGTTTGAGCGAATTTTCAAAGTTTGTACATTTTAAAAAACTTTTGTAAAATTCTGTTTTGTGCGCGTAGGTTTGTGTGTACGCTTGTGTACAAAAAGATTACGTGCGGGTATACTGATAGCTTTGTACTGCGTTCCGCACAAGTAAATTGGCGTAAATGAGCGTGCGCGCCCATCACGCAAAGCCAGCCATGTTTAAACATTTCTAGCCGGTGTTATATCCAGCGGCGTAGCCACGGGGGCCTGGGGGCACGTGCCCCCACAAATTTCTAGTGCCCCCCCAGGTGCCCCCCCCCATGAAAAATTGCAATAGTGCCCACACAAAAAGAAAGTTAAAAGAATGAAAACAAAACATTACAAAACAAAATACATCTGCTATTTGTAGGCCTTCATTTACAATAAAGAAAAACAAAATTTTAGTCGTATTCAAAGTCAATAATTATTGTTTAACTTATGCTGCGGGGATTGTCGCTATCATCACCGGAAGCGCGCGCGCCCACGTGTTGATCAATGCAATGCGGCGGAATGAACAGTTGGTGTGCATGCCGGAGAGACCAAAAAGTTCTGCTTCGCGCACGCGCAACGATGGTCCAAATATGAAACCAATGTTTTGTACATGAACCGTTGGTTATCGTTACCAGCGATTACGGCGGCGGCCATATTGCTACCGGAAGGCGAGGATTCTGAAAAACAGTGAGATTTTAACCTTTTTTTTGAGGAGTGGATTTTCTGGACCCACGCCGATCTCACTGTGAGAACAAAAAACACGTAGAGCCTAATTTTCGCGAGATCCGGTTTCAAAAGAGAACTCCAGGTGCATTTAAATGTGAAGGGCAACAAGTTTCTAATAGGATTTTGTACATGGCACTCTATGGGTGCACCCCACTAGTTCCACTCCCATAGCATTCAGTGCAAAAGGCTAAATATTCAAAAATACACGAAAAATACTTAGAAGTATCACAGCTTTTTACAGTAAAGGGAAAAGTATTAATTGACTCTTGAACTTTTATTCTCTGCTCAATTTAATATTGGGAGTACCTGGTCCATTCGATTTATTCTCCCTCCAAATAAAAACACCCCTACACCGGTGTAATTTTCCAAACGTCCGAGCATCAATCTTGAAAAATGTCCCTACACCTCTCGGCAAATAGGACCATTTTTTCAGGGCCTATGTCATCCAAAACACCTCAAGTTGGAAGTCAACAACCCCCAGGTTACAATTGGGCAACATTTTTACACCCTACTCCTTTTATTGGGCTCTCAAATCTGTCTAATATAGGATATTCATATTCAATACAAAATATTCATGAGCTCGACGCTCTGTTTTCTCCATATTTAGTGGGGTGCACCCCTATGAGGTTCGTGGAGACCACCACCACTGACACACCCATTTTCCCTGGGCCCCCCCACTTGGAAGCAATGCCCCCCCCTGTGCCCCCCCACCGAAAAATTCCTAGCTACGCCGCTGGTTATATCTAGTCTGGTTCCCAGACCAAAAAATCTCCGACTAGGCTCTGTCGAATTTAGGGTCCGGTATCACCCAAAATCACGTGACCAAAAAGGAGGAATTCCTCCTTTTTCGAAGTTATCCGAAATGTTCCGAACGTGTTGTCGTCAACATTCGGACAGTATCGTTGATGGTCGGGCATTTCCGTGTGTTTACGGTTGCATTGTAAACAGAATCCATGGAATCATAATGTCAGTCCTGTCGGCCGTAGATCCAGGAGTTTTTGAGTTTACGCTCAAGTCAAAGCTAGCTGGCCTTGGCCAATATCAATACCAGGCGTAATGCCAGCTATTGTTATTTAAAGCCAATGCAGGCGTTGTGCCTAAAAAAGCGATTACAGAGGATACTCTCGCAGTTTTCAGATACATGTTGTAAGTAGGGAACCGCACACAATCAATGTCAAACGTTTTCTTACGCAGCATCTGATTGGTTAGGAATCAGAGTACAGTTAGTTTGATGCACAGTCTGACCAATCACGTTCGGGCTCTCATTTTACAAGCGAGTCATACCGGACATTTCGAATCTGAACGGTTACGCTGACGAAGACAAATTCTGTAAGTGTTCTTGACTGTTTCGAGTTTCCTTAAAAAAAAACGAATATAGTAAAATACTAGATGAATAGCGTATAACGAAAATTATTCTGCCCAATGTCGTTAACTATTAAAAAATGACTTTTACGGAGACCCTTATTTCTGCACAAAATCCGTTATGTTCTTGGTCTCATATTTCTTTATTTGTACCACAGAAAACAAATGAAAGAAAACTCTTTTCGGACCCCTGCTGCGTACTGACTGAATATATAGCTTCCGATCAGGTGCAGACATGGTTTCCCTGGAGATGACCCCCGACCCTAACAAGTTGCGTCATGGTCTATTTTTAACCGTGGGTGATACCTGACCTAAGATTTTTAACAAGAGACGTCAAGGAATCTTTGGTCAGGGAACCAGACTATGTTATATCGTCCGTTTAAATACCCCCACGTGACGTGCTCTCGACCAATCAGAATAGCGAAACTGTTCGGGGTATTTATGAATATAAAATTAAGCAACTGCTTTTTAAAGTAATCGCATTATTTGCAGACATGAACAAAATAATGTACTTCCAAGTTACGACAAAACAACTTCCTTGGCTGAAAGTATATATTAGTCCCAAGTATCCAGTGAAATCATTTTGCCATGTGTTAATTCATTTTAAAGGCACTGTAAACGTTTGGTTATTACTCAAAATGCATATTAGCATAAAAACTGACTTGGTAACGAGCAACAGAGAGCTGTTGATAGTATAAAACATTGTGAGAAACGACTCCCTCGTAAGTAACATAGTTTTTGAGAAAGAGGTAATTTCTCACTAAAATAAAAACTTCTTGCAAGAAGTTTTTATTCCTACATCTGAAAGCACACAAATTTGTACTACAAGGGTGTTTTTTTCTTTCATCATTTTCTTGCAAATTCGATGACCAATTGAGCCCAAATTTTCACAGGCTTGTTATTTTATGCATATGTTGGGATACACCGAATGAGAACACTGGTCTTTGACAATTACCAAACGTGAACGATGCCTTTAAAGAAAATTGCGATTTTGTATCATTTTGAAGTGATGGTTGGCCGACCCCACATCCAAATTTGAAAAATCATAGTGCTCTTAAACTTTTGGCTAGCTGGACTTTGGACCCACTGTATCACCTATGAAAGAATTTGCAGCAAGAATTTGTTTTTTACACCCCCATCCATTTTGAAAGACTACGCACTTAGTTTTGAAAGCTCATGAAAGTCAGCAATAATTTCATTCTGAACTCGCATCAAAATCTGAAAAAGTCCCCATCCCGTTTGAAAACCTTCTCATATAAACCAATGCAGCAAGAATATCATTCTGAATTGAAGGTACGGTCATATTTTGGTAAGTACTCCAAAAATTAATGACCATAAAAACTTACTTGGTGAGAAGCACTTGATTTGTTGATAGTATAAACTATCTTGAGAAAGGATTCCCTTCTAGTAATATGGTTGGATTATTGTTCACCCCAAAACATATGAATCTGAGAATCTGTTTCTTAGATTTCAAAGGGTTGGTGTCCGTTTGCAAATGCTGCGGCTGTTTCCTCCGCAAATAGACACTGTATTCAGCAGAAACTTTCACATGTGACTTTTATTGTATCTTGCTTTATAATTTTACCTATAAATCACCATTACGGTGACAAAAACCAATCTATGACCCTACCTTTAAATAGGTGCTGACAGTGCCCCAAGCCCAATAGCATAGGGGGGCACTGCACGGTCGAGGTGGTCATCCAAAAGACCTTCGCTAGGCACCGTGGTATTTACATTTGCGTTGGAATGGCCCGAGTGCAAAGAGGCGTGGAGGAGTAACCCCCTCCGGCTGTGAATGCTCCGTAGACGGGCCCGGACGCACCGAGCCGTGGGAGGGGGTGGGGGTATTCCCTCCGGCTACGAGTGCCCTGTAGGCGGGCCTTGGACTGGCGTGGTTCGGCTCCGTAGCAACACTTGCCAACTTTTGGGTTTGGGGGTAGGAAAAACTCTTCTTTTCCGCCTGGCGTCATTACCCCATCTTTTGCAGTGGTCCAGTGAAGAGGTTCTACCTTGTTTCTGGACTAAGCGAAATTCTGCCATTTTTCCCCTTTCCCTCTCATTCCTATCTTTCCCTCTTTCCCTCTATCTCTACCTTCTCAGTTAGTCTAGACCCTACCAATCCTTGATACTTGCCCTGGACCCTCCCTGAATCATCTGAACTCCGCCTCTTCGAAGGGTACCGGAAATAAACAAGTTGCAGGTCATGCCTGCCTGGTAGTACAGGATCCCGAACTCAGTGGTAATGCTCCGAGAGGCTGATCTATCAACAGGTGTAAAATGTCGAGGTGGTTGTACTGCCATGGACATGCATGGATCGGTGGTCTGTGCAGCCACTTTCGGTTGCATTCCTGAGGCCATCGGAATGACATTGTTACGACAATGTGTTCGCACAAGTTCGTTTGGTTCCTCTGATTGTATTGGGCAGGTTTTAAACTCAAGACTAGCTGAGACTCTTTTTTCTCTATTAAATTAAAACATGACTATACAAACAAAGAATAAACAAACCTTACCTGCTCGCGCAGCATTCAAAGCCTCTTGGTATTGCCTTTTCCAATATCAGGGGCTTTCGTTCCAACTTCACTTCCGTTCAGTCTTTTGTTCTCAACAACTCTCCTGATTTGCTAGCTCTATCTGAGAGCAGACTTAATTGTTACATTTCTTCAGATTCTTTTAAGTTACCAGGATATATCTTTCATCGCCTTGACCACCCCCCATCACATGGTCTGGGTGTCTATGTCAATGAAACTCTCCCCTTAGCCTGTGAAAGCACTTTGGAATGTGACAACCATGAACACATGTGCTTTCGCTTTTCGCTTCTCAATTCCACAACCTACCTGTTTTTCCTGTATCGTTCACCTTCATCATCGTCCTGCGCTGTGCTTGATGCTATCTCTGATGAAAGCATTGACTCTGCTATTTCTCAGAACTTTTCTGCTCAAGTCATGGTTTTTTGAGACTTCTATGTTCATCACGAGGTGGCTGACTTATTTTCGAAATATTGACATTCCTGGTATTGCAACACATATTTTTTCCATCTCACAGGATCTTACTAGGATCGTTTCAGCACCTACTCACATTCCGGACTGGCTTCCGATGGAAGGTACTTGTTAGACCTCTTCTTGTGTTCTAACCCAGAAGACTGTGTTGCCAAGGTCTTGCCTCCAATTGGTAACTCAGATCACTCAATTGTCTCTGTTTCCGTATCATATTCTTCTCCCACAACTACATTCCAGCCTTTTAATCGTACTGTTTTTCAGTTTGGAAAGGCTGACTGGGATGGTTTTCGATGTTTTCTCGCTGATGTGCCATGGTCTTTTATTCTAAGTCTTGTTCCTGATTTGGCGGCAGACGAGTTATCCCAATGGATAAACCTTGGTATGGAGATTTACATCCCCTCACGTACCTTCCAGATCAAGGCCCATTCTAAACCTTGGTACACTCCAGCCTGTGCTGCAGCAATTGCCCATCGTAATCATTTTTTTTAACCTTACGACGTGGCATCGCGCAGTATTTGACTGTACCGTCGTAAACAAATTGTGTTTAGTCATTAACGGTGCGGTCAAAAAAATTGAAATTTTTCATAATCCTTGACTCCCCCCACCTACAACGCTGTAAAAGTCTATTTAGCTTGGGGTGAGTCATCGACCTATACAGTCACCTTTAACTTCGAAGCCCCATAGAAGCCCATGGGAATTGTATACCCATTGACATACGATACACCCTACAAGGTCATTGATCTTCTGGGGATTCAGTGAACCTTTCCGAGTCTATTGAAACCATTTTAGAAGATTTTGTGAGGAGCTATAACAAAAATATACACGAACGTCTAATGGTGCAGTCAGCGACTGCGCGTAACCAAAAAGTTGGATTTGGGTAACATTGGTTTTTGGGGGGTTTTCAACTGCAATCCACACGCGGAATTTTTTTCCCCTTTTTTGAGGGGTTCTGGGGATTCAGTGAACCTTTCTGAGTCTATTGAAACCATTTTAGAAGAGTTTGTGAGGAGCTAAAAAAAACCTTCCACGAACGCGTAACGGTGCAGTCAGCGACTGCACCATCAGGGGACCAAAGGTCATGACCTCGATTTAAGAAGTATCATCTTTCAGGAACTTTGGATAGTAACCATCTTTTCCATGAAGCCCGAAATCGATGTAAGAGAGTTTTAGAGGATGCTAAGAAGCAATATGCCAACTCTGTTGCTAGTTCTATTTCAACGCAGCGGCTGGGTTCCAGGGACTTTTGGCGGATTGCCAATAGTGTACTGAACCGCAACAAGTCCTCCATTCCTCCTCTCTTTCATGGACCCGAAGTTCTTACTTCTCCTCAAGATAGGGCAAACCTTTTTGCTGACAACTTTGCATCTAACTCCACACTCAATGATGAGGGGCATCCACTTCCTGCCTTTCCATTTCGAACAGCCACTGTAGTATCCGATCCTCTCATCACTCCAAAGAAGATTGCCCGGATTATTAAATCATTGGATGCCTCCAAGGCTACTGGCCCTGATGGAATCCCTGTAATTGTTTTAAAAATGTGTTCCCCAGAACTTTCACCCATTCTTGCCAAGCTTTTCAATATGATGATATTCGTACAGCAAGAAAGATCTGTCGTCAACTTGAGCGGAAATGGCGGAAAAATGGCAAGTTGGAAATACAACGACAAGAATATCGCAACCAATGTAAGGTAGTCAGGAATTTGATCAACCAGGCAAAGATCACCCATTATTCATCCCAAGTACAAGAATCCTCAGGAGATCAAAAGAAGCTCTTCAAGATAATTGGTAAGTTGTTGCTCAAACCCAAAACCCCCGTCCTTCCATCCACTTACAATGATCAGGACTTGGCAAATGAATTCCAGAAATTCTTTGTCACCAAGATTTCAGACATCCGCTCATCTTTTTCATCAGTCCCTTACAACGTGCCGCAGACATTGCCACATCTTCAACCAGAGTGTAGACTATCTGTGTTTGAGCCTGCCACTGTTGCTGAGATTCAAAGGGTTATTATGAAATCTCCTTCAAAATCCTGTGAGCTGGATCCAGTGTCAACATCCATGATGAAGCAAAACATTGATATATTTTTACCCTACATCACTAATCTTGTAAACGAATCTCTCAGTTCCGGTTGTTTCCCGATAGCCTCAAAGTTTCCTACATCAGGCCGCTCATCAAGAAATCAAACCTGGACAAGGAGATATTCAAAAACTACAGACCGGTTGCAAACTTAAAATATCTTGGAAAAGTCATCGAACGAGTAGTTTCATCACGCATTTCTGATCACATTCATAATTTCAACCTGTCCGACGTGTTCCAGTCAGCATACAAGCCTTTCCATGGGACAGAAGCTGCACTAGTCCGTGTGAGCAACGATATTCTTTCTGCAATGGACAATGGTAACCTAACAGCACTAGTCCTGCTAGACTTGAGTGCTGCCTTTGACACTGTTGATCACAACATCCTTCTCTCTCGGCTCCAGAATCACCTTGGCATAGAGGACACAGCCCTAGCATGGTGCAAATCGTATCTCTACAATAGAACTCAGCATGTATGTATTGGCACCGCAATATCAGACCCTGTTGTTTTGAACTACTCTGTGCCACAGGGGTCGGTACTGGGCCCGCAGTGGTTTACGCTGTACACTTTACCGATTCGTGACATCATCCTGAAATTTAATCTGAATTACCATGTGTACGCAGACGACACTCAGCTATACATCACGTTTAAATCTTCTCAAGAAAACACCAATGCATCTATTGCAAGACTTGAGAAATGCATCCAAGAGATTCGACGTTGGACACAACAAAACTTCCTGAAGTTAAATGATGATAAGACAGAGTTCCTTCTATTTGGGTCACGTCAACAGTTAACAAAGGTTTCAGTGCCATACATTTCCATCGGTGATGCTCGGATAGCTCCTCGCTGCAAGCTCGGAACTTAGGGGTTATTTTTGATTCATCGATGACACTTCAACCACACATCAACAACATCGTTCGTCTGTCATCATATCACATCAGGAATATTGGTAAGATTCGCAAGTACTTGGACAAAAGTGCCACTGAAAAGGTCATTCATGCATTTGTTACTTCTCGTCTTGACAACGGCAATGCTCTTCTCTACAGTCTTCCTAACAACCAGATTTCCCGTCTTCAACGCCTCCAAAATACCGCTGCCCGCATTGTGACACTGTCTAGAAAATCCTGTTCTATCACCCCCATTCTGAAACAACTACATTGGCTCCCTATCTCTCAACGAATCATCTTCAAGCTGATGCTCATTGTCCACAAAGCACTTAATGGCAAGGCTCCCCACTATATTTCTGAACTACTTCAAGTTTACACTCCCATCAAGGAATCTTCGATCAAGTTCCATGCTTCTCCTCGTTGAACCCAAGTCTCGACACTCATGGGGTGACAGGTCTTTTTCTTCAGCTGCGCCACGCATCTGGAACTCTCTACCGCTTAATCTTAGATCTTGTCTTTGTACCACAAAATTCAAATCTCTTCTCAAAACTTATCTTATGTCACAGGTTTTCAAGGACTAATTTTGTTGTGTCTGTTTTGTCTTTGTTTTGTTTTGTTTTATTTTTGGTTTTTTTTACTGCGCCTTGAACACCCAGCAGGGTGGATATGTGCGCATTACAAGTCTTATTATTATTATTATTATTATTTATGTGCTTTGGCAGTCTCTGTGTTTCCTTCATCTTGGAAAGTGGCATCCGTTGTCCCTGTCTTTAAGGGAGCTGGTGAGTGTTCTCAAGCTACTAATTATCGTCCTATTAGTCTGCTTCCCATAATAAGTAAGATCTTTGAATGCTTTGTTAATCAACAGATCCTTGGATACTTGGAGGACAATGACCTTCTAACTGACTGCCAGTTCGGGTTTCGCCTTTCCCGCTCAACCGGTGATCTGCTTTCCCTAATTACTGATCATTTTAGTAGGGCCTTAGATCGCAGGGGTGAGGCTCGTGTTGTAGCATTGGACATCTCCAAGGCCTTCGACAAAGTATGGCATACTGGCCTGCTCCACAAGCTTCAGTCATATGGCGTGTCAGGCAGAATGTTAGCTATAATCTCTGCTTTCCTTTCCAACCGCAAGTTGAAGGTTGCCCTTTAGGGTCAATCTTCTCCTACCCGTTCTATCAATTCCGGTGTTCCACAAGGCTCAGTACTTGGCCCCACTCTCTTTCTTGTTTACATTAATAATTTGCCCGATGAAGTTCTGTCTCAGCTTGCCATGTATGCTGATGATTCAACCCTCTATTGTGTTTCCCCTGACTCTTTCAATACTTCTCGCTGTGAGGTGGGTGTCTCGCTAAATAATGACTTAGAGAATGTGCTAAAGTGGGGGAATGATTGGTTAGTGACCTTCAATGCAAAGAAAACTAAACTTCTGTCTCTGTCTCGCTCTAGAGATGATTCATTTCCATCTATTCATATGGGTCCATTGACTTTGCCTGAGGTAGCACATTTTCGCCTTCTTGGACTTGACATCTCCACCAATGCCAGTTGTGAGAGGTATATCGCAGGCATTGCAAAGAGTGCTTCCATGCGAGTTGGTTGTCTTTATCAAGCTCGGAAGTTTTTACCTGCTGATGCTACCCTCTACCTGTATAAGACAACTATACGTCCCCTGATGGAGTACTCATTGTCACATTTGGGCCGGAGCTTCTGACTGTCATTTATCTTTATTAGATAAAGTGCAGAAGCGTATTGTTAATCTTGTTGGTGAAGAGTTGGGATCAACGTTACAACCTCTTTCCCAACCTAGGTCTGTAGCCAGCCTCTGTCTTTTCTACAGATATTTCCAATAATAATAATAATAATATTGTAGTTATTATTAAATATCTTCTTAATAGTTTCATCGAAAAGAAAAATGTCAGTATTGCTCAATGTTTTACTGAACAACTATACCTAATATAAGTGTTTGTCTATATGTGTGAAAGGAATGAAAATACCGAAATTCAATGTTTTACTGAACTACCTGGGATAAATTGGAATAAACTAGTAATAGGGGAAAGAAAACTGTGTAAAGATATAATGCATGTACATGTAAGCCAGTATAAAAAGCAAGGCTCACATTGCTCCAGAAGACAATCAGAGTACATGTATCTTGGTGGAAACGTTGAGTAATAACCGGCGCTTCTCCGAGTCACCACTACTCAGAGTTTAACTTACATGGTGTCACCGCATACCTACCTTCATTACAAGTCTCAAATCTGACATATTTGGGCCAAACTTTAAGCTGCTTACCTGGACTTCGTTAGGATGTATAGGAAAGCCACTAGAATCTTCAGAAGAGGGTGTTTCAGCTCCAAGGTGCCACATCGTACCTCCATCATCACTGTATATCATGTTCGAGAGGTTGGTACAATTGGAGCAAATGTTGATAATGCCCTCTATAAACAAATTAAACATTTTTGAGCTTTTTTAATGTTTGTCATCAACGTGAGCAGAAACCTCATTTTAATAGTGTTCAGGAATTCTGCCCGGAACACCTCTTGTTTTTGTTCCGTTTTTATTTCTTAATTTGTTTTAATACTCCTTCTTTTTCTTCTTATCCCCGCGATTGTCCGCTAACAAAAGCTCACACAACCTTCAAACTTTACATATAGTTAAAAAATCATCAGTAGATGACGTCATGATGGCGTCATCAGGTGTCGAATTATGTTAAATCATATATTTAAAAAAATCATAACTTATGAGCAACACAATGGATTTTCACAATCTAAAAATCATTGGAAAGGCTGTCATAGACTTTACAAAATCTACAACGAGTGTGACCTCATTTGATCTTGACTTCAGGTTCAAACCGGAAGTTGAAAATTTAAAAAAATCATATCTCAAGAACCACTCATAATTTTTTACATCAGGTCATTGAGCCTGCTCCAACTTTTGCACAGAAATTATACCAATATGACCTTAACTTCTGGTCCAAAATGGGCGTTAGAGCCAACGTGTATCAAATTGCATTTAAACTGTGTACAGAGAAAAGCACTGCGGCTGGCTGTTCTGCTCCATTGATCATAAGGTTCAAAGTCCACGCAGCCTGTGTATAGTCCCACATTTAAAACAGAAACTTTGGCAGTACATTTCACATGCATGGTGGCGCTATATCAAATTAATGGTCATGCTTTTATCGTGCTCTGTGACGTTATTGGCTCGCTCTGTGACAGATAACCGGTGCGGCTCGGACATCTATATCATTAAACATTTAAAAATCTGTTTCAAATCAATGCAGGATTATACAAAGGTAATATAGGTCTTAGCCAACAAAGACACACTTCCCAAGCTCACACAACCTTAAACTTCTCACATAGTTAGCTCTTTACAAGAAGTAGACACCGCTGTATATAGTAACATCATGTTGACGTCATCAAGTGTTATATTACAAGATTTGTAATCATTAAATATTTAAATCTTTGAAAATCCGTATCAAATCAATAACAAGAACCGGGAGGTTGCTTTTTGCGAGATTATAAAATGGTAATATAGGTCTTCATTTTTTTTAATTGTATACAAGACATTACAAGACCTCTACTTCCGGGTGAAATCGGAAGTGCTTTGTAATTTAAAAGTAGCAACTTTTTTGTGGAGTTGCTTTCAACGATGTTGTAGTCTGGCAAGGGTCTGGTTTAAAAAAAAATAGGACCGATGACGTCATAAAATTCAAGAGTGCCCTCTAGCGGCAGGTTAAAACAGTTTAAAATACAGTTTTACTAGATGTCTGTGGCAAAGTTTATGCTAATTGTTTCAAAATTGGTACACTTAAAGACAACATACTTTCATTGAAAACCCGAACACTGTAATTTTACAAACACTACGTACATGTCTAGTTTCCCTTAATATTTGTTCTACCACAATTGTTAAACTATAGCAATGGGTTATGCATTGATTTTCAACAAGTAATGTAAGCTTGGGCAGTTTAACTCAAACCAAAACTGTCAAATTCATCCGACTTCAAATCTATTTGCTAACATTTAAAAAAAAAAAAATTGGGGCTACTATAGAATGCTATCTTCTTCATTATCATAATTCTTTTTAAATTTAATTCATGTATAGTTTTTTTAAATACAAATTTGACAATGGTTTTACAGTTTTCTGTAAAAAACAATAGTGGCAAAAGTTGGCCAGGTGTCTTTTGTGTCCAAAAAGTCAATTTCTGTATTTTCACTCATTTTACACAAATACACCATTTAAGGATTAAAGCAAGTTCCAATTGCATGGTGGCACTCCTTCTATTGAAACCCCATCGCCATTGTACTTCGCTCTTGCACATTGTTTCAAAATGGAAGAACGACTCACGATATGCTGACATTTTATCATTTCATTCATTCCCCCAGGAAGAAGTTGTGGATAAAACACATTATTAATACAATTTGCATCATAGACCTACGTGGACTTTCCAGCTACCCATTGTAGTAGTGTTGTTAATGACCTGGATTCCATTCACAGTTTAGAATTGAACAGAAATAACTGGCAACTTGACAACTTGACTTGATCCCATTGTAAAGTTTTGAGGGAAACCCCCAAATAGTAGCAGTAATTAACATGCACCAATAAATAAATAATACTAATGCATGATGATGTTTAATGACTTAATTTTGAAACCATTTCAGTATAAATCTATTATTGGTTTCATGCCTGGAATCATTAATTGGACATTACCACTATAAGACTGACAGCATGTCGGTATTCTACATAAATCCAAAATATTGGTCAAAACTCAAAATACTGACAAGAACAGATCATTCGAATCTATACATGCAGAGATATATCAAGTTATTCCCAATATGTACATCTGCTGTGATCTACCGACCTCCTGATACAAAGGGCACTCAAAGACAGCGAGTACCTTTTTAGCATGTTTTGATTATTGTCTCGTTAAAACATTTCAATATTTTCAAAACCGAAGGATATGTTGTGAATATTGTCCTCATTATCGCCAATTGACACAAATTTTGTCATATCGTACACTGCAGTGGCTTTTAGCTGTAAGTCTCAAGTCATCACCATTGTAAATCATTGCTTTAAAGAGTTAACCAATGATGTATCAATACATTAAACACTCTAGAATCTAAACTTTCCTGACCTCTGGTTGATAAAAAGTGATGTACTTACTTCCTGTTCTGTCCAAGGTGAACATATTTCCAGGAACTACTAGTCTGCCACATTTCATCTGTATTGAATGACCAGGACCTGCAACAAGAAAAACAAATTAACATAAGTTACAAATATACAGATACATACAAAGACTTGATTTCCAGTCTAGTTCGCGTTCGATTTATGCATTGGCAGCTAGCTGTATGACATTTGATATGATGGCTGGCATTGAGGATGGCTGGCACTTATTGAAATTTCACAATTGCACAAATGATGACCTTAATGTGATTATAGCCAGCGAGTAATGGCAAAATCAACATTTTATTTTAGTACACAGGCCCAAGACCCCTCACCCCTAGCATATGGTTTGTATGCATGTGAAAATGTTGATAATTGTCAACAAGTACAATGAAGTTACAACGATGGATTTATTACAAACTTAAAAAGACATCACATTCTGCAGATTGAATTGCATCTAAATTTACGTCAAGTCAATTAAAATGCATGTAAAATCAAAATAGACTGAAAGATCTTTTAAAATTATTTTCATACAATATTCTTGAAAATACAATTATGCACTATGAGCAACCAGTCTTCCAGTGCACTAGACCTTACTAGTGGTTCTCAGGTTATGCACCAGAAGTATGCAGAGAGAGTGGCCTTCGTAGTGCCGTTTGGTTTCTACAAATTTATCAGACTACCATTTGACCTATCCACAGTTATTAGGCTAACTTTTTCTTTTCCTGGCATGTGTTGCTGGCTCTATTGTATGTTCCTTTGTCATTTCGACCATTGTTTTCACTGTTTTGTTTTATTGTCTTGCCAAAGAAATAATAAAAATAATAATAAAAATGCCCCAGCAGCCTTTCATTGCCTGTTGCAGCAGTGTCTTGGCGACCATCAGGTTCAACATTGGTCTACCAAATTACGGTAGTTAATTTACATGCCATCATAGTCTATGTAGCTGATGTTTACTCTAATTTGGTTTATCTTGACAGAGTGTTTTCCGAGACTTGGTCAGCACGAGCTAAACCTGAAGCCAGGTAAGTGCCATCTACTTTAGCAGAAGGTGAAATATTTGGGGCATTTTTTTGTCCAGTGACATGTTGGTGTTGCTGTTGATCCTGCGCGTTTTTGTGATTAAATGTTTTTTCCCCAGATTCATCATGGGTTATTCTTCAGTTGCAAAGCCACCCTAATGTCATAAAGCGACCGAGAAGAAGCAGAAACTGTCTCAGACTGTCCAGGTTTCCATTGATAACGCAGGGGAGGCTGCATTCAACACTCTGATTGATTGTCTCAAAAAGCATAAGTCCCGTCATATGCAAACTTCAGCACGCCATTTTATGTTGAGACTTACGCCTGTGGCACTGGCTTTGGGGCTGTTCCAGCTAAGCCTGGGCGACTAGTGTCGAAGTCACCACTATTGATTGCCATGTCTAGTAGAGACTGCCACTTTTCAACTACCCGTTTAATCGTGCTGCCACGACTAAAAAAGTAGTCGAGATGATTTGCATCATGCTCTAAATGTGTCGTTCAAGACGACATAATGTACTTACGAAACACAATCCTTCAAGACGAAACCATTATTGCTCCATGATTGAATGCACTTATATATAGTGCATTTAGGGTTATTTTTGTTAACATGTAACCGTTTCTGAAACGGTCGATTACATTGTACCTGTCCATTGCATTGTTCTGAAATGCCCTCTAGCATTCAATGTTTCTTGCCTTTATTGTAGCCAGCAAAGTAAAGAGATAACAAAGACAAGCCTGTAAATTGGAAATTATGACTGCTTGCATGGATTATGCAGTGTGTAGATCGTGATCGCAATGTGGTCTGCGTTGTGTGGCACTTTCCAGTGAATTTGTTGATGCATATTTGATGATCAAGTTATTAATGTCTACTGCCTTGCAGTCATTGGTATAAATGGTATACAAAACTGGGGACAAAACGCAACCTTGTGGGACTCCTGTATTTGAACTTAAAAAGGGTGAGATAGTGGAGTTTAGCTTAACCTGTTGTGTCCGGTTTGTAAAAAAACTTTGTATCCATAGAACAATATTAGGCTCCACATCAAGATCAATGAGCTTTTTAATCATGATGTGGGGCTGAATCGTATTGAACGCACTGGAAAAATCAACGAAGAGGGCCCTGACATATTCTAAATGTTCGTATGCAGCATTTAATAGAGTAAGCACTCGAAGTACAAATAGTTGTACATGTTATCATAAATATAGAATCTTATCAAGATATCTGGTCTCTCTGGTCTGTTTTATTGGGAAACTCAACCGGGGTCATCACCTAATAGATTTAGTCATTGGAAAAGAAATGTTGCCGACACATAGGCGGCACACTTATGCGAACCTACCAACAGCAACTTTCTGATGACCTGAAGATGGTTGGTAATGGCTTGAATCAGCTTTACCAAGCCACTCAAAATGAAAAACAATGGAAATGAACAATTAACATGTAGTCACTGAGCAACGCCTGTGCACTGCATGCGCACACACATCACCATTATGATGATGACCTCTGGATTTACATGCCGGCTCTCTACCAACTGAGCTATTTAGTGGTCTCCCTATTTTGTCAATATCTTTGTTCGAGGGTGCCAGTCAGAAGCAATTCAACCTGTAACTGCCGTATAGCCAGGGATCATATTAAAGTTTACGACACAACCTGGGAAGCAACAAGAGAGGGATCAGCTAAAGGAGATGTGAATTTTTCTTTCAAATATCAAGTAATAAACTGATCGGTTAAATGTTAATTAATTTTGAGTTGAAAAAAGAAGAAATTTACTAGAGTGGGATTTGAACAGATATATGGCAGTTACAAGTTGAATGCTTCTGACTGGCACCCTTGTACAAATATATTGACAACATTTTCTCCAGACCGTCCATGTTCCTAAAGGCCGCCCTGTTTGCTGACAGAAGGGTTTAAAAGCACTCAAGATTAACTGAGTTAACGAGGGTAGCCATGCTCTTGACGATTGCTGTTGTCTGTTGAATATTTACGACATCCAATGACTCCTTTAAATGTCAGCGAACTCAGCAAACTTCTCGGGCACCTTTGATGGTGTTTACTCAAGTGGGCAGCAGAAATTACAAAGGCCTTTTCGAAATTACTGCTTATGCTCAGGTTCCTGGCTCCTTAGTAACTTTGCAAACTTACACTTTTAATATGGTAGTTAAAACAGAAGGTGCCTAACCAGAACCAAAGTATAATCCATGAGTTTTGAAAATGGCCTTTATCCTTTTTCGAAACCTTTGCTTCAGTTTCAGCTTGCGTAACCTCTTGTAACAGAAAGTGCATGTTTTGAACAACATGACAGTGTCTTTAGGCGGAGCTGAAGCTTTAGATTTTGAAAAGGGCCATGAGAAGTTCTCAATGTGCTAGTTGGTGAACCAAAAAACAAGATCATTTCCTTGTTCTCATAGGCTTAACTGAATGCTGATGAACATGTCTCACAGAATGAAAGATATAAAAAACTTGTTTTCCCTTTAAAAAAATTAGCAGTTCAATTATTACTATCACTTTTTTTTACCTTTATCACCTTATTATTAACTTTTAATTTGGTTTTCAGATTAAAGTTTTGAAACTAAAAATTCCTACATGTAGGTGACTTTTTCATGGAAGTTATTTTGTTTTATAACTGATACAGTTAGAAGATGCCCACCATTTGGACTTTTATTTTGCAAACAAACACTCCTCTGTAATCTCCAAGTTTACCGAAATACATGCCTTATCTACTAAAGGGAGGTGCGTGAACATGTGGGTGAAAAAAAACCAATCGATAAAGTAATCGATGTCACGTCATCTCATTTAACAATCTCCTGAGTTTTGAAGTTCAAAGTCCAAATCGATCTTAAGCAAGGCCAACTGAAGTTTACCAAAGCATGTGGTTCTTTAAACTAGGCAACAATAATCTTCAAATGAGATGAGATGAGGCACATTCCCAACTGCCAATGATCAAATTATAAACAACCTGTGTATTTTCCTGTTAGGTTGGTGGTGCATGGAGACTCACTTACATTCAAATGAAATTTTATTTTTATTGTTATTGTTTCCTTAGATTTTTGTTTTAATCTACCGGATTAAGAGTCTGTTTTTTTTAATTGAAACCGCCCAAGCCTAGTCCGGTGTGCCCATTTTTACTGGGTCTGTTTTGCCCACTTGTCTTTATTTGTGCCACTACTTTGCTCTTTACATAACTATTGGTAACCGGCATTTTGTATTTTTTTATACGCAATTATATTCAAGCTTTGGACATTATGTATAAAATAACAGCTACTTTTTGTTTTTGAATTTTTATTTTGGTCTTACAATAATCACTTCATAGCTGTGTTTTATTAAGTAGAATTTGACTTACCTGGGACATACAAAACTGGAAACGGGTTCATTTTTCCAATGGTACTACTTGTGATATCTATGGGATCTGTCCAGGTGAAGCCAATATCATAACTCTGAAAAATGGAATAAAAAAAACTACTAAAAAAGACAACACATCACAGTACATTCACAAAAAGAGACCTACCTCCTTCCCCAAACACTCAAACAAGAAACTGACCTCAACAGAAAATGAAAATGGGCAGAAAGATTAAATTTAAAAACTTTAAACAGCGGCTCAAGCACGCATATATTTCAGTTTTGAGTTACTGTCATTTTTCAATAATGTGGATTCAATGTAAACAAAAACCTAAAAGAAATGTTGCAACTTTCAAACTTCACATTAAAAACGGGTAACAAATAATTTTCTCTGAAGAAAAAAACAGACAATCAAGCTAACCACATAAAACCGACCACAGGGATAGTCAGTGTGTGTATACAGTGCCAATGCAATAATTACACAAACAACAAATTGGTAGGAAACTGAACTTATTCTGGGGATTATTGTGTATACCCCAATCCCACACCTTCGTCCTTTTGTTGGACAAACCAGGATTACAATAGATCATTAAGCCGCACCATTGTATTTGGCATGGGAGGTAAGTTCAAGTTAAGTTCAGAATGTCAGGGCCGATTATCAGCCGTGGCTTACTACCAAGGTTTGGCCGATTCATGATGAACAAAAGCCACATCTTCTTGAGAACAAGAAATAAATGTTATGAAAACGTTTGTTGTCCTTACTTGGTTAAGTAACTGGTCAAGTCATGGTTTCCTTTTGTAACGATATTCAAAAAAATTAATAAATAACAAGTAAAAATAAGTATTCTAAAAACTAATACCACGGGTGACCACAGAAAAAGTTTTGGAATTCATGTAGTTAGTTATTATGGCTTACTACCAAGGTTTGGCCTATTCATGATGAACAAAAGCCACATCTTCTTGAGAACAAGAAATAAATGTTATGAAAACGTTTGTTGTCCTTACTTGGTTAAGTAACTGGTCAAGTCATGGTTTCATTTTGTAACGATATTCAAAAAAATTAATAAATAACAAGTAAAAATAAGTGTTCTAAAAACTAATACCACGGGTGACCACAGAAAAAGTTTTGGAATTCATGTAGTTAGTTATTATGAGAATAACAATTTTTACAATACGTTCTACATTTTGTTTGAATGTTAACAGAGTGCTACTAAACTTTGCAGAAAGGAAATACTTTTCCCACAATGTTCGCGATGACATTCAAATTACGTTTTTGTCTTTTGTGATTGCATGATGAGCTTGGCGTCCTAACCTTAGAGATTGTCAATGATTATAGAAATCTTGGTCTCATTATTTGAAGTTCTTCCAGGGCTCTTTTCCCATTCCAATTTTTATGCAGTCTGATACTCTATTTCAATTACAACTTTTGTGAGGGGCACCCCTGTATTTACAAGTTATGTGGCAGTGATCCTGAATATTGAGAACTTCAAAATCTTCTGTTATTATTCTATACCCAAATTCTTATTGCAGATTCAACATTTTGTTTTTGATTACAATTTTTCATGTCTTGGTTGGTCTTCTTTGGGCCTTTATATATTTTGGGGTTGGTTTGGGTCTTTTAAAAATGTTGCTTAATTTTCACAAGCGTTTTCATAAATTTTTAGTGCTTGGGATGACACCCATCACAAAGACAATGTATTCTTTTTAACGTAGTTGAGTTTCCCCATTGCTCTTAAAATTATAAACTCAAAGTCTGTGCAAATAACGATTGGCACTCTCATCTCTCTATAAAAGTTGATTTTTGTTACCGCCCTGTACCGGCATTATATACTTTATCAGTCTTCATCATCTACCCTGTTACCAGGGGGGGGGGGGGACACAGAAAAAGAAAAAGGCGCCATCAACGTTGATACTCGTCTCATTCATGAGCATGCCTTACATGCATGCAGTCATTGATCTCTATTCATGCAGCGCACCCTTTGTGTGGCCGTCTAAGCCAGCAACCCTGGGCTAGATAAGTTTGCATGGGTTGTTATTCCGCGTCACCGGCCACGCTGATCTCATAATGTACATGTACATGTACATGTACACAGTTTGTCACCCTGACTGCTCGGTATACCATACCAGACTGCTCGGTATACCATAATAATAATAATAGTGGCTTCTTATATATATAGCGCACATATCCGTCCCTCAGTGACGCTCAAGGCGCTTTTAACGCTCATTATTTTCCTGCATTGTGGAGCTACATTTTTGAAGTATGAGACCAAGTCCTTTACATAGCCCCATGTAATGGTTTACAGGTGCTGTGGCGCAATATATGCTGCCGATCAAACCAGGAACACCGGGGCAAACCCCTTCTCTTTTCGATAAGTGCACTGTTTTTTTTTACGTGCATTACACAACACACGGGACCTACAGCTTAACGTCCCATCCGAAGGCCGACGCATGTGGTTAAGTGTCTTGCTTCAGGACACAAGTGTCACGACTGGGATTCAAACCCACACTCTGCTGATTAAAAACACCAGAGCTTGAGTTCGGTGTTCTTATCCGCTCCGCCAACACACACAAACCCCGGACGCCGACTGGTCCACACATGAAACCGATAACGGAAGTTACTATTTAATTCGAACGTCACATTTTTGGAATTTGGAAATAAATGTTGTTGAATTGAAATTGAATTGAATTGAAATTGAATTGAATTGAAATTGAAGGGAGGCTTGATACTCGAGTAGCAACGGAAAAAATGGACACATTTCAATATCTTGCTTGGGATTCTGCACACACTGAATCTGTATTTGGCAGCATCATTAAGGGTCAAACGATGAAACACAAAGGCATATGCACACACAAAAAAGATTTTGAGATGAAAGATCAATTTCTTTAAAGAAAACTAATAGGACGTAGATACAACACAGAAGAATTGACCCGCTTCACAAAATCTAACGACAACCACAGAAACTCAATGTAGAGTGCACCAACTAACATCAAGAAAGAAACAAATCCGCCTCTTGTTTTTACTTTGCCTTTCTTACCACAAAAACATCACTCTAATCTCAAAGGTAACTATCAAAACACTGGCACTTAATAAATGAGAATGATTTCCTAAACAACCTCTTCCCTGAACCACCTCTGTTGGCCTATAAACGACAACAAAAACATAAAGGACAAAATATTTCAGGCTAGATTGCCAGATTCAATCCAAGAAAACCCACTCAAAGAAATGGATGAACAGAACATGCAAATCCTGCGTGATGTACTACAGGAATAATAGTCTGGTACACAATATTAAAAAAGAACATGGCTTGAATCAAGATGAGATTACGCAAGTTATAAACAACCGAAGAAAACTAAGCTCTCTTGGTCCCTTTGCCCACAAAAGTTATACTGGGATCACAGTCCTTTGCACAAAATTTAAAAAAAAGGATACAAAAGCTTAAATGGTGACTGATGAAGTGCAGCTTATAAAACGCACATAAAAAATGTTTTAAGCCCCTCATTAAAAGAAAAATCACATGTGGTTCACAGTTTTATCACCAGAATTTTTTTTCTTTTTCTTTAGTAAGTTCTTACACTTTCCCCCACCTATGTAATGCCTCCCCACAACCTGATGGATCAGGTTTGTGGGGTCCTGCTATTGTTGTTCTATTATTCCCTTTTCTAAAGAATTCCTCTGTGGGGTCCAAGTTGAACAAAGAAATACTCTGTGGGGTCTGTTGTTCCATTGTGTAAAAGACCCCACAAGGGCCCTTCTGTAAGCCCTAACCTACCAACACATGCAGGCACTCTGTGGACATTCCTTTGTAAAAAACACTGGGTAAGTATCACATTTGAAGTCCACATAATATTTTGAGTTCCTACATTATACGGACCTCTTTTGTTCTCTGGTCCACACTTCGTATGTAGCGCTTGTGAATCCCGTAAATCGAGGACTTCTCTTTGTTCTCTCATTGTTTGGATGGGTAGACATCCCCCCAGAAACACACACACAAACACACGGCAGGACATGTCGTAAACCTTTTTTCTCACACCCTTCCTCCTTTCCGTCCTGCCCCCCCTCCACACATTTGCTTGTTCTGTCTCTCCCCCCTTTACTATAAAGAACTGCATATCATGACACCTCGAACGTTTTTTTAAAGCTTGCCATTCAATAAATGATTCTCACTTGACACAGGGAGAAGCTTCATAACTGACAAAGCCTTTTGAAAATTTTCCTATTGTTTTTCTTTGCATGTCCTTAAAAAAACTCTCTCTATATGATGGATATATCGAATACCATCAAAATGTTTCTTGTTGTCACATTGTGGTCTCATCTCATGACTTGCCTGCACACGGCTACATGTGTGATTTAATTCTTCCCTCTATAAACATCATCATTCCGGAGTGTGAACATGCAGTACTACATGTAGGTGAGTAGATATAATAACATTTCCTCCAACAAAGATCCTACAACTTAAACTCAAACATAAATTCATACAACTCCCAGAGTGCTTGAAATCAAGCATCAACATAATAATAATAATAATAAAACCGCATTTATATAGCGCATTATCAATCAAAGATTCCTCAATGCGCTTTACAAAGTAGCAACTTAATCCTTAATAATAATACACACTAATGACATACTAATAACATGGTGTATATTACTCAGGAACATTTATAGGTAATTTATTAAAATGTCTTCCTCGGAGACTAAATTTGTCAGAAAACCTCCCCCCAAAAAAAACAACTTCTTGATGCTTATTCACAATTTTAAATTTGGGCTGAACAAAGAAAAATTGACTAGAGCGGGGCTTGAACCAGCGATATCTAAATTAACGTGCAGGCACTCCACCAACTGAGCTATCTTGTTAATTTGTCTAAAATTATTTTAAAAATTTATTTGTTTCCCTTGTGGTTTGTTACTTGGATTTTAAATTTGTTAATAATATCGTAATGTTATGTTAAATGTCTGCATTTTGGTTGGAAAGAAGTATAATAATAATTTTTAACAGATGAAATATGCATCGGGGATAAAGCATATTATTTAGGTTTTACCCTTACACCGATGTATACACAGTGCTTTCCCCAAGTCCTGTGGAAAAAAAATCCACAGGTAAAGGGTACAATTCAAACTCATGACCCCTGTTATTCTCAAGAAAATGTCTTACCACTAGACCAGCAAGCCCCCCAAAAAGGTAATAAGCCAGATTTTTAAATTTTTTTTAATTTTCCTTAAGATAATTATTTGTAAGATTTGCACTTTTTGAACCATCCATACCCTAAAACACCCAAACAAGCTTCTTGCTGAAAATATCAATCCGGTCACGGTGTAGAGACACGATGTAGGCCCAGTAATCATCCTAGCAGATGGCTAAATATAAAAATTGATCATGGAGTAGAGGATTTTGCGCATTTTCCAAACTGTCCACCGAAATTGTTTACAAAACCCTTATAGCCAGATATTTTGTCCTGCAAAAGGCCCAAGAAAAATGGGTTGAGATTTGAAATCTTCCTAAAGATTTCAACTGGACTGAACTTTGGGGTAAAATTCATAAAAACTTCCTTTTAGATGCTAAGGATAAAGATATGATTTTTTGACTTTATCACAGGATCTTCCCAACTTGGGACAAAGTTGTTCGTATGAAAATCACAGAAAAAGTCGAGTGTCCACTCTGTGATTCTGACGCAGAAACTATTGAGCATTTGTTTATAATAATGCAAGACTACGGTTCAACCCTGGTTGTATGTTGACCACTTATTGGTTGTCGCTTTTTTTGTCTTATATGGATTGCACACGGATTCTCAACACCAATGTCCTCTGTCTCTATGTTTATTGTTGCCATAATGACTAATTTTTGGATCTTGTTTTTAATGAAGGGAAAAAGTGCACCCAAATCAACATTACAAAAGTATTTACACAGGCACTCAAAAATTTCCTAATAAAGGAAAGGAGTAGAATTCACACATATGCTTCTAACAAAGTTTACAAATGTCTTCATGTATGAAAGCAAATGACAGAATACTCTTTAAGTTTCTAAATGAAGTCGTTGAAATTTCTCACCAAACTTATTTTATGTCCCTTTATGTGATAAAATCACGATAAATTGTGTATAAAATGTAACTATTTGTATTTATTGATGTATTTGTTATTCCTGTAATTATCTGTAATTGCTGTGTAATAGCAGTATTTTTTGTGGACTTCTTTTAATGTGGACCATTGATGTATCAAGGGTTTTTTTTATTTTTGTAAATAAATGAAGCTGTAAAGCTTCAAAGCAATAGAACAAAAATATATGTATTACAAAAAACAAAAACAAAAAAACAAATAAATAAATAAATAAAAGATGGTAATGACATGAGGGCAAATTAAGAGAACAATGAAAAATTAGTCTGTGATTTTGATTTTGCAGATTCATCGGGACATGCTGGTCAGATTCATCGGAACATGAAAGTGTGAGAAAAAAGAAAACACAATTTTATTTTTTTGAGTCATGCCCACCTTGGCTTGAAAATACCGCATATACTTTAACCCTTTATAACCTAGACCCAATTAACAGTTGAGGAAAATTTTAATTTTATGTTTTTAATTGAAACTTGAAAAGCTGACTTATTTTGGTTACTCGGTTACTTACCATAGCTGCCTTCGATGCTGGGTCAAAACAATTTAAAAAAAAAAAAAATTACATCGACTATTCTGAATGGCCCCTTACGTTTTTTCATTCCAAAAACTTCAACATTTCCTTAAAAACATGATTGAGAACAACAAAATATGACTATCGCTGTATACTTATCTCACTAGGGGATTTTAGATTTTAAAAAACCAAAACAAACACAACACTTCAAGGTTGAAATAACAAAGACTACAAGCCTGTTAATACGAAACGATAATATGCTTGTGTGCGTGTCGCACGGGATCGTGCGTTGTGTACATCGTGATCGCTATTTGGTCAGCCTTTCGCGGCACTTTCGAGTGAATTTGTTCATGTTTATCCGAACAATAAAAATGTAAATGTGGGCCGATCGGATGATCGGTCGGTTAACCATGTCAGGCGCGGATCCAGGGGGGGGGGGCGCACGCCCCCCCTTTTTCATATAAAAAAAAAAAAAAAAAGAGGGAGAAAAGAAAAAAAGAGGGAGAGAGAGAGAAGGGGAGGGAGAAATGGGGAAGCTTTGTGTTACGCAGGCGCAACAAACTTCATTTATCATTTTGCTGCTTGGTATATTTTCACGCCCCCCCGTTTGGAAAATCCTGGATCCGCCGCTGCATGTAATCATGTAACCCCTACCCCCCTCCCAATTTTAAACCCGATTCATAATGAACTCGGAGAGGTCATATTTTGGCCTCCAAAAAGCGGGAAACCGCCAAACGGCGGGAAATTCTCATGCCTTGGAGTTACGACAAACCAAAACAAATACAAAATGCTAAAACTTTAAAAGTCATAGTGAATGTATATGGCCGGCTGGCCAGACACAGACAGACGGACAGAAATCGCTATTACATTAGCTCACTCTGCTTTGCAGCTCGCCAAAAATCTCAACAAAAACAAAAGGCATTGTGGCTATGAGGCTGAACCCACAAATAAAAGAAAATAGTAAAACAAATTTGTGTACTCTCCGGTTACATATTTTAATTCTTACCTTCATAACATAAACACGTGACAATGGATGACCAGCATACATCAGCATGTCTTGAAAGTTCATGTGTGTTGGAAAAGCTGAAAATACCAACACAATAGCACCACTTTGCCTATCAACAACGGGACTCGGATTCATGGTCCTAAAAATACCAAAAAAGCTTTATTATGAACAACTAGGAATAAACAAAAGTTAATTAAAAATAAATCTGCAAATGGAACAAAAAGATTGTCATGAAAAACAAACATTGTGGCCTCCTCATCCTTAAATGAAAAAGTAACTTGTAAGGGACATTATAAGGTACACATGTGACCCATATAATATGAACAGTACTAAAGTAAATTAAAGGGAAAGTATATCATTGTTTTTTAAAGATTAAATTCGTTCCCATCCTCGTATTTACAATAAGTATAACTGAAAACCAACATGTGAAAATGATGGATAGGGAGGGATTTGGGGAGGGATTTTGTGCACATTCCTATCATAAGCATTATTGGAATTATCAGGCTCTTTTCAATTGGACCCACATTAATTTTTGGGTTCTTAACAGGCTATTTCAATGATTCTTCAGAGAATTGTAGGGAAGTTCATAATGAGGAAATTTCAGACTGAAACTAATCTACTTTTTTCCTTCTACAATAGTTACCTATTCTGTACTTATGTCGTAAGTTGTTACAAAACTCTTTTCACTTAAATACATAATAATAATAAATAAATAAATAAATTCATTTATATTGCACAATTTACATGTTCAAATAATCTTCACATAAACTTTACTCCAACATGTACAAGAGGGCAAATTATGCAACCAATCCAAACATTGGCATGTCAGAGCTCGTTCAGAGCTCTGTAAGACCATTATTTTCCATGTTATTGTTACATTTTGGAGGGAATTTTTCTTCGCCTCTTTGTCACAGCTTGTGATTTCCTTTATAAACCACCACCTCCCCTATAGCTCGACCTTGGAAAGGGCGTTTTTTTTGTAGAAAATGACAGAAAAATATTGTATCACATAATTTCTAGTTGTAATGGCCAAGGTTATGTAGTTTTTTCTTACGATAGTGCCATCCGTGTTTCGGTCGGGCTATTTTACCTGTCCCCCTTGTTTTTTAACTTGGGGATTTTCTGATGTGTTACTAGGACTGGGATACACTTCTCTTTTTTTATCATTTATAATTAATGGTAAAGTTAGATTAGGGTGCCCGGCAGTTCCGCCGGAGCCATTCTTCCCCCTTTTTCCAACTTGGGGAATAGCATTTTGGGTAGGACTTTTAAAAATACTTCATTTATAGGTTCACAATGTACACATGTGAATGGTTCAGGCAAGGTGCTTGACATGTTTTTTGAAATGTACTTGGGTCACTGGAACCCCACAATGTTCATGAGTGGATACACCTGTCCTCTGTGTTTTATGTTGGTAAGGACGTGGTATTTGGTAAGGGTGTGGTAGCCCTTGGTGTGGTCACTTGGGTTGGTAAGGACATTTTTTGAAATGTACTTGGGTCACTGGAACCCCACAATGTTCATGAGTGGATACACCTGTCCTCTGTGTTTTATGTTGGTAAGGACGTGGTATTTGGTAAGGGTGTGGTAGTCCTTGGTGTGGTCACTTGGGTTGGTAAGGGCATGGTAGTCCTTGGTGTGGCAACTTGCATGTTGGATGGATAGGATTGTCCATTGGTTACATGTATGTTTTGTTCGTCTGTCTAAGCCGGTTTGCCCTATGTCCAGTATCCAGCTCCTTGCCATTTTACAAATTGTTGTTCTATATAGTGTTATTATTTGGCGCTTAATTGCAGGTATTAATAGCACTTTAAATTAATTGCAGTGTCAAGCTGTGGCGGATAATCACATATTTGGCTAAGCTTTATTGCATTTTTGTTGTCATCTCAGTGTAAAATATGTCACACTGTATCGTATTTAGTTTTTAAAAACTCATCTGTGCATCTAATAATGGCTCTGAAACTGGGAGTTGCTTTTGAGTAGAAACCTTTATCTGGTTTTTTGAGTGATGATGACATCTTTGACAGCACTCTCCGGAAACAAGTAAAAAAATGCACTATTCTGCTAAAAACCTGTTGCAAGCTGAAAGTCACCAAAAAAATTGATTATTATTAATTCTTAATGCCTAGAGGAGAACTAAGCGATGATGTTAAACTCATTAGGTGTCAAATTATATTAAATAAAAAAGTTTTATTTTAAAAATTCATATCTTTAGAAACCAAGACTGTTATGATTAACTTTTTATGTACAATGTATAGTGGTGACCAACTTGACCTTGCGTCCCGTCAGAATGAAAGTAGAAATAAAAAGAATATAAACAATTTTTGTCAATATGAAGACAACTGGAAAGTAACATCTTAATCGCGCGACCAGAACTTAAGGTTTGACATTAACAAAGTAATTTATAAGGCACATAAAAGCTAATGTTTGTCAAATTTCTCCTGCATATTGTATGTAAAGGGTTAGGATGTACATGTACTGGGGTGGTATGGCGAAATGAACAGCGCCATTCCCACTGAAATATCCCAGCGTATAGCACAGCTATCTCAATCTAGCCTCTCCTAACCAAATGCTACTGTCTGGCTTCTCGCATCAAACCCTGTTTTGACTAAACGACAAAGGGTGTAATTTACTTTCTACTTTCTAATGAATGTACAACTGATATGAGTACACGTTTTTGTCGAATAAGGCGACCTCACAAAGGGTCTCTGTACTGCTAACTCAACATCCATGGCTCGTCTGGCCATCATCCTGGCGCAGCAAGTAATCTGGATATGCTTGGTTTTTAAACACGCACTTATGAGCCAACCTACGTAGTCGTTACTGACACCGATATTGATGATTCAACTACAGACAAGTTAATTGCTACCCAGGGGTATCAATAACCATTCTGCTGTGATCAAAATCGATATGGTGGAGGTGTCATTGTGTGGGCTAAAGATGGTGCAGATGTCATCCACTTACAAGATGAGGAACTGGATGACTTCAAGCTCATTTGGCTGGCTGTTAAGTTGAAGCAAGCCCCTTGGTGCCCTTTATCGTCCTGGATCTCTACGCAATTTAGATGCCTGCTTGATTGATTGACTACCTTGTGTTTCATCTTCCTGCCCTGCAAAGGAAAATACTGGCCCGTCGAACTATCTTGCTTGGTGACTTCAATGTACACAACCGTGATTGGTTTGTTTCCTTGTTACGTACTGACACTGTTGACCTGCAAACGCAGGTGTTTGCAAAAAGTCATTGTCTACACCATATTAGATCAGCCAACACGACCTGACCCTGATAACACTCTGGATCTCATCCTCACAGACTCCCCAACTGACAGATGCAAGAGTGATATTTTGTCTCCATGCGGTACTTTCGACAGGCATGTGAGCGGGTCATGGAAAAAAATGAGGAAAACTTGTTTTGTCCATGTCCGGATTTTGAGCCAGCGCTACGACACACACACACGTGAAAGACCGTGTGCGCCTAGTCTTGGCTTTTTAATACATTTTTTAGTAAAGCGCCCTCTCTTGGTGGAACAGGACGACGAAATGGGTAAGTAAAATGGGACATCGCGCTTAACGAAAAATGAACAACAACGGCTTTAATCAAAGACTAACGTTGAGCAGTTAACCTGGTCTAGCCCCCGACTCAAGTGTCAAAATCAAATCGCAATTAAAGTGCTTCCCGATGCCAGGTTCCCCTTCTCTGTGTAAGTGTTGTGCAGTAAAATTACTTGCTGCTCGATAATGGAGGTAAACAAAAATAAAAAACGCGGGCAGGCCATTCACGGCGGAGACGGGGAAAAAACGGAGCCTGCAAGAAAAACATCGAATGGGAAAACAAAAATGCATATTTCCTCACATGCCTGTTTCGATCATCAAACAATCATTGCCTCTGTATCACTGCCAGCTTGGAGAGACACACTTGTTACAATTGGGATTGCCTGAATGACGACCTTCAGAAAGCCGACTGGAATGCAGCTCTCAATAAAGTAGACCCTGAGACTGAATGTACCAATGTGACTGTGATCATCATGCAATCTACGAAGAAGAGGATTCCTCATTTGTCCTTCAATGTCTGTGCTTAACATAAGGACAGAGACTATGCTGCTCTCAAGTCAGTCTACCAAAGTGCTCGAACTGAGGACACAGCGTGTCATCAGAAAGGCTAAATGGCGTCATGATCCAACTGAGACATTTATTTATTTATTATTTTATTTCTCTCCACAAATCCAATAAAAATTTACACATAAAAGATATACAAAGGATATGGAGAAGGCTAGACTGAGGAGGAAAATAAAATTTTCCTATAACCTAAAGGTTCAGTCTGCCGATAGGTTCAGTCTGCCAATAAAAGACATCGTGTTACTGACTCACCTAGTAACAGAGACTGGTGGTGGATCGATGCCAGCAGACTGGTCAAGGAAGCTCCTCTGATACATGTATATCGACTCTCAAACACGGGGGACGTGAGTACTCTACGTCTGCTGAGAAAGCTGCAAAGTTGAAAGATGCTGATGACTCAGTTCCGGATATGCTTTCTAAAACTTCGGAAAAGCTCTGCCAAGTAAAGATAGGCCAAGAGACATCAAGCATCAGTTGCTTAAGCTTGATGTGAGGAAGGCAACTGGACCTGAAGACGTCTCAAGATGTGTGCTAGTCAAGGCAGTCGAAACCCTGGCAATCCCTATTGCAAAGTTGTACCATTTCTGCTTTGAACGTGGATATATTTTTCCCGAACAGTGGAAGATAACCAATGTCCTGCCTGTTCAATGCCAGTCCAGAAGCACTCCCTGTAACTACTGTTCAATTTATCTTCTTTGCATTCTCAGTAAGGTAATGGAAACATTGGACATGTGTGCACTTTGAAAAACACCTGCTCAGGAATGACCTCATTTCTGCCTGTCATTTGGCTTCCGTCCGAATCATTCTGCCTCTGATCTGGTCACCAATAGCACTCAACCTTGAATCGAAGGTCAGAAGCACAATGCTATTGCCATGGATATCAAGGGTGCTTTTGAAGGCATGCTGGTCTCCTGTCCAAGCTGAAGATCAACGGCGTTGATGGAAAACTGCTTGAGTGGCTATCATCTTATCTCGTAGACGCTGATTTCCTGTGGTTGTAGCTGGTTAGTTTTCTAGCCTGAAACTTATCAATGCTGGCATCCCACAAGGAAGCATTCTCGGGCCCACCTTTTCCTTGACTACATCAATGACATTACTGATTCTATCAGACACAGTGAGGAGGTCATCTATGCTGATGACATCACACTGCATAACCAGCTTGTGTGCGAGGATGAATCAGTGATGTCTAGAAGCTGGCAGCACACTTAACAACGATCTGGAGGTTGCTTCTACTTGGGGAAGGCAGTTGAAGGTTATCTTTGAGGCTTCCAAGACACAGAGTATAGTAATAGTAAAATCAAATGAAACCATCCACCTCTGTCGAATGAAGGACACATTCTTGAAGACGTTGATGAACTCAAGCTTCTTGGCGTCATATTCACCTGCTCTATGACATGAAAGAAACACATCCAGTCAGTGGCTAAAGCATCCCGCCAGAAGTTATTCATTCTCAGAGGAACAGCATTGGCTTTTTCAACCAGGGACCAGGTAATTGGAATTGCTTTGTGCGTTGTTGAAGGCATGTAACATGTACAAGTGACCAAGTCATTCCTGCAAAATGACCAAGTAGTCCTCGCCACAAACTCGCCACAAATATAAAAACAATCATAAAACAGGTTACAGCTGTGAAGCACTGTGGTGATGTTGTGTAATTGTTCAGCTCTAAGTAAAACCAAATGCATTGATTTTATGTATTGTTTGTGTTTTTTAAGAGATTGACCGTGCACAAGTTTCATGTGTTAACCAATGAGACTTTAGTTGGAAAGAAGTATAATAAATAATGTTATCACATAACTGATCAAATGCATTGTACTCAACTGGGAAAACCAAAGGCTTTGTTTTGCGCACGTCACTATCCTTACCGAATATGACTGATGTCCAACAGCAGTTTTTCATAGCATTCAGCATAGCATGTGAATGCTATTTTGGAGAATTGAGTTGGGGGTTGACGATTAGAATAATTCAATAATAAACTCACCACAGTACTGGTTAGGTGTCGGTTGTGGATCGGAACGGAGCACTCTTAATCCTTGTATTGGACTGGATCACGATCAGCGTCTCAACGACGGATTGTTTATATTCCACGATGAAGGTAGGTAGATGTGAAATATATAGTTCACAAAAGGACAGACGACTATTAATGACGATGAACAATATACTGGAAACAGTTAACAAAACACTCCAAGGATTCCTCAAGAAAACTGGTTATATGGACGAGGATTAAAAAGCGAATGTGTCTGCAAACGAGACTAGATAAAAGAAGACCGAAACAGGGTGTCTCAAAAAAAAAGGTAATCCTAATGTAAAGGGTTTTTATGGCCTGACTATATGTTTACCAGCAGAAAGCATGGCATCATCTTAAAGCCGAAGCCTTGTGCTTTTCAATGATACCTTGGGTTACATTCCAGGGTCACGCATAATGGAGCACCACTGTCTTGAAGTTGTGGTGCAAAAATGCAGTTGGTTCACTTTTGAACCCATGTCATTCTGGCCTTCAGACAGTGTGTAAACCTCAGGTTGTCACAATGGTTCAGCTAACGGCAGAACAGAGAATCTTTGTGGTCAAGAAATGGTATGAAACCAGAAGTTTGTGGGGTCATTAAAAGAACACAGTTTTCAGCACCCCTCCATACAACTTGCAGGATTTGCGTGACAGAATTCATCGTGAGGTGGACAGTTTGCAACAAGATCAACGTACCGTGAGACGAGCTGTGGACGACATGTGCCATCGATTTCAACTGTGCTTGGAGAGAGGAGGTGGACATGTGGAGGGTCGTGTCCCATGAGAGAAAATCAGAAACTTCTGCTGTTAAGTTTTTAACTCATAGTGATCGTGAATAAAATCCATGAATAAAAACATGAATAAAAACATGAATCTGTGTCGATTTTGTTCAGCAGGAAAGTGAACTAACTGCATTTTTGCACCACAACTTCAAGACAGTGGTGCTCCATGATGCGTGACCCTGGAATGTAACCCAAGGTATCATTGAAAAGCACAAGGCTTCGGCTTTAAGATGATGCCATGCTTTCTGCTGGTAAACATATAGTCTGGCCATAAAAACCCTTTACAGTAGGATTACCTTTTTTTGAGACACCCTGTACATGAGCGAATTGCAACCAGCGAAAGGTTAACATTAAAACAATGCACACGCCGTGCACCAACAAAAGCAAAAATACTGGCATTGATTGAACGATCGACCAAACATGTGATGTCAATGTCTATACAGTTAGTCACCACATGAGCCCCCTCCAGCCAGAGAACGGAAATAAAAAAATTAAAGTTGTGCAAATGTTTCATTCACAGTCAAACTGAGCTAAATGATCAGGCCAGTGTACACGACGGCCATAACGCGTAGTTGGCGGAGACGGCTGTGGCGGTGATGCGCTCGAGTCCAGAAAAACTGGAGGAGGAAGGTCTTGGATGGGGCGTGGAGGTGAAGTTGGAGTTGGCGGTGGCGGTGTCGATAGTGACTTTGACGGTGGCGATGAGTCAATTGAGTGTTCCGTGTAGAGATATGCGACCTTCAATCGATCCAAACTGACAGTGTCACTTTTGCCCTTGATGTCCAGAGTGTAGTATTTGGTTGCTTGCTCTATTACCCGATAGGGGCCTTTATAGGGAGGTTGGAGTGGTTTCTGTACGTGATTACATCGGACAAAAACATGTGTGCAAGATGACAAGACCTTGTGAAGCTGTGAGTTGCGTTCATGCGGACGCGTAGGAGCTGGGGCGAGCTGACGCATGATGCGTTTGAGCCGATACACATAATCTGACGGGTCTAAACTGGCATTAGTGATCGGGGCTACAAACTGACCAGGCAGGCGAAGAGTGGTTCCAAAAACAAGCTCTGCGGCGGAACAACCGATATCGCGTTTGACGACGGTGCGTATTCCAAGCAAAACGAGAGGGAGTGTTTCAGTCCAGCGGTTTGGCTCATCCTGTGCCTTGAGCGACGATTTTAACTGCCTATGAAAACGCTCTACTAATCCGTTGGCAAATGGATGGTAAGCAGTTGAGTGAGGGTGAGACAAACGAGTTGCGTTGACCAAAGCTAACTTGACTGATTCAGAAGCGGCGATTGCTGTGTCCGGCAGTGTGAGGACTTTCTGAGGTTTTCCAGCGAGTTGGTCAGTGAGGGGCTGGGCCAAAGTAGCACAATGGGGTATGAAGCGGCGGTAGAAATTGACCAATCCCAAGAACTCGCGCAACTGCTTTGTCGAACCAGGAACTGGGAACTGTTGGATTGCGTGTACTTTCGTGTCAAGCGGTCGAATGCCATGTTGGTCAATGTGGTGCCCCAAAAATTGCAGAGACGGAATACCAAATTCGCACTTGGCCGGGTTCACAACCACACCGTACTGATCGAGGCACTTGAATAGTGTATGAAGATGCAGTTCATGTTCCGCTTCGCTGTGGCTGGCAATGAGTAAATCATCAATATAGGCGAAAACAAAATCCAAACCACAGAAAAAAAAATTGATCGATGAATCGTTGAAATGTCTGGGCGGCGTTGCGTTAACCGAAAGGCATCCTCAAGAATTCAAATAAACCGAATGGCGTAGTGATGGCAGTCTTGGGAATGTCACTTGGATCAACCGGTATCTGATGGTACGCTCGGATCAAATCCACTTTTGAGAAAATGGTGCATCCGTGTAAGGACGAAGTTATGTCGTGTACGTGCGGAATTGGGTAGCGGTCGGGGGTGGAAGCGTTGTTAAGGGCACGATAATCCCCACACGGTCTCCAATCACCCTGTGTCCCTTTGGGTACCATAAGGAGAGGCGATGCCCAACTGCTATTGGAAGGACGGATGATGCCCAATTGTAGCAAGTGATCGAACTCAGCCTTGGCGCTTTTCAGCTTGTCTGGGGCTAGATGTCGCGGCCTGGCCGAAACAGGTGGGCCTTTGGTCGTGATGTGATGAGTGACATCATGTTTCGGTAAGGTGTCCTTGAAGCAAGGTCGGGTGATGGCTGGATACTGGCCTAAAACGTTAGCATAACGAGTGTTCGAGGGTGGTCCAGTAAACACAGGGCTGGGGGTACTGGTGTGAGATTGAATGCAGTGAACGCTAAGGCTAGTCGTGGAGTAGAGTAGCTTGTTATTCTTCATATCGACCAATAACCCAAAATGTTGTAGAAAATTTGCGCCTAAAATTGCCAAGGGCGCGTCGGCGATTGTGAAGATCCATCTGTACGTACGTCTCAAACCTAAATCAATGCTAAGTGATCGCTCACTGAAAGTCGAAATTTGCGTCTTGTTGACAGCCTCAAGTATGAAATCGGTGCGTCGGTACTGCCTGTCCCGTATTGTAGGATGCAAAATACTAACCTCGGCACCGGTATCAACCAAAAACTTTGAGCCGGTGGTTTTGTCAAAAACATGAAAAAGGCGACATCGAGTGGGTGTGCCAGCGGAAGTAGTCGCGTCTATTCGCCGGCTTTGGAGTTTCCCAGGGCCGGAGTTGAAGTGTGTTTGCGAGTGGAGTTGCATCCCTCTTTGCAATTGCGGGCCTTGTCTCCGTACTTCCAGTGATACCAACAGAAATATGTGTTGTTTTCACGCGATGTGGAAGGGCTTCGATTAAGGCGATGCTGGCTGCTGTCTCGACTATGGCTCCGGCTGTGGCGATAGTCGTTTTGGCGGACAGTCATTTCCATCTGCGTCGTAAGCTTTTCAACTTGGGCTTGCAGTTGCTGTAAATCTGACGCGACAGGCGACTTGACGGCGGCCACAAGTGATGGTGTTGGTTCTGGAATCATGTCACAGGCTTGAACGGTTGGTGCGGTGGAGAAACTTCCACGATTTTATCCGCAAGTTTGTGGGTGGGTGATATCCACGTCGGTGGGTGATATCCACTTCGCAGGAGGTCGATGCAAGAGTAAGTTGAGCATTGGTGGGCAGTCGTTGCATGAATAATTGTGTTAAGATGGATGGCTCTAGGGTGCGGTCGCCAAGCAGTTGTTCCATCTTGCAGAGCAGTTGTGATGGCTTTTTATCACCGAGCTCTTCAGTGGTAAGGAGCTTCTGGAGGCGTTTTTGTTCGGACTCGCTCGTTCGCTTGATAAGCTCCTCCTTGAGCTTGGTGTAAGGGTTGGTAGCTGGGGTTGATCAATAGGTCCATGACCTCCTGAGCTATTTGTGGTTGTAAGGATCCCACAACGTATGAATATTTGGTGATTTCCGTTTGGATGTTGCGGGTGAGGAACTGTGCCTCGAATTGAGCGAACCAGATCACCGGGTAGTACGGCGGCAGTTTGAGGGCAACGGCGGCAGCAACTGGAGGCGCTACTGCGGCAGCAATCGGTGGCTACAGGGTTGGACGGAACGGACTGAGTTACCACCTCAAAGGCTGGGTCACCACTTTGGAGAATTGAGTCGGGGGTTGACAATTAGAATAATTCAATAATAAACTCACCACAGTACTGGTTAGGTGTCGGTTGTGGATCGGAACGGAGCACTGTTTGCGAGGTGAAACTCTTAATCCTTGTATTAAGTCGGCTGGACTGGATCACGATCAGCGTCTCAACGACGGATTGTTTATTTTCCACGATAAAGGTAGGTAGATGCAAAATATATAGTTCACAAAAGGACAGACGACTAACAATGACGATGAACAATATACTGGAAACAGTTCACAAATAAAACACTCCAACGATTCCTCAAGAAAACTTGTTATAAGGACGAGGATTAAAAAGCGAACGTGTCTGTAAACGAGACAAGATAAAGAAGACCGAAACTTAAACTTAACTCTACATGTGCGAATTGCAACCAGCGAAAAGTTGACATTAAAACAATACAAACGCCGTGCACCAACAAAAGCAAAAATACTGGTGTTGATTGGACGATCGAACAAACATGTGATGTTAATGTTTATAAATACAGTTAGTCACCACACTATAAATAACTGCTATCTCGAATAGCATTCTCATACAGCATTGAGATAGCATTCCAAAAGCATGTGGATAGCATGTCAGGACACAAATTAATTATATGAGCCATAACATGCACATGCTGTTAGGAATGCTTTCATAGGTGTAACATGCCAACTGGAATGCTATACCATACCTTGTACATGCTACATCGGTTGATTTTTCTCGGTCTTGCCTGTCTGCAGACGGGTTAGTTCTAACTTCCGATTTAGGGAGATCAAGCGGCAGCCAATAAGCAGCGAGTAGTGCCCATCAAAAATTTTGTCCAATCACATTGCAGCAAAACAGACAAATCTGGGCTCACTTTAGGTCACAATTTTGAGAAGTAAACAAGTGTGTTTGTCCATGGTTTGTCCTATCAAAATTTGTGTGCGTGTTTTACAAGGTTTTTTCTCTGGACAATCTTTCTAGTACTTTCCTCTTGGGTTTGTCACTGCATCTTTGTGAACTAATCCCAGGACTAAATAATGAGTTGCAGTTGGACTTCGTGATCATTTTATCAAGGGGAGTTTTCGTCTCTCATCCTGTAAACAGAATGGATTTTATTTCTTCTTGAATGATCAGCAGTGAGTTCGAATACAGCTTCATCGCAAACTATTATTGCCAGGATTTTATTCTAATACTACTCGTCATCTGATATAAACGTGCAGAGGTTGGTTGTACTTTTTTGTGTGAGTTTTTATCATAGCCGGCCCAGGAACTGGTTTCACTGGTTTGTTCGTAAAGTGGAAGACCATCGGCAAGTGCCATTGGACAGCATGCCTCAACCCAGGCAGAGAGTGAGCATGCCGGTTCATCCGAGGGAAGAGGGCACCACCAGCGGTTGCCATAACAAAAGGGCTAAGAAGGTCGATGCAATCACGGCAGAGGGTGCACAGTAACTGATGACACCTGCAGCCGGCCTCAATGGTGCCAATGGGACAACCAGCCCTTGTCCCAGGTCAGCCCGTGGCTGGACGACCGGCTCAACAGGCTACTGGGTTGGGCGAGTAGCATGTATGGAGTAAGTCTCGTACCCACATTTAATGGCGGTGGTGGCGGTGGTGCAAAGGTAACATGCACACACGCACCATTCTTTCCCTGAGAAAGAGTCTAGTATGTTGTGGTAGGATTATTAGTGCATGAAAGGGGTGACGGACGGGCGCTAAACTCAGGTACATGTACATGTACATGTAGTTTAGCTTACGATGCCTTTAACCATGGAGGTGCTTTAACTTAGACAAATTTGTAAGATTGGCGCTGATTGTTTTAACAGGAATAAAATACACACGTTGAATAGGAGTTTACGATGGGGTTTTTTCTAAATTTTTCACTTATTTCAATGACATTTTTAATAATTAGGTGTTCAGGCAATCCGCCCGGAACACCTCTTGTTTTTGTTCGTTTTTTTTCTTTCTTAATACTTCTTCCTCTTCTCCCCGTCGCTTTTCCGCTAACAAAAACACACTTCCCAAGCACATATATACTTGAAACTTTACATATAGTTAGATATCTATTAGGAGACGAAACCGCTTCAGTTACGTCATGATGATGACGTCATCAGGTGTCAAATTACGTTAAATCAAAGTTTAATATTTGAAAAAATCATAACTCATGAACCACACAATGGATTTTCACAATCTATACACCATCGGAATTTATTTATGTTTTGCCCGTCTGATGGCTTAATGGAAAATAAGGAATAGAAGAGGAGGTTTCACTGAGATGTCCACCTGCTTTAGAGATTTGTATGACTTTAAATAACTGACAAAGAGCTAAACCAAAAACAAACCCGACATTGATTCGCTTCTCATCAAACACCTAGACCCACATTACGTTGATCGACGTGACAATGCCTGCCAAAAGCTCTTTAGGCCCGCTGAGTTTGCCCTTCAGACACGGTGATTACACTGCGGTAAGCTTTATTTCAAAATCATCGTTAAAAAAGAGAGGGCATTCCTTTTTTCGTCTACAATCATGTTGATATGTTTCATCCGTAAACTTGCCAGGTGGTATTTTTTTTAAACTTACAAAAGAGTTTATTAATTTGATCGTGGTATGGATCGTAGTGTGTCCATGAAACCGCAAAGGTTTTGGGGATGATGACGTCACCGATGACGTCATAACATTAAATCAATGTTTAATATTGAAAAAATATCATATCTGAAGAACCATACATGCTACACACAAGATCTTTGGATCATGTGAAAGACCCTGTAGTATTTTTAAAATCTTACACAAAATTTGACCCCCTGTGATCTTTACTTCCGTTTAATTGTTTTTAATTTATGTTTTGTTTTTAATTTTACATAAATTTATGCCGGTCGGAGTTTGTTAATTTTCATTCGATCCCGGTCGGGGCCGGTCATGACCGACCGGCGCCGACCGTGGTAGCTACAACGTTAGCGAGTAGGTGAAAATTCAGGTGAATTTGAGTGCAGGCTTAGGTTGCGGCTCATCCAGCACAGTGCATATTAAGTAGTCTCCCGAATTCCTAAATCTACTCAGTGGCAGTAGAAGAAGTAGCAAAACAAGTTCTCAAAGAACAAATCTTAACAGCTAAGAAGATGGCGTTACCGCAAACTGAATATACATTGATGCGAGAGTTGTTGAGAAAAGTGAGGGGACTGTACAAAGTTCACAGGATCCCTGACGCCCAAGTATTGTACCTGATACTGATAGATGTAACGGTAAAGTCCCATGGAATAAATATTACAGGCATTTTGAGAGTTGTCGATTGGTAAACCAATTGGATGAGATACGGGCTTACGTGTGCTTGGCTGCAGGTCTTCAGGGAAATGCAGTCTGTATTCTTGGCACTAATCATGAGCATAAACGGACATAAAATGATACAATGGTCGAGTCGGAAGAAGCCAACACAAACACTTCAAGAATTATGTCCAGCTATACATGAGTTAGCTATTATAATGTACATACCCAGAAATTGCAGAGGAGGCAAGAGACCAGTTGGAGAACAATCATTTTGTGGATGCGGTGTCCGACCAGTATGTACGTGCGGGCATATTTCGGGCAAGACCTAGGGATTTGTCAGAGGCTTTAAAGGCTGCCCTTGAGATGGAAAACTTCCCTAAAGTAGAGGCCACACGAACAGTTGAAATACCATTGAAATACCATTTAAGTTTGCCTGAGGGGCAGATGATGTGAAGGATAGATTTCAGTTGGTTAAACAAACTCTAAGTAAGCAATCGAAGTGTGTGAGCGATATGGCTCAACAGTTAGATGGAGAGAATATTAAGCATATTGTTGCCACAGCAATGGACGAAACAGGCATCTGAAATGGTAGGCCTACCTGATCAGATAAATGGTTCACCGCCCCCCTGTGAATAGATACAAGGCAAATATGAATGCCATAACTGCGGGGTGAGGGGTCATTTCGCGAGAGAATGTACACAACCAAGAAGAAAGCGCCTTTTTTTTAGCAGGGGAACGAGAAACAGCCTACCGTGGGAAGGATAAGCAATGACCAGGGCCCAAAGCAGGAGTGAACAGTGATCCAGGTCATGTTGCCACATCACCAGTAATTGGGCCGTCCTATGGCTTGTTTGTGGAAGGATCAATGCGGTCAATTAAATTTTGTTTATTAGTCGATACTGGCGCAACTGATATGGTACATGTACTCAATATGGAAATAGACTACCGAAGGAACAGCAGCCTCTTTTGCAAGTGTGTGAGGAAAAGATTAAGCAGTTGGAGGGAGTTCCATTGCGGGTATATGGATCGCATTGGTTGAAGCTTCAAAATGGTTGAAAAGAGTGCTTCCCGTAAAAGCTGTTGCAGACATAAGGTGCACGGTCCATTCAGGGCAGATTGACAAACTAATACTATGAATTTCAAAACTAAAACATACACACCTTTTATGACCGTGCTCCGTTTAGTTGTTTTCAAAGTGCTTTGCAAAATGTTTTTATACATTTTACTTTCATAAAGGAAGGGTATGCCTTTGGTAATTACTCCAAAAAAAATTATCACAAAAACTAAATTGGTAAGAAGCACTGCAGCTGTTGATAATGTATAACATCTTGAGAAACAATTCCCTTTCAAGAAATATGGTTTTAGAGAGAGGGATTCAAAAACCTTTTAAATCTAAGAAACATTTCTGCATGAACTGTTTCTCAGATTGTGTATTCCAATTACTGATAACTTCCTGCATGGACATTATCGCTCAAGATTTTAAAATGAAATTTTCACAGGTTAGTTTTATTGTATATCTTTATTTATATAGGATTAAAACAATCAAATGGTTCCAAAAACCAAAAGGTATACTTTGCCTTTAAATAAAAAAAGGACAAGAAAGACCCTATCATAGGTTATTACTGCAATCAACCCCAGCGCCACTGGCCAATATCATCATCAACAACACGAGCAATGGAGACACATTGTGATAATTATTGAGCAAGTTTGCGCAAAGACCAATGGTTAACTAGTGGTTTATGGTTTATTGTAAAAAAATTCAAATTAAAGCAGCCTAGAGGTCGAAAAAAATTCAAATTTACAAATGTTAAAATTGCAATAAACAGTAAAATTACAAATATAAAAAGCCCCCCCCCCCCAAAAAAAAAAGGGCAAAAGAAGCTCAGGACATTACAAAACAAACACAAAACGAAGTCACTTTAAAATTCTAACAAGTGAAGGAATAGTAATCTTTTGTAGCACTCCGTTTTACACCTGGGTATGACAAGCTCCAGTTTTTTTCCTGACCCAAGTTGGTATTTATCCACTATGTTCTCATTGCGAAAGGGAAGCATATGACGGAATTTGTCAGTTTATTCCCAAACTTAAGCATGAGGTTGCACCTCCTGGTTTCTAAAGTAAAAAAATTGAGCCTCAACAGAGCCTGAGAATACGAATAATATTCCTGTCCTAAAATGAGACGACAGGCACGTTTCTGTACTTGTTCAATGTAGTTAGACTGATTAATCGTAATAGATGTGTGCCACACTTGGCAAGCATAATCTAAAATTGATCTGATAGAAAATGTAAAACTAATATCAGCAACATGAACTCTGGCTTTCTTAGACCAAAGTTAGTGGTTGTCTAGTGACATAGTTAGGGCATGCACACAGAAGTTGAAGTGCAAACGACTCTAGTCATGTCATGTTAACGCAACCATAATAATGTCGGATCCAAATAGTCGACTAGCGTAGTCCACCCTTGACTAGACAGAGTTTGGGCTAATTTAGTCAAACTTGACCATTGCATTATATGTATTATCTGCAATTTTTGGGCGGGGTACCTACATGTATCTTCTTGGTGCATTATTGTGTTAAAGCATCAAGATATCAATAAACAAAATAAAAATCTTAACAAAACAAAAGGCATTTCGGCTGTAGGGCCGGAACCTCTAATAATCTAAACAAGTTTCCTTTGTAGATCCCCTCTAACTTGTGTAAACAATTTCAGTATATTTCAACTGTCAAGTAATAAACCACAAGGGAAACTGGATAACTTTTAAATAATTTTGGGTTGAGTCAATTTTTCTTTGTTTAACCCATCATTATACTTCAACTGAATAACAGTTAACACAATTTCCATGTTCATCACCTATGTGCATTGATAAGGCCTTACTCTGACCCCCCCCCAAAAAAAACAAAAAAAAATGGGCTTGTGGAAACCATCTGCTGATTTCAGTATACATGTATACATGTAGCAATCAAAGTCTCTGTGGTTTGTCAACAATTGAGACCTACAATTAGTAGGTTTTTGTTATTTACAAGAGGTGTTTGCTGAACTTCCATTTCTTTTTCTGCGAGAAAATATTGCAATGCAGAGTAATCACATCATATTTTTGGACAAGATTACTACCTTCTCCCCAAAAACAGTAAAATTGTATAAAACTAGCATTTTCAAATCAGTTCGGAATGTGAATCATATTAATGTTATTGAAATAACTGGAGACGATATAAAATAATTGGAGATCTTGAGATTTGACAACAAAATCCTGGAAGATGCACAAAATGAAGTGTGTAAAATGTTCACCATACAATTTACAAAAAGGTAAAACAATTAAATACAGGGTGTTCTATCAATTGGCCCTCCTCACAATTACAACTTGTTATAAACTACTGTGTAGCCAAATACATTTTACTCTCTATAAAGGAAAGTCAACATGATGATGAATGTTCTCATGTAACTTCCCTTTCATTATGCTAGTTTTATGTATAAAATGTTCTTGCAACAAAACAAGTGAACAAATCATGAACAAATCATAAACAAATCATTACCAAGAGCAGTCTAGCTTTCAAGAAATCTGCTCTAGATGCAGCCTTATGGGTTTGAATCAAAACTGAGCCTATAACTTTTCTGCAGGACACAGAAAGGACTGAGGACTGCACACAACCAATACGTTGAACCCCCCCCCCCCCAGTAGTGTGGAGGGGGTCTACGAACGAGTACTTACCTGTAGAGCAAACTACGTTTGCATGTTCCTATTACCGGCAGGTATATATTCGCTTAAGAGTTTAGTACACCATACAATAGCGCCCTCTGCCGCTACCCACAGTGCCCCGCGGCATGTACGCCTCGTGAGCTTCCTCTTTTCTCAAGCGTTCAATTCAAACACCCAAGCAATCGAGTATAGTGGGGAAGGCAGGAGGGATGCTCTACAGGTAAGTACTCGTTCGTAGACCCCCTCCACACTACTGTGGGGGGGGGGTCCACTTCACTCTACTTACCTGTAGAGCAAACTACGTTTGCATAGACTAGCACCGGACAAGGCGGTGGGTATGCGAGATGCCATTGTATGGCCTACCACTCAGTGAAACTTGTCACATTGCCCTATGTATATACATAATCATGTAGGTTCTTCTATGACCACAATATGATACACAGCAAAAGCAATAATAATCCGAACAAAGGGAACTCACCTAAACTCGGGAGGTCCCTTGTTGGTGAGTGTCCCGTGGATGAGATGAGGCCTGGCTAGCCGCCCTCAGCACTGTTCGTCCTGCTCTGCCCTCCGTCTGGAGGACATCCTTGAGGATAGCACTCGGTAAAGGTGTTGGGAGTCTTCCAGCACGCTGCTTGCGTGATGTCCTTCATGGGGACGCCCTTAAAGAAGGCCCATGAAGTGGAAAGTGCCCTGACGTCGTGTGCATGGACTGGCCCAGAGTCCCCACCTGCGGGGACCTCCTGGGTTGAGCGGATGGCTGTCACTATCCATCGGGCAATTGTGTCCTGAGAGGCCGGCCGATAAGGCGGGGTCATTGTGATAAACAGTTGTGAAAGTCCCGTACGAAGTGTCTTCGTGCGGTCAATATACCATTTCAGGGCCCTGACTGGACACCACAATCTGTCGTTTGGCTCAGACGAGAGTGACTTGATGTCCGGCACAAAGATATCCGGGGGTGAAAAGGAGTCTGATTGGTTCTTTGTCAGAAAACCTGCCTTCGGAATCAGGCGGACACCACCCGGTTCCCATCGGATGTGTCCCGGGTCTAGCGTCAGAGAGTGCAGTTCGCTACGTCTTCTAGACGTGGCCACTGCTAGCAAGAAAGTGACTTTTATGGACATTTGTAACAGAGTCGAGCCACCCATTGGCTCGTACGGGGGCCTTGACAAAGCTGATAGTACACTGAAGAGGTCCCAAGAGGGCACCAGCTTACGTGTTGGAGGACGGGAAACGAACATCCCCTTAATCAGTTGACCTAGTGCCTGATTGTCTGACACCGAGGAACCGTCGGGGAAGCCGCCGTGAACTGCTGCAATGGCCGAACAGTAGTTCCTAACCGTGGTCGTAGCAAGGTCACTTTCAAACAAATATACCAGGAAATCTGCCACCTCCCCTAAAGAAGTATCGGGGGGATGCAGAGACCGTTGTCTGCACCACTTGTAGAAATGACGTAGTCTGCTGTTGTAGGTCCTCCTGGTAGATTCCCTTCGGCTGCCGGCTGCAATAGTCGCAGCTCGCTGAGAAAGTCCTGCCGTGCGGAGGGATTGCACGATAGCACCCAGCACGTTAGGTGAAGTTCCTGCGGGGCCGGGTGTAGAAAACCCGAGCTGGGCTGGAACAGTATGTCTGTCCTTTGCGGCAGCACCACCGGCCGGTGAACGAGGAGGTTGGATAGTCTCGTAAACCATGGCTGGCGGGGCCAAAAGGGGGCTATGAGGAGGACCTTGCAGTTCTCCTGCTCCAGTTTGGCTAGCACCCGAGGGATGAGGGAGAACGGGGGAAAGGCGTTAGCCAGTAGGCCGTCCCACCGTATTGCCAGAGCGTCCGTCTGCCATGCATGGGGGTCGGGGACCCTTGTGCAGTAGACTGGGAGCTGGTGGTTGTCCCGTGAGGCAAACAGATCGACGTGTGGTCGGTCGATCAGTCGAAAAAGAATTTGGACGACCTGCGGGCGCAGTGTCCACTCTGTTGGGAGGATCCAACCCCTGGAAAGGGCATCGGCGGTAGTGTTCTCCTCGCCCGGAAGGTGGGCCGCCGAAAGTGTTACTCTGTGGCGCATGCACCAATGGAGGAGCTCCCATGTGAGTGCGCACAGACGGCCCGATTGGGTGCCCCCCTGGCGATTGATGTACGCCACCACCGTGGTGTTGTCGCATCGAATCAGAATCGCATGACCCGTAATTCGGGTACGAAAGTGTTCGAGTGCGTTGGATACTGCCAACAGTTCGAGTACGTTTATATGGCTCGAGCGGTGCTCAGGGCCCCACAGACCCGCCGCTTGGCGTGGGGGTAGGGTGGCCCCCCAGCCGGAAAGTGACGCGTCTGTTGTGATGGTCAGAGATGGCTGCGGCCTGCGAAAGGCCCGCCCCCCCGTAAGGTTGGCAGGGTTGAGCCACCATTGGAGGTGCGGAAGCAGCCAGGGTGTGGCCGGCACTGGATGATTTATGCCGTGACGGCTTGGCCGGTAGGATGATAGCAGGTGAAGCTGGATGGGGCGCATCCGCAGTCTGCAAAAATCCACGATGTCCACCAGGCTGGCCATGAGACCGAGAAGTCTGAGCCATGCCTGTGCTGGGGCCACTGTTGGTGGAATAAAGAGGGAGACGCACTGTCGTAGATTCGACAGGCGTTCCTCCGTCGGGCGGGCCAGCCCCCTCTGAAGGTTGAGCGCCGCTCCCAGGAAAATTGGAAACTGGGAGGGGACAGGGTGTAACTTCTCGGTGTTGAAGATGAACCCGAGATCGAATGTGATGCATACGGTGAGGCTGAGAGCCCTCGCCGTGGCCTCGCGAGATTGACCCACAATCAGCCAATCGTCGAGGTACATGAAGATCATCACACCCTGTCTCCGTAGCGTTGCCCCGATTGCCCTCGCAATCCGGGTGAACACCCGGGGTGAACACCCGGGGTGAGGTAGAGAGCCCGAACAGGAGCACTGTAAATTCGTATCGGATGTCTTTGTATTGGAACCAAAGGAATTTCCAGTGCTCCGGTCTGATCGGGACGTGTAAATATGAGTTCCACGGCTGTGTTGGGGCCGTTGTTGCCCGGAGGCTGACTGGGTCTGCGAGGGTCGCGTACCCGAGGCGTTGTTGCCGGGGTGGCCCCGAAAACTACCCCGGGCCGACTTCAGTAGTTGCCGGCGGGGAATCACGAACGTATTCTTGTTCGTACCCCGTGTAGCTTTGGGCGTGGGCGCTGGGGGCTTTCTGAGGTTAATCTTCTCAGTCGCCTTCAGTCATTTCGCTTCAGCCTGCATCAGCTCTTCGAATTTGCCTGCAAAAAGATCCGGACCCAATAACGGGAGGTCTTCAAACCTTTTGCGGGCGCCTTGCGAAAGGAGGAAAAGTGCGTCGAGCACGTTCCCCCGGCGGGACGAGGTTGCCAGGGACGCCACTCGTGAGAACTGATCCAGCACTGAGCGGAGGCCATGGTCGAGGCAATGAAAAGCTGCGGTGAGTAGGTCCATCGGCACCGGCGAGTCATCCTCACACCCTAATACTAGGTACTCCATAAGGAGGAGCAGGAATGAGGTTGACCGCATGCCCTGGCGGGAGGCCGAGTCTAATTTCTTGAGAATGTCCTCCAGCTTGCCGCGTGTCTTGACGGCGAAGGGTTTCTTGGCCGCAGTGGCTCCCGAGTCCGCTGTCAGCTTGTCCTTAGCTGAGTCGGACAGGGTAGGCGTCGTGAAGAAATTATCGAAATCTCCTGAAGGGAAGTGGTAATAGGTGTTCTCTCTTCTGGAGAATGGACGCCATCTTTCGCCGGTTTTCATGGCGGCGGAAATACGATCCACACATACTTGGTCCCTGGGAAGCGTCGGGAACACGGCGACCTTACCCGTCGATGGGCCCATCTTCCGCTCGAACGACTTCCGTTCTGGTTGTGGGGGCTCGTCAGCAGTTGAGGGTAAGTGCAACACCCTGATCATATCACGCTGTACCAGTCTGAGCTCCGTCTCAGTGACGGAAAGCCGCTGCATTTGCTGTGGAATATCCTCGTCTCCTTCCTCGAAGTCCCCGGAGAGGGAGGTACGGGATGCCCCAGGGGACTGCTGACCACTCGGTGACTCTGAGTGGGAAAATTGCACAGGGCCACAGGTCAGTGGTTGTGCCGCTCCCTCACTATCAAATGTCATAGACGGGTGAATACTCAGTGCGGGGACAGACGCCGGAGCACGGCTAACCGTGTGTGGAATGTCCACGGGTCCCTGGGCCAACCAACCATGGCCGATGATCGACGACTGTTGTGTGATTAGGGGCTGTGGAGCGTGGCTAGGCCCGGCTGGCGGAGCCCCAACAACGCCCGCCTGGCGGGTGGTGGAGAGGGCCGATAAGGACGCCGAAATCGTCTGGAAGGCCTCCATGAAGTCCGCCCTGGAAACCGAGTCCTCACCCCGGCGGCGTTTGCCCCGGTGGGACCGGCTGGATGACCCGTCTGAACTTGAAGAAGAGCGGTGAGATCGCCTGCCTTTGGTTTTTTTGCTCTTCTTTTTTGAAGGGCGCCCTCTCGGCAGTGTTGTATGACTCGAGTCCAGGACTCGGACTCGAGTCCGTCTCGAGTCACAATTTCGGTGACTCGGACTTGACTCGAGTCACGTCTGCAAAAGACTCGGACTCGGACTCGGACTCGACTATCATGACTCGGACTTGTCCCCGAGGACTCGTGACTCGAGTCACGTATTTTTACAAACAATACCTTTTTTAAATATTAAAACAATTCCGATGATCCGATTGTCATTCCCGGAGTGCACATGGAGGAATATTAACGTCTAGCACAAGAAATAAGTACACTGACGTATGGTGTTGCAAGTAATAGTGTTCGTGATTATTGTGTAAATGGCCATGTACGCACAGTGCGTGTATGTTCGATTCGTATGTTCAATACGCATAATAACACTGGGATGCACGACACCAATATTAATGCTGGTATTCTGTCAACGTTAACACCATAGCCACTGCTTGTGCTTGATGCATATTACCAGGGAAATGGCATGTCTTGTACCTGTAAAACACAGCCTGCATATTGCACTGTGATGGCTGTGTGTTGTTTGCACCAGTTTCTACACATGGTCAACACACGTCACAGACACACACACACGACGTCAAGTTTGGTCACGTCACTAGTAAAAAGTAGTACAACATTTTTTAAATCATGGCATCTGCCGTTCCGCCCCGTATTGTTTCTTTTGGTTATACCATGGAGGTAGTTCTACCTCCATGGTTACACCCACTTATACAAAAACTTTAACAGAACTTTGTTCAAATTAAATGTGTTCTATTTTTTTCATTTCCAAATCTTATTTTTACGACATTTGGTTTGCAACCAATATTTAAACAAGTGACTCGTGACTCGGACTCGGACTCAGACCAAGTGACTCGTGACTCGGACTCGGACTCGGACCAAGTGACTCGGGACTCGGACTCGGACTCGACCCAAGTGACTTGAGACTCGGACTCGGACTCGACACAGGTGACTCGACTACAACACTGCCTCTCGGGGTATCCAGGGAATCCTGGGAATCCCCCAAGCGGTCCGTTCCGCATTGGTTACAACCTGCCCGGCCGCCAGCGCACCAAACTGGGTGGTCGCTGTACGGTCCGGGGCCCGTACAAAAGTCCATCCTGGCGTTCAGTGATTGTCACTACACCAGGGGCTCGTCAGTCACGCCGAACTACGCAGGCCAGTCATGTCTGACTGCCCCGTGTTCGGGGGTGGAACGGAGGGAGTAACGACGCCCGTGTCTGGGCTACGTTTACCACCCTGCCGTCCCTTCTTTGGGACAGCCCCGGCACAGGAGGTCTTGCCTTTAGCCTTGCCGGCGGTTCCCTTTCGTTTGGTAGTTCCGAGCACAGTGACCGGAGAGGGAGACCGTGTCGGGTCCCCTTCTCGGCCAACGGAACTGCCAGCACCCGATGCCTGTGGGTGCTGGACCGGAGACTGCTGGCTCGATAGCGGTGTCGTGCTATCGCCGCAGCCTCCCGAGAATTCAGCGGGTCCCGGGGGAGGTGTCTTCTCCCAAAACGCTTCATACTCAATGAACAAACTACTACAAACCACAGAAAACACGAGACCTGACTCTACAATTGTCTTGTTTATTCTTCAATCTTTATTTATTATCTTCTCTAGCAAAGAATACAGGGGAATCGGAGTAAAAATCAGGAGCTCTGATAAATCCGTCTTACCCGACCTGCCGCTAAGAGAAAAGAGGAAGCTCACGAGGCGTACATGCCGCGGGGCACTGTGGGTAGCGGCAGAGGGCGCTATTGTATGGTGTACTAAACTCTTAAGCGAATATATACCTGCTGGTAATAGGAACATGCAAACGTAGTTTGCTCTACAGGTAAGTAGAGTGAAGTGGACCTTAATAATATTGTTAAAAGATACTATATAATTTTTTGCGGGTAAAAGGTGTTTTAGGGTAAAAAGTCAACAACAAAAAAAACAAAAAAAAGTTGGTTGGAATTCGCACTCCAATCTACAACTTTAATCTGTTTCTATGGTTGAATATACTCGGTCTAAAGCTTTCTTACCTGAAACCACTTATGCTAGCAAGAAGTCGTATTCTCTCCCATGTGACCTCCCTTCCTTTTTGCCTTCCACGCCGCATGCTCAGCATCATGTTACCCCAGTCTTCCAACCCATCAAATCTTGCCTCACAAAATACCAGAAATGTGCTCTTGTAATGTATCAATGCTGGAATCCTATAATAATAATAACGATCAAGACCCACAAATTATTTTAAAAAGATTAATAGAAACATATCAGCACTTGTCAAACACTCAAAGGTGCCAGTCTGGGGAAAAGAAAAAAAAGATAGCACATAAATTCTGAAAGAGACAAAGTCTTTGCATCTCCGCATCTCCTACATCTTTGCAATGCCTTGTTCCCATAAGGCCGAAACAAAAATGTGTTGGATTGCCCTTTCCCGACCGACCGTAATAGGAGCAAAATCTCGGTCGCGTTTTTTTTTATAATATATTTTTTTTGTTCTTGGTTTTCCCTTTTTACACTTCAAAATTTTGATTTCATGAATATTTATGGTTACAAGATGATACGGTTGCCCTTTGTTTAAAATATAGATGAGAGATAGATCCAGTAACTGGGGCGCTGTACTCCTTTTAATTTTGACATCATCGGTCGTACACTAGCGCCCCAGCTTGTCAGTGTATATTCCCCGAGCAAAACTCAATTGGCGATCAAACTCTCGGCAGTATCCACGGTGCCCTATCTTAACCGTGATGACCACGCGGTTGAGGCAGGGCACCTGTCAAATTTTAGACCGGTGCCCTGCCTCAACCGTGACAACTACGCGGTTTGAGGTAGGGCACCCGTCAATTAGACGGGTGCCTTGCCTCAACCGTGATAACAGCGCGGTTGAGGCAGGACACCCGTCTAAAATTTGACAGGTGCCCTGCCTCAACCGCGTGGTCATCACGGTTAAGGCAGGGCACCCGTGGATACTGGCCAAATTGAGTTTTGATCGGGGGATATACCACGACCGATGATGTCAACATTTTGAAAAAGGAGTACAGTACAGCGTCCCAGTTACTAGGTCTAGACGATAGACACATATATTCAGCCATACATCGTTATATTTTTTCGCCAGGTACATGACAAACAGGGCAATCTTAAACAGTAAATATAAATTTCACGTCATTTTTTAGTACTTTGACTCAAGTTTGCCTTGGTGTATTTCGTGCAATAAAAAGAACAGCCCAAATAAATTACAAACCATTGAAACATAGGCCTATAGCCTACGTTAAAATGTTTTCTTCTGTCATAGTAATGTTGAAATATAAAATAAAAACATGATATACGAATATAGAAAAATACGGGGCTATCCCGATCGCGCGCCTTGCCACTTTTGTAGTCTCTAACGCATGTGCATCTTGTGACTTCAGATTTGATACAAAAAACACAGTACATGAGCATGCACTACTACTAGTGAGCATGTGACAGCTGCATGTACAATGCATGTACCTTGCAAAATGGCGACCGACCGACCCAAGAAAAAAATCGGGTGAAAGGGCAATCCAACAATTTTTTTTTTAGGCCTAATTGGTTTCGTGGGTATTTGGAATAAGGAGACATACTGCCGCTTGACCTCACACATGGTTGGTCAGTGCAGGGCTTCTGTTGTAAATATTTTTGGAACAAATGAGGCTGTGGGGCCAAAACCCCCAAAATATCTTTCCAACTGCCTCCTAAAAAATAACATTGTTCTTCACATCCCAGACAGTAATGAGGATGACTGTTGAGTCATGCAATGCTTTCATAAAGAAATTCTTGCTGGATACAAATGAAGATGTTTGATGTTGCAACAAAAATAAATTGAAAATGCACCCGCACTTCATCTCAGCATGAGGGTCAATGTCTAATTCATGTAGCTTTTTCTCTGCTGCTCGGAAAAAACCAAACCCTTAAAGAGCAGAAAAATCCAGCCACGCCAATACATTTAACCTAACCAACCAACCTAAAATATGAAGGAGGGGGACAGCAGGAGAACTTGTGAGTGATGCAAATAGTATGAAGGCTTGTACAAGAAACTTTGGGAGTGGCTTGCACCTAGAAAGATTTTGCCAAGCTCAAGAAACAACGGTGCTCATATTTTATGCCACTCCATTTAACATCTAAAGGTCTTGCCACACTGATATTTTACAGTATCCTGACACGCCCCACTGCACAGGGCAATCACACACAATGGACAACCAACACAATAACTCTGAGCCCCCCAATCAGATTTCTCCTTTTGGAAGAACCAATCAGAGCACTGACTGACTCTACACAATGAAACCTCTGAATCCTTATAAATAGACCAACATGTCTCACAGACTAGAGCAAGTTAGTCGAAACTTTGAGACCAATTAAGAACTCACTTCGTGGCAGTGAAGTTAATAACGAGAAGTCCCCACGATCCACTAAGCGAAAGTAGTAGTCCTGACTGATTTCCTACCTCCCGCCCAGTTAAGAAGCAGGACAGTTCTTTTCAGAACTTCCGAAATCTACTCTGCGGAAGTAGAATATATAGCAAGACAAGTTCTCAAAGAACAAAAATCTACACAGCAAAGTAGATATACACATGGTGTTACCGCAAGCATAATATACATTGATACCCAACATGCAATGCCTCAAATCCTATAAAAGTACCGTAATTTTCGGATTATAAACCGCGGTTTATACGTTGATTTTGACCTTTTTTTGAACTCCTGCGGTTTATGCGCTGGGCGGCTTATATGCCGACATATTAATAATTAATATTGTAGAAAGAAAAAAAACAGCGTACATTTTTTAAGAAAGATCGTTTGTAAAATATTCTAAAAACAAATACACAACAGACAGGAAAAATCATACACCGCCAAACTCACTCTGAAAATTCTTTAAAAAAAACATTTTATGCACCACCAACCAGCACTGCCACCAACCTTGTCCTACAAGGCCTTGCCTCGTTTTTATTCCTAGATGAATGGGTCACAAAAAGTCCTATTTCTACTCCATAGTTTTTTAAGGAAATCCGTCTGTTCAACAAGACCGTTTTTTTGTCCATATTTATGAACACTTTGAACAACAAAATGATGTTAGTCCAGTGGCTTTTGAAAATAATTGTCATCCTCGGACCCATCATATAATCCTTAATGTCTCACAATATAGTGGGGTCGATCACGGCACGATCGTGAGTAGCTGCAAAAGAAATATAGTCGGGTTGCCCTTCCACACAGAGAAAAATCACACGCTAAATGTCATTGCAAAATGGCTTACTTCTGGGTACCGGCTGCCATAGTAAATGCGTGTACAGACATCGTTCTGAATAATAAACTCACGCCGGAGATGGGTGCATGCTTTTTAGAGCAGACTTTGATACGACTCGTGTGTGCTGCCGCTGCCAACTCACACAGCATTCAAGCGGCCCATGTAAGCAATAATCGCAGGTTTTGGAGAAGAACATTGTTTTGATTGTTTTAATGGAAATAAATACACACGTTAATTAGGAGTTTACAATGAGTTTTTTCTTTATTTTTCTCTTATTTCAATGAAAATTTTAATAATTATCATATTTAAATTGTGCCGGTCGGAGTTTGTTAACTTTTATTCGATCCCCGGTCATTTAAAGCTGGGGCCGGACAAGTGCCGATCGGAGTTTGTTAACTTTTATTCGATCCCCGGTCATTTAAAGCTGGGGCCGGTCAGGACCGACCGGCGCCGACTGTGGTAGCTACAACGTTGAATTCAGTTGTCACAATAATGATACCAATAAGAATGAAATATGCCCACTTGTAGACCATCCTAATACACCATTACAAAAACGATAGATGGTGTTAACTTTAAAACATTTTTTACTTTAATGCAACGCAACTCGCACTTTGTGGCGACGTACAATGACTGATGTGCCGCCCGCCAGTCACTGCACATCGCCACAAAGGACCGCAAATACGCATGGCCTCTCTCCTGTGTGCGCTTGCGACTGCGGTTTATATGCCGGGCGGCTTATACGCTGACACCTAAATCTTATTTTTTATTTTTTTGGGGCATTGCAGTAAATTACGTTATACAAGTAGTTATTAGTTTAATAACAGAAGAAAGACAAAAAATATTTCACACCAAAATCTGTAAGTACGTTATCCAAAAGAGGTTTTAGGGAATACATGTACATGTACATTGTAGCTCGGATAATACACAGAAAATGCCACAAGCATAAGAAAGTAGTCAATGCCAACAGGATTCCTGGGTTTGGACCAAAAGACAAGGTCAAATTGGAGTCTTGTCAATGCAAATGTTTTTGGGTTTTTTCCTTACCTGTATCATAAATCATGAGGTATAGATTGTAAAAGGGAGTTCAGAATTTTTTCAATTGTTAAACTTTGAATTAATGTACATTAATCGACACCTGATGACATCATCAAGACCATCATTGTTTATGCACCTTCTTCATGTTGCTGAGATTCAATTGTCTGTTAATTTTCAAGGTCCAATGCAGTTTAAATTCAATGTTATTTTGTGAAAAAAAGTTGGGAAGAAAGAAGAAGAAAAAAGAAAGAATCACAACAAACTCAAAAACCTAAAATACTTACCTGGCTTTGAATTGTGGAAACTCAGTATTCTCAAAGTCTTCCTTTGGAAACAATGCTACGATAAAAGAACAAAACTAGATATGAGTTTGTGACGAACAAACACTGGGGTTACGGGTGATGGGGAAAAAAAATGACATGTCAATATACTAAATGAACTCTTTGAGCTTGCTGTTATGACATGTGCTTCAGGAGATATGGATTTTAAATTTTAGAGCTTCCTTTTTGTACCGGAAGTAAAGGTCAAAGAGAGTCACATTTATAATTAAAATATTACATGTGCTGTAAAGGTACATTACAAGTGGCACAAAGACTATAACTCTATGACAAAAATGGTTCAGAAGATACATTTTTAAATAATAAACTAAAACGCTTAGGCTAAATTTAATATCAAACTACCACACAGACTTTGACTTTACATGGGTCAAAAAAACCTTCTAATATCCCTTTAACGCTTCCGTATTTAATTATCTGTACATATCATCACACCCCTTGCCTTTAAATGCTCCCGTATTTAATAGTTTGAGGACTCTCCACGAGCGAGAGGGCGCTATACAAGTTTACCTTTGTCTGCAGATACGCCAGTAGGATCCTGCCATCGTTAGATAAACCATAGAAAGGACCATGGATAAGCCAAGCAGTGAACCAAATGCATGAATGAAAGGTCTAAACGATGCCATGCGTGTGACACATATGGCTCTCTGTGTAAGTATACAGACGCATGTAGTTTACAGTGTGTTTTACGTGTCATGTACACAGTAGTGGCCACTGTGCTTGTTTCACAATACATTGACGGGTGTTTTTAAATCGGTAACATCGTCAAGAAAGGATTATAAAAACACTCAAAAAAACTGATGCTGGATCTAAGTTAGAGCACAGGCTTTCATGTGATGTACCGTTTGTGTCTTTTAAGCCTGTAGTTCCAAATCCTGAGATCGAACGATAACAAATTTCATGTGTTAATGCTATGAGAACTGTTCGGATGGAAGTATAAGAAATAACATAAAAATCTCGACGAAAACAAAGGTGCTTACGGCGGATGGCCGAACTCCCCAATGAGTTTTACGAAAAAACACTGGGGTTTCAATTTATTTTGAATAATAACCTTTGATTTAATGTAATAATTTGACACCTGATGACATCACGTTGACGAAAACATGTTTTTCGTACAAACTTTGTTATAAGCTACAAGACGGCACAAAGATTGTGACTTTATAACATGTCGTCGGCGTTTTCACGAACCGGCGAATCCGCCCACGCAGCTGGAAAAGAGCGTGAGAAAACGCTTTTGAAGTTGGTCACATTTAAAAAAATGTGTTTTCGCCGGTCTTTTAATTGAAAGTGTTAAATATTTTTTATTGATATGGTAGTGTATAAGTTAAATAACATGACTAGATACTTATTTCTTTATTGTGATGGTTTGTTAGAATGCTGTTTGGTTCAAAAGGATTCAAAAGGAATGTGATGGGTCTCTCACCTGCGTCTCTCACCTGTCTCTCACCTGTAGATCTTCTTTTTTTTCTTTTTTTTTCTTTTTTTTTCCTGGAGGAGGAATTTTATTCAATCTTCATTTATATACAAAACCACACAAACTATTTGTAAAACCAACTACTTTTAAGACAATATTTAAAGAAAAAATAGCAAATGGCAAAAAAACGGAATTTTATGAATGGCATTAGTTTGTAGGCCTACATAGCAATAAAAAAGGCTCCCATTTGGTATTGAACTTATCTAAGTTGTTATTCTTAACAAAGATCATTTTTTCCATTACAAAATAACAATTGATTTCTTTTTTAATAAGAATAAACGAGGGTTTTCAGTCATTCATCTTCATGCGATATATATGAAAATGGCAAAGAATGAGTATTAAGTTAAGAGCAGACCATTTTCTATAAAGTACTCCAAACAGCTTGGTCATGTTATCAAAATTAATATCAATGTTCAGTGAATTAATTAACCAGTTTTTCATTTGACACCAAAAATTGTGTGTCACCTTACATGTACAAACAAGTGTATTAGCGTTTCTTCTTCAGTTTTACAAAAAGTACACAGATCTGGGTGGATCATAGTCGGCGTCAGCTGGCGAAAAGGAGGCAGCCACGGCGTAGGTCCTCCCTGGGTCTTTCAGCCTCTCACATTCAAATCCTATCCACACCTTCTCGAACCTGTTAACCTTAGTCTTGCGGCTAGGCGTCTGATGTGGAAGGGTGCTCTCGTCTCCCCTGTCCCAAGGAGGCAGAGTCCAGCCACACCACCATCCCTGTGGCTCCCTAGGGGCAACCAAGCACCAGGGTTAAAGCCCCTGCTCCATATAGCACCAATAGCAAAAGCCGCAGGACTCCTGCAACAATGACGAGTGGCACTCAAAGCCCCCCTGGGGAAGGTGCTTCTCCGACGGGGCCGAAAGCTACGGCGCACAAACATGATCTTCACAAATCCTTCCGTATTGCAATGTGCAACATCCTTACCCTTAACGGGAATGGTTATCCAGCATCAATTATCCGGCAAATGAAATCCTACAACATTCCCATATTAGGCGTCACCGAATCCAGACTCATCGACAGCGGTTTTCATCAGTTCGAAGAGGCTACACTAATACACTCTGGTGGCACTACAAAGACCAACGGTGTCTCTCTCTTTGTTCGTCCCCCTTTCAACAGAGTCATCACCAAATGGCAAGCAATCTCTGACCATCTACTCTATGTTAGACTACAACATCGCCATGGTCAACTCTCCATCATTGTGGCTTATGCTCCAACAAATGTATCAGACGACAGCACAAAGAATGTATTCTACGACCAACTAACTGCTGTGGCTGAGAATGTATCCCCCCACGACGAGCTCATTGTCCTTGGCGACGTGAACGCTCCAAGAAGCCCCCCACCCCCTTGTATGACGTGGAACGAGTCACCAATGACAAAACCCTGGCATTCAAATACTCTGTCACAATCCAAAACAGGTACCAAGCCATCGGTGACCTGCCAGATGACGTGGAGTCCGCCTGGTCCTGCATAAGTTCAACCATCCGCGAATCAGCTGACAAAATCATTGGGAAAAAGAAACGCTTCAAACGTCGTCCTTGGCTCACTGAGGAAACTCTCCAAGTTCTGGACGAAAAATCAAAAGCCAGGCTGAACAACCAACATGCAGAGCGTAGACGCCTGCAGGGAGTTTTCCGAGCCAAGGCAAAGCAGGACAGGGAAGCTCACCTTGAGAGTCTCTCAAAGAGCATCGACAACAACTTCTCCCACCAAAACCTCAAATCCGCATACAGAGTCATCCAAGAACTCCGCCCAAAGTCCATCAGGAACACAAGTTCCACCATCAACAAAATCAATGGTTCTCCCTGTTCCTCAGACGTGGAGACTCTAGACAGATAGAAGGAACATTTTGAAGCTGCCCTCAACCACCAACCAGCTCCATCATGCCCAGATTTGGACATCCCTACAACTCCTCCAGACCAGGGAACCCTTGTGGACGCACCCACCTTGGAAGAGGTGATATCAGCCATCAAAAAGCTGAAGAATGGTAAAGCCGCCGGCCCAGATCACATCCCTCCTGAGCTTCTGAAGTGTGCTATTGATCCTATCAGCGCCGTCCTCCACAAGCTCTTTCTGCAGGTCTGGCAATCAGGAAAAGTCCCGGCAAGAGGGCATCATAGTCACACTCTATAAAGGGAAGGGCCCCCGCACTGAATGCAGTAGCCATCGTCCCATTACGCTTCTCTCTGTTCCGGGGAAAGTCTTCGCCCATGTTCTCCTGGCTCGTCTGAATCCTCTGCTTGTCAAGCACAGACGCCCTGAGCAATCTGGATTTACAGCTGGCCGTTCCACATTGGATGCCATTCTTGCCCTCCGCCTGTTATCTGAGCTGCATCATGAGTTCTGTCAACCTTTGTCCGTGGCCTATGTCGACCTGAAGGCTGCTTTCGACTCTGTCGATAGAGCCGCACTCTGGAAAGCTCTCCAAGGCATCGGAGTTCCGGACCGTCTCCTCACCCTCATTAAGGATCTTCACACCAACACCTCTGCCAAGGTACGCCAAGGAAGGAACACCTCTGAATGTTTCCCCACAAGATCAGGTGTAAGACAGGGCTGCATTTTGGCTCCTTCCCTCTTCTGCGGTGCCATGGACTGGATCCTTGACAGAGCGTCCACAGACACAGGGATCACCATCGGCCAGTCAAAGTTCTCAGACATGGACTACGCAGATGACGTCGCCCTGGTCAGCAATAATGCTGAGGATCTGAGCAACGCACTCCAGTCGTTTCAGAGCGAGGCTATAAATCTGGGCCTCAATATCTCCTGGCAGAAAACAAAAATCCAAGTTCTGAACCACAGCAGCAATGGCACTCCCTCTCACTTCATGGTAAACGGGCAGTCTGTCGACGTTGCGGAGGACTTTGTATACCTCGGAAGTAAAATCTCCAACTCCGGACGCTGCGAACCCGACGTCCTCAGACAACTTGGACTTGCCTCATCTGCCATGAACAACCTGCGCAGAGTCTGGAAGCTGAAGAGGTTGAAACTTGCTACTAAACTGGCCATATACAGGACTTGCGTCATTCCTGTCTTGCCGTATGGCTCAGAAACATGGACCCTCCTCAAATCCGACCACAATCGACTAGAATCGTTCCACATGAGGTGTCAACGATAAATTCTCGGCATCCAGTGGTTCCACTTCGTCAACAACAATGAGGTCAACCAAAGAACATGTCTGCCCCCCATCAACCAACTAATTCAACGCCGCCGCTCCGCCTTCTTTGGTCATGTCGCTCGCCTTGCTGACAACATCCCAGCTAAAAAAGCTCTAAGCATCGCCATCAACTCCAGGGGAGGCCTAGCACCGGCTCCTGGCTGGAAGAGACCTAGAGGCGGCCCACGATCATCCTGGGCCCAGCAACTTGGCCGACCTAGCGAAATCGACCACATGTGGCGTGAGGCTGTAGGACGTGGACACAGGAGATCGGCGCGAGGAACCCTTGCTGTCTCTGCGGTTGATTGATTGATTGTTTGGTTCAAAACTTATTCGCCAGTTCGTGAAAACGCAAAATGACGAGCACCCCAGATTCGCCACACACAGAGCACGGATTCACCACACAGAGTGCGGATTCACCACACAGAGCGCGGATTTGCCGGTTCGTGAAAACCCTGCAGGGGGTCTGAAATCGTCAGTTTGTTAAAACGCAAAATGCTGTAAACACCGGATTCGCCACACACAGGGCGCAGATTCGCCGTTGACGACGTTGACAAGCGCGCTTAAGCAGTAGCATTACAAATTAACCCTGGGGAAAAGGTTATTCGCCGGTTCGTGAAAACACAAATCCGTGAAGCTGACTGATTCGCCGTTTATGCAATTAGCGTATTTAAAAAAATATACGCTTTAAAGACTTAAAACTTTGCAGAATTGTTCAGGACACCAAATACATTTGTAAAAATGCAAAAAACCAAAATGCCGTAAAAAAATATTTTGCACGAATTTGCCACTTCGTGAAAACGCCGACAATGTGGTTAAGGAAATGTATTTTTTATTTGAATTTTCTGTTTGGACCGGAAGAAAAGAACAAAGTGGGGTCATGTTTTTAATAATAACAAATGTGTCATTAGCTCCAAGACATCACCAAGATTTAGACTTTGTGACATGTGCTTCACGAGATAGGGAGTTTAAATTTTAGAGCTTCCTGTTTGTTCCGGAATTAAACGTCAAAGAGGGACGTAAGATACAAGATAAGTTACAAAATGACACAAATATTATCACTCTTTGACTATGGTTCACTCGATATACAATTTTAAATAATAAACTACCACCCCCAAAGCTAAATTTATTATTGAACTATACCGCATAGACCTTGAACTGAATTGTGGTGGGAAAATTCATTGAATTTACGTGGGGATAAACCGCTACTAATATAATCCCCAGAACGCTTCCGTATTTAATTATTTGTTATTGTCTAAATAACCCTTTAATGCATCCAAATTTAATTGTCTTTACTTATCTTCATATCCCAAAACGCTTGTGTGGAAGTTCGATGACTCTCCACATACAAGTCCACATTGATTTTATTATGCCATTGTTAGATAAACCATAGCGAAGCAGCAAACCAAACAATGAATGGGAGGTCCAAAGGTTGGAACGATGCCACACGTGGGAATTAATGGTTGTGTGTGATGTACAGCCAAGATGCTACGTGAATTACATGTAATGTACACAGTCACGGCGATTGTGCCTGTTTCAAGATACATTTACCAGTACATGTAGACTTATTTGCTTCTAGATTAAATAAGCAAGTTGATCGATTTGTGTCTTGGCGACCAGATCCAGATGCATTACATGTTGTTGCATTTACATTAGATTGGCAATCTTTTTTTTTATGCTTTCCCTCCTTTCAGTGTGTTGAGAAAAACTGTGCAGAAGATACTGTTGGACAGAGCATCAGGAATCCTGATAGCACCATTATGGACGACCCAACCATGGTTTGCACAGTTGTTGCATTATGTTGGTAGCACAACCAAATCTATTGACAGAGCAACAGTCTGACTGCGCCTGCCAAATTCAACAACGCAATATCCTCTAAGGAGGACACTCCAACTGATAGCCTGCCTTGTATCCGGAGATCGCTCGAAGAGCGACATGTTTCGCCAGCAGCTACCGATATCATCAAGGGTACAAGAAGATAATACAGAACATACATGAAAAAGTGGATACAATTTTGTACTAGGATCAAGGCTGATTACTTGCATCCACAAATAAATCATGTGTTGGACTTGACTTAACAGAGTTGTTTCACTCAGGAGCCGGCTATAGTGCTCTCAACACAGCCAGATCTGCTCTATCTGCACTACATGTATGTACATCACAGAACAGTACAACTGTTGGCGCTCACCCTGGTAATAAGATTTATAAGAGGCGTTTTTAATCTAAGACCAACACTTCCAAGATACAACCACACCTGGGACGTCCAGAACATACTGGATTATCTAAAAACTTGCTCACCAGTGAAAGAGCTAACTTTGAAAACTCTTCATTGAAATTGGTTATGTTGATTGAGCTACATGTAGTAACAGCATCAAGAGGACAGTCACTGAAGTTGTTTTAATACTGTAGTTAACCTCTCTGACATGCTCCTTACTGACCCACAGGTTAAACTCCTCTCAAGGGGTCTTAAGTTTTGCCCCACACCCAGAGAACCTAACCAACTTATTTTCCAACAGGACATGGCCAAATTCAATCGTAGGTTACGCCTACGTGAATACTTTCATGTAGAGCCCTCCATGGATGAAGAGTCATCTGTGGAGACCCAACCAATTACCCGCAACCGCTTCAAGGAAAAGAGTACTTGGGTACCCCCTAAGAACCGAGATGTGTCTCTAGAGACATACATCAATTCGGTTAACTCCGAGGTTCTTAATTAAGGTCCCTAATACCCCTACTTCCAATAACCTCCCCCAAGATGAGCGACACGCCCTTACACAACTCCGCCAATCACCAGACATAGTGATTAAACGGGCTGACAAGGGGTCCGCAGTTGTAGTCATGAACACACATGACTATATTGCTGAGGGCCTCAGACAGCTCAGCAACACTGATCATTACATTGAATGTGCCACTGATCCCACTCAATCTTTCTCCCAAGATATCAACGACACCCTGGTCAGAATTCATAATGCCAATGGTATCGAGAAAGATACACTTAACTATCTCCTCCCACATGACCCCCGTACAGCAAGGTTCTACCTTCTACCCAAGATACACAAGCCCAATAACCCGGGTAGACCAATTGTATCTGGGAATGGTAGCCCCACAGAGCGCATTTCTGAGTTTACTGATAGCTTTCTCAAGCCCTTAGTCTGTCGTATTCCTTCCTACATCAAGGATACCAAAGACTTTCTCCACAAACTAGATGAGGTCAAGCACCAAATACCTGACTCTGCCATTCTGGTTACTTTTGATGTTTCATCATTGTATACTAACATACCCCATCATGAAGGCATGAGTGCATGTGTCTCTGCCCTCAATGCTAGTAAACAATCCCGCCCCTCAGTGAGACATATTAAGGAACTCATCAGCCACATTCTCATGAAGAACAATTTTTCATTTTCTGACAGGCATTTTCTACAGGTACAGGGTACTGCCATGGGTACCAAAATGGCACCCTCATATGCTAACTTATTCATGTCTCAGTTGGAGGACAGACTCCTGTCCTCTGCCCCCAACCGCCCACTAGTTTGGTGGAGATTTATTGATGATATTTTCTCCATCTGGTGTGGTGGCAAGGACAGCTTGGATGAGTTTATTGACCACATAAACTCATTTCACCCCACCATAAAGTTCACTACCGAATATTCTCTCACAAGTGTGAATTTTCTAGATGTTACCATAACCAAATCCCCTAATGGCATTGTCACGGATGTTTACAGTAAACCCACCGACACCCACCAGTACCTTCTCTCCAACAGTTGCCACCCTAGTCACTGTAAGAAGGCAATTGCTTACAGTCAGGCCTTACGTATCAGACGTATCTGTTCCACAGATACCCTGTACAAGAGGTGCTCATCAGAGCTTAGGAAACACCTTGTATCTAGGGGCCACAGCGAACGCAGGGTCCAACTTGCAATCAACAGGGCTCTCAACGTACCATGTCATACTCTGTTGACCAACACGGGAGCTAAAAAAGCTCCTACCACCTTCCACCCCAAACTACCTAAACTTTCCTCAATCCTCAATAATAACATGACCATCCTTCACTCCTCCAACAGGTTACACTCAGCAATCCCTGAGGTCCCCATGGTTGCATTCCGCCGTCCTAAGAACCTGGGTGACATCCTAGTCAGGGCCAAACTTCCCCCAGGTACAGTCCAAACAGAACCCTCAACAGAAATAAGCTGGGCTGTCACAAATGTACCCGTTCCAAATGTAGAACGTGTCTGTACATCAAGCCCTCACTTAAGGTGAAGAGTCATATCACTGGCACTTCATACAACATCAAGACCGACTCCCAATGTAGCACACCTAATGTCATATCATGTAAGAGATGTGGGCTACAATATGTGGGAGAGACTAAGACCAAACTCTGTCTTCGCTTTGCGAATCATGTCTCTTCCATAAAGACCAAGAAACCGTACCCAGTCTCTATCCACTTCAACAGCCCCAATCATAGTGTCAAGGATGTTGAACTTCTGGTGATTGAAGCTTGCAATGGTGATGACACACACCGCAAGCATAGAGAATCACACTGGATTCACCAACTCAAGAAAGTCCAACCCTTTGGACTAAACATAAACACTGGTGTTAAATAACTTCCCATTACCCTCCACTTCACTCCTGCCTGATAATTCATGTGTTGTATAGATTCTGTAAATAAAGAGTAAATAAACACATTTTTTTATGTCAAGTTGTTTTTTATAAATTTGTTACTACTGTATAACTATCTCATGTAGTAACCTTTTTTCCACAGGTCCCTCACACCTATTTTTAATATCATCCTACCTTTGATCTTACTATTCTTTAATTGACCATTGTTAGTTGCATCATTTCCCTGCATTGTTATCGAACAATGCATTACCACCTTTATGGTCCAGTAATCCATCCTTTCATATTATACATCCTTTGTCCTCACCACTTAACTCCTATTGGTTCATAGCCACCAATTGTTTCTGAAATAGAAACTTTGATTGGCTATAATTTTCCCGCTTCTTTCTGGATCCTTCCCTTAATCCCTTTCCCCTCTCTTTTTCTATAAATGGATATGTATTTGTTTGTACTTGTTTTATGCCTCTGAAGAAGGTCCGGTCTGGATCGAAAGCTAAGGCCATCTACCCTACTCATTATATATAGCTTGCTGTACCGGTATTGCGCAATGGTGTCAGATTTGTCACTTTTAAAATCGCTGATTGTCGTACTTTGATTAGTTTTATTGGCCTGGAATGACTCTTAGTAAAAGCATTTGTGTTTTCAAAATGATTTGTGTATTATAGGTAACTAAAATTGAACTTGTTTTGAAAAATTGTGTTTTTTACCAACGAAATATTTACACTTTTCAGAGCCATGGGTTTTGTACACACACACAAAACGCGCAATAAATGACGTCATTGTGACATCGTCCGGCATTTTAGGCCATCAAATAGTTATAATTATACAGTATCCCACAAGTATGTAATCAAAACAAGTTTGATGATCGGACGTATACTTTTTGAGATATGGTGGTCTCAAGATTGAAGATTGGTTAATTAAATATTCATGTAAACTAATTAATTTAAGCTAATTAGAATTAATAACAACTCCATGACCTAAGCTTCAATATTACATATATGTAGGGTCTGACTCTTTTGTACTAAGCTAACCATGACTTTTGGAGGCCACAAATAGCGTGTACAAAACCTACGGGTTTTTGACAGAGCTAAAGAATAATAATAAGAAAAACAAATAAAATCCTGACGAAAACAATAGCTGTTCCGACTACTATGTCGGAACAGCTAAAAAGAGGGCAACACCTTTTAATCATTTAAAAAACCTTGACAAAAACGACCTCTGTCCATTGGGCTGGAACATCAGAGCAACTTTCTTGTTTTGGTAGCTTTCAAATTTGTACCCACGTTATCATCCCTTACTCTAAAAAAGTGTACCAAAAAAAAGTGTAAATGAAGATCAAAAGATTCATGTTCTTTTTACTTTTTCTGAATAGGTGTAAAAGTCAAGGACAGCTGCAAAAATCACAGGTGCTGCAAAGGAAAGAAAGTGTTTACTTAAGAAAAAACTTGCTCCTAATTATTTGATAATCAACAATCACAAACATTTTCAAACATAAAACGTTCATGATTTAAAATATTAAATAGTCCAAAAAGCATATCTTGTGGGCACTACTTACATGGAGAAGGTGATGTCCAAGCTGTTTTAAGATTGAGATTGAGGCTTTCTGCAAGATCTTGAGAGTGTTGGCTGCTAATAATGTAGGATGATCCCTCAGTCAGTCTGGAAGCATTGCGGAGTTGATGGGACACACAATGATCTATACAGTAAATTGAATCACATGAAAAACCAAGGTTACACAATTTTAAAGGGTAGGGTTTATTTTCATTATAACAATGCTGTCTACACAGTACAGTACCGCCCAAAATTTAAGCCCCCACGCTAACACGATGATTGGACCGTGAAACACGAACACGAAACACACGGTCATAAAAAAAAGGTCTTAATCCGTCCGCAACACGATCCCTAGCAGTTAACCCATTAGGGGATTAACAGACAATAAACTTTCTTATCAAAGAAAACGTTGTTACCCGACTGGGTTTCCAACAGTAAACATCCGCTTGGCACTTGGCAGCCATGCGCAAAGTACATGTACATGGGACATGTAACCCCAAGAAATAACATCACATTCACGGCACGTTCTTACATTTTTTTCACTCAATTTGCATTTTCTCCTCCTTTTAATCAACAACCATACACAAAACAGCTTACCTCTGCTCTATTCAAACACACACATTGATTGTTCACTCATAAAAGGTCTAAAAGCAACCGTAAACTGTCAACATTTTGTCCCAAAGCAAAAACAAAATGGTTGTCGACGATCTGTTTTTTCTTAAGGAGAAGATCACGTGATGATCACGTGATGTGCAATTGATACCACAGCGGCTGTTACATGTTTCTAACATGTTTTTGTTGTATCGACCAGTGCACTTAATTTATAACAAAATTTCCAACTCCAAAAACTGGATCGGCCGTTGATTGACCTCTGATTTTTTCATGGCAATTTCTCCCCGCTCAGTGGTAGAAAAGTTAGTTTTGTTCTCGGGTAGTGAAAAGATAGTGAACCTATATTCATGCTTAATTCTTTTTCAATCCGCATTTTTAAATGTTTCGTAGCGCAGCGCAGCGAAACAGCTCTTGTTTTCGTTAAAGTTTTTTTAATTAGCTGTTCCGACATAGTAGTCGGAACAGCTATTGTTTTCGTCAAGATTTTTATTATTTTTATTATTATTATTATTATTATTTCTATCTGCCTAAATGCCCATAGCATTTGTACACAATTTTGTTTAATTCCTAAAAAAAACTTAGTGAATATGAAAGACTTAAATCTTATATCATAATGAAGCTTATGTCATGAAGTTGTTGTAAAATCTAATTAGCTTAAATTAATTAATTAGTTTACTTAGTTATAATGACATGAATATTTAATTAGCCAATCTTATTACCACCATATCTCAAAAAATATACCCCCGATCGTCAAACTTTTTTCAGTTTTAGACTTCTGGGATAATGTAGATGAGTTTGCCGGCCTGAAATGCAGAACGACGTCATCATGACGTCATTTATTGGGCGTTTTCACCCGTGTACAAACACATGGGGATTGTGAAAACAAATCCGACTTCTAGAAACATAATTTTTCAATTAAGCTCAAATTTAACGTCCTAGAGTACACAAAAGTTTCTTAAAACAAGAAAGATTTTATTGACGGTCAGTTTTAAAGCATCAAAACTTATTAAAACATAGTCAGTCGAGAAAAAACCCAAATTCTCAGGCAAATTTAACGCCATGGGTACTACTGCCTAGAATTTGAGTTGTTGTTATATACGAAAATTGTCAGATTCTAAACTTTTTAAAAGATTGAGGGCGCTATACGAGTTTAACAGTGCAGTTTTTTGCTTTTTGCAACTCGCGATCAAGTCCTAAACCCTTTATGACCCGTGTTCAATTGCGTTTTTTGTAGAATATACATAGAGTCATCATCCCTGACGCCGACTGACACAAGTCTACGTTCGCTCACTCGAGAATAATATTATTTTGTCTCTCTCCAGCGCAGCGTCTTGTGACCGCTCAAATCAGATCGTTATTCGGGTTTCAGTGCAGCGTGGACGTGAAAAATAGACCGCCGTGTTCTGAGACGATGTGCCGGCGTGGTAGAATTGTTTGCGCTTGGGTCCCGTTCGCCGGAAAACGATGTTTTAGGTTTCTTATGCAAAGGCATTACTTCAGAAAAAACCGCCGTGTAGCCAAAAATTTACTGGTGGTTGCAATAAAGCAATAAAAGGAATTGATTGAGGAAAGGGCTAGGTGTAGAAAAGAGAAATGAGCTTTTCCATGGCTAAACGGTCAGTGCTGGATTTGGGGGTTACGAAGAGCAAAAATTACAATACACTTATCTCATATATGAATGTACTGTTTTAGCCAAAACAAGAATAACATTTCAGGGTAGAAAAATTGTTACATTTACGATTTTAATACAACAGCATTTAGCTTTACATGCATTTACAGTTATTTTTTAGTAAACCCGTAACCGTTTCTGAAACGGTCAGTTACATGTGTAAAGCCCAGTTCATACTTTCTGCGAATGCTAATGCGAAGTGAATATTGACGTCACAAATTCGCAACAAATAATTCGCAAGAGTTGAGCCAAGCTCAACTTTTGCGAATATTCGCAGCGAAAACAGACTTGTGACGTCAAATTCATGTCAAATTCGCTTCGCATTCCGAATTCGCATTCGCAGGAAGTATGAACCGGGCTTAACCGTTCGCATTTATTATAGTCCAATTTTCGCGACACTTTTTGAGGTTGATTTTTTAACAAATTTCGCGACACTTTTTGAGGTTGATTTTTTAACATTATTTTATCCGAACTGTAATAACGCAGATGTTTAACCGGTTGATCGGATGGTTAAACGTGTGACCGTAGGCTTACAAAGCCTGAGCATTTACAGTTGTTTTTCTAATTGTTTAACCGTATCTGAAATGGTTGGTAACACGCGTTTCATTAACAAAAAACCCCATTAACACAACCACTCAAACGATAAAAAACATTGGGTCTTCACTGCAACATTTTGAATTTGCGCAATCACCCGGCCTGCAAAATAAACGATTATGTGTGATCGATTTGTTGTGCAACGCCCTCTTTCTTGCAACTAATGCGGCACGCAAAGTAATGAAATAACAAAGACTTCAGCCCGGTTCATACTTCCTGCAAATGCTTCGTGCAAATCAAATTTTCTTGCGTCACAATTGAAAGGGCAGTGCATTATTGCGGCACCAAAATTCACTTCGCATTCGCATTCGCAGGAAGTATGAACCGGGCTTTAAGCCTGTAAATTGGAAACGATATGGGTGTGTGTGGCAACGTGATCGCAATTATTATGGTCAGCATTTCGCTGCACTTTTCAAGTGAATTTGTCAACATTTATCCGAACCGTACAAATGTGAACGTTGAACCGTAAGATCTGTCACCTAACCGCACAACTGTTTACGTATAAGCCTGCGCATTCACAGTAATTTTTTTAAACATGTAACCGTTTCTGAAACGGTTGGCCACCCGTGTAACAGCAGGTTCATAAACAACATTTCAAGTAAAAAAACCTGTTTACACAACCGGCATGTGATCAAAAACATTGAATCTCTTCATTCTTCATTGCAGCATTTTGACTTTGCACAATCACCCATCGCAAAAGCGAGCATGCGCAATCGATTCGTGTGGAACGCCCCCTAGCGTTCAATGTTTCTTACAAATATTGCTGCACGCAAAGTTGTATTGAAATAACAAAGACTACGAGAGTTACCTAAAAGAAAGAAATTTTATTTTAAAACACGAATGCTTTCACTAAGAATTATTCCAGACCATTAAAACTAATCAAGGTACAATGTATTTCCAAGATAATTAATGATGAAGTGACAAATCGGACCCATGGATTGTGCCGTGATTGCGCAATCACGGCTAGGCGTCAAAGACTGCCGTGATATTGGAATCGTAACGGAGAGAAGACGTTCTAATAGGGTTTTCGTTAAAAGGCATTGCATTGGGATAAGTTATATACCATCTCGTACCTTATCAAATTTATTAGTATGAAAAACACATTTTTGTTACTGTGACGTCATCAGGTGTCAAATTACGGTAATTCAAAGCTTTAATTAGTTTATCTTTGCAGCACCATATCTGAAGAAGTACACAGCCTAATTTCAAAAATTGTTCACTTATAGACTCCTTGGGCATTGGAGATTAGCCTTGGGTTAACATGACCCCATGTTGACCTTTAGCTCCGGGTCAACCGGAAGTGGGACCATATCTCAAGAACTACACAACCGATTTTCAATTTCTTTTCAGTTATAGATCTTTTGAGCATTAAAGATTGAACTTTGGTCCTACCGTGACCCCTTGATGACCTTTACTTCTGGGTCAACCGGAAGTGGGACCATATCTCAAGAAGTACACACCCGATTTTCAGTTTCTTTTCAGTTATAAACCCTTTGAGCATTGAATATTGAACTTGGGTTACCGTGACCCCATGTTGACCTTTACTTCTGGGTCAACCGGAAGTGGGACCATATCTCTAGAACTACACAACCGATTTTCAATTTCTTTTCAGTTATATATCCTTTGAGCATTAAACATTGAACTTCGGTTACCATGACCCCATGTTGACCTTTACTTCCAGATCAACCGGAAGTGGGACCAGATCTCAAGAAGTACACACCCGATTTGCATTTTTTTTTCAGTTATAGACTCTTTGAGCATTGAAGATTGAACTTGGGTTACCGTGACCCACTGTTGACCTTTACTTCCGGGTCAACTGGAAGTGGGACCATATCTCAAGAACTACACAGCCAATTTTCGAATTCTTTTCAGTTTAAAACCTTTGAGCATGTAAAAAAAACACGGAACAGCTTTGTGTTTGTTCACAAACACCTAATGTCTAGTTATTTTTTATTTTATTTGTATGTTTCAGTCAAAGAAGTTTTTTACATAGTTCCTAAAGAGCAATTGCAATGAAACTTTCAGTGATGAAAGGTATTGGTGGACTAATGGTCCTAAAACAATGACGTCATGATGATGTCATCACCTGCCACGTGACGTCATCTTAAAGATAATTAATTTTAAAGATTTGAAAATCTATATCAAATCAGCCACAAGACACCGTAGGTTTCTGTTTGCGGGATTGGGTAGGGATAAATCAGGTCTTCATTTTGTTTTGTGTGCGTGACCTCACATGACCTCTATTTCCGGTTGAAACCGGAAGTGCCCTCTAATTCAAAAGTGGCGAAAGTTATGTAGTTGCTTTCAACGATGTTAGTGTCTGGCAAGGGTGGGCAGTTAAAAAAAAAATACCGATGACGTCACGATACACAAGAGCGCCCTCGTGCGGCAGGTTGAAAACTGTTCAAAATGGACTTTTTGAAGATGTGTGTGGTGTTGTTTTGTGCAATTACTTCAAAATTTACACATATGTTGATCGTCGGACAGCCATCGTATGTGTGAAGTTTCAGATCAATGACGTCATCAGGGGTCACGTGACGCGGCATTAAAGGTGCATTTTTTGTCGTATATCTCCCGAAGTATTAGTGCGATCATGTTTGAACTTGGTAGGTTGTTAGATATTGGTAAGTTCCTGTAAATTTTGAAATGACATAATGATGACGTCATCACATGATTTGTTATGATTTTTTCATTTTTTGCCCCTTTAAGACAGAAATTGCTAACGGAACATGCTTTATTCCAAATTCTTTTTTTAAACAGGCTTGATATGTCATAGCAAGTTCCTGGTAAACTTGTAATGACGTCATCACATGATTTTTTATGATTTTTTCATTTTTTGCCCCTTTAAGTCATAAATTGCTAACGGAGCATGCTATAATCAAAATTCTTTTTTAAACAGGCTTGATACACCATAACCTTGATCAAGGCAGTCGCATTGTTCACTCCAAAAAAGACGCCGTAAACACACCCGTATGTGTGTGCGTAAGGTGTGTATCGCATCGCACGACCCACCCGTATACACTGTGTGTGTATCACGTCGTACGACGGGTCTGTAACTTCCGGGTTTAATGTGTTTCTTGATATTTTCGTCCAATATTGGACGAAAATGGGGGGGCTCTCGGATATGCTAGTATGCAGCTCATGAATATTTAAATCTTTCGTCTGACCTATTGCAGACAACACAGGATGGGAAGCAAATGAATTATTCATTTTGACGTCCAATCACGAGCTTCTCTCACGATGACCTTTGTACCATATCAATATCATGCTTGCTGTATGTGATGCGATGTGAGTAGTTACCGACTTAATGGCGTTTGTGTGTAGCATTGTCTCAGCCATTTTGGACCGGTAATCTGCGAGGCTGGTCAGTCAGCTCACAAGTGCTGAACCCGGGCGCGGCCCCTGGAGCTTTTTGCGCTGCACTCAAGTTCCCTCATTGGACTACCCTGATCACTCGCCATTCTTTTGGTTATTAATTCTGGAGTTGATGTAGTTTCTGCATCTGTCTTTTCCTGACATGTCCTCTCGAAGTCCGACTCTGTGCAGCCACACCGTCTTCATACTTTTGAATTGTTCTCAGACAGGGTCTTATAAGAATTTACTGCCAAATAAAAATTGACAGGATACAGCCACACATGATACATGTGAAATAGATTTTTAGCTACCCTATTCTAGTGAATGTACTTGGGAAATTTGGTTAGGCAGCTCTTTTTTAGTGGGGCGGCCCAAATGATATAAAAAGTGCAATGAGCTATATGCCTTCATGATGAAACAATCAATAATGGTAGTTTATTGAGGTCTTTGTTTTGTATATTCTACCTCCAATGAATGCACCAACAATGATTAAATCACTGTTTAATGATGCAGGATGGAGACAGTAGATGGTCAATCGGGCCTTACGTCACTACGAAAAATACATCAGAAAGCGTCTTCCTGCTGGAAAATGGTGTATGTAATGTATGTAACAAATCGATCCACGCAACCTCATTTGTTTAATTCCATGCCCTCATTGTCTCGCTCAGCTGAGGAGAATACGCAACATTTTCAGATAGATATTATTATAACAAAGTATTCCCAAATTCAAACCGGCGCGCCAGTGTAGCCACATCTGGATTCTGCATGCATATTCATAAGAATGAGTAAATAAGAATGAGTAAACAAGACTTCCGCCACTGACCAATGAGGTCTCGCCTTTCGCACGCATTATAGTAATGAGTCATCGGCGGGGAGACAGAAACGTCAAGGCGTTGATCGGTGAGTGGTGCATACAGCTCACACGACCACGCGCGCACCGTATACTGAACACACAGACACCATGCACACAGCTCGGGCGGGTTGGTAGCTCGGGTTGGTAGCTCGGGTGTGTAGCGCGGCGCAAATAAAATAAAAATGAAAACAATATAATAAAATTGAGAAAAAACTCCAACGCCTTGATCAAGGCTAGATACACCATAACTGCTTTGAATACAAAGAGACTTTCATATTCACTTGAGTAATTAAAAAAAAATATTGGCGAAACAGCTCTGCATTTGTGCACAAATGCAATCGTGTCTAGTTATATTTTATGTTCCTTTTGTCCGTCCCTCACGCTGGAAAAATGTATGCAATTTCGACGACACGGTGTGCCTAACCAAATTCTTTTTTTTTAAAATTTCAGTCAAATATGGACCTTTCTCTGCTTTTTGAAGTACTGTTTTGATTAATTCTCAAATTTTCACCAAATGTTTACCAGTTTTAGTCACGCTCAAATACATGTACATGTTTCAAGACCCCTGTTGTAAAAATGACATTGAATGAGAATATCATAAAATATTAGAAGGGTTTATAAATACTTTCAATGTGTAAAATACGTGGAAACCATCAAGGGTGCATTGTTAACTTTTCACGTTCAAAAGTTAATTATAATTTATGTTCCTTTTGTCCGTCCCTCAAGCTGGAAAAACGTACATGCAATTTCGACAACACGGTGTGCCTAACCACATTCTTTTTTTTTTTAAATTTTAGTCAAATATGGACCTTTATCTTCTTTTTGAAGTACTGTTTTGATTAATTCTCAAATTTTCATCAAATGTTAACCAGTTTTGGATCACGCTCAAATACATGTACATTACATGTTTCAAGACCCCTGTTGTAAATATGACATTGAATGAGAATATCATAAAATATTAAAAGGGTTTATAAATACTTTCAATGTGTAAAATATGTGGAAACCATCAAGGGTGCATTAATAACTTTTCACGTTCAAAAGTTAATTATATTTTATGTTCCTTTTGTGCGTCCCTCAAGCTGGAAAAACGTACATGCAATTTCAACGACACGGTGTGCCTAACCAAATTCTTCTTTTTTTAAAATTTTAGTCAAATATGGACCTTTGTCTGCTTTTTGAAGTACTGTTTTGATTAATTCTCAAATTTTCATCAAACGTTTACCAGTTTTGGATCACGCTCAAATACACGTATGTAATGCAAATGCCCAGGCAGCATGATTGACAGCTTATTTGTTCGCAGACTAGGCCTTATCTTTTAATCCCTTAAACTTGTAATACACAAAGAGCGGCCAATAAAGTCTTCATTCACAAGAAATCGGCTCATTTAATTAGCTAAGAAATGGCAGCTAAGAACGTTCCATTTACAGCGGCATAATAACAATGAATAAGGAAAACCTGACCGCTGTCAATCACATTACTGGAGGTTGCTTTATTTTTTAGCCGGTCAAAATTAATTCAATATTCTTATTATTTTGCCGTTCTTATGCACCGCCATCTGGAGAGGCTTGGAAGGAGCCATTTGTAGTTGCTCTAAATGATGCTCAGCCTACAATAATTTGAGCACGGCCTGCACTTATATATCCGATAGAGCAGCTGAAACAGAGAAGTATTTATAATACGAAACATACAAATAAAAGCAGAGCGTGCCTTCGGAGGAACTAGGCAATCAAAGTCATATTAGTTTTAATTAATGGTGAAGAGTTATCCAATAACCAGGACCCCACTCCAATCATTATCTGTCCACGCTCCAGTCACGCCTCTTTGCAATAACAAAACTTATTATCTCTAGTCCAACTGTGTGTTCCAGTCAGTACTGAACTCCAATTTGTGGAAAGTCGGGTCCACAAAGAGCGGCCAATAAAGTCTTCATTCACAAGAAATCGGCTCATTTAATTAGCTAAGAAATGGCAGCTAAGAACGTTCCATTTACAGCGGCATAATAACAATGAATAAGGAAAACCTGACCGCTGTCAATCACAATACTGGAGGTTGCTGTATTTTTTAGCCGGTCAAAATTAATTCAATATTCTTATTATTTTGCCGTTCTTATGGTAGATTTTTTTTTAATGAGCCAATTTTAACAACTCTCTCTTTTTTAACCAGTCTGGAATTTGTTTGCCATGAATTAAACACGTATTAATACACTTACTACGAGTTGTTGTGGGCACAAGTTGGCATGCCTACATGTACGAGTTGATTCGTGTACGAGTTGGTGTGTGTGTGTACGAGTTGGTTCGTATACGGGTTGTGTGCACAAGAGTTGGCCTATTGACGTACGAATTGGCAGGCATACGAGTTGCGTGTGCACGAGTTGACTAACTTTTGATTTTGCAGGTGAACGAGTTGGGTTATATGTACAAGTTTGTGTTCTGCTTACGAGTTGGCTCGTGGTACGAGTTGATGTGCGCATGAGTAGACCAATTGGCGTACGAGTTGGCAGGCGCACGTCTGAGTTTACCTGTTGTCCTTATAGAGTGCACCCCACTAAATAAACTCCCTCAGCATAATATAGCGCAAAATGCTAAATATTCAAATGATAAAAAGTCAAAAATATTAATTAGGATGACACTCTATTTTCTCCGTATTTAGTGTGTGCACCCTTACCACCATTTCGACGGGAGTCAGCAATGATTCCCTTCAGACAATACTGGCGAAGGATCCTCGTTATTCCCGACCTTTAATAACTGAACTTAAGCCCTCTCTTTAGCCAAAATACGCTGAACATTTATAACAGAATTTTGTTTTGACTTTAGCTGAATTATTCTTGCTGGGATCAAAATAGGTACACCTGAAGTGTAGTAGCTTGCTCCAGAAGTTATAAGCTGAACAAGGGTGTAAAAACAGTATAAAAAAAAAAAAAATGCCCAAAGGTGTGAAATCGCACACTGAATGTGTCAAACACAAGCGATCCAGTCCTGCAAAGCCCACTTAAGAATTTTTTGAAACTATAATATATTTTAACCAGAAATCACGAGACGTTGCCATCCGTTGCCACTCACTCCCTTTACTGAAAAAATTCCCTCACGATGTGCTTCAAAATTATAGCTCCTGTTGTTATCAATACAAACTGTTACCCTTAGTCGTAATTTGATACAAAGTATTGACCACTTCAACATTTTTGCTTTTTACGCCGTCCACACTGGTCTTTAAATCACGTAGTTCATAACAAATTTTCCTATTGGCCAATAAAATCCATGTCCTACACATCAGCCATTTGGAAAATTCGTTATTGGCTGCCATGCAGAAATGCCTTCAATGCATGTGCTCTGTATACACTAGCACCATAAATTGGGCCAATCCACTTTGTATCCATGGCCCCAGCAGCATTGCAATTCTATGTTTGTGCCCTCTGAAATTTAAAATCTGCTTTGTTCTCGATCGTGAAACTTACCAATCCAATGCTACTGTATTGCAGATAATCCGCCTGCTGGAATATGTTTAAAAAACATCACACGTTTTTTGGGAAAATCAAATGATTTTGAGTGTGTACTTTTGCAAAAATCTCAACGATCTTGACAACTTGCTCTTTGAGAAGGCGCACACACGTTCTCATAATTACGCTCCAAAATTTGTTTTTTTAACGTTATTATATAACGGGATCGAGCACCAGTACCAACGTTTGAGTTGGTACCAGACTGATTTACTCCGAGCGCCGAGTAAATCAGTCTGGTACCAACTCAATGGTAGCAATTGATTGTATTCGGGTTTGTGAATTTGTTAAGGGAACCCGACAAAACCTATTTTGTACGCTACATTTGTACGCTTTCTCAAAGAGCAAGATGTCAAGATCGTTGAGATTTTTGCAAAAGTTCACACTCGAAATCATTTGATTATCCCCATAATCTTAGGGCAAGTATAAGGAGTTCAAACAGGGGGAATTATTGTGCAATTTGCAGTGCTTGCAGTGCCGATATCTCGGTGGAAAAATGAATGAATGGAGGAGGAAACGACGCATTACGGCACTTCGGTTCGGGACGATCGGACAGCATCAGGAATTTGGAAAAAGCGCATTCTAAAATGCTAGGTATTTAACGCTCGCTCTGTTTTAAAATTCCTGTAAAAAAAAAAAAAAATGATTGCAAAATTCGAATGTGTTTAAGTACATGTAGTCAGTAAAAGGGCGGTTCTGGCTCACCTACCCGTGCTCTTTGGGTTGGGGTATATATCAATAGAGCACATGGGGGTTCTGGCTCACCTACCCGCGCTCTTTTGGGTTGGGGTATATATCAATAGAGCACATGGGTTTTGGACTACTTTTGGTTTGGAGTATATACAAGTAGAGCACATGGGGTTAACTTTGTCTACTAAAGTTTTAATAGGGCTCGCCCCTCTCTCTTGGCGGGCTTGACCCACAGCTAGCGACCCCCAACCTTAACGCCTCATTTGTATATATACAATTAGACATATACACCGCACCTGTATACACGATGGAGTGTGATAAGTGCCACCGATTTTTTAAGAGGTACTAAAACCTGAAGAGACACCTGGAGAACCGTAAGGCACCTTGCTTACAGGAACCTCGGCAATACATATGTGTGGATTGTGGTGGGGAGCTGAGCTGCAGCTTTTCCTTGTGGAGGCACAAAAAGATTTGCCCAGCACACTGCAGAATAAAAACTGTGATATAACTTTCGTCGACGAAAGTTGATGAACATTGGCTAAGAGCTGTGACAACACCAACGAAAATTGTTGTTGAGCTTTTTTTTGTTGAGCTATGTACCTAAGTCTTATTTTATCTCGGCCACAGTTTCGGCATAGCTGTATTTCACTCTGAACCCCAGTACCACAAGATTTACAGGATATAGAAATCTTTCTACCTTTACGGATCTTTGCTAAGTGGTACTTACAATATTTACCGCAGCAGCTCCTATTACAGAGATTAACTTCACCAACTTTAACCCAAGCACAAACATTTAGTCCTTTCATTTCGCAGATTGAATATCTTAGGTATGCATTTATGTCTAAATGGTTTTTTATCTTTCGGGGAATTCACAATTTATTGCGCAATGTGCATGGGAAATCCCCTAAGTTTTGTAAATGAACAACTAATGTGTGTTGTAGGTTATCTTATTACTAGCAAAACTCATGCTCTCTACTGTTGATAGAGAAATTTAAGTTTTGTGAGTTAATGACTCCCTATTAGAGAAATACGTTGTAGGTTATACTGTAACTATTATAAATGACAAGTACTTCAAAAATGTTTAGAACGGTCCAAGACTACCAGAATGAGACTCTAGAGCTGTATAAACATAAAGAGACGGATGAGCTAGTCTTTAGGCAGACCCCACGGGTTGTCGGGAGATATCTGCGGGGTTGGGAGATGTTCGTGCCTAAAGGGCATCTCCTAAGCGCAGACCCCAGAGCCCTTTTGGACGACGTGCGCCCTCAGATTTACCGAAAACTTGTGGAAGAGCTTAAAGCTCTTAATGGTATTAAGTTTCAGCTGGCTCTCAAGCTTCAACTTCGGAAAGACAACCCTGATGGGAGTGAGGAATACACTGATCCCGTGCTCCGCCACAACCAAGAGTCTGTTTTGCAGGCTAACGATATTAATGAGGCACTAGACAGGGCTTTCCCCCGCATCCAAGAGACGCTTGAAAAATTACTCAAAGGGGCTCGGGATGGACGGTTGACCACGTAGAGATGCTGTGGCTTGACATTGCTCGGTACCAGCCCCTGAGGGGCGGCTCATACATTCCACTGCCCGCAGCGGTGAGAAGCAAGAAGGCGATCATCAACGTGAAGAACAACGATGATCACTGCCTGAGATGGTCCTTACGGTCTGCTCTCTTCTCCGTCAGAGCCAACACGGATAGGCCTTCCCAATATCCCACTAATGATGGTCTAGATTTCATGGGGATCGAGGCTCCTACTCCCTACTCTCAGATCCAGAAGGTTGAAAAACAAAACAACCTAGCTATCAACATATTTGGCTGGGATAAGGGTGTTATCGTCCACGGGCTAAGCAAACAGCCCATGGACATGCTCAGGATTAACCTCTTGCTGATCGAGAAAGCAGGCAAGTTTCACTACACTTGGGTCAAAAACCTAAACCGTCTTCTCTACCAAGAAAACAAGCACCAGCATCGTAAGCACTTTTGTGAGAGATGTCTCCATAAGACCTCCTAGAAGCTCACAAGCCTGAATGCTGTGGGATCGGTCAGACGGCAGTGAGGGAAGAGATGCCAGAAGAGGGAAAAAATAAGCTGACCTTTCAAAACTACCACAAGCAGTTTTCCGCCCCTTTTATTATCTACGCCGACTTTGAGGCTCTAACTACAAAGACTTGTAGCTATTGCTATGTAGTCGTTCGCTGCGATGGACAGGCAGAACTACCCGTAGAATACCGAGGACATGACGCGTCGGAGCACTTCTTAAAGGCAATCCAGGATGAGGAGCGAAAGATCAAAGCGGTGCTAGCCAACCCTAAAGCAATGAAGATGACCCTAAAGACCGGCGGGCTTTTAAGACAGCTACCACCTGCCACGTGTGTGAGAAACCACTTGAGGGGGATACTGTTCGCGACCACTGTCATATCACTGGAAAATACAGAGGTGCCGCACACAACGCCTGCAACCTGAAGCTGCGGCTGAGCCCTAAAACCACAACCATACCAGTGGTCTTCCACAATTTGCTGGGGCTATGATTCTCACCTCTTGATGCAGGCTATTTCCAAGGTAGAGGGTAAGATTTCCTGCATCCCAAACAACACCGAGAAATACATCAGCTTCTCCCTCAGTCAGCTCCAATTTATCGACAGCGTCCAGTTCTTGCTGTTCTCTCTTGACAAGTTAGTAGCAGCCAACCCGCCAGAGTCTTTCCAAATAATGGCTCAGTACGAGCCATGTAAAGAAAAGCGCAATCTTTTGTTGCGCAGGGGTGTCTACCCGTACGAGTACATGGACTCTTGGGAAAGGTTTGAAGGCCAGGTCTCCCTCTGAAGGAAGCTTTCAACAGCAAGCTGTCTGACGAGTACATTAGCGAGACCGACTACGTTTATGATGTTGAAGACCGACTACGTTCATGCGGAAAAGGCGTTGGAGGCCGACTACGTTCATGCGCAAAAGGTGTGGGAGGCCGACTACGTTAATGCGCAAAAGGTGTGGAAGGCCAACTACGTTCACGTGCAAAAGGTGTGGGAGGCCGACTACGTTCATGCGCAAAAGGTGTGGGAGACCTTTGGATGCCGGGAGACTACCACGACCTCTACAACCGCACAGACGTGCTCCTTTTGGCAGATGTCTTTGAGACTTTACGGAAGACCTGCATGCGGCAGTTCAACTTGGACCCCGCACATTACTACACCAGTCCTGGCCTCTCTTGGGACGCGTTGCTCAAGAAGACGGGTGTAGAACTCAAACTGCTCAGGACTATGACCAGCACCTCTTCATCGAAAAGGGGATGCGAGGTAGTATCATTTCTTACCTGGATGCTAACAACCTGTATGGGTGGGCAATGAGCCAGTCGCTGCCTACAGGCGGCTTTGAGTGGGTGGAGGAGCCGCAGCTCAAGCTTTTGTCTACAAAAGTTTTAACGGAGCATCCAGCAGACAGTCTAGAGGGCTACATCTTAGAGGTAGACTTAGAGTACCCTGTAGAGCTACACGACGCAAACAACGCCTATCCCTTAGCGCCGGAGCGCATGGTCGTTCAGAGAGAGTGGATGTCTGAGTATCAGCACAACCTTCAATCTTTTGCAGGCAAAAGATTAGCACTAACAGAGGTTGAAAAGCTGGTTCCCAATCTTCGCGACAAAGAACGATATGTGCTACACTATCGCAACCTACAGCTGTACCTCTCTCTCGGCATGCGCTTGAAAAAGATCCATCGAGCTCTTCGCTTTGAGCAGAGCACTTGGATGGAACCCTACATCCCTATGAACACGGAGCTCCGAAAGGAGGATACCAGCGACTTTGAAAAGAACCTCTACAAACTCATGAACAATAGTGTATTTGGGAAAACGATGGAGAACCTACGCAAGCGGGTCGATGTTAAGCTGGTGCACAGTGATGAAGAAGATAAGCTAAGGCGACTTATTGCCAGCCCGGCCTTTGCTCGGGCAAACATCTTTGATGACAACCTCGCAGCGATACAGGTCCATAACAGTCGCCTGGTACTCAACCGACCCGCCTACGTGGGTATGAGCATACTCGACCTCTCGAAGCACCTCATGTACGACTTTTATTATAATCAGATAAAGGCTCGGTATGGTGATCGGTGTCAGCTCCTTTACACAGACACAGACTCCCTCCTCCTCGATATCCAGACCGAGGATGTGTACCAAGTTATAGCCAAGGACCAGAACCTGTACGACACATCTGACTACCCCAAAGAGCACTACCTCCACAACACGGTAAACAAGAAGGTATTGGGTAAGATGAAGGACGAGTGCGCCGGGCGCCCCATCGCCGAGTATGTGGGGCTGCGGCCTAAGATGTACTCTATTTTCGAGGCTGATGGAAATAACATCAAGAAGGCTAAAGGTGTGAAAAAGTCTGTTGTGAGAAAACAAATTTGACATGGGCAGTACAAAGAGGCTCTATCACAAAAAAAGACCTTCCACCACAGGATGGATGTGCTGCGTTCTGAGAGACATAAAATATACGGGCAGCACCTGAACAAGGTATCACTCTCCCCCTTGGACACAAAGAGGTGGATAGCTGAAGACGGTGTCACCACACTAGCCTATGGACACTGGGATATTAATCTTTCGTCTACGAAAGACTCTGCAAAACAAACTTTTGAAGACGAAAGTTGGGATGACTTTATCAACGAGATTTTTGCTGAGATGTAAGCAAAAGTTTAACAGGTGGCACCTGGGTGTTGGGAGGCACCACAAGTAGCTCTTCTCGTACAAACCCACGAGCCGGTACCCCACTATCTTTCATTTGCCTGCAAAAGATTAGTTTACTTAACAATCATATAGGCTGCGAAGGAAGTAACTCCAAGCCCCATGATAACGAAAGCAATTTCGCGATCACGTTGCTCTGGGGACGGCAAGTGGAAATCTGAGAGTTTAGGTTTTGGTTCTTCTAGCGTGGGGGTCGTTGAATCACTGTCAGCTGTAAGATTATACTGGCGAATAGCTTCATCAACATCGCGGAAGGTGTGCAAGGCATGTCCTTGGCGGCGAAGCTCTTCATTAATCCAGTCTTGGGGTTCGGCCCTCTTGCGTGACCATTCAGACTGCGCAGCTTGAAGTTGTTCTACAGCCTTGTCATGCCGTTTTCGCTCTTCATCGGCACCTGGATCACGCATCATCGAGAACAGAAAATTTGACCCAGAGAACGCAAGTGCGTTCACGACCGCTCCGCCAACAAGCATTACAATGGAAGCCATCTTTCAAAACAAACTTTTGCTAAATCTTTTGTAGACAAAAGATTAGTTTATTTATAAGTCATCTTTTGTGTTCAAAAGATTTACGTTAATATGTCTGCAGGGAGTATCCCCTGTTTGACAAGCATGTCTTTAGTTGCCATAGCTAGGCCAACATCTAATATGACCATGCCAACATCATACGGCTCAAAGTCCAACTTTGGCGTAACACCTTTTATGATTTTTTTACCGAGAGTAGCGTATCCCATGGCAAGTCCACTCACTACAGCGGAGTGGTACGCCAAATTAGCAAGCTGTTTACCATCAGTACTGGGGGTAGACATTTTTTATGCAAGTAGAAGATTGTTATTGCATATAATGAGGATTAGTTTGTTCGTCTAATATGGGGTTTTTTAATTTTTGCTGGCCAAAATTAGGCACATTTGGTATTTTTTTTGCAGGCGAACTTAAAGTTTTTGGATACGAAAGATTAGCATATACCACAGCTCCAACAGCTAAAACACCTCCCGCAAGGAGCAAACAATCTTTTGCCTGAAACTGAAAAGTTTAGATTAGTTTTTGATTGTGATGACGTCTCACTTTCATGTTCGTGGCCGCGCCGATAATCTTTTGCAGGCAAAAGATTGTTTGGATTCAGATTATCTTAAGAAAAATTAGGCTTGAGACTCTGTTTGGCCTTTCGCAGCTGCTCTTTCAGCGCTTCTTGTTTTGCTTTTCTAGCTGCTGCACCTTTGTGACCAGCCTCAACTTTTTTTTGATCTTTAGTCACTCTCTTGACTTTTACCGGCGTCGATGTCGTCTCTAGGTCTTGCGCTGCTGTCATCTCCAGAGCTTGTGTTGCTTCTGTCGATGTCGTTTCCAGGTTTTGTGTCATCTAAACTTTCGTGTACAAAAGTTTTACTTATACGATCTTTATACGTGTCTTTAAATTGACAGTGCTTAGCAGTTGTCATCGCTGCTGTTAGCGGAGCTAAGTACATCCCATAGCGATAATACAGCTCGCAGCAGGCTGTCGTCAGCGCATGTCCAACAAAGGGGTCCTCTTCGAGGTCAATGACGAGCTGGGACTTATTTTCGGGTGGAATGGGTAGAAATGTGCTAGCCGCAAGTGCATACATCTGCAGCGCAGACGCCCCGAGGGTTTTTGTCATTGAGGCCCCTAGTCGTGCCTCATAGCGGCTATAGTGCTTAAAGATCTCGTCATCGCTCATCACGTCAAGTTGCGCAAGGGTTAGTCGGGTTCCTATATATTTTAAGGCTGAGCCGCCAGCCACAATTGCAGCCAGACGGGTCCGTTTTTGGTCTTGCAAACAATCTTTTGCCTGCAAAAGATTTGGTGAATCTTTCGTAGACGAGGTGCAGCTCAAACTTTCCTTGTTTAGCGTCGAGACGGGGCTTTCGTCGGGAACCTCTTGCAACAATTGGTTGATCACATCACCGCAATCCATAATCCTCTGTGCGCAAACAAACTTTTGTATACGAAAGTTTACTTTTGAGATCAAACTTATACTCTGTATAAGTTTATGCATTATTCTGCGCTTGAGTCTAACATATTCTACAAACATCATAAAAACCACTGCTAGCTGTATAGTTTGCATGGCTTTGATCCCACATAGTAATATGCTAAGTGATCTATTAAGCTAATCTTTTGTCTACAAAAGATTATGTTAACAACTGATAAGCAACCAACTGAGCAGTCTTAAGTATAAGCTTTAGATAGCTGCTGTCTAAGCAGATCTCGCTCCTCTCTCGTCGGAACAACGTCGTTCTCTCGACTAGATAAAGACTGTTTTCCCACAGCCAGTCTGGCCACAGATGATGGCCGAGTGGGGTAAACTTTTGTCTAAACTTTCATGTACGAAAGTTTTACTTATACTTTGAACTTTCGTTGACGAAAACCTTTGTTTAGGTTTAGTAGAGTGCACTGATATATCGGCCATTTTCGATGTTGAGCTGAGCATCCATGATAACATACAAATACATGTTCAATGTGTCCGCCGTTTCTGCCTTTATGGTGATCTGGACTGTGACCCCCTCACTTGCATTTTCTATGCGCCGGCTGCTGCCGTGCAGTGAGTCATCATCGTTGCTTCTCAAGTCCAGCCATAGGCCGTACTTTGTTGTCAAATACTCTCCTACCGATACATCAGCTAATGCTAAGTCTTTGGTGACCATTGAAGTCGTGGGGTGGCGCTTGGTTGAAGGGCTGCGAGTGAAGTACTTTCGAACTTCATCCCACTGTTGGTACCCGCGCATACCCTGGGCATACAACTGGTTTGGCTTCCCCTCGACTATGACCTCAACTTTTTCGATCTTGGGGTTATAGAACGATTCTGTATTTCGGTTAAACGCGGTCGCCGCTCCAGCATCCTCGAAGAGCATGAGTATTCCCTTAAAGCTTCAGGCTTCCCCTCGACTATGACCTCAACTTTTTCGATCTTGGGGTTATAGAACGATTCTGTATTTCGGTTAAACGCAGTCGCCGCTCCAGCATCCTCGAAGAGCATGAGTATTCCCTTAAAGCTTCAGGCTGGAACATTAAGATTGACATTCCACAGCGTATCACTCTTGTTGAGGGTGACGTTGCGGTGGCGCAAAATGCGGTCATACAAGATGGCAACTCGCGCAGTATACTGGTTGCGAATCATTCGGGCTAAGTTTGGCTCGCTCATAATTTCAAACTCGAGAGAGATGTTGTCGATGACGTAGCTAGCATCTGTATCACCTGTTGCCATTATAGCGCGGCTGTAGTCATTAAAGGTAAGCTCGTACTCCAATCGGTGACCAAGGCCTCACTGGAAGAACGGCATGTGGCTCTCCAACAGTTCAAAATCTAGTTGAATGCTAAATCTGTTGCTGTATGCATCTGCAACAGCCTTGTCTTGCGCCGTAGAACCATCGCCATCTCCATCTCCAGCGCCCACCCTCAGTTTAAGCATGTTAGCGTCTTCCGCCACATCAATTCCCTGGTAGACCTGAGACCGGCGCTCTCCCAACGTTTTCCAAAGGTCGGTGTAGCAGCCGATAACATCGCTGTCATCTACAGACATGACCTCATTATTACTGATCCTGATGGTCTTTTTCTTCACAACGGCTTGGCCAAGGTTTTGAACCACTGTTCGATTGTCGTCGGTCGAGGTCAGGGCGATGGTAAATCCTGTTCCAGGAACAATCACATCCTGGGCGCCAAGGTTGGGAAAGCGGACCAAGAGCTGCTGATTTTGGTTGATAGTGGAGGGGTTGTTGGTTACAACCACGCTCTGCCGTATGCCTTTGATCCCGAGTGGATGCCGCAGGCTTCTAAGAGGATTCAATTTGCGCCCGTACTTTGACGATGCCATTCAAACCAAACTTTATCTTTTGTCTACAAAAGATTATCTTTTGCTTGCAAAAGATTAGTTTATGTCTTCAAAAGTTTGTGTGTATTAAACCTTGGCGAGTGTTTAATATAAGTAAAGTTAACTTTTGTATTCAATATGGCAGAAGGTGGTTTTGAAATGAACGATTTTAATGCACCCGAAAAACAACCAGAAGGCGAAGAAGACACCAGTTTTACTTTTCCTGAACCTCCCATCGAGGCACCCTTAGATGGGCTATCGACTAATGATTACGGCGACCGCATTAACCAATTGACCGGCGACCTCCATACAGACGCACTGCGAGAACAGCGAGACCGTTTAGTAGATGCTTTCTATACAGAGATAGATCGTACCTACACCCTTCAACCTAATATAATAGAATACAAGCGGTTTGAGGTCAGCGAAAATAGTAAAACGCTTTACTGGGTAGAGGGTGATAAAAAGATTCAAAGCGCTACTAAAGGCTGTACAAAGTTTTTGGGATTAGCTACTATTGCCCAAAATTTTGGCTCTGGGGGCGCAAGAGCCGTTCGAGATTATCTCAACCTGCCTGGGTACTACAGTACACTGCGTCGTCGTTCTCAACCTATCCTTCAAGAGTTAGAAAAGGTTGCTGATATAGCACAAAATGCAGCACAAGCAAATGATGATGTACTAGATGAATTAGTTAATGATTATCTTAGCACGTCATCTATTGACCAATCTTTTGCAGACACAAGATTTACTGAAGAAGATAATATTTTGCCTATGAGAGAGATTCTAGGGCTCGACAAAGCCCTGAAAACTTTGCGTGGCACGAAAGCGGTGCAAGACAGCAAAATAGTTTCTCTCCAGCAGCTGATCGAGGGCTATCGCGAAGAGCTTAAGCAACCCGGAACAACTGAGCAAGCGGACCAAATCGAACGTGAAATTACAAAAGCTGAAGATGGGCTCGCAGCGGCTCGAGACAGCGTTGATGTCCTCAACCAACAACTTCGGTCACAGTTCAGCCAAATTCGTGAGACCATATCTAGCATTCTAGATAAAAACAAATCTCTGGCCGATCGGCTACGGACCCTGTTCCGCGAGCAGGGTGTGACCATAGCCACCATTATCACTGCACTGGGCTTTGCCATTAGCACTCTGGTTCTTGCCTTGACTGGTGGGCCAGCTGGCGGGGTTACACCGCCAACACCTCCCACACCTCCCGCAAGTAAAGATGGGATAAAAGAGTGGGCGAAAAAACATTTGCAAGCTCTCAGGCGCCTTCTAGCCCAATTAGCTGGAAAGGCTGCAGCCGCACTACCGGGCATCATCGGAGGCATTATATCGTGGCTCCTCAACCTCTTGAGTAAAACTGCTGGCTGGCTCGCGGGAAACCTATGGGCAATAATTATTGCCATCGGCGGTGTACTGTTAACTTTTGTTTACAAAAGTTCATAAACTTTGTAGACAATCTTTTGCTTGCAAAAGATTAGTTTTATCGTAGACGGGTTTAGCGTAAAGCGAGCCAACCGAGACCAAGAGCAACGCCACCAACAACAAGTGCAGTTCGCCCATCATAGTGCGCTTGCCCTTCTGCTAGACTTTCATCTACCAAAGTTTGTTTGTCGATATCAGGCTATGCCAAACCTGGACCATCAAACTAACTTTCGGCGAAAAATTAGTTTAAGCTAGGCATGCTGGCCTTGCAGGAGGCCCCTCCATATCTTTTACAGGTAACAAATTCTCGACTGCTGCATTTATACCGTAGTTAAAACCCAAACTTTGCCCCTGCTCCGCGATCACAATCTCGTTGTTGTAGTCCTGAATAGTTCCAATCTGCAACTCCATGTTGCTTGGAGCCGTATACAAACCAATTCCGAATACATAGTCAACCTTAGAGCGGGCGTATCGAAGCATGTCTTGGTAGCGTGCCACCGCACTCGGGAGGTCTACGGGGCTTGAGACCGCATCCTCAACGTTTGCTAAGAACTGTTTCTGGGTGTCAAATGCGGCACCGGTGCCGATAATACTCGAGCGAATCTGTGCCTGTGCGCCTAGGATAGCCCACACGTATGTTCGGATAGAGTCATTGATTCTTTCAACCCCAGGTTGGGTAAAGCCCTCCGACTTGTCGAGAACAAATGTCGTCCATGCTTGGTCTACTTCCGGGCCCTGGCCGATGTAGTCAACGCTAAACGAAGCCGGTCTATCACCAAAGCTCATGCGGTCTTTTCTATAGTCATTCGACGAAACACCGAAGCTGGGGTTAAGACCCCCACTAGCAACCAAATCATCGCTCACTTCTTTAATAGAGAGCACTGAACCTTTCCACCAATGATACGGCGTTCCAAGACCACTATTTTGGTCGATGTTCTGCCGCCAGTCAGTGTGCGGTGAGACACCAAACTCCGTGCAAATTTGCTCATATGCCCTCTGGTTGTATGGGGTATCAAAGGCATCCCAAGTGTCATCCTGTGGGAGTGGCACCTGCATCTCTTCAAGAATCCTTCACACCTGGTAGTATACGTGAAAGCGGTAGACTGATCGCACCATCTGGACCTTAGAGCTAAGATGGTCTTCTGCAGAGACGCCGCACCCTGTGGTAGCACACCATACTGCAAAGTTAATCTTATTTTGTCAAAATTTCATCGGGTTTGAGCTCCACGTGTCCACTATATCATCACTTTGTACATGTGGCAGCCTATACCGCTCCACCGACAATATGTCCGGAAAAACGGTGTCAAAGCTCGCCGCCCCCGTATCAACCTGTATTGTAACATGTTGCAATACGGGTTGAGATTTTGCGGAGTATACCCCACCTGTTTGGTAAGATGCATCTGTGTTAAAGCTATAAGCTTGGTTAGACATAACTGCACAAACTTTGCTTGCAAAGTTTAAGTTATACTCGTATAAGTTCAAAAGATTATTTGCAAAGTTCGCTATGTTTGTTACACAAACCAATATTCAAAAAGAAGCGCTGCTTCTCCAAACCGCAATTAACAATGTAAATGGTAAACTCCGTGTTGCCCTAAGAGAGTTGCATTTTAAAAAAACCAACACTCTTGATGTTGACTCCAGTTTTTCAAAGAAAATATACCCCAAATAGAACTCCGAATGAACAAAACAACGGGGTTTGTCACTATCGATACCGGTTATGGGCAATTCCACAGAAAGTGGGACATGACCCCCAAAAATGTAAACACCCATATATCATAATTTGAGGTTTTTATTGCATAGACGACACATTGAGGGTAAAAAAAACCATTAAGTTTCAAATAAATTTTGCCTCTTTTGGGGGGTAATACCATTATTTTGAGTGATAAGTTTATTTTCCCATTTTTTACTGAATTTTTATGACAATAAAGGGATACCTCTTTTCAAAACCTACATTGACATATATATATTTATCTAACATTATGATATTGAAAAGATAGATGTTTACCTTTCATGAAAAATTTTCTTCATGTTTCTTTTTACCAAATTTTCATAAAAGCTTGAGATATTTTATTGTAAAAGGCATGTAATGTGAGTGACGAAAACATATTGTTTTTAATTTTTTTTTCGAATGCACCACTGCTTAAATGCAATATTATTATTTTTCCTCCTACTAGTTGTGCTCCCCATTGTAAGAAAATAAATTGAGCTGTAAATGCTTCAGTTTTTTAAATAAAATTAGCTAAAGTTGGTAATGTGAGTGACAAGTAATGTGAGTGACAGTGTGTAATGTGAGTGACAAAATAATTTGATAGGAAATTGCACTGAGAATGCTATTTTTAACGGTTGTGGGCGGATATCGTACACATGTTCAGTATTGTATAGCATGGCATATGCATACAACCAGAAAATATTACCCATAATTCCTTCACCTTAGTTTTACCCACAATGCTTAGCTCTTGATTAATTGTCCATTGTTTCTGCTGCCAAAGATTGTGCAATGTTCGTGTGCATTTTTAATCAACTGTCATCTTGGTTTCTACTACTAGCAAATCATCTCACCTGAAAGGTTAGTTTTGTTCTTTACTTGTTTCTGGTAAATTTGAGATACATTTTATCACTAGATCTGATAAATACCTAATATAAATAACAATAATGTAAATAACAACAATTTATACATGTGTTTTTCCATGTCATTGACACATGTACGTTTATATGAATTTTAAAGGAAAAAGTTATAGAGGGATAACAGCTTAAAACTGCTACTGCAAGCATACAAATTTAAACATGGAATTAAGGGCAATGTACATCAACCTGTTCCACTCCCAATTGACTTATTAAACATTAAAGATCTCTTCAAATGTACATGTATGTACACTGTATATAGCATGCACATTTTAGATCTATGTATTTTGTATTCACACGTACATATTTGTGTACTTTACACACTTATAGTGTATGTTAACAAGTGAGACAACCCTGATAAACTATGCATAATTTCTGATCAACACTTTTTTCAGCTCATTTCAATCTATTTTGTTTTAAAAAATAGTTTACTTTATTGTATTTTTGAACAGTACTCTGTGTGGGTACAATCTGGCACTGTGCAGTGCTCAAGTGTGTAAGCTTGATTAAAAACATGTTGTTTTCTTGGTCTTCAGAATGCCACTGACTGGTGCTGAAAGGCAGAGGCGCTACATTGAAAAAACAAAAAGAAGTGGAAAGTATAAATTGCACAAAGCAAATCGTGCCCAGCAAGTTAAGACTTGACGTGATAAGAAGCAGAGAAATGAAGAGCTACTGCCAAGATCTGCAAAGAAAAAGCTTCAGGAAAAGCGACGAGAAGCCAATCGTAAACAGGTAGCCAAACATCGTCTCCATAAAAGAGAGGCTCAAGAGAAAAATCAGCATCCTGTTCCTTAAATTTCAACAGTGCATCTGCCTATGCGAAAGCCACTGCAAGAGCCAAACGGTGATGACAAAGGCTTTACCAACTACTCCTCGCCGTAGAAAGTTGATTTGTCGTAAGCTATACGCTGCTGAGTGTGGTGAGGTGCCTCCAACACCATCGCCAAACATCCCCAGAATGCAGCATATTTTAGATGAAGTTACTCAAGTAGTAATTGAGTACTTTATATGCATGCACATAAAAAGAAATTACATTTGTGGTTGACTTTATTGAAAGTTTTAAATACATGTACCACACAAAAATCCCGAGGGGGGGGGGCGTGCACCCCCATGCCACCTGGATCCGCCCCCTGAAAGGATATATATGTAGTAATATGAAATTACACAAACGGTTGCTTTTAAATGAAATCTTTGGTATCATAATGTAAATTATTGTTGTTATAAACCTTGCTTGCTCTAAAATTTGTAAGTTTTGTATCGTGTTACAAAGTGTAAAGAGGAAGTAACGTGAGTGACGTAATGTGAGTGACGGTACCCATCTCTGGTTTTATTCCCCTGACATGAAGAATATGCTTTAATTTGATATAAAATTGGTTTTGGCATGTTGCTATGGCTTGTATTAATACTAGAAGAATGTTACTCCTTTGTTGAAACCTACAGTTTGAGGAGACTTTACCAGCAAAAATGTCACAAAATTGTCCATGTCTTTTTTTTGTAATGTGAGTGACGGCCAATAAAACGCATGTTTCTGAAAAGTGAAGCAATCGTTAGAGATTTTCTTTTCATAAATGAGTGGCTCTTAGCTCCAAGTTGTTGTATGATTGTTATGAATCAGATTGATCAATTACTTATGAAGTAGTGAGAGGCTAAAGCAGCCTTACAGTGGATAAATGTAATGTGAGTGACGGTGGAATTACCCTTATGGTGATGTGTATTTTAAAATGGATAATGCAATGAGTTCACTACTGGGCATGCTCCCTAATATTTTAAGCGATTTATGGTCCCGAGGAGAAACAGAAGGAATAAGCCCCTCAAGGTTCCATGTTCCTAACCTGGTTTTTATACACCTCAATCAACTTTATGCAGCTTCTAATATTATCGATGGCACCCCCTCCTCGCTGCTAGCCATAAATAACCCTGTTCAAATCTGAAAGCAGTGTAAACGTTAACCTTGCTTACCCTATGTACAAAAAACTTAAAGCAGAACACATATATCAACTAAACTTTCTCGTGTTAGATGAACATGGTGAGGATATGTGTAACAATCCCATCTCTATGACTGCAGTACTTGAGATTCAGCCTGTCTAGTAGATGCGGCTGTGTTGAAGCTATAAGCTTTGTTTGGTATAACTGCATTTTAAAACAATCTTTCGTAGACAAAAGATTAGTTATGTTTGTGACACTAACCGATATTAAAAATGAAGAAGCGTCGCTTCTCCAGACTGTAATCGATAATACGGATGGCAAGTTCTATGCCGCCCTCAGAGGTTTGCATTATGAGGATGGCCATCGCAATATTAGGTCTTCAGCTGAAATTTTGTGGCGTTCTACCTCGGATGATAAACCTCAAAAGATTATGATCCCTGCTGGATTATATACCTTTGAATACCTACAAAATCACAAAGTTCACAAAAGAGCTGCCCCAAGTATCGGTCGAGATAGTTAAAGCAACAAATCTAGTCATACAGCATTCCAAGGGGCGGCGCCATAAAAATGCCCTCTGATATACGCCACCTGTTGGGTATCAGTGAAAAAGGTTGGATTGATGGGGAATACGAGGGAGACAAACCCTCTAACTTCGATATTCACAAGTGGGTATACATACACCTCGATCAACTTTCTACAGCCTCCAACATCGTTGATGGCGCTCCTTCAACACTACTAGCCATAACCCCAGCCGCACCCAAAGGTGTTATAAACATTAATCCTATTTGTCCTACATGTATGTACAAAAAACTTGAAGTTGGGCACATACATCAATTGAACCTTCGCGCGTTAAATAAAAATAACCAGTTGCTACAGAACCGTAGCACCACCATAACTGTTGTGCTTGAAATTCGAGAAAATGCCTAAGTTACCAACAGCTCCTACCATCGAAACAACTGAGCGATTGTATCCCGTTCTTGAGCCTGAAGACAACAACGCAGGCTCTAATTATCGCTTGACTGAAATCCACAACCTCGAACGCAAACTTGAAAAAGAGATAGAAGACAGAAGTAAGCTGTACAAAAAGTACCGTAGATCTATCAATATCGTTGATGGTATTGACACAGTGTTGATTCTATCCTGCCTTGGAATGGGAGCTACTGGTGTAGGGTTGCTCTCCACAATTATAGCCGCGCCTATTGTCATTGCACTTGAAGCAAGGTGTTTGTGGTCTTGCCGGTATTGCCGGTAAGTTCGTCTCTCGGCGGCTCCTTGTAAAAGCTAAAAAACACGATGAGATTTGTATTCTCGCTCTATCTAAGCTCAACAGCGTTTCAGATGTGATCTCACAAGCGCTACAAGATGGGCACATCTCCCCTGAAGAGTTCAAGCTCGTAATAAACGAAATAAATAAATATCGACAAATAAAAGCTGATATTCAGAAGAAAAGCCGCAAAGTATACGATGCTCAAACCAACGAAGCAGCAAAAAACGAGCTAATAGCCGAAGCCCGAGCTTCAATAATGAAAGAGCTTGCGGCAGCTACCTCAAAAATGACATTAAAATAGAGTTCGGTTGCTTTGCCAATTTTAAATTCAAACGTGGTAGCAGCCTTAACGAACCTCCACCCAGTTATTCACAAACGTAAACACTAATCTTTTGTCTACAGTTGGGTTCACTCATTGTGTATACCGTGCTACACTCCATCGTGTTCAACTTTCGTAGACGTTGAAAGTCGCTGGCTGTGGGTCGAGCCTGCCAAGAGAGCGGGGCGAGCCCTATTAAAACTTTAGTAGACAAAGTTAACCCCATGTGCTCTACTTGTATACTCCAAACCAAAAGTAGTCCAAACCCATGTGCTCTATTGATATATACCCCAACCCAAAAGAGCACGGGTAGGTGAGCCAGAACCCCCATGTGCTCTATTGATAAATACCCCAACCCAAAAGAGCACTGGTACATGTAGGTGAGCCAGAACCGCCATGTGCTCTATTGTATACACCCCAACCCAAAGAGCACGGGTAGGTGAGCCAGAACCGCCCTTTTACTAACTACAGTACTGTTTATTCATTACCAAAGTCAATGCCATTTCCACTCTGTGAACGTACTTTGCAAGTGTATTTTGTTATGTTGGGCTTGGTAAATAACTAGGCCTATGTGTGCATTCGTCTGTGAACACGTTCCTTGGCGGTATGCATCGCGTTTCGTGTGGGCTTAGGAAGCGATATTTGATTACAATAATCCTGTTTAATCCCCCATCGTGTCTTAATCCATACGGTAGGCCTACACGCCCACACGATGATAGTGTTTCGTGTGCTGCTTAAATTGTGGGCGGTATTTTACATTGTATTTCATGAACTGTAGTTTGAAGCCAATGCAAGAAGGAACACTTGGCTTGAAGGTATTGCTTGTCTGTAGAAAAATGATAAAAGAACACTCCAAGTTCCTTTGACTTTTGAGTATGTTTAACACAACCAAGATAAAAGATGAAAAGTATGACTACACTGTAATATGGTCCTACAAAAGTGAAGCAACAGCCAACAACATTTATTCAGCAAAAAAAATACAATCTAAACTAGAGACAGTGATTGTAACTAACAATCACAGAGCTGTTCCATGTTTTACTGTTTGTTTACTACTTTTAAGAATATCTTCTTTGTCACGATATTTCGATATTTTCAAAACCAACATCGATATTATCGTGATATCGTTCCAGGGCTAAGCTCAACAGAGGATGCAACAGCCCTGTAGAACACTTTCACATATTGCAGTCCACTCAAAAACAATCGAATTGACTAAATTGGTAACTCGTGTTAGTTACATGGTTACTCACATTACAAATTTTGAGAGGGTCTTACCTTATATCGTAAGGGTTTCATGCTTTTTAATTTTACCGACAGTTCAGGAGTGAATGAAATTTAGAAAAAATAATACTCTACTTGATTAATTTAGTTCATGTGTGTAGAAGGGAGAAAAAATGTTGTTTTGGTAACTCGCGATAGGTTGTTCAAATGCAAGAAACTGATGCCATCATGTGAATTACTACGAATGGAACATTGATTTTTTTCTCATGAGTTGAATAATACCCAGTACCCTTCTAATTGGATGAATCAATCAGAAAACATAGTTTTTCTTTGAAATATAAGGTTATTTCACAAAGTATTTCCATTTTAACTTTAAATCACAAAATGTGTTGATTACAATTTTAAGCGTATGTTGAAAAGTATTTGACCAATTTCAATACTTTTTTCTGTCCAATGAACTGGAGTTTGACAATGGCAGATTAATACAGGGTTCGACCTACATGTATAACGATCGCCCGGTCGCCAAATGCGAGTGAAAACAGCGGCGGGCGAGTCAAAACCCCTCCTTTACTAGCCCGCCGGGCGAGTCAAAAAATTGTTCCTTTTCACAATAAATGAAGGATACGGTGGTTAAATCTCAAAGAGAGATTATCTTTAAGTTCGTAAAATGGTTTAACAAGTCTTAATATTAGCTAGATTTAATGTGGCGGCGATCACGATTGCAATCGTGATTGTTCATTTCGCATGCACAAAACCACATGGTGCTGAGTATCCACCGGCACCACAACGTTGGGTTGCCCGCCAGTCGTCCATGCACACACACAACACATGGTGTATTGTGCCGTATACAACACAGCGGGTCCAGAATCCATGCTACCCAACATGACCAACATTCCGCAAGCTGTGATTGGCCGTTGAAATTTCCATATTCATAAGAAAACTTAGCTAGTCTCCAACTCGGTACACGTTCACGAGCAGACTAACTGCACAGTGTGGCGCAAGTCTGCAGATTCTGTACTATACACAGCCTTGGATTAATGCTATTCAAACATCGACAACTTTTGCCGACAGTGGGCAGTGCCGCATGCGGGGCAAAGTTTATGAATTTTTTCCTAATGTGCGTCGTCGACCTATCATTTAATCACAAATAATTCATTGCAAAAGAAGTTCTATAAAACCGATCCCCACATCCAAAATCCATTAGAATGGTTGTTGGTGAAAAAAGTATTATTAAGGGCAGAAATTACGGAATTAGATCGTCCAAAAAGGTAATTTTGCGAACTTCAAAATTTTGGTTGAATCGCCTGGCCGGCGAGTGAAGAAAAAAGTTAAAGGAAACCCCTGTAATAACTTTCTCATATCTTAAAAATTAATTTTTAATGTCATGTCCACTCTCCCATGGAATTGCCCAGAAGCTAAGGTCAAATTGGTATCATCTCTGTGCAAAAGTTTGAGCAGCTCACGCTCACAGACCTACAACCTGGTGTAAAAAATGTGATCTTTTGAAATTTTCAACTTCCAGTTTAAATGGAAAGTCAAGGTCAAATGGGGTCACACTCTGTGTAGCGTTTGTTGAGTTTCAAAAGGCCTTTTTGATGATGTACATTGATTGTGAAATCAATTGTGTGGTTCATGAGTTACGTTTTTGTTTAATTTTAAACTTTGATTTAACCTAATTTGACGCCTGATGACGTCATCATTATGTCACGACAGTAGTGTCTTCTACTAGTAAAGATCTAACTACAGGGGTAGAAATATAGACATCTGACATACCAGGGCCAAATTTAGCCCCTGGGTGAGCAAAAAAAGGACCGGCCCAGGGGCTGTCCTCCTGGGACTAGGGGCTTTTCCCGAATTACACATTACAGTATTGTTTTTAAAGACAACACAAATTATTAATACCAACTTTATTCCAATGTGCGCAAGTGTGCGATGCCAGTCAATCACAAACACTACATGATGTTATGATCTTACATTACGTCATGTCCAGGGAACGCTCAATATTTATTGCGCTGGTAACAAAAAGCTGCACGCTGCGTCTGCTTACAGAGTGAAGACAGCGGACCAGTGAGACAACTCTATTTGGCGGCGCGGTCGAGTCCATTTTTGAGCCCGCAAAACAATTGTGAGACGAGTTGTGGACTGCCTGGTACCCGCTATACATGTATGTATTTCAGCACAGTTTACCAGTTAATATCAGCCCCTTGTCTGAAAATGGTCAATCCCAATCGGCACTTTTTCGAGCCCATTTTTGAGATCACGAAACAACTTTTGGCTTGTTTGCTTGGTGGGTGGCGTGCGTGCAGTGATCGATGGCCATGCATGGGCAGGGGCCTTGCCTGGGTACCTGCACAAGCTACGTTCGAACCGCGCCGGTCGTTCGATCGAGTCGCATGTCCGGTCGACCTCCTTAGTCCGTCTGTTGAGCTGTTCCGTGTTTTACTGTTTGTTTACTACACATGAATTAAGTAACTTGGCTTCTGCTTCGACAGTAAAAAAATAATTATGACATGTGGCTCAGAAGATCTTATTTTTTTCAGTTTTTAAGCTTCCTATTTGGACCGGAAGTAAGGGTCAATATAGGGTCATCTTTGGAATAAATTATCGTAAGCTACAACACAACACAAACATTACAACTTATACAATGTCGTTCAGGAGATATGATTTTTTCAATTTTTGAGCTTCCTGTTTAGACCGGAAGTGAAGTAAAGGTCAAATAAATTTTTGAATAAATTGTTGCAAGTGAAAGCTACAAGACAACCCAAACATAACGACTTTATGACATGTGGTTCAGGAGATATGATTATCTTAAGTTTTGAGCTTCCTGTTCAGTCCAAAAATAAAGGGTCAAAGTAAGGTCATTGTTTTGAATAAAAAGTCGCAAGTGTTGCAAGAGCAAAACAACACAAACATTACGATTTACTGACATGTGGTTCGGGAGATATGATTTTTTAAATATTTGAACTTCCTGTTTGGACTGGAAGTAAAGGTCAAAGTGGGGTCATCTTGGTTAAGAAATAGTTGCAATTGTTGAAAGCTACCATACAAAACAACCATTACAATTTTATGACTTGTGGTTTAGGAGATATGATTTTTTGAGTAATAAACTTTGAATTAACGTAATTCGACACCTGATGACATCACAGTAAAAAAAAATATGTTTTTCATACTAACAAATATGATAAGGAACACGATGATATGCAACTTATTCCAATTTAATTTAGTTGAAAATCTTCTGTTTTTGACCAGCAAAACATTTACACTGTTTGTACACAGATAGAAAATGCGCAAAAAATGTGACGCCATGATGATGTGTAGGGTAATGCTTGACCGGAATTGACATCTGCAGTAGGCTACAAGACAAGTCCATACAGCACTGAGTCCATACATGTAACTGAAAAAAGTTTGTGGATCGGATGTATACTTCTTGAGATATGATAGACACAAGATTGGCTAATTAATTATTCACACCGCTGTCACGTGAATAATTAATTAAGAATATTTATATACATCTACGAACTAATTCTGAGCGACCTGAGTAAGTCCCACTCTATTTAGGCTTTACACAGTGCAAACCATACTTGGGCCATTCTCCCGTTACGTGTGTGACATTTGGAAGCCTTTTTGAAGCGAACTGTTTGGAATATTTTTTCTGCTTAAATTGAATTATTTTGTGTTAATATAGCATACAAGTCAACTGCAGAGATTACCTTATTTAATAGTAAAACATTTAGTACAAATTTATCTGGTGGTTTAATTTTACAGGAAAAGTTTGTCTGTTACGTGTGTGACATCAGACAAAGTACATACAAATATTTGACTCGTCATTTTGTTTCTTAAAACTCTGTGATTTGGCTGAGCTTTAATTCTTAAAACTTCTATAGACAGTGAGAATAGCCTTGGCCCATAATAATGGCAACGGTCATCTGAGAAGATTTTTTGTCTTTTTCATGTGGCGATAGAAAAAGTGGCGTTACGTGTGTGACTGGAAACTCTGTTACGTGTGTGATAATTGGCTCACTTGTTTTTAATCAGGAATGTTGTCCTATACACAGTTTAATTATGACTGCAAACAAAAAGAGCAATGCAGTCAGTGTTTCCTGAGGATTTTTCAAAACTGTGGGGCACTCTGGACCCAAATTTCTGAAGTTTGGCCAAAAGCACACTGAATTGAAACGAGGTCCTCAGAATGTTTTCTACTTGGTGTTTTTCTTGGTTTTAAAAGCCCTACTATGCAATCTGGGGCATTCTAAATGGTTTTCTTCATGATTTTTGTGAATTTGATCTGAAGTCCACAAAAAAAATAACAAATAAATAAAATTTAAATTTTTTGTGCATAGCAGTGCAGTTTTTGAAGGTCACACACGTAACATTTGGTCACACACGTAACACAAATGTTACGTGTGTGACCCCTTATTTTTCTGTATTTTCCTGAATTTTGTGATTTTTAAAAAAAGTTTTTGTAATAATAATATAGGGACTATCAAACTTGTTTATAATATAAAGTAAGACTTTTTTTCTTTTTCAGTTTTGTTTAGATTAAAACTTTTATGTATTTTTGTTACGTGTGTGACGTGTGTTTTGGAACAAAAACTGAAGAGGTCGTAAACACCCCATTTTGATTTTTTTTTATGGGAAAAACAATTTTAAATACCCTCAAAGATAACATTTTTACCTCCACTTAAAAGAAATGCATTATTTGAAAAAAATTACATGGGCAATTCCACACTAATGGGCCCAAAAGTGTGACAAAAGGAGTGAAAACGGGAACTCTCTTGTTTGTTCAAATTCCATTGTTTATAACTTCCTTATATATCCCTCTCTATAAATCCAACAAAGCTTAATAACTTTCTTATTAGTTTTTATTTTACAGGTACTTGAATGTCATCAATGTAAGTGTGTTACGTACGTAACGAGGACAGACATCGGGTCTTATAAATCCACATCAGACTGGTTAATTTGTAGAAGTTTACTGTTGTACACTATTTTCTCTACATATTTTTAAGGAACAAACACAACAGTGATGATAAAATCTCAAGGGTTAACATTTTTTTCAAAAAGAATTCTGCACCACTATGATTTAAGTTCAGTGGCTTACAAAACTTTTTTTTTTTGCTGGGGGAAAACACCAGAACTTTTGAACAAAAAACTCCCACTTAATGATCAGAACAAAGAAGAAATGTTCAAACCCTTAAAACCTTGAGGTCAGGTTTAATTTGTAATGTATTTACCCGTTTTCCTCATATACGTTCAGATGATGGTGCGATACCGTATGTAACGGTGGACAGACAAATCATGCATTTTAAGTGAATTGAAGTTAAGCAAAGCAATTTTTAAAAGAAAAGACCTCATGATGGTAGCATGAATATGCCAGAACCAAAGAGTAGGCTGGTTTTTATTTTCACTTATTGAGGTGCGGATCCAGGATTTTTTGCAGGGAGGGGGGGGGGGGGTCAGCCCGTCAGTTTTTTTCCACCAAAAATCCATACGCGCAATATGCTTTCTAGCCAGTCTCCCATGTCATTTTTTTATTATTAGTAAGATTGCTTTAAAAAAATTGGGTGTCAGAGCAGGGGGGTTTGACCGCCAAACGCCTCCCCCCTCCCCTTCTGGATCAGTGCTTGGGTATAGACTTAAAGTGGTCTTGAATAACGTTTTAAAATGTCTTTTTTCAAACAGCAAAGTATAATGCCAATGTTATGCCAGAAATTGGAAATCTATGATTCTTAACATGTGAAAACTAATTAACACTGTTTTCATCATTACAAGATGATTGCAGTAAAGTATAACAGTATAACTCATTTAACCCTAACTCATGGTGTTCTTTGAGACTGTCCCAAATCCTCCAAAATCAATCAACACAGTTTATGGCAAAATCTGGGGACTTTGTTTATTTTACAATGCCTTGCCCCATGCTAGGCTTTTTTTTTGGTAATGTGATACTAAATCCATGAAAATCAAGAAAAACCAGCTGATGGAATTTGGCAGATTTGGAGTGGTTAGGGTTAACAGAATATTCAGTACATGTACATATGGCAGGTTCTTCAAATTTGTTTTCTTCTTTTTGCCTCCAAACAAAGCTCATAACTACAGAAACAATTATTTCAATAGACCATGCAAGTCTTGCAAGTATTAGATTTTTTGGGGGAACCTTTGGTTCCCACACATAATACTTTATCGCATACAAAAATGAGCGCTTAGATCAAAGGGGCTCAACAAATGTTCGAATAAATGCATGTGAGTGAGACTTGCTCAGTCTACTTTGCTACAATAATTTATCACAGAAATGATAAAATATAGCTTGTCTGCTACGGCCATTTTCAAACAACTGCTTGGGTTTCGGCTCCCATTTGGCCTTCGTCCGTAATTTTGAAAATGTGTGCTTTCGGTATGGGCTTAAGACAAGCGAATGGAGCCTAAAGCCAGAGCCAAAGACGAATCTGTGGTTTTGGAAAATTGCCTAGATGCCTAAGTTTCATTTGAATGGCTATATGCATCAATGTAACGCTTGTGGTCGTCCTCTGTTAGAGTGAACTTGATCCTACTGCCATAAATGGCCCATTCCGGATGAACAACACACAAGATGTCACTCTTGTTTTCCAAAGACATATCATCTTTGTCCGGCCAGATGTAGAATGAGCCGGATTTACAAAGGTAGGTGAGGCAGACAGCAGAGTCTGTTACATTCAGCACCTGTCAAAAAAACAAAAAACAAAAACATTAATAGGTAAATGATTAGCCAAAAAGCCATTTTTGTTATTACTTTTTTAATTTCATGTATATAACGTTACCTTGGCCAAATACCAATTAGAAGTCCCTCGGGTTCCACGCAGTTTGACGGAAACAAAACTATCACATTCAATCTTGTTTGCAGCGGCATTTTGTCGATCACCTGATGGACATAAGACAAAATATTAAAGTTTGATTGTATTTACCATGTAAAATTTGATATATTCCAGCTGTATGTTGGGCATAAGTACAATGTTTCAACATATCTGCATATTTTTACTGAAAGAAAGAACCCCACCCCAGTATTCATTAGACTCACCTTGTAGCATAAGCTTAACGACATCTGGTTCACTTTCCTGGACGAGAGGCATGGGGGCATTTGAGATCATCACGGCTTCAGCAGCATTGCCTGGCAACAAAAAATTAAATAAATAAATAAATAATCAAAACTAAATATAACTTGATATGATTACTTTTAACCATTTTCCTGATCATTGTAGGTTTTTTGTGTGTTAAGACTTACATCAAACAATGGGTTTGTGAACTTACCATCAGTGTTATCCAGATTGTTTGTCACATTTCTCTTGGAAACTGCTGTCTCCACATCATCTGAGATTGCCAAATATTTCAATTGCTTGTGTTTCCAATTTTTGACATATTCAGAATTGGCACAGGTTGATGAGGATTCACCCTTGTTGCAAGAACCACAAAAGCATGACAGCCTTCGAGCATTCAAACTCATTGGTGCCAAGCCAACAACAGCATGAAGCTTTCTTGTGCCAGGCAGTGTTGCTGCACCTGTGCGCTTCGGTCGGTTTCTCTCTATCTCTCCTTTGCTTATTAAGTAGAAAGACCTCCGAGAATGATTGCACTCACCACTCTCTGTGAAAGATCCTTTGCTCAGTTTGCCCTTGCAGAAATTATACATCGCCTCTGCACTATTGATGTGAACATTGCTGTCAGACTTGATGGCCCTTGATGCTGCATTTTTTATGATTCCGCCCTCTCCATCACAAGGATTTTTCCCATGACGGGAACCAAAATAATGTCGTTCCACTTGTTTGACATCCAAATCTTCTGAAGCATGGGATAAATCAACAAAGGGTGTACGAGATTTATATTGTGCACCACAGCCATCAGAAAACTGGATGAATCGTGCTATCTTCAGTTGTCTGACTTGTTGTAGATGGTGCATAACAACTCTGGTGAAGTAGAATACGGCACTTGAATCATGGGTCATATCTTCAGAGATTATTATGACTGACTCCCTCACTGGATCTTCTGCACTGCAGGTAGTACATCTGTAAGAGCACACCGTGGGATGAAGAGTTACTTGCACCTGAAACCAGTGGGCACTTTGAACCTCATTTTGATTAAGGCAGACAAAGTTCTCCGCAAAATCCATGACCATTACAGCAGATGATTCAGGAGGTTGCTTCATCACCTTATAAAACTGCATCTGTTGCCATTTTGCATGAAACAAATGAGCAGCATACATCTGGAGATCATTCATCACTTCTTCAATAAGTTGGGAGAGAGAACCATCTGATCGTAAGAGAGCTACTCTCTTTGCACCACTACCAACAATTTTGGGCCCCCCAGAAATTCCAAGAAATTGGCTTCTCTGCACTCTTCTCCAGTAGGGAACCAAAAAATATTTTCATCCCTTTTACTCCACAATCAGGACAAATACGATCGATGCATTTTAAGGGTGCATAGGGACCATCTTTAGGACACAGCGTCAGGTCGCAAAGATAATATCGATTCTTTGTAGTGTTGGTCTTCTGCTTCACAGCTTCCTGGTTGATAGCCTTTAATTTCAAGTCAATGTTAGTACAATATTCACAAAGACATTGTTGCAGCTTGGCTTTGTTCTGGAGTAATACACACTTTGGCCGCAATGATGAGAATTTGGCTGTTCCAATGGTCAGATCAGAATTCTCTTCCAAGAAGTCCTTATATACCTCTTCAACTGTTCTGTTTAGAACCCTTTTTGGTTCATTAGCATTTGGGCCAAGTCCCTTCTTATTTGGCATTTCTGTAGAAACATCCAGACGTCTGTAGAATTCATTGAAATTGTGCTCTGTCTCAGCACTCACAGCATCTGATCTGCTTACTTTCCCCTCAGCTCTCGATGCATTCATTTTCAAACTGGAATACCTCATCATAAACTTTGGTGTGAATCCTAGTCGATGAGATGTTTTTGTCATCAAACCATGTTGCTTGTCAAGATGACCTGATAACTGGTTGACAAAGTGTCGATTCTTTTTGCGATGGAGATTGCTGATGGTTTTTCTTACTGAAGTGAGAAGATCCTGCATGGGTTCTAGGCTCGTTGTGGTAAGAGTGACGCCCATTTTCTTAAGTTGTTTCCTCTTTTGTGGACTAGCAGATTTAATAAGTGATAGAATGACTTCTGCACCTTTCACAGAGTGAGGAATGGACTGTCTAGCCCTTTTCGTTGCTTGTCTTTTTGCAGATGGCGATGAAAACTCAGTACTACCTGTAGAGGTGGCATGGATGGAGTTATATACTTGTGGTTTATTAATGATCTTGACTCTCTTCCTTCTCTTCAGAGCAGCATCTTTCTCCCTAATTCTTCTCTTCTTCTGTGCGGACATCCTGGATCGTTGTGCTTGCTTTAATATCCTCCATCTTTCTCGCTGAAGTGCCTTCTTATCGACTCCGATCTTGTCCTGGTCAATGGCTGATTGTTGTGCCGATTAACTCGTTCATCAGGTTTTGTCTCCTTCTTCCTCTTACGTAAGGCTGCAACTCTTAATTTGGCTTTTTTGTTGCTGGCTACTCTTTTTTCGTCGGATAGATTTTGTCAGTAGTGACGCACACGGTCAGCTTCATCCACCTTGAACTGTTCCCATTTTTTCAGCTCTTAATTCTTTCATTTTGTTACGGTATGATGCAATGTACCGGGCCCTTCTGCTTTTTGGTTTTTGAACATTCTCACTGGTAAGTATATCCTTGACTGAAGAACGAAGTTTAATTTGGAGACTCATTATGTATGCTGTAGTGTGAAAAACAGAATTTTAATCATATAGGCCTATAAAAAAGTTGGCCGATAAAACTAGGCCGATAGAACTAGGCCTATATACAAACCAAAAATAATTAAGTCAAATCTATAGGCATAACAAGTAATTGCCAGGGCCAGGGGTGCAGTTGGGTACAACTTTTTGCAAGGTTACGAGTTGATTCAAATTCTCAATTTCAAGCCTTAGGGAAAAAAGGGAAAACAATAAGAAATAGAAAAAACTCCCTCAATTTTCAGAGATGATTTGACTACAGAAACCAACATAACTCATTTAGTAGTAACAACCATTTGTCCAGTAAAGGATGTCGCAGAAAACTGCTCAAAAATCCATGAAAAGATATAGCATAAACCCAAGATATTTGTTGATAAACAAACCGCGCTGGTTGGCATGGACGGCCGAATGTTGGCAAAACATTCAATCGTGTTAACAGACAATATGACCAAATTCATCACTTTTGCAAATTCTTATTTGACACAAATACATCCCATGGTTAGGTACTTTGTTTCCAACAAATTCAACAGTATTTTTGAATATTTGTGTAACGTTGTTACAAATTGTGGCTATCTGTTTTTGCTTTGCATTTATGGCTTTCCGTAGTTTTCCAACCTTTAACAACCTTGTTCCCATCGATCGATAGAGTGCCATAAACACTGTATCCTTACAGCGCAGCGAGATCGACCAAGTAAGAACGAGTATGAGCATTGTCCAATACCCGGACAAGTTATCGCAGTAAGTTTTTTATCATGTCCCGTGTAATTTTTGGCATGAAATTGTGGTTTTTAGGTACTACGACTACAGTTAAAGGAGATAAAGATTGTCGCTGATGCTGCAAAAAAATGAATCATAACGGAATGTTGCGCTCACGCGCAAGAAGTTCCGTACCGACAAAGACGGACTTAGGCTGTCTGTCTTTAGCCGTACGGCAATACATGTAACTATACTCATGTCTGTCCCATGGTGTACATATCGTTTGATATTTTTTACAATTGTCAGTCAAGTCATTTGAAAGTAAATACTCGTGTACAGCTAGGGTCATATTTTCAAATCCTTTTGGTTAAATCTATGTAGAAGTACTTTTTCAATGAGTCTAAGAGATATAAAAGAGCCGTATGTAACAGTTTTATACGTACGTTTATTTCTGGATCGTCTGGACCGACAACCGCAGAAGTGCGTCCATGAACTCGAGCTCCACGATGGCGGGCGATTTCCAGTCATTTTACGGCTGACGTCGCTCACCTAGCAACTTGGTCAATAGCCAACTTAGTGTATACGGGGTTCATGATTAAAAAAAGACTTATGAGACTTGTAACGTACGTATAAAAAAAGTGGACAGAATTCATATTAATGAAAAACATTTGGACGATGGAAAAAAAGAAGAACATTATTGATGGTGTTATTGAGATTAACCCTGCACCCAAAAAGTTATAATTCACGTCCGTATTTTTTCTTTTGGAGGGGGATACGTACGTTACAGAGAGGACAGACATTTGTTCGTACGTATAACACAACTTTATTTCACCATAAAACAAATGTGATAAATACCAAGAACCCATTTTTTTCATTATCTTTATTGAACTATTCACACTCTATCAATAAAACAGTAACATATATTAAAATATTACTTGAAAGTAATTGTTTAAGCCAGTTAAATGTCACCTGCAATACAATGTCACAATTTCAACCTGAATTGAGGGGTGGACATTTTTTTTTTTTTTTGAAAAAAAAAATAGAAAATTAATGTTCTTTTGGGAATTATTTATCTTTATTATCTCACTGGAGTTTAGCTTACCAAACAGTGTAATTTTAAGTGTTCCTGAGCACTGATTGTTCATGATAATTCAATAAGTTTAGGTGACACTTCATTTTGGCCCATTAGTGTGGAAAGGCCCACATGAAAAACGAGAAACTACAATTTTTGGTAAAATTTTTGGGGAAAAAAAATGATTTTCACGGAAATTGATGATTTCTGACTCAAACCACACGGTTTTTACATTTTTTTTTCAGAATTACTAAATTCATTCATTTTGCCACAAGGTGAAACCAATAACATTACTGTACGAATAGGTTTCAATTTTGATGGTTCAGGCTCACTTTTCAGAGAATGGCCCACTTGTTCAACCAATGTTTTGAAGGTGACTGGAACTAGTCAATATAGCCCTACGTTTTAGCCACTGTGCCAGGATTTGCAAATTAATGATTAATTATTGTTAATTATAGCAGTCCTTTGATTAATTTGTTCGGCCTGGAACATTACTTATATAAAGTATTTCACTTTTCAAAACACTTTGAGAAATTAACATTAAAACTTATTTTGAAAATATTGTGTTTTTGACTAGTAAAACTTGTGCAATCTGAGCACCATGTGTATTGTACACAGAACATGCGCCACAGTGAAAAAAAAGCCGCACGCGCCATCTAAAAGAAGTCCATAACTGAAAAAAGTGTGAGGATCGGATGTGTACTTTTAGAGATATTGTGCAAACAAGGTTGGCTAATTAAATATTCACACAGCTGTCACGTGAATAATTAATTAAGAATTTTAATCTAATAACATCTAAAATTAAAGTCAGGGCATAAGCTTTATTATGGTATATGATTTGTCTACTTTTGATTATTCTAAAAGGGACAATGGCTTTTGAAAGAGACACAGTTTTAGTGAAAGAAAGAATAATACGAAACAAAATAAAAATCTTGACGATTACAATGTTCCGACTACCTTGTCAGAACAGCAAATAATAAAAATTTAAAAAAATCTTGATGATTACAATAGCTGTTCCGACTACCACGTCTGAACAGTTATGCTCCAAACACCTAAAAAAAAACCCACACAAAACAAAACAAAACAACCGAGCTATGCTCCATACACCATAACAAAATAAAATTTAAAACCCCCAAAACTAGACATTAAGTTTTTGTTATTTACAAAAACAAGGTGTTCGTAAGTGATGTCATCAAATTATGATTGAATTAATGAATTGGTGACGACACTTTACCTTATCAATCCAATGTCTGGTTCAGGAGTTATATTTTTTCCGTTATAAAACTTCAACTTCCGGTTTGAACAGGAAGTCAAGATCAAATGGGTTCACACTTTGTGTAGCGTTTGTTTACTTCTTGAAGACCTTTAACAATGATGTATGAATTCTAAAAAACCCAATGTGTGGTTTTAAAAAGAGTTATGATTTTTTCAAATAATAAAGTTAAACTTCCGGGTTAAAGTTAAACCGGAAGTCAAGGTCAAATAGGATCACATTCTGTGTATCGTTTCTTAAGTTGTTACATACTTTTCCAATTATATAGATTGTAAAAACCCAATCTGTGGTTCAGAAGTTATGATTTTTTAAAACATTACATTTCAACTTCTGGTTTTAACCGGAATTCAAGGTCAAATGAGGTCACACTAACCCTTTGCATGCTACCATTCCCTACACACACTATTCCCTGACCGCTGGAATCTTTATGCACAATCATTAAAATAACACACGGTTGTACTAAAAAGTTTTTTTCTGTGTGAAGGAATTTTTTTATTGCAAAATGCAAAATAAGACATTTGATTTGTAGAGTATAATACTGGCAACCAGTTAGTTCAAACAGAATTGATTTTGAATGCAGAATTTAGAAAATACACACTTCCAAAGCACACCGAAACGCATCCCCAACACCTTGGACTGTTCTACCCTGTTCCCCTCCTTGCATAGGAACGATGCCATCGTCGTTGTCGGGTTCGGCCCCATCGTTGATAGATATGTGTCCGATTTCTGGCCCAATGTCAATAGACATAACCCAACTGAAGCATTATCGTCGCTATCGTCTCCCAAAACATCCTCAAACTCCGATTTTCCCGAGTTAGAATCCGCGAAAATCTTCTGGAATGCTGCTGCGGCGTCCATTGTTACTGCCTTTTGTTTTACGTTTATGGTGATAACAGTTACGGATTTTTTCAAGAAAAATGGTCGCGTATTCGTTCGTAACATGGCTTCTATGTATCGAAGTGTACAAAAAGTACCCGGATGCATGTCAGGGGTCGAAAGAAAGCTTGATTGTATGCAAAACAAGTAGCAAGTTGTGTTGGGCACAAATATGCGCCCACAGCAGTGAGGGAATAAACGTTGCAGGCGCAAATTTCCGCCCGTAGCACGCAAAGGGTTAAATCTTTGGAGCCCTTTTTGATGACGTATAGATGATAAAAATTCATTGTGTGGTACAGGAGTTATGATTTTTTCAAATATTAAATTTCATCTTCCGGTTTGAATCGGAAGTCAAGGTCAAATGTGGTCCCGTACTCTGCATCGTTTCTTAAGTTGTTGAATACTTTCCCAATGTTGCATAGATTGTAAAAATCCAATGTGTGGTTAGAAAGTTATGATTTTGTGAAACATTAAATTTCAACTTCTGGTTTGAACCACACAAGTCAAGTTCAAATCTTACCTGCAGGAAGCCACTAATTTCACCGGATTCACATTCCATGGCAGTTTACAATTTTTTGCGGTGGGTATTGGAGGTCATATTTTCGTGAAATAATGCAGCTCTCAACATTACAAAATACCTGTTTTGTTCATTAGCTCACATTTGTTTGTTGTGGGTGAGCGTAGATTCGCGTTTAAGGCGCAAGACGCGCATATCGTTTGTTGCGTTTGCATGTTAACGCTGTGCTGTCAAGATAAAGTGACCTAGCAGTGCGTTTTTATGTACATAAATTTGTTTTTATTATCTTCACATGCTTGAGGACACCCGTATGCTCAAGTGTCATGTTCAATTCACTTCTTTTTTTTCAGTATGCGTAATCGGCGCCGGCACAGACATATGCGAACACATGCGTCATAGGCTTTCGCAATAAACTGTGCTTAAAGTTTGCAGAAATGTTAATGTTGAGAGCTACATTATTTCACGAAAATGACGGATTTATGAGGAATATATGACGTCCAAAACCAACCGCAGAAAAGTGTATGCTGCCATGGAATGTGAATCCGGTGAAATTAGTGGCTTCTTGCAGGTAAGATTTGAGTTATGAAGCTTTGAAAATTTTCCGCACCAGAAATGGACCCTGATATCCAGGACGTCACTGTAATACGAAAGTGAAAGGCCGCCAGGGCTATCCTACATTAGCTGTGTACATACACACATAAACTAAACTACACGTGCAATGTACAGTACTACGTACAGGTTCAGCGTGTGTGTACATGTACTATCTTGCGCTTTAACGTCCAGTTTTGACCAGATGCAAAGGTCAAAATGTTGTCATCTCTGTGCAAAAAATTGAGCAGGCTCAACGTTCTAAAACCTGACACAACAATTTTGCTGAAATGAAAAGTAGTTCTTGAGATATGAAATTTTGAAATTCGCAACTTCCGATTTGAACAGGAAGTCAAGGTCAAAATGGGGTTATGTTCTGTGTAGCATTTGTTGAATTTTTAACGACCTGTTACCAAATATTCAACTTTGATTTATTGTAATTCGATACCTGATGACATCATCATGACATCATCAAGTTTGTGGCATCTTGATATAGAGGTTCAATTGTCTGATGAGTTTCAATGTTCAATTCAATTTCAATCTTGAGTAATGCTGAAGATAAGCCCAGAAAATGATTTTTGAAGGAAAAAAACCAAAGACAACCTTCGTTCAACAATTGTCATGTTTGTCCTCCATACCCTTGGAACCCAAGTTCCAACCCAAAATCTAAATCCACTTACCAATCATGAAGCCACTAATATCATTCCACCTGGCTTGAAGCATCTTAACTCCACTGTGAATAGGAGCATTCTTCAGCATGGGTAGTAATGTGGAGAAGCCAAAGTGAGTGGTCAAGAACATATACAGCAGTATGATTGTTCCAAAGGACAAACCCAAGAGTATACAGTGTATCAATTGATGCAGCCTCATTTTGATACTAATCTGTGAAAAAGAAAGGTTATGAGTCAATACAATTCAATGAGCACACTGTAAGAGCTATACATAAGTATAACACTCGGACAGCATTTCTTTTGTTTTAGCCATAATGACCTTGACACACGAAAGTGAAGGGAGGACGCCCTCGCTCTGTCAAACACCCGGATCCCTTTTGTTAAAGTCCTCGGTTTCAACGGGTAGACACGCTCACACACCTACCCACACACACACAAATGTGTGTAAACACCAGCAATCGTGGACCCTCCTTTGTTCAACTCTTTTTTTTTTTTTTTATTTTTTTTTTTTTTTTAAGAAGTACCCCATGAAAAACAAGCATAATATCCCATTGGGATAGCTAAGTGCTAATTTCAACAGACCATCCCACAATAAAAAAAACAAGAAGAAAGAAAGGAAATAATGGTTATTGGACTATGCCTCACTCACTAGAAAGTGATGAGAGACATAACAATTAGCATCACACTGCAATCATAATTGCCGTAAAACAGGACGTTACTTAAGGTATTTATTTACTCTACATTTGAATGACTGCATTCCCTGGTAAGTAATGTCTGAAATGACTGATGATGGTAGGCTGTTCCAGATCTTCACAACTGCAGGAAGGAAAGCCCTGTCAAAACTTCGTAGAGTTCTTGCAGCAGTCATACCCTGAGGGACCGGGGACTGTAGAGCATATCTGTTGAGTAGCAGAGATTGCCTGGTTAGTCGAGCTGCAGGTTGCCTTACAGGCGGGACAACCGATTTCAGCAAGGTGGGGCACTTGATGCACTGCATCCTATATAAACAGGAGGCTGCTGCAACATTTCTTCGATGGGATAAACTGCTAAGATTATGCCTCAGTTGCTCTTCCTGGCTTAATCCTATCAGGCGACATGCTCTCCTTTGGATTTTATCAAGAGCCGAAAGGTGGACTGTGCTAGCACCCATCCAGGCTAGAGGTGCGTACTCCATCTTGCTTCTGATGTATGTCTTGTAGATGGCAACAAGACCAGCCTTGCTAAAGACTGGACCCAATCTCCACAGCATTGAAGTACGCTGACCAGCAGTGCGGGTAATATTCTTAAGATGTGTCTTCCATTCCAGATTGCGAGAGAAAGTAACCCCAAGAAGTTTCATCTCCGGCTTGTCACTGACAACCTGGCCTTGGAACATGATAGGTGGATGATTTTGGATGTCCTTCATGTTGGACACAGTGAGACACTGACTCTTGGTAGGCTCAAATTCAACTTTCCAAGTCTGACCCCTGTTGTTTATCCGTTCCAAGTCTTCTTGTAGTTGTTTAGCAGCAGCTATTCTCATGCTTGATCTTGTTTCAGGAGGTGAGTTCTTGATGGATGTGAATATTGTAGTGTCATCAGCATAGGCAAGAAGTTCTGAATGGCAGATCACATCATGTAGATCTTCGATGTAGATCAGGAACAGAGTAGGGCCAAGAATACTGCCCTGGGGAACACCAGCATTGATCTCATAGCAGGCTGACTTCTGCCCAGCAACCACTACCTCAAGATGTCTGTTAGATAAATAACTCTTCATCCAGGTAAGCAGTTGGCCGGTGATTCCAAATGAACCAAGTTTTTGAAACAGTCCATGATGCCATACTCTGTCAAAGGCTCCTTTTATGTCCAGGGCGACCACTCGAGCTTCACCTCTCTCATTTAAGGTGCTGGACCATCGATGAGACATATAGGTGAGGAGATCAGGGGCAGAGTGGAGGCTTCTGAAGGCAAATTGGTTGTCTGATACAAGGTTTGTGATAGCAACTGTGGACCACAATGTTTTCCTTTGTGATAGCAACCATGGACCTGTATTGTCCCTTTTGTTATATGTAGGTCCTCGGTTTGAATGTGGATACCTACACACGCACACACCCACATGTGTAAACACCGGCAATCGTGGACCCTCCTTTGTTCAACTCTTTGTGATAGCAACCATGGACCACAATGTTTTCCTTTGTGATAGCAACCATGGACCTGTATTGTCCCTTTTGTTATATGTAGGTCCTCGGTTTGAATGTGGATACCTACACACGCACACACCCACATGTGTAAACACCGGCAATCGTGGACCCTCCTTTGTTCAACTCTTTGTGATAGCAACCATGGACCACAATGTTTTCCTTTGTGATAGCAACCATGGACCTGTATTGTCCCTTTTGTTATAGGTCCTCGGTTTGAATGTGGATACCTACACACGCACACACCCACATGTGTAAACACCGGCAATCGTGGACCCTCCTTTGTTCAACTCTTTGTGATAGCAACTGTGGACCACAATGTTTTCCTTTGTGATAGCAACCATACCTGTATTGTCCCTTTTGTTATAGGTCCTCGGTTTGAATGTGGATACCTACACACGCACACACCCACATGTGTAAACACCGGCAATCGTGGACCCTCCTTTGTTCAACTCTTTGTGATAGCAACCGTGGACCACAATTTTTTCCTTTGTGATAGCAACCGTGGACCTATTATCCCTTTTGTTATACAGTAGGTCCACGGTTTGAATGTAGATACCTACCCAGGCACACACACACTGAAGGACAAGGCAAACACATGCCCCTTCGGCTGGCTTCGCCAGCGGGGCATAAAAATGTATGAAATGCAACTTTAATACCTGTATTTGTTTTTCGGGCAGTCAATTTTATAATGTATCAGTACGGGGGTAGTAATTCGATAGAATTATGCGTGGAATGGCAGTTGAAGCATAGGTAATTTACCCTTTGTAACAAATTGTTACCAAAAAAACTATAAGATTGAAGCCAACTTTAGGCTGTACAGTACTTCTTGTTTTGGATAGTAAAATGTACATGTCAGCACAGTCATAGTAATTGCGCAAGATTATCCGTCCAAAAACAGCCACTCAAACATTTCATTACACAGTCAGTTCGGTGAGTGTTTATGGTCTGGCACCCTCCTCAACCCCGCGATTACCGAGTAAAACCTGGGAGTCACCTCGACCAAAAGGGTGCAGGTCAGAAGCCAAAGGGCAACAAGTGAACCAATCAGGAGGCACACGGCAGTTCGGGAGTTTTTTGCGAATCGGAGGCCAGCATCCTAGAGGGATCGCTCCGCGTCTGACCAATGAGGAGGTCCGTCTCAACCAGCCAACCAGGCATCTCTCACCACGGCAGTTTGGTATCTGGTACACTGCTGGACAGGCCAACTGCACCGAAAACAGCAGCAAAGTCGCCGTACCAAAAACTGAGATGGCGCTAACCTGAGCCCAATTTAATGCAATTCCAATTTAAGATGGTGCGCTTCAAATCCAAGATGGGGGTTCACGTGAGTGAAATTGAAACCAATGAGCAAGACGAAGAGATGAAATGAGTGAAGGTGGCAATGTGACTGACCCACAAAAATGATCTTCCTTGGAAGTAGGAGACTGGGTGATTGTAGAGTATAACTCACAAATGTATCCAGGATAGGTCCTTACAATCAAATTAGGGATTTTGATTAAACTTTCAGAAATGAAAGATCTATCCTTAGATATTACGTTCAGTGAACAAAATCAGAGGATGAACGATACACATTTTCACATTATGTCGATATCTGTAGCCATTTTAGGGGAGACGTTTTGTAATGAAATTCCCACCTGGACCCTTTCATACACGTTAGCTGCTGCAATAAACCAACGGAAAACTTTTGGTAATATTTTTACGCATTTTACAAAAAAATAACTACCTTAACAATTGAAAATGCTCTTACAATACTGTTGTGTTTTCAGTGCTGTTAAAGAGAAAATGTTAATGGTATACATGGTTTTCTTTTTCTTTTTTAATGGTCTTCACCTCTTTTTAAAATGGAGTATACCTAAACCACCCCCCCCCTCCCTGTGACTTTTCTAGTCACAAGCAACCATAGCTATGTAGCCATTAATTTGGGGCTTGGTTGTAACTTGTTCATGATTGGTCCTTTCTCTAGTATGATTGATTGTAATTTGTACAATTGTTTATTGTAGACTTTGTAAAATGTTCTCAAGATTTAAAACTTCACATTGATAATGATATCCTACAGTGACCGGTTTTCGGGGGTACTGTAGCTTTTTCTTTGAATTAAAAAAATTTAAAAAATGCCATACATCAACTGATGCCCTAATTGGCTTCCTTTGTTTATAAGAAGTATGCAAACATACATTTAAACTTGATAGACATTGAAACTTTCACACCACGCACCGATCTTCGATGACTTCAATAGCATCCCATTTGTTTTGAGTTTTACCTGTTTTCAAGGCAAACAAGAAAGCATGGTGTCCCGGTGAAGCCATAAGTGGAAGAAACATATACAGTGACTACTATATACAGTGAACACACAAGTGTTCTGTGAGACTTTGTGTATGACTCTATAGCCAGCAGTTGTCTTCATTTTATTCCAAATATTTTTTATTTAATTTTAAAAATTACCATGGTAATTTGCAAAAACTATAAAATAAAATAAAAATAAAAAAAGGTGTAAATAATTCTTGGCTTTCAAATCTGATTTTTATTTAGTTTTGTGTCGTTTTATGTTTCTTAAAATTTATAAAAAGCATACAAATAAACAGTGATAATTGAATCAAAAATCCGATGTTTAAATTTTGACATTAATAATAATAATGACATGAGGGTTACAAAAAAAATTCTCCAGACTATTAGAAAATAATATAAGGATGGCTTCTTTAAGCCTCTGTATTTTTCCCCCAGAATGCTCAGCAGAATGTTCAGTCACATGATTTGATCATCGTGAATTGTGAATTGAAAAAGTGTTTGATGAAACTTTTTCGGAGGGCAATTTTTTTTGTTTATGGCCCTGACAGTATGACATATTTTTGTACCTTGTAGAAATGCCTAAAATACCACAACTTTTTGCATTTACAAGTGCAACTAACCAGTGGAGCCTTACATGTTTCTAAGTTTTGGTCGAAGGAGAGGAGACTCTTTGCTTGGCAAGTCAAACCACAAAAATTGTATCTAGGGACTGTTTACATCGCGCGCAGAGAGGTAAAAGATTTGCCCCGATTTCAGGGGCACCCCGAATATGGGACCTCCTACGATATATTAATTAGTACCCTCACCCTGACAGTGACACGGTGACACATTTTGTAATTATAATAATAATTTTGAAAAGTTCTTTTTTAATACTATTGACATTTTAATTACACAGATCAAACCTTTTAACTAGATTTAAACCAAACATTCACACATGGACAAATTTACAGCCTGTCACGTTTGTCAGTTTGTTGTTGTCCTTAAAATTAAATTTGATGAAAATCAGTATTGTACTCCACACGGTAAATGAAGCACATCAATTTTGGTTGCATAATTTTTCAATATGAGTGTAAAAAAAAATATATATTAGTTGCTTAAACTTTTGAGTGATGAGACGGAATGAAGAAAGGACACACTGTACGTTGCCTTTCTGCCCATCTGGCTTACTGTCACTGTCAATGACTGGGCACCTCCATGCTAGCTGCGAGGTCGCAATTTACAATTTACAAAATTTATACATGATCTATAAATTTATAAATTTATATCATGACATGATAAATCGCGATCATCGCAACATAACAATATAAGTATCTCCATGTCGCAACTAACTGAAACTGAACCAAATTAAATTTATAAGGGCCTAACAATTAAAAAAAAAGGAACACACACATATCAATCATCCTGATCATTGCATTGCAAACAAAATGAAATGATCACAAACATCCAGCTCACCAATAACTTTTCGCTTGAGCATGTCCCGTTATTTCTGAAAGGTAAGGTCGCCTTCAGGGTTTTTTTGTTTTTGTTTTTTTGAAGTTGGCACATAAAACTGAAAGAAGAGAAGAACCGTGGACGGAAAACAAAAAATAACCCTTACTATACTAAGTCATGTACATCATGTACATGTTTGTATGTATTGTTATCCTGGTTTAGTGGCTAGCTTGGAGTCTGGTCTTGCATCTACTCTGCTGTGGACATAAGTCGTGTGTGCATGAAGTTGACTGATTCTGGCGCCCGACTATGTTACGTTCTCTCTTCTCTCCAGCCAGCCAGCCGGCAAGCTTCCGCCGGCTGCATGCACGAAGTGAACGCTGCGCCGGTTGTCAAGACGGCCGGCCGCGCGGTGTGGGGGTGGGGTGGCGGGGGGGGGGGGGGGGTGGCGGCAGGGGGGGGGGTGGCGGCAGGGGGGTCAATATAGTTTAGTCAATAACCATTAGTCACAAGTGCATATTATTTACTAGTTGGACTAATCACTAATTGGTCGCACGCACATGCGCATGCTGTGAAATTGCGAGTCGCATAAAGCTATATAAAAGGCGAGCAGCGCTGTCTTATTGGGGAGTCGTAAGAGGGAACTTTGAAATGAACAATGTGTTCAACGTGTTAATACTTTAGACATATGATGACTGACTGTACATAGGCCAAGGATATACGATTGATGTAATATAATGGAAGTTAATTTTTCACTGAGAGTTAAGAATAATAAAAGAGAATAATGATGTTATTATTATTTATTCGACCTCAACAGTACACGTACAGAAAATACAATACAAGGCAATAATGAAGGGGAAAAAAACCCCAAAACAGAAACGACAAAACAACAAAACATTATGAGAAAAAAGAAAGAAAAAATAATAATAATAATAACGTAATCAATCAATAAATTAATCTATCAATCAATCAAGATATCAATAAATCAATAAATAAATAATTAAATAAAATAAAAAAATAAAAAAAAATAAATTAGTAAATAAATAAGTAAAACAAATATTTAAAAAATAAATCTGATGACGTGAGGGCAAATATGAGAGAACAATGAAGAATGAGCCTATGAGTCTATGAGTCTATGAGGGGAGCATGCAAATATAAGAAGTTAATCTGGGGAAGGACACAAGAAAACTACTCAACAAAAGGACCAAACAATACTATGCGGGTCAGGGACAACAAAAGTAAACCAACTGATGCTCGGAAGCATGTTAAACAAAAGCCTGATTTTTAGTGCTGTTTATAGGCTAAGTCTCCCGAGAAATACTAGTTAAAATAGACTCCTCGGCCCTTCCCCGACCTTTCCATAGTTAACTTTAAGATTAAACACCTTATGCCCCATAATTATATCGTCAGACTCCATAGGTCAACGGGTCTCTTCCGAAGACAACAATCACCCCATCCACCCCTCCCCCCAAACACAAAATCCACCCTCCCTTCAAACACTAGGTCCATCCCTCCCCCTCCCATCGGCGAGAGAATCCGGTTTGAAGCCCGCCGTCTGCACGGACGTCTTCTAGCATCACTCGTCAGTAACGGAGCGGTGCGTCCCGTGACAGTATTCATGAAACAAAACATCCAAGTAGAAACTCGATTGTTAACTCGATGGTAAACGCCATACTTGTATTATATAATCATCAAAATCTGACTTTCCCTCCATCAGCTCCTTGAGATAATAAATTTCTCATATTATCAGAATTCATCAAAAAACATTGAAAAAATACAAGAATAACGCAACAATTGGTTTCTGAATGACTATAACCGTTACAACTATGTAATCATTATATTTGGTTTGCGGTAACACCATGTGTGTATCTACTTGCCAGGTAGAGTTTGTTCTTAGAGAGCTGTCTTGCTTAATTCTACTACCGCGGAGTAGATTTTTCGGGTGTTCGGGAGACTTCGTCATGTTGGAGTTGTGTTGATATGTTGCAGCAGTTATGTTGACTTTAGGTCGGCGGTCTTGATGTTACGTTGTTACGTCGGCAAATGACGTTTAGAAAATTATATTCCGAAAATGGGTTCGTGTTTATATTTTATTTTAGCTCATTGACGAAAGAATCAAACTAAAACAATATGCAGCAGGGGCTATGACCAAAATGTGGTTAAGTCTATAATCTAGGCATAAAATTGGACTGTCACAAATAATATAGTTAGCTTGTAAGTTATAGAACAAGTTTGATGGTCAGAATCATTGCTAATATTAACGTTGAAGTGTTTAAAGGTGTAACAGACAAATGCCAGTAATCCCAAAAATACACAAAGAAGCCAGTACTCAGGATAGGCGCATGAGAGGCTGTGTCCGAAACGGCGACTTCGGCTAGAGCTACGGCTGTTGCTAAGGGTGTTGCTATGGACGTCCTATACTTCAACGCATGATGACGCGGAAATCTAGCCGTAGCTCTAGTAGACTTGGTTCAAGTCGGGTCTCGTGCTAATCGAGTCAGTAATCAGCTGTGAGTGTTGTAACGCGCGCCCTCTAGTGTCATTTATTTGCCAATCCAGTGAATTTTGGACCAAGTCGGGTCTCGTGCTAATCGAGTCAGTAATCAGCTGTGAGTGTTGTAACGCGCGCCCTCTAGTGTCATTTATTTGCCAATCCAGTGAATTTTGGATCGCGACACCCGACTTGGTGAATCCGCCAGAAGTTTGTACACGGCCAATGGAGCTCATCTACCGATTTGGGTAGCAGCCAATGAGAGTGCAGCATTCAGAATACATTACTGTTATGTACACTTTGACCTGAAAAATTGATGAATATTCCATACTTCCTTGGAAACTCTGCCATACAACTTTGTTTTGAAAAATGGCGACTATTGGTTGTGAAGGTACGATGTGCATTTAATGGTTGTTTAGAGTGGTCATGATTGGATGGTGGATGCTATGGTTCTCAAACGTTAGGGGCTCATCGTGTATCATGAACAAGGTCTTTAGATTCTGTCTTTCCGCCAGTATATCAATATTTAAGTTGGGTATTGTTGTTAAAATGACGACCGTTTGGGCTCAACGGATCGGTTTTGCATTGACAATCTCGTGGCCGCCCTGCGGAGCTACAGCTCTGCGGAGCTCCAGCCCCCACGAACTGGCAGGGGGACCGGAATGGTCGGGAGTCCGAGGGGATTGGAGAAGCATGCAGACCGGGGCAACGTCGTAGTTAATACGTACTATCCATGGTCACACCCTCACATGTCTTAAAAATATCAAAATATAAACGGAAATTCTTCAAAACTTGGGAATGTATTTATCAAGAGTTTAGCTTGATGAAGAATATTTGTTCATAATTTTTCTTCCCATAATTGTTAACTTATTCAAAGTTTAAAATCACGTAATGTTTGTGGTTTAACGGTTCATTGTGCAGTAAGAACAGTCCATTGTTACACCTGCACAGAACCCCTCTTAAAAAATATATAGGCCTAAACATAAAACGGACATTCGTCAACAAAGGGAAATCTATCTAAAAGAGTCTGGCTTATATTCATATAAAATCTATCAATTTCGACTCTTCACATCACAGACATATTAACCTCAATGTAACGCCGTGGAGTTATTGTGAACACCTACTTTAGCGAGTCCTCATAAATTGAACTGATTTCATTGGTCAGCAGCGGACGCGTGTGTTGCTTATTTAAACTATTGCATATGCATAATGAATAACTACATATCACGCAGGGGGGTGCCTCCTGGCAGATTCATCAAGTCGGACTTTCGAATCCAGTTGATTGGCACTTTCCTGGCGATTGAGGGCGCACAACAAAGTGGTGAAATAAAGCTGCGATTCTGAGTTAAAAAGTGCACGCAGTGGATTAATCAGACGACGAAGGACTCGACGAAAGTTCGACTTGGGTCAAGTCTATAGCTCTAGCCGAAGTCGCCGTTTCGGACACGGCCTGAGTACGCTGCGCGTTGTGCAATGGGTCTATACGGCCTACATGCCGGAGAGACCAAAAAGTCATGCTAAGCGCACGCGCGACGATGGTCCACATAAACCAATGTTTTGTACATGAACCGTTGGTTATCGTTACCAGCGTAGCGCGCAGCATACCATTTATAAATTATGGCGGCGGCCATATTGCTACCGGAAGGCGAGGATTCTGAAAAACAGTGAGATTTTAAATTTCTTTTTGAGGAGTGGATTTTCTGGACCCGCGCCGAGCTCACTGTGAGAACAAAAAAACACGTAGAGCCTAATTTTCGCGAGATCCGGTTTCAAAAGAGATCTTCAGGTGCATTTAAATGTGAAGGGCAAAAAGTTTCTAATATGATTTTGTACATGTCACTCTGAGGTTCGTGGAGACGATAGCGGATCAAACCTCATAGTTCTAGGGCTAGGAGTACATGACCCCCACCACTGACACACCCATTCTCCCTGGGCCCCCGCCACTTGGAAGCAATGCCCCCCCCCCTGTGCCCCCCACCGAAAAGTTCCTAGCTACGCCGCTGCAGTAGCCTACTGACACATTTTACATTTTTAGGTGTGAGTGCAATATGTGCACGAACACCTCTTGATTTTGTTCTGTTTTTAGGTGTGAGTGCAATATGTGCACGAACACCTCTTGATTTTGTTCTGTTTTTTTTAGGTGTGAGTGCAATATGTGCACGAACACCTCTTGATTTTGTTCTGTTTTTTAGGTGTGAGTGCAATATGTGCACGAACACCTCTTGATTTTGTTCTGTTTTTTTTTTAGGTGTTCGTGCAATATGAGCACGAACACCTCTTATTATTGTTCTGTTTTTTTTTTTTTTTTTAGGTGTTCGTGCAATATGAGCACGAACACCTCTTGTTATTGTTCTGTTTTTAGGTGTTCGGCTAACAGCCGAACAACTATTGTTTCTGTTACTAGGAGTTCGGCTAACAGCCGAACAACTATTGTTTCTGTTATGGTTTTTTTTAGGTGTTCGGCTAACAGCCGAACAACTATTGTTTCTGTTATGTTTTTTTTTCCTCGTCTTCTTCTTTCTCTCTGAACCTTCTCCAGCAATTTTGAACAAAAGTAAAGCTTGTACAAACTTAAAACTTGCTATGTACATAGGCAATAGTGAGTAGATGAAACCGCCACTTTTTTTGAATGATGACGTCATTGATGACGTCATTACAAGGTTTTTAAATTTGAAAATGACCATTTGCTTCTTGCTGTATCTCAGCGAATATAAAAGCTATGATGTTCATACTTAGGCATCGAATAGATGAAGACTTGGGCAACATTTGAAAAGTTAACGCTAAAATCGTACGACCTCAACTTCCGGGTGTTACCCTGGGTCAAAGTTCGCCTTCTTTTTTTTTCTTCAAAAAATAACTTTCGAGCTTATCTACGGAATAACTCAAGATTGAGATTGATTTGAACGTTGAAACTCTACAGATAGTTGAACGTTAGTATTAAGACAACACAGACCTAATTACGTCATAATGACGCCATCGGGCAATAATTTTTTTTCTTCTTCATCTTCTTCTTCCGGGGAACTCTTCTCCAGAACAGAACTCAAAATAGAAATTTAATTGAACCTTGAAACTTGGCATATACTTGAACCTTAACATGAGCACGGCACTTGCATAATTTCGTCATGATGACGTCATCAGGTGTCGAATTACAAGGTTTTTAAAGTTGAAAAATGATCATTTGGTATTTGCTGTATCTCATTGAATATGAAAGCTATGATGTTCATAATTGGGCATGTGATAGATCAAGACTGGGGCTACATTTCAAAAGTTAACGTCAAAATCGTATGACCTTTTCTTCAAGGTCAAGCCCTAGGTCAAAGTTTGCCTTTGTTTTTTTTTCTTGAAAAACATCATTTTCGGGCTTATCTACGGCAAAACTCAAGATTGAAATTGAATTTTACATTGAAACTCATCAGACATTTGAACCTAAATATCAAGACGACACAAACATGATGATGTCATGATGACGTAATCAGGTATTGAATTACATTAAATCAAAGTTTAATATTTGAAAAAAAATCATAACTCATGAACGACATGTTGGATTTTTACAATCTATACATCATCGGAAAGTTCGTTAAAGGTTCAACAAACGCTACACAGAAAGTGACCCCATTTGACCTTGACTTCCGGTTCAACCCAGAAATTTAAAATTTCATAATATTCGTATCTCAAAAACCACTTATCATTTCAGCATAATTTTTGCATCAGGTTGTAGATTTTAGAAAGTTGAGCCTGCTCAAACTTTTGCACAGAAATAACAACATTTTGACATCTACATCTTGTCTTATAACCACCGGCATTAAAGCGCACGTTTGTGTTGACCCACTTTGATAACGCGAGATACTGTTATAGCGCGTGTACAACAGAAACATGCATTTTGAACGTGTAGTTCAGTTTACATTAACTACATGTAGGAATACATTTAGCATCGCTGGATGTTACCTTGTATATTGCGCACCCCGGCATAAAGATAATCCATGTAGTACTTGAAAAATTCGTAACTCCTGAACCACACATTGGATTTTTACAATCTATACATCATCTGAAAGGTCTTTATAAAACCTAACATACGCTACACTTATTGTGACCCCGTTTGACCCTGACTTCCGGTTCAAAGCGGAAGTTGTTAGAGGTTTACAATCCATACATCATCTAAATCATCTTCATAAACTAAACGCGCTACACAAAATGTGACCCCTATTTGACCTTGACTTCCGGTCCAAACCGGAAGTTGATGTTAATTTTTTTGAAAAATTCATAACTCCTGGACCAGGCATTTGATTGATTAGGTAGGATGTTTATCTTCTTCTTCTTCTTCTTCCCTGGAACTCTTCTCTAGAACATAACTCAAGATTGAAACTGAATTGAACCTTGAAACTCATCAGACAATTGAACCTCAATATGAAGACGGCACCAACTTACTGACGTCATGATGACGTCATCAGGTGTCGAATTACAAGGGTTTTAAAGTTGAAAAATGACCATTTGCCCCTTGAATTTGAAAGCTGTGATGTTCATAATTGAGCATCGGATAGATCAAGACTTGGGCAACATTTCAAAAGTTAACGCAAAAATCATAAGACCTTTGCTTCCGGTCGTACCGGAAGGTCAAAAGTTGCCTTTGTTTGTTTTTCTTAAAAAAATGAATTTCGGGGCATAACTCAAGATTAAAATTGAATTGAACATTGAAACTCACCAGATAATTGGACCTCAATATCAAGACGACACAAACTTGATGATGTCATGATGACGTCATCAGGTATTGAATTAAAATGAGTCAAAGTTTAATATTTGTAAACAAATCATAACTCTTGAACCGCATATTGGATTTTTACAATCTATACATCATCGGATAGGTCGTTAAACGATCAACAAAAGGTACACAAAGTATGACCCTGTTTGACCTTGACTTCTGGTTCAAACCGGAAGTTGAAAATTTCACAAAATTCTTATCTCAAAAACCACGTATTTTTTTATCAAAGTTTTTGCATCAGGTGATAGATGATTGAGCCTGCTCAAACTTTTGCACAGACATGACAACATTTTGACATTTACATCTGGTCAAAACCGGACGTTAAAGCCAACGTTGGTTAAAGCGCACGTGTCTCTTGACGTGACTCACGTTGACAACGCACGACGGCACAACAGTGTATTAACACATGTAGGCACTACGCACACACTGAACATGCACGTAGCACGTGAGCACGTGTAGTTAGTTTACATTGTGTATAGTCTTGGTTCCAAGACGCTCCGGTTGAAGACTAATGTATGTACTGTACAGCTACATGTATGGATACATTTGGCGTGACTGTGCAATATACAAAGAAACAACGAGCGAAAAATGCAATATTTGAAAATGTTGTAACTCTTGAACCACACATTGAATATTAACAATCCATACATCATCTGAAAGGTCTTAATAAACCTAACACGCGCTACACAAAGTGTGACCCTGTTTGACCTTGAATTCCGGTTAAAACCGGAAGTTTGTGACCCCAATTGACCTTTACTTCCTGTTCAAACCGGAAGATGAAATTTAATACTTGAAAAAATCAGAACTCCTGAACCACACATTGGATTGTTATCATCTATACATCATCAGAAAGGGCTCCAAAGATTTAAGAAAAGCTACACATTGTGACCTCATGTGAACTTGACTTCCGGTTCAAACCGGAAAGTGAAAGTTAATGTTTCAACAAATTGTTGGAGGTTTACAATCCATACATCATCTAAAACGTCTTCATAAACTAAACGCGCTACACAAAATGTGACCCCTATTTGACCTTGACTTCCGGCCAAAACCGGAAGTTGATGTTAATTTTTTTGAAAAATTCATAACTCCTGGACCAGGCATTGGATTGATAAGGTAGAATGTTTATTCATTCAATCACTCCCCACGAACACCTTGTTGTTGTCACATGACAAAAACTGAAGCTCTAGTTTTTAATTACTCCACTGATTAATTTTGTTAAAAAACTAATATTTCCTGACTCCCTTTATTATACACTCGACATACAAATAGAAAAGTTTGAGTGGCCTTGACGTGTTGGTTCACCCAGGCCGAGCAAAAACAACCGAGCAAGTCAGTGATCCTCAGGGGAATTCCCATTGCCTTGTGCGCTATAGCCTTAGCACAGGGGGCGATTGGGGTCATTGAAGCTGTCATTGAAGCTTTTATCAGTGAATGTATTGCATTACAGACGTAAATGGTTGCCAGGTAGTGTTTATCAAAGCCTGCAAAGAATTATTTCCTGGCCTGGTATACCTTTGGAAAGGCGGGGGCGGAGCTTATAAAGGCAATTGACTGCGTGAATGGAGCATAGGTCTTGATGTATTTGGGAATGCAGTGAAGCAATGGGGATATCAGTGAAGCAATGGGGATGCCAAGTAGATACAAATTGATAACTGGAGGTTATTGTGGGAACTGTTATACAATCTGTGGACTGTCTAAAAGAAGTTGGGAATGCTTGGGGTCCATTTGTGGGGCAGTATATGCCCGCGTGCACGCAGTAACAAAAGTGTCAGTTGTTGACTGCCAAGGATAGTGATAGAATGCAAAAGTCGGTAACGCCCACTACAGGTTTTAACCAAAGGCGCTGGGATGGGCAAACGTATCAAGCACGCTCATTGGTATATCCCGAAAAGCTCAGTCCCATCATGCATCACGCTCACACTGCTATGCACTGCATGCATGACGTACTCTGAACAAGAATCTGTGCAAGTGCTGATAGCCCATCCCAGCGGTCCTGGATAGACCCTGGCCGGCCGCTGGGGCCGAGCGAAGATTATACGGTGCCCCCGCAGAGTTATATATAGGAACTAGAGGGCGCACTGGCCTAGATACGCGCAGAGCTGTGTATTGAGAGAGTTGCGACATGGAGGGACCAGCTTTCTCCGGTCACGTGGTTGCTGGACGCCATTTTGTTCCAAAATGCAGTACAACCCAATGGGCAGACTAGTCTGGCACCCTGTATTCGCCAATGCATTTTTTGGAGACAAAATGGCTTCTAATCGCGTAAGCAAAAACAACATCGATGCATGAGATTTGTATAAACCGGAATGCAAACCATGGGGAAAGTTCCTTCCTCTGTTATTGTCTGCGAAAATCACATCATCCATCGTCAAAATGCCTAAATAAAAACTAAAAACCGTGTACTTCGTATTCAATGTAGCCCTTTATAAAATGGCGCGCGGGTCTCCTTGCGGTCCCGTCGCGTTTGATCACGCAGCATTGCCAGTAGGCCCTCTAGTTCCTATAACTCTATGGGTGCACCACACTAAATAGGCCAAAATTCATGCGCCAAACTAATTATCATCATTTTTAAGCCCACAGTTACTTTTGAATAATAATGTTTTGGGGTTTATGTATTTAATAGATTGTGTAATTATATCACAAGACCAGAACCTTGGGGTTCTGTGCTTCAACTTCTGAGGAGATTTGATAAATTTAGGCTTTAAAGTTGGTCCTATTTGGCTTGGGAATAGGAGGAGTGCCTCATAAAACTGGCAGCAAGTCGGTTTAGGAAAAACATATTTTTCGGGGGTAATTATTCAAAAATTCCAAACGGCTGACCTGCCAAAAATTGAAAAGAAATCTGAAGTTTAGTTGTCTAAAAATATATTCGATTGGTTTTCAAGAGGCTGAGAGACTTTAAAATATTTGTTGAGTATTTTTGAATATTTTAGCATTTAGCATGTTGCTATGGGAGTTTATTAAGTGTGGTGCACCCCTCACTCGTACATCACACAAAGGCCAAGTTCACGCAAGGACTATCGTTGACTATAGTTCGACTACATTAGCCCGAACTCTGTCTAGTCGACGATAGTTGGACCACTCTAGTCGACTATTTGGAACCAGCCTACTGGGCATGGTCGCATCGCTGGTTACCAGTAGCCGTTTTCATAGCACAGTGCAGAGTGAAACAGTTATAAGAAACTGATAACGTATGTTGTGTCGCCGGTCGTGTTGACATGACATGAGTCGTTCGCACTTCAACTTCTGTGCGCATGCCCTACGTACGTCACTGAATAACCACTACTAACGATTGTTCCTTGCCCGAACTTGGCCAAAACTGACGAGTTCGCGGCTTCCAGAGAACGCCCTCTATCGGTGGAATAGTCGCAACGTGTGTAGTGTTGAGTGTCAAATGAGAAACGTCCACGTCGTGATCCCTGGGTTTCTCATCCGAGATAGCTGATTCTGCTACCACCTTACCTGTCTCCGCGGTGCCCCGACTAGCGCTCACACCGCTCGGCAAGATGTCTCCAGCTCTCTAAGTCATTTCGATCTGTAAAGAAAGTCATTATTGAGAAAATCTGCCACGATCAAAACTGCCACGTCTTGTGCCTCCAAGAATTCCACAGTGGCCCGGACAACAACAGACCACTAATATTTGACATGAAGATGGCCATTGAATTTTCACACAGGCATGATACGGAAGTGCTATCTTTGTCAGAAGTGACATTCCATCAACTCGACATCATCTAGTTGCACAGACAACATTGAACTTCTTCATGTCACTTAACAGGTATCTAGCATGAAACGCTACCAGAGCGAACGTATGACTTATATGACGTATAACGTATTAGTTCCACTGAAGTTGCCTTGATAAGTAGCCGGTTCTATACTCCCATTCAGTGGCTCTGGGATTAATAAGACGATGAATAACAAACGATTTGCCCAGCACACATTGCATGCATTGTCCGCTTTACACTGGCGACTGGTAATACATTGTTTGGTATTGTTCTACTAAAGGGCTGGGCCCCGGAATGCGGGCTTTTTAAAAGCATGTGGTTTACCTACGCGGTAAGAGGAAATCGGAGAAACTGGTTGAGAGAGTAAATCGTAGGCGTCGTGCCATGACTGAAGAGGAACAAGCTATCATTAGAGATGCGTACAATGTACATCGAAACAATTATGTGAGAATGTTGGCGTACGTCAGGCGCCATATCCCAGCTAATTTGCGAGGGTATACGAAGGGCGGACCGACGTAACCATTCGAAGAAGGATACGGGATTACGTCCAAAGAGAATTAGAAGATTAAAATCAATCAATATGCAAATAAAATATTTTATTTAATTTATGTTTATAATTTTGTTCCTCACATCCACTGCTCACTGTGCACAATGTGGTTTTGGCATTATATTATAATAGCGAGTAATGTTTCTTTTTGTCTCCTTGATGTTCATGCAATTAACTAGAACGTAGGAGGGGGCACATTCGGCATTGGTGTACCAGCGTCTAGTGTCGATAGGATGTCCACAATTCCTGTCTCAGAAACCGAGCTAAGTTGTGGAGGAAGACTACTCGCACAAGCAGCCAATGCTCCAACGACCATTCGCCTATCCATGTTTAGCACTCTATCGGTGTTTGAAGTACTGTTGCTGAAAAAGCTTGTTCGGACCTAGCCCAGGTTGGATCGACTCCTCCGTTGCATACAACGCGACGGAGTCCAGGGTATAAAGGTCCTCAGGCATTGCAACAAAATTTTTAACCATTTTTTATCATATTTTTACCTTTTTGAGGAAGCTGAAACGTGACTCACATGTTCCTTGTGTCCTGAACATTACGCCTGCTCTATTCAGAATTGCCAATTTTATCCTTGGATGACATTATTGTGAAAATAAAATGGAAATTGACGCATTCGTTGCGACAACCTCAACTGACATGGAACCAAGTCCACAAAAGAGGGCGCTGTCTAACCCGTAACACAACACTGAACGCTTTTTCTTCCGGGCGGCAACACGACGGAGTCACAGCGCCAGTGCACAACTTGGACTTATTTTCGGAAATAATGTCATTCATGGATGTATTTGATAGGTTTTGAACTCAGCAAAAGTGTAATTAAAGGCACCAAGAATAAGTGAATGGAGTTTCAGCTTCTCAAATTAGGTAAAAATATTTTAAAATGTTACTCAAAATTTTGTTCGCATTGTAAAGGATCTTTATACCCAGGACGTCAGTGCAGTGGCACTGACTGACGTCCTACCAGGGCTAGTTCGGACCCTAAATAGCTCTACAAAATCATGTGACGTTTATACCATCTTACTTTGCATTTTATTATAGTGTCTAAGGCCTCTTTAGCAATCGCCAGTAATAACTGTCAAGTGGACAATTTGCGCCGGGAAGATTGCCAGTCACCCGGCGTCTTAATCCGATAGCCATTGAAAGGAGTTTATGGCTGGTCACTACTCGGCAACGTCAGTGCAACTTACGTTATACGTCTTTTTTTTCTTCATAAGTCATAGGTTCGCTTAGGTAACGTCAGTGTTCTGTTAAGCGGACAGTGCATGCAATGTGCACTGGGCACATGGAAAAGCCTCAACCGTCTACGCACCCAAGTCGGGAGGTGCCACACCAACATGGTCAATTAATGGGGATTACGAACCGACTCAGACACCTGCGTATGTGGGGAGAAGCAGACTATGAGCCATCTCCTGTGTTGTCGACAACTCCATTCACCTGTCACAGCCAATGACCTTTCCGCTGCAAACGACGTTGCCATCTTGTGTGCGGACCACTGAAGGGACACCATAGAACAGGAAGGACACGATGAAGAATGCATTGAATGTTGATGTTCATTGGAAGTAGTGGTAATTTGAGGTTGCCTGTCTCATAATGCTTTCGTTGGTATTATGTTACAGGACACAGATACTCCGCCTCTATGTGTGTTGCTGCTCGCAGAGCTGGTTGCCCTTTCAAGTGAAGTCATGGCAGAGGAGAAGCTCGTAGTATACATTTTTGGTCATTCATTTCCTTCAAGATTGGCAAGGGAGGCGCGCGCACGTCATTTGTCGTGCAGAGACATGTTGGAGCTTACCAATAAACATGATGTTCCTGTTGAGGGACACCCTGGATTATCTTTTAGCAGAATGTTTGCCAGTGCTAATCATTATTTTATGAAGATGAAAGCTTTAGCAAAGATAGATTTATTGTGTATTGACATGGGGACGAATGATCTTTGTAATTTGGAATCTACCCCACAGGTTGTAGTTGAGAACACTCTGAGGTTTCTGGAAATGCCAGGGGCACGCGGCATCACTGCGAAACGCATTGTTTTTATGTCTGTAATCCAAAGATCAGTCATGAACAGACCAAACCAAGTCACTGTACAGACTTTTAACCACCGCGTGCGTCGCTTCAATAGTATGCTTAAAAGAGCCTTAAAGGGTAGACCGCCAGGTGTATATCTAGTTCCTCAGACAAAAGTCAACTTTCCTAAGTATCTGGCAGATGGGTGCTATCTCACGATGAAAGACATGAATAAGTACATTCGTCAAATTCGCTGGATTGTTATTCGGTTTTGCTCATAGTATGTTATTGTCCGGTTTGCTCTCAATTTTGAGAGACATGAGTTCTCATGAGTACCCAACATACAAGTTTAAGTTCCTGTTGTATAAGTGTTTATGTAGAGGTTGTTTAAAAAGTTAAATAAGCGTTCTATTACATGGGATATAATTATTGTAGCCAACTTTACAGTAGTTATGTAGTGATTAACGTGGTTCTTATGGAGGTCTAAGTTTTCATTATGGTTGAATCGAACCATGTGTACGCGAAAATGATTCTCTATGGAAGACAACGGCAAGTACAAGTAGTACAAAAGGACTCGATCAGTTCATTCATTGATTAAAGTTTGTTATGTTACCAATGTAGGGTTTTCTACTTTCCATTTTATCTAATCATTGGCGGAACGGATTGTTGCACATTTAAAACCGTACTTAATAAAGGGGTTGTGCAAGTATGATTTTGTTAAAGACGGTTGATGAAAAACTGTCACTGTGACAGAATTCCAAACGGAAAGGCAAAAACTAAAATACTTGAATATATACCATCCGGGGTCGTATGTTTCAAAAGCAGGGAAGTTGTAGAGTTCAAGGTTTTCGGTTTTAGGAAAGGACGCCCTCTTGTGGCGTAACATTGAGTTCGCTCTCTCTGTTGTCAAGGCCTCGCTCAACGAAATCCGAGTTAAGGCCAGAGCCACAAAAGTACAGAATTAGTTATGTTTGGAAGAGAATAATGCAATAGAAGCTGGAAGGAAACCAGTACCAGCCCCTTGCTGTGTATTACAGGTAGTGACCGGAAAGTGTTGGGGTTTTTATTTAACCTGGACATGCATATGGAATAAACAGTCAACAAGTGAAGACCAATTTAGTGATTCAGGGTGTCATCTTTCTCTGTGTTAATATTGAGTACCCACTCATCACAAGAGATAACCTCCGGAAGGTATCAGCACCAGAGCCTGCAAACGCAGTCCTCTACACTAGTGACCTTCACTTTGGTCAAAACCGGAAATTGAAATTTCATAAATAAAAATATTCATATCTCATTGACCAAAAATGATTCAGACTTGAAACTTACCGTGTACTTCTACCTTAGTGCATAAATGACACCGCAATTGTTTTGGAATGATCACGTCATCGATGAAGTGCCATTAAATAGACGTTTAATAATTAAACAATTCAAATCTGGAGAACCACAATGGCTATATACAAGAAATTTTTCACCATATCAAAGCCCTTTATGTATCTTACAAATCTTATACAAAGTGTGACCTAAATGACCTTTACTTCCGGTCAAAAACGGAAGTTGACATTTCATAATTCAAACGTTCATATTTCATAAACCAAAAAGAGTTCAGATTTGAAACTAATCAAGTCCTTAAATCTTAATACATCGCATTTTTGTTATGATACTGACGTCCACAATGACGTCACAACATTAAATCAACTTCTGATAACTAAGAAAATATATCTGGAGAACCATTATTGCTACATAACATATTTTTGCAACATGTGAAAGCTCTTGAAGTAATGTACAAATCTTACACAAGTCTCACCTCATGTGACCTTTACTTCTGGTCGAAACCTGAAGTTTAAGTGAAAAAAGGTCTGCAAACAACAATTTAATCTGAAATTTTGACATGCTCTCTCTGTATAAAATAAGGTTTGACCCCTTGCCTTCCAATTAAAGGAGTAATGACGTATTTATCTTCAACAGCACCCTCTCGTGACAAGATTTTTAAAAATATGTTTTTGTGTGCTAAAAACCTGTTCAAGTTCAAAAAAGTTAAAAACTTAGCACAAACTTATAAATCTCAATGTCTGGATAAGACATAAGCAATAACGTCACGATGACGTCATCAGTTTTCAAATTAGGCGCTCAAGGCAGGTATCTGGCGTTATTAATGAGCCTCGAAGTGTGACGTCAGATGCTCAGGGTACCACATTGGTCCTTGCGCGAACTTGACAAATACTGACTCGATTAGCACGAGACCCGACTTGAACCAAAACTATAATATCAACGGACAAACTGGGTTTTTTTAAAACTTCAGAACGGTTCTTCGGTGACATTGCTGTAAATCCCGGCCCTGAAGCTGAAAATAACTCAAACTCAGCAGAAGCTAGTCCAAACTCTACAAATTCCTACTCACGTAACAAGCTTCTCAGTCTCCGTTATGCCCCATCCACACGTGCATCAACTCTGCCTTCCTGTAAATTTACATTGCAGAATCTTGGCCTTTTTGTAAATCCCAGCACTGTTTACCGACCTACACATCGTGGTAAAAAAGCTGGTCGCCGTAGAACTGTTCATAAACTCCCTATACCTGAAGTTACACCCCCATCTGTTCTAGCACCAGTGACTCCTGCCAAATCTCAACTCAGCCTTTGTGTTCTGAACACACAGTCCATCTGTAACAAGTATGACGATTTTGCTGATTTCGTTCTGCAAAAAGATCTGGACCTTGTTGCCGTTTCAGAAACATGGCTGAGACCAGATGACAACTTAACATGTCGTCAGTGTACCCCTGCTGGCTACTACTTTCATCACATCCCAAGACCTCACAAGACCGGTGGAGGAGTTGCAATACTGTACAGATCTACTTTATCTGTCTCTGTGAAAAGTAATGACGTCCAATACACAACTTTTGAATCTCTTCATGCTGAGGTTTCCGGAAACTCTAAATCTGTTCGCCTTGTCATTGTATACAGACCTGACAGAGATTCTAACGGCCAACATGTGACTTTCTCAAGTTTTCTTAAGGAATTTGAGAATTTGATTTTAGAATATCTCCTTCATCCATCGGAAATCATCATCACTGGTGACTTTAACATTCATGTTGATGACATCCACAACACAAATGCAAACCAGTTTAAGCATCTACTTCAGGCTTTCGGTCTTACCCAGCATATCAAGGAGCCGACTCATCGTCTCGGTCGATGCCTGGACCTTGTCATAACTCGTGACATCACCCCACCTATTGTCTCAAACTTTGTTATTCTACCTGGATTCTCAGACCATTATGCAGTCATGTGTAACTTGAGTCTGTGCAAGCCCAAAGTCCCAACCGTCACTATAAAGAGCCGACAGTGGAAACACGTGAATTCTCCTGAAGTGTTCCGCGACATAGGAACTCATTTAGCAAAGCTGGAAATTGATCACGACTGCTTGGATTCCTATGTCAGCCAATATGAGAGTACTATCAGTGACATCTTGGATAAATACGCACCCTGGAAAACAAGATCAGTCAAGGTCCGAACTGAAGTTTCCTGGTTCAATGATGATATTCGTACAGCAAGAAAGATCTGTCGTCAACTTGAGCGGAAATGGCGGAAAAATGGCAAGTTGGAAATACAACGACAAGAATATCGCAACCAATGTAAGGTAGTCAGGAATTTGATCAACCAGGCAAAGATCACCCATTATTCATCCCAAGTACAAGAATCCTCAGGAGATCAAAAGAAGCTCTTCAAGATAATTGGTAAGTTGTTGCTCAAACCCAAAACCCCCGTCCTTCCATCCACTTACAATGATCAGGACTTGGCAAATGAATTCCAGAAATTCTTTGTCACCAAGATTTCAGACATCCGCTCATCTTTTTCATCAGTCCCTTACAACGTGCCACATCTTCAACCAGAGTGTAGACTATCTGTGTTTGAGCCTGCCACTGTTGCTGAGATTCAAAGGGTTATTATGAAATCTCCTTCAAAATCCTGTGAGCTGGATCCAGTGTCAACATCCATGATGAAGCAAAACATTGATATATTTTTACCCTACATCACTAATCTTGTAAACGAATCTCTCAGTTCCGGTTGTTTCCCCGATAGCCTCAAAGTTTCCTACATCAGGCCGCTCATCAAGAAACCAAACCTGGACAAGGAGATATTCAAAAACTACAGACCGGTTGCAAACTTAAAATATCTTGGAAAAGTCATCGAACGAGTAGTTTCATCACGCATTTCTGATCACATTCATAATTTCAACCTGTCCGACGTGTTCCAGTCAGCATACAAGCCTTTCCATGGGACAGAAGCTGCACTAGTCCGTGTGAGCAACGATATTCTTTCTGCAATGGACAATGGTAACCTAACAGCACTAGTCCTGCTAGACTTGAGTGCTGCCTTTGACACTGTTGATCACAACATCCTTCTCTCTCGGCTCCAGAATCACCTTGGCATAGAGGACACAGCCCTAGCATGGTGCAAATCGTATCTCTACAATAGAACTCAGCATGTATGTATTGGCACCGCAATATCAGACCCTGCTGTTTTGAACTACTCTGTGCCACAGGGGTCGGTACTGGGCCCGCAGTGGTTTACGCTGTACACTTTACCGATTCGTGACATCATCCTGAAATTTAATCTGAATTACCATGTGTACGCAGACGACACTCAGCTATACATCACGTTTAAATCTTCTCAAGAAAACGCCAATGCATCTATTGCAAGACTTGAGAAATGCATCCAAGAGATTAGACGTTGGACACAACAAAACTTCCTGAAGTTAAATGATGATAAGACAGAGTTCCTTCTATTTGGGTCACGTCAACAGTTAACAAAGGTTTCAGTGCCATACATTTCCATCGGTGATGCTCGGATAGCTCACTCGCTGCAAGCTCGGAACTTAGGGGTTATTTTTGATTCATCGATGACACTTCAACCACACATCAACAACATCGTTCGTCTGTCATCATATCACATCAGGAATATTGGTAAGATTCGCAAGTACTTGGACAAAAGTGCCACTGAAAAGGTCATTCATGCATTTGTTACTTCTCGTCTTGACAACGGCAATGCTCTTCTCTACAGTCTTCCGAACAACCAGATTTCCCGTCTTCAATGCCTCCAAAATACCGCTGCCCGCATTGTGACACTGTCTAGAAAATCCTGTTCTATCACCCCCATTCTGAAACAACTACATTGGCTCCCTATCTCTCAACGAATCATCTTCAAGCTGATGCTCATTGTCCACAAAGCACTTAATGGCAAGGCTCCCCACTATATTTCTGAACTACTTCAAGTTTACACTCCATCAAGGAATCTTCGATCAAGTTCCATGCTTCTCCTCGTTGAACCCAAGTCTCGACACTCATGGGGTGACAGGTCTTTTTCTTCAGCTGCGCCACGCATCTGGAACTCTCTACCGCTTAATCTTAGATCTTGTCTTTGTACCACAAAATTCAAATCTCTTCTCAAAACTTATCTTATGTCACAGGTTTTCAAGGACTAATTTTGTTGTGTCTGTTTTGTCTTTGTTTTGTTTTGTTTTGTTTTTTGTTTTTTACTGCGCCTTGAACACCCAGCAGGGTGGATATGTGCGCATTACAAGTCTTATTATTATTATTATTATTATTATTTGACAAGCCTGAAATTTGCCGCAAGTATTGTTTGTACCAAAAGCTTTGTTTCCTAAAAATATTGAGTGGGCAAAACTTACAAATTTTCTAATTTGCATAATTTATTACAATATTTTTGTTTTTTGCTTCCCTTTTACATTTGCGTAATTGCTCTTTCTCAACAGTTAAGTGAGATTAATTTTTTGAACGTTATCATTAGAGTTATTTGTATAAAGTATTGTGTGTTCCTTTGCTGTACATGAATCAGATAATGTGCTAATAAGCATATAGAAGATGTGTCATAGCTCCCTAGCAGTCCATCGAGCGATCCAGAAAGTCAAGGCTCGATCTAGGGAGTCGGTACTTTCCAAAGGACCCAAGCAACAACAGCGTTCCAAGGGGAAAGTTCCCTTTGTTGTTACTTTCCATCCCTCACTTCCTCCCATTCGTAAAATAACCAGTTCTAACCATCATATTCTTCACACATCAGATCTACTTCAACGTGCTGTACAGGAAAAACCCATAGTTGCATACAGACGCCCATCCAGTCTCAGGGATCTCATTGTCCGGGCAGAAGTCCCCCCCCCATTAAGGATAATGTTAACTCCCCTTTACCAGAGGGAACTTTAGGTGTTCCAACACTTCCAAATGCATCGTCTGATGTAGACAACACATCAGGGAATCGGACTCCTTCACCAGCCATACCAGTGGTACCACCCATGGGACAAGGGGTCATGTCACCTGCACCACCACTAATCTCATCTATATCTCATATCTTGCAAAGTTTGTGGTGTTCAATATATAGGTGAAACAAGAACTACACTCAAGAGGCGTTTCTACGGCCACAGATCCACAGTCAACACCCAAAAGCTGGATACACCTGTAGGACACTACTTCAATCTTCCTAATCACTCCATTTCTGACATGATTTTACAGGGCATTGAGGCACGGTAACCACAGAGATACTGTTCGTCTACGTAGGGAGAAACTGCTTCTTCTTGACTTCGATACAGTTAATCATAATATCTTAGTGGGTAAACTTAAAGCAGTTGGATTAAAATAGCTCTGTTGTTTCATGGTTTTCATCATACCTGTCTGAAAGAAAGCAACTGGTTTCTATCTCTGGTACTGAATCTAGTTTACAAGCTATTACATGTGGTGTCCCACAGGGGTCTGTCCTCGGACCCCTATTGTTTCTAACTTATATTAACGATCTGGAGACTGGGTAAATTGTAGATTATTAATGTATGCTGATGACGCTGCTCTCATTGTTTCTGGAAACAACACAAGTATTATTGAAAAAAGGTTGACAACGGAATTGAAATCTGTCTGTGATTGGATGGCCGACAACAAATTATCCTTGATTCTTGGAAAATGTGAAAGTATTTTGTTTGGTCAAAAACGTCGATTATAAACATGTCATGATTTGAATATTCTGTGCAATAATAGTACTAAGATTAAATCGAAGTCTACAGTTAAGTACCTTGGTGCTGAACTTGACCAGGCACTTAGTGGCGAAATGATGGCTGCCAAGGTAATAAGCAGGGCTAACGGCAGACTGAAATTTCTGTACCGTAAGGCCAAATTTTTTGATAGCTCGATCAGAAAACTGTTGGCATCGGCACTGGTTCTGTGTCACTATGATTACTGTTCTTCATTTTGGTATGACAGCTTAACTAAACACACTAAAACCAAATTACAGACTTCCCAAAACAAGTTGACTATTTGTTCTTAAAGGGACACGTTGCCTTCGGGTTGGGCGCTGTTGGGCGCTTTTGGGCTATAACAAGCGTTTGATGTATAATGAGCACGGTCGGAAAGATGTTTAAAAAGTAGAATATAATTATCCACACAAATGTGCCTTAGAAATGCTTCGCTTTTGCTCACTTTCGCGAAACAAAACGCTCCGCCATTTATGAGAGTCAAGATTTTGACTCCCATAAATGGCGGACAAATTCTATTAGTCTTATTTCCAGTCGCAGCTGTTGAACTACGACTGAGCAATTATTTTATTAAAAATGTTACGATTACCATCTGTTTATTGTATTCCAATAAATATCCAACACCGAGCTGAATCTAGCACAGTATTGGGCCCGATATAGCCAGCCGGCGATTAGAACACATGCAGTACAGGGAGGTAAACCAAATGTGATATTTTGTCTCATCCCTGTACTGCATGTGTTCTAATATTCTGAATATGCGGCTGGCCGTTCCGCAAATACGCGGCTGGATATTTCGGACCCAATACTGAGCTAGCTTTAGCTCGGTTTACAAGTTGCGAGCGAAGTAGAAAATGAGATTATTACCCGGTTTTCATCTGACCATAGAGCAAGGAGATCTGACTGGTTACCAGGCCACTGACTACGGCACTAGCGTAACGACTGTTCGTCGCGCATTTTGCCCATTACATGGACGGTGGTATTTACGGCTGGAAGTACGTATACGTTTCGCGGGGCAGATCTCGGGGTCAGAGGGCAATGTTTGTTTGTTTTAATCACCATTCACTAATTATAACACATTAAAGGCATGTTATTGCTCGAACAACTCTTAATAAGGATATGGAACACTTCCAAACAGCAAAATTTCTTGAGATTTTAAGGCAACGTGTTCCTTTAATCTGAATCCAAGGACTCAAACAAGTTGGTTGGCTCCAGCGGCGTAGCCACGGGGGGGGGGGGGCCTGGGGGGGGCACGTGCCCCCCACAAATTTCCAGTGCCCCCCCAGGTGCCCCCCATGAAAAAATTGCAATAGTGCCCACACAAAAAGAAGGTTAAAAGAATGAAAACAAAACATTACAAAACAAAATACATCTGCTATTTGTAGGCCTTCATTTACAATAAAGAAAAACAAAACTGTAGTCGTATTCAAAGCCAATAATTATTGTTTAACTTATGCTGTGGGGATTGTCGCTGTCATCACCGGAAGCGCGCGCGCCCACGTGTTGATCAATGCAATGCAGGGGAATGAACAGTTGGTGTGCATGCCGGAGAGACCAAAAAGTTCTGCTACGCGCACGCGCAACGATGGTCCAAATAAACCAATGTTTTGTACATGAACCGTAATTAGGTTATCATTACCAGCGATTACGGCGGCGGCCATATTGCTACCGGAAGGCGAGGATTCTGAAAAACAGTGAGATTTTAACTTTTTTTTTAGGAGTGGATTTTCTGGACCCGCGCCGAGCTCACTGTGAAAACAAAAAAACACGTAGAGCCTAAATTTCGCGAGATCCGGTTTCAAAAGAGAACTCCATGAGGTGCATTTAAATGTGAAGGGCAACAAGTTTCTAATATAGGATTTTGTACATGGCACTCTATGGGTGCACCCCACTAATTCCACTCCCATAGCATTCAGTGCAAAAGGCTAAATATTCAAAAATACACGAAAAATACTTAAAAGAATTCCACTCCCATAGCATTCAGTGCAAAAGGCTAAATATTCAAAAATACACGAAAAATACTTAAAAGTCTCACAGCCTTTTACAGTAAAGGGACTCATATTAATTGACTCTTGAACTTTTATTCTCTGCTCAATTTAATATGGGGAGTCCCTGGTGGTCCCGTCGAGTTATTCTCCCTCCAAAAAAAAACCACCCCTACACCGGTGTAATTTTCCAAACGTCCGACCATCAATCTTGAAAAATGTCCCTACACCTCTCGGCAAATAGGACCATTTTTTTCAGGGCCTATGTCATCCAAAATACCTCAAGTTGGAAGTCAACAACCCCCAGGTTACAATATTGGGCAACATTTTTACACTCTACCCCTTTTATTGGGCTCTCAAATCTGTCTAATATAGGATATTTTGAGGGCCTACAAAATATTCATGAGCTCGACGCTCTGTTTTCTCCATATTTAGTGGGGTGCACCCCTATGAGGTTCGTGGAGACGATAGCGGATCAAACCTCATAGTTCTAGGGCTAGGAGTACATGACCCCACCACTAACACACCCATTCTCCCTGGGCCCCCCACTTGGAAGCAATGCCCCCCCTGTGCCCCCCACCGAAAAATTCCTAGCTACGCCGCTGGTTGGCTCCCAGTCCAGAACCGGATTGATCAATTGAAACTATGTTGTATATTTCGTGTCTTAACTTCCTTGGCTCCAGATTATCTCAGAGATTTTTTTCAACTGACAAGTAGTACTCGCTTCTATAATACCCGATCAAATCACTTTTCTTTTGATATTCCCCATCATCACAGTTATGGTCAACACTCCTTCCGAGTTACTGGGGCAAAGTTATGGAATAAACTTCCCATCATGCTCCGGAACACAAATTCATCCCTAGCCAAATTTAAGAAAACTCTCAAAATGCATTATTTTGATAAGTTGCAGCTCTAGGAGGACGCATTGTTTGTAGTTGGTTAATTTGTTCTTTTGTTCAATAGAACAGTACTCATGGTGACACAGTAACCAGGCCAGGTGACACGAAACAATTTGTTTGTTGTTGGGTGTCTTGGTCGCTTGTTCCATTTGTTTTATTCTATGTGCAATTTTCTAGTCAATTTTTTATTATTGTATCTTTCCGTGCCCTGTGTTTTTTGAATGTATTTTAATTTGTTATAGAGGACCACAATGGAAATAAGCTTGTCTAGTTTTTTTGTGTTATCCTCGACAATTCCTCAGATTCAACTGTCTTTTCCCTACTTGTATTTTTTATCTGTTTTTGTCCACTTGTTGTATTTTAAAGAATTCTGTCGAAATTAATAATTAATTTGTCTAATAAACAAACAAACAAAACAAACAAACTATGTTAAGGCGCCTTCAAACCATTCTACCACATGGTCTGAACATCCAAGAAGGAAATGACTAATAACCTTTTGTCTTTGCCTTCTCCTTTTCCCCACAGATATCCCCCTTTTGAAGCCTGCCTCATGTACTAATTAATTACTTGTTCTCCCTCTTCCCACCTTTGATCTTGTTCTTTGTGTTTCCAACTTCTTGGTCTGACTAGCTCCATCCCTCCAACCCCCCCCCTCTGTCTCCCCATTCATTGTTTACCCCTTGCCTTGTCTGTTTGCTCTCTATACCTCTATTCATGTATTTCCACTTCAATGCTTTTGTTACACTTATATACCTGTTCATGTGTGTTGTCTTGTCATTCAGCCTTCGAGAAAGACTCTGCTATGGGTCCAAACGTCAGGCCATTAACTATTATTTTGTAAAAATAAAGATAACACAAAATGCGGGAACCAAACCTTTGTGTGATAGCTGAATTCACGAAGATTGATTTACGCATATAGAAGAAAAAAAAGCAAAGATCCTCTTTGCTTACGAGTTCAACCCATAAGTATTCAACAGTCTCTGAAACGGTTAAACACTTACGTTCCGACACCCCCATGTTCCGACACCCATGTTCGGAAACAATTACTTTAAAAATAAGATAACTTCTAACATAATTTTTAAAAAACATGACACTTTGGCTGCAGGCTGGGGCTACAGTGACGAAATGAGTAAAAGCAAAAACTTCAGGTTAGACTGCAATAATTCGACCTCAAGATAGATGGTAAATGACTAATAATTTAATCAAAAGGCCAAAATGTCCCGAATAATGCGTTGAACAGCACGAGAGTAACTATAAGAGGAAGGAAATGAGCCCCGGGGCATTGTTTTGTTAAAACAAACTTGTTGTTTTGACTGAACGCCAAACCGGACGGATGCAATGATAAGTTCCAGCACCATGGCACCACTAACTAGCCTTGCTCTTCGGTTAGAGCGTAGGCTTGTCCAATGAGATGAATTAAGGTATGTTTGTGTGTAGCGTTGCGATTGCAAGTATGAAGGGCAGTAACAACATCTAAATAGTGAGGAAGTTGCAAAAGGTTCCCTTCCCGGTGTCAGCTTGATAACTGTCGGTACACAATCTTGGTGAACGCTATCAAGCACGAATGTCCATTGTCACGAACTGAACAAGACACTGTCGTCTCCTGTGGAATTAATCGATGTTACGTGTGTAACTACTCAGAACCATCAGCCGGCTACTTGATCGAAGTCATAACATCAAACGCTCGATGCTTCTTTATACTGTCCAGTAACTAGCTTAGTTACAGAGATTTGCTCATCAGAAGACCGAATCTAAACGACGCACGTAACGTGACAAACCTGTACGAAGTCAACGAATGATCTGAAGAAACACTCGACAACGTGTCAGAATTTAAAAATCTGGAATAAACATGGACTCTGATTTTCAATTCAGTTGAATTCTCATCATTGATCTTGTTTCTTTACAACCCACGTTTCTGGAGAGCACACTGGGGTCATAAGAGTTGCGACGAAATTTCAATATTTGTTTGTCACCTTACATCAAGCATTTGCTATGGAAACAGGACAGCTTTATGGTATCTACGGTAAACCTAAACTAGAAAGGCGTTCATTGCTGCCAGAAGTGATTGACATACCAAAGTTAACTTTGAACTCTTTATTTCCAGACCCACGTCCACCTAAAATGAGTAGGATACAGTACGGCGCACTCGTCATGTTTGCCTTTTTATGCAGGACATGTGTCTCCAACAACTTGATATGCTCCGTTGAAAACAAACGTGGCAATATGATGATAGCCCCTAAACACTTTGTCTCATTTAATTGCAGCTTGATTGGCGGGGGAGCTAATTTAAGTGAGCTCGATTGGTTCCGCATTAGCTCTGGCGAAGGACCTATGGACATCATATCGTCAGAGCAAGGAGTAGCAATTTGGCGTCTCGACGAAGACGACAATGGCGTTGAGTTTGTATGCAGAGGTCGACATCTTATAGATTCCACTTGCTCAATAATTCCACTTCAGATTCGTGTTAATGTTTCGATAGAAAGCTTAACATTAGGCCTATCTACTGGATATGTTGCTGGGATGGAAGCTTCGTTCATCTGCATGGCAGAGGGCATTCCACACATTGCTGGTTACAACTGGTATAAGGACGGTATAAAGCAAACATTTGCAAATGGATCACACAACAGCCATATTATCAAAATTAAACAATTAATTTTATCAGATAACGGTAGTGTGATCACATGTGAGGCATATGTTCCATCAGGTCTGCGAGCGAATGCGAGTATTTTGATCGATTTGGTAGAGCCTTCTGCAGATGGGGGAGAAAATACTGACATCTCCACCGGAAGTGGGCTCAAGGTTGTGAATCTGTGGATTTTGGTTGCCTGTGCCGCAGCTGGAGGAATTCCGGTATTTGTGTTTATGGTGGTTTGCCTGGCATGGTGTTTTCAAAAGAGCAGAGGAAGAAACTCCCGCTCTACCAAAAAACGCAGCCAGTCTCGAAGGCACATCGTTCTTAACGAAGAGCAGCAGGAATCGCAGCCTACTGGAGCTGTTTCTGAAACAGTACTGAGCGAAAGCTTAAATAACGGCTTGAATGGAGGACGTACAATACATGAGGATGATGATGGAACAAACCCACCTTGTTTTAAACCAGCACCACCTCCAACTACGGACTCAACTAACGCCGTATATATCAATGTTCCTACCACATCTGTCGCCACACTTCCAAACAACATCAGCCGCCCAACATCACCGCATTACTTAACTCCAAGACCGACACACCAGCGGAAGAAAACAGAATATGAAAATGTGGTCCGCGATGAAGGCATGTGTAATGTTGGTGAATCATCACGTGAAAATGATCTTTACGAGAATGTAGCACCAAACCTTGTTACACCAAGGCTAACACTGTCGCACACATCGTCACTTCCAAATTTTGTTCAATTTAATAACTGATCGACAGATATCTTCGCTAAAGACCAATCATCAGTTTTAATGTTAATCCCAGCTTGTGTCTCAAAACTCAGAATACTTATGTTCGTTTAACGAAAAATCTCAAAAAAATTAAAACAAAAATAACTAGACATAATTTTTTGATGAGGTAGCAGGTCTGGTGTTTTATAGATAGATAATCGTGTAAACATGTCTTAGTACGAGATACTGATATACGTAAAGTAAATGGTGGCTCTAAAGATTTCGAATTTGAAACAAGAAACTGTAATAAATTTGAAAACTGATGACGTCATTATATTTTCAAAGCTTATTTTTATCAAGACATTGAGATTTATAAGTATATTTTAAGTTTTAAACGTTTTTGAAATTGTAACAGGTTTTCAGCAAAACAGTACATTGTAAACTTTAAACGGAAGTAAAGGTCACAGGGGGTCACACTTTGTGTAAGACTTTAAAAATACTCCAAGGTCTTTCACATGGTCCAAACATCTTGTATGTAGCAATTATGGTTCCCCAGATATGATTTTTGTAAATATTAAACATTGATTTACCGTTATGACATCATCATCATCCCAAAAACGTTTGCAGTTTCATCGACACAATAAGATCTAAGTACATGGTTAGTTTAAAGTCAAACCCTTTTTGGCTCACGAGATATGTTTTTGCCTATACTCAGTACATACATACCTGACATAATTAATGTCAAATCCGACAGTTAAAAATCATACCATGATCAAAAAATGTTTTTGTAAGTAAAAAAACCCACAATTGGCAATTAACGGATAAAACATATCAACATGACTGTACTCGAAATAAGGAACCGCCCTCTTTACGATGACGTTGAAAGTGTCTGAAGGGCGTACTCAGCGGGCCGAAAACGCCTTTGTCAGGCATGGCCACGTCGATCAACTTGACTCGGATCTTGGTGTTTCATGAGAAGCGAACCAATGTCGATCTTTTTCAGTTTAAGTTGTTGTCAGTTATTAAACGTCATACAAATCACCAAAGCAGGTGGACAACTCAGTGAAACTTCCTCTTCTATTCCTTTTTCCATTAAGCCATCAGACGGCAAAACGAAAATAAATTCACGCTGAACTTTGAATGAGTTTGAGATTTGTGACAACGTGTTGTCAATACGTACAAGAATAAACAACGCAATGATGTTCAATGGACTTTCCAAATTTGCACACAATAAATGGGTGCCTGTTTCACGTTGTGTACTATTATGTGTGCACGTCGTACTGGATTGGTTGTTTTTTAGAAGATTCCATACTGTGCGCTAGGTATTGGCTTAGATTTCAACATTTTAACGTTCGTTTCACCTAGATATACATGTTAAAATTGATTCTTTCCCATGTATGAAATAATTAGTATTTAATATTATTTGGTTTCAAGGAAAGAAGATAAATTGAAAGTCTGTAGTTTTTAGTTATGTTTGTTGTTAATGTGTGGATTAGACTAGGAGCCTAAATCTAATGCTTCGTGGACTTTGAACCTTCTGTATCAATGGAGCGGAGCAGCCAGTCACAGTGCTTTTGCATCAAATACAGTTTAGATGCAAGTCATTACAAACGTGAGCTTTAACGTCCGATTTCGACCAGAAGTTGAGGTAAAATTGGTATTGTTTTTGTGCCAAGAATGAGGAGGCTCAAAGGACCTAAAACCTGATGTAAATAAATTGACTAAAATATAGGTAGTTCTTGCGAAATGATTTTTTTTAAATTTTCAACTTCCGGTTTGAACCAGAAGGCAAGGTCAAATGGGGTCACACTCTGTGTAGCGTTTGTTGAGTTTCAAAAGGCCTTTCCGACGCTGTATGGATTGTGAGAATCAATTGAGTGGTTCATGAGGTATAATCTTTTTGAATATTAAACTTTGATCGTCGTTATTTGACACCTGATGACGTCATCATGACGTCACTGTAGTGGTATCTTACTATTATGTACAGTTTGAAGGTTGTGTGATCTTGTTAAAGGAACGTTACAGAACTGGTTTTTTTAAAAATTTTTTTTTAAGATTACAGATTTACATAAAACTTACACAGTCTAATGATGATGATAGTAGAAAACATCCCTAGAAATATTTCTGTCTGAAATGCCATATTTGATGAGAAATAAATAAAACTAATTTCCCATTGGAGTTTATCGCTCATGAGCGTTTTATTCATGCATTGTATAGCACATGCAAATGTGTAATCGGTTTTTCACTATTTTCTCGTGACCCAGATGGCCGATCGATCTCCGACTTCTACAGGTTTGTCAGTTTATGTATATGGTGGATTATATAAAGTGCTTAACTGTTTTGTTAGCAAAAACCAATTCTTTAATGTTCCTTTAAGTGTGTTTTTGTAAAGGGTACAATCGACACGGAGAAGAAAAAGACGAAATAAAGAAAAGAAGACAAAAAAGGGAAAAAACCCGAACAAAAACAAGAGGTGTTCGAGCTATTATATGCTCCGAGCACCTAATATGCTCCGAACACCTAAAAATCCCTTACAAAGGCCCTATTATTATGAGCTGTTCCACAAAAAATGTTTAAAATTCGGAATTGTGCGATCGCACTTCAAAAAAATAAAGTTATAGAAACTAAAAGTTGAGTTTTACACCACCTGGTTTAGAACATCAACGTATCATTTACACAGTGTGACGGCAAATCAAACAGTGACAAAAAGTACAATATTTCAGATGGAACTATTTTGCGGGAACTAGGACAACTATCGTAAAGATTATGTTACTATTAAGAGCATATCATTTCCTTGGTTTTCACTTAAACATTCGGTGATCCTGTGTTTTTTCTTTCTAGAAAAGAGAGAAGTGTTTACCATTGTTGAGAGACTTTTTTGCAGATTCACATGCTTATTTCGCTTGCGAGAATCCAAATGAACTATTATGATTTTGTTGTAAAAATAATGACACGGGGGAAAAACAGGCCGGGGAAAACAATATTTAAAAACCCACGTTTCCTCAAAAAATGCGGTAGCATTAAAAGTAGCAAATGGGGGCCATTCAGAAAAGTCAATGTTTAAAAAAAAAAAAAAATTGTGGGTGGGTGGGTAAAAAAAATACACATGAAAATCGAAGTTTAGTTTTTATAAAATATATATGTTTATATTTCTTACATATCACCCTGTACATTGATTCTGTTCTTCAATAAATACCTCCCTTTTCACAGATTCATCTTGTTGTTTACTGAACTCTCTTCACTAATTATTTTGTCCTGCCCCCTATTGTTAGTTGCATTATTCTGATGCAGTTTGCCCTTTAATCCTGTCCTTTCATGCTTCCCGCATTACCCAGAATGCAGTTACCACCTTTATGGTTCAATAATCCACCCTTTCACATTGAGCATCCTTTTGTCCTCACTACTTTACTCTGATTGGTTCTTAGCCACCCCATTGTTTGTTTCTGGATGCTAAGGCCATCTCCCCTAATAATTGTATGTATATTTATATATATATAATTGTAAATGATTTTTCGGTTGAACAAAGAAAAATTGACTAGAGCGGGATTTGAACCAACGACCTCCGGTTTAACGTGCCGGCGCTCTACCAACTGAGATATCTAGCCCTATGTTGGCGGTCTCCCTATTCTGTCAATATCTTTGTTTGGGGGGTGCCAGTCAGAAGCCATTCAACCGCAATGGTATATATAAAATTTGTAGGGGAGATGGCCTTGGCTTTCGATCCAAACCGGACCTTCGTCAGAGGCATAAACAAACAAAGACACAAACATATTCATTTATAGCAAAAAGAGGAGCAAAGGATTAAGGGAAGGTATCCAGAAAAAAAGCGGGAAAACTAAAGCCAATCAAAGCTTTTAATTTACAGACAATATGGTGGCCAACGACCAATTAGAGCAAGGTAGTGAGGACAAAGGATGGTCAGTGCGAAAGGGTGGATTACTGGACCATAAAGATGGTAGCTGCATTCTAGGTATTACAATGTGGGAAGCTTGAGAGGGTAGGATTAGAGGGCAAGCTGCATCATGATAATGCAACTAACAATAGGTTGCAGGATAACATAACTAGTGGAGAAAGTTCAGTAAACAACAAAGTGATTCTGTGAAGCAGTTGGTAAAGATTAAATGTAAAGGATAATATTTAAGAAATTAAGAATAAGCAAGAGGAATATCTGCGGAGAGAGCGAGCTATTAAATCCTCTGCAAAAGGAATAAAAACAACTTATTGAGAGAAAGAAGGGTAAAAATAAACTAGTGGAGAGAACAGGTTGTTGACAATAACTGTATTTATGTTACACGAATAAAATAAGCTAGCAGATAATAAAATGGGGGTGATGGGAATTTATTTGACACCAGTGTTGATGTTCAGTCCAAAGAGGACTGTCTAATGGGCCTGTCACACCATGCCGTATCGCCTGAACGTATGCCAACGTATGCGAAATGTCGAAAATACGTTGGTGTACGTTGGTGTACGCTGATATAAGTTTGGGGTAAGTTGGGGTTACGTCGTTTACGTAAAAAGTACGCTGTGATACCCTGTTAAAATTTTGAACACGTCGAGCCCGCGAAAAATGATTGAGCATGTTCAAAATTTCTCGGCGTACTGAACGTGTGCTTTATACGTTCTGCATAAGTTCCCGTAAGTTCGTGGTACGTTAGACATACGTTGACATACGCTGACATACGTTAGAGGAACGTTACTCGTAGGTTGGTATACGTTGATGTACGTCGGCTGACGGGGAAACCGTATCCACCTTATGTACAACTTATGCCTGGCGATCGTGTAACGTACATATTGTGTTTCTCCAGTACAGCTAGCGTATGCGCCGTACAGCTAGCGAGCATTCGGCGTTTTGGGAACTTATGGGGGATTGAGTATATATATATGGGTCCCTTGAGTAACTCATCCATATTTCTTCATGGTCTGTCGTGCTGAACACATCAACCCATCATCAATCCATCATCATCAGAAACCACGGCAGACAAATGCTACGAATGCGTTAAGCATACGCTACTATAGGCCTACGCTCGCATACGCCGTGATACGCTGTCATAACTTTGTTATAAGTTAGTGATACGCTATCATTGTCATACGCTATGGATACGCTATGGATACGTCCTGTCCAACACCGATGTCGACTTTTCCGATGCAATTCGTTGGGAAGTTGGACGTTCTTGGACTTTGACAATTTTCGAACTATTTTGTGTATACGTCGGCATACGTTCAGGCGATACGCCATGGTGTGACAGGGCCTTTAAGTTGGTGAATCCAGTGTGATTCTCTGAGTTTGCGGTGTGTGTCATCACCATTGCAAGCCTCAATCACCATAAATGCAACATCTTTGACGTTGTGATTAGGGCTGTTGAAGTGAATGGAGACGGGGTACGGTTTTTTGGTCTTTATGGAAGAGACATGGTTCGCAAAGCGAAGACTGAGTTTGGTCTTATATATATAGTCCACACCTCTTACATGATATAACATAGAGTAGGTGTGCTACATTTTTAGTCGGTCTTGATATCGTAAGAAGAGCCAGTGCTATGAGTCTTCACTTTAAGTGCGGGTTTGATATAGAGACATGTCTTGCACTTGGAGCGGGTACTTTTGTGACAACCCTGTATTTCTGTTGAGGGTGGTATAACTAACTATATATATATATATACATTTGTAGGGGAGATGGCCTAGCTTAGCTTTCGATCCAAACCGGACCTTCGTCAGAGGCATAAACAAACACAGACACAAACATATCCATTTATTAACAAACGAAAAAGAAGAAGAAAACATGCCAAGCTGGCCAAGATTGTTCCTGATTAAACTACAAAGTTGTTTGTTTGTGCCAGGAAAAGCCATTGAAAAAGATGTTGGAGACCTTTGATCTAAAATATTTGTTTCATTTGAGGCATTACTTTGCTCCTCAGTGTATAGATTATGTTATGATTATATTTTCGTAAACATTTTATTAACAATTTATATATATTTTTCATATGAACTTCATGTTTGAACCGGAAGGAAAGGTCACATAGTGTCAGGGAAAGTTTTTAAATGTCACAATGCTTATTTCCTTTCACTACACAAACATTATAAATGTGTCCTTTGTTATTCAGAGGAACTAATCTATTCCGGCAGATCGCTAATGTAGATATATAATGTATAATTTACGTCATTGTGCTAAACAAAGTGTGAAATATATATTCAATATTTTTTAACGAAGTTCTTCTTGCGTTTAAAGGCATCTTACACGTTTGGAAATTGTCAAAGATCAGTGTTCTCACTTGGTGTATCCCACCATATGCATAAAATAACAAGCCTGTGAAAATTTGGGCTCAATTGGTCATCGAAGTTGCAAGAAAATGATGAAAGAAAAAACACTCTTGTTGTACAAATTTGTGTGCTTTCAGATAGAACAATAAAAACTTCTTGCAAGAAGTTTTTATTATTTTAGTGAGAAATTACCTCGTTCTCAAAAACTACGTTACTTCAGATGGAGTCGTTTCTCACAATGTTTTATACTATCAACAGCTCTCTGTTGCTCGTTACCAAGTCAGTTTTTATGCTAATATATATTTTGAGTGATTACCAAACGTGTACGATGCCTTTAAAGTGCTTATGCTTTTAGTCCTTTTTAAAAATTTGTCATGGTAACGTTTAATGCTCTTACGGGTGAATTCAGTTTATCAGCTGATGTAGATGTATAACTTACGTCATTGTACTAAACAAAGTGTGAAATACATATTTCATATTTGTTTAAAACGAAGGCCTAGTTCTTCTTGTTTTTAAAGTGCTTATGCTTTTAGTCATTTTCAAATTTGTTTACTCAATCAGTATTTCATTCTTCGTTAAGCGCTTTGGGGTTTATGCTTTAGATGTAAGGCGCTATTTTTTATTAAGTTCTATTTATTATTATTATTATTATTGTTATATATTTTTTTGATCTGTCGCAAGGTGCACTCATAAGAAAACGTCTCAACCCCCTACATTCATCAAGGTTACACCTCACTGATGATTTCATAAACAGAAACCGAAACAAACATCCGAACCATAAATACTCCTATACTGGCTGTCCTTTGACAAAATTGTTTATTTTGAATTTCCGGTTCGGAAAGGTCTTTGCTTGAAATGAACCAACCGATCTATAAAAAAAGGTCCAAATAATATATCATTGGCTCAAAAGAGATGATCATTTATAAAGTGTTTTAGTTCGATACCTGATGACATCATAATGACTTAATAAAGACCCACGCTCGTTAAAACAAGGAGCATTTTTTGTTTTTGCGCCCTCTGCCATTCGTCCTATGAAAGGCGGTTTTCGTTATTTGTTATTGCTGTTCTGGTAATAAAAACAACACCCTCTGCGTGGACGTTAACATGAGAACGAGCAAAAATTGCTTCCTTCTAATTAAACTAAACATTAATTTAAACAAAAGTGCCATGGGATTGTTGACATCCAATTGTGGATTTTTTTTGTAACCTATAGACGCAGAAAATGTTGGTCTCACTAGTTTCAGTGTTGTTTGTCTTTGAATTGGTCTCGGTCTGCCCCCAGTCTTTGATTTTCGTTCTAAAACATGCCTGGTTTGTCATCACAAATCCTGTTTGAAAAGTATTCATTGTAGGCCAGAAAGGTTTTTATTGGGTTGAGGGGCTTAATAAACTAACATTTAAAATGTACATAGGCCTAATTCCTTCGTCACCCCATCAGCCAATTTTGGTTTGTTTCCCATGTTAGTTGACTTCAGGCTCTGTACGTGTTGCACAATAATTGTGAATCCAGAACGAAAACACGACCTTGACCTTTACTCGTATCAAAATGAATGAGTGCAGACTCGACTGTGCCATCGCAGATCATCATTATTATTGGACGTTTGAGTCTTGTACATTGTAAAACATTCAAAAAAATATTTCTTTCTCTTATACAATTGCTGTTAACCCAACTGTTTCAACTGAACAGTGCACCTCTTTGCTTTCCATCTGAATTAATTTGTCCATTTATGTCCAAATGTTTAAAACGAGTGACCATAATTATCATCAATTCCCCGAAAATACACTTCTGGCAATGAAACAATTTACCTTGCACTTGTTTTCTATTACCATTGGGCCTACACCTAGACCTACACGAATTATGATGACTTTTGTAGCAATAATATTACTTTTCTGTGGCGAGATAATTTACTAATTAGGCCTATAATTCACTAATTGGTGTTCACTAAGAGGTGAACTCAAGACTGTGTTTGGATCAGTGTTTACTGTTTGTATGGCCATCACTCCAGGGTCATACAAAATCCCATTGGTTGATAGCTTTAAAATCACAAAAAGTCTTAAATTCAATGTAGTTCTATCCGCAATGACGTCATGATGACGTTTTGTTGTTTTTATGTAATTCAGTTATTATCTACACTATGATGTAAAATTGGTGACTGTTCTGTGTTCTGACATCCCTGTGTTCCGATAACCCCTCGTGATCTACACGCTAGGGTTGGGGTTAGGGTTAGTAAAATACTTTAGGGGTGTCGGAACATAGAGTTATATAAGAACTATGTACACATCAGTTCGAAGCTCCACGTATAACAACCAATATTTCGTATAGACTGCGCAAGTCTCGCGCGTATCCGAACATTGTGACCCGTTAAAATGCGCGAGTTTGTTCCTTCATATATATGAGCAATTTACGTGGAACCAGAGTGGTCCAAAAAATGTTCAAAAACGCGCGAGACTTGCACGGTCTATTGTAGAGCAAAGTATTGTACATGTCCGTCCCCTATTGAGACTACGGGCGAGTCCATTTTATCTGAGGATGGTAATATCATTAAATGTTGTAAAAACACTAAATCTTTATACTGGAGAATGTTCGTGTTTTTTGCGTTGCTAACTGCTTCAGTAATTTAATAATTTAATAAAAAACATACATTTAGATACAGCGTAAATGACACTTCTCTGTTTAAGATGTGTACGTTGCCTCATAATAAATATTACCTACGGCAAATGTTCCCATCCGTCAACAGACGAACAATATTGGGATCGTGCAGCTTTAAAAAAAAAACTTTAAAAATATCAATATAGAGGATGTACGAAGGTATTTTTTAAAAAACCTTCAAGAACGTTTATTTCAACTTCTGGTTTGGATTATAGAAGGAAGGGTCATAATTGGTTCTTAGGCCTAGCTGTGCATGAGATGAATCTTTAGTACTGACCTACAAACGTGTCAGAAAATAATACATTTACATGACTCACGCTGTTCAGGGTATTTGACCTTTTAAGTTAATTGTTTTGTTTCAATGTTATTCGATACCTTTCTGACTTCACGATGACGTAATAAATTATACGGGGCGCCGTTTGTTAATTATTTGTTTAGAGCATTTTTGAAATGTTTTTATGGTTTAGATGTTAACCACTGGGAAGTGTTGCAAAAATTATTTTATGGTTATAGCTATAGTTTTGTGCCTTTTTAAATATTGTTAGTAAACCATGAGTTACACTAATTGCTTTTAGATTCAGGATATTGTCATAGTTTATAAACCATAAATCGATGAACATTGCCATAGTTTGTAAACCATTATAATGCACATTCAATTGCCTATATTAATTGGTTTACAAATCATGAACATGTATTTAACATGTCTAAATCATGGTTTATAAACCCTGAAAAATGAATCATTATAAAACATCGTTTATAAATAATGGTTTATAAACATAGTTTATAAATAATGGTTTATAAAGTATGAACATTAAATCATCATAAATCATGGTTTATAAAACATTGACATTGAATCGTTTTAACACTTGGTTTATAAATCATGACTTATTTAAATTGTCTAAATCATGGTTTATAAACCCTGAAAAAAGAATCATTATAAAACATCGTTTATAAATAATGGTTTATAAAGTATGAACAATAAATCATCATAAAACATGGTTTATAAATCATTGTTTATAAACATAGTTTATTAATAATGGTTTATAAAGTATGAACATTAAATCATCATAAATCATGGTTTATAAAACATGAACATTGAATCGTTATAACACTTGGTTTATAAATCATGACTCATAACCATAAAATTGAAGCATCATAAAACATAAAAATTGAAGCATCATAAACCATGGTTTATAAACCAGGGTTCATAAAACATGGTTTATAAACCATGATCATTAAAGCATAAAACATGGTTTAAAAACAATAAAAAGAAGCATCTTAACTTATAAACCATGACAATTTGAAGCATCTTAAAACATGGTTTTTAAACCATGAAAATTGAAGCATCATAAAATATGGTTTATAAACCAGGGTTCATAAAACATGGTTTACAAACCACGAAAATAGAAGCGTAAAACATGATTTAAAAGCCATAACAAATGAAGCATCTAATAACATGGTTTATAAGCCATGAAAATTGAAGCATTTTAAAACATGGTTTATAAACCATTATAAACTTAAGCATCTTAAAACATGGGTTAGGCCAATAAATAACGGAATAAAAGAGTGGTGACGATGTCTTGAACGGCCGTTTGTCGTGGCAGTGAGATATTTTATTTCTTGGCCACGACCTTGCAAGGTTTTAAGACCGAGACAATAACACCGAGTCAATAACTCTTTCATTCCAATTCATAAATACCCTTTTTGTAAAGAAGTGTAAATATAAAGGAAAACTGTAGTTGAACTTGTCTGTTTTGGGGTTTTTTCTCTTCAATTCCTGTCCTCGGGCCGTTTCGCCAAAGGTCAATTTGCACGCGACGCTTAACGGTTGTGCGTACGCACATAATTAGGAACCGTGTGAATGATTGCGTTACGCGTATTAACGCCCGCTATGGCTATGAACGTCGAACGCGCTTTAGCCAACTTTAAGAGGGCCCACTTTCACTACTCTGATGATTAGGGGGATTTCTGTGCTTACGGCCCATAGTGTTAGTGTGTGCTTTACAGGGCACCGCAAGTGCAGAATTTCGTGGTAAGTAGAGCCAACTATTGGACTCTGTGCCCAATTTCATAGAGCTGCTTATAAGCAGAACAATATTGCTTGACAAATTTGACCAGGCACAAAAACTTGCTTAGCACAGACAAATCTTGCATTGCAGGAACCGGTCACTGGCCAAAAGTCTATGAAGTAAAAAAAAAAGTTGTTGCAACTGTGCCACACTCATTTTTTGGCTTAGCAAAAAAATTATAAGCAGTAACAAGAAAATTAGACGACCAGCTTGCGTGTTCGCCATGGATTTGCATTCATTACGTCATTCATTTTCATACAGTAAGCACCGGAAGTTTAGTATGGCTTTTCGTGTGCTTATGCTTAGCAACGCTATGAACAAATGGAAACTTGCGCATTAAGCACAAAATCAGCCGTTAAGCAGCTATATGAAATATCGATCTTAAACATAAGGAAGCTTAAATTGCCTTCATGTTACTGCGTTATCGAGATAATTTGTCTCAGAAACACAGATTATTTTCTTGGAAACACAGAATTCAATGATAAGGTAGTTCGGAAACATGGAATTCAATGATAAGGTAATCCAGAAACTCGAAATTCAATGATAAGGTATCTCGGAAACTCGGAGTTCAATTATAAGGTAGGCCTATCTCGGAAACTCGGAATTCAATGATAAGGTATCTCAGAAACTCTGAATTCAACGATAAGGTACGGAAGCTTAATTCTGCGTTTCTGAGATACCTTATCAATGAATTCCATGTTTCAGAGCTATACCTTATATCATTGAATTCCGAGTTTCCGAGGTTATATTATCATTGAATTCCGAGTTTTTGGAATACCTTATCATTGAATTCCATGTTTCAGAGATACCTAATCATTGAATTCCATGTTTCCAAGAAAATAATCAGTGTTTCTGAGATAATGATTCTGTCAGTAATTCAGTAACGGGAAGGCAGTTTAAGCTTCCGTATAAAGAGGAAGGGAAATGACCAATACAATTTTGTCCAATAGAGTCCTCACATGAGTGGGGAAAACATTATAAGTCTCTAACATCACGTTAAAATGGTGTAAATTGCTATTGTATTCCCTACCCTTCAAATGCAAAATTTGTCAACATCCAAAACATCCGATGAAAAATGGGTCTCTGTTACCGCAAACCTCTCTTAGTTATACCTCCACCATGCAAAGTTTCAAATCCTACTCTACATTTTTGTACGGGAATGTTTTGGTTCATAACCGACTTTTTCAGAGCGAAATTTGAAACATGACTTCATTGGATTTCAACAACTAATTAATCTTTACATTTCAAGGACGAACTTTTCGTCAGTTAAAAGGTCAAATTCCGGGCCGTTTTGATTGAATATTATCGAAGTTAGGAATGAACCAAACACCCCCATACAAAAATGTAGGTACCCATTTTTCTCAGAAGGATGTCATCAGATGGTTTGGATGTTGACAAATTTTGCACTGGAAAGGTATTGAATACAATGGCAATTTACACCATTTTTAGCGTAAGGTAAGAGACTTGTAATTTCCCCCACCCACATTATAAGGACTCTATTGGAAAATGAGTACATCACAAAATTGAATTGGTAATTTCCCTTCCTCTTTAACAGCTCCAGCTCATGTCTTTATTGGGGGTGCGTTCCACTCAGGCAATGCTATTAGACTATTGTGTTACTGCTTTTTCACTGTTTTCCACCATTATTTTGTTGTTGGCGACCCAAATAGTTAACACGAAAATTTGCTTATAGTTAAGCAGCGCTATGAAATTGGGCCCTTAGAGTATGCTGAATTTCGCAAACGAAATCTTACCTCAAACAAATCAGATTGGTTGTAGCAAAGTGTTATAAGTAATAACGTTAAAGTTGTTAGGAAAGTAGTAAAGTTGTTAGGAAAATATTTCAATGAAAAGCAGACGACAGAACATTGCCAAAGATTTACGCGAACGTGCGTGAATGTTTTTTACACAACGCGTTCCAGTTCAAATTGTTAGCTTGGCGCACATTTTTAACACGGCAGCGCACGTAAACATGGCCATGTGACCACCTTTCAACCAATAGTAGGAATACCTCGGGGGGGGGGGGGTCAACCTCATTCCCAGTGTCGTACGATCTCGTCGCGCCATTTTTTATTCTTTCCCAGAATACCTTGCTCGATCATGACCCCCCTGGAAGTGTGACTTTCAAATATCCAAATATATTTTATATCTCTTAGTCCTATGGTATGATCCATTCTGTAGTACTGTTATATCTACAAAATCGGAAAGATTAGGAACTATCTGGACAAACCCTTAACAGAACAATTAGTGCATACATTCATCAAATCGAGAATTGATGGCTGCAACAGCCTTCTCTTCCTACCAAAGAGATAAAACGACTACAGCGCCTTCAAAATTTCGCTGCCAGATTAGTTTGTCGCTGTAAAGAGAAATGAACACATAACCCAAATCCTACAAAATCTTCACTGGCTCCCCGTCTCACATCGAACAATCTTCAAAACACTCGTCCTCACTTTCAAATCAGTGTTCGTGCTAGCACCGTCATACCTCCAAGAGCTCGTTCATCGACATCAGCCCACTCGACACCTTCGGTCTTCATCCCTCAATCTTCTGCATCAACCTTCCCCTCCTCCAAGGACTTGTTCGTATGGTGGTAGAGCATTCAGCGTTGTAGCTCCTTCACTTTGGAACAGCCTGCCATCGATCATCAGGGAGTCGTCGACCATCGAGTTGTTCAAGTCTCGCCTTAAGACTCATCTTTTCAAACAGTATTTTTGTAACATTGCAACTTATTGAACGGTTTGTATCTAGTACTAATTTTCTACAATTATTTTTAACTAGTTCATCTTTTTAAATCTGTGTATTTTGGCTGGTCAAGACGTAATTTTTTGTTGTTGAATTGTTTAATTAGGTGTTCGTGCAATATGAGCACGAACACCTCTTTGTTTTTGTTCTGTTTTTTTTAGGTGTTCGTGCAATTCAGCACGAACACCTCTTTGTCATTGTTCTGTTTTTAGGTGTGAGTGCAATATGTGCACGAACACCTCTTGATTTTGTTCTGTTTTTAGGTGTGAGTGCAATATGTGCACGAACACCTCTTGATTTTGTTCTTTTTTTTTTAGGTGTTCGTGCAATTCAGCACGAACACCTATTGTTATTGTTCTGTTTTTTTTAGGTGTGAGTGCAATATGTGCACGAACACCTCTTGATTTTGTTCTTTTTTTTTAGGTGTTCGTGCAATATGAGCACAAACACCTCTTGTTATTGTTCTGTTTTTTTTTTTTTTTTTTTAGGTGTTCGTGCAATATGAGCACGGATACCTCTTGTTATTGTTCTGTTTATAGGTGTTCGTGCAATATGAGCACGAACATCTCTTGTTATTGTTCTGTTTTTTTTAGGTGTTCGTGCAATATGAGCATGAACACCTCTTGTTATTGTTCTGTTTTTTTAGGTGTGAGTGCAATATGTGCACGAACACCTCTTGATTTTGTTCTGTTTTTTAGGTGTGAGTGCAATATGTGCACGAACACCTCTTGATTTTGTTCTGTTTTTTTTTTAGGTGTTCGTGCAATATGAGCACGAACACCTCTTGTTATTGTTCCGTTTTTAGGTGTTCGTGCAATATGAGCACGAACACCTCTTGTTATTGTTCCGTTTTTAGGTGTTCGTGCAATATGAGCACGAACACCTCTTGTTATTGTTCCGTTTTTTTTTTTTAGGTGTTCGTGCAATATGAGCACGAACACCTCTTGTTATTGTTCCGTTTTTAGGTGTTCGTGCAATATGAGCACGAACACCTCTTGTTATTGTTCCGTTTTTAGGTGTTCGTGCAATATGAGCACGAACACCTCTTGTTATTGTTCCGTTTTTTTAGGTGTTCGTGCAATATGAGCACGAACACCTCTTTGTTATTGTTCCGTTTTTTTTTTTAGGTGTTCGTGCAATATGAGCACGAACACCTCTTTGTTTTTGTTCTGTTTTTTTAGGTGTTCATGCAATTCAGCACGAACACCTATTGTTTTTGTTTTCTCTTTTTCTTCTCCTTCTTCTTATTCGCAAAGTTTCTCTACAGCATAACTCAAGATTGAAACTGAATTGAACCTTGAAACTCATCAGATAATTGAACCTTAATAAGAAGACGGCACAGTTGTCATTACGTCATGATGACGTCATCAGGTGTTGAATTACAGGGTTTTTAAAGTTGAAAAATGACCTTTTGCTTTTTGCTGTATCTCAACGAATATGAAAGCTATGATGTTCAAAGTTTTTGCATCTGATAGACCAAGGTTGGGGCAACATTTGAAAAGTTAACGCCGAAATTGTACGACCCTAGCTTCCGGGTCGTTACTCTGGGTCGAAGTTCACCTTCGTTTTTTTTTCGTCAAAAAACAACTTTCGAGCTTATCTACGGAATAACTCAAGATTGAGATTGAATTGAATATTAAAACTCAATAGATAGTTGAACTTCAGTATCGAGACAACACATACTTAATTACGTCATGATGACGTCATCGGGCATTAAATTACAATAAGTCAAAGTTTAATATTTGTAAAAATCATAACGCAAAAACTATAATTCGGATTTTGGCAATCTACACATCATCGGATAGGTCGTCAAAAGTTTGACAAACGCTTCACAAAACCCGTACAATATTTCAACTTATTTTTGGTTCAAAACGGAAGTTTAAAATTTCGTAATATCTTATCGTATTCATATCTTTAAAACTACTGATCATTTCAGCATAATTTTTGTATCAGATTGTAGAACAGCAATCCCTCTTAAACTTTTGCACAGAGATAACAACATTTTAACCTTGAACATCTTGTCAAAAGCGGACAACGATGGGCACCTTCCCACTCGTACCCCCCCTCCACTTTAATTGACAAAGCATTATGTACCCATAACGTTAAAACCCTTGTTTGTTAGATGTGGCAGCGGCAAACAACATAATAAACAGCGCCCTCTTTCGTTGAATATTAAATAAACAGCGCTGATAATAGAATCGTTTTGGGGGGCTTATCTACGAAATAACTCAAGATTGAAATTGAATTGAACATTGAAACTCATAGGATAGTTGAACCTCAGTATCAAGACAACACAAACTTAATGACGTCTTGATGACGTCATCGGGCATCAAATTATAATAAATCAAAATTTTATATTTGTAAAATTCATAATTGACAAAGCATTATGTACCCATAACGTTGAAACTCATGCAAGCTACAGTTCCTGCGCTGACTGTGTGTACTGTCGCCGTCCTTGTTTGTTAGATCTGGCAGCGGCAAACAAAAATTTCAACAGCGCCCTCTTTCGTTGAATAAACAGCGCTGATAATAGAATCGTTTTGGGGGCTTATCTACGAAATAACTCAAGATTGAAATTGAATTTAACATTGAAACTCATAGGATAGTTGAACCTTAGTATCAAGACAACACAAACTTAATGACGTCTTAATGACGTCATCGGGCATCGAATTATAATAAATCAAAATTTATCGTTATAAAATTCATAACTCGGGAACCATTTATTTGATTTTTACTATCTACACATCATCGGATAGCTCATTTAAAGTTTGACGAACGCTACACAACACCTTACACTCTTTGACCTTGACTTCCGGTAATATCTTATCTTATTAATTATCTTTAAAACTACTGAACATTTCACGTTCCCAACAACATATATAATTTTCATGGCCAGAAACTTCTTTAAATAAAAGTACTTGACTAAAAGAAAATCCGGCCCACGTAAAACTCCTTAAGGTTGGGACCACAATGGTCCCAGATGTTCGAATACGCGTACGCGTGAGACTTGCACAGTCTATAAGTAACAACGTCTTGCACCAACACTACCATATCAGCTGCATTCATGATCAATGTAAAAAAAACCTAAACCATCTAAAAGGTAGTCAAAAACTAATCACGCGCTATAAAAAATGTGACCCTATTTGACCTTGACTTCCGGTCAAAACCGGTAGTTGATGTTTAATTTTTGAATAATTCATAACTCCTGAACCAGGAATTGGATTGATAAGGTATAATGACCTATTCATTCAATCACTCACCACGAACACCGTGTTTTTGTAGTAGACAAAAACTCAAGGTCTAGTTTTTTTTCTTCTCCATCTTCTTCTTCCTTAGAACTCTTCTCGACAGCATAACTCAACATTGAAACTGAATTGAACCTTGAAACTCATCAGACAATTGAACCTCAATATGAGGACGGCACAATTGTCATGACGTCATGATGACGTCATCAGGTGTCGAATTACAACGTTTTTAAAGTTGAAAAAAGACCATTTGGTATTTGCTGTATCTCATTGAATATGAAAGCTATGATGTTCATAATTGGGCATGTGATAGATCAAGACTAGGGCTACATTTCAAAAGTTAACGTCAAAATCGTATGACCTTTTCTTCAAGGTCATGCCCTAGGTCAAAGTTTGCCTTTAGTTGTTTTCTTGAAAATTATCATTTTCGGGCTTATCTACGGCATACATTAAATTAAAGTTTAATATTTGAAAAAAATCATAACTCATGAACGACATGTTGGATTTTTACAATCTATACATCATCGGAAAGTTCGTTAAAGGTCCAACAAACGCTACACAGAAAGTACCCCCATTTGACCTTGACTTCCGGTTCAACCCGGAAATTTAAAATTATATAAATTTCGTATCTCAAAAACTACTTATCATTTCAGCATAATTTCTGCATCAGGTTGTAGAACGTTGAGCCAGCTCAAACTTTTGCACAGAAATAACAACATTTTGATATTTACATCTTGTCTTATGACCACCGGCATTAAAGCGCACGTTTGTGTTGACCCACTTTGATAACGCAAGATGGTGTAATAACACGTGTACAGACACACGTACATTGTGCGTGTAGTTCAGTTTACACCAACTACATGTAGGAATACATTAAATAGCATCGCTGTTACCTTGTATATTGCGCACCCCGGCATGAAGATAATCCATGTAATACTTGAAAAATTCGTAACTCCTGAACCACACATTGGATTTTTACAATCTATACATCATCTGAAAGGTCTTTGTAAAACCTAACATACGCTACACTTATTGTGACCCCGTTTGACCCTGACTTCCGGTTCAAAGCGGAAGTTGAAATTTAATGTTTCAAAATTTATAATTCCTGAACCACACGATGGATTTTTACAATCTATACACCATTGGACAAGTATGTAACAACTTAACAAACGATATACAGAATGTGACCCCAAGTGACCTTTACTTCCTGTTCAAATCGGAAGATGAAATTTAATATTTGAAAAAATCAGAACTCCTGAACCACACATTGGATTTTTATCATCTATACATCATCAGAAAGGGCTCCAAAGATTTAAGAAACGCTACACACTGTGACCTCATTTGACCTTGACTTCCGGTTCGAACCGGAAAGTAAAAGTTAATGTTTCAACAAATCGTTTGAGGTTTACAATCCATACATCATCTAAAACGTCTTCATAAACTAAATGCGCTACACATAATGTGACCCCTATTTGACCTTGACTTCCGGTCCAAACCGGAAGTTGATGTTAAATTTTTAGAAAAATTCATAACTCCTGGACCAGGCATTGGATTGATAAGGTAGAATGTTTATTCATTCAATCACTCCCCACGAACACCTTGTTTTTGTCACATGACAAAAACTGAAAGTCTAGTCTTCTTCTTCATCTTCTTCTTCACCGGAACTCTTCTCCAGAACAGAACTCAAAAAAGAAATTTAATTGAACCTTGAAACTTAGCATATACTTGAACCTTAACATGAGCACGGCACTTGCACAATTTCGTCATGATGACGTCATCAGGTGTCGAATTACAACGTTTTTAAAGTTGAAAAATGACCATTTGGTATTTGCTGTATCTCATTGAATATGAAAGCTATGATGTTCATAATTGGGCATGTGATAGATCAAGACTGGGGCTACATTTCAAAAGTTAACGTCAAAATCGTATGACCTTTTCTTCAAGGTCATGCTCTAGGTCAAAGTTTGCCTTTGGTTTTTTTCTTGAAAAACATCATTTTCGGGCTTATCTACGACATAACTCAAGATTGAAATTGAATTTTACATTGAAACTCATCAGACATTTGAACCTAAATATCAAGACGACACAAACTTGATGATGTCATGATGACGTCATCAGGTATTGAATTACATTCAATCAAAGTTTAATATTTGAAAACAAATCATAACTCATGAACGACATGTTGGATTTTTACAATCTATACATCATCGGAAAGTTCGTTAAAGGTTCAACAAACGCTACACAGAAAGTGACCCCATTTGACCTTGACTTCCGGTTCAACCCGGAAATTTAAAATTATATAAATTTCGTATCTCAAAAACTACTTATCTTTTCAGCATAATTTCTGCATCAGGTTGTAGAACGTTGAGCCAGCTCAAACTTTTGCACAGAAATAACAACATTTTGACATTTACATCTTGTCTTATGACCACCGGCATTAAAGCGCACGTTTGTGTTGACCCAATTTGATAACGCAAGATGGTGTAATAACACGTGTACAGATACACGTACATTGTGCGTGTAGTTCAGTTTACATCAACTACATGTAGGAATACATTAAATAGCATCGCTGTTACCTTGTATATTGCGCACCCCGGCATGAAGATAATCCATGTAATACTTGAAAAATTCGTAACTCCTGAACCACACATTGGATATTTACAATCTATACATCATCTGAAAGGTCTTTGTAAAACCTAACATACGCTACACTTATTGTGACCCCGTTTGACCCTGACTTCCGGTTCAAAGCGGAAGTTGAAATTTAATGTTTCAAAATTCATAATTCCTGAACCACACGATGGATTTTTACAATCTATACACCATCGGACAAGTATGTAACAACTTAACAAACGATATACAGAATGTGACCCCAAGTGACCATTACTTCCTGTTCAAACCGGAAGATGAAATTTAATATTTGAAAAAATCAGAACTCCTGAACCACACATTGGATTTTTATCATCTATACATCATCAGAAAGGGCTCCAAAGATTTAAGAAACGCTACACACTGTGACCTCATTTGACCTTGACTTCCGGTTCGAACCGGAAAGTAAAAGTTAATGTTTCAACAAATCGTTTGAGGTTTACAATCCATACATCATCTAAAACGTCTTCATAAACTAAATGCGCTACACATAATGTGACCCCTATTTGACCTTGACTTCCGGTCCAAACCGGAAGTTGATGTTAAATTTTTAGAAAAATTCATAACTCCTGGACCAGGCATTGGATTGATAAGGTAGAATGTTTATTCATTCAATCACTCCCCACGAACACCTTGTTTTTGTCACATGACAAAAACTGAAAGTCTAGTTTCTTTTTCTTCTCCTTCTTCTTATTCGCAAAGTTTCTCTACAGCATAACTCAAGATTGAAACTGAATTGAACCTTGAAACTCATCAGATAATTGAACCTCAATAAGAAGACGGCACAGTTGTCATTACGTCATGATGACGTCATCAGGTGTCGAATTATAAGGTTTTTAAAGTTGAAAAGTGACCATTTGCTTTGTGCTGTATCTCAACGAATATAAAAGCTATGATGTTCATACCTGGGCATCACATAGATAAAGACTTGGACAGCATTTGAAAAGTTAACGCCAAAATCGTACGACCTTAGCTTCCGGGTCGTTACCCTGGGTCGAAGTTCGCCTTCGTTTTTTTTCATCAAAAAACAACTTTCGAGCTTATCTACGGAATAACTCAAGATTGAGATTGAATTGAACGTTGAAACTTAACAGATAGTTGAACCTTAGTTTCAAGACAACACATACTTAATTACGTCATGTTGACGTCATCGAGCATCAAATTAAATTAAATCAAAGTTTAATATTTGTAAAAATCATAACTCAAAAACCATAATTCGGATTTTGACAATCTACACATCATCGGATAGGTCGTTAAGAGTTGGACAAATGCTTCACAGAACCCGTACAATATTTTGACTTACTTTGGTTCATAATGGAATTTTAAAATATCATATTATCTTATCTTATTCATATCTTTAAAACTACTTATCACTTCAGCATAATTTTTGTATCAGATTGTAGAACAGCAATCCTTCTTAAACTTTTACACAGAGATAAGAACATTTTAACCTTTTACATCTTGTTAAAACCGGGAAAATGATGCGCACCTTCCCACTCGTACCCCCCACACTTTCATTGACAACGCATTATGTACACATAACGTTGAAACTGATGCAAGTCACAGTTCACGCGCTGACTGTGCTGTCGGCGGCAGAGCCGGTCGGCGGGAAGCAACAGCGCCCTCTTTCGTTTTACATTTATTGAATAGCGCCTATAAATAAAATCGTTTTGGGGGGCTTATCTACGGAATATCTTAAGATTGAAATTGAATTGAACAATGAAACTCATAAGATAGTTGAACCTCAGTATCAAGACGACACTAACTAAATGACGTCATGATGACGTCATCGGGTATCGAATTAATATATGCCTAAATCAAAGTTTAATATTTGTAAAATACATAACTTATGAACTATTAATTTGATTTTTACAATCTACACATCATCGGGTAGGTAATTTGAAGTTCGACAAATGCTACACAAAAAATGACCCCATTTGACCTTGACTTCCCGTTCAAACAGGAATATGACATTTTAAATTTGAAAATATCATAACTTCTGAACCACACATTGGATTTTTTCAATCTATACATCATCTTAAAAGGTCTTCATCTGTTTTTTCTTCTTCCACGGAACTCTTATCAGCAGCATAACTCAAGATTGAAACTGAATTGAACTTTGAAACTCATCAGATAATTGAACCTCAATATGAAGACGGCACAGTTTTTATTACGTCATGATGACGTCATCAGGTGTCGAATTACAAGGTTTTTAAAGTTGAAAATGACCATTTGCTTTTTGCTGTATCTCAACGAATATCAAAGCTATGATGTTCATAATTTGGCATCTGATAGATCAAGACTGGGGCAATATTTGAAAAGTTAACGCCAAAATCGTATGACCTTTTCTTCTGGTCGTACCATAAGGTCAAAGTTTGCCTTTGTGTTTTTCTTTAAAAAAGGGTCGTTCGGGGTTATTTACAGCATAACTCAAGATTGGAATTGAATTGGGCCTTGAAACTCATCAGATAATTAAACCTCAATAAGAAGACGGCACAGTTGTCATTACGTTATGATGACGTCATCAGATGTTGAATTACAAGCTTTTTAAAGTTGAAAAATGACCTTTTGCTTTTTGCTGTATCTCAACGAATATGAAAGCTATGATGTTCAAAGTTTTTGCATCTGATAGACCGAGACTGGGGCAACATTTGAAAAGTTAACGCCAAAATCATACGACCTTAGCTTCCGGGCCGTTACCCTGGGTCGAAGTTCACCTTCGTTTTTTTTTCGTCAAAAAACAACTTTCGAGCTTATCTACGGAATAACTCAAGATTGAGATTGAATTGAATGTTGTAACTCAACAGATAGTTGAACCTCAGTATCAAGACAACACATACTTAATTACGTCATGATGACGTCATCGGGCATTGAATTACGTTAGATCAAAGTTTAATATTTGTAAAAAACTATGATTCGGATTTTGACAATCTACACATCATCGGATAGATCGTTAAAAGTTGGACAAATGCTTTACAGAACCCGTACAATATTTTAACTTACTTCTGGTTATAACGGGAGTTGAAAATTTTAGATTATCTTATTTTATTCAAATCTTTAAAACTCTTGATCACTTCAGCATAATTTTTGTATCAGATTGGAGAACAGCAATCCCTCTTAAACTTTTGCACAGAGATAACAACATTAAAATCTAATGCATCTAGTCAAAACTGGAAAATGAAGCGCACCTTCCCACTCGTACCCCCCCCCACTTTCTTTGACAACGCATTATGTACACATAACGTTGAAACTGATGCAAGCCACAGTTCACGCGGTTATTTTGTGCTGTCAATATCTTCCGTTTGTTTGATCTGCTGGCGGGAAACAGCGCCCTCTTTCGCTGGATATGTTTTAGTAGAAAGCACTGATAATTTAATGAAATCTTTTCCGGGCTCATCTACGGAATAACTCAAGATTGAAATTGAATTAAACATTGAAACTCATAAGAATGTTGAACCTCAGTATCAAAACGACACAAACTAAATGATGTCATGATGACAATATCCGGTATCTAATTAAAGTAAATCAAAGTTTAATATTTGTAGAAAACATAACTTTTGAACTAATTATTCGAATTTTTTCAATCTACACATCATCGGATAGGTAATTTAAAGTTCGACAAATGCTACACAAAAATTGACCCCAATTCCCGTTCAAACACGAAGATGACATTTTAAATTTGAAAAAATCATAACTTCTCAACAACAAATTGAATTTTTTATTTTATTTATACATCATCTAAAAGGTCGTCATAAAGTAATCAATATGTGACCCTATTCAACCTTGACTTCCGGTCCAAACTGGACGTTGATGTTCATTTTTTAAAACAAATTCTGAACTCCTGAACCAGGCAATGGATTGATAAGGTAATAAAGTCGTCTCACCACGAACACCTGGTTTTTGTAATTGACAAAAACTGTACATGTACCTCTAGTTTCTTCTCCATCTTCTTCCACGGAACTCTTCTCTAGAACAGAACTCAAGATTGAAACTGAATTGAACCTTGAAACTCATCAGACATTTGAACCTTAATATAAAGACGGCACTATAGTCTTGACGTAATGATGACGTCATCAGGTGTCGAATTACAAGGTTTTTAAAGTTGAAAAATGACCATTTGGTATTTGCTGTATCTCATTGAATATGAAAGCTAAGATGTTCATAATTGGGCATGTGATAGATCAAGACTGGGGCTACATTTCAAAAGTTAACGTCAAAATCGTATGACCTTTTCTTCAAGGTCATGCCCCTAGGTCAAAGTTTGCCTTTGTTTTTTTCTTGAAAAACATCATTTTCGGGCTTATCTACGGCATAACTCAAGATTGAAATTGAATTTTACACTGAAACTCATCAGACATTTGAACCTAAATATCAAGACGACACGAACTTGATGATGTCATGATGACGTCATCAGGTATTGAATTACATTAAATCAAAGTTTAATATTTGAAAAAAAATCATAACTCATGAACGACATGTTGGATTTTTACAATCTATACATCATCGGAAAGTTCGTTAAAGGTCCAACAGATGCTACACAAAAAGTGACTCCATTTGACCTTGACTTCCGGTTCAACCCGGAAATTAAAAATTTCATAAACTTCGTATCTCAAAAACTATTTATCATTTCAGCATAATTTTTGCATCAGGTTGTAGAACGTTGAGCCTGCTCAAACTTTTGCACAGAAATAACAACATTTTGACATTTACATCTTGTCTTATAACCACCGGCATTAAAGCGCACGTTTGTGTTGACCCACTTTGATAACGCGAGATAGTGTAATAGCACGTGTACAGTTACGGGTACATTGAACGTGTAGTTCGGTTTACATCAACTACATGTAGGAATACATTTAGCATCGCTGCATGTTACCTTGTATTGCGCACCCCGGCATAAAAATAATCCATGTAATACTTGAAAAATTCGTAACTTCTGAACCAAACATTGGATTTTTACAATCTATACTTCATCTGAAAGGTCTTTTTAAAACCTAACATACGCTACACTTATTGTGACCCCGTTTGACCCCGACTTCCGGTTCAAAGCGGAAGTTGAAATTTAATGTTTCAAAATTCATAATTCCTGAACCACACAATGGATTTTTACACTCTATACATCATTGGACAAGTATGTAACAACTTAACAAACGATATACAGTTTGTGACCCCAATTGACCTTTACTTCCTGTTCAAACCGGAAGATGAAATTTAATATTTGAAAAAATCAGAACTCCTGAACCACACATTGGATTTTTATCATCTATACATCATCAGAAAGGGCTCCAAAGATTTAAGAAACGCTACACACTGTGATCTCATTTGACATTGACTTCCGGTGCAAAACGGAATTTGAAACTTTATAGTTGAAAAAATCATAACTTCTGAACCAAATATTGGATGTTCACAATCCATCCATCATCTAAAAGGTCTTCATAAACTAATCCCGCCTACACAAAATGTGACCCTACTTGACCTTGACCTCTGGTCCAAACTGGAAGTTGATGTATACGTTTTGTAAAATTCATAACTCTGGAACCAGGCATTGAATTGATAATGTTAAATGTCGTTACGTATTCAATCAGTCGCTCACCACGAACACCTTGTTTTTGTAGTAAACAAAAACTCAATGTCTAGTTTTTTTCTTAATACTTCTTCTTCTTCTTCTTCTCAGCGTCCCTTGTCCGCTAACAAAAGCACCCTTTCCAAGCTCATATGAACTTGAAACTTCACATATAGTTAGATATACATTAGGAGATGAAACCGCTTTAGTTACGTCATAATGACGTCATCAGGTGTCAAATTACAAGCCATTTAAGGTAAAAAAAGTGACCATATGCGAATGCCTGTATGTCCCCGAATATTACAGCTACAGTATTTATATTTAAGCATATGATAGATCAAGACACGGGCAACATTTGAAAAGTTAACGTCAAATTCACATGACCTTTACTTCCGGTCGTAACGAAAGGTCAAAGTTTGCCTTGGTGTAATTCTTCAAAAAAACACTTTCCCGGCAAAAACATTAACTTCTGTTTATCAGATCAACTTCAAATTTACACCATGTAAGGAACCTGATAAAACCTCAATCAAGTAGTTGTGACGTCATGATGACGTCATCAAGTGTTGAAGTACAGTAAATCGAAGTTTAATCATTTAAAAATTCTTAACTCAAGAAGTACATAAGCTATTATAACAATCTATACATCATCGGAGAGGTCTTGACAAATGTAGCAAATACTACACAGAGTCTTACCGTTTGACTTTGTCTTCCTGTTCAAACCGGAAGTTGAAAACTTCACAATTCAAACTTTAAGGAATACTCGTACTTTTTACATACACATTACTCACAATTTTTACATCATGTTGAAGATTTTTAAGCCTTCTCAAACTTTTCCACAGAAATGTTACCTTTTTGACCTTCACTTATGGTTGAAATCGGGTATACATTGACCCGCTGTCAAACCGCGGGAATAAACTGCATTGAAAACCCACACAATACGCGATCTAAACCAGTTACACGGTGAGCGGCTGCTTGCTCCATTGAAGCAACTGCAAGGTTCAAAGTCCTTCAAACATGCTTGTAGTCTAGTCTCTTTTCAAGGTTCGCGCAACCTGATTTTGACATTACGCTTTGGTAGTCTCTAAAACAGCCGTCCGTGCAAAGCTCGCTAACAATCAAATGTCAGATTTTTGAAAAATTCATAATTCAAGAACTACACTACCGATTTTCAAACTTTTTTCAGTTATAAAATCCTTGGGCATTTGAGATTAGCCTTGGGTAACCGTGACCCCATATTGACCTTTACATCCGGGTCAACCGGAAGTGACACCATATCTCAAGAACTACACAACCGATTTCAAACTTTTTTCAGTTATAGACTCCTTGGGCATTGGAGATTAGCCTTGGGTAACCGTGACCCCAAGTTGACCTTTACTTCCGGTCAACCGGAACAGGGACCATATCTCAAGAACTACTCAGCCGATTTTCAAACTGTTTTCAGGTATAGACTCCTTGGGCATTGGAGATTAGCCTTGGGTAACCGTGACCCCATGTTGACCTTTACTTCCGGGTCAACCGGAAGTGACACCATATCTCAAGAACTACTCAACCGATTTTCACACTTATTTCAGTTATAGACTCATTGGGCATTGGAAATTAGCCTTGGGTACCATGACCCCATGTTGACCTTTACTTCCGGGTCAACCGGAAGTGACACCATATCTCAAGAACTACTCAACCGATTTTCACACTTATTTCAGTTATAGACTCCTTGGGCATTGGAAATTAGCCTTGGGTAACCGTGACCCCATGTTGACCTTTACTTCCGGGTCAACCGGAAGTGACACCATATCTCAAGAACTACTCAACCGATTTTCACACTTATTTCAGTTATAGACACATTGGGCATTGGAAATTAGCCTTGGGTACCATGACCCCATGTTGACCTTTACTTCCGGGTCAACCGGAAGTGACACTATATCTCAAGAACTACACAACCGATTTTTAAACTTTGTTCAGTTATAAAATCCTTGGGTATTGAGTTTTTACAACTTCACAAGCGCTACACAGAGTGTAGCCCCATTTGAACAGGACTTCCGGTTCAAACCGAAAGATGAAATTTGACATTTAATTTTGTTTTCTTTTTTTTAAATACTTATTCTTCTTTTTCTCCCCGTCGCTTTTCCGCTAACAAAAGTCAATTCACAAGCACATATAAACTTGAAACTTCACAAACTTCACATATAGGTTTTCGGGATGGTGACATCATCGATGATGTTATTACATTAAATCAATGTTTAATATTTAAAAAAATCATATCTGGAGAACCATAATTGCTAAACACAAGATCTTTGGACCGTGTGAAGGACCCTGGAGTATTTTTAAAATCTTACACACGACCCCCTGTGATATTACTTCCGTTTAATTGTTTTTAATTTATGTTTTGTTTTTCATTTTGTTTATAAAACACTAAAAAGTACTGAGTATACAGTGCTTCAAACAGATCGGGAAAGGGTTAAAACCAAATTATAAAAACAAACCGAACACCGTTTGTTTGTAATTTACAAACAAGATAAGTCTAGTTATTATTATGGCCGAAAAGAGGGTGACGCTCATCTGTAGTTTGGCGTTGCCGTTCTTTACTGCTCGCTACACTGCGTCGGATATCAGGTGGCGCTATACCAGAGAGGATGTCAAGACTGTCTATTATAATTGTTGTTGGTCTTAGACAACCAGTGATTATTTAGAACGTCCGCCATCTCGGTTTTTTTTGGTGTGGGGACTTCCCTGCTGTCTTCGGTGCCGTCGCCTAATCTGCTGGGGTGCCAGATGCTGTAGACTGTCACCCAAACTGCCGTGGCGCGAGTAGTCTGGTTGACAGGTTGAGAAGGGCCTCTTGGTTGGTCGGTCGCGGAGCGATCCCTTCAAAATCTGGTCGGAAGCGGAGCGATGCCTTGGCTAGTTGAGATGGGCCTCCTGGTTGGTCGGTCGAAGCGGAGCGATCCCTTTAGGATGGTGGCCTCGAACTTTCAATAAATCTCCCCAACTGCCGTGTTCCTTGGTCACTCATTGACCGTCCGATTGATAGATGTGGGTGGTTGTTTTTTGGCACGAAGAGCCTCGGATGGGAACATGAGAGTATGGGCGGCTTCGCTGCTAAAAATGCAATAATTTATTTCTTTTTTGCATGACTTCGGCATGCACAGAAAAGTATGGGTGGTTTGGCTGCTAAAAATGCAATACTTTATTTTTGGGCGAATAATCCTATGCAGTACCCCGGTGCTTATGAACATTTTACTATCTAAAACAAGCAGTATTAGTCAGTTTTTGAGATACTCCCAAGGCATGCCACAATAGATGCTCAATGTTTGTAAACAAAATACGGAACGATCTAATAAGCATAACCCATTGTGATTGAAGGTCAGTCAAACCAACTTCTTGCTCTTCCACTGTGGCCAGTGGGACCCAAGTGCCCTGAAGGTCTAAGTTATTGTGTGAACCCCTTGCACAACGCGAAACGCTACAGGGATGCTGAGGTCACGCGCACGTTTTTACGCAGAAAGAACAGCCATCGTCCAATGATTCACCTCATTTTGGTCTCTGTGAGGGCGCTTTTTGAGCGTGTAACGTCTTATGCAAGGGGGCTATTAAAGCTTGGGTCAACTAGTCCCCGTGGCGCTGCACGATCCGCCCGGGCGGGCGCGCCCGTCCACCAGGTGCCTTGGTGACCTCATCCCCACGCCGCGGCTTGGGGATGAGGTTGGATTTTTACCCGCCATCTTTCTTGACTGGTGTCCCGACGGCGTGCCTTCCGGAGACGAGTTCTCGAGCCGGGTGCCACTTTTTCTCACACAGGTGCAGTTTCGCGTTGACGACCTGGGACGATGTTCATAAGGCTGTTTAGCAGAAAATTCGGCTAAGCAAATTTCTTTGCTAAGCAAGAAGTCGGGTACCAGTCACATCAATGGTATTTTGGCTGGTAACCTGTTTCTGTGCTTACATACATGCTCTATGAGCTCTCTAAAGCCTTTGATACAATCGACCATACTATTCTTCTCTCTAAACTTGAGCACTATGGGATCAGATGAGTCGCTCTTCAATGGTTCGCCGACTATCTTAACAACAGGCAACAATTTACTACTTTTAATAAATCCGACTCTTGCCGCCTTAATACTTCTCATGGTGTGCCCCAAAGGCTCCATTTTTGTCCTCTTTTATTTCTTCTCTACATATACACTGTAAAAATAATGGGCAAAAATTTACCCAATTTTTTACCCAACGTTGCTTAAACTATCAACATGCCCATCTTTTAAGTAATTTTTTCCCCATCTCAGTTGGGCACTCTGATTGCCAAATAATTGGGTAATATTTCCAACAGTTGGGTTATTTTTTGTTTACCCGTTTTCTGGGTATTTGATAAATTATCAATTACCCATTTATTGGGCGATGATTTTTTTAACCAGTTGTTGGGTAGAAAGGTTTTTGTAGCAGTTGGGCAATCATTTCTTGACCAAGTGTTGGTTTTTTTATGAACAAAAGTTGGTCAATATTTATTGTTATATCCAACAAATGGTGAATATAATTAACCATTGAATTCACAGTTCCTGCGATATGTCGTACGTCTATGCATCGAAACGATTTTTTTTCCACAATGGCGAGTGGTGGCGAGCTGTGCCCTTGGCGTCTCTCTCAAATACGTGGGGTTGCCCAGTGGTTTATAGATGCTTCTGAAGGTTAGTTTTTAACTAAATAACGTTTGTTTTCTGTTTAGTTGTACACATTCGTGACAGTTGCAGTGCAAGCAATGCAGTGATAGTGCCATTCATGTATTGTTGTTTTACATACACACACCCCCCAAAACGTACACACATACGCCGCGTCGTTTTTGCATGTCTATACTACAACGCACTGCCTGCACGATGTTTTAACCTTACAATACATGTACACGAATGGCATGATAAAACTGAAAATAATTCAATGGCAGTAGCACTGTATTGCTTGCTCTGCCACTTCCACGACTGTGTACAACTAAATAGGAAACAACACTTTATATTTAGTTAAAAACTAACCTTCAAAAAGTTGTATAACCACTGGGGAACCCCGCTCGTTTAAGAGAGAGGACACGGCCACAGCCACTCCTCCACTCGCCATGTTGGAAAAGATCGTTTTTATGCTTTTGCACCCATTGTGGTTTAACTTTACCCAACTGTATGTGGAAAGATGCCCAACGATGAGGCAGAAGAATAATGTTTTGCTATATAATGGGTAAACCCATCTTCGCTATCTGAGACTGACCCAACTGATGTAGTATATTTACCGTTTGTTTAGTGTTTTTGTTTCAGTTAACCAACAGGGAAAATGCCACACATGTTGGATAAACAAACTCATGAATTATTACCTAGTTTGCCCATTTTCAGATTACACATCAACTTCTTTGCCCTTCATTTTTACAGTGTACGATTTGTATCTTTCTTCTTCCTTGCTATCTTTCACACCGTTTGCCGATGACACAACTAGTTTCCATTCCAGTCCCAACTCTGCTACTCTGATCAACACACTGAATTCAGAACTTACTCTCGTTTCTATGTGGTTAAAGGCAAATAAATTGTCTTTAAATCATTCCAAAACCAGCTTTATTCTCTTTTCCAAATCTAACATTTCAATCAACCTTGATCTTCCCCGGCTACTATAGACACAATTCATATCACCAGGGTACGGGCTATCCGCGATTGTACTTCTTCACATCCTCGTGCACACACTGCACCACTTTTTGTACAACTCAACACCCTTACACTTTCTGACATAAATAATACTGGGATATTTATGTACAAGTATTCCAGAACTCTTCTTCCTAGTACTTTCTCTGCGTATCTTTCTTCTGTCCAAGACCTGCATACCTACCAAACCAGATCTTGTCATAATCTCCTGGTTCCTTTCACTCGCACCACCTATTCCATGAACACCCTTCGATTCTATGGTCCTCGCTTGTGGAATTCCATTGACGAGGAAATCAAAAGCCAACCGTCAGTGGACCGTTTTAAAGCCTCCTTCAAAAGAGTCATTATCTCTCAGTATGTAACATAGCTTTCTTTCCATTGACTGCTTTGCCAGGTATATCATCACTTGTTCTTTTTCATCATATTTTCATTCTAAGCGTTGTTGTTGTTTGTAAGTTGTTTTGTTACTATTCGTATACGTCATCTGTTTGACCGTTATTCTTGTATCTGTCTGTCCACAGGCTGATTACTACAAGCCTCGGCTATCAATCGCACAGTGGGCCAGAATGGAATCAAAGTGCGCCAAAATTATATTTCAACATATTTCTTTTGAAAATTTGAGTTTTAGGGGTTTTCGGATCCGTAGAATTCAATGGTCATGTTTTTAAATGTCTATGACGTCATCATAGTCCTAAGTCGTGATTGGTCGGTTTTATTATAGCTACTAATATGTGTTGGTCAAGTGCATGCAATTGTTTTCAATTTTTTGTCTCACCTAGGCATATCAAAGAAAAATTCTGTGAACAAATTCTGATGCTTGCTGAAAAGATTTCTAGAACTTACTATTGATCGAGGAAGCACTGCCATTGACCAAAAAAACAGTGGCTTTAAAGGCACTGTACATGTTTGGTAATTACTCAAAATATATATTAGCATAAAAACTGACTTGGTAGCGAGCATCGGAGAGCTGTTGATAGTATAAAACATTGTGAGAAACGACTCCCTCTGAAGTAACGTAGTTTTTGAGAAAGAGGTAACTTCTCACTAAAAAAATAAAAACTTATTGCAAGAAGTTTTTATTCCTATCTGAAAGCACACAAATTTGTACAACAAGGGTGTTTTTTCGTTCATCATTTTCTTGCGACTTCGATGACCAATTGAGCCCAGATTTTCACAGGCTTGTTATTTTATGCATATGTTGGGATACACCAAATGAGAACACTGGTCTTTGACAATTACCAAACGTGTACGATGCTTTTAAACTAATGGCAGTCACATGAACTTACTATTGATCGAAGAAGCACTGCCATTGATCAAAAAACAGTAGCTTTAAATGCAGTGTACATGTACATGTTTGATAATTACTCTCTGTTACAAGCCGGTATAAAAATTAAGGCGGGAATCCACGGGAATGTAAACTTCTTCTCTTACTTTATAAATGTAGTAAATCCACAATGGTGGAGAACTTGTTGAGGCGTAGGCCTTACAACGGGGTAGGGAGTGATCCCAAGGAAGGAGGCGAAGAAAATGACGCAACAAAAGAAGGTGATTGGTAGAAAATGTTGGTAGTCTCCCGTTAGGCTTTATTGTTTTTATTGGAGAATTTATAACCATAGTCAAAGACAGAAAAACCCCTGTAATAAGATACAGAATAACAGGTCTGCGTTTAATATTTATCTAAGTAACAATTAGCTTTCACATACAATGATATGATTGAAATTAACAACTGTTTTCGCTTCAATCTTTGAAAAGACTTAGACTCACCCAGCACTCGGAAAGATCTCCGACTCACATGAAAATTAGTACAACCTGCACTCGGCAGGGCAGTTGTAATTACCTAGGAACATAAGACAGAGCAATTTGTATTTGTTTAATACTATCACCATCAACTTAGAAGAAACTAAAAACGAGTTTTGCTAAGTCTATCTAGCAACGGTTGTCATGACCCGAAAAGTAAACAGTGTACAGCCCTAGAAAGTCTATGTACGGAATGGCCGTTGTTTTAAACAAAAGAACGATCTCCCAATAATCGTTACAAAAAACACACAAACTCCCCGGCTTTCCCACAACCTATTGGTAAGTAAAACCCACCAACATGGACCTTGATATGTACTAAATCTAGTGGGATTTATCACAATGTTTATAGATGCATATTTTAAATCTTAATTAAAGTAAAATTTGTCTCTCACCAGCAACAGAGAATGTCCGTGTTCCAAGCTAAATCAAGAGAGGTCGACCAAATCACGGAAGGGAACATATGTATCCATGCGCATGGTTGTCAACAAATCAAAAGTATTTAAAAGTGACTTTAGACAATCGCTATTGTAACAATATTTTTGTAACTAAACAAATCTGCAATAAACATTTCTTCTTGAGTGGAAACTCCAGAAGAGAACCTTGAAACTATGACCCTCCTAATGATGACGTCATTTTGGGTTTATATTTTAACAATCTATGTATTATTGAATGCAAGCGTGATGAGGTTCTGCCCGGATACAAGGGGTTAAAGGAACTAATTGCGACTTGCGGAGTAATATTAGTGTATACATTGTACAGTAGTAATGTTACACATCCTCACAATTTCCCTGATTTAAAATTACGTACGACCCCGTACGTCGGGACATTCTTATGTATGATGAAAAACCGAAACAGTTTTAAGACAATACATTACACAATAGTGATCTCATGGTTGAAGATCTTGTGCATGCGATCCAAGAGAAGTTCGAGAGTCTATGGAATTGGAAATGTTCCATCAACCACGCTATACTGATAGATTACAAAGTACTATTACAATAGTCACAAGTTTAACACATAAACAATCAACTCTGATATGAGACTCCAGTCAAATACTGTATACTTGTATCTATAATGCTCACAAAGATAATGTAGGCCCTAGGCCTAATAAAACAATTTTCTCAAATGGAGAACAACTGATCTCCTGCTATATACCTACTTCACTTTTATAGAAAGGACAGAATGACTTCTTTTAAGCCCTTACAATATTTGTTCATCCCCTCTTCATTTAGGTGGCAACCATCCAATAGGCACTTTTGGCGATTTATCTTCCGTTGTGAATACATAGTTACTACATTTAAGGGGAGCATCTGTTCTAGTTTCCGGCCAAGCTGGCAGTTGTATCGTTTGGCTCTGTGATTGAACGTGGATAAAGAAACTTGCCCCACTCTATTAATCTTTGACCTCTGGATTACCGAAAGAATACAAATATTCCGAGGTCTGTTAGTGCCACTGCACAATCGGTCAAGAAATCCAACCATGCTCTCAACCACTGCTTCAGGTGTGCCATCTTGATCACATAAGTCATTCGTACCTAAGTCTAAAATTAACAAATCTAGTGAACGAGACGTAATTTCCCCAATGTAATGGTCTGCACTCCCAAAGACACGTGAAAATGTCAGTCCTGGATGACCAATAACCTGAATGTGATACTGATCAGGGGGGAGGTTCAAAACACTTTCTATAGTCTCTCCCGTATACCTTATCTTCCTATTCAACCGGGCTGGGAATGAATGCCCATAGATTAACACTTGGGGCTTAGATGACATCTTAGTCCTTCTATTATTACCTACTTAATAGCAACAAATTATTGCAGTAGAACTGGCGCTTCACTAATTATTTAGTTTTAACAATGTATCTGCAAATATTACTAATTTGTAATAATGTCCTAATCTCAATCAGTCGGGAGGTATCCGAAGATCACGCAATTGGCAGTAAACAACAAAAACCGCAACATAGACGCAACGCTTCGGCGGCCGCACCAAAGTTTAACACAACTTATTGAACTCTAACCAAACTCGTTTTCTCTCTTTTTCTTTTTCAAAGAAAGATACAAAATTGTTTTCAGGAAACTTCTAATTAGGCCTAACTTGTATTTTCAACCGGCAATAATAAAGATTACGGTAAAGTACGATAACAATACATCGGTCGGGTCCGAATGATCTGAAAGGAGGCTTAACGCCAGACCTCGGCCCGTTAAGCGAACACGAGTCACCTTTCTTTCTCAATAAAATTCCTACACACAGAGACACAATACGATAACACACACCCAAAATAAGAGAATTCTGAACTGGAATACGCGTCTATCAAGGCAGTTCAACATTTGTATACCAATTATAGCTTATCTTTTGCGCTTTGCTATGCGTTTTGACCTTCTTAAATTTGGTTGTTCCTGCACCCTATCCTCAGTTTTACAATGCGCTTTCCCTTCTTGCTGAATCACTGGTTTACTTGGGTCTTTACTCTGTTCAACCTGGGGAAGAGGTGGAAACAGAATGTTACTGATAGGTCGATATTCCTCATCTGAGGAAGTTTCATCATCTGATTCACTGTTCATCCGTACCGAACTAGCGTTCCCTTCATCGCTATCTGAGAAATCATCACATCCTGGCAAGACCGATTGTAAACTCTGATTTTCAACTTCAATTTCTCCCCTCGGATCTATCGTGAGCATTTTTCGATTAACCCAGCGTTCAAGACCCCCTAGAATAGGACGCACAGCAAAGAGGTCGCCCTCAGGATTACAATTTACAACTACGTGCTGCTCTTCATAAAACGCATCACTCAATTTATGCCGCCCAGTGAAAGCGCACTTCTTCACAAGAACCTTACTCCCTACGCTTAGTGGCACCGGATTATTGTTAGGATCGTAACGTCGCTTGTTGGCTTCTGCCGCCTTAGTCATGCGGTCCTTAACGATGTCATAGGCCCTCTGGACAAATCTCGCTTGCTCCTGAACATACTCTTCGCTACATTCATATTGAATATTATTTATCAAGTGGTCCAGTGGAATAACGGGTTTGCGACCGAATAGCAACGTCTGGGGAGCTAGCCCTGTCACGCAATGGGGTGTGGAATTATATATGTATACAAGGTGGGGAAGTAATTCTGGCCATCGCTTTCGGTCTTTCCCGTCTAGAGACTTGATAAGGGAGCACAATGTTTGATTAAACCTCTCTGTTTGCCCATTACCCTGTGGGTGGTATGGACTAGTGCGGGTTTTCTGTATTCCATACAGGCGACATAACTCTTTGATTAAGTTCCCTTCAAAATTCCTACCCTGATCAGAGTGGATCTGAACCGGTATGCCATAGTGGACAAACCAACTGTCCCTGAGTACTTTAGCTACTACCACAGCCGTTTGATCTTTACATGGTACGGCCAATGCGTACTTTGTAAAAGCGTCTGTCATGACTAGTACGTTCTCAAAGCCCTTGTAGCCTCTGTCAAGCTTAAGAAAATCAATGGCTAGGCGTTCCATTGGTCGGAATGCCAGCAGATGTCGCATGGGTGGTTTGACGGTCGGTGTAGGGACTCTAGCAATGGTACATTTAAAACACTGATGAATATGATCTTTTACGTGTCCACTAATGCCTGGCCAAAAACAGCGTCGTCGTAATAACGACTGAGTACGAGTAACTCCCTGGTGCCCCCATTGATCATGCGTAGCCTCTAACATAGTTTTCTGTAAGCGCTTTGGAACTAGCAATTGAAACAGGGTGCCAACAGCTGGGTCTTCAACTGTCCTGTATAGGACCCCTCTTTTCTCTGCTAACCGCGGCCACTCTTTCAACCATCCTCTAAGGCCGGGTGTATCAGGGGGACCAGCATGCAGAGGCTGCAATTTTGTCTCCCACATTTTCCAAATTTCACCGAGTTGCTCATCCTCCTTTTGCATGGAGGCTAGCTCTACAAAAGAGAATGAAGGCAAAACGGATGAAATGTGGGTCGTCTCACCATCGTTCTTAGGTTGTACATTGTGCTCTATTGCCTCTGCAGCTGCTCTCACTTCTACAGGGAGGGTTGTACTTTGAGTCACCATTTGAAAAATCTCCTCAACTTCTATGGTCTTTGTGTTAGAGGGATGTCGGCTAAGTGCATCGGCGCAACGATTAGTTCTTCCCGGTCGATATTTTACCTCCATGTCGAATGCTGCCAACTGGGCAACCCAACGCTGTTCCGTAGCACCCAGCTTTGCAGACGGTAGATGTGCCAAAGGGTTGTTGTCTGTGAAGACAACGAAGTGACTACCCAGTAAGTAGTCCCGAAACTTTTCAGAGACGGCCCACTTTAATCCTAGGAGCTCAAGCTTAAAACTCGAGAGATCGGAGTAGTTGCGTTCGGCACCACGCAATCCGCGACTGGCATAAGCTACTGGGTGAACTGCCCCGTCTTCTCCGAACTGCGTCAGGCACGCACCAAGACCCTTCAAAGAGGCATCTACTTCTAACATGAACTCCGCCTCAAAACATGGATAAGCCAAGACTGGTGTATTGCAGAGCGAAAACTTTAACTTACAGAAAGCTTCGTCAGCCTCCGCGGACCACTGCAAAAGGCGGGTCCGGTTCCTGATTTTTCTACTGTCTTGCCCGTCAACGAATGTAAAGGGGAAGCTATGGACGCAAAGCCAGCAATAAACCTTCGATAATACGAAGCAAGACCCAGAAATGACCGTAATTCCTCGACATTTTTGGGGACTGGCCATTCTTTGATGCGAGATACTTTTCCTGGATCCACTGAAACACCTGCACTATCCACAATGTGTCCAAGATGTTTAACTGCTTTCTGGAAAAGCTGACACTTACTTCCCTTAAGCTTCAGGTTGAATTTTATCAACCGCTGAAAAACCGTTCCAAGCCTCTCAAGATGTTCATCGAACGATTTAGAAAACACAAGGATATCATCGAGGTACAAGACTACTTTGGACAAGTTTATGTCTCCGAATATCTGCTCCATTGTCCTTTGGAACGTCCCTGGACTGTTGCATAACCCTTGGGGTAGACGGTTGAAGGAGAACAAGCCCCAAGGGACCCGGAAGGCCGTTTTGTCTACAGAATCTTCAGACATCACCACCTGGAAGTAGCCATGGGCCATGTCTAATGAGGAGAAAAACTTTGATCCTCCCAAAACCTCTAAGGTTTCATCGATCCGGGGAAGCGGGAACGAGTCTCTCACGGTGATAGAGTTTAGTTTCCTATAATCTATACAGAGGCGAATGCTACCGTCCTTTTTCTTCACAAGGACCACCGGACTCGCGTATGGACTAGCCGACCGCCTAATTATTCCCCGTTCTAGTAGATCCTGTAATAGCGCACGCACTTCTGAAACAAGGTGTGGAGGTACACGTCGATATGGCAAATTTACTGGCTTGTTGTTCGTCAAATGAACTTCGTGAGGGATGAGGTCGCATCTCCCCAAATCAAGTGGTCCTTTAGCAAAAGCAGCATCGTGCTTCCTTATCATCTCTGCCGCAGCTCCAGCCTGTTGATGGTCAAGTCCGTCTAAACTTATGCCTGGAGGCAACCGATATGCACTGCCGTCTGAGAAGTTGAATACATCTTGCGGTTCACATGATGGGCCCACTTGAACTCCTTCATCGGGGTCCTTAATACTAGTAACCGCAGAACCTGCATGAACCTGAGAATCTAGGGCACTCCTGCCCCCTCTCTCAACAACCATGCTATGTACAGACACCTGTACCCCTTCAACTCCAGACTGTAAGTGTATCTCCTCCGTATCTTCAACTATGGCTGCTGTAGCTATCTGAGACCCTGCCTCCAAGACGAACGATTCTGAACCGCTGTTGCAGATTAAAACTTTGAGGGAGGAGTCATCTAACTGTTGGACACCCTCAATAACTTGAACATTACATACGTCACTGTCCCCTGGACTCAACTGTTGAGAATGCACCACAAGTTTAGGTTGAAATGGGAACGCCCCAACAAAAATACACTCATTCTCGTATACGCTTGACATCCCAACCGTGCACGAAATCACTCTACTCGTACTTGGTGGAAGGATTTCCCTTTGAATCGTTTGCACCGTTCCCAAAATAGGCACCTCAGGTCCCGAGGAACCTGGGACTTTATCTGTAGAGTCTAGGTCAAACCACCGAAGAGCAAGTTTCCAATCGTCTATGTCGGGTCCGGAATCGGGGATTTCCATGCTAGAAATTACCCTTAACATATTACAACCAAGTATTATCGGGTACTCCCTCCTTCGTTCTAAATCGGTACCAGGACTTTCCTTTTTGACCAGGAAAGTCGCTTTCACACTGAGCCCAAGGAACTCTATAGGGATTTCCAGGTAGCCTTCTATAGGAACCTCTAGATCATTCACCCCATAGACTGTCAAGAATGAACTCACTGAGCCTAGGCCATTTCGACCATTAGACAAGTGAGTGTGATAGAAAGTTGATGACATCAATGACGTCTCTGCACCGGTATCTAAAATGCATTTGGCATTTACTCCTTCAATCCTAATATTAGCGGTTGGACTACGGGAAATCAACTTTCGGTGTATCTCTTCCCTACTAAGGGGCAAACTTAATGTCTTCCTCTTTCTACTCTTACTATTAGCTAAAACAACAACATCTTCCTTGGGCACAGCAGCCTCCTCCGTCGAAGTGCCCCTTACGACGGAGGTGGCCCGTTTCCCGCACCGGCGGGGTTTTGACTCACCACATTATGATTTTGTTCGCCCTGCTCTCTTTGTCTCCGGCGGCAGTTTTTGGCAAAATGCCCTTGTATTCCACAATAATTACAGGGCCATAGGATCGGCTAGGTCTTGGAGCTAAGGCAGCGTCTAACTTCTTTGAGATTACCCCAACAAGATTCTGAATCTGGTCGGCAGTGGCAAGCTGAGTAGCAGCGAGGGTTTCCAACTTTTGAGAATCTGATCATTTCCCGCAGCAATGGCCCGAACGGTATCATTTGGTTGACTAGATATTGCCCCAACCTGCACTGCTGGCGGATTCTCGTCGACCGCTACAATAGCACGTACTTTATTCCGGCGCGTACTGCTTTCATCGCTCTCAGGAAAAAGCGCAAGGGCATGCTCTCTAAACTTATAGAACCCTAATTCTGATCTTTCTACCTGTATCCTACGCAATTCGCGTCGAACGGCTAGTTCTCGGACCCCTTTGGCAAATTGCTCCTTCAGAACCCCATCACGGAGGAGCAGCAACGCATTGCGCTCACGAAATCCTGTACTCTGTTCCATTCTATCATGCAGACGCATCAAAGACCTACTAAACTCAGCTAGTGACTCTCCGTCATTTTGGGTGCGTGCATATAGCGTACTGGTTAAGGATGCCAGGGATTCTGGAGGACCCACCATACGGTCAAGAAGGGTAATTAGTTTGGGTAATGTGTCCCTTTCTTCCGTTGGACTACATAGGATTTCGTCCTTAGCAACCCCCCCGAGATGATCAAGGGCTGCCCCTACTTGTTCTTGCTCATCTAGTCCTAATTGCCTTGCGTACATTTCAAATTCCTCTAACCACTCTCCCAGTGTTATGTCACCCGATTTTTTTGGTGGTCCGCAGAACTTGGACAATTTAACTTTTGGCGCTCGCGTCAGCCGCAGATTTTGAAACGCTGCTGCTAATGTTTCGCCCAAGGCAGCATTAGATTTTGTTATGGCCTCAGCTAGATAGTCGGGTACCTCCATTTTTACACAATCTCAAGGAAAAACGGACAGAAGATCCCTTTAAAACTGTGATTTAGCGCACATATGAAACAAGGTCACCCAATACTTCCAGTTATCTTAAATGTATAACATTTAACAATATTTTATAACCAGATCAATGAAAGTTATACTTGAATAAAAACATACAATCTCACTTGTAAAAATCGATACCAAGCAGAATACCGCTATACCGATACGTCAGTTTGCAATGTAGACAAACTGCGCTCATGTACAGTACATCATCACATACAAAGAGAGTCAATTCAAATTATTTCACACTGGAGATACAATGTATTTATGCAAACAAAATATCCAAGACTATTACATCCGATATTTTCAAAACATCAAGTGCTAGGGGTTCAAAACAAAAAGTCAGAATATTTTTAATAAAATAGCGTAGATCCGTGCGTGTCAACTTCCTCACATCCTGTCTACGACGCCACTTTGTAGTAAATCCACAATGGTGGAGAACTTGTTGAGGCGTAGGCCTTACAACGGGTAGGGAGTGATCCCAAGGAAGGAGGCGAAGAAAATGACGCAACAAAAGAAGGTGATTGGTAGAAAATGTTGGTAGTCTCCCGTTAGGCTTTATTGTTTTTATTGGAGAATTTATAACCATAGTCAAAGACAGAAAAACCCCTGTAATAAGATACAGAATAACAGGTCTGCGTTTAATATTTATCTAAGTAACAATTAGCTTTCACATACAATGATATGATTGAAATTAACAACTGTTTTCGCTTCAATCTTTGAAAAGACTTAGACTCACCCAGCACTCGGAAAGATCTCCGACTCACATGAAAATTAGTACAACCTGCACTCGGCAGGGCAGTTGTAATTACCTAGGAACATAAGACAGAGCAATTTGTATTTGTTTAATACTATCACCATCAACTTAGAAGAAACTAAAACGAGTTTTGCTAAGTCTATCTAGCAACGGTTGTCATGACCCGAAAAGTAAACAGTGTACATCCCTAGAAAGTCTATGTACGGAATGGCCGTTGTTTTAAACAAAAGAACGATCTCCCAATAATCGTTACAAAAACACACAAACTCCCCGGCTTTCCCACAACCTATTGGTAAGTAAAACCCACCAACATGGACCTTGATATGTACTAAATCTAGTGGGATTTATCACAATGTTTATAGATGCATATTTTAAATCTTAATTAAAGTAAAATTTGTCTCTCACCAGCAACAGAGAATGTCCGTGTTCCAAGCTAAATCAAGAGAGGTCGACCAAATCACGGAAGGGAACATATGTATCCATGCGCATGGTTGTCAACAAATCAAAAGTATTTAAAAGTGACTTTAGACAATCGCTATTGTAACAATATTTTTGTAACTAAACAAATCTGCAATAAACATTTCTTCTTGAGTGGAAACTCCAGAAGAGAACCTTGAAACTATGACCCTCCTAATGATGACGTCATTTTGGGTTTATATTTTAACAATCTATGTATTATTGAATGCAAGCGTGATGAGGTTCTGCCCGGATACAAGGGGTTAAAGGAACTAATTGCGACTTGCGGAGTAATATTAGTGTATACATTGTACAGTAGTAATGTTACACATCCTCACATAAAAAAACCCCCATGTTTTTAACATTTTTTGACAATTTCTAACCTCCCTTGTAGTCAGATGCAAATTTAATAGTTTGAAAACCCGATATTGTTAAAGTATAACTTGTGGAAAGTAGATAAACCAATTTTCAGGTAAATAATTGTTTTCTAAAATATCGTTATTTTGTGTTGAACAGATGTACCCAATTTTCACTTTTTAGCCTAATTTAGGAACTTTTTTGTGTTCATAAAATGAGGAAAAATACTTAAGAATTTTTCCAAAGAGAAATATTTTCAAAAAAAGTTCGTGGGGGTCTTATCTTTCAAGAAAACATTGTTTAAAGCTAAACGGTCACATAGTCCGAATCACGATTTTGGCGCACTTTGATCTCATTCTGGCCCACTGTGCGGCCTCAATACTGTTCACTTTCGTTGACTGTATAAACATTAAACTACTCTGTTCGCTATTACATTGTATATGCATTCTGTAATGCTGTGTTTTTGACAGTATGGAAATAAATGTGAATTGAATTGAATTGAAATGAAATTGGGCCCTGTTCAGTTTCGCGTTGTCGCGTTGAGGTGCAGTTTCGCGTTGACACGTTGCCGTGCTGGTGTTTCTCCTTAAAGCCAAGCGAAATAACATACAACACACGATATAAGTACGAAACTTTCCTTTTGCTCTGATCGAAGCGTTGTCGCGTTGCCGCTAATTTGTCGCTTCCAAGCTTATTGCCGGTGTCAGATGCAATTGTGTCCGCCATGCAATTCTGTCCGCTCCGGACACTTTTGCATATGCAATCGTGTCCGGGGCTATGCAAAACCGTCCGGCGGACATGTAGGTGTGGGCTGACCGAAGGTTTTGTCCGGGCGCTGCGCCTACTCGCGCCCGTCCAAAATTCTCAAAATACCAAATGCGCCCGGACAAAAAATGTAGCGCCGTCGCCCGGACAAAAAATGTCGAAAAATACTTACGACGAACACAAACCACCGTTTCAATGCGCTGGAAGATCGATCTTTTTGTATTAATAGTGTGCAGCGACTGGTACCCAGAAGTCAGCTATTTCGTAACGGCATTTCGCGTGCATTTTTCTCTGTGTCGCAGGGCATCCTGACTACATTTTTAGTCGATGAACGGAACCTTGTATCCAAGACTCATTAATTGAGTCGACCCCGCGCTATCATGAGAGATATTATCATTGTACATTGTCCATCAGGGGCCCGAGGTTGACAATTATCAGGGCGTGTCCGGGCGGCATTTTTTTGTTTACACCGCAGCGAGGGGTTTTGTACTGTAATACTGTCAATTCCTGTCTTGAGATGAGACTACAAACATTTATGCCTATAAAGATTTAGGTTTAGGGTTAGGGTCAGGGTTAGGGTTAGGGTTAGGGTCAGGGTTAGGGTAGGGTTAGGGTTAGGGTTAGGGTTAGGGTTAGGGTTAGGGTTTAGGGTTAGACCTAGTCTCCTATCTCAAGACGGAATTGACAGTGTTACAGTACAAAACCCCTCGCTGCGGTGTAAAAAAAATATACGCGTACGTCCGGGCGGACACAATTGCATTATGCAGCAGCGTCGGACACGATTGCATATGCAAAACCGTCCGGCGGACATTATTTCATATGCAATAATGTCCGCCGGATAGTATTGCATACAGGACATAATTGCATGCGACACCGGCCAACGCACGAAACTTTTCTTAGGCCTACTGGGCCCAATTTCGTGGCTCTGCTTACCGGCGCTTACGGAAGCATGGAATTCCGCGCGATACGTCAAGCGTATTTGTATCAATGCATTGTTTGTTTGTACCTTTATTTTTATGTCAGCTTTTTGTAAAGCGCTCCGATTTTTCAAGTTGTGAGTGCTATAAGGCCACATAAACAATTTTTTATATTGTTGATCGTCCTTTATTGGTGGGAAGTTGGGGTGGGAGGGCGGTTTTAATTTTAATTTTTAATTTTTGTGGACATGGCAAAATATGAATAAGAATAAAGAAATCATCACAATCACACCAAAACAGATGGTTTGTGTGATTTTTGGTTTTGTTAAACCAATTTACTTCCTTGATGACATTTTCTGTAAACATTTTCAAAAAACTAAAACGCAGTGTAGCTTAAGTACATAATTATTCGAAGAATTGTTCTTGTTTTTGCCAACATAACCTTTCTTCAAACATCTATTTCCAACCTATGAATTTTGAAAACATATCAGCTGAAAAATCTGGGAGCAAAATTTTACTGAAAAGGTCATTGAAAAGATCGTTTTTTATGATTAAAAAATAATAATAATAATAAAAACAAAAACTAGAACAGCAGAAGCTGCCATGACGAGCTGCCGAACGCCTGATAGAGAAACAATGAATAATAGAAAAACAATCATTTGATCAACTGATGTTCAAAGAGGTGGGGATAATTAACAAGTATGTAGTTGACCATTGCCTACTTGGTTTGAAATATGGGAAAGAGGCAAAAACTTTAACAAAAATTCTCAATGCGAATGGCCGGACAGAAGCTGTTTAATTTACAGAGGGTAATAATGTACCCTGAAAACTTTAACATAAATTTGAACAATAGAAAAACTTGACCACAATTTCCATTTTCACTTAGTGAATCTATTCACACAAAAACAATTACACAACAAACTATCTAAGGCGAAAACTTTATCAACAACAAACTATTTTACACCATGAGACAAAAACTTCAACAAAAAGTCTCAATGCGGATGGCAGGACAGAAATTGTTTAATTTCCAGAGGGTAATAATGTTCCCTGAAAACTTTAACATAAATTTGAACAATGGAAAAACTTGACCACAATTTCCATTTTCACTTAGTGAATCTATTCACACAAAAACAACTACACAACACACTATCTAAGGCGAAAACTTTATCAACAAGTCTCAATTCGGACGGCCGGACGGAAACAGACGGACAGACAGACATCCACAGGACTATGGACGGACGGACAGACAAAATCGGTATAGGCTCGCATTCTGCTAAAGCAGCTCACCAAAAATGGGGTCGGGGGGTTCGTAGGGTCGGGCGGGGACGATCAACAATTTGTTTGTATGTGGCATAACAATGCCTGACATACCACTGGTACTAGCCCTAGGACTATTACTTTTGCATTGCCAAAAGTAGTTGGAATGCAATCGTACCCTCCATCCTGACGACGGTCGTTGCGTCGACCAGGTTTTACTTTTGGTACAGAGAGCCCCAAATGGGACAGGTGAAAACTGTTCAAAGATTTAAAAAAAGGTAAAATATATTTGTTTCCTCTAAATAATATTTTGTTCCCTCGTATTTACATTTGTTTCCCCGAATTGTTATTTCATTCCTTCGAAGCGTTATTTTGTTCCTTCCAAATTTCGAGGGAATGTAATAAATTGTTTTGATCACACAAATTAATCATTCACCTGAACGAAAGCATATCTTGAGTGAACGAGAGCGAATCTCGAGGGAAAGAAAGCCTATCTTGAGGGAACAAAAGCGTATCGTGAGGGAACAAAAGCGTATCTTGAGAGAACGAAAGCGTATCTTAAGGGAACGAAAAAATATCTTGAGGGAACGAAAGCGTATCTTGAGGGAACGAAAGCGTATCTTGAGGGAACGAAAGCATATCTTGAGGGAACAAAAGCGTATCTTGAGGGAACGAAAGCGTATCTTGAGGGAATGAAAGCATATCTTGAGGGAATGAAAGCGTATATTGAGGGAACGAAAGCATATCTTGAGGGAATGAACGCGTATCTTGAGGGAACGAAAGCGTATTTCGAGAGATAATCTATTTCGTAACCCTCGAAAACACACTTCGTTCACAAAATAATATTTTGTGTGACAAAATTTATATTTCGAGGGAATGAAATAATATGAGGGGACGAAATGATTTTGTTAGGATTTCATTCGTTCCACTTCGAGGGAATGAAATGTTTTTGAAGGAACGAAATAATTTGTTGAGGGAAAAAAAATTGAGGGAATGAAATCGAGGGATGAAATAATATTATTTTAGAGGGAGGTATTTTTTTCTTCTACCTTCAATTTTTTATTTCTTTTTTACCTGTCCCTTAGGGGCTCCGTTTTTGTTTGTTTTTAGGTTTTTTCACAAAAATTGTTTTAACTAAACACAATTGCACCGTCAATATGACAAAAGCGGTATTCCTATGTATGTACATACATTTTATAAAAAAGGATCTGTATACGTTTGGTAGTTGGAACCCATTGTTTGTTTCAATCCTATAGTTGTAGATCTAGTTGTGTGACTGCTAATCTATGCCGTGTGAATGGATGCAAGGTCAAAGGTACGGGTACAAGTACCGGGGCATTATTCACGAGCCTCAAAGTGTGACGTGACGTCAGATGTTCGGGATAAGTGTATGTTAGCCCGAACATCTGACGACACACTTCGAGGCTCGTGAATAACGCGTGACCAGCCTTGAGCGAAGGGCGGGATCCCGGTAAATGTACCTTTGACCCATTACATTGTGCATCATACAATATTACATACAAACATTATGTACGCGCGCACAGAGCAGCAGATGATAGAAAAGTTCATGCTGATGGTGTAGCTGACAAACACGTCACTTCGGAGCGGATCAATCATAACACTGATATGCAAAGCTTACGTCACTGCCCGTTTATCCAATGAAATCATTGTATCCAATGAAATCGATGGGCCTGTAAGACCAATACCTGTCTTTATCCTTGCGGATAAGGACAGGGGACCAGTCTAAGTGTATGTAGGCCGTATGGTTTTAATATGGTTTGACAAATTCCACAAGAACGTCTTGCACCAAGACTACACTATCAGGGGTACGTGACGAGTGGGTACCGATACGTTGCGCTGCCCAAGGGCTGTGGTAGGTCCAACGCAAAAATTGAACAGCCCAGAGAATGGCCCTTGAAAACTAATAGAACAATTTTTTTTTCGGTGAAAGAAAATCACAGATCTGATGTTTTTTACCATTTCTTTCGTAAAAGGTATTTATTCACAATGGCTGTCGCCACTCACCACTTCCGTTAATTTTATCTAAGCACACAACCTCAAACTAGAATTTATAAGCGGCGGTGACCCCGGGTAAAATCAATAAAGGGACGACTGAAGAAATGACAGTGATTGAGACCAGATTGAATTTAGACGTTGTATTTACAACACTATTTACAATTGTTTACAGCAGTGGGTATATTTAAATTAATATCGTTACTTAAACACACAAACACTAGTTTTACTTATTCAGCTGGCTTAATCACCATTACTTCATCCGAAACATGGACTCCTCAGGTACGGGTTTATAGTAATACCAATCAATTATCAAAAAGAAAGAAAAAAATGATACTCTAATTATTACGGTTAGCTTGTCTCTATTCCCTCCCCCTGCAGTGTACGTTCTCGGACGATGAATGGCACGAAGCACAATATTACGTCACGATGACGTTACCTCGTAGTCTCCGTATCAGTAAAAGTATAACCAAAACCTTGCAAGCTTTGTGAAAATATCGTAACATAAATGTTTATAGTATATTAATGTTATCTAACAAAACAGTAACCAAATTTTCTCCGCAAAATCTTAAGAACTTATGAATCTCCCTTTTAAGTAAACAAGTTAAACTTCATAGTTTAAATCAATCTATAATTATCTAGCAATGTCTGTCCATTCAAAAATGCCCATGCCAATTGTTGAAACTTTAGCAGAACATCATCCAGTTTTATTCACACTTCAAGACAATGCTGTAATCAATCATTAGACAAAACTTACGGTTATTGTGCAGGCAGAGTCATTATGGTGTTTCTAGGCTGAGTGTTGCTATATAAAACATTTAACAGTTTGTAATATACCGGTATACAAGCCTTTTTTCAGAGAATCTACACTTTTGGCTCTGTTTCGTTAAAGTTTGTGATCAGATGGAGGACATAATTTTCTGGGTGATCGTCAATCTGTTGCTTCAGGAAGCTTCACGAGTTGTAACGGTCACTTGCTCACACACAAGCTCACCAGATCATTGCTTTCGGATCACCAATCAAAATCGTTCTGAACATACACTCACAAGTCACAAACATTCAACTCCACAAACTTACCCCCTTATTTGCATAGGATTCAACAAACGCTGAAAACCAACAAATGAATCATACTAACAAAACGACAGACTAATAACCAGCGGCGTAACTAGTGTAAAATTTCAGGGGGGCACAAGGGGGTGCACCATTTTTTCTAGGGGGCACTTCTGGCCAAGTTATTGTTTGCCTTTTTCTGTAAAACAAGCCCATGCCCGTAATCGGGGGGGGGGGGTCGGACGGCCCCCCTAAAAAATAAAAAATAAATAACAACATTATATTATTTAATTTTTTTTTTGTTTTATTCTGCAAAAAATAATTAATTAAAAAAATCTGAATCGTAACTGTTACTTATTATTGTAAGTTATGACATTTATAACATAACATAATATACAAAGATGTAAATAGAGGACGCAATGGGTGGCATACGCCGTCTGAGCATTAAATATGAGAAATAATATTGATACAAAGCTGTCATTGAGTTGTTTTCAGATACAATAACCAATATCATAGCGCAAAATGGTGCACCAAATGGCTTGAATTGGGCATTTTTTAAAACAAAATTTCGAACTTCTGAGGGGGGCACATCCTCCTCCCACTCCCCCCCTGGGTCGCTACGTGACGGGCGGCGCTATAACGCGCCGCTGTACATTTTATTTCATATTCGCCCCCCCCCCCCGCCACCCAAAAAAAAAGAAAGAAAAAGAATAAAAAAGAAAGAAAGTAAAACAAAATCCCGGATACGGGCCTGAACAAGCCCCTTTTTCATTGCCTTTTTTTTATGTTACTTACTATTTTTATATATGATAATCTGGCGTGAGTGTAAACAAAAACTATTTTCTGCATGTAATTTAGAAAAATAGTTTTAAAAACATCGAAATTATCTCATCAAAGCGTATAAAATGTTACATTTTACTCTGGAAATCTCCAGTCACAAAAGTCCAGATTTCAAATAGGGGGGCACCCGGGGGGCACGTGCCCCCCGTGCCCCCCCTTAGTTACGCCACTGCTAATAACAATGGAAATGGAAATAAAAGACAAAACAGAAAATACAAAAACAAAAGCAAAAACAAAACAAACAAACACATACATTAAATCACAAACAATTAAAGAATGTACACAAATATAACAATTAAAATCCAAAAAACAAAAGTGTAATGCAAAAAAATTAAATAGAATAATACATCAAAAACTGTTTTTAAAGTGTAGGCCTATAGGCCTTTATAAAATAAAATAGAAACAAGCCACAAATAAAAGATTAAAATAATTCTTTAACAATTTCGCAACGTAATCAGTAAATGTAGAAGATAAATGTATATAAAAGTATATTTTTGTTTGGTTTACCCATATGCTGTGGTGCACCGTACTTTCCCGAGGTGGGTAAAACCAAATAATATTCCTTATCCCCAATGCAAATTTAACATATATTAAATTGTTGCAGTACCCGTTGCAAAAATATATGATTCGAACTGCCTCTAGCTACCGGGAAATCTCGGTGGTCTAGTGGTAAGACATCTGCTCTAAAATTGGCAAAGGTCGTGGGTTCGACTCCCATCAGGAAATAAGCCTATGGATTTTTTTCACAGGACTCGGGAAAGTACTGATTATACAGTAGGCCTACTTTACACACATCGGTGTATGGGTAAATACAAAATATAAATGAATAAAAGTAACTCACAAATTAAGAAGTAATTCGCAGTATTGTTTTTTAATTGGCGCGTATACAACTATTTACAAAAAACCCTACCCTCATACATTAAATTGCATGTAGAGCAAAAAATTAACACGAAAACACTGTGAGCAAGGAACCCACTGCGCGCGCCATACAACACAATAGCAAAATAAACCAACAACTTGGAAATAAACGAATTTCAGAAATAAACCAACGTCGGAACTTCCCAACGGAGACTGCTGATTGGCTTGTTGTCTGTGCGCTCCGATCCACCACGCGGCACCTGTGCTATAGTTAGCTTTATGTACCGCACTTGTCATTTGATTAATGGAACACGTGTCACGTGTCATACTTTATTTTGCTATGTATACTGTTCCCGACACTTAAATTTCATATAAGAGTTCTATATTTATAAATATAGAACGTTTGAACACTTCGTATATGCGTTTTGCGCGTATAGTAATATATTTTACATTGAGTACCATACATTGTCATTCAATTTGAAGATTGTAGGTCACGCATTATTAATTATTAATTATTAATAACTCACACCATTTCATGCCTACGTCATTAAGCGTGCATTTTGGTAGTATTCAGAGTGCTTTTACTTTCCACCCTTTTCGCACTATATAAAAGAAATATAGGATGCATTCATACATTATAGCAGAAAATAATCACTCACTCTGGATCGATCCATTCGACTCAAAATGGAACAGTCAAGATTTCATCGAGTGATGATGTTCTGCTATTTATTGCACTCATATTACGGAAGCGTTAAAGGGCCACAACGATGTTTTTCCTTCAAAATGCTAGCTCGCCGCGGCGAGTTACTATGTCGCCGCGGCGAGTTACTTTCTCGCCGCGCCCAGCTAACACATGACGTTCCAGCAACGTTGTTGATTGGTTGCAGCAAGGTTGCGTAGTTTTATGACGTTCCAGCAACGTTGCTGAATGGTTACAGCAAGGTTTCGTAGTTTTCTAACATTGACGGGACATTGCTGAAACGTTACAGGCTTAAGTCATGTACAACTTTCTGACAACATTAAAAAAGTACGTCGTGCGAAGGTTTCCACAACGTTGTCGATGTTGGCGCATGTGCGTACAGTACCTTGTTTTTCACGCATATACTTAGCGGGCACACCGGCTCACCATTTACGTAATTTAGTGAAGTAGAGTCACAAACAATAAAAAAATTTGATGTTAAAAAAATCTGTTAGTTTACTTAGATTTCATAAAAAGTTGTTTACTTTATTTGCAAAACTAAACATATTAGAGGATTAAGATTTGGTATAATGAAAGATAATTTTTTTCCAGTCCAAATAGTGCCTAAACAAATTTTCATAACAATTATGACATTTGAGATAAAACGCCACTTCGTGAAACCTGCGACGACTTGTCTGATGAGTTTCAAGGCTCAATTCACTTTCAATCTTGAGTTATGCTGTTGGGAAGAGTTGATGGGAAGAAGATCGAGAAAACAAAAACAAACCCCAAAATAGAACAATAACAAGAGTTGTCCGCGCACCAGTTGCACGAACACCTAAATACTAGAGCAGCAAAGCTGCCGATTGCCCTATAGAACAAAAATTGACTAATAGAAAACCAATCATTTGATCAACTGATCTTAGGGGTGGGTACATAACAAGTATGCAATTAACCACTGCCTACTTGGTTTGAAATTGGAGTGACCTTGGGGCTCAGGATGGGTGAGGGCTGACAAGGAAGAGAAACATAAATAGGTAAGGAAACAATAATAAGATTCATATACACACCCAACACATTATACATCATGTATACAGTTTGTTTGAAGTGTATGTCAAGGTAATGTCACATAACTTATTTTTTTTTACCTAGCCAGAAAATAATAACTTCTACATGTTCTACTTTTATTCCTTTCTCTTTTTGGTTAAGATAATCATAGTTGTAAAAGAAGTGCACAATTGGAACCATCTATATTCTAAAACCTTAAATTGTTGTATTTGTTTTAGCCCATTCAACTGGAACCGGTTGAATGGTGAGTTATGGACATTCAATGTCTCTATTGTTGTAGCCCATTCAGCTGGAACCATTGTCAATCTTAAGAGTTTCATTCTTTTATATGATTCTGCATGTCAGTGCTACAATTTGATACAAGTTTGAAGTCGATACATCATTGCAAAGGAGTTATGACCATTCAAGGTTTCTTACTGTTTTAACTCACTCATCTGGAAGCGGTGAAACAATCATGAGTATCACTTTTAGTGTGACTGAACAATATGTGCATATGTGTTGTAATGTTTTTAAGTCAAAGTTAAGTCACTTTTAAAACTTCAACATTTACACTGAGTTTGGCTCTTTAAAAACCAGGGGGCAACATTTTTAGCCTATAATTTCTTTATTCCTAAATCTTCCAACATTTGCTTAATAAATGGTTAAGAACCACCAAACATGACTGTCACTGTTTACTGATCTCACTTGGGATTTTAGATTCCATAAAACAGCTCAACACTTAGAGGTTGAAGCTTAATGCTACAACTTTAAAATTCATACTGGTCGCGGATGGCCGGACAGACAGACGGAAATTGTCACATATTGGCTCACTCTGCTCTGCATTTCCCCCAAAACAGAACAAAAACAAAAACAAGAGATGTTTGGCTGTTGTGGATGACGTCATCATTTAAGTTTTTACTGATGTTATATACTGCATTATATTTGGTAAACTTGTTTGATTTGAGAAAAAAAAGGTAAACTCGTCCCAAGAGGTCGCTGTTAACTATTATCACTCAAAAAGTGGGAGAGTCATCCCAGCTTTCCCGTTCTACTCCACTGCTTGTAAGTCACAAATTCACATGTGTTAATGTCTACCTTTAGTTTATTTACAGTTAGTCTTTCTCAGTTTTTTGAAACGCTCCTCCAATTTGTCAAAGTCAATGCTGGCTCCTCTCACATTACTTTGTGAAGGTGTTGGGATCTCATCCACCCTTGATAATGATGACGATCTATGTATTAAAAAAAAGTTTATTTGATGAAAATTAAAATTGTAATCTGTATTTATCTAAAATAATGTAAGGTTGGAAACAAAGCAAATGCTTCACTTGATCTGGCATACTATATTAGGGGAATATAATTAATTACAGGATCGAACTATGTATTACATGGAACTTGGGGAAAAACTATCTGGAAGTTGAAGGTCTGACTAATAATGGTTTCATTTGCTGGAAATATACTATTAATTATTGAAGTTCAATTAACCTTAATTACAAATTGGAACATTTTATTTGAAAACATTTTTGGGGTATATTCAAATTACCCAATGGGGGTGGCGAATACATTGTACAGGCAAATGAAACGATACCTAACAAACAAAGGCCCAATGGGGGTGGCGAATACATTGTACAGGCAAATGAAACGATACCTAACAAACAAAGGCCCAATGGGGTTGGCGAATACATTGTACAGGCAAATGAAACGATACCTAACAAACAAAGGCCCAATGGGGTTGGCGAATACATTGTACAGGCAAATGAAACGATACCTAACAAACAAAGGGCAAGCAGGGTAAGTACAACATTTTTGGGGCTTTCAAGATATCGAACATTCTTTCACCTTTGTTTCAATTTTATTGGGGGTAAAAACTGGGGGTGGGGGGCACAACACAACAAGTATACCAAATAATTTTATGTTACTAACCAATTTAAATTACTTTATGCAACTTATAACATTTACCAAGTAAAATTACATCATTTTTAATGTTAATAATATCAAGGATTTCTTTATGGTTAAATAAGTTTTTAAGGTACTTTTAATAGGTTTTTTTTACAAAGAGCAAGGCCTCATACAATTTTAGAACTCAATGGAAAGAAGTTTTACACAGGTCAATGCTTTAAATTGTGTGACTTCTTTATTCCAACACCCCTATGTTCCGATTGCTCAACTGTTGTTCCGACACCCCTATGTTCCAACAGCCCGCACATAAGATTGTGTTAGCCCCAGACTGGTGTATTGGTGCCATAGACAAGCTTTACAGCCCTGTTGTCAAAATACTGGCCCTTACTTATCAGTTCCAGCCCTACCTACACATTTAAGGTCTATTAATTAAGCAATGAGAGTTTAGACAATTTAAAATGTATTTTGAAAAACAAGGCTTTTGTGAGGAGAACAGAGAAGTAATAAAGAAAACCAAAATCTTATACATAGAACCAAAAGGTGCTAGAAAAATTTCAATTGACTAAGATAAGGCAAAATAACTAAAATTAAAACACCAGTTGATCATCTCGACTTTTCAAATGGAGGAGGATGCGGGACTTTTTGCAGACTAATTTTTTTTCTAAAATGGTTGCCAAGTAACATCAAGGACAAAGGAGGGCAGGGATAACACAAAACTCTGACCATTGTGGTGTTTGGCGCAATTGGCACCATTCCCAAGGCGCTGGGGAAACATCTAGATAAAATTGGGACAAATGCGGGGGTTGATCTGTTACAGAAGGCAGCGCTTTTGGGAACGACAAGGATCCTGAGAAAGACCCTTGAGATCTAAGGCTACGGGACGTAGCCTGACTCTAGGAGTTACCGGCACAAAGGAAAATGTGATCTTTTTTTTTGCATGCTGTGATAAAAAGAAATAATAATAATAATAATAAAAATAAAAATTAGACTTAAGTTTAAGTTTTTGTTCAAACAAAAACAAGATGTTCGGTAGACATGTCCAAATTAGTAGAGCTGATGCAAAGTAAAGAGAAATTTTGGTAAACACCTTTGTAGGAAATGTTGATATACGTGAAATTAATTGTGGTTCAAATAATTTGCATCTTCATGACGTCACAGCTTATTTCTTATCTGGACATTGAGATTGATCAAGTTTGTGTTATGTTTTAATCTTTTTTGAACTATGCAACAGGTTTTCAGCAATCAATTGTTCCTTTTAAAAACTTGTCACGAGAGGGCGCTGTTGAAAATAGTTACGTCATTACTGTTTTTACTTGAAAGGCCCAGGGGTCAGACTTTATTTCATACAAAGATACCTTGCTCCAATTCCAGATGATTTTGTTTGCAGACCTCAAAACCTTGGAATATTTATTTTCACTACAACTTCCGGTTTGTCAGGAAGTAAAGTTCACACGAGGTCACACTTGTACAATACATCAACAGCTTTCATATGGTGCATATACCATTTATGTAGAAATTATGGTTCTCCAGATATGAATTGTTTAAATAATAAACGTTGATTTAATGTTGTGACGTCATCGATGACATCATCATCCCCAAAAATGCCTGTAAGTTTCAAATCTAAACCTTTTTTGAAGATATGAACTTTTGAATTTTGAAATTTTAACTTCCGATTTCGATGGAAGTAAAGGTCACATGGGGTCACACATTGTGTAAGATTTGTATAATACTTCAAGAGCTTTAATATAGTGCAAAAACCTTGTATGTACCTTTTATGATTCTCCAGATAAGATTTTTTTAAATACTAAATGTTGAATATTGTGAAGTCATCGATGACGTCATCAACTTGAAACAGTTGCGGTGTTATCTACACACTAAGGTCTAAGTACATGAGCAGTTTCAAGTCTGAACCCTTTCTAGATAATGAGATATCACCTTTTGAACTTTGAAATTTGAACTTCCAGTTTCAACCGGAAGTAAAGGTCACATGAGTTCACAGTTAATGTACGATTTGTTTATTACATCAAGATCTTTCATACAGTTTAAAGATCTTGTATGTAGCAAATATGGTTCTTCAGATAAATAATACATATAAATTTCATTATATGACATCATCAATGACGTAATCATCTCCAAAAGACTTGCGATTTCACATACACACTTTGGTCTAGGTACATGGTAAGTTTCAAGTCTGAACCGTTTTTGGTTCATGAGAAAATTAAACTTTCGGTTTCGACCGGAAGTTAAAGTCAAATGGGGTCGCACCCTATGAAAGATTTGTTGAACCGCTAAAGGGCTTTCAGATAATATAATGAATATTTATGTACCATGGTAGTTAAAAAGATATAATGTTTAAGATATAATGTGTTATCTACACACTTAGGTCTAAGTACATGAGCAGTTTCAAGTCTGAACCCTTTTTAGATAATGAGAATTTTGAAATTTTTACTTCTGGTTTTGACCAGAAGTAAAGGTAAAATTGGTAACATGTCTGTTAACAAGTTTGTGAAGGTTGAATGGCATACAATCTGAAGTAAAAATGGGGTCAATGTACACAATGTAAACTCACTAAGCGTGCTTCGTGCATGGTTCAATACACTGTCGTGCCGTCGTGTGTTGTCAATGTGAGTCACGTCACGAGACAAGTGCGCTTTAACCAGCGTGAAATTTTCAACTTCCGGTTTGAACCGGAAGTCAAGGTCAAATGGGGTCATGCTCTGTGTAGCATTTGTTAAACTCTTAACGATCTATCCGATGATGTATATATTGAAAAATTCCAACATGTGGTTCATGAGTTATGATCTTTTTACAGATATTAAACTTTGATTCATTGTAATTCAATACCTGATGACGTCATCATGACATCATCAAATTTGTGTCGTCTTGATATTGAGGTCCAATTATCTGATGAGTTTCAATGTTCAACTCAGTTTTAATCTTGAGTTATGCTCCGAAGTTGATTTTTTAAATAGAAACGAACAAAGGCAAACTTTGACCTTCCGGTACGACCGGAAGCAAAGGTCATACGATTTTTGCGTTAACTTTTGAAATGTTGCTCCAGTCTTGATTTATCCGATGCCCAATTATTAACATCACAGCTTTTAAATTCAAGGAGATACAGCAAATAGCAAATGGTCATTTTTCAACTTTAAAACCCTTGTAATTTGACACCTGATGACGTCATAATGACGTCATCAATCTTTTGCCAACTTCATATTGAGGTTCAATTGTCTGATGAGTTTCAATGTTCAATTTAATTTCAATCTTGAGTTATGCTGTAGAGAAGAGTTCCGTGGAAGAAGAAGAAGATGAAGAAGAAGAAAACTAGACATTGAGTTTTTGTTTGCTACAAAAACAAGGTGTTCGTGGTGAGCGATTGATTGAATACAAAACGACATTTAACCTTATCAATCCAATGCCTGGTTCAAGAGTTATTTTACAAAACGTGTACATCAACTTTTTGGACCAGAGGTCAAGGTCAAGTAGGGTCACATTTTGTGTAGTGCGGGATTAGTTTATGAAGACCTTTTAGATGATGGATGGATTGTAAACATCCAATATTTGGTTCAGAAGTTATGATTTTTTCAACTATAAAGTTTTAAATTCCGTTTTGAACCGGAAGTCAATGTCAAATGAGATCACAGTGTGTAGCGTTTCTTAAATCTTTGGAGCCCTTTCTGATGATGTATAGATGATAAAAATCCAATGTGTGGTTCAGGAGTTCTGATTTTTTCAAATATTAAATTTCATTTTCCGGTTTGAACAGGAAGTAAAGGTCAATTGGGGTCACATTCTGTATATCGTTTGTTAAGTTTTTACATACTTGTCCAATGATGTATAGATTGTAAAAATCCATTGTGTGGTTCAGGAATCAAGAATTTTGAAACATTAAATTTCAACTTCCGTTTTGAACCGGAAGTCAGGGTCAAACGGGGTCACAATAAGTGTAGCGTATGTTAGGTTTTATAAAGACCTTTCAGATGATGTATAGATTGTAAAAATCCAATGTGTGGTTCAGGAGTTACAACTTTTTCAAGTATTACATGGATTATCTTTATAGTGCGCAATATACAAGGTAACATGCAGCGATGCTAAATGTATTCCTACATGTGGTTGATGTAAACTGAACTACACGTTCAATGTACATGTATCTGTACACGTGCTATTACACTATCTCAGGTTATCAAAGTGGGTCAACACAAACAGGCGCTTTAATGCCGGTGGTTATAAGACAATATGTAAATGTCAAAATGTTGTTATTTCTGTGCAAAAGTTTGAGCAGGCTCAACGTTCTACCACCTGATGCAAAAATTATGCTGAAATGATAAATAGTTTTTGAGATACGAATTTTATGAAATTTTAAATTTCCGGGTTGAACCGGAAGTCAAGGTCAAATGGGGTCACTTTTTGTGTAGCGTCTGTTGGACCTTTAACGAACTTTTCGATGGACCTTTAACGAACTTTCCGATGATGTATAGATTGTAAAAATCCAACATGTCGTTCATGAGTTATGATTTTTTTTCAAATATTAAACTTTGATTTAATGTAATTCAATACCTGATGACATCATCATGACATCACCAAGTTTGTGTCGTCTTGATATTTGGGTTCAAATGTCTGATAAGTTTCAATGTTCAATTCAATTTTAATCTTGAGTTATGCCCCGAAATTGATTTTTTAAGAAAAACAAACAAGGGCAAACTTTGACCTTCCGGTAGGACCGGAAGCAAAGGTCATACGTTTTTTGCGTTAACTTTTGAAATGTTTCCCTAGTCTTGATCTACCTGATGCCCAATTTTGAACATCACAGCTTTCAAATTCAAGGTGATACAGCGAATAGCAAATGGTCATTTTTCAACTTTAAAACCCTTGCAATTCGACACCTGATGACGTCATAATGACGTCATCAATTGTTTGCCGTCTTCATATTGAGGTTCAAATGTCTGATGAATTTCAATGTTCAATTCAATTGCAATCTTGAGTTATTTTGTAGAGAAGAGTTCCGTGGAAGAAGAAGAAGAAGAAGAAGATTGAGAAGAAAAAAACAAAACAGAACAAAATCAAAGAGGTGTTCGTGCACATATTGCGCGAACACCTAAAAACCCCAGAACAAAAACAAAGAGTTGTTCGTGCACATATTGCACGAACACCTAATAATAAATAAAATAAAATGAAAAACAGTATAATAACAATAGGTTTTCGGCTGTTGTGTCAAACACCTAATAATAATAATAATAATAATAATAATAATAATAAATAAATAAATAGTTCATAAATAAATAATATATAGTTAATAAATAAATGGCAACGAGACAAGGAACACTGCTTCAGATCGGCTCTCAATTCTATAGAAGATAAATATTGTTTCCTGCTGTTTGTTTTGCACCAAAAGTTAACTCTTTGTTGGTACTACTTAGTAGACACCGCAGGGTAAGTTCAAAGGCAACTAGTTAACACCTGTTGCTATTTTTGGTGGAAAAAGGTTGGATTTTTTCGTATTCGGAAAACTTTCTTCAACGAAGACTGCACAGTGTGCATTGAATCAGCGAACGGCACACATCATCTGCGTCCTCAGGAACATCTTGATTACAACCAGTGTTAAGAGGTCTCCTTAGGGTTGGATATTCTACAACGTTGCTGTATGTAATTCTCCCTAAAACTATAAACTTTCTCACAATTTTGTGATGTTTATGATGAGTGCTATGGAGCATCAATTCAACGGTGAAAGAGTGACAAACTCCCAGAGAGAAAGTCCTTCACCCAATCTGGTTGGTATACCTGAGCAGGTACGACCAGATCATATCCAAACTGCTCACAACAAGATTCGTGTTGGAACCAGGAGAAAATGGAGTAAGAAATATAACAAAATTGCAATGGAATGTTATATTTAGAGTGAACCGGACAAGAGAGGATACAGAAGGAGAATGATAAGCTTTTGGCAAGATAAAGGAATGTTTGTGATTAGTGAGCAGCGTGGTGCAGACCAGATAAGTACTATCAAACGGAACCAGTGGTTAACAAATGTGGAAATTGAGAAGATGAGGAGGATAGTACAAGCTGAAACTCATAGAACAGACATTGTTAACCACCAAATACCGGAGGAGGCGGCTGCTGCTAGCTCGCAGAGTGAAGATGAGGTGAATCAGCCAGGGTTGCGAGATGGTCAGGACGATGATGGCATCATGCAGCCCTGATATTCCGCATCGACAAAGAGGAGGGCGTAGAGTTCAACAGAGACCAGCAGAGTCAAAACCTTTCTGGGGTGGTATTTGGGACAAACCAGTACAACACAACCAACAGGCAGAATGGATGTGAAAGATGAATTTAGACGGGTACAATAGCAAGAAGGGTTCCAGATTGACGTGGTCAAGGTGAAGAAAGTGCCAAATTGGAAAGCCACGGTTCTCGACCATGTGCATGGGTACTTGTCGAAGAACTTCCGTAGTTTGCATGAGCAAATGGCCCTACAATTGCAAGACTGTCTAATAGAGGGTACGCTCCCATCTTGGATGACTGAGGCAAAAACAGTTCTGATCATGAAGGTTGTCAAGAAAGGTAACATTGCCAGTAATTATAGACCGTTCACGTGCTTACGTGTAAACTCTTGACCAGTATGATTGCAGAAGACCTCTATCGCCATATGGATGACCAGCAGTTGTTTCCGGAGGAGCAGAAAGGCTATAAAAAGCAGTCCGGAGGTACGAAGAATCAACTTATCATCGATAAGGCTGTACTGAAGTACTGCAGGAGCAGAAAGACTAATTTGGCAATGGCGTGGATCGACTAGAAGAAGGCATATGACATGGTATCGCACACATGGATACTGGAATGTCTGGATATGGTTGAAGTAGCTGATACAATAAAACGTCTTTTAGTTGAGAGCAAGAAGTCGTGGCGAACAAATCTGGTGCAGACCGTCAGGTTTTTCAGCGATAATATCGGGATGCAGTTTGGTCTGGAAAAATGTGCTTCAATGACCATTAAGAGGGGAAAGAGGGTGCATTCCAATGGCATCACCCTGCCAGATGGTGCACAGATGAGGGCTTTGGGTGAGGAGGAGAGTTATCGGTATCTTGGTGTACTTGAATCGGACCATGTTCTTCACAAGGAATCAAAGGTAAGGCTGAGGGCAGAATACATCAGGTGGGTAAAGAAATGTTTGAAGTCTAAACTGGACGGGGGGAACATGATTAAGGCGATTAACACATGGGCCGTGTCTTTGATGAGGTACAGTGCGGGTATTGTCGAGTGGACTAAAGAAGATCTAGATGTCACTGACAGGTGGACAAGAAAACTAAAACCATGCATGGCATGCTACACTCGCAGGCAAATGTTAGTAGACTCTATCTTACGAGGCCAGAGGGCGGAAGGGGGTTGCTGAGCGTGGCGGAGTGTTAACATCGAGCGCAGGAGCTTGCATTGTCAAGTCAGGAGGATTGAGGAGAGCTTGTTGAAAGTTGCGCAAAAGTACACGAGGGCAGACGAAGTTTGGCTGAAGGAGTACAAGAGGGAAAGGAAAGAGGAAAGAAAATCAAGATTAGAGAAACAAACCACTTCATGACCGGTTCTTGAGGTGTACTGAGAAAGTGGCCAGCAGCAAGTCCTGAAATTGGTTAAAGAGTGGAGAACTGAAGAAGGAAACCGAGGGCTTGATTACTGCAGCGCAAGACCAGTCTCTAAGGACAAATGTAATGGATTTAAGGAATTGATAAATTTCAAGTCTGAACACTTTTTGGTTAATGAGATATGAACTTTTGAATTATGAAATTTCAACTTCTGGTTTTGACTGGAAGTAAAGGTCACTTGGGTCACACTTTGTATAAGATTTGTGGAATACATCAATGGATTTGATATGGTGCAAAAAAAACCTTGTATGTAGCAATTATGGTTCTCCAGATATGAATTTTGTAAATATTCAACGTTTATTTAATAATCATAATAACAATAGTGGCTTCTTATATAGCGCACATATCCGTCACTCAGTGACGCTCAAGGCGCTTTTAACGTTCATTATTTTCCTGCAAGGTATTGTGGAGCTACGTTTTTGAAGTATGAGACCAAGTCCATTACATAGCACCATGTAATGGTTTACAAGGTGCTGTGGCGCAATATGCTGCCGATCAAACCAGGAACATGTTGTGTTGTCATCGATGACATCATCATCTCAAAACAATTGCGGTGTCATTTAGGCACAAGGTCTAAGTACATGGTAAGTTTCGAGTCTGAATCCTATTTGGTTAATGAGAAATGAACTTTTGAATTAAGAAATTTCAACTTCCCGTTTCGTCCGGAAGTAAAGGTCACACGGGGTCACACTTTATATAAGATTTGTGAAATACATCATGAGCTTTTATATGGTGTAAAAACCTTGTGTGTGGCAATTATGGTTCTCTAGATATGGATTTTTAAGATAATAAACGTAGATTTCATGACGTTATCATCATGAAACAGGTCAGTGTTATTTACACACTAAGATTGAAGCACGTGGTAAGTTTAAAGTCTGAACCCCTTTTGGTTCATGAGTTATGATTTTGTTTGATTAAAGTATGACACTTTACTTTCGGTTTCGACCGGAAGTAAATGTCAAATGGGTCGCACACTTTGAAAGATTTGAAGAATCATTCAATGGCTTTCAGATGATGCAATGATTACAAATGTACCACATTTGGTTAATAACATATTGTTATTAAAAAAACATTTTTCACCGTCCAGAAGTAAAGGTCACATGGGGTCACATCTTGTGTAAGGTTTGTACAATGCATCAAGAGCTTTTATTTGGTGCAAAGACCTTGCATGTATCATTTATGGTTCTCTTTTAAAATATTTAGCTTTATTTAAAAATGTTTATGTAATGACGTCATCGATAATGTCATCATCACCAACAAGTTGCGGTTTCATTAACATACTAAGGTCCAAATACATGTAAAGTTTCAAGTCCGTACAGGTGTACGTCTTTTACTTTTTGTGAAATCTTATACAAAAGGTTCAGGGAGAAGGAAGAAGGCGCAAAAAAACCCCACAGTACAACAACAATAGATTTTCGGCTGTTGCCGAAAACACCTAATAATAACTAAACTGTCTCTTCAAGGTGATGTCATGTAACACTTGATGACGTCATCGTGAAATGACCTACATTTTTAGATACAACACATCCCAGCTTGAATACATGCAAGGTTTCACCTTGATTGCCCTTGTTGTTCTGATGTATATATAAATCTTGTAAAATGGTACCTTTGTGGTAATATAACTGATGATATCATACTCCATATTTCATGCATATACAACCTCCTTAGCCTGGTACAAGAAGAATTTTGATTGTACCTTGTTATGTTCTCAAGATATGTAATAAGTGGTCAAAATTTGACAAATATTGTAACAAATCATATTATGATGTCATAATGACGCCACATGCAATTTGTGCAGTCAACATCATTGTCTAACAACATACTAAGTTTCAACTTAATCAAACATGTAGTTTGGTAGATACACAACTCCAAAAAGTGCATCTTTAATGCCATACCACGTGACCCACGATGACGTCATCAATACTTAACAACTTCACACATACGTAGTCTATAAAAAGTTGTTAAGTATGTCAAAATTAAAATGATTATAAAAAACTTCACCACAGACATCAACAAAAAGTGCATTTTGAAATGTTTTAAGCCAGCCGCTAGAGGGCGCTATTGGATTTTACCTTCTGATTTGACCCAAAAGTCAAGGTCAAATGGGGTCACATTCTTTACATCATTTTTGAAGTTGTTACTTACTTTTCCAGTTATGTTTAGATTGTGAAAACCCAATGTGTCGTTTAGAAGTTATGATTTTTTGAACCAGTGAATTCCATCTTCGGGTTCGAATCGGAAGTCAAGGTCAAACGGGGTCACGGTTTGTGTAGCTCGTGTTTAGTTTATTAAGACCTTTCAGAAGATGTATTGAATGTAAATATCCAATGTGTGGTTCAGGAGTTATTAAATTAACAAATGTTAAATTTCATCTTCGGTTTGAACCGGAAGTAAAGGTCAAATGGGGTCACATTCTTTTACATCATTTTCTAAGTTGTTACATACTTTCCCAATAATGTATAGATTGTAAAAATCGAATGTTTTGTTCAGAAGTTATGATTTTTTTAAATATAAAATTTCAACTTCCCGTTTGAACCGAAATTCAAGGTCAAACGGAGTCGCACTTTGTGTAGCGCGTGTTTAGTTTATAAGACCTTTCAGATGCTGTTAGATTGTAAGTTTATCCAATGTATGGTTCAGGAGTTATGACATTTTCAAATATTGAATTTTTTAAATATTTGGGTATGCAATACAATGAAACACCGAGCGACGCCAAAATGTATTCCCACATGTACAATGTAGCTGTAACTGGAGCGTCTTGGAACCAAGAGTACAAACATGTAAACTTAACTACTAGTGCTACGTGCATGTGTACAGGTTCAGCGTGTGCGTAGGGCCTACATGTGTTAATACACTTTCGTGCCGTCGTGCGTTGTCAACGTGAGTCAAGAGACACGTCGCTTTAAATTTAACATCCGGTTTTAACCAGATGTAAAAGTAAAAATGTTGTCATCTTTGTGCAAAAGTTTGAGCAGGCACACTCATCTATAGCCTATAAATATTTTGATAAATAAATACATGGTTTTTGAGATACTAATTTTGTGAAATTTTCAACTTTAGGCACAACACCAAACAGGGGCTACCACAGAAAGAGACAACGAGAAGGTAAAAGAAATTACAACCAACATCCGGCAGAAACTGGAAACGCTGATGGATATGTCTTTCGACCAACGAACACAAATCCCAAAATCAAGAAAAAACACCAATCCACAGAAGCCCTAAGGCTCCATCCAAAACATCAAAGCTGAGATGACAAAACCTTTTGCCCTAACAGAAATAAACCAGCTCATACATGCGGCTGCATCAATCATTGAAGACAAAGTGGGAGAGAAACCTAGGAAGGAGACAGATTGGAAAAATAGAGGAGATAAAGGCGCGCGGTCCAAATAGGAACGGTTTGGCTACCGTCGAACGGTACCAAACAGTTTGAGGTACAAACGGTTCAAAAGCATTTGCCAAACGGTTGGAGGACGATTTGTTCAACACTTCATTGCGCTAGGCTTATCTGGTCCTCTGGAGTCAGAACAAAGCGCCTATAATCTGATTACCTTCCATTGTGTTTGGATTATAGCTCAAGTTGAAAGAGATCTGACTAAAATTAAGAATTCAAAATTTAAACACAAACCTTTAATGACCGTTCTCCGTTTGATTATTTTTTATAGTGCCTGCAAGATGTTGTTAGACATTTTACTTTATATTGTGGCGGAACAGGGTGTAAGTTTAATGTAGTTGGTGGACTGTTGCCAGTCTACTGCGTCTTTCTGCGTCGCGTGGGGTCTGCGCGTTGTTATAAAGCAGGCAGCGCTGGCAGCGTGCTCTCTCTCTCTGCGGCCCGCTGGTTAGCTGATCTCTCCACGTGTTTTGGGCTAGTCTATAGTTGCATTAGGGGCTGAGGTTACCGGTTGCCTGTGTATTTGTCGTGGGATCGAGGATTGCGTGTGTGAACTGCCGACCGGAGATAGTAGAGCGAGGTAATTTGTTGTTACAGGGAGTTTGGGAACGGTAGCGTGTGTTGTGAGTCCTTACGTTGGGACCGTACCGCTGATACTGAGGTCGTGTGAGGGTGAATAACCGTATCTCTGGTAGAGAAAACGGCTGAGTGTAGCCCAGGGAATTCACGACTTGTATGCTTGCGGGTTCGGTGAGGCTCACTGATTATCGTGGAGGTTCCTGGGGAATAATCATTTGGGCAGAATTGTGCAACTTGTGTATTTATTGAGGTTTAGTGCATTCATTTATTGCATTGTCTATGGGCCTGATATTATTAGAAGGCGAGGTTATTGTGTTGTAATTATAAACCTGTGAATTACCGATTGATTATTGTACCTGAAATAAACCAATTAATTGTGCCTTGGAAACTATGAATCCTCGTGAGGTTATTTGAGGTTTCCTAATTGCTCTTTTATAACTTGAGGTTAATCTGTCTCTAGGTGGTGGTACATCTCCACCAAACGAACCGCCCGCAGGCTTTTAGCCGCCGTTCGTAATTAATCCCCCCCTTGTGTTTGGGTAGCCGCTCACCTGAGAACCAGGGCTTATAAATTTTGGTGTTGGATAATTAATCCGGGTTGGTGTCCCCGTCGAACAAGATCAGACTCGTTGGCTCCACCCCGGTCCTGCCACAAATGGTGTCAGAAGTGGGATTCCTAGACTTGATTTTCCTGTAAATATTTACGAGCAATTGTAATTTTTAGGTGCATTATTGTAAGGTTTATTTTGTACATGTTTGGTGAACCTCTCTGAGGTACAAGTTGAGGTTTACTGTAGAGGTTGTCGTAGCGAGAGATAACTCGGTATGAGTGGAAGGAGAGAACAAAATAGGGTCACCTCTAGAGGTGTGGATGAACAGGGTTCTTCCCAAGATGAACTGTGTCGCTCAAGAATGGAGGTCCAGTGGTTAAAGTGGGAGAAAGAACGGCTTGCGGCCGAACAGGAGGCCGCAAGGCGGAAGGGTCAGCCCAAGGGCACAGATGAGGTTTTCCTTAGAGTGAGGGATAGCCGTGCGAGACTGACACAGAAGTGTTTTTTAAGTTGCCAGAGGATACCTCTGAGGTTGCCTTATTTAAGGCACGTCAGGTTTCCAGTGTTGGGATGTCGCCTGAGTTGGTTCAAAGGGGTGAAAGGCATGTTGGGAGTACACCTCATCAGAGGTCTATCCCTTTCCCTGTGCACAGCTCCAATACGAACCCATTTTTGAACACTGAGGTTGAACCGGCAACCGAACGAGGTTTACACAATGAGCTCTTGAGTTTTTTGACTCGTCCTAATGTGGAGGAAAAGTGCCGAGAGGACATGGTGGTCCATGGCCACTCAAGAGAGAGGCAAGGTTGGTTGGTGATGAGGTTTCTTTTCAGCCTCAAGAGGACCGGGCCCGCCGTCCTACTATTACCCCGACCGGTATAAGGGTAAGGTCCTTTGGACAGACTATCACAGGCATTTTGAGGCCTGCAAAAAGGTGAATCAGTGGAGCGAGGAGCAAGCTGCCGAGTTCTTGGCCGCGAGCCTCCAGGGTGATGCGCTCCGGATCCTGGGTGATGGGTCAAAGAAGAAGTTCACCTACGGTGAGCTAGTTAAATTGTTGGAGCAAAGATTCGGCCCTGGTCAACAGGCCGAAAATTATTTGGTGGAGCTAAGGCACCGAAGACAGGGTGCGAAAGAAACTATTCAACAATTGGGCCAGGCAGTCCGAGACTTGACTGTGAAGGCATATCCAGAGCTTTCTGAAGAGGCACGAGAGCGCCTCGGGAAAAATAATTTTATTGATGCGGTTGACAGCCAGGCTGTCAGGGAGGGCATATATCGTGCACGCCCAAAGACATTGGACGAGGTGATACAGGCGGCCCTAGAAACCGAAAGTGTAGAAAAGATAGAAAGCGAAAGGAGGGCTGCAAAGTTTGCAAGGGCCGTTGACTCTGGCACCGAGCAACGTCTCCAGAAATTGGAGGGCAGTGCTGGTGAGCAGTTGAAAAAGATGGACATGGTGGTCGAGTTATTGTTTGAATTGACCAAGAAAGGCCCAGGGTGGAACAATCGAGGTGATAAACCTCAAGGGTTTCCGCAGAGGCCTGAGATGAGGAAGAGCCAGGGCGTGAGGTGTTTCAATTGCGGAGAGCTTGGGCACTTCATACGGGAGTGCACTGAACTTCGCAAAAAGCATGGGCGTTCGGGAAATGCAGACCAGCCGACCGGGGGGCCCACGGAAAGGCTGGATGTACCCAGGGGTCCAAGCGAGGAAGAGAAGAAGAACTAGATACAGCCATGAAGAGGCGAGTTACAGAGGAAGGAGAGCCAGTGGCGACCCAATCTTTCTCTGTCCTTCGGCCTAGACTTGGGTTGTTTGTAAATGGATTGGTGAGGGGCACTAAATGCCGCTTTCTGGTCGATTCTGGTTCGACCGATACGGTAATTAGTTGTTCGGTGTACCATAGCATGGCCAAAGAACAGAGGCTGGTGCTGACCAACGAAGGAATTAACATTCGGCAGGTGGACGGCAGTCCGCTTGCGGTCATGGGTGTTGCCTGGGTAGAGGTTCAGGTGGGTAAAACTGTCCACCAGGTCAAGGCAGTTTTCGCAGACATGAAGTGTATGGGTATACTTGGAATGGATTTCTTGTTGCCAACCCGTGGGAACTTAGATTTCCAGAGCCTTTAGTTGAGGTTGAATGGAGAACGAGTGAGGTGCACAAGTAGTGCAGGAGAGCCATTTGTTGGCAGGGTAGTTGTCGCACAAACAACTGAAATAGCATCCGGACATGAGGCCGTGGTGCCTGGGTCAATTATTCATACTGGCGAGATACCACTCCTGTCTGCCATCATTGAGCCTGTTGAGGGTGGAGGCGAATTGGCCCAACGAGGTTTAGTTTTAGCCAGATCATTGGTTAAACCTCAGGGTGAGGTATTACCACTTCGAATCCTCAATCCCAGTGATGATGCACGGGTGGTGCGGAAGGGTACCACAGTCGGGACTGTGGAAGCCGTTGAGGTTGAGTTGGTGGTTCCGCTGAGTCAGGTAGGTGCTGGTGAGGTTGATGCCAACCTGCCTAAGCACTTGTACGATTTATATGCGAGGAGCAAGGTGAACCTCAGTGAGGATTACCATGCTGAGGTGAAGTCTTGCTTATCAGACTACCAGGATGTATTTTCCTCTGGTGACCATGATGTTGGGAAAACCAATGTGGTTGAGCATCACATTCATACCGGTGATGCAAGACCTGTTAAGGAGAGGCCTAGACGCCACCCCTTGTGTAACCAGGAGGAAATCATGAGACAAGTCACAGAACTTAAGCAGCGAGGGGTCATTGAGCCTTCAGATAGCCCCTGGGCTGCTAATGTAGTTCTAGTGAAAAAGAAGGATGGGACACGGCGATTCTGTGTCGATTATCGAGGTTTGAATTCGGTAACAATCAAGGATGCCTATCCCGTCCCTCGAATAGACGAAACACTTGATGCATTGTCAGGTGCCAATTGGTTCTCGACGCTTGATTTAGCATCTGGGTACTGGCAGGTAGCCCTTGACAAGGAGGCTAGTCAGAAGTCAACCTTTGTTGTCCGCAACGGTTTGTACCGGTGGAATTGCATGCCTTTCGGCCTCTGCAATGCCCCGGCTACATTTGAGAGATTGATGGAGAAGGTGTTGAGAGGTTTACAGTGGGACATCCTACTGATATACCTCGATGATGTCATCGTGTTTGGCAGAACGATGAGGGAGGAGATTGAGCGGCTGCGAGTCGTTCTCTCCCGGTTGAGGCAGGCTGGTCTGAAGTTGAAGCCTAGTAAGTGCTTCTTATTTCAGAGGTCTGTTCACTATCTGGGGCATATTGTGTCAGCCAAAGGTGTGGCTACTGATCCTGAAAAGGTTCGGGCTGTTGCAGATTGGTCAATACCTAAATGTGTCAAGGAAGTGCGAAGCTTTCTAGGCCTCGCTTCCTATTATCGGAAGTTTGTTAAGGGGTTTGCTGAGGTAGCCTCCCCGCTACATGCTTTGACTGAAAAGTCATGGGAGTTTGTCTGGACGGATGCCTGTCAACGGGCATTCGATGAACTTAAGCACAGATTGCAAACAGCCCCAGTACTGGCGTACCCCGTACTAGACAGTGACTATATTTTAGACACTGACGCTAGTGGGGATGGAATAGGCGCTGTACTATCCCAGATACATGAAGGTGAAGAGAAAGTTCTAGCCTATGCTATATAAATTTTAGCACTGTATACTCAGTACTTTCCCGAGTCCTGTGAAAAAAAAAAAAAAATATCACAGGCTTATTACTCGGGTGGGATTCGAACCCACGACCCTTGCAATTCTAGAGCAGTGTCTTACCAACTAGACTACCGAGATTGCCCGGTAGCTAGAGGCAGTTCGAATCCTATGTTTTGGCAGCGGGTACAGCAACGATTATAATAGATGTTAAATTTGCATCGGGGATAAAGTATATAAATTTTGGTTTTTACCCATACACCAATGTGTGCTAGTACTGTATACTGAGTACTTTCCCGAGTCCTGTGAAAAAATATCACAGGCTTATTACTCGGGTGGGATTCGAACCCACGACCCTTGCTAGTCGTAAACTCAACAGGCCCGAGAGAAACTATTGTGTTACTCGGCGGGAACTTTTGGCAGTTGTAGTATACCTCAAACAGTTCAGGCAGTACTTGTACGGTCGCAAGGTGACTGTTAGAACTGACCACGCTGCTCTTAGGTGGTTACTTAATTTCAAGAACCCTGAGGGTCAGCTAGCGAGGTGGATTGAAGTTATTTCTGAGTATGACATGACCATTGGGCGTGGGCGTAAGCATGGAAAGCAGGCCTGGGCGTAAGCATGGAAATGCTGATGCGTTGTCCAGGAAGGTCTGCAAACAATGTGGTAGAGGTGCAGACGCCAAAGAGGTTGTAATTGGTACTGAGGTGTCTATGCAACCTGAGACAAATGAGGTTCATGAAAAAGTTGTAGAGGACTCTGAACTTCCCGCGGCATTGGTACGGGGCGTCCTTGCTGAGCCACATATGCCTGTGGGAGCAGTCAGGGAAGCGCAACTAAGTGACCCGGGTATCAATTGGATTGTACAGGCAAAGGAGGAGTTGAGCAGTCGGCCGCTCTGGGAGGCTGTGCCGGACACCTCAAAGGTGCACAAAACTCTGTGGTCCTTATGGGACCAGTTGGAAGTGCGAGACAATGTTTTATGTAGAAGCTGGGAGTCGGATGATGGAGGGTCGATCAGGTCGATCAGGTGGCGCATTGTGCTGCCAGAGAAGCTAAGGGAGATTGTCCTCCTAGAGTTACATGGTGGTCGGGCTAGCAGTCATTTGAGCGTTACGAAGACGATGGCCAAGCTCAAACTGAGATATTATTGGCCGGGTATGGTCGCTGATGTGAGGTCGTTCATCAGACAGTGCATTCTGTGTGGGCAAAGGAAGTCTCCGGCAAAGAGGCGTGTTCACCCCTTGCAGCAATACAGGGTCGGCGAGCCGATGGAACAAGTGGCTCTGGACTTGCTGGGGCCACTGCCACGAAGTGTCAGTGGCAATGCCTGGGTTATGGTAGTCGGTGACTACTGCTCCAAATGGATGGAGGCGTACCCTCTTCCTGATGCGAGGGCGACAACTGTGGCTGACAAATTTGTCAAAGAATTTGTGTGTCGGTTTGGAACTACATTCCGACCAGGGAACGAACTTCGAGTCAGCAGTTTTTGCTGAAATGTGCAGAGTCCTTGGCATCTCGAAAACTCGGACCACAGCCTATAACCCTAAGTCCGATGGTATGGTCGAACGTTATAACAAAACGTTGGTGAACATGGTGGCCATGATGATTGAGCCAAAACGACAGCAGAGTGACTGGGACGAGTGCCTACCCTATGCATCTTTTGCATATAGGTGCACTCCCCAGGAGTCAGTCGGTGAGTCCAGAACATGATGATGTTGGGGAGGGAAGTGAGGTTGCCAGTAGATTTGATGGTAGAGTGCCCTAGTGTGGAGGACACGGTGCGTACTGATTTTGCAGAAGCTCTACGACACAACTTGCATGAGGCTCACACCCGAGCGAGAGAGTGCCTCAGGCAGAGTGCCAGACAGCAGAAACGTAATTATGACCGTAAGGTTCACGGTCAAGGGTTGAAGGAAGGCCAGTTTGCTTGGCTGTTCAACAAGTTGAGGAAAAAGGGTCGGTCCCCGAAGTTGCAGCTTCGTTGGGAAGGACCATATTTGGTGGTCAAGCGACTGTCAGATGTGACGTATAGAGTCCAGTTGAAACGTGGCAGTAAGGCTTTTGTGGTCCACGGGGATAGGCTTAAGCCATATGAGGGTAAAACCCTAGAGCCTTGGGCGTATCAGCCTAAGAGAGTTGTGGAAGTTCCCGTAGATGATGAACACGAGGTTGTCCTTGGAAATGGGCACAGTGATAGTGAGGATGTGAGTGAGGAACCAGAAAAGGGGCAAGAGCCTACCGCAGGTTCTGAGACTGGTCCAACTAATGTAGTGAGTGAGCACATTGGGGTAGACAATACAGGGTTAGGTGTAGGCCTACCTGACGGGGAGGAAACCTCTCGGAGGTACCCGAAAAGGGGTCATCGGCTACCTGTGAGGTTTAGGTAGTAGGGTTCATGATGTTGGTATTGGTATTGACTGAAGGTTTTGTTTGTTTGTTTGCTGCAGGATGGTTGTGGAGTGCTATAAGTGCAAGGACACCTTCACCTGCAAGCAAGGTCTGTGGTGTCACCTTAGAGTTAAGCATGGCCCGCCTGAGTTTCTTCACTGCAAGAGGTGTAGTTATAAGGAGAAGAGGCGAGATAATTTTGGGAGACATTACCGGACTTGCCACCCTGATCGCCTGGCGGAGTGTGCGAGATCAAAGCGAAGCTCGACGAGGGACCTCGCAGAGGTTCCCCTGTGTTGAAGGGGAGAAGGACACTCCCAATCTTGGTGGACCGGTCAGTTCTGGTAGGACGACTAGCTCGTGATGACCCAACCAAGCGGTCCTTAGCCCCAGCTACGGTGAGCAAGCCACCCCCAACGCCCAAGGCTCCAGCGGAGGAAGACCGAGCACCTCAAAGTCCTGCAGTCATCAGCCTTTCACCAACCCCAATGTCGCCTCTTCATGCCTCATCAAAGTCCCCTTCGATTCGGTTGGCGGGCAAGCCACGCACCATGTTAGCGCTGATGAGAGGGAAGTCAACAATCCCAGACGGTTCTCCTCCAGAGACATCTTCCGACTCCCTGTCAGCCAAGAGCGCAGCTCGAGATGGCGGCGAGAAACCCGGTGATCCTGAAGTGCCAGCTAAACGGACACGATTTGCTCGGGTAGAGGAAACTTTATGCCGGAAAACCTACCTGGACAATAAGCTCGTGGACCAGGAGAATACCGTCGAACAAGATCAAACTCGTTGGCTCCACCCCCGGTCCCGCCACAATATCATAAAAAACAACCAAGTATTACCTGAGATCATAACTTGTTGCGGCAATCAATCCCAGCACCACTGCCTATTTCCTCAACACGAGCAATGGAGATGCATTGTGATCACCATTGCACGGGTTTTCAGCAATTTTTGGTTGGGGTACTAAATTGGTATCTATCTACTTGGCGGCAGTGAAACTCTGGTGTGTTCCGTAGAAAAACATGAAAAGCGGATGCTGGTGGAAACCCAAGAAATGGGCCTGAAATTCAAATGTCCGTGGTGCGTAATCCGTAGTGCGCAATTTTGAAAAAAACATACCGAGCAATCCAAACTATTTTCACATGTAACGCAGTTTGCAAACTATGTGCATTGCCTGGCAATTACATGTTAACGCATTTCGCACTATGAATTATTAGGTCGGAAATCTATGTGTCTGTCATCCAATGCGTGTATTGCGCAGTGCATAACAATAAAAGTACCCACAAAGCAACGGACATAATTCCATGTACATGTATCAGTTCTTGACATCCACAGCCGTCGAGGTTTAGTAACGGATAAGTGACAGATTAGTGGCAGCCTTGCATTGACGTCCAGACCAGCTGACGCTCCTTTGTTGGGTAAAACCACAGTCATGTATCAGTTCTTTTGTCCGAGCGTGCTTCTTAAGACAGGGGATACAAGGTGTGATACGGTAGCTGAGAAAATGAACCATTTGGGGCAACCGTTCGACGGTAGCCAAACCGTTTCTATTTGGACCGCGCGCCTAAGAAACTACAAGGACAACTTCACTCCTGAGCAAAGTTGAAAAGAACTCCAAAATCAAAGAGAAGAAGAGGAAACAACTGGAATGAAAGTTTAACATCAAATGAAAGGAATATACACCAACTGCCACAGAAATACTGAAGCAACAGCTAATTTCTGGATCAAGAACATGCCTATAGCATCCAAAAAGACCTTGCAGTGGCCTACAATGAAATAGTCAAACACCTAGAGAAATGCCCCGAATGGCTGACACGAGGAACCACATACATGCTCTTGAAATAGGAAGACACTCAGAACCCCCAAGAACTATAGACCAATCACCTGCCTACCCATTATGTACAGAATCCTTACCTCCATCATAATCGAGAGGACCTACAGCTCCCATGACGAAAACAACTTGCTACCAGCAGAACAGAAAGGATGTAAACAAGGAAACTACGGCTGCAAAGACCAGCTACTTATCAACAAAGCCAAATCTAAGAAAAAGAACTTATCAACAGCATGGATTGACCGCAAGAAGGTATTTGATAGCAGACCACATTACTGGATAGAGAAGTGCCTTGAGATCTACAAAGTTTGCCCAACTACTGTAAAATTCATCACAGAGAGCATGAAGACCAGAAAAAAACACCGTGAATCTCCACCATGCAGAAGGATAGATAAAATCGAGACATCAGATGCGGGATTTTTTGAGGAGATTCACTATCACCACTACTCTTCTGTCTAGCGCTAGCACCACTCGGCAATCTGCTGAACAAAAGCAGCTACGGATACAAACAGAGTATGGCAAACTTAACCAAAAATTTCTATATGGACAACCTCAAGTCTGACAAGGATGACAACCAGCACAAGGGTCTTCTCACCATTGTGAATACCTTCAGTGACGACATCAAGATGGGTTAACAGGAAGAAAAACGCAAAAATTAAATTGAAAACAATTAAAGTGAAATAGGCGATTTTAAAGCAGAAAGTAAATTATAATATACACACTCAAAGACCTAATAAATCCATAAAAAATCAGTTACAGTAATACAAAGACAAATATATGATCGAACAAGAAAAAGGGATAAAATGGGTGTAAAAGGGGGTGTTAGGAACCTAGGCGTGTCAGAACATATGCTGAGCAGTCAGAACATAGGGGTGTTGTTAGAACATATAGGTTTTATAACCCTTATCTTATCTTCATAGCTGGAAAATGTCCTTTTACCAGAGAAAGTGCATTTTGACAACTGTTCGATGAGGTTTAAAGCTGCACTCGTGATAAACGGGGTTATTGTTTTTAGTCTCAGTGTTTTCCCCCATTTGTTTATTCTGGTGTAAAAAGTGAAAAGTCTGATTTCCGATTAGAAGCTGAATGCTGCATCCCTGTCATGTACATGTAACATAGTGTAGGGACAAGGAAGATAGTGGTAGCACTTAAAGACCAACTAATTACAAAAAACCCTGCATGAGCTTTCGTAGCAACAACTACTTCATCAGATGCAATACATGTACCTTGTTTTATCTATCAGACTAACACTGCTATTTTTTTATTAGTGTAAGGACATTAAGCTCTGAAACTGTACAAGGGGTACAAAGGACATAAAAAGGCCTCCAGGCTACAAACAAATCAACAGATTAGTATAGTTAAATTTACCTCTGTTCTGTTAGATCTTGACGTGCTGTTCTTATAATTTTTGCAAGGCGTTTGGATTTAGTTTTGTCTTCTGCAAGTTTACCATCTGCTGTCCTCAGATTTAGATCAGCTGTAGGCAGACTCTGGAAAACAATAAAATATATTGTTGTAGTTATTTAATAAATGTACAACAGGTTCAACAAATGAGTATCGGACAAGAATGGGTTTAAGGTATAGGCCATAGGCCGTGAATAGTACGAATAGTATGAGAGTGTGTAAAGGGAAAAGTGAAATCATACATGTAGCCCTGTGTAAACAGACCCGGAGATGAGAACATTATGACCACACAAAAAAACCCGTTTTGATGGAAGAAAACATATGTGCATCATATGAATGTTTTTATTTTGGGGGGGACAAGCACAGTAAATAGTGAAACCGGGACGCACTCAACACGTTCAAAAAGCTAGAGGTTAATTATTATTTAATTATTCCCCATTACATGGAGAGACATGTATTGGAATCCAAGGCTTAAAAAAGCGTTTGAGGCGTTAATATGTATTGTATAAAGTTCTTGTTAGGGAGGGGGGGGGGGAAGGTAGAACAGGTGTTGGTAGGGGGTGGGGTTTGGATAAGATGGAAAGTGCGAGGAAGAGGGAGACAGACACTATCCAGAAGGTACTAAGGCCGAAATAGTTCTGGAGCGGGAAATTTGAAACCAAGTCCGGCGACAGGGGAGTGGGGGGGGGGTTTTGTTTGGAAAAGGAAAAGACAAGTAATCGGTGTGGTCTCCAGTTATAAACCATTCCCTGACAGTTTGATGTTGATTTGTAGTAGTCAAAGCAATGATTAGAACAGACCTTATGTTTGATGTTTAAATGCATCTACATGGAAGAAAGAGTGGGGGGGGGGGGTTTAAGGAGAAAAGGGAGGCTGGAAGGGGTTAAAAAACTCACTTAAAAGAACTTTTATCCGGTGATAATATGTCGAGCCATTTTATGTATACCTTTGATGGATGGCTCAAAAAACATATTTTCAGTGCTTTATATAAGCTGCACTTCATCAGTCACCATTTTTTTGCTTTTATCCTTTTTTATGAAAGTTTTGCAATAAGGAGTGATCAGATATGGTTTATTTAGACAAGAGGATCAAGCAAGACATATATTCTTCATTTGTTATTGGTATACGTAGTCTCGTCTAGATCCAAGCCCTGATTTATTTTTAGTTTTGTGTACCCAACTCTTGTTCCTGTAGTAGGTCAAGCAGGATTTGCAAGTTCTGTTCGTCCATTTTTTTGATTGTGTTTTCTTCGATTGAAGCTTGCAACCTAGCTCGAATTAGTTGGTCTTTTATGTTCTTTTGTCTTTTGTAGGCTAACAGAGGAGGTGCAGGAAAAAGCTGTGAAGGAAATCACTGTCATTAATAAGATGCCAATGTTTGAACACTGCACGTTTGAGATTTGAGTGTTTGATCTGTGGGAAAAATGGCAAAGTAAAAACCAGCGGTGGAATTGTTTCTTTCTTGATGTTAGGTGGTGCACTCAACATTGAATTTCTGTGGTCATCATTCGATTCCGTGAAACGGGTCAATTCTGCTGTGTTGTATCCACGTTCCAACAGTTTTTCTTTAAAGAATTTGACCTTCCTCTCGAAATCTTCTCTGTGTGTGCATATGCGTTTGTATCTCGTAACTTCACCTTTAACGACCCCACCAAACACAGACTTCGGGTGTGCCGAATCTCAAGCAAGATATTGGAATGTGTCTGTTTTTTTCATTGCTGCTCGAGTATCAAGCTTCCCCTCTTTACGAAAACGTTCGCCTTTGTAGATTATGAGATCGAGAAAGGTGATTTGGTAGTCAGAGATCTCTGAAGTGAATTTCAATGTCGGGTGCAGGTTGTTTAACATCTTAATGAAATTCAACGCTTGATTTCTATTGCCATTGTAGATTATTAGTACATCGTCTCTGTATCTCATGTAAGCCACTAACTCAGGGTTGTTGGGGAGTATAATCTCTTTTTCGTATTTAAACAAAGTGATATCACATATTTCAGGACTGCATACACTGCCCATTGCCACGCCAATGAATAGTACGAATAGTATGAGAGTATATTTGTGAAGTGCTTGGATGTGCTTAAATGAAATTACCCTTCAGGATTGCCCTTCAAAAAAACCCCCCACAATCCAATTACTGTACATTGTGGTTGAAACATAATTGCTGACTAGAACAGTGAAAGCTGACAAGGTGTGCTGCTGAACGTTCGATAGAGGGAGAATGACATTTAGAAAACCACTCATTTGATCAAACGATGTTCAAACAGGTGGAGACATTATGAACATTCATGTACTTGATCACAATTACTGCCTACTTGTTTTGATGATAGGTTAGGACAGACTAGGACCGACTCCCAGGTCCAACCTTGTTTGCATCAGATTGAAATTTTGTTCCCCGTCAGAAACAGATTGCTTCTACTTTTTGATTTCATTAAATTTGTATTACACTTGAACTCAGAGGGAAGAACAGTAGACACCTTCTAATTGTTGTTCGCCACAGTTTTTTTATTAACAATTTATTTTTTGCCCAGCTGGCATATTTAACAGCTTACATAAAACCTTCAAACATTATCAACTTTAAACGCTATAACCAATGGACGCACAGGTCCCCAAAACTGTTATCAGAATTGGACTCCCAGGTTCAAAGGACTCACAGGTCAAAACAACTCCCAGGTCCAAAGAACTCCCAGGTCCATGGACTCTGAGGTCCAACCTTATTATCAATAGCTCCCAGGTCCAAGTTTGTATCTTCAATGGACTCCCAGGTCCCAAACTACCGATGGACTGCCAGTTCCAAAATTATACCGTCAATGAATGCACAGGTCCTCAATCAATGGACTCCCAGGTCCAACCTATATACATGTACCTCCCTGTAAACTGGCCCCCGATCCAACCCTGAGCTCGCTAGGACTCAACTACATGTTTCTACAAGGGATTGTATACCTTTGGTAATTGGAACCCACTGTTTGTTACTACAGATATATACCAAAAATACTAGCCTGTGAAAATTTCATTTTAAAGGTGGTAGCGTTTTTTGAGATATTGTCAGAAATCTGCAGCAGTTATGTCCACGCAGGAAGAATAATCTGCATTGGAATACACTATCTGAGAAACGTTACTGCAGTAACGTTTCTCAGATTCAAATTTTTGGGATAAAAAGTTACATCTTTTTCCATAACCGCAGTACTTCAAAGTGAAAAGTTTCTCAAAATGCATTATACATATCCAAAGCTGCTGTACTTCTTAACAAGTAAGATTTTATTGCCATTAATTTTTAGAGTCATTACCAAGCGTATACAGACGGAATGTTTCAGACCGTTTACAATACATACAGATACAGTGTTTCTCACCGCAAACTACCAATGGAACAGTGCTTAAAATCTTAGTCAACGACCAAAATAATGGTCAGAGAAGACAACAGGCCACAAGTATCACAAGATTATGCAATTACCGACGGAACGTTTTGGAACTGGGGAAAGGGCAGAAAAATTCCTGATGGAACTCAGAAACCGTCAACAGGGTTCAAAGGGGACATTAAAGAGGAGCTATATTACTGCCCTTTCTACAAGATACCCAAGGAGAGTCGGCTACAGTAGGGCAAGATGGAATCAGGGTTGTGCAAGTGGAAGGGGACTGTTATGAAGACCAGAGGCCTGGCGCATCTGGACTTTAAAATAGGATAAACAACTTGCCCGGTCAGAGCAGTGATCGCCAATGTGAAAACCATTTTTACCATTAAAATGCTCTCTATAATAACAAATAATAACTGGATTGAATAGCGCCAAATTACCCAAGGAATGCAAGGCGCTTTAACTTGAGGGAGACAGAAATACCAAAGATTGGGGACAACCAGCTACAAGTTGAAGAACAGGTGAGTCTTGAGACCCTTTTTGAAGGACAAAACAGTCTTGGCGTTTTAAAAGGGGACAGGATAGTGAAAAAAGCTCTCTCACTGGCTTGTTTTCGTGACTTGTTCACCAAAAGGGAGATAGCATCATAGCTTCGAAGGGAGTAGGGGCAGTCATGGATTCAAAAAGTGAAGAGAGATAATCTGGAGCACTGTGGTTTAATGATTTGTAGATATGGACCAGTGTGCAGAACTCAATACGTTATTTGGAGCAAGTGTAGTTGTCTTAGAAGTTGTCTTTATCATACATTTTGGTACTGGTTTTGTAAATGGAGCTTTGAACCATCCATGCCCGAAAGACGAATGAGATTATTTTCAGCATTGTTGGCGTTACCCCTTCCGCCCACCAGCCTCTACAGCCTTGGACAGGAAGACAACAGATGGCTCATAAAGAGGCAGAGTGCGAGGTACCACCAGAGGAAGCCGGTCCGGGTTTAAACTGAGGAGCTTACTCCTTGGGCAAACTGAGGAGAACCTAGAGGATATAGGCGATGTAAAAAGTTGACTGAAAATGAGGAAACTAGGGGAAGAAACCTAGTCTGGAAGAGGCAGATGCCTCATCGTTACCGTTAACCTCACAGTGTGGCTAGGACACTTGTAAATATTACCTGTACATAAGTACATTGCATTCAAATCAACTGATTTTTGAGGGCTTTGTTTGATCCTTTCTGCAGCGATGGAGAAGTAACAGGGGCTGGTCAAGAGGTTCTAGTGCAACCAATGTGAAGTATCCTTCACACGGGGGACCAGCCTCTCCAGACACCGATGAACTGAACATTGTCCGACCCTACATGCATGGTGCAGACGATGCAATTTTAAAGCAAACAGGGGGAAAACCTCAGGAGGCCAGGAGGTGAGGGTTAATTAGGTCCGGGAGCTGGAGGATTAAGAAACCTGTGAGAGGCTGCTGCAAACTAGGGATTGAAGATTAGGCGACATGCCAATGCCACAATTTTTAGAGCACCTGATGGAGACACAGATAGGGATAGAGCTGAACCAGAAGAGAACCAGGAAGCTTAAAAGGTTTTGGATCTGACCGTATGTAAAGGGTCCATTGAATCCCCAAGGATCAACCCCACCGAGCTGTCGCTGTTGTGCGCGTGCTCCCTTCTTGCAGAGTGGGGTCTTGTCCATGATGCATGCACTGGCTCAAGGATGAAAACCTAAAGGCATGATGGCGATGGTACGAGAAAACAAGGCTGTGGGCAGTGGAGAGGGTACACCTGAGCAGGCACAGTCAATAATCAAGATAATTAAGATCGACGAGGTATCCATCTATTACACTTATATCGTGTTGAGAGAAGATGGGCAAGCAAGAGGCGACGGGTCAGAAAAGGAGGATCGATAATATACTCTTGGTAATGGGCGTTCAAAAATACATGTGTGCTTCTTACCCCCCCAAAATTGATGAGTTACAGGTTTCCTACATGGACATGCATTGTATTGGCTACGTCCTAGCTTAGTTCTTACTCAGCGGATTGTAAGTGCATGCGCATTGGAAGTGCATTTGTAGGACGCGGGGATTATTTTCAGTAATTGAATCTTTTTTACCTCCAACATTCCCCTAACTCATTTTTTCTCTCAAGAACTATCATGACGTCTCCAAAAAGCTTGATCTACAATATATGTTTCTGACATCACACAGAGAGACGCATAAACTGACAAATTATCAAGCTCCTTTAACTTTCAATCATGAAAATACATAAAGTATGAGCCACGATGTGTGCGCATGGATATTGTTGTATGGTGTGTTGTTGAAAATGATTACTAATTAATTCACCACAGTGAGGAAAAGAGTAAAGACAATTTTGATTGCACTCCTACAGTTCTTTTTTTCCCCTATGTTTTATATATTTTCATGGAGTTCTCCAAAATTAAATGACTTATGTGACGTGCAATGCGGCCTATTTTTTTGCCCAGCGTACTGTTACTTTTGTACACGTACGTGTATGGTGGGTTGCCTGTGCACTGACTGAATCATTGTAGTATTGGGAACGGCAGTTCGGCGCAGATTATCACACTTATACTCTACAAAGAGAGGTCGCAGCTTTGATCTAGATACAAGTTTGGAGGAAGGAAAGAGCATTCATAAGGAAAACAAAAACTGTTAAATTATTTGTGAAAATATTTTGCTGTTTATTCTCTGGTCATGTCCGTCCGTGGGGGAAGGGAGACGGGGCTTAATGTGCAACAATTGAAAAGTTTGACTGTGTGAACGACAGAAGAACGTGTAGAAGAAATAAGTTACACATTTCTTCACAATTTGAAGCATTTACAACATTGCATGGGATTGCCAGAGCATCCGTCTGCCAAGCATTTGGATCATACGCCCTCGAGCCGTAGATCGGCAAACGGTTGTTGAGAGCCGTGGTGAAGAGGTCGACGTGTGGCCGGTCGATCAGGGAGAATATAGACTGCACAACCGATGGAAGTAGGGACCATTCCGTCGGGATGACATGACCCCAGGAAAGGGCGTCGGCAAATCCGTTCTCCTCACCTGGGAGATGTACTGCCGACAAGGTAATTCTGTGTAGGATGCACCAGTGAAGGAGTTCCCAAGACAGTGTGCATAGGTGCGCTGACCGGGTGCCCCCCTGGTGGTTGATGTAAGCCATCACTGTTCTGTTGTCGCAGGGGATGCGAACCGCCTGACCAGAGGCCAAGGGAAGGAATAGTTTGAGGGCCTCTGACACCGCTAGGAGCTCGAGAACATTGAAATGGAAAGAGCGCTGGGTGGCTCGCCATCACGGCTCTTCTATCCACCAGCGCAGATGGGGGACGAGCCATGTTGCTGTCGGGACCATATGGTCGATAGGGTCTCGGCTGGGCCTGAAAAGGGACAGAAGGTGGAGTTGGATAGGGCGCATGCGCAACCTGCAAAACTCCACTAGGTCCACTAGGCTTGCCATAAGACCAAGCAAGCGGAGCCAAGCGCGGGCTGGGGCCCTTAGGACCAACAGAAAAAGCGTGACACACTGCCGGAGGGCCACAAAGGCGATCGTCGGTCGGGCGAGCCACGCAGGCCCACAGGTCGAGTTTTGCACCAAGAAAGGTTGGGCCATTGCGTGGGGATTGGGTGGGACTTGGCTGGGTTGATGACGAAACCCAAGTCCGAGGCGAGGTCCCACGTCTGACGAATTGCGTCGGCCGCAGCTTCTCGTGACCGGCCAAGGACAATCCAGTCGTTGAGATACATAAATACTACGAGGGCGCGCCTTCGTAGTGCTGCCCTGATCACCCTGGCCACACGAGTGAAGACACGTGGGGAGGTGGAGCATTGTGAACTCGTACATGATGTTCTTGTACATGAACCGGAGAAACCTGTGATGATCTGGGTGGATCGGCACGTGCAGGAATGCGTCCTTGAGGTTGAGAGTTGCTGCCCACTTGTGAGGGCCAACAGACTCAAGGACGGTTTTCAAGGTTTCTATCTTGAAACGTTGCGGTTTGATACATTTTTTGAGGGGCTTGAGATTGAGGATCAGGTGCCAAGCACCGGGTTCTTTTTTGGGAACGAGGAAAAATGTTGATGTGAAACCGACACGCGTGGCTCCGAGTGGAGTCACGCAGATCGCACCATTCGAGAGAAGGGATATTAATTCCTCTTCGAGTGCTTGGTGCTTCGCCGGTGCAGAGGGGGTCTGCTTCCGTAAGGTTTCCTCGGACTTGTTCTGGGTCCGATCCGCAAAGGCCGACTTGGCAGATAAGGCGCCACAGTCGGCGGCCAATTTGTCCTTTGCGGAGTCCGGTAGGGCAGGCTGAGAGAAAAAGGACTCGAAGTCTGCCAGCGGAAAACGGTAATAGGATAAGTCCCAGTTCCGGTATGTTTTCAAGGATGTAGCCCCCGCTTTAGCGTTGATCCGGTCGGGGCACGGCTGACGGCATGCGGTAGCTAAGACTGCTGGATACCTCCCACGGCCAAGTCTGAGCAGGGTCTGGCGGTGGGGGTTGAGGTGGTTGGAGGCTGGTCGAGGCCATGGCTTACAGCGAGGCATTTATGGACTGAAAAGCCTGCATAAAATCAGCCGCTGAAACAGATCCGTGATGCATGTGACGTTTTGAACGCCCCGAGGAAGAGGCAGAACTCGATGTAGATGGGGATCGAGTCCGGCGTTCCCCTTTGATTTCTTCTTTTTCTTTGGGCGCGAATGGGATCGTCCTCAAGAAAAATCAGACGTAAACTGAGGCATGGGCACTCCCGAGCACGGGTCAAACCCCTAGCAAGCCGTCCCGCGGTCCTGTGGCCACAGCCACAGAGCCGGGAGAGCTTGGGGGAACAGTGCTCACTGGGCCGTGACTACTGGCCAGTGAGCCCGTGGTCGGGGAAGCGGGTATGAAGGCCCGTTTTGCTTGACTGCCCGGGGCCGAGGACTGGATAGCGTCCAAGGCCCGGTCAATGGGACTGCCAGCGCCCAGGGCCTCCATCTGCCCCGAGTGCTGGGTGGGGGCCCGTAGAACCGACGACGGGATATTGTCACCCGTACGGGCCCCCGAGGAGGCAGCTCGTCCCGGGGAGAACAATTTTCTCCCCGTTATGGATTCTTGCTCCCTGCCAAACGTTTCTTACTCATTTCTAGAATATATAATAATAAATAATAAAGAAAAAACAATAAATAACTACAAAATACTCTCTTACTCAGCGTTAAAGCGTTATTGACGGAGCTCACAGAAACACGTCTAGTGACTGTGGGCGCTAAGAGAAAAGAGGAATCTAACGTGGTGCCCATGCCGCGGGGCATCATGGGGGAGTAACAGGGGGCGCTATTGTGTGCAAATTCTTAGCCGCGTGCCTGCTGGCTTGAGAAATATGCAAATGTAGTTGCTCTACAGGTAAGTAGAGTGACGTAGACCCTATGAATTATCTTTGAAAAACATCTAAAACTATGGGGGATCCCTTTTTCCCGATTCTTCATTAACGTTGTTTTGTGGTGTAAATATCACAGTGACGGTGCATCCAAGTAGCACTTGACAAACATTGATGTACCATATGTATAACTTGAGGCCATCTGTAGACTGTAGCTTTAATTAAGGATACAATTACAAATCTGTATTTCCTCCAATGCATTTTATTTTCAAAAAAGTCTGAAAATGGCATTTTAACCTTTTCATTACCACTGGATTATAGATTCCAAAAAGCCTTTGGGAATAGTATCCTCAGTGCTAGAGAAGTAGATCAAAGAACCCAATGAACTTATTTTGGAGAAAAATACAGCATTTTTGTTTACCAGGCAGACTCGGTACAAGTCTGAATTTGGTTTAAAGGTCTCAAATTGCTCATCCCTGAATGTGTGCACAAGACATTACCCTCTGACTCACACAATGTGGAACAAAAGTCAGTGCTCATCATGAGAATTGACCCAACTACATGTGCCCATCTTTTTTCTTCTCCTTCAGTGTACTTGGAGAACATTCATAAATATGTAGGCCTACTTGGAAAAAAACCCTATTTTGTATGTGTGTGTTCGGCCTTTTATTTTACCAACAATTTTTTCTTTCATTCCTGGTTTTCAAAAGATGAGGTTGCCTAATCTCAGTAGTTAAGTAAAATTGTGTCCGGTTTGCAAGTACATGCCAAGCACTTCAGGAACATCAGCATCTGGTCTTTATATGCAAACTGTATAATTGCCAAATTGGCAGATATGACAAAATGCGGAAGTGACAACAACAAAAGAGACATAATTAATTTTATTTACGTCAAAAGTTTCACAAGGTCAGCAGTATTAATTCCCCCAGGGCTTGGAAACGAGTTATACTGAGGATGTTGCCCTACTAACCAACAATGCATACCACACGTACAGGCGTCTCAATACAGATGGTCACAGGGGCCGCAGTGTGTATGTAATTAAGCATCGTATGCACGTGCTTGTGTGTGCAGCACACTGCGGTTGGATTGATCTATTACCCATTTCGATTTGTGATCGTTGGTGTATGCAGTACAGTGTATTGTTGAGCGCAATCTTTCAAGATGCGCATATTAAAAAAAGTTGCGGTATGCCATTTTTGACGGCACAAACTGTATTTGCTTTCCTTATTCTAAATTTGTGCATAGATTGTGCTCACATGTACAATACATGGAGTGAGTTAGTTGCGGTGTAGGATTTTTTGTGAATGAAACGACGCGCACGTTCTTGCAGGATTTCATTGGACAATATTTCCATGTACCAGACATTTTGATCGTAATCAAAGTGCATGTTTTTTTATTTGTCTCGGGGCCAAAATGAGGTCCGAGACCAAGACCAAGACCAGGAAGTCCGAGACCATGCATGCTCGAGACCAAGACCATGGAAGTTTGGTCTCGAGACTGATCTCGAGACCAAGACTAGTCTCGATGACTACAACACTAGTAAGATCACCAACAAGGCATAAAGTCTTGAAAACAAGAAAAAAACAATATACAAATATCTTACCACAATCGTTTTGACAATTTGTTTTCTGTCTTTTTTTGCTGCAAGATGAAGTGGGGAAAAACCTTTTAAGTTCTGTAAGTTGATGGTTGACGGATCCTTTCTAAACAGTAGCAGCACATTTTCCTGACCTTTCTTTTCATCAATACACTCGACTGCTCGGTGCATGGCTGTGCTACCATCATGCAGGTTAACGGCATGGAGATGGTTAATACTTGTACCTGTGGTAAAAAATATTACATCCATTATATTACTACTTCAATTTTCTAAATACACCAAGTTAAGGGTCGCATACCTTACCTGAGTTATAACACTCTATTCTATTAATTATCATATTAACAGCATTGTTAAATGTACTAAGAAGATGGGCTTGATCAAATGTACAATTGGTTACGATGCTCCTTGCAGAGTTCTTTAATTAGCAGTGATTCGGAAAACTGTACTTCGGTGTACAGTGCAAACATTGCAGTCATTAGGCTTGTGCAACTAAATTATGTTGATATTGTCCTCAGTGGTAAGATGTCAAGATTCTTGTCTTTTTCACTAGACCATTTGTCAATCACCCTTACAATCTGAAATAAGGCCAAGTACTGCATGATTGTTGTAATTGCTGTGATAGTCAACAATGAACATTATCAGACTTGCTTGGTAAGAAACTATGAGCATACAGCAAAGTGATCCTACTATATGTAACCTGGAAAATTGGACCGCTTGATTAATTTAAGTGAAACTAAACGCTGAAGAAACTCATTTAAGAAAGACTCAACTAATTTAAGGATCGAATAGGGTCAAGACATGGGAACTGCAAAAAAGTAGGACAATGACTCAAAGTGTAGGGTTTCTCAAAAAACCCCAAAAACAACCAAAACCCGAACTATTGATTAAAGAAATGACCAAAAGCAAAACCAGCTATTGAAATAAAGTAATGCAAAATAATAAAATAACAAAAAACAAAGTACCAAATTAAGTTATTGATTGATGAAAAACTAGATGGCACGATTGTTCAAATTCTTCCATTTTGGTCTATGACATCGAGTCAAGCCTTGCAAAATTGCTGGAGGAGATTGACATACCAAGCACTAGTGCTGAGAAACAGGATAATTCCGAACAAACTGACCTTTTGGCAAATATTGCACAGAATTTTCAGTTGGAAGAGCAGACTGCTGATGATAAACATTAGCTTCCATCGCTATAACTCTGTTTTTCACAAAAAACTGTCAGATGACAAACTGAAGGACATTTTAGTCCTTAAGACCCACAAATTTGAGAAAGTTGTGCCCACAAAAAGTGAATAAATATATTTGGGACAACATGAGAGATAATACTCGGTCACAGGACGTAAACATCAAACAAGTTGAACGCCTCTTGTAAGTTAATTGATGTTGTGCAGCAATTTTCAAAATCAATTAATTACCTCCTTCAAAAATAAGCTGGATGTGAAATCACTGTTGCGTACTGGTTAATGCCAATTACCAATTAAACTTGTGATGAAGAGAAATGATAAATCATGATATAAATCCAAACATTCCGCTTTTTTTCTTTTCTATGTTTTTTTTTTTATTACAGGGCCCTCAGAGAGAACAGTGTTTTCACAATGATAATTCTACCATGTATAATTAATACTTACTAATAATAATAATAATAATAATAATAATAATAATAATAATAATAATAATAATAATAATAACTAGACATAAGTTTTTGTTTAATCAAAAACAAGGTGTTCGGTGGAGGCAATCAAAAATTAGCGGAGTTGGTAAAATCTTAAGGAAATGTTTGGTAAACATGTATCACGGGTATTACTTAGAGATAAGATCTCAACATATGATTCAATAACGAATATGAGGTCAAAATGAATAACAGTCTGATTTTAACATATTTCACCAAAACCAAATCTCCAAATAGTAATTGTTGTGTTTACAAGAGACTAACAGCGCTAGTCTAATTGCCATTAGGTCAAAGGTCAGGTGCATGTAGACCGAGGCCATTGTGATTTGTAGTTTAGATACGAATAAACCGAAGATTTAACATTGGCGACGAGGATAAGCCGGAAAATCATGGAGAAAACAGAAAATATTTGACCGTTTTTCGGAGCCAGCAATCCTAGGAACACGATGGGAAAGGTGGCTCATGTCATTCGAACTGTATGCAGACGGCCATTTTATTGGGTCCACCACGGTACCGGAGGTGAAACAACGACGACTGGCGTTATTGCTCCATCTTGCCAGACCAGACGTACAGGAAATTTTTTTGACACTACCGGACACAGGCGTTGCTACTGATTATGACGCTGCCAAAATCGTACTGAACAAATACTTTGTGCCGCAGAAACATGCAGCATTTGCACAACAGACATTTCACCAGGTCGTCCAAAAGGAAGGGGAAACGATACTGCAATTTGTAACCAGACTTCGGAGGGCGGCTAGAGAGTGTGATTTTGGAGGTGAAAAAGACAACCAGATAAGAGATGCTGTGCTGAGTAAGTGCAAATCTGATTACGTCAGACGCAAGCTATTGGAAGCAGGGGATGAACTAACTTTAGAAAAGGCAATGAAAGTAACTGATAAATGTGAAAAGGTAGAAAGTCGATGGCTGCACTGTCTGTCAAGGGCAAAACCTCTCAGTCTGACACTACTGTCCGTGACAAATCAAGCAAGCCTAAGAAATGGAACCAACAATCCAAAAATCAGAGACAGGAAAACCAATCGGTGAAATTCGCAACCACTACCATGACTACCAAAGGTGTTTGTTACAGGTGTGGTCGAACTGGGAATTTTGGTCGAGACCCCAAGTGCCCTGCAAGAGGCCAGACATGCCAAAAATGTTCTGGAAGAGATAATTTTGCCAAAGTCTGCAAGACCAAGTCCAAGCCAACAATCAACCAAATCAATGAGCAACAGCTTGATTCAGAACCATCGCATGACTACCCATGTACGACATGTATACGTCGGCCCAACGTTGGCAAACGTACAAATTTTTGGTTGGGCAGCCGTTGGCATGTGACGTTGTGGTGACGTTGTTTTTTCCATCGGGCCAACGTCTAGGACGTTGGGCCAACGTTGGGCCAACGTCGGCCCAACCCCGTTATGACGTCGGCACTTTTTTTGCCGACGTCTGCACGTCTTACGTTCGTTAGATGTTTTAGTTAAACGTTGGGAAAACGTAATATTTTTTAATTGGCACAACGTCGGCAGCTGACGTCGTATTGACGTTTATTTCCAACATTGGCCCAACGTTTGGCCAACGTACGAATAATCTAAAACAATTATGTAGAGGTTATTTTTCTTTTAATTAATTCAAGTAATTAGTGTATATTAATTTATAATTATCAGTTATGTTACAAGTAATTGAATGTACTAATAACTAAATACATTCTAACTACAACCTATACAATCCTATACACCCTTGTGCACTGTATGTCTTGTATTTATATTGTCAAGGATCCACAGACTTTCTAGTCATGATTTACACTTTTTTTAATTAAAATTCACATATTGGAATGACAAATGTTTTTTTGTATTTTCCATGTTCATATTTTCTTACAGACGAATTATCCACAAAAGTACAACAACTTGCCTTGGAAATTCCTAAACTCAACAATTAATTTGTTTCAGTATTGTCAAAGAGAAATTACACACTTCTAAGTCACGCCCACAAATTTGCATTTATTTCAACGTTAGGCCAGCGTTGGCCCAACGTATGAATGTTATCTGGGTTGTAAAGTGACCTCTTAGACTGTACAACACTTCGTGACGTTGGCACAACCTTAGGACGCCTATGTCAGGTTGCCCACATTATAACTACGTTATGCCAACGTTGGAAATTGACCTGTTATACGGCACAACAATTCCCGACGTTGGCAAAACCAAAGGATGCAGACGTTAGGTTGCCCGTATTTTAACTACGATGTACTAACGTTGTAAAGTGACCTCTTAGACTGTACAACATTTCCCGACGTTAGCACAACCTAAGGATGCGGACGTTAGTTTGCCCGTAGTTTAACAACGTTGAGCCAACGTTGGAAATTGACCTGTTATACTGCACAACATTTTCCGACGTTGGCACAACATATGAAAGCCGACGTTAGGTTGCCCGTATTATAACTACGTTGAGCCAACTTTGATAAACGACCTGTTTCACTGCACAACGTTTCCCGACGTTAGCACAACTTAAATTAGCCGACGTTATGTTGCCCCTATCATTACTAAGTTATGACAACGTTGTAATTCTAACTGTTGTATTTCATACTGTTTACCAACGTTCGTACAACGTTTTAAAACTGACTCCGACCTTCCCAACGTCTGTTCAACGTTCGTTTTTTGATGCCGACTTTGCCGACGTTTACCGACATTGGCCCAACGTATGCATGTTAACTGGGTATGCATTTCTCATTCATGAGAATACTTACTCGAATAAAATGAAAGTAACTGTTGGTGGAATTGACCTTCACATGTTGATAGACTCTGGGGCCACAAGCAACGTTAGAGATCAACATACATGGGAATCACTGAAAAATGCCAAAATTAAGTGAGAATCCCGTGTAGCCCCACCAAACAGGAAATTGTGGGCATACGGTGCTGACCAAGCCAATATCGTTGAAAGGTCTCTTCAGCTGTGAAGCAAGTATAGCAGAAAAATCTGTACCAGCTGAATTGATCATCATTAAGGCAAAGGTGTTCCCTTACTTGGCAAAGATACTGCAATCGAATTGGGTGTACTCAAAATTGGAGTGGATGCAGCTACGCCACAGAGGTAGCCAGTATTGATGAGCGCACAAAGAGCGGCTCGACCCAGAATACAGCCACCATACAACAGTTCCATAAGGAATTTCCAGAAGTGTTCAAAGGCGTGGGTAAGCTCAAAACTGAACAAGTAAAGCTTCATATTGACCCCTCTGTAAAGCCAGTAGCACAACCACCAAGACACACTCCATTCAATTTACGCAGTAGAGTGGAGGAAAAGGTTTGTGAATTTGAGGATCTCGATATCATTGAGCGTGTGGATGGTCCAACCCCTTGGGTCAATCCAGTAGTCACGGTGCCAAAAACCGAATGGTGACAATGACTCTGCCTCGACATGAGACGCGCTAATGAAGCGATAATACGCGGTCGTCATCCGATACTGACAGTAGATGAACTGTTGCAGTCAATGAATGGTTCAAAGTTCTTCAGCAAGCTCGACCTCAAATGGGGCTATCACCAGTTGGAGCTTGATAAGGAGTTGCGATGGATCACAACCTTTGTTACTCATTGCGGTCTCTACCACTACAAGCGCCTACTCTTTGGAGTTAGCTCTGTCAGTGAGCAATACCAATACATGATCGCAAAGACACTAGCGGCACTTGAAGGTGTGGAAAACATCTCAGACGACATCATCGTTCATGCGTCTGACAAGGAGACACACGATAACAGAGTATTCGCAGTGTGACACAGATTGGAGGAGGTACCCAGCTAACATGCATACGTTGGGCCAACGTCGGTGAACGTCGGCAAAGTCGGCATCAAAAAACGAACGTTGAACAGACGTTGGGAAGGTCGGAGTCACTTTTTAAACGTTGTACGAACGTTGGTAAACAGTATGAAATACAACAGTTTGAATTACAACGCTGTCATAAGTTAGTAATGATAGGGGCAACATAACGTTGGCTAATTTAGGCTGTGCTAACGTCGGGAAATGTTGTGCAGTGAAACAGGTCGTTTATCAACGTTGGCTCAACGTAGTTATAATACGGGCAACCTAACGTCGGCTTTCATATGTTGTGCCAACGTCAGGAAATGTTGTGCAGTATAACAGGTCAATTTCCAAACGTTGGCTCAATGTTGTTGAAATACGGGCAAACTAATGTCCGCATCCTTAGGTTGTGCTAACGTCGGGAAATGTTGTACAGTCTAAGAGGTCACTTTACAACGTTAGTACAACGTAGTTAAAATACGGGCAACCTAACGTCTGCATCCTTAGGTTATGCCAACGTCGGGAAATGTTGTGCAGTGAAACAGGTCGTTTATCAATGTTGGCTCAACGTAGTTATAATACGGGCAATCTAACGTCGGCTTTCATATGTTGTGCCAACGTCAGGAAATGTTGTGCAGTATAACAGGTTAATTTCCAAACGTTGGCTCAACGTGGTTAAAATACTGGCAAACCAAGGTCCGCATCCTTAGGTTGTGCTAACGTCAGGAAATGTTGTACAGTCTAAGAGGTCACTTTACAACGTTAGTACAACGTAGTTAAAATACGGGCAACCTAACGTCTGCATCCTTAGGTTATGCCAATGTCAGGAAGGTGTACAGTCTAAGAGGTCACTTTACAACCCAGATAACATTCATACGTTGGGCCAACGTTGGCCTAACGTTGAAATAAATGCAAATTTGTGGGCGTGACTTAGAAGTGTGTAATTTTTCTTTGACAATACTAAAACAAATTATTGTTGAGTTTAGGAATTTCCAAGGCAACTTTTTGTACTTTTGTGGATAATTCGTCTGTAAGAAAATATGAACGTCAAAAATACAAAAAAACATTTGTCATTCCAATATGTGAATTAAGAAGTAAACAGTTTTGATTAAAAAAGGTGTAAACCACGACTAGAAAGTCTGTGGATCCTGGACTATATAGATACAAGACATGCAGTGTACAAGGGTGTATAGGATTGTATAGGTTGTAGTTAGAATGTATTTAGTTATTAGTATAATCAATTACTTGTAAATAACATAACATAACTGATAATTATAAATTAATATACACTAATTACTTGAATTAATTAAAAGAAAAATATCCTCTAAATAATTGTTTTAGATTATTCATACGTTGGCCCAACATTGGGCCGATGTTGGAAATAAACGTCAATACGACGTCAGCTGCCGACGTTGTGCCAATTAAAAAATATTATGTTTTCCCATTGTTTAACTAAAACGTCTAACGAACGTAAGATGTGCAGACGTCGGCAAAAAAAGTGCCGACGTCATAACGGGGTTGGGCCGACGATGTGCCAACATTGGCCCAATGCCTCGATGTTGGCCCGATGGAAAAAACAACGTCACCACAACGTCACATGCCAACGGTTGCCCAACCAAACATTTGTACGTTTGCCAACGTTGGGCCGACATATACATGTTAGCTGGGTAGGTCTTACCTTGAACCAAGAAAAATGCCAGTTTAACATGAGTCGGTTGGTATTCATGGGAATCCTACTATCTGAGAAAGGCATTGGTCCTACACAAGCGCGCGTAAGAGCTGTAGCAGAATTTCGCGAACCGGAAAGCCTCTCAGAGATAAACAGCTTTCTTGGCCTATTTGGGTTTAGTAGCAGATTCATACCTAACTTTGCTACAGTATCTGATCCACTTCGAAAGCTAACCAGGAAAGGAAATCCATTTCAATTTGGACCTCACCAGCGAACAGCCTTTAATGCGCTAAAGGAGAGCCTCGCAAACGCGACTACGCTAGCGTACTATGACAAGAACGCACCGACAGAAGTGATAGCTGAAGCGAGTCCAGTAGGACTGGGTGCCGTTTTAGTCAAGGAACAATGCAACGGTTTGGTTCGAGTCTGCTATGCCAGACGCAGTCCGACAGAATGCGAGAGGAGATATTTGCAAACAGAGAAGGAAGCCCTATCACCCGTCTGGGCTTGTGAAAGATTTCACGCATTCATATATGGTCGCAGTTTTGAACTACTGACTGATCACAAACCATTGGAGACGATATATGAACCCCGATCTAAACCATGTGCACGAGTTGAGCGATTGGTATTACGCCTAAAGCCATATGATTACAGAGTTGTATACATCCCGGATGTGAAAACATCGCTGATGCGTAGTCTCGGCTTTCGCAGGATAAGATTTAAATTGAAGCATGATCAAGGGGCAGAGGACTATGTTTGATTTGTTGCTGTCTCTGCCACACCCAGTGCTATGACAACGAACCAAGTTGAAAGCACATCTGCTGAGGATGAAGAGCTAGCAGTTGTAAGAGAAGCAATTCGCACTGGAAGGTTTGAAAACTGTAAGGCGTATTCACCAATCGCATGAGAGATGTGCCATTGGACAACTGATATTACGCGGAACTAAGTCAACAAGCCTTAGCTCCCTTGCGCACAAGGGTCACCTGGGTGTTGTGGGAACTAAGCAAAACTTTTGCACAAAAGTATGGTGCCCAGCAATGGAGATAGGTGCCGAGAAGTTCTGCAGATCGTGCCATGGATGCCAAATTGTAGCACAACCTGACCCCCCCCGAGCCACTGAGACCAACCCTGACAGAAATAACAACAAAAATCTAACTCACACAAAATATAAAAAGTTCACATAGGAAAATAATTAATACAATGAAAGTAATAAAAGATATAAAAAACTTTGCAGTATGAAGCACTCTTGGTTGAATAAATAATGACAATCCACTGAACGTTGCGCGACGCGACTCACAATCCACGCCAATATAAACGAAAGTTCAAGTGAAGAAAATGACAAAACAAATCCAGAAGTATCAGGAAAAGTTCAAAAGTTCAGATTCCAGAAGACACAATGAAGGAAGGCAGACTAACAGACCTGTACACGTCTGTTCCTTGCTCTATGATGAAATGAAGAGAACTACGAAGATAGAAACTATTGATGTGTCCAAACACGAACTCCTCATCTCTGTCAAAGATCAGCAACTCCTCTTAATTGTAACACTCAGTTGCAAAACTACGTCAACACAAAGTAGAAACAAATTCAGCAAAACAACCTATGGTTGAAGTAAAAGAGTTGTTTGGTCTCAGCACATCAACAGAGCGATTCTACCTGTATGTCTTAGCAGTAGGACAGCTGAAGTCAGAATGCAATTATAACTAATAAATAAACCTAAAATGTTAAATATAAATCACGAACCATAAAAAATAAAACAAGCCAAATAAACCATAGAGCAAGGGACAGCTCTATGGTCATAAAGATCCACGCCGCTTAATGATGGGAATTAGACTAGCTCAAGTCATACCCAAAATGGTACACTTTTGGGGGTGACAAATGTTTTTCCGATGATAAGTAGATTAAAAAAATCCATTGTTTGGTTACGAGTTATAATATGTATCAAACATTAAACTTTGATTTAATGTTATTCTACACCCGATGACATCATCATGAAGTCATTACAGTGGTGTCTTCTACGAGTGAAGTTCTAACAACGTGGGAACTTTGAACAGCTGTGGTTCTCAAGAAATGAATAAAAAAATAAAACTTTAGTTAATAGTAACATTCTCAAACTTGTCACAAGAGGCACTGTTGAAGATAATAACGTCATTACTCTTTAAACTGGAAGGCCTAGGGGTCAAACTTTATTTCATGCAGAGAAAAAATGTCAAAATTTCAGATCGTACTGTTTGCAGACCTCAAAACAAGGCCTTGGAATAAAGACTAGAGGTAAAGATGGTACCTTTTTGTTTACCATTTTCAACCAGCCAAGTTTCAAGCATAGACCATTGAATGTGCCACAGAGCCTTAGGTCAGTTGTTGTCTAAAGGCAGCCCGGATAGGCTAATTGCCTTGAAGCTTGGGCTCAGTTGGGTTGGCTGCATAAACACCTGTCCACAGGTAATCAAGCCCAGCACTTTCCATGTGTTGGCCAATAGCCTTCAGGAAGTTGAACCAGATGTGGAGTCCTCCCATGAGAAAAAAAACCATTCTCAAACTTTGGTTTTGCCCATACGAGTTCCTTTCCTCCTGCTGTATAGTGGCTGATCCACTGTGATGATGGTATGTTTCTGACCAGTGAGGTTTGAAATGTCCACAAAGAGATTGATTACAGTGATTAGTGTGTCATTATCATCTGCTGATCCGTGGAGAATAGGTAGTTCCCTGCTGTTGTCACAGGAGGGTCAACTGTACTGGTGGCTTCATTGAGTGCTCCCCATGCAGGAACAGAATGATCCTCTCCATCATCATGTATGCAAGACATTACCCATGCTAAATCTTTTGCCTGTGCCTTTGGCCTTTCGTCGCAGATGATGTTGAACCACTCTACCTCAATTTCATTGTCACCACTGAACAAATGTGAAGGTCACCTTCCTGATGACAAGGTAGCATGATCAAGCCTTTGAAACTCCTGCAGAGCTTGATAGCCCTAAGCTTGCTCTCAAGATGTGCTTGCTTTTTGGATCACATTGACCTTGTTGTGGGGCAGGTTCTCTTTGCCACACCATCATCTGTGTGCAGTGGAAGGTGCTTTTTCCATCAAGTGTTGCTTCCAGTACATAAATGTTGTCACAAGAGCAGCAGATCATCCTATCTTTGACCACATTGTCTGGGACGTAAACATTGCCATTCTGTGCAAATGTTATTATGATTGTGTCAATTTATCACCCCATCCTGTAGGAAACAGCTATAACATAGGATATAACCATTGTGAATTGCAAAATGTTAAACATTTTACTTTATTATTAGGTGTTCGGGCATACAGCCCGGAACACCTCTTGTTTTTGTTCCGCTTTTGTTTTTTTAGGTGTTCGGGCAATCCGCCCGGAACACCTCTTGTTTTTGTTCTGTTTTTTTTTCTTCTTTTTAGGTGTTCGGGCAATCCGCCCGGAACACCTCTTGTTTTTGTTCCGTTTTTTTTTCTTTTCTTAATACTTCTTCTGCTTCTCCCCGTCGTGTTTCCGCTAACAAAAGCACACTTCCCAAGCACATATAAACTTGAAACTTCACATATACTTAGATATCTATTAGGAGATGAAACCGCTTCAGTTACGTCATGATGACGTCATCAGGTATTGAAATACATTAAATCAAAGCTTAATATTTGAAAAAATCATAACTCGAGAACCCCATTTTGGATTTGTACAATCTATACATCATCGGAAAGGGCATTGAATACTGAACAATAAATACATTGGATGTGACCCCGTTTGACCCTGACTTCTGGTTCAATTCGGAAGTTGAACATTTCAAAAATTCATAATCTCAGCCAATACCTAGCGCACAGTGTGGCATCCACTTAACAACTAATCCAGGATGACGTGCACACATAGCCATACATTGTGCAAAAGGCATTAGCCATACGTTTTGTGCAAATTTTGAAAGTCCATTGAACATCATTGCGTTGTTTATTCTTGTACGTAACACGTTGTCGCGAACATACAATCTCAAACTCATTCAAAGTTCAGTGTGAATTTATTTATGTTTTGCCCTTCTGATGGCTTAATGGAAAATAAGGAATAGAAGAGGAGGTTTCACTGAGATGTCCACCTGCTTTAGAGATTTGTATGACTTTAAATAACTGACAAATAGCTAAACCAAAAAAGAACGACATAGATTCGCTTCTCATCAAACACCGAGACTCACATCACGTTGATCGACGTGACAATGCCTGCCAAAAGCTCTTTAGGCCCGCTGAGTTTGCCCTTCAGACACGGTGATTACACTGCGGTAAGCTTTATTTCAAAATCATCGTTAAACAAGAGGGGGCATTCCTTTTTTCGTGTACAATCATATTGATATTTTTCATCCGTAAACTTGCCAAGTGGTAATTTTTTGTTAACTTACATGTACAAAAGAGAATTTGATCATGGTATGATTTCTAACTGTCGGATTCGAATTGATGCTAACTACCGTTGAGGTATATGTAGCCTACATGTACTGTGTGGCAAAAATCATATCGCGTGAATCAAAAGGGTTTTGACTTTAACGAAGTACTTGAACGAGAGCAAAGAAGAAGTAATATTTGCTGAAATTAATTTACAAGTTGTCAATAATTCCAGACATACAGTTCACATCCTATAAAAACGTTTTAAAAGTACCACGAAAAATTAATTTTAGCTGATGATATCATTCTCCAGTGGAAAAATCACAAACTTGAACTAATAAACTTTAAAGAGTATGTTCTGGACTTGTTAACAATACTATACAGCATCAGTTGTTTACCAACCGTTCAGATGGTGTACATTTTCTTTAAGATTGAACACAGATGCCTGTATAACGGAACAACCAATAATTTGTCAAGATTTTAAAGTATAAGCTGAAAATAAAAATTGTATAAAATTGTCCAAAACTAGCATTGCCTCCATTTGTCTATGATTCAGATATTTATTCCCCGTAGGTCTACACCCACCAACGGCACAAAGAATGATGGCATATTACCCAAGCACACAAGAAACTTTGTTAATTAACTAAATTTGTTTGCAAATTATCGAATTCCCATCCACAAACAACGGTGTCCTAGTTGTTTATGTTAGAAGCTAACTCCTAGTTTAAGCTAACTCCCACAAATGACGTCACATGGAAGCGCACCATAAACGGCAGAAGTGTTTTTATTTTTTTCAAAACCTTGAGGTTGGGGCCTAATATTTTGATTGATAATTACGAAAAATCCAGAAGTGTATAAAACACATCAAAATTACAATTAAATGACAAACAAACACATTATAAACAAGTTTAAATAGCATCCCCGTTCAGAAATTCTCGCTCAAGTAACTGTTTGAACTAACCATGTACTTAGACCGTAGTGTGTCAATGAAACCGCAAAGGTTCTGGGGATGATGACGTCATCGATGACGTCATAACATTAAATCAATGTTTAATATTGAAAAAAATTCATATCTGAAGAACCATAATTGCTACACACAAGATCTTTGGATCATGTGAAAGACCCTGTAGTATTTTTAAAATCTTACACAGAGTTTGACCCCCTATGATCTTTACTTTCGTTTAATTGTTTTTAATTTATGTTTTTTTGTTTCCGCTAACAAAAGCACACTTTCCAAGCACATATAAAGTTGAAATTTCACATACAGTTAGATATCTATTAGGAGAGGAAACCGCTTCAGTTACGTCATGATGACGTCATTAGGTGTCGAATTACGTTAAATCAAAGTTTAATATTTGAAAAAATCAAAACTCATGAACCACACAATGGATTTTCACAATCTATACATCATCGGAAAGGCCTTAGGAAACTCAAAAAACGCTACACAGAGTGTGACCCCATTTGACCTTGACTTCCGATTCAAACCGGAAGTTGAAAATTTCAAAAAATCATATCTCAAGAACTACTTATACTTTAGTCACAATTTGTACATCAGGTTATATGTTGTTCTTCCTCCGCAAACTTTTCCACAGAAATGTTACCTTTTTGGCCTTCACTTATGGTTGAAATCGGGTATACATTAACCCGCTGTCAAACCGCGGGAATAAAACTGCATTGAAAACACACACAATACGCGATCTAAACCAGTTAGAGGGTGAGCGGCTGCTTGCTCCGTTCAATCAACCGCAAGGTTCAAAGTCCTTCAAACATGCTTGTAAGTCTAGTCTCTTTTCAAGGTTCGCGCAACCTGATTTTGACATAACGCTTTGTTAGTCTCTAAAACAGCCGTCCGTGCAAACCTCGCTAACAATCAAATGTCAGATTTTTAAAAAATTCATAATTCAAGAACAACATAACCGATTTTCAAACTTTTTTCAGTTATAAAATCCTTGGGCATTGGAGATTAGCTTTGGGTAACAGTGACCCCATGTTGACCTTTACTTCCGGGTCAACCGGAAGTGACACCATATCTCAAGAACTACACAACTGATTTCAAACTTTGTTTCAGTTATAGACTCCTTGGGCATTGGAGATTAGCCTTGGGTAACCGTGACCCACTGTTGACCTTTACTTCCGGGTCAACTGGAAGAGGGACCATATCTCAAGAACTACACAACCGATTTTCAAACTTTTTTCAGTTATAGACTCCTTGGGCATTGGAGATTAGCCTTGGGTACCGTGACCCCATGTTGACCTTTACTTCCGGGTCAAACGGAAGTGACACCATATCTCAAGAACTACTCAACCGATTTTCAAAATTGTTTTCAGGTATAGACTCCTTGGGCATTGGAGATTAGCCTTGGGTAACCGTAACCCCATGTTGACCTTTACTTCCGGATCAACCGGAAGTGACACCATATCTCAAGAACTACAACCGATTTTCAAACTTTGTTCAGTTATAAAATTCTTGGGTATTAAGTTTTTACAACTTCACAAGCGCTACACAGAGTGTGGCCCCATTTGAACTGGACTTCCGGTTCAAACCGAAAGATGAACTTTTACATTTCATTTTGTTTTCTTTTTTTCTGAATACTTCTTCTTCTTCTTCTCCCCATTGCTTTTCCGCTAACAAAAGCACACTTCTCAAGCACATATAAACTTGAAACTTCACAAACTTCACATAAAGGTTTTCGGGATGGTGACGTCATCGATGATGTTATAACATTAAATCAATGTTTAATATTAAGAAAAATCATATCTGGAGAACCATAATTGCTAAACACAAGATCTTTGGATCATGTGAAAGACCCTGCAGTATTTTTAAAATCTTACACAAAGTTTGACGCCCTGTGATCTTTACTTCCGTTTAATTGTTTTTAATTTATGTATTTTTGTTGTTGTTTTTTTACAAAACTCGCAAAAGTACTGAGTATACAGTGCTTCAAACAGATCAGGAAAGGGTTAAAACCAAATTATAAAAACAAACCGAACACCGTTTGTTTGTAATTTACAAACAAGATAAGTCTAGTTTCTTAATACTTCTTCTTGTTGTTGTTGTTGTTGTTCTTCTTCTTCTTCTCCCCGTCGCGTTTCCGCTAACAAAAGCACACTTCCCAAGCACATATAAACTTGAAACTTCACATATAGTTAGATATATATCTATTAGGAAAAGAAACCGCTTCAGTTACGTCATGATGACGTCATCAGGTGTTGAATTACGTTAAATCAAAGTTTAATATTTGAAAAAATCGTAACTCTTGAACCACACAGTGGATTTTCACAATCTAAAAATCATCATCGGAAAGGCCTTTGCAAACTCAAAAAACGCTACACAGAGTGTGACCCCATTTGACCTTGACTTTCGATTCAAACCGGAAGTTGAAAATTTCAAAAAATCATATCTCAAGAACTACTTATACTTTAGTCACAATTTTTACATCAGGTTGTATGTTGTTCTTCCTCCGCAAACTTTTCCACAAAAATGTTACCTTTTTGACCTTCACTTATGGTTGAAATCGGGTATACATTGACCCGCTGTCAAACCGCGGGAATAAAACTGCATTGAAAACACACACAATACGCGATCTAAACCAGTTAGAGGGTGAGCAGCTGCTTGCTCCATTCAATCAACCGCAAGGTTCAAAGTCCTTCAAACGTGCTTGTAGTCTAGTCTCTTTTCAAGGTTCGCGCAACCTGATTTTGACATTACGCGTTGTTAGTCTCTAAAACAGCCGTCCGTGCAAACCTCGCTAACAATCAAATGTCAGATTTTTAAAAAATTCATAATTCAAGAACAACGCAACCGATTTTCAAACTTTTTTTCAGTTATAAAATCCTTGGGCATTGGAGATTAGCCTTGGGTAACCGTGACCCCATGTTGACCTTTATTTCCGGGTCAACCGGAAATGGGACCATATCTCAAGAACTACCCAACCGATTTTCAAACTGTTTTCAGTTATAGACTCCTTGGGTATTGGAGATTAGCCTTGGGTACCGTGACCCCATGTTGACATTTACTTCCGGATCAACCGGAAGTGACACCATATCTCAAGAACTACAACCGATTTTCAAACTTTTTTCAGTTATAAAATCCTTGGGTATTGAGTTTTTACAACTTCACAAGCGCTACACAGAGTGTGGCCCCATTTGAACAGGACTTCCGGTTCAAACCGAAAGATGAACTTTTACATTACATTTTTTTTTCTTTTTTTTTCTTAATACTTCTTCTTCTTCTTCTCCCCGTTGCTTTTCCGCTAACAAAAAGCACACTTCTCAAGCACATATAAACTTGAAACATTACAAACTTCACATATAGGTTTTCGGAATGGTGACGTCATCGATGCTGTTAAAACATTAAATCAATGTTTAATATTTAGAAAAATCATATCTGGAGAACCATAATTGCTAAACACAAGATCTTTGCACCGTGTGAAGGACCCTGGAGTATTATTAAAATCTTACACAAAGTGTGATCCCTGTGACCTTCACTGCCGTTTTTTTTTAATACTTCTTCTTCTTCTTTTTCTTCATAACCCCGCGAGTTTTCGCTAATTGGACAAGTCTACCAATTACATTCTTTTTGTTACAACAAAAAGTTAAGTCTAGTTTATGGTTTTTTTTTTGTTTTTTTTACAAAACTCGCAAAAGTACTGAGTATACAGTGCTTCAAACAGATCGGGAAAGGGTTAAAACCAAATTATAAAAACAAACCGAACACCGTTTGTTTGTAATTTACAAACAAGATAAGTCTAGTTGACAGTTGAGTTTGTAGACTGTGTAGGAGTCTGAAAATGTTTCACTTGGAAAAATCATGAGAGTACAAACAACTTTGATATCAGACATACAGTTGGTATCATCTCTGTGCAAAAGTTTGAGCAGGCTCACAGACCTAAAACCTGTGGAAAAAATGTGATAAAATTGCAAGTAGTTCTTGAGACATGGGTTTTTTGAAATTTTCAACTACCGGTTTGAACCGGAAGTCAAAGTTAAATGGGGTCACACCCTTTGTAGTGTTTGTTGAATGATGAATAAATGATAGCGCTGTCCAATTCAGTGACACTCCAAGACTGTTGTTGACTTGGAAAACATAAAACTGTAAAATTTTGATTACATGTTTTATGGATAAGGTCCATGTCTGGGTATTATATTCATATTGTGTCATATTGACTGGGGTTAATGATGAATGCATTACGTGAAAATCCCATTAGCCAAAACCTCTGAATTCTACCCACCGGTTTCAACCCAAACCGACCCTTCAATTGTAACCACAGAAGTAATTGTAGGATAAACAATGCCCCCAGGCACCTATAAATCTCCAATATAAGTGGCCCATACTGACTGAGACCAGCTGCTGCTTGGTGTCAAATTGGAATTTTGAAGGCCATGGACCATGCATGGAAAAAATCTAACCTCTTTCTTTTTGAATTTCTCAGATACTTGGTCAATTTTGATGATTCAAAGTTGCTCTCGTGGTAACTTTTACCATTGATTTCGATATTATACGGTACAATCACAAACGTAGTGGAATTTTGTACATAATTTTTGTCAGTAAACTCACAGGCAGTGAAACCTTGACAATCAGTCCACACCTGTTAACCACAATCAGATAAGAGAAGTTGAGTGTGGGTAAATTGCTCTGTCCCAAACTGGTGAGTAGCCACCCGAGTTTGTGATAGGCAAACTCGGGTCCATTTCTAATGGGAGATTCACGTAATGGTAATTTGACCAGGATCTCACATGACTATTTAGTCAGTGGTTATAAGTTGTTATGTTGCCGTAAGCTGACCGACCCTAAAAATACGGCCGACCCTAAAAATACGGCCGACCCTGGATATATATTTTTTTCTATAAAAATCAGACAGTGTTTTCTTTTTGAACTTTTTTTCCCCCAGCTGAAGTTTTGTCAATGATTAAAAAAACAACCTTTCTAAACAAAGCCGACAGTGAAAAACAAATCTGACATCCTTTCTTTAATGTCAGCCCCAGACACTCTCCAGCCCTGTCCTGTGAGAATGATTGACACTCCTATTGAGACCCAATTACTCTTATCTTAATCCTCTGCAGTTTGTTATACATTGTTTAAGTACACTTGCTTCACTCAAAAGACAAGCCAAGGGCGCTATGACTTTGTGGTTTTATGACCCCTCAGAGCAATGTTGCCATTGTTGACTTTATGCTCATCATTTAGCTGTTCACTGACAATGCTGCTGGTGACCCTTTCAGAGCACTTAATGAGGATTCTACGACTTGATATTTGCAGATTAAAACAGAGCTTCACGCTGACACCATGTAACAATATTGACGTTTTAAAGAACAACAACGATGCATGCGCGTCACTTTATTGTTGTGCTAGAACATATTGGTACATCAAGTAAATACCATAACATAACGTGTCATAAACTATCACAAGAGTATAAAAACAGTTAAAACAGAGCTTCACGCTGACACCATGTAACAATACTGACGTTTTAAAGAACAACAACGATGCATGCGTATCACTTTATTGGTGTGCTAGAACATATTGGTACATCAAGTAAATACCGTAACATAACGTGTCATAAACTATGACAAGCATATAAAAAGGAGGAGGCACAGGTCGAGAGTCACAAGCGAGGAGCAAAGGGAAGGAGAAATGAAGACTGATCTTGAAACACAATGGGTTATGCTTATTAGACCTTCAGGGCACAGGTCACTATGAGCACGGTGGAAGAGCAAATCAAAGACGCATCAAGCAAGAGGTTTCTTTATTTTGACCATTACCCCACCCTCGGCAAACACAATGGGTTATGCTTATTAGACCTTCAGGGCACAGGTCACTATGAGCACGGTGGAAGAGCAAATCAAAGACGCATCAAGCAAGAGGTTTCTTTATTTTGACCATTACCCCACCCTCAGCAAACACAATGGGTTATGCTTATTAGATCTTTCTTTAATTTGTTTACAAACATTGAGCATCATATTGCATTGCAGGCCTTGAGTATCACAAAAACTGACTGATCAAAAGTATAAACCTTTAAAATATATATTAATAATAATAATGAAAACAAAAATGTATGAAAAGCAAGTTTACTTTTATTTGATTTTTTTATTTGGGTAGTCAGCTTTATAATATCAATTACAAGGTAGTAATTTGAAAGAATTATCGATCAAATGGCATTTGGAGTATCACTAAATGCATACATTGGCTTAACAAAAACTTACCCTTTGTAATAATAAAAAAAAAAAATATGAAGCCAACTTCAGGCTGTACTTGGTTTTTCTTTATAGTAAAATGTACATCAGCACCGCCATAGTGGTTCCGTAGGATTATCTGTCCAAACATAAAGTTTTGTACTTTTTATAGGGAAGCCGACCTTACTTTTCTGTTCCAAACGCCTGTAAAAAAACACCACATATATATATCTACCAATCAGATGGTCCATGAAAAACAGCCAATCAAACAATTCATTACACGGTCAGTTCGGAGAGCTTTGGTGGTATCTGGCACCCTCCTCGACCCCACGATTACCAACTATAACTTGGGATTCACATGACCAAAACAGTGTCAGTTCAAAAACCAAAGGGCAAGAAGAAAACCAATCGGGAAGTCCGTCTTAAACAGCCAATGAGAAACTTTGGAACACGGCAGTTCGGATGCTTTTTTGCAGGTCAGAGCTCAGCATCCAAGAGTGATCGCTCCACATCCAACCAATAAAGAGGTCTGCTCAACCAGCCAACTAGTCATCTCCCACCACGGCAGTTCAAGTTACCATTTACTGCATCTGGTACCCCGACAGACAGGGCGACCGCACCAAAGACATCAGCAAAGCCGCCATACAAGAAACTGAGATTGCGTGATCCGAGCCGAGATGACGAAATTCCAATCCAATAATAATTATTAAATAATAATCATTAAAATTGTTATAAAATGAGTTTTAGCTTTTATAATAAAAACACCAATAATTTGTTAATTATCATTGAAACAAAATTGAAACTCTTGGCGAGGATGCTTAATTGATCTTAACTTTAAGATCAAGTAGTCCACGCCCGAATAATGTGTAACAACTAAAAGCTGGTTTATACGCATGCCCGATGGTCTCAGAGGCGTAAAATTAATGCATGATGCAGTTTATAGAGGACGCTGACGCCTCAAGGACCATATATTGCAATGAAAAGGCTTAGCGTCTGGCAATTACACAGGGTCTGGCGATTATCATCGCGCGACCAACACAAGCGTTTACACAAGTTTTGTGGTTCGGAGGTGGGCACAAATTCTAAATTTTTAGCAAGTAAACGGAAGCTGAGGTCAAGTTTAATTCTCGGGTTTTCTTTGTTATACTGTTGAACTGATTTAACTTTCATATTTGTTATCACTTAATATTACATTCCCAGCAACATATATAATTGTCTTGGTCACAAACTACGTTAAACTAAAATAATTGACGAAACAAAATCTCCCCCAAGTAAAACTCCATATGGTTGGGACCACAATGGTCCTTGAATTTTGAATACGCAGAAAAATTGCACAGTCTATTGACATGTAGTTTCATTTGTTAAGACTTGCATTGACCAAGCTGTTGGAAATTTAAAAGGGTAAGGCCTACTGATGCAATTGTTGTTTTTATCTGTTAAATTAAAAATTTAGGTCTGCTATTTATTTCTTGATTTTTGTATTTCTTTATTTCTTTATTTCTTGTTTCTTTGTATCCCTATTTCTTTATTTCTTAAATGTGTCTCTGTTCTTTACTTTCTTTAAGCCTATGTCCGTGTTTTCCCCTTTGTATCTTTGTTTATGTTAGTCCTTTTAATTCATTTATATTTATTTTGGTATTTCTGTATTTTGGTTTGTTGAATTTTTTTATTTGTGGATGAGTTTATTCGATATTTCTTTCTTATGGATTTTTTAAATTGTTGATTAGCTAATAATATTGTTATTGTTGACAGGAGTGTGGTTGTATACACATTTTTTGGTGACACTGTTTTTATAGTTACATTCCTTGACAGCCCGTTCAACTTTTATTCATTGTATTTCTAAAGATTGCTTTAAAATAGGCCTACCACTAATGCTGGTCACGACCAAAACTGAGGCCTATAATTGCTTTGTCTTGTAATCAGTTTATGCTATAATTAAGTCAATGAGTAAGCAAATATCAACTTCAAAAGGGACCCATACATGTAGGAGGACAGGTCAATCTAAAAAATGAACTGGATGAAGACAAATAGCAAATATCTGTAAAATGTGGATTATTTTGTTCCTGTTTTCAGCAGCATTTTAATTCAATTATGCCATTAATTTGCATGGTAGGCCTATGTTGAACTTTTTGATATGAATTAAGGAGCGATAAATTGTTTAAATCAGTTTATTCATTGCACTTTGATTCTTTCCCATCCACCACATCCCCGCCAGTTGACTAAGGGTGCACCACAATAAGGAGAATACAGAGCGTAGCCTCAGTAATAATTTGTAGGCCATCAAAAATATTATATAATAAACAGATCTTAGAGGCAAAATAAAAGGGGTACAGTGCAAAAGTTTTGTACAATTGTGACCAGAGGGTTGTTGACTTCAAACTTGAGGTATTTTGGATGACATAAGCCCTGTAAAATGGTCCTATTTGCCCACAGGTCGCAGGTCATAAGCAATGAGCAAACGGAATGAGCAATGAAGGTTGATTCGTTAAACACAATACAATTCAATACATGTACATCGGGTTATGCTTATAAGATAGTTCTTTATTTGTTACATTGAGCATCATATCTGTATGGCGGGCCTTGAGTATCACAAAACTGAATACAAAAGAATGACCTTTGAAGTAAATAAAAAAGGAAAAACGGTATGAAACTCAACTTTAATTGTACGGATAAAATAACAGTTGAAGCATCACTAAATGTATACACTGGCTTGAGAAAATTTTTCCCTCTTTAACTTCCAAAATTATGAAACCAAGTTTAGGCCATTGGCCTAAAATGTTCATAAGCACCGTGTTCGTCCAAAAAATTAAGTATTGCATTTTTAGCAGCGAAGCCGCCCATACTTTTCTGTTCCCAAGCCCTGCAAAAAAACAACCACACACATCTACCAATCCGAAGGTCCGTGAGAAATAGGCAATCAAACATTTGATTAGACAGAGAGTCCAGTGAGCGTTTTTTGCTATCTGGCACCCTCCTCGAATCCACGATTTAGGAGTACAACACGGGAGACACCCGACCAAAATGGTGCGGATCAGAAGGCAAAGGGGCAAGGAGTGAACCAATCCGGAGATCCATCTGCGAAACAGCCAATGAGTCACTCCGGAACACAGCAGTTAAGGAATCAGAGGCCACCATTCTAAAGGGATCGCTCCACGCGTGTCCGACCAGATTTTGAAGGGATCGCTCCGCCTCCGACCAACCAGGAGGCCCGTCTCAACCAGCCAACCAGTCGACTCGCACCACAGCAGTTCGGGTGACCGTCTACAGCATCTGGCACCCCCAGTGGATTAGGCGACTGCACCGAAGACGGCAGGGAAGTCGCCATACCAAACAACCGAGATGGCGGACGTTCTAATCAAAGAGTTTTTACGATAGCAGGCTTCTAATCTAAGATGGCACAGGTTTTTTTAATAGTAAAGATTACCTATAGACTGTGTAAGTCTCACGCGTATTCAAACTTCCGGGACCATTGTAGTCCCAACCATATGGAGTTTTACGTGGGTGAAATTTTGTTTCGTCAATTATTTCAGTTTAACATAGTTTATGGCAGTAAAAATTATATATGTTGTTGGGAATGTAAAACAAGGTTTATAAAAAATATGAAAGTAAAATCAATTCACCAATATAACAAAGAAAACCTGAGAATTAAACTTGACCTCAGCTTCCGGCTAGTTGCACAAAATTAAGAATTGTTGCCTACCTGATCACGAAACTTATGTAAAAGCTTGTTTTGATTGTGCAATGATAATCGCCAGACGCCTTTTTATTGTAGTCTATGGTCGCATCTGCGTAAAGACCAGGTTTTAGTGGTTGCATATATTTGAGCGTGGATTAACAAAAAGGGTTTCTAAAAAGTTTAGCTCAAATAAGCATCCTTGTCCCAGAGTTTTAATTCTGTTTCAATAAAAATTTGCAAATTATTTGTTTTTATAAAAGAAACTAAAACTAATTTTATAAACATTGTTGTCGTTCAGATTACCGCTCAGGTATAATTCGCCGTTGAAAACTGAAGTCACTGGTATAAATTGCTCCATCTTACATGATCCCATAGTTCTATGAATCACTTGATAGAATCCCAATCAAACTTTATTTTCCTTTTGTTTAATTTTAGGATTGTGTGTGATACTGGGCATTGATTGTGATCATAAACATTGTGACAAGAATTTTTACAGTTTGAAGGATAAAGGAGGTGTTCATCAGGAAATGGTCGATTTTGTCATTCTTGAATTTTTTTATTACGACAATGTAGTTAAGAATGCCTACTTGTTTGCTTTTTATGTGAAAGATACAAAGATCTCCCTAGGGAAAGTGTGTGGTCAATCACAGTTTGAGTGAACAGTGAAGTTAGTTACATGTACTTTCAACAGAAATGTTCGTTGTTGGTACTGCTGACCATGACTCTATTTTCAAAAGAGGACTAAATGGTTTGGCAACTGTTACACATGCATGTAAATATTTCCAAACTCACAATGGTTTGTGACAATGTATTAAAAGTTAGAATAGTAACCCAGCATTGCAGGAAAAGATTGTTTGGAGGTAATTACCTGTTTTGGCTATAAGCAAATACAGTGGTGTAGAGAATGTAATTTCATTTTAGTGATTTATGGAAGCTATTACACTGACACTTGCTCTCCTTATTCCAGATTTCCTCCATATTTTTGTTCACAATGGACATGTCTAGGACAAAAATGACAGCCCCATCTCACTAAATTATGTTAGGCTTATTATTTATTTATTGAATTAACAATGAAAACAGTGTAATACAATGATAGAATCAACTGATTACACTCAACTCTGCATGTTTTTAGTACCTATAAGATTGTAACATAATAAAAGTTCCCTCAGTAAAATCTCTCTCAAACATCCAAAGTAATGAAAACACATTTACCTTGATAAATTCTTGGATAAATGGTATCAGCTATTCTAGAATCTGCAGTAGAGTCCTTCATACTTAAACTTCCAATACTTTGCCATTCTTTCAAGTCATTAGTACTTTGAGCTTTCCTGTTGTGTAAGAATCTCTGATAGTTTGTATATTTTTTGAAGACTTCTACAAAGAGAAAGGAAAAGGGAAGCAAAGGAATGACTGTAAAAATATTTTAGCATACAACTAATCTAATTAGAATCATAGTTTTCTCTTTTGACAACAATGACTAGATAGGCAATTGATTTTCTTCTTGTATTATCATCCAAAAGCTTACTTTAACCACTTCACGTCAGAAGACGTCTTTTCCCGCCAAACTTTTCCAAACGGATTACGGTGGACATTTATAAACTCAGAACAACTTTGGAGCGTTCTTTTTTGGTTGGGGTCGGTTGACTGGCTAATGTATAAATATGCCCCCTGGACAACCCATTTTGTAGAATGCACAGGCATGCACCTATCGTGCTACCCTGTGGACAAAGAGGGACAAGGGGTACTGGAATTCACGATCAAAATTAACCCTTTTCCAGGGGTTATTGCAAAATTCCTGATTCAAAACCTTCATCCTTTTGTTGTACAAACGAGGATTACAAGAGATCGATAGGCTGCCACCATTTCCTCTCTTTTCCTGTACCAAATATTTTTTCAGGTCCACTGAAATAATTGATTTGATTTCTCAAAATAATTTTGCTCCTTCATAATATTATTGTATTCCCATTAAAATGACAATTATTTTTTTGCTGTTCTCTCAAAATATCGTTGTTCCTCAAAACTGGAGACAAATTGTGAACTTCTGCTGTAACTTTCAATGTATTATTGTGTACAAACTTCTCATGTGCTTTTTCCTGTGATGCACTTGTGGGTGTTACATTCGATAATGCACTGAGGCCATTACATCCCTCCTCAAGTTGAATGGAAACTAACACATTTTATTCAAAAGTATTAACAACTAAAATGGTAATCACAATCAAATAAAGTTCAATTATAAAAACGGTAATTGCAAACAAAGTTAAATTACAAAATTGTAATCGCAAAGAACAAAGTTCAATTATGAGTCTATTTAAACACATTGTCTTCAAGATATCTCTGGGGTTTGCGAATGCGAGTTGGTGAGTAGCAGTGGGCATCGGCAAGGTGTGTGGCAATGAAGTAGGTGTCGTTGCTGGACCAGTTGAGGGTTTGTTTGTGTTATCAGATGTGGTTTGGGTGCTGCAGGGTGGTGTGTGGTCTTTCTCCCCTTCGTCCTCAATGTAATAGTGCTGGGAGTCCGAAGGGATGCCCTTGAATTTGGAGGAGTTTCCAGTGATGTTGTGGCCATTTGCAGAGTTGGTGATCATACTGCCTTTCCTGGCAGTGACAGTGTATTGCTGGGGATCAATTGGTGTGGAGAGTTTGGACGGTTTGTTGTTATGCTTTACAAGTACAGTGTCACTGATCTCAATGTCATTTTGTCAAACGAGTGTTGGCGTACTGTTTCTGCTTGAATTTTGGCTGTTCATCATTCGCCCGTGCTTGACGATCTAATGTAGATGGACTGTTAAGGTCGATCTGTGGGAGTCTGGTGCCTGGCTTGCCTCCAAACATTAGTTGATATGGTGCGACACCGGTGAATGGGTGTAGCGTAGCGCAATACTGCCGAAGGTATTTATGGAGCTCTTGCCTCCAAAATTTGTGAACATAATAGGCAGTGCCATCAGCAGCTTGCTGAATGATTCAGCATGCGCGTTGGCCTGTGGCCAGTGAGGCGTGATGGGGCAAATTTCGCGAAGGTGTGCGAGTTGAATGGGTTGCCGTTGTCGGTCTTGAGCTTTCCCCTTTGCGGCCGACTTGGCTTTCATTCTGACCTTGCATACCATTGGCAAAACGGAAGAGTCACTCAGGCCCTCCGCCTGACCTGCAAGGTACCCGGCACCCCCGGACCCCTTGCCTTTAAGGGGACACTACCATGTCCCACAGCGTATCAGGGGTAGGGTCCGAGTCCGGAGGCAAGCACATAATGCTTCTGGATCGAACCCCTAAATATGGTATCGGACGCAGGGAACTTTCCGGCTTAGTCATGCGTTTCTCCATCAAGAAATCACCAACAAATAAATTCAAAAAAGCAGGTATAGCAAAACAAAAAAAACCACACATAACTCTGCAATGTAACACAGTTTATTCAAACGTTATTTACTCTTAAACAAAATTAATACTCAACTCTTTATAGAGCAGATTAAAAACCATGTTTATTTGGATCAGCGCTAAAAGAAAGAGGAAGATAACATGGCGGCCGGGCCACGGGTCATTATGGGTGGGGCTAGAGAGGGTGCTGTTGTGACTGGCCAATTAACGTCAACCAGAAAACCATATCTGGTACCTCGCAATTTACAGGGGTTGTACATAGTTTTTCACTGGTGTGTTGACATTGTGTGCTGTGGGGGCATCCGTCGAATAGTTGTTTACTACTGTTTTCGCGAGGAGTTAATTGACGTTGATCATCGTTTATGTATTTTTCAAGCTGCAATTTGCAGCATTAACTTTATCATCATTTTTATTGTCGTATTATCGTAAGTTATCATCCTTTTGTCAAGTTTGTAATTGTCTGTTGTGTTTTGTCCCAAAAAAGTGGAGAGACAAAAACTTTCCAATCCAGAATAACATCAAGTTTTAGTGCCAGAACAAGCAAGTTGTGCCCGACATTTATATTGGATGAGTGTGTAGTTGAACAAAAAAATTACTACAGTGGTGACCCAGCCCCTGGAAAGATTAATTTTTTACTTGGCTCACTCCAACATCCAACTTTTGAACGGTAGCGATGTCAGTCGGATCTCTGAATGCCTTGCTGAGGGCGCTCCCCCGTCTTCGCCACCTCCACAACCAGTTGCATCAGCCTAAAGCTTCCCCCTTTATGGCCCAAAGCCATGGATGACCGCGTTCTCGCACCTATCCTACTGATAAGCACCTCCGCGAGCCAACCAGCACATCGAAAGTGCTGGGACCACTGGAAGTTTGGGAGCAAGCTTAGCCACAAAATGCTCCCCCGTCTCCGCCACCTCCACAACCAGTTGCATCAGCCTAAAGCTTCCCCCTTTATGGACCAAAGCCATGGATGAACGCGTTCTCGCACCTATCCTACTGATAAGCACCTCCGCGAGCCAACCAGCAGATCGAAAGTGCTGGGACCACTGGAAGTTTGGGAGCAAGCTTAGCCACAAAATGCACCAACCTAGGCCACAAAGTATGAAAAAGACAGCTGGACCTGACAGCATCTCTGGACGTGTGCTTCTCAAGGCAGCCGACCCATTGGCAGTCCCTCTTGCAAAGTTTCTGCTTTAAACATGGGTATTTTCCTGAACAGAGGAAGATATTCAATGTCCTGCCTGTTCAAAACCAAAGTCCCAAAGCACTCTTCAATTTCTCATCCAATTTCTCTTTTCTGCATTCTCAGTAAGAAAATGGAGGCCACGGTGAACATAGCACTTGAAAACAGCCCTCAGGAATGACCTTCTCTGTGCCTGCCAATTTGGCTTCTGTCCACACCATTCTTCCTCTGATCTCCTATATACTTGTCTCACAGGTGGCACTCAGCCTTGAGTCAGAGGTCAGAAGCATGTGATGTTGCCATGGATATCTAGGGTGCTTCTGACCAGGTGAGGCATGCTGGTCTCCTGTCCAAGCTGAAGATCAACAGCGTTGATGGAAAACTGCTTGAGTGGATATCATCTTACATCAGTAGATGCTCTTTTCGTGTGCAGACCTGCCAAGCTCTGAGTTCAAAAACTGTATTCTTTACTCCCAAAAGTTGTATATTACTGACAAAAATCGTATTTAAAAAATAAAAAACGGACGATGCAATTTTTGGGGAATACCGATTTTCAGTGCATGCACAGACACATTGAGTCTTGTCTCAAGGCGTTTGTAACTGGTTCACGTAATTTCACCAATAGAGGGCGTTTAATCTTGTGCTATCGCATTGTTCCGAAACGCCCTCTAGCGCTCAATGTTTCTTGCATTTTTGTCGCACGCAAAGTGACAAAGACTACAGGCCTGAAAACGACGTCTCTGTGTACGGTGCATGCGTTGTGTACTGTGTGACCATGCGTTGTATTTTGTGTGGCGTGATGCGGTCAGCGTTTCGCGGCGCCTTCGAGTGATTTTTTTTAAACGTTTATATATATGCGTCGTTTCGTGTATAACGCACATTCACGCACGAAAAAGAGACAAGGAAAGAAAATGACAATAACCGTAAATCAGAATTGAATAATTATTGAATGTCTTTATTATTATTATTATTGTTATTATTATTATAATTAGATTTTTGGAAAATCGTACTTTATAGAAGAAAATCGTACTGTCGAATTTTCATTGAAAAATCGCACTAAATACGACAAAATCGTACTGGTTGGCAGGTCTGCGTGTGGTGTAGCTGGTCAGCAATCTTCTAGCCTGATACTTATCAATGCTGGAGACCCACATGAAGCAATCTTGGGCCCAGCACCCTTTCTCTTTTCTACATCAATGACATTAAGACACAGTGAGGTGGTCATCTATGCTGATAACATCACACTGCATAATAGTAGACCAGCCAAACTTGAAAAAGTCCTCTAGAAAATTTTCCACAGCATACTTTGCTATGGCTGGCATCCTTGCTAGATCTATTGTTCATGGGACCAGGAAGACAATTAGGGTGGATGCCCCCCTCAATTTTGAATGTTAAGGTCATTTTGAGGTCAAAAGGTCAAATAAGGTCAAAAATCTGTATTTTCAAATTGTGTATAAATTTTGACCCGATTTGATAGATCTATCCATAAAATTGATTGTTAACTTTATGATGATATATCAAACCTATGAAATTAACGTATAAACTTTCACCTTGTAAACAAATGTTTGCAAAATGAAACTTAAAAGTGTGATTTTCTCGAAAAGTGCATATCTTGAGTATACCAAAGTTGTTTGCACTCCCTATCCCAACAGTGCAAACTATGCCTACCAAAGTGTAATTTCACACTTTGGCTGGCCTACTATAATCAGCTTGTGTGTGAGGATGAATCAGTGATGTCTAGAAGCTTGCAGCACACTTAACAAGCATCTGGAAGCTGCTTCTACTTGGGGAAGGCAGTGGAAGGTTATCTTTCAGGCTTCCAGGACACAAAGTATGGTGATATCTTGGAAAATCAATCAAAACATTCCACCCCTATTCTTTGATGGCTACATTCTCGAAGACGTTGATAAACTCAAGTACTTGTCATCATATTAATATGATCTATGAGCTGGAAGAAACGAATCCAGTCAGTGGCTAAAGTTGCTCACCAAAATGTATTCATTCTCAGAAGAAGAGCATTGGCTATGTCTTCCTCTTGCAAGAGCTGTAATTCCCAACAACCATTGTCATGCACTTCCTTCCTTCACTGCAGTGCATTCCTACTTCCTACAGTACCCCCTATCCTAGCATTTGAAGAGCCCAGACCCTGCTGGACTATGACAGGAGTTTCCTACCAGTGGCTGTAGGCTTCAATACTTTATTTCCACTCAGTCAATCAATAATACATCATCATCATGGTGACGTCTGTGCCCGTGCAGCGCACAGGCGTTGCTCAGTGGCTACAATTTGTTTGTTTTGTTAATTGTTCGTTTCCATTGTTCGGCATTTTGAATAGCTTGGTGAAGCTGGCAGAGAGTTGCTGTTGGTAGGTTTGCATACGTGCTCCACCTCTACGATACGGTTCTGTAGGTTGGGTGTTCTTGTCCAGGAGTATTAAGGGAGGAGTGTTACGCCTATAGTTGCGTGTCCAATCAGTTGTAAACGCTGCTTGTGTAGTGTTGTTGATGCTGGTAAGACATTGCTTTGGTGATAAAGTTCAGCATTGGTGATTCGTTCAGGGTATCTAATATTGAGTGAATATTGTAGCAAAGCTCGATGGGACGGGTCAATGGTTCTCTCAAGCGTTTCTGTTAGTGTCCAGCTGGCCCCGCTATAGAAGAGCACAGACTCGATGCATGCAGTGAACAGTTTGACCTTCAGGTGATCACTTGCAGAAAAGGTCATACTATGTCAAGTTTTTCGGCCTGCCACCCATGCCAGAATTCGTCGGCATTGAAAAGCGGATCGACTGTTGCTGACATTACATCCCAGGTAGCAGAACTCTGTGCATGTGGGCAGCGGATAACCTGATTGTGTACGAATCGGTGTGGTTGGATCAACGCCGACGCACATAACCTCAGGGTTTTATGCGCAGACCCACTTGTGCTGAAGTTCGTTCGAACCGTTGAAATTGGCGCTGTGCGGCATTGATTGTGTCACTCATCAGTACAACGTCATCAGCGAAGGCAAGTCCAGGTTACTTAACCGCCAGGTTACGTGAAGACAACAGTCGATGAACTGTGTACCCATCAGCATCTTCGCATAATGAAATGCGGAGAATATAGTCGAGCAGGATGATAAACAGGTATGGCGCCGAAGTGTCCCCTTGCAATACGCCAGATGTTGTTCCAAAGCGAGTAGTGTCGCCTGATGATGTTTGCACGTATGCTTCAGTGTTAGTGTACAGAGACATGATGGCACTGATTATTTGCCTAGGTACTTCGTAGAATTCCAGGATCACGGGAAGGCATGCTCTGTCTACATAGTCGAATGCTTTGCTATAGGCTGATAGAGGGCGCTGTTCAGCTTTGGCTGATAGAGGGTGCTGTTCATCCTGGCTGCCTGTGTATTTTTATCTGTGGTGTACATTGCAGTTTTCATCCTTAAAATCTTCCTTTTTGGATCGCCATCCACACTTCTATTTTTTATGTGTGGTTTTATCTGTGTTATCTGGTTTGATTCAGCATATTTTGGACCGTGAACTTTGATGTAAGTGTGATTTTAAGACATTTTTCTTCTTGGTTTGTTGATTGAACTATACTACCTATGCTATCTACACTGAACAATAATGGCCACCATGAAACTTGTCACGTTTGTAATAACCATTACACTTCTACAACATCAGCTTCAGCCCTCGCTTGCCAATGGATATGAAGTGACAGTTTCCTCTCCATTCCCAGTGATTAACACCCATAAATTATATGTGTCGGTAATAATCTCCCGATAGCTACAACTTTAAGACTGTGTAACTCTGGTTTCTGCTCCACTAAGACACCAGCGGCCAAGTGGGATAAACATGGCCGTACTTGCATGGTAATCCCTGGTCACGATCCACCCACCGATATCACCATTTTCATGGATGCGCTCAGAAATCTGGGCCCATATACTTGCCATTCCACAGACTACCAGAGAATTACTTACACTCAGAATCAACTGAAACTATTAAAAGGTGGAGGAAAACAACGCATATCTACATCTACATATGAAAGCCTGAAGACATTAGAGCTGTTGAAGAAGATGAGGGGATGTAGAGCAGGTCGACAGGCTTTTAGGCATATCGCTGTTATCATTAATGCAAGAGAACGACATTATGTGGAGACATCTGCTACGACATACCACAAGATTTTTATAAGACATTCTAAAAGGACCCCTCGTCACCTTGTTCCTGTTCCAAACCATTGTCCAGTTGTCCATACCAACATAGCTCTGATACCTCAAATTCTGCTGACCAATGCAAGATCTTTGAATAACAAGCTGGAAGATCTGCAGCTTGTTCTCAGTGAGAATTCAGTCGATATAGCTGCCGTTACAGAAACCTGGTTGAATGACATTACCATACAAACTGCTGACATCCCTGGATTTCATTTTTCATCCAAGTGCTGAGATGGAAGACGAGGAGGAGGTGTAGCTGTCTATACCAAGGAGAGTTTCAACGTGCAGACACTATCCAACCATTCATGTGAGTATGAATGTTTGTGGCTCAAACTTAACCACAATCAGTCAACATCTAATTTCTACACTGGAGTGATTTACTATCCTCCAGGGTCTACCTATGCCAATGAAATGCTTGAGCACATTTTTCAAACTGTGGACGATATCCAATCTTTTGATGCAACTGCCACAATCATTCTGTTGGGAGGCTTCAATGATCTCCAAACTAACACCATTGAGAACAATTTACATATGGAACAGTTGATCAATTTCCCTACTCGGCACAATGCTATACTGGATAAGATGTTTACCAACCACCCCACGTTTTTTACTGAACCCAAACGACTATCGCCAATTGGACGTAGTGACCACTGCTGTATTCTCATTAATCCAGTGACTGAATATCCACCTGTGAAGCCTACTTCCACCTACAGGCGCCCCTACCGAGACTCTTCAGTGCGGTCATTCGGGCACTGGGTGACTGGCTGTAATTGGGACAGCATTACTCCAAACCAGTCATCTGATGCCATGCTCAGGGATTTTTCATCTACCATCAATGACGCCTATGAGGAACATTTTCCCGAAGTCTGTTCAGTATTGCGACTCAAGGACGCTCCCTTGGCTGACTTAGTTTCGGTGTTCACATGCTACATTAGACCAGTTTTAGAGTATGCCAGCCAAGTCTGGCATACCTCGTTAAGTAAACAACAGGTTAATAGAATTGAAAATGTACAAAAACGTGCTTGTCGCATTATGTTAGGCGTTCATCAGTATCACAGTTACTCCAATGCTTTGGAAGTTCTAGGTATTTCTAGCCTTGAAACTAGGAGAGACACCTTACTGTACAATTTTGGCACAAAACTATTACATTCCCAAGGATTTAGAAATATGCTCCCCCCTCCTAAATTGAATAACACAACTACCAGAACACTAAGAATTAGTTCCACGTCAACGCTAGTTGTACCTAAATGCAAAACTGATAGATACATGAAGTCTACAATTCCTGTTCTAGCTAAACTTTTGTAATTCTCAATTGTTTACAATATTGGTGCAAGTCAGTACTTTGTTGTAATTTTTATATTCTACTCTTTTTTACTGGTATGTAACTATTTTTAATTCTTGTAAAGTGTAAACGTGTTTATTTCAGCTACTCTTTTGTGGCTGCCTACCACGTGTTTTTATATGAATAAACCAGAATAATAATATAGTCAGAGAATATGGCAATAAGGCCGTTCTTGCGTGCTCTGCATGTATCGATACAGAGTATGATGCACAAGATTTGCTCTGTGGTGTTACGGTAGGGTCGGAAACCAGCTTGCAGATTCCAAACTAGATATTCCATTCGATCCCGTAGACGCCCAAGCATAACTCGATTGAACAACTTGGCGTTGACTGACATTAACGACAGACCACGGAGGTTGTTGAGCGAAGTTGAGTTGTTGTTCTTCTTCGACATTGTAACGATGATTGATGTAATGAACTCTGGAGGTGTTGGTTTGCCATCCAGAATGGAATTCATGATTGGAAGTATTCAACTGGCTACTGGCAGCAGCCTGGCAACATCAGATGGTATATTATCAGGTTGCTTGCTTTACCAAAAGGTATGGTTTTGCAAGCCTTGTGTAGTTCTCTGTCAGTTATTTGGCCGACATCAATGGCAGGTGCATGGTCAAACTGTTGTATGGTAGTGAGTTCCAGAATAACCGGTGGGTGGGGGGCGTCAGCAGGGTACGGAAGTGGTCGTGGACTTTGGAAAGTCGATCTTCAGTAGAGTCAGCTGCTATAAGTGATGGTGGTCTAGCCTTCTTGAATGTCAGATGTGCTATGCCTTTCCAAACAGCTTTGCCTCTCCCAGCTTTGTGGTGCTGCTTAATTTCGTCGGCCACTTCGCTGATTATTTCTTCTCGTCTGCGTTTTGTATGTGTTGTCAATGGAAGCTTCCATCAGCTCTAGTTGATCGGAGTTTGGTTTTATCCGCCATGATTCTGCCAAAGCCAAACGTGTCTGTTGTACCTCCAGGTCGTTGTCCCATAAACATGATTGTGGTGGGTTGCGTTTGCGCTTAGGTAGAGTTGTGTCGGCTACAGCAAGTATTGCTTTGGCAATGGTAGACAGACTGGTAGTCGTCACGTCCGCTGTGTAATTGTGTGACCTCTTCCATGAACCGTTGACAAGTGGCAGGCACTTTGAGAGACAGCCAGTGAGGTGGTCTCGTTGCAGAAATGTGATGTTTCGTTGGTCGCCATACTCGGAGACTAAGTCGTGTGATCACCATTGCGTGGTCGGACTGTACACATTGTAATCTCACCGTTTGTACTTTTTGGATGAGCCGTCTTGGCTGATGAATACGTAGTCAAGTCGGGCTTTTTGATTACGTGGTCCATAGAATGTCAAGATTTTTGATTGTTTTTGTCTCATGAAACCATTGGTAGCAATGAGCTTGTTAAATGCGACAAAGTTAGCCACTTCGTCAGTGTGTGGTGAGGTTGTTTGCCGATAGCAATGATGGTTTTTTATGGTAGTACCATCAGCAGGTAAGTCGGCGTTCATGTCGCCTGCAACAACAGTTATATCAAGTGTGGATCTTGAAGCAAGGTATGAGTTCATAATGTCAATGCAGTCGACAGTTTCTTGCAGATTGCCACATGATGTTGGCATGTACATGTATGCATTCAGAACACTCAGTTTCATATCGTGCAGTTGTGTAGTTATTGATGAGATTCGGTCATGTAGTTTTTCGTGTCTTTCGTAGGATTCTCTGTTGGTTACGAAAACAGTCTAGTGGGAAGCTGGAGTGATACTTGACAGATTGTTGACAAAATCAGAATGACTGGTAACACTGAAACAGACTTAACATTGCAAAATTGCAGAGCTCATAGCATAGTGCAACCCAAGAAGGCGCCACCATTGATTATTAATAATACATACAGGGATTAATACACAATAAATGGTGATTTAGTGGTGGGGGTCTCCAAAAGGCAGAGCTTGTTGAGAGACCCCCATGACGTGTGTAGCTTCAAGGTATTAATTGCATACAGAATTTTAGCTTAGTATATTACACACTAAATGAACATAAATAAGTTACACAAACAACAAGGACTAGGACAATAAGACAAGGACGTAGGCCTACCTGCACAGCAGTAAATTATTGTTCAGGAAGATCAACCGGCAGAGGAGATTATAAGAATGTAGCAAATAGTAAAAATTATTTGAATTACAAATTAAATCAAGTCAGCTATTCGTATCATATTTTCCCCGTAAAATAAACTTCCATTTTTGCATATAAGTATGACTGTTAACGCATTTAATGTCGCTATTTAAAGAGTTCCAAAACTTAGGACCTTGATAACGAATCCCCTTTTGGGCAAATGAACAACGTTTATATGGGATATGGATGTCACTGGTGTGTCTAGTATAACGTTGATGAACAAAGACATTTGAAATGACCAGAGATTGAAAATAATTAGGTAATTCATGTTTAAAGAACTGATACATAAAAACTACCAATTGAGGTAAATAAATATCATTGACTTTAAGAGTCTTATATCTAATGAATAATGGATTTGAGTGAGCTCTAAAGTCTACACAATCAATAATTCTCAATGCCCGTTTTTGTAAAATGAAAATTCTATTTACAAGATGAGTATTACCCCAGGCAAGTATACCAAAGGTAATATGGGATAAAATTAAAGTATTATAAATGTTAAAGTTAAATCTCAGAAGGAAAGACATATTTCAGTTTATTGATAATACCAATGTTTCTAGATATTAGTTTACAAAGGTAATTGATATGTCGACTGCTAGTTTAGCATCAATAAACAGGACTAGAAATTTAATACAGTCAGTTTGAATAATTGGTAAATTATCAAACAAAATATCCTGAGATTGACATGAAACTGTTTTGCTAAATTACATAAAACTCGTTTTACCAATATTAATAGATAATTTATTGGCTAAAATCCAGTTTGAAACATAAATGAGTTGCTGGTTTACTGTATTAATAAAATTATCAATGTTTTTATGGGAATAATGAAAGAATCTCAGAAGATTTGTAAAAATCATTAATATAAATAGAAAACAACAAAGGACCCGGTGTCACGGTCTAAGCTATCCGGGTGACCATACGGTAGCATTACGTCATGCCATGTCTGCGCACAGCAAGCGAAAGTAGTCCATGTTAGTGCCATGCTGAGTTGTGTTGCCCTTACTACTCACTACTTAACTGATTTGGTGGCGTACAAGCGGTGAACGCATGGATTGTTTTTGAGAATTTTGTGAGAAGAGCAAGAGTATTATTCACTATTTTAACAGCGGGACATATGCAGAAGGGTCGACAGAGGTTCAGAAGAGGGTCATTCATTGCCAATCCAAAAGCTATACGCATGTGTGTAGAGGGAAGAGTGAAATCATACATGTAGCCGTGTGCAAGCAAATCATGAGATGAGACCATGTGTGACCACAAAAACATTTTGATGGTATTCGATATATGCATCATATAAACAGTTTATAAAGGACATGCAAAGAAAACAGTAGGACCGGAAATCACTCAAAATGTTCAAAAGGCTCAAGGTTTTATCATTTACAAACAGAGATTACAGAGAAGTCATGTACAGTTCTTTATAGAAAGGGGGAACAAATGGTTAAGGGAAAACCCACCAGAAGAACATGTGTACATGTATGTAGATTGGGGGAGGGGGGAACAGGACGGATGGGAGGGAGGGTGTGAGAAAGAAGGAGACTACGTGCCTAGGCACTTAGCGAAATAGCAATGTGTTTGCGGTAGTGCGGGAAATTTGTATTGTATTTTCATTTTGGTTTAGTTTAAAAAATTCATTTATTACTGTTTTTTATTGTTCTTTCATGCTAAACTTTACTTTATTGTATTTTATTTGTTATCGTAAAAGTTGGGAAGGTAGTGCATTCTGCTCTATACCAGCCAGGCTCCTAATTGATGATACCCATGCATACATCCTTACGGACTGTAAAGGGGGCAACCCTGTTTCAGCCCCAGGAGTAGGTGGCAACGTGCCCCCGGTGACAGTTGATTTGGGTCAAAAGCCAAAATCAGTTAAGTGTAGCCCTCACCTTGAAGTGGCTGTCCGGCCTTGTGAGTTGGGCGATATCTCATAAAAAAAAAAAAATAAATAAATATGGGATCACAGGTCCAGTGTATACACAAACAGAAGTGTGCCACAATATACGAGACCGCAGGTCGCTGCTCACCCTTGACGACTTGCATCTGAGTGACTATATTTAGCTAAAGCTGAGTTTGAATTGGGAACTGTATAGCCATCCTGCAGCAATTGGTCCTCACCACTACATATGGTCCTGAAATCAATGCCTGGGGACTGCTACCCAAATCGTTTCATCTGATTGTGCCGACAAGGTTCATCCTCTCACGAAGATGCTGAAAAACTGTAAGAAGAAACCCATCCTATAAATTTGGATGAGAGAGCACACTCGGCATATGCAGTCATCAAAGTCAAGATATCAGAGGCAACACTTAGCGGGCAGAAGCACCGTTATGCCTTCTCACCGTACATCAGATGTAGGAGTCGGAGGTGTTCTTCAACAATGTGTAGATAGAACACGGCAAGCTCTCCCCTTCTGAAAGCGCCTTCAAACAGTTGAAACCTGCTATAGTACATTTTGCAGAGTACTTCCCTCAATTTACCTAAGCATAAAATGTTTTCATCACATGCTGGAGGGTCCTAGTTCTGGAAGGCGTTTTTGAGTGTTGACGCCTTGCGGCTGCACCTCTGTCCAGTCTCCACATCTTTTCCTTCTTGTGTTAGTTTTTGGATATTTCTTAGTCTAATTTTTAGTTCTACGGATGAAGAATGAACTTGTGATCTACCGGGCCAAAATTTATGCTGTGTTTCGGTGAGTTGGATGATATTTTCTTACAAAACTTGGTCGCAATTTGTGGTGGTTTCACCCAGAATTCACTCAACCATGAAGACGTACACGATATCCCAGCTACGCAACATTGGTGAAACGATAGTCAATTGTTCTCGCTGTTTGCCCAGTGCAGTATGGCAACGGATAAGACATCTTGGACTAAATAGCCCCAAACCAACCCGCAGAGGCTACAGGGGTGGAGTTAACAAAGGCACTACAATACCTACTAGAATAACATCAAGAATCCTGAATACCCATTACGTAAACACATCTGGCATCAATACCTGTAATTTGGTAAGCCTCACTAACATTAAGAAACAATGGGACTTTCCACGTGTTTTAAATCTCAACGCACGATCCTTAAATATAGAGAAAATGTACGAACTGCACACCATTGTTAGAAACAATCAAGTGGATATCGTAGGTGTGTCCGAGACCTGGTTCAGCAAACATGTTTCAAATGATGCAGTGGACCTGCCCGGATATGTCTGTGAACGAAAGGACAGACAAAAGAAGAGAGCAGGCGGAGTAGCTTGTTATATAAAGAACACAATTCCTTACAAAAGACTTGAAGGTCTTGAGGACAACATGCATGAGGCAATATGGCTTACCTGGAGACCAAAAAAACTTCCAAGAAAATTTTCTTGTATCACTGTAGGCTGCATGTACCACCCACCAGATGCGGACAACACACAAATGCATGAATATCTTATTAACTGTGTGGACAGCATTTTCCGTATGCATCCTGCGAGCGGAATAATACTGATGGGTGACTTCAACCAACTGCGGGACGCATTTCTTTGGACACATTACGGGTTCAGACAATCGGTAGACCAGCCAACACGTCACCGTGCAATTCTGGACAAAATTTGGACTAAACTTATCACCGGTGTATGATAAACCCATTGTTCTCTCCCAACTAGGAACATCTGATCACAACATGGTCCTCTTCTTACCATCAAGTGAACCGTACCATAGAAAACTGCTTATTAAGCAGTCTGTAAGCAGTCTGTAAGCAGTCCACTGCTTTTGACTGCTTAAATAGGCAGTCCATTGGAATTATTAAGCAGTCTGTAAGCAGTTGGAGACAGAGACTGCTTAATAAGCAGTCCAAAAGTTGTCATTCGAAGTCAAAGGCATTTTCATAGGCAGTCATGAGTTTTTGTTGGAATTAAGCAGTCAACAAATCCACAACTTTTTCATCTAAGCAGTCGAAGGCTAATTCTAAAGAGTTTGAAGACATGAAGGCTAAGGGGGACTAGTTGCATATGAAGGCTTAAGTACACCAGAGACCCAACAAGTGTAACTTGACACTGTCAATTGCATAACCCTTCCTGTGTGGTAGGTTTGAATTCCAACTGGCACTCATAATGAAAGTTCAATGGCTACTGGAAGCACTGCTTGTGTTGAAGGTGTTGGTGTTTATGCTTCTATGGTATTATACCACAATTTAATAAGTAAAAAACACTTGCGAGCAATGGAAGTTATATTCTATACTCAGTGGACATTAAATAAGACATATATACAGAAACAAACATGACAGAACATGGACGTTTGATAGCAAGAACAAATGGTAAGCTGTTTTCTGTTGTACAGGCCCTACACTGTATGACTTGTAATAGTAATACAGTCTGTGTATCAACATCACTTTGTTTTTGTCAACGTATCAGAGCATGGAGGTTATTTTCCTTTGATGATATGGAGATGCCATGGATTTGTTTCTCAACAATGTGAATGGTAGTTGTAACATTAAATCATCATGGACCGCCAGGTACAAGCTTTAATGCACAGTGTGTGCTGAATTTTTGCTCGAAAGGAGAGACAATAATTGTCATCAGATGCAACAGTTTATATGATTGATGGTGCAGCATGGCTATTGAGTCTGGAGGCAGCACTACTAAGTACTTCAAGTCAAGCTCAAACACACTAATTGCTCAAAGGAAGGTTGAAGAAGATGTGCTTCCTTTTATAAAGTACAATGGATATTTTGTGAAGTTATTTAGCCTGCAAGTGCAAGATTCATCGTCGACAGTTATTTGAAAGTATCAGTCTTCAAGTAATGAAAATGAAAGCATTTGAATCAACGCCACGGAAGCAGGGAATTGTATGCCTGTTTTTCACCGGGGAATTTTGTTATATATTGCAAACTTCTTGTTATATTCTTTGCTACAGTTACACTTGCACATGCTCTGTAAGTGTATAATGGTGATCCCAAGCACTGTATTGCACCATGCAGAGCCATGAAATTGGGCCCTCGATCCCTCAGGTTTATGAACAGAGCTTCATTTAGACAGTCAACTGCTTTAAGCCTTCATAGAAGCAACATATTAGAGCTTCATTTAGACAGTTAACTGCTTATTAAGCCTTCAAAAAAGCAACATATAGAGCTTCATTTAGACATTTAACTGCTTATATTAAGCCTTCATAGAAGTGGTCAACTGCTTAAAAATATAGAGCTTCAAGCAGCCTCTACGACTGCTTAGCGTAAAATGAAGGCTTAGCTCATTTGCATTTTTCGTCTGTGGGACGGCTTAGCGAATGACTATAGGGCTTCGAAGCCCTATTAAGCCTTCAAAGCCCTATATGAAACGCATGAAGACAAAAAATTGACTACCTAAAAAATGCTTGTTAAACTGCCTATAATGACTGCTTATTTGACTACTTATGGACTGCTTAGTGAAGGCCTTCACTTTGGTGAGGGAACTGCTTAAATATAGAGCTTCCAGGAGCCTGTACGACTGCTTGCGTACCATGAAGGCTTAGCTCATTTAAATATTTCGGGCTGTGGGAGGGCTTAGCGAATGACTATAGGGCTTCGAAGCCCTATTTTAGCCTTCGAACCCTGTTCGGACAAATGAAGGCTCCCAAATTGACTGCTTAAAAATGCTTGTTATGACTGCTTATAAGACTGCTTATAAGACTGCTCATCAACTGCTTAGTGAATGCCTTCACTTTGGTGATACTGTGAAGGTTACCACCAAACGGATGGGCCAACGTCAACGATTTGCCTTTGCATCAGCTCTGTCTGAGATCAAATGGGAAGAGCTGTATAAGTTGGACAAATGTCAGGATAAATTTTCTTGTTATCAGTCTACCTTGACAAACTTAATGGAGACTCATTTCCCAAGCAAGGTTGTCACCCGTCATACCCATGATAAACCATGGGTCACAGATGCATTCAGGAACTTAGTCAAGAGACGTCAGCGAGCGAGGATGTCAGGCAATATAGAACTGGCTAAGAAACTCCGTAACAAGGTGAATCGGTCAGCATCTCACCTGCGTCATGACTTCTACAAGTCCAAAATATCCTCTCTTGAGAATTCCTCAACCAAAGACTGGTGGAAGCACATGAAATTACTCATGGGGCTATCAAACGAAAGGAATACAGGCCTTCAGGGCCTTGCAAATACAGTGAGTAATGGTGATCTCCAATCACTTGCCAACAACTTCTTTGTTTCGGTCAGTGATGACTTACCCCGGCTGAATGACAACCACCCAGTATTCCAGCTCCCTGGTCCACTGCCAGCTGACCTCGACATCAGTGTTGCCACTACGAAAAAGACTCTGGATAAGATCAAAGTGAACAAGTCACCTGGTCCAGATGGAATACCCCCATGGATTCTACGTGAATTCTCCCAAGTACTGGCTTCCCCACTCACCGCAATCTTCAACAGCTCAATGAGGGAAGGTGTGGTTCCTACTATGTGGAAGTCAGCAGATGTTATCCCCATCCCCAAGAAACATCCACCACGGTCAGTACAAAGTGACATAAGACCGATATCCTTAACCCCGATTGCTGCCAAGGCATTTGAGTCCACCGTGTTGGGTTTAGTGTCTGATAGGATCAAAGACAAAATTGACCCCAAACAGTATGGCTGCATCCCTGGTACCAGCACCACTGATGCACTTGTTGATATGGTACATCACTGGTACAAAGCGACAGACAAGCCTGGACATTTTGTTAGAGTCTTGTTATTAGATTATTCCAAGGCATTTGACCATATTAATCACCATATCCTCATCCAGAAATTGATCAACATTGGTCTGGAACCTCATCTTGTACGCTGGATGGCAGCTTTCCTTATGAACAGAGTCCAACGGGTGAAAATTGGAACTGTCACATCGGGTTTTGGTTACCCGAATGGCGGTGTTCCCCAAGGGACATTATTGGGGCCCAAAGATTTCTTGGTACAGATAAATGACCTATCCACACCTTGTCCTATCTATAAGTATGTTGATGACAGTACAATTTTTGAACTATGCAGTAAGGGATCAGCATCGGTTCTACAACAGTCAGCCAATATTGCCTGCCAATGGTCAATTGAGAACGATATGAACATAAATTCAAATAAGACTCAAGAAATGCTCATTTGTTTTTGTAAAGATTCATCCCATGCCTCAAACTTGCCAAATATTGTTGTAAATGAAAAACAAGTAGATCGTGTTACTCAGACTAAGCTACTAGGTGTTATGATTTCATCTGACTTAACATGGAATGCTCATGTAGACTACATTGTAGGTAAAGCAAGTAAACGATTATACATGTTGTATCAACTTAAACGAGCTGGTATTGATCAAACTGATTTACTTAAGATTTACCTATCAGTTATAAGGCCAGTTCTAGAATATGCATGCCAAGTGTGGCATACTTGCCTTCCGAAATATCTCTGTAACAAGATTGAAACAGTGCAGAAAAGAGCGTTAAAGTGCATCTACCCAGGTCAGAGTTATGAGAGCATACTCCCTAAGCTTAATGTACAATCTCTACAAGAGAGACGCACTGAGTTGTGCAAACTGTACTTCACTAAGTTGAAAGACAAAGATCATAAGTTACATCACTTATTGCCGCCAGCTAGAGAGAGTAAATATTCTCTACGATCTAATGTAGTATTCCCCTTACCTAAGATAAAAACTAACTGGTTCAAGAATTCGCTCATTCCCTGGTGCCTTTTTAACCAATAATTATGCTCTATTATTGAGTAATTTCATTGCGCAATTTTCATTTTTTATCAATGTCCATTCGTAATTTCAGTACCTAATGTACTTTTATTGTATTTTTTCGCAATTTGTCGGTCGTTGTGTTGTTTTGTATTGGTTCCTGCCTTACCTGGTTACTGTTATTAATGTTTAAAAATGTAGATACATTCTTTGGTATTGTAGTTTTTAAGTAATTTTATTGTTATCAAGTGTATTTTAATCCAACCGTTTATATTGAGGTTGCAAATAAAGAAATTAAATTCAATTCAATTCAAATACATCTTGACTACATCTCACAGTTCACGGTATTCGATACATCAGTGGCAGAAGCAACACGGCGGCAGACACACCATGAAGCTATTCGCCTCACCAATTCGTCTTTGGGAACGTTTTCCACTCCGGATGCATGATTTGATCATGTTTACATCGACATTGATGGTCCTCTTCCACCTTTAAATGGACAGACATACTTGTTGACTTGTGTTGACCATTTGACATTCCAATACCCGACATTAACCTGTATTTCTTCACCCACCGGGTGACCCGCTGTGGGGCTTTATCAACAATCACTACAGACAGGGGTCGCCAATACAAATCCTCACTCTTTCGAGCTCTCAACTGCAATGTTTATGCTGGGATGCGAGAATTGATACATCTATTTAATCGTTGTGGTGCACCCGCTGCTAAAAATATAGAATGCTAACTGCCTCTAGCCACCGGGCTAGCTCGGTGGTCTAGTGGTAAGGCATTTGCTCTGGCATGGCAATGGGAACATTTTTAACATTAAATGTCCTCTGGTGCAATCAAGGACATTTCAGAGACATTTTAAACATTTTTTGTTATCTAGTTTAAAATTGAAATTTTGCTTTATTTGCCTTCTTTTGTCATGGCGAAATCAAGGACATTTCAGAGGCGTTTTAAACATTATTTTTTACCTAGTTTAAAATTGAGATTTTGCTTTATTCACTGAGTCGTTGCACATTTTGTTAATCCATGTTTACTTAATAATATCAGTCCAAGTGACATGATAAAATCAAGTAAAGCTTTATACGATATAGCAAATAGTAAAATTGCTCACACACACTGAGATCTCACATTTTTCATAGACGTGTCATCGTTCAAGGCATCACCTTTTACGTTGAGCCCATCTCAAAAATTTAAGTCTCTTCATGTCCCACAGTGTTTAGGTACATACTTGGAAACATGTTTACAAAATAATGTATCAACATTTATCGGAATGAGGCTATCAGGAAGTATCTGGTCAACAGCTTTCCGGTTTTCAGCTGTTAAAATATCTAGTACAGTTGTACAGCAATTGTTATTTTTTATTGTAGAATGTTACTTTACCATTCTTTCTCACTGCTCTCCCCTTCCCCTTCTTTGATCTCACTCTTTTTTCTTTTTCTCTTTTCTTTTCACACCCCCCTCTCCAGCCCGGATCTGGGCATGCTGTACCATTACCCGAAACTTACAATAAATCTTTCCCCAAAATAAATTAAAAGACTTTAAGACATTTTTGTAAACATCGCAGAAGCATATCAAATAGGAAAAGATTATGTCCTCTCCTTTTTTTAACCTGAAATTTGAGATGAAACATTGAGTTCGTCAACGCATTTTCTACCACCATGGTCAACAACTTGTAAGACCAAAACTCCATGAATTGTAGGCAAATAAAAACACAAAAACTTATTGAAATTTTGAGATTTCTTCTTTCGATAATCTTTTATGAAGTATAAGTATCTTTAGAAATTTGTGGTTTATTACTTGATATTTGGAATAAAAAGTTGCATCTCCTTAAGGTGATCCCTCTCCTGCCGCTTCCCAGGTTTTACCTCACATGGCTGTGATCCCTGGCTATACAGAAGTTACCAGTTGAATGGCTTCTAACTGGCACCCCTGAACAAAGATATTGACAAATTAGGGAGACCACCAACATTGCGGCTACATAGCTCAGTTGGTAGAGGTTCGGCATTTTAATCCGGAGGTCACAGGTTCAAATCCCACTCCAGTAAATATTTCTTTTTTCAACCCAAAAGTATTTAAAACTTACCCAGTCAGTTTCCCTTGTGGTTTATTACTCCTCCCACTTCCCAGCAACACATTCCCCAAATCATCTTTATAAGCTAAGAAAATTGATCATACATGTACATGTAGCTTGGACAAGCCTTTACATTACCTGAGTGATTGTCCTCATAGGAATCCTCGAATGATTGTGAATCATAACTCTGGCAAAATGATGCTGAGAGTCTACCTCCAAGGTTCACTGACGAGGAAAAACCTAAATGGAAGAGTGTGAATAATTGTCTTTGCATAAATTTATACTACTTACAGAACGTTGCAACCTCAGAGAAGATACTTTTATTATTGTTATATTATTATTCAAGGTCAGTAGAGAAAAAACATGATTATTAAGGGCATTGATGGGTGGGGGACAGGGAGGGTGGAATGGGGAACAACGACCTTCGCAAACACTTTTGAAAAGCATGTTTATCGTGGAATGAGGTTCTAGTCTAAATAATGACAAATTACCCCCCCTCCCACAATAGTGGTGTGGGCAGGGTCTATGAATGAATGCTTACCTGTAGAGCGAATACTACTTTCGCATTGTTCCTTATGCCGGCAGGCAATTTGCTAAGAGTTTTACACACAATAGCGCCCTCCAGTGTCCTATCCACAATGCCCTGTGATAGCGTCCTCTTTTTCTTAAGCGTTACACGCATAAGCACTCAAAGAATTGAGTATAGTGGGGAAGGAGGGAGGGATGCTCTACTGGTACACAATGCGTGCCCGAAGAAAAAACCCAAAAGGCCTAGGATTCACCTCGCAAGTGGAATCTAGAAAGGTTAAGTTGCGGGCTTTGCAACAGAAGACTGTGCCTACTACAATTCAACCCAATTTTGCGGCACCGCGACATGGGAGAAAAGGACGAGCATGGCCCAGAGTTTCGCCATTATGGAGATAAAAACATAATATGTACACCTCATAAGACTTAAAATGCACATAGAAAATACATGTGAGAAAAACCAAAGGAGAGAGCGAAGTCACCAGTTAGTGTTTCTGGGAAACTCAACTGGCACTGGCCGCCTTCCAGCCCTGCCGTCTGCCTGGAGGACATCCTTCAGGTAACACTCGGAGAACGTGTTAGGGTTCTTCCAGCAGGCTGCCTTTGTGATGTCGCTTGATATACACCTTTAAAAAAGGCCCGAGAGGCAGCTACCCTGCTGACATCATGCGCCCGACCGGGTCCCTTGGTTGCCGGCCAGCTGCCCAGCACAGAGCGGATGGCCGTTTCAATCCAGCGGGCGATTGTATCGTGGAAAGGGTGAGGTCGTCATAACAAACAGTTTGTCGTGGCCCGTACGAAGCGTCTTCATACGGTTAATGTATCACTTTAGCGCCCGAAAAGGATTTTATGTCTGAAAAGGATTTTATTGTAAGGAATCCGGCCGTAAGGACTAGGCGGACACCGCTTGGCTCCCACCAGATGTGTCCTGCCTCCATCGATAAGGAGTGTAATTAACTGTGCCAGGATTACCAGGATTGCTTGTCCCCGAACGTCTGTCTTAAAAATTTGAGTGTATTGGAGACTGTCGATATTTCCAAGACGTTGATGTGGGGTTCGGTGTTCGGGACCCCAAAGTCAGCAACTTGTCCGGGGTGGAGGGTCGCCCCCCAGCCGTAAAGCGACGCGTCGGTTGTGACTGTCACTGACGGACGGGGCGGGCGAAAACATGCCCTGCGTGATGTGCAACTCAACTAGCCACCAGTGAAGGTTGGGGACTAGCCAGGGCGTAGTAGGCACCGGATGGTGGATCAAATGCCAAGCAGGTTAGGTTGAATTGGCTTCATCCTCAGCCTGCAGAAATCTACTAAATCTACCATAGTGGCCATAAGGCCCAACAGCCTGAGCCAGGCCAGAGCCAGAGCCACTACTGCTGGGAGGTAGAGGGACACGCACTTTTGGAGGTTCGACTGGCGGTCCTCCGATGGGCGAGCCAACCCCCTGCAAAGGTCGAGGGACGCACCTAGGAAGGTGGTAACCTGCGAGGGGATTGGGTGAGATTTCTCAGTATTGATAAGTAATCCGAGGTCGGAAGCGAGACGCCAAGTCAGCTGGAGCGTCGTTTCCTCCTGAGAACAACCCACAACCAGCCAATCGTTGAGGTACATGAAAATGACACCTCACCTCCGCAGTGCCCCCAGATCTTCGCGATCCGGGTGAACACCCGCGGTGAGGTGGAAATCCCGAACAGGAGCACCACAAATTCGTACAGGGTATCGTTGTAATGGAAATGTAGGAATTTGCAGTGCTCTGGCCTGATCAGTACATGAAGATACGCGCCCTTCAGGTCCAGACTTGCCACCCATGTGGGCTTTATATTTGACTCCAGGATGATTCTCAGCATCTCCATATGGAATACTGAGGGGTTGAGGGGTTTCAGGGTTTAAAATCGACGCCACACGCCAACCTCCTTCTTGAGAGTCAAGAAGAAGGTTGACATGAATCCCATCAGAGTCCCTCATCAGTGACAATACGCACTGCTCACTTCAGGAGGAGAGCACTGATCTCCCCCTCGAGGGGGCGACACTTTGCCATGTTGGACGGCACAGGCGTTGGCGAATGAGCATATCCGACGGGGAGGTCCTAGTAAACTGGAGCATGTAACCGCAGTTAATCGTTTTGAGAAACCACCTGTCGGAAGTTGCCTGGCACGCTGCTCTCCGACTTGGGGTTGCGAGAAGTGCGAGCTGGCTGTATTTTCGGTGCGACCATTAAAACTGCCACGGGCGGCACCAGGGAGTGACAAAAGAGGCTTGTTTCTTTGTCTTACCCACGACCTCGAGTACTGAGGCTTGGGGCTTCTTTAAATTGATTTTGTCGATGGCCTTGAGGCGCTTCGCTTTAGCCTCAATCGTCTCCTGAAATAAGTCCGACCCTGAGAGCGGGAGATCGTCTAGGCATTTACACGCACCCGCTGACAAAAGAAAAAGCGCATCGAGCACATTAGCGCGGTGCATCAATGATCAATGTAGCCAGGGTCGCCACTCTGAGGGAAAACGACAATAGGACTCCGTGCGTTTGGAGTCCATCTCTTTGCTGTTTCTGTTGCCGGACCCTACCTCTTCTTAAACGATGGGTTTAAGCTAATGCTTGGCAGGGACGCCCGCACATGGCTAGCCGTGTGCAGTTGTGTTCAGCAGTGTCTGCTGGCTGTTAGTCACCCGACCCTGACCGTGATGACTGGCAGGCGGGGGCTGCAAGCCTGGAAGGGACTCCGGAGCAAGGCCAGCCGTGTGCGGTAGACCCGGTTGGCCTGGTGTCATCCAACCGTGACCATAATGAATAAGGGGCACCTGGGAGGTGACCAAGTCAGGTGGGCCGTGTCCATCCTCCCCATGTCGGCAAGATATCGAGTCCGCGAAAAGCCTAACAAAAAAATCCTCTCAGGAAATTGAGTCACTACCTCTGTGGCGTTTATCACAGTTCCGGAGACCTGCTAGAGCTCGTTGATGAGTGGTGGGAATGATGGCTCTTTTAGGCTTTCTTTTTAAAAGATTGCCCCCCCCGAGTGTTCTCAGAGGATGGTTAGGCGTGACATCCTTTTAGACCCGGTTCCCAAAGACCCCCGGTGTTTGTCCGGTACAAAATTCCCCCGGTGTTGGCCTTAAGTTGCTTCGGTCACTGAAGCATAATGAGGCCTGTGGTTTCTGGCTCTGGGGTTACACAAAAGATGGCTTGGGCCGATTAAGGGCTATTGTTATAGGTTTACATATTTGAAGGTTAATGTTTTGGATTGAGAGAAACGTTATTTGTGTATTTATATTATTGTTAAACTGTATTTTCAAAAAATAAAGGCATATTGCACCAGCCACGGGAATTTAATATCGCCGTCCACACTTGCTGTGCGTCACTCTCAGTGCACTGAGTGTACCACGCCAACTTCTCGGACTCGTCCGTAAAGCGGGATTGGTTTGACCATGTAGAAATAATAATAATAATAATGCAGTTCTTATATAGCGCTTTACACTCCCGAAGGGTGTCTCAAAGCGCTCAGTATTTTTCCTACAAGGTAAGTGGAGTTACGTGTTGAAGTATGAGACCTATTCCTTTGCATAGCACCATGTAATGGTTTACAAGGTGCTGTGGCGCAATATGCAGCCAATCAAACCAGGAACACCGGGGCGAACCCCTTCTCTTTACGATAAGTGCACTGGGTTCTTTTACGTGCATTACACAACACACGGGACCTACGGCTTAACGTCCCATCCGAAGGACGAAGCATGTGGTTAAGTGTCTTGCTTAAGGACACATGTGTCACGACTGGGATTCGAACCCACACTCTGCTGATCAGAAACACCAGAGCTTGAGTTCGGTGTTCTTATCCGCTCGGCCACGACATGCCAGAAAGACTCACACAATGTTGAAACTGGAGTAACCTCTGTCGTAATCGTACCGCTCTGTCCGAGTTGTGCAAAACAGCACACATTCAGAGAAATCTGGTTCCCAGATGTTTTTAAAGATAGGTTCAATGCCGCTGAAGGGGTACCAGACGAAGTGCGCCCTCAATCGCTGCAAACACACCGTGTTCAAAATATAATGTTCTGTAGTAAGGATATAATACCAGAAGAAGAAAAAAACCATACACACACACACAATTTGTCTTTATTATTATGAGGAAAACCTGATGTAGAGGCAGGGCCCTCGGAGCGTAGTATTCCGAGGGGACCCCATGGAGCCTGCTCCCCGAGGCCAAAATGGATGAGTGAACGACAGCGCTCCAAGTCCGCTAGCGTAAGCAGGCGCTGTGCAGTCAAGAGGGTCATATAACAACCCATCCCTGGGCACGTGGCATCAACGGCGGAGCTAGGAGGGTCCGGGTGCACTGAGCAGTCAAGAGGTAATCCCCCGGGCTGCCGGTGCCCCATAGATGGGCCTGGGACGGGCACGGTGCGCTCCGTAGCGGAGCCACGCTTGGCCGTACGTCCTTTTTTGGGTATAGCCCCGGTACCGGACAATTTCTTTGTCTTGCAGGGGCATTTCCCCTTCAATTAGGTGGACCCATGAATGCTAGCCGGAGACAATAAGACTGTAGGGTCTCTTGATCAGTCAGCGGGTCCGTCAGCTCCGGGGGAGCTGGGGGAGCTGACCGGAGGACTGCTGCCACGGTCAGGCTGTCCTGGAGAGATGTAGGTCTCTCCATTTCTGACACACCCTGTCCTGCCCAACTGCCTAGAATTACTCATTTTGTCAATGCACAAAAACAGCCCAAAACTACTCACACAACTCTACAATCTATCAGTTATCTTTATTTTAACACTAATCTTTCTGAGAGCAATGAGATAAATATGAAAAATCAAGAGCGAAAATTTACGACGAAACTGTCCTGCGGCTTAAAGAAAAAGAGGATGTAGCATAGTGCGCATGTCACAGGGCCTCGGGAACAGAACACCAGAGGGCGCTATTGTGTGTAAAACTCTCAGCAAACTGCCTGCCAGCAAAGGGAACAATGCAAATGTAGTATTTCCTCTACAGGTAAGTGGAGTGATGTACACCTTGCATTTAAAATATGCATTATTTTGCACTTGAGGGTGTTTTGTATTGCAAAATCTTTTAATTTGTTTTCAGTAAGTATTATTATTATTATTCTGTCCTGATAATTTCCCCCACCACAGTAGTGTGGTAGGGGTCTACTTCGCTCATACATTACCTGTAGAGCAAATTACTACATTTGCATATTCCCTAGGCCGGCAGGCGATAATGCTAAGAGTTTTACCAACAGCGCCCTCTGGCGCCCCCTCAATGCCCTGTGGCATTCCCGTCCCATGACCTTCCTCTTTTCTTGAGCATTAGTATAGGACGCCCAAGACATCGAGGATAGTTGGGATGGAGGGGGGGTCGCTCTACAGGTAAGTATTCGCTCATAGACCCCTACCACACCACTGTGGTGGGGGAGTCTACTTCGCTCATACATTTTCGTAGAGCGAATTACTACATTTGCATAGACTCACACCGAGACAATAGGCGGAGGGAATGCGAGATGTCGCTAATAATAAAGGGTACGTAAAAAGGATACCCCTGGGGACCAGTACATTAGGTTCGAGTATAATGTCTGGTCCATACAAGCGTCCGTAACACAGACCCCGCCACGGGGTTGCGCGACGTACAAAGCAAATCCTGCCGGAGCGTAAGCAACGGAGGGAGGAAAAACCTACAAGTCAATAGGTTAATAACAGTAAAATATAAAACACTAGATTTATCTTGTTTGTAAATTACAAACAAACGGTGTTCGTTTTGTTTTTATAATTTGGTTTTAACCCTTTCCCGATCTGTTTGAAGCACTGTATACTCACTACTTTTGCGAGTTTTGTAAAAAAAATAACAACAAACAAAACATAAATTAAAAACAATTAAACGGAAGTAAAGATCACAGGGGGTCAAACTTTGTGTAAGATTTTAAAAATACTACAGGGTGCTTTGGAAGTGTGCTTTTGTTAGCGGAAAAGCGACGGGGAGAAGAAGAAGAATTATTAAGAAATAAAGAAAACAAAATAAAATGTAAAAGTTCATCTTTCGGTTTGAACCGGAAGTCCAGTTCAAATGGGGCCACACTCTGTGTAGCGCTTGTGAAGTTGTAAAAACTCAATACCCAAGGATATTATAACTGAACAAAGTTTGAAAATCGGTTGTGTGGTTCTTGAGATATGGTGTCACTTCCGGTTGACCCGGAAGTAAAGGTCAACATAGGGTCACGGTTACCCAAGGCTAATCCCCAATGCCCAAGGAGTCTATACCTGAAAACAATTTTGAAAATCGGTTGAGTAGTTCTTGAGATATGGTGTCACTTCCGTTTGACCCGGAGGTAAAGGTCAACATGGGGTCACGGTACCCAAGGCTAATCTCCAATGCCCAAGGAGTTTATAACTGAAAACAGTTTGAAAATCGGTTGAGTAGTTCTTGAGATATGGTGTCACTTCCGGTTTACCCGGAAGTAAAGGTCAACATGGGGTCACGGTACCCAAGGTTAATCTTCAATGCCCAAGGAGTTAATAACTGAAAACAGTTTGAAAATCGGTTGAGTAGTTCTTAGCAGAAAAGCAATGGGGAGAAGAAGAAGAAGAAGTATTAAGAAAAAAAGAAAACAAAATGAAATGTAAAAGTTCATCTTTCGGTTTGAACCGGAAGTCCAGTTCAAATGGGGCCACACTCTGTGTAGCGCTTTTAGGATTTTATAACTGAACAAAGTTTGAAAATCGGTTGTAGTTCTTGAGATATGGTGTCACTTCCGGTTGATCTGGAAGTAAAGGTCAACATGGGGTCACGGTTACCCAAGGCTAATCTCCAATGCCCAAGGTGTCTATACCTGAAAACAAATTTGAAAATCGGTTGAGTAGTTCTTGAGATATGGTGTCACTTCCGTTTGACCCGGAAGTAAAGGTCAACATGGGGTCACGGTACCCAAGGCTAATCTCCAATGCCCAAGGAGTCTATAACTGAAAAAAGTTTGAAAATCGGTTGAGTAGTTCTTGAGATATGGTGTCACTTCCGGTTTACCCGGAAGTTAAGGTCAACATGGGGTCCCGGTTACCTAAAGCTAATCTCCAATGCTCAAGGAGTCTATAACTGAAAACAGTTTGAAAATCGGTTGTGTAGTTCTTTAGATATGGTCCCACTTCCGGTTGACCCGGAAGTAAAGGTCAACATGGACCACGGTTACCCAAGGCTAATCTCCAATGCCCAAGGATTTTATAACTGACAAAAAGTTTGAAAATCGGTTGTGTAGTTCTTGAATTATGAATTTTTTAAAAATCTGACATTTGATTGTCAGCGAGGTTTGCACGGACGGCTGTTTTAGAGACTAACAAAGCGTAATGTCAAAATCAGGTTGCGCGAACCTTGAAAAGAGACTAGACTTACAAGCATGTTTGAAGGACTTTGAACCTTGCGGTTGATTGAATGGAGCAAGCAGCCGCTCACCCACTAACTGGTTTAGATCGCGTATTGTGTGTGTTTTCAATGCAGTTTTATTCCCGCAGTTTGACAGTGGGTCAATGTATACCCGATTTCAACCATAAGTGAAGGTCAAAAGGTAACATCTCTGTGGAAAAGTTTGCGGAGGAAGAACAACATATAACCTGATGTAAAAATTGTGACTAAAGTGTAAGTAGTTCTTGAGATATGATTTTTTGAAATTTTCAACTTCCGGTTTGAATCGGAAGTCAAGGTCAAATGGGGTCACACTTTGTGTAGCGTTTTTTGAGTTTGCAAAGGCCTTTCCAATGATGTCTAGATTGTGAAAATCCACTGTGTGATTCATGAGTTACGATTTTTCAAATATTAAACTTTGATTTAACGTAATTCGACACCTGATGACGTCATCATGACACAACTGAAGCGGTTTCTTTTCCTAATAGATATCTAACTATATGTGAAGTTTCAAGTTTATATGTGCTTGGGAAGTGTGCTTTTGTTAGCGGAAAAGCGACGGGGAGAAGAAGAAGAAGAAGAAGAAGAAGTATTAAGAAGAAACTAGACTTATCTTGTTTGTAAATTACAAACAAACGGTGTTCGGTTTGTTTTTATAATTTGGTTTTAACCCTTTCCCGATCTGTTTGAAGCACTGTATACGTAGTACTTTTGCGAGTTTTGTAAAAAACAAAACAAAAAAACAAACAAACCATAAATTAAAAACGATTAAACGGAAGTAAAGATCACAGGGGGTCAAACTTTGTGTAAGATTTTAAAAATACTACAGGGTCTTTCACATGATCAAAAAATCTTGTGTGTAGCAATTATGGTTCTTCAGATATGAATTTTGTTCAATATTAAACATTGATTTAATGTTATAACATCATCGATGACGTCACCATCCTGAAAACCTATATGTGAAGTTTGTGAAGTTTCAAGTTTATATGTGCTTGAGAAGTGTGCTTTTGTTAGCGGAAAAGCAACAGGGAGAAGAAGAAGAAGTATTAAGAAAAAAAGAAAACAAAATGAAATATAAAAGTTCATCTTTCGGTTTGACCGGAAGTCCAGTTCAAATGGGGCCACACTCTGTGTAGCGCTTGTGAAGTTGTAAAAACTCAATACCCAAGGATTTTATAACTGAACAAAGTTTGAAAATCGGTTGTAGTTCTTGAGAAATGGTGTCACTTCCGGTTGATCTGGAAGTAAAGGTCAACATGGGGTCACGGTTACCCAAGGCTAATCTCCAAAGCCCAAGGAGTCTATACCTGAAAACAATTTTGAAAATCAGTTGAGTAGTTCTTGAGATATGGTGTCACTTCCGTTTGACCCGGAAGTAAAGGTCAACATGGGGTCACGGTACCCAAGGCTAATCTCTAATGCCCAAGGAGTCTATAACTGAAAAAAGTTTGAAAATCGGTTGAGTAGTTCTTGAGATATGGTGTCACTTCCGGTTGACCCGGAAGTAAAGGTCAACATGAGGTCACGGTTACCCAAGGCTAATCTCCAATGCCCAAGAGTCTATAACTGAAAACAGTTTGAAAATCGGTTGTGTAGTTCTTGAGATATGGTCCCCTTTCTGGTTGACCCGGAAGTAAAGGTCAACATGGGGTCACGGTTACCCAAGGCTAATCTCCAATGCCCAAGGATTTTATAACTGAAAAAAGTTTGAAAATCGGTTGTGTTGTTCTTGAATTATGAATTTTTTAAAAATCTGACATTTGATTGTTAGCGAGGTTTGCACGGACGGCTGTTGTAGAGACTAACAAAGCGTAATGTCAAAATCAGGTTGCGCGAACCTTGAAAAGAGACTAGACTACAAGCACGTTTGAAGGACTTTGAACCTTGCGGTTGATTGAATGGAGCAAGCAGCCGCTCACCGTCTAACTGGTTTAGATCGCGTATTGTGTGTGTTTTCAATGCAGTTTTATTCCCGCGGTTTGACAGAGGGTCAGTGTATACCCGATTTCAACCATAATTGAAGGTCAAAAAGGTAACATTTTTGTGGAAAAGTTTGCGGAGGAAGAACAACATATAACCTGATGTAAAAATTGTGACTAAAGTATCAGTAGTTCTTGAGATATGATTTTTTGAAATTTTCAACTTCCGGTTTGAATCGGAAGTCAAAGTCAAATGGGGTCACACTCTGTGTAGCGTTTTTTGAATTTGCAAAGGCCTTTCCGATGATGTATAGATTGTGAAAATCCACTGTGTGGTTCATGAGTTATGATTTTTTCAAATATTAAACTTTGATTTAACGTAATTCGACACCTGATGACGTCATCATGACGTAACTACAGCGGTTTCATCTCCTAATAAATATCTAACTATATGTGAAGTTTCAAGTTTATATGTGCTTGGGAAGTGTGCTTTTGTTAGCGGAAACGCGACGGGGAGAAGAAGAAGAAGAAGAAGTATTGAGAAAAAAAAAAAACTGAACAAAAACAAGAGGTGTTCCGGGCGAAATGCCCGAACACCTAAAAAAAAACCGGAACAAAAACAAGAGGTGTTCTGGGCGGATTGCCCGAACACCTAAAAAGGAATTATATAAGGCGAAAACCTTACGGCGAAAACCTCCCGAGTGTTCCTCCGCTGACAGTCCGCGGACTGGACAGCAAATACCGCCGTTGCTAAGGACCTCGGACAGTCCGCGGAAGAACGGCCATGTGCGTTGAAGCGCGGCGACGGTAATGAGCTATCCATGCCGGGCGCTATTGTTAGTATAACAATAAGTCTCATGAATAAACAAGTTGTATTTTCAGGTCATGAATATCAGCGGCTTGGACGCGGACCGGCCGTGCTCTCCCAGAATAATACATTTTCAACTCATGAATACCATCGTTCTGGAGGTAGACAGGCCGCACCACAAGACAATTACACCATAAATGTTGGGTGTGCCAGCGGACCCTCCAGCGCATAAGATAATCGCGCACTTCATAAATCAGGGAACGATTTCGCCTTTATCGCATCACAACTTGCGATGCAATTTGGATGATTTGCGTTGCAATTCTAAAAAGTGCATTGCAAATGTTGGGATCCAATTTTCGATGCATATTTTTGCAACATTTATGCTTGATACAAAAATATTGATTTTTTATTTGAAACCATTCACATTTTAATAAATTTTCCCGCAAGAAAAACGATGCTAAATTGATAAGAAATCACCGCCGACGACTAACGTTTTCTTCCGTGATGTTGAATACTTTTACACATTGCTCTGGCAGTAGGGCAAAATCGACCAATGAAAACATTCGTTATGCGCTATATGGAAACTCAACAGCCAATAGAAACACGTGCCTCTGAGACTGTGGCTTTCTCCCCCTCAGACATTGGACGAACCATATTATTGCTAAAATTATGATTGGTATAGTTAAAGACAATTTTCAGTTATGCTACTAATTGCATCGTACACGTCCCGTCTTCCCCTATGACAAATATATCATTGCCATGTTCCAAGATATTCCCGACAATAAACACTACCGTTCCCATCTTCCCTTATTAAAAAACAAATTCCCAAATTTATCGCATCCCGTCCCCTGTCACTGCTACTCTGACGCCCACTTGGAACGGAGCTTGCACGTAGCCTGAAACAATTGTCAGTCGAAGCCGGGAATAAAGAAAACCATTTCTAGAATTCAAATGTTTTGGGCATGTAGGCCCAACCAAGATTGGAGGAAATGGCTTTTTACACATCCACCCTTACTTTGCTTTTCAATAAGCAAAGGTAAAACCATTGTTAACCACCTGCGTTCCTCCGCGGTTCCGCCGGTCAGCTAACAAGCTGGACCTCACAATGGCCGACCGGTCGCTCTGCAGAGCCGCTGGAATATTCATGTTTATTGACATGTAAATGAGCCGTCGTGGCCGTGGACCTGCCCGGTTGCTACGGGTTCTTTTGTTACAAAAATCCGCGGACTCCCGCAGAATGCACGCGGAATGGAACGGCTTGGAGGTTTTGACAAGGTGCCTAAATGATACCCTTATTAAATATACACGGGTTAAGTGAAACAATGACAGGAAAGGGGGAAGCTCACCTATTGGTGGAGGTTCCAGGCTGTGAAGCGTCCTGTCGATTTCGTGTGACTGACATACCACTTCAGCTCCCGCCCGAAGATCGAGGGACGCCCCCAGAAAAATTGGAAACGGGGACGGAACCGGATGGGACTTCTCGGCATTGATGATGAAGCCAAGGGCGGACGTGAGGTGCTGAGTTCGGGTAAATGCCTCCTCCACAGCCCCGCGGGACCGGCCCACGACAATCCAATCGTCCAGGTACATAAAGATCAAGATCCCTTGTATTATCAAAGCGGCCCCGACTGCCCGCACAATTCGGGTGAACACCCGTGGCGAGGTCGACAGACCGAACAAGAGCACTGTAAATTCGTAGCAGGTCCCATTGTATTTGAACCGCAGGAACTTGCAGTGCTCCTCTCGGATTGGAACAAGAAGATAAGCGTGCTTCAAGTACAAGGAGGCTGACCACGCCGAAAATGCCGTGGTCGGATCAGCCTGTTTAGGGGGCTTTAGACACGCCGGCCTCCTTTTTTGGTACTAAGAAGAAGGTCGACATGAACCCCGCTTGCGTCCTCCCCGCCGGGGAGGACGCGCACTGCCCTCTTCTCGAGGAGGGACATGATTTCCCCGTCAAGGGCCTGGCGCTTCGCCGGTCTGGACGGGATCGGGGTTGGGCAGACGATCATGTCCGACCGGGGGGGGGGGGGGGTGCTCGTAACCTCTAGTGAGTAACCGCGAGTGATGGTATCGAGCACCCACCTGTCTGACGTAACTATGGACCCAAGACCCTAAGAAGTCTCGTAGGCGGCCCCCCACGGGTCCCATGATGGGGGGTCACCAGTAGCCTGCACAGTCATCGGCGCCAGCCCCCACCATAGCGAGGGGCTGGTGCCCGGAAGCCACGCCCGGACTGGGGGCGTTGCTGACCGGAGAACTGCTGTGGCATAGAGCGTGCACCCACTGCGTTGACCGTGCGGTTGCGAAAACCACCGCGATTGGACCTCAGGGGTTTGCGCTTAGAGATGGTGAACGTCGCCTTAGCCTTCGCTGGTGGCGGCTTGGCAGCAGTAGTCAGTTTCTTCAAATTGATCTTCTCCATCGCCTTCAATTGCTTAGCCTCTGCCTGCATGAGTTCCTCAAACTTCCCATTGAAGAGGTCAGTGCCAGACAATGGGAGGGACTCGAAACGCTTGCGGGCACCCGGAGAAGGGAGAAAAATGCATCCAGCACATTTCCCTGTCGATGTAGCTAAGGTCGAAATTCTATCAAACTGCTCGAGTACCGACCGAAGACCAAAATCAAGGCAGTGAAAGGCCGCCGTTAAAAGGTCTGTTGGGACTGTGGAGTCATCCTCACACCCAGAGACCAGGTATTCATTCAGCAGCAGGAGGAAGGAAGTCGAACGCATGCCGAATCTGGATGCTGAATCCAACTTCTTCAATGTGTCCTCGAACTTATCCCGCATCTTGTTGAGGAAAGATCGTTTTGACGCCGGGACTCCCGCATCTGTGGAGAATTATTTTTTAAAAATCCTCCTTGGGAAAATGATAATAATCAAGTTCCTGTCTCCTGTAGGTAGTCCATTTTTCTGCAGACATAATCTTTTCAATGCTGTTTACATAGACTTGATCCAGTGGGAGGACTGGGAAAAGTTTATCAGTTCCCGAAGTAGTCCTAGTTTTACGCTTGAAAGATTTACGATCGGGTTGCTCTGGCTCCGCTGGCGGGAAGCTGGAGAACTTTGATCATATTGCGCTGTATCACGCGGAGCTCTGTCTCTGCGATGGATAAGCGCTGCAACTGTGCCAAGTCGTCCTCATCAGCTCTGGAGGTATCCCAGCGTGAGGGCCGCGTCGGCTCGCTGCGTGGCCGAGTTGGCTCTCTGTGTGAATCGTCAGGCCCGCTGGACGGGGCACGCCGTACGGGGCCTTGAGCCCGCGGCTGTGCTCCCTCGTCGTCGGTAAATGATGCCGATGGTTGCAAGCTCACGCCCGGAGGGAACCCCGGAGCTTGGCTCACCGTGTGTGGTAATTCCCGTTGAGCGTGAGTCATCCAGCGATGGTCTATCCCCGTTGGTTGGTGATAACAGCTTGCCTTGGAGGGGTCGACCGCGACGGCCACTTGTCGCGTGGCCGCAAGGGCTGACATGGAGGCCGAGATGGAGCTGAAGGCCTGCAAAAACTCGGCCCTAGAGATCGTGTCATCCGCCCGGTTATGTTTACTGTGGCGGGGTCGATCTGAAAATCCATCGGAACTCGAGGAGGAGCGTCGTGCACGTCCCGAATTCCTTTTGTCACTTTTCTTAGATGACATATCGGATTGCACTTGGGTCCCGGGAACACCATAACAACGGAAATCCGAGGTTGTAGATAAACCCTGTGACAACAGTCCATCCTGACATCCTGTGGAGAATTCCACTGTGTCAGGGGGACGTGGGTTCGACGAGCCGTGGAGGCTCGCCACGTTAAGTCGTCCCGTGTTCGGGGGCGAGACTGAGGGAGAGCGGAGGCTCGACTGGGTGCCTCGTTTCCCCTGTCCCTGGCGGGCCTTCTTTGGCTTCGCTCCGGCAATGGTGGTCTGGTTCAGTAGACCCTTGCCTGAGCACACCTTGCGTTTGGACGTCCCTTTTGTGGCCAAGGTAGGAGACTGGTTCAAGCCAGCTGCCCCAGCCATGGAACTGTGTGGCTGCCGGGCGGGGGACTGGTTGGGGAAGGACATTTTCCCGGTGCAGTCCCCTGAGGACTCGACCTGTCCCGGGGGGTGGTTCAAACCCTAAGTAATGACCTCGGCAAACGCTTCATAATTCTCTTCAGATAAAAAAACAAGAAAACAACTCTACAAATCTATATAGGATTTATAGGATCTACTTACTTAGCAAAACTTCTCAAGCAAGAATGAACGGTAAATGACGTTTTTTATTCAATTGGTTCAACCGATAAAAAACACGTCCTACCAGCGCCGTTGCTAAGAGAAAAGAGGAAGGTCATGGGACGGGAATGCCACACGGCATTGAGGGAGCTCTAGAGGGCGCTGTTGGTAAAACTCTTAGCATTAACGCCTGCCGGCCTAGGGAATATGCAAATGTAGTAATTTGCTCTACAGGTAATGTATGAGCGAAGTAGACACAATAATTATTAAACATTTTGGACTGTTCTGCATTATTATTGTTTTTTAAACTGCAGTACTAATGGTCAAACCTAACATGCATGCAAGGATCAAACCACTTGAGACCTTTCCTAATTCCCACTCCCCTGATGTTTACAACATAGCCCTTGATAATCTCACAGACATCCTCTGGATACAAAATTTAATGGGCACAGAATGCAAGTTTAATAAAGACTAGAAATCTTAATATGAAGTAGTGGATAACTTCATATCTATTGCTAATATTAATTTGTGGTGCTGCTTTGTAGAGCCTTTCTGCATCGAATAATGTGGTCAAAACCCCCCATAACACACAATTTTGGAGACAATACTTCCTCAAATTTTACAAAGGCTAAGATTAATTTTTAAGGGAAAAGACATATTGTTTTGCTTTAGTTTACAAAAAAACACACCAATCATCAGTGTTGTACTTTTTAGCCGAGAACCAAGTTCAGCCGAGTTCAAGTGGCCGAGTAGTACTCGAGTATGAGCACAAGTATCGGACTACTAACGAGAATTCTGATTTCCAAGTTCATATAGTCAAACAGCCCAGTACCACTTACTTAGATCTCTGCACGAATTTGAGTAGAATTTATTAACACCCTACGGGGAAGCTAGTGTTCTGCAGATGCAGCAGCAAAACCATTAATTATATTATTGCATAACTCAACCAAATGCAAGTCAAACATAGACATATTCTTTTCCATGCATGTGATGCTTGGAAAAGGAGACAACTGTATGCCAACTCAAACACAACCAAAACTGTCTAATTATGTTGAATGTAAAATTTTAACTTAAAACTAATGATGATTCAAAACAACAAATAATTACCAAAGTAGAAATAGCAAACAGTTCATCCTACCTTTACTTCCAGATAAACGAGGATCCTGTCCTATATATTTAGTCCTGTCTGATCCTGTTTCTTGATCACTCAAATCAGTAACAGACGTATCAAAATCAGTATTATCTTCATCAACAATTTCCAGCAGCTTTTTGTGGTTATTGCATTCAGGATTAGCTTCATCAAATGCCCCAGAATCAACAAAGAAGTCTGTCCTTTCTTTTTGCACTGACCTTGACCTTCAAGGAATGGAGAGAAAGTAGTTACAATCAATGTAACTGCAAGAAATGTGTACAGGATACATACAAAGGGAGAATGCAGTGTAGTAGACCAGCCAAACTTGAAAAAGTGCTCTAGAAAAAAATTCCACGGCATAGTTTGTTAATGGCTGGCATCCATGCTAGATGTATGGATCATGGGCTCAGGAAGACGATTAGGGTGGATGTCAAGCTTGATTTTGAATTTTAAGGTCATTTAGAGGTCAAAAGGTCAAATAAGGTCAAAAATCAATATTTTCAAACTTTGTATAAAATTGAATCACATTTGATAGATCTATCCATTAAATGTATTTTTAACTTCATGTTGATATGACAAACACAAATACCACCTTCATGTAAGGTCATTTTGAGGTCAAAAATTTCAAATAAGGTCAAAATTTTGCATTTTTGAATTTTTCACCAAACTTGACCCCAGGTGGCAGATCTATCCATAAAACCTATTTTATCATCATATTGACATGCCAAGTCTGTGAAATATGAGTTAATCTTTTGTTTTGTGCACAAATGTATGGTAAAATTTAATCTAAAGGTGCGATTTTCTCATAAAGTGCATATCTTGAGCATACCAAATTTGATTGCACACCCTATCCCAACACTGCATATAATTGTTTTAACAAACTGGTAAATTGAAACAAGAAACGCGTATGCTGTTCATGCAATTAGTTTGATATAGCAGTTTTATAGTTTAACATGGTGCTCAAAAACTGTATGTCTGATATCAAAGTTATTTGTACTCCCAATCTTTCCAAGTACACAGTCAAAAGACTCAACTGTCATTAGTGAATTAACAATGTTGAACATTCTTTTTGCAGTAAAATGTTTTATCCTATGTTATACATTGTAGCTACGACGGGGGTATGGGGTATCGTGCAGTGATCTTTCTTATCTGGAGTGCCATCAAAGCTAACTCCAGAGCTAGCTACCAGGCACTCCAAAACCACTACAGCTGGACATACTTTTTGCCCAGTTTCTTTGATGAAAGAATTCTCGCATCATCTGTAAAGAGCATACCTCCATGGTTAGAGTGAGAATACTAAAGAAGGCCACAGGCACGGGCCGAAGATTTGAATGGGTATAGTGTCATCATGCTGGAGAGGGTCGTTTTGTTCCTGCATGGGGAGCATCCAATGAAGTTACTGGTATAGTTGACCCTCCTGTGACAACAGTAGGGACTCTTCAGGCACTCGCAGACGGCAATGACACTCTCATGGCAGAGGAAATGAACTGATACGGGCAATTCCAAAGTTTGAGAATTTAATTTTTCTCAAGGGAGGACTTCACGTCTGCTTCAACTTTCTGAAGGCTATTGGCCAACACATGGAAAGTGCTGGGCTTGATTACTTGTGGACAGAGGCGGGTGTTTATGCAGCCAATATGACTGAGCCCATGCTTCAAGGCAAAGCCTACTTTTGCGCTGTTAATTGAGGACATCAACTGACCTGCGAGGCTCTGTGGCACATTTCTGTCCTTGAATCTTGTTTGGTTGAAATTTGTTTAAACAAAAAGATGTGGAAGTTGATAAACTTGCCCAAAGTGTGATTAAGCAGTTCAAATAGAGGGACAGCAATCACACAGAAGAACTCCCCGAAGCAGTAGGCCAGCTGTCAGATTTTCTAAGGAGTGACAATGGTCATGAGCTCATAAACAAATTCAACTTAGACAAGCACTCTGGAAATCCAAACTTCCGACTGTGATCTCAGTACATTGAGATGGTGGAGATGGAGATCTAGGACTCAGAAAGACACTCAGATACTCTTGATCCCCCATCTGGAAGCTTTTTCAGCAATGCTGCCATGTCCCAATCATCTATGACCACAGCAACTTTGATCATGATGTTAGAGAGATACCACTGGTATCTTTGACAACCAAAGACATTGCACCAGTTGAAAGCAGTATATGACCAAGTGGAAGCAACGTGTTGGTTTTAGTGATGCCCTGAAAAAAACATTGCTCAAAAACTTTGTACAATACAAATGTTTTAACCAAACAAAATGTACAGTACAGAAGATTATCAAAACTGACAGAATGTTGGTGGCACCTCTAGAATTGCAAGGGTCGTGGGTTCGAATCCCACCCGAGTAATATGCCTGTGAATTTTTTTCACAGGACTCGGGAAGGTACTGAGTATACAGTGCTAACACACATCGGTGTATGGGTAAAAAAACGAAATCAATATTCTTTATCCCCGATGCAAATTTAACATCTATTATGACAGAATGTTACTGCAACAATTGCTCAATGCTGCCACTGGAAGTACTGGAATATTCTCCAGTAGAAAGCTTTCTCCGCCAGTCCCACTGTCTCTCGCCAAATCTGGAGGAGAGATGAACTCAACACCAAAGGCAGATCTGATGCAAATCTTAATGGCTGGGCTGACCACACCCACAAATATACCAAAATGCCAACATGAAGACATGGTGTGCCGATAGGGTCTTGGAAAGCGTCATGTGTCCGACATTTGGTGACTATATTATACGCTTGTCTTTTCGTAAATAGTGTGACATAACACTTTGGAGATAATACAACAAGGCTTGACGTGGTATTTGATCGCTAGATTGGAGAGGGCTCCATCAAGGCAGTGACACGGTCAAAGAGAATGGGAAAGAAAAAGCCAATTCGAAAGTTCATCGATAGACCCAGGTCCCACTCCTACAGGTATGGGCAAATTTAATGCCTTGAACAAAGCTGATCTCAAGTTCTTGTCAGACGTCTTCGTAGAGAAGGGCAAGGGTCTACTGGAAAGATGAGGAATAGTAACAGGCGGGGGTTCCTTGATGTTACGGATGCCATGGTACTCGAGGAGAGATGACGATTTGAGGAAACCTTAGCAGGCTGACACCAGGTTGATGCTCCATGCATAGACGCAGTCAATGAAGGATGTAAAAGAGTCATTTGCAGGTGGAGAAATGTCACTTCTGGTGAACTTAATGTGTTTAAAAGCGTCAGAAGTTTGGAAATAAGTGCAAATGTTACCCGATACGTGCAGTATCTGAGAGACTTACACAACCTGTGAGGGATTACCTGCTCAGCTTCCATGCTCTTACATGATGTGACGCAGCCTCCTACATGACCATTGGAAAAAGAAAGTCTTTGAACTGGAACTTCACACAGCATGCGACCAGGAATACATGGACGTCTCATCTCCCATTGACACAAACACACAACAGCTTAAAGGAAAGTGTGAGGTTACCTGGAAGCTGTCTGGACTACCCATATCTCAGATGCTTGATATGAGCTCGTTTCATAAGGATGCAAATGTCAAACTATAAAACTATGTCAAAATAACTGCGTGAATAGCATACCTTCTTGATTCATTTTACCACATAAGAAAGTTTGATAAAATTTGTATTTATTTTTTCAAACTGCCTGGGTACATGTATATTGACCTTTCAAAAGAAAGTTTTCTTACGCTCAAGATATGCACTTTTTGAGAAAATCGCACTGTTAGATTTTTATTTTACTATACATTTGTGTACAAGACAAAAGATTAACTTATAATTTCACCAACTTGGAATGTCAATATGATGATGAAACTAGATTTTATGGATAGCTCTACCACTTGGGGTAAAATTTGGTGAAAAATTCAAAAATGCAAAATTTTGACCATATTTGAAATAATTGACCTCAAAATGACCTCACATGAAGGTGGTATTTGAATTTTTTTTTCTCAAAAACTGCCTGGGTATATTGACCTTTCTTTCAAAAACAAGTTGTTTGAAACAAATATATGCACCATTGAGATCGGGAGTGCAAACAATTTTGGTATACTCAAAATATACACTTTTCAAGAAAATCACACTTTTTCGTTTTGTTTTGCTATACATTTGTGTACAAGGTCAAAGTTTATCCGTTAATTACATACGTTTGTCATATCAACATGAAGTTAAAAATACATTTTATGGATAGATCTATCAAATGTGGTTAAATTTTATACAAATTTTGAAAATATTGATTTTTTGTTCTATTTGACCTTTTGACCTCTAAATGACCTTAAAATTCAAAATCAAGCTTGGCATCCACCCTAATCGTCTTCCTAAGCCCATGATCCATACATCTAGCATGGATGCCAGCCATTAACAAACTATGCCGTCCAAAGTGTAATTTCACACGTTGGCTTGCCTACTAGTAGGGATGGGGGGTTAAATAGTCAGTTTACAGAACTGAGTAGAGAGCATTTATTTTGCTGGATATTTGATTGTTCATAAAAATTTAAAAGGTATTTTAAGAGACAAAGAGAGGGTGTACATATTTATTTGTGAAAAAGTCGTGGAGTGGGACCACGCGCACTGCTTCTCTTGGTGAGTAGGGATTCAATTTCTTCCTCCAGAGAGCAGTGCTTTGACGGGATTAAACGGAGTTCACATCTGGCGGACAATTGTGTTGGACAGAGGGGCACTCATAAATCCTATCCCGTAACAGTGATTGATGGTCTCAAGTACCCATCGATCGGACAAAACTTCAGCCCACGGTCCACCGCAGGGGGGCCGCCTCAGTGTTTGTGCGTCACTTGTGCCAGCCCTTGGAGATACGGAGGGCTGTTGCGTGAATGCCTCGGGTGTCCTGCCGGAACTGGCGGCCAGATGTAGGTTTGGTTTGTGTACTGCGAACATAGCCTTGCAGGCAGCACGGCCACGGAACCTGCTGCAGGCAGCCTTTAACAGCTGGCTGGCAGGAAGGGTTGAAAGTTTTTTTTTTTTGGCTGGGGGGGGGCAGAAGCAAAAAGCAGTTTTTTTTCTTGAGATTGATCTGTGACCTCACCCAATTTGCTTCTTTCTCTTTGGACTCCTCCTGAAATTTAACACAAAGTGTTCATCAAAAAAAGGGGAGGCATCAAAAAAGCGCTGCTATATCAAAACGTGCTTATCCCAATTGGATTTTACCGGGATCCTGCAAAATCTCGCCAAATTCTCCAAATCCTCTGAGTTTCAGAGCAATCGTCCGACATTTAAAAAAACTTTGGCTCAACTGCGATGGGTTCCTCAGGTTTCGAAAGCTGAAGAATGCAGATAATGTTGCGTTGTATGAGCAGAGCTCAGTTTCAGTGATAGACAGGTGCTATAGTTATGCAATCTCACCATTGACCCCCAACCTCGTCCTCGGCAAACAGTACGGTACCGGAAGCTGGCCTTTGAAATTGACCTTGATAGCTGTATGGCTAATATTGAGTTATTATTCGAATTAACACATTGTTTCAACTCTGCACTGCTTGAACACCTAGACAAGTATGCTCCAAAAGTGAATATAAACTTCACTTCCAGGCCAAACTGCCCATGGTTCTCTGATGAGCTTCCTTGCAAGGCAGATCTATGCTGGGGCACTGCAGGATTATAAAAGATGCCTGGAGTCATCTAAATGCAAGTACCACAACTCCCGAATAACAAATAGCAGCGGCAAGGAGTTTTTTAGGATCATCAATTCCTTGACTAATTCAATTACAACAAGACAGCTACCTTTTCCTGAGTCCCAACAGGCTCTAGCCGATGAGACAGACAACTTTAAGGAAACATAGGTACAATATGGGGCCCCCTGGAAGCTTCAGAAGTAGCATTAGAACACTGGCATTTTCAAATGAAGTATGCGCTTCTGCATTTTTTTCAATTTGACGAAGTATCTCGGGAAGAAGTTTGGCCTTTGGTTTTGAAATCTCCCACAAAGACCTGCCCACTTGATCCATTCCCAACCAAACTTCTCAAGAAATGTGTTTACATTTTACTACTGGTCTTTACACAGATTGTAAACTTAGGCCGTATCCGAATTGGGGGCTACAGCTAAGGCCACAGCTGTTGCTAAGGGTGTTGCTAAGGACGTCCTATACTTCAATGCATGATGACGGGAACATCTAGCCGTTGGTGTAGCTGTAGCAGGCATTTCGGACATAGCCTTATATCTTGCATCTGGGATCCTTCTAAGGGAAGACACCTTAAACATATTACTTGGCGCGCCGCGGCGGGCCGTGCAATACCGCAGCGTCACGGCCGCGGCCCGCTGAAGCCCGGCCAAGTGCGGCCAAAACTCCAATAGGCATTTCTGCATATTCATGAGGATCAAAGGGGGTGTTTACAGTTGAACACATTTGTAAAGATCGCGTCTCCCTTGCGGTGCGCTGCGGGTCGGCTGACCATACTTAACACACAAGAAACTCAACATATGATTATCTCCGTTGTGAGATGCTGTGATCCCGGTCCGCTGTGATGTTTATAACGGCCGGCCGAACAAGTGAGACGTCAATTTATAACACAGGAAGAGAAACTAAATGTTAAAATGTTCAAAAAATATTTTTGACTTTTGTTGAACAACACCCTCCATTCACCCTTTTTTGATTAGATAAACCTTGCAGGAGGTTATTAACTTAGCATGATGCCATCGGACTGTGGTCCTCTGTCCGTTTTTAATTAATAATCAGTACTCCACCATTTTAATTTTTTTTAATCAAAAAAATTCAACATTTCGAATCTACACATAGTCAATTAGCATGTTAAATGTCTTGTTACCATCTGAGGTCTTTTTCTCCCCAAAACAATCCATCAATGTCCAGCTTCTACCGCGGCGCTTTGCAGGATGCTGAGTAAAATGTTTTTGGTGTCTTCCCTAACACATTTTCAAACCAAAGCTTGATTCAAATGTTTTGGCAAACTATAGACCTGTGTTACTTCTAAGCTTTGTGTCTAAACTTCGAGAGACATATTTGTATAAAAATTATAGTAAATCAAAGACTACTTTTCATCCAATGATCTGTTAGTGACTGCTCAGTCTGCGTATTGCTCCCACCATTCAAGTCGTGCATTGAGAATGATATATGCTTCATGCCATTGATGAGCACCTGGAGGAAGTTTTGTCTTACTAAACTTCAGTTCTGCCTTTGATAAGAATAACCATTCCATTCTACTAAATCATCTTGAACATCGATATGGTATGGGACTGCATTACAAATGCAGGTGTCGAGAAGGCTGAGTGAGCCTTCATGTGCAGCCCCCTGCCGAAAATCACTTCACGGTTGCAAGCCTCACTGCATACATTACAATCTTATCTTAATGGTAAGTCTCAATCAGTGGTCACTTGTGATGTCGCATCCTCAGTGCGTCACATGCGAGTGTACCTCAAGGCTGTGTGCAATCATCAATGTTCAACTGTTACACAGCTCGTATCAGTGACACCCAATATATGTATGCCGATGACACCCAATTTTATATATTATTCAAGCTGTCCGATACCACAGATACCATAAATCATCTTGAGGAGTTGTGAGAGATATCAGGGGATGAGCTTTAGACAACAAACTTCAATTCAACCATCGTGATAAAACAGAGATCCTCCACTTTAGCTCATGCTTCATCAACACTGTAAACCTTCCATCTGCAACACTCCTGTGGCTTACTGCAATGAGACTCCCAGCCTCGGAGTGGTCTTTGACAGTTAACAGCACTTGAAGACTCATGAAGGGAAAATCTGCCATGCTGGGTGGTCATTCATTTACAAGGTCGGAAAGATCAGAAACTACCTTGATAAGTCATCAGTGAGAAACTTATGCATACTTTCATCACATCATGCATTGATGGCTGCAATAATCTTCTTCTATTGGTCTTCCCAGTAGAGACATCACATGCTCCAGTGTTTGCAAGTATGTCTCAGTAATGCAATGAACACATAACCGCAATTCTGCAATCTCTTCATTTGCTCCCTGTCGTCTCAAAGCGAATCGTTAACAAAACACCCATTTTTAAATTTAAAGCACTGCATGGACTAGCTCCCTCATACAATCAGGATCTCGTTCAACTACATCAACCAACTGAAATCTTTGTTCCTCCTCTCTTAACCTCTTGCAACAACCCTCACCACCTCCAAGGACATCATCATAATATGTCAGTAGACCTTTCAGTGTTGCTGCCCCATTTCTATGGAACAGCATACCATCTCAACTTAGAGAGTGTGCATCATTTGAAAATTGTTGTGTTGTGCAGTTTTCAGAGAGGGCTTTCAAGATGATACACGGAGAGAAGACTTTTTGAGTTGATGCAATCCAGCAGACAATGAACATTATTTTGAACCTGATTCTTTCAGAGACAGGAAGCCAATGTAGTTCTTGAAGGATGGGGGTGATGTGCTGAAATTTGTTAGTTCAAGTTATTAAGCAGGCTGCCTGGTTTAGCATTTTTTGTAGTCTGGCGATCTGATAATTTGCAGCACCATAGAGGTTGGCATTACAATAGTCAATATTTGAGAGAACAAGACTCTGGATCAGTGGCGTCACCAGAGGGGGGGCAGGGGGCCTGCGCCCCCCCGCTCAGAACCCTTGCCCCCCCTCTTGCCCCCCATATGAAATCACAGAAAAGTATATTCTTATAATAAATCGTTTAAGGCTGAATAAAATGCTGCCGTAAAAAAGTAAAACTTTTATTCATATCAGTATGTGGACTATAACGCAGTCATGACAAATGCATGGAAACGCGCGCGCGAACGTATTGGCGGTAAATGTATGTTGTGGTTTTGCGGTTTCAGAGAGTGCAGGAAGTCACAAAGTTCAGTTTAGTACGTGGTGGTTTGAACGCAGACCAATAGCTCTGTTAACACATACAGCAAAATGGCCAGTGAAAAAGGAAGCTTGGATCATTTCTTCTCGGCCATATCAAAGCGCCCGTCTTTGCCTCGTGCTCCAACACCTAAGAGGCAGAGACGGGAAAATACAGAAGATTCCGATTCTGATGTAGTACCATCAGAGTATATGGACTCTGCATCCGAGGATTCTACACAGGAGAATTTTGAAGAAGACGTATCTGTTAGATACTGGGATACTGGGAGCGCTAGCACAAATGCCCTGACAAGCACACGTAGCAGTGGAGCAAGAGCTGTTGGTCCTCAAGGTTTGTGGCCATTTATTATAAACTGTAGTTAATCATAGTAATAATGAGTATTTTTTGATAATAAAACAATACAAGCAGCGCATATTGCAACACCTCGACCACTTACATTTTCGCGTTTATTCCATTGGTGAATAATATTCTGTTGAGTTTACAGGATCACTGTAATGCTTTGTTTTGCTTTTTATAGTAAAATTATGAAAACCTAATTTGCTGTTAAATTGTTGTTTTCCTTTTCAGACATATCATGCTATCCTAGAGATGAAGCTCAACAGCCATGCCTTGTTGCTTATCCTAAAGACAACAAGAAGAGATCATTCTTATCAGTGTGGTATAATGAGTACCAGTGGTTAGAGTATTCCATATCAATGGACAGTGCATTCTGCTTTGTCTGCCGTCATTTTGCTCCTCTTTCCTCATCACCTGATGTTGCTTATACATCAGCTGGATTTAAGACATGGAAGAAAGCAAAGGAAAAGAAGAAGGGTTTTGCTGCTCATTCAAATTCCCCTTGTCACAAAGCAGCAATGCTTACATGGATAGATTATAAGGCAATGAGGGAGAAGGATACTTCAGTGATGCAGATGGTCAATGAAAATTACAAAAAAGAGATCCAAAGCAACCGGGAATACATCAAAACAATAGCTGACATACTTCTCCTCACAGCGAAACAAAACATAGCTCAAAGAGGGCACAGGGAGAAGGCTCAACAGACAAGCAAGAGTGATGCAGAAGATAACGACAAAGATGTCCCAATAAACAGAGGGAACTTCTTGGAAATCCTAACTGTACTATCTAAAAACAATCCAGCCATAGCAAGTAAACTTGTGGAGATCCCGCAAAATGCCAAATACACTTCTCCGAAGTTACAAAATGAAATAATTGCAGTGTTGGCCCAGATGATTCGAATAGATATCATTGAGGAGGTTAAAGAAGCCGGTGAGTTTGCTATCATGGTTGATGAGACCAAGGATGTCTCTAAAACAGAGCAGTTATCTCTTGTTCTGCGCTATTACTATTGTGGGAGCGTGAAAGAAAGCTTTGTTGTGTTTAAAGCAGCTGACAAACTAGATGCAACAAGTCTAACCGCAACAGTAATAAAGTGCCTACAGGACTTTGGACTCAACTACAAGGAAAAACTTGTCGGGCAAGGCTACGATGGGGCTGCTGTTATGAGCGGTAAGCATAGAGGAGTAGCCACTCAGGTAAAACAGGAGGCAAAATATGCCTTTTACGTGCATTGCCACGCACATCGACTTAACTTGGTGTTAGTTGACACGGTCAAAAGTGTACAGGAGGCTGCAGATTTCTTCGCGCTTCTGGAAAGACTGTACGTTTTCCTTTCACGGTCGTATGTCCATCAGAAATATACACAAGTCCAGAAAGAAATGTACCCAGGGAAACCACAGCGTGAATTACAAAGACTAAGCGATACAAGATGGGCTTGTCGGTACTTTTCCTGTCGCAATACCAGAGATCGGCTACCAGCTATTCTCAAAACCCTTCAGGATATTTCTGATGAAGACAATGCAGACAGGGCTATTGATGCGCGAGGTTTAGCTTCCCAGTTGGACTTTACATTTACTGTAATGCTAACGGTATTTTGCAATATTCTTCAGGAATCCAAAGGCCTCTCTGATATGCTACAAAATCCTAAAGTGGACTTAGCAAAGGCAGTCGACATCGTGGACACTTTCAAGAACGAATTACAGAAGCTACGATCTGACGAGGATTGTTTTGATGGGATATGGAGTTCAGCGACAGAGCTATCGTCTGCCTGCAAAATATCGATCACCGAAGTCCATCTGCGTCGTCAAAGGCGTTTACCAAATAGACTTCAAGATTTTGTTATAACAGAACAGTCGCCTCTAGAACACCAGAAGTCCACAACAAAAGACAACGTTCGAGTTCACGTCTTCAACTCTGTTCTTGACGTCATCATATCAGAAATGGATCGTAGATTTTCTACAGCAAGTTGTGCTATAATGACCGGCATTTCATCTCTTTATCCAAAGACGGAAAGCTTCCTCAACACTGAAAGTGTGCAGAAGTTTGGACAGGTGTTTGACGCTGACCCTGATGACCTAAGCCATGAAATTCCACAAGCAAAGCGTCTCCTGAAACGTAAATTTACAGACTCCGGAAATGCAGCTCCCGAGACTCTTCTTCAGTTTACTGCATTTTTAGACCCATACAAGGATGTATTTGCCGAGTTATTCCGTCTGGCGAAAATTGCAGTGGCAATTCCAGTATCCAGTGCTGCTTGCGAGCGCAGCTTTTCTTGTTTGAAACTCATCAAAACTTATCTTCGGAACACAATGTCAGATAAGCGTTTGAGTGATCTTGGTGTTCTTCACATTGAACGAGAACGCACAGAGGCCATAGACCTCGATGAATTTATTTTGGAATTCGCAGATCACCACAAGAACCTCCGCATCAGTCTCCTTTGAAGCAAGCGGTGGAATTGAGAGGTAGGCCTATTTTAAATATCAGTTTCATAACTAAAATGTTATTATTATAATTACACCCAAAATTTCAATCAGGTAATTTGATTTTGATTTATTTTAATTGCTTACACTTGTCACAATTATTATGTTTTGGGTATTTACACTGAAATAAAGCATACAAACAATAATTTAATTAGTACTCACAGAGCCTAATTTGAGAATGCCGTGTATAACTCTAAATTGATACTTGGTAATCACTGTTGGTAATTTAATCCTTGTATACAGTCGAAAAGTTTTATCTTATAAAAATGACAAGTTCTCTATAAGATTTGGTTGTTTTTGCAATATTTTGTTACCTGCAAACGATTTATAGACTGTTTTAGAACTGCATTGGTGTGTATCAGCTGGTGTGTATCAACTATCAGTTAACATATTTAATGATAATCTTGCACTTCTTTGGCCCCCCCAAATTCATTCTTTGCCCCCACTTGCCCCCCCAAATGAAAATGTCTAGTTACGCCACTGCTCTGGATGGCAATGCGACATGAAGGTGTGGTCAGGTATTTCCTTATGTACTTTATTCGTTGTTTCAGGCACTGAAGCTTGTCTGAGAGCCATGGCAAGTTTGGCCTGTTAGTGATGGTTTTACTCACCACCTGAGCATGTTTTTCAAGAAGCTCATGCAAGGTGGAATAAAATTGGTCTGTCAACTTATCAATGGGATCAAGAGCAGGATCAGTAGACCGTTAAGACGACTCGTTGTCAAACTTTAAGTTGTCTAAGTCGATTTCACATGCTTACCGGTACCGCAGTGTTCTCTTTAGAGCAGGTGGGTGCTGCATCCAGAGATGACACTTCAGAGCATGATGGTCAGATGGGAGACCATGAATGATGCCTGCATCAGTGATCACGGAGGAGTTTTTGCGTGAAAAGACTAGATCCAGCATATGACCGGATCGATCGGTAAATTCCATTACATGCTGTTAAAACCCAGCATTCTCTGTGAGATGGTTTGCGGCATGACGATCTTCAGGCACATTCATATGGAAGTTGTAGTCGCCGAACAGTATGATCTGGCCAAGGAAAGGAACTGTGGTTTCCAGTAGTGTTGAGAAATCCTCAAAAAATATGGCAGGAGACATCTTATTTTTGGTGGAAACAGGAGGACGGTAGATGTTAAGCATCCTAAGGCTGGAGGACTTTCTAGATTTGGTCACATCCATGTATTCAAATGATTTGAAGGAGGTAGACTTGTTGATGATAGTGCTAAAGCCACATTTCAGAATGAAGGAAACCCCACCCCCACGCCGAGATCGCCTGGGATTGTGGACTACCTCATAATTGGGAAGTGATTGTTTGATGTCAGCTATAGTGAAGTTGGCACGATCAGTGCCAGTTTAATAGCCAGGTTTCTTAAACAGATTGCCAACTTCAACAGATTTCTTTAAGATGCTTGTTGTGAGAGAGTTGAGCGAACAGGACTTTGAAGGACTTTCTCTGATGGTATTCATTAGCTCAGTGGGATTTGAAGGTTTAAATTCTGTTAACCTGTTGGGCGATTGCCATGTGGTATGGGAATCGTTTCTTCCCATGATAGAGGAGAAACTTGATCTTTTAAATCATTGTGAACATGGATACAATTTTTTTTTGTCAGCGAAGTAAGTTGTGAAACGATTACAAAGTGAAGTAGCATCCGGAGTGATAGATGGAAGAGCAATTTCAGTTTCACAGTTCCGAAATTTATTTTTCTGATCGGAAGTACTGAGAATATCATGACAGCAGCTACATTTGGCCTGTGTGATGAGTTTATTAATAGCACAGTGAAAGTAGTAGTCCCAGCCTATTTCTATACCTTCCGCCCAGGTAATAGTTAATAAACAGGACAGTTCTTTTCAGAACTGAGAAGTCTCCCATACACCTGAACAATCTACTCCGCGGTAGTAGAATTAAGCAAGACAGTTCTCTAAGAACAACTCTACCTGGCAAGTAGATACACACATGGTGTTACCGCAAACCAAATATATTGATACCTCACCATGCAATGCCTCAAATCCTATACTGTGAAAGTTCATATAACGCTGTTGGTCACATTTTAGACCACTTCTGGGCAAGGTCGATTCCAGATGGCTTCTCTGATGCCTCATCTTGTGGATATTTAGAGTATACCAGGGATGCTGATTCGATCCTTTAATTGTTCTTTTGAATTATCAAAGAAGCATGTTGATTGACGGTATGAATTACAGCTTAGTTGTAGTTATGAAAAATGATGCTGGGACAGTTTTTAGAGGGAGTAGTTCTTAGCTTGGCATTCAGGTCCACGGCGAAGCACTGTTTGTCTATAGATTTGATATTCTCGCAATGAGTCATGGATTGCATGGATAGAGTATGGTTATTTAGTGGAGAGGTCGAATAACACACTATAAAGAGTCAAAAATAGAGCTTTGGGTGATATTGTGATATTGAGATTGATCCAGTTTTGAAGATCATTATCGCGCACAACAACCAGATCAAGGGTGTGATTTTTTATTTCAAAATCTGAGTGAAACTTGTCTCGCTTAGAGTTTTCAAGGCGTCGTACACTTGGAGATTTGTCATATTCAACATGCATATTAAAGTCTCCAGTGATGATAAGTCTAGCTGAGTAGAAAGCTAAGTCGGTGATCAAATCCTCAAATCCAACCAAATGTCTGATGATAAACATGAAGGGTGATATATCAGGATAATCCGAAGATGGTCAGCCGTGGTTGTGCAAATGTCACTCTGTTCAAAAGAGTCAAACAAACGAGCTGGGATAGAGGGCTTTAGGTTTATGATGACTTAAACAGTACCCCAGTTCCACCACCCCTCTTTAATTCTCCGCAGGTCCCAAGATATGAATACACAATGGGAGTGAGTTCATCTATGACTGGTGAGTCATCATTCTGTGGACAAGTTTCAGTGAGGAGCCAGACTGTTGTCAAGTATATTAGGGCCTCTACTTTTCCTCTGCCATGTGAACAATATGAAATTGAGTAGCCAATTTAATATGCTGACAGTTTGAGTAGGGAACCATGCAGGCATTGGCTGCCTGATAAAAAACTGTCTTTGCGTTGCGACAAAACTGAGTTTATCCTTTTTTGGATCCAATAAGAAATTAGTAAAATATTTGGGCAATACACTTGATCAGAGTCTAACTGGTGAGAACATTGAAAATTAAGTGATTTTTTGATCGCCATTCTTGACTATTTCCTGTGTAAATTTTCCTTGTTGTGTATTGTATTTGTTTTATTAACTAACCTCCTAAGCATTTCTACCAAAAAGCTACCACAACCCATCATACTCCAACAGTTTACTTATTGGAACAGTAACACAACCTATCATACTCCAACAGTTTATGTACTAGAACAGTACACAACCCATCATCCTCCAACAGGTCCTGTGCTGTTGGACTATCATTTAGTGGGTACTTTTCACAGTACTAAACCATCCAAATTCCAACAAAACCATCTGTTTGATTTTGGCAGGCCTGGGGTGGTTAGGGTTAAGGACCCTGATGGAAATAAGCCATGTTTATAAACAGCTTATTGGGGCTATCCGTGGCTTTGTCATTAGTTTACTTTTTAAGTATTACGCTGTATTTTTCATTATAGTGCCAAATGAAAAAATAGTAAGAATAACATACTTAGATATAATGAGGGCTTTGTTGCAAACAGAGCAGCAGTTTAATAGTAAGAATTTGACTGGCTTACAATATTCAGGTTTATGATTGATTTTGATCAAGTTGTTTAGGCACACCCCTGCTTGGTGTACAGCAATGTTCTTGTGTTTATGTTTATTTTTACCACCTTGGCGGGTAGCACCAATTGCATTGATATTAATATGCATTTATTATATATTGCATGTGTTCTTCTTTACCAGAGGGTCTACGTAAGCATCCCCAAAAACTTTGTACGAATCCCTGATGTCAATGAATTGATTGATGCTGTATTGATCCATATTACCTGCAAGCTCGCTGTGTTGAGGTAGAGAGGATGTATTCAGTTGAGTGCAGTTTAAGTGCGTAGCAATAGGGCCCAATTTATAAGAGCTGCTTAAGCACAAAAAGTAGCTAAGCTTTTCAAAATATGCTTATCAGAATGAGGTTACCAGACAGAATACCATGTTACAAGTACAATCTATAACTGGTATCTTGGTCCTATTTGCTAAGCAGAAAATTGTTACGCAATTTGCTGCTCAAGCAGCTCCATGAAATAAGGCCCTGGTGAGTACTAACAGGCTGGGCCACCTGAGTGACATAGAGAGTAATGGTGTCTCTGTAGTTGAATGATGACAACAATGACCTTGTCAATTTGTGTAGCACAAGGAGGAGTATATGCCCAGTCCTGTGGGTCGATCATACTGACAATCAAAAGAGATGGAAGATATTTTGCGAAATTCTGTGGGAAAGCAGAATCTTCATATCCTAAGTACTCATTCCAATGAGGGCTATGACTCATTTATAAAACTTTGTAGAAAACTCTGGTTAGTTTGTGAGCTTAATAGTTCTGGGAGTAATGTGTTTTAACCATGAAATAGAAACCTAACATTTTTTATAAAACAATTATAACATTAAACAAAAACAAAAAAATTCTAAAACCACAAAACATGATTGTCACTGTACAATTGACTCACTTTGGGCTTTTAGATTCCATAAAATACCTAAAAACTTACATTAAGAAGCTTAATGTTCAAACTTCAACATAAATAATTAGGCCAACTAACCAAGATTTGGACGGACAGAAATTGTCATTATATTGGCTCACTTTTGCTACACAACTTGCAAAAAATAAATTTACATTATTTTTAGCTTTAGAAATAGCACTGTAATTTTTAAAAATTTCTCTATTTACTTACATTCCACAGTCGTGATCCTCCTCTGTACTTTGAATAGCAGATTTAAGCAAGAATTTAACAACTTCACTCTTTCCATAAAAGCATGCAATCATAAGTGGAGTGTCACCATTGTGATTCCGGAGATTGTGATCATATTTCCACTGTAAAAAAAGGCAAAACTTTTGCAGAATTAATCAGGCATTAATCGTGTGAGGAGCAGGTCTTCACTACATGGTAATGACTGGGTTGGTGACTGGCCGCTGTTAATTAACCAAGCCGAAACCCCCTCCCAAAACAAAACAGTAAAAATCATCAGAAATTGTGGATGATTTTTTCTTTCGCCAATATTTCTAAGAATTGTTCTACTCATGTTCAAGGGCCATTCTTTAGGCTGTTCAATTTTTGCATGGGACCTAATCTCTTACACACATTTAAGTAATTACGCATTTTTTCAAGAACCAGAAAATTAACAGCACCATTATAGGAATAGTTTAGTTGGTGTTCTGCTTTATGCTTTGCATTATGTTGGTTTCATGCACGTGAATGCGGCACAATCTCTCTTTGCCCAAAAATACAAAAATAATACTCACAAAGAAAAAAATTGATTTGATAGTTCTCGCACAACAAGAAAATTGCAAAACAAGAATATGCTTGTTTAGGGGCCATTTATTCGCAAGTTCACAGCGCCAGTCTTTATATATCACATGTTAATATACCCCAACATGACCAGTCTTAGTCAATCAGAGTGCATAAACTCTACCAGGTATTTATTAATTAGCTGTTCGGCACTCCGCCCGGAACACCTGTTGTTTTTGTTCGATAATTTTAATCTTAATTAGGTGTTCAGTGCATAGCTCAAAACACATCTTGTTTTTGTTAATTTTCTTTTAGGTGTTCGGGCACTCCGCCCGGAACACCTCTTGTTTCCATTACCAGAAAAAGCTCCATTGAAGAAAGAGGCTAGAATAAACATCATTTTCATCTGACAGCTAACACCAGTTATCTCCAAGTAATTCCTATTCCAAACAGTGGACTTAAAGGGACACACCGGTTACCTGTTTACGTAATTTAGTCATGTAGAATCAAAGACAATTATTTCTTGATGGTTTTTATATTTTTTATGTTTTTGTAAGTAACGAGAAATGACCGACAAAAGCAAAAGCGGTCAAAGGTCATCGTATACGCTTTACCAGCCGTTGCAAGTGTCAAATTTACGGGCTACATGCTATGTGCAATGTTGCAAGTAGACTGGTGCTCTGTTTGTGTAAGTGTTTTACTACGACAAGGCATGAGGATCCAGTCCACGTTTTCCATCTGAAAGTGTGTACAACGGACATGGAAACCGGTCAACTCGCCCCCAGCAAAGTCGCCAACTACAAAGTCGCCCCTAGCAAAGTCGCCCCCTCACATACAAACTCGTCCCCTCTCAAAGTCGCCCCTCACAAAGGAATGTAACAAATTGGTATGATTGGACTTCAGGGGAACGAAAGTTATCTTGAGGGAACAAAATTAGCTATCTTGAGGGAACGAAAGAGGAATTCTGGGGAACAAAATCTCATTGCGAGAGAACGAACGCGTACTTTTAGGGAGCGAAAGCATACTTCGGGTGAATTAAAGTATATTTCGGACAAAAAATTCAAAGTTGTATTTCGTTGGAAACGAAAGCTTTTTTTTTAGGGAACGAAATCTCCTTTCGAGCTAACTAAAGTATATTTCTTGCGAACAAAATCATATTTCGAGGAAATGAATGCATATCTTCAGGGAACGTAAGCGTATTTCTGGGGAACTTAATCGTATTACGGGGGAAAGAAAGCGTGTTAAAGGGAACGTGAACCTATTTTTCTAGAAATAATCTATTTTGTTACCTAGAAAAACACACTGCGTTCACAAAACGAAAAATAATATTTTGTGAGACAAAATTATATTTTCATCGAATTAAATAATATTTTAAGGAAATGAAATGATTTTGTTGGAATTTTGTGTGTCGAGGGATGCAATAGAAATTTTGAGTGAGGTATTTTTGTCTACCTTTTAATTTTAATTTCTATTTCACTTGTCCCTTCAGGGGCTCCGGGGTTTTTTTTTTTTGGGGGGGGGGGGTTTTGGGGGCTCGTTTATTTGCAATTGTTTGTCACAAATATTGTTTAAACTATTGCACCATCAATATAAAAGTGGTATTCCTATGTATTGACATAAATCTTATTTAATAACCAGAAATTTGGTACAAATCGGGTCAAGGAACGTACACGGAGCATTGAAAAGTTGCGATTTTGAAACAACGGATTCGATCAGCGAGGTGTACCGACTAGCAAACCCGTATTAACAACAACGTATAGTTGGTGGTCTGGCTCCCTACCCCTCCCACATGTTCATGAGCTTCCAGGTACAGCTAACTGTTGGCTAGCGGGTTTCTGTCGCGCTAGCACCGCCGAGATACTCTGCTCGCCAGCTACACGACTGCCCCTGTGTTGCGTGTAGCGAGTCCCCACGCTGTGCACTGTAATATACGCTTCCGTTGCTCGGACTCTCTGAAATAAAATCTTACGTTCGATTTTTTTGTATTATTTACAACTTGTATCCATAATTTGAATACCTATTTTTGTGTGTCAAATATTCATGAATTCTTGTTAAAAAACAGAGTTTAATTCGGTGCAGTAATTATTGTTTATACGGCTGGAAGTAAAACTAACTCCGAAGGTCAGGTGTTATTTGAACCAGTTTGTGGTTCGAACTATCACGCGACCTTCGTTTTTGTTAAAAAATGCTCAAAAACGGCTAAATTTTATGATTTTTTTTATGGACTGTTCTTCATTCCTGGAAGACCGTTGAAGTCTTATTTTAGTCTATTTTGTAGCCCAAATAGCCCAATTCAACCGGTGTGTCCCTTTAATTGGATCATGCACAAGCCAGTAGGGCTGCTGACTGCCCCAGACAGATTAACTGCTCATCCATTAAGTTTAATGACCCAAGTGATTCAATGTAAACACACCCACTGGTGAAAAGGATGTACACTTTCTGAGTTTTTGTGGCCAAACACGGAAATTCTTTAATGGAGCTTTCACGTAATCGTACTTCTTCTTCTTCTTTTCCCCCGCGATTGTTCGCTAACAAAGATACACTTCTCAAGCTCACACAACCTTTAAACTTCACATATAGTTAGATCTTCACTAGTAGAAGACGCCGATGTGTGACGTTATGATGGAGTCATCAGGTGTAGAATTACATTAAATCAAAGTTTAATATTTGAAAAAATCATAACTAATGAACCACACAATGTATTTTAACAATCTCACATCATCAGACAGGTTTTCACAAACTAAACAAACGATACACAGAGTGTGACCCCATTTGACCTTGACTTCTGGCTCAAACCGGAAGTTGAACATTTCAAAAATTCATATCTCAAGAACTACTAGTACTTTGTCACAATTTTTACATCAGGTTGTAGGTCCGTGAGCCTTCTCAAACTGTTGCACAGAGATGATACCAATTTGACCTTAACTTCTGGCCGAAATTGGACGTTAAAGCCCAAGAATGTATTGACCTGCATGTAAACTGTGTATTGTGCAAAAGCACTGTGGCTGGCTGTTCCGCTTCATTGATCATTAGGTTCAAAGTCCACGAGGCCTGATTTGGCATTTGGCTTGTAAGTCCCCAAAATAGTGAGCATTTTCTGTTGGCTTACAAAGACACACTTCCCAAACTTTCATAACTTTGAAACTTCACATACAGTTAGATCAGCAACAGTACATGCCAGCGCATCGTGACGTCATCAGGTGATGGTTTACATTAATTTAAAGATTAATAGTTTGAAAAATCATATCTCCTGAACTCTATAAGCTGTTTCAACAATGCATACGTCTTATGAAAGGGTTAATCCTACTTCATTAAAGTTGCACTGACATGACCCAACTTGACCTTGTCTTCTGGTCAAAACCGGAAGTTGAAGTGAAAAATTATTTCCAGGCCTCGTTTTGAGGTCTGCCAACAGTACTATCTGATATTTTGACATGGTTCCTCTGCATGAAATATAGTTTGACCCCTAGGCCTTCCAATTTAAAGAGTAATGACGTCATTATCTTCAACAGCGCCATCTTGTGACAAGCTTAAAAATGTACTATTTACTAAAGGTCATTTTACAAATTCATGTCTTGAGAACCACAGCTGTTCAAAGTTTACACTTCACCCGTAGAAGACACCACTGTGATGGCGTCATCAGGTGTGGAATAACATTAAATCAAAGTTTAATATTTAAAAAAAACCATAACTCATGAACCAAACCATGGTTTTTGGAATCTATACATTATCTGAAAAACATTTTACCAAATTTTATCTTAAGATTTCTCCAGCTCTGCTAATTTGTGCGTGCCTACACCGAAACAACCTGTTTTTGTTTAAACAAAAACTTATGGATAGTTTTACTTCTTCTTCTTCTTTTTCTCAGCGTCTATTGTCCATGAACAAAAACACACTTCCTAAGCTCTTATAAACTTGAAACTTCACACAGTTAGATATTCAATGTTTTTAAGTAAAACAAATGACCATTTGATATTCACTGAATTTTTTTGTAACTTTCGAGCTAGGATATTCATAATTGGGCATCTGATAGATCAAGACTCATGGCAAATCTTAGAAAAGCTTGGGCTGACTCCTTTCGCTCTCTGAAGTGGGCTCGAAGTAGCCGATGGAGTGTAGGAAGGGTCAAATTCTCTTTTCCTTCGAGATAGCTGCGGAGCTTCAAACCAGGGACAATACTTCTGATGACAGCATAAACAATCTCCTTCTCTGGATACTTCTTGTCAAGGCCTATCTGTAATTGGTGAACCAAACTGGGGAAGGAAAGTTTGTCCTTCTGGCCGGGCCCAGCATCATGGAGGGGATCTGAGCTGGAACAGTTGCTGGGTTAGGGGCATCCTTCTTACCTGGCGCTGAGGACTCTGGGGAGTTTAGTTTGGGTTTATAGCCTTGTTGGTTGCCTCTTGTACTGTTTTTATCAAAACTAACCCACCATCAGGGTACTGGTCTACTTTATCACGGTCCAGGTGCATTGAGATTCTCTTCTCCAGACAAAGACGAGAGAGGCCATTCTCAATGCCATCAATTTCAAGCTCCTTTCCTAATTCTACCAGCCGTGGAGTGTCTAGGTTATAATACAAGGCCATATTCACCTCATGATGTACTGAATCCAACTCAGATGATGTCTTGTTATTGGAGCAGGGCAGGCATTGGTGTATGAGTATCTGCCTCACGACAAGTAATCATCACAACCAGGTCCCAGCAAGATTGCCAAATGCTACAACCGGTAAGACGTTTATTATGTGAATCGCCCATTAGGAGTGGACCCGTGTTTGCCTATTATTACAAACTCGGGTCAGTATTCACTGGTTTGGGATGAAGCAGTTTTCAACACAATCTCTCTTATCTAATCGTGAGTTAATGAGGTGTGAACAGGCAGTTTATTTAGCCACTGCCTGCAAGTTTACTGACAAAAAACTACCTAAAAAATTCTACCAGGTTCTCCCTTATACTCTAAAGTATTTGGAAATGTGTCAAAAGTTATTATGCAAGCAACTTTGAATCATAAAAATTGACCAAATATGTCTCAAGAACCATCATGTATCTTTGTCACCCTTTGTCACTCCCTCCACTTCCATCTGCACATTATAATAATAATAATAATAATAATAATAATAATAAGACTTCTAATGCGCACATATCCACCCTGCTGGGTGTTCAAGGCGCAATATGGTATGCATAAGGCCATTCATCAACAAATCAACATGCGAGAAGGCAGTTCGGGCAGTCGTTACGTCAAGGCTCGACTATTCTAATGCACTGCTCCACGGAATCTCATCATCTGACATCAAAGGTCTTCAGCTTGTCCAAAACCGGGCTGCTAAACTGATTTTCAAGCGTGGTAAATACGATCACGCTACCCCACTCCTCCATCAACTCCACTGGCTCCCAGTCCATCAGCGAATTGTTTTTCAAGATCCTTACCATTGTATACAAATGTCTCCAAAATACCGCTCCTGCATACCTCACTAGTCTCATCAAGGTTTACAGTCTGGTTCAGACAGTTCACTATTGGCAGTTCCAAAGGTGCATTCTGCTGCTGGAGATCGTGCATTTTACACACATGCCCCGCGCCTTTGGAATTGTCTCCCTCATCAAATTTTCTCTGCAGAGTCACTTGAAGTTTTCAAGAAACATCTCAAAACTTTCCTATTCAATAATTGATTGCTCAGGACCAACTGTCTTTCCCATTATTAGTGCCTTCATTTATTTGCTTTTGTTTAGCTTATTGTAAAGGTTGTGGTTCCCAATGTAAGAGCGCTTTATAAATGCTCGTTATTATTATTATTATAATAATTTTTTTAATAAGAAACAGTAAGATTTCATCTATGTTCTTCAACGTTCTGCGATGTGACACCAGCAGCTGGTCCCAGCCACTATAGATCTCTTTACATTTTACTAATGTAATTGATGGCATTATTCCAGCTCATGGACCCCGTTTACAGTAGATCCAGAAAGGTGGATCAGACCCGGTTCTGATCCGGCAATGTGGATTAACGGCTAGTGTAAACGCCAAAAAAACCGGATCAGAATGAGCATGAGCCTTGATCTTGTAAGAACGTGAGGGGATGTAAATCTCCATATCAAGGTTAATCCATTGGGGTATCTTGTCTGCTGCCAAATCAGGTCAAAGACTTAGAATCGAAGACCCAAGTATAATATTATTAATATTACCAAAGTCTGTTTCAAATTGATTTACTAGTGATTAATATACAAACTGACTATTGATACAGTTTGAACTCTACCTTTCTTTTGGTAGTGATTTTTCTGGATTTAACTGATTGTTCCTACAAACTTAGTAAAGAGAGTCTAATCGAAGTGTGTTCCCCTAGGGGCGAGCAGCCGTTTAGTCCCTACCCAGGGTTTAACCCCATACATTTATATTGTCAATACATATCAAGAACAGTTTTATGATAGTGACGGTACAATTGTGTTGAAGAAGTTTTCTGACAAAAATTTCCAAAATACGGAGCTTGGATAGTAGGGACATAATACGTTGTTCCCTTAAAGGGAGGTACATGTATATTGGTTGGACCTGGGAGTCCATTGAAGATACAAACTTGGACATGGGAGTCCATTGATAATAAGGTTGGACCTGGGAGTCCTTTGGACCTGGGAGTCCTTTGGACCTGGGAGTCCTCGACCTGGGAGTCCAATTCTGATCAAAGTTTCGGGACCTGGGCATCCAATGGTTATAGAAATTAAAGTTTATAATGTTTGAAGGTTTTATTTAAGGTTTTAAGTATGCCAGCTTGCCAAAAAAGATTGGTATCAGGCGAAAATCAGGTTGATAAAAAACTGTGGCAAACATCAATTAGAAGGTGTCTATTGTTCTTCCCTCCGAGTCCAAGTGAAATATGTCAATAGAAGAGAATGAAATAGTCAGAACCAGACTAAAATACATCAACCCCTAAAGTCCCATTGACACAAGTACATTTGAACAAAACAAATGCTGTGCGTTATAACAAGGCGGATGCGTTAAAGGCACTGTACACGTTTGGTAATTGTCAAAGACCAGTGTTCTCACTTGGTGTATCCCAACATATGCATAAAATAACAAGCCTGTGAAAATTTGGGGTCAATTGGTCATCGAAGTTGCAAGAAAATGATGAAAAAAAATGATAGGAATAAAAACTTCTTGCAAGAGAGTTTTTATTATTTTAGTGAGAAATTACCTCTTTCTCAAAAACTACGTTACTTCAGAGGGAGTCGTTTCTCACAATGTTTTATACTATCAACAGCTCTCTGTTGGTCGTTGGTGTTGGTTTTTATGATAATATGTATTTTGAGTCATTACCAAACGTGTATGATGCCTTTAACTGGACATTGAACTCATGATTTATTTGTAATTTTCAATGTTTTTATTCCTTTACTTGGCTTACAAATTAAATTTCCTTCAGACAACAAAGTTCATGATAACAAAACTTAGGAAAAAACCACAACAAAAACTAGAAAACCAAATATTGTATCGATTGTACCGCACCGATTCCTAAGGGCTTGGGCCTTTCTGCAGCAGTGGTTAAACAGATCATAAAGTAGAATATAAAATAAAATTCAAAATAATTTCATACTGAGACACAGCAAACCCTATCATTCTGATTATTTATTTCCAGGCCTGTTTAATGACATATGTATGGAAAGCATCACGTACCTGCCATACTCTTGTAAGTCGATGAAAATATTTAGTATTCTTGATGCACGATGTAATCTGCTCTATCCGACTTCTTTGGTGACGCTCAATAAGGAACTGAACTCCTTCATATTCACTACATTTGTAAGGTTGCCCATGAGAGTCTATTAGGGCCGACGTAGCACCATAATCCAGCAGAGATTTCACAATGCGACTATATCCTTTGAATAACAAAAAGAAAAAAGAAAACAAGTTTTCACATGAGAGTTGTACGACTCAGTTTCCTTGTTGTTAAATAACTTAAGTTAACGTCAACATTTCCAAAACTTCCTGAGTGCAGTGCACATTAGGAAATGGTGACACTTGTGCAATTATATTCCGAGGGAAAAAAAAATTCAAAAAGGGCTGGCCCACAAATCTGTTTTTAACTCCCAAAGCATTTAAGAATTCTATATACATATAATTTGTTGCAGATGTAAGGGAGCAACTATTTTTTCAAAACCGAAAGATTTCTTTTAGGGGTATGTTTCTACAAGTCTATTTTTTCTGAAGGTATCCTGGAATTCGAATTAGGCTTACACATGCATAATGTATTGTAATCTTTATAAAGAATGTCTCCAATAGTTGTGATGAATCATGAATCAAAATCATGAATGGCCTCAAATTCCTTGTGTTAAAGTCCTCAGTGACAACGTCGGACATCGTCGGCTCCATGTCTCATTCAACTCTTTCACGCACCGACCGGTCTAAATTCCTTCAGAAAAATAGTTGTAAAACAAAAAATAAAGATTGCACAGCCACACAGTTTTCAGAATGGGAAAGAGGACTCTTGAGGGCATTTTTGTGACCTTTTTTTTTGGGGGGGGGGTCGCTATTTGCAAAAAAACGAGTTAACAATTAATAAGTCCATATGACCCAAAAATTGAGAAGATAAAGATGCTGATGCTCTTTTGTGCATTCTTAACATTTATATTAGAGAAGCGTGCAAGCCCAGCACAAATGGCATGCCTACCACGAGCCCAAGTGGAAATTCTAAGCCTTTCTTGGTTGTCTTATATGTTTTCTCCATAGTCTTTACTTTTGCTATCTTTCTTGAAAGATCAGTCAGTGAAAATAAGAGCATTAGAGCATCTTAAGCAGGCGCCCAAAAGGGCACGGAGTCTGTTGAAGGGCAAATGGAAAGTTTTGAGAATTAACCCTCTTACCCTCTGGTAGATTGTGGAGCCCACTGTCTCCATCCAAAATCATTTACACACTTCACTGACCATGCATTGTTGGGTACATTTGATCAATGGTAAAACACAGAGTGTGTACCAAGCCATGGACCAGTGTGATGAATGGACTTTGAATGGTTTGAAATGGTCAATCAGCAGGAGGGTTAAGATACCATTTGATGGATTCTCAGCATTTCTGGATTACATGTATGTCTTGAGGAAAAGTTTGATCTGTTGGGTGTTTTTCTCCCTAGTTTTGTTTTATTTTTGCGTGAACCTCCTTTATCTGCCCCTGATTGCTTCCATACAGTTCAAACATATTTTACATGGCACAGTAGGTTTGTTTAAAATTACATTCATATAGAAACACATAAGAAATTAAGTGTGCACTGTGCATGTTATTTTGACACAGGGTGGTCACCTTGTTCTAATTTTTGCTTGAATGTTTACTTTCCAAATGTTATGAATTAATCATACACAAATTGTTTTTCCCCACTGTCACCTATTGCTTTTGTAGGCCATCATACTTTACGGTGTTATTAAACCATTGCTTGTAGTAACATGTGTCCTCTTAAAACTCTACATGGTGTCAGAAGTGAGACCCCAAAACACTGAAAACAATAGGGAAGCAATAAGAAACAGCCCACCCGTCTGTTACAGGTGATATCCTGACACGACAGAGGCGGTAAGTTCCACAAATAACTGTACATTTACTGAGAAAAAAATACTTCAGCAAAAACAACAAGGGAAGTCACTACGTTAGTCACGCTGCAGTCATTTCATGAAAAGTACATCCCTACAACAGTGCAACGGCCTCCTGGAAGACTGGTTATTGTGAAAAAACTTTAGAAGACAACACCAGAAACTCAGCCAAAGGATTGGCAGGAACACCAGAGCTCCTGAAAAATAATACTTCATAAAGTAGACCGCAAAAGCTGTGAATTCCAATGGAAAGGGAAAGCAAGTAAAATTTGACACACTCCTCACTGTAAATCTCTTTAAAAGCCATGTGTGTGGGTGACGTTGTGAGACATGCACTGTAGAATGTATACTGTACAAAGCACATTGTGTCTCCGTGTGACGTGGTAGACACATCTCAGTAGTCAAGTCCTTCAGCGCGATATGTTTTGGTACCTAAAGAAGCTCAAAAACTTGCATGGTGTCAACTTCATGTTGAGTTTGGACCGCATGACAAAGTTTGGTGTCGTCTGCAAATTTACTGACTCTTGAGCTTTTGTTGATCACTTCTTTTAAGTCATTCATGTAAATAAGGAAACATAGGGGTCCTAAGACAGAGCCTTGTACTACCGAGCTTGTGACTTCCTTTCATCCTGATTCTGTTCCCTGGGTTAATACTTTTTGCTTCCTGCCTGCTAACCATGCCTCTATCAATTTTAAGGCTTTCCCATCGATGCCGTGGGCCTTGATTTTTGCTGCTAGTCGCCTTTGTGGAACCTTATCGAAGGCTTTAGCTATAGGTCCAGTACACAACATCAGCAGGAGTCCCGTCATCAACAAGCTTGGTAAGGAATTTGAGGTGTTCTAGTAAATTTGTAGTGCATTATTTTCAATTTCTAAAACCATGCTCGGTATCGCCTATCAGGTTGTGCTTATTAAATGGTCTGTAAACTTGGTCTCGAATAATACTCTCTAGGACTTTCCCTATCACTGATGTTAAACTTATCGGCCTGTAATTCCCTGGCTGTGATCTTGAGCCCTTTTTGTAGATAGGTATAATAATTATGTGCAGTTCGCCAGTCTTCTAGTATATTATTTTCGGCTATTGACTGCTTAAATAACGAGGTGCATGGTGCACATAACCCATTGGAAAGTTCTATCAGTATGCTGGGTGGGATACCATGGCCCTGATGCTTTTGATGGGTCAAGTTTGTCTAGTTTACTCTAAACATTTTTCTTGGGTAATCACTATGTCTTGTTATTTGTTGTCAGCTGGCCCTTTGAACATTTCTTTTGTCATGCCCACTGCTTCATCTGTAAACACTGCTGCAAAGAAATTGTTGAGGGTGTCATCAGTCCCTTTGCCTGGTGAGATTAATTCACCTGATTTTGTCTTCAGCGGTCCTACTGAGTCCTTAACCTTCTGCTTGGACCGTACATACAAGTATTTTTGGGTCTTCTTTGATGTTTTTAGCGAGTATAATCTTTTCAAAGTCTTGTTTGGCTATTCTTATTTCTCTTTTTGCTACACTATGACATTCGTCATAGTGTTGTTTTATTTTCTCTCTTGGTATTTCCTCCATGCTCTCTTCTTACACCTTACAGCTTTTAGTGCCATTTTTGTGAGCCAGATTGCTTTCTTTTTTCTCTACTGCTAGAAAGGTACATGTAGTTTAATCATATCTTGTAGTAAAGTTTTAGTTTTGTCCCAGGCCTGTTCTGTTGAGCAGTTTTTGAGTCTTTCCTCCCGATTTATCTTATTCAGTTCCTGTCTTATTTTGTTAACCCTTTCAGCCCCAAGTTCTTTTGACATAAACAACTGCTGGGGCCCACGTTTTTTGACCACTCAAGCGTGAAGCACACATTCTCACACAACAGGAAGCTTGTGTTGAAAGATCGATTTTATTTTATTACTCTATTATTACCTTGAAGATTTAATTTTAGAGCATAATAAGTAATAAAAATTCTCTTACTTATTGAATTTCCTTTCATTTAATTTGAAAATCATTGAAATCAGCCAATAAATATCCAAGTTCTCAGTCTTTGTTTCCCCAGTGTGTTCTGTAAACCCAAACACTTTTTCGCACACAACCATATGGCGCTCCATAGGTGTTTGGCATTTCGGATCTTTCCACTCCAATTTGAAGTGATTGCATAATAGCAACACCGTTATATTTTACCATAATTGGAAAGATCCGATCTTTCTCTTTCCAATGATGGTAAGCTTGGGTATGGAGGGTGAACATGGACAAAACCACAGCTGTTTAACAAATGGCCTTTGTGCTCAGGCTTGAGTGCTTTTTGTTTGTTATCTTGGGCGACTAAAGTCAGCAAAGTCGCCATTGGGGCTCAAGCAGGGTATAGTGCACAGTCGACTAAAGTCGCCATTGGGGCTGAAAGGGTTAAAGTTGGCTTTTTTGAAGTCACGTCTTGGTGTTGCTGTATCTGAGTCGATATGGAAGTTCATTGTCCATTTCAACATACAGTGGTCACTGGTTGCAAGGTGTGCCTGTATTTCCACTTCGTTGACCATTTCTGGGGTTGATGTTATCACTAAGTCCAGCAGTGACTCATTCCTTGTCGGCTGGGTTACATGTTGTGACAATAAATTGTCTTGGATGACATCTAGAAATGCATCCGATTTACTTGTTTCCGCTTGTATGGTCTCCCATTTCACATCTCTATAGTTGAAATCTCCCATTATCATGATATCTTTGCGTTCGTCATTTAGGTTACGGAGTACATCATTGAGCTTATCATTCATTTCGGTAGTGCTACTAGGGCTACGGTATACAATCCCGAGTAATATGTCTAGTTCTGTGCCTGGACTTGTTATGTTGCACCATAGGGCTTCATCGTACTTCTCAATTATGTCATCTCTTTTCTGGATCTGAATGCTAGTGTAGAGGATAAAGCCTCCATGTGCTCTAGCTTTTCTGTCTAGTCTTGTAAGTTGGTAGCCGGGGACCTGCATCTCCGCATCACAGATGTCACTGTTTAGCCAGGTTTCGACAACTCTGATTATGTCTGGTTTTTCATCGTAATATAGGCTTCTGGGTCATCTGGGATGATCATATATAGGCCATTACCCCGGACCAAAAAGTGGGGGATATGTATACCCCCCCACCCCGGATTTACTCCCATGAATACACAAAATAGATTGATAAAATTCAAACCTTTCTCAGCAGCAACCTGGAGAGCTGTCTGACCTTGTAAATCAACCGCATTGATGTCCCACTGTTCAACACAAGATTCACTTTCGGAGCTTGTGAAATCATTTTCAGTTTGGGAAACCTTTAGAATGTAAGAAACAATGTGATAATGGCCCCTGGAACAGGCAATGTGAAGAACAGTTGAACCAGTTGTCTGATGATGTCTGCAGATATCTCCTCCATTCTGTGCACAAAAGACATTATCTTCATTAAAGAGGAAGGGAAATTACCAATTCAATCTTGTGCTGTACTCATTTTCCAATAGATAAAGTTCTCACTTGAGTTGGGAAAAATTACAAGTCTCTAACCTCACATTAAAATGGTGTAAATTGCCATTGTATTTGATACCCTTCTAGTGCAAAATTGTTCAACATCCAAAACATCTGATGACATCATTCTGAGAAAAATTGGTCTCTACATTTAACTAAATTGATTGTTTTTTACACTTGGAATTTGAAAATGGCGAAAACTAAAAGTTCAGAAGTTAAAATTAACCCCAATTGTAAATTTCATGTCTTTGGAGCAGTAAGTCCTTTCTGACAAGTTTGTCTCAATAATAATCTTAATGGCATTGGTTCTACAATTACTACAAATCATACATGTACAAACTAAGTCAACAACTAAATCTAACTCATAACAATGTCTATGGTTCTTTTTGCCAAAGATATATTAACATAAACATGTCAACAATAAGCACAATTGGATCGAATTCATGAAATTCATACAAATTGAAATAAGGACCCCTGAGTACTCAGCCGAAGGTATATTATCCAAAGAATAATAACAATACAAGTACTTGAATTACCATATGAAGAAGTTCCAAGATTTTGAGGTAACCATTTCCGACAGCCATGTATAATGGCCAGTCCCCTGTACCTGTCAAAGGGTTGACATTATCGCCTTCTTCAACTGTACTATATAAGCGATCAGCATCCCCGTTCATTGCACATTCAAAAAGTGCTGGATTAACTATTGTCTTCTGCCTGCGTTTCATTGCTTCTTTTATAATACTGCATATTTCATGGTCATCTGTATATCCGTCAGCTTTCACAAGTCCCTTTCGAAGAAATGAAAACAAAACTATATAAGTTTTTTTTTACTCAAAATCAAGGTGTTTGGTGAAGGCACGCACAAATTAGCAGAGTTTGTGAAATCTTAGGATAAAATTTTGTAAAAATGTTTTTCTGATGATGTATTGATTACAAAAATCCATTGTTTGGTTCATGAAAAACTATTTGTTTAAAATATTAAACTTTGATTCAATGTTCTTCGACACCAGATGACGTCATCATGACCTCATTACAGCGGTGTCATCTACGAGTGAAGTTTTAACAACTGTAAACTTTGAACAGCTGTGGTTCTCAAGAAATGAATTGGTAAAATAACCTTTAGTAAGTAAACTATTTATACTATTTGCGGATGACTCAAATCTATTCTTTTCCCATAGTAAACTTGACTATCTTGTAAATACTGTAAACGATGAGCTCAAACTACATGTTGTTCAGTAATTCAGTCAAAGACCTCCCAATTCCTGTAAAGATTAATGATATTACCATCACTAAAACTGATTGTTGTAAGTTTTTGGGACTTTTTGTTGACCGTGGACTAACATGGAATAGTCATGTTGATCACATTTGTAAAATTATTGCTAGAAATATTAGTGTGATCAATAGGATCAAGCATTTTATGCCTGAAGTGGTACTACAATCTCTGTATAATACATTGATCGGTTCTTATCTTAACTATGGGATACTTGCATGGGAAGCTAGTTCAGCTTCCAATATCAATAGACTTCTTCTCTTACAGAAGCGAGCTCTTCGTATAATTAATTTTGCTGAATTTAATACACATACAGATCACCTTTTCTATAAATATAACATTTTAAAAGTGAAGGATATCTATCGTCTTCAGCTTGGGTCCCTCATGTATGACAACTCACAAATTTACCTTCTGCTATTAAATCCATTTTTTCTTTAAATTCAGATGAACATTCCCATTTCACCCGCCAAGCTTCTACTTATCACATTCCTCATACACCCGTACTTCCCTCGCTAATAAAACTATCAAATATGAGGGACCCATGCTTTGGAACATGCTTAAGGAACAACATAAAGCCTCCAAAAGTGTATTTATTTTTAATCGTGTCTTTTAAACTGATACACTGAAATCTTATCGTTGATGAGTGTTTTACAGACGTAATTGTATGTTTTAAACCATACTGCAGTGCATGGGATCCATGGTGTACATCACCCATAGTCACACTATGTTAAATCCATAGAGGGATCCCCTGCTTTAGGATCACTTGGCTTTGGTCGACACTGTTGTTGCTGACCGGCAAGACTGTTTGTGTTGTTTGTTTTGTCTTAAAGTCCTAGTCCTCTATTTGTGTTTGTTTCTGTTTGTTTATGCATTTGCTAATTATTCTTTGTAAACATGCATGCGCATTGAGACCTGCTATTAAATTTTGTTCATTGGTTGCTCGACTCGACCACAGACCTCCACGGTTCACTTAACATTACTTTTTAATCTCAATGCATATGCATGTCATAAGGGACCATTGCCTACAAGCTTTGCTTCTTAAATGGATCCCTCTGCAGTGTCACGTTTGTTTTGCATCTAGTTCTTCAAACCTATGTTGTCAAACATTTACTTTGCATTTTCTAACAATTTCTTTTGATTGATTGATATTGCCTTTTTGCTTTTGATACTGCGGAAATAAAATGAACCTTGAACCTTGAACCTTGAAGAAGTACATTTTCAAACTTGTCACCAGAGGGCTCTGTTGAAGATTATAATAATAATAATAATAATAAACATTTATATAGCGCTACATACGAAGTGTTACAAAAAAGTAACAAAAATAAACAATAGCAATAAACATCAAAAAAGAGCATTTATGACCTCATTACTCTTTGAATTGGAAGGCGTAGGGGTCAAACTTTATTTCATTCATATTGTTTTCAGACCTCAAAACGAGGCCTGGGAATATATTTTTCACCTCAACTTCCGGTTTTGACTGGAAGACAAGGTCAAGTTGGGTCATGTCAGTGCAACTTTAATGAAGTAGGTTAAAGGCAATGGACACATTTGGTAATTGTCAAAGACCAGTATTCTCACTTGGTGTATCCTAAAATAACAAACCTGGGAAATTTGGGCTCAATTGGTCATCAAAGTTGCAAGAAATAGTGAAAGAAAAAACACCCTTGTTGCACAAATTTGTGTGCTTTCAGATGCCTGAAAAGGGCTTCAGGCCTGATGTCTTTTTCAGATTCAAATGTTTTAGTGAGAAATTACCTCTTTCTCAAAATCTATGTTACTTCAGAGGGAGTCGTTTCTCACAATGTTTTAAGCCAAGTTTTTATGCTAATATGTATTTTGAGTAATTACCAAACGTGTCCAGTGCCTTTAAGCCCTTTCATAAGTAGTATGGATTGTCAAAATTGCCTTTAGAGCTCAGGAGAAATGATTTATCAAAGTATTAAACTTTGAATTAATGTAAATCAACACCTGATGACGTCATGATGACGTCACAAAAGCGCTGGCATGTATTGTTGACGATCTAACTAGATATGTGAAGTCTGAATGTTATGGAAGTTTGGAAAGTGTGTCTTTGTTAGCTGACAAGAAATACTCACTATGGGGTTTACGTGCTTTAGACTTACAAAGCCAAATGCCAAATCAGGCTTCATGGACTTTGAACCTTATCAATGGAGAAGAACAGCCACTAGCCACAGTTCTTTTGCAGTATACTGTACACAGTTTACATTTAGGTCAAGAAATACATGGGCTTTAACGTCCAATTTTAGCCAGAAGTTAAGGTCAAATTGGTATAATCTCTGTGCAAAAGTTTGATAAAGGCTCACAAACTCATACAACTTGATGTAAAAAATGTGATAACATTGCGAGTAGTTCTTGAGATATGAATTTTTTAAAATTTTCAACTTCCGGTTTTATCCTGAAGTCAAGATCAAAAGGGGTCACACCCATGTAGCGTTTGTTGAGTTTATAAAGGCCCTTCCGATGATGTATAGATTGTAAAAGTCCATTGTGTGGTTCATGAGTAATGATTTTTTTTAAATATTAAACTTTGATTTAACGTAATTCAACACCTGATGACGTCATCATGACGTCACTGCAAAAGTTTCATCTACAAATGATTATTTAATTACATGTAAGGTTTCAAGTTTATATGAGCTTTGGAAGTGTGCCTTTGTTAGCGGACAAACGACGAAGAGAAGAAGAAGAACTAGATACTAGACTTAACTTTTTGTTGATAACAAAAATAAGGTGTTCGGTCGGATTCGGAAGTTTGGAAGGGGTTTAAACTTCCATTGAAATAGTTTTGCTTGAAATGGCATGCTACATTTTTGCTTGACCAAGTATCCTACTCATTATATAGATTTTGAACTTGCACCTTCAAGGTGATGTCATGTTACTCTTGACGACGTCATCGTGGTGTGAACCACTTTTTGGATGTAACATATCCCAACTTGGATACATGCAAAGTTTCAGCTTGATTACTAAAGTTGTTCTGTGCTTATACTTGTTGTACGAACTAGCAGTTGCTTAAATGTAATTGAAAAATATTTCGTAAACATGACGATAAGTTTTCATCAAAAGTTAGTGAATGAGTCTCTGTTCACGTAACGTCGACACATCTCAACTGTAAGTACCACTAGTCATACAAAGTACCAGAACCTCCAACATGTCCGAGTCCATGTCCCATGACCATGCTTCGACAAAACCAACTGTAGCTCTTGAGATATGGTGTCACTTCCGGTTGATCCGGAAGTAAAGGTCACAAGGGGTCACGGTTACCCAAGGCCAATCTCCAATGCCCAAGGAGTCTATACCTGAAAACAGTTTGAAAATCTGTTGAGTAGTTCTTGAGATATGGTGTCACTTTCGTTTGACCCGGAAGTAAAGGTCAACATGGGGTCACGGTACCCAAGGCTAATCTCCAATGCCCAAGGAGTCTATAACTGTAAAAGTTTGAAAATCGGTTGTGTAGTTCTTGAGATATGGTCTCACTTCCGGTTGACCTGAAAGTAAAGGTCAACATGGGGTCACGGTTACCCAAGGCTAATCTCCAATGCCCAAGGAGTCTATAACTGAAACAAGATTGAAAATCGGTTTAGTAGTTCTTGAGATATGGTGTTACTTCCGGTTGACCCGGAAGTAAAGGTCAACATGGGGTCACGGTTACCCAAAGCCAATCTCCAATGCCCAAGGAGTCTATAACTGAAAACAGTTTGAAAATCGGTTGTGTAGTTCTTGAGATATGGTCCCACTTCCGGTTGACCCGGAAGTAAGGGTCAACATGGGGTCACGGTTACCCAAGGCTAATCTCCAATGCCCAAGGAGTCTATAACTGAAAAAAAGTTTGAAATCGGTTGTGTAGTTCTTGAGATATGGTCTTACTTCCGGTTGACCCGGAAGTAAAGGTCAACATGGGGTCACGGTTACCCAAGGCTGATCTCCAATGCCCAAGGATTTTATAACTGAACAAAGTTTGAAAATCGGTTGTGTAGTTCTTGAATTATGCATTTTTAAAAAATCTGACATTTGATTGTTAGCGAGGTTTGCACGGACGGCTGTTTTAGAGACTAACAAAGCGTAATGTCAAAATCAGGTGCCTGAACCTTGAAAAGAGACTAGACTACAGGCTCAATGGAGCAAGCAGCCGCTCACCGTCTAACTGGTTTATATCGCGTATTGTGTGTGTTTTCAATGCAGTTTATTCCGCGGTTTGACAGCGGGTCAATGTATACCGATTTCAACCATAAGTGAAGGTCAAAAGGTAACATTTCTGTGGAAAAGTTTGAGAAGGCTTAAAAATCTACAACATGATGTAAAAATTGTGAGTAATGTGTATGTAAAAAGTACGAGTATTTCTTAAAGTATGAATTGGGAAGTTTTCAACTTCCGGTTTGAACAGGAAGACAAGGTCAAACGGTATAAGACTCTGTGTAGTATTTGCTACATTTGTCAAGACCTCTCCGATAATGTATAGATTGTTATAATCGCTTATGTACTTCTTGAGTTATGAATTTTTAAATGATTAAACTTCGATTTACTGTATTTTAACACCTGATGACGTCATCATGACGTCACAACTACTTGATTGAGGTTTTATCAAGTTCCTTACATGGTGTAAATTTGAAGTTGATCTGATAAACGGAAGTTAATGTTTTTGCCGGGAAAGTGTTTTTTTGAAGAATTACACCAAGGCAAACTTTGACCTTTCGTTACGACCAGAAGTAAAGGTCATGTGAATTTGGCGTTTACTTTTCAAATGTTGCCCGTGTCTTGATCTATCATATGTCCAAATATAAATACTGTAGCTGTAATATTCGGGGACATGCAGGCTTTCGCATATGGTCACTTTTTTACCTTAAATGGCTTGTAATTTGATACCTGATGACGTCATCATGACGTAACTAAAGCGGTTTCATCTCCTAATAAATATCTAACTATATGTGAAGTTTCAAGTTCATGTGATGTTGGGAAAGGTGTCTTAGTTACCGGACAAGGGACGGAGAGAATCAGAAGAAAAAAAGAAAAAAAAACGAACAATAATAAGAGGTGTTCGGAGCAAAGCTCTCCGAACACCTAATTAGTGTTTGTAGAAACGAACATTAGGTGTTCGAGTATCCTTGGGGTCAGTGCTTTGTTAATGCATGAGCTATATCATTATGCTGACTTTTTGTTGTTCACATTTTACTTCTTTGAAGTATTCAACATGATTTAAAAAGTTGGATTCTCGTAAATGCTGGTGTTGATCAGAGTAAAACTAATGTTGATCTTTTTCCAATTGCATTTTCTCAGTTATCAAAAGTCATACAAATCGCCAAAACAGGTCAGTAAAATACCCTCTTGTAGTCGCTTTTTACCACCAAGCCAACAGAAGGCTAACACAAAGGTTATTTATTGAGCTAATCATTTTCTACAGTCGAACTTCCGAGTCGGAAAAATGTCGCAGAGCCAATATTTTGTCACCGATTGCTGTTATTAAATGACCATTAGTTTGATATAGCGCCACCATGGATCTGACATGAACTGTTCATTTTGGGCTAACCATTAATGTGACGTGTAAAGCACGTTTCAGGTTAATGTGGGCTATACACAGTATTCCTAGACTTTGGAACTTGTAATCAATGGAGCGGAACAGCCAGCTGCGTGCTTCTACGGGCTATTACTAACAAAATTTTCAACTTACATTTTGAGTCGAATGTCAAGGTCAAATGGGGTCACTCTCTGTGAAGCGTTTGTTGGGTTTTAAAAGACCTGTCCGATGATGTATAGATTGTAAAAATCCTTTCGGTAGTTATCAAGTTATGATTTTTTGCAATATTAAACTTTGATTTACTGTATTCGACATCTGATGACATAATAATTATGTCACAACTTACTCAGCATCTACTAGTTATAGTCTAACTACATGCAAAGTTTTAAGTTCATCAAAGGTTTGCAACTGTGTTTGCTTGCGAACAAATGACCAAAGAAGAAAAAGAAGAACTAAACGAGGTTTGCATTGACGGCTGTTTTAGAGAATATCATTGTGTAATGCCAAATCAGGTTCCGTGAACCTTGAACAGAGACTAGACTATGTGCAGGTTTGATGGACTTTGAACCCGTGATCAATGGAGCCAACAGCCAAATTGCGCCGGTAAGGTTTTAACTCTTTCCCGATCTGAATGAAGCAATGTATACTCAGTACTTTTGTGAGTTTTTTAAAAAGAAAAAGAAAACAAAGCACAAGAACAACACAGGCGAATCACTCGTGTGGGATTAAAACCCGCGACATTTGCACTGCTAGAGCAGATTGCCAAACATTACCAAACGTGTACGATGCCAGATTTGAAAACCGATGACGTCATTCATTGCTAAGTTCTTATTGAGACATTTGTATTTAAAGGCAACGTACACGTTTGGTAATTGTCAAAGACCAGTGTTCTCATTTGATGTATCCCAACATATGTATAAAATAACAAGCCTGTGAAAATTTGGGCTCAATTGGTCATCGAAGTTGCAAGAAAATGATGAAAGAAAAAACACCCTTGTTGTACAAATTTGTGTGCTTTCAGATCGGAATAAAAACTTCTTGCAAAAGTTTTTATTATTTCAGTGAGAAATTACCTCTTTCTCAAAAACTACGTTACTTCAAAGGGAGTCGTTTCTCACAATATTTTATACTATCAACAGCTCTCTGTTGCTCGTTACCAAGTCAGTTTGCTTGTGAAGTTTCAGCTTGATCACACAAGTTGTTGTGTATATATTACTCTTTTATAACTGCACCTTTAAGGTGAAGTCACGTGTCACGTGGTGACATCATAATTACGTAATTTGTACTAGGCCCATCTTTGATTTGTGGTTTTTGTGATTTGAAGATCCAAACTTAGTAAATGACCAAAGTACCGCACAGTAAAAAACAGTGTACAAAGTCTATGGGTTTTTCTGCAGTAGAAAAAGAAAAAAAGAAAGCAACAAAATCAGAACAAAAGTGATGCCTTTTCTGCGCTAGTGAAGAAAAGCAACAAAAAAAATCAAAAAAAGGGTGTTAGCTGAAGCTCAAAACAAAATTTTAAAGGTATGATCCATGACTATTTTTTGGAAGACATTACATTCATCTTGAGCTCAACAATATCATTCCAATCGATCATGACTGCCATTACAAAAAAGTTCATGGCAAGATCGTCCCTTGTTGGAACAAAGTGCAGATTTTAAGCCATCCTCAGGTCAACTTACAATTTGCTTGCCAGCGATAGTCCAAGTCCGCTTGTATGGGCATACCTTCAGCCAAGATGGTCTTGCTCCTGACCCGAAAAAAATTGATGCACTTATCAATGCTCCACCACCTACAAATCCGAAGGAAGTCAAATCTTTACGAGATTCATCCCTAACTATGCCACAGTAACTGCCCCCTTGCATGGTCTCACACATCGAGATGCTGAATGGAAGTGGGGGCCAGATGAAATTGGTTTATCACAAAGCTGAAAAGTGTCCTAACCAATTCAAGTGTAATGGTCTACTTCAATCCACGTAAACCAACTGACATCATTGTAGATGCAAGTCCAGTGGGATTAGGTGAATGCTGTGCCGAGATGGAAAAATAATCTTGTACGGAAGTCGTACTCTGACAGATGTATGGGGAGTTGAGCATTTCCATCTCTATGTATATGGTGCGAAGTTCTGAATTATAACTGACCACAAGCCATTGCTAGGTAACCAAGAATTGTTCAATGGCATTTACGTCTCATTCCATACAACTATAAATCCTGCAGACTACATAAGCCGACACCCAGTGCACAAGTTCCCAAGTAGATCTGCTGCAGAAGAGTATGGGCAATATGTTTGCAACAATGCGGTTCCAATGACCCTCGATGAAGTTCGTGAAGAAACCACAACAGATGATGCCATGCAAAAGCTGATGAAAACCATCCAGTCTGGAAATCACATGAGTGGGATGACTAACATATGACCATTCAAACCAGTTCGAACAAACAATCTGCAAAGGAGTGATCGTGAGAGCCAATCGCTTAGTCATGCCTACATCTCTGAGATCTAAAGCCACAAATGATGCTGATGTTACAACAGCTACATCCCATATAGTCCTAGTCTGAAGTCTTGTCTCCGTCGATATACCAGAGTCCATAAGACTCCAGTTAGATTCAAAGACTACGTCAGATAATCTGGAGGAAAAAAAAATCCACTAAAAAACAACAACAACAACAACAACAACAGAACAACAACAACAACAACAACAACAACAACACAGAAAAACAACCTCTAATTTAAGCAAAGAACTTTGAAATTAAGCAAATTTGTAAGTCTCATTTCTCATTTTTGATTTTCTTTGATTTATTACTGATTTAATGATCCTAAAGCTGTGTTTGATTATCAAAACAATTGGACATTTGCAGTGCATTCAACAAGAGACACTCAGAGGATGCATCTAAACAAATGTTCTTTGTCATTTTGTTTTTCTCAGCTGAAGACTTTTGAGATTCTCATTTATTCAATAGTTTATGTATAATCTTTATCTAAAAAGGGGGTAAATGTAGAGTTGTAATATAGTGCCGTATATTGATTACTTCAGTTTACACATAATCCAAGTTGGCTAATCAGTAAAAAATAAATTACATAATCAAAGTTAGAAATACCTCCAATGTGTCTCCAGTGGTTAAACCATCAACACCACACTCCTAATACAATATCATGTTTAAGAATTACAATAAGAGCACAAGAAATCAGTAAATAAGGCATTAACAGACATGAAGTATATAAAATGTAAAAAAAATAAATGATAATATAAGACATTGTGAGAAACGACTCCTTCTGAAGTTAAGTAGTTTTATAGAAAAACAGTAATTTCTCACTGAAATATTTGAATCTGAAAAAGACTTCTGGCCAAAAGTCTTTTTCAGGCATCTGAAAGCACACAAACTTGTGCAACAAAGGTGTTTTTTCTTTCATTATTTTCTTGCAATTTTGATAACCAATTGAGCCCAAATTTTCACAGGCTTGTTATTTCATACATATGTTGGGATACATCAAATGAGAACACTGGTCTTTGACAATTACCAAACGTGTCCAGTGCCTTTAAGACACTTTTATATATTTATCCGACAGTTTACTATTTATTAAAACCCTTTGAGATCTGTTCACCAAATATGAACAAAAACAATTGAGGGCTGTTCTGTTAACTCCAAAACGTGACTACGATCTAATGTGTCGAATGCAACACTTAAATCTAATAAGACCAACATAGACGCATGTTTTCTGTTCATAGCACGCATGCGTAAACAATGACCTAAAGAGAATTCTTCAGTAATGCCTTTTTGCCAATATCGTTGAACTCGATGAAAGGAAACGTTGTTCAAGGGCGCACGAAAATCTTTTGTGGCTTTGCCGACAGTAAAACCCCATAAAGATTGAAAAATACTGTTTGTAAAGTTGACATTATATTAACACACTGGTTAAAAATTAAAAACAATGATGGAATCTGCAACTCAAAGTAACTGCGAGTAACTGTGAACTGTGGCTTTGACAGTGTATCTGTTGGGCTACAGAGTGTCGAAGAACCCATGACCGTGAACTGTGGCTCAGAAAGTGTACATGTATCTGTTTGGCTACAGAGTGTTGAAGAACCCATGACCGTGAACTGTGGCTCAGAAAGTGTATCTGTTGGGCTACAGCGTGTTGAAGAACCCATGACCGTGAACTGTGGCTACAGAGTGTTAAAGAACCAATGACTGGAACTGTGGCTCAGACAGTGTATCTTTTGGGCTACAGAGTGTCGAAGAACCCATGACCGTGAACTGTGGCTCACACAGTGTTTCTGTTGGGCTACAGAGTGTCGAAGAACCCATGACCGTGAACTGTGGCTCAGACAGTGTTTCTGTTGGGCTACAGAGTGTCAAAGAACCCATGACAAAAATCCATCATCTCAATGTAATATCTAAAGTGATTTGTTGAGAAAGATGGAACACCATCAAACTCAATAATTTTATAATTTAAAGAACCCACTGCGATACAAGGGACTCGGAGTGGGAGCAGACCACACAACTTTCGGACAGAGTTAATGTGTTCATATGAACTTTGTTTGAAATCACTTTTGGACAAATGTGTCATTTGATTTGTTCAGATCTATGTATAACAGCAATTTATCATATCTAGTTGATCTATGCTATCAGTCTGGACCCCTGTATCATCATAACATGGTCGGACATGATTTTATGAGGGGTAAACAGAGGACCACTCTGTTGGTGATATGCCTGTGATTTTTGGTGGCAGGAACGATGGCTGGTTACAAGTATAGCTGAACTTTGACCTTAAGTTCAGCTTTGTGGTTATTTCTTATTGAGGAGAAGAAAATTTAATTATGATTTTGTATTAAATATTCTTTAAATAGGTTCACACAAGGAAATTTAAAGGTTTCAACTGAAACATTTAAGGGCGAATGTCCCTTTTACTATAATGAAGGAAAACATATCATAACACACACATGTATGCCACAAGAAAGACAAATGATGTGAGATACATGAAAAGTAACTTACTGTAAGCCCGGAGGATACATTGACTATAGCCTGTACACATTGTACGTGTGTATTCAGGCATGCATGATGTAGAGGTATCATTCCTTTCATGTCTCCAATGCCAGGATGCGCACCGTATCTCAGTAATGTTTGAACAGCATCTGCTTTCCCCAACATAGCTGCTAGTGATAGAGCTGTCTGGCCATTCTATGACAAATTTCAAAAGGAAGGGAGACATAATGATTATTGAAGGATTACTTTGATGATAGGTTAAGATCAGAGTTGTAGGACTAGAGTCTGTCTTGAGTCACAATTTTGGTGACTCAGACTTGACTTGAGTCACGTCGACAAAAGACTCAGACTCGACATTCATGACTCGGACTTGATCCAGAAGACTCGTGAGTCACATATTTTCACCAACAATACCTTTTTTAAAATATTAAAAACAATTCCGATGATTGAATTGCCATGCACATGGAGGAATATTAACATTTAGAACAATAAGTTAATAAGTAGGATTTGAAACTTTGCATGGTGGAGGTATAACTAAGAGAGGTTTGCGATAACACCATGTGAATATCTCTTTTGAGTAGAGTTGGTTCTGAACAGAACCGGTGGTTAATAAGTTAATAAGCAGGACAGTTCTTTTCAGAACTGAGAAGTCTCCCGAATTCCGAATATTCTACTCTGCTGCAGTAGAATAAAAAGCAAGACAAGTTCTCAACGAACAAAATCTACCTAGCAAGTAGATATACACATGGTGTTACCGCAAACCAAATATATACTGATACCTCACTATGCAATGCCTCAAATCCTATATAATAAGTACACTGTCGTATGGTGTTGTAAGTAATATGTGTTTGTGATTATTGTGTAGATATGTCCATGTACAGAGCATGTACATGTATGTTCAATACGCATAATAACACTGGGACATAATATGTTTCTGTAAAAGCATTATTGTGCATGACACCAATATTAACGCTGGTATTCTGTCATCATTAACACCAGAGCCACTGCTCGATGCTTATAGTACCAAGGAAATGGGAATTCGTCTCCGGAATCTGAATTGATGGCTTTGGCCGGCTGCGGCTATATCAATACGTCTTTTTAATGTTAAAGAATAGGCAATTAGGCGGCCTATGCGATGATCTAGGCATAGACGCAACCGAAGCTGTCAATTCGGATGGGCAGCCAAAGTCTAACATGTCTGCTGGTAGAACACCGCCTGATTGCACCGAGATGGCTGTGTGTTGTTTGCACCAGTTTTCACACACTGACACAGTGCACCCACAAACATCAAGCTTGGTCAGGTCTAAAACAATTTTTGAATCATGGCATCTGCCATTCCCGTATTGGTTCATTTGGTAAAACAAAATTGAGATTTCAAAATCAAGTGCAAATTTTAAGAAACGTGATAAAAATATTTTGTAAACAGTTCTGTATTGATTAATCAATACAGGACCGTTTACAATTTGTTTTTATCATGTTTTTTACAAGTTCCATAACTGATTCAATTAGAGTTAGTTATGGAACTTGTATAAATTGTGGTGTTCAAAGTTGATTAATGTTACGGGTAATACTATCAGTAGGTTAATTACAACAATATACATGTAAATACATTCAGGTAATAAATAAATATCCTTACTACAAAAACAAAAACCAGAACTGATCCAAAAATTAAATTTAAACTGCATGTACAGAACTTTGTTTAAAGGCGCTGGACAGGCTTGATAATTACTCAAAATATATATTAGCATAAAAACTTACTTGGTAACGAGCAACGGAGAGCTGTCGATAGTAAAAAACATTGTGAGAAACCACTCCCTCTGAAGTGACGTAGTTTTTGAGAAAGAGGTAATTTCTCACTAAGATATTTGAATCATCTGAAAGCACACAAATTTGTGCAACAATGTTGTTTTTTCTGTCATTATTTTCTTGCAACTTCGGTGACCAATTGAGCCCAAACTTTCACAGGTTTGTTATTTTATGCATATGTTGGGATACACCAAGTGAGAATTACTGGTCTTTGACAATTACCAAACGTGTCCAGTGCCTTTATACTAAATGAGTTTTATTTTGTAATTTCCAATTCTTATTTTACGACATTTGGTTTGTAAACAATAGTGATCCAGTCATACAAGTGAACTGGTTTTAAAGTATTCTAACTATTTAGTGATTAAACAAGTGACTTGTGACTCGGACTTGGACTGGGACCAAGTGACTCAGGACTCGGGTTGACCCAAGTGACTTGAGAACTGGAGTCCGACTCGACACAGGTTGAGTTTTATGCTTAACAATAGACAAGAGTGGTAACAAAAAAAAACTGATGAATAATTAATAAAGAAATTCATTTATTTTTTAATAAATAAATAAACAAAAACATAAATATACAAACAATAAAAAAACTAGAAACAAAGTGTTTGTAAAAAACAAAACATGGCAAGGGCATTTAACTTGGCTCCTGTAACTTTGATGTCAAGAATATTATGTGAACAAAATCAAATAAATATGGTTAAAATAATGAAAGTAAATAAACCAACCTTTGTTTCTTGTGCATCAATAGGACATCTTTCATTATGTAAGAGTACCATAAGATTATCACATCGGTTCATCTGAGCAGCTGCCATCACTAGAGTTTGGCCTTCACTGTCAACTGTAAACATATCTGAAGGCCGGATGATGCTTGGGGTCAAATTTCCCTAGGGAACATACAAAAGTTTCTAATAAAATATAAAATAAAATTTATAATAAAATAAAGTACTGGTCTTACAATATTTGTAAGGCATGATGAATTTCAATACTTGATTGTCGACATTTTATGAGCTATTCCTGCTTCATTTGGAGTGAAGAAATATATCTCTCACACCAATATTTTGAGCCATTTGTAGCCAAAAGGATAGTTCAAGATATTTCGGCTAACATTGACTCAAAGCAATTGTGGTACATGTAATAGTAAAGGATGATCTACAATACATTATGTGATTAATATACTGAATTATATTGGTAAGGGATTGAATGAACTTAAGCATTATATATGCAGAGCTTTGTACAATTGATTTTACCAAGGCCTTCGACTGAGTTAACCAAAGAATCGTTATAAAAAATCTCTTAACTCTAGGAGTAAGAAAGTCTCTAGTGCCTGTTATTTGTAGCTTTTTAAAGGATCGGACACTGAGTACTGAACTCGATGGTTACATTAATATTAATTGTCTCAACCGTGAAACTCTCACTGGAACTAATTGGGTACTAAGCCTTTTATATATTTATTTCTTTCACCTAACAATTGACGAAACAACTAGAACAGTTTAAAACTCGGCAACCTTGGCCGAATATATATTTAATTTGGGATTGAAAAAAGGAAAATTAACAAGAGCAGGATTTGAACCAATGACCTCTGGATTAACGTGCTGATGCTCTACCAACTGAGCTATCCAGCCCTATATTAGCAGTCTCCTATTTTGTCAATATCTTTGTCCAGGGGTGCCAGTCAGAAGCCATACCACCATTAACTGCCGTGCAGCCAGGGATCACACCCAAGTTTACGATACAACCTGGGAAGCGGCAGCCAGGGGATCGCCTTGGGGATGCAAATTTTTAAATAAATTAATCTGAGTGTTCAAAATTATTTCGAGCGAAATAATTTTGCGAGCATGAAGATTTCGCGATATTTTATTTGAAGCTTTTGCAATAATTTATTTCAAGATTTCGCAAAAAAAAAATTGGAGCACATAAAATTAATTATTTTAACCGTTATGATTTTGAGAGCATGAAATAATTTTGCAGTAATTTTGTTTGAGCCTTTGCAATAATTTATTTAGAGCTCTAGCAAAAATTTATTTTGGGCGCACAAAATAAAATTATTTCGAGCGTTCAAAAGGTTTTGAGCGAAATGATTTTGAGAGCACAAAATGATTTTGCAATAATTTATTTTGAGCTTTTACAATTTTCCAAGCTCTCCCAATAATTTATTTCGAGCGCACAAAATAAATTATTTTGAGCGCTCAAAATGATTTCAAGCAAAATAATTTTGTAAGAATGAAATGATTTAGAGTGATCAAATAATTCATTTCAAGTGAAATTGAATGATTTCTGTTTTCACAATTTTGTTCCCACCATGTGTCCCTTCCGGTGCTTTGTAGTAACAACCATTGATCTATGAACAACTTAACAGCAAAGCTTTTGTAAAATTACTTTGTTAGTGATCCCTTCATCATATAAACCATTCAAGGACCATTTGAAAACCTTTCGAGTGTTGTTAAAAGAAACCTTGAAGAAATACGAAAGGATCCAAAGAAACCAATCAGTAAATGCATAGAAAAGATAAACAATCTTCACCAGTCCGCAGTATGATGTATTGGGCCCAAACATGCGAGGGTAACACCAATGGCAAAAAAAAAAACTTTAAAAAAAGAGGGGTTTGTTTTTCCGATCAAATTTCAGCAAAATTGCAGCGCAGAAAACTTCAAACTTACGACCAAATAATAACTAAATACATACTAAACAATATAAAGAGTCAAATTTGTTTTATTGATTTCGTTCAAGTTGATCTTTAAAGGGTTGTTTCTTCTTAAGAAGGGGGAAGATGTTGTGTCTTTGTATAAATGGAAGTGCGCCCTAAAGGGTTGGGACTGATGGATTTGGGTTTTTCTGGAATGCACAGTCTTGGATATAGTTTTGAGTTGAACATGTGAAGAAGTGTTTATATCAGACAGTATCTATCCTGAGTCTTCATTTTTTTAGTACACTGCAGTGGGCAGTCATGAGTCCAGAGACCCAGAAGGGCTACAAAATGAGTTGTTGCATGTTACAGTAAAATTGGTTAAAGTGTGGAGGAGTAATATAGAAAAGTTTTAACACCCTGCACCCATACTGCTAACATTAGCAAGTATAGTAATTTGTGTGCACATTGTAATTGGACTTCTGGAAAATGGCCACCATTTTTGTCAAAGGGGCGAAATGGCCTTGTTTTTTCTTTTGGAGAAATTTTTCCATCTTACTGATCATACTACCCCTTTTTGTACTATATCCGCCGTCAATGATTGGCCAAAACCGTTTTGGAACACCCAGAGTCCGACTACACTTTACTTGAGACAGAGCTAACGATTGGCTGGGTACTGCCAAGAAAAACCCTTTTAAATTAGATGTGCCTATTGTTCACAGCCACAACGCAGGCAAGAGAGAGTCAATTGATGGGGCTTGATATTAAGAGGGCTATAGGTTGCTGCCCTAAAGGTATTGTTCAGCTTGGGACAAAGGATGTCTGATTGATACAAGAGTGCAAGTTTGAAAAATCACCGAATCCATCTTCAGAGACCACTTTCCTCCAGGATTAATTGGATGTGACCGTGTTCCTGAGTATTTCCAGCGCCCAAGGTCTAGCTACATGTACCTTGGCTCCATTGAGTTGTAGCTGACAGCTTTGGGATGATCATTTTTTGTTTTGAAGCCGAAACACTGTCACCGATGTCTCGAATGAGTATGGTAGAAGGTGTTGATCTTAATACATAAAAAAAAATTAACAACGAAAGTAATCTATTGATTTCTAGGTAAAGTGGAAAATCTTGTCACTTTCCATGCCATGTTCAAAGAGTACATGACTCAAAGTTTACTTGTGCATTAATGCCATAGGGTTAACTCTGCACTTTCAAAGCATCTCTGAATGCTGTGACAATTTCTACAACGCCAATGCTCCCAGCCTACAAAACTACCAAAAACTTGCAGAGCAGAAGATTTGCACTTGTGCTGATCAAATTTCCTAATATCCTCTTCAAAATGTATGTCTGAAGTAAATATAATAACAATCTGATCACACTTAGACCACTAGCACCAGGGCTGCACCCAATGCTCTGCCATGCTATGTGACTTTGTCATTGATCATCATTTAGATATTCTCACAAAACAAAACCTGGTTGACCGGTGGTGACTAAGACAATCATCTTCTTGCCAAACTTAGCTATGATCACTCCAAAATTTTGTCTTCTCATCTTCGCAGCAGCAGGGAGGTGTTGCAGTAAGGCAGTGTGTAAAGGCCTACTCATAAAACTTTAAGACGTTTGTGTTTATTACTAATATAAACAGGTGCCTAGCCAGGTGTTCAAAAGTGTGGGGGGGAGGGGGCATTTAGTACTGATCCCTGCAGTACATGGTGTATGTACTGAATACCACTAAACTGGCAATTACAATGGACAGTCATCTGGTGATCGTCCATGCACATCACAACACATTATGTAGACATCGGGTCCAAAGTTCAACCTAACCAAAAGTCTGCATGATGTTATATATATATATCCATATTCATAACAAAGCTTACCTATGACTCCCCACTGGGTACATGTTTACAAACCAAGTAAAAAAATTGGTTTAGTATTATATAGTAGTGCCTCTGCACAACTGGCGGATGGTGCAGGCAATGCTCCTCCACCCCAAGTTCCTAGAGCAGAAGAAGCTTCAGTAGAGTATTGTCCCTAATGATCAAGTGTTTGTACGCCTGGTGGCTGCACTGCCATTACATATAGCTCCGATCCATTTTAATTTTTCATTGGATATACGGCTCTACATGAGGAGAAAGACAGTTGGAGATCTTAGTGATTATTCACATCTACATTTCAGCATCAGATCATTTGTCAGGCATTTGCAGGTTTTTGTTGTACATTTTTTCATACAAGTTATATTGGAATATATAGCTGTATAGTGCTACTTTGTGGACATGAACTTTCTTCTTACCCATGGCCAAATCAGCATTGTTGGTTCCCTTATTGTGTGCATTGTCTACACTAATTGCACCACCAGCTTCTTATCTTGTCACCTTTTCAACAACAACAAACATTGCCAAAATCTGCCTTACTTCTATTCAAGGGATGAGCTGATTAGTCACCTGAACAATAGTCAAGTCAAGTTACCACCGGATGTGTACAAATCTATACAAAGTCTCAATCTTGGAGCTATAAAACCAACTAGAAGAGGCTGAAGAGGTGGAACAAAACTGCACAAACACCGCAATTTGTCAGTTCCATCCAACTTGATTTTGCCTCATGATAACTGCCCTCATATTCAGACGAAGAAAAATGAAAAATTCTGTACACTTAACCTCGAGTCATTCTGGAATAAAACAACAGCCTTTGTTGACTTCATCTTAGACAACAACATATATATCGTGGCAATTTCAGAAACTTGGTTAAAGCCAGGAGATGAAGCAATCATAAGTGACATCACCCCAGCTGGTTATTCAATCAAACACATCCACCGTCCGTCAAAACAAGTCTAGATTAAGTGTCCGGTGCCACGATATCCAACCATCACCCAAATCATTTGAGTCCCTTAATGCTGAACTCATAAGCACCTCAATCTCAATCTCGCTTGTGCTTACCTATCGACCACAGACTAAATCCACTGGTTGTTCTTTCAATATTTTTATTGAAGAATTCACAAACATTGTTGCCCAATTTTTACTCAACCCTTTTTCAATTCTCATCACTGGTGACTTCAATATTCATGTTAACGACTTTTGGATTGGCTACCAATGCATGTAGTTTTTCATCGTTGTTCTCAGGCAATGGCCTATATCAACACATCTCAGATGCTACTCATAAAGCTGGCCATACACTTGACCTGCTAATTACACGAACATCTGACATACTGGTATTCTCAAACCTTCAAATCATTGATGGACTGTCAGATTACAATGCAATTACATGTGATGTGTTACTGGAAAAGCCACGTACTCTCACCAAAGTTATCTTCAAACGCCATATCAGTGCCATAGACAGTGACAAATTCTGCAATGATATTGCTGTTTCCAACCTATTCCACTCAACCCCAACAGCTGATCTTGGAACAGAGGTTCATAGGTATATATAACAATACCCTTAAAACACTTCTTACTAAACATGCCCAATGTAAGAGATGTGAATTCAAGACTCGTCCAAACTGTTTCTGACTGATGCTATTCATATTGAAAAGCAGAAATGGTGTCACCTAGAGCAGGTATGGAGACGATCGCGACTTGAAAGTGATGATTGCTCTATCAAGAACACAAGCAAAAGATCAATCACATGATGATAACAGCTAAGTCAAACTACTACAGGGAGCTGTTTCTTGCTAATGCCAAAGATCAAAAGCAACGGTTCAAATTCACTGACCGACTTCTTCACAGCCAAAATGATGATGTACTGGCCAATGAGTTCTGCTCCTTCTTCACCGAGAAGATTTGGAAGATTCAGTGGTTTCCATCATGCCACTGACAATCTTTTCCACGAGGAACAGCAAGTAAGTAACAGATGATGATGTATCAAACATTCTCAAGAAATCACCATCAAAAGCCTGTGAACTAGACCCCGTTCCATCATCTCTGTTTAATAAATGCTCAACATTACTTATCGCAGTTTATACTGACATCACCAATGCCAGTTAGGTGTTGTCCCAGATATTATGAAAGTTGCCCAAATTTGACTGTTGCTAAGGAAGTTCAATCTGAACAAAGATGAAATGAAGAATTATAGACCACCAGTCTCTAACCTTTCACTTCTGAGTAAAACCATGAAGATAGTAGTCTTAATGCAACTTTCATCATTCCTAATTGAGAACAATATGCATGATTAGCATCAATCTGCCTGCTGCGCCAACTACAGCGTTAAGTCAGCCACATTCAAAATCCAAAACGACATGTTGCAGGCTATGGACAACCGCCAGATATCATTACTCGTGCTGCTTGATTTATCAGTAGCATTTGGATACAGTTGACCATGCCACATTATTCCACCGCCTCAAATGTCATATTGGAATAGATGGAGTTGCATTAGACTGGTTCAAATCTCATCTTAAAGACCGATCACAGTTTGTCCGCATTAATGAATCAACCTCTCCAACCATACCTCTTAATTTGGGGCTACCACAGGGATCAGTTCTTGGACCTGTATTGTTCTCAATGTACACAACCCCACTTGGCAGTATCATTCAACAGCATGGCATATCTTATCATTGCTATGGAGATAAACAACTATATCTGTCAGTAGACCCTAAACAACATAAGGTCAATCTAGCAATCCATCATATGCATTGATAAAGTACGTTCCTGGATGACACCAACCTGACTCAAAATTAACAATCAAAAGACAGAAGTTATCATCATCTAGGTTCACAGCAGCAATTATCTACAGTTCATACTATTAGGATTGGCGATTTCTCCATCATCGATCTACTCAAGTCTGTAATCTAGGCATTATCTTTGATTCATCACTATGCATGGAACCCCATGTGACAACAATTTCTAGATCAGTATGCATGTCCATCCGTAACATTGGACACATATGGAAACATCTTGACAAACACGCCACTGAAATACTTGTTCACGCTTTCATCACTTCCAAAATCAAAATGGGCAATTCACTACTTTACAACATCAATTCAAGAGAAATCTACTGAACCGTCTGCAGTGTCTATTAAACATTGCTGCCAGACTTGTCTCTCTCACCAGTAATTATACTCAGACACAATTTGCTACAGACACCATTACTGAGATTTCGGTCACAGCTTAAAGCTGGGTTTATTGCCAGTCAAAAAGATTGTCATAAAACATATTATTTGGCAAGGAGCCGGATGCCAAACACAGGGCAAACCGACTAAACATACACACAACCACCTGCACGTGGACAAACAAAACATACATGAAATACAACTTTTCACATTTAAAATGGACGCCTTCGCCCATCCAACCAACACAAATTGTGGCCATCCAAAGGACAAACCTTGTCCTCCAATATGGGTTTCATTTTCCATATCCCATTAACATGTACTTGTTTACAAGGAACAACCAAACATACCACGATAGGTCACCTGACCATATTAGACTGAACATTACATGACCTCCACAGAAAACCACACACACATAACGCACCTTGCCTAAAATTACCAACAAACAATTCAAATATATATATATACCCTAAATTCCCCCAAAGTGGAATGCCTGAGGGGATAAACTTGACTTATTATTAATCTACCTGTAAGTTGGTACAGATTACACCCCTATTAACTATACAAAGTTAACAATTAAAAGTTTCCCCACGTTGGAACGCCCGAGGGGATAAACTAGCCCCAACGAAAACGAAAGGCGCTATTTACTAATAAAATGACAATTGATGAATTACCTACTGTATTGTACCCATGGCATAATTCTAATTCCCCAAGTTGGAACGCCCGAGGGGAAATGTAAAATAGCCTTTGGGAACTGAAAGGCACTATTAATAATGAATATTACAGGCGCGGATCCAGGGGGGCGTGGGGGCGCAGGCCCCCCCCCCCTTTTTCATATTAAAAAAAAATAAAAAATGAGGGAGAAAAGAAAAAAAGAGGGAGAGAGAGAGAAGGGGGGGGGGGAGAAATGGGGAAGGGAAGATTTTGCTGCTTGGTATATTTTCACGCCCCCCCGTTTTGAAAATCCTGGATCCGCCCCTGTATTATAATATTTGGTTTATGATTAGAATGACAAGTAACTTTCCCCGACAGTCTAATTACCCCCCATCACTGATATTCCTGTCATTTTTCAGCCAAAAAATTCCATACCAAACTGGCGGAGCAAAGGGGAGGTGGTGGGCCAAATTTTTGTTGCACACCCAACAAAAACTGTGACAAAAGTGATGTTTAACCCTTTTCCCTCCAAAAAGACCCCCTTAGATAATGCAACCCCATTGGTTAGAAGTTGAAATCTAAACCTATGATTGGCCAATGCCCTTACCCAATCAAAAAACCCAATAATGACCTCAGCTGCTTGCCTGATTGGTTAACAACCCACACTAGTGGATCCCTTGTATCCATGCAAATAGCCCTCAGAGGCCACCCAACTAGTCACATGACCTGTTAATGCTCAGCATTGCTTAACTCACATAGACTGGCCACCAGTCACCCCACCATTTATGCACAACAACATGCACCACCCAGCCTTATGCCGAGTATAAAGCATTTAATCATTTAGTTGATAAAATGAAATATTCCCGCATCACTCCTGTATTAGAGGATCTCCACTGGTTGCCAATATCACACAGAATTCAGTAAAATTTGACCTATTTGTTTACAAAATCCTTGACAACAATGCCCCAGAACACCTCAGCATACACCGGACTGCATTCTAATGAGCTTATGATGCTTCATCAGCCAAGAACTTTTACTCTTTGGGCCAACAGGTCATTTTCTGCAGCATCAGCCCGAGTGTGAAACCAACTCTCCTGACTGTCAAATCATCGTCATCCATTACAACTTTCAAGAGAAACTTAAAATCTCACTTGTTCAAACAAGCATATTCACACAATCCTGTCCAAACTTTTGTTTTCCTCCTCAAGTGCTATGAGCGCCCTGTTTTAATTGGATATTGGCGCTACACTAAGTGTTTTTTATTATTCTCTTTATTTTTAATGATGATGTCTCCATCGAAGACACAGTAGAGGTGTGTCACACACACTGTATCGCAGTGGTAAGGCATGTTCTTAAAAATAGTGCCCATTTGTTAGTCGGAAATTCGGACCTTGATATTTTCTTCAGTGAAAGCTATTTTTTGTATTTATATGTTGCAATAAACTAAGAGGTACCTGGCATGATATCATACACAATTTTGACAGCCGATGCCTTTCAACTAAATCGAGGTAGAAGATTTGGAGTCTTGAGCAACAGCATCTTTGACAGACCTCAACAACCACTTAGATTTTGAGGTATTTAAATGATCAAATTTTCATATTTGCAGGGGTATATATTTTTCTTTTGCATGTGCAGCTAGTGGGGGATGTTGACAAATACTTTAACAGCAAGAGAAAATAAATATCCGACGAATGAAAAAAACAAAAAAACTCGAGAACGTAATTCTGTCCGTCAAAAATGTCAACAATAAGAAACACTACAATAAGCTGATTCGCTATTGCAAATGCGCATGTCCGTTACTGCTGACAACGCACTTGTTTATCTCCCGTGACCTTTTAGACCATTGTCTAAATGGTCACGGGAGATAAACAAGTGCGTTGTCAGCAGTAACGGACATGCGCATTTGCAATAGCAAATCGGCTTATTAACCAATTTTCAAACATTTAATAAGTTCAAAAAAAATATGATGAGAACACGTTTAAATAAGGATTATTTTGTAACAATGACTGCTGCGATAGCTGTTCAACAATTAGAGTAATCTGTGTTTCAAATTTCCAGCCACGTATTTTTTCATTGTCTGTCAATGTTTTTGCGTGACATCTGAGAATTTACCGATCGGCCTGTAAGTTAACCTTTGACACGAGACTTACCCCCTCTGTCGTCCTCTTGCAGTTTGGCCACCTCGATGTTTTCACGGAATGCTCGATTCGCACATGTTTTCTGCGCGATGTTATACTTGTGCAAAATAAATCCGTCAAGTAAATGACGTCAGCCATTTACTGACGCTCAAGAGTCCAGCGGACAGCTCCAGATGAAAAACCAAAAATGTATTTGAGGTGATGAATAACGGAAATACTTCCTTCTGCACGCTAGTTTTTGGAAACTAAATCAACATATACAAGTACGCTTGATGTGGATTGCGCGAAGGTAATAGAGTACCGAACGTCATTTTGCAATAAACTCTGTCAATTTTCTCGACCGTCATGAAAATTCCGTAACTTTTTTGCGAACGTCAATAAAAATCCGTCAGAAATGACGTTCGCAATGGGATGTTCATAAACTAAAAAAAAAAATTTGAACCTTGACAAAGTTTTTATAAAAAAAAAAAATTGGTATGAGAGGCTACAAATATATCAGAGAAATTACAGTAGTATTGTGCCAGAAATAAATTAATGACAGGCAATTATTAGGTGTTCGGGCTAACAGCCCGGAACACCTCTTGTTTTTGTTCGTTTTTTGGGGGTTTTTTTTACTTCTTCATCTTCTTCTTCTCGCCGGCGATTGTCCGCTAACAAAGACACACTTTCGAAGCTCACATAAACTTGAAACTTCACACATAGTTAGATATTCATTAGTATATGAAACCATTTTTAGTTTCGTCATGATGACGTCATCAGGTGTCAAATTACAAGCCATTTAAGGTAAAAAGGTGACCATATGCGAATGCCTGTATGTCCCCGAATATTACAGCTACAGTATTTATATTTGGACATAGGATAGATCAAGACACGGGCAACATTTGAAAAGTTAAGGCCAAATTCACATGACCTTTACTTCCGGTCGTAACGAAATGTCAAAGCTTGCCTTGGTGTCATTCTTCAAAAATACACTTTCCCGGCAAAAACATTAACTTCTGTTTATCAGATCAACTTCAAATTTACACCATGTAAGGAACTTGATAAAACCTCAATCAAGTAGCTGTGACGTCATGATGACGTCATCAACTGTTGAAATACAGTAAATCGAAGAGTAATCATTTAAAAATTCATAACTCAAGAAGTACATAAGCTATTATAACAATCTATACATCATCGCAGAGGTCTTGACAAATGTAGTAAATACTACACAGAGTCGTATAGCCTACCGTTTGACCTTGTCTTCCTGTTCAAACCGGAAGTTGAAAACTTCACAATTCAAACTTTAAGGAATACTCGTATTTTTTACATACACATTACTCACAATTTTTACATCATGTTGTAGATTTTTAAGCCTTCTCAAACTTTTCCACAGAGATGTTACCTTTTTGACCTTCACTTATGGTTGAAATCGGGTATACATTGACCCGCTGTCAAACCGCGGGAATAAACTGCATTGAAAACACACACAATGCGCGATCTAAACCAGTTAGACAGTGAGCGGCTGCTTGCTCCATTGAAGCAACCGCAAGGTTCAAAGTCCTTCAAACATGCTTGTAGTCTAGTCTCTTTTCAAGGTTCGCGCAACCTGATTTTGACATTACGTTTTGTTAGTCTCTAAAACAGCCGTCCGTGCAAACCTCGCTAACAATGTCAGATTTAAAAAAAAATCATAATTCAAGAACTACACAACTGATTTTCAAACAGTAATAAAATCCTTGGCATTGAAAATTAGCCTTGGGTAACAGTGACCCCACGTTGACCTTTACTTCCGGGTTAAACGGAAGTGACACCCTATCTCAAGAACTACTCAACCGATTTTCAAACTGTTTTCAGGTATAGACTCCTTGGGCATTGGAGATAAGCCTTGGGTAACCATGACCCCATGTTGACTTTTACTTCCGGGTTAACCGGAAGTGACACCATATCTCAAGAATTACTCAACCGATTTTCAAAATTGTTTTCAGGTATAGACTCCTTGGGCATTGGTAATTAGCCTTGGGTAACCATGACCCCATGTTGACCTTTACTTCCGGGTCAACCGGAAGTGATACCATATCTCAAGAACTACACAACCGATTTCAAATCTTTTTCAGTTATAGACTCCTTGGGCATTGGAGAATAGCTTTGGGTAACCGTGACCCCATATTGACCTTTACTTCCGTGTCAACCGGAAGTGACACCATATCTCAAAAACTACTCAACCGATTTTCAAACTTTTTACAGTTATAGACTCCTTGGGCATTGGAGATTAGCCTTGGGTACCGTGAGCCCATGTTGACCTTTACTTCCGGGTCAAACGGAAGTGACACCATATCTCAAGAACTACTCAATCGATTTTCAAACTGTTTTCAGGTATAGGCTCCTTGGGCATTGGAGATTAGCCTTGGGTAACCGTGACCCCATGTTGACCTTTACTTCCGGGTCACCGGAAGTTACACCACATCTCAAGAACTACACAACCGATTTTCAAACTTTTTTCAGTTATAGACTCTTTTGGCATTGAAAATTAGCCTTGGGTAACAGTGACCCCACGTTGACCTTTACTTCCGGGTTAAACGGAAGTGACACCCTATCTCAAGAACTACTCAACCGATTTTCAAACTGTTTTCAGGTATAGACTCCTTGGGCATTGGAGATAAGCCTTGGGTAACCATGACCCCATGTTGACTTTTACTTCCGGGTTAACCGGGAGTGACACCATATCTCAAGAACTACTCAACCGATTTTCAAAATTGTTTTCAGGTATAGACTCCTTGGGCATTGGTAATTAGCCTTGGGTAACCATGACCCCCATGTTGACCTTTACTTCCGGGTCAACCGGAAGTGATACCATATCTCAAGAACTACACAACCGATTTCAAATTTTTTTCAGTTATAGACTCCTTGGGCATTGGAGAATAGCTTTGGGTAACCGTGACCCCATATTGACCTTTACTTCCGTGTCAACCGGAAGTGACACCATATCTCAAAAACTACTCAACCGATTTTCAAACTTTTTACAGTTATAGACTCCTTGGGCATTGGAGATTAGCCTTGGGTACCGTGAGCCCATGTTGACCTTTACTTCCGGGTCAAACGGAAGTGACACCATATCTCAAGAACTACTCAATCGATTTTCAAACTGTTTTCAGGTATAGGCTCCTTGGGCATTGGAGATTAGCCTTGGGTAACCGTGACCCCATGTTGACCTTTACTTCCGGGTCACCGGAAATTACACCACATCTCAAGAACTACACAACCGATTTTCAAACTTTTTTCAGTTATAGACTCTTTTGGCATTGGAGATTAGCCTTGAGTACCGTGACCCCATGTTGACCTTTACTTCCGGGTCAAACGGAAGTGACACCATATCTCAAGAACTACTCAACCGATTTTCAAAATTGTTTTCAGGTATAGACTCCTTGGGCATTGGAGATTAGCCTTGGGTAACCGTGACCTATGTTGACCTTTACTTCCGGGTCAACCGGAAGTGACACCATATCTCAAGAACTACACAACCGATTTTCTTTTATTTTCTTTTTATTTTTTTATTGAAACTTTATTAATTTTCATTCTTTGTCGTTAAAAAACTTTTCAATATGATATAATATTAAAATGTTTTTGCAACAGAGATATGCACAATTCAGCTTTTGTCAAAACAACATATTGTGTGAAGTTTTAGATTGATGACGTCATCATGTGTCACGAGGTATCGCCTTAAAGGTTCATGTTTTGAAGCCGTGAATCTACAAAACCACAAGTCTGACTGAGTTGAAACTTGGCATGTTGATAGACAATGATATCGACTATGTAAATCTAAAGAAAAAACATGATGACTTCATTCTCTTTTTAAAAAAATATTATACATTTTAACCAATTATTACGGGTATTTTTTTGACCCGATGTAAAACCACGGGATACACACACACTACGCGATCTAAACCAGTTAAACGGTGGGCAAACCAACCGCAAGGTTCAAAGTCCATCAAACATGCTTGTGGTCTAGTCTCTGTTCAAATTTCGCGCAGCCTGCTTTTGACAATACGCTTTGTTAGTCTCTATAAGACTTTGGTCACCAAGCTGAAACTTTGCATGTATCCAAATTGGGATATGTTATATCCCAAAAAAATTGTTCACACGACGATGACGCCATCAAGTGTGATATGACGTCACCTTAAAGGTGCAGGTTCAAGATCCATATACTGAGTAGTAGATGCTTGGTCCTGGGGGAAAAAAATACGCTTCTCGAACACCTTGTTTTTGTGCTTGCAACAAAAACTTATATCTAGTTTGCTTTAATTTTCCGTCAATGTTATGCACTCTTCTGTTAGGCTTATATTTTTTGTGTGTGGTGTTTTGTTTAGGTTCTTTCATTTTTATTTGATAGTATATCAGTTGGGCCTCGCCTCACCATAGAAAAGAATGAATGTTCCTTGTGCTTACCTTGTGCTATCTTTGCATTAAATATAAATGACCGCAGGTTTCACTGCTGGAGACTATACATTTTAAAATTACCACATCAAGATGAAAACTAACTGAACTATCCTTACATGAGTATTTTGGTATACTTAAATATGTATACAATTATTTAAAATATCTTATGATGTCAAAAAAATATTTTTGAAAAATGGCATTTGAGGTTGTAAAATGGGCAGTATTTTGAAGAAGATGCCGTAAGCAAACCAATCTCAACCATCTTCTGAAGTCTGTTAATCAGTCGGCCCTACCAGCAACACCTGTCCTAGCTCCTCCATCAATCTGCAAGTCCTCGCATATATCAGCTGAATACAGGTGTTGCTCGCACAGATAATGGCCGGAGTCCACCTGAAATGCCTTTTTTTGGGTGTGAAAAACACTGTATTTAATTTGGCTTTTATTAATAATTTTCTGACTACTTTTTTGGGGTGCTCGTTGAGATGCCAAGCTAATGTAATTCTAACATGCCTGAGGCCAAAGAAGTATCCACACCTTCTACACTGCTCTTGAAATACGAAGCAGCTAATCATACTGATCGTAATATTCTGCAAATCAAGGATGTTAATGTGCTTCATTAGGAAAAAATTGGTACATCCAACTCCAGGAAAAGACCAATTATAGCTACTCTTGAGAATAAGTTTCAGAAATATAAGGTGCTATAGAAATGACAGTCTCTGAGGATTAATCAAGCTAAAGATACGAATCACCATCGCAGCAGCACGTTGCCCCCCCCCCCCAGTAACGCCACTGCCGGTATAAGAAAGGAACAGGTCTTTAAAGACAGCATTAGGCACAAATCCATGCAAAGAGTTAATCCATTCATTGTTTGTCTTTTTTTATTGCCTTTTGCCTGGGCCACTGTACCATGACCCCATGGACTCCGTGAAACAGTTGCTTTTGTACGCGAAATCAGCCACAGCGTCTCATCACACTTGGCCTGTTGACATGACCACCACCAGCACACACAGAAACCTAATGCCAGTTTATAAACCTGCAGCTGTGTGTTACATAAGAGTTATGCGAGTTGTTGGGTCCTCCGCACTAGGTTAGAAAGGAGCATTTCTTGCTCGATCCTTCAAAAGAAAACCAAAGTGACATCAGAAATATGAAATTAAAATTAACCATCTAAAGTTACAGTATAATAGTTCTTACCTTTTTAGTGAGGCAGGTAAGGTGTTGGCAATGCAGAAACCGTAGGTTCTTGACAAGGTCTTTAGTATGTTGAGCAACCATACTGGTAATATCATCAGCTCTGAACCCAAACCTGTCTTCCGCATTCATATCTGCTCCTCTTCTTGCAAGACATCTTAAAAGTAAATTTGAAGTAAACTTGAACTTTCTTTGGAACCACACTTCAAACTTTTCCTTTTATTGTCATCAAAAAAGCGCTCGTGGAATACAACAAAATATAGCACTTCTGCGTCCCATATCCAATGAGGCCTTCGTCCTCATTGGATATGGGAGCAGATGTGCTATATTCTTCCGTATTTCACAAGTGCGCCTGTGATAACAAATTTATCTTCAAGCAAACTTGACATGCAGCTTAATGCAAAACGTGGTTTGGAACAGCTGTACGTTTTTGCGCATAAAATAGCGTTAAACGAAAAGTTAGAACAGCGCAATCTGCAGGGTGTGATAAGGGCCGTGCACTTTAGGTTTAGATCACACCTCTAGTTACTATGGGTTAACCCATCAGAATCGAGGATTCAAGTTCGCTTGGAGATAAACAAATAAATAAAGTTGTTAAATATTTCACGCTCATGTACATGTACAGGAGTTATAGTCAAACAAAAGGCTATGCTTGGATTTGGGCATTTGAAATTCAAGAAACAATGTTTTATCCCAGCTAACAATTTGACGTTCTCACATGTGTAATGAAGTCAGACTTTGGTGTAGGTAACGTTATTAATATAACGTTGTAACTACGGAACTTTGTCGACTTCCCTATACGTCTTCGGAACGTAAGGACACAATGTAACAACCATGTTGTTGGTACATTTAAGATAGTTTCCAGTGACCTTATGACAACTTATATAAACGTTACAACAACTTTGCCAGAGCGTGTTTGTTTGGTTGTTATAACGTTATCTAAGTAACGTTGTAGCAAAGAATCTTTGTCGACTCCCCTGTACATCTTTAGACATAATGATGCAACGAAACAACCACGTTGTTGGCACGCATACACAATGCTGACATGTTGCAAATAATCATTTAAAAAGAATGTTGCAACAACCTATCTTTTTCCAGTACCCTGACTGTTGTCACAACGTCAGCCCAATCTTCTGTTATTGTTTGCTATATCAGTAGGACCAGGCATTGACCAAAGTGGCTGAGTAGTAGCAGGCTCAGGTGTCATTGTTGATGTTAGATTTATGGCCTCAACAATCCACTGATCAATAGTTGTTGCAGAAGCTGCATGTTGTGATAAATAGTTGTACATGTCACCACGCAGCCCCTTTGTACAATCAATGTAGAAGTTTAGAATGTGGACAGGGCACCAAAACTTATCCACCTGGATACTTGAAATAAATAATAATAACTGTATTTATAAAGCGCCAAATTGCCAAAGGATACAAGGCGCTGAAGAAGAAAAAGACAGTACAAAAACGCTGTCGACCAGCTACAGACTAGGGGAAAAGATGGGTCTTGAGAGCCAGTTTGAAGGCTGAGACACTGTTGGAGTTTCTGGTTTGGGTGGGTAGACTATTCCATAATCGGGGAGAGGCAATGGAAAAGGCCCTGTCACCTGCGAGTTTATGTGTTTTGTGGACTGCGAAGGAATTTACCGTCTGATGAGGAGGCAGGGTTCGCGGATGTACTTGAGTGATACACTGTCACGAGCAGCCTTGCCAATGCGTCAAGTCACAGATCAGACACCAGACTATCTGATCTTCTCCGTCACCCAGGAGCAAAAGCTCAACATGGAATTGGAGAAAATTGACCCAACAATCTTTGTCCCGGATGAACGTCTACCGACATTCAATAAGGCAACGCTAGCTGACCAAACCCTGCAAACACTGATGCAGATCATCCAAGCAGGATGGCCAGGGGACATAGCTCAAGTTCCCTTGTGCATCAGGGAGTACTGGCCATACAGAGATGAGCTTTCAATGCAAAATGGTCTCATCTTTCGTGGAACCCGTATAGTAATTCCAACAGCTCTTCGTACAGAAATGATAGCAAGAGCACATGTATCGCACATGGGCGTGCAGTACACAACCAACACTGCACGGGACATAATGTACTGCCCACGTATGCACACAGAACTTGTGGAAGCTGTGCAACGCTGCACAATCTGCCAGGAGTCACAACCAGCTCTCCCCAAGGAGCCCCTCATGACACACCCAGTACCCAAGACACCGTGGCAGATAGTCGCGAGTGACTGTTTTGAGGTCAATGGACAAAACTATACTGCGTACTAGTTGACCTCTACTCAGACTACATCGACGCGCGCATTCTAGCCGATATGACTTCCACATCCCTAATCAATGAAATGAAGCCCGTGTTCGCTACTCATGGCATTCCTCACACTTTGCTCACAGACAACGGACCAAACTATGTGTCACGTGAGTTCACAAAGTTCACAAATGAGTGGGACTTCCAACACACTACCTCAAGCCCCTACCACTCCAAGTCCAATGGAAAAGCAGAATCCGCAGTAAAAATTGCCAAGGGACTTGTGATAAGAGCTGCAAAAGCCAACAGTGACGTATGGAAGGCAATCCTTGAGTGAAGAAACACTACTACACCAGGAATGACCAGCTCCCCAACACAGGGCCTAATGTCTCGGCGAACACGCTCATTCCTCCCTTGCAAGAACACATTGTACAAGCCCCAGGTCGTAGAAGCTGTCACGGAACAAGTCGTGACCAAAAGACAGGCAGCTAAATTGTATCATGACCGCACAGCCAGGAGCCTCCCTAATCTAGTGGTTGGACAGCCAGTTCGCGCCAAAACACAACCCAAGGTGAAAAGCTCCCCATGGACACCTGGAGTGATCAAAGCTAAAGTTGCACCTCGCAGCTACATTGTTGAAGTCGGTACCAAATCCTAAAGACGCAACCGCGTACACCTCAGAGACAGTCACGTGAACACACAAACACCAATAACTCCAGCCATGTGTGTGAATCCACTTCAGCTCACATCACTACAACCTACAACAGAACTAACCAGTCCTAGTGGTGCCAGCTCAGTCGCAAAGACACAAGATGTGCCTTTCAATCCGACAGATAAGCCCCCAGAACTGAACACTAACACTACCACCACCAAGTCCGGTCGCGTTTGCAGACCACCTAAGAGACTTATTGAATCATAAAACTACTTTGAGTTGCACGAAACCCCCAAAAAACTAATAAGTCAATGCTTGGTTTAAAGAAAAAAAAGAAAAAAATATTCACCTGCAGTCATTGTTTTTTAAGTTGATACTAAAACAGGTTTTTTTTTGAGCGAACACTTTTCTTAACTAAGTGGTGTTGAAATGTTAAAATTGTTTTAATCAGTTTTGGTGTTAAAGCATTTTTTTTTATAGTTTTTTTTTTAAAGTTTGCATAGTTACGCATACCCAAAAAAATGAAAATTACAAAGGCATTTTGGCATTTTTTAATCACCATCATACCTAACTACAGTTATCTTGTTATTGCCTCATAGGTCGTATGGCAAAAGTTAAGCTATAAACAAGTTAAGTGCTGTTTGTTTTTTATCTTAAGGAAAGGGGATGTTATGGAGTGGCATTAATAGGCCACCGTAGCCTTGCTGTATGATGATGTCATGTGCTATAAATAAACCACTTTCAGTGAATGCTACTACTGGAGTCCTGCCGTCTTTAGAACAGTCAGCATAGATGTAATACTAGATTGAGTGACGGCGAATAATTTGACCGATGGTGTGAGAGTAATAAGTGAAGATCTAAGGACCGATGACGGAGCCCTGAGGAACACCATATTTAAGCTTCGCTTCGGTAGAGAGGGCATCCTTCACACAAACCTGGCTTTCTATCACTCAAGTATGTGTGGAACCACTGGTGAACAACTCCATCTAGACCAAAGTCGTTTGTGAGACGCTGTAAGAGGATATTGTGGTCAACTGTATCGAAAGTGGCCGACAAGTCCAACATAATGAGAAAAACAGCCTGATGTGAATCAATAGCTCTAAGAAAAGCGTCTTGAACTGTAATAAGTGCTGTTTCGGTGCTATGAGAAGGACGGTAGGCAGACTGCAAAGGCTCAGACAAGTCATTAGACAAAAGAAGCAACCTGTAAAGAGACCACCTTTTCGATGAGATTAGAGACAGGTCAGTCACTCGTGAGTTGCTGAGTGTCAAGGGATGGCTTCTTCAGGACAGGAGTGATCCTAGCTTTGCGGAGCTCAGCCGGAAACACACCCGAAGACAGTGAGCAATTCACGACGCGACACAAAATCTGAATGACAGCCGGTAAGTGTTTTTTGACTAACCATGTGGGCATGGGATCTAAATCACACGATCTTGAGGAACATTGCTTTATAAAGTGAGTTAATTCTTCCAAAGTAACAAGATCAAAGCTGCACATAGTACAATGCAATGGATTGTTATCAGTTGGTGGACAACTACCAGAATTAATACTGTCTACTTCAGAACGAATACTATCAACTTTGTTCACAAAGAAATCCTGAAATTCATTGGCAAGGTTAACAGGAGAAGTAGAATCAGGTAAATGACATTCGTTATTGTTAATTAATTTATTAACAACTTAAAACATATCTTTAGAATTACAGTCAGATACTTGTTCATTGAAGTATTCAGACTTGGCTTGAGTGATGGCATCAGAGACATCTCGTTGGGACTGGATGTAGGTTTGATGATCAGTATCTGCATGTGTCTTCCTCCATTTCCGCTCACTGCATCGCCTTGCACGACGAGCAGCTTCCACAGTCACGTTGAACCACCTGGGCTTGCGACAAACGGTGCGGGAACGGGTAGTTGCCGGAGCATTGAGATTAAGAACTTCCCAGCAACCACAGTTGTAGCCAGTGACAAGATCATCAATGTCTTCATGGGCAGACAATAGAACATCATCCATTCTGGCAGCAAGATCATGACCAAAGGCATCAGAGTCAATAGATCTGAAATTACGTGATTTATATGTCGTCTTCATATCACGGGGTTTGTCGAGGTCGAGGTTAAACTTTATGACAAGGTGATCAGAAGAGTGAGGATGTTATAATGAATATGACTCAATAGGGGTGTCGATGTCTTTCACTAGCACTAAGTCAAGTGTATGGCCAGCTGTGTGTGTTGGGTCATGGATTAATTGGTGGTAGTTTCCTGAAGCGATGATGGTAGTGAAGACTTTTATTTCTGGTTTAGACGGACAGTCATAATGAAGGTTGAAATCCCCAAGAACCACACATCTACCTGGAAGATGCTCCAAAGCACATACAAAGTCCTCAAATTCAGACAAAAAGTCGGCGACAGAGGATGAAGGAGGTCTGTAGACCAATGCAAAATTGACGTAACTATGACGATAGGTTACAAGCGCATGTTCAAAAGTGCATGTTAGAGGGAGGACATTGTTCCTAATCTGAAGGTTCAATTGGCTCTTGAAAACAAGACCAATGCCCCCGCCACGGCCAGACTGACGAGGTGCACTCAGTACAAAGTAACCAGGTGGGCACATGTCGCCCATTACTACCTGATCATCAGCTTTCAACCAAGTCTCGGTAAGAATTATAATATCAGTATCATGTTCAAGGATCATCTCACACAATAAATCCCTCTTATTCCTTATGGACTGTGCATTCCAGAGGCTAGCAGTCATATGCTTGAGATATGAGCTACGCCTTGGTCGGTGTGGGGGTGAATCTACACGGGCGTCATTGTTATGATTATCATAGTTACCAGAGACCAAGATAGTGGACGATATCTTGCCTGCCCGTTTTCCTTTGCGGGTGGGGGGTTTACGGTTAATACCAAGCCGGCAGATGTTGTTGTAGACAGCAGTTGGGAGTCTTGCATGCTGCACAGTAGCTGTGTTCGGTAGCTTAAATTATAGGACGTATTGTTGTTGATGTGGCGGTACATGGTCAGCTGAATAGAGATGAACAATAGCAGGGCGGTCCAGCCTGCCCACTGTTTGTGCATGGGCACTATGTGTGTAGTGAACCAATGAGTTCTAGCCATCAACAGCAGAGACAAGCAGAGTTTTCCAGTCGAAATTACTGCAAATCAGGATAAAGCTAATCGGCCAGAATCGTCAGGAATGGGCACCGGGGGATGATAACCCACTGTGACCTAAGGATTTCCAAACTGAAGCTGGTACACAGGTAACTCTGATATAGAGAACAGAGAGAGAGAGGTATAGTACTGCTGGACTGGCGCTCACAATTTAGACTAGGAGGTTAGACTTACGACGAAAATATCCGGAGGTAAAAAATTTGGTGATTGGAAGCCAATTTGTAGAATTAGTTAACACCCCCCTGGTTCCCAGCGCAATTGGCCTGGTTCTATGGACAGGGCATGGAGTTTACTTCTGCGACGGGCTGTGGAGGCCGCTAGCAGAAAGACTGTTTTAACTGTCAGCAAATGAAGGGATGAGAATCCGGCTGGTTCAAAAGGAGACTTTGCCAGCTGATGAAGAACACTGCAGAGATCCCAGGAATGGGCAAGCTTTTTAGTGGGTGGTCTGTCTATGAATATGCCCTTCAGAAGGTGTTAGATGGCAGTGATGTTTGGAAGGTTGGAGCTATCAGGGACTAAAAAGCCTTTCTTGTTGCACCATTTGATGTGATGTTGTAAGTGTTCTTCTGGTTATAGGATATCTGTTCTTGGCTGCCAATGTAGCAGCGTCCTCTGAAAGGCCAGCTGCTTAAAAGGAAGATTTGACAGCATCCAGGCACAAAGATGGAGACTGTCTGGGTCCGAGTGTAGGATTTTTTTAGATTGGTTGTGTCAGCAGGTCTGGATGTTTCGGTAACACGATCAGTGGTCGGATTAGAAGGTCAAGAAGCTAAGGAAAACATATCTGTCTTGGCAACAGAGGGGCAATCAAAATTATCTTTAAACTCTCTTGTTTGATCTTTTGTAGTACTCGAGGTAGCAGGGAAATTAAGGGGAAGGCATATCCCAAAAGGCCTGTTCAGCTGAAACTCAGGGAATCTGTTGCCAAAGCTAGAAGATGAGCATGTCGGGTGCAAAAGATTGGTAGTTGGTTGTTGAGATGGGATGCAAAGAGGTCTATGTGAGGCGTGTCCAGAATATTGGGAATTTGTTGGGCGGTGAAGGGACCATTCTGTGGGAACTGCTTGATCCCGCGAGAGCGCATCTGCGTTGGCATTCTCTTTCCCAGACAGATGGTGTGCTTGTCGTGAGATCTGACGGGAATGCACCATTTGAGGAGTTTCCATGTTTGCATGCAAAGGGAAGGTGAGTGGGTATCCCCTTGGCAATTTAGATAGGAAACTACTGTGGAATTGTCTGTTTCTATTAAGACTGTACGGTTTATGACCCTGCTTGTCATACATTGAAGAGCCTTTTGAACTGGTAGAAGTTCCAGTAGGTTGATGTGAGGTAGTTTGTCTTTGGGTGATAAAGTTCCGGCTACCCAACCTGACTGTGAGGCATCTGTTAACAGAGTTACTGACGGAGTGGGTTGTGATAACATACATGTGTATGATCGGATCAGGAGGCTGACTCCAACTGGTTTGGTAATTATGTCCCTTTGGGGTTGGTAATGAAAAAGCAGTGAAGTTGAAGAGGGCGCATATGCATTCTGTACCATGGTAGGAAGGTTTCAGGTTTCAGGTTTCAGGTTTATTTCCATACTTTAAGGCAGTACAATACAAGGAACTTATAAGTTATAATAGTATGGGGAGGTCAGACAAGAAGCCGAAGCTTGTACGAGGTCTGCCCTCTTCACAAAGAATACATATCAACATCTAGTTACAATCATGATTTCATCATTTGTAGTATGTGCATAAAATATAATTTAACTCTTTGAACGACACAACATAACTTAGTCAAGTTAAGGATGGGATGAGAAGCTGTTACAATACCAAGTGTTTTGATACGTTTCAATGGCCTAAAATCAACTCTTACTAAAAATTCATTCATTGAAACAATGTTTTATGTAGTTTAGGAAACCTAAAATAGTTTTTATTGAAAAATTGCATTTTTTTTCTGTGCCAAATATTACACTTTTAATGCCATGACTTTTGTACACACAAACAAAAAACGTGCATAAAATGATGCCATCACGTGAACTAAAATATTGTTCGACGATGCACATCAATATTCAACAAGTCAATAACTAAAACAAGTTTGAATATCAGATGAATAGTTCTTGAGATATGGTGGACACAAAATTTACTAATTATATATTCCCCCTCATTAAAACATAGTTAATTCAGCCAAAAAAATTATCTAGCAACATTTTAGAAACTAAGTCAAGGGATCAGCTTCCATATGGTAAAAAAATTGCCTGGTGTTTTATTTTTCTAAAAATGAGTTATGGCGTTTGAAAAATTCACTGTAGCTATATAAGCCAATGTGATTTTAATGAATCGCTAGGAAAAACAAAATTTGTGGAATAAAAATCTTGACAGAAACAATAGCTGTTCTGACTAGAACAACTAATGAGACTCATATATCAAACTTGCACTAAGCACTCTTATAGAAGAGATGAGACATTTTTATTAGAATGTACCCAGCACTGTAGCAAAAGTTAGATCCCAGTCACAGTCAAGTGTAATTTCACATATTGGTACCAACTCGAGGGACTAATTCTAATATAATTGTTCTTGTTGCAAATAATCCACAACTTACCATACATTACGATAGCCTTTCCAAAAAATTGGATTAATACCAGTTTTCGAAAGATATTCACCATGAAATCTGAATCCTCTTAGCCTCTGCCACTGTTGATAAGCCAACGGCCGTTTAGAGTGTGACATTTTGTTAAAGGCACCTGGCAGTGGTATTTTGTCAAAATAAAGCTTTTGTCGTTAATATATACATTTTGATGAGTGGAATGTGAATAAACAATTAACTAAGGTTAAAAAATTGTGTTTTTATTTTAATTCAAATTTAAAAATAGGCCCCCCGTTTACATGGCGCTGTTCGTGACGTCAATCGAGGCGCAGGATATTGAAGAGAAAATGTGTAGTCTGGCCCTGTACATTACGTCTGGGTACCTGATCAGTATGATGCGTTTTCGTATTCGGACGTCACCCAATGCAATCCTAGGACAGTTTACAGTCGACATTTATACGAGGTTTTCACCGGTCCCAAACTGTCCCATGCGCGTTTCTATGTCTTAAAAAACGGAAGATACGAGCACGGTCATAACGAGAACAAGGATAATACGAGGTATTTTAGCGGCCGCCGTGATGACAAATCGGATCGGCGTGGCGCGGCATACAGCTCAAGTCGATCCGAACACCAGAAACATGTTCGCTGCAGCGCTGAAAACGATGTCGGACCGGACCACTTTGACCTCGTTAGCCTGACTTTCGATGCCCATAACTGCCTATATTTGGGATCTGCAGGAAACAAATGCTAACTGACCCCATCTTTAGTCATTTTGCTGCATCCAGCAGCAATACACCTGGTCGGCATTGCCAAGAAAATGCACAAAAATCCCTTTTTTGGGATAACCAAACGAAACGTAAGAGCTCACTACTTGCACGTAAATGCAGGCAAGTTCGAAGGGGTCGATGTTCGATCGTGGCGAAGTCTGCCTCGATTGACGTCACAAAAAGGGATGGGCGGAGTCGCCCTCAAACAACTTTATCAATTTTTTTAACATATAAATCGTGACAAACAATTACTCAAAAAATCGTTTTATTGTTAATCATTTACTCTTCTGTAAAAAAAAAAAAAAAATCTATTTCCAGGTGCCTTTAAGCCCATGTATACACAGCGAGTGAATATTTGAGTTGTGCATGCATGCATACTAAAGAAGTCATTGTATTTGTCACTGGGAAAGCATGCTGCCTGTCAAGTATGTTTCTCTTTGTCCGAGTGCTGCATCAAGAAGAATTAACTTGTATAAGTGAAATTTTGTTATATGTTATATAACATTGCCTTTGATATTATAACGGTTGTATGTTATATTTTCAAGAAGGTTGTGGTGTAATTTTATTTTGTTATTGCCCGTAGCTTTTTAACGCTGCATCACAACACACATATAAAAGAAAACAATACAAACTGCGCTAGAACGTTATACCACTAAAATGCATAGGAAAAAAATACTTGAGTGGGAATAGCCTATTAAAGACATCGTACACGTTTGGTAATTGGAGTCTATTGTTTGTTTCAAACCTATATAGTTGTAGTTGTATACCATAAAACTAACCAGTGAACATTTCATTTCAAAAGGTGGTAGCGTTTTTGAGATATTGCCGAAAATCTGGAGCGGTTATGTCCACGCAGGAAGAACAATCTGCATTGGAATACACACTCTGAGATTCAGATTTAAATGTTTTGGGGGATAAATAGTGATATATTTTCCATAACCGCAGTACTTCGAAGTGAAAAGTTTCTCAAAATGCATTATACTATCCAAACTGTACTTTTTACCAAGTAAGTTTTTATTGCCATTAATTATCAGAATCATTACCAAACGTGTACAATGCCTTTAAAGGAACGTTACAGAACTGGTAATTAAAATTTTCTTTAAAATCACAGATTTACATAAAACTTACACGGTCTAATGATGATGATAGTAGAAAACATCCCTAGAAATATTTCTGTCTGAAATGCCATATTTGATGAGAAATAAATAAAACTAATTTCCGATTGGAGTTTATCGCTCATGAGCGTTTTATTCATGCATTGTATAACACATGCAAATGTGTAATCGGTTTTTCACTATTCATTCATCATTATTATCATTATATATTTCTGGTAAGGAAACCAAGGATGCCTCACAAGTGAACTTAATCACTGTAGCTCGCAAGCCTGAGGAAACCTGTAAATAAGGATGCTTGCAATGTGAACCAGAAACACCGGGGTTAAACCCCTACTCTTCCACGATAAGTGTTCTGGGTTCTTTTACGTGCACTACCAATCCTAGTACACAGGACCAACGGCTTTACGTCCCATCCGAAGGACGAAGCATGTGGTTAAGTGTCTTGCTTAAGGACACAAGTGTCACGACTGGGATTCGAACCCACACTCTGCTGATCAGAAACACCAGAGCTTGAGTTCGGTGTTCTTATCCGCTCGGCCACGACACGCCACTATTCTCGTGACCCAGATGGCCGATCGATCTCAAACTTCTACAGGTTTGTCAGTTTATGTATATGGTGGATTATATTAAGTGCTTACACTGTTTTGTTAGCAATTACCAATTCTGTAATGTTCCTTTAAACGAGAAATTGAAAAGAAAAACAAGTTCCCCGCAACCCCTTATTTAATTTATGTCAGGGAAACCTCAAAGCCTGGCGCCAGTAGATGATTTCTCAGTAATTGAGTAAAAGAATGAATGCTAAAAGTAATATCAGTTCAGAGGGGATTGCATCCTGGTAAAACTATAAAAATAGAGAGTGATGGGCAGCACTCGCCCTTTTGTGTTGAAATTTAACTACATCATAGTGTCTAAGGTTAACAACAATTAGGCCTAGCAATTGGAAAATCAAACATGGCACGAAAATGGACCCTGTTTTTTAACAATGGAAGTCCCAAGTTTATATATCGTACTGGATAACACTTTTGTTTGTCAGAAATATTTAAGGACCTTTAGGAAGACCTAGACAAAAACAGAAAACGCATCTGAACTCTTTCCAAAGTGTCTTGTTGGTTGGATAAGGCCGGGCAAAATCAGGTGATGCATGGTAAAGTAATGGCCTATACTACAAATATAGTAGAATAAACCTAGAACACAACATTCTCAAAACTTAACAAACAACCGATATATATCAAAGGCAATGTTACATAACATATAACAAGCATTTTTCAACAAAATTTCACTTATACAAGTTAATTCTTCTTGATGCAGTACTCGGACAAAGAGAAACATACTTGACAGGCAGCATGCTTGCCCAGTGACAAATACAACGACTTCTTCAGTATGCATGTATGCACAACTCAAAGATTCACTCGCCGTGTAAATACATGAGCTTATTAAAATGTTACTCTCCAAACGGCTGTTGGCTTAACAACAACGAAAGAGGCCAAGAGGTTTCAGATCTCACGGTGAAAATCTTTTGAAAACTGGTATTAATCTAATTTTTTTGAAACGCTTTCATAGTTTATTGGAAGTTGTGGATTATTTGCAACAAGAAAGGTGATATTAGAATTAGTCCCTCGAGGTGGTACCGGCAAATGTAGCTGGCTCATGGGCTACTTGATTTAGAACTAATTTGTATAGTACTAACCTTGTAATTTAAGCCATGAAAACCTTACGACGTGGCATCGCGCAGTATTTGACTGTACCGTCGTAAACAAATTGTGTTTAGTCATTAACCGTGCGGTCAAAAATTTTGAAATTTTTCATAATCCTTGACTCCCCCCCCACCTACAACACTGTAAAAGCCTATTTAGCTTGGGGTGAGTCATCGACCTATACAGTCACCTTTAACTTCGAAGCCCCATGGGAATTGTATACCCATTGACTTACGATACACCCTACAAGGTCATTGATCTTGTGCCTCTACTATCAGGCAATCAATCATCCTGTCACTCTGGCTTTGTGGTTGGAGACCTCAGGCCACACAAGAGGACCAGATGTTTATTATAAATAGGCTAGGGTAGGCCAAATAAATAAGATACCTTGTTTCTCAGTAGACTGGTAAGCAGTGCAAAAAAAACGAAAAAAAGTTGGATTTGGGTAACATTGGTTTTTCGACTGCAATCGACACATGGAATTTTGTTTTGCCTTTTTTGAGGGGTTCTGGGGATTCAGTGAACCTTTCTGAGTCTATTGAAACCATTTTAAAAGAGTTTGTGAGGAGCTAAAAAAAAACTTACACGAACGCGTAACGGTGCAGTCAGCGACTTCGCGTAACCAAAAAGTTGGATTTGGGTAACATTTTTTTGGGGGGGTTTTTCGACTGCAATCCACACATGGAATCTTTTTTTGCCTTTTTTGAGGGGTTCTGGGGATTCAGTGAACCTTTCTGAGTCTATTGAAACCATTTTAGAAGAGTTTGTGAGGAGCTAAAAAAAACCTAACACGAACGCGTAACGGTGCAGTCAGCGACTGCACCATGAGGGGACCAAGTTTGCATGACCTTGATACTGCAGCGCAGTGATTTACTAAGCCATATTAAGTTTAGACTCATTTCATTATCCATAATATTTTGTTTATTTTGTAAAAAACTTTATAATAAATATCCTGTTTTTTTTATTCATAAATTAAAATAGACACTTACTCAATGATTGATACATGATTCGCTTTTGCTGCATAATGAAGAGGCGTCCAATGATTCCAGATACTGTAAGCGTTTGGATCAGCACCCAATACACAAACCAAAACCTGTAAAGCAAAAACAGGTATAAAGAATAATGTACCTGTGTATTGTCTAATGTACATAAAGAACCAAGTACACTCATTGTTGAGGAAAGGGGTTTGCCTGGTGTTTTCTAGTATGATTGGCTGCGGCAGATTCAGGCCTGTGCAGATTGCGCCACAACACCTTGTAAACCCATGGTGCTATGTAAATAAATGGGTCTTATAATTCGAACTTAACACTGAATACCTTGTAGAAAAAAATAATTAATGCTTTGAGACACCCTTGGGTTTGATAAAGCACTATATAAGAACTGTACATTACTATTATTATTATATATGAATCTTTCCACCTGATGGGTAAAAATATATAGCATGAGGAGAGAAGATGGGATATTGTTATGTGCTTAGCCCCCACAATGAGATCGATGAAAACTAAACTTTTAATAATGATAAGTAATCCTTCGGCAGAATTAATACTTTTATTCAAATTAGTCTGTGAATTTTATAACCTGATTATACAAAAACTAAAAAATAATAATAAATAGACAGGTCATCATCTGAGCCCAAAGCCCCCCCCCAAAACAGCCCCCGCCGCAAAGTCCCCCCCCAAAGCCCGCTTCCGTTGCCGCCCGCCCCCCCCCCAACAGCGCCCCCCCCAACAATGTAACAACCCGCCCTAAACACCGACGCCGACCCAATGAGCCCCCAGCCCCCTCGCAAAGTCGCCCCCCAGATGTTATTTTTTAGTAAAAAAAAAAAATTAGGCTGATGGTAACAGCTGAATTGACAGAAAAAGAAAGATCCATATATTGCAGAAAAGTTTATGAAGTGTAATGCTTGCCATCTATAGTTCAGTAATTGCCAATTATTTTAATAATTTGAAAAAATTTTTTTAAGTGATAAACAGTAGGCAAGATTTTTTTAAATGTTCCATAATAGACATTAGGTGTTTGACCTTGGGACAAACGAAAAGCTGTTCCGTTTTATTTTACTTTGATTAAACGCTCCAGACCTTTAAAGTTAGTCTGACTTTGAGATAGAAGACCCTTCACCCTTGACAGGCCCTTATTTTGACTTCAAGTGTGCCTAAAAAACTAAACCTGATCTTCATTCTGATACTGACTCTAAAACCGATTTTAAACCTGACCCTGAACCTGACCTTAACTTTTACCTTCATTCTAACTGAACCATGTGCTATAGTAACCTCAATCGTATCCTCACCTCGCCTGGTTTAGAAGTTGTAATTTTTTAATTTGAACTTCCTGTTTGGACTGGAAGGAAAGATCCAACCCAGCTAACAATTTGACATTCTCACAACGTTGTAATGAAGTCAGACTTTGGTGTAAGTAACGTTATGAATATAACGTTGTGACTACGGAACTTTGTCGACTCCCCTATACGTCCTCCGAACGTAATGACGCAACGTAACAACCACGTTGCTGGTACGTTTAAGACACGTTTCCAGTGACCTTATAACAACTTATATAAACGTTGCAACAACGTTCCCAGAGCGTGTTTGTTTGGTTGTTATAACGTTATCTAAGTAATGTTGTAGCAACGGATCTTTGTCAACTCCCCTGTACGTCTTTAGAACGTAATGATGCAACGAAACGACGACGTTGTTGGCACGTATACACAACGTTGTCATGTTGTAAATAATCATTTAAAAAGAATGTTGCAACAACGTATCTTTTTCTAGTACCCTGAACGTTGTCACAACGTCAGTCCAATATTATGTTATTGTTTGCCATAATCAGTTAATTATACAATAGTTTCATGAATATTGTTAATTGATATGTCAACATGATCAATGAATTACTTATAGACAAACTTACCATGGTAGGTCCCTACTACACGTTGCCATTACCTGACTTCACTGCACCTGTATACTATCGTACAGCATGTACTATATATACAGACCGATTTCCTGACTTTGGCAGTCATTGGTGTATATTGTTTTTAATTTTTTCAATTTTAATAATATTTTTGAATATAAAATTACATGTTTAGTTACTGCATTATATTTATCCATATGATCCTCTGATAGTTTAGACAATTACACAAAGAAACCAGTACACCTAGTTCATAAATTTGGTAAATTTTGTGAAATATTTTGTAGGTATTGTACAACTTCCAAGCCCAATCTACTAATTTGCATATGTGATATTTACGTTGTCATATTAATTTATAATGGACATGCAGCATTCCGCACGCTGGTTAATGCGGCAAGTTGAGCGTACCTGAGCGGAAATGTAGGTCTTTAATTTGTTCTTCAAAACTGAAACAAAACACATTTAGTGGTAACCAAAAGTACTACAAACTTTGAAAGTGTCTTGAATTTAAGGAACAAATTTTGGTTTAAGAGGAAGTTTTTAGCGGGGGACAAAACAGCCTAAGTGAGGATAGAAAATCCTATCAAGGGAAAATTTTTCTCTAGAAGATTCTATCTACGACTTGGAATGCCGCTGTACAGGTGGTGGTAGTGGTGGGGGGGGGGGGGTAGAATCGAATCTCTCCCATACCGGCGCACTGCTGCTTGACACAATAAGCTCAATTAAATGCAACTAATGATTAGTACTATATATTCAGGTTGATCATTAAATGCCATTGTGATAGCAACGCCGCTCCTCAAGTGCCTATTTTATTGATGACAAACCGATATAAAAAAACCTAAATTGAGAACAAACATTGTTTGCGATGTCAAACATTAGGCCTACAAATAGTTGTTAGCTAATAAATGTCTTCCAAAACCAAACAAGCTGCTTAAACTATTCAAAACAATAGTCTAAACATCGCCAATGCAAACTCAAATACAACACCATACGATATCATGGTCAAAACATAAATACTATTATTTGTACGTTGCAATTAAACTAAAATATACTATGTCACAACGTGATGGTAAAAACAAAGATACTACGCTGTGATCAAACTACAAGGCCACAGCGTGCTGGTTACAATAATACGTGAAAGTTGAGACAACGTAGCTGTCACAACTTGAATAGTAGGCTACTTGTGTCACAACACAATTACTACATTTTATTAAAACCAAAATATAACTTATCGACAACGTTGTTGCCCTAACTTAAATACTACGTTGTAATAATACCAAGATACAATGTTGTGAACACGTTTCGTATAGAACCTTTCGGTAAAGTTGCATAGATTACCAACATGCAACCAATGTACAACATTGGTTGAAGATCATGTTAAGATCTGACGTTCTTGCAACGTAGTCAAAACGTTGTCATCCCATCAACCAAATTGCAACCTTATCACAACATTGTGCAACGTTGTAACAACGTATTGTGTTAGCTGGGAATTGGGGTCACTATTTAAATAAAATGTCAAATATATCACAGGCTACAAGATGGCACAAAGATTATGAACCATATGGTTCAGAAAATTATTTCATGTGTTTCAGGAAATTTGCGGAAATATTATTTTTATAATTTGAACTTCCTGTTTAGACCGGAAGGAAAGGTCAAAATGAGGTCATTTTTAAAACAAAATATCACAAGTGTTGAAAGCTACAGGACAGCACAAACATTACGACTTGATGATATGTGGTTCTGGATATATGATTTTTTAAACTAATATGCTTTGAATTACCGTAGCTTTACACCTGATGACGTCACGATAAAAAACTGGTGTTTTTCATACTAACAAATTTCTGTAAAGTACAAGATGGTATGTAACTTATCTCCATCTAAGGCATTTTAACCAAAACCCTAAACGTACATAGGAATTTCATCTATTGGCCATGCACAAATCCAATGGGCTGATTTTATTAAAATCCATCGTTAGCTACAAATTATAAAAAAAGAAAGTTTTTAATATCCATTGAAATACGGGAATTATATATTAGTAAAATAACAGTATCCTTAATATTGGGTATGAGAAAAAAGTGAAAATTGTCACATATCTTGAACCTGGACCTCTGAAGTGCTAATCAGTAGCACTGCACTGCGCCACGCTGGACACCGACTATGTGGGGGTATTTTATACATTATATAAAATTGTAGTTCTCTGTGTTTGCATCAAAGAGACTAATGTCCGGTTATATATCTAATATATCTTTGAGTAATAATTGCCATAATTATTTTTCGGGTTTATGATTAAATTTCTTGTCTGTATGCTATTGTATGAAAAAGATAATTGTAACTTTTAAGTATGTGTGACTCACGAATCTTGTCTCTTTGCACTATTAACGTGTTTCTACAAAAAATTCATTATTAAATTGACCCGTGTGGAAAAACAAAGTAACCGCATTGTTTTTGATAAGCTGATCTGTGGTTATCAGGTGAATAATGACTTGCAATGACACACAAGAGTGTATAGGCCTACATCCCGTTAACGTCAGCTCTGCCAGGTCTCCACAGAATATTCACCCGCAATACACACTGGCAATCCCTTTCAGCGTGTGCAACAGCATTGGTTGCCAAGCGGAGTTTCGCTGGATAGCTGTGGATAGCCGCTATGGCCAACCGGTAGCTCTTAAACATGGCTGTCATGAGGTTATTTTAAAACAAGTACACCAGGAAATTTGCAACCTCCCTTACAGAAGTATTGGGGAATGTATAGAGATCAATTTCTACACCACTTGTAAAAACAGCGTAATATATTGTCAAATATTTTCTGGTTGATGCTTGAAAACTCCAGTGCGTAACCGTGACTGACTGTATTGCCATGAGTCAGACCAGTCACTTACGCCAGCCACCGGAATATCAGGGGGCAGTCGCCCGAGCACTACGGCCGGGTTTGGGCTGTTGTTGTCCGGTGAATGGCCTGTGCACCCGAGACGTTGTTGGGGCGGCCAAGAAAACTACCGTGAGCTGACTTCAGCAGTTGGCGGCGGGGGATAACGAATGTATTCTTGTTCTTACCCCATGCTGCTTGGTCGTGGGGGTAGGAGGCTTTCTGAGGTTGATTACCAACCACTTTGCCTCAATTTGCATGTATTCTTTAAAATTACCCACAAAAAAATCCAGGCCCGAGAGTGGGAGGTCCTTGAATCTCTTTAGGGCACCCTGCGACAGGAGAAAGTGCATCCAGCACGTTTCCCTGGCGGGACGAGGTTGCCAGGGATGACACTCATGTTAATTGGTCGAGTACCAAGGGGAGACCATGGTCGAGGCAATGAAAAGCTGCAGTTAACAAATCAGCTGGCACTGCCGAGTTGCCCTCACAACCTGATACTAGATACTTCGTAAGGAGAAGCAGGAAGGAGGTTGACCGCATACCCTGGCGAGAGGCCGAGTCAACTTTCTTAAGAGTGTCCTCAAATTTGCTGCAAGATTTGTCGGCAATTAAGGCCTCTTGGAAGTCATGGCCCCCAAATCTGCTGCTGGCTTGTCTTTAGCTGAGTTGGAGAGGGAAGCTGTGGTAAAAAAATAATTGAAATTCGCCGGAGGGAAATGATAGTACAGTGTATGTGGTTTCTTGTCAGCAGCTGAACGTAGATGATCACGTACTGGTACATATGGCTGGATGAGATCATGGATGTAGGATGGTGATTTACCATGTATTGCCTTAAAAACAAGTAGGCTAATCTTGTATATGATTCTTTGATCAATGGGAACCAATGGAGCTGCTTCAGAAAGGGTGTGATGCTCGAGTACTTCCTGGACAGTGTGACTAGTCTGGCTGCCTGGTTCTGTTTTCGTTGAAGTCTGTTTAACTGCGATTTACTGAGGTTGAACAAAAGGGCATTACACATGTCGAGTCTGGATGTAATATATGCATTCCACACACACCTGATCCAAGGGAAGCATCGGGAAAACGCTGGCCTTGCCTGATGATTAACTCGTTCTCCGCTTGAATGACTTTGTTCAGACTGCGGGGTTCGTCAGCCATGGAGGGTAGTTGCTACACCTGATTCATGTCCCAGTGAGGTAGAGGCAGACCGAAAGAAAACAGATGAAATCTGTCAAGTTTCCTCTCTCAATTACTGACATGACTGAAGATATATTTTATGTTTCAGTTTAGTTCAGTTTTTTTCCCCACTCACATGTTTGCTTACACAATAATACAAATCAGGACTATGGATACAATGTACATGTAATGATTAAGTGGTGGGATTCTCCTAAATGCAACATTGTTGGGTGAAGGCCCCCAATATTGATGTAACATGGTTAAGTACTGAGTAAGGAACCTACCAGTATAATGTAACATCAAATGATTATGTAAACACACATGGGGGACACAGGACAACAAATAGCTGGAGATACTCACCGCACGGTCGCTTTCAAATAAATAATTGAGTAGGAGACAATAGTAATAATTATTGTAACAAATTGGGTCTACTTAAGAGTACTGTGTTTTTTAAATAATGGGTCAGAATGAACACAAAAGTCGGCACGATAAACTAAGAGCTCTTTTCTGTACCAAAACAATTTGTTTCAGTAGACAGGCACTTGATTTGCCCCACGCTAGATTTCCGTAACAAATGCAAGGCAGGATTAAAGCAGAATAAATGTTATAAAGTAAAGTTGATAGGAAAAAGTATTTAAGCTTCTTGATAATTCCTATGTTCCTTGAGATCAGTTTGCATAAGTTATTAATATGTTGATTCCAAGAAAGTGTATCATCAATAATTTCACTCCAAGAAATTTGACACAATCAGTACCAAGAAGAGGTAAATTGTCAAACGTAATGTCACTCGAGAGTGAATTACTGGAGTGATTGAACAACATAAAGTTAGTTTTCTCAATATTGATGGATAACTTGTTTGCCTTTATACAGTTGGAAATGTGTATAAGCTCCAAGTTTACCATTTCAAAAAGAATGTCAACTTTTCTATGGGAGTAAAATAAATTTGAATCATCTGCAAAAAGAATAAAGGTGAACTTATCAGAAGATTTGGGAAATCATTTATGTAAATTGACAACAGGACACAAGCCAAAAGGGATTCCTGTGGGATACCACAATGTAATGATTTATAAGATGATTCTTTGCCATTAATACAAACAAACTGCTTGCGGTCAGACAGATAATTTCTGAACCACACCAAAGCAATACCTCTGACACCAAAAAAGGAAAGTTTAGAGAGAAGAATAAAATGATCGGTGGTGTCAAAGGCCTTAGAAAGGTCCAGGAATATTCCCATTGTGTGTAGTGATTGATCACGACCAGCTCGGATTTTGTCAATTAGTTGCAAGATGGCATGAATAGTAGAATTTTCCTCCCTAAAACCAAACTGAGAAGTTGAGAGACACGAATGTAGACAGTGCGCTATAGTATTTCAGAAAAGGAGCAAGGATGGAAATGGGGCGATATTTATTGACCGAGTGACGGTCGCCATTTTTGTGAATAGGCATGACCCTTGCAATTTTCATCCGGTTAGGGACAATGCCAGTAGACAAAGATAAGTTGATAATAAATACAAAGGGCCTTGATATTTGTTGAATAACCTGTTTAATAAGAGGAAAATTGATTGAATCATGTCCTGAGCTATTCTTTTCGGGTAAGTTCAAAACAATGGAGGAAAGTTTAAGCTCAGTAATTGGATTAAGAAAAATGGAGTGGGGAATTGGGTCAGACATAAGATCCTTAAAGTGAGAATTGCAAGACAGAAGTTGATCGGCAAGTGTTGGGCCAATATTGACAAAGAAATCATTGAAATGCTCAGCAATGAGCTTCAGCATTTAGGTCATTAATTTTAAGACTGGAGATATGGGAAGGAGGGCTGTTTTTCAGTACACTGTTGATAATCTTTTAAGTATTGTTAGCACTACTTTTTCCTTATCAAATTGCTTGGAATAATAATCACGCTTTGTAGAGCGTAAAATAGTGGTTAGTTAATTTTTGCATTTGGTAAAATTATAATGAGTACTTTCAGAAGGAGAATGCAAGTAATTACGATAAAGCTTGTTTTTGTGATTGATGGATTGAAGAAGACTGAGGAAAATTGGTTGAATTTTTTGTTAGAGTGTTCGAGTCTGACGAGAGGAATTTGAGTGTCATATAAATGGTTAAAAGTGATCATGAAATTCTTAAATGAATCATTGGGTTCAACTGAGCTCAGGACTGGATACCAATCTTCATGTTTCAAGCTTTTCAAGTGTTGCATATTGTCAATAGAATTTTTGCAAAAGTAATTTGGCGGAAGGGAAAAGGTGGACAGGGAAAATTGAAAAGAAGTTAAAATAGGAACATGGTCAGAAATATCACAAATAAAAATACAAGAATTAAGTGGATGAGAGATGTTTGTAAAAAATATTGTCAATAAGAGTAGCTGAAGTACTTAATTGTTACTCTAGTGGATTTTTTGATCAGAGGTAAGCAAGAGTGGGATAAATTATTATCTAAACATTCTTGGGACTGATGGTTATGATCTGAGGTGAGGAGATCAATGCTGAAATCACCAGAAATGACACATGACTTGATACTGAATCTACAGAATCATAGACTTGCTGAAAAGAAAAAATAAAGTCATTAAATGATGCAAATGTTGAATTATAAACTCTGGGAACTCTGATTAGAATCAATAATGGGTTGCAGGGTATTCAGTCTCCAGGTGGAACTGAATGTGTTAAAATTATCCAGCATGCTGATGATGCCACAGTTTTTATTTAAAAAAAAAGGTGATTTTCAAGACATTACAGATGTTTTATGTAAATATTGTAAAGGTAGCGAATCCAAGGTGAACACTAGCAAAGCCACGGGTCTATGGCTTGGCAAATCAAGGAACAGAATCGTAAGCCATGTGGCTTCAACTTGAACAACAATAAATTGAAAATTGTTGGTATCTTTGTTGGAAACAATGTTACGCTGGCTGACAACTGGGAACCTGGAATAAGCGAATTTAAGTTTCCCGTTAAATATTTTTAGATGGTGGGACCTGACCCATAACAATGCCGTTATTGTGAACGTTATTGTTGGAAGCAGACTGAATTACCTGGGTAGCATTATCTCTTGCCTGGAAGAGTTTTGTCAAGAAAATTTAAAACATTTTTTAAAAGTTTTTTGGACTGACATGAATTGTAAGAAATTGTATAAAACAAATTCATTTAAATAAAACAAAAAGTACATTGATAAATAAATTGATACCAAAACAAAATGAGGCTCTGCAATGTACAGTAAGCATTTAGATTAGTTTAGTTTATTACCTTTAATGCACAAACATCAAAATACAACGTGGTGCAAAAGGGAAACCCCGAACAGGCACGCAGGCCCACTAAGTGGGGACCCTTGTCACAAAACAGAATTAAAGGCACTGTACTTGTTTGGTAATTACTCCCCCCCAAAAAAAAATAGCATAAAAACTTACTTTGTAACGAACAACTGAGAGCTGTTGATAATATAAAACATTGTGAGAAACGACTTCTTCTAAAGTTACGTAGTTTTTGAGAAAAAAGGTAATTTCTCACTGAAATATTTGAATTTGAAAAAGACTTCTGGCCAGATGTCTTTTTCAGGCATCTGAAAGCACACAAATTTGTACAACAAGGGTGTTTTGTCTTTCATCATTTTCTAACAACTTCGATGACCAATTGAGCCCAAATTATCACAGGTTTGTTATTTTATGCATATGTTGGGACACAACAAGTGAGAGGACTGGTCTTTGACAATTACCAAATGTGTCCAGTGCCTTTAAACAAAGAAACAAAGACAACAGCATAAATGTAAAAACAACTATAGAAAACATGGCGAATCCTACATAGTAAAGAAGGTTTGGTATAGAAATTTGTAGCCTTTTGTACATTGTCGACTAATTTCAAGATGGTGACTAAAATGCGCACTGAGGTCACAATCAAAATCAGTCACTATCAGTATAGCCATTTAAAAAAAGCATTAACTAAAATATTTGTTGTTGCTGTACCCACTATCTACAGGAATAACAACTTGACATGGCACAATGGCGTAATTCCACAACATGAGTTTTGGCTGAAAAGAGGTGGGGACAAAGGGGGCATTTAAAGGCACTGAACACGTTTGGTAGTTACTCAAAATATATATTAGCATAAAAACTTACTTGGTAACGAGCAACGGAGAGCTGTTGATAGTTACATAATATTGAATGGCTTTGAGTGTGATACAAGAATATATTGCTCGAGCTATGACAATATTGGACGAGTCGAAGACGAGTCCAATATTGTCATAGCGAGAGCAATATATTCTTGTATCACACGAAAACAAAGCCATACAATATTATTATTATTATCTACATCAGGCTGACTAGCGAAATATCAAAATTTAGCTTGCCTAAATGCTAAAAAAAGACAGACATAAAACTTCACAAGAAGAAATTCGTTATCACACGCGCGCTCGTGGAACACGGAAAAATATAGCGCGTTTGCGTCCTAGCGAAAACAATATGGATCTGTCATACACGGGTACTTGCGCAAAGTTCCCGGATGACAAAGCAATACGAAAACAATATTGATCTGTCATCCGGGTACTTGCGCTTAAGATATCAAATACACTGATTTATTGTACCACTTGGAAGCCTTATATAGATAATAATATAAAATATTGTGAGAAACGACTCCCTCTGAAGTAACATAGTTTTTGAGAAAGAGGTTATTTCTCACTAAAACAATTAAGAGAGGTTTGCGGTAACACTATGTGAATATCTCTTTTGAGTAGAGTTGGTTCTGAACTACAACGTTTCGATCAGTATGCTCTGATCGTCTTCAGGAGAATGCTGGACTTTGTTGCTGGATGCTGCTTAAGTACTTGAGCTTGGTGTTGCGCGAAGGCGGGAACTGGATAAGCTGGGTTTAGTTCGGTGAAGCGTGTAGGCTTGGGTGGGAGTAAACCTAAACTGAAACCCACAGGGAGTGGGCAGGGAGTGTGTGCTCACTGAACTGAATCAGTTGGTGACAAACACAGGGAAGGAAACCTAGAGGAGACTGAGGGTATAGATGACCCAAGTCTAAGGGGTGGGGATGTGACCTTGGATATAGGGGATCCATTAGTCGGGAGGAGTGGGAGCCAAATGTCAGTGATGTGGAAGCCTATGTCTTGAGGAACCGTGTCGTGCTTGTAGATCTTGATTGCCTCTCTGATCCGTCTGGGGTGCCATTCCTGGATGGGAGCGATAAGTTCAGCAGCACCCCAGTCTACTTGGTGGTCGGTGATGTTGAAGTGCTTGATGATGGCTGACTTCTCATAATCTCCCCTCCTTCCATGCGCTCGGTGTTCTTTGAGTCTAGTGGGAAGATTACGCCCGGTTTCCCCGACATAAACCTTCCCACATTCGCATGGAATGCGGTAAACTCCTCCACTAAAATAATAAAAGACTTCAGGCCTGAAGCCTTTTATTCCTATCTGAAATCAAACGAGGGTGTTTTTTCTTTCATCATTTTCTTGCAACTTCGATGACCAATTGAGCCAAAATTTTCACAGACTTGTTTTTTATGCTTATGTTGGGATACACCAAGTGAGAACACTGGTCTTTGACAATTACCAAACGTGTTCAGTGCCTTTAAAAAGGCCTTTCAAATTGCAAAGTTGGAGCACCCCAATTCACTTGGAAACACTATTGTCTTTGCCTGTTTTTAAGCCACTGATTCCTGCACAATCATCCAACGAGCACTACCCCCCCCTTTATACAGATATTAAAACTTTGATTCATTGTAATTGATATTGAGGTCCAATTGTCTGATGAGTTTCAATGTTCAATTCAATTTTAATCTTGAGTTATGCCCCGAAATTGATTTTCTAAAGAAAAACAAACAAAGGCAAACTTTAACCTTCCAGTATGACCGGAAGCAAAGGTCAAACAATTTTTTTCCGTTAACTTTTGAAACATTGCCCCAGTCTCGATCTATCCGATGCCCAGTTATGAACATAATAGCTTTCAAATTCAAGGAGATACAGCAAATAGCAAATGGTCATTTTTCAAGTTTAAAACCCTTGTAATTCGACACCTGATGACGTCATCAAGTTTTTGCTGTCTTCATATTGAGGTTCAATTGTCTGATGAGTTTCAATGTTCAATTCAATTTTAATCTTGAGTTATGCCCCGAAATTGATTTTTTAAAGAAAAACAAACAAAGGCAAACTTTAACCTTCCAGTATGACCGGAAGCAAAGGTCAAAAAAAAAATTTCCGTTAACTTTTGAAACATTGCCCCAGTCTTGATCTATCCAATGCCCAATTATGAACATAATAGCTTTCAAATTCAAGGAGACACAGCAAATAGCAAATGGTCATTTTTCAAGTTTAAAACCCTTGTAATTCGACACCTGATGACGTCATCAAGTTTTTGCCGTCTTCATATTGAGGTTCAATTGCCTGATGAGTTTCAATGTTCAATTCAATTTCAATCTTGAGTTATGCACTAGAGAAGAGTTCAGTGGAAGAAAAAGAAGAAGAAGGTGAAGAAGAAAAAACAAAAAAAACAGAATAACAAGGAGGTGTTCGTGCTTGTATTGCACGAACACCTAATAATAAACCACACCAAAGTTGTCGCAGTTGAAGACATAAAACGTATATGGGGAGCAGGGGGTCTACTCAAATTATTACAATTACTGAATAAGATTGTCACCGAGTGTCAACTCAAACACATGTGTGCAAAAAATCTACGCATGTCTCTGAAATATTAATTTATGCACTTTCTCACTTTCACCCCAAGATGCGAGTATTCAAGAGCTGCTGAGGACATACTGGCCACTATTCTCCAAAAGAATCAATAACACCAAAGCTACACTTACTGGAGGATCACGCTACTGCTCAGCTAGGATAGCTAGGTGTTGGATTTGGCTTGATGAATGAGCAGGGAGGGGAACTGATTCATTCAGAGTTTAACAGAATAGGTCGAGTTTTGCAAGAATGAAGGGAGGCTTAACAATGCTCATGGCCACTATGTGAAGGCATCACTTCAGTACAGCACAGTCTGAAATATGCAGAAACATAAGACAACCCTTTCACAAAAGTGAGAAACACATGCTAGATAGTGGATGTAATTGAATTTCAAGTGCATGTAGATCTGATGTTCCTAACAACTGTGCATTTTACTTGCCAAATTAAGTTATTGTTCTCTTGACTGTTGAGTATGAAACTAATTTAGTAACACATTAAAAAGATGGATTTTCTAATTAAGATCAGTAAAGTTGCCTCTCTGTTGACATGTATGTGAACTAAAAGTGAAGGGATACATGTAAAAAAACAACTCAAAACAGCAATGTAGGTGATTCAAAATGTTGCCTATTTTTGCCCCCTGAATGACATTTGCTTTAATTAAATAAACTTATTCTAAATAATAAATGTGACTGCCCAGAAATGTGTGAAAGTGACAGTCTACTTACAAAAAGACATACTTCTCTAACATTGCTTACCTTGAAATATCTGTGTCGTCATAACATGATAAACAGCTGCATTCCAAATGATATTTTGACCTGTGATTTTGTATACAAAACTTAATACTATTGATAGCCAAGATGGTTTCCCTTGCATACAACAGTCGTTTGCATAAAACCTCTCACAATAATATAGATAGATATTGCACAACGTACCTGTACGACAGTTTAATGTTCCCAACTACAATTATTTAAAGGATCCTACAAAATTTAGTTAACACTTAAGTCTCGTCTTATCGAAGAACTTTGTATAGTTGCAAGTTAAGGGACGTTTCCATATTTGGCAAAGAATTTGTTGGTCAGCCGTGACAACAACAGTGTGGCACACACATGTGTGTGCACGTTTCGTTGTGTTCCTTATCATGCTTTTATATACGGCTTGAAAAACAACGATAAACTTTCGTAGATTGTGTCCTTAAATTACCAGTCCCAGAATTGATTTCATGAAAATTTATGTCTGAACTGTCATTTGATTTGTGTTTGAACCATAAACCACTGAAACTTGCAAACAATAGGGAGTTTTTGACGAACAACTTTCAGTAACAACGGAAACATTTCGACGAAGGTACTTGGCAACAGTGCCCACGGAAAATCTTGAATGCTAAATACTTGCAAGCTGTTAGGTCAAAGGTGAATAACTGATTGTTAAAATTACAATATGGAAAATAAGTGTGTAAATATTCATTACATTTAAAAACCTGTAACCAATGAAAAAATAGAATTTTCATAAGGCTTGCATAATTCATAAAACATGAACTGATTAAGATACGCCTATGAACAGTACTGCCTCACAATATTGTGACGTCTTAAATATTTTGTAACCACAAGTGGCCGACAGAAAGAGCACATATTATATGCAGTTGAAACAGCCGTGCATACAAAAGTCCATACTGGTGCTCGGTGGTTATCGCCACTGAGCTGGGGGGACCCAGGCTTATCAAGCCCAATGAACCGCTGAGGCCAGTGTCTTCTGACTGCCCCATGTTCGGGGGTGGAACGGAGGGTATAGCGACTCCCGTGTCATCCTTTTCTAGGCTTAGCTACAGCACAGGAGTGTGATTTTACTTTAACCTTTCCTAAATGTCCCTTCCAGTGGGTGGTCCCGTGTAAAACGGCCGGAGCGATGGAGATGTCGGGTCCCCTTCTCGGTCAATGGAACTGCCAGTGCCCGCAGCCGCTGAGGGTGTGGTTGCCAGCGGCTGGGCAGGAGACTGCTGGTTCGGTAGCAGTGTAGCGCTATCGATACACTCTTCTGAGAACTCGGATTGTCCCTGGGCAGGTGTCTTTCCCTTCCGGTAGTGACAAAGCCAGTTCTCCCAAAATGTTTCATGTTAAAACTTCTCAAACACGAGTACACAACTCTAAAAATCAAAAACTAACTCTTATCTTTCAAATGATGAACTTCTCTAGCAATAACGGGTACTAAAATTGAGTTATAAATGCATCCTACCCGACCTGCCGCTAACAGAAAAGAGGAAGCTCACAAGGCGTAAATGTCGTGGGGCACTGTGGGTAACAGCAAAGGGCCCTATTGTATGTTATATACATTGTGTAAAATTCTTAGCGGTAATTACCTGCCGACAATGGGAATATGCAATTTAAAGAGGTTGCTCTACAGGTAAGTAGAGTAACACAAAATTATTTGGTGTTACTTAGCTATAGACCAATTGCGCGACCAATGTCACGTGACCTATAGTGGGTGTTAAACATCAACAAACAGGGCGTCCGCCATAGAAAAGTGCAGTTGGTTGTAAAGTACATGATGATTGTTGTATTTGTTTATTTGATCAAGACTTTTCTGTCTTGAAATACCGGTATGTGAAGAATATTCCAGAGCTGTAACAAACTGGAGTGGCTGAAAAAAGCCAGTAAGGACAGGTTCCAGCAATTCTTGTAAATTCTACAAGGATGGAACGTGTTCATGATGTGGTGCTTACAGACGACGGCGATCACGCTCCTTGTTCAACACAAGAATGTCACAATTTTGAAGCTGAAATCATCCAAAAGAAAAAAGCCTTGCAAAACTGTATGATTCCTTTGTCTATTTGGAAGTGTCGTGGCCGAGCGGTTAAGAGCACCAAATTCAAACTCTGGTGTTTTTGATCAGCAGAGTGTGGGTTCGAATCCCCAACCGTGACACTTGTGTCCTTAAGCAAGACACTTAACCATTGCTTCGTCCTTCGGATGGGACGTAAAGCTGTTGGTCCCATGTGTTGTGTAACGCATGTAAAAGAACCCAGTGCACTTATCGAAAAGAGAAGGGGTTCGCCCTGGTGTTCCTGGTTGTGGCTGCTATATGCGCCGTAGCACCTTGTAAAAAACATTATAAGGTGATACATAATTGGGTCTCATAATTCATAACTTCAATAACCCATCTTTCTGTTTAAAGTATATACTAAGTGCCTTGAGTACCTTGTTCAGTAAATACGTGCGCTATATAAGACTTCGATATTATTATTATTATTTGAAATTCCGCACTAAGCTAAAATGCTCTCCTTTCAAACGCTCTACTTTTACTACAGTGATTTACATTACAAACAAAAGACCGGGTGGCTATACCCCAAGTTGGACTCCTCCGTTTTGCATACCATGGCGAGTTTGGTTACATCGTTGTCCAACGTGGTAGTTCATAACTCAAAATAAACCCCTTTGTGGTAGAATACTAGTAATTTCATGAAACAGCAATTGATGTGATTTACATCATTGTCACAACATACAAATTCAATAAAAAGGCTTATTAACTGTGGTCGAGTGGATAAGAACACCGAACTCAAGCTCTGGTGTTTCTGATCAGCAGGGTGTGGGTTCGAATCCCAATCGTGACACTTGTGTCCTTAAGCAAGACACTTAACCACATGCTTCGTCCTTCGGATGGGACGTTAAGCCCTAGGTCCCGTGTGTTGTGTAATGCACGTAAAAGAACCCAGTGCACTTATCAAAAAAAGAAGGGGTTCGCCCCGGTGTTCCTGGTTTGATTGACAGCATATTGCGCCACAGCACCTTGTAAACCATTACATGGTGCTATGTAAAAGGACTTGGTCTCATACTTCAAAAACGTAGCTCCACAATACCTTGCAGGAAAATAATGAATGTTAAAGCGCCTTGAGCGTCACTGAGTGACGGATATGTGCGCTATATAAGAAGCCTAAATTATTATTACTAATAATAAATAAAAAAATAATATAAAAAAAAGCCATGTATTGATGGATAACAGCATAGTCTTTGCACGTCTTTGTGATCAGCTGCGATGACGTAGCACCCACTATAAGTCACGTGATAAGCACAAAAACTTGCTAACACAGAAAACTCTTGCTTAAGAAAAATAGGTTACCAGCCAATTTACCATACAGTTACCATTGCTGTGACTGGTATACCACTCATTTTTTGCTTAGCAAAGACATTTGCTGCTGCTCAGTAAACAGCTTTATAAAATTGGGCCCTGGGCCTTAAAATCTAATAACAACATTTACAAGATTTAAAGACATGTATGTACATACCTCTGTTAAAATTTCATACCCTAGCTTAGCAGCTATGCATAGAGATGTCAAACCATTGTGATCTACTGCTTCCACATCAGCCTCATGTACTAAAACTAGATTCATAATGACAGCCAAATGAGACATCCCTTGTTGAACAGCGATATGGATAAGTAAATCTCCATTACGATCCTTGACGTTATTAACATCAAATTCAAGTGTCTGAAAATTAAAAGCAAAAGTAAATTTGAATTAATACAGCTACATCATTACATGGTTAGTTCAAACTCCGCTCATTAATTAAATAATACAGTGTTCCTCTATGAAAAAAGATTTAATGTAAAATTAAAAAATTGAATGCACAAATTTTGTACAAGTTGGACATTTCAAATTGTTCTAACATACATTATGTATCAAATGTTGCTGCCTAGTGTACTTGCAGGAACAAAATACTCCAAATCCTTTCTATGGTTATCCCAATGAAAGAGCAAGTGGTATGATTGCCAAATGAAGTATATGCACCATAAATATTAATAACGATAAGATACTATTCTATTTATTGCCATAGTTGGATGGCATGTTCCGTATACCAAGCCATAAAGCCTGGAAGTGCATGTAGCACTCAGTCACTCCTGCTCCAGTTACATGTTGATGGTCTTCGTGGTCTTGGCAGGTTTTAGCATACCACCCAAGGTATTGTTTTCAGAGAAATATTTGTGAAAAATGTTGTCAGTTTATATGGATATCCTTCATGGACAGTAAATAAAGTCAAAGACAAAATCTGTGACAAAAGAGCCAACACAACAAAAAGTGCTAAGCGCACAAAAGGGCACAAAAGGGATGGTTGTCATCCCCTACAAACAAGGATTCTCGGAATGTGTTTAAAGGTTTTTAAAAAACACAGATTTACATCTGCTTTCAGACCACACCACACAAAGCGTCAATTGCTGGTTCAGCCTTAGCACAAGTTAAAACCTTAACAAAAACAAAGGCTATCTATGAACCCATGCTCTGTTTGCACCAAATCCAAATCAGTGTTAAACTGGTTCTGCTTTTGGCACATGCCCTTTCAAACACAAAAAAAGAACTCAAAAAATTTGAAATCGACCCTACATGTATACCCACAGTCTACCTGCTCATCTTCAATTACTGAGTAACATAATGTAAGTCAGCAATTTACTGATCACTTGCGGCCACCAACCACACCATAAAAACGGGACAATACCACAGTAATTGATGAAGAACCTGGCAAAACCACTAGATGGCTCAGGGAGGCCATATGGATCAGACGTGGGGGTGGGGAGATACATTCTCAACAAAGATGATGGGGCATACAAGCTCCAGAACATAACTACATGAAGTCCAAACCACCCACAACGCCTCTATGACGACTTCTATGAGTATTGAACATAGTTGCCAGTCTGACGAAGCTCCAATCTTAGGAGTGAAACATCTAAAACGAGACTTTATTGCATTTGTGAACAAATGCAGAGCTGTTTCAGGTTTTTTTCTTAAAATTAATCAAGTGAATATGAAAGTCTTGTAGTGTGTACATAATCGACTTAATAATACAATATTTAATGCCTATATGTCTATATATCTAGTTAAACTGTACCTTTAAGATAAGATAACCTGAGAAATGATGACGTCATGATGACGTGAAATATTTTTCAAATCAGTAATGACATATCAAGCCTGTTTAAAAAAGAATTTGGATTAAAGCACGTTCCGTTAGCAATTTATGACTTAAAGGGGCAAAACATGAAAAAATCATAACAAATCGTGTGATGACGTCATCATGACGTCATTACAAGTTAAACAGGATCTTGCCATTATCTAACGACTTGCCAAGTTTCAACATGATCTCACTAATACTTCGGGAGATATACGACTTAAAAAAGTGCACCTTTAATGCCGCGTCACGTGACCCCCGATGATGTCATTGATCTGAAACTTCACACATATGATGGCTGCCTGACGATCAACATGTGTGTAAATTTTGAAGTGATTGCACAAAACTTCACCACACACATCTTCAAAAAGTCCATTTTGAACAGGTTTCAACCTGCCGCTAGAGGGCGCTCTTGTGTATCGTGACGTCATCGGTATTTTTTTTTTAATTGCCCACCCATGCCAGACACTAACATTGTTAAAAGCAAGTTAATAACTTTTGCCACTTTTGAATTACGAGGCACTTCCGGTTTCGACCGGAAGTAGAGGTCATGTGAGGTCACGCACACTGAATAAAATGAAGGCCTAATTTATCCCTACCCAATCCCGCAAACAGAAACCTACGGTCTCTTGTGGCCGATTTGATACGGATTTTCAAATATTTAAAATAGAAACCTTTAAGATGACGTCACGTGACAGGTGATGACGTCATCATGACGAATTTCTTTGAGACACTTCCTTGCACCAATGCCAATCATCACTGAAAGTTTCATTGCAATTGCTCATTAGGAACTATGCAAAAGGCCGCTTAGAACGAATCGTGCGTTATGTCAATGACTTCCTGTCTGAAAAATAAAAAATAAAAACAACAAAAACTCTAACGAAAACAAGAGCTGTTTCGCTGCGCGCTACGCTGCATGAAACAGCTAATAATATCTAAGTAACATCTATAATTAATTGGATAAAAAAACCTTTAAAAAATCCCACCTCTCCTAAATCCAGGCTTCCGTTGAAGTTTTCTCAAAAGAAACCTGTACATCCCAGTGCTAAAGACATGTTACATAAATGTAGAGTGTATTCACTTCTATCCCGTTGGTTACATTATTTTTTAAAAACTTGAAACAGGTACTATTTCACTTGAAAAACGAATTCCAGCTAAAATACAGCAAAGCAAACAAACATTGTCCCTGTAGTGTAACACACATTCTCATTTGTATAATTTGCCAAATAAAAATAAGCACATAAAAATACCTGAAATACCAACTTTTATTTCCTTAAAGGGACACGTTACCTTGGATCGGGCAATTTGGTCTATGAAAAGCGTTTGTAAGGCAGTCTGTTATAAAATGCATATGTTTTAAAAGTAAAATACAATGATCCACACACAAATATGCCTTGAACCTGCATGGTTTTACTTTTACTTTGCAAACTAACACGATCCGCCATTTTGTGGAGTCAATTTGGCTCTACAAAATGGCGTGCCCAGTTAGTTCACGATGTAAAAGGAAAACCAAGCAATTTCGAGACATATTTGTGTGGATCATTGCATTCTACTTTTAAAACATCTTTCTAACCATAATGCATTTAATAACAAACGTTTACAATCGCTTTTCATAGACCAACTCGCCCGATACAAGGCAATGTGTCCCTTTAAGTGTTTAAAAAAAAAATCAAAAATTTAAGAACAAACTATCTATGAGCTTGATGGCGTTTCAAAAGTCAATTGGAAATATGAAATGCCTACTGAAATCTGGAGGATAGGATGAATGTGTACACATATATGTAAATTGTACTCTTCTAAGAGCATGTCATGTATCACATGCATGTGATGTATAAGCTATGAAACTGTACCTGCAACATAATCTGAAGATCTTCAAAAGCCGCAGGATCTTTCACTAGTTCAAAAATTCTCTTTATGTCCTCTACAGCAGCCACCTGCTTTTTGGTTACTTTTAGTGTGTGACATCGAGTTGGCAACTCCTTTCTTGTATTCGAAGAGAAACACAGTTGATCTGGTGTTCGTCCTAAGTAAAATGTTAACCATACAAATGACAAAACCGTTTAATAAATCCCTGTTTGGCAGTTTGGTGAGTATCAATATACTTACTTTATATAAATATTTCTCCTTTCTTAGCAGCAAGATGCATCTACCTCTGAGGATTTGTTTTCGCCTCTTTCCCACAATCCCACATCCAAAATCAGCAATAATTAGACATACAATTTTTGACAAATTTCAATTTTTGACAAAAGTTTTGTAAATGGCAGGTAAGTGTTAAAAGTTCAATTAAATAAAATACACAAATATGGACACAAAAAACGTTAAAAATAGCTTTATAATATATTTTGTATTTGAACTTCAGGTTTGGACAGGAAGTGAGGTCAAACCAAATCACAAGCAAATAAAAAGTACTCTCACAGCCAATGTGATATGAACATAAAAACATTATGTCCAGATAAGAAATAACCTATGACGTCATTAGTTTTCAAATAAGGCTCAATCAAAGTTTCTTATTCAAAAATTCAAATCTTTTAGAACTATTCTTTATTTAGATGCCTAGTTTAAATCCTTTTTGAACTTGCGACAGGTTTCCAGTAAAAAAGTATATTTTAAAACTTGTCACAAAGAAAGAGGGCGCTGTTGAAAATAATGACGTATCTACTCTTTAAATTGGGAGTCCTAGGGGTCAAACTCTATTTCATACTGAGAAACCATGTCCAAATTCCAGATCATACTGTTTGCAGACCTCAAAATAGGCCCAGGAATTTTTTTCACTCAACTTCCGGTTTTGACCGGAAGACAAGGTCCATTTTGGTCATCTCTTTGCAACTTTAATGAAGTAGGTTAATCCCTTTAATAAGATGTAATAGACTGTCAAAATAGCTTAAACAGTTCAGGAGATATGATTTTTTCACAATATTAAATATTGAATTAATGTAAAATGAAACCTGATCACGTCGTGATAACGTCACTATAGAAATGTCATCTGCTATTGCAGACCTAACTACATGTATATGAGTGAAGTTTGAAGTTTGAAGTTTAAAGAAGTTTGGAAAGTGTGTCTTTGTTAGCAGACAACAATTGCTAACATTTTAGGTTTTGCGTTGCAGTTTAAAAACAGCCTTAATGCCAAATCAGGTCCATTCACCGCTTGGTGCTCAAAAGCTACCCGAAGCTACCCGTCCAGGCGCGGGAGAACTTGGCAGTGGAGGCCTTCCGCAACTCCCTGGGGAACGAACAACTCCAACGTCACATCTTTTCACGGAAAGCAACAGCTTTAACCGAGGCCATCACTCTCGCTACCGAGATGGAGGCCTTCCTCGAATCACAAGACAAGAAGGGAAAGCATGGGTTCCAGGACGTCAGAGACATAGCACAGCCCCTACTGCCACCATTAGCAACGAACAGGGAAAGTTCTAGGTTACGCTTCGACAGACAGACCGGACTTTAATGGAGTTTTTCGGTTGCCATGAGTTTGGCCACTTTCGGTGAGACTGGCCCCTCAGGAAGCGGGGACTTAACAGCAGGGACACAGTAAGGCGCAACAGCCAACACAATTACCGTCGCAGAAACACCCGGCCGTGGCCGGACAACTACGACAACACTACCCGGAGAAAATTACATCTGCGGGAAGGATGCCTCGACTTATACTTCCGGTATACTTCCTGTTGGATACTGCAGCGACTGTGAGTGTTATCTCGGACCGGGTTTTCGGTCAACTACCGGCGTTTGAACAGCCAGACCTTCAACCTTCACCCCATAACTTGAGGCAGGCAGACGGGAGCCCAATGCGGGCTCCAGGACAGGCGGAGTTCGAACTCAGGGTTGGGACCAAGTCATACGACATTCATGCGTGGTGGCCAACATAGAGCTGGACGTCATCCTGGGGATCAATTTCTTATCGACCTACTGCTGTCAATGGCGTTGGGGGGACAATGCAGTGCTCATCAACGGGAAGACCTTAGTTCTGGGAGGCTGTAAACACCGCCCCTCAGTGGCAAGAGTTCAGGCGACTGAGAATACCGTCGTACCGGCAGTTCATTAGGCCCTTTTCCGAGGGAAGGTGGAGGTCATGGTGTACCCCAATCTGGAGTCCACAGATGGTTGCCTGGTGGCGGACGCAACGGAAGGCCCTTTACCCATCAGAGTACTCACCCTGACGCCCGACCCCGTGACAATCTATAGGGGCACCTACATTGCACTATTTTCACCGGTGGACAGCCAAAACATCCTCCCGTCGGAGGATGGAGACGGCGACCAGAGCATGTGTCACCTTTTCGCAGAGGCTGGTGAACCAGCTATTGGCTCAGGATGCGTGCCCAGTCATCTTCAAGATTTGCTGGACAGAGGGTTGACATATCTAAATGATCACGAACAGGTTCAGCTGTCTTGTCCTAGTCAGCCCGCTCCTTCCCTACTTGCCAGTACCCGCTGGCGAGGTCGAGAGTGCTGAACCATTTTGCTCCACTCAGAGCGTCCAGATTATCCTCTTTCCGGGGAATAGGCGCCAGCCAATGCACCATTGGAGCTGTGCTCGCAAAGAGACGAGACGACGGAGAGCGGGTAATCGTGTATGGTAGTCGCACCCTTACCAAGACGGAATGCAACTATTGTACCACTTGGAAGGAGTTGTTGGCAGTGGTTAATTTTGTCCACTATTTCAAGCATTATCTCCTTGGTAAGCGATGGCTTCTTTCAACCGACCACCAATCGCTACGGTGCCTTTTCTCAATTCTGCGAGCCGGAGGGGCAGATCGCACGATGGCTCCAGAGGTTGGGGTGCTACGAGTTTGAGCAAAGAAGCACATCAATGCTGATGCCATCTCCCGCATTCCGAGTGGTCAGTGCGGGAGGTCGAAGGAAGAGATACAGGACTGCTACAGGGAGGATGTGACTCCCCCCGCGTAGGAGACAGAACCGGGAAACATCAAATGCCAGGATAGCCCCACAAGACAGAGATCTAATTGGACGCCTGCATGGAAGGTGGTTATTCCTCGTACGAAGGTGACCGCAGTCCTGAAATTGGTGCATGACAGCCAAACGGCCGGACATCTGGAGTGACCCGGACAATAGCCTAACTCCGCATTGACCTAGCATTATGGTGGTGCCACTCCCAGGGAGATTCACACGGACCAGGGATGAGAGTTTGAGGCCAAATTGTTCAAGGAGGTCTGCCGGCTGTTTGGAATTCAAAAGACTCGCACCACGCCGTTCCGCCCTAAATCAGGCGGGATGGTGGAGCGTTTTAACCGCTTGGTCAGAACAATGCTGAGCCTCTTCGTGGATGAACGCCAGGATGACTGGGACGAACACCTTCCATACGTAATGATGGCAAACCGGTCCTCCCAGCACGAGAGCACTAAATTCACGCCCGACCTTGGGCAGGAAATGGAGCTACATGTACCCTTGGACCTGGTTGTTAGGTCACCAGAGGGCTGCCAGGCCACCGGTGTGGATGATTGCCACTACGTGGATGAATAACGGGGCAAGCTGGAATGGGCCCATGAGTTGGCGTGCCTCCACAAACGGGGGAGCCAGTGCCACCAGAAACAGCACTATGACAGACGTGCCAACAAAACAGTGTATGAGCTGGGACAACCAGTGTGGTTCTATACACCGAGCAAGAAGATTGGCCGTGGGAGTGGCCCTACAAAGTAGTGAAGTGACGTACGCCAACCTGCGACACCACCTCCACTGGAGTTGAGAGATCCCTTCTCCCTGGGGGTCAGACCAGACGAGGGGGGCCAACTCCACTCGGAGCGGACTCTGACGCCATCTCACCCAGCGGCAAAGGGTTGCTACGACGAGGATGCCTTCCGGTGGAACAGAGGGAGCAGCCGCCACAGGCCTCCTACCCAGCTTCACCACATCACCCAGCCGGGCGGACAACTACATGTACACCCAGACAGAGACACTGTCCTGCCGGCCTAACGCTTGGCATCCCAATGGGCTCCGCGATCCCTTTCCTCAACGGGACACGCTGGACGGTTAAGAACCATTCGGGCGACAGGGACCACCCGGGACACTGGGACCAATCGGCTTACAGACCGCACCACAGCATTGAAACCTTACTCGTCAACGTCTCACGTGACATTCTTCTCAACATGGATACTGGAAGAATAACAGCTATGGTGTTCCTGGAACTCTCATCTGCATTTGACACTGTTAATCATGAACTACTCATAAACACATTGTTTTTTGGTGTAAGGGATCACGCTCTTATTTGGTTCATATCCGATTTATCCTGCCGCCATCAAACTGTATGTGTTCATGATTCCAAGTCCGACCCTGTTCTTTTTAATCATGGAGTTCCACAAGCATGACAGGGATCAGTTGGTGGACTACTGTTGTTTTCTATTTACTTAATCAGCCTCAAAAGCATTCTCCAGCGTCATAATATAAAGTACCATTGTTACCCTGATGATATTCAGATCTATGTTTCTTTTAAACCTGACCAGGATGCTGCTTTTGAGGCAATCCACAAGCTTGAATCATGTGCCGAAGACATCAGATTGTGGATTTGTTCTAGTTCTTTAAAATTAAATGATGACAAATCTGAGTTCTTATGTGTAGGATCTGTAGCACAATTAAGTAAGGTTAATTTACCATCCATTAAGTTAGGAAATGTAGACATAGCACGGTCTGCGGCTTTCCGTAATCTCGGAGTCACTTTTGACTCATCTATGTTTATGTCTGCTCATATATCTTTTGTTTGCAGATCAGTTCGGTATTTCTTACAAATATAGGTAATTTAGGATTCATTCGTAAATATTTGACCCATTCAGCTACCGAAAAGATTGTTCATGCCTTTATTTCATCCAGGCTAGATTTTGGTCACATTTCTTTAAATTGCCCCAAAATCAACTTACACGATTGCAGAGACTTCAAAATTCTGCAGCTCGCCTCATAACACTCACTAGATATAATGTAAGTTGAACATTTCGTTAGTAATAGCCCGCGATCACAATGTCCATAGTCCACGAATACCAATTGCACATCGCCCACCAAAGCAACTGCCTAGCAACGACCGAACGTGTCGCGTGTGTGGCACGTTGCACAGTGTACAGCCAGAGACGAGTATTGAGCCCATCGCACGCACACACACTAACCCAGCAGATACACTTTTCTCTGTTTATCCTCCGTTGGAAATGGCCAAAAATATACATTCCCTCTCTTGCCAGGGTATCAGGAGTCAGGACTTCAATTAGGATATGAACACCGCTTGACCATGGTTTATGATAAAAATCAAGTTTATAAAAGAATAGCCTTGAACAAATGACACAAAGGCAAATTCAATGAAATATGTGTATTAGTAAACAATACAAACAAATCAGAATTTTGTCGGACAAAATGGTGGCAATTTGTCGGACCTTAAATCACGAGTTGTGATTGGTCAATTTGTCGAGGGGCATGACCTACTGGATCGGTGTGTTGTTGGATGGATATTCAGTATGACGTTTCAGATCGATGGGGACGCTCGAAGGGTTAGATCTTTAGAATAGGCGCGCTGACATGATGACTAAAAATTTGAGTTAAGTTGCACATAAACAATATAATTATGGTCTGCAAAGCAAACCGCGTTCTAGGAATGATCCGGCACACTTGTCACGATGTCCTAGATTCTGCTACTCGAAAAATTCTCTATTTAGCGCATGTAACACCCATTTTGGAATATGGGTCCGAAATCTGGAATCCTCACGCTATTAAAGGACTTATCAGCGCTATTGAAAAAGTTCAGAGACGTGCCACAAAATTTATTGTGAGAAGTTCTCTCTCATACGAGGAGCGTTTAAAAGAGCTAGTCCTCCTCCAGCCTAGAAGATCGTCGAGAACTCAAGGACAATGTCCTCTTTTTAAAGGGCTTTCAGAATATGACAGCTATTTCTATTCATGATAAAGTCAGTTTCCATAACACTGATCTCCACAATTTGAGTTATGTTTCTCCCACGCTTATTCCAAATAGGCAAACATTTTGTAACCGCATTTATGACTCCTGGCACAAAATTCTCTCTGATGTCAGAACTAAATCAACTCCCATTATACAGTGCAAAATGCTAAATATTCGAAAATAAAAATAACAATACTTAGGATCAGTCTCACAGCTTTTTACAGACAATGGAAAATTATTCGCCTGGAACTTCTACATGTATCCTCTGCTCAATTGATATGGGGAGTCCCAAGGCCCGACGAGTTATTCTCCCTCCATCATGGGCTGGAGGAGGATGAGTCAAAAGAGGGCCCTATCAGAAGAATTTTGTAGGCCTACACAATTCGCCGCCATATGGGGGGGACAACATCTCCTGCCACATTAAACACGCAGTTCATCAAACACGCACTGGATACTCCCCAAGTTCACTATGGCCTTTAAAAAGGGCTAAATGAAGGCAGGAACAATTTTTCTCAACAAAAATAAACCTTCTAAACACGTCAAGTAGGCCTATAAGGAGGGATTTTGTGTACATGTAACTTCTCAGTAACGAAAGTCCTTTCTTAGAAATTACGTTCAGTGAAAAAACCCAGAGGATGAACGATAAAATGTTTCAAATTACGTTGATATTATTACAAATTTTGTACCCATTTTAGAGGAGACGTTTTGCATTGAATTTCCCAAACACACCCATAATATTCACACCCGTTATAGCCGCTTCAATTCAATACCAACGACAAAAATGTTCGGTTTATACGCATTATTTTTACATAAAACTAACCAACCTTAACAAATGAAAATACACGTAAAACCAAAACTGTTTTGTTTTCAGTGCTGAGAGAGAAAGCATTTAAACAGTACATGGTTTTCTTTTTCTTTGATAACGGTTGTCACCAATGAAACCGCGACTGCAAATGATTGCGCAATACCCTTCCGACCCCCCCCCAGGAATTGTATTGGCTACATCCACTTCTGCCGCACAATTTTGTATGTCGAGCTGCTCCCATAAAGAAAGAAACATAAACCCATTTCGACCTCTCTTCCTTTCAAAAAATATTTATCAATCTCGACGTTTTGAGCTACCAGAGCAAAATTTGAGTGGATGGGTTATTCTTTGAAATAATATAAATAAAAAAATCAAAACTATGATCAATGACGTCAACACTACGTCATCACTTTTTATGTTCTTATACATAATGTGACGAAACGATACCCTCAACAGGCATGTTCATTGTTCAGAATTTCAATTGTACATACAGTACGATACATTATATAAATTTCATGAAAGCTGTTTAACCTGCTCCCTGGGATAGTGGCTTGGTTATAAAGGGAAAGACAATACTCTGCCAACATCCCGTCATTTGTCTGTCAATTGGTAGATTAACCAGAAAAACTAATTAATTAAGCAAACCAATAATTATGATTAATTTACCCAGGCAATACCTGGATATGCAAACAACACACTTAGATAAAGAAAACGTTGAAAAAATGCAAAACAAACCATTTTAACCTACTGAATAACTTGTCAGCATGTGCTGACAACGTACCGGACTTCAGCTTGTCCAATTTAGGTGCCATGTTTGAGGGTTAAAAAAAAAAAAAAAAAAAATTCCCAAACTCGCATTCTGGTTCAATCTTCAATTTAAAGTCATAGAAACTATTCACAAACCCTAGTTTGCACACTATTTGAAAGACCAACTTTCTTCTGCAATCCTTTTCATTATCGAAATGGTGATCAAACAATTTTTTCATGGCATCATCATGGCATTATCACTAACTTTCATTGAAAACCTGAACACCTAGTGATTGTAATCTTACAAACACTACATTTCTAGTTTACCTTGTGTATTTAAAAAAGATTATGACACTCCCTTGGCTGACTTAGTTTCGGTCTTCACATGCTATGTTAGGTTTTAGAATATGCCAGCCAAGTCTGGCATACCTCGATTAGTAAACGACCGGAAATTTAGGTCAAATTTGTATAATTTATGTGCAAATATTTGAGAAGGCTTACAGACCTACAATACAATCTGATGTAAAAATTGAGATCAAATTATAAGTAGTTATTGAGATATGAATTTTTGAAATGTTCCAACTTCCAATTTGAACCGGGAGTCGGGGTCAAATGGGGTCACGCTAAATGTATTGTTTGTTTAGTGTTCAATGCCCTTCCCCATGATTGTATAGAAATCCAATATGGGGTTTTTGAGTTATGATTTTTTTCAAATAATAAACTTTGTAATAATGTCATTCAATACCTGATGACTTCATCATGACATAACTGAAGTGGTTTCATCTCCTAATGAATAGGCCCTATCTAACTATAATGTGAAGTTTCAAGTTCATATGACCTTTGGAAGGGTGCTTTTGTTGCGGACAATCAACGGGGAGAAGCAGAAGAAGTTTTAAGAAAAAAGAAAAAGAAAAAAAAGGAACAAAAACAAGAGGTTGCGCTATGCTACAAAAACCTAACCAGTCTTTTGAGGTACTACATGTAGTTTCATAAGTAATTGGGTTCTTAATGAGAGTCTCCTTCATGTCTTATTTTTGCAGCTACCTCATGTCTCATGTACATGATTTCACTTTTTTTTTTCATTAGGACAGAGGTGTTATAAAACACATGGACTGGCATGATTCGGTCACTAGTGCACATCTTCCCTCTGGCCTGTGAGTGACCAGAAGAGGGTCCTCCAGAAGTAGGACCCTCTTCTAGCCACCATCGTCTCTCGAGAGACATAGTTGGCACTATAGGTATGGGTACATGTACACACTAAAAGTTTTAAACATTTTTATGCACAAAAGTGGAGTGGCCTTGGCCAGTGGGCTTCCCCCATTGTAATGTGTCTGGTCTGTCATGTGCACAATAGTGGAGTGGCCGTGGCCAGTGGGCTGCCCCCATTGTAATGTGTCTGGTCTGTCATGTGCACAAAAGTGGAGTGGCCGTGGCCAGTGGGCTGCCCCCATTGTAATGTGTCTGGTCTGTCATGTGCAAGAAAGTGGAGAGGCCTTGGCCAGTGGGCTGCCCCCATTGTAACGTGTCTGGTCTGTCATGTGCACAAAAGTGGAGTGGCCGTGGCCAGTGGGCTGCCCCCATTGTAATGTGTCTGGTCTGTCATGTGCACAAAAGTGGAGTGGCCGTGGCCAGTGGGCTGCCCCCATTGTAATGTGTCTGGTCTGTCATGTGCACAAAAGTGGAGTGGCCTTGGCCAGTGGGCTGCCCCCATTGTAATGTGTCTGGTCTGTCATGTGCACAAAAGTGGAGTGGCCTTGGCCAGTGGGCTGCCCCCATTGTAATGTGTCTGGTCTGTCATGTGCACAAAAGTGGAGTGGCCTTGGCCAGTGGGCTGCCCCCATTGTAATGTGTCTGGTCTGTCATGTGCACAAAGTTGGAGTGGCCGTGGCCAGTGGGCTTCCCCCATTGTAATGTGTCTGGTCTGTCATGTGCACTAAAGTGGAGTGGCCTTGGCCAGTGGGCTGCCCCCATGTGCACAAAAGTGGAGTGGCCTTGGCCAGTGGGCTGCCCCCGTTGTAATGTGTCTGGTCTGTCATGTGCACAAAAGTGGAGTGGCCTTGGCCAGTGGGCTGCCCCCATTGTAATGGTCTGGTCTGTCATGTGCACAAAAGTGGAGTGGCCTTGGCCAGTGGGCTGTCCCCATTGTAATGTGTCTGGTCTGTCACGTGCACAAAAGTGGAGTGGCCTTGGCCAGTGGGCTGCCCCCGTTGTAATGTGTCTGGTCTGTCATGTGCACAAAAGTGGAGTAGCCTTGGCCAGTGGGCTGCCCCCATTGTAATGTGTCTGGTCTGTCATGCGCACAAAAGTGGAGTGGCCTTGGCCAGTGGGCTGCCCCCGTTGTAATGTGTCTGGTCTGTCATGTGCACAAAAGTGGAGTGGCCTTGGCCAGTGGGCTGCCCCCGTTGTAATGTGTCTGGTCTGTCATGTGCACAAAAGTGGAGTGGCCTTGGCCAGTGGGCTGCCCCCGTTGTAATGTGTCTGGTCTGTCATGTGGACAATGTCAGGCTTATTAGCCACAGCCTACTGATCCCTCATCCACAATGAATAAATAAGTCCTCTGAAACTAGTCTTTCTAAAACATGTTCTGTATGGATAAACAAGTAGTTTCATATACAATGCGCGTTAAATTGGGCATTACTTTAAGGCCTATTGCACTATTGCTTACCTTTTTTGTCAAGTGTTCTGAGGGAAATACCTTCATTAATCAACCATGCAACTGCCTTGGTGTTTGATGAAACACATGCAACATGAAGCAAACTGTTGCCATCATTGAAAACATCTTTTATATCTGTGTCAAACATAATTCAGGAGAAAATAAAACAGCATGATTTTGTCTTGAAAATCCTGACAAAAATATGAACTCTTGGGTAAATCAGGCATGCAACTGCAGATTGTCCAAAAAATAGAGTAAGTACCAGGCATACTGGCAAGATTTTGAACTGTGTTTTTCAATTCGTAATGGCATAGCTTTGTTTTGCATACACAGCTGACTGTAAAAAAAAAAAAAAAAAAAAAAACACACTCTGCTTTAGAGACTATAGTGGAAGGTTTTCTGTGGAAAACTAGCTGATCTTCTGTTGGCGCTGGAATATATAATCGCTGCCATCTAATTTTATACTCGCCGCAATCTTGAATTTTTCTAACAAAACATGATTGACAATTTAGACATTACAACTAATCTTTCAAGTAAATAAAAGTAGAAAGGCTGATGACACTCCATCCAATCTTCAAGCTCTCTCATTTTATCTGGATGGCTAAATATGTTCTTGACCGTTGAAAGGAACATGAAGTAAACTATAAAAGACTGATCTGAAGTTGGAAACGTATGTGGTTTTAAAGACGATTACATCTAAACAATGCTTCAAGCACTATGGTCTGCCATATGTAGGAATGACCTGACAGTAATGTATCAAAGCATTTGAAGTAAAAGTTCTCTCATGCAAGTCATGATACCAACAAATGTGTGGTCAAAGCTGGAGATTCACTCACTCTTCATGTAGCTCACTTGCAGCTTCCAAACAATCTAAAAAAAAGTCAGTTGTTTCATTGATTTGTCTTAGCCTGGGTATTTTGTTTATTCCTGGTTTTGCTTTACGTAGGTGTTGAGGCAATCCGCCCGGCACACCTCTTGTTTTTGTTTGTATTGTGTCTTCGTATTACTTCTTCTTCTTCTTCTCCCCCGCAATTGTCGGCTAATAAAGACGCACTTCTCAAGCTCACACATCCTTTAAACTTCACAAAAGGCACCGTTGTAGTGACGTCATGATGACGCCATTATGTGTCTAGCTACATTTGAAATAAACATTTAATATTAAAAAACAAAGTGTGACCTCATTTGACCTTGACTTCCGGTTCAAACACTTCTAACACACTTCATTAAAGTTGCACTGACACAACCTTGTCTTCCGGTCGAAACCGGACGTTGAAATGCAAAAATATTCAAATTCTTTAGCTTATTTGTATTTACAAAAGCTGGGCTGTGCTACATTCACCTGTTGTTTTTAGGTGTTCATCCATCCCAAGAGCAAACAAATCACTACCGTACCATGCTGAAAGGAAATACATGAATCCTTACAACCAAATCAGAGCCTACTTTTATTTTAAAAAGGCTATCAAATATTTTGTTTATCATTGTAAAATTAATTTAAAGTTTGGCAAGCCAGATACTCTATGGAGGCAACTGAGGCAATTGCCTCTGTTGCCCCTGGTCACTGCCTTGGTGCCCCTTGAAATAACAGAAATTAACAATTTCCTCATAGATTTGCCCTTTCATACCAAGGGGAAAACGCCTTGGTGCCCTTACCATTCCACAAGCAAAACGGGTTGCAGTGATATGGTCAAACATTTAAACCTTTACATTGAAAACAACCAGATGTTCACCTTAAATGGCACTACATATATTACCAATTATGGATGAAACGTTAAAGCTGAAAACAAACAAGGCCGTGTCCGAATTGGCCGAACACCTAATAATTATAACACGCTTTCCATGGGCATTTCCAAACACTCTTGATTGTCTGAAAAGATGCCTTTTCAACTGAGTCTTAAATGAGTTGATGGCGGGTGTAGCGCACTAAGCACTCAAAGGGGGGGGGCTGGTCTATATGAAAAACTTATGACGGAAGCTTCTACTGATGTTAAGATGTTTATTCTCAATCACCGTGAAAACGTTCACGCCTTACACCAGCTGATAACTTCCAGTATTCAACCCTGATCACTTAATGACTACTTGGACTCTATTTAGCCCATAAACACGACAAAAAAGGGGCAGACAAGTAGCCACAAAAACATCAACAAATGTAGGATGAAGCTTTAGTTTACGTTGAGCATGATGAATACCTGGAAAACTATGGTTTCCAGAGGGCACAATCAGATAGACTAGCCCTTCAGTCAACCGAACGCTTTGGCGGCCCGCAAGGCTGCCAGTTACAGCGGGCCAGTCTCGGAGTGTGCAAGTATTGCTGGTGCAGCCACTGCAAATGGTCATTGAGCATAGAGGATGTTTGTGTGTGTGGGCCAAGGGAAAGTTGACTGTGGATTGGATGTTGATTGCTGCAATGCAGTTCTGGCCGGCTTGCCAAATGCATCCACATCCAGACTTCAGAGAAGCCTGCACAATGCCACTTGAGTTCTGGCAAAAATTAAGAAGCACAAACACATAATAAACTCCACTGGCTCCCAGTACCAAAACGAATTGAATACATGTACAAGGTCCTCAAACTTGTCTTTAAAAGCACTTCACGATTCTGCACCCACCTATGTTCAAAGGCACTGTCAATGCTCTTCTCTCAGTTGCCTCAAGCGACTCCTTGTACCTAAATCTCGTACCACCAACTATGGCGATGTCAGAAACACTCTCTCAACACATTTCAAAAGAAAGTTCTGTTTACTGCAAGTTTCTGTAAAGAGAACTTTATAGTCTTCTATAAGACTTCTGTAGCACCTTGAGCAATCTTTTATTAGAAGGTGCGCTTTATAAGGTTGTATTATTTATTGATGGACAGTTGATGGATGATGTTGACAACTTTTGAGAAACGAGACTAAATGAGGTATGTGGGAGCTAGACCTTTTCTTGCTGTGTATGCGAGAAGAAGAATTTTGAATTGAATCCATTTTACAATGATTTTACAATGGGAAGAAAAGACTGTAAAATCTGTTTGACATGTTCACTGTGCTTTGCTCATCATAGCCATACAAATGTGTTTTACACGTTGAAGTGGGGCAATGTGACCAAGGGATACAATACTAATATGCATTTGCAACAGTCAAGATGGGATAGGATGAATTCATGCACAAGACGCTCTGTGGAATTTTTATCAAGGTATTTTTTAACTCCCAATTTTATACCAACAGGGATGTCGAACTGCAAACATTGTGTTGGTCTAACTCTAGCTGTAGGTGACTGCAAAAAATACCCAAGGTTGCAGGCTGACCCAGAGACAGTTGAATCATCCTTGTGTTAATTAGGGAATAACAGTGTGGGAGCCGGTCTTCACTGCTTGGTAATGACCTGGTTGGTGGCTGGCGGCTTTTAATGGAACAAGCCCAAGGTCATTACCAACCGCTGAAGACCAGCTCTGCACACTGTTATTCCCATTAATAAATACCTTTAACGAAAAAAACCAACAAAAATCTTCAGAATTTGTGATTTGTCTATCGCCGTTATTTTTAAGAAATGTTCTACTCATGTTCAAGGGCCATTCCTTAGGCTGTTCAACGTTTGCGTGGCACCTAATCTCTTACACATAAGTAACTACATGCACATTTTCAAGAACCAGACTATGAGCTTTGAAAGTTAACAGTCCATATAGAAATACTTTGGTTGGTGTTCGCCTTTGTTATTATTATTATTATTTATTTGACCAAGACAAACCATACAAAAATAACAGAGAAACAAGTAATAATAATAATAATAATAATAACAAGTTCTTATATAAAGCGCATTTTACAATAAACGTCTCAATGCACTTTACATTAGTGCCCTGGTCATTGGGCCAATAACATTCCTTTAATCTTTCTCAGCTCCCTGGGGAGTATACAACCTTAATTGGGCAACCTTAGCGCTGCGAAGGCTTTTTCAAACACAATATCAACCTCTACCCTCGCAGGTACCCATTTATACCCCTGGGTGAAGAGAAGCAATTACAGTTAAGTGTCTTGCTCAAGGACACAAGTGTCATGACCGGGATTCGAACCCACAACCCGATGACTTATTCACCAGAACTTGAATTCGATGCTCTTAACCGCTCGGCCACGACACCCTATATAAAGTACATGAAGATGAGTAAAGAAGTAAACCAAACAAAACAAATAATTATGTAAACAACAGTAAAAATAACAAAAGAAAGTAAGCCCTAGATAAATAACTACATGTAAAAAAAAGCAGGAAAAATAAAATAAAGTAAAGTAAATAAAAGAAACAAATAGTAAAGGAAAAAAACCCAAAAAACAAAACCATCTACATGTAGGGACCAAAACAGATTGAGCGAGTGAGGGTGGAGCATGCAGGAGAGGAACAAAACCAACAAATAAAGTGGGGAACCAAACACACGGAAAACAACGACGAATCATGCGGGTCAGGGACAACAAAAGTAAACTCAATTACTGTTGCTCGTAGCATGCTTTGAATTATGCTGGTTTCATGCGCGTTGTACACCAGCTACCTTTAAATTGATACATAGTCTGCGCGTTCACGTCTACGTGTGGTATGCGCGACCACGCGGCACCATCTGTCCTTGCTAAAACAAAAACACTTCAAAACAAAAACGAACAAAGAAAACATAGTTGATTTGATAGTTCTCGCACAACCATGACAACAAGCACAGTGTATACAGAACTTTTACACAACTATGTGCTTATAGGGGCCATTTATTCGCTAGTTCACAGACCCGGTCTTTACATCACATGTTAATACACCCCAACGTGACCAGTCTTCGACCAATAAGAGTGCATTTATAAACACTCTTAGGTACTTATTACTTTTAATTAACAGTAAAGTCCAACCCTCAACTTCGGGAAACAAGCGACGTTTAATCGTTTAGTACTAGTGGTACTAGTAGTACAGCAATGACAATGTCCTGTCACTTTAGCAAAGTTTGTACATATTTATATCTCTACTTACCAATATATTTGTTCTTAAGTAGCACTTTCAGCATCCTTAATGATCCACATCTTAATGCAAATTTGCTATATGCCAATGCCTGAAGCCGGAAACCATCATTAAACAGACATTCCAATAGTCTCGAAAGCTGTAATTCATTTGGCCAAAGTTCATCGAAGTTGAGCTTTGGATCACCATGGACATATGGGTTACAGGCGAGATTTGCACGCCAGAATACATCGCACAGGACAAGATTGGCTTCTGCCATCTTGAGGTATGATGATGTGGATGAACGTACAACAGACAGCATGAAACGTGTATAATGACGGGTGAAAGTACATCCAGGGCAAACACATTCTCAAGTGATAAATTGCGCATCAATATCCAAACATTCAGGTTCTGTAAAGAAGAAAAAAGGGGAAGTAATCGCTTCTGTATTTATAACTTGTGTCCCAGTACAAATATATGTCTTTAAGAATGGTCTCAGACATGTCAGAAAACAAAGATTTAAAAAAATTAAGGGTGAAGAATCAGAGCACAGGCTTTCTGTTCAACATTGACACAAAGGGCACAAGGGCTTAAGGGACTGTTTAAATTTCAATGTGACTTTTTGAAATTTGGGCATTAAAATCACCTACATTTTTTGTTTCATAATTGCAGTGGATCATATAGGTGCTGTCTCACTTTTTCCCAAGAACCTGTGCAGCTTACATTTGACCCACTGTTTTGTGCATTGGCTGTGGTACATGTAGGTCCTAAATGGTGATGGTCCTTCTTTTCTAACTAATGGGTCATTCCATTCCAACTTACCTAGGGGTAAACAACCCTCTATAGGTTTTTGAGCACACACAACAAAAATTCTGCCAAATCTTGTTTGTTTTTAAAGATACCACCCCTTGAACCTCGTAGCCCTGCCCCCTTCTTTCACCGATGAGTTTTGGCAATTTCAGAGGCCCATATCTCAAAATCGAGATGAGGTACCCCTGATAATTGATATTTGTGATGCCTGGTACCCAACATATCCCCTGTCAAAATTGGTATCAAAATCTACTTTTTGTGTAATGGGTCCCTCAAAAATGTAAAATTGTACCGACGTGACTTTTTGTGAATTTTGAACCCCCCTTGTGCTCACATGAAATGTCAGTTTACTTTATGAAAATTGACAATGGGTAATGTCTAGTTACATACGAGTGCCCCCCCCCCCCAAAAAAAAAAAAAAATTGCGCAAGGAAGGAAACCCCAATCACAGATTCACTGGGTGTTTGGCAGGGGTGGAAACATGGGTCGTGTTGAAAACGCCCAACCCCTTCATTCATTGGATTTTTGAAGATGTGGCACATTACTCTAAAGGACTTGACAATTTGTTTATCTGAAAACAGTGTGTCTAGGCTGTGTTTGTAAAAAAATTCAGTATGGCTTCTTAAATTCTTCATGGTAAAATAAAATAGTTTGTAAGATGTGTAGTTTGCATTGTTTGTGGTACACGTTAGCATTATGAGTCTTTATAGGACTAAGTTAAATGTATCGTACACGTTTGGTAATGACTCAAAAAACTTACTTGGTAAGAGCTGTTGACAGTATAAAACATTGTAGGAATCGACTCCCTCTGAAGTAATGTAGTTTTTGAGAAAGAGGTAATTTCTCACTAAAATAACAAAAACTTCTTGCAAGAAGTTTTTATTCCTATCTGAAAGCACACAAATTTGTACAACAAGGGTGTTTTTTCTTTCATCATTTTCTTGCAACTTCGATGACCAATTGAGCCCAAATTTTCACAGGCTTGTTATTTTATGCATACGTTGGGATTATACACCAAGTGAGAACACTGGTTTTGACAATTACAAAACGTGTTCAGTGCCTTTTGAAAAACTTAAATTTTTCTTTCAATTCAGTATACCACTGAATGTCTCCAGGCTACTCGCAGACTGATGTTTATGCTATCAATGTCTTTATTGCTCAAAACCAGAGTGTATTGGACTTTTAATTGGTCTTATTACCTGTATGCACGTATACACACTTACTTACTATCATAACAAGGTAGTTGTAATTCCTATACACCATAACAATTTCTTAATTCTGCCTGATCAGTCTGTGTTGGGCTGTGCACATGTCCACGTATACATTGTACACAATAAAAATTTACTCTTGAAGCATTAACTGACCAGTGTCTTGCAGTTATGAGTGTCATCTGATGTACGCATCCCTACTACACAAGCATTGAGTATTTATGGAGTGTCAGATCAGTATACAGTCCTGGTAAAATAAAGTATGACATGTGACTCTTGTTCCACCAATCAAATGACAAGGAAGTGTGGTGTATATTGTATACATTGTATATATGTTGCAACATTCACACCCTGATCTACATGTATGGTTGACATGAAGACTAGCAGTTAGCACAGTTTATAATATTAGATTTTACATTGCCTCCATATTACTTTACTTTCAATAAATTCTCACATGGTCAGTAGCATTACACAGTAGTATTTTGTAGGTTTAACCATGGTTTAACACAGACTGCAATTAATTAAAAGCAGCTTAAAAATGTGAGCAAAACAAACATCGTGTATATTCAAATATTTGTCTTTTGCAATGATGTCAGAGAACTTTCAAAACCGCTGAACAAGGTCAATGTAAAAGCTTGCCAAATACTGGGTCCAGCTTGTCAGGATATTGACAGAGCGAATCATACACTTGTAAGCACTGACAATTAATTGAAGAACCTGTGAATGTGACACACTGCACATAATCTCAAATAATATTACTTTTGACAAGCTTATAATGTGGTCTTTTAATGCACCCCAAGCCAAAGTGGACACGACTCAAAAAATTTAAATTGTGTCTACATATTTCTTTCCACTTTCATATTATTCCAAACACATGCCAGGATCAACTTATAACTTTTTTTCTGAATTTGCTTAACAGTTTGTTTGTAAAAATGCATTTGTTCGGATAGGCCTAGTGTATTATTTTTTAAGTTGAAAAATCCTATATAAATGGGCCCCTTGTTAAAACATAAGCAATTTTCCTTAAAAATTTGATACATTTTATATCCCTATGAAATATGGTGTACAAGAAATATCCATCAAATTTTAAGAACCATCCTTCATTTTTTCTTTCATCGCTTACTTTCAGATACTCTTAATATGGTAACACGAGTTACCGAGAGATACATTTTTTACATTATTATATAATGTTTGCAATTTCCTTGATGCCAATTATTTATCTTCTACTACTGGTGCTGTTGTATGGTGTTGTGTTATCATGAACTACAAGTTGTTGTGTTCTCATGAACTACAAGTTACTACAGAATAAAGGGTTTGAAGATGGCCGCCCCCATTCACGAGTTTACAGTTAAACGGTGAGTTCGTTCCATGATCATATTTACTAGTTTGAAGGACTCTGAACATAACATGGTGGCAGCGCTGGGTCTAGTAAATATTTAAGACGACAAAATCATTGAGAATTTGTCACGATTTGTGTATTAATCACGCCACAAAAGACAGTAAGAAAGTCACGATAATAGTTCGTCGATATTTTGTTTTTCACTGTGTGAATCGCTACGTGAGTACACTACACGATGGCGCAATCTTCCGTGGGGGCGCCCTCCATATTGATCGGTCGGTTGGATCAATACGACCAAGTGGAGGATATAAACAATTATATTGAGAGACTTGAACTGTACTTCATCGCCAATGACATACCTGCTGTTAAGAAATCTGCAGTACTCCTGAGCGTGGCTGGACCGACAGTTTACAAGACTGTGAAAAGTTTGTCGGAACCAAGCCCGGTATCAGAACAATCATACAAAGAACTGTGTGATATGCTCATTTCACACTATGGCCCTAAGCGGTTGGTCAGAGCAGAACGGTTCCGCTTCTACAAACGCAACCAGAAGAATGGAGAGACAGTTGCCCAGTACGGTGGAGCTACAGACATTGGCAGGCCTATGTAAATTTGGCGCATTCCTTGATGATGCACTACGAGATCGGATAGTTTGTGGCATTTCCAGTCAATCATCCAAAAGCATCTGCTGACAAAAGATGGATTGACCTTCCAGAAAGTTGTTGAAGTTGCCAAAACCCTGGAAATGGCAACAAAAGATTTGAAGGAAATCAAATCAAGTGGAGAGGGAGCTGCAGCGCAGACTGTTTTCCACAACGCAAGAAAGCCAAAGGCTCGTGGAAAGCCTACTGGAGGAAACAAACACAAACCAACAAAGCCACCTTATGAGGAAAAACTTTGTAACAATTGCGGCTACGACATGTCGCATAAGTCCTGCCCAGCCAAGGGGCGAACCTGTAACAACTCCAAGAAGGTTGGACATTTTTCAAAGGTGTGCAGATCTTCACGTAAACAAATTAGGGCAGTTCTTCAATCAGATGAGGATGAAAGCGACCAAAGAGATGACAGTGATTTCTTCGTCGGTGCCATTAACCACGAAACGCTGCAAATAGATGATGTTTGGAAACAAAATCTCTACCTACATGGCAAGTGCGTGTCCTTCCTGTTGGAATTGGACACTGGTTCGGAAGTGAATATTTTGCCGAACACGATCTACCAATCCCTCAACATTGTAGACAAGACACTGAACCGATCATCCACACGCCTGTCTGGATTTTTTGGTGGTAAAGTGACACCACTAGGCCAAACCAGACTGATATACCAGGTGAAGGACAAAACACAGACATTGATGTTTTTGATCCTCAACAAGGCTCCCCTGTCCTTGAAAAGAAAGCTTGTGAGGCACTGCTACAATGTGTTTACTCTCTCATAAGCGACGATAGTGTCTTTGAGGGCCCAGGATGTATGCAGGGGCACCCGGCAAAAATAAAAATCTCCAAGGATGCAACACCTTACTGCATCAACGCTCCTCGACGTATCCCCATTCCTCTCCTTCCCCAACTCAAAGAAGAGCTTGGAAAACTGGAGACACATGGAATTGTACAGCGTATCCCTAAAAACTGTAGCACGAGTTACCGGTAGCATGAGTTACCACAATTTACTTTCCCCTGAACCAGCAACAGGATTCAGTTAGTTTTACCAAGTATTACTATTAAACTTGGCAACAACATAGGGCTCTCTTCTGCACATACCGTAATTAAGATGCATATACAATGCAAGGTACATGTACATGTAATGCCTGAGGCATGTGGCAGGCATGTGGCAGGCATGTGAAAAAACCCTTCTGGCTGTTTATAGCGGAAGAGTGAAATCATACATGTATCAGTGTGCAAGCAAATCATGAGATGAGACCAAGTGTGACCACTAAAAACATTTTGATGGTATTCGATATTGCATCATATCATGGAGTACCTCCATGATCTCGGTTCTAGTTTTTTTTTTAAAAGACATGCAAAGAAAATAGTAGGACAACGCACTCAAAATTTTAAAAAGTTTAAGGTTTTATAATTTATGAAGCTTCTAACCCTGTGTCAAGTGAGAATCATGTATTGCAAGGCAAGCTTTTCAAAACATTTGTGGTATCATATGTGCAGTTCTGTATAGAAAGGGGGGGACAAAGGGCAAAGCCACCAGAAGAACAGGTGTGTGTGAGGGGGGTATTTGGGGAGGGGGGCAGGATGGATACATGTAGGAGGGAGGGTGTGAGAAAGAAAGAGACTTACATGTAGTGCGGAGGCACTGGTCTGCCCCAAGAATCTACATGTACGGGAAGTTCTTAGACTACAGTGACACTGATACTGAGATTGGTGTGGGGCGATGCTTTGTGGTTGAATATGAAGGAGACCACTTTCCTGGTGAAGTTGTGAACATTGGGCAAAATGACTTTAGACTTTCTATGCACAGAGCTGGAAATTCATGTTACTAGAAGTGGCCTAAAAAAGGATGATAAAACATTCTATCAGCAAAATCAAATAATAAACAAGTGAAAGAACCTATTAGGCCTATAGCTAACTCCCTTGGACTTTACAAGTTTTTTTAACAGATTTAGGCAAAGTGTTTACATTGTAGAAACTTTCACTTCATCTTACGGAATCAATTGTTGAAAGTTCAATTCAACTGATCAAAGCTGTAATGCAAACTATGAATATTACACAAACACTGTTTTTGTGATTGTATTATTTGCACTTAAAAAGGTGTATTTGATCATTTTACCAGTTGCTGAGGAATTGCTATAAATAAGAAACTTTGACATTTTGTGAAATAATAGCACTTCGTAAATGGCCGGACAAACTGTAGCACGAGTTACCGTAGCACGAGTTACCATGGTTTTTCCCAAGCCAATGTGAAACTACATGTATGACAGGCAAATCTTTTTAAGGTAGACCATGATAAACCTAAGCATAGTAGTTACTTATCATATAATCAATTAGACTTTATTGGTTTTTGTTTTAGGACAGCATCAAAATAAAAATGAGTCTTTTTCTAGCATGTCCTCAGGGCATAGCACGAGTTACCGATGCTCACAGCTGCCCCATGCATACAAAAGTTTTAAAAATTCTTGTCAAAATACTATGAGGATCTAGCCTTGAATGTTGGTTTTTAAAAAACAAAATATAAAGATTCCAATCAAATATGTTTCAGCTGGAGCCTGAAGTATGTGAAAGGACACCTTAAAGTGTAGCACGAGTTACCAAGGAATTGCCACCCTGTAGTTTTTTTGAAGACTTCAAGAACTTGTTTACTACAATAATAGTACTACTACCTTTTCGTGATTAAAGGGATTTTTTACTTTCATTGGAAATTTGCACTGGGCACCTCAACTGCAACAGTTTCTTGTTCTCCACAGTCCATTCAGTTGTTTAAAATGAAGTCCAACTACTGTCTTTTGTGGAAACCCTCATTCAAGGCTTACATGGAAATGTACATTGGATGACCATGTAAATTGCATGTTATCAGAATTGACACATGGTTGCAAGGTACACTAGCCTTGATCAAGGCGTTGGAGTTTTTTTCTCAATTTTATTTTATTGTTTTCATTTTTATTTTATTTGCGCCGTGCTACCCACCCGAGCTACCAACCCGCCCGAGCTGTGTTCATGGTGTCAGTGTGTGCAGTGTCAGTGTGTGCAGTATCAGTGTGCGCGTGCTCGTGTGAGCTGTATGCGTGTCTCACCGATCAACGCCTTGACAGTTCTGTCTCGAAGCCAATGACTCATTACTATAATGCGCACGAAAGGCGAGACCCCATTGGTCAGTGGCGGAAGTCTTGTTTACTCATTCTTATGAATGTGCATGCAGTATCCAGATGTGGCTACTGCACTGGCGCGCCGGTTTGAATTTGGGAATACTTTGTTATTTCTACCTGCACGGTTATAATAATATCTATCTGAAAATGTTGCGTATTCTCCTCAGCTGAGCGAGACAATGAGGGCATGGCAGGAATTAAACAAATGAGGTTGCGTGGATCGATTTGTTACATACATTACATACACCATTTTCCAGCAGGAAGACGCTTTTCTGATGTGTTATTTGTAATGACGTAAGGCCCGATTGACCATCTCCTGTCTCCATCTTGCATCATTAAACAGCGATTTAATCATTGTTGGTGCATTCATTGGAGGTAGAATACATGCAAACAAATACCTCAATAAACTACCATTGTTGATTGTTTCATCATGAAGGCATATAGCTCATTGCACTTTTTATATCATTTGGGCCGCCCCACTAAAAAAGAGCTGCCTAACACCAAATTTCCCAAGTACACTCACTAGAATAGGGTAGCTAAAAATCTATTTCACATTGTATATGTGTGGCTGCATCCTGTAAATTTTTGTTTAGCACTAAATTCTTATAAGACCCTTTCTGAGAACAATTCAAAAGTATGAAGACGGTGTGGCTGCACAGAGTCGGACTTCGAGAGGACATGTCAGGAAAACACACTGATGCAGAAACTACATCAACTCCAGAATAATAACCAAAAGAATGGCGAATGATCAGGGTAGTCCAATGAGTGCAGCGCATAAAGCTCCAGGGGCTGCGCCCGGGTTCAGCACTTGTGAGCTGACTGACCAGCCTCGCAGACTACCGGTCCAAAATGGCTGAGACAATGCTACACACAAACGCTATTAAGTCGGTAACTACTCACATCGCATCACATACAGCAAGCATGGTACAAAGGTCATCGTGAGAGAAGCTCGTGATTGGACGTCAAAATGAATAATTCATTTGCTTCCCATCCTGTGTTGTCTGCAATAGGTCCGACGAAATATTTAAATATTCATGAGCTGCATACTAGCATATCCGAGAGCCCCCCATTTCCATCCAATATTGGACGAAAATATCAAGAAACACATTAAACCCGGAAGTTACAGACCTGTCAAGGCTGTCGGCCTGACGGCCTCCGCATGCGGAGAGTGTTACGAGTGCGGATGACCTGCGCACAGTGTGTGTACGGGCGTAGTGGGACGTGATACACACATTACGCACAGTGTATACGGGTGTGTTTACGGCGTCTTTTTTGGAGTGAAAAATGCGACTGCCTTGATCAAGGCTAAAGGTACACTGGACTTGTAACCAAAACTTCTAAAATAGATTTCTATCGTTTATGTATGGACTTGTGCACAGTCCAAACACAGAATTAAGATATTATTCGGTGTAGGAATTACAACTACCTTGTAAAAAAGCGCGTTATGTACATTGAGTGGCAATAAAGACATTGGTGGCATAAGCGTTAGTCTGAGTAGCCTGGAGACACACAGGTAATGTGAATATTCTATTAGATTCTATCAATAAAGGAGAACTCCTTTTTTCAAAATTTTGACATCTTCAGTCGAAGATGTCAACATTTCGAAAAAAAGAAGTACAGAGCCCCAATACACTGGGTCTAGCCTATTCGATAGTTTTTGTATTTTCATGTCGAAATTCATTGATAGAATACATTCCTAAAAAAGAAAAATCAGCGAAAATCGGACCATGCAACTTTATACATGTAGCCCTAGCCTAGCCCCATTAATAGTGCCAATAGTGCGCGCCACGAACACCTTATTACTTTAGCCCACAAACTGCCCCCGCGCGCTATTGGCGAGTTGAATGAGCGGGTCTTCGGCCGCGCTGTGCGTGAAAGGTAAACGAGAAACGTCTTGCACTAAGACCATAGCGCATTAGCAAACATTGCGGATGCCGGGCAGTCAAACCGTGTCAGTAACGCCGCCGATTTTCTTCATAAATTACACCAAAACCTGCGAGCTCTTTTTCGACTTAATGTGCTGTCCACAAATGAGCTACAATAAGTGACAACTGGGGAAAACATCTCGGCATCAAAACGTGAGTTTCTTTTCGAAAACAAATGTCACCTCCTGGAGGTACATGGGCGTAGGGCCAAGGATCGGAGTAGTAGACCAGCCAAACTTGAAAAAGTGCTCTAGAAAAAAATTCCACGGCATAGTTTGTTAATGGCTGGCATCCATGCTAGATGTATGGATCATGGGCTCAGGAAGACGATTAGGGTGGATGCCAAGCTTGATTTCGACTTTTAAGGTCATTTAGAGGTCAAAAGGTCAAGTAAGGTCAAAAATCAATAATTTCAAATTTTGTATAAAATTTAACCACATTTGATAGATCTATCCATAAAATGTATTTTTAACTTCATGTTGATATGACAAACGTATGTAATTAACGGATAAACTTTGACCTTGTACACAAATGTATAGCAAAGCAAAACGTAAAAGTATGATTTTCTTGAAAAGTGTATATCCTGAGTATACCAAAATTGTTTGCAATCCCATCTTTAATGGTGCATATTTGTTTCAAACAACTTGTTTTTGAAAGGTCAATATACCCAGGTAGTTTTTGAGAAAAAAAAATAATTCAAGTACCACCTTCATTTTTGAATTTTTCACCAAATTTGACCCCAGGTGGCAGATCTATCCACAAAACCTATTTTCATCATCATAATGACATGCCAAGTCTGTAAAATTATGAGTTAATCTTTTGTTTTGTGCACAAATGTATGGTAAAATTAAATCTAAAGGTGCGATTTTCTCATAAAGTGCATATCTTGAGCATACCAAATTTGATTGCACACCCTATTCCAACACTGCATATAATTGTTTTAACAAACTTTTTTTGAAAGGTAAATATACCATGGCAGTTTTTATTTTTTAAAAAAAGATTCATATTACACCTTCTGAAGTGGTAAATTGAAACAAGAAACGCATATGCTGTCCATGCAATTAGTTTGATATAGCAGTTTTATAGTTTGACATGGTGCTCAAAAACTGTATGTCTGATATCAAAGTTATTTGTCCCTCCCAATCTTTCCAAGTACACAGTCAAAAGACTCAACTGTCATTAGTGAATTAACAATGTTGAACATTCTTTTTGCAGTAAGATGTTGTTTTATCCTATGTTATACATTGTAGCTACGATGGGGGTATGGGGTATCGTGCAGTGATCTTTCTTATCTGGAGTGCCATCAAAGCTAACTCCAGAGCTACATTGTAGCTACCAGGCACTCCAAAACCACTATAGCTGGACATACTTTTTGCCCAGTTTCTTTGATGAAAGAATTCTCACATCATCTGTAAAGAGCATACCTCCATGGTTAGAGTGAGAATACTAAAGAAGGCCACAGGCACGGTCCGAAGATTTGAATGGGTATAGTGTCATCATGCTGTAGAGGGTCGTTTTGTTCCTGCATGGGGAGCATCCAATGATTAAATGAAGCCACTGGTATAGTTGACCCTCCTGTGACAGCAGTAGGGACTCTTCAGGCACTAGCAGACGACAATGACACTCTCATCACTATGATCAATCACTTTGTGGACATAACACAGATCAGAAACATACCATCATCACAGTAGTAGTCCGGCCACTACACAGCAGAGGAAATGAACTGATACGGGCAAGTCCAAAGTTTGAGAATTTAATTTTTCTCAAGGGAGGACTACACGTCTGCTTCAACTTTCTGAAGGCTATTGGCCAACACATGGAAAGTGCTGGGCTTGATTACTTGTGGACAGAGGCGGGTGTTTATGCAGCCAATATGACTGAGCCCATGCTTCAATGCAAAGCCTACTTTTGCGCTGTTAATTGAGGACATCAACTGACCCGCGAGGCTCTGTGGCACATTTCTGTCCTTGAATCTTGGTTGGTTGAAATTTGTTTAAACAAAAAGATGTGGAAGTTGATAAACTTTCCAAAGTGTGGTTAAGCAGTTCAAATAGAGGGGCGGCAATCACACAGCAGAACTCTCCAAAGCAGTAGGCCAGCTGTCAGGTTTTTTAAGGAGTGACAAATAAACAAATTCAACTTAGACAAGCACTGTGGAAATCCAAACTTCTGACTGTGGTCTCATTACATTGAGATGGTGGAGATGGAGATCTAGGACTCAGAAAGACACTCAGATACTCTTGATCCCCCATCTGGAAGCTTTTTCAGCAATGCTGCCATGCCCCAATCATCTATGACCATACAGCAACTTTGATCATGATGTTAGAGAGATACCACTGGTATCTTTGACAACCAAAGATATTGCACCAGTTGAAAGCAGTATGTGATGACCAACTGGAAGCAACGGGTTGGTTTTAGTGATGCCCTGAAAAAAACATTGCTCAAAAACTTTGTACAATACAAATGTTTTAACCAAACAACATGTATGGTACAGAAGATTATCAAAACTGACGGAATGTTGGTAGCACTGCTCTAGAATTGCAAGGGTCGTGGGTTCGAATCCCACCCGAGTAATATGCCCGTGAATTTTTTTCACAGGACTCGGGAAGGTACTGAGTATACAGTGCTAACACACATCGGTGTATGGGTAAAAAACCAAAATCAATATTCTTTATCCCCGATGTAAATTTAACATCTATTATGACAGAATGTTACTGCAACAATTGCTCAATGCTGCCACTGGTGTACTTGAATATTCTCCAGTAGGAAGCTTTCTCCGCCAATTTCACTGTCTCTTGCCAAATCTGGAGGAGAGATGAACTCAACACCAAAGGCAGATCTGATCCACATCTTAATGGCTGGGCTGACCACACCCACAAATATACCAAAATGCCAACATGAAGACATGGTGTGCCGATAGGGTCTTGGAAAGCCTCATGTGTCCGACATTTGGTGACTATTGCGCTTGTCTTTTCGTAAATAGTGTGACATACCACTTTAGAGATAATACAACAAGGCTTGACATGGTATTTGATCGCTAGATTGGAGAGGGCTCCATCAAGGCAGTGACACGGTCAAAGAGAATGGGAAAGAAAAAGCCAATTCGAAAGTTCATCGATAGACCCAGGTCCCACTCCTACAGGTATGGGCAAATTTAATGCCTTGAACAAAGCTGATCTCAAGTTCTTGTCAGACGTCTTCGTAGAGAAGGGCAAGGGTCTACTGGAAAGATGAGGAATAGTAACAAGCGGGGGTTCCTTGATGTTACGGATGCCATGGTACTCGAGGAGAGATGACGATTTGAGGAAACCTTAGCAGGCTGACACCAGGTTGATGCTCCATGCATAGAGGCAGTCAATGAAGGATGTAAAAGAGTCATTTGCAGGTGGAGAAATGTCACTTCTGGTGAACTTAATGTTTTCAAAAGCGTCAGAAGTTTGGAAAGAAGTGCAAATGTTACCCGATACGTGCAGTATCTGAGAGACTTGCACAACCTGTGAGGGATTACCTGCTCAGCTTCCATGCTCTTACATGATGCGACACAGCCTCCTACATGTACATGACCATTGGAAAAAGAAAGTCTTTGAACTGGAACTTCACACAGCATGCGACCAGGAATACATGGACGTGAGGTTACCTGAAAGCTGTCTGGACTACCCCTATCTCAGATGCTTGATATGAGTTAGTTTCATAAGGATGCAAATGTCAAACTATAAAACTATGTCAAACTAACTGCGTGAATAGCATACCTTCTTGATTCATTTTACCACATAAGAAAGTTTGATAAAAATGTTATTTATTTTTTTTAACTGCCTGGGTATATTGACCTTTCAAAAAAAAGTTTTTTTTAAACCATTATATGCAGTGTTGGGATAGGAAGTGCAAACAACTTTCTTATGCTCAAGATATGCACTTTTTGAGAATATCGCACTGTTAGATTTAATTTTACTATACATTTGTGTACAAGACAAAAGATTAACTTATAATTTCACCGACTTGGCATGTCAATATGATGATGAAACTAGATTTTATGGATAGCTCTACCACTTGGGGTAAAATTTGGTGAAAAATTCAAAAATGCAAATTTTGACCATAATTTGAAATTGTTGACATCAAAATGACCTCACATGAAGGTGGTATTTGAATTTTGTTTTCTTCTCAAAAACTGCCTGGGTATATTGACCTTTCAAAAACAAGTTGTTTGAAACAAATATATGCACCATTGAGATGGGGAGTGCAAACAATTTTGGTATACTCAAGATATACACTATCAAGAAAATCACACTTTTACGTTTTGTTTTGCTATACATTTGTGTACAAGGTCAAAGTTTATCCGTTAATTACATAGGTTTGTTATATGAACATGAAGTTAAAAATACATTTTATGGATAGATCTATCAATTGTGGTTAAATTTTATACAAATTTTGAAAATATTGATTTTTGACCTATTTGACCTTTTGACCTCTAAATGACCTTAAAATTCAAAATCAAGCTTGGCATAATCGTCTTCCTGAGCCCATGATCCATACATCTAGCATGGATGCCAGCCATTAACAAACTATGCCGTCCAAGATGTAATTTCACACTTTGGCTGGCCTACTACAGTACTTACTAGTACATGTACTATACTACTGTACTAGATAGAGGAAGTCCAGAGAATTTGGCACTATTTATGGGCAGATGGGGCTAGCCCTAGCCTAGCCCACCTTCTTGTTGAGCTGTATTGGCTCTCTTTTAACATTGGTCTCATGGTGTTATGAGAGCCATTACAGCTCAACAAGGTGGGCTAATGTAGCCCGATTATTTGGGCCAATCCACTCCGTATTGGATTGGCTCCATAATGGGGCTAGCCTGCAAATAGCCCAGGTTGGACTCCTCCGTTGGCATACAACGCGACGGAGTCCAGGGTTGGTAAAGGGCCACCACCCAAAATTTGTTTAACAAAATATTTTCATATTTATACCTGATGGTGGAAGCTGAAACCTCGGTCACATATTCCTTGTGTCAGGAACCCCATGCCTGCTGGGTTCTGAATTGTAAATTTTCTCCTTGGATGACATTATTTTTGAAAATAAAATGGAAATTGAAGTCTCTATTGAACTTTCTGTACTGATTCCGGAAGTGAAAATCCGCACGCACGGACGCGCGCCCGCCACAATATTCATAACAAGTCCGTCACATCCCCATACTGTACTCGTTTTAGTCTTGGTGCCAGACTTTCTCTTCGATACTGCGCCCACCCACCCAACCTCGTTCCCATGGTGTATGATCTCGCCGCGCCATTTTGTTTTCTTTCCAAGAATGCCTTGCTCGATTATACACCCTGGGCCCAATTTCATAGCGCTGCTTAACGGTAAGCAAATTTTCGTGCCAACTGTAGCAGAAAAATTTGCTTAAGCCTTAGGCCTAAAAAAAATGTTATGTTGGCGTAACGGGCCAGAAAAAATAGGGTAGGTAGGTCGGGATTTTTTTTTTCCCAACAGTGAAACGAAACTTGTGAATTCCAGTTACTGTTTACCTGTTTCTACCGTTCAAATCAAAACTTTCAGCCAGCAAATGTCAACACACTCTCCAGGTTTTAATAGGACACTATATAAGGGTCACAGAACCAGGTCATAAAACTACAAAGACATAGCGTGTGCGGCTTGTGGTTTGATTGAAGCAAGAGTATCACAAACTGAAACAAAATGTATAACAAACTGCAGAGAATTAAGATAAGACGTGATTGGATCTCAATAGGAGTGTTAATCATTCTCCAAGGGCTGGAGAGTGTCTGGGGCTGATATTATTATTATAAAGAAAAGGGTGTCAGGTTTTTTTCTCACTTTCGGCTTCGTTTTGTGGTCGGAAAATTGTTTTTTTAATCATTGACAAAACTTCAGCTGGGGGAAAAAACGTTGAAAATAAATAAAAATATCCAGGGTCGGCCGTTTTTTTAGGGTCGGTCGGGATACGCCAACATAACAATTTTTTGTTTCTATGCCTTAGCATATTTCACAGGTTAGCAAGAAAATACGGCAGCCATCTTGCACGTTCACAATGGTTTTGCATTGTTACGTCATTCATTTTCGTGCAGTAAGCACCGGAAGGTTAGCATGCCTTTTCGTGTGCTTACGGTTAGCAACGCTATGAAATAGAAAATCGTACGTAGGCACAGAATCGACTGTTAAGCAGCTCTATGAAATTGGGCCCTGGAAGTGTGAAACGAAAGTAGCCCATATATTTGGCTATTTTAATTAGTCCTGTGGTTGATCCATCTGTTTTAGAGACTACGCAGAGCGCGCTGTCAAAATACGCATCAAGTCATAGAGCAACTGGCCCCTCCCATTCTTTTTCGATCTTGTGATACGTCAGGGGGGGCGGAAGGGGTAACGCGGAGCCGTATAGACCTTGTGACCTTTGTTTACAATAAGTGTGACCTTGTACATTCTTGGGCCAACATGGCAGGCAAGATACTGCACTAGTCATATGGGAAAGTTTGCATTTTGAGTCATAATTTCCACATAAATCCGAGAGTTTTAAAAGTAACAGCTGAACAAGTTTTGAGATGTGCCCCCTTTCATCATATCAAAAGTTGGAAAAAATTAGACAGTGCAATCTCCATAAAATATAGGATTTTATGTTTTCTTCCATTGAGCTGTGTACAAATCGTGCCTGCAGGAAGTCCAGGCTTGTGACTCTTTTGTAAACATGTGATGTCACAGGTCACATCGTCTATATTGAGAGAGTTGCGACATGGAGGGACCAGCTTTCTCCGGTCACGTGGTTGCTGGACGCCATTTTGTTCCAAAATGCAGTACAACCCAATGGGCAGACTAGTCTGGCACCCTGTATTCGCCAATGCATTTTTTGGAGACAAAATGGCTTCTAATCGCAAGTTGTCGCAACTCTCTCAATACACAGCTCTGGGGTAACGCCACCAACGCGCCACCTACGTTGAAAACAATCTCATTCGACTCTAGCTCTCGCGACGTGCATGGATGGACAGGTCGAAGCTCCACAACAAAACACGGCCTACTACACGTACATACACAGGGTATACACATTCCCTATGTGTATGTGTGTACATGTACTATCGTACAAGATTTGAATTGCACGCGTGCCGTTATAAATACTTGGGTGAGTCCATTTTATCAGAGGGTATTGTTATCTTCAAATCTTGTAAATTCACCAAATCTTTACACTAGAGAACATTCGTAAATGGTTTTTGTTTGCGTTACCAACTGCTTCAGTAATTTTATAATTTAATAAACAACATACATTTAACGTAAACGACATGTATTCAGGCACGTAGGAACCGTTTAAGATTTGTACTTTGCCTCATATATTACCTACGGCAAATGTTCCCGTCCGTTGACATCCGTTTGACGGACGATCGTTTGCACGCAAACCAAGTATAGCAGAAACCATTTTCTCAAAAAAACATTCTAAAAATCGTAAAATATCTAGAGGATGTACGGAGGGATTTTGTTTAAACTTTCAGAAATGAAAGATCTATCCTTAAATATTACGTTCAGCGAAAAAAATCAGAGGATGAGCGATACGAATTTTCACATGTTGTCGATATTTGTGGCCATTTTAGGGGAGACGTTTTGTAATGAAATTCCCACCTGGACCCATTCATACACGTTAGCTGCTGCATCAAACCAACGGAAAATGTTCGGTAATATTTTTACGCATTTTACATAAAAATAACCACTTTAACAATTGAAAATGCTCTTACAATATATACTGTTATATTTTCAGTGCTGTTAAAGAGAAAATTTTAACGGTATACATGGTTTTCTTTTTCTTTTTTATTGGTCTTCACCTCTTTTTAAAATGGAGTGTACCCAAACCGCGATTGGGAGACCATGTAAAAACATGATTTATTTGAATGTATTGCGTCGAAATACTTGCATTTTTACACGCGTTCTACGTGTATTTTTACGCGCGTACTAAGAGCCCAACAAGCGCCCTACAAGCGCTCGAATGTTATTAACAAGCGTGCACGCAAATCAGTCACTTTTGGGAGCCAATCAGCGTTGATTTTCAGTGTTTCCCTCCCAGGGGTTAGTGGTGAGAGGTATCGATATAGACTTGATTTCAAGTCTGAGCTTGCGGTTATTTCTCTGCATCAGCCACGCAGAATTCCCCTCAGATTTGCTATCACGCGCACTCGCAATGTGATTGTAGGTTCAAGACGGAGGTTTATCCACAAGAGGGCGCTGTTTCAGCCAATAATGCAGCTCTGCAATAATGTATCGGCTATCAGGACGACTAAAAACCACGATCACAGACTTGGAACCAAGTCTAGTATCGATACGGCGCGCTGCCCATGGTAGCGAGGCTGCCCTAGCTCTACTTATTTCTGTGGCCAACGACCATGAATATGCATCCTGGCCACAGAAGTCGTGGGCTAGGTGAGCCGTGAGCTCCTGCTGACCTAGACTTGATTTCAAGTCTGAGTTCGCGGTTATTTCTCTGCATCAGCCACGCAAAACTCCCCGCAGATTGGCTATCACACGCTCTGCTCGCGATCGTAGGTTAATGACGGAGGTAAGTCCACAAGAGGGCGCTATTTCAGGCAATAATGTAATGGCTATAGACTAAAAACCACGATCACCTCGAACGCCAACTTATTCACTTTCACACCATACATCTTGGGACAGCCGACCCGGAATTAGTTTCCTGTTGTGCATTTCGTCTGTGGATTCACGAAAAGATCGTAAAATAATTAGGATCAAGGTAAAGATGCAACGTTTAATTATTTTACAAGCCCACGTTGATATAATATGGACGGGTTACCCTATATTATTAGCGTTTTTCGATTAGAATACAAAAAAATCAACAACCTAAAAAAAGTGTCCAGTTATTATTATTGTTGAAGTATTACTTTCCACTTTGACATTAAAAAAAATACATCGTTTGTCTGATTAAATTCGTCCACGATGTCTCAATTGAAGTGTGCATGCGCCTGGAGTGATTCTGGAGAGGTGGGCCTCCTATTATCGTAGTAATCAGAATGTTTTTTTGATGAACTATCTCTACATTAAAGGAGCTAAATCCAAAGATAATATTCAAATATTTACCTAATACTGGGATTACGATGTTTAACTTCCCAGCAGTTGGATACATTTTGAACTTTTAGGCATTTTAATTACCGAGTAGGATGGGTTACCCTATTACCGTGGGGGTTAGGACGTTTTTCGATAAGAATAAAAAATGATCAGCAACCTATAAAAAATGTCCAGATATTATTATTGTTGAAGTATTACTTTCCACTTTGACATAAAAATCATACATTGTTTGTCTGATTAAATTCGTCCATGAAGTCTCTGAAAGTGTGCATGCGCCCGGAGTGATTCTGGAGGTGAGCCTCCTTTTATCGTGGTAATCAGAAATAATTTTTTTAAATGAACTATCTCTAAAAAAAAGGAGCTAAATCCACAGATAATATTCAAATATTTATCTAATACTGGGATTAATATGTTTAACTTCCCAGCAGATGGATAAATTTTGATCTTTTAGGCATTAATACCGAGTACCGACAATTTCCTTAGTCACCCCTGCGCTTAATTTTGGACCAATCCGATGACGTTGATTTCAAGCGCAAAGTAGTAATCCGCGCAAGTTAAAACATAACTGCGCAAGTTCGGAAATTGCGTGCATTCGCCTGCTACATTGTACTTGTGCAAAAGTATGTCTGTGAGCGAGTTTTTTTACTTTGTGTGTTAAACTTACATACTGAGGGCGCCCTTTGCAAAGATGCTCAATTTTTTAGCGTTTTTTAGTTTCCTGTCCTTATTTGGACGCCAGACATTGGTTTACGTTTTTGAGGTGAAAATACATAGTTTCGATGTCAATCTTTTTTTACCTTGGAACAGGATTTGGGCACTGACATTTCAATGCACAGAACAACATTTAAGGTAAAAAGTTTAACGATAAAATGGCACTTTTGACAGACATGGTCGGCGAAAATTCGTCCCGTCGGGGAAAAATAGCGTTTTTTCAAAATTATTTGAATTTAAAACATTTCCGCAACAGTTCATTTTTTTTTCGGTTTTGACCAGATCGGTAAAGGGTTCTTGGCTATATCTATTCACCATATGAAAGTCGTCTATAGATGACGTTTTGACGACGAAACAGAGTGAATTTTCTGCCACCACCACGTTATTAGGAGACCCACGGTAATATGACTATATGAGGCTTGACTACGTGTACAAATGATGTAGGCCCTATTGTTGTTGACAATTTCCTTAAGATTTCCTCACCCCTAAAAACATGTGTACAAATGCAGTTTCCTTTATTAACTTAATAATGATTTTGGTCGAGTCGAAATCAGCAGGACAAACTTTACACCACATCGGGATGTCGGACACTTCGTACCTTTGCCACTTTTCATCTTATTTTTTTCCTTCTCGGAGCCCCGTAAACCAAGAGTGGCTCGAGCTTGCTTAACAAAAAAAGAAAGCTAAAAAGCTAAGCTTAATTTGTTTAAAATATGATAAGGGTACTTTAGAAAAAACTTGTTATCTACTTTAAAATGTGTATACTACTGTAATCACCTTTTTACATCAGAATTGGTTGCCAGCTTGTGCCACCCTATAGATATTCTGATTTGTGAGCGCCTATAATATCGGCTTTACTTGTCATCACGTGCTAAGAAGCAACTTTGAACTCGATACGCGTGTTATCTTTTTTTGTCATCTGACTAATCTATTTTGACCGCCATTCATTTTGTTCAAAAGTACACTTTGGTTTCGTCATCAGTTACAGCATACAATGGTTCTTCGTCAAGTTTGAGCAACTTTTTCTGACAAAGATCACCATGGCATCTTCACATATCCCGACAAGAGTTGTGAAGAATTGGTGCATTTTTCTTGTTAAATCACTAAGGTGTCCTGCAATATTAAATGGCTTGATTTTTCCTCTTGAATCTCATGATACTTACTTCATTCATTCGATGACCTCAAACAGCAGATGCTCAACTAATCACAACTTAACTCTATGATGACGTCATCGATTCTAACAACATCACCATTTAATTCTTTGGGTTGAAAAACCCTTAGGGAACGAAATAACTTAGCTTGCAAGGAGTCACATTGACATGTCAGTCGATTTTTGGGGTATAACAATCTTATTAACTAATATTATTATTTATTAATAGTATACATTTCTGGTAATGAAATCAAGAAGCCTCATAAGTGAACCTGTAAACAAGGGTGCTCGCTATGTGAATATACGGCTTATAATGTCTCATCTGAAGGACAAGTTAGGCAGTTAAGGTAAAGAATCTTGCCCAAGGACTTGAACCCACACTCTGCTGATGAAAAACACCACTTTCATTAACATTAACAGGCTGTTAGTTCTGCGGCGGGCGATCTCGGAATGATACCAGGAATTAAATGGCATATCAAGGGCTCCGGAGCTGTTCAATCCTCAAAATTATATGGATTTTTTGTTTCCTCGAAGTTACATTTATTTATTTCGAAACCGCTTAGTATTTCATTCCCTCAAGTATAGAATTTCGAGCGAGGAGACGTTATGATTTCGAGGGAACGACATAATATTTTGGTGTAACAAAATATTATTTTGTATACATTTTTGAGGTGCTCCGTGAGATACGGCACTCCCGTATTGAAGAATAAGATTCCCATAGCAATACCCTCGGCACGGATGTGTTTAAAAAGATGTATACAAAGTAATTTTAAATATCACTTTCCTCATGTGTCTATTTATTGCATAAATGTTTAAAAGCATGTTTTCATACTTACAACATTTTGAATGTAAGTCAGACTTTAAGCTTACTTCAATATCCTGTGTTAAAAACGTTTTAAAATCAGTAAATAGAATAATTGACTGCTTGTAGGTAACCACCTGACGTCATGACATCTAAGAAACAGATCTTCGCCGTGTTTAATTTTTACGAGACGATCACGCCACCGCCAAACTACCCAACATTTACCGCAGGCTGGAAGACGTTAGGCCGTTATGTAGAAACCCTGGACCACTATGTGGCTGCTCAGCTTCACCGAAACATGGACGAACAAGGTGAGTGTTACTTTATCGATAATATGCTGTAAATAGCCTTTAGTCAAGGCGCTTGCGGCAACCTGGCTGGATGGCATTAATTGTTGAGGTACTCGGTACTGGTACTTGAGTACTACTAGAGTGCTCATACTCGTACTCTGCTAGCAAGAATGCTCGTATTTGAGGTGCATACTCGATACTCTACTGAAAAATGTAATCCTCCATATTTTCCAAAGTTCCCTCGCGAACGTTTTTTATGAAACTTGCCAAACAAGTTCATTTCACCAAGTTCTACATAAAGACGTAAAAACATAAACAAACTAGACTTACTATGTCTGTTTGTAAAAAAAAACATATGGCCTTTTACTCTTAACCTTGCGGGAAGCAAGGGGACACTCCGGAAGGCACTTTTTTCCTTTTTTTCATTACTGAAAAATGTTTGGGCCAATTCCGCTGAAACTACATGTAATCCTCAATGAAACCCTCTAGTTTGACATTCTAAAGTCACATTTAACATTGAGCGCTATACAGATCAGGCATATTGTGTGATAGCTTGGGCTGCAGCCGAAGCTTATTCATTTGTGAGCAATGTATAAGCCCATTGTGTTGTGTGCAGATCTAATCCCCTTGAGTTTCACCGCTGCCAAGCTATATAGCAAAGCTCAATTCTACCTTGTCATCACATAGCACTTCGAACTTACTTGAGATTGCACTTACCACCGGTGTTTGTCGTCACGCTTTAGAGAGCTCATTGTTAAAAGAGCCCTCTTCCCTATATAACCGAGCCCCGCACGGGCACACCTCAGTGCATTTTTGTGACCGGTATAATTGTACGTCAGTAAGATGTCTTCAGAACCTACTCTGCTCGAGCTGCTCGCCATCCCGTCGGACAACGACTTCGACATGCTGAGCCAAACGGACCCTGGTCCTTCCTGCTCTGCTCCAAGCGGCAATCCGCCGGTATCGAAGTCGGCAACAATTAAAAGCGTGGTGACCAAAGCTAAAAACGCGGTCAACCGGGATGAATTTTCAGCTCTGCAGCAACAGATGAGTATGATGGCAGGTGCTATGGAGACACTCTAGAACACCATCATGGCCTCGATGACCGAACAGCCAGCTAAGCGACAGAAGCTCGACCAGACGGTGTCATCCAGCGACAAATCCGTTGCGACCACCAAGGTCATCGAGGATCTACTGAAACCGTCTAATGACGATGCCTCCACCGAAGCCCTCAGCGCCATTGAACAACTGTATTCCGGTGAGGACTCCGGGAGAAGATTGATGAGAAGACATTCAAGAGACTAACAAACTGGGCCAAAAATTTGGCTATCGTAGCGGCCCCACGAGTCAAAATGACAATCTCTATACCACCATCCAAGGTTGAGAACACTATTAAGTGTATCCGTAAGATAACGGATAGGAAAGTGGCTAAAATTCGAGATGTTGCCAGTGTGATCGGGTTACTGGTTTCCTGTGAACTAGTAACGCCTTATGGCCCTATGTTCAGAAGAACGCTCGAAAACGAGAAAAACGAAGCACTTTCAAAGAACAGTGGAAATTTTGACGCAACAATGCTCATTTTCTAAACAGGCTGTATCAGATTTACAAATTGAGGCGGTGTATCACATCAATTTTCTAGAACTCAAGGCGGCTTTTCTTGCCTTAAAGTCGTTCTTCTCAGATAAAACCGAAATCATGGTTGGTTCATTTGAAATCTGACAACGTCACAACTGTGGCTTACTTGCAACATTTTGGTGGCTCAAAATCAAAGCTACTGAACTCCCTAGCCAGAGAAATTTGGTCATGGTGCATGGACCGTAACATATGGTTTAAAGCCTCGCATCTTCCTGGCACACAAAACACTGTGGCTGATTTTGCATCTCGAAATCATCTTGGCATCCTGGCGAACGAGTACAATGTACCAGGAAATGATACAAGTCGGCGTTGCGGAAATGGCTTTTGTTCTGTTCTAAGACAAAAGTTAATCCTGTTCAACCAGCTGTGACGTCAGTGGTTGACTTTCTTGCAGCAGAATTCCAGAGTAGCTGTGAGTATTCATTTCCCGCGGTTCGAAGAATAGCGGGAAATTGCAAAGGAACGCACGCTCGGTGCTAACGAGGTGTTATGTAATAAGGGAGTGGCAGGGGTATAAGTATATGGACAATAGAGGTATTGGGTCAGTTCTAGCAGCACAATTCATAGGGAACACACATTTTAGTTTTTTATAAACAAAATGCAAAACGCAATAGAATTTTCACGATTCGGGTGAAGTCCAGCACCCGCACTGAAGAGAGCCCTGAATTTTACTGGGCACAGGTTTCCAGAGTAACTTCTCTGGTTGTTCCTGAAAGTCAGGTTCTCTGATGAGGTGTTCAGATAGGGCTTCAATTTTAAGCCCTTGTAAGGTGGAAAAGATGCATTAAAGCATAATTGAATTAGAAATTCTCCTACAGCAATAGTATATTGAGAATTGTTCTTGTAATTATGATAAGAAGAGAAACATTCTTTGCGGAGAAACATCCAAGAATGAGATGATTAATCGATGGATGACATTCCTGTAAATTTATACAAGTTTTTCATGTAACAGTGTGTCTCTGCGTGCTTCGCTATCACCGTAATTCATTGTATGCGTCATCATCAACCAAAACTCGCGCGTGTATCTATGCAACGATATAGCGCTCTGGTCTTCAATCGTACCCATATACCCACTGAATTGGTTAGAGAAATTATTTGCCCGACGATTGAGGCAAGGAATCTTACTGGGACTAGATTGCTTACAGACATGTCAATTTGGTATAAAAGCGAATCTAATGCCTTATCTAACCTGTCCATCCTCTCTGCAGTCGCATGCAATAACCCCGTGCCCATGTTCCAATTGAAACCCAACCAAGATTGTGATGGTTGCCATTGGCACTTCTCATGTGCTATCAAAAAACCAAATTCTTGCAAGGAAGATTTTATGTAATTACTGAGTTCGTCTGCGTCTTCTGCGCTAGCGCTACCTTTTGTATCCCTGTGACCTCCAAACAAAAAGTCAAGATGACTCTCATTAGTTTTGTGAAAATATAGGCTGCCGTAGCCAGACCGAATGGTAACACATTAAACTGATAAAAATGTGCCGTCTCTCCCACATTCCATGCAAATCCTAGATAGGTTCTATGGTCTACAAATGCTCCTAAATTGTTTTGAAAGGTATCATATATCCTTCGCTGATTACTGATCTTATATGAGCGTTAACACCTGCCTTATCCCATTGACTCAACTTCTTTTTCAAACTACCAACCGGCGATAAAGTAGTAATGCCAGACTTTGCCATTTCTATATCTAACATTGAATCAAAATGCACACTCTTTTTTACAACTTGCTCTTTAGGTCTAGTTATTGAACCCATATCGTAACTAATGATACTATGATTTATTAAATCATCACTCATCTTATCGGTCTTAGGATGACCCTTCTGTGGACACTTCCAATGCCCTGGCTGTCCGCAACCGAAGCAGGTTCCTGGCTTCATTCTTGACCTATTCTAGGGTCTCTGCGTGCTTAAGAGAATGTGTATGATGTGATCATTACTTGAGTATCAGTAGAGATAAGACTACAGCAGTCTTAATACTCTGCGCAGTGCCTTATCGGCAGTGCTACAACAAATCGACGGGGTCACCATTGGTTCGCATCCCCACGTAAAAAGACTGTTGAAAGGTGCCTCTCTTGAGGCCACCAAAGCCACGATACTCCCATACATGGGATGTAACCATTGTCTTGAATTACTTGAAGGGACTTGGGTCAAATAATGACCTCTCTTTGAAAAACCTGACCATGAAACTGGTGGTACTCATTGCCCTCACGTCAGGGCAACGATGCCAAACTTTGTCTTTGCTCAGTCTAGACTGTGCACAAATCATAACCAACGGGTTTCCTTTACAATTGATAGACTTACTAAAACCGGAAAAGTCGGAAAACCTCACGTCAATGTTAAATTAACAGCATTTCCCCACGATGCTTCACTTTGTGTGGTCAGTTTGTTCAAAGTGTATCTAAAGAGAACAAAGTCTTTGAGGGACAATGAGAGACAACTATTTATAAGCTACGCCCCACCACATAAGTCTGTTGGTTCAGAAACAATTGCTAGATGGATTAAAAGTACATATCGCCCTCATGCGTTTGGAACCGGAAATCGACGCCTATTATCGCGAAAACAGTTGTTGGTACAGTCGTTCCTAATCAGGCTTCGGATCGGAGAGTGGCCATTTGCGGTTGATTCTTTGGAAAGGTCACCGAAGGGCCAATCTTTGGTACAACGCGCGAAACATGCAGCCTGTGTGTGTGATGTGTGTGTACAATACATGTACATCGTGTGTAGTGTGCACTAGGGCTAGCTAGCTGGGGATGGATTAGACTTGGTTCAAGTCGGGTCTCGTGCGTGCTAATCGAGTCAGTAATCTATGAGTGTTGTAACGCGCGCCCTCTAGTGTCATTTATTTGCCATCCAGTGAATTTTGGATCGCGACACCCGACTTGGTGAATCCGCCAGAAGTTTGTACACGGCCAATGGAGCTCATACCGATTTGGGTAGCAGCCAATGAGATTGCAGCATTCAGAATACATTACTGTTATGTACACTTTGACCTGACAAATTGATGAATATTCAAGACTTCCTTGGAAACTCTGCCATACAACTTTGTTTTGAAAAATGGCGACTATTGGTGGTGAAGGTACGATGTGCATTAATGGTTGTTTCATGATTGGATGGTGGATGCTTTGGTTCTCAAACGTTAGGGGCTCATCGTGATCATGAACAAGGTCTTTAGATTCTGTCTTTCCGCCAGTATATCAATATTTAAGTGGGGTATTGTTCAGTTGTTAAAATCATAAGATATGACGACCGTTTGGGGCTCAATGAGTCAACGGATCGGTTTTGCATTGACGCCGTGTGAATCTCGTGGGGCTCCGCGGAGCTGCAGCTATGCGGAGCAAGCTCCAGCCCCCACGAACTGGCAGCGGGACCGGAAGGGTCGGGAGTCCGAGGGGATTGGAGAAGCATGATGCAGACCGGGGCAACGTCGTAGTTAATACGTACTATCCATTGTCACACCCTCACATGTCTTAAAAATACCAAAATATAAACGGAAATTCTTCAAAACTTGGGAATGTATTTATTAAGAGTTTAGCTTGTTGAAGAATATTTTTTTCATAATTTTTCTTCCCATAATTGGCAACTTATTCAAAGTTTAAAATCACGTAATGTTTGTGGTTTGGACTGTTCTTACTGCACAATGGCATTGTGCAGTAAGAACAGTCCATTGTTACACCTGCACAGAACCCCTCTTAAAAATATATAGGCCTAAACATAAAACGGAAATTCGTCAACAAAGGGAAATCTATCTAAAAGACTAGTCTGGCTTATATTAAATATCGATTCTTCACATCACAGACATATTAACCTGAATGTAACGCCGTGGAGTTATTGTGAACACCTACTTGAACGAGTCCTCATAAATTGAACTGATTTCATTGGTCAGCAGCGGACGCGTGCGTTGCTTATTTAAACTATTGCATATAATGAATAACTACATATCACGCAGGGGGGGGGGTGCCTCCTGGCAGATTCATCAAGTCGGACTTTCGAATCCAGTTGATTTGCACTTTCCTGGCGAGTGAGGGCGCACAACAAAGTGGTGAAATAAAGCTGCGATTCTGAGTTAAAGTGCATTCAGTGTATTAATCAGACGACGAAGGACTCGACGAAAGTTCGACTTGGGTCAAGTCTAGGAATGGATGGGGTTGCTGCAAGGATCGAACACATAATTGCTTAGTGCATGACCGTCGCAGTTTATGCATAATATGAGCTCTGAGGACATGTTTTCAGAAATTCCTTTCGGGAAAATAAAACACTGTAACCCCCCAAAAAATATCACATAACGGAGCAATAATGTTTCATTGTAGCTACAAAAATGATGGCATAATTTGTTGTGTTCAAAATAGCCTCTGTGTGCAGAAATAACGATCTCCGGAAAGATCATTTTTTTATTAGTTAACGAAATTGTGCAGAATAATTTACTGAGTGCTAGATACACTATTCATGTAGTCTTTTGCTATATTCGTTTTTTCTAAAGTAACTCGAAACAGTCAAGTTCACTTACAGAATCCGTCTTCGTCAGCGTATTAACCGTTCAGAATCGAAATGTCCGCCATGACTCGCTTGCAAAATGAGAGCCTGAACGTGATTGGTCAGACTGTGCCTCAACCTAACTCTACTATCATGGCTATGTAACCAATCAGCTGCTACGTAAAAAACGCTAGGCAAAGAGATTATGTCTGGCTCCCCACCTACTAGTACGTTAACTGAAAGCGGTGTTTGGTAAACATTGAGGTACCCGACTATTTAGGGAGAAGACTCAAATTTTGTCATAGTTTCGTTGTTTTTATTGGAAACAAACTAGTACTCCAGTCATTTAAGGGGCAAACCAACATTTTTTAATGAGCAAACTTGTTTTCTTTTGCTCCCTAGCGTTTGGCTTTTGAAATGTAGGGCCTATGTTTTGTGTATTTGTCATGTAGTCAAAAGCTAAACCCATTTAGTGAAAATATATATATATATAACCATTTTTAAGCATTATTCCAATCATGGAGGAAGGAAATACGTTCCAATCATCTGATGCTAAAAATAAAACCTGCATGGTTTATACTTTAATTTTATTTTCAAGCACCACAGTCACGAACCCAATCCCACATATGTATTTATTTATATATTTATTTGCACCTCTTGTGAGGGGGGGGGGGGGTCATTAATTAATTTAATAATTACTTACCACCACAATGAAAACACTTTCACTTTTTTTCTGTTTTATGGAACCATTTATTTATTTTAAGTTTCTTCTTCTTCCAGCTGCATGAATGTCTCACAATTATCAACATTTTCATGTACATACACATATAAAATATAAACATATTAAAACTATAAATGATTCACACACAAAATATTGAGGAAGTACAATTAAAAGCAATTACAGGGACACCCAGGTAATTGGGAGACCTGTATAATTACCAAAGTTGAAATACTTTCCACTTAAAATAATGATTTTCCTGTTTGTCTATGTAGTACCACAACCCATTTGTAATACAACTTTTAGCACACTTTGGCATGTTTAAAGGAACATAACAGAATTGGTTTTTCCTAACAAAACAGTTAAGCACTTTATATAATCCACCATATACATAAACTGACAAACCTGTAGAAGTTTGAGATCGATCGGCCATCTGGGTCACGAGAAAATAGTGAAAAACCGATTACACATTTTCATGTGTTATACAATGCATGAATAAAATGCTCATGAGCGATAAACTCCAATCGGAAATTAGTTTTATTTATTTCTCATCAAATATGGCATTTCAGACAGAAATATTTCTAGGGATGTTTTCTACTATCATCATCATTAGACCGTGTAAGGTTTATGTAAATCTGTGATCTTAAAGAAAATTTTAACTACCAGTTCTGTAACGTTCCTTTAAGTATTGCTTAAAATCAGTGTTGTATGACTCGAGTTCAGGACTCGGACTCAACCCAAGTGACTCGGACTCCACACTGGTGACTCGACTACAACTCTGCTTAAAATAAGTAAATTAATAATGGAAACCCTGTAAAGCAGAACTTTGTTATACAGAACTGGTATGGATAAAAACAATGTTGTTTTATTTCAGTTTTGATAATGACGTGACTTATTTCCCTATGAAATGAAGTCATGTTTGAGAAAACTGTAATTGAAAACCCGAAGAAAAAAGAAAAACAAACGCAACAGGTAATTTTGGTTGTTACAACCAAAATTAAGGACAAGTGTTTACATGCTGAAAATTGTGCATGTTTTTTCAATTTTTCTTCTGACACACACCACAATGGATTAAGCCCAAATTTTCACAGGTTTGTTATTTCATGTACATACATGTACAGTATATGGTTGATCACCCATGAACACTGTCTGCTAATATTTTGTCAGCTTTACCAATCCTGTAAATACCTTTAACACAAAAACAGGCAAGTACATACATTGCTACAATATAAATACAAAATTAGATTGGTTTTTGTCTATGTAATGTATTTATAGGCAACATTAGAAAGAAACAATAAAGTCACATTTGAAAATTTCAACTGAATACAGTGTCTACTTGCTGAGAAAACAGCAACAACAACAACCCAAAAAATTGTCACCAAATTTTCACAAGAACCTAGAAAAAGATGTAGAATCCATCCACGCTTAACGGTACCAAACGCATCTCTCTCAACACTGAGTGAAACTATTCTTGCATAAATCTTCTTTCTTTTTTTCAGATTGATATATTTTGGGATGAAAAATTATCCAAACCATAGGCCTATTATTTTGAAAAGACTCTTTTCTCAAAATAGTTTATCAACAGCTGCAGTGTCTCCTACCAAGTACCAAGTAATTTCTTATGGTCATTTGTTGAAGTGTATTTACCAATCCATGACAATAATTAAAGGAAACATTCTTCCACTGTTTGCAAGAAATGTTTAAGTATTGTATAATACCGTAGTTCAGAAGTATGTGGTACAATGACATACATATATAAAATAAAACTTATCTATTAAACTTATATTTAAATAATCACACACATAAAAATAAATACTTAAAAACCTGTGTAATACATTGGTTAATAAATTAGTTGAAAATGGCAAACTAGTGTTCCATTACATAATAAAATGGAATCAAATTAGTACATGAGTACTTGTCCTAACAGCACCAGCAAAGAAAAGCCTTTCTTTAAACTTCTTGTTCAATAAGTTTGCCTTAGCGAACATATTGATCTTTAACGGCAAGATACATGTATGCAATCTTAAAGGCAAGGTATACTTTTGGTAATTGTCGAGGAAGACTTGTCAAATTGCGCCACAGCACCTTTAAAACCATTACTTGATGCTAAGGAATTGTCTCATACTTCAAAAACGTAGCTCCCAATATACCTTGGAGGAAATACTGAATGTCCTCGCGCCTTTGAATGTTTCTGAAACAGATATATGGCGCCATACAAATGCTGTGAATCATCATCATCATCAAGATATAACTGGCTCCCACAAATCGTCATCTTCTGGAGGGATGTCACTCTCGAACTCCTGGGGGTAAACTGCCCTGATATCTTGTAGTTGACACTGATACTGAAGTGAAAGGCAAGGATCAGTTAAAGAGAACGTTATAATACCAATGTTGAGTGGCTCAGAGTGGAATGGGAGGAATACTATCCTAAGGCAAAATTTTGACTGTTCGCCTCGTGAAATGGAACGTCAAAATTTTACCGAGCGTAATACTCCTCCCATTCCACATTAAAGCCACTCAATATTTTTTTTATATTCACAGTAGACACGGTTCCTTGTCTATCCCACACATTGAAAATTCTGACCCCCCCCCCTACGAAATAACATGGACGACTCCATATAGACACGGGACATAGACTGTATGCAAGGACGATCCCAACTGTCAAATAGGAATTACTATTCCCCACTATACAACTGTTTGATCGCTGACAAGGATGGGAGTAATATTGAATACCACGTGATGTAAGTTCCACCGATCAAGTGGCAAGGATCTTTGTGTGAGTTATATAATCAACAATAACTCCTTTTTTGCAGTTTGCATCTAAATGAATATTAAAAGAAAAAACAATTTTGTATAGTAAGTGATAAGTTTTGATAGCTAGTAGCAAAAATTAATTGGTGGAGCAATTTACTACAATAGGGAAATTGTTCACCATACTACAAGGTTGCAATGAACTAATTTGCAATTTAAGATAATGTGTCATGGTCGAGTGGTCTGGACTGAAGTTCCAGTGGTTAAGTCATCAGGGTGTGGGTTCTATTATGTGACCAGGGCAAAGAAAAAGAGTATTGATACGTTGTTGTAAAATGTGTTATATATGAACTAATTATTAACACAATCATAAGTTCAACAAAACTACAAATGTATTTCATGGAAAAAGCAGTTCACTTACTCAAGTTCATCATCAGAATAGTTCTTTGATGTAGAGTGCTTCTCCAAATCTATGAAACTTTGGAGATACAAAAGCCATGTAGTTGTGTTCTGATAAAATATTGCATTTTACTTCAAACAATACTTACAAAATTTGTTTGAGACAAAAATCTTCAAACAAAATTCTTGCCACGGAACTTCCACATTTGTATAGTAGGAGCCATATTTTTAGGGATACAATTTTAGACAAAAGCAACACAACATACCTCTTTCCTGTTAAATGAGAAGATTTTAGGGGAGCAACTCCAGACATCATAGCAAACCTACAGGAGAAATGATGAAACAGTATAAGTTTAAGATTGTAATGTATACAAACAGCATTTATAACACTGTTAGTGTTATGCACATAAAATGCAGTTCAATTCAACCGTGCAGTTAACACACACAACCAATGCGGTGTTATAGTAAACAGCAGGGGTTCGCAATTTCCTATTGTCCAAGATGATTCAAACTGATAAAAAGTTGTGATTATGCTTGAATAGGGACAAGAAGTCAGTTTGTACAAGCTCAGCAAGCTTCTTCCACTGAATCTTCATGACTTTACCTTCAACTCAAGACTAAACCTTATATCAGTACTGTAAGTTAACAACCACTGATTGGCTTATTAATATTATCATACACTTTCACCCTAAATTGTATTTGTTTTTTGATGTAACAATGGAAAAATAAGCTTGCAACTTACACTTCAGAGGATCCAGATGTGTATCATTGTATATGAGCCACAGGGTCACAGGGGGTGGATATCGCCAGAGGACGTGGTGATGGTGAAGGGGCACTTCTAAGTTCTATGAAGAAAGCATCCGGAAGATGGAGGGTTACGATTATCACAACTACATATACTTGTATTCAAACAGGTTGTACTTTCAGAGCTTACGTACTCACGACAAAATATAATCATATGAAAAATTTAATCAAAGTAAAATTAAAAGTAATTACATTCCATTGATTGGATTTTGTAGCCTGTCTTCAAACAAACTTTCTAAATCTGTATGTGATTCTTTGTTCCACGATACAGTTAGGCCCTATAGGGGCCTACAATTACATCAATCAAGGATAAAGATTTTCCAGTTTGTTTTGTTTTAACTTGGTACAAAATACCCTGAAGTTCAGGGCCTACAAAACTGGACCACGACGTGTGGGCATGTGAAACTGTGAGTGTAATCGTCGATATGTTCTGTTCACAAACCAGCATAGCCTACCTACAGCAAAATTGCCTAGACCTACATGTACATTATTATTTTTTATATTAATATAAATTCTGACAGCAAGCGCCGGGTTTTGTGTTTTCCAATAGATAAAACATTCTTTTTTGTTTAGGCAACAGGTATACCTCAAGAAGAGGACTGCCAAGTTATATTGGTTAAAATTATAAACAATTATTTTGGTATTTCAATAAATAATAATAATAATACAGTAGGCCTAACCTGGTAACACTCACCTGTCATGCAAATCAAGCAACGTTTTTGCAAGCTCCTGACTTGCGGAGCTGCAAGCGCAACGCTTTGTTTTTCCACCTAGAAATTGGAAGCCTGATGTTCCCGCTGATGATTCCCTGTCGGGCCCTGTATTGTCTGCTTGAAGCTTACCAAGCTATTTCAGACCTTTTCCTACCACTAACTTTAGCCTTCCCTTCTCTTTAGTTTTCCGTCTTCCATTGCAAATAAGACCAAGCTTTTCCACACACGACGTGCGCTAGATCACGTTTCGATTGACAACTCCCCTCGCAATCTCGGCACTGCGCACACTGTCGTCACTCTGCGGCCGTTCGCGAATCATCGATCGTACCAATTGAGAATTATGAAATAACTTTCATTGGTAGTGTGAGGGCAGCATTTAACGAATTTCAATAAAAAACCAACCGTTTATCGCGCGTGATAATGTTACCATTTTTTACTCATTTCTCGAAAATTATAGCATTTCAAGGACAAATATTTTTAGAGAAGTTTTCTACCATGACCATCTTTATCCCATGTAAGTTTGGTGTAAAACTGTGAAGTTTTATATTTTTCAATCTTACCAATCCTGTAGATTACCTTTAATAAGAAAATGCTATGAGTCATCCTAGTCTAGTGACAATGTTATATACGCGTAGTCCCCTTTGGCTACGCGTGTTATTTGAAGGGGCCGGGGGTGGAGCTCGCAAGGTTTTAAAAGCTTTGACCTACATCTGTATGTTGATGTCCCGTGACCTATATTGACGTTAGCAAAACATTACATGTTCACTGCACATCTGGTGAGGATCTGTGAAAACTATACGTGACCCTTGATGATGCACCTTGACGTGATTTCAAGTTTTACATGTTTCACACCCCGGCTTGAGTACAGTTTTTTGTATATATGCAAGGTTTCAGCTTATTCATGCATTTAGTCTGTAGATCTTTTAAAACTGCACTTTTATGCTGAAGACATGTGACACTTAATGAAGTCATTATAACGGAATCTGAAATTTTTGATACACCACATCCTGGCACGCAACGTTTCAGCTCGAACGCATATTTTTTATGTATAATTGAACTGAAAATATGTATCAATTGGTAACTGTGATTATAGAGTGTTACATTTTGATTCTTTTAACTTAAAAGTGTCGTTTGTGTTTACTTCTGCAAAAATTACATTAAAAATTCTACTTTTCAGTACCTAAATTGTGAAACATTTTCTACAAGGGGCGCTGCCCCTTAAACCGGCCCCTGGACCCCTGACACGCCTCGCCTTCAGCTCAGCGCAAGCCTACGGCTTGGTTGGCGTTATTAATAGTTAATCGCAATTTTCCAGGTTTTTTTAACGTAACCTATACGCATGCCTGAAATTAACCTTGCCTTCCGGTTCAAAGGAGAAACAATTACAATGCCATATTTTCTGGTTGAAGGTAAAATTATGTCATCATTTGAGGACATTCACGAACACATTGTTTTTGTAAAATAACTTTACTATACGTAGTTTGCATAAGTGGAATGAACACTAATTTTTTCTTGTTTTTTTACTTTTCAATTTCGATATTCGCTAAATTATTATAACGAGGATATACATATGGATAGAAATTTCTCGGAACCCGACTCAAACAATTTTTCCGTATGAACTCTAAAAAGGCCTATTGGCACATCAACCCTGGCGTAACAATATGCATTTTCCAAATTGGCTCCAATCACCATCATAAGCCCATAGGAATAGGAAGTGCTATAGGACGATATTAATGTCCATATTTAAATATGTTCCCTTCCAATCTGTTTTTGTTTTGTTTCTACAATAGGTTTATTTCCATATGTAAATTTCTCAACTTTTACCGGCACCACTGAGCGGATTATACAGGACTTTATGGAACCCAGCCCTGATCTGATAAAAGCTGTCGTTGAGGGGCATGGCATGCCAGGAACTCAGGTCAACCACCCAGGTATTTTTTCGAAAGCAACTGAGGTTATGTACAGTTTCATATCATCTTCCTGTGTTATTTCATCTCAGCATGACGACATTCCGAAATAAACGGTACATTTTTCTCGTGATGACAACAGCCGAAAATTAGTATAGCATCTTCAGGAAAAATCTATTAGGAAGACGACATGGTACTTTTTGGGTGTCGTCATCCCGAAAAAATGTATGATATGATAGTTTATTTCAGAATGTTGTCATACTGAGATTTAACAAAAGAATACGCCATTCTACATTTGGTAAGTCGTCATCTTTCAGGATATCATCATCCTGAGATAACTTGTCTTGGGAAGATGATATTCCGAAGTATTTTTTATTGAAAAGACGACATCCTATTTTCAAGATATCGCCATCCCGAGAAATTACTGGTATCTCAGGATGTCGTCATTGTACGTTTATGATGTCATCACCCTGCGATAATTGTCTCAGGATCTTAATACGTCGGATGGCACTTCCAGAGCTCTGTACATCCCTTTACCATCAATGATCAGTTCCTATTGAGCATTGTATAGGCCTACGCGTCTAAAAAAGGAAATTCAAGTCATTGATCATCATATCCCAACCAGTAGAATCATACCCTCGCAAACAAAAACCCTCACTAAAAACAATACGCGGCATGTTCCCCACAAGACGGTGCATTTATGGAAATTTTAAGATTTCGTGAAAATCACTTTAGTTTGTTTTTGCTTTGTTGTATGTTCTTTTAATCGTTCCAGGTGGCTATGAAGAAATTTCAACGTTGAGTGGACAGCAGATCATACCCGACTTACCTGCAAAACTTGGGTCCAAATTTATCATTAGTGCCTATAGGGTAAATACATTGTTTCTGATAAACATTTAAAAAAACCAATAACGACTTTTGGTTTTGTTTGCTTGTTTGGGTGTTCATTTGATTGTTTGTTGGAGTTTTGATTGCTTGTTTGTTGGGGTGTTTGTTAGTCTTGATTGGCGACGCTGTTTTTTTGTATTAGCCACCGGTAGAGGGCACTACATTGACTGTTTGGGAGGCTGACTCAGAAGGACTGTGCAAGTTTATAAATCTGGATCAAAACAGCGTCTTGACGATTTTGGATTTGCTGCCCGGAAAAAACCAGGCAGATCAAAACGAGGCTAATTTGCATTATGCGTTCAGCGACAGATATTGTGTATGGTACCTAGACGTAGGTAATGTTAGTATGCCTCGAGGCAATGGCTTTGAGAAATACTGCTGTGAATGTTGAACCAGCATTAGAAATTGCGAGAATTAAATTGGGCCTTGAAGAGTTTAAAAGTCATCAAACCACCGCAGTTCGTAACTTTGTGGAAGGTCACGATTTAGTTGTAAATTTACCAACTGAATTTGGGGGAAAGGGTTATTTTCAAGCAGCTACTAAACATATCGTTCAAGACTTTTTGAATGGACTGAACACGGAAACCCCGATCAAGGTGACACCAAAAAGGAGAAGTCTCTTGTGATTGTACATAAAGTATCACCACACAGCAAAAGGACAGCCTTGCTAAATAAAATATCAGTATCAAGCACCCACACATCGCCTTGTGTTATTACGGCCAGCGATTATCGTTAGAAACTCTCCACCATCATGGTACCTAGTAGGGAAGACAGGGGAACAGTCTGATCACAGCCTGCTCACCGTTGTGCGCCTGCGTTTCATTTTATGTATATGTAAATCGCTGCCTGAAAAAAAATGTGGGCGGGGTCTAGAGCCAAAAGCGTCAAGACGTTCGTTTTGATCCAGATGTTCGTGTGATACAGATATCTCTTCTCCAGTAATTTGTATTGCGGACAGTAATTCGTGTTGCCATATCGCACCACGTTAAACAAAATGAACGTCGCCAATCAAGACTAGGTGTTTGTTTGCTTGTTTGTTGGGGTGTTGGGTCTTTTGTTCATTTGTTTGTTTATTTCTTTATTTGGAGAGTTTTAAAATATACTTTACTCAAATTTTATCTTAACATATTAAAACACTCCGTGATGCTATCGGACGGTTGTCAATTGTCCGTCTGTAAACAAAGTTTGTTTACTACGCCCCAACAAATTTTGTTTGCCCCAAAAAATTCTCTCCTGAGACCTAACCAAAAAACATGTAAAAAGGAAGTTACCCTGGGTTTATCTTATGGCTAAAACAAGTTCCATCAATGACCTCCCATTGTAAGAGTTCCCATCGGGGTCGTTAACGTTTCTCTTAATTACCCATACCTGGCTGTAATTAATCATGTCTTCGCCAGATTTCTTACAGATGGTTTGACGGGTTAAAGTTTGTTTTGTTGAGTACAGAGGCTCTTATCTGGTGTTTCAAAGAATTTGAAAGGATTATGTTTATCCAAAAGTAATAACCATGCGAATTATAAAGCGGTGAGTTTTCCTGGTGGTGCCATGGAAGGTCAAAGAGCGGCTCTAGGATGCTCTCAATATTTTAGTTATTACCTTTTTATGGCCGAATAGACATCGTAGATACCGGTTTATAACCATTTTACACTTACAATTTGCATTTAGTATCAAAGAATAATATTTAAGTCAAAAATGCACCTCTCCGAGCGGCTTTTTAAACCGAAAGCCAAATATTGTTTATCTATGATAAATAATAAATGATATGCATTGACCCCTTGACGTCTTTGGCGGCTAAAAACTCCGGTTAGCATTATAAACACACACGTAAATGTCTCTTTGCTTGGAAAACTAAACAAAATCAAGAAAAATCAAAACTTACATTATACAGTAAGTCACTCTTTCTGTCCATCCAGAGTATCCTCAATATGTCATTGTAAAATGAAGCCTACACGTTGGGTATTTTTTTCGCTATAAACAAACTAAAATTTCCAAAGAACTAAGCTTACGCAGACCATGAGCGTGCGGACCAGTGCTGTGTACCGTTTGAACGTGTGCACCAGCGATGATTATTGCAATCATGGGAATAACCGTTTTCCCGAGCATGCGCAGAAGAAACGTTAAGTCTATAAACACGCGACTGCTTGCATTTTGCAAAGATTGTGCATTAATTAGGGGCCTCCCCGTGATAATGCGGTCTGAGTTGTTTCGCGGCACTTGTCAAGTGAATTCTTGCCTTGTGTGTATTATGTTAGGGTTGAATGCTTGAGGTAGTGTACTAAAATTCAAGCCGAGCTGCAGAATCGCCTCGCCTCTCAAAGAACGAAAATCCCCAAATCATAATTCCGTTGTAAATTGGCTGGCTGATTATTTGCCTGTTTGATCGTCCTATAAAGAGTCACATTTACGTTCGTATTGATTGTGTAGCGACATGTATACATTTGTGCACCATCAGGCATGCCATACTGACTTGTACATAGTTAACTTGTGTTGCACCATCAGGCGTGCCATAGAAACTCTAACCTTCGTGACCCCTTTAGTTTTAGTCACACAAAGGTTACATTGTATTACAGTGTACAGTGGTGTAATACCAAAGACCATGCTTCATGCACATATGTATTCTTTAGTTAAGTATTGAGTTCTGTTTGTTATCGAGAGTTGCAAAAGTCATCACTTTAAGCTTTGGATCATACTTTGGAGCTTTATTTTTGGACTCCCCAAGAGCAGGGATTCTCCACTAAACCCCAGAATAAACCATATTACTTTTAATTACAATAATTAACACTACACACGATAGTTGGCATTGTACTGTTGGTCTTATTTCGCACCAAAACTATGACACATTTTTGTAAGATATTTGTCGTATATATATCTCATAGTAACACTACTTGTCTATAAACGTAACAGTTGTTTAATACTTAATAACAAAATTAACAATTCTGTGTATTTCCAATATAACACAGTATCTTCTGTGCAACAGCCTGTGTTCCTCTATTTTCCGTTTAGAATGTTTAGGACATTCTTAACCCTTGGGATCCAATCGTGATAGTAGCCGGTTACGCAACCTCAAAAACCCGTTTGGGAAAATGAGGACGTAGTTTAGCCCCATGCTTACTATCTCATGCCAACCTGATGATTGGATTCTCTACATGCTAGTAACACATTTCAAATTTGTTGCTGTTTTTTACCGCCTTGACTGTGGTGCGAACCAACGTGAAGTGAGCTCACGCCACACCCCGCTACACGAACCCATTCTTCGTTACGTAACGTGGAGAAACCAAATATATGCTAATTCACCGAGGGCGTTCAACCGCCCATATTAATGTTTCTCCACTAAACCCCAGAATAAACCATATTACTTTTAATTACAATAATTAACACTACACACGATAGTTGGCATTGTACTGTTGGTCTTATTTCGGACCAATTATGCCTAATCTGAAGTTTAAAGTCAGGGAACTTACAATCCCAAGGATTGAGAAACTGAAAGAAGCTTGGAAAAATCTTCTTTGACGTAGCCATCTTTGGCTGACTCTGATTTCCATCTTCCATGCCTTTTAAATAGCCTATCTGGGACTCCTGCTTTAGCCGCCTCCGTGGCGCCGCCTGCTCGAAGACTGTGTACACAGTATTTCGAGACATCCCGAACTATTGGCTTGAGTGCTCCCATAATAGTCTCCCGTACTGTGGTATAACATAATGGCTTGTTAACGTTCCTTAATTTATAACCCTGTTTTGTGGCTGTTAAGTTCCTAAATATATATGACTCTTCGTCGGGAAGTTGTACTAACTCTATATATTTTTCTAACAGTTTTACTGGGCAGGCTTTTGAAGAAAGCCTTGCTATTACCACATGATGACCGTCTCTATAGATGTCCGTTTTGCTTGAAGGGATAAATACAGACACATGAATGTGGTCAAATGCTAAGTGGTTTCTCTTAATGTGTGAAAGTTCGTCAAAACGAAGGAAGCCTGCAAACGCTACAAAGCACATTGTTACTGTTCGTATGGCCAAGAGGTTTTTAGTTGATAATTCTGAACAATAATAGGCGTACATTTTTACAAGAATGTCTGCAGAAATTGGCTCTTTTTTAGAAACCGGGGTCCCCAACTTTCGTTTAACGCCCTCAACGGCCTGTTTAACTAACGGTGAAGAGCATGGGTCAGGGCAACCTGCCATTTTGTGCGCCCAAGCAATTGCTGAGCATGCCTTGACTATGGGTGACGGTGTTCTGGCTGAATTAGCAATATGCATAGTATACAATGATACATAGTATGGATCAGCTGGTAGTTTGGATATACCGTATGTGTCAGCCCATGTACACCAATTGCTGAAGGCACATCCATATTGAGTTTGGGTGGAATCTGCTTTAGAGTTCATTATAACATCTGGTAACTTCGATGCTAGCTTTTTCAGTTCTGTGTGTTGGACCACTGCCTCACGCCTATTTTCGGACCATATTCCACTCTGAAAAATAATCTGTAATTTTAATAACATAAGTTTAGTAATTAATAAATAAATACTTTATACTGAATAACAATTGGCGCCGTTATTATACCGCATAACTTCCAACTCTGGAATGTAATAACCGTCTTATAACTTGGCTTTTCTCTTTTTCCTACTGTAGGAAAGCTCAATTTTTTATTTGAAAGTTTACCGCAAACTTCTCGTTGCCTCATAGGCATATTTAAACTGCAATCTGATTGCTAGTATAGCACTCCTGGCTATCTGGTTAACGAACTGTTCGTTATCTCCCCTGCCTCTCATAAACATACCAGGAAAATATGGGATTTCCTGAATCTCTACAACTCCAACTATAGGAGTTTTTCCATCGGGAAACAGAATTGGCCAAAACGGGGCCGAGTACCACTGCGGGCAAATAAGAGATCCCGAAGCGTGTGTACGCCTCATGTGAATTAGCACTCTTGGGACAAGGTGGATTGGGGGAACTATCCAATTGTTTTCGTCTGACCAGTCAGCGGTAAATGCGTCTATACTTTCACATCCTGGTTTCCAAAATCTTGAGTTAAATCGGACAAGTTTGGTATTATAGTATGAGGCAAATCTATTGATGGTGTGTGGTCCCCACATTTCTTCAATTTGGTTGAAAATGAAGTCGGAAACGGACCAATCGTCGGTGTCGACCATTTTACTGATATAGTCTGCCCTTTCGTTCTTTGTTCTTGGTATCCACTCTATTTCTAAGGAAATGTTGTGTCTCACGCAGGTGCTGAAAATGTCTATGGCAATATTTTGCAATTCTACTTTCATGCTACCGTTAGTAATTATCTTGGCTACTGCTTGGTTGTCTGTAAACCATTTCACCCTGTGTTGAGCAAGCTTTCTCACAAATGACAGCATAACCATTTCTACGGCCTTGAGTTCTCTCCATGTTGAACTCCTAACTTTGTCAATGTGGTCCCATTGGCCATGAGCACATTCATCTGACGTTTCCACAACATATCTCCCGTATCCTGAACTACTTGCGTCAGAATACACTATTCTTGAAACAGAATATTTCGGCTCTATAGCCTCTCCATTCAGTGCACGAATGTTTTGCAGCCAGAACTTAAGTTCGCCCATAGCCTGACTAGATACTAGAACGGAGGAACCCCAACTTATTCTTGATTCTATACAAACGTGTAAGGCTTTCGTCATGAGCCTTGCTATATTGCCAACTGCAAGGCTTGTGGATACTAACTTACCCGCTACACTGGCCAGTGTTCTGGCCTTTACATATGCGCCGTTACTTACACTTTTGTTCTGAAGGATTCCTAAGATACACTGGTATATATCCTTGATTCTCCGTTCTGGTACGCTAAATGAACCCAAATTTAAGTCTACATCGTACCCTAGCCATTCTAGTGTTCTGGATGGCTCCCATTTTGACTTTTGGTCATTAGGAACGAAGCCAGATGCGACAAGATCTGATTTTATCCTTTCGCTTGCTAGTTTTGCTTCGGATAGATTGCTTCCGTAACCCAAGCCATCGTCCAGATATACTAAAATGGCTTTACCTTCGCTTCTCCATTTTTTCACCAAAGGTCTAACTACTTTCGTAAATATAAACGGAGCAGAGCTTAAACCAAAGGGGAGGCACTTGAACCTGAAGTATGTCATCTTTCCTCCGATTGACCAAGCAAACCCCAAAAATTTCCTATGGCTGGGGTGGATATCGACATGATGATAACCTGATTTTAGATCGAATTTAAACATGTACCCGCCCTTTCTAAGAAAATTTTGGGCGGTACGCAAATCCTCGTACTTCACCGATTGTTTCCGGATGCATTTGTTTACCACCCTTAGATCTAAAATTAAGCGTTTTTTCCCATTTTGTTGAATGGATACTGTAAGAGGGTTGACAACATGTGGAGGAAGGGAACACATTTCGATCGAGCCCAGTTTCAATAGATCTGTTATTGCCTCTGTTACGAACAAATGTTGTGTAATGGCGGACCTATTGTTCTTTGAAATCATTACTGGAGGCAAATCGTAAAATGGAATTAAGTAACCGTTAACAATTGTCTCCCTTACGAAATCAGGGGTTCCAATATTTTGCCAAAAAGAGGCGTGGCTCTTTAGTCTACCTGTTACTTGAATTCCTTTTCCCTGATCTTGTTTGTATTCACCGTACCCATCATCGACCTCATGGTTTTCAAACTCAGTTTGACTTTCAATTGCCCGTACACTGTGTTTAACATTCGTAATTGCAGTTTTAATTACCCTAGTAGCTTGCTGAAGCTTGTTTGGCTGTAGTGCTACTCTGCTGGAATTGCTGTTGTCTTGCCGGGCAGCTTTCTTTCCAATGTCCAAACTTTCCGCAAAAGAAACAGCTCCCTTTCCCTTGTCTAATGTTCTGGCTCCCCCGAAAAAGCTGGATAGGAGCAGTAGCAACAGGATTCTGATGAGCAGGCCAGTCTTTCCTAAATCTCTTGGATGCTTGATTGGTGGGTTGCTTCTTTTTGATTTTCTTTGCTGCACGTGCTTCTGCTCTTTGGATTCTTTTTTCGTCATCCTCGTCCGATGCCAGTTCGTTAGTTTCATACTCTGAAACCGTAGCCCAACCATGCTCGCTCTGCTCTGCTAGTTTGATCAGCTTTTGTCTGGCGGTGATTGAGTCTTTGGCCTTTTTGAGCTGAGTTACCGCTTTGGCCGGGTCCTCGATGGCTTCGTCTACAAGGTGAGCGATGTTTCTGAGTTGCATTAAAGAAAACGAAAAACGTTTGTTACATAATCTGTATGAATGTTAGTATTCCGGTAAGGTACTGTAGCCATTCTTTTGTTATCTGTTCTCCCGTTGTTCCGATGATCGGAATGCATTGACTTTTGCATTAACACATGACGTTATTAAAACTGATAGATTCCATTTCTTTACATCGAACACTGATAATATTTTAAGAATATTGGGGGTTTGTACTTAACTGATTGAATTCAAACTGCCTCTTGTTTCCTTCCCGTTTCCACTTTTTCTCCGCTACTGTGGAAATCTTTCTTTGCATGGCCTGGATCGTCTTCTGGTTTTCCTCGCTGAATTCAGCTTTAGTGGCTTCCAGCGACTGAGAAAATGAATTCTGTAGATCCTTGTGACTCTCTCTGAATGCTCTTAAGATTTCTGCAAGGTCTTCTTTCGTGGCAGCAGTCATTTTAAGGTTGTCTTCTACTCGTGATACTAAAGGTGCAAGCCACGGGATATTTTTTACCGCCTTGATTGTGGTGCGAACCAACGTGAAGTGAGCTCACGCCACACCCCGCTACACGAACCCATTCTTCGTTACGTAACGTGGAGAAACCAAATATATGCTAATTCACCGAGGGCGTTCAACCGCCCATATTAATGTATTTTCCTCCACCACTCCAACAACTCCAAGCTTCTTTTATAATCATCATCATCATTGTTTATATCTACACCATCTTCATCTGTAAATAACATTGTGAACATTCTCAAACCATCTTTGGGATTATATACACGTCACGATTTGTGACCTAATTGGCTGCACCAAAGGAGTGCTGGCACTTTAACTACTGGATTAGGTGAGTTGACAATATTCCCTAAATTGGTGACCCAGTAACAGTATGTCGAATCCTGCAGCAGCGAGTAACCCTGTTTCAGTACCAGTGGCGGCAGTTAGCCTCAAGTTACCACCATTCTGGCCCAATGATCCAGCACTATGGTTTGCGCAAGTGGAAGCACAATTTGTCACGCGCAATATTACAACGCAGGAGACAAAATTTGCCTATGTGATCGGCTCTCTCCAACCGGAGATAGCACAAGAGGTGCGCGACTTGTTAATTTCTCCTTCAGAAGCTGAGCCCTACTCAACCCTCAAAACCGAGCTCATCAAGCGTACTTCTGCTTCGGAACAAAAACGGCTCCACCAATTGCTTATCTCGAAAGAACTAGGCGACCGTAAGCCATCACAACTATTACGACGGATGCGACAACTGCTGGGGGACAACAGTCTTGAAGACAAAATTCTCAAGCAACTGTTTCTCCAGCGATTACCCAACAACATACAAGGCATACTAGCGTCGGCCTCCTCAACCAGCAACATTGAACAGCTCGCTGACATCGCCGACAAAATTGTTGAGGTTTCGATACCTGCAATTTCAGCGGTCAAGGCAACTGTACCCCTCCCTGAACCTGGCCATGTTGCTGCTGCATCAATCCAAACCCTGGAAACCAGGATCGACCAACTGACCAGCCAGGTACAAGCACTAACTTGCCAGATAGGCCAGCAATCCCGACAGAGGTCCAGGAGCAGAGGACCACCGCCGACTGACCGTCGCCCCCGCAGTCGGAGCCCTGCCCACGAAGCTTCAGAATGCTGGTACCACACTTTGTGTTGGGTGAAAAAAAAAAATAAAAAAATATGAAAAATGAAATAAAAAAATGAATGAAGGAAACAAATCGAGTCTTGAGAGTCTAAATCGCAGAAGACTAGACAGCTATTCGACTACTGTACGGATATAGGATAACACTATAGGCCTATAACACTATACGTCATGAACCATGATCTACGGTCGATTATTTCTTTTTATTTAAACACAAAGGAAGGTTCATTGAAGCCGATGGAGCCGATGGCCTAATCAACAAATGTAGATGATTTCACTTATTTCCTTCAAAAAATAAACACCTCTTTTGGTCTTATCAGATCAAAGCCCCTCAAAGCCAAACACCCAAAATATTAAATTAAAACAATCTCGTCTCCTCGATGATCCGCTGGCATCATGTGATGAGCAGCCGATCTATCACACGCCGAGCCGATGCCGCACCAATCATATTGCTCATTTTCTCTTTAACCACTTTTCGTGGTCAAAAGAACGTGGTCGGCGGTCGGCGCCATTTCCATTTTTCGTTTGGTCACTTTTTAAAAAAATCACACGAACCACGAACGTAGTATTTGACCCACTAAACTTGCAACCACGTATTTTTAAGAGTGCACTGGCGATTCGGGGAAAAGGCCCAGAAGTGCATCTCCCCCTGCTCATACAAATCCAGCCCTCACACCCAGGGAAACTTCGAGGCCAGCACTTATTAGGGGCGACAAGTTCTGCTGGCGTACCCACACCCAGTCGCCTATTTTTCTTGACAGACAAGCATTCGGGGACACGATTTCTTATTGATACTGGGGCAGAAGTGAGTGTTTTTCCTGCAAGGGAAATGGATAAACAGCATTTTTCACCCTCACCTATCAGCTTGCACTCAGTTAACAAATCCCCAATCGCTACGTTTGGTGAGCGATCGCTTACCTTGGACCTGGGATTACGCCGTACATTCCGCTGGGTTTTTCTTCTGACTGATTTACCAGTGGCTATAATAGGAGCGGACTGTTTGAGACATTATGGACTGTTAGTGGATATGAAGCATAACCGACTCATCGACTCAGTCACTAACATGTCAGTTACAGGCGTTTTATCACAGTCAAGGTTTCTCAGCCCGGTGTTCGCCAAACCATCAGTTTCAAACTACGAGACATTGCTGGCGGACTATCCTGAGTTGACTCGTCCGGTGTATCAACACGCGACCATCAAACACAATGTGACACATTGTATTGACACCACTGGCCCGCCGGTCGCAGCCCGCCCACGACGCCTCGCCCCCGATCGCCATGCAATCGCAAAGGCAGAGTTTGACCACATGCTCGAACTTGGCATTGTCCGTCAATCCAGCAGCAACTGGTCATCGCCACTCCATATGGTACCTAAGTCAACCCCTGGGGACTGGCGCCCGTGCGGTGACTACAGAGCACTGAATAGAAACACCATTCCGGATCGCTACCCCATCCCGCACCTACAAGATTTTTCGGCTGCCTTGCATGGAAAAATTGTATTCTCGAAAATCGATCTGGTGCGAGCTTATCACCAAATCCCAGTTGAGCCGGGCGACATCCACAAGACAGCTATTACGACGCCTTTCGGATTGTTCGAGTTTGTCCGCATGCCATTTGGCCTGCGTAATGCGGCACAAACCTTTCAACGCTTTATAGATGAAGCCACCCGCGGATTGCCGTTTGTCTACGCTTATCTTGACGATCTACTGGTTGCCAGTCCTTCTGTCGTCGATCACGAAGTTCATCTACGGGCCCTGTTTGACCGTCTTACGGAAAAAGGTATTGTTGTTAACACGAGTAAGTGTCAGTTTGGGGTGTCTTCACTTACATTCCTCGGCCATGTGGTAGACCACCAGGGTATACGTCCATTAGCAGAGAAAGTCCGGATCATCTCGGATTTCCCCGAACCTACACCTCTACGGAAGCTACGCGAGTTTCTTGGCCTTGTGAATTTTTACAGGCGCTTTGTTCCTCACTGTGCCGATCTGCTACAACCACTAACCGAAATGCTCCAGGCTCAGACGAAGAAAAATTCACCAATCAGGCTTGATTCTACCCAACAATCTGCTTTTGTGAAAGTGAAGCGGCAGCTCGCTGATGCCACATTACTCGTCCACCCCACTATGGACGCGCCGTTGTGCCTCATCACAGATGCGTCTGATTACGGCATCGGTGGCGTGCTCCAACAGCAGGTAGAAGGTGTATGGCAACCTCTCTCCTTCTATTCCAGAAAGTTGCAACCAGCAGAGTGTCGGTACAGCACATTTGGGAGAGAGCTTTTAGCCGTGTATCTTTCCATCAAGCACTTCCGCCACATGCTGGAGGGTAGAACTTTCTGCGTCTACACGGATCACAAACCCCTCACATATGCGCTCCAAGCTAAACCGGATCGCCATGCATTCACCCCGAGAAATTCGTCAACTTGACTTTGTTGCGCAGTTCAGCTCAGATATACGTCATATCAGTGGAACAAACAACACCGCCGCTGACGCCCTGTCTCGTCTGGGGGTCAACGCGCTACACGCCAACAAGACCATTGATTTGGATGCACTAGCTGCGGCTCAGACTACTGACGATGAACTTGAAACACTGCATGGCACTTCCCTCATGCTTACCCGAGTACCACTCCCGACATCACCAGGTACGATTGTTTGCGACACTTCAACTGGGACTGACCGACCGTACGTTCCAGCCCCTTTCCGTCGGTCAGTGTTCGAGGCTTTGCATGGCCTATCACACCCAGGTATCAGGGCAACGCAGAAATTGATCACAGAGCGGTTCGTGTGGCCAGGTATTAACCACGATATACGTCACTGGACCAAAACCTGTCAAAAGTGTCAACAGTGCAAGATTCAACGCCATACGCAATCACGAATGGGCACCTTCACCACTCCAGATGCACGATTTACGCATGTGCATATTGATTTGGTTGGCCCCCTTCCTCCATCAGAGGGCATGACATAAATTTGCTCACTTGTGTGGATAGATTCACCCGCTGGCCGGAGGCCATTCCGATTGCGGACATCACTGCTGAGACAGTGGCTTGAGCACTAATCACACATTGGATTGCACGCTTTGGCACACCTATAGCACTATCACCACAGACAGAGGTCGGCAGTTTGAGTCACGGCTGTTTAAAGCACTCATGGATATGCTAGGATGTCACAGAATTCGTACAACGTCGTATCACCCTGCCGCCAACTTCCAGATGGACGGAATCCCTCCCACTAGTCTTGTTAGGCATCCGCTCTGCTACCAAGTTAGATATTGGATTTTCAGCAGCAGAGATGGTTTATGGGACAACCGTCCGGTTGCCGGGCGAGTTCTTTTCACCTATTGATAATGATGCTACTCTTGATCCCAGTGACTATGTTCAACGACTACGCAACCATATGGGAAAAATCAGGCCGCCTCCCACTCGGCAGCAGCAACGTCGGTCATATCTGCCAGTTAACCTGGAGAAGTGTACCCATGTGTTTGTTCGCCATGATGCGGTGCGGAAACCCCTTCAAGTCCCCTACGACGGACCATTCCGCGTTCTCAAACGAACAGACAAATTCTTTGCACTGGATTGCAAGGGACGGAGAGAAAACGTCAGTATTGACCGTCTAAAGGTGGCATACCTAGACACTGATTGGGACCAGCCGCCCAGCGCAACACTGTTGCCTCCCAAAGACTTACCAGTGGTAACACCCGCTCTACCTCCAGGCTCGTCAATTTCAACGCCAAAAGTGGATTTTTCATTACCCCCACAACGGTCAACACGTTCTGGTCGTCACGTTCACTGGCCAGCCAAATTTGTCCAGTTTGATTTTGGGTGAGCAGTCTGGTGGAAGTTCTCGATCTTTTCATTACACTCCAGATCTAGAGGGGAGCTGATGTAGCGACATGTATATATTTGTGCACCATCAGGCATGCCATACTGACTTGTACATAGTTAACTTGTGTTGCACCATCAGGCGTGCCATAGAAACTCTAACCTTCGTGACCCCTTTAGTTTTAGTCACACAAAGGTTACATTGTATTACAGTGTACAGTGGTGTAATACCAAAGACCATGCTTCATGCACATGTGTATTCTTTAGTGAAGTATTGAGTTCTGTTTGTTATCGAGAGTTGCAAAAGTCATCACTTTAAGCTTTGGATCATACTTTGGAGCTTTATTTTTGGACTCCCCAAGAGCAGGGAATTTTCCTCCACCACTCCAACAACTCCAACCTTCTTTTATAATCATCATCATCATTGTTTATATCTACACCATCTTCATCTGTAAATAACATTGTGAACATTCTCAAACCATCTTTGGGATTATATACACGTCACGATTTGTGACCTAATTGGCTGCACCAAAGGAGTACTGGCACTTTAACTACTGGATTAGGTGAGTTGACAATATTCCCTAAAATTGCAAATTGTGAAGTTTGACGGTGTAATTTACGTTAGTACATTCTTATAGGCAGGTCCAAACTAACTAGCCACCGATGACGTCATGAGTCCTTCGTTGCGGGGCTTGTTTTTACCTCCCGTTTTCAGATTTTGGGCTGGGAGTGTTTCGAGGAAAATATATGGGCATTATCTTGACCTATTGCTGACACGGCAAATCAGGCACTGACAGTACTTTTGATCCTCAAGTTGTTGCTGGAATATCAGATCACTTGGCTATTGTCTGCAACTTCAACCTCACTAAATCAAGAGCCAATTTTAAGAAACTATCTTCGAGGAATTTGGATGCAATAGATCCACTGTGTTTCATCCGGGATCTGGAACGGAAATCCTTGGGCGACAACTGCAGCACAGACGATTCTGACACTTCGGTTGCCAAATACAACTCAAGTATCATTGAAGTATTAAACCACCATGCTCCTGTAACAACTAGAACATTAAAAATCAGAACAAACACTCAGTGGTACAATGGGGAGATAGCCCGGGAGAAAAGGATCCGAAAACAAAAGGAAAGACAATGGCGTACATCAAACCTTGATATCCATCGTCAACTCTTTAATTCTCAACGTCAGGAGGTCCAGTCTCTTATACGATCTGCTAAGATCTCCTACTACAATGACCTCGTGGACGACTGCTATGGTGACTCGAGGAAATTGTTTTCCGTAACAAATAATCTCTTGAATCGCAAGTCCAACACACCTTTGCCTGATCACATAAGCAAACAGCAACTATCAAATAGATTCAGTCAGTTTTATTAGACAAAAGTTGCACAATTTGTACTATGCTAGATAAACATAGAGGAGAAGCTAGACACTTGCCAACCCGTGTTACAGCAGCTCTGGACAACCTACGGCCAGTCATGTCTAATAAACTTCGATTGATCATCAACAAATCTCTTACAAAGTCTTGCGACCTTGATCCAATGCCTATACTCATCTGCTTAAGAATTGTTTGACAGTCATGGTTCCAGCCATTACCAATATAATAAATTCCAGCTTTGAAAGTGGACGATTCCCCAATACTCTGAAACACGCAAATGTTCGACCAACACAAATGTTCGACCTGAAGTCTGGCTTGGACACCAACTCATTGCAAAGCTACCAACCGGTATCAAAATCTCCCTTCCTCTCCAAGGTTATGGAGCGGGCTGCCTTCACCAGGCTCACAGAGCATCTGTCTGACAACAGTATACTAGACAGTCACCAGTCCGCATAAAGGAGCAATCATAGCATTGAAACTCTTCTTGTGAGGTTGACAGACCATATCCTACGGCAGATGGCAATGGTAACATGACGGTTCTGGTTTTGCTTGATGTTTCATCGGCTTTTGACACTGTCTGCCATCTGGAGTAGTTTCGTACGCCATTTCTGGTTCTCATCCTACCTCAGTAATCGCTCCCAGTCTGTATCCATCGATGGAGTCAAATCAAAACCAGACATCTTTACGAGAGCGACATAGTGGGTTTTCCACAGGTTGTGTCTATGATCCCTTTTCTTTAATCTTTTCTGTTTCCTGGTTCAGGAGGCTCTTGTCAAAGTACAACTAAACACAATTGACTTATTCAGCAAATTGGGATAATAAGTATAACATATGTTAATGTACGTATAGGAAAGTGGAAAGGAGGTGACATTTTGACCACAAATACTTAAAAACAAGCCCAAGTACATTTTCTATCGAGTACTTGACTTCGAGTACAGATTTTCAGTCGAGTATCAACACCACACCGCAATTCGACGACATCACAATGCAGTGTGTACACCGAATACCTTGTTTTTGTTTCAACAACTTATGTCTACTGTTTTTTACCAGGTCTTCTTCCTTCCCCTGAACCTTCTCATCAAGTTTCGCAAGAACTAAAGCTGGGTTAGACTTGAAAATTTGCAACTTTTTCGGGATGATAACGTCATCGATGACGTCATTATAATTAAAAACCTTTAATATTTTAAATGTTTCAAAAATTCTTGAGAACCATGCTAGCTACAGATAAGATCTTTGCAAGATATGAATGCTCTAGAAGTATTCTTAAGATCTTACACAAAGAGTGACCCAATGTGATCTTTACTTCCGGTCGAAACCAGAAGTGCTTTGTAATTTAAAGTTGGTCATTTTTGTTGAGTTGCTTTCAATGATGTTAGTGTCCAGTATAAAAACATAGTAGATTTGTTCAAATCTCAACCATTTATTACATATCTTGAGAACAAAACAAGCTACAATCAAAATTTTTCTCGCACCAGGCTTCAAAGGTCGTATATGCATAAAATATGGAGTGACGTCTTCGATACGTCACCAATTGCTACGTTATATCACCACAAAGGTAGATTTTTACTCGATATATTTATACAGAACAACAATGGCAATCAACCTGAAACCTTGCATGTATTCAAGCTGAGATGTGTTATATCCAAAAGAATTGGTCATGTCTCGATGACCTCATCGAGTGTAAGTTTTGGGATGATGACATCCTCGATTAAGTCCTTCATTAACTTGTATGAAATACAGTTTGACCCTTGGGCCTTCCAATTGAAGGCGTAATGACGTAATTATCTTCAACAGCGCCCTTTTGTGACAAGTTGAAAAAATTAATCCTGTTGCGAGTTTAAAAAAACAAAACTTAGCACAAACTTATAAATCTCAATGTCTGGATAAGAAATAAGCTATAACGTCTTGATGACGTCATCAGATTTCAAATTACGCATGATCAAAGTTTCTTCTTTCAAAATACAAATCTTTAGAACCACAATTAACTTCAGGTATATCAATTTTTCATACAAAAATGTTTACAAAATTTTCTCTTTAATTTTCACCAACTCTGCCAATTTGGACCGAGCACCTTGTTTTTGTGATGTCACGAAAACTGGATTTCGTTTTCTCAATTCTCCTTCTCCCTGAACCTTCTCCGGAAGTTTTCACTAAAACTAAAGGTCGTACAGATTTGAAACTTTACATTTACTTAGACCTAAGTGTGTAGATCAAACCAAAACTCGTTCGGGAAGATGACGTTACCGATGACGTCATTACATTAAATTAACTTTTAATATTTCAAAACCATATCAGGAGAACCATAATTGCTACATACAACATCTCTGCACCATAAAAAGGCCCTTAAAGTAATGTACAAAATCGTACACAAAGTGTGACCACATTTGTTATGAAAGATGCTCTTACATGCTCGCCATCAAGGCTGAAATCGGGTGGTAAGTTTCTCTCATTTAAAGGCACTGAACACGTTTGGAAATTGTCAAAGACCAGTGTTCTCACTTGGTGTATCCCAACATATGCATAAAATAACAAGCCTGTGAAAATTTGGGCTTAATTGGTCATCGAAGTTGCAAGAAAATGATGAAAGAAAAAACACCCTTGTTGTACAAATTTGTGTGCTTTCAGATAGGAATAAAAGCTTCTTGCAAGAAGTTTTTATTATTTTTGTGAGAAATTACCTCTTTCTCAAAAACTACGTTACTTCAGAGGGAGTCGTTTCTCACAATGTTTTATACCATCAACAGCTCTCCGTTGCTTGTTACCAAGTAAGTTTTTATGCTAATATTTGTTTTGAGTCATTACCAAACATGTACGATACCTTTAACGTAAACTTACTGATTAATTAAAAAAAGAATCAATGAAAACCCAGTATATTAGTTTTAATCTAAATAAAATCCAAAGGTTCACACACAACAATGGTGAACTATTGCGCAGTTATCGGGTGTCAGAACGCCACACGCACAGATGTTCAGAAAATTTGAATTTCCATTCACCAAGTAAGTGTTTTAGTCTGTATTGATTATCTGCTTAACGTTATACTTTGACTGTTTTTAATACTAGTCTTTTGTCTTCTGGCCGGATCTGTTTGATCACTGTAAGATCCTAATAGCATACGATATCTTAAATGGAATAGATTTCTCCGTATGTGTATTTTATCCAGCAAATTCCTCTGTTTTAAGGAGGTGATCATCAGACGTTACGTAAACTTTACCATGAATAGGCTTAGACATTTTGTTTCAGGTTTCATGTACGTTTATGTGTGAACAAGTCCCTCGCGCGTGCGTGTTTTCACCTGTGAGCCGTTTAGAGCGACTACACTGCGTGCCGCACCGTGGATCATTGAATGTGTACAAACGCGCTCGACGTGTCCTATCCAGTCAATATAATAGAGATCAATGCGCGGCACACAGCTCAAGTCGATCCGAACACCAGAAACATGTTCGCTGCAGCGCTAAAAACGATGTCGGACCGGACCACTTTGCCCTCGTTAGCCTGACTTTCGATGCCCGTAACTGCCTATATAAGGGATCTGCAGGAAATAAATGCTAACTGACCCCATCTTTAGTCGTTTTGCTGCATCCAGCAGCAATACACCTGGGGGGTGTTTCATAAAGCTTTACAATTAATCTTATCTCCAAATAATCAATCTTATCTACAAACAATTAATCTTAAACTACTCAAATTTACAATTAATCTTATCTCCGTTTTATAAAGAAAGTTAAGATCAATATCAAACTTAACTCCACTCTGAATCAATCTTGGCCTCACACATGGTCCTAGATCAATTGTAGGAGTAAGACAATTAATCTTAAGTCTGAAATTTGGTATTTCGCGAAAAATAAAAAATAAATCACTTTATTTTCTGATTCAATAAGCATGCCTCTCCAAAAGCTTTTATTAGAGAACTGTGGCACTTTACGTGGGAAGAGAATATGTAGAGATACAGAGAACCCTCTGTATCATTGAATGAGGTTTAACATTTACAATAAATACATATTATGGGTTCCTTTTCGTCAATGACAACAACAAATTATATTTTAAATTTATAAACTTTGATTTAATATTGTTATTTTGTGGAAAGGATTTATTCAAGCAGGTCATGGCAAAAATTGCTGTGCCACTTCCCCTTTTTTGATCAAAATATTGTTTTTCAACTTCACAAAGTTTCATATTCTTTTTTCATGGAATTTTTTACCAGTGAAGCCAAGGGGAAAATGTTCATTCAAGTGTCCAAAGACCTGCTAAGCCAGCCCAACAAGCGACTGAAATATTGGCATTAACCAATTAGGAGATTTATGGACGGTTTTTGGAACAGCGACTATATTTTGAGTTTAATTAATATATTAAATAATTTCTGCATCTATGAAATTTTGAGACGACAGTGTAAGACAATATTACAAACATTACTGATGCATTGAATGTCAAATCAGAACAGGTGACAGCAAAATTTGGACATTAAAAAGCAGTAGCAGAATATAACCAAAATAGTAAAAACTGCCTTTAAAACATAAACATTCAACTCATGACAAATTATATCCTGAAGTCTTAGTTTCCTCCAATTTTTATTTTGTTTTATGAGGACAAATTAAACTATAAAAACATTCAAAAGTTTGCTTTAACATTATCATATATGTCTTCAATACATCATATCATTATATCAAATTAATTCAATTTAATTGGCAAGAATTTAAATTAACAAATAATTAGATATGAGATTAGTTATATAAAGAAAATAGGTCAATTTACGTCACAGCCATTTTGTTTTCTTTGTTCAACCCAAAATTTAATTATAACTTAAAACAGGGAAATCATGTCATAAGTTTTAAAAAATGAACAAAGATCCAGTTATGCTATTGTGTACACTTTGTACACACTATGGGGTTGATAATCAAGCTTAAAAAGTGAGCAGCTATGTGTGGCTTTTTGTTATTAATATTTTTTATTACAAGGATAACATTAATTTTGTTACCAAATTTAAACTTAGAATGACTTAATTTAATATTTACCTTTTTTAGCAGTGTTTCGCTTTCCCAAATAGCTCGTGAGAAGTGCTTTCACAAAGTCTGCCAGTACCTGCATCTCAGTAGCAGCTGAAAGTTGTACATCTAGACCCGTTGCCTTTGTCAAAAAATAAAAGAAGTGGAAAGTTAAGGAAAATTTTAAAAACAAATATTTTAAAAATGCAGTAAAAATTGTCATTGGTTTTTATATTGACTGCCAAACATGTATAGTAAAGTGTTGAAAATCAGACAATTAAGATAATTATAAAAACATTATAAAATTTGAATGAAGATGTGTTTTTACTATTGCCTACAGTTAACAGAACTAAACATTAAGGCCTCAACAAGACCCCCCCAACCCACACACAAGAAAATAAACGCCCCATTCCCAACAAACAAACAAAAACAAAAAACCCAAAACACACACAACACTAACAAAACATTGATCTATAAAAAAAACTTTAGTGACTCAACTAAAATTAATGTACCATCCGGCACTAAGGAAATGCTGGGGTGCTCTGCCAATGCCGAGTTTGCAATAAAAATATTTCCCCGAATACAAATTATTTCAATTAAAATATATATATATATTTAATAAAATATTATTATGATTTTGGTTAAAACATCTTTAGAACCAAAGGGATTTGATGTTGAAACTAATCTTTAGATTTTTTTCTAGTCACAATAGGCAGTGTACCTTGAATTTTATATTTTACTTTCGTGAACATATTTTTGGCCTTTTTTGATTCATTGAATTGAACTGCATGTGTATGCCAAATTATCAATGACTGATGCTCTATTTCTTCACAAAGAAAGCAGTTTCATGTACGAAATTTTCACATTTTGTGTAGTGTAGTTCCTCCTTACATTAGTGAAGTATCACTTTTTTATTTGAAGGAAATTGGATAAAGCAGAAGAAACAAAACTGGTTACAAAAACGCTAACCACTGCCCTCGTGCATGCACCGTGACAGCACCACTATTTTGATGGGGAAATGGACGCAGTTGCACCGTTGCTGTCACTCCATGATTCACGCTATGACCATAACTGTGTCTAGTGACCAGAAAATTGCCACTTTATTTACACTAAATAAAATACATGACATCTTCAATTACTGTACTGTCTAACCAAGAAAGAAAACACTCTTTTCCCACACAAAAATCAACAACAAAACGTATAAAATCTACTCACCACTCACGCTGAAAAACAAGATGGCCGACTTGAGAAAAAGTTTTGACAGCTAAAAGTTGCTCTCTGTGTCAAAGGTCGCGCTTTAGCCTCTATCAATAATATTGAAGTCTTAAGATACAATTAATATTAATCTTATCTTAAACTCGATCGATCTTACGCAAAGTTTGATTTTATGAAACAGAATTTAACAATTAATTGTAGACTAAGATTGATTCAGACTTAAGATTAATAGTTAAGATTAATTGTTTAATGTTCTTTATGAAACACCCCCCTGGTCGGCATTGCCGGGAAAATGCACGAAAAATCCCTTTTTTGGGATAACCAAACGAAACGTACAAGCTCACTACTTGCACGTAAATGCCGGCAAGTTCGAGGGGGGTCGATGTTCGATCGCGGCGAAGTCTGCCTCGATTGACGTCACAAAAAGGGATGGGCGGAGTCACCTTCAAACAACTTTATCAATTGTTTTAACATATAAATCTTGACAAATAATTACTCAAAAAATCGTTTTATTGTTAATATACATATACTCTTCTGTAAAAAAACAACAACACACAACTATTTCCAGGTGCCTTTAATACCAAACAAATTACGTAAAGTGTAAAGGGTAAGTCTGTATTGAAATGTTGCGAAACAGCGGATTTGAACAGCTAGGGGTAAAGACTAAAACCCTTGTAAAACGAAACGTAATTAATGGCTCCCTACCCCTCCCACAAGCTCCAAAGCTCACGGCTACTCGCAAGCTGGGGAGTTCATTCCCTGGGTTTGTCTCTCTGGCCCCACGTCGGACACGGCACCGGCTGTACGGATTATGCCCACAGGTTTACGTTCCGCTAGCTCCCACGCTGGCGCGCCGTAAAACACGCTCCCGTTCCATGGACTTTCTGAATGCGAATCTTACGTTCGATTTTTCATCATTATTTACAACTTGTATCCATAATCGGAATGCATAGTCTTTTTTGTCAAATACTCATGAATAATAAATATAATGAAAAGATTTAAATTTGGTTCAGTAATTTACTTTTATACGGCTGGAATTCCGGTAGTAAAACTAACTCCGAAGATCACGTGATTTATCCGAACCATTTTTTTGTTGGGATAAATCACATGACCTTCCTTTTTTTGAAAAATGCTTGAAATTGGCAAAAATTGTATGTCTTCTGTTAGGAACCGTTGTACTGTCCTCCTTGAGGTGTATCTAACCAAAATTAGACAGCCAGCCAAACTCCATTAAATAACGAAATGAGAGTCAGGAAATAGCCTCCAAGCTCCAGTGTTTTATTCAAGCCACAGAGGAATGACGTCAGTGAACAAGGAGTGAAACTGTAATACAAGAATAAGAAAACTATAATGATTACATGTAACGTAAGATGGCTTAAAGAATGCTGAAGCTAAATGCAATAATACACAGACCACACTGAATTGGAAAATTGGGCGTGACCCGTACAGTAAAAACCCACATGAATATCCCACTAACCAGTAACGATATGTAAGCTAAATGTGTACAAAAACATGTGAACTACCGAGGCCTAAACACCCACTAAAACACTTTTTATATGTCCAAAAACGAGGCAAGAAAGGTATTCAACTTACAGACAATGCTTCTCGTAGGCGTTAACTGAGAAGGCAGTAGATCTAATAGTCACAAAATGTAAAAAAATGCAGACATAAACTTTCGCCGGCAATTTGTGAAAGCGTGATTCTTTCTATTGACAAGCTCATTCTCATTCTGAGAATGAGCTTGTCAATAGAGGGCGCAAATAAACTTAAATGATAGATGGACCAGAACACTCCCCGTCTGGCATCTTTAGTATGACATAATACACTAAAAACTTAATGTTCAGTCCTCTTTTGGTAGTAGAAGTACGACTTCTGAGATAGGCCTCATGAACGTCTTGACGGTGTCTTTCGCCGAGACCTTGACTTCTATCTTGCGGACCTTTCCGTCGTCACTCACAAAGGCAGAAGTAACTCGAGCCAGTGGCCACTCATTGCGGGCGACTTGCTTGTCTTTCAAGAGCACGAGATCTCCCTCTTGCAGGTTACGATGGGTTTCCGTCCACTTCCTTCGGCTCTGTAGGGTAGGCAGGTATTCGCGTTTCCATCGGGCCCAGAACTTACTGGCGAGACTCTGTACCTGCCTCCACTGGCTCTTGAACAGGTCCTTGTCGGTGAATTCTCCAGAAGGAGCAGGAGCACCAACCTTCTGGGTAAGCAGCGTCGCAGGTGTCAAGATAAATGGCAATTCAGGATCGTTGGAGACTGGGATGAGAGGTCGGGCGTTGACGATCACTGTAACGGCCAAGAAGGTGCACAGTACTTCATGCGAGAGGTGAGAGGATATGTTCTGTAACAGAATGGAGTCGAGGACTCTCCGAGCTACTCCAATCATGCGCTCCCAAACACCTCCCATATGTGACGCGTGAGGTGGGTTGAACTCCCATGTGCAGCCTTGTTCACTCAGGTAGCGGTTTCATGCTTGTCCCCTGTTGTTGTTCCTTTCCAAGTTTCAGCTCGTTACAGGCTCCAACGAAGTTGGTTCCACAGTCTGATCTTAGCTGTTTCGCTGGTCCACGGAGAGCAAAAAACCGTCTGAGTGCGTTGATGCAGCATGACGTGTCCATGGATTCTAGGACTTCGATGTGTATGGCTCTCGTGCTCATGCAAGTGAACAGCATTGCCCAGCGTTTGCTTTCAGCATGACCTCCTCTTGTACGTCGTGCGATGACTGTCCATGGGCCAAAGACATCTAAACCAACGTATGTGAATGGTGGAGATGTATTGAGTCGCTCAGGTGGCAGGTCCGACATCTTCTGTTCTTCCAACTTCCCACGGAGCTTCTTGCATATGACACACTTATGTAGGACAGAGTTTATGAGTCTCTTACCGCCAACAATCCATAAGCCTGACGCTCTGATGGTCCCTTCTGTAAAGTGGCGGCCTTGGTGTTTCACCTGCTCGTGGTAGTGGCGTACTAGCAGCGTGCTAACGTGGTGGTTACCTGGTAAGATAATTGGGTTCTTCTCGTCACGGTCTAGCTGGGCATGCTTAAGGCGACCCCCCCACTCTGATGAGGCCCTCTTCCAAAACAGGATTCAGCTTTACGAGAGAACTGTTCTTGGGAACATCTTTCTTCTGGTCGAGGTTTGTAAACTCCCCCGAGTAGAACTCTCTTTGGACTGACTTGATGATAACATCTTTTGCTTGAGCTAGCTCGTCTGGAGTATAGGGTTCGTGCCATCCACTGCATTTGGTCGACTGGCTTGCTGAGTCCATCTTGTGGGAACGAGCGACATGGATGAGGAGAGTAACTCCTCTCAGGAGTGAGTTCCACGTCGAGAAACGTTGAAAGCGTTTAGGGGTTAGTGTTGTCATCTTCGTCTGGGTAGCGAAACTTGTCACCTGGGGACGGATTTCTACATCTAGCTCTGGATCAACTAGCTCGAAGGGGTCTGATTTCTCTGGAGGAGCTTGGTTCAGCTTGTAGAGAAATGGCGGTCCCGTGAACCATGATGTACTTGAGAGCTGGGAAGCTAGAATACCCCGTGAAGCGTGGTCTGCTGGATTGTGCTCTGTTGGCACGTAGTTCGACTGATCTGGTCTTGTTGACTGACGTATACGCTGGACTCTGTTGTGTACGTATACGTAGAAACGCTTGGATTCATTGTGAATGTAACCGAGTACAACTATACTGTCACAGTAGAAGTTCACCGCGTTTGGCGAGGGGTATGAAGCTCCTTCAGCTCCTGAAGCGAATCTCTCCACGTCTCCCATTCTTTCAGGCTGTCTTTGGGGAGTGGTGTGTCCCAATGGCAAGCGTTGGTTGTGAGTTCACGAAGTAGGGCTCTGCCTTGTATGGTTACCGGAGCTACCAGGCCGAGAGGGTCGTAAAGGCTGTTTACAATTGACAGTACTCCACGGCGAGTAAATGGCTTGTCGTCGGTCGTCACCCTGAATGTGAACGTGTCCAGTGTGATTTCCCAGCATAGACCGAGGCTGCGTTGCACGACTCCGCTGTCGCCTCCGAGGCCCAAGTCTTTCATACCTTTGGCATGGTCCTCTGGCGGAAAGGCTGCCATCACTGCGGCGTTGTTTGAAGCGATCTTGTGCAATCGTAGGTTTGATTCGATGGCCTCAGTGGGTGTGGGAAGAGACGTGAGTCCATCGTCGACATAGAAATGTCTTTCTACGAATTCTCGTGTGTCTGCACCGTGGTCGCTTTCTCCTTCTTGGGCAGCTCGTCTGAGACCGTATATGGCGACAGCAGGAGATGGGCTGTTACCAAAGACATGAACTGTCATCCTGTAGTCGATGATGTCGTTTGCAAGTCGTTGTCTCTGTACCAGAGGAATCGCAAATGGTCTCTATGGTCTTCTCTTACACCAAAGCAGTAGAACATCTGCTGAATGTCTGCTACGATTGCTACAGGCTCCTTCCTGAAGCGTATCAAAACTCCAAGGAGGCTGTTATTCAGGTCTGGACCGGTGAGCATCACGTTGTTGAGTGAGATGCCATCCTGTTGCGCACTGGAGTCAAAGACCACCCTGATTTGGTCGGGCTTCTGAGGGTGATAAACTCCAAAGGTCGGCAAGTACCATCGCTCCTCTGTGCTCTTCGGTGGGGGTGCAACCTCAGCGTGATGGTTCCGAAACATCTTCTCCATGAATGCGATGAATTGATCTTTCATCTCTGGCTTCTTGTCCAAGCTGCGTCGCAAGGAGTTGAGACGTGTAACAGCATGTTCCCGGTTGTTAGGAAGAGGACGTCTGGGTGTTTTGAAGGGGAGAGGAGCCACCCAGCTGTTAGTGTCGTCTTTGAAAACTTCATCATCCATGATCTTAAGAAACATTAAATCTTCGATGGAGACAGCGGTTTTGTTGTCATCGTGGGTCCTCTGGAACACCCCGTTGCCGAGCTTGTCAAAAGCTGTTCTCTTGGCCGGGCTTCCATCGTTAGAGGAACCATAGCGTTGATCTCTGTCATAACTCATCTTTTCTTTTATGTTGAAGTGACTCGTGCATGGAGTGAGAAGGGATGGACGTCCACTCTCCAGCAGGTGGGTTTTGAAGCTGTTTATGCTTGGCTTGTGTGCATCTCCAAGGCAAACTTCTCCGACAAGAACCCAGCCTAGGTCGAGTTGTTGGGCGAAGGGGGCGTTGTGTGGTCCATTGATCTGCTGTCTTACTTTATGTACTCTGAGGATGTCTCTCCCAAGCAGTAGCAGAATTTCAACATTCGGGTCAAGTTCTGGGATTTGGGCTGCTACAGACTTCAGATGAGGGTGATGAAGGGCTTTCTCGGGCGTTGGGATCTCAGCCCTGTTGTTTAGGATTTCGTTACACTCGATGAGCGGAGGGAGTTTCAGACTAACTCCTCCATTTGCTGCTTGGATCTGAAAACCGTCGGTCTTCCTTCCTCGCAGTTCTGTGACTCCCGCACAGGTTCTGAGAGAATATGGCGATAGGCTTCCTTGAATGTTGAAGAGATCAAAGAATTCTGACGTTGCCAGTGACCGGTTGCTCTGATCGTCGAGCATAGCGTACATCGTGACTGCATCTTTGGGGCGGTTGTGTGGACATACTTTCACCAGGCATATTTTAGAGCAGGATCGTGCTGTCAGACCTTTGCCACAAACCTCGGTGCATTGAGAGTTGACTGCAGGTGGGATGGTAGGCTTGATGACTTCCTCCCCGCCGTGCTGTGGTGTAGGGTAGGAAGTCTTCGACGACCAGGGGGCAGGCCCCGGGTGTATAGCAGTGTTATGGCGGTCACTCTCACATTCAGTGCATTTGATTGTGATCTTGCAGTCTCTTGAGAGGTGGGATGAGGATGCACAGCATTTGAAACAGATTCCTTTCTCTCTTAGAAAGGCCTTTCGCTCGTCTAATGATTTGGCTCTGAAGCCTCTGCACTTCCTGAGGGGATGTGGTTTTTGATGTAGAGGGCAGCATTTATTCGGATCGTTTTCCATCTCTGCGGTAATATCTGCGCTGGTTACCATGGAAACATCAGTCTTATTAACGGTCACTGGAGTTCTTGTGTTTCGGAAGGGAGGTCGATCACTTCTACTTGGGCCAGTAGTGTTGCTGGTGAAGGAAAAACTAGGGTCGTTTCTGGCCTTCGCTTCATAGCAGATGAACTCCATGATAGAGAATGGGGGAAAGGACATGTTGTGATCCTTCTTGTATTTAGACCCCCTTGAAATCCACCTTTCCCGAAGGCTGTGTGGCAACTTCTCCACAATGGGATTGACACCACGGGCAGTGTCCAAATAGGCAAGGCCGGGAAAATAGCCGTCTTCTTTTGCAGATTGAACTTCCATCAGAAGGTCTCCGAGTTCCCTCAGCTTTTTGTAATCTCTGCTGTAAATTCTGGGGAAGTTGTCCAGTTTCTTGAACAGCGCACTTTCGACGACTTCCGATGAAGCGGTACACTCTCTTAACCTTTCCCAAACCTTTTTCAATGCTGCCGTTGGATCATTGATGTGTACAGCACGGAGTCGTTTGGCATGCTTTGATGACTCCTTTCCAAGCCACTTCAACAGGAGATCCAATTCTTCACTGGCTGTGAGGCCTAGGCCCTCGGTAGCGTCAGTGAACGACGACTTCCATGCTCGGAAGCTTTCAGGCTGGTCGTCGTACCGTGCGAGCCCAGTGTTCACCAGCTCACGTCGTGCCAAGTACTTAGCAAAGTCATTCACAGCTGGAGTTTGACCTTGCTCTCCAGAGGATACGTTTTGTGGTTTGGTGTATCGAACAGGTTCGTCATTCGATGACTTTGGGGTTTCGTCATTGTGTCTGTGCTGCGGAAGTGGTGATGGAGGTTTGGGGCTCCTTTCAGGGAATTTTGATGGATCGCCGTTGGGTAGAGTTGGATGATTAGCTAGAGTTTGACTTGGATGGGTAGATGTAGCGTACATCATGTCGGACGCTGGTTCCAAGTTGGGCATGGATGGGTAACTGGCGTGGAACTCGGCTTGTTGCAACACATAATTGCTGGTGCGTTCAGCAACAACTTGCTGTTTTAGCGATGTGCTGTTTTTGCTACTAGGCACTCTTCTGTATTCTTCGGCTGTCTCCAAAGCTTCAGCCTCTGCCATAGCTGCCGCTGCCTCTCTATGAAGACTCATAGCTCCCAACTCTGCATCTAATTTTGCTTTTTCTAGTCTCATTGTTGCATCTCTTTCAGCACTCTCCACTTTTAACCTTGCTTCTCTTTCGGCGAATGAAGCACGGATGAGTGCTGCCTCTGCCCTTGCGCGGGCCTTGGTCGCTTCACTTGTAGCTGATGAAGATGAATGTGCGGTGTTCAAACTGGTCTGGGACGCACGGTCATCATGTTCGGTGTCGTTCATGATGATGATTCACAGCAGAGCTGTGCCTTGATCCACTGCCGTAGTTGTGGTAACGTCAACTGTTGTATGTCTTTTCACTGTACTGTCCTCCTTGAGGTGTATCTAACCAAAATTAGACAGCCAGCCAAACTCCATTAAATAACGACATGAGAGTCAGGAAATAGCCTCCAAGCTCCAGTGTTTTATTCAAGCCACAGAGGAATGACGTCAGTGAACAAGGAGTGAAACTGTAATACAAGAATAAGAAAACTATAATGATTACATGTAACGTAAGATGGCTTAAAGAATGCTGAAGCTAAATGCAATAATACACAGACCACACTGAATTGGAAAATTGGGCGCGACCCGTGCAGTAAAAAAACCCACATGAATATCCCACAGTTTTTTTGTGATGTCACAAAAAATAAATTTCAAGTTTTGGGGTGTTTTTAGGTGTTCGTGCAATATGAGCACGAACACCTCTTTGTTTTTGTTCTGTTTTTTTTTTCTTTTTTCTCCATCTTCTTCTTCTTCCCTGGAACCCTTCTCTACAGCATAACTCAAGATTGAAACTGAATTAAACATTGAAACTCATCAGACAATTGAACCTCAATATGAGGACGGCACAAGTTGATGACGTCATGATGACGTCATCAGGTGTCGAATTACAAGGTTTTTAAAGTTGAAAAATGACCATTTTGTATCTCATTGAATATCAAAGCTATGATGTTCATAGTTGGGCATGTGATAGATCAAGACCGGGGCAACATTTCAAAAGTTAACGTCAAAATCGTATGACCTTTCCTTCCCGGTCATGCCCCTAGGTCAAAGTTTGCCTTTGGTTTTTTTTCTTGAAAAACATCATTTTCGGGCTTATTTGCAGCATAACTCCAGATTTAAATTGAATTTTACATTGAAACTCATCAGAGATTTGAACCCAAATATCAAGACGACACAAACTTGATGATGTCGTGATGACGTCATCAGGTATTGAATTACTATGAATCAAAGTTTAATATTTGTAAACAAATCATAACTCTTGAACCACATATTGGATTTTTACAATATATACATCATCGGATAGGTCGTTTAGAGTTCAACAAATGCTACACAAAGTATGACCCTATTTGACCTTGACTTCCGGTTCAAACCGGAAGTTGAACATTTTACAAAATTCGTATCTCAAAAACCACGTATTTCTTTATCATTTTTTTTGCATCAGGTGATAGATGATTGAGCCTGCTCAAACCTTTGCACAGAAATAACAACATTTTGACATTTACATCTTGTCTTATAACCACCGGCATTAAAGCGCACGTTTGTGTTGACCCACTTTGATAATGCGAGATAGTGTAATAGCACGTGTACAGATATATGTACATTGAACGCGTAGTTCAGTTTACATCAACTACATGTAGGAATACATTTAGAATCGCTGTTACCTTGTATATTGCGCACCCCGGCATAAAGATAATCCATGTAGTACTTGAACAATTCGTAACTCCTGAGCCACACATTGGATTTTTACAATCTATACATCATCTGAAAGGTCTTTATAAAACATATCATACGATACACTTATTGTGACCCCGTTTGACCCTGACTTCCGGTTCAAAGCGGAAGTTGAAATTTAATGTTTCAAAATTCATAATACCTGAACCACACAATGGATTTTTACAATCTATACATCATTGGACAAGTATGTAACAACTTAACAAACGATATACAGAATGTGACCCCAAATGACTTTTACTTCCTGTTCAAACCGGAAGATGAAATTTAATATTTGAAAAAATCAGAACTCCTGAACCACACATTGGATTTGTATCATCTATACATCATCAGAAAGGGCTCCAAAGATTTAAGAAACGCTACACACTGTGACCTCATTTGACCTTGACTTCCGGTTCAAACCGGAATGTGAAAGTTAATGTTTCAACAAATTGTTGGAGGTTTACAATCCATACACCATCTAAAACTCTTCATAAACTAAACGCGCTACACAAAATGTAACCCCTATTTGACCTTGACTTCCGGTCAAAACCGGAAGTTGATGTTAATTTTTTTTTGAAAAATTCATAACTCCTGAACCAGGAATTGGATTGATAAGGTATAATGACCTATTCATTCAATTACTCACCACGAACACCGTGTTTTTGTAGTAAACAAAAACTCAATGTCTAGTTTTTTTTGGTTTGTTTTGGGGTTTTTTTTTGGGGGGGCGCCGTTTGATGCATGCATGAAGATTCGTTTAAAGGCATCGCACACGTTTGGTAATTGGAGCCTATTGTTTGTTTCAATCCTTTGTAGATATATACCATAAAACTAACCTAAAATCTGGAGCGGTTATGCCCACGCTGGAAGAATAATCTGCAATTGGTAGACATACTAGATTCAATTGAATGTTTTGGGGGATAAAAAGTGATATGTTTTTTCATAACCGCAGTACTTCGAAGTGAAAAGTTTTTCAATATGCATTATACTATCCAAAGCTGCTGTACTTCTTACCAAGTAATTAATTATCAGAGTCATTACCAAACGTGTACGATGCCTTTAATGTATGCAGGGTGTACTTGTGTGTGCATTTTTAGGCAGCGCCCGCGTAGACTGCATAGATTGCTGAAATTGTCGATACCATTCACGACTTACGGTACAAGTCGTGATTTTTTTCATGAAATTTGATGTCCATATTTATATTCGATGTCCATTCAAGGCCACCATAGTTTACCGATTTACGGGTTTGACAAACAAGTGTTAATGTGTGAGTACGTCAACCAATCATCCATTTTCCGAGAGAGGCCTTTGAGCTTGATTTACCATGTGTTGTGCGTGTGTGCTTAGGTAACATTTTGTACAAGACATCTCAAATCATGATTGATTTATGATTTTGTTCCATGGAACTTTTGATTAGATGTTCTTTTGAATACTTATCATAAAATGTACTGAATTTTGCTTTTAATTTTAGGCAATCGTCTCTGACAATGAGTTTAACTTCGGTGATTTGGAGAAAGACTGGCTACACTGGGCAGGCGTGGAAGCCCTCAAGGTTTCAGTCCCATCAGGTGTTTCGATATGTGAAGCTGGGCTGTACAAGCTTTTCACACCAAGTGAACCATTCAAGGCAGTTACATACACAGTTAGATGCGAAATTATAGGCTTGAATGCCGATAAAACTGCCAGTTTGGATCTGCTGAGTACCATCCGAAATAAAGAAACACCAGAAAAGCTGGAATTGGTTGATAGCTCCCTTTACTGCCTCGACGAGGACCTCATTAGTTTGCGTGCTATATAGATTGTAAAAGGATATTATATTCCGTGTCAGAGAAAACGCACGACTTTGTTATTAGACGTACGTAAAACATTGGTCAGAATGTACATGGAGCAGTGGCTTAACTAGACATTTTCATTTGGGGGGGGGGGGCAAGTGGGGGCAAAGATTTTAAAAAAAAATTGGGGGTCAAAGATGTGCAAAATTATCATTAAATATGTTAACTGATAGTTGATACACACCAGCTGATACACACCAATGCAGTTCTAAAACAGTCTGACATAGTTTGCAGGTAACAAAAGATTGCGAAAACAACCATGAGAACTTGTCATTTTTTAAGATAAAACTTTTCGACTGTAGGATTAAACTAGCTAATTATCACATGAATTAAGTTTAACAGCGAATTTAAAGATTAACTCTACCAGAAGAAATCCCCCAACCAATGGACAGTTTTTCACTAATAACTGTTAAACGGCATGGCCGATCAGTGCAATATTTTGTATTCTTTTAAATTATTTTTCATAATTCACGTATGTTCTATTTTGTAAAAGTCTCACGTGACAATCCAAACTGCTCACAAAAAGTTAGGAAACTTTTTTTAATCAAGTATATTTTTTATTATTTATTACTCTCTCTGTATATGTTATATATCAATGCAAAGCTGAAGTGTTCCTCTTTAAAATGATACCACATTTACAATGATTACATGTTGCTGAATTTGGCTACATGAATGACTTTGAGGCAAAGTCACAAATCAAATGTGCCAAAATTACCGCTTGTTTGATTTACAGTGTCAATTTGTTTGTTCACACAGTAACACAAAATTGCTAATTTTGGCAAATTTGATTTGTGACTCTGTCTCATTCTCATTAATGTGGCCAAGTCCAGCAACATGTCACCATTGCACATTTGGTATCATTTTAAAGAAGAACACTTCAGCTTTCTATTGATATGCAACATAATACAAGACGGTAATAAATAATGAAAATATACATGATTAAAAAAAGTTTCCTAACTTTTTGTGAGCAGTTTATAATGCATTATTTATTTATACCAAGGCCTTGTATGAATTGGCGGCTACGGCTAATATACGGCCTAAGATTGTTATTTGGAACATGTTAGTTTCTTACTGTTGGTTCAAGTACGGAACTTTTTTTTAAAGTTTTTTTCTCAATGTTATTTTATTTTTTTCATTTTTATTTTATTTGCGCCGCACTACCCACCCGAGCTACCAACCCGCCCGAGCTGTGTGCATGGTGTCTGTGTGTGCAGTATCAGTGTTAGTCTTGGTTCAAGACTCTCCTGTTATTTATTAGCTCACCAATAGAGGGCGCTATCAACCACGAGCCGCTATCACCCCGAGAACCGACTCCCGTGATAGCGGTCTATGGGGGGAGCGCGCCCTCGTGTGGCGATGGATCGTGGGACGATATTTATCACAGGAGAGTCTTGAACCAAGACTATATCAGTGTACGCGTGCTCGTGTAGCTGTATGCGTGTACTCAACGAATCAACGCCTTGACGGTTCTGTGTTGAAGCAATGACTCATTACTCTAATGCGCGTAAAAGGCGAGACCCCATTGGTCAGTGGCGGAAGTCTTGTTTACTCATTCTTATGAATATGCATGCAGTATGCAGAGATGTGGCTACTGCACTGGCGCGCCGGTTTGAATTTGGGAATACTTTGTTATATTAATATCTATCTGAAAATGTGCGTATTCTCCTCAGCTGAGCGAGACAATGAGGGCATGGCAGGAATTAAACAAATGAGGTTGCGTGGATCGATTTGTTACATACATTACATACACCATTTTCCAGCAGGAAGACGCTTTTCTGATGTGTTTTTGTAATGACGTAAGGCCCGATTGACCATCTCCTGTCTCCATCTTGCACAATTAAACAGTGATTTAATCATTGTTGGTGCATTCATTGGAGGTAGAATATACAAAACAAAGACCTCAATAAACTACCATTGTTGATTGTTTCATCATGGAGGCATATAGCTTATTGCACTTTTTATATCATTTGGGCCGCCCCACTAAAAAAGAGCTGCCTAACACCAAATTTCCAAAGTACACTCACTAGAATATAGCTAAAACGCTATTTCACATGTATCATTGTGTGGCTGTATCCTGTCAATTTGTGTTTAGCAGCAATTTCTTATAAGACCCTGTCTGAGAACAATTCAAAAGTATGAAGACGGTGTGGCTGCACAGAGTCGGACTTCGAGAGGACATGTCAGGAAAACACAAATGCAGAAACTACATCAACTCCAGAATTAATAACCAAAATAATGGCGAATGATCAGGGTAGTCCAATGAGGGAACTTGAGTGCCGCGCATAAAGCTCCAGGGCCGCACCAGTTCAGCACTTGTAGCTGACTGACCAGGGCCCAATTTCATAGAGCTGCTAAGCACAACAATTTGCTTAGCATGAAATTTCTTCCTTGATAAAAACAGGATTAGGCCTACCAACCAAATTTTCACGTGATTTTCAGGATAAGCAAACAACAGCTGAGTATAACAAGCAATATGCAACACACGGCAATTTGGTTGGTAATCCTGTTTTATCAAGGAAGAAATCTCATGCTAAGCAAACTGTTGTGCTTAGCAGCTCAAAATTGGGCCCAGCCTGGGCGACAATCACGCAGATTACCGGTCCAAATGGCTGAGACAATGCTACACACAAACGCCATTAAGTCGGTAAATATACTCACATCGCATCACATACAGCAAGCATGCTATGATACAAAGGTCATAGTGAGGGAAGCTCGTGATTGGACGTCAAAATGAATAATTCATTTGCTTCCCATCCTGTGTTGTCTGCAATAGGTCTGACGAAAGATTTAAATATTCATGAGCTGCCTACTAGCATATCCGAGAGCCCCCCCCCCCATTTTCGTCCAATATTGGACGCAAATATCCAGAAACACATTAAACCCGGAAGTTACAGACCCGTCAAGGCTGTCGGCCTGACAGCCTCCACATGCGGAGAGTGGTACGAGTGCGGATGACCTGCGCACAGTGTGTGTACGGGCGTCGTGCGATGTGATACACACATTACGCACACACATACGGGTGGGTCGTGCGATACACACCTTACGCACAGCGTATATGTGTAATGGTATTGCCATCAGTTTACGGCGGGTTTTTTTTGAGTGAAAAATGCGACTGCCTTGATCAAGGCTAAGTACGGATAAAAGAAAGGTTACCTGACCATCAAGCGATGCCTTTTGGGGAATCATAATGGCCGCCAAAGCTCGTGGCCGCATTGGATTGTGTTTTGTCCGTGAAATTTGGTTGCAAAAAGATTAAATTACGTCATTAACAGTGACATTGGAATGTAAACATGGTGTAATCGTGAGTTGAAAGAAACGTGTCTCCCGAACTTAAAACTTTCGGACAAAAATCACACGACATTTTGAACAAAAAATAAAAACTGGGGGGTGGAAATAATTATGAATTTTTTCTGGGGCACAAGAGGTTTGCATCAAGTAATACCTACAAATCTGGGTTTTTTCCTTTCTTAAGAATACAATAAAAAGTCATTGTAGGTTTTAGGAACAGTTGGGGAAAATTTCTAGAAAATCGGCCGCGAACTTTGGGAAAATACAGAAGCTGGGAGGCACTGTGTGTCACCCCTCGGTCCCCAAAGGTCGAAGCCTGGTAGGTCTAATGTGTTTTTTTGAAGTATGTTTTTCGGTCGTTGGAAGGGTAAACTAATTCATGTCCATTTGTTTATTCAAAATAAAAATAAAAGTAGTACAATTTGTGCACGTTAATTTAGGGTTTATTTCGATTGCAACAATATTGAAACAAGCAACAGTGATTTTGATTATTCAATTTCTTTTTATTTTTAATGTTGTTTTCTCAAAATTTGCTGCTAAAGTATTGTTTTTTATTTTAATCTTGGACTTTTAGATCTTTATTATCTAAGACTTTGTTGTGGGCAGACAATGTCGAAAAAGAATAGGTGAAAAATGTTCGCATAAACTATTTGTTGCTAATCGATGAGTACATTAGGATGTACATGTTCTGGTGCAGTTATTGTCATGTCCCTTAAATAAATATACAAGTTCCTGTTCTTGTTGTGGTACTACTTTGGTTTTTAGCGTGGATATTTAGAGTTTAACGTCTTAATGTTTAACTAGAGCTAATGTGCCGATAGGTGACCACTGGACAAAATACGTGTATACCCCAAATGGGGCTCGAGCCACTGAAGCAATTGACCAAGTAAGGTAGCTGTGGGGCTGGGTGCACAAGCTGTACTTGATCGCGAACAAACACATCCTGAGTGTGATGGTCAACCAAAACTATTGGCAGAGGCAGAAGAGCGTAGAGGTTTAGCCGTCTCAGAGGTGATGTCCTGCAAAAAGTGTGGTTCTCAAACACAAAAGACAAAACTGTATAATAGTGAGATACCTAACGAGGGTAGGAAGCGGGGACGACGCACTGCAACCCCAAACATGTTTTCCCAAGTTGGCCTGCAGAACACTGGCATTGCAACCGCAGGTGCAAGGAGGCTCTGGAATTAAATGGACTCGGCCCATCCACTAGTGGGCTGCAAAAGATTTCAAACAACTTTGTTGAGATCATCAAGAATGAAAGCATCAGGGACATGACACACAAGAGGAAACTAGTGAAAGACATCCGTGAGCTCCAAGGCTTAATTGAACGAGATAGCCCAATTGCAGTTGAAATGGACAGGCAGTACAATCATCCTCCACGAAACTGTAAGAAGAAAAACAAGTTTGTCCATGCAACACAGACAAGAGACACTGTGTGCGAGAATGTAACTATTTCAAAGTGTGTTATAATGTGCCATCACGAGAACAAACTTCCGCGTTTTTTAATATTTTTTGTAACGTCCAACACCGATCATCAAGCAGCAAGTAATTTTACTGCACAACACTCACACAGAGAAGGGGAACCAGGCATCGGGTCGGGAAGCACTTTAAGTTTACCTGTATAATCATATATCGCGGAACCACAAGGCGTGCATGAAAAAAACGGCACGTTAGCAATAAATTGCGGCCGGGCAGCGATTTTTTTTTCCCTGAACCTTTCGGGCAGTACAGTGTACATTTGTATAGGGCCATTGAAAAAATCAAAAAGTGGTATTATGTAACAATAATAATAATAATAATAATATCCACCACATAAGATGAGTTTTGAGAAGAGATTTGAATTTTGTGGTACAAAGACAAGATCTAAGATTAAGAGAGTTCCAGATGCGTGGCGCAGCTGAAGAAAAGACCTGTCACCCCATGAGTGTCGAGACTTGGGTTCAATGAGGAGAAGCATGGAACTTGATCGAAGATTCCTTGATGGAGTGTAAACTTGAAGTAGTTCAGAAATATAGTGGGGAGCCTTGCCATTAAGTGCTTTGTGGACAATGAGCATCAGCTTGAAGATGATTCGTTGAGAGATAGGGAGCCAATGTAGTTGTTTCAGAATGGGGTGATAGAACAGGATTTTCTAGACAGTGTCACAATGCGGGCAGCGGTATTTTGGAGGCGTTGAAGACGGGAAATCTGGTTGTTAGGAAGACTGTAGAGAAGAGCATTGCCGTTGTCAAGACGAGAAGTAACAAATGCATGAATGACCTTTTCAGTGGCACTTTTGTCCAAGTACTTGCGAATCTTACCAATATTCCTGATGTGATATGATGACAGACGAACGATGTTGTTGATGTGTGGTTGAAGTGTCATCGATGAATCAAAATAACCCCTAGTTCCGAGCTTGCAGCGAGGGAGCTATCGAGGCATCACGATGGAAATGTATGGCACTGAAACCTTTGTTAATTGTTGACGTGACCCAAATAGAAGGAACTCTGTCTTATCATCATTTAACTTCAGGAAGTTTTGTTGTGTCCAACGTCGAATCTCTTGGATGCATTTCTCAAGTCTTGCAATAGATGCATTGGCGTTTTCTTGAGAAGATTTAAACGTGATGTATAGCTGAGTGTCGTCTGCGTACACATGGTAATTCAGATTAAATTTCAGGATGATGTCACGAATCGGTAAAGTGTACAGCGTAAACCACTGCGGGCCCAGTACCGACCCCTGTGGCACAGAGTAGTTCAAAACAAGAGGGTCTGATATTGCGGTGCCAATACATACATGCTGAGTTCTTTTGTAGAGATACGATTTGCACCATGCTAGGGCTGTGTCCTCTATGCCAAGGTGATTCTGGAGCCGAGAGAGAAGGATGTTGTGATCAACAGTGTCAAAGGCAGCACTCAAGTCTAGCAGGACTAGTGCTGTTAGGTTACCATTGTCCATTGCAGAAAGAATATCGTTGCTCACACGGACTAGTGCAGCTTCTGTCCCATGGAAAGGCTTGTATGCTGACTGGAACACGTCGGACAGGTTGAAATTATGGATGTGATCAGAAATGCGTGATGAAACTACTCGTTCGATGACTTTTCCAAGATATTTTAAGTTTGCAACCGGTCTGTAGTTTTTGAATATCTCCTTGTCCAGGTTTGGTTTCTTGATGAGCGGCCTGATGTAGGAAACTTTGAGGCTATCGGGGAAACAACCGGAACTGAGAGATTCGTTTACAAGATTAGTGATGTAGGGTAAAAATATATCAATGTTTTGCTTCATCATGGATGTTGACACTGGATCCAGCTCACGTCCTCGCTCTGATTGACTTAAACTCCACGGAAGGTTCAGGAAAAAAAATTCGCGGCCCGGCAGCTGGCCCGATATGCGGCTTGCGATCTTCCATGAATACGTGGGCGAGTAGGGAAACGCGCAACTCGAATTTTTAGGGTCAGAAGACGTGCGGTGGAGTCTAATTTCAACCTTGTTCTTGTTATATTTCATGCAAATTATAACCTCGTACTCATAAACACATCGCTCTCGCCGCAATTTTTAGGGATTTTTAGAAATTAGGGGGAAAGATCGTCCAAAATTGCAATTTTACGAACTTCACTTCCGTGTTTTTTTTTGTTTTTTTTACCACTTCGAAAATTGTGTGCATACTTACATGTTGGCTTGTGTAAAAACTTGCGGGCGACAAATTTGCGCTAATTTTTCGAAATTCGTTTTCTGGCAAAAATAATTTTCCGAGTTTCGTTTTCTCGTGGAAATAATTTTCCAAAAGTAGTTTTCTTGCGAAAATAAATTTCCCAATTTTGTTTTCTCGCGAAAATATTTGTTCTAAATTCGTGCGTGTTTTTGCCAAAATACCCCTTTTCCCACCCCTACTGCTGGTGCTGCTGCTGCTGCTGCTGCTGTTGTTGTTGTTGTTGCTGCTGCTGCTGCTGCTGCTGCTGCTATTTGTTGTTGTTGTTGTTGTTGTTGTTAAGTTGTTGTTGTTGTAATTGTAATTGTAATTGTTGCTGTTGCTGTTGATATTTGTACAATTCTGAATTGTTCGTAATTATCGATCAAAGTTAGGCCCCAAACTCAACTGAGGTTTTGAAAAACTAGAAACACATCTGCCGTTGAGGCGTGCGTTAAAATGACATTCTTTTGACGTCATGTGTGGGAGTTTGCTTTGTTATACCATGGAGGAAGAGGTTATACCTCCATGCTGCAACCAAGTGGCTATACAAAATGGAGCTCCCACATATGACGTAACATGAGTGATGACGTAACACTAACAGGGCTTTCGCGAATTTTTCTGAAAAGCACCGGAGAAGGGTGTTCAAAACTGAATGTGTTTTACACAATTATAATCTGTTTGATCTCATGTGAACACACTTTCCTTATTGATTGAAAACATTTTAAATGAATTTCCGCAAAGGTCACTTGTTTCCGTTTTCGTTCAAGTATAGCAAGGTCTTAATCATGAGTACAGTTCTTCAAGGGGGCGAGTTGAGTCAAGCGCATAGCTAGCGGTTTACGTAGTATTATTGGAAATGGCACCAATGCAAATCGACTAATTAACTTCTATAATTCCCTCCAAAATGAATTGTGCCAAGAGTAACAAACTGTGTAAGTCTCGCGCTTATTCAAACTTGGGATCCGTTAAGGTGCGCGAATTGGTTTCCTACACGTGTGAAAGCAAGGATGTACGTGGCACCAGTGTGGTCCCAAAAATGTTCAACTACGCGCAAGACATGCACGGTCTATTGTCTTTGGTATAGACTGTGCAAGTCTCGCGCATATTTGAACTTCCGGGACCATTGTGGTCCCAACCATATGGAGATTTACGTGGGCACGATTTTGTTTTGTCAATTATTTTAGTTTAACGTGGTATATGCCCGTGAAAAATACATCTGTTGTTGGGAATGTAAAACTTAGTTATAAAAAAATATGAAAGTAAAATCATTTCAACAATATAACGAAGAAAACCCGATAATTAAACTTGACCTCAACTTCCGGTTACTGCAAAAAATGAATAATTTTGTGCTCACCTCCGATCACAAAACTTATGTAAACGCTTGTTTTAGATGAGCGATGATAATCGCCAGATACTGTAATCGCAACGCGAAGCCTTTTCATTGCAGTCTATGGTTGTTGAGGCGTCAGCGTCCTCTATAAACTGTGTCAAACGTTAATTTTACGCCCGTGTGACCTTCGCTAATCCACGTAAGTGGTTTCTGAAAAGTTAAGATCGAATAAGCACCCTTGTCCCAGAGTTTTAATTTTGCTTCACTAATAATTAACACATTATTTGTGTATTTTTTTTATAAAAACTAAAACTTATTTTTTCAACATGTAATGAGTATTTTTGTTTTTCAGATTTTGTCATTAGATATAATTTAAAACAAAGATTTGATTTCAGAGAAAAAAATGTTCTTCTATTGACGTGTTTTCTCGTTCCGATACGCGCGAGACTTGCACAGTCTATAGACCTTATGCATATGATGTCATTTCAGTAGGGCGCCCTCACTTAGAGGTCAAAAGGCGCTTGTTCATTGGCTAATCTTGTGCGCCGCGCGTACAAATCTGTGCGTTTCTATTGTTTCGTCATTGTTTTACCTCTAAGATGGCGGCTGGATGACGTCAATGCATAAGGTCTATTGTGAAAGAAACTATACGCGCAGCGTACTCACATGCGCCTATCCTGGGTGTCATTTTGGGTGTCAAAATCGTGTACAAACATCATTGATCTCTATTATATTAATAGAGATCAATGACAAACATGCACAAAAGAGAGTTTTGACACCCAAAATGACGCGCATTGTTCGGAGGAGGGTTCCGGGGTCTAATATAGATCCCCTTGCATAATGCGAAACGCTACACATACGCTGAGGTCACGCGCACGTTTTTACGCACAGAGAACAGCTATCGTCCAATGATCTGCCTCCTTTTTGAGAGTGTGACGTCATATGCAATGGGTCTATACATTATATGCAGCGTGTGACGTCAGATGCTTGGGTCTTGGGCGCCACTACGATGTGTTGTCTTGTTGGAACAAGATAATTATCGTGGAAACAATATATCATTTTGGGAATACACATTTTTGAAAATTATTTCCACGAGAAAACGAAATATTGTGAAGAAAAAAAAATACACGGGAAAACGAAATTTTGAAAAAATATTTCCACGAGAAAACAACATTTTGAGAAAATATTTCCACGAGAAAACGAAATTTTGAAAAATATTTCATCGGGAAACAAATTTAAGAAAATTATTTTCGCGAGAAAACGAATTTGCGAAAATTATTACCGCGAGAAAACGAAATTTTGAAAATTATTTCCGCGAGAAAACAATTTTTTTAAAATTATTTCTGCGAGAAAACGAATTTTGGAAAATTATTTCCGCGAGCAATTGATATATTTTTCCCCCGGCATGTCACCTTCCGGGCTCCGTAAGACGAGGCGATAGAGAGAACCAAGTACAGAACGAGTACCCAGAAGTCTGAATCCATGAACCACGCGTACGCGATGAAAAATCCAAAAGGAACACTAACCTTTTCACGGAATTGACCATGACCATCACGAGATCACAGCGCCATCCATCTTGTGAACAACTTACACGAAAACTCTGTTATCAACAATGTGAAGCAACTCGCCGCCCAATAACCATTGGATCACCTGATGCAAGTGCCCTGGCTGCAATGGACAATAAACAACAATACCACCCCAAAAAACGTGTAATGGGAAATAACTATTAACAGAGACGAGCACAGTGCCGAGCTGAACAATACACTACCAACCTGGCCAACTTAATCCAAAGTCACAGGACACTAACTGTATAACGTATTTATGAGGGGCTACAGATTTGCAAGGAACACAATTACAGCAAAATGTTCTCAAAATGGAGAAAAAGATAGGGTAGTGGTTTGGGCTGGAGCTAGCGTTTGGGCTGGAGCTAGGGTTTGGGTCAGGGTTGGATGAATAGAACTCACAAGTTTCAGAAAAGGCAGTCTTTAAACTCGTCTCCATGTCCAGTGGATGATTTTCTTGAATGTGACTTACCGTTACAATCTCACATACTCGTCTCTGTCCTTACTCTATGCTCGTACTACGACGAGACTAGTCTTACCAGCACTGCAGCAGTAGTACAAAATAAACATAGCGAACCACTCTTTATTTAAAAAAAAAATATTCTGTAGAAAATGTATTCTAATTTTAAGAAACAACAATATTATTGCTACACTTACTTTTTACAGCCAAAGGAATGGTGTTTTCAATAAATAAAAAAACAGTAACAACTGATGAAAAATGCCTCAAACAAACAACAGCAGACATGGGCGTCACCATTTTGTATAATTAGGGTGCACCACACTAAATAAACTCCCATAGCAATCAATGCTAAATGCTAAATGTTAAAAAATACTCAAAGAATATTTTAAGTCTCCAAGCCTCTTGAGTCTTGACAACCAAGACAACTAAACTTCGGATTTCTTTTCAATTTCTGGCAGGTCAGCCGTTTGGAATTTTTGCTAATTACCCTAGAAAAACACCCCCCCCCCCCTATTTAATGTGGTGCATCCGTAGACGAAAAACCACGATCACAGAGGCTTAGAACAAAAACTAATACCACGGTAACGAACGAAACGCGTATATGCTTCAGTTTGTCATGTATTGATATGTTCTGTTATGTATCCATAAACATAGTTTATTCGCCACTCTTATCGTGCCGTTTTGATGAACTCGCCGAAGTAAGGATTTCAAAATCTCATAAAGAAGTATGAAATATGAACAAGCAACAGAAAAATCTTAAACCTATGGAAAAAGCTTGGAAACTTGTACTGACAACGCACCTGAGGCCCGTTGCACCAAAGATTATAGAGCGCCGAAGGGCGCAAGATAGGGAACTGAAGCTTTATCTATTGTTAAACGTGAAATACGCATGGGCGCCATTTCAGCAAGTAAACGTTTTGTTTCCCATTGATAGGAATGGTCATTGTCTGCGCTGATCGGCACTGATCTATTGTTGTATCAAAAGAGTTACTTGCCGAAATGGCGTCCAGTGGGATTTCACATTTCAGCCCGAGTTCCGCATCTTGCGCCTTTGGCGCTCTATAATATTTGGTTGCACCAACAAAATGTGCCTCGCTCAAATTAAAAACCCCTAATCAGCACTGCAACGATCCTGTACTATGGAACGCCAAAGAGGCAAAGAAAACGAGGAACACACCGATCGTTCTTTTGCATCGATCGATCGATCGGTGTTTTACATCGATCGATCGGTCTTTTTCATCGATCGATCGGTCTTTTACATCGAAAGATCGGTCTTTGCATTAATCGACTGGTCCTTTCCATCGGTCGATCTTTGTTCTCCATCGATAGACCGATGAAAACAAAAAGATTGAAAAAGAGCGATCGATTGAAAAAGAGGGATCGGTTGAAAAAGAGCGTACGGTTGAAAAGGGCGATCGGTTGAAAAGAGCGCTGCACAGCGTTCGCCTTTACTGGGTCAGGCTTAGGACCTTCTGCTGTGATGAGGTGACCCACGAATGGCAACTGCTTTATTTTGAGCTTCAACTTTAAGTTCCTCTGCTGACATCTTTCTAACAGCGCTTCAATTTGCGGTCGGCTATTACTCCAGCCATTGTATCACCTTTCCGAATACAAGGATATCAAAGCTATGGTTTGATCTCCCTCAAGACCTTCTATGACTTTTTCATGTCGTCGTTGGAATTCCTTCGGTACTGTGCTGCATTCTATATTCGCCAGAACGGTGTGTTGAAAGCCGTCATATATGAGCTATCTTCATCAGAAACCATTCTTTGCATTTAGCATGGAGAAAACGATCGCACCATTTAAGTTGGGAAGGACAACATCAATCATCTGCAGTGCTTTGGGATGGAGACAATTTCGTAGATTGGTGTTTATACTGGCTTGGTTGATTTTGTTGCAATCAGTTTGTGTAACTCTCTCTCTCAAGGTTTTTCTTCAAAGCAACTGGTACTCGTCTCTTTGGGTGCACCTATGGTGTGACAGTCGGGTACACATTCAAGTGATCTTTGTTCTCGAGGCATCCTGCTTCCTAATCTGCAAATTCAGTGATCAGTTGTTCTGCAGATTTCTCTGTCTGCATTGGTGGAGCAACACTGCGCAATGTTCTTCTACGAACCTCTACGGGCGTGCCCATCTGTTATACTCTGTTCTTGAAAATGTATTGAGGTGCACTGGGTGTGTGGGGGGGGGGGGAATTATACCAGGACAGTGGCGTAACTAGACATTTTCATTTGGGGGGGGGGGCAAGTGGGGGCAAAGATTAAATTTGGGGGCCAAAGAAGTGCAAGATTATCATTAAATATGTTAACTGATAGTTGATACGCACCAGCTGATACACACCAATGCAGTTCTAAAACAGTCTACATAGTTTGCAGGTAACAAAAGATTGCGAAAACAACCAATTCTTAGAGAACTTGTCATTTTTATAAGATAAAAACTTTTCGACTGTATACAAGGATTAAATTACCAACAGTGATTACCAAGTATCAATTTAGAGTTGTACACGGCATTCTTAAGAGTCCATGCAATACTTTGATGGTATCACATCAGAATCAGAATCTTCTGTTATCCCGTCTCTGCCTCTTAGGTGTTGAAGCACGAGGCAAAGACGGGCACTTTGATATGGAGAAGAAATGGTCTAAGCTACCTTTTTCGCTGGCCATTTAGCCTTGATCAAGGCAGTCGCATTTCACTCCAAAAAACCCACCCGTATACGCTGTGCGTAAGGTACACACACAGTGCGCAGGTACACACACTGTGCGCAGGTCATCCGCACTCGTACCACTCTCCGCATGCGGAGGCCGTCAGGCCGACAGCCTTGACGGGTCTGTAACTTCCGGGTTTAATGTGTTTCTTGATATTTTCGTCCAATATTGGACGAAAATGGGGGGGGGGCTCTCGGATATGCTAGTATGCAGCTCATGAATATTTAAATATTTCGTCAGACCTATTGCAGACAACACAGGATGGGAAGCATATGAATTATTCATTTTGACGTCCAATCACGAGCTTCTCTCACTATAACCTTTGTACCATATCATGCTTGCTGTATGTGATGCGATGTGAGTAGTTACCGACTTAATGGCGTTTGTGTGTAGCATTGTCTCAGCCATTTTGGACCGGTAATCTGCGAGGCAGGTCAGTCAGCTCACAAGTGCTAAACCCGGGCGCGGCCCCTGGAGCTTTATACGCTGCACTCAAGTTCCCTCATTAGACTACCCTGATCATTCGCCATTCTTTTGGTTATTAATTCTGGAGTTGATGTAGTTTCTGCATCTGTGTTTTCCAGACATGTCCTCTCGAAGTCCGACTCTGTGCAGCCACTCACACCGTCTTCATACTTTTGAATTGTTCTCAGACAGGGTCTTATAAGAATTTACTGCTGACAAAAATTGACAGGATACAGCCACACATGATACATGTGAAACAGATTTTTAGCTACCCTGTTCTACTGAGTGTACTTGGGAAATTTGGCGTTAGGCAGCTCTTTTTTAGTGGGGCGGCCAAAATGATATAAAAAGTGCAATGAGCTATATGCCTTCATGAAACAATCAACAATGGTAGTTTATTGAGGTCTTTGTTTTGTATATTTTTACCTCCAATGAATGCACCAACAATGATTAAATCACTGTTTAATGATGCAAGATGGAGACATTTCCTGCTGGAAAATGGTGTATGTATTGTATGTCATGGTTACAAATTGATCCACGCAACCTCATGCCCTCATTGTCTCGCTCAGCTGAGGAGAATACGCAACATTTTGAGAAAAAACTCCAACGCCTTGATCAAGGCTACTGGCCATTTTGCTGTTTAAATCTCTCTTTTGTGCATCTGACTACGTTGTGTAAACGGAGCTATTGGTCTGCGTTCAGCCACCACCACGTATTAAACTGAACTTTGTGACTTCCTGCACTCTCTGTAACCGCAAAACCACAACATACATTTACCGCCAACGATCGCGCGCGCGTTTCCATGCATTTGTCATAGTCCACATACTGATATGAATAAAAGATTTAGTTTTTACGGCAGCATTTTTTACAGCCTTAAACGATTGATATATTATAAGAATATACTTTTCTGTGATTTCATATGGGGGGGGGGCAAGGGTTCTGAGCGGGGGGGCGTAGGGCCCCCCTGCCCCCCCCCTCTGGTGACGCCACTGTACCAGGAACATCTTTTTATGTTCTATCAACTGTGACTAGTCACTCCGGTGGAAAGTTAGACTTGATTTCAAGTCTGAGCTTGCGGTTATTTCTCTGCATCAGCCATGCAGATTCCCCCGCAGATTTGCTATCACGCGCTCTAACTCGCAATGTGATCGTAGGTTCAAGACGGAGGTTTATCCACAAGAGGGCGCTGTTTCAGCCAATAATGTATCGGCTATCAGGACGACTAAAAACCACGATCACAGACTTGGAACCAAGTCTAGTAGAAAAGTGTAATCTCATGTAAGTCCGAAGTGGAGGTGATGACGAGGTGAGCCACACCTTTTTTGTTTACCCGGGGACACCAAACCCTTGCGTGCCTGTGTTGCGTAATGGTACTGTAGCCTTGATACTACCACCAAGATCAGCTACCCATAGAGACAATTAAGCCGTGCTTAATTTGTTTTGTCTACTTAAATACTAATATTTACTCAGAGGGAGACGTTCTTGGCTCAAACGTTGTATCGTGTTGCCATAGCTCATAAACATTCATGTTTGTAAAACTATATTATGGACATGTAAATGCAATGAGGCAGTTCTTAGTCCCCACTTCAGCTTCTGTCACATGTTATTAGAGAGCGCAATAATAGTTGATCATAGCACTGTGCACCTCCCTTTAGCAGCAAATGCTAAATGCTAAATATAACAAAAATATAAAAAAATACTTCGAAAGTTTCTCAGCCTCTTGAAAACAAATCAAATATAATTTCTGACATCTAAACTTCATTTTTCTTTTTAGTTTTTAGTAGGTATCCGTTTAGTATTTGAGCTGGGCTTATCCAAAATATAAACACTCCTACGACTAAACTGGCAAGACTCCATCTTGGAAAAATTACCCTTAATACACCTTTTTAGCAAGATAGGACTTTGTTTAGATTGCTAGTGTTCCCCCAAATGCTACAGGTTGAAAGTCAAGAATCACAGGAGCACAATATTGAACAGTGTTCAGAGTTTCTCTGTGGCGGGTGCTGTTACAAGCGCGTCGTCATGGTTTGCCAATAACAATACAAGGGACAAACCATTTTCCTGTTCATTCATTGTCTGCACTGTCCTATAAAACTCGCAGCGAGACCACCCAGTTATTCAAGCTCAGTCTGTATTCTGCGAAGGCCGTCTTGCTGTGTGTCGACCACTATTGCCAAGGGTTTCAGGAAGGAAACTAATTTGAAGTGACCTTAAATAGTAAGTTTGTGTCTAGAAAAAATAAATATTGCTACTGTTATACTGCGAACAAACCTTACTCAGGTTCAATAAATAATGTACATGCTTATTAACAATTTTCAGTACTAACATTCACATTATGATCTACCGGTCGATTCCAGTAAAGTAATCCTAGCTTGATACTAATGGGGTTTTTTTTTCTAGCAATGGTACTTTTACAACGGTTTCGAGTTTAACAACGACACTTGCCTATGTTAAAACCCTCGTAACACAGTATGATACAACATATTATTGTCAGTGCATAGTTTTCTCTATGTCAGTGCGAGAGTCAAATCATTCGTATATCAGCCAAAATTATTATGTGTGTATGGAAATAAGGCTGTTGAAAAAAGCATGTGGTTACTGACTTCGCGTACAAGCATACGTTTAGACTATATGTGTGTGTTGAAATAATTATTATGCAAGTCCCGTATACCATGGAGGGAGGAAATACAATTCCTTCCTCCATGCGTATACGTAGTATTATCTTCGTGCTTCTAGAGCGCAACTTGAAGATTTACATATCCATACAATAAACGTATCACTTCCAGACGATCTTAGTTGTCAGATCCGAAGGACAGTCTTAGTATTGTATTCTCCAGGCTGTTCCCACAATACATCGATGACAAAGTCTTTATGTATGATTCACTGCGATTGAATATGCTTTTTGCTGATGTCTACTTAGGAATGCTGAGTGCCTAAAAGAAATATAACATAATATTAATTTTCAATCTTTCAAATGATAATTACATTGGGCCACTCAGTTGAGGTCGGTTTGAAAATAACTATCTGTAGAATACCCAAATGTGTTTTTTTTTTCTCCATAGAAAGGTATAAGATGCACGAAAGATAATCTACATAGGCCTAGAGTGTGTTAAAAAACCTATAAAAAAAACACCCATAACAACAACAACCAAGGATAACAATGCGTCATAACTGGCAGCTCACAGCTGCTACTTCAATGTTTTGTTCAAATTGTCTACGGCAACATAAAATTTGGCAATGTTAATTTCAAATGCATTGATTAGCTTCATTAGTTCGCTGAACTTAGAATACTTCTTACCCCCAAGGGATTGACCTGTTGATTACCCCTATAACAGTTAAACTCATTACCTCAATTGGAATACCGGAAGTTAAAACCATAATATTGTTGCGGATTTACCAATTACCCCGGACTAACCCGGTCACCCAGTGATGTGTGGTACTCCTTCATGAAACCCAAGACCGGTGGTGTAGGCCCGTTGGACGGAAATGTACCGCCTAGTGCACAGGGCTCATCACTGTAACCCTCAGTAATCTTCCGCAGGGACATACAGAACAGACCACGGACAAGACAAAATGTGACAAATATATAGACGAAGTAAACCTCCTTTTAATTACTACTCAATCACTACTGTTGGAACCTCAAAGTAATAATTAAATGATTGATCTGTAATGGCCTCGTAATCAATAAGCGCTATAGCTCCCCTTAATTCCCAGCTATTAGAGCGCCTCCTGGTTTGGATCCTCCCTGGTTTGGATCCTCCTTGTGCCCTCCTTAGGAAAATAAAGGCAAGTTATACCATTTTCCCATACACGGACCAGAACATATCCCTAGTTCAAAAAAAACTAAATCCAAGTTTCCTCTTCGGTATCCCACCATGGTCCCTCCCGCTCAAGTTATTCAACAGTGGCCCACGCTCGAATCAAAGTAGCGCATGCACTGTAGCCTCCTACCTGAGCTCTGTCGGCACACGTCCATCAAAGACGAGATCCAAACGTCAACTGCCGATCGTCGTTTCATCACCCTGCTGCCAGCTATATGCTGCTGCGCGACTGCTCGCTACTCTAGCGCTCTCAATAGTCTACAAATGGTTAGCTATAACAAGCAACAACTATGCTCATTTGCGTTACATAATTTAATACGAGATGCTATGAAAGGGCTTTTCCAACATCGGCAATCAGCGAAATAACAACTATATAAGAACGTTCGTCTTTTGCGTCTATAGGTGCACAGTCCAAGGTAGCGTCCAAGGTGATGTCCAGTCTCCAAGTGCCCGGAACCGGTCTGAAGCGTAAAGGCAATACAACATTTTAACAGCTAGCATTGACTCTCCGGTAGGCCTAGAACCTACAGCAATAAACGGTACAAAAACTCATTTCAGTATGCAAGAAGGTCCAAGTTGGCCTTTGGAACTTCGAAACGACATCCATATCGGGCCAATACATAAAGATTTACCCGTGGTTATCGAATGGAATAGCTCAAAAAACTAACCCTGTTTTCAGTTTACGTTGGCATGCATAAATCGTTTTTTCCCCAGATTTCTGAGGGTTGGTGTCCGTTCGCGAATGCTACGGCCAGAGATGCGGTTGGTACCCGCTGTCACCTCGCTGAGCGTGGATGGATTCTGTACGTTAGATTCTTGTGAAAGAACCGTAACAGTTTTTTTGCCGTTTTCTCAACAATTAGACACTGTATTCAGCTGAAACTTCCACATGTGACTTTAATTGGGACACGGGGCCATCAGTTCTTTCATCAATCTTGGTTATATACGTGAAATCGATAAAGACTTCTAACTAACGGATCACGTTGGATCAGTGGCTCTTTTAGGGGTATTCCTGACTGGGGTGCCGACCACCTTCCAATTTTCTTTAAGGCTAACCGGTAGACGTTAGACCAAGAGTGTCGATGTCATTGCTGGGTCGTTCAATTTTTGCAAGTAGGCCTACTGGTGTGCCAAAACAGGCGTTCGTCCAGAATTCTATTAAAACGCTCAACTATAACTTGAGCGCGATGATTAACGAATTCACCTCGTTGAACTTCAGAACGTTTCTACTTTTTAACAATACACCGGCAGAGGCCATAAATTTATTTGCCACAGCGCCTGCTTTCTTAGAAACGTTCTAAGCGCAGCTTTTTAGACGCTTTCGTCACATGGTAAAGGCTTAGGCGGCGCCGAGCCCTTTTTGATAACCTCTTACTTAATTTCGTTAACCATTTGCATTCATTTTGTTTGACACCAGGTACACATTTCGGTGACCATGTGAGTTCCTAAACCCCAGACCGTGCACCGGTTAGGTTGGGTTTTACCATTTTGTATTCTGTTGGTGTGAAACGAACACTAATTTTTACCTTTTATGGCGTACATTTTTGTTTTACATTTATTGGTTCTGCCGATGTTCAACTACTCGCATACCCTACGGCCAGAGTCATATTTTTCTGCCGGTGTTGACCTCGTTCGATGTAGGGTTGACTCATTGTCTAACCGTAACATTTTTCGGCGTCGAGGTCCAAGATGAACGTACTTGGTTTCTTTTGGTCGGGCAAGTCGGGCAAGTATTGGTTGTTCGCTACGTTCTTCACTGGTTGAAGACATTCCGGTTCGCTTGGCGCGCTCAAAAAAGAGGTGGTGATCGATGTCGGTTAAGAGTTCTGTAGCGTACAATGATTTGGTTAAGTGTAAGGATGGCGAGAACAGTTCTTTGGCTGTGTAAAATATGAGCTGAAACGCAGGGCGAAGAAGATGAAATCACGGGGATGTAAGCCGACTCCATACACAAGAAAATGTGTGGAAGAAGAAACCTTAAAACTGTAAATTAGTTAACAAAGATATCTCTTCCGGAATTCAATTTAGCTCTCAAGATCTTCACTCGGTCGTGGCGAACTGTCTCTAAACGTTTCACAGTGACAACAAACGGTCACGCGTTGATGATAAAATAGTTGTGTGTGTGGTGCGTCAATAACGTGTTATTACATTTCCCCAAAACAGAAAGAAAATTAATTGAAGGAAATTTGTTGTTTCAAAAAAAAATCTTAAAATAAAAGTATAATATTAGGAAAAAAATTAAGATCAACTTGAACGAAATCAGTATTTATTCTTTTGTTATAAAAAAGGTAAACAGTGCTTTATAAATACATATTTATGACTGAAACTCAATAAAAATTGCTTTATAATGTAAAAAACCCACATTTTGATCAGTGTCTCGCTAGGCAAAAATGCCGAGTTTCACGACAAACAGCTCTGTGACGTCACAATACAGACTTTTTTGTTCACTATACACACAATTGTGGATTGTATATGCAATAAAAGCATAACTTTAAAAAGAATAGTCGGTCAAAATGTCAGAAAGCAGCGGTTCGAGGCAAAATCACAGTGTTAATGAAAAAGAAGTTTGCCCATCAAGCACTTGTGATGGGATCAATATCAGCTCAAGTGACATGGGGAGGTTTTAGACAAAACTCGGAGGGGCATGCCAAGGTTTTCCACTTAGCTCTGTGAGTTTTTCCTAAAAGTTCAATCCAATGAATCGCGATTTTGGTCAAAGGATACGACGTGAGCTAATGTTTTCGATGAATCCGCGTCCGGCTCCGGCTCTACAACGTTGTTCACAGCCAAGTGCAGTGACGATGCTCATGAAGATGCTGTTTTCAAGGGTTGGAGTTTCCCTGGGTAGTCCTCCCGCCTCACAGGGCTGGTTACAGCTGTCCTCCCACGATCAGTATTAACTCAGTCCATCATGTCAAGCGTGCTCCATGCACGGTAGGTATTTGGAATCAGTGATTTGATCCAAGATCTGAGAAACAACGGTTATGCTGCACTTTGCTTTAACAAGTACTAAATGTTTCTGGAATATATGATGCCGATTAACATATGAATAGTAACTCAATTTCAACAATTTGTAAACTTTCTCTAAGAATTTGGAGAAAACAATAGCGACTTCTAAAAGTTGTCTGCCTCTCTCCTCTCCAACACAAGAGGGCGCTATCACGCTCTAGCCCTGGGCTACATATGTTTTTATGAACAGCAAATAAAGCTTCATCTCGGAAACCATAAGGAGCCCGTGATGGGGACATGTCATACAAAAAGTTAATAACTACAGACATAATTGAGGTTTTTCATTTAGTTAAATCAAAATCATTTTGTGCTCACAAAATCATTTTGTTCACTCAAAATAAGTTAGTTTGTTCTCTCGAAATGATATTTGTGTGTGCTCGAAATAAACCATTTCGCTCACTTGAAATCATATTGTCACTCAAAATATATTATTTTGTCAACTCGAAATCATTGTGGTTACTCGCAATCAGTTCGAGAGCACGACATGATTTTGAGCTCTCGAAATGATTTCAACTGTACATATTCTTGAGCTTGAAATCATTTTACGCACTCAAAATACATTATCAATCATTTTGTCCACACGAAATCAATTTGTTCTCTCAAAATTATTCAAAGTCTTTTCGTTTTCACGAAGGCATCTCGCTCGAAAACATTTCGAACGCTCAAAATAATTAATTTTGTGCGCTCGAAATAAATAACAACAAGTGGGTTATGAACAGTTAATTATGTCTCCCCAGCACCCTTCGTTATGGCCTTTAAAGTGTTTTAGGACAAGGAACAGACCTAACGCCTGTTTTTTCGATGGTTGATTTTTTGCCTTATATATATTCAGTTTGAGAATATGACAAATGATCGGTTGCTCAATACCTGACTCATCAACTTTGTGCCAAACCTCTCCAACACTAACATCACATAAATATGTCAATGGCTATTTCGAACGCCTTTATCTGTTAAGATTTGCCACCAGGTTTGCCTTAGAAAGCTTATTAAACAGGGCACTCAAGACTTTCGAATGGTCTTACCAGTTGTCGCTGTATACCAAAATGTCATCAATATAGACAAAGCAATTTTCTAGGCAAGCAATGACTTGACCCATCATTCTTTGAAATGTAGCCGGGTGTTTTTCATCCCAAAGGGCACACGCATTCTCTACATCAATATCATGAACATCATGAACTGCCACCGACGTACGGCCTGGTTTGTCAGAGTAAACTTGTTCGTTCTTTTTAAGTAGATTTGATACATCAATTTGTCATCGTGCAAATTGCCAATGATTTCGTCCAAGATTTCAGAATTTAAAAGATGAACAGCTGAAAACTAAAGTTAAGATTTATTTTTTAAAGGTCTTTATTACATGAACCGTCATCATCGGGTTTTGTCTCAATAACAGCTACCCCACTGATTGGCCTGAATTATCACGCTCATACTTTTTGAGCATGTTAATCATGACAAACTCTTTGGGTCTTTTTTCGATCATGAATACTGATTACGTAATTAACACATTGAGTTTCCTTTTGCACAGGAGGGCTTCAATTAAACTTCGCTTTAATACGAGTCCTACGTCCTCCTACAAGAGTCAGAAGTTATGTATTTCATTGTGTTCCCCAGTTGCAATGCCCAGAGCGAGTTGAACGTCCTTCCTATCATAGACTGGACCATTCCACATTATTAAGGGAAGGGGAGGTCAGTTCCCAGGGTTGTGATTTTTTATAGGCTGGAAAAACCCCAAAACTATACCTAGCGTAGCATACACAATCTGCTACATGTCTTAGCATCATGGTCAACACAGCCCACACACATCAAACCCCCTTATAAAGTAGAACCATTCCAGCCGTCTGTTTGTTGTATCAGGCTGTGCCGTTTTGGACTTGTGAGGGGCAGGGGCATTTAGTGCATGCCCTCTCCGTGTTTTTCAAAGTTCTCTTGCGACACTTTGTGATGAAACTTGCCACACTATATTCATCTCTACACCAAGTTTAACGTGATTGATGTAAGGAAAATGTCAAAAATGTGCCATCAGAAGTCCTTTTTTGTTAGCTTTTTGCTGATTTTGCGTTTAAAATAGTATTTTCCTCATAATTTCCGTATTTTGACATAATCAATGACTTAACATTAAATGTTATAGTATTTTTTAGTTTGTCCCCTTAAACATCTACAGTACCACAAGCTGCTGGTGCCCATGATGATTCTATAGTATTTCTTAGCCTGAAAAGTTGAAAATTTGCATGTTAAAAATATTTCAGTGATAAAAATGCTGTGAATTTTGTCATTTGGTTCTCACAGGTGAATTTAACCTAGATCTGCCTTTAAACCGTTGTCAGCTAAAAAAAAATTCCCAATAATGTCAACGATTTCAGTGGCATAACGTCATTGATACACCTACACGTATTACTGAGAAAAGTTCCACGGCTAACCAAAGCAAGTTGTTCTCTTCAGGCAACTTCCCAGTCGGGTTCAGTGATCATACTGTACATATGACTTTAAAAGCTTGCAAAGAGATAAACCAACCATCAATGATTAAACAAGAACTTTTCGTAAGTTTGACATTGATCTGTTCATGGAGGTAGGAACCAAGATCCTAGTAATAATATAAACTGGGAAGCGGTGTTTCAGATTGATGATCCTGATATTGTATGGACAGCTTTTAAAAACAAGTTCATTGAAATTGCAGATCAACATTCACAGCAGGTAGAAAATCGTATTAAGGTCAATTTGTCTCCTTGGTTTAACCAAGAAATGTTGTCGTTATCAAATGATCGTGACTTCTATAAACGTGTTGCTCATAAGAGTGGTAAATCTAGCGATAGGGATACATGTACACCGTTCCAAAAGATAACCAGACCACCAATGTGATCAAACATGCTAAGAAATTGTATTACTTAAATTGATACTATTGAGCAAAGAACGATGGTAAGAAGTTAATTGTTGACCAACATACCCGTACTATATTGTATAATTCTCTCATCCTGCCTCACATTGACTATTGTTGTACAGTTTGGACTCACAGTGCTGATAAATATGTTAATATAATTCAGATTTTTCAAAACCAGGCAGCAAGATTAATATTGGGTTGTAAGGTTAGAGATGTATATACACGTTAATGAATTTTATACTGAGCTAAAGTGGATGCAAGTTCGTCAGCGAGTATTTCATCCTCATGAATGGAGTATATCCGGAATATATGTCGACTGGTATACAATCCCAGATGAATACCCACTCTTAAGGCCTGCGCTAAACGTCGCACTTTTGCCGTGTCGAACTCAAATGATTTTCGTACGGCAAAAGTGCGGCAATTAAAACGAATTGGTGACAAACGTCGAATTTAGTAAAATAGTTTGCCGCACTTAAAGTAATTCAAAATGGTGACGCGGGAAAAAATTGCTAAAGAGTCATGTTTCATGATGTCAATTCGAGCTGTGACACTCAAATATTAATGACAAAATCATAACATTGCTTCCCAACTTAAATGTTGTCATTATTATTACCATCGTTGGTGAGTGGCGTTCACCGTCTTTTTAAAGAGTGTCAAACAAAATCATTTAGTTTAATTCTGAAATCTACAGATTATGTTTGTTCCAGTCAGAAGTTGTTTCTTTTCCCATCCCGGAATACTCTCAGCTACGGTACTAACAAGGAGAATGTTCACATTATTAGAAAATAAAGATAAAACATTTTTCAAAAGTTTTGCGCATGCGTATTCCCAAAGAGCATAGCCCGACTGAGAATTCAATTCGATTCGACACGGCAAGAGCGCGACGTTTGTCACCACGTCGTGCAACTGCCGTGTAGCACGGCAAAGCTTGCCGTGCTACACGGCAGTGTCGAACTTAAATCAAAAGTTTGCGCTAAACGTCGCTTTTTTGTCGAATTTAATTCATCATTTTCTAATTATTTGAGTTCGACACGGCAAAAATGCGACGTCGGCCATAAGAACGGAAATTGGCAAACGTCCCTTCAAGTTCTCTGGAGTCAGGACATGGAATGATCTTTCTCTTGCCATTAAAAGCTTGCCAACTATTACGAGTTTTAAAAAGCGTGTCATGGAGCACATTTCAAGTTCAAATTTAGTAATTTGCATATTTAGTCTTTTTGTTTAACATATTTTGCTCCCTTTAGATTTCCTTTTTATATGTGTCTTTTAGGCTAATCTCCAATTCTTTGAATTTGTTTTGCATTTTAGCTGGAGTATTATAGTTTTATGGTGTATTATGTTTTTTTTACTAACACAGTATTTGTACTGAGGGCCTCCATGGAAAGCAGTGCTTGGCGCTGGTGGGAGTTTACCCTCATAATTAACCCTCTCATGCCCAAATTAATTTTCTTACACTCAATCTTTCTTTTGTCAACCAGTTATGGCAAGTCTAGTTCAAAAAAAGAAAACAAAAGTATGTTGTTTTTATTTTCGCTAATTATCATGCATAATTAGTAGTGGACTTTAAAGGTATTGTACACTTTTGGTAACAGCTCAAAATCAGTGTCCACATTTTGTGTGACTCAACATATGCATGAACAAACAAACCTGTGAAAGTTTGAGCTTAATTGGTCATCGAGGTCACGAGAAAATAGTGAAAAGATACCTTATGTATTTTCTGTTTTTTCAAATTATCGCGCGTGATAAAAACTATTGTTTTACTCAATTCTCAGAAGCGATAGCATTTTAGGCAGAAATATTTTAAGGAACCCTTTCTACCATTACTTACTTTAAATCATGTAAGTTATGTGTGTATCTGTGAACATTGTGTTTTTCGATCTTACCAATAGTGTACAGGGCCTTTAAAGTCCCGACAGGCTGTGAGGTCAAAGTTTTGAACCCAACTTCCTATGAAAAGAACTTATCAGTAAATAGAAACAGACACATTATAAGTCTTTATCATGGTGGCTCAGTATTTATTTTCTTCCATTTAAAAAGGAATCATTGTCACCAGATCGAGGCTGGATGTAAAATAGTCTGGTTTTATCTTGATTTTGCTAATCAAAATTTTCACTGATTTTACTCGGAACAACAACAATTTCAATTTGCCTTGTTGATCAACAGAACTTGAAAAAGATCGTAATCTTATAGTGATAAAGGTAAATTTCAATCCAGACTGTTTTAAGAGGAATATCAGTTCCTACCTTCAGCTCCCCTGAGTTATGTTAATCTTAAATGTTTTCTTCCTGTAATATAAATAATATTTTGATGTAACGAAATATTATCTCGAGGAAATGAAATAATATTTCGAGGAAACGAAGTATTATTTCGCGGGAACAAATTATTATTTCGGCGATAAAAATAATAGTTCGAGGGAACGAAATAATTTTTTGAGTGAACGAATGTTTTGTTTACCCTTTTTACCCGCATCTTCATGGGCTCTGTGATATACGGTAGGCCTACGCCCGTATTGAAGCATAGGATGCGTACAGCAATACCCTAAGCACGGATGGGTTTAAACAGATGTATACAAAGTAATTCCTCTTGTGTGTATTTATTACATAATGTTTAAAAGCATTTGTTCATACTTACAACATTTTGAATGTAAATCAGTCTGTAAGCTTACTTCAATAGCCTGTATTAAACACTTTTTGAAAATCAGTATAATAATTGACTGCTTGTAGATAATCGCCTGACGTCATGACATCTAAGAAACAGATCTTCGCCGTGTTTAATTTTTACGAGACGATTACGCCACCGCCAAACTACCCAACATTTACCGCAGGCTGGAAGACGTTAGGCCGTTATGTAGAAACCCTGGACCACTATGTGGCTGCTCAGCTTCACCGAAACTTGGACGAACAAGGTGAGTGTTACATAATCAATAAAGGGACATAATAAGTCGAAGTCGTTAATGGGGCAGTAGTCGTGATCCAGCAGTCTCGCAAGCAAACACAGCGACAAACATTTTACTTTAATAGGATTAACTTTTATAGGATTAATAACGCAATTAAAGTTTCCCCGAGCATGCGTGTTTGGCAAGTACATTGCTTACCGCACCGTTGGTCATCGGATGTGTACGAACGCGCTCGACATAGCCTATCCAGTCAGCAGTGCAATGGAAAACAATGTAGGGGCCTACTGTATCTTTTTTCTGTTATTCAGACACATGGAGAATAATGGACTTTACCTTATGCATTGACGCCATAGCGCCCCATTTTATAGGTAAGACCATAATGAAACAATAGTAAACGCACATCGCTGACGCTGAGAGGGTCGGACACTTGCCGTTGAAATTCTTGGCATACTTCAGCATTCGGCTGACTCAACGGCACGGGATCCTCACTGTGATCTTGATGCTAAGTGGCCTCCTGACGGTACAGTCCCCAATTGAGGCGAGAGCCACATCTTGTCTACCCCCATGAAATCGCCTCAATCGATTTACGTGTACTATTCTTACACAGCATCACCATGGGTGACGCCACGTTATGCACCATCCCACTTCGGCTGAAGTTTTGGAGACAATCGCACTTCCTTAGTCACAACTTTCACCATCACCGCACTGCTGACTCAAAACTTTGTCTTTTCGGCTTTGCGGTTTTCCAGTCTCTGTCGCAAATTACTTACAAAGCTGGAAACATCGGTGTGTCATCCTTTACTAGGTAGACCGTACATTAGGTCTATTGACAGTTCAACCTCTCTCCCAAACAAATGTTTATTTTGAGTGATGCTCATGCTTTCGTGGGATGATGCACGGTAGGCTGTTAATAGTACAGATGAGATTGCACATACTTATCCCAATCCCTCTGATTGGTTGAGACATACGAAGCCAGGTTAGCAATCAACGTTCTGTTGAATCTCTCCACCTGTCCATCGCTCTTAGGGTATGCCTCAGTCACACCAAACAAGTTTTCAAAACGTCCGAACCCGTCCTAAAAAAATCGCAAAAAGGGTTGTGGTCTGGCTAGAACGTATAGCTTTGGCCGGACAATGTCTATAATGTGACTAATTAGTTCATAAAAAGTTCTCGATACGTCCATCTCGTCTTTATCCCGTCTGCAGTCCGTTTATGGCCCTGTCACACCTTGACGTTTTAGCAAGCGTATCAAGTTCAGATCGGGTAAAATTGCCCGTTCACCTCATGGAGACACCGTTTCCAAGCAGTACAAGCCCGTCTGTAGTCGGCTTAAACCGGTTCGTAACTAGTTCTACTTCGTTCCTTATACGTCGAAATCCGTTCTAACTAGTTCGTAACTCGATCACCTCGTTCACAGACAGTTTAACTTGTTCTGACCACGTCCTCATCTCGTCCCTAGTGCGTTCAGAACGTAATTGTAACCACGTCCTGGCCTGACAGCTATAAAAACCGAGCACGTTTCTGACAGTCCTCATTCTCGTTAGTCAGGAACAGATATAAACGGTAAATTATTGTGCCAAAATTTCCGCAGGTTTCACGAAGTGGCGTTTTACTCAAAAGTCAAAATTTTTATGAAAATTTGTTTAGTCACTATTTTTGGACTGCCAATACATTTATCTTTCTTATACCAAATCTTAATCTTCAAATATGTTAAGTTTTGCAAATAAAGTAAACAAATTTTATAAAATCTAAAATAAGCTAACGTTTTTCGTTTCACGAAGTGACACTTTGCATACGGGCAATCCGGCATATGTGTATGTGTGCTTACGTGCGTAGAAGGCAAGACGACCTTGTGACACTTTTAGTTTTCACGAAGTGACAGTTTGCATACAGGCAACGCGGAATGTGTGTGTGTACACGTTTTCACGTGTGTTCGTAGGTTTCACGAAGTGACCTTTCTGTTTTTTGAACAATTACTCATTAAATATGAATTCATTTTTAAAAAGTAAGTAATTGGCTAGAACATTTAAGGTATCAACTTTCATACACTAATTTTCGGGGAAATTCCCCGTTATACAAATCCGTCCAAGAACGATTTTAAAAAATCACCAACTTCAAATGCGATTATTTGTAAACCAAGTTTTACCTCTGTGGGGTCGGTCGCGTCAGTTCGTGAAACCTGCGACGAAATGATGAACCAGTGAGAAAACGGCCCCTATTTATACCATACCTTGTCTGATTGTACTGCAGACGGGATGGACGTTTAAGAACTGCAAAAAACAGATTAACGACGCACCAAGGACGTAATGCGGTCGAGTTGGGTCTGTCTGTGAACGCCACGAACGTGCTACAAACGGACCCGGTCTGTGTGCACACCTACATGTACATCCAATTGACGCCCGACCGCACCACGTCATTGCACGTCCCTAGTACGATCCAAGTACGGCAATTCCGTTCGTAGTACGTCCATCTCGTTTTAAGTACGTTGCCAATCCGTCTAATTGCAAGGTCCATATAAATTTTGAGCAGCCTAAAAGTACTGGAGCACCAATCCCGATCAAACCCGTCCGAGCCCTTCCATGGTTCGTTGCACACAGTCTAAGCCCGTTCGGCTACATTTCAGAACGTAGTGAGAACGAGTTCGGTGTGATGGGGCTTTACGGCGTTGTACGAGTTTTACCTAGAAGCTTATACACAAGTCCTGGAATTACTTACTTTCGAATAGACCTTATGCATTGACGCCATCCAGCCGCCATCTTAGAGGTAAAACGATGACGAATCAATCGAAACGCACAGATTTGTACGCGCGGCGCACAGGATTGGCCAATGAACAACCTCCTTTTGACCTCTAGGCGAGGGCGCCCTACTGAAATGACATCATGTGCATAAGGTCTATTGTCGACCCTGGTCACTGTGATTTCGGAAGGGTTTGTTTGAAGGGATACAACAGTGGCATCGCGTACCAAGATGATCTTTCCGGGATGTGCTTTTCCGATTGCGCTAAGACGGCACCTTCTTTTTACCATAACTTCCTAATAAAACTGTAGATTTTGTTAAAATTTCACAATAATAAGCTTTTATTTATGTTATTTAGGTGAGACAAATTCATGATGACATTTTGTCAGCAATTTTGGAATTGAAAACTAATACAATTTTGAACTTGTCATCAAAAAGAACTGAGAAATTTGATGACGTCATCATTGTTATATTTGAAAAAGTCATGAACAGAATTAATTTTATGCACTGAAACTACTTCCAATTTCGTTTTTATATTGCTGCAGAGCTTAAATTATGGGGTTTTAAACTTGATTTTGCTTCAACTTCCGGTTTGAGCCGGAAGACAAGGTCAAATTGGGGTTGTACAGCGTTTGTTCAGTTTTAAAGACATTTCCGATGATGTATATAGATTTGAAAATTCTAACATGAGGTTCAGGAGTTCTGATTTTTTCAAATTTATATTAAACTCTCATTTAATGCAATTCGACACCTGATGACGTCATTGCGATGTCATGAAAACTGTACCGTCTTCATATTGAGATATGCTGTAGAAAAGAATTTGCGTGAACGGCTGTATTAAAGACCAACCAAGACTACTTACACCGCTTGGTCAATATACAATGTAACAGCGATGTTGAATGCAATCATAATGTGGTAGTACCGGCTACATGTTCGGTAAACCTATGTGTGCGTGTGTTTGGGTTACAGTTCATCATGTGTTAATAATGTGGGTCAACACAAACGTGCACTTACTAACTGTTCACATCTCTGTGCGAAAGTTTGAGCAGGCTCAAAGATCTACAACTTGATGCAGAAATATTGGTGTAAACGTTAAAAAGTTCTTCAGATATGAATTTTTGAAATATTAAATTTCCAGATTGAACCTGAGGACAAGGTCAAATGGTTTGATACTCTGTGTAGTTTTTGTTAATGTGTTGAAGATCTTTTCGATGGTGCAACAATGTACAAAATATATCGTTTGGTTCAGAAGTTTTGATTTGTTTAAATATAACTTTGAATTTATGTAATCTGACACCCGATGACATCAGCATTACGTCATGAAACTTGTGCCGTCTTCAAATTGAGTTTCAATTGTTTGATGAGTTCAAGGATCAAATCAGTTTCAATATTGAGTTATGCTGTGGAGAAGAGTTCAGAGGAAGAAGAAGCAGAAGAAGAAGAAGTTGTTCATGCGCATATTGCAAAAACACCTAACATCCCAAAATGTTAGCTCTGTGGTCATAATGAAGATAAACTTTTGACATATTTTGTGTGCATGAAAGGACAATGGTCGGTTTTAGTTAGTTTAACAGGTCCCTCTGGAAACATGTTTATCAAACACTACAAGACTGCAATCGAGCCGAACCTCAACAACCAAGGAGACACCTGAACAATGACTTCATGATGACGTCACCAAGTGTCAAATTACATCGAATCAAAGTTTACGATTTTAAAGAAATATAACTCATGGAGCACTCTATGGGTTTTTTCAATCCATACATCATCGGAAACGTGTACAAAACTGAACAAACTTTACACAAAGTGATTCCAAACTGACCTTGCCTTTCGGTAAAGGGAGAAACAATTACAATGCCATAATTTCTGGTTGAAGGTAAAAAAATTTGTTTTTGTAAAATAAGTTTATTATACGTAGTTTGCATACATGGAATGAACACCCATTTGTTTTCCCTTTTCATTTTCGATATTCGCTATATTGGTATAAAAACAAGGATGTAAACAAGAAATGTTGAAATAAATTTCTCTGCACCCGACACAAAATAGTTTTCCGTATGAACTCTAAGTAGGCCTATTGGCACCTTAACCCTGGCGTAACAATATGCATTTCCAATTTGGCTCCAATCACCATCATAAGCCCATAGGAATAGGAAGTGCTATAGGACGATAGTAATGTCCATATTTGAATATGTTCCCTTCCAATCTGTTTTTGTTTTGTTTCTACAATAGGTTTATTTCCATATGTAAATTTCTCCACTTTTACTGGCACCACTGAGCGGATTATACAGGACTTTATGGAACCCAGCCTGGATCTGATAAAAGCTGTCGTTGAGGGGCATGGCATGCCAGGAATTCAGGTCAACCACCCAGGTATTATTTCGAAGGCGATCCATATTATGTACAGTTTCATATCATGTGATCTTCCTTTGTTATTCCATCTCAGCATGACGACATTCCTATTATAATTTTATGATACATTTTTCTCGTGATGTCAACAACTGAAAATTAGGATATCATCTTCAGGAAAATTCTACTTAATAGAACGGTGTCCTCATCCCGAAAAAATGTATCATAATGTGGTAATATTACAACGTGACGTAATAAAGGCAGTCAGGCGTGACGGCGTGACCGGGATGGCCGCAAGGTGTCCCTATTCTCTGCAAGCGACTACAGACTCACTCACTATACTTAAAAAAGACTGTGCAAGTCTCGCGCACATTTGAACTTCCGGGACCATTGTGGTCCCAGTCATATGGAGATTTACGTGGGCAAGTTTTTGTTTTGTCAATTATTTTAGTTTAACGTGGTTTATGACCGTTAACAATAATATGTTGTTGGGAATGTAATACTTAGTGGTAATAAACAGGAAAGTAAGATCAATTCAACAATATAACGTAGTAAACCCGAAAATTAAACTTGACCTCAGCTTCCGGTTGCTGCAAAAAATTTAGAGTTTTGTGCTCGCCTCCGATCACAAAACTTATGTAAACGCTTGTTTTGGATGCGCAATGATAATCGCCAGATGCTGCAATTGCAATGCGGAGCCTTTTCATAGTAGTCTATGGTTGTTGAGGCGTCAACGTCCTCTATAAACTGCGCCAAGCGTTAATTTTACGCCCGTGTGACCTTCGCGAATCAACGTAAGTGGTTTCTGAAAAATTCAGATCAAATAAGTATCCTTGTCCCAGAGTTTTAATTTTGCTTCAATAATAATTAACACATTATTGTTGTGTTTATTATAAAAACTAAAACTGATTTTATAAACATGTGAAGTAATTTTGATGTTCAGATTATATCACTGAATATAATTTAAAACAAAGATTTGATTTCAGAGAAAAAAAATGTTCTTCGTTTGACGTGTTTTCTCGTTCTGATACGCGCGAGACTTGAACAGTCTATTATGGCGCTATACACCAAATACTACAAAATAATTTATTTCGGAATGCTGTCAAGCTGAGATGAATTACCAAAGGAAGACGACATCCTACATTCGATCTGTCGTCATCCCAAGATAAATTATCTCAGGATGTCGTCATCGTACAATTATGATGTCGTCATCCTGTGATAGTTATCTCCGTATTATGTTGTTCCATATCTGTCGTCGCCCGTCGACCGTCGCCCGTCGTGCGTCGTCCGTCGCCTCTTGCTCTTTATTGTATCCCATTTCTGCCATTTGCCAGTTCCATGTATGCCATTTTCCGTCGTCCGTCGCCCGTCGCCCGTCGCCCGTCGCCCGTCGCCCGTCGTCCGTCGCCCGTCGCCCGTCGCCCGTTGTGCGTCGTCTTTCGTCCGTCACCCGTCGCCCGTCGTGCGTTGATTGTCGTCCGTCGTCCGTCGTCCGTCGCCCGTCGTGCGTCGTGCCCAGGGGCGGATACAGGGGGGCATGGGGGCGTACGCCCCCCTTTCCGTTAGTACTGCCTGTTTAAGATTTAGCCACAAGTGTGTTTGGTGTAGTTCCCCCCCCCCCCCCGAGGCAGGATAGATTACTTTTTCATCCTATGCCACTCACATGTTTTTTTTCTGCCAAAATGAATATTTCATGTATGTCACTTGTAATTGTTTAGATTTGCAACAATAACAAAGCATTTGAAACCTGATTTGCCAATTTGTCCGGGATAATACGACAGTAAGCTTGAATTTGAGAAAATGTTTTAAATGCATGAAACCAGATAATACATCGACCAGATCCAAACGTGAGATTCGTGGTATTACAATTTTTTTATAGTAAAATTAGAAGATTGATATGGATCAAAAGTGCTTTAAAAATGTGTCTATTTCTCTGTTTAGGCACACAGAGGCTTGATTTTTCACCCCTCAAAAGGCCAAAAGCTCAGAGCTTCCGGGGGCTTCGCCCCCTGGACCACCGTCGGGGCTTCACCCCTGGACCCCATCATCGATGTTACAGACAAATTTCCAGTAAATGTAGAAGATTGATATGGATCTGAATTAAAGTTTGTCGATTTTTGTATTTTTGGTTAATTAGATTAAAAATTGCACTATCATATTGTTTGTCTCACCATGGAGGAAGGATCCTCCTCACCCAACACTTTTTTGTCCCTGATTAAACATTAATTGCAGCCTGCATTTTGATTTTATAACTCAGGATGGCTGATTCAATGACTCCCAACTTGAAAATGATGTTTAAATAATGATCTTGCCAAAACAAAATTGGTTACAGTGGTAAGATATTGCAAGAGATCACACCATAGAGCATCTAGAATCCTAACTGTTTCGGAGCATTTAAGCGGGCCCTGGAACCGATGCCGTTAGGGCTTCGTGTTACGCGCTCTCAGGCGCCACAAATTGCATTCACCATTTGCTGCTTGGTACATTTTCACGCACCCCCCCCCCCGTTTGGAAAATCCTGGATCCGCCCCTGGTGCCTCCTCCAAATTATCACACGTGGCTGTCACGTGACTGTGCAATACCGCTATCCAGAGGTACGTATAATACAATACACAAGCCCGATTGTGTCGACAACACAAGCTCAACTGTGAATATTTATGAAAGCATTCCTTAGTCCACGAATAGTTTAAATGGACGAAATTCTCTTGGGACTAGGGTTGCTAGAGTTTTTAAAGGTCTTTGAGGATAATCGAGTAAGTGAATTCACATCTAAAAACAGGCGACGGGCGACGGGCGACGGGCGACGGACGACGGGCGACGGACGACGGGCGACGGGCGACGCGCGACGGAGGACTGGCGACGTACGACGTACGACGCACGACGGACGACGGACGACGGCAGATATGGAATTCCATACCGTATCTCAATAAGTCGGATGGCACCTCCACAGCTCCGTACAATAACTTTTGTTTGGTTTTGCTTTGTTGCATGTTCTTCTAATCGTTCCAGGTGGCTATGAAGAAATTTCAACGTTGAGTGGACAGCAGATCTTACCCGACTTACCTGCAAAACTTGGGTCCACGTTTATCATTAGTGCCTATAGGGTAAATATATTGTTTATGATTAATATGATTAACATAACAAAAACCAGTAACGAATTGTTTTTGTTTTTGTTTGTTTGTTGGGGTGTTGGGGCGTTGGGGTGTTTGTTTGCTTGTTTGGTCTTTCTTTTTTTTAAGTTTAACTCAACTTTAATCTTAATCTATTAAGATATCCCAGCCTACGTACTGGTCCATTTTTCTAAGCGGTTATCGCGCACATGTAGTCATGAAAACGACAACAAACGATCGCAAGACAACTTATGTTAATTAATTGTTTTTCCACAGTTTAATCGAACTCATCCTCTTATTTATTTCCATTGGAATATTGATTTCCTTTGGGAAAAGGGCGTTACTGCTGTTTATAGTAGGTTTTTGCTATATTTTGTAATTATTTGCCCAATGAATGTAAACAAAAATCGGTAATCAACCACACCTTCAACAAACACACTGCAGAAGCTCGTCACCGTGAAGGTAGCCGTCAGGCAATCTCCAAGCTTTTGTACACGATCCCTTGACTCTGTGCGTAGATATTAGGCCCCTGTGCATTTCCTTCTCTCCTTCTGGTTTGTGGCATTGGTTAGATAAACAGACATCAATCATCCTTAGCTAGGGTAGCGTGTAGACATCACAAAAATAGCCTTGGCAAATACAGGGGGATCTTTATGCCAGGGCTTGTGTATTTTAGGTCATAGGTTTGTGAGTTGGAAGAATAAGGGGGCAGGGCTTCACGGCAACCCTGCGGGTCAGCAACAACCAATCATAACAACAGCCAGAGGAGAAAAAGAGCAAGTATATCCAACTTTTTATAGGGAATAAGCATATCTAGCCCTTCTGGGGGGTAGGTAAGCTTGATAATGATGTGAAAAGGCTTCATACCCGGGTGTAATACGATTTCCCAGACTGCTACAAACTATAGTAGGGGTGCTGCATGATGATAGTTTATTACGTCATTTGCCCTCCTTCCAAGGTCGTATAATTCTATACTAACGAAAGGCACAAATATCAAACTAACTTTACTATCATATTGATATTAGGTGTTCGGCTAACAGCCGAAAACCTATTGTTATTGTAATGGGGTTTTTTTTCTGCGACTTCTTCTTATCCCTGAACACTCCCTCGCAATTTTCGCAAAAAGTTACAGGTCGTATAGACTTAAGACTTTCCATGTACTTAGATGAAACTAAACTTTTTCGGGAGGATGACGTAATTGATGACGTCTTAACATAAAATCAACGTTTAATATTTCAAGAATTCATATCTAGAGAACCATAAATGCTACATAAAAGATCCTTGAACCACATGAAAGCCCTTGATGTATTGTACAAACATTACACAATGTGTGACCCCATGTGACCTTTATACTTCCGTTCAAAACCAGAAAATGGTTCAGACTTGAAACTTTCCATGTAATTTACTCTTGGTTGAAATTGGACGTTAAAGACGTATGCGTATTGAACCACATTAAACCGTACACACTAACTGTTTCTAAAATGTACTCTAGACCATACGGAAAGCACCTCCGAAAAATGCGCTTTTTCTACCATTTCCGCCTTTTGGGGAGTCAATTCCTTTGTGCACATTTTGACTTCCAAATTTACTCCTAAAATGGCGGACAGGATGGACACGTGTAGGTGCGTTGCGCGTTGTGCAAGGGGTCTATAAGACCCATTGCACAACGCGCAGCGTACTCACATGCGCCGATGATGGGTGTCATTTTGGGTGTCAACATCGTATACACCAATCCGGGCGCGCAAGTGTTGGGCACCGGGCGCCAGTGCTGCGGTGTCGTCAGTGCCTAGATTATGCACAAAGACATGAGGAAATCGTGTTCCTTTTCACTCTCTATGGAAATTAGATGTTTTCCTCAACGACTTAGACGAGTAAGACATTCAATTCCCATAAAAAGAGAAAAGGGCAACGATTTTCTCGTGTCTTTGTGTACACAACTAGGCACGGGTGCACCGCAGCATGGCGCGCGCGGCACCCAGCACTGGCGCGCCCGGATTGGTGTATACAAACATGCACAAAAGAGAGTTGACACCCAAAATGACGCGCGTTGTTCGGAGGTGCGTTCCGCGTTGTGTAAGGGGGAAAATATAGACCTTTCTTTTGTTGATAAACAAAGTGCGCTGGTTGGCATGGCCAGCCGAATGTTAACAAAACAATCAATTGTGTTAAAAGAAAATTGTGACCAAATTCAACATTTTCTGTAAAGATTCATGAGCTGAAATACCTCCCATGATTGGTTGATTTGTTTCCAACGAATTCAACATTATTTTTGAATATTTGTGCGACATTGCTGCAAACTATGGCTATCTGTTTTTGCTTTGCATTTATGGCTTTCCATATTTTTCCACCCTCGGTTGGCAAAAACTCGGGCTGTGACGTGTCAAAAGAAAGGTCTATAAATCAATAGATCCCCCTTGTAACGCTACAGGTACGCCGAGGTCAAGCGCACGTTTTTACGCACAGAGAACTGCTATCGTCCAATGATCTGCCTCCTTTTTGAGAGTGTGACGTAGACCCATTGCATAACGACGTCACACTCTCAAAAAGGAGGCAGATCATTGGACGATAGCTGTTCTCTGTGCGTAAAAACGTGCGCGTGACCTCAGCGTATCTGTAGCGTTTCGCGTTATGCAAGGGGGATCTATAGACCCATTGCACAACGCGCAGCGTACTCACTGCGCCTATCCTGGGTGTCATTTTGGGTGTCAAAATCGTATACAAACATGCACAAAAGAGAGTTTTGACACCCAAAATGACGCGCATTGTCGGAGGCGCGTTCCGGGTCTATAGAAATCAATAGGTCCCCCTTGCATAACGCGAAACGCTACAGATACGCTGGGGTCACGCGCACGTTTTTACGCACAGAGAACAGCTATCGTCCAATGATCTGCCTCCTTTTTGAGAGAGTGACGTCATATGCAATGGGTCTATAGACCTTTCTTTTGCAACGTCACAGCCCGAGTTTTTGCCAACCGAGGTTGGAAAACTATGGAAAGCCATAAATGCAAAGCATAAGCAGATAGCCACAGTTTGTACTAATGTTACACAAATATTCAAAAATAGTGTTGAATTTGTTTGAAACAAAGCAACCAATCATGGTATGTACTTTCGGTTGATTGAAAGGTTATAGAAATGTTGAATTTTGACACAACATTTGTTAACACGATTGAATGTTTTGCTAACATTCGGCCGTCCATGCTAACCTATAGACCCGGAACGCGCCTCCGAACAATGCGCGCCATTTTGGGTGTCAAAACTCTCTTTTGTGCATGTTTGTATACGGTTTTGACACCCAAATGACACCTAGGATAGGCGCATGTGAGTACGCTGCGCGTTGTGCAATGGGTCTACAGTCCCACATTTAAACCGCAAACGTTAAAGGTTCATGTACCATAGTCCAATGTGCAATGTGCAACTTTACGCATGCATGTTGGCGCTATATCAAATGAATGGTCATTTACAGCGCTGTGTGACAAATATCGGCTCGCTGTGTGATTTTGTTCCATTGACCTATTGATTATAGATTTTCTTTTGAATACTTATAATAAAGTGTATTTAATTTTGCTTTTAATTTTAGGCAATCGTCTCTGACAATGAATTTAACAACAACTTCGGTGATTTGGAGAAAGACTGGCTACACTGGGCAGGCGTGGAAGCCCTCAAGGTTTCAGTCCCATCAGGTGTTTCGATATGTGAAGCTGGGCTGTACAAGCTTTTCACACCAAGTGAACCATTCAAGGCAGTTACATACACAGTTAGATGCGAAATTATAGGTTTGAATGCCGATAAAACTGCCAGTGTGGATCTGCTGAGTACCATCCGAAATCAAGAAACACCAGAAAAGCTGGAATTGGTTGATAGCTCCCTTTACTGCCTTGACGAGGACCTCATTAGTTTGCGTGCTAAATAGATAGTAAAATGATATTGTAATCCATGTCAAAGAAAGAGTAGGCTACGACCTTTTTTTATTAGACGTACGTAAAACAATTTGGTCAGAATGTATACCCTCACAACTAGCTAATTATCACATGAATTAATTTTAACAGTGAATTTAAAGATTAACTCTACCAGAAGCAATCTCCCCCACCAATGGACATTTTCACTAATAACTTGGAAAAGGCATGGCCGATGAGTAGAGCATTTTGTGACTTAACCATAAACCACAATTGAAATTGGGTCGACTGTGACCGTTTGCTCTGACCAAAACAAATTCACGTTTTATATTATTTAAACTTATCTATCATAATTTATGTATGTTCTTTGTAAAACAAGAGTCTGAAGTATCACGTGACAATCTAAAATGCATTATTTATCCCTACCAAGGCCGTGTCCGAATGGCGGCTACGGCTACGGCTACGGCTACGGCTACGGCTACGCCTGGATTGCTGTGTTGTCAATCGTTGAAGTAGAGGACGTCCTTGGCAACACCCTTAGCAACAATGGATACATTAGGATGTGCTTTTGCAGTTATTTGCTGTTTGGACTAAATATCAGATCTCTTGTGAAAAGTAACGACATTTCAAGTAAAAAATTTTCCATGGAGATACTGTTTGCAACAGCATCCGATGAACCATGCTTCCAATGTATCATAATCAAAACGTTTCACAATACATTTAATGAAATCTATAATGCTCTATCAAAAATATTATTTAACTCTAACAGGGGCGGATCCAGGATTTTCCAAACGGGGGGGGGGGCGTGAAAATATACCAAGCAGCAAAATCTTCCCTTCCCCATTTCTCCCCCCCCCCTTCTCTCTCTCTCCCTCTTTTTTCTTTTCTCCCTCATTTTTTATTTTTATTTTTTATATGAAAAAGGGGGGGCGTGCGCCCCCCACGCCCCCCTGGATCCGCGCCTGTCTAACTAAGTAACTCTAACTAAGTAAATCTTAGTGTAGCCTCGAGTTTGATAGAATGTAACTAAGAGTATTTTGTGCACTGCCGGTTCATTCCATAAGCAAATTAATGTCGTATGAAATCAATAACAATTACTGACTAGGATTATGGTCAAACTTAATTAATATAAGCCATTCGCGTAAAGTGTTTGTTCGCATTTTGCATATTAATTGACACCACCAACTTTATTCCTTATTCTCTTGTCATGTCCCATTATAAATTTACAAATTTCTGTTCTTTTTGTGGTACTGCTTTGGTTTTTAGCCTGGAGATATTTAGAGTTTAACGTCTTACTCAATAAAATTAATGATAAACTAGAGATTCAGTTTTTGTTACATCATCAAAACAAGGTTCGTGAGTGATGTCATCAAATTATGAATGAATGAATTGGTGTCAACATTTTACCTTATCAATCCAATGTCTGGTTCGGGGTAAGATTTTGTCCATTATGAAAATTCAACTTCCGGTTTGAACTGGAAGTCAAGGTAAAATGGGTTCACATTTTGTGCAGCGTTTTTGACTTTTTGAAGACCTTAACAATGATGTATAAATTTTAAAAACCAATGTCTGGTTAGGAGTTATGATTAATTAAAACATTAAACTTCAACAAACCGGAAATCAAGGTCAAAAGGTCACAATTTTATGTACCGCTTGTTGAGATTTTAAAGACCTTTCTAATGATGTAAAGATTGTAACAAATCATTGTGTTGTACATGAGTTTTTATAATTGTTTAAAGTATTAAATTTCATCTTCCGGTTTGAATTGGAATTCAAGGTCAAATGAGGTCACATTCTGTGTATTTTTTCTTAAATTGTTACATACTTTCCCAATGATGTTTAGATGGTAAAAATCCAATGTGTTGTTTAGAACGATTTTTTGAAACATTAACCTTCAACTTCCGGTTTGAAACGGAAGTAAAGGTCAATTGGGCTCACATTGTGTATATCGTTTCTTAAGGTGTAACATACTTTCCCAATGATGTATAGATTGTAACCATAAAATGTGTTGTTCAGAAGTAAAGTTTTTCTTCAAATATTAAATTTCAACTTCCGGTTTGAACCGGAACTCAAGGTTAAACGGGCCACAATTTGTGTAGCGCGTGTATAGTTCATTAAGACCTTTCAGATGATGTATGGATTGTAAATATCTAAGGTGCGGTTCAAGAGTTATGAAATTTTCAAATATTAAATTGTTCAAATGTTTTGGTGACTGTACAATATACAATGAAACACCGAGCGACGTCAAATGTATTCCTACGTGTAGACTGCTCTCCTGTCTTTATCCGCAAGAATAAACACAGGTACTGGTTTAACAGACCCAATGATTTCATTGGATACAAGAAGTTCATTGGATAAACGTGCAGTGACGTAAGCTTTTAACATCTGTGTATGATTGGTCCACTCCGAAGTGACGTGTTTGTCAGCTCGCACCATACAGCATGAACTTTTCGATCGTCTGCTGCTGCGCGCGTGTACATAATGTTTATAATGTAATGTTGTTTATGCACGTGTGTGTCACTACGAATTTCTGTGTGAATGGATGCGAGGTCAAAGGTACATCTACCAGGACCCCTCCATGGGGACCTAGTAGACCTTTACTTTTCCTGCTTCAGACTGCTGCATATCTTGAGTGCATTTCAATTGTGCGCTTCGCCTTTTCTTTTTCCAGTGATAAAATGAAGCTCGTCTGGAACATTGTTGGTTGAAAACAAGTCCATTTTGGTTAATGAAGATATCTGTATCTGGTGAATAAACATCTATATCTGGGATGTCTCTGACAGTCTTCGATGCATCAAGCACATGCATTGGGATCAAGGTGTCTGCCTCTTTGTGACAGTGCTCACCAATATTGGAATCAAAGACATTTGGTTTGTTGGAATACGTTAAGGTTCCATAGACGACAACTACGCTCTTGCTGCTATCTGCATATTCATTAAGTATAGAGCTTTCCTCATAGTATTCTCTTAGTTTATACTTCATTTCATTGTGCGACAGAAGGGTATTTAGTGGTACTAGTTTGATATTAGTTGAGTCTCTGATGTCAAATTTGACCAGGTTGACACCAGCAGACCTTTTGCCACGTGTCTGAGCTTTCGGAGAGTTGTCAATAATATCTGTCAACGATAATACGTCCTTCATCACAAGCAGATATGATCATACGGATGCTTCGAACAGAGGGATTCGCAAATTCAGAGCAATATACCATCGATGGGCCTTTCTTAATTGATTGGACAACTACCATGACACCGATAACGCACACATTGCATCGGCCTCCACTCTGCTTGATGCATCGGTTGTTAAATTTGCCTCAGATTCACCCGTAGGTTAATGATGATGTTGCACTCTTCAATGGCATGGACAAAGGCATGGACAAAGGCACTCTATAGTCATTTGGGATAAGAAGAAGACCATCTGAGGAGAAGAGTGATCTGGGGATAACAGAAACTCATATCATCCAATTGTCTCGCTCAAAGACTGTATCCTACTAGGGCGTGACTGCTGAAATACAAGAAATCTTGGCAATAGTTGTCGATCTTCTCTTAACTTGACCAGCTTATTAGCAACTTTAAAATGTGTCTTATTCTTGCACATGTTGAAGGTCTTCAGCTTAATCTTCTTCATCGGATCCCAAATTGATTTCTCTGCTGTAGATGCAACCACTCTTTCAGACACAAACTCTTCAACCTCGTTTGTGCCCTTGTCATCTCTGAGAAGAATGTCTCCCTTTGCAGTTTCTGGCACCTCCATATTAGATAACAACTTCATGAGCTTGATGGCCTTACATAAGATAACAGTGTTTGACAATGCCCTTCTTGATCATGGTGGAATTGTTGAACATGCAAACTGCCAATGAGCCACCTAGCTGATAATGCTCCTGAGTTGCCGGTTGGCCACTGTCAGTGCAATTAAGCATCTTGAAAGTCTAGAATGAGGCTGATTAGTTCAGGAGCGACCTGCGGAAAAGAGTGCATCTTCATTCTGTGTAATTCAAGTAATTCAGTTCCACTCTACACTTGACCAAGAGCACTGACCAAGACACAGGGGAAGGCTCTGAAATGTGGCGATTTTATGGTGACTAAATCCGGCATTCCTTTTACAAATCTGTTCGTGGATCAAACATTGGAACAGCTGATTAGAGAACTCAAAGTTGCAGGAGGAATTACTGGAATTACATAGAATGAAGATGCACTCGATAGATTGTTCTTGATCGCTCCTGAGGTTATCAGCCTTATTCAAGACATTCAAGGTACTTATTGCACCAGTTGTTCAAATCCAAAAATCTTAAAGCTGAAAAATTTCCACCAACTCTTGGTGCACTGAAACCACACATTCAGAGAGCCTATTATTGTATCACTAATCAACAAAAGTTACTAAGAGCCGCAGCCGCAAATACCACTGCTTACTATGCTGACAATGGGAGAAAACACCAGATGGGACAATTTCTCCCAAGAAATATTTTGAACTACCTGCACCCCAGGCAGTTGTTGAACTTGTCAAATGTGGTTGCAGGGCGAATGTACCAGTCATTGCCAAAAGAATAACTTGCCATGTACATCACTTTGTAAATGTAGTGACTGTAGTAATACAACAGATTATGATGTGACAAGTCAAGAAGATGACTTAGACTAGGTACCGGGTAACCAGAGGCCAAGTAGGCCCCAGAAGTATCTGGAATAGTCCTTTCAGAGAAAATCTTGATGAACTGAACAGGTAATCCAAATAACAATTGGATTTTTGATGGATAGGCTGCAATTTTATGTAAACACTGGCCTTAACACAACTTTTAGGCTTCGTTACTCACATGCTTTGATATATGCAAAGTGTATTGAATATGGCGGCCATTTTGAAATTCAAGATAGTCCAAACAAAATTAGTTACAAGTAAACAAAAGGTCTTAATGGAATCTTTGGTATCACAAACATGGGTATTGACACCATTTTTACTCCTCTACCTTGCTCACAAGTTGAGATATACGCAATGTATTAAATATGGCGGCCATTTTGAAATTCAAGATGGCGGCCAAACCAAGTTAGTTACAATTAAGGCAATGGTTTTAATGGAACCCCTGGTATCATAAACATGGGTATTGCCACCATTGTTTACTCTTCTACATTGCTCATAAGTTGAGATATACGCAAAAGTGTATTAAATATGGCGGCCATCTTGAAATTCAAGATGGCGGCCAAACCAAGTTTGTTACAATTAAGGCAATGGTTTTAATGGAACCCCTGGTATCATAAACATGGGTATTGCCACCATTTTTTACTCTTCTACATTGCTCATAAGTTGAGATATGGGCCAAAAATAATGAAAAATGGCGGCCTTTTTGAAATTCAAAATGGCGGCTGAAGACGCCATTGAAAAAAATGGTACCTAACTTTTTTGAAATCAGCACCCCAAAATTGACAAAGTTAGCCAATAAAATCCATTTTGGCACGAAAATCCAGCTGGATCCAAATATCTGACATATGGAACTGTACTAATTGGCTCAAGGCCGCTATCTGGCGTTATTCACGAGCCTCGGAGTGTGACGTCTGTGCGGCCCCTAAATGTAGCCCGAGCCCTAAATGTCGCCCCGACCTAGATGTAGCCCCAAACCTGTACCTAAATGTCGCCCGGACCTACGTTGCGGTGCTGTGTACCCGGGACATGGCCACATTCCTGTACCCATTGCTTGTGCACAGTGCATTGGCCGTGGTTGACCCGAGATATGGCCACATTCCTGTACCCATTGCTTGTGCACAGTGTATTGGGGATTGCACGTCTATGAATATGCCCATATAGACCCATTGCATATGACGTCACTCTCTCAAAAAGGAGGCAGATCATTGGACGATAGCTGTTCTCTGTGCGTAAAAACGTGCGCGTGACCTCAGCGTATATGTAGCGTTTCGCGTTATGCAAGGGGGACCTATTGATTTCTATAGACCCGGAACGCGTCTCCGACAATGCGCGTCATTTTGGGTGTCAAAACTCTCTTTTGTGCATGTTTGTATACGATTTTGACACCCAAAATGACACCCAGGATAGGCGCAGTGAGTACGCTGCGCGTTGTGCAATAAGTCTATAGCGGGTTCAACTCGCTCAATAGGCCGTGTACAAAATAGCCACATCGGAAATCACCCATATCCTGGGACAAAACGGCAATATTTTATGGTGGGTGTTTGGCGACATTTTGGAAATATGACTACATAGAGATTTTTGTTTTGAGGGGGAGGCTTTTTAGGTTCCTAACATGTTTTTATTTTATTTAAAAATGCGCACTCTATTGTGGGTAAAGTCGCAAACAATAGGTCCGGTCATCAAAACAATTTCAGGGTTGAAAATCAGGGTTGGCATTTCAATCGCTCAGTTTTCAGCCGGGCGACATTTAGGTACAGGTTTGGGGCTACATTTAGGTCGGGGCGACATTTAGGTACAGGTTTGGAGCTACATTTAGGTCGGGGCGACATTTAGGTACAGGTTTGGGGCTACATTTAGGTCGAGCGACATTTAGGGCTCGGGCTACATTTAGGGGCCGCACATACGTCAGATGTTCGGGCTATCCTACATGTAGCTGTACAGTACACACACTAGTCTTTAACTGGAGCGTCCTCGGACAAAGTTACTTGTCAATGAGACTCGGACTCCCGGCGTAGCCAGGACTTTTTTGGTGGTGGGGGGTTTACAGTGGGGGGGGGGATTGCTTCCAAGTGGGGGGGGGGGCAGGGAGAATGGGTTTTAATGTCTGTGGTGGGGTTCATATTTTGGAAGGGGCACCAGATTGCCCGACCGCGCTTTTTTCCATTTGGAATAACCACTGGTAGTAATTTATAAATGATTTTTCAACGTTTGAGGACGGTACTGAGAAGTGGCGGCATGCAAAACAATACACACTGTCTGTAGTTTGTGAGTACTCTAACCAAGGGTTTGTAAGAAACCACTCTGGGCTAAATGATCGCTGCTTTTCCCCAAATTGAGTACGTGGATAGTTCTGCAGTTTTGGCTGAGAAGGCCCTGCTGAAGGTGTCCTGGATATGTCCCGCGGTCCGGGCCCTTCTTTTTCCACACAGTGCTGGATGCCTGTGTCAACAGAATCCTTCGAAAATGTGTCATCTTCATCGCTCAAGCTCAAACCAGTCTCACAATCCTGTTCCTCTCCTTCACTCTCACTCAGCCTCTCACTGCCATGATCACAATCATCTAATACATCAATTGGAAGAGACTCAAGTACGGTGATTCTTCCTCCGTAGATTCTGGATGCTCCGTAACAACTGCAGTTCATGATTTTCCTCCTTGGAAATAATCTTAAATCGTCGCCATTGCAACACAACACCACGTTGGCTATACTGCAACAAAACGGTGCTCAAAATAACTGTTGGTAACAGAACACGATTGACATTGCCCAACTGTTCATTCCGCTGCATTGCATTGATCAACACGTGGGCACGCGCGCTTCCTGTAATGGCGAAAATCCCCACCGCACCGCTCTGCGCCGAATTCTGCGCTTACGATCTCCATTCTCCGCTTACTGTGCAAGCGCCGAATTTTTTGCGCTAGCTGTGTAAGCCAAGAATGCCTAGTAACGTGGAGTAGGCCTACGCACGCGCACAAGAAAATTCCCTGATAATCCGTGAAATACGCTTGACGTAAGCGCGGAATTCCCTGCTTCCGTAAGCGCCGATTATTTGCTTATAAGCAGAGCCATGAAATTGGGCCCTGTTCTTTCCGCTGCATTGCATTGATCAACACGTGGGCATGCGCGCTTCCTGTGATGGCGAAAATCCCCACCGCACAAGTTAAATAACTAACGATATTTTCACTCTTCCACACCCCTCTGCAGGTGCTGGTGGGGAAAAATCCCAAGAGTGGATCCATGTACAACAAAGCTTGTAGCGGTGGTCACGTGACGTATAGTGGGTACAGAATCATAACAAACCATCGCGCTCAGTGTTTAAGCACGGGGAGCTCAATGGGATTGTCATATTTTTCCGATAGGTTGCTTGAAAACATCGAAGAAAAGGTCTGTTTTAACCATCACCTACTGACTTTTCAATGGAAGAGAATTTGTCTCCCACTTGAACAATACACGACCTTTTTGTTACAGAGACCTCACCGGAGCCATGGGATATAACGAAACCCTATTGGCTTATACCGATTGCTTTCTCTCGTTGGCTACCGCCGTAAATAGTTCTTAGTCCTGCACTCCCATAAACACATCATTAATTTTCTGCAGACTGTGTGGACGGAGCCGGTGCCTGATGGGCACTCCTCTGCCTCGGTCTGTCTGTCCTTTCAATCCGCCCCCGGTTTTTCTTTGACCCTTCCTCTGTTTTTTCCCACCCTTTTCCTCACCCTTTCTAAAAAGAACTATTGACGCCTCAAACGTTTTTTTTAAAAGCTTGCACTTCATTATGATTCTCACTCGTTACGAGCAGAATCTTCATAACCATAACAAATTAAACACAAATTAAACACAAATTTTGAACACCTTGAGTGCGTCCTAAACTATTTTCTTTTCATGTCCACTAAAAATCCCTCATAAAATATGATGCCTATATATCGAATAATATCATCAAACTGTTTTCGTGGTGACATGATCATCTCATCCTCTGATTTGCTTGAACACGGCTACATGTATGATTTCACTCTTCCCTTTATAAACAAAACTTCCAGGATTGTGTGCCACTGTTTTTCGGAGCTTTACCAAACCATTTCGACAACGTTTGGAAATTGAAACTGGGCACACTTCCGTCTTTTTGGCGGATTTTGGCACTATAGGACCTATAAGTTTACGTTATTTTTATTATTATTATATCACTTCCGATGGATTTAGAAAAGTTAAAATCGTGTTGCAACCAACAAATGCAACATGAATCATGACCCTTACAGCAGTGGCACTCGGATGATGCCATGTTTTTCCATGCACAACCGCGCTGTTTGTTTACATTGTATACCCACTATAAGTCACGTGACGCCGGTCGCCGATTGTGTCTATCAGTGGTAGGCCTACAGTTCATATTGTTGGGCATAAAAATTTCAAGCATATTGATGTCTCTACACAACACTGCTTACCGCCTGGATGGAGTGCGCTGCTTTTTTTACAAAGACATGAGTGAAAGGAGACAAACTCAGCTTCGTTGCTTTACTTGTGATCATCACTTGCCTACAGTTGTCAGAGCTAAATTTGATGATACAGACAATGAAAATAGTGAAGGATTTTCATCAAGTAGAATTTTTATGTCATCGGGCAAAAGACTGTGCAAGTCTCGCGCATATTTGAACTTCCGGGACCATTGTGGTCCCAACCATATGGAGATTTACGTGGGCAAGATTTTGTTTTGTCAATTATTGTATTTAGCGTGGCTTATGACGATTAAAAATATATATGTTGTTGGGAATGTAATACTCATGTGATAAAAGATAGGAAAGTAAAATCAATTCAACAATATAACGAAGATAACCCGAGAATTAAACTTGACCTCAGCTTCCGGTTGCTGCAAAAAATTAAGAATTTTGTGCTCACCTCCGATCACAAAACTTATGTAAACGCTTGTTTTGGATGCGCGATGATAATCGCCAGATGCTGTAATTAAAACGCGGAGCCTTTTCATAACAGTCTATGGTTGTTGAGGCTTCAGCGTCCTCTAAACTGCGTCAAGCGTTAATTTTACGCCGGTGACCTTCGCGCATTATTAATTTTGCTTCAATAAAAATTAACACATTATTTGTGTATTTTTTATCAAAACTAAAACTGATTTTATAAACATGTAATGAGTATTTTTGTTGTTCATATTTTATCATTGAATGTAATTTAAAACAAAGATTTGATTTCAGAGAAAAGAAATGTTCTTCGTTTGACAAAAAGTAGCTAAGCACAACAAAATTATGCTTACCAGATTAAGGTTACCAGCCAAACTACCATGCCACAATTTATGACTGGTATCCTGCTCATTTCTGCTTAGCAGAAAATTGTCAAGCGGTATTTTCTGCTTAAAGACACTGGACACTATTAGCTACGTCATCGTCAAACTGACACATGGGCAGTGATTTGCTACCAGTTTCGGTAGCGGAGGATGAGAGTTTCCCAAGACCTCCCCTTGGAGCGGTGCGTGTGTGAGGGGTGCACACTATAAACTCCCATAGCAAACAATGCTAAATGCTAAATATTTAACAATACTAAAAAAAATACTCTAAAGTCTCTCAGCCTCTTGCAAACCAATCAGACATATTTTCGGACAACTAAACTTCAGATTTCTTTTAAATTTTTGGCAGGTCAGCCGTTTGGAATTTTTGCTAATTACCCCAGAAAAAACACCCCCGAAAATGTCCTTTTTCCCAAACCGACTTGCTGCCAGTTTTCATGAGGCACTCCTCCAATTTCCAAGCCAAATAGGACCAACTTTAAAGCCTAAATTTATCAAATCTCCTCAGAAGTTGAAGCACAGAACCCCCGGGTTCTGGTATTGTGTTATAATATTACACAATCTATTAATTGCATGACCCCAAAAACGTTATTATTCAAAACATTTTGAGGGCCTACAAATTATGATAATCAGCTTGGCGCATACTCGTCTTCGAATACAAAAATACCTAATGCTCACAAAAGTCGCTGTTTTAAGGGTGAAAATGTGTGTCAAAACTTCCTGAAAGTGCACTGCTGAACTACACAGGAAATGGTGGCCATTGAGGAGAAAGCTTTCCGTCGTGACGTCATGCACCTCTCGGTCAGCCCCAAGTGACCCGCTCGACAAGCAGGGCACTTGGGGCTGACCCGGATGAGCCCCGAGAATGACGTCAAAGCTATTCAAACGCAACGGGGGAGACGGGGTCGACCCGGGGAGCGAATTTTTTTTCCCAAACAGGTTTGCTATGATGACCTTTTTTTGTTATGATTTTGATTTTTTTTTTCGATCGGAATGCGCCTGTTTAAAATATATAAAAAAAAGGTAAATAAAAAAAACGTTTGGGGAAAAAAAATCGCACCCGGGAAAGCTAATCGAACGCACCCAGAACGTGAATAAAACACCACAGTGATACACATCATTATGCACTCGCTGCATGCAGACGATCGAAAGTGCAAGCTGGAAAATTACATCACCTCGGAACAATCATAACACAGATATGGAAACCTTACGTCACAGCACGTTTATCCAATGAAATCATTGCATCAAATAAAATCATATACAAAATGGTGGCGCCCATGCAGCCATATTATATGTTTTTTTGTTAACAGTTATGTAGGCTTGAAACGATGACAGTAATGAGTTCTATGGGGCATTTTTCGTCAGTTGTTGCTGTTTTTACATTGAAAACATCAGTTATTTGGCTAGATGTAAACAATTAGTATGGTAATACTGGTGTTATTTCCTAAATTTAATTACAATACGTTTATTAACAGAATAATTCAACATTTCAAAGAGTGATTCGCTGGGTTTGTTTTTAATGTACGACTAAGACGAGTGTGAGACTATGCCCTCAAGTCACATTCAAGAAAATCAAGAGTCAATATAGAGACTGGTTGATCAGCCTGAATCATCATGAATTTCATTTTTTTGGAAAGTGATTAATGCACTGTAAAAGATACGTGTGAAACCCTAGCCCCACCCCAAACCCTAGCCTCCGGCCAGCCCAAACCCTAGCTCGATCTCGGCCCAAACCCTAGCCATCAGCCAAACCCTAGCTCGATCTCGGCCCAAACCCTAGCCATCAGCCAAACCCTAGCTCGATCTCGGCCCAAACCCTAGCCATCAGCCCAAACCCTAGCTCGATCTCGGCCCAAACCCTAGCCATCAGCCAAACCCTAGCTCGATCTCAGCCCAGAACCCTACCACCAGCCAAACCCTAGCCCCCACCCCTAAACCTTAGCCATTAGCCCAAACCCTAGCTCTCAACCCACACCCTAGCTTACAGTCTTCCAGTTGTTCCCATTAAAGGCACTGAACACGCTTGGAAATTGTCAAAGACCAGTGTTCTCACTTGGTGTATCCCAACATATGCATAAAATAACAAGCCTTTGAAAATTTGGGCTCAATTGGTCATCGAAGTTGCAAGAAAATGATGAAAGAAAAAACACCCTTGTTGTACAAATTTGTGTGCTTTCAGATACAAAAAAAAACCTTATTGCAATAAGTTTTTATTATTTTAGTGAGAAATTACCTCTTTCTTAAAAACTACGTTACTTCAGAGGGAGTCGTTTCCTACAATGTTTTATACTATCAACAGCTCTCGTTGCTTGTTTAGAAGTAAGTTTTTATGCCTAATATTTGTTTTGAGTCATTACCAAACGTGCACGATAACTTTAAGCAGATATTTACATGGATGGCTTTGAGTGCTCGAGCTATGACAATATTGGACGAGTCGAAGACGAGTCCAATATTGTCATAGCGAGAGCAATGTATTCTTGTATCACACGAAAACAAAGCCATAGGCTACAATATAATTATTATTCATAAATACCCCAGACAGTTTCGCTATTCCTATTGGTGGAGAGCACGTCATGTGGGGGTGTTTAAACGGATGATAAAGCACGGCCAAGAGTGTTTATACACGCGCGCCACTGCTGTGGTGTACTTGTGCCTAATGTTGTGCACAAAGACACGAGAAAATCGTTTCCCTTTTCACTTTTTATGGAAATTTAATGTCTTCCTCGACAATCTATGAAATTTCTCTGACATGGCTGCATGATATGACGATTTACTACATTCTTGATCATTTTTTAAAATTAAACACAGAGTAAAATACTGAAATTCTGACAAAATACTCTGCCGATGTCGACTATTATGCAGTTTCCGCATCTTTTTCCCCTAACTCACCTAAGACAAGCACCGTTTTCAAGATGATTCGGTTTCTATTTAGTTGCAAATATCTGTGGTCAGTGATCAACATTAGTATATTATGATGTCCTGGAAAGGAAATCGTGAAAACATTTAATTTCCATAAAGAGTGAAAAGGAACATGGTTTCCTCATGTCTTTGTGCACAAAACTATAGGCACATGTACACCGCAGCAGTGGCGCGCGGTGCTCAACACTTGCGCGCCCGGTGCGCGTCGGATTGGTCTATAACCATAGATATAGCCGGCTGGGCTTCGCGTATTGGACGCGCAAGCTCCGCCAATTTAATTACGCGGAACGCAATACATGGCTCTAGTTCCCGCGCGTAGCCTAATCTGTTTGTACACGCGCGTACACACAACCAATCGCGCACAAAACAGAATTTTACAAAGGTTTTTGAATGTACAAACTTCGATGTCAAAGATTGTCTTTTTGTAGTAGGATGGGTTACCCTATTACCGTGGGGGTTAGGACGTTTTTCGATTAGATTAAAAAAAACTCAACAACCTATAAAAAGTGTCCAGTTATTATTATTGTTGAAGTATTACTTTCCACTTTGACATAAAAAAATACATCCTTTGTCTGATTAAATTCGTTCACGAAGTTTTTGAAAGTGTGCATCGCCCGGAGTGATTCTGGAGGTGAACCTCCTATTATCGTGGTAATCAGATATATATTTTTTAAACGAACTATCTCTACATTAAAGGAGTTAAATCCAAAGATAATATTCAAATATTTACCTAATACTGGGATTACGATGTTTAACTTCCCAGCAAATAGATAAATTTGGATATTTTAGGCATTTTAATTACCGAGTACCGACAATTTCCTTAGTCACCCCCTGCGCTCATTTTTTGACCAATCCGATGACGTAGGTTTCAAGCGCAAAGCAGTAATCCGCGCAAGTTAAAACATAACTGCGCAAGTTTGGAAATTGCGTGCGTTCGCCTGCTACAGGTATTGTACTTGTGCAAGCATGTCTGTAATTTGAGCGAGTTTTTTACTTTGTGTGTTAAACTTACATATTGAGGGCGCAAAGGTGCTGAATTTTTTAGCCTTTTTAGTTTTCTATCCTTATTTGGACGGCAGACATTGGTTTACGTTTTTGAGGTGAAAATACGTACTTTCGATGTCACTATTTTTTTTTTTACCGTGGAACCGGTGTCACGTTCTCAGCTATCCGGCGTGCTCAGGTATCTGGGTGACCAAATACGGTAGTATTACGTCATGCCATGTCTGCGCACAGCAAGCGAAAGTAGTCCATATTAGTGTCGTGCTGAGTCGTGTTGTCATGTACTGGGTTGCGTTTTGGCGACCCCAACCACAAACATGTTTGAGCTTTGGTCATTGGTTAAGCGTTTTCGCGTGTTCAGTTGAACCGTGGCGACGCGGCTGTTCCGACCAAACCGTAACCGACTTGTTGGATCGGTTAGGCTTGGTTTCAAGATGGCAGACTCTAAAAACTAGCGAAAATTGTCAATTGAATTATTTTTAGAATGAAATACCCGTCATGAACTGTTTCTGGTTACCGACCCGTTTTCGCGTCAGAGACTTGTTTCCGGTCATGGTCGCCAAACACACCCTACTCTCCGGCGGAGAGGTAGCTGTCATGGCAGCGTCCATGGCAGAAGTACGAGCGGTGAACGCGTGGATCGTTTTAGAGAATTTTGTGAGAAGAGCAAGAATATCATTCACTATTTGAACAGCGGGATATGTGCAGAAGGGTCGACAGAGGTTCAGAAGAGGATCATTCGTTGCCAATCCAAAAATTATACGCGTACATACAGGAGACCACGACTTTACAGCGTGCGTCATCCGGATAGCTGAGCATGTCGGATAGCTGAGACCGTGCCCTCAACGTGCCGAAATGCCCGGCTACGTCATCCGGACAACTGAGCACGCCGGATAGCTGAGGCCGTGACACCGGATCTGGGCACTGATATTCCTACACACAGAACAACATTTAAGGTAAACATTTTAATGATATAATGGCACTTTTGACAGACATGGTCAGCGAAAATTCGTCCAGTCGGGAAAATAGCTTTTTTTTCAGAATTATTTAAATTCAAAACATTTCCGCAACAGTTACATTTGTTTGTTTTTACCAGATCGGTAAAGGGTTCTTGGCTATCGATTCACCATATGAAAGTCGTCTATAGATGACGTTTTGACAACGAAAAAAGTGAATTTTCTGCTACCACGGTATTAGGAGACCCACGGTAATATGAGGCTTGACTATACCACCGATTTTCCTTATTCTTTCACTTTTTAACAAAAAGGCATTTATGACTGGGAATAAATGAGTAGTGACTCGCTTAAACGGCCGTTTAAAACCTTGCAGGGTCGTGGTGGTGCGATAAAGGTCAGGCGATAAAGGCCCTCGCCTTCGGCTCGGGCCTTTATCGCACGGCCACAACCCTGCCGGTTTTAAACGGCCGTTTAAGAACTCGTCGCCACTCTTTTTTTAATGGAAATTCAATTTTTCTGAACATCTGTGCGTCTGGCGTTCTGACAACCTATAACTGATCAACAGTTCACCATTGTTGCATTGGAACTGTAACGAACTCAATAGACTGTGCAAGTCTCGCGCTCATTCGAACTTCCGGGACCACCGTGGTCCCAACCATATGGAGTTTTACGTGGGCGAGATTTTGTTTCGTCAATTATTTTAGTTTAACGTAGTTTATGACTTTGAAAATTATATATGTTGTTGGGAATGTAATACTTAGTGATAAAAAATATGAAAGTAAAATCAATTCAACAATATAACGAAGAAAACCCGAGATTTAAACTTGACCTCAGCTTCCGGTTACTGCAAAAAAATTAGAATTTTGTGCTCACCTCCGATAACAAAACTTATGTAAACGCTTGTTTTGGATGCGCGATGATAATCGCCAGATGCTGTAATTGCAACGCGAGGCCTTTTCATTGCAGTCTATGGTTGTTGAGGCGTCAGCGTCCTTTAAAAACTGCGCCAAGCGTTAATGTTACGCCGGTGTGACCTTCGCGAATCCGCGTAAGGGGTTTCTAAAAAGTTAAGATCAAATAAGCATCCTTGTCCAAGAGTTTGAATCATGTTTGAATAATAATTAACACATTAATTTTTTATTTGTGTATTTATTATAAAAGTTTAAACTAATTTTATAAACATGTAATGAGTATTTTTGTTGTTCAAATTTTGTCGTTAGATATAATTTAAAACACAGATTTGATTTCAGAAAAAATATGTTCTTCGGTTGAAGTGTTTTCTCGTTAGACTTGCACAGTCTATTGCGTAGGGGAGATTGAGCCAACGCTCCGCCAAATACTTAGACTTGATTCAAGTCCCGTTCTCGTGCGAGAGGTCTCTAAGCATATCGCGCCAACTAGCAAACAAGCCGTACAGTGCGCGCTCGCCGTCAAAATGTGGTCCCGAGAATGGGACTTGACGAGGTCATTTCTTACACTGCACGTTGTTATTGGAAAATCTCCCCAAATGGGGAGGTGAACAAAACCAATGGGAGCATGGAAGCGCTGCCCCGCCGGTAAAATATTCATTACACTCTGTGACATCACAGTGCAAGACATTGTAAATGCACGCGTCTAAACGCGGTGACACGTGGTGGGGGGGGGGGGGTCAAACTCGTCAGCAGGCAAGTGGGTGTCGGTACCAAAGTCGTTGAATTGCACTTCCTAAAGTTCAAATTTTGCACAAAAAAAACGACCCAAATGTATGTTACAACGTATTAACTTAAATTTTAATGAACATTCAGTGCTTTCTTTTTTATAATTAATCGGTTATTTAAAAATGTATTTCAATCCTCATATAAGTACTTAACCCCCACAAATAACAAATGAACGAGTCTTCTTATTAAATGCGTTTGATTGGACAACACGTATAACGCAGCAAGTTTACATATTCATAAGTGAATATATTTACATATCAGGCGACTGCGGCATCGTCAAGTCCCTGTCCCGCGTGCGGAACAGGTTGGGGAATGCAGACCATCACAAAACAATAGTTTTCTGGCGATGGCACGGGATTGGGACTTGAGTCAAGTCTAGTACTCGACGCTTCCAGGAAACTGACTCTGTGATTGGACGCAAGCAGCGGGCATTGACTGTGTGAAATATACAATGTATAACAATGTTTTACAATGGTTGAATGAGAAACCAGGGCCAAGTTCGCGCAAGGAACAATGGTTAACTAGTGGTTGTTAAGTGACGTACGTAGGGCATGCGCACAGAAGTTGAAGTGCGAACGACTCCAGTCATGTCATGTCAACACGACCGGCGACTCAACATACGTTATCAGTTTATTATAACTGGTTCACTCTGCACTGTGCTATGAAAACGGCTATTGGTAACCAGCGATGCGACCATGCCCAGTAGGCTGGTTCCAAATAGTCGACTAGAGTGGTCGAACTATCGTCGACTAGACAGAGTTCGGGCTAAGTTAGTCGAACTATGGTCAACAATAGTCCTTGCGCGAACCTTGGCCTAGGTTGCGCCAGGTGCGCTGGCAGGACGCCAGTTGGGTTCGCGCCGTTTTCCTGTGTGTATTAAATTGATGTGCTTGATTCTTTTTTTGGAGTTGATGTTGTCCGTGTTAACACGTAAATAAAGCTGTTTGATTAACGTTGAATTCTGGTTGTCAACTGCGTTTATTTGTTGGCGTTTTGCAGCAGTAAACCAAGAACCCCGAAAGTACACGCTACAGAACCTTTAGATTTGAACTAAATTTCTTTCACATCTTGTTCAAAAACTGAGGAGTATGAGTTAATTTTGATGCAAATAATTTTGCTCCAGCACGAAACTTCATTATTTTGTTTGCGTTGCGTACAGAATGGTGTGACGACCCCCGCGTTTTTAATTTTCAATCGTCTTTAAAAAAACGCGCGCGGTTGACGCATGGCGGCGCAGCGTGTCCTATCCAGTCAATATTACACACATATTGAATGGCAATGAGGTTCGGCCTCGGGAAATAGGTCCCTCTTCTGGTCACTCAAAGTCCCTCGGGGGAGTAGACGTACACTAGTTACCGAATTATGCCAGTCAATATGTGTTTTATAACACACCTCGGTGTTAAATGTGAAATAAGAACAGAAATCGGGAAAAGAAAGGAAGTTTTGTAGTTGCTGTTCACGGTTCAAGTCAAGAGAGGGCGCTGTAACCAGGCACTATTTTCAAAGACTAGTGCCCGGCGAAAAAAAATCAGACGCGCAACATTGTTTCCAACGAATTCAACATTATTTTTGAATATTTGTGCGACATTACTGCAAACTATGGCTACCCTCGGTTGGCAAAAACTCGGGCTGTGACCTGTCAAAAGTCTCGCGCGTATTCGAACATTTTGGGACCACTTTGGTCCCATGTACATTGCTTTAACGCGTGAAGGAAACAAACTCGCGCATTTTAACGAGTCACAATGTTCGGATACGCGTGAGACTTGCACAGTATACACATATGGACTGGCAATGAGGTCACTAGAGCACGTCTATTCCCCCGAGGGAAATAGGTCCCTCTTCTGGTCACTCACATGCCCGAGGGGGAATAGACGTGCTCTAGTGACCGAATCATGACAGTCCATATGTGTTTTATAACACACCTCGGTCATGTGAAATGATAAAAGAAATTTAGAAAAGAAAGGAAGTTTTCTAGTTGCTGTTCACGGTTCACGTCAAGAGAGGGCGCTGTAACCAGTCAACAATTAAAAGACTGCAAAACACGCGCGCGGTGACTAGACTATATGTAACATGTAATGAGTATTTTTGTTGTTCAAATTTTGTCGTTAGATATAATTTAAAACACAGATTTGATTTCAGAAAAAATATGTTCTTCGGTTGAAGTGTTTTCTCGTTCTGATACGCGCGAGACTTGCACAGTCTATTGCGTAGGGGAGATTGAGCCGACGCTCCGCCAAATACTTAGACTTGATTCAAGTCCCGTTCTCGTGCGAGAACAATGTTTTACAATGGTTGAATGAGAAACCAGGGCCAAGTTCGCGGTTGTTAAGTGACGTACGTAGGGCATGCGCACAGAAGTTGAAGTGCGAACGACTCCAGTCATGTCATGTCAACACGACCGGCGACTCAACATACGTTATCAGTTTATTATAACTGCGATGCGACCATGCCCAGTAGGCTGGTTCCAAATAGTCGACTAGAGTGGTCGAACTATCGTCGACTAGACAGAGTTCGGGCTAAGTTAGTCGAACTATGGTCAACAATAGTCCTTGCGCGAACCTTGGCCTAGGTTGCGCCAGGTGCGCTGGCAGGACGCCAGTTGGGTTCGCGCCGTTTTCCTGTGTGTATTAAATTGATGTGCTTGATTGTATAGCAGTTGTGGAGTTGATGTTGTCCGTGTTAACACGTAAATAAAGCTGTTTGATTAACGTTGAATTCTGGTTGTCAACTGCGTTTATTTGTTGGCGTTTTGCAGCAGTAAACCAAGGACCCCGAAAGTACACGCTACAGAACCTTTAGATTTGAACTAAATTTCTTTCACATCTTGTTCAAAAACTGAGGAGTATGAGTTAATTTTGATGCAAATAATTTTGCTCCAGCACGAAACTTCATTATTTTGTTTGCGTTGCGTACAGAATGGTGTGACGACCCCCGCGTTTTTAATTTTCAATCGTCTTTAAAAAAACGCGCGCGGTTGACGCATGGCGGCGCAGCGTGTCCTATCCAGTCAATATTACACACATATTGAATGGCAATGAGGTTCGGCCTCGGGAAATAGGTCCCTCTTCTGGTCACTCAAAGTCCCTCGGGGGAGTAGACGTACACTAGTTACCGAATTATGCCAGTCAATATGTGTTTTATAACACACCTCGGTGTTAAATGTGAAATAAGAACAGAAATCGGGAAAAGAAAGGAAGTTTTGTAGTTGCTGTTCACGGTTCAAGTCAAGAGAGGGCGCTGTAACCAGGCACTATTTTCAAAGACTAGTGCCCGGCGAAAAAAAATCAGACGCGCACGCGATCACAGAATACAGAACAAGCAAGAGGTGTGTTATAACCTCTTGCTTGTTCTGTATTCTGGCAGTCTTTTAATTGTTGACTGGTTACAGCGCCCTCTCTTGACGTGAACCGTGAACAGCAACTAGAAAACTTCCTTTCTTTTCTAAATTTCTTTTATCATTTCACATGACCGAGGTGTGTTATAAAACACATATGGACTGTCATGATTCGGTCACTAGAGCACGTATATTCCCCCTCGGGCATGTGAGTGACCAGAAGAGGGACCTATTTCCCTCGGGGGAATAGACGTGCTCTAGTGACCTCATTGCCAGTCCATATGTGTATACTGTGCAAGTCTCACGCGTATCCGAACATTGTGACTCGTTAAAATGCGCGAGTTTGTTTCCTTCACGCGTTAAAGCAATGTACATGGGACCAAAGTGGTCCCAAAATGTTCGAATACGCGCGAGACTTTTGACAGGTCACAACCCGAGTTTTTGCCAACCGAGGGTAGCCATAGTTTGCAGCAATGTCGCACAAATATTCAAAAATAATGTTGAATTCGTTGGAAACAATAAACCAATCATGGGAGATATTTCAGCTCATGAATCTTTACAGAAAATGTTGAATTTGGTCACAATTTTCTTTTAACACGATTGATTGTTTTGCTAACATTCGGCTGGCCATGCCAACCGGCGCACTTTGTTTATCAACAAAAGAAAGGTCTATACTTTGTTTATCAACAAAAACTCGGGCTGTGACGTGTCAAAAGAAAGGTATATAGTCAATATAGATAAGGCCGTGTCCGAATTGGCAGCTACAGCTACGGCTACGGCTAGATTTCCGCGTCATCATGCGTTGAAGAATAGGACGTCCTTAGCAACACCCTTACCAACAGTCGTAGCCGTAGCTGTAGTCGCCAATTCGGATACGGCCTAATAGACTGTGCAAGTCTCGCGCGTATCGTGGCGAGAAAACACGTCAAGCGAAGAACATATTTTTTCTGAAATCAAATCATTGTTTTTAAATTAGATCTATGAAAAAATCTGACCAACAAAAATAATCATTACAATTTGTTTAAAATGAGTTTGAGCTTTCATAATAAACACACAAATCATTTGTTAAAATTTGTTGAAACAAACTAAAAACTGTGGGACAAGGATGCTTATTTGATCTTAACTTTTTAGGAACCCCTTTTGTAAATCCACGCCTGAGTACGTGCAACCACTAAAATCAGGTTTAAACGCATCAGACGCGCGATGAGCACACGGGCGTATAATTAACGCGTGACGCAGTTTAAAGAGGACTGACGCCTCGACAACCTACTGCAATGCAAAGGCTAAGCGTTTGATAATCACAGCGTCTGGGCCCAATTTCATAGAGCTGCTAAGCACACGTTTTTGTGCTTACTGAGCGAGTTTCCATTTCATAGCGCTGCTAACCGTAAGCACACGAAAAGGCATGCTAACCTTCCGGTGCTTACTGCACGAAAATGAATGACGTAACAATGCAAAACCATTGTGAACGTGCAAGATGGCCGCCGTAATTTCTTGCTAACCTGTGAAATACGCTTACGCTTAAGCAAATTTTTCTGCTACAGTTAGCACGAAAATTTGCTTACCATTAAGCAGCGCTATGAAATTGGGCCCTGATCATTATAATCGCGCGACCAAAACAAATTTGGTGGTCAGAGGTGGGCAAAAATTCTAAATTTTTTGCCAGTAACCGGAAGCAGAGGTTAGTTTAATTATTGGGTTTTCTTCCATGTATTGTTGAATTGATTTTTACTTTCATAGTTTTTATCACTTAGTATTACATTCCCAACAACATATTTAATTTTCATGGTCATAAAGTACGTTAAACTAAAATAATAGACGAAACAAAATCTTGCCAACGTAAAACTCCTTATGGTTGGGACCACGTACAATGGTCCCGGAAGTTCGATTACGCGCGAGACTTGCACAGTCTATAGAGATCAATGCATAATACTTATTGACCGACAGCACCTGTGGAAATCAACGTCTGGATACCGTAATTTTGACAGCACCTGACTATACCCCAAACCATGGGCAAAATCCGTGAAAACGCAAGCGAAACAACGTGTAAAGCAATGGGCAAATGGGAGATGAAAATTTGTGTTTTAAGGGTGACAAATTCACCAACAGTCTTGGTTGGAAACAATGTTAAATTATTTACTTCCTCAATGACTCCCAATCAAAGATTATAGAGCGCCGAAGGCGCAAGATGCGGAACTGAAGCTTTATCTATTGTTAAACGTGAAATACGCATGGGCGCCATTTCAGCAAGTAATGTTTTGTTTCCCATTGATAGAAATGGTCATTGTCTGCGCTGATTGGCACTGATCTATTGTTGTATCAAAAGAGTTACTTGCCGAAATGGCGTCCAGTAGGATTTCACATTTCAGCCCGAGTTCCGCATCTTGCGCCTTCGGCGCTCCATAATCTTTGCTCCCAATATATAGACCTTTCTTTTGTTGATAAACAAACCGCGCTGGTTGGCATGGACGGCCGAATGTTAGCAAAACACTCAATCGTGTTAACAGATGTTGTGTCAAAATTCAACATTTCTGTTAACTTTCAATCAACCAAAAATACATACCATGATTGGTTATTTTAGAATATTTGTGTAACATTATTACAAACTGTGGCTATCTGCTTATGCTTTGCATTTATGGGGTCTATACGGCTCTGGATACCTTTTCTGAACAGCGCCCCCTATGTAAGGTCACCTTTTGAGGGCGCGCTTCATGGTGAACCCAGCCGGCCAGAAACAAACTAGGACACGAGGTTTTGTGACTGATCTAGATGGAGGTTCGTCATGCCATGGAGGTAGGATTAGCACACGTTGGTATTTGTTTCTTATTTACTACATCTTACGTTAGGTTGTTCGTGGTTTGTCCAAGTTAAAAGTTTTCTTTCTGGGTTAGTCCAAAGATAAGATTTACCTGTGCTGTTGTGTTATTATGTTATGTATTTCAAATTTGTGTTATTATTATGTTATGTATTTCGTCATTGATGCAAGAAAACTACATACACAGGCAATTAAAATAAGTTGAAACTTTAAATGTGATGCAAGGACATTCCCTGAACTGAAGAACGCCCCCATGCGGTCAAAACTATGGTCAATTAGCGTCAACTCGATGATTTTTTGATAATCAAAACAACTCAACAAATAGAAAAAAATACTAATTTTAAATTAAAAAGAGTCTTTGAGCAAAACAACCAACAACAGTTCAAAGTCGAATGGTCCTTTCCTTGCTCTAGAGTCTATGGTCGAGCATAAACAGTCTCACCCTGATTAGTATGTAAAATTGTAAGTATTTTTTGGTACCAACAATCTCGCTCTCAGACAATGTCACCCCAAGCAAAGTCTCCCCAATTTAATAAATATGGCGATTGATTTTTCGGGATACGAAAACTAGTATTTTGTGTTACCACAATAGACTAGTAGTATATACCAGGTTACTGAACTGTAACTAATTTTACTAGTGTTACTGTTACTGTTAGAATTTCTTTTACAAAACTCATTGATTTCATCACAATCAAGACAACTCAAAGACTTAAATTAATATCTGTTCAAACGTAAACAGGATTGCCCTTGTTATGAAATATACTCATTCATATAAATACAATACAATGTATGTGAAATTTTAAGTAGGGGGCCTATAGAATTTAGTAACAACAATCTGGCCCTAGCCCAGACAATGTCGCCCCAAAGCAAAGTCGCCCCTAGACCCAGTAACTGTGGTGCTGTATTCTGCTAATTTTTTGGGACATCTGCTGTTCTTTTGAGAACTTGTCTTGCTATGTATTCTTACTGCCGCAGAGTAGATTTCGGAATTCGGGAGACTATTCTACTGCTTCTGTTCAGCAGTTAGTCAACAATAAACCACCGATTGTGTCTGCTACTGTGCATCGCTAAGCTAAACGCCAGCTACTGTGCTTACATGAGAGTAGAACCCCCATGCCTGACAAGTCCTATAACACTCTGAAGATACTGGGCATCACTCTTCAAGCAATTAGGTTGACGAGCAAGAACAGATCCGGACTTACTGTGTCCCTACATGTAGATCTGAAAACACACAAAAATACATTTCCCGTACCAGTGTCCTTTCTAACCTGCGACCAATTTCCCTCGCCAAGCCATTTTCAAGTCTGTCAATACACCTTATTATAAAAACTTGTTGGCAGCCATAATGTTGACTAATGCGCATGCGCACTGACACAGTGCTAGATGATCTATTTGTTTCTTTTTTTTTATTCTTGTTTAAAACTTAATCCCTTAAAAATTATCTCAATGTCTGGATAAGAAGTAAGCTATGACGTCATGATGACGTCATCGGTTTTCAAATTACGCTTAATCAAAAATTCAAATCTTTGGAACCACATGAACTTCTCATATGTCAATATTTCCTACGAAGACATGTTTACATAATTTCCTCAATAACAACTCTGCTTATTTGTACATGTCTACACCGAATACCTTGTTTTTGTTTCAACAAAAACTTACATTATGTGTATGGCTAGGTTTGTTTGTTTGTTTGTTTTTGTGCCCGAAAAAAATGCCGTATCTGACGTCCACTTTCTAAGGTCACTTTTGAGATGATGAAGGTTGGACTTTATTTTATTCATTTATTTTGTATTCCTCTCGAGCAACAGCTATTTGTAGTACATGTGTACAGTACATGTACAATGTAGATGCTGGTAGCACATACTTGTAATGTATGAACATTTGTGACCTTTCTTACAAACAATATGGTAAGAATATTGACAGAGAATTAGTGGAGGTTGGATAGGACATCTTATTGTTCAATTTGACCTTGCAGGGATCTCATAAATACAGTGCCCCAATGTAAGCCCTCCAACTTTTCTGAAATTTAACAACACAAACTTATTAGTACAATAATTTTGTTTCCTGTATGTTTTACTCCATCGTGTCTCCATTTTTTCCTTTGCCATCCCCCTTCCCCCTAGCTGTTTGCCGCGCAAACTCCGGCCGTACCCACCCCAAATTTTGCGTCATAGTTGGAGAAAGGGGATGAAAGAGGTTAGGAGGGCAGGCGACCGTCGTTGCGACCCCACTCAACATCTTTTGCATGCCCAAAACTTTATTAAAAGACAAAACAACACTGCGTACTAATTTGTGCTCGTAAAAATTAAAGTATAAGCCACGAAGAAAATTTATGCAATTTATTTATGCTTGTGCTAATGAACTCAATATTTTGATAAACGGTGGTTCTCATAAATAAACAGTCCACACAAAGGATGGATTGGTACAGTGTACATGTACATGTACACCAAGTCAAGCTGCATTAACTCTTCCTCTGTCACTTTTCAGAGCAAATATTACCCAATTTGCTTTGTGCAGCACTTTCCATTATGTCAAAGCTTCCACGTACTCTTTACACAATGCATGCCATGGCTTAAAAACAGTCAAGCTGGTTCAAGGGAACAACAGTATGAAGTAAGCTTTTGATATGTCTTGGCACTTTCTGGATTCAGTGCAGATGAATCTGGATTCAGTGCAGATGAATCATCTCAATAAGTGCCCTCTATGGATGGTTTGTGGTTTATAGCACGCAGTGAGTCTACATGTAGTAGTGGATGGTAGAAAATCGACAACAAGAAAGTCTAGAACCAACATACCAAGACTATTTAAATGGGGACTGTCGCTTCCGTTTATTGACACAAGCTGAAGCTAGTGTTTTTGACAGTTTTTATAATTTAATCAAGGTTTTTTGTATTTTTAGTTTTGTCATGGACTAAATTGCTATTGCAGTCATACATGTAATCCCCTTTTAAAACCATCTGATTTTGTATCTTTTCTTTACAAGGCTCCTATCCTCATGGAAAAATCATTATCACCCAATCATGCTGGGAAGAATGCTGAGAAAAATTATTTAGATGAGGAGATACCAGAGGAAGTAGATATGATGGAGAGATATCTTAAGCTAGTACAGAAATGGCCACAGATTATTGAATTGTTATGTCAGGAAGAAACATCACTAGCAGACGTGAGTATTGGTTAGAATGTTAAAGTACACTGTACAATCCAATGTTAAAACCAGTGACATACTATGTACATAGTGAATACATCATGTATACCCATGCAAACCCAAGCATGCCAATGCAGAGACCTGAGACCGATAAATTAAGGCCTGAGACAGAGACTAAGACCATGATGAGAGATGTGCTATTAGGGAGGTCTGATACTGAGTCCGAGAGGGCTGGCCCAAGTTTCAATATTGAAAATGAGACATAAGACTCAATAATTGTATAAATCATATAAAAAGCAAGAACTGTAAATCTGGGTTACATTGGGAAATTAACTTTAACTTGCTATGCTTCCACCAAATTACATGTACCTTAGTTTGTTTTAACCAAAAATAATGGCTTAATAATAAACTTGGGTTTTACCCAGTTACATGTAGTTACATGTACATGTATGTTGCAACCATTTCCAAATTTTGTCACACTGTCATGACTTAACTGTGTTTTCCTGCATCTTGGTTTATAATATGTATATAAGGCAGAGTACCCCAAAATCAACGAAGCACAATGAAGTGTCAGGCCAAACAAAATAAATGTTGTGTTTACGGTAACCTGACCGACCTCAATTTTTTGCGACCAAATTACCGACCTCAAAACTTTTTTCTAAATATTTTGTGAGTTGGTAAAATTTAAACTTCTTTCTAGCCCGCCGGGCGAGTCAAAAAATTGTTCCTTTTCACAATAAATGAAGGATACGGTGGTTAAATCTCAAAAGAGAGATTATTTTTAAGTTCGTAAAATGGTTTAACAACTCTTAATACTTGCTAGATTTAATGTGGCCGCGATCATGATTGCAATCGTGATTGTTCATTTCAGTATACAAACGTTAAAACACGCATGCACATAACCACATGGTGCTGAGTACATGGAGTATCCACCAGCACAACGTTCGGTCGCCCGCCGGTCGTCCATGCACACACAACACACAGCGGGTCCAGAGTCCAACATTCCGCATGCTGTGATTGGCCATGGAAATTTCCATATTCATACATGTAAGAAAACTTGGCTAGTCTCCAACTCGGTACACGTTCACGAGTCGAGTAAAGAATAGCTGCACAGTGTGGCGCACGCCTGCGGATTCTGTACTATACACAGCCTTGGATTAAGACTATTCAAACATCGACAACTTTTGCCGACAGAGGGCGATGCTGCATGCGGGGCAAAGTTCATTGAATTTGTTCCCAATGTGCGTCGTCGACCGATCGTTTAATCACAAAGATTTCATTGCAAAAGAAGTTATATAAAACCGATCACGAATCCATTAAAATGGGTTGTTGGTGGAAAAAGTATTATTAAGGGCAAAAATTAGGGGATTAGATCGTCCAAAAACGTAATTTTGCGAACTTCACTTCCGTGGTTTTTTAAAAAATTTTTTACACTTTGAATATTGTGTGGGAGACCCAAAATTGGTTGAATCGCCCGGCCGGCCGGCTAACCCCTGCCCAGCAACCCAGAGGTTCATCAGTCTGGGAAAAATGTGAACAAAATAACTACACCTCAAATTGAAAGTTGGTAAAATTGATATCAGCATTTAAAACATAGCCCTGATTGGTGAGATAACAAATTTCCTTGAAACTTCTGAAGTGCTTGCAACTTGACCTCCTCTGTAATAGCCCAAGTTATGTTTTTTTCTAAAGAGCTTTAATAAACTTTCATGGTTTACCACTTTCCAACATGACGATTTAAACTTTATGAGTTGAACAAGGTAAGTGTAATGGTAACAGGTGTAAAATATTAACAAATAACTCGAAATTCAAGAACTAAAAAAAAAAAAAAATTAACACAAAAAAATTATTTTCCGACCTACCTACCTGGAATTTTTTCAGGCCGTTACCGTAAACACAACATTTATTTTGTTTGGCCTCAACGTATAATGTGCACCGCCGTATAAGACGCAACACAACCGGGCAAATAGAGACCTGTCTTGCCTGTCTTTACTGTCATTACATCGCCACACAGGGGTCATTGTTTTAGCACGACACTTAACATAATGTGAAGAGATTGTGAACTTTGTATTCATGAAAAATGAGAATAACGTCACTTCTGTTTTTTCAAATTGGTATCTTTTCTTTTTTGTTTTAAAGATTTTTCTTAAGACATCGCTTTACATGTATGCCTTTTTTCATAACGCACAAGCATCTAGCACGTCGACACACACATGGTCCCATGGTTTTCAATTAATGGGCTGCTAGTCTTTGTTATCTCTGTATTTTGTAGCTGCAATTTAGGCATGCAATCTGAATGCTACTGGGCTCTGTCTGTTGGCAAAGCCTAAATTACGTGGTAACATACAAAAAAATGCTTGTAAACAACTTTAAAAGACTACTTACAAGTCTCTATAAGATAAAAATTCCCCCATATTTTAAGAGACTTCATCACTGGTAATGTATGCGCACTTAAGCCGTGTTCTGCATACATGTGTAGATCATTGCTGGTTTATGCCTCAGTCAGTAGCTTGGCCGTTTACCCTTAGTTCCTCAGAAACTTTTGTCTTTAGCTCGTTTACTAAAGACTTGCCCTCAAAACCTCAATAATATTTGTAGATGTACCACTACCACCCAAATTTTCCAGCTACATTACTTAATCACAACATTACTTAATTAATCTAATTTCAAAAATTGTATTTTTTTTGTCCTTAAAACAGATCCAAGTGTCATTTGAAACCTTGACAGAGATTTTACAGTATGTCCCAGAGAGGCTTCCAGAATGCATTTCCACAGTTCTGGATGTCATACAAAAGGTCCTGAATGTCCATATTGGTCAAGTGTATCGTGCACTCCACGGTGGTAATCCAAGTACAGTCATTATGTCTGCTCTCAATCTCCTGATTGCCATGGTAGCCCATAGCCCTTCGACAGCTCGAGAGGTTTTAACAACTTTCAATCTCCAGCATGGTGTTTTGAGGACCCTTGTCAACAGAAGAAATCCAAAGGTTGGTCGAAACTGCTTTTTCCTTTGCTGCTGAAATGACTGATACAATACATTACATGTACATACATGTACATGTACATACATGTACATGTACATGCATCATGAACTTGTGTGTATTGCTGTACATGTACATTGTATGTTAGTGATTGATTAATATTACAAGTGGAAAGTTATGGCGTAATCTATTAGGCTAATTTGGTAACTTTAGGATAATACATGAGAAGGTACAAAAATGAACAAGAAAGTTACAAATTTTCAAATTTGTCAGTGAAGTGGCCAATGGGTTGAGGACTGTTATCCATAGTTAGACACATGATATGAAGGGTTTTTTGGGGGCTCTACAGAGACTCAAACACATATATATGGTTCTTATTTTCCCAAATCCATGCAATCGTATCAATAGAACAAATTTGCATTTTGTCTAAAGCCCTGTTTATACTTCCTGCGAATGTGAAGTGAATTTGACGTGAATTTGACATCACAACTCTGTTTTTTCTGCGAATATTCGCAAAGTTGAGCACGGCTAAACTCTTGCGAATTATTCGTTGCGAATTCGTGACGTCAATATTCGCTCCGCATTCGCATTCGCAGGAAGTATGAACCGGGCTTTTCATGTCTGAAGTTTTGAAGGTTTGCATGGTGAAGGTACAAAAATGTACAATGAGATTAAAAGCGTACAATTTTGTACATGTACATGTAATGTACATGTACTGTGTATAATCTCTTAGACATACATAGTGAGTACATGTAGGTGTTGTTCTCAGAGCCAGAGGATTAATTGACAGTTCAAACAGGGGACGTTCAAACACAGTACTAAAATCGGTTTAACTCATGGTTGATTTCGATCGAGAGTTCAACTTATTCAACTGATAGGTTGTCAGTGATAAGTTTGCCTGCGCCGGGTAATCTGGTATCCGGGTACGCAAATGCCGATGTCAATACCCGGTTCCATTTTATTGGTTCCACTCCCCAAACCTTACGGTGAAAATGTTCATGTTACATGTACATGATAAAAAACAAAACTGTCAACACTCACTTACCAAAACCTTTCATCAAAATAAATATCAAGTAATAAACCACAAAGGAAACTGACTGGGTAAATTTTAAATAATATCGGGTTGCACAGAGAAAAATTGACAAGAGCGGGATTTGAACCAACGACCTCCAGATTATAACGTGCCAGCGCTCTACCAACTGAGCTATCTAGCCCTATGTTGGCGGTCTCCCTATTTTGTCAATATCTTTGTTCGGGGTGCCAGTCAGAAACCATACACGCGTTGGCTGCCGTGTAGCCAGGGATCACACCCAAGTTTACGATGCATCCTGGGAAGCGGCAGCCAGGGATCACCTTAAGGGGATGCGACTTTTTAAGTTCAAATATCGAGTAATAAACTGACTGGGTACATTTGAAATAGTTTGGGGTTTATTAGGCCTAAAAAAAAAAAAGTGTTTGCAAAATTATATTGTTTTATGTTGCAGGTCTGTGAAATCTCCGCTTATTTCCGCCTTTTTAAAATGTGAGATAAATATGTCCTTGCTCCATGCTGGCATGCAGTAACATCATGATCAAGATGTCGGTGCAACCATTCCTCCATGATGCAACAAAAGTGCGTGATGGATACCCTGGCTGAACAAAAATTATTATTTTACAGAATAATGTAAGATTTCTTTCAAAGTTTTTTAAAACCTTTTACAGTACATGGATGTATTTTTCCGCTTTTTTAATGGTCCACTCACAGGCCTGATGTTGAGAAACAACTTCATATTTATATTATTATTTTATTTATTCATACATCAAGTTTTTAAAAGTTTATTTTTGTTTTGTATTCACCATATGAATGTATACTACTTTGAGAACATTAAAATGGTTGAAAACATAAAGTTGTGTGTATATCTACTGTGTTTGTTTTTTTTTAGGCCTTAACAGGGATGCCAGTTTTCCGGCTATTGCCGGAATTCCGGCTTTTTCAAATTTTCCCCAAATTTTTCCGGCGCTCCGTGTTTCATCAGGCCGGAGAAAATATATTTTATTGAAAACAGATTTCCGGCGCTCGTTTGGAGCGACTCGTGTTTAATGATAATATGTTTTGAGTGCCCTCAAGCGTTCCTACATGTATAAATGACGGAAGTATTGAGCGAAGACTAGACTTTTCTGTCGAATGTGTGCGTGGTGCCGTATGGTATGTATCGATGTATTTTGTGTGTACATCCATACACGATCTTTGGATCGTACATGAAATCGCTCTGAGAATTTTGTTTCGCGGCCGATTGGCGTTACCATTGAGACATACCAACTGAGTTTTTGGCGTTACATTCAGTCATTATGGATGTTGAAAGAGAAGCTAATTTCAAACCAATTGATCGAGGGGTAAAGAATAGGTTTAATTGGCGGTGGCTGGAGTCGAAAGACAGTGGGGGTTGTTTTTTATTATACTACATGAGGAAGATCGACAACGCGGGTAAATTTTCTTTTTCTTTATGTTTTATTTTTTAAAAAAATCGCTGTTATGTTTTTTATTGTTTTTTGGTCTGAGCGGCGGGGGGGGGGGCGGTGACCCCCTTTCCTTCGCAGCAAATTGTTTTCAGGCTCTGAAGGAAAGAGTCACTGGCATCCCTGTATTAAATTATCCGTAAGCTCACAGTCCTAGTGATGAGCCGAAGATGAAACTCCTTGGGGTAATACTTTCTCTTGCGCACTAGGATGGAAGACACGAATATCACTCGCACTGCTGGTCAGCATACATCAATGCTGTGGACATGGTGGAGATTGGGTCCAATCTTAGCAATTTTTACTAGACAATGTACACCGGGCTAGTGTTAAGGGTGAGCCCTGATTAAGTAAAAATCGGTTTAAGGCAAGTGTGACTGTAGGGGTGCTATTTAATTTATCAAACCATTAATTTGTGCACTTTTTATCTCATTTGGGGTGGGTGGGGGGGGCGAGAGGAGGGGGCAAGGGTCCTGTGCTGGGAAGAGGGGGGCCAAGGGGGGAACGAAATAGATTAATTTGTCCGATCGAAATAATCTAATTGCATATATCGAGGGAATGAAATAATTCGGGGGAACGAAATGATCTCAAGGAAATGAGATAGTATTTCGATGGAACAATAGTATTTTCCCTTTCAAGGGAACAAAATATTATTTTGAAATAATATTACTTTAAAAAAAAACCTTTTTTCAATTTGTTTTCACCTGTCCCAAAAGTAAAATCTGTGGTTCGTCGCAATGCCTGACGAGAGTATGGAAGGTTACGATCAGTTTCCAAGTACTTTAGGCTTTGCATTGATGCTCAGGCACATATGTATTGTACAGTCAGACTTGTACTCAGATATATGGGAGTACAAGTCTGAGTACAAGAATAGCAAAGTATTTGTTATTTGACTTAAAATGTGCTGTGACTCAAATTTACATACATGTACATGTACTTGTTACTCGATGTACATGTATACGGGTCATTCCATCGGGTTGGGAAGCAGTTGTGTGCAACACGATATCGCATTTGAAATAACTTTGTGAATTCTTCCCTGCACAGTTTTTCAATTACTTGTAGCTCCTCTCAAAGAGGCAAACCTAGGCTTCAAAACGAGACCACTTTTTCTGCATTTGGATAAAATTTCATGTTAAAAAACAGCTGTTTTCCTTACAAAATGTGTGACATAAAGGGGAAACAAATTTGAAATGTTTTGTTTCATACCAAAAATGCGTCATCTTGATTTTTTTATACGTTGTTACCTCTGAGAAAGGCCCTAAATCTTTCCATGAAAAACAACTTTCGGTATCTCAAATCCCCCGACACAAAAGCTGCAATCAGAAAACTATCAACATCGACGTAACTGTGGTGTATGAACACATAGCAAATGGTTACATCCACACACGGGGGTGTACCTTACTCCCACGGCGAACAAAATATAATTTAATTTGTTGTTTGTGTTGGTGTTAGTTTCAATATGAATAGAAAGTGTAAAAAATAATTTAAAAAATTCAAAATTTGTTGGTATTTGTAGAAAATGCAGCGATGGTGTCAGTCAAAATATTGTTACATCGAGCGGGTTTCGCGATTCAAAAAAAGATGTACCCCCTCTATGCGAAATGGAATCACCCGCTACGTTCAATAGGGGGTCCCCCAAATGAAACCAGCTGTGTGTGGGACTGTCTTTTTGCCTTCGTTAAATGTCGTGAACGTCGGAAGTTGTGGCGTAAAAGTTACATCGAAATGTTGGTGTTACATCGAAATGAGAATATTGAGCCTGACATCCATTGGTGGTAAGTATGTTTTTCTTCGTATTTGTAGTTTTCACGGAGGATGTCTTGCCATTGCATCGGTGCATGGTAGCTTTTAAAAAAACGATGTTTGTCCTCGCACGCGCAGCTCAAGTGGCATGTGCGTGGGTTTTAAACTGTGTCAATGTTCGTCGAAATCACAATCTTTCTCGCGTGGTGGTTGTGAAAGCACATTGTATTTCAACCGAAGTAAAACACAACTCTCTTCTTGTCTTAATAGTTCTCTATAGTTAAGGGTTTTACCTCATTCAATTTAAAACATGCGAAGTTAAATAGTGGACACAAAACTTGGACGTAACTGGTCGAAATCACCGATGTAACAAATCAGTAATCATGACGCCGTTTTATAGTTACATCGAACTGTCGAATCAAAATAAATGGTCTTGCCTTTTCTGTGTTCATTTCTGTTCACGTATTGTAATTACTTATTTGATAATGTGACTGTGAGATCGACAGTGTCATCAGTTGCAAAAATACTTAATTTGAGAGCTGTTGAGTTTGTTTCATACAATTATCATGGTTGGTTGTGAACTTCGACGCAACATTTTTTTGCCTTGTTGACACTGCACCAGACCCTATTGGAGCAACGGCGGATACTACACAGTACTACTAGTATAGGACTAGGACCTTGGTTTATGGGGGAGGGGGGGGGCAATTTTTTTTTTAAACAAGTGGGGCAAAGAGCTTACCAGGTTTTCTAAACATCCCCCCTCCACCTTAACACACAGTTTTGTTGAATATGTTTGACATTTAATTAATTCATAATTATTTTTTTTTATTTTTTTTTTTAGGGGGAGGGGGCATCAAGGCTTATAAAAATGTATTTAGTGAAATATTTAAATACAATCTTAATGAATACTTATGACAGTAAATATTATTTAGTTAAGATTGTCTACATGTCAATTTCTCTTTCAACAGATGGAGATGGTTCGTCGAAGATGTTAATGGAAACATGGACACCCCGCCGGTCTCCCCTTCATCTAAGCCCCTTGAAGAATCGACACGGAGAGCAAAACTTGATTATAGAGGTTGGTTAAGTATTTTACTTCTTCACTACAAGGCATTTGGTAAAATATTTAAGTAAAATCTTAATGAATGTTAATGACAGTAAATACTATTACTAGTAATATAGAAAAATTTAATATGTGCACAGCTGTCTGATTTTAATGAATGAACAAGTTTTAAAAAATTGTATTGCATTTTCTAATTACAGTCGGTGACCACGTTGCTGCCATCAATGATTACGTCTGGTGGGTTTGTCAGGTCACGGAAACTGACGAGAACCGCTGCAGCATCAACTTTTTTTGCAAAACTGAAATAGACACCTGTACTGAAAACGTCACGCTTTGTTTACATGTGCGCAGCTTTCCTGTGGAGCTTTAATTTCAATCGCTGGTCCCCACTACACAAAAAGTGCTTATGTATGTAAACAAAGCGTGACATTTTCAATACAGGGGTCTATTAATGCTCATGGGATGGATAAAGATATGAATACGCCAATGCTGACTTGTTAAAAGGGTCCACTTTATATTTGAAGATGATAATGGAGGTGTTACATGAGAGTGGTGTAAATGTTACATCCACACCACCGTCCTGAAAGGAAAACAATGTCCATTTATGGGAGTTTTCAGAGGAAAGAAATAGAAAAGTATATACACTAATGATTATTATTATTTTTAATCGGTGTGGGAATCGTTGAACATTACCATTTAAATACATGCGTGTCTTGGCGAAGAACAGTGACAAAATTAGTACATGGGACTTTCAAGAAACAACCAGCAGAAGACTTAATGTTTATATAGCCAATTTTCTGCATCATGTTATTAATTTGTGAGAAAAAAACACTCCAGACCATCTAAAAATTTCATGGAACAATGACTTTAAAATTGCAGTAGTGTTATTTGTTTTTAATTAGTATTTGTTTGGACCGCTTCGCCTTTTACAGTGGGTAGATTTGGATGTAACATGCTTGCGGTGTCAATGTTACATCCACAATACTTCATCAAAACCATTTTTTCCCCCAGAAGTAGTTTTCAGAAATTATTAAACCTTCAGTACATGGTTGACCATGGTAAGAAAGTCTAATACAGTTCATGGATTGCATTCTTTGAGCTTGTTGCACCTGTAGGACAATTTCCAGAAATATGTACATCACTTTTATTAAAAATGTTACTGAAACAAAAAAGTTTGTCTTGTCTCACATTTTATTCGGGTCTTTTAATCTACATAAAAATTATTTCTTGCAAAAGGGCCTTCTAAGGGATTATTTTGAAATGCATCAATGCACAAACAATTGTACAACTGAATAATTGCAGAATATTAAAGTATCATGTTTGGTGTCAATGTTACGTCCACATTTTCTGTGACAGACCATCACGCATGGTACCCTAACAAATTTCATGTGCATCTTCAACCTATAATTGTTTCTAAATTTTGAAGTATGATACATTCCTTGTCTGAAAACTGTGAAAGTAAAACCTTTTGAACATTTTGAAAATTCCACTATCATGTCACACTTTGTTTCCCAACCTGATGGAATGACCCATACAGAACTGACATGCACCATGGACATGGCACACCATGTACATGGTGTCGCCGCATATTCATCTCATGTTCAATGTATTAAGTTGCAACCTATTATACATTTAAATTTACAGGTAATTGCCCTTATTTTGCAACATTTACTGAAACACCCGTACATGCGCACACACAAAGTACAATGTATGCTATTACACATTTGTAAAAATACTGTAGTTTTCTAAATATGAATTAACCTGATTAAGGTTTTGAATTATTATTCTGTCATTTGCATTTCTATCCTACTTTAAGGAAGAGGAAGATATTCGTGGATGCTGCATCCGTTTTGCAATGGCTTTTTTCATTAGTGCAGACAACAACGTGATAAAGCAAGTGTTGACAAACAAAGGTCAGTAGTTGTTGCAATGGTTTGTGGTTAGTCTGTTAACCGCTCTTTGAAATGAATACCCAGTTAATTTTTGGGGGTTCATGTATGTATGATTAGTCATGAAAATGTACACACACTTCCTTGTCTTGGCAGTAGTGCGACAAAAGTGGAAACAAATCGTTGAATTTAAGTCCAATTTCTATCTATAGTTAGCCGATTTCAAACCATTGTAGGCGTCCTTTTCAAAATCAGAACTCTCAGAAAATTCAGAACTCTCCATTAATTTGGTCAGTCTGCTGAATCATTTATGACAGGCAGCATGCTTGCCTAGAGACAACAACAGCTTTTTGAGTATGCACAACTCAAATTTCACTCTCCGTGCAAATACATGGGCTTCTAAATAGCTTTTGGCTTTACAACAACGGAAGAGGCTGAGAGGTTTCAGATTTCACATTGAAATTCTTTTGAGAACTGGTATTATCTATTTTTTTTGGAAAGGCTATCATAGTTTATGGTAAGCTGTGGACTATTTGCAACAAGAAAAGTGATATTAGAATAAGTCCTTTGAGTTGGTCCCAATATGTGAAATTTCAGCACCTGGCTCATGGACTTATTCACTGATACACAACCAATGATAAGGCAGGAGTTTACAGTAAGCTGCTGTGAGCGTTGTGCCATAATGAAAGAGTTAAGTGCATTGATCGAAGGAATGTCCACAGTGTATGTAACGTACATGTAAAGTGTGTGTTTTTTTGTGTGTGGGTATTTTGGGGGTGTTGGGGTGTTTGTTTGTTTGTTGGTTTTTTTTCTTTCTTATTGGATCCTGGATCATCATGCAGGTAAGCACAGACTGCCCATAGCAATGCCCTTAGCAACAGCCATTAAACACAAAGTGTTTGATCTTGAAGAAAATCCCTCGTGGGTGTTTTGGTCTAAAAATGAAATTGTTGGTGTTTCTGTACTAAGATTAAAAAAGGCATTTTTCATGACAAATTGTCAATCTGCAAACAGATACACTTCATTCAATTTGTTGAACTTTTAAGCCTAGTTAAAAGACCCTCTAGAACCATTTAAAAGCCATTCCAAAATGACCTTGCACTGCACCACCATTGGTCAGTTGGTCAGGTGCAAAAATGGAGGTGAACTGAGAAAGCCATCTCCTGCGATGCTTTATAAATTCATTCATATAATACCACATGTACCTGTTGGTCTGTGAAACTTTCTTATCATGACTATAGGGATTAACAATAGGGACTTTAACCATAGAGCAACCTACGGACAAAGGAAATGTCAGTTGTGTGGTCAACAAAGTCTCTAGGCAGCTGATGGTGGAGGGATTTTCTAACAAATGATAACAAAATGCATGTCATACCTGATCACAGTACATACACAGCAATCAAATTATAGTATGTTTTCATCATAAAACCATGATTGATGCATTGTTTCACAACTACCTTTGCTGCAATCAGGCCTCAACCTTAAGCTTTAGAGGGTTAAGGCCACTTGGCCTCGAAGGCTCCAAAAAAGAAAGAGGCACCAAGGCCAACTGAAAGGGCACCAAGGCCATTTTCAAACTTTTATTTGTTAATGACTTATGTATACTCCAACACGCTCACTTGACAAAAAATCGTTGCCCCAGAACACAGAATTCTTGGAAAAAATCATACAGAAAAAATATATTAAGAAAGTTAATTCCCTGCGTGCTCATCTGAAAAAATATCAATCCCGGATCACCATCTCCCCACCCAACCCCAAGGCTCAATAAAATAAGTTGTTCAGGAAAATTCAACCAGACCTTGAAGTTGAATATAAAATTCTTGAAAAACAATATTCTTAAAAATAAATGTGATTGTGAAAATTGAAAACGAATCCCCAACGCCAAATAATTGGCCTATGTAAACGTGCATGCCGACCATGACGAGGTTTATGCCTTCCGAGTTCCGGCTTAACAATCTCACCAAAAAAAAAAAGCGTCGAAACGTTAGCACTTTGCTGCTGCTCCAGCCAATTCGACCTCGTGCTTTTCCTTTACGTCTGTTATGGGATTGCATGATGATGGATCAATATTGAATTGATAGATTATGATAAAGATTTCCGAAATTTTTGCACCGTTAACTGGTCCGATTTTGACATTTCCACGCGTGTACGCAAACGTTTGTTTGGCGACGAAAAAGAAAATTGCAAGGAAGGCAGGTCGCTGGTTCACAAACATTTATCCAAAAGAACAAGCCTTGGATACCAGCGAAATAGCGAGAAAAAAACATAGACTGGATCCCGCTCCCGGCCCCATCCCGTACACACATACAGATCTCAATAGACAGAATCAATGCGAAAATGTGTAATTCAGTGTAGGGACCTGTAGCCAGTTTATACATTAGAGTAGTCTGGTGCCGTGCTTTTAGTAGTAATCAACTCAACAACGTTTGATATGGTTGCCATGCCACATTCTCCACACTGCAAGTACTGCAGGTATTTTGCGTGATGCATGGCAAACAGCCTTATGAAAACGTGCGTACGTCCAGAAACAATTTGACCTTAATTAAATGGGTCACAACGTTAACATTATTTTTAATAACACTTTCAAATACATAATATAATGGAGTGGAAAGGGGCACGACGGCCAAGTGGCCGTAAGGTACGTGTTTTTAAAGGGGCATCACGGCAATTCGCCGGGGCATCGCGGCAATGGCCGCTGGTGGCCGCTGTTAAGGTTGAGGCCTGCTGCAATGTAACTTGGAGGATGTGAAAGCTACCTTCACCATGTTATAGATGTGTATATAAGTTGTCTCATTTCATTCTGTAGATTTTCTCAAGAGCTTCTTTAGAAAACTGGAACTTGACCGAGTGTCCAACATAAAACTCCTTTTGATGACATTGTCTCAGTATGTTGTGTGCAATCCAACTGTGAGCAAAACAGAAAAAATTCATCTTCTGAATGACTACACACTAATGCAGTTTGCTGCACTGTACAGATGGCAAGATCCAACAGGTGCTGAGGTATGTAAAAGGTTGATTTTCCCATTTCCCCAAAAAAGTTGATTGTTGTTGGGTCTTTGGAAAGGAAAAATGCAGATTAGCCATATTTGCGTCTTATGAGTCTGATGAAAAAAATAGCTTGGAGTTGTTAAAATACTGTTCTTTGGTGGCAGATTTTCTGAATTTGATGACAATCATTACCATTATAGTCAACCTAAATTGTACAATGATTAATTCATCTCATGAGATTTTCGTGAAGTATTATCACAGGTTATGGTGAAATTGTCAATTTTAAGTTATTTGAAAACTAATTGAAAACTAGTGGGTCTGATCAGTTGTTATTTTCTTTTATTATGTATAGCTTGAAACTGAGGTTCAGTCATCAGATGTTCTCCAGTTTCATGAAGTACGTCAACTCTGTCACCAGTTTCTATTGAAAGTCACATGTGATCTTAAACATGGCATCAACTTTTATGATGGCTCACTTGGGCTCTCTGGAAAGTAAGTAAATAACACAGGTTTACACATGAGTATACTGTACACAGTGGTTTAAAACACTATGTGACCCAGACATCGACAGATTTCACTACAATAATCGGTAAAAATACCTTTAAAATATGTCGGGCATGTCTCAACGTCATCTTTTGGCCCATAAAACTTGGTTGTCAGTTAAAATATTACACATTCAACGATACGCGTCACAAATTGTGGGAAAAAAACGCTGATTTAAAAGAGGGCGCTGTTTAGGAATTGCGCCCTCTATGACTGTTTTTACATTTGCAATCATCACCCGTCTGCTGTGTTCGTAACATTACCCAGCGCTGACATAAAATTCAACTTGTTTCTAGTTCCAGTTGCTATACAATTTGCTAAGGTACAACAAACTAAAACTAGCTTGAAAATCATTGCAACAGTTGTAAACTTTTAGTAAATACTAGTTAGTTTTGTTTACCTTGAGAAACTTTAAAATAGTAGTTTTTTTCCCGAGTGAACAACGTTGTTTTATGAAAAATAAATCAACTGTGGTTTGGACACTCCAATTTCCTAATCTTAGGTTTTACTTTCATCAATAATTATTTCGTCTGAGCTGCTGGCATGGGCCCACTTCGTCCGGCGGAATTATTTTCGGGCCAAAAAGTCCAATACTTCTGCTTCAGATCCTTTTTGACAAAGGGGTCCTCTTAATACCATTTCATCTCTTGAGAGAAATTTTTTCATAAAAATGTCAAGGTTCGTCTTGGACGTGTCCTTTGGCTTTTTTTTGAAATAGTTATATGTATAACTGCTGAGTTTCTGTGTTCTTATCCCCCACAAACTGTCCTCTCTTCGAACCTGTTCCTTTATGTCGTAATTTATTGCTAATAATTCCCCCCACAGTTATTTAGCTCAACTTGTTGGAGCCGAGTATGTAGGCCTACATCCCCAATTACGATAATTTATTGCAAATCTCTCGATTGAAGGCGGGATCTTGACTGTTCCGAGCAGTAAACATAAACAAAAACCCTTGAATGAAAGTATCAAGACTTTGAAAAATGTATAATTTTAGGCACGCTGACGCTATTGAATATATTGGTGTTTTTTCCCTTTGTTTCTATAAACAATGTTTTTGTCTTGTAAATATCGGTGATCACACATGTTTATAACCTGTCTGACAGTATTTGTGAAGCTTGCAGCCTAGTGCCCGCGCTTTACATTAAGATATATATTAAAGACTTCATGTTTTTATGGGACTTTGTGTTTTGCTTCGGCCGTCTTGTATTTACAGAACAATATGAATAAATAATAAAAGGACAGACCCCATGAAATTGGAACAGCCGGCCCTTTTACTGAAAGGACAGGCATTCCATACCCTCATCGAAAAGGTATTATATTATGTACCCAAACCATTATTTGACAGAAGAATAAGCTTTTCCAAAAGTAAAAGTTTGCTATACGACAATTCATAGTTAATCACATGACATTTTGAATAAAAATTAATGTCTACCCCCATACAATTTGTTTACGAACAAGTTATTTTCTTCTTCAATTTTATGAGAACACTTCAGCCCCTAGCTGTGTAACGTGAACATCTAAAATAAATACCTTTGTGAAATGTCACTTTATTTTTAAAAACCAATTCTGTAAAAGAAACTGCTTGATGTAAACGTGTAGTACGTTTACGTTATACGGACGTGACTATAAGGGAATTCCCCTATTCATGGAGTGTCAACAGAGGGCGCTCTTTTCGCGCTCTCAGCTGATGTTTTCTGATGACAATGCTGGCGAAAATGATCAAATTTTCAGAAAGGTGATCTTGCGGGATTTTTGCGCTATTTTGTTTTCGTTGCCAAGTAGTCACTCTATCATGTTATGGAGAAAAATTCACAAAATATCTTGGCTGTTGGTGGCCGATTGACAAAATGTGCAACGTTTTGATTTTGTTTATTTTCCTTAATTTTGTGATAATTTTTTTTAACTTATACGCTGTTTTAACTGACCTTTAGCCATAGGTTTCAAAATAAATTGTACATCAAATGAAAGAGTAATAAAGTGGCTTCAAGGGAAATAGATTATTAGAAATACAAAGTTAAGGCTTTAGACACAGCAACTATTTTTATATCATGTCGTCAAATTAAGATTTGACTTGTTGATTAAAGAGGCTTGGTTATGAAATGTCAATTTTGATGTGAGTAAGACCTAAAAATATTTTATTTTTTATTTTAACCATTTCTTTAGACATGTCTGATAAAAGCATTAACAAAAACTGGGGACAAAAAATTGAAAGAAATGTCTGGGTCTTAAACCACTGTGCTGTATTTGTTTATATAAATGCTTAGTGGTGACATGTAATGTGAATGACCAATAGACTGCAAGTCTCGCACATATATCGAAAACGAGAAAAAAACTTGAACAAAGACTATATTTTTCTATGAAATCGAACATTCTTTTAAAATTATATTTATACAAAATTCTTGAAAATAAAAATACCCAAAGCAAGTTGTTATAAATAATTGTTCAATGTTTGTATAATACAAATAATTTGTTCAAAAGTAAACATTGAAACAAAAATAAAACTCGATCTATTACATGACCGTCAGTTGGGCAAAATTTTAATTTTTTACAAGTAACCAGAAACGGAGGTCAAGTCTTATTCTCAGGTTTTCTTTGTTATTTTGTTGAATTGTTTTTACTTTCATATTGTTTATCACTTAGTATTACATTCCCAACAACATATATAATCATGGCCATAAACTACGTCAAGGGGATTGTATACGTTTGGTGTTATGGAATTCACTGTTTGTTTCAATCCTATATAGTTGTAGATATATACCATAAAACTAACAATCTGACAGTACGTTCTTCTCAGAAAAATTTTTTTTATAAAAAAACTATCTTCTTTCCATCAAAGTGAAATGATTCCCAAAAATGCTTTGTACTATCGAAAGCTGCTAACCAAGTAAGTTTTTATTGCCATTAATTTTAAGAGTGATTCCCAAACGTATATCTTCCCTTTAAGTCAGTAATCTGTAATTGGATTACACAATCTGAGAATCTCAGATTCAAATTTGTTTTGATAAAAACCGATATCTTTTTCCATAACCTGGTACTTCAAAGTAACATGTTTCTCAAAATGCTTCATACTATCAGAAGCTGCTGTACTCCTTACCAAGTAAGTTTTTATTGCCATTAATTTTATGAGTAATTACTAAACGTATATAGACCCTTAAAACTAAAATAATTGAAGAAAAAAATCCCGGCCACGTAAAACTCCATATGGTTCGGACCACAATGGTCCCGGAAGTTCAAATAAGCACTAGACTTGCACAATATTATTGGTGCGATTGGGCACCGCCGAACTTTGTCCCAAAGGGTTCATTTTATTTGCTTCAACTGTTTGCCAATCTGAATGCAAGGTTTGTGTGTTTTAGTTTCGAACTTAATAATTATTCTCGGAGCTCCTTCAACACTCAACAGGAGCTACATGTAAATAATCTCAACATCGGTCCTAAATGATAGCGCCTAATATTATTAGCCCATCAGGACAGGGGGTGTCCCTACCATATTTTTACCCCTAAATTTTTAACGCTGCATCCGATTACCACCAAACTTTCTGACTTTTTTCAATATTTATCGAGGGTTATATTGTGAAAAAATGGTTGTTATCTGGGATCAGCTATTACCATGGCAACCATTGTTTGACCTTGATCCAACTGTTTTTAGTGGGTTTTCTATTGCCATTTTCAACAAAGTTTCAACTTTTGTTTGATTTTTCCCCCCCAAAAAGGTGTGTGTAAGTGATGTGTCATGTAATAGTGTTAAATGCATTGGGCGAAGGGTTGAAGCTGCTGCCAGGGAAATCAGGCTCTCTGTTTATAAGAACAAAGTATATATCCTCTACAACCACGTTGGTGAGATGTTTACACTGGGTGGAGACAAGCTGAAATGCAACCCTGATTTTCAATACCTTGGATCATGGGTTGGGAATACATCCAAGCATATGGAAATTCACATTGTACAAGTTTGCTCAGCCTCTTCCAAACTCAACAAAATTTGGAGGAGCTCCCTGAATAAAGAACTCAAAATCCAGTTCTTTAGAGCAGCTATTGAAAGTATGTTGCTGCATGGTGCTGAGTGCTGGACCCTCACTAACACCCTAACCAATAGACTGAATGATGTGTATACATTGTACAAGGCTGCTACGTAAAGCATTAAACATCCCCTGGCAAAACCACATAACAAATCATAAGATCAACAGAAATTTTCCCAAGGTATCACAGACCTTACTTCAAAGTTAACTGAATCTCATTGAGATCAAGAAGGCATCCTGCAGCAACCTTTATAGTCACCCTGGAGCGCGACTTTGGCATTGAATGCCTTGACCTAATGTACCAGCAATCATGCAATAAAGACACCAGTGGAGAGCTGTTTTCAGAACAAAAAAGTACCGAAATTATCTGAAAGTATGATTTTTTACCAAAATATCATCATGTAGAACTTGGTGAAATTAACATATGAATGAACATATGTGGCAAGTTTAATAAAAAACAGTTGAGAACTATGGAAAATAAGAAGGGGGACACTATTGTAAACATAGCACCTAAAATTCTGTACATACATGTAAATAGACGTCTGTACACACACAGAACAACTACGCTTTGTGTTTCACATATGGGTGCTTGAGTGGGTGATATGATTTCCGACCTTTGAACCTTGGGAAGTGTAATATGTAGAGTTACCATTGTATAATTGAGATTGCAGTCTATCTATGTCTGTTGGTGCATTTCAGTCGCATGTAAAACTCAAATACAACTTGTCAAACTTTGAGTACAAAGAGGGACAAAGGGTACTGAAATTCTAGCTGAAAATCTCCTTTCTGGGAATATTGTGTAATCCCCATTTCCAGACTTCATCCTTTTATTGTGCAAATGAGGATTATGGAAGCTTAAAGGGGACACGTTGCCTTGGATCGGGCGAGTTGGTCTATAAAAAACATTTGTAAACGTTTGTTATAAAATGCATATGGTTAGAAAGATGTTTTAAAAGTAGAATACAATGATACAATATGTCTCAAAATTCCGTGGTTTTCCTTTTACATCGTGAACAAACATGGTCGGCCATTTTGTGGAGTCAAATTTTTGACTCCACAAAATGGCCGACCGTATTAGTTCGCAAAGTAAAAGGAAAACCACGCAATTTCGAGGCATATTTGTGTGGATCATTGTATTCTACTTTTATAACGTCTTTCTAACCATGCATTTTATAACAAACGGTTACAAACGCTTTTTTTTTTACCAACTCGTCCAATCCAAGGCAACGTGTCCCTTTAATAAGCATCATTGTTTACCATTGTATTCGGTATGGGAGGTAAGTCTAAGATTCCACCATACCATGGCTGATTTTCGGCTGTGGTTTACAATTATCCGATACAAGGTTAACACACCACAATTTCTCAAAAGAGAAACAAAAAACTGTGCATTTTATGAGAACGTTTGTTTTCTTTACTTGGTTTAGTCATGGTTTCATGATAATAAATATTCTCAAAAAACACATGTATTCTGGAAGTTCCAAATATTATTCCTGCCAGTGAAACGTTGGTGAGCACGGAAATTTGTTTTTAAATCCCAGAGATTTAAAGTGGATAACATGAACATAAAAACAAGGCTAAATAAGATGTATCCCAGGCACAGCAATGTATTTCTTTACTTCTTGACATTCCAAACCAATCATACATTAACTTATTATGCGTTGTGATTGGTTAACCTTTCAGCACTGTACATATTTCAGCATAGTACATAAAAATTATGAATAATTTATGTTTGAATATTTATGAATAATTCAATAACAAAAATGTAAAATCAAGTTGCAAAAGGCCTCAAGGCTTCGCCACTTGCGCACGCCCTTGGGTCTCCCTTGCCCATGCTTCACGGCTATACAGCTTTGTCTAAGCCACGAAGGCCTTGACAAAAGGCCAGGTAGCAGAAGACGATATAATGAAAAACCTTTCGAGTCGTGTTCTGCATTACGGCCCTGCCCCCTCAGGGTCCTCTGTGATAACAGGATTAATCTTAAAGGTCTTCTGGTTTTAAATAATATATAAAAAGTGATTTCTTAAATTTAAAATGTATGCCACCTATACAAATTCAAAGTTAAGAAAAAATTATTAATATGCTAAACATTACTTAGGAAATACTATCAATGATTAATGACTGCATCCTGTCTTGAATTCTTTTACTGTCAAATCCATTTTCTTCCATAACGTGTAAGAAAATATCAACCATTGCAATGATAAGTCTGTAATGTTGTTCCTTATTTTACCAACAGGTGGTTTCCAAATAGCCATTGATTATTTATTTTGTCATAATCTTTTCTTTCGCAGAAACTGCAACCCAGTCCTCCTCAAGTTTCTGTTAAGTTTACCTCAAGCTAATGAAGACATGCTGATTCAGGATTTGGTTGTGAACATTCTCCGAACTTGCCCTGATCTATTGAACCAGTATTTGACCTCTTGCAAGTACTCATTCCAGCCCATGCCACTTCCGTCTTGGTTTGCAAATATCAATCTGTTGAAAAAGGTAATCAATTCAAAGATCCCTTTTAGTTGCCAAGGCTTTGTGCAATATTTTTTGTTTCAAATCAACTCTGAAGTGTATACATGCCAAATTTTTCTGGACTGTCTTCCGACGGACGGACGCCCAGAACAACTTCGGAGCGCCCTCTATTTTTTCCAGTCATTTGGATAAACATGCTTAGATGATCTAAATAAGTGGGTTTTGAGTTCAGTCTTAAATGAGTCCAGTGTAGTGGAGATGAGGCATGGATGTGGGAAGGTTGTTCCAGAGAGGTGTGGTGGCAGATTGAGGCGCGCGTTCGTAGTGAGCGGGGGGGGGTAGGACCAGTGTTTGAATTCTGGGGTGGGCGGTAGATGATGGAAAAGAACGAGACGATGGTTGCTTTTTGGGATTAAGCTTTGGTCTAGGGTAGTCTAGCTTTTTCTCGATCTTGTGATTCCAAAGGCAGCGGAACGACATGTGTGTTGATGATGTGTTGTGTAGTTAATTGTGGGGATCGAGGGTGACTCCAAGATCTCTAACCGTCTTTTGAGGGGTGATGTCGCATGGTCTATGGAGATGTGTGCGATAGGTTGTGGTGTTCGGACTCCGTGTGCTCACTCTGCTTTAGTATCACCTTTACAACTTGAGTCCATCCTAAAAATACGAGCTGAGTAGCTGGAGAGCCAGACCATCTGCCGTATGACCGCTTGAGCCTCTCCAAGGCAAAGTGTCGCCCAGAGGTAAGTCTAAATAACAAGACAAAGCTCAGCCTCTATCAAATTGAAGAATTGCAGTAGTTTGCACAAGTGCTGTTTCTGTTTCCGAAATTCTTAATTTAGGCTGACTGGCTGCATTTCTGGTAGGGAGTCTGTGTTGTTCAAGGTAAACTCAGAGTTACAGAGACAATTTTAGAACCTTCCTCGAATGCCGGAGATGTTTGCAATTGGGTTCATGATGTGCGTGATTGTAGGAAGAAGCTCGTCGAGACAAGCCTTCAGGAGCCAGGTTGGGATGGGGTCAAGGTTGCATGACTTTGATGACTGATGTGAAGATCCACCTGGACATTCCATTCTGTATTGTGCTCTGCTTCGTTTCATCGGTACGAAGAGTGCAGGAGGTACTGGAAGTCTGGCTCATAATGTCCCTTTTACCAAGGCTTATTGTGTAACCCCCCCCCCTGATTCTAGACTATTTGTCCTTTTGTTGTACAAATGTGGCATACAAGAATTGACACGCTGCCACCATTTGTTTCAATTTATTTGGCTCAATGGGTGGTAAGTCTGAGCGTTCCGAGATTCCAGCATACCATAGCAGATTATCAGCCATGGCTTATGACTGAGGTTCTGCAATTCACAGTGAGTGCCTACTCATATTTTCTTAGAAGACGGCATCAAATCCCAGTGCTTATGAAAACCTTTGTTTTCTTTCCTTTGCAAGTCGGGGTTCCATTGTGGCAACGTCATATTCAAAAGAAAATTATTACTCTAGAAACTCTAAAAAGGTCCAAAAATAATACTGTGTGTTGGCAAGGAAACATTTTTTTCTTTTTTTCTTTCTTCATTTTATAGATTCTTTGTGGCCAGCTTGCTATTTCTACGGCATTGCAGCAAGCTAATATGTTATGTACCAGCTATACAGTACTCATAGCAATGGTCAACACTGTGCCAATTGTCCTGACACCGGTTCTACTTTCTCAGGCTGTCAAAGTATGTACTAATACTGAAAGAAAGCATTTTTTTTTTCAAGTGAGGCAGGATTGTATTACAGGATTGTATTGTTTTTGTTCTGTTATTTATTAGCTGTTCTTTGGAACAGGTATTGTTTCTTTCAAGAATTGTTAAATTTGTTATTCTACTTCACGCCAAAACCCCATTGACTTAACAAGTGAATTTTTTGCGCGGCATAACTCAGTTTTAAGGGGGAAAAATACCAGTCAAATTTTATACCGTATGAAAGCTTAAGCCTAGACAAAGTTTTTACAATGTCACTAGATTAATTATTTTAATCAACTAGCCAAGTTTCAGCGAGGTGAATACTTAATAAGTTTATCTTGTAACCACCATATCTCAAAAAGTATACAGTTGATACTCAATCTTTTTTCAGTTCTTGACTACCGGTAGTTGGATATTTTAGATGTGCAATTTGGAATATTATTCTGTGTCACATCATCATGGCGTTCATTTATGACATGTTTTTTTAGCTGTGTACAAAACACATGACTTTAAAAGTGTCACAATTGGTTATTCAATAAACAACACTTTTCAAAATAAGTTCAGTTTAAGTTATCTATATTACAAAAGATACTTGAACTTCCACCAGTTTCTAGCAAAAGGAAAGCTCAAATTGGGTCACACCTTGGTGAGTTTTTTGTGTGTAATTGTTAAAGGGCTTTCCGATGGTCGAATAAACTTGAATGTATCAATGGTGCTCGAAAAAAATTAATGTTGATTTACTGTAACTACTTCATAAGCAAAAGCAATGCTCGTACAGAATTGGAAATACTCCTGATATCTAATCTTAAAAAAACAAGCTTAGCTGACGTCATCAATTTTCAATAAAGTCTGAGCTTTCAAAAAATAGGTTTGTTGACATCATCACATTTTAAAACACCCTGTAGTGAGAGGTTCCATTTTGTTTTTGTTTTGTTTGTTGGGGTGTTTGTTTGTTACGGTGTTTGTTTGGGTGTTTGTTTCCTTGGGTTTTTGGGGGTTGTATTTAACCTTTGGAGAACATTTACCCTTGCTTGCTTTGTCATATTTAACTTGTGGTTTATTACTTCATATATAACTTATAAGCAATACCATTGCATATTTCCAGCATAGCAACCTATTAGTCAGCTACCACATTCTTCAAGTCATCAGGTTAATACTGACGAGAGGTCAGGGTGTTATACAGTGGTTAAGGGAATCTAAGAAGTCTGCAGACACAATGGAACCCATCTACAATATAATTACACAATATCAACAGGCTCTCATGAAGGTACCAGTTACTGTATAATTAACAATACATTTTGGTCACCTTACAAAAGTAAAATCAACTTTAAAAAAATGTACATGGTATTGATTGTTTATTTATTATTTTGATGGCTATATATGACACCCCACGCCAAAATCGGGCACTTCTTTGAAAAAGTGAAATGTCATTTGAGGCGAAGACAACCAAAATATTAGCCTTGATACATGTATCAGTTTGATATTATGTCTTGAACATTCTGTACGTTGAAAAATACTTCCATTATACATGTAGGTAGGCCCTAATTACAAATGTAGATGCTGTTTGAAAGCTCTTATTTTCATCTATTAGATGTTTTGATTTTTGGCAAGAAGTGCCTGGTTTTGGTGTGGAATGTCACAAAGGCTTAGCCTCAGACTGCCAATATATGTATATTTAAAAAGATTTGACTCTAACGCCATCCCTACCCTTATTTTTAAATTTTTTATGATTCTTTCGTTGTTTGTTGAATTGTGATGGTGTCAAAAAATTCTAACGGACAAAAGTGTTACTTTGTGGACAAAATTCTTAAGGAAATATAGCAGAATACGATCCTGAAATGAAATGATCTTGTGCCCTTCTCAAAAGAGAATACATACTTTAATGTGCTACATGTATATGGGTACCAAAATTGATAAACTGACAGTACGCTTGGAACATTATCTGCAAATGCTTCAGCTGCTCATAAATATTCTAAGTGACATAGTTTTGGATTGGTCAGACTTTTCCAGTTGTTTCTGCCAAATGTGAAGACGTACGTCTAGAAAAAGGTGTGTGATAACTGTGTATTTGTGTCATTTACTGACATCTCATATGAGTTTGTCATATGAGTTTCATTGATAACAAGTCTGTGAATCAAGACAACATGAACCTTACCCCACACTTTCTGAGGTTGTTTTTGTTTTCAATTACTTACCATATTGTTAAATATAGGCCTTGCCAGATGTGGATACTTATATTAGCCTGCTGCACAAGCTGTTAGATCATCCATTAGATGCAGATAGAAGTGACAAAAATGTGAAGAAACAGGAGAGTCAACAAGCACTATCTGGAAAAGAGGCTAAGCAGTCTGTTGCAGGTAACTACTCTGCACATCATTATTTAACAATGTTTGTCAAGTGGATATTTCAACATTTTATGTTGTTTATCCACATTGGTTTACCGTTGTTCATGTATAGTCAAGCCTCATATTACCGTGGGTCTCCTAATACCGTGGTAGCAGAAAATTCACTTTTTTCGTTGTCAAAACGTTATCTATAGACGACTTTCATATGGTGAATCGATAGCCAAGAACCCTTTACCAATCTGGTAAAAACACAAAAAATGAACTGTTGCGGAAATGATTTAAATTTTAAAAAAAATTGAAAAAAACGCTATTTTCCCGACTGGACGAATTTTCGCTGACCATGTCTGTCAAAAGTGCCATTATATCATTAACATTTTTACCTTAAATGTTGTTCTGTGCATTGAAATATCAGTGCCCAGATCCTGTTCCACGGTTAAAAAGAAAATTGACATTGAAAGTATGTGTTTTCACCTCAAAAACGTAAACCAATGTCTGGCGTCCGAATAAGGACAGGAAACTAAAAACGCTAAAAAATTCAGCATCTTTGCAAAGGGTGCCCTCAATATGTAAGTTTAACACACAAAGTAAAAAACTTGCTCAAATTACAGATATGCTTGCACAAGTACAATACTTGTAGCAGGCGCATGCACGCAATTTCCGAACTTGCGCAGTTATGTTTTAACTTGAGCGGATTACTACTTTGCGCTTGAAATCTACGTCATCGGATTGTTCCAAAATTGAGCGCAGGGGGGTGACTAAGGAAATTGTCGGTACTCGGTAATTAAAATGCCTAATAGATCGAAATTTATCCATCTGCTCGGAAGTAACATCGTAATCCCAGTATTAGGTAAATACTTCAATATTATCTTTGAATTTAGCTCCTTTAATGTAGAGATAGTTCATTTAAAAAAATTATTTCTGATTACCACGATAATAGGAGGCTCACCTCCAGAATCACTGCGGGCGCATGCACACTTTCAGAGACTTCGTGGACGAATTTAATCAGACAAACAATGTATTTTTTTTATGTCAAAGTGGAAAGTAATACTTCAACAATGGTAATAACTTGACACTTTTTATAGGTTGTTTATATATTTTTTTTCTAATCGAAAAACGTCCTAACCCCCACGGTAATAGGGTAACCCATCCTACTTATCTTACATTTGATTTGCTTTGATCCAAGATGTTTTTTGTATTGCTCTATATCCAGCCAGAGATTTACCAGAATTACCAAAGAGAGACAAAGTTTTGATACTACTGTTTGATGTCTTAAGTGCCTATCAGCAGAGTATCCCATCATCCTTTGCTCAGACTTCCTATGATTTCAGCCACTTACCACACATACTCAAACACACTGAGGCAACTCTACAGCCAGATATTGAGGAGAGAGCCTTCAAGATGTTACTTGGTTTTCCTGAAGGAAAGCTCAGGGGCTTTAAAGAGGTACATTATTTGATATTACACTGCCCAAATAACATACCGTTTAGCTTTCGTCTCGCTTTCTTTTTTTCTTAACATAAAATATATGTTTGAATTCATGTTTTTGTGTGCCATCTTATGTTCTCATGTCACACACGACTGACTTACGCTCACTCATTTTTACAATGCACATGTACATTTAGGTACACAACATTATGTTAATTTTTCCTTTGAGAAAGTATACCTCACTGAATGGAACAGTAAAACAAATATCCCTAGGTGATTTGTAGTTTTTATTTATTTACTTTTCTTTAGAAACTAGTATACAAATATTGACTGCTTTGAGTGCTATGGGTATATCTATGACTCCCAAGGTGTTCCCTGGAGCTACAATAGAACGCTCAAGGGATCACCGAGGGAGTCGCAGTAGCACAAGTAAAAGCAGTCAAAATTTGTATTGGTAACACGCCGTGTACAACAGTGCAAAAAGTTCAGATCTCAATTCATGTTGATGTATTTTGTCATTGGTAAAAGCAAACTACATACAGGCATTTAAAATAAGATGAAACTGTGATTGTGATGCAAGACATTCCCTGATTAAAATCGCCCTCAATCATTGGATCTCTTCGCGTACTTGTTATGTGTGTACATTTGGGCTGTTTTAAGTGAGTTATGACCTTTTTACTATTTTAAGATGTACAAATTATTGAATTAAGTACCTGACAAATTTGACGTCTGAAACGCTGGAAGTTGAAAGATTGACTGTTGCAGTCGTTCTGGACAACTCTGGAGCATCTTGGTTTCAGATTCCGATCTTGTCATGAGCCGAACCTATTACACTTTATATGTTAATGTATGGTAATTAGAAGAAAGGTTGCTTAATGCAATATTTTTAAGCATTCTTCTTCTATGTTCAGCCAACACAGCATTGTCAACTACACGTTTTGTAATTTTTTTATATATTATTATATATATTTTTATTTATTTAACCATTTAATTAAAATAATACATGGCAAAACGGACGTCTGTTGTTGACCCTGTTGTTTACAAAATACAAAATGTTGGATTAAATACCCTTTTACCGCGGTACTAAGCACGATTTACGATGAATAAAAACATGTTCAGCAGTCAATGAAAAGTGCTATTATTGTTTGGCCTGTTTGTTTGTTTATTCTCTCCAGCCAATTTACAATAAGTTTGCCTGTCTGTATTTAAATTTGTTCATTAACTCTGGTTGTGAAGCCAATGATAAATAACTCTCAGAAAAGCGAACTTAATCACTATACTAGCCAAGAACCCTATGGAGAGGAGACGGAAGAAAGTTTCAGTTTTAGGGGTGGGAGGTAAACCTTGAGGGAAACCCGCGCAATCCCAATCCACATTGTGCCACTGGCGGGATTCGAACCGGGGTCCTAGAGGTGAAAGGCAAGGTAAAAACTACTACGCCAACCCGACCGCCTTAAGAGATAGATGTAATGATTTAGTCTAATAATTTATCTTTGATACAGCCTAACGTGTATGTATCCACACTTTTTTGTAGGTCAAAGGTGAATGTGGATCAACAGTTATGTTGTTGCTGAAGCAATTAACATCAACTTCAGCACTCAAAGTTAAACTACTCAACAAGGTAATTTTTATTATTTATGTTTTAGCCATACACTGATGTGTGTTACGCACTGTTTACTCGGTACTTTCCAGAGTCCTGTAAATGAAATCCACCGGCATATTACTCGGGCGGGATTGGAACAACTTTATCCCAGATGCAAATTTAATATAATAAATACCTCGGAGAGTTTATTTACTCTGATTGGTCAAAGACTGATCACATGGGGGTGTATTAATTAACATGTGTTATAAAGACAATTTCTGTGAACTAGCGAATACATGGCCCCTAAACAAGCATATGGTTGTGTAAAAGTTCCATATGCACTCTGCTTGTTGTGTGAGGACTATCAAATCAACTGTTTGCTGTGTGCGTACTGTTTTTTCTTTTTGGCAAGGACAGATGGTGATGCATGCACACGCATACTGCGTGATTGCGCAGACAATGTTTCAATTTAAGGTAACTGGTACGCTCATGAATCCAACATAATGCAAAGCATAAAGCTGAACACCAACCGAAGCATTTCTATGTTTGGTGCTGTTAATTTTCAAAGCTCATAGTCTGGTTCTTGAAAATATGCATAAATAGTTAAATATGTGTAAGAGATTAGGTCCCATGTAAAAATTGAATAGCCTAAAGAATGGTCCTTGAAGATAAATAGAACAATTAAAAAAATATCGGTGAAAGAAAAATCACAAATTCTAATGAATTTTACTGAATTATTTTTTTTTGGTAAAGGTATTTATTAATGGCAATAACAGTGTGAGGATCTTGTTTTCACTGTGTGGTGATGGTGGCTGGCCGCTGTTAATGGACCTTGCCTCCAGCTCAGTCCATTAACAGTGGCCAACCACCAACCTGGTCATTACCACGCAGTAAAGACCGGCTTCTCACACTGTTATTGCCTAATTAAAAATGTTGCTAAAATATAGGATTCAAACTGCTTAGTTAGAATGGAATATGTTCAAATGTAGTTTGTTTTTTTGTCATTTCTTTTTTCAGTTTATCAAGGAGACAGGGTTGTTTGATCAGGCTGAATGGGAAATTAATTTGTGGCTTGATAAGTTAGCTACTCTAGGGCAGAATGAGAGTGAGCACATCATCAGCATATTTTACAAATCGCTGACACAGGTCATCAGAAACCCTCACCCTTTCAATGACAAGGTGATTGAGGCCATGAACTGGGCTCATACACTGGTTCAGAAGGAACATTTGGGCACCAGAGGTCAGTAAACCAGCATTTAATCCTGTAGGAGGCAGCCTCCATAAACTGTAAACATTGTATGCATCTTCACATTTAGAAAGTGGCTTGTTGCTAACAGCAAAACTCAATCTTGTGAAATGGCAGAAGTAATAATAATAATCTCTATATAATTTGCCGAATGGTATCTGGCGGTGTGTGTGTGTGCGTGGGTAGGTATCCACATTCAAACCGTGAACCTATAACAAAAGGGATAATAGGTCCATGGTTGCTATCACAAAGGAAATCATTGTGGTCCACGGTTGCTAACACAAAGAGTTGAACAAAGGAGGGTCCACGATTGCCGGTGTTTACACACGTGGGTGTGTGGGTAGGTATACACATTCAAACCGGGGACCTATAACAAAAAAGGACATTAGGGGCCCAGTTTGGAAAGGGTCCTCAGTTGGAAAGTGTGTACAAAACCAATGAGAGCTATTGCCAAAAATTTAAAAGTACGAACAAAAGAGGGACAATAGGAGGTCCCTGATTGCAGGTTTTTACACACTTGTGTGTTCTTATGCACAGGCCCTTGTGGGGTCTTTTACACAATGGAACAAAGGTCCCCAAAAAGGGAATTCTTCAGAAAAGGGAATAATAGAACAACAATGGCAAGTATATATATATATTTGTTGGGTGTTTTATATTTTACAAAGGGAGTAAAAGAAAAGGCGAAAAGGTCTTAAAACCGGCAGGGTTGTGGTCGTGCGATAAATGACCGAGCATACCCGATTCAAAAATGCATCGACTTCATAATTCTCCTTCTTGTGTATCAGTCTCTCCATGGCACAGCACCAACATACATCCAGAGCCTGATACATCTTCATGCACCACCCAGGCAGCTCGGATCATCCGACACCAACCTTCTTAACATTCCACATACATGCCACTCTTGGAGAACCCGATCCTTCTGACCTTCTGGCCCATCACTATGCAGGGATGCCAGTTTTCCGGCTATTGCCGGAATTCCGGCTTTTTCAAATTTTCCCCAAATTTTTCCGGCGCTCCATGTTCCATCAGGCCGGAGAAAATATATTTTATTGAAAACAGATTTCCGGCGCTCGTTTGGAGCGACTCGTGTTTAATGATAATATGTTTTGAAAGCGCCCTCAAGCGTTTGACATGTATAAATGCCGGAAGTATTGAGCGAAGACTAGACTTTTCTGTCGAATGTGTGCGTGGTGCCGTATGGTATGTACTGATATATTTTGTGTGTACATCCATACACGATCTTTGGACCGTACATGAAATCGCTCTGAGAATTTTGTTTCGCGGACGATTGGCATTACCATTGAGACATACCGACTGAGTTTTTGGCATTACATTGAGTCATTATGGATTTTGAAAGAGAAGCTAATTTGAAACAAATTGATCGAGGGGTAAAGAATAGGTTTAATTGGCGGTGGCTGGAGTCGAAAGACAGTGGGGGTTATTTTTTATCAGACTACATGAGGAAGATCGACAACGCGGGTAAATTTTCTTTTTCTTTATGTTTAAAAAAAAAAAAATCGCTGTTATGTTTTTTATTGTTTTTTGGTCTGAGCGGCGGGGGTGGGGGGGGGGCGGTGACCCCCTTTCCTTCGCAGCAAATTTTTTTCAGGCTCTGAAGGAAAGAGTCACTGGCATCCCTGACTATGGAATGAACTCCCCCTCCCCCCAATCTCCGACAGGTCACTACTTATACCAGCTTCAAAACTCATTTGAAAACTTATTTTTGTGCTTAAAATGTTATCTATTTAACTTTTGTAGGCCCACTTGCCTCTTCATCTCTCCTGCACCAGGAGTGTCTTTTAGACGGAGATGGTGCATTATAAATGGCCACAACTATTATTATTATTATCATTATACGGCTGTTTAATAGGTCAATGGTTTTTATTCCCATTTTAAAAAAATCCTATTTTGGTTGAAAGCGTAATAATGTTGGGGAATGTGTAAAACTTGTTTTTGTTGGAAGCCAAAATTTTCAATTCCTGTTCAGACTTCGGGCTCCGTTCTGCGTAGGGTCAAATTCGTCACCGACGCCACGAACAGACACACACGTAGATACCAATACAAAGTAGCAATCGGAGAAAACGGCGTTTAAAGTTGAACGTTTTTTTAAGTCAAGCTTTCCTACAAATTCCGGGGTATTTTCAACTATTTTTCTTACAGTGGGGACTTGATGCCTTGAACTTCATATATACGGTGCTTTTTACTGCTTTTCGTCCTAAATTAATAAGCAATAAAGTAAAAAAGGTTTGTGTCAGTTCGTGGCGACGAAAATTTACGCAACCAGTCGCCACGAACTGACACCATCCAATGTATTACAATGCGTGTGTCAGTTCGTGAAAATGTAGGTCACGCGCGCGCTACACACCAAGGTTGGTGTCAGTTCGTGGAAACGGTTTTTTCACTTTTTGAGGTTTGTGCATGCCGTGTGTTGCAATGGTAAATTGAACCTTTGTGTCAGTTCGTGGCGACGAAAATTGTCAGTTTCGGTGCAAAGTTGCCTAGCCTCATCATCGTAATTAAAAAAGTAAAGCTCCTGAAGCGTTGAAACTTCATGAAATTGTAGGCCTCGGTTAACATTGTCTAAACATGCACAAAACTGAAAACTAAAAAAAGAGTGGTTTTGTACACAGTGTGTCAGTTCGTGGTGTCAGTGACGAATTGTATGCTATGCTCAATAGTTGTGTGTATGCGTGTGTGGTAATAGTAGATCTACATCCGAGAACTGGTATGTGTAATGCAATTACTTTAAAAAAAAAATTTTAACAAAACTTTTTCAGTGCGTTGTGGCACAGGAGCGTAAGAAACTATCTAAGAATGCTATAATACATAGTAATACTACCAATTATAGTGTACAATGTCAGTTGCACGGTTACTCGCCTGTATGGGAGATGAGAACAATGTGAAGAAAACTCAATATTAAAAAGGTCCCTTTCTGAGCTTGTATAAAGTGGGGAAGTCTTGAAATGCAGCCGCCACACCAGCAAGAAGGAATGCAAATGTACACAAAAGTAATCACGGCCAAATACCACTTACTAGCCCTGTAAATGTCTTGAAAGTGGTTTCTTGCTCATAGAAAAACAACACTAAACTTAGAAGTAAAATGGCAAAATTAAAACCTGGGGGGGAACCCAAACCAAACGGGTATCACGAAAGGGTGCAAACGATGCTAAAGGCTTTGGGAGACATTCACATCCTATATATAAATGAAACATTGAGATAAGAACTTTATTTCCTGGATGTTTTGTCTTTAATCAAATCACAAACAATTTTTTTTTTTTTCTGAAATAGATGAGTTCCACTTTATACTCCAAAAGTAATATCTGAAATAATTTTGATCTGAAACAAACTTCTAATAAACATTTGATGCCATTAGAGAAACCACTGTTTTATGTAGTCATTATAAGCTTACTCTCTCTCTCTCTCTCAAAGAAAGTATTACTATTCCCAATATAGAGATATTTAATGCCGGTCCTCCACCACTTATTGCTTGAAGGAAGGACAAATTATTGACTAGTTTCGGTACATGTAAGTACTTTTCTTTTGCTTTTTGTGTGTGTTTTTTGGTGCTTTTATTTCACTTTATTGCCATTTATATCTCCATAGATAAATCTGTGAGCCACCATCTGTCTGCACAACCCAATGTTTTAATCCAGGCAGTGTCTTGCACCTTTGATGATAAGTGTTTCATAAAGGATGAGCATTTGAGTGAAGACTTACATGTCAAACCTCAACCATGTAGTGCTCTTTTACCTTCAGCCCTTGAGGTATTCACTCAGTTGAAAGGGCAAGACCAAAGTAAGTAAATTCTTTACATTATGGCAGTAGGTGTGCTAAGAGCCAATACTCAACTTGAGTCACTGTTCCGTACTCTCATTACACCGAATCAAAATAGGGAATCCCTGGCTTTTGGGCAATTTAAGGGCAAATGGCTTCTGACTGGCACCCCAGAACAAAACAATTGACAAAATAGAGAGATTGTCAACACTAGGGGTAGATAGTTCCGTTGGTAGAGTGCCGGCACTTAATCCAAAGTTCGCCACTGTTCACAGGTTTATATCCCATTCTAGTCAACCTAAAATTATTTTAAAATTTACCCAGTCAGTTTCCCTTGTGTTTTGTTACTTGATTTTTGAAATAAAAAAAGGCATCCCCTTAAGGTAATCCCTGTACTGCTGCTTCCCAGGTTGTATTGTATACTTGGGTGTGATCCCCTGGCTATACGGCAGTTACAGGTTGAATGACTTCTGATTGGCACCCCAGACAAAGATGTTGACAAAATAGGGAGACCGCCAATATTAGGGCTAGATTGCTCAGTTGGTTGAGCACCAGCATGTTAATCTTGAGGTCGCAGGTTCATATCATGATGTAGTAAATCTGTCTTTTAAAAATTTAAAAATTTGCCCAGTCAGTTTCCCTTGTCGTTTATTACTTGATAAATTGGATTGAAAAGAATTTAATAAACATTACTTTTACAGGATTATTTAGTCAATACATATCCCAAGTAATCCTGAGCATCATAGACTGGCAAGAGTCGCCAGAGTCTATTTGCTATCTACTGCATCAGTACACCCAAACTGAAGGTAGTAATATCAAGGCACAAGTATGTTGGCAGGAAGTGATAAAATACTGCTCACTGTGGCTGCCTACCCAGTGCTGGCTGGATGACTTACATGTATATCAGGTGAGGACCTTAAGCCCTTTTCACACAAGAACTGAAAACTTACGTCCATCGTTTTGGGCGCCAGTTGTCTGTCCCAAAGGTTGTATGCGATATCATGACAAACATTCACACGATCACACACATCGCGTTCCCAACGTCCCTTGTTTTCGTGAGGGCGCTACATATCAGGTCAAAGGTCATCGTTGTTTATTTTTCAGTTTGCTGGTGCTCTGTTATTGTCCCTGTCAATGTAACGTAATTGCGTTTAGGGTACCATCGATCGCTTTCTCGGCGCGACATTTCTGCTTTTTCAGCGTCTCTAGTCACTCCGAAGATGGATATTGGCGAAAGTATGTTGTTAGACATAGCTAGTGGAAGTACAAATTCCAAGCAAAGAAACAGTATCCACAGCTTTCTTGATCGGACGTTTCTCGCTCAATACTTTAAGGTAACCTTACAAAATTTGCAGCACCAACATCTCTTCCACCAACGCCATTTTGATAGGATATTCTCGGTGTGATACTTCGCCTAGCAACAAACAAACGACCTTCCACCTGGTGCGCATGCAATTCGTTGTGCGATCGCATGGGACCTTGGTAATCATTCGTGCGTCGTTTCACACGCCCCCATCTTGGCGATTCTGAACAGGGATGCGATTTTGAGGAGGTCTTGATCCTGGTTGTTTATAACGCTGATCCGTGTTAATTTCATCACACGGATTCCTTTCACAGGATGCAAATTTGCGATTTTGTAACACCGATGCGATTTCATTGCAAACGACCATCGTTTAGAGCGCTGCACCAGTGTGAAATGGGCTATAGAAATTATCTACTAGAAGGGCGTATTTGTTTTTACTCTTTATTTTCTACATTTTTATAACAATTTACTCAGTTCAATTATGTAAGAACTTAAGTGTTGTTTGAAGCTTTGCATGGTGTGGAGAAATAACTATAAATAAATAGTAAACTTGCAGGTACAACCATGTGTAAATCATCTGAAATCTTATTGTGGGAGTGTCAACTCCTAAAGACTAGCAGAGTATACTGTTGGAAATGTCGAGACCACACCGGCTCTTTTCAGAGCTAACACTCCTACAAAGAGATTTACACACGGTTGCACCGGCAAGTTTACTACTTATTTATAGTTATTTCTCATGTAAGAACTTGTTGAGCATGCTTTTCATTGTCGGTTGTGACTTTATTAAGAATATTTACTTTATTACTGATATGCACTAAAAGTGTTCTGCAGATGAGACTTCAGAAAAGAAATCAAAGGATTGGAGAAGTTGTTTACGTGCTTCCATCATACGAGGTGCTGAACTTCAACCTGGTGACTTCAAGATACTTTTACATTGTGATAAACATGAAGTATTACTCATGACTAGACAGTTGCTGATGTATGTTAATACACTGCAAGAGAAGCAGTACAAGGTACGTGTTTATTGATTAAAAGCATCGTATATGTTGTAAAGATCCAATCCATTTGATAGACACCCCAGTCAAGGAAAAATGCATGAATAGGTGGAGTGTTTAAACATAAAAACCTGATGAATCTGTTCTGATTACCGTTAATCAATTTTTGAAAGGTGCATTTTTTTGTTTTTTGTTTTGTATTATGCGAGAAACTCCAAAAATTTAAAAAGGGTCACACTTGCTTTTGTTCTATTGGACTACCATTCATGTAGTGCAAACACTGGTGAGAATATGACTTTTAACAGCAAGTGCTGCCACTCCTTTTTGATATGGAAGAAATGTTTATTTGCTAAGTCGATTTTTAACTGATGCTTCAGGTGTACAGATTTTATTCATGAGCGAATCTCCTTTTGTTAAGGACTAATTCGATGACCTTTTGCCAGTGTGAAGATTTTGTGTACAGGAGCTTAGTAACAACAATTTTATGAAAATATTTTGTTTGTTCATGTTTGATTTCAGAATGTATCTGCAATATTACAGAGTTACTTTAATCTGCTTCAGGATATATTAAACCATGCTCAGTCACATACAAAGCAAAATCAACAAGCCATGCAAGCCAATGGAGACACAAGTGCAGTTAGTAGTGACTGGGTACCAATATCAAGTAACTCAATCCCAGTATCTGCAGATTCTCAGGATGATGCTTGGTGGACTGATATGGCCTGTCTTGTGCTGCAGCATGCGGTTTTCAAAGCGAGTGCTTATCCTATACCTCTCTCTGGTAAATTAAAAAGTGACCAACAAGTAAGGAATCCAGCTTTGATGGCTTCTTTCCTGAAGTGCATACGAGTGTTCAAACAACAACTTCCAACTGAAAAACTTAAACCCTTGCTCCAACCATTCATCAAAGCTTCATTTCATAGCTTCTTATACTTCATCACCACAAAGAAGAAGAAAACTGGAAAGAAATCATCACAAGCATCCAAAGATGGGGGAGGCTACACTGTGGAGTTATTCAAGGAGATATGTTTATATGGGGAAGCAACTGAGATAAGTGACATAATTAGAACAATAATTCAGACACTGGAAACCAAGGAAGTATCAATGGCTGCTGCAGATGATGAATGGCAGCTGTGTCTCCTTGATGTACTCTGCCAGTTATTGCTGATTATTGAAGACAGAATTGAAAACAATAACCCTTCAATGTCATTTGGAAGTCTCAGAGACTATGACATGATACCCGCATGTTGTGTTTCTACACTAGTGAAGTTAGCGCATAAGTTTGGCAATGGTAAAATGGACAAAGTGCTTCTTAAGATTATTAATGAAGATTCTAAGTTGACATCAGCTTTTTCCAGCTCATTAATAAGTACATGGCTGGATGAACCATCAGAGGTGAGTTTTATTTCTAAAATGTGATTTAGTAAAGAATAGTTCTCTACGATTTTACAAAGGTAACAATTATGATCAAATAAGCATTATACTTGATAATTAGACTCGGAAGGAAACAGTGCATAATTATCGAAAGTAAGGAAACCTTCTAAGAGCTTCCAAAATTTTTAAATAAATATTTTTTCGTAGGCATATTACATGTAGGTGACCAGATGGCAAAAGGATACTTACAGAATCGCATGGTGTATGTTTAGCCCTGGTAGGACGTCAGTCAGTGCCACTGCACTGACGTCCTGGGTATAAAGATCCTTTACAATGCGAACACAATTTTGAGTAACATTTTAAAATATTTTTACCTAATTTGAGAAGCTGAAACTCCATTCACTTATTCTTGGTGCCTTTAATTACACTTTTGCTGAGTTCAAAACCTATCAAATACATCCATGAATGACATTATTTCCGAAAATAAGTCCAAGTTGTGCACTGGCGCTGTGACTCCGTCGTGTTGCCGCCCGGAAGAAAAAAGCGTTCAGTGTTGTGTTACGGGTTAGACAGCGCCCTCTTTTGTGGACTTGGTTCCATGTCAGTTGAGGTTGTCGCAACGAATGCGTCAATTTCCATTTTATTTTCACAATAATGTCATCCAAGGATAAAATTGGCAATTCTGAATAGAGCAGGCGTAAGGTTCAGGACACAAGGAACATGTGAGTCACGTTTCAGCTTCCTCAAAAAGGTAAAAATATGATAAAAAATGGTTATAAATTTTGTTGCAATGCCTGAGGTCCTTTATACCCTGGACTCCATCGCGTTGTATGCAACGGAGGAGTCCAACCTGGGCTAGGTGTATGTTGTGCCAAGTGCATCAACCTTTTGTGACTTAATGGAAACCATAATTTAAAAAGAAAATTCATACCTAAGATCTCTTGCCTTAAACAGCAATTTATTCCATGGCATTATATATTCCAGATTCTGTGTGCTTTATAGTATGTGAGGTGGAATCGCGCTTTATGTTAGAGTAGGTTCTCTTTTGAAACAAAGCCAAACAGCCTGGTAAAAGCCTAGTTTGGTGGGTTGATTCATTGACCCATTAATTGACGCCCAAACAACAAGACTTGTATAATTCCTTAAGGCAATTGTAGAGCCCAGCTGCAAAGGTCTTTGAGGTATGGCGCTCTTATCACAAGGACAAGGCAATCAATCATCCTGCATTAAGCTAGCATGGATCACAGCTGTCACTGTTGGTGACCTGGTAGTGGTTTGGCCATATAAATAGGATGCATTGGCTCTCTGCAGACTGTTACAAGGGCTTTCAAGGTTTTATTGCTACTATTCACAGCTACTGTACAAAACAGTATATCACGTAACGGCGGCCATACCATATTACAATATTGTCTTTTGGTCATGTGTAAACAAAACAATTGTGGGGGGTTTGAATTGTTTCCTGGGGTCTACAGGGCCTCTATCCATGTGTTTAGACCATTTGTGAAGGGATTGTGTTTACCCAAGACATACATATTGCTCCTTATTCAAACCATCTGCGAAAAAAAGTACCATCGGGTGACAATGGCCGAAAGTTCTGATACTGAACCGCAGGGTCAATTAATTATTTAATTTACTATTGAGGACAATGGTAGGTAATTTCAGCATTCCAAAGCTGCCAGGGTAAACCCACTTAAGTGTCGTCGGTTGTTATTTTCCATTGCAGTTTACAAGTGAAGTCGTTAGCCTGCTACTTAAGTACAGCAAGAATCATCGTCAATGGTTTGAAGAATGGTTTGCTCGGAGCTCTCAGCAACAACTGCTTATTGCCAAAAATGTACTGCTTCCTGTGGTTCTCAGTTACTGCACTCATTCATGTAACTCACTTAATGCAGGTAGGTAGACAGCCTGGCCCGAGATGGTTGATTGCCCAAGATGGTACTATAAAGGGGAAGGGTCACAATCAGGAGGGGAAGGGAGTGGTTAAACAGAGACTGAAGTAACAAATAATTCAAACGGATGTTTACTATTTTATTAGTATGAGTATTTGGTCTTAACCACTGTGTGGTAATGACTAGGTTGAGGCTGGCCACTGTTAATGGAATGAGTTGATGGTGGTTATAGTTGGACATGTTTGTGTAAAATTGTATACATGTGGGTGAATCGGTCAATTTATGGTCCAAGCATCAAATTGTTCACGCAGATAGAGGGTAGCCATAAAAGGATTTTTGGATTTAACATGTTTAAAGCCACCGCAGATTTGACCTTTGACATGAAATGACTGCCGAATTACAGCCAATTGCCATTATAGTTTTCTATTTTTAAGATAAGACTATGATTTGTCCTTGGCCATAAATAAGACTGAAATTAATTGTATACAGGCTTGTCTAAAGTAAAGTTTACAGGTCATTTCCGAATATAATACTGGAGCTGTAGTGTTTATTAGCCAACAAACGCTAGGTGTTCGGGAACAAGTAAATGAAATTTTGGTGGCAAGGATGGCTACTGCATAAAGCGCTCGCCTCTCACCATGCTCACCACCGTGGTCCTGCTTTGAGTCCATATTGTGAGTAGAGTTGTGCATTGGTTCTCTCCTGTGCTACAATGGTTTTTCTCTGGGCCCTCTGGTGTTCCTTCCTCCGGAAAAATCAAAAGCTTTTGATCTCTGGCTGTGCTCTGTGGTCATATAATGTATGGGTTGATGTGGCTGGTTGCATGCCTGCGGTTGGAACACGTTGTTGCCGCATTCTTCGCAATTCAGCTTCTCACCTGCCAGTAAGGATGATTAGCCTCACAAATTATGATTATTAAATTAAAATGCTTGTAAACGTCAAGAGTTGAAGGCAGAGTATACTATTGGTAATTGTCAAAGACCAGTATCCTCACTCGGTATATCCCAACATATATATAAAATATCAAACCTGTGAACATTTTGGCTCAATTGGTCATCGAAGTTGCAAGAAAATAATGAAAGGAAAAAACACCCTTGTTGCATAGAATTGTGTGCTTTTAGATGCCTTCTCAGATTCAAATTTGTGGGTGAAAAACTTACCCTTTTCTCTAAAACTACATTTCTTCAAAGGGGTCGTTTCTAGCTATGTTCTTTAATATCAACAGCTCTCCTGTACTCTTTACCAGCTCTTAACCAGCTCTTTACCAAGTAAGTTTTTATGGTCAATAACTTGTTATGTGGAGTAATTACCAAATGTACACCCTGCCTTTAACACGATACATTTACGTAAAATTAGCTTGCCACAGTGTTTTGAGTAACATTTGTTTTAACGTGTCACAGAGGGTGCTGTTCAATATTAAGATGACGTCATCATTGTAATATTTGAAGAAGCAAAGGGTCATTTGTCATTTCCAGTGTTGTAGCCGTCGAGACTGGTCTTGGTCTCAAGACTAAATTTTCGTGGTCTTGAGCGTGCTTGGTCTCGGACTTCCTGGTCTTGGTCTTGGTCAAAAAGGAAAAAAGGATCCTCAAAGTTTTAGATGATTATTCAAAGATGATTCGTAGTCCTTATTTGCAAGCCTGGTCTCCCCTTTGGTCTTGGACTGTCGGTCTTGGTCTTGGCCTTGGTCTTGGTCTCCCCCTTGGACTGTCTGTCTTGGTCTTGGTCTTGGTCTTGGTCTCGGACTGCCTGGTCTTGACTACAACACTGGTCATTTCATACACAGAACCAGGTCCAAAATCCCCTTCCTTGACTAAACAGCTGAAATTATGACTTATGAAAAAAATGTTCACTTCGACTGCCGGGTTGAACCAGAAGACAAAGTCGAATTGGAGTTGTACAACATAATGTATGTTTGTTTTTCAAGACCTATCCGATACCATTGTAAAAAATATATTGTGTTGTTCAAGAGTTGTTGTTCATATTTACTTCTGAGCTAAGGGTATCACTGTTGAAAAAAATCTCAAAGTCAAAGACCAAGTCAAATTGGGGTCATATCTGTGCAACATTTGTTCAGTTTTCAAAGCCCTTTCCGATGATGTATTGATAGTAAAAATCAATTGTGTTATTCAAGAGTTATGATTTCATGATTTCATCATGGCGCTATTGTACAAGTGTCATCTATGCATTAAGGTCTAATTATATAGCTTGTTTCAATTTTAAAGTTTACGAAAATTGTGGTCTTTTATGTCCAAGGACAAATCGTATTTGTTAATAATATTCTACGTGGAAATGGCCTGTAATGTGTATTTTAGTCTCAAATAATTCTTCACTTGGTCACAGAAATTAACTGTAATGCCAGAATTTGTTTACCATTTTGAAAAGTGGCTATTATTTATGTCAAACATCAAAATGAAGTGGAATTTTAAAAAATAAGTAATATAAAAATAAATATATATATGTGTTATGCCAATGGTTATCATGGTTATCACCGTTATACCGAGGGTTAGCTTGTTGCCAAATCATTGATTTAACACATTGTGTTTTTTATTTAAAAATAATGAACCTTTTTATTGACACTTAAAATCCTGTCATAACATGTGCAAAATTCGCTTTTCTGTAGATAATTATCTTGGTATTATTCTGTAATTTGTCAAATTTCAGAAAGTCCCATCATTAGGATGTTGCACTCTGTCTACTGGCGCTGGTTGCAAGACTGGTTGTTGATACTGAATGTGCAGCATGAATTAGAGGCCAATGATCAGTCTATGATGGACTTATTTAGACACTTACTGATGTATTCAAGCAAAGATGTGACCAATAACCTTCTCCGCTCCCTCACCACTAAACTACAAGAACATCAGGTCACATATCACAGGTATTACAGTTTGCCACATAGAAATACATTTACTTCTAGGTTTGTGGTTTCAGATATTGTACTTATTGGGATAACAGAACACTGGGGGTAGGAAAATTTCAAGTTTGATTAACCAAAGACTGAAATTGATTGCCGTATATATTTATTTATGTATTTATTTATTTATGTATGTATTTATTTATTTTTTTAGTTATTTATTTATTTATTTTATATATTTTTAATATATATTTATTATTATTATTATTATTATTATTATTTGTAATATCTATCATTATTTATCTATCATTATCTATCAATTTGCTCATATTTGATTGCACAACCAGCTCAAAAATATGACCAAACAAGAAATATCAGCCATAACCAAACTAAAGAACAATCCAGACAAAAGGAAGAGGCATTTGCATAATGAACCGCACTGACTACCTACATGTAGAAGTATCTTGAATCCGAGCACTACACAGAGCTTGACCAAGATATCACACAACAGACCACCACAATGGTCCACAACCTACTTATTAATATGTAAGAAACAACTACATCAATAACAAAAACTGGCTTATCTGAAACCTGAAAACTGAACCACTCTCACAACCAGGCAACTGCCCTACCATGTATTTTCTCCTGAAGATACATAAAACACCACCCGCAGGCATCCGTAGGGAGACCTATAATAAGTGAATGTTCAAGCCCTACAGCCTAATAACAGAATTTGTGGACCATTTCCTTCTTCCAATAGTTACCGCCCAACTTACATATGTCCGTACCGCAGACAAATTGCGAAAACTTGAGGAATCCACCTTTCCACAAAATGTTCTGATAACTAGTATTGATGTTGTCTCAATGTACACAAATGTCTGTCAAACGGAAGCAATAAACAGTGTTTGCACTGCCCTCGACCAAACCACCCACCCATACTCTATCACAAAACCACCCTCCAATTGCATCTGAGAATTATTGGAACTGATATTGAGAAGAAATTGCTTCCATTTCAGTACTAATAACCACTATCTAAAAGATATGGGCTCAACAGCAAGCCCGGAAATTTGTGATATCACACTACATGTACATGTTCTGGAAAAACAATCCTTGAAAAACCTGATCACATCCTAACATGGTGGCGCTATATGACATCCTTGTCCTCTATGACACCACTCTTGAAAACTTCAAGAGCCTTATCCACACCATGAATCATATTCACCCAACCCTCAAATTTACTTTTGAGGCCTCTGATACTTCTATCAATTACTTGACTTCTATCAATCTTCAATAGTAAAAGGTTCAGTGAAACTGGTATTCTAGACACAAAAGTATGAACCAAGCCCACTGAAACCTACCAATACTTTCACAAGGCATCATCACACCCCCACATGTGTTTAAAGCATTCATATACGGAAAAAAACTCCACTATGTCAGAAACACAAATAACGAAGATGATTTCTGACTCAAAGTCAACAATTTCTCTGAAAAGCTAATAGCAAAAGGCTATACAATTTCAGAAATAAACAAAATCACTGAAAAAGTATCACACAAAGAATGTTCAATTTTGATTTATAAACTACGGAAAGCAAAACTCTTCTGGTTTTCAGAACGACATACAACCCGTACATCAACCAAAGTGACCTAAACAATTCCATCAAAAAACACTGGTCTTTGATACGCAACAAATAAACACTCTCGGAGATCTTTCCAGACCCTCCTTTCGTTGCGTACAGAAAAGATAAAAACATAAGGGAAAAGTTGATCAGAGCAAAACTGAACTGAAGTCCAACCGACTCAACCTCAGCTTGCTCCACCCCCTGATTTTTCGGGTTTTGAAGATCCGAACGAAACACTAAACATCCTAATCTCACTGCTGGAAGAATAGGTCACATATACTGAAAACTCAACTCAGCTTTAATAATCTGCAATCAGATTTATTACGATTTACCTGAACCTAAGCAAAATAAACCAATATTATGTCTCTCACGAGACATGAGACATAGGGATTCTATTAGAATCACCCACAAGCAACTGATGAGTGCCAAGAAGGCATGAAAACGTGTTATTGCTACACAGAGAGGATTTGAACAAATATCCTTGCGGTCTCCCCTAAATAATCTATTTGTTGTTACATTTATCAACCGGTTCCTCTGGTCCTCTTTATGTTTGTCAGTTTGTCAGCTACCCCTGTCAATCTTGCAAAAAAATCAAATATTTTACCCAGACATAGACCCTACCCATAAAACATGGGGGCCTACAGTTTTATGCTAATCTCAAGTCAAGAGTGTTGGAGTGTCACTGAATTGGACAGCGCCATAATGATAATTTACCTACTATTAGTATTAGTATTAGTATTATTTATTATTACATTTATTTAATTATTTATTAATAAGAACCAATTTTCTCTGTGTTTCGAAGACTGCTCATTTGATTGCATGTATTTTTATTTTAATGTTTATTTTTATTTTTTTATTTTTTGGGGGGAGGGGTTGGGGGAGGGAATAAAATACCTGAATACCCAAAATTTAAAAAGAATGATGAAAAAATATCCTGATTTAAAAGAACCAAAAGTACAAAAACAAAACTGGATGCACTTGAAGGTTTAACACTGAAAACAAACACAACTGTGTTGAAATTGGCCTGAAAAGTCAAAATCGTTTCCAATGAATGTTTAAAAGGGTCTTCGTATTGATGATGTGCTCATAATAATAATATAGGTAACCTCAACAATAAGGTTATAACATTAGAATATAACACTTTTAGCAAGAAGTTATACACTTGACTGGATTAAAATCTAATCCTTTTAAACATAATAAAATGATGCCAAACATTATGTCACAGGTTTCAGCTAAGGGTATTCCAACTTGCAATAGAGAGGTTAGTATGTCTGAAAGGACTGGGGTCATTTGACAAGAAGGAGCAAGGTGTACTACAAGAGGTAATAGTTTCTTGCTTACGGAGCCTTGTGAGCATGATCAAAGCCAGTCAATCTGAACCATCCTCACAACTTGATCTTCATCTCGAATCTACAGCTGCAGTTGTTAAGGTATATTACATTAACAAATGATAATGTAACTAAACTGTACATTATGGGCTTACAGAGATTGACTAAGTCAACTTTACTGCAACAAATTAACTCCATACAAATATTTAATTACTTTTTCCTGAAATTGGACAACAATTAAAATAAGAACTGTTTTCGGTATTTGACTCTTTGAGCTTAACTATCACTTAAAATAATGCTAGGGTGATCAGATTTCAATTTCCAAGAGATGTTAGATTCCACATATCAATTCAATTTATCTGTGATTTGTTCTTCTATTTGATATTTAACTTAAACAACTTCATATTCTTAATATCAAGTAATAAACTATATGGGAAACTGACGGGGGAAATTTTAAAATCATTTTAGGGGTGTTCGGGGGGTGCCAGTCCGAAGCCATTCAACCTGTAACTGCCGTGTAGCCAGGGATCACACCCAAGCTTACAACCTGGAGAGCCTCGACGGCAGTGGCTTTCTTCGTTCAACCTGAAATTATAAAAAAGAAATTACCCAGTCAGTTTTCCTTGTGGTTTATTACTTTATATGTGAAATAAAAAAGTTGCATCCCCTTAAGGTGATCACTTGGTTGCCTCTTACCAGGTTGTGTCGTGAACTTGAGTGTGATCCCTGGCTACACGGCAGTTACAGGTTGAATGGCTTCCAACTGGCACCCTGGAACAAAGATATTGACAAAATTCAAGTCCTGCTCTAGTCAATTTTTCTTTGTTCAACCTAAAGATTAATTTAATATTCTTGTCATGTAAATGGAATTTGTAAGATTAATTTAATATTCTTGTCATGTAAATGGAATTTGATTTATCTACCCTTTTAACAGTATATTAAACAGGATTGGCTATGTGGAACGCCTGCCCTAAACCAAGTCTGGAAATCCTTTGTCAGGAATGGTCTCAAGCACTGTTACCAGTCGATTAAGATGCTGCAGTTAATGTCAAGCCTGGTTGAGCTGATTTACAAACCCAGAAAATGTACCTCAAATGATGAGATATCACTAGAAGGGGCTTCAAACATCCTGCCACTACCATTGCTGTACCAAATAGTACTCAGTCATTCTCAGTTCTTGCCCACTCTTCTTGAGGACTCCATTGATGGGGAAATTGCCGCAACCAAAGGTGAAATAAATGCTTAATAATTGAAAGTTTAATATTTTAAAAAAATCATATCTTCTGATCCCTATTTGACCTTTAATTCCGGTCCAAACTGGAGATTGAAGTGACGGCTGCAGACAAGGAACTGGAATTTGGACATGGTTTCTGTGTATGAAAAAACAAATGAGCTCTAGGCTTTCAACCTATTTAATTAATGACTTCATCATCAGCATCATCAACAGTGCCTTTTCCTGACAAGTTCTTGAAATGAACCATTTCACTAAAAACCTGTTGCAAGCCCAAAATAGGTTGAAACTTGGCTAATACTTAAATCTCAATGCCCAGATAAGAATTTAGCTTTGACGTCATGGTAAGGTCATCGGTTGCCAAATTAAACTAAATCAAAGTTTGCTGTTTCAAAACTTCATATCTTGAGAACCACAGCTGTTATGATTTGAATCTTAGCATCATCTGTAATGTTTATTATATGCATTTCTTTCGACTGTCCTTCGACTGTTATTTTGACTGTCCTTCATCGGGGCTGAACTTTATATTGGGGTTAAAAAGACTGAAATCCACGTTGATGCCGCGTGGGGCCAGCGTACTCAGCTGGTGGATGATACACTGCTCAAGTGTCTTGTGTTGTCCGTCAGTTATCGTGGTTACCAAGACTCACACAGTCATGTCGTTAGTGGAGTGGGAAGGGGCGAAGTGTTGAGCTATTGCCAAACCTGGTGTACTTAGTCTCATGCTATGGAGATGTTCAGTGAAACGGTCAGCCAAGCGCAGCTTAGTCTCACCGATGTACAACTTAACACAACGCTTTCAGGTGATCTAATATATCAGGTTGGCAGTGGTACACGTGAAAGTTCCTTGGATTTGGATTTTGATGAGATATAGGTTTCCCTAAATCCAAGTGTATTCTACAAAAATAGAAACTGCTGGACAATGTTGATCAATTTATAAACCTTATAAGTTTATAATTATCTTAACTTGTGGTTTTTTTTTTTTTAAATATCAGGCAAATCACCCCTCTGCCCCCCTTAACCAATAAGTCCCGTGGACCCATGTCTATTTGTTTCCCTTCCTAGTCAACCCTCCCCCATTCTGATCCCCTATCACTCCCATACCAAACAAGTAGGCAGTGGTCAAGTGCATACAAGTTTGTTAATGTCCCCAACCCTATAACATCATTTGATCAAATGATTGGTTTTTCTATTAGTCATTGTTTTTTTATTGGGCGATCGGCAGCTCGCCATGGCAGCTTCGCTGTTCTAGGTATATTATCTGGTCATGTACTCTGGAAAAAATGATTGATTGTTGGGTTAGATTATAATATTAAGTGCTGTATAAAAGCCTTTAACTTTTTACTGTGTCAATGGAGAAACAGTTTAATTGGTAATTAATGGTATTGTTATTTTTACAGTTGCTGAATACGTTTGTATTTCAAGTAATAAACCACAAGTTTGTATTTTTTACATAACAGAATCACTGGTGTTATTGATGTTGACCATGGTACGTCTAGAACCACTGTGCTGTCATAAAGCTCATTACCCTGTACTGATTGGAGCATATAATCCCACTGTCAGCACATCAAATGGTGCACTCCTGATGATTTTACGACAATATGAGATTAATCAAGCAAACTCAGTTGAAGACAGGTAATAGGCAATAATTTTCTAAATCCACTTGTGTTAGGGGCTTTGACCTCAAAACTGAATGGCTTTTTTTTTGTCAAGGTTTTTATGTGTATAACTGTAATTAGGATTCTCGGCCATACAGCTGAAACAACTCTTGACTTGGATGAGATTTAGGTGTCCCTAAATCCCATTGTATTCTACAAAAATAGAAACTGCTGGACAATGTTGATCAACAGTGGATGGCGGTTGTTGATCAACACTTTGTACATTTGTACAAGTTATACTGTACATACCATATTTAGCTTTTGACTTAATGTACATGTTTGTAGTCCATTAAGCAAATTACAACAGAGTTGATAACTTTAAAAAATGTCTTGTTTTCAACATGAAACAAATGTTGACCTTATCCCCCTTTTTGTTAATGATTAATAATGGTCTATTCCTGCACAGACAAAATTTAACAAAATAAGTTACATGTAGGTCACCATTAACTACCAGGGATCATTGTACATTATGCAAAGTTTAATATAAGCAAACATTCATATTTTATAAGCGTAAGTGATAAATTCAAAATCTTTGCATCATATTGTTTGAAATGGCCAATGTGATGTGGGGTTTTTCCCTCTTTGAACTTTCTGTCTGGTTCACACAACGAGGATCGGAAAATAAATAATTAAAAAGAGTATTAAATTGGGTACTCAACCAATGTTTTTGTAGGTTTTAATAGTTTTTTTTGTATTAACAAAATAATTATTGGGGTTTTCACTTTTCTCCTCCCAAACTTTGATTTCTCCTTTGTTTGCATATTTAATTTCTGAATATTTTTTCTGAATGTTTCACCAAAACATATCAGAGTTGTTGGCACTTGTGTTTCTGATTTCTGACAAAAATATAATTATAGCATCCTATGAACAAGAAGTTTCAGAACTTGCTGGTATTTGATTGCTGTCAGTTTTAGATATTTGACCAAGAGTAATATGACTATTTCACACCACACCTACTATGTTTCTTTTGTCCCAGGCCAACTTCATGGGGCCATGTTGCTATCTCAAAACATCAAGCCCAGAAGGCACTTGGAAAATCACTATGGCAACAGTCAACCATGAAAGAAATACTACAACAGCTAGAGCCAGACACACTGCAAGACTCTGCTATACACTTTCCTCTTCATCGGAAGTTACAGGTAGATCATGCGATTTACTATTAAACCAATGATGCACATGGGGCTCACGTACATTTCACAGGTCTATGTAGTTCTATGCATGCGCCAAACTTATTTTTAAAAATGGTCAACAAACCGTTCATGATTATGCATGACTGATGCTGCGTCGGATTTCAGTGTTGTGACCTAATGCACATTCATTTTTGTGATTGACACATACTTTTGACCTCTGTCACTTGTTGTAAATCATATTTTAACATAAAATTGAATAATGTCTAAGTGGATTTTACATAATCACAAAAAAGGTTTACAATTTACCCAAAAATTCTGAATATTAGTTTAATTTGGACGTGTATGTACAAATTGGAAGTTTTCTCGGCAAAGAAACCTCATTTTATTTAATTGCAGAGCCTTATCAACAGCTATTTCATGTTATGGCCGTTGCTTGGGTTGTTAAGGTTAAATAGTCATCGATCACAGAGCTAACAAACTCAAGCATGTGCACAACCATGAAAACAAAGTAGGTGCACATTCTGGCAAAATTGGCCCCAAGATTGCTCTAGGTTTACAGATGTCATGCTTCTAACCTTGTTGGGGTAAATAAGAGGTTTTTTCTCTTTTAAGTTTTTATATGTCCTAAATATCTGTCTATTAAACTAAATATTTTTGTTTCCCATGCATGTAGATTCCTTATGATAGCAGTACACCACACAGCTCGTCTCTTCAATATGATCCCTGCTTTCTCTTTCCCCTCTTCAGTCATCTCCTTGCACCAGGTCAGTAAATAACAACTCAACTATTTTTGTCTCTTTTGTCATGTTTTCCAACCAAACTGGGACAGCAGTGAGTATGCCTGCTAGTTGAATTCGTTTACCTCCCACAAATATCATGACAATATTAAAATATTAACTGTTTCGGGACACTACTATTTTTTCTTCCTGGGATAACATCTTTTGTAAATCTGGACCCCTTTTGGCTGATCAATTTTTTTATATATTTTTTAATTTATTCTTTTCGGGGGGAGGGGGGGGGAAACCTGGAAAGGGAGGGGGGCACAATAGTCCAGTGTCCCCCCCCCATGCCCCCTTGGGGAAAAATTGACAAGACCACAAGGGCAGAATCATGATGTCATGATGACCTCATAATGGGATTTAATAATAATTTGTGAATATTTGTAATTTGCTCATTTGGACCTTATGAAGCTGTATCAACTTTAAGCTTGAAAAATACTTCTTTATCGTTCTGTTTATGTGCAAGCTGCTTGAAGTGCAAGTTGTTGACTTTCATTTTGGGGCCCCAGAAAATTTAGTGAGTTGGTTGCCTTATAAAAGGATTCTTGACACAAACATGAGTTTGAGTTTGTATGCACAAACTCAAGTGATTTGTGTTAAGTTATCATTACTTTGATAATTTTGAAATTTAAAAAAGGGTACAAGGGAAGGTCTGGAACTTGGTGGTTGGGTAAAATTTGTCTTCAGAATAGGTATATAAGAAATAGCTCTGTGGGTTACATTACAAATATACATCAAGTTATTCATTATTATGTTTTTCCAGAGTGTTTAGTTGACTGCCGACAGTTTATTGAGAGTCATGCCTTGACACTGACCTTAGCTGGCCTGAGTAGTTACGACTGGGATATGAGGCAAGCGGCTTACCACATCATGACATTCTATCTTGGCCACTTAGAAGGAGCAAGATTCCGTGGTCGAAGAGAGGTAAACAAACCTGATGTAATGTGAACAAAATGTTAATTTGAATCTCTCATTGCATTGGGATAATTGTGTTGGAGGAATTGACAATTAACAGTTTAATTTGTAAAAACAATCAACAAATGAGATCAGTTGCGATTATTGTAATTCTTTTTTCATACTTCACACGTATCTTTTTACCATCAGTTGGTATGTAAACAAATTGTTTAAATTACTTTAAATTAATCTGTTTCACTTTTTTCCATTCTTTTCAATCTAGTTTGTTTCCAATTCTGATATTTGTATGTTTGACCCTTTATACAGTGGTTAACATTTTCCTCTGTTGATAGGTTTACTACCTGATGCACTGCCTCAAAAACTCCATAACTGAGCCCAACATGAGAGTACCATGTGTCTTGGCTGTGTTTGTTGCTAGAGTAGCACTCCTGATGCTAACTCCAGAACATTTCCTCTATCCAGTCATTCTGCAATATCTCTTGATTAAACCTCAGCTGCAGATGACTTCTGTTCCTCTATTCTCTAGACTCATATATAGTAGTAGCTTTAAGGTAATTATTGAATTAGCTTCTGATTTTACAGTGTTTCATTGTTATTTTGAAAATTTCTACATATGTATTTGTTGAGAATGTACATCATTTAACTTGATATTTAAGGTGAGCATTTCAAATTAAGTAATAAACCACAAGGAAAAACTGACTGGGTAAATTTTAAATAATTTTGGGTTGAATAATTTACTAGAGCGGGACTTGAACCATCGGATTAACGTGCTGGCACTCTACCAACTGAGCTATCTAGCCCTAATGTTGCAGTCCCCCTATTTTGTCGGATTAATTTACCCGGTCAGTTTCGCTTGTTGTGCTTATTACTTCATATTTGAAATAAAAAGGTTGCATACCCTTTGGTGATCCCTCTGCCGCTTCCCAGGTTGTATCTTAAACTTGGATGTGATTGATCCCTTGCTGTACGACAGTTACAGGTTGAATGGCTTCTGACTGGCACCCCGAACATACATATTGACAAAATAGGGAGACCACTAACATTAAGGCTAAATAGCTCAGTTGGTAGAGAGCCGGCACGTTAATCCAGAGGTTGCAGGTTTAAGTCCCGGTCTAGTCAGTATTTTTTTGTTCAACCCAAAATCATTTTAAATTAATATACATGTATACACAGGACAACCCATCTCTTTAACCTTTCAATTGTTTTTCTCCAATAGCATGAAGAGGAATGTAACTGGATGATGTCCTTACTGACCGACGGCCTCCAGGATTCATTTGATGTGACTCTCTACCAAAGGAACTCTGTTTTCACAACACTCATGGCTTTCTATCAGTCTAAATTATCTACAAAACAACTCAAGGTATGGACAAGAAATGCCAAGAATTTAAACATTCTATTTGGTTGAATTTGGTGTTTTGACTTTGTTCGTCAATGCTTATCAGCACATTGGGGTCTCTGATGGAGAATGCTTAACAATAAGAATGATTTATTACTATAACTGTATACAGAAACTCTTAAAGCATTTGTGAAATTTGTATCATGTTTTAAACAAGAGGACTTTATTGGTTTTGTAGTGTGCATTGTAAAATTTGCTCAGCACAATTTTCTGCTTGACAGTTTTATAAAACAGTTGTTTTTCACATGAGAAGTATGACATTAGATTCAGAAAGTCATTGCAACACTGAGTTGACGTGTTTGTGTTGATGCTCTGAATGTATGTTAGTTCAAACATATAGCAAGCTTAAAAACCAAAAACCTTGAAAAATTTCTCCTTGAATTGCTCTTCAACTGAAGGAGCTGCATGTACTAACAACTCACATACATGTACATGTACATGTAGACAAGGACACTACTAAATTGTTCTCTAATTAGGTGTTCGGGCAATCCGCCCGGAACACCTCTTGTTTTTGTTCCGTTTTTTATTTTTCTTAATACTTCTTCTGCTTCTCCCCGTCGCGTTTCCGCTAACAAAAGCACACTTCCCAAGCACATATAAACTTGAAACTTCATATATAGTTAGATATCTATTAGGAGATGAAACCGCTTCAGTTACGTCATGATGACGTCATCAGGTATTGAAATACATTAAATTAAAGCTTAATATTTGAGTGTGAATTTATTTATGTTTTGCCCGTCTGATGAGCTAACCCTGTACTTAGACCGTAGTATGTCAATGAAACCGCAAAGGTTTTGGGGATGATGACGTCACCAATGACGTCATAACATTAAATCAATGTTTAATATTGGAAAAAAATCATATCTGAAGAACCATAATTGCTACACACAAGATCTTTGGATCATGTGAAAGACCCTGTAGTATTTTTAAAATCTTACACAAAGTTTGACCCCCTGTGATCTTTACTTCCGTTTAATTGTTTTTAATTTATGGTTTGTTTTTTTTGTTTTTTACAAAACTCGCAAAAGTTCTGAGTATACAGTGCTTCAAACAGATTGGGAAAGGGTTAAAACCAAATTATAAAAACAAACCGAACACCGTTTGTTTGTAATTTACAAACAAGATAAGTCTAGTTTAATGTATGTATCAACAAACATGACAAATCTTAAAATTGAAAAGCTGATCATTCTCATTTAAAAAAAATAATTTTTTATGGTTTGTAGTATTAGCAAGTTCATTGGTTAAAACTTGTGCTTCTTATTGCAAGAAGTTATTGTTGTTATTAATTGATGATTCCTGCTTACTTTCGATAGGATGGGATTTTGCACCTGTTAGACAGAGCTTTTGACATACAAGACTCAAGGCATGGTCTGACCAAGCTTTTAATGCCTTGTCTGCTAGCAATGATCACAACCAAAAGGTATGGTACAACTTCGAAGATAATTAATAGCGTTCAAGTAAATACAAAAAAGATAATAACCGGTATGACAATTAGTTGGACATCCAGACTAAACAAATATACTGGCAGCAATTTACAGTGCAATCAAGAGTTTGCTTTGGAGAGGCTGTTTTCAAAGAAGGTAGAAGCCCACATGCCCAACTAAATAATGCACTTCATTTTGTAGAAAGCACCTATTTATTTCAATAATGTCAATCCTGCACTGCCCTTTATAAGTGGAGCATCACCAAGACGGCATGTTACGAGATCTTACCTCTCCAAAAGATCGCAGGCAGTCTGGGTCTGTAACGCCACATCCAGCACAGTTCATCTGAAGTTTTCTGTTCCACAAGGATTGGTTCTCGGTTCTAAATTGTTTAACATCTACACTCTTCCACTTCAAGACATCATCAAGAAACACAATCTCTTCTATCATATAAACTCTGACTATACGCAGCTCTACTTCTCATGCCCACCAGAACAAGAACAACTTGACAGATGGATCTCTCGCACTGAAGACTGTATCAGTGATATCAGGAAGTGGATGCGAAAGAGCTACTTAAAATTCAACAATGCAAAAACCAAATTTCTCTTGCTGGGATCAAAGCAACAGATTGTTAAGCTTGAAGTCCAAGACGTACACATTGGCAACACATCAATTTCCCGTGCTGGTAAAGTCAGAGATCTTGGGGTTATTTTTGACTCCAACGTGACAATGGAGTCACAGTGTGAAACTTCCTTTTCACAGTCCTCGTAATATTCACCTGATTCGCAAGTGTCTCACTCCGAAGGCTACTGAGCAGCTCGTTCACGCTTTTATTACATCCCGAATTGACTGCTGCAATTGTCTACTGCTAGGTCTCCCAAACTACCTAGTTCAGAAGCTCCTACGGGTCCACAATGCCGCAGCCCGTTTAGTCACAAACACACGGAAATACTCACACATTAGGCCAGTCACTGGTTACCAGTTGAACAGCGACTTGCATACAACATGTACAAAGTCCTTCTCATCACCTTCCGTGCATTAAAGTTCTCCTCACCTAAATACATCGCTTCTCTCATCAACATCCATAAGCCATCTCGCTCAGGTCTCCGGTCTTCTAGTGATCTTTCTCTAGTTGTCCCCAAATTTAAAATGATCATGGGGTGATCGAGCATTTGCTTCTGCCGCTCCTCGCTTGTGGGGAACAAACTCCCTAACTCAGTGAAGACATTTGAGACTGTTGATAATTTCAAGACCAAACTGAAATCACTCCTATTGACACGCCATTTTTAATTACTTTTCTTCTTGTGAGCACCCCTTGAGCACCCCCTTGCGTGTTATAAATATCTTTATTATTATTATTATTATTACAAAGCCATCTATTTTGTGAACATAATTAAATGATCGATGATAGCTCCAAACTTCCCGATCAGTTTTTAAATTTAGAAAAAATGGATGAGTATCTAGTTATACATGCTCTTTTAACCCGAGGTATTGCATATGTAAAACAGGAATTGTTTGTACTTTCTGGTGCATTAAAACAAAAACTTTACTTGGTGATCTATAAAGATCCAAGGACTCAGTTTTGAGATTTACTTTGCTTTTCTGGTGAACATTTTCCCATGCATAGCTTAATGCTACACAAATATCTCCAAATCCACAGGAATTTTCTATTGTAGTTGAAAGTACTCACCTCTGATACCTACAAATGCATTTACAATGCCCATGTGCAGAACAAAGGATTGTCTACAGAGTGTATGTAAAACACAGAGCACACAGTCTTTTGCACACACTGTTGTGGGGACTTGCCATTGTTGCTCTATTTTTCCCTTTTCTAAGGAAACCATATCTGTCTTGGCCATAGAGGGGCAATCAAAACTATCTTGCAGCTCTTTTGTTCAATCTTTTGTAGTACCCAATGTAGCAGGGAAATTGGAAGGGGGGCGGTGGGATTTCCCAAGAGGCCTGCCCAGTAAGTTAAAGCTCAGGGAATCTGTTGCCTAAGCCTTTTGGACTGCTAGAAGTTAAATAGGTTGATGTGAAGTAGCTTTTCTGTGGGTTACCAAGTTCTGGCTACAGAAAGATCATCCAGGTGCACACTCCAACCTGACTCATCTGTTGTTAAGAGTTACTGATGGAGTTGGTTGTGGGAATGTTGCGCAACTGAGAAGGTTCCGATGACAGAGCCACCAATTGAGACGGAATTGGATCAGGGAACTGAGGTAATTATGTCCCTTCGAGGTCGGTAATGAAAAAGCAGGTGAAATTGAAGAGGGCACATATGCATTCTGCACCATGGTACTAAGTCTACGAAACTGGCCATGAACCCAATAGACGGAGCCAGGCCCTGGCTGGGAGCATTGAAGAGGTGAGGAAGAGTTGAATACATTCTTCCAGAGCTGAGAAGCATTCCACTGTGGGGGAGGCTTTCCCTGTTGTCATGTTGAGGGATGGAACTAGGAAAGATTTTTCTGTGTTAATGATGAACCCTAGTTCCTGAGTAAGCTGTATGGTCTTTGATAAATTTTGATGAGTGTTCAAGTAAGAGGGACCCACACTTACTTAACCAATCGTCCAGGTACATAAAATGTGTAACTGTTGTCGACGTAGACCTGCAGCCACCACCTCGCTGACTTGCATGCTTACCATGCTGTAAAGGCTTTCCATTCCTCGGTAGACCAAGTGGAGCACACTCCGCATGTATTTAGAATGAAGGTCAGTGTATAAAGGTCTACCGCAGGATCTACAATTCGTTTTCCTGAAGGATTTCTTCTTTGCTTTTGATGATTCTGACATAGTTGCAGAGGTGTCTGGAATCTGAACCTAACTGTTTGCACTAATGTGCACTAGTGTATTGCTACGTTGTCTCTAGAACTAGAGAATGGGCGACTTGACACTGAGGCATGCTGTAAAGAAGGACATATTTTATACATACACTCAGGGGTGATGCTTTGTTTTTGTTTAGCGAAAGTTGCTTGCACATAGGCATTGTAAATGTATTTGTAGGTATAGGAGGTGACATACTTTATGTAATAGAATGTATCAATTGCTTTTCAAAAGTCATCATTTGCTACAATAGCATTGGCTAAAAAAAAATCATTGCACAACATTTTTTCCTGCAATCTTCCGTATCCAACTAAGTGAATGAATTGGAGTGTTATGCATCTATTAAAGATACAATAGAATTTGTTTTAACATGTTATATTTTTATTAAGCTAAATGGAAATTTGGGGAAACCAGTTTCTCAAATACAACAGATTTTCGGATGAAAATATTTGGAAGGACATGGTACACTAATCCATTCAAATGTCCAACATTAAATTTAAAAAACTTAACAAGTTTAACTGTAACCACACGTTTCTGTGATAGCATAATTACATGTAAACGACAGTATGAAATTGTGTATCATTGTCTGTTTAATAATAGGAGTGAATCTCAGCAGTCACACCCAGCTCTTGTGAATCTAATGAAGAAGATGAACCCTGTGAATAGAATGGTACCACAAGACTCAGAATCTATCAGCAGCATCATCAAGTTTAAACTCGGCTCATCATAAACGAGTAGAATGTTCTGTTAAGTGGAGATATTTAATTGAAGGGTATTAATAGTTACTGCAACAATCAAATGTTTCTCCATGAGAATATTCTGCTTATAGAATTACTGTAAAGCTGTTCCAAAAGTTTTATATATATTGTGTGCATTTTTAATTGCCAGCTGTATGGTAAGGTCTTGGACTAGGGCTTTGACTACATCTCTTTAAAAAGAAAGACTGATTGAAATCTCATAAAGGGGCTCTGGAAAGAACTAAATGTGTCACTACAGTCCGAGTGGCTTCGGGAGTGAAAACAGTCCGAGCATTGTGTGCATTTTTGAGATATTGCCGAAATATGGAGCGGTTATGTCCACGCAGGAAGAATAATCTGCATTGGAAGACACACTCTGAGAAGCGTGACCGGCTCAATATTCAAAATACTTTTGGGATAAAAAGTGATATATTTTTCCATAACCGCAGTCCTTTGAAGTAAAAAGTCTCTCAAAATGCATTATACTATCCAAAGCTGCTGTACTTCTTACCAAGTAAGTTATTATTGCCATAAATGTTCAGAGTCATTACCAAATCATCGTACGATGCCTTTAAGAGCGTGATCCTAAACTGGTAAACATTTGATGAAAATTTCTCAAATTAATCCAAACAGTACTTCAAATAGCAGAGAAAGGTCCATATTTTACTATTAAAAAAAAGGAACATAAAATATAATTAACTTTTGAACGTGAAAAGTAAACAATGCACCTTTGATGGTTTCCACATATTTTACACATTGAAAGTATAAACCCTTTTAAAATTTTATGATATTCTCATTCATTGTCATTTTTATAACGCGGGTCTTGAAACCCAAAATGGTGTAACTTTGTCTGTCCCTCACGGACCAAACACAACTTTTTTCCCTCCAAGTTACTCAACTCATATTTTTTGTTAAAGAAGTACCCCATCTATTGACAGACTACATTAACTTTCCAGAAATGAATATCATAAGTCACTGATACCTTGTGGGTCCTAGTTATTTCACTTTTAAAAAGTAAGGGACGGACATTTCCGTCCCTCACGTTACCAAAAAAACAGATATAACAGGGTCTTGCATCTCAAATTTTTCAAATTTATAATTTATTTTGCTATGATCTTGTTACTTAGAGGTCAAAGATTATATCCAAATTGATTCCAATTATTTTCATGAAATGTTGAACATGTTTTATGACAATATGAAGTTCAGTATGTAATGTGATGGCAAGCACTTCTTTGTCCCTCACTTAAAAAACGGGGTCATACATCTCAAACAAACCCGTTTTTACCCAAGAGCTCCCTCCACTTTCCTGAGTGTAACCGACTTGTAATTCTTGACAATTCATGTAGCGTTGCTATTCATTGTTCATAATTACTTGATAACATTTTTCAAGTTTCAATAAAATATTTCAAATTGTATAGAATTGTTTGTCAATTGATTTCTGTCCCTCACGCATAAAAAACGACCCCTGCTTAAAATCTCAAAGTGAGTTTCACTATTACATTGAGAATGTGTATTTGCAAGTAAACATATAGGTTCAATCTGCTATATTCACTAGGGAAAGGCATTTGTCTATTGATTTTCCATCCCTCACGTAAAGGACCAAATTGGATCACGCTTTTAATCATTACTTAAAAGTAAAGGCCTTGATTATCATCCTTCTATACATTGCATCTGCAGGCATGGTCATGACCATCCATAAGGGATTATTAACTAACACTCAATAGAAATGGCCAAAATCAACAAAGACTTCCATCCATCCCCCAATTGATGCATTCGCACTTTGTTCTACACAAAATAACAAAAAATGGATGCACATTTTGTGACTGTCTTTTTTTTGTGATTTTTTTTGCCACATTCAAGGAAAAAGCAGATCCGCATTAAATCAGGGATTTCACAGGCCTGAGAGAACCAACCTTAGGAAGATCGTAATATTCTGTGTATACAAAATTCAATTGATTTGTTTATTCAAAATGAGAATTGCATGGCTGCACTACACTCGGCTGTTTTCCTGGCAAAAAGAGAAAAAAGAATGGAAGAAAAATGGGGGGGGGGGTTCAAGTGAGGTTTGTGGCAACATCATGTACATAAATCTCTTTTGTGAGTAGTGGTGGTTCTGAGAAGAACCGCTGGTTTGACAACTTGATGTTTCGATCAGTATGCTCTGATCATCTTCACATCCTACTTATTTTTTTCTTAATGCCAGAATGACATGCAATAAATAAATGTTGTGGGCAAGAGTTTTTCGGTTGTCCAAATAGTACAAGTATTTAAACACAAATTTGTTCAATTAATGAAACGTTTATTGAAATTTACACATTTAAAATTGCAGGAATTATAATTAATATGTTTGAGTTTTATAAAAAAAAAACATTTAAAATAGTACACACATTGACATGGTAAGAATAGCTGTTTTTAACTGCAATAATATAGGTAAATTGAATGAAGGTTACTTCAATATTTTCATGAAAGTGTTTGATTTATCCAAAGTTACTGAAGTAAGAGAATAATGCAAACCTATTTTGAATATCATAGGGAACACAAAATGCAGGGATCGATAACAACCAAAAGGTCTGAAAGATTTCAAGCTTTTGGGAGCAGTAGTGAATTAAGTTATAGAGCATGGCTACCTTACATGTTTATCTTCAGAAAAGAAATCTGCCATTGTTTTTACCAGTGAATTCAGATAACAGTCTACAAATTCTCATCCCTCTAAAGCAAGCCTTCAATCACATTTTTTGCTGAAACAGTTTTTAAAAAAATTGAGAAAAAAATGTTTCTAAAGACAGAATATTATTTATTTTTTGAGATGTGGCTTTGAAGAATTGAGGACAGTAAGACTTTATCTTGCAGAGCCAGTTCAACCTCCTTCTCGTTCAACTTTAGACAAATCTGTAAGAAGTAAGCATACAAAATAACAAAATTCCTTTAAAATTGTGCCATAACTTTTGAAGCAAATTACCATGCCCTAGATCTATCAGCAAGTAAAATACAAAATTATTTTGAAAATTGTATCTAATAAATTGAATTGAGACAGACCTGTAGAACTACATTTGTCAAGTTACTGGATTTCTCTCTTTTCTCATTAATAATGCCTCGGTGATTTTTGGACCAGGAAATTGATTTGCTTCTTTCAGTTTTTAGTGAATACACTATTAAAATTGTCATCATTTTGGATGGTAAGAACTGCACTAACATAACAAAAAGCTTGCACAACCCAATTTGTTTAATGTAAATGTATGAAGAACATGCTGTAAATTGTCAGACGGTTGAGGAAAGGCTAAATAATATACAAACGATGTTGCAAGGCAAAATTTGAGTCCTTGACATAGCAATGCTCAAATGACACTTTGATATGTACGGATTTTGAACTAGCCTGTCAGTATGATGCAAGTTTGTTGCTCAGTTTTTTTTCTCTGTAAGATGAAGTGTTGATTCATTACACAATGGAGATCAATCCCATGTCTTTAAAATGTGTTTTGGACTATTGGGACACAGCCAATGGAACATCGTGGACTATTGGGACACAGCCAATGGAACATCGTGGACTATTGGGACACAGCCAAAGAACATCGTGGACTATTGGGACACAGCCAAAAGAACATCGTGGACTATTGGGACACAGCCAAAAGAACATCGTGGACTATTGGGACACAGCCAAAAGAACATCGTGGACTATTGGGACACAGCCAATGGAACATCGTGGACTATTGGGACACAGCCAATGGAACATCGTGGACTATTGGGACACAGCCAAAGAACATCGTGGACTATTGGGACACAGCCAATGGAACATCGTGGACTATTGGGACACAGCCAATGGAACATCGTGGACTATTGGGACACAGCCAATGGAACATCGTGGACTATTGGGACACAGCCAATGGAACATCGTGGACTATTGGGACACAGCCAAAAGAACATCGTGGACTATTGGGACACAGCCAAAAGAACATCGTGGACTATTGGGACACAGCCAATGGAACATCGTGGACTATTGGGACACAGCCATTGGAACATCGTGGACTATTGGGACACAGCCAAAGAACATCGTGGACTATTGGGACACAGCCAATGGAACATCGTGGACTATTGGGACACAGCCAATGGAACATCGTGGACTATTGGGACACAGCCAATGGAACATCGTGGACTATTGGGACACAGCCAAAAGAACATCGTGGACTATTGGGACACAGCCATTGGAACATCGTGGACTATTGGGACACAGCCAATGGAACATCGTGGACTATTGGGACACAGCCAATGGAACATCGTGGACTATTGGGACACAGCCAATGGAACATCGTGGACTATTGGGACACAGCCAAAGAACATCGTGGACTATTGGGACACAGCCAATGGAACATCGTGGACTATTGGGACACAGCCAATGGAACATCGTGGACTATTGGGACACAGCCAATGGAACATCGTGGACTATTGGGACACAGCCAAAAGAACATCGTGGACTATTGGGACACAGCCAATGGAACATCGTGGACTATTGGGACACAGCCAATGGAACATCGTGGACTATTGGGACACAGCCAATGGAACATCGTGGACTATTGGGACACAGCCAATGGAACATCGTGGACTATTGGGACACAGCCAATGGAACATCGTGGACTATTGGGACACAGCCAAAAGAACATCGTGGACTATTGGGACACAGCCAATGGAACATCGTGGACTATTGGGACACAGCCAATGGAACATCGTGGACTATTGGGACACAGCCAATGGAACATCGTGGACTATTGGGACACAGCCAATGGAACATCGTGGACTATTGGGACACAGCCAAAAGAACATCGTGGACTATTGGGACACAGCCAATGGAACATCGTGGACTATTGGGACACAGCCAATGGAACATCGTGGACTATTGGGACACAGCCAATGGAACATCGTGGACTATTGGGACACAGCCAATGGAACATCGTGGACTATTGGGACACAGCCAATGGAACATCGTGGACTATTGGGACACAGCCAATGGAACATCGTGGACTATTGGGACACAGCCAATGGAACATCGTGGACTATTGGGACACAGCCAATGGAACATCGTGGACTATTGGGACACAGCCAATGGAACATCGTGGACTATTGGGACACAGCCAATGGAACATCGTGGACTATTGGGACACAGCCAATGGAACATCGTGGACTATTGGGACACAGCCAATGGAACATCGTGGACTATTGGGACACAGCCAATGGAACATCGTGGACTATTGGGACACAGCCAATGGAACATCGTGGACTATTGGGACACAGCCAATGGAACATCGTGGACTATTGGGACACAGCCAATGGAACATCGTGGACTATTGGGACACAGCCAATGGAACATCGTGGACTATTGGGACACAGCCAATGGAACATCGTGGACTATTGGGACACAGCCAATGGAACATCGTGGACTATTGGGACACAGCCAATGGAACATCGTGGACTATTGGGACACAGCCAATGGAACATCGTGGACTATTGGGACACAGCCACTGGAACATCGTGGACTATTGGGACCAGAGCTGCCAACATTGGTTTTTGAAAATCCGGAAGATTTTATTTTTACGATCGTCAAATTGCGCAAATACTTCATGCACAATCGCCAAATTGCGCAAATTATTCCTGCACTATCGGCATATTGCGCACACTATTCCTGCATTATTGGCAAATTGCACAAACTATTCCTGCACGATCGACTGACTGTGCAAACATTTTTGTGCAAATCATTTCAGCACAAACAAAACCACTGATCCTGAACTAAAATCCATCCACTTTGTGCACGATCGCCCGATAGCTTCTACTTGGAATGCGAATTTCAGATTTGCATTGGTTTTTTTTTTTTGGAACTCTTTGACCGGTCTCCTAATATCACGCTGTTTGTTTCAACATCCAAAGAATTGTCAACCTCGGGCCCCTGATGGACAATGTACAATAATATCTCTCATGATAGCGCGGGGTCGACTCAATTATTGAGTCTTGGATACAAGGTTCCGTTCATCGACTAAAAATGTAGTCAGGATGCCCTGCGACACAGAGAAAAATGCACGCGAAATGCCGTTACGAAATAGCTGACTTCTGGGTACCAGTCGCTGCACACTATTAATACAAAAAGATCGATCTACTAGCGCACGAAACTACAGTTGGAACAACTTTTTCTGCGCATCTATGCAATTAAATATGCAAGTGCGCAAACGTTATATCCGGGAGATTTTGACTGCTTGCGGGATGTCGGAAGATTGCCATCAAAAACGGGAGTCTTCCGCAAAATCCGGGAGAGTTGGCAGCTCTGTTGGGACACAGCCAAAAGAACATCGTGATGACTTGGTGGCAACCATCATTGACTCGATTGTGTTGTCAAGCCAATAAACCGAATGCATTGCACTGACAAATGGTGTAGTCATAACCCTGATCATGTGATGAACTATACTATCACAGCTTCACAGACCTGATGAGATGTCACTACATGTATTTGTAATGCCTAGTTGTGCATTGTGTGTGTCACATTGCATTGCTTCCCAGAGAATGTTGCATGTGCACATTTTTAGTTTAAAAGATGATCAGACAGACTTCTGAACATTTTAATGTCTCCTACAACAAACTATCATTCTATAAACCTTGCCACATTAGACGGTGTATCAGTAGCGAAAACCACATAACACCATGTGGAGCGATCCTGGTGGGCATTTAAACATCTGAATGATCTGAATGCTAAGATGTGCTTTGCAACAAATCCAAAGAAAAGTACAATTGTCTTGTGTCTTCACATGTAATTTTCAACAATACATTGTATTTGTGAAATACCTTTGACTGTCTTGTATCCTTGGAAGTCTTAAGCCCAATGAGCCCTCTACTCTCTACCAGCTGACATAATGATAGGAACTCAGACTGCTCTAAAGCTGGCATCTGCTGATCTCTGCATAGTTTGCTGTACTTCTCATGACACTAGGATCAAACATATCAATGTAGCTCTTACATCATGATCAGCTTCTAAGGAATGCTGCAATATTTCAGTACTCACTGGTGGGGCTTTTGCCTTTTGCTCATTTTAGAATATTTTGCTGTTGAATAAATGTACACTAAATGAAGCCTTCCAGATCATCATATTTGACTGGCAGTCCAGTACATTTTTCCTTTAATGATCCCAGAGACTTTCTTCCTATGCCATTTACTAGGAAATAAATTGTTTACGTTGTATGCCAATACCAGAGTCCAGACAGCTAATCCAGTTCATAGAATGGCAAAACAAACTTATGTCATCCCCATGAAAGAATATGAATTTTTAGTTGTGTGTTGTGCACAATTTCCTTCCCGGAACAAATTTAATATTGGGCAGCAACAAGTTAGTTTGATCACAGTATCGGTGTGATGTGGGCCTATTTTCATAACCACAGACTGCACTTACGGTCTTGATTTCCATGGTTAGCACAAAATCTTTTGCAATATCTGTGTAATGTGAAGCAGTCTTGTATTACAGGTCCTCAATGTCATAGTTTAGAAATATTTCTGACAAAATACAACCAATGACAGATACACTTTATGGTTTCTAGTTAAATGAGGAAAACAATGTGGGCTTTACTTCTCATCAATTATTATTTAGTTTAAAAAAAATAAACAATAAAATAAACAATGGTAAAAAACAACACCAAACAATGTTGGGTGTTTTTTCTCATTAAATCCTATAATGGAGACTATCAGGAGGCTGGTTGAAATGCTAATGAAACCCTGAGCCATTCAAAAGAAGAATTTCACAATTCACTATTTTAGTATTATTAAAAAATAGTAAACGTTTTGCTGTTGAGTCAAGATGGTTGAGACTGAGTGTCATTGACCTTTGTGACTTGAGTCCGAGTCCAATTCATAAAAAATGTGACCGAGTTAGAGTCAGGAGTTGTACAACACTGTGAAGTATGTACAGGCACGAGCAAAAACTCCTGTGAAATACAAATTGAGTTCAAATTTGTCACTTTATCAGTCAGCAGAGCCCTGAAAAAGGCTTGAAGTTAAAAGAATTTGATTGAGACAAAGTTTCTTGCATCCTAAATTACCCTGATAAGTTTCTTTGCAAAGCAATACACACATGGTTTGTGATGATGCAGGGGTTGTTTAGGGCCAGAAGGGGTTGGTTACCTTACCTTGCCTAGTGTTATCTCCTTCAGCCTTCCACCCCGAACCATAAGAAGTACAGTGCATATCATCAACTTCTGCTGGAGAGGAAAGGTTGGTGGCTGGCTGGCACTTGTTGCTAGGCGTGATCCATATACCTCTGATATCACACTTGATACCTGCTTTATTCCAACTTTCTTCACCCTAGGCTGCTTACTTTCTACCCCATGAGATTTCACTGTCAATAAACAGATCACACTTTCAATAGCAGAATTAGAAATAATATGTTGTCATCAACCCAAAATGTTTTCCCAAGACTGGACCATTTAAACAAATTTGTCTAAGGTCAGTGGTTTCTCTGCAATTTGTTCATTGTTGCAGAGTTTTCAAGAGGTGCCTTTTCTCCAAATAATAGTGAAATAAGTGATGTATTCACCAAGGAAATGCCATATCATGCCCATATTTGGAATGATCATAATGCGTCTTTAAGTATTCTGAAAAAGAACATGCTGGAGGGCATGGGGTCATATTCTCTACACCAATAACTACCCACGTGAAAGATTTTATTAAATCCAAAAATTACAAGATGGACACAAATCCAGTATGCCTAGTCCATTTGCTTTCATTAGTTCACTAAACTTCTTAACACCTTCATACAAAAATTCCAAATATAAACCAAACAAAACAGAGTTAAGATATAAATCATCAGCATTCCTGATATGTTCTTTTAAGGGCAGGGCAGTTTTTCTCATGCCATATAGGACACCTCAAATCAGCAGCAGGCTGAACCGCCAGCACTTTGCCTCAGAAGCACTCCGCATCATCACCACTAACCCTCTTTCCCGGTCATGGACCTTAAATTGATGGAAGGATACCTTCAACATCATCAACAAGACTCCAGAACTTCATTTAAACTCCATCTTCAGACCTACAGGCTGGGATCTTTCTCGTGGAGCCTTGGTCCAACTCAATCACCTTAGAACAAGCTGGGGCCATTACGCCTCATTCTTCCACAGCATTGGAGCAAGCAGCTCAATCTGTGTCAGAGCGGCAGACCGCGAACCATTAACCACATCATTGGTGACTGCCCTGACTTCAGACCACCAAAAGGGGAGCAGGGACTCATAGACCTCAAGGAGGACACCATCAAGTGGCTTCAAGTCACCAAATTACAAATCTAACTACCATGTTTATTCACCCTTGTCCAGAGCTCATACAAAAGAAAAATGAGGACACCTCAAAGCAGGAAATATATTAAAGCTTCTTCTGGAACATTTCAAGGGACTCTAAGTACCAGGTCTGTTGCACGTATACCCGCCAACATTGAAACATCAGATGAAGGAACACCCATTTTGTACAGATACAGATAGCAAAGCTTGACGATTTGAGATTTAAAAGCATTATAGGATGTGATCTACAGTGTGTATACCTTGTTAATGTTATGTACAAAATCAAACATCACATAAAAAATCAACGTATCCCTTCAGGAAATCTCTACTGTCTCAAAAAGAAGCCCCACTTTACATGAACAACATGGAGAACAGCGTGGCACTCAATGAAAAACATTGCAAATCAGCACCCCTTTTTTCTTCTTTACAGGTACAAGTATCTTCATGGCATGCATGGCATAGTGCCCTTTTCTGCCGGAACTACATATTTATGTCTTTTCGTCAGAATTCTGATTTTGTCGGCGTGTAAATGGAAAAATCCATTTCAATTGGAAGGGTTACCATGCACATGTATGCCTGCAACAATTAAATCTTACCTGGTGATCGACCACTGAACAACAGTTGACTTTTCACATCACATTCAACGATCTCAACAGCCCGCCTAGACATAAACAAGGAAAACACAAGTCATCTATCTTGCTTGACCAATGGTGGTAGCTTTTCTGTTTTGTCAATATTGTTGGGAAATCATACAAATTCAAGCAGACAAACATTTTGAATGATGTTATTTTAACAACTCTATGCTATGTGACACTTTAAATTTAGGTTCAAACTTTAGATCATAATCAACGCATTAGGTCAACCTTTCTGTTAACAGGGAGCATTTACATAAAATCAAATACACTGAATATTGAGTAGCAAGTTATCTTGTGGTTACCTGGCTGTGTTGTATCATGGATTTGGGGTTTACTATTTAATTTTGTAATTATTTATGGCCACAATTCACAAATGAATGAGGTTAACATGCATACCCTGTAGATAAATTGAAGAATAATTTGCATATATTGGGAGACTACTTCAAAGACTGTTTGACCTTTGACCTACCGACATACATCCAGAGCCTTTCTGATATCCCCTGCTACAGATGCCACCTTCCTGGCACACAATTGCAATGCAACTGGCTCAACCACACTTTCATCCCCACAGCCCTGTGTAATCAATCAAATTAATCACAACTATAAAACCAAACTTGTGTAATAAGACAGCACTTCATGTTGTTTTGATCAATCAGTCTTGATGGTGCAATCAAACACTAAACCTACTAACATTTAACCAGTACTATTCCAAATTTATACAAATGAAAACAATGTGTTGCAGATGTGACTACATGTGGAGACAAGCATTGAAAATTAACCTGAGTTTACATGGTTGCTATATTTTGTTATTTTGTTTTAAATATTTATATATATATATATATTTACACACACAAACCCACTCCCACCAGCTACGTCAAACATGACAAACAGCGCTGGTGGGCAATGGAAAAACTCACGAAAAACAACAGGCTAGGAGCATGCATAGCAACACTAATATGACATAATTTTGTTTGTTAAAGCCCAGAAACGTGCTTGGGAAACTCTGAACTCTTTAAATACATAAAGCCGAGACTATGTATGGCCTATCAACAAAAGTCATGTGCAGACCATTTTGGACATCATTTTAGCCGAAAATGTATCTTTTTTGAGAATCATTTCTGACACAATCGTACCACAATGTCAACCGGCAACTACTCCTGCGCACATCATGTAAGTTTAAAGTAATTATAGAAAACTTAGATGGATTTTGGAGCAGTTTTTTGTCACTCACCTTTTTTTGGTTAAATTGAATCACATAAGTACATGTAGAGCATTTTTAGAAACAAAACAAAAATTCCTGACCTTCCCACCCTATTTTGAAATATCATGAAACCGGAAACATAACATATTGCCAAAAACTTATACTGTATGTCTGAACTTTAAACAAATTTGGATAATAACCTATTTCTGAATTGTGAGACTTTCTGAGGCCAAGGTTCATTAGTTACAATTTTAACCGCACTGAATGCTTAGATACATACATGTTTATGACCTAGTATGACTTACATGGTGCACTCGGTCGAGCAGAATAGTTGTAATCTGATCCTTCGAGTAGGGGCAGAAATTAAGTAACTCAGGTCTACATTTGGGTCTAGCTTGAAGTCTTGGCAAAATACGGTCAGTCAAGTCAAGTGCATTGGCAATACCTGTACATTTAAACAAATGCAAACATAATAATGGCAGATAAGAATATGTCATTCACTGATACAATACCATACACTCTTAATATGGAGTTCAGCATGATTAATTTCCTGATTGAAAATTATAAAAACACACAGAGCGTTTCTCCTGAAAGTCAGGGGCGGCGCCACAGGGGAGAGGCAGGAGCGGCGGCTGCCAACCCCCTATCATTTGAAGGAAAAAAAAACAGAAAAAAAACTGTGGGACAATTTGATAAAGATACTAATTTTGAGATGGGCTCAATGTCAAAAGTGATGCCTTGAACGATGTCATGTCAACGAAAAATGTGAGATCTCGGCTTGTGTGGGCAATTTTACTAAGTGGTACCGTTATAACTATCATGTCACTTTGACTGATGTTCTTAAAACATGGAATAACAAGAATGGTGTGCTGACAAACACAAATGCCCCACTGAGATTAACCTCATTCTTGAGTTATCGCTTAGACAACATTTCTATTGTTTTAGCCATAATTATCTTGACATTTGACAAGGGTCCTTCTTGAGTTATCACTCGGACAACATTTCTTTTGTTTTAGCCATAATGCAATTACATTTATCTTGGGGGGGGGGGTTCAAAATCAATAGGCTTCTGGGGGAACCCAAGACCAATCCATACACCAAGTTTGGAGTTGATATGCCAGGTCCTTCTTGAGTTATCACTCGGACAACATTGCTTTAGTTTTAGCCATAATTACCTTGACATTTGACAAGGGGGTTCATAAACAATAGGCGCAGACAATTATTTTAGAGTGATACTAAACGGAAACTGCACTGTCTGGTATAAAATGTGTTACATCAGCAAGGTTTTTTTTGACAGAATTTCAGTATTCACTTTCTGTTTAGTTTCAATTAATAAGTATATTCTACATCATTTTGTAAAGTTGTTCAGTCAGGGAAATTGTGTAAATCGTTGAAAAAGACACTTAATCACATAAAAAATTAAAAAGACTATGTTTTTTCTATGTCTTTTTTCTGTGTACAAACCCTTGCAGTGCCAGCGTCCCAGCAATGGTGGCATGGCCAGCAGCACTTGCGCGCGCAGGCTCAAAAAGATTGGTCTTTATAGTGTCCAAGGAGCTTTTGGGTCTCCTCAGTACTTCAAAGTAGATCAAAGAGCAGGATTTCTCCATATATGAAGAAAACAACCAGGCAGACATAAAACAAGTCTGAATTCAGATACAAATCGGAAATTTCTTATCCCTGCATGTATTATATCATCACAACTAAAGAAATCAAAGTTTACTATTTATACCAGAAGAACCAAAGCTCATTCTGTCTCAATCTTGGTATCCTCTGGTAAAGTAGAGGTGTTTTTATGTGAAGTGGTTGAACAAGAAGTTGAAATGAAAAGCATATTATGAAGCTTTTATTGAGGATTTCCTGGTCATCATCATAGCATTATTAAAACAACTGTTCATGTTCTTTTAACATTTTAATGTTTACTAACTCTTCATACCTTTACATGCATTTCCTAACCACTTAGTGTTGTAATTTGACAAACACTACATGTTTTGTTAGTATTATCAAACAATCTATGAACTATTAACCTACCAATTAGAATGAGTCTTGACATGGCTAGCGACGGGCACTCGAACATTGTATACAAGACCTCTTGTCCCTTGCTGTCTAAGTGGTCAATCTCATCCAAAACTAATACTCTGAAATACAAATTTAAAACAGGATATCCAAATAACTACATGTTCATCTCTTTATGCTAAAATTTAATATCCCATGTGCATCTTACATTCATTGTGATGTCTAACCCATGCCAACCAAGGGTGGGGGAAATCTGATCACGGCAGCATTTTTATATTAGGGAGTGGGAGGGATGTCAAAAGACAGAGTTGTTGAACTTCATAAGTGACACTCTAGACTACCCCTAAAAATGCTAATCCATCCATCAGAGATTTAAGTCAGTTTAGACAAAGGATCTTGCATGATTTAAAGTCCCTCAAACATCGACTTATGATACTTCATAAATTTGTGACTGAATAATTCAACAAAAATAACACGTTGATAATGTCTAGTGTGGGCTACATTACAGCTCCACAACCATGCTGCAAGACCAATACCACACAACCACCCCTCACTATGCCCAGCGAGACCATAGACAGCAAGCATATGAACACTTTCTATGACACATTGATGAATTTTCAGCAATGAATCTTACACCATGGGTCCAGATGATGTTAACATTTTCTGAAGCTTTCTTGAAGCTTCCTTGGCACTAAGCTTTCCCTGGTCTCTTCCAGTCACCGCTTTTAAAATCTTCATATAGATTCCCTGGCTTTTTCTGACGGACATACAATTAAGGAGGACCACTTCAGCTTTGCTTGTTAGTTTCTGCAAAAAGAAAAGTCAAGTTTTGTTAAAATGCTCAGAAAGTTTTAAGAACGGTTCTAAAAGTATGTCTGATGAATATCATGTATGTCAATGGGGGTTGCGACACGATTTCCAGAAGAAAAGATATCTACATCAAACAAACATCTGTCGCAAAACCAATGTTTCGACTCTTATGGCACTTGGACCTGCCCACAATTTTTTCTTTTTTCGGCCATGATTTTCATAATCATGAAATGAAATGCATACGTGCACAATGGTGAGCAGACTGTGATGTAGAATGTTCCTTTGTCTCCCCAGTTAATGGTGGAAATTTACTTGATTGATAATCGCCAACCGCCATGTAAAAGGCGATTATCGTTCAAGAAACTGTGTGTGCTGCAAGCCATAGTGCAATTCATCATAATGCACTGGTAATGATTCAATCGTATAATTTGCGATTGGCATTATTTAACAACCTGCAAAGAATACATGTCTACAGATTTTTAAACTCTTCAAGGCCCAGTTTACTTCTTGCAAATTCTAGTGCCGCTGTCACAGGGGATCCAGTTCGGAATGATTTCCATCTAACTGGACAGGATAGAACTATACAATACCAGGTGATACGGTCCAACCAGACCTGATCACCTATAGGAGATCATACTCGATATTCGGCAGGACTAAATCAACTGTAACACCAATCCTATAACTTATAAATGGAACAGCCATTTCCTGCAGGCATACTAAAACACACAAGGTTTACAACTATAGTTTTTGTAAACTCACATACGTTGAAGTACCATACACATACTCTGTTGCTGAATGCCTCAATATAAGTTATGAAATTAGTCTTGATTTAATCTGCCTGGATTTTGCTGAGCGGCTGTGCTAAAAATTTGTCAAGATGTTAGTCTGGAACAAGATTGGTAGACTTGCCCAGTAGACTGAGCCAGTCGATGTTGTGCCCTCCACTAGCGACTAGTACAAGAACAAGCATCGCCAATCAAGACTAAATACAGAACTTCTTATAGCTTTACAGCTTCATTCTTGGCACACTTACTTGCAACCTTTTGCAAAAGTTACCTACATGTAAAAATGTACATTATATTTAGCACTGACTTTGATAAAGTTAACTTCTAAATACCTCTTGTTTCTCTAAGACCTGTGATAGACAGGCTGTCTTGCCAGTACCAGGTGCCCCTGAGATGTAAAGACTTCCAGGTTTCTCCCTTGTAAGATGTGTCTTCAAGAATGAGGTGATGATATTGAGCTCCTTATCTCTGCATAGAAGACGGTCAGGCAAAGTAGTGTGCAGTGCCTGCTTGGTATTCTTGTAACAATCTCCTGATTATAAGAATCCAAAATTAAATTAGAAAAGTGGGAAGAAGTTCCCTTAACGTCTCCGCCAGGGGCAATAATGGTCACATGGTTGTGTGAAATTATCAATCACTACTCTTCTACATTTAGCAGTCTGTTGTGTACAATGTAGGTCTTGAATGAGACTGATTCCATTACAAGTACAGCAAACTTTACCGAAATGGCTTACAGCAGCTGTTTATAAACGTTGAAAAAACTTCCTTTTTTTGGCGATCATTTGGACAGCTGACTTTTATATCCAGACATTCCATTGTGTAGCATGCACAGCCATGCACCTAACGTGCTACGCTTCAGTTCCCCTGTACAAAGAGGGATAGATGATACTGGAAATCATATTCGAAATCTCCCTTTTTGGGGGGGTATTGTGAAATCTCAGATTCCAGACCTTTGTCCTTTTGTTATACAAATTTGGCTTACACAAATGGACAGGCTGCCACTAACACTATCATTGTATTCAGCTCAATGGGAGGTGATTGGTCCTAGATTCCAGCATACCATGGCAGATTATCGGCCGAGGTTTGCAATTCATGGTGAACACATACTTTGTCGAAAGTGAACAACAAATTCCAGGGCTTATTATGAGAACCTTTTTAAATTGTTTGTCTTTTGGAAATCGTTACTCCGGAAGCCCCGAAAAGTTCTGATAATATAATACCGCGAAGAGGCAGAGAAAAGATTTTTGAACACTGACATGAAGTGGTTAAACAGTTAATCAATTATTTTCTGTTTCATGCATGAGAATTTCTGAAAATGACGTTGTTTATGGCTTAAGGCATGTTCTTCAAAATAGTGCCCATTTGTAAGTCTGAAATTCGGACCCTGATATTTTCTTCAGTGAAAGCTATTTTTTGTATAATTGTTGTAATAAACTAAGAGGTACCTGGCATGATATCATACACAATTTTGACAGCCGATGCCTTTCAACAAAATCTAGGTGGAAGATTTGGAGTCTCGAACGTCAGCATTTTTGACGGACCTCAACAACCACTTAGATTTAGAGGTATTTAAATGATCAAATTTTCATATTTGCAGGGGTATATATTTTTCTTTTGCATGCGCAGGTAGTGGGGGATGTTGATAAATACTTTAACAGCATGAGAAAATAAAAATCCGACAGTTGAAAAAAATATATATATATTTTAATTCGCAAACTCGCGAACGTAATTTTGTCCGTCAAAAATGTCAACAAAAAGAAACACGTCAATTAACCAATTTTCAAACATTTAATAAGTTTGAAAAAAATACGATGAGACCACGTTTAAATAAGGATTATTTTGTAACAATGACTGCTGCGATAGCTGTTCAAGAATAAGAGTAATCTGTGTTTCAAATTTCCAGCGACGTATTTTTTCATTGTCCGTCAATGTTTTTGCGCGACGTCCGAGAATTTTCCGATCGGCCTGTAAGTTAACCTTTGACACGAGACTTTTTGTAAAAATTCATGGCACCAAGGCAATTTTCAGAAATTTCAAAGGGCATCAAGGCAATCGTAAAAAAGTTGCGAAGGGCACCAAAGCAATATTGGAAAAAAACACATATTTCATAAATTATACAATCTTACAGTTACACAATAAATGCACATCACTCAGTTCTTTTGTTCTGCTCGTTTCCTTCATGACTTACATGTAGTTTATTTGTCTTCAAATAAAAACATACAGGCCTCAAATTTTACAATTTTTAGGGCAAGGCCACTTTGGCCTTGGAGCAGTCCAAATTTTGGAGGGCACCAAGGCCAGTAGAAAGGGCACCAAGGCCAAAAATGTGAAAACAGAAAAGGCACGAAGGCCATTAAATTATGAGAGTTGAAAAACAAAATAAACCATAATGCACACGACTTGTTGCACTTTCTTTGTATTTACCACAAACAAAATTTACAAATTGGCCAGAGGTTGCCATATGGGTGGTAAACCCAATGAAACAATTTACATGAATAAGATATTTATAAATCATATCTTATTCATGAAACCGTAAAGGATTTGTCAAAATAAAAAATAATAAAAAAAGGTCACAAAAATTACCCCCCAAAAAGTTTAGTTTCTTGCATTCAGCAGCAGAGTTTTCGAACTGATCCTTCAAGCGCTGTATTATTAGCAAATTACCTCGAAAAGTTTTCGGTCTGTACGTCCGTCCGTTCACAAACCGCTGTTACAGAGCGACAATTCAACCAAAAGGGGGCGCTCATGACAACAGCGCCCTCTGTCATTAAAGGAATCGTGTTAGACTGGTCCCTTGTTAAAGCGGGACGTCAGCAGTTTGGGCTATTGGTTTGTGTGCAGTGTCTGCAGCGTAGCGTCACAGCGACGAACAACAAGTTGCGCTGAATCTCCGTTGCGCCACCCGTTATTGTACCACGACTCCTGAATATATTATTTCGCTGGATAATAATTATTTTACCTCCCCACATCGTCGGCTCATTTTCTGTCATTTTTAGAGATGAATGTCGAATTTGGGATATCGGTAAATATATATTTTTTCAGGAGAAAGGGCCCGATGGCAATGACAAGAAAAGGGCACGGCAAAAATTGCCGTGAAAAGTGGGATTTTTGAAGGGCATTGCGGCAATACATGTAGGTAGGGGGAATGACGGCAATTGCCCTCGTTGCCGTCGTGAAGTATCTGGACTGCAATTGTTACAGACATCAGAATTTTCCGTGATGTAATTTACTGAATTCTGTTTTCTAAAACTCTGAATTCCGTTTTTTAATGGTGTTATTTTTTTACTATTTCCGTAAAAACAAACAATGGTGTTAATTAAAGGTAAAAAAACACAATAAATATCACAACTACCAAATGTTATATTTGTTTGTTATCGATTTTATTCTAGTCATTATTTGAATCCAGTATTTCGATTCCTGTTGAATTCTGATTTTTGTTTGTATCCGTGAAATTCCGTGCATTCTGATCGATTCCGTGTTCTACACCAATTTTCCACGATTCCGTCCGTGTACACCGAGATGCGGAAATTTCTGAAGTCTGTTGTTACAATTATTCTATTAATTAGCTTTGATAAATCTTTGATTTAGAAACATATTCATAAAGTAAAAAGTACCATGAGGTTGAGAACAAACCTGCGGCTCTTTCAAGTTTCAAAGGTGCAACTGCCGTGATTGGTGACCTTTTAGTTGGGGAAATACACAATGATAGCCTGGTACTCTCCACCCTAGTCTTCTGAGGTGATGTCATGGTCTTGTCTGCTGAATCCAAAGCAGACATTTCTGGGTTAGTAACACGGACAAGATTGATTTTAGGGATGAGCCTCGCCTTTGAGCTGGGACGAAGCTGTGAAGAATCATAGACTGAGATTTCTGTTTTGATGGGGATGTTTTCCTTCTTCATCTTCCTTGGACTACAGGGCGAGGTCACTGGATGGTGATCATTTGATGACATCTCTGAGAGTGTGACAAGAAAAAACACATGAAACATGTTATATTTGAATGTAAATACGTAAATGCAAAGACGGGAAAACATAAAACTTCATAATCAGTGTATTTACATTAAATATTTTTTTTCAAATTTATTGGTTTTGAGGATGGCTTACAGACCTGGTGATACTTAGTTCTTGCAAGGGCAAAGCAACTTTTCTTTAGTATGAGGGAAGTACAAATTTGTACTGAACATTTCATTTCAAGGGGCACCAAGGCCTTGTATCAGACATTGGCTTCGATTGGTCTTGTGTTACAAGAAATCAATCTCAAAGGTCCATCATTCTTTATAAAGCTATATGAAGTGGAAAACAAAACAAACAAAAGTAATTGAAACCGTGGATCTAAAATCTATGAAGGACAATTTTAATTTAGCATTTTGTGTTGTTCATAACTTCGCCTATATCACACCTACAACAGGCAGGTACAAATATTTGACAATACGCTACACAAGCTTACAAAAATTATTTGAAAATTTACCTTTCAATTTAAAAAATTTCTTTTTGCAACAACATGGGTTGCTCAACATTTGTACTACCAAGAAATATCCAAGATGAAGTACACTGGTGACTGTAATTAGAATGATCTAATATTAATTAATGTGACTGTACATGAGAAACCAATCTGGCCCTTTGTTGTTCAGTATAGTACTGTAGCTAGTCTTGGGCATAAGCCCTATGTTGAGTGTTGACGTCCCACAAGTTAGGGTTAGCTGTCAACAATTCCTTGTATCACCTTAAGGATAAAAGGCCTTATACTCAGCATAATAATTACATGATCATTATTATCTCATGCTTCAGGCAAACTCATCACTGATTAGCGTTGTACAGCATTTAACACAAAAATATCATTAGTTAGAGATTGCCATACGACCTCACTCGTGCATTGTGTCGAACCATGTTACCAATTTATTGGCCCCCGGCAATTGGCTGGTTGTGGTTGCCAATACAATGTATGACTTTTATTTATCCCCTGTTAGGGTCTGGTGAACCCGCTTTTGGGGTCTGGTGAACCCGCTTTTGGGGTCTGGTGTACCCGCCGTTTTGTGTTCAGTGTCTGGTTTGCCCAAACATTTGGTATCCGGCAAAAAAAGACTAAAAATAAATGAAGCCACGGCGGCCAATGCTGTCGATGCCCTTCAAACTGGCCGAGTGGCAGTGGAACCCCTTGAAAAATTACCTTCTTCACGGTCAGCCATAATTGCTGTGCCCTTTATCCCCGTTGGCTGTCGTGCCCTTTTTTAATAGAAGTTCAATATTGACATAAATGTTTGTTTTCGGCCGACGATGTATTACATTAATTATTAATCTACAGTGAAATATATTTAGGAGTACTTGGTATTCTAACGTATGGCGCAACTGAGATTCCGCAGGACATGTTGTTCACCAAACACTATATATTGCAACCTGCACCACAAACACTGCATATATATGTACACAAACCACAGCCCGAACACCTGATGTCCCACCTTTACAAGGGACCAAGCCTAACATGATCCGTTGAACAACAGAGGGCGCTGTTGTCATGAATGCCCTCTTTCAGTTGAATTGTCACGCACTGTCAGCGGTTTGTGAATGGACCGAAAACTTAGTGAATGAAACGTCACTTGGAAAAATTTCAAAGGTAATTGGCCAATAATAATGCTGCAAAAAGAGCACTTGAAGCGATATGTGAAAGATGAGTTTGAAAGCTCTGCTGCCAAATGCAAGAAACTAAACTTTGTTTTGGGGTAATTTTTTGTCTTCTTCATTTTATTTGTTTAATTTTTTTTTTATTGTAATTGAGAAATCGTTTACAGTTTGTTTGAAACAGCGGCAGGCCAGTCAAAACCCTTCCTTTACTAGCTCGCCGGCGCCGGTTGAGTCAATTTTGTGTTCCTTTTCACAGTAAATGAGGGGTAGGCCTACGGTGGTAAAATCCCAAAGAGAGATTATTTTTAAGTTCATAAAATGGTTTGACAACTCTTGATATTTGTTATATTTAATGTGGCCGCGATCATGATCGTTCATTTCCAGTATACAAACATTAAGACACGCATGCACACACTGTATTAGTCTGGCCTCTCCTCCATGTTCAATACAACAATACATAGGCAAGTGGGGAAACACACAACTCGAATTTCCAGGGTTGGAAGATCCTCGATGGAGTCTAATCTCACCCTCATTCCTGTTATATTTCATGCAAAATTACAGCCTCGTACTCATTAACACATCGCTCTCGCCGCACAATTTGTTCCCACTTTGCATCGTCGACCGATCGTAAAACGTGAAGATTTCATTGCAAAAGAAGTTCTATGCAACTGATCCTCAAATCAGGAATCCATGAAAATGGTTGTTGATGAAAAAGTATTATTAAGGGCAGAAATTAGTGGATAAGATCCTCCAAAAACGCAAGTTTGCAAACTTCACTTCCTAGGGTTTTTGCTTTTTTCTTTTTTTTGGGGGGGGGGGGGGGTTACGCCTTGAAAATTGTGTGCATTATTACAATTTTAATATAATTTATTATTATAACAATTTTAGTTGACTCGTCCAGCCAGCGAGTGAAAAAAAAAGTTACGAGAAATCCCTGATGATGATTGTTTACATGTGAAGTGATCAGTGACCATGCTGATTATGGGGTGGGAAGGAGGAACGGTCCTGTAATAACAAAGTGGACGAGCATTTTAATTTGATTAAATAATTTATTACCAGAATAATCAATATGTTTAAAGGCACCTGGCAGTGGTATTTTGTCAAAATAACAGGCATGAGAATGGGCGATGATGAAAAATCCGGAAAAAATCCCGAAAAAATCTAACGCTAAAAATGCATGTCCGGATTTTGGGCAATGTCCGGAAATTGGGCAACGTCACCAAGCATCGGCGCCGCACTCAGTGGTTGAACCATGCATATCCTACCTCCATGGGTCGAGTTAGTAGGAGGAAAATACTCAAAAAACAATAATGAAATCATAAAAAATGCTAGACGTATCTTATCTCAAAAAGCTCACAAAAAATGTGAGACTTAACGGTTTATGCAGACGTCGACGATTCTCATACACGTGCGTAAAAAAGTGTAACAATGCGCGCGCATCCATACACCGCGCATTGTTGTCAGTAGACTTCCCAAAGTCTTTGCTGCACCAGTAAACATATTACGGTCAAACAATGAATAAACCGCACCGTGATTGAAGCGAGGAATGAAAGAAGTCTACACATCCCATTGATCTCGCTGCATACGCGATGCACATGGAAGCCGGGCGGCAATTGTTTACGTGCCGTTTTTCACGAACGGTGTGTCGATCCGCGGTATGATTTTACAAAGATAAATTTACAATTTCTGATTTAAAGACGAGAGATTAGCGAAATATAAATGCATTCCCCCACCACCCTACCCCCCAAATTTTATATCAAATTCACATTGAACTCGGAGACCACATATTTTGAAGTGAAAAATCCGGAAATCCGGAAAAATCCGGAAGATTCTCATGCCTGAAATAAAGCTTTTGTCGTTAATGTATACATTTTGATGAGTGGAATGTGAATAAACAATTAACTAAGGTTCAAACATTGTGTTTTTATTTTAATTAAACTTTTAAAAATAGGCCCCCGTTTACATGGCGCTATTCGTGACGTCAATCGAGGCGCAGGATATTGAAGAGAAAATGTGTAGTCTGGCCCTGTACATTACGTCTGGGTACCTGATCAGTATGATGCATTTTCGTATTCGGACAAACAGCTCAAGTCGATCCGAACACCAGAAACATGTTCGCTGCAGCGCTGAAAACGATGTCGGACCGGACCACTTTGCCCTCATTAGCCTGACTTTCGATGCCCGTAACTGCCTATATTAGGGATCTGCAGGAAACAAATGCTAACTGACCCCATCTTTAGTCGTTTTGCTGCATCCAGCAGCAATACACCTGGTCGGCATTGCCGGGAAAATGCACGAAAAATCCCTTTTTTGGGATAACCAAACGAAACGTACAAGCTCACTACTGGCACTTAAATGCAGGCAAGTTCGAGGGGGGTCGATGTTCGATCGCGGCGAAGTCTGCCTCGATTGACGTCACAAAAAGGGATGGGCGGAGTCACCTTCAAACAACTTTGTCAATTTTTTTCAAATATAAATCGTGACAAACAATTACTCAAAAAATTGTTTTATTGTTAATATACATATACTCTTCTGTAAAAATAAAAAATAAACTATTTCCAGGTGCCTTTAAGACAGGCAGCTTCCTTAAAACAAATGTTTACCTTTCAGTAAGATTCTCTTGCTTGGTGATGAAGATAATGTCATCAGACCTGTAGTCTTTGCTGGCACACTCCTACACAGTCGACTCTCTTTCCTTTTAGTGGACTGGGAGACACATTTTTCTGGGGTTGTCAAGCCATGCACAAACTCCTGAACTCCTTCGGTATCTTTGTTTTTTAAATGTGTATTATTCAACACTTTACCATCAATTGGGGAGGAGCTTGTCTTCACTATCTTAGTGCTGTTTCGAGTTTTACGACATCGAAAATTAAGTGGCGTTTGTACTTGCTGTCTAGTTGCTACAGGCATTGTGATTACTCCTGAAAAACAGGGGGAATAACGAGTAAATAGTCACCTAATATCACAAAGGATGTTCATGACGCTATATTTCAGGCCCATCTTTATAACATAAAAAATTGCCTGGATTTTAGGAAACGTAAACAAACTATTTTTATAGATTCCAGAAAGTTGGTATTGCAAGAAAACATCCGCCAATGATAAGTGGTAGTTAATAAAAAAAATAATAAAAATTTGCATATTTTCTGAAATGCCAGTGGCACATGCGAAAGTTTTGGTATGTTTTTCTATTTGAAAAATCATCAATGTCAAATTTGTTCAGAGCGAAAATTGTTTTTTTAAATTTCTTTCAGCAAAAATGTTATTTGTTTTTTTGAAAGCCTTAAAATAAAAACATTTGAGGTTGACAAGCACATACGAACAATATCTAACTTGAAGGTATATGGTGGTCCTGAAAAGGACTGATGACTTTAAAATGCCAGTTAAACCGGACAGATAGGAAGTCACATGTCATCAAATTGGACCGTTTAGAAGGGAGAGCAGGCCAGACACAGTCATTTAACCAGCCATGTAACAATTCAATGTAACATGTCAAAACCTACTGATGTGGCGTAACTTTGATGGATTCGCACAATATGCAAATTGCACTTTGCCATGTCTGCAGATTGGGCAAAATCTTGCGTAATCTGTAGATTGTGCAAATCCGTTGAAGTTATGTGCGGTCCATTTTGGACATCAGTTCAGATTTTAGCCAAAAATTCATATTTTCTTTAGAATTGAATCTGACACAATCGTACCACCATACCATACCATACGATCCAGCAACATTCCCTGCATACCTCAGGTCAGGTAAATAAAGTGGGTGCCGGTCATGTCGCCCCCTCGCAAAGTCGCCCCTCACAAAGTCGCCCCCCAACACAGTCGCCCCCTAACAAAGTCGCCCCCTCAATTGCAAAGTCGCCCCCTAACAAAGTCGCCCCCTAACAAAGTCGTCCCCCGACAATGTCGCCTCCCAACAAAGTCGCCCCCCAACAAAGTCGCCCCCCGACAAAGTCGCCCCCTGCCTATGTAATACTGTTTAAAAATAATCCATTATTTCTACTTTGACAAAGTCGCCCCCTGCCTATGACATAACTAAAAATACATTATTTCTACTTTGACAAAGTCGCCCCCTGCCTATGATATAACTAAAAATAATCCATTACTTCTAGTTCTACTTTCGTTATACCCTATTATAGCCCAAGATTTTTTGTATGAATGAAACCAAGTCACTAAACAGTAAAAGCAGACACAAGGGATTCATCAAGGGCGACTTTGTTGGGAGGCGACATTGTCGGGGGGCGACTTTGTCAGGGGGCGACTTTGTCAGGGGGCGACTTTGTATTTGAGGGGGCGACTTTGTTAGGGGGCGACTTTGTGAGGGGCGACTTTGCGAGGGGGCGACATGACCAGGAACCAATAAAGTAAGCCTTAGACAAGGTCTTTGAGTTCGATGGATTTTGGAGCAGTTTTTGTCAATGCCCTGTTCTGGGGTTTTGAATCGTGTAAGGCATTTATACACAGGAAGCTTACCGACCACCAAACACATTTTAAGCATTCACTCGTACTGCAGACTGAGAGGCCAGATAATGTCCAATAATAATGTAAAAAATATTGTTAAGTCTTGTGGCATAATCCTGACAAGTTTTAGACCCAGTAACTGGGGTGCTGTACTCCTTTCTTGAATTTTTGACTTGAACGGTCATCGGTATACAACTAACAGTAACATTAACAACAACATTTAAGTGGAAATTTCAAAAAGGAGTTGTGCACTGCCCGAGCACAACAGCACAGCACAGCCATAAGGTTTATCGCGATTAGCAAAATACCAAGAGAGGGCGCTGTTTTGCCAAGCATGTCGGGTGTAGTAAAAGGGGGCAACCCGGGAAAGCGGTAGCCTGGGCGCACGACGACCGACTGTGTTGTTTATAAAATTGTTGCGACGTTCAATTCATAAGCTTGTTTACTTTTTTAGTTTGCACAGGGCCTAGGCCATGCGTGCAAACATCGTGTACCGCGGTATGCATTTGCCCCCTATGCCTTCCCATGATGCATTGCGGTTCTGAATCGCGATAAACCTTATGACAGCACAGGGACTATACACTACAACTAACTACGACTACGCAGGGCAGGAGGCAGGACAAAGATCGGAAAGTTTTACTTTGTTTTGTTGGGGAAGGTTTACCTTGTAACTCCAAAAATTAATGACCATAAAAACTTACTTGTTAACAAACCCTGGAGAGCTGTTGATTATAAAACATTGTTAATGTTTGTTAGAAATGACCCACTTTGAATTTTGAAGTTAGGCCTACATGTATCTTCCTCCATGGGCCTATGTAGTTTTCTATTTTTTAGAAGGTGAATTTTCACCCAAAAATCTAAATCTAAAAAAGGCTTCAGCATGTTCAGGCATGAAGCCTTTCTCGGGCAACTGAAAAACACACATTATACAATTCTGCAACAACTGACAAGGGTGTTTTTTCTTTCATTATTTTCTTGCGACTTCGATGACTGGCAATTGAGCCCAATTTTTCACAGGTTGGTTATAATTATCATTGTTTTTAATTTTTTGTTTTTAATTTATGTCGTTTAATCCATTTTTGTTTGCTTGTATTTCAGCGCCTTGAGGCGGAACCGATCTGCAACTGTTTGCGCTTTATAAATCTCTCTTTATTATTATTATTATTATGTAAGGCCAAATAACAAAAAATACCAGTTGATCGTCTGGATTTTTAATAAAAATGAGGAGGATGAGGGCCTTACTATTTACTATTTACTATTTGTTATTTTTTTTCCAAGATGGCCGCCAAGTATTCCAATTTCAACAGGCGACTAAATCTTCAGTTTGAAATCACCTCCGTTTGTTGCATTAGGACCCGGGTTAACAGGGATTATTACACTAAAGATGAACATGAATAATAAATGACTCTTGGTACAAACAAAGACACTACTGAGTTGATGTTCAACTTCACCATTGTCGAAGTCTCCCGACGCAAAGTCTGAGAAAATATCAATAATGCGTCTTTCGTCCCCCACTGACCGTGCATACCAAGGCTTAAGAATCTTGCCTTTATTTGCGCGAATTAACACGCACACACCATCTTGCAGCTCACCTCGGATAAATGTTGATATAAAAAAACGTGTTCAGATACACAAACGCCACACGAAATGCATGGGTCATCAAAGTACATGGCATAAGACCAACTCGACACATTTGAAAGGTCGAGTCAACCCGTTAAAACTTACACCGTAATAAACCAGTCGAGATGTCTCAATAAGGTCAAGTTGCCCGTCCGTAACCCAGGAGCTTAACTTCGTTCCCATAAAGTGATCGATCTCTTAACAGTATTCGGGACGGCATGTTCCCATGCATGCAGCACGCGCGGTAGCAAGGTTGTATGCTCATCATGTTATGCATGCAAGTGCTGGAGCTTGCATGCGTGCAGTGTACGATGTACATGTACATGTGCATGTACAATGTTCGACACAACCGATGGCCATGCAAATAAAATGGTTCTGTGTTTCACGACCTAGTTTTTCGTGTTGTAAATTCTAAAACATCGGTAAGTTTATCAAAAATTTGAAGAAAAAAAACGTCGTAGTTAGTTAAAAATACAAACAAATATTGTTTTATTTTGAAGAAAAATCAAAAATAGTAAATAGTAAAAAAAAGGATGCGGCCTCAAAAAAGGATGCGGGCGGGGACGATCAACTGGTATTTTTTTTTATTTGGCCTAATGCATGTTGGGATACTAAAAAGTCATGATATAGGCCTACATCGTGTAGGCCTACATTGAATTTTGAAAGATGAAGTAGGCCTAGGCCTAGGCCCCTGCCTTTTTTAAAGGCACGTACACGTTTGGCAATTGTCAAAGACCAGTGTTCTCACTTGGAGTATCCCAACATATGCATAAAATCCTGTGAAAATTTGGGCTCAATTGGTCATCGAAGTTGCAAGAAAATGATGAAAGAAAAAACACCCTTGCTTGTTGTACAAATTTGTGTGCTTTCAGATAGGAATAAAAACTTCTTGCAAGAAGTTTTTATTAATTATTTTAGTGAGAAATTACCTCTTTCTCAAAAACTACGTTTTCAGAGGGAGTCGTTTCCTACAATGTTTTATACTATCAACAGCTCTCCGTTGCTCGTTACCAAGTAAGTTTTTATGCTAATAGTACACTAGTAATACCAAACGTGTAGGCCTACAGTGCCTTTAATTTAAATAACGTTAGCAGGTTAGCAAACTGTTGACATGGTATGGTTGACATGCAATTTCCTCCCAAAATGCCAAGTATTACCGAGTGAAATTCAGTTCTACCATGGAGATAGAATATGTTTTAGTTCTACTTTACTTACTGATTTGTCTCGATGCTGAGTAAATTATTGAAGGTTTATAACGTTGGGAACGGTAAGAAGTTTCGATGAACACTCATCAACAATCGAACAATCAAGGTAGAATTAGAAATGGTCAGACCCTCTAATCCCAATACACGACACCAGAGCGTTGCGTGATCGGTGTGTGTGTGTGTGTTGACTGTGATGAGTCTAGGCACTAGCTAGCTAGAGTTTGTGTCGATTGGTCGAGTACATAATCTAGACAATCACATCTACTTTTCGCGGGAAATCTGACGACGGCTGTTTCCAGTTGTTAGCTATGCAGGCATATTTTTTTGGCGACGCTGTTTTTGTACTAGCCACCAATAGAGGGCGCTACATTGACTGTTTGGGAGGCTGACTCAGAAGGACTGGGCAAGTCTATAAATCTAGATCGAAACAGCGTTTTGACGATTTTGGTTTGCTGCCCGGAAAAAACCAGGCAGATCAAAACGAGGCTAATTTGCATTATGCGTTCAGCGACAGATATTGTGTATGGTACCTAGACGTAGGTAATGTTAGTATACCTCGAGGCAATGGCTTTGAGAAATACTGCTGTGAATGATGGTTTGAACCAGCGTTAGAATTTGCGAGAATTAAATTGGGCCTTGAAGAGTTTAAAAGTCATCAAACCACCGCAGTTCGTAATTTGGTGGAAGGCTGGATTTGGGAGAAGTGTTATTTTTCAAGCAGCTACGTACTATAATAATATATCGGGAAAGTACTGAGTATACAGTGCTTACTGCTTAGAAGGGTGTGTACAACATCGGTAATTGCCAAAGACCTGTATCCAAACTCGATGTGACCCAACATAGACATGAAATAACAAACCTGTGAAAGTTTAAGCTAAATCGGTCTTCGGAGTCATGAGAAAACAGTCAAAAAAAACCTTATGTGTTTTAACTTTTTTTCAAACATCGGAATTTATCCTGCAGGATAAATACTATTATTTTACTCATTTCGTAAAAACTATGGCATTTCAAGCAAAACTATTTCAAGGGAAGTTTTCTACCATGACCATCTTTATACCATGTAAGTTATGTGCAAATCTGTGAGCATTTATATTTTCATTCTTACCAATGTTGTACACAAAACTTATATAAATAATATATCGTTAAAGACTTTTTGAATGGATTGTACGGAAACCCCGATCAAGGTGACACCGTGAAGGAGAAGCCTCTTGTGATTGTACATAAAGTATCACCATACAGCAAAAGGACAGCCTTGCTATCAAGCACACACACATTCGCCTTGTGTAACGGCCAGCGATTATCGTTAGAAACTCTCCACCATTCCTCACATGGTACATACTACCTCCATGATACGGAAGACAGGGGAACAGTCTGATCACAGCCTGCTCACCGTTGTGCGCGTGCATTTCATTTTGTGAATATTCAAATCGTGCCCGAAAATAAAATGTGGGCGGGGTCTCGGTCTAAAAGCGTCAAGACGTTCGTTTTGATCCAGATGTTCGTGTGATACAGATATATCTTCTCCAGTAATTCGTGTTGCGGACAGTAATTCGTGTTACGATATCGCACCACGTTAAACAAAATGAACGTCGCCAATCAAGACTACCATTAATTTGCCCCGAGGGTGTACCAAACCCATGGATCCGGCCGGTCACAGCGTGCAACAATTGTTTTGTTATAACATGGTAATGGATTCCTCTTCTGTTGTCATCTTCCAACATTATTACGACTAAGTTGGCATAGTCTAATAAACAGACGACAGTTCTTCAAATTAAACAATTTTTCACTGTTCCCTCGAGCCCGGGCTTTTTCTAATTATACAAGGTGCTGTAAATCGACCAACGGTGGGGACGATCAAGGTAATGTACCCCTAGGGATACATGTACATCACTCATGTTACCCCCATGTGCGTGATGCGTAGTGCGCATCCTTAAGAATAAATATAGACGCTAGCAATGCACATCCTTTTTTATGAATAGCAGTACGCAATATGCGTGTTTTTCATTTTTACGCGTTGCGCGTTACGCACAACGCATGACGGACAGATGGATTTCCCAGGATTTCCGGCCAAAGCCATGTTACATGCGTCTTTGTATCACATCACGTGATTGGTTCTCGACCAATAACAATTCACAATCTGTTACCGCGATATAACAAGATTGAATGTTTTACTAACATTCTTCCTTCCATGCCAACCAGGGCGGTTTGTTTATCAACAATGGAAAGGTCTAAAAGGTATGCCTGCGCTCTAAACCCGATTATCTGTATCAGGTGACTGCCGCGCTTGTATTGGAGAACAATGCCACCCAGCCCCGCTCACGCGTAATGTTCTGCGCGTGCAAGAGTAAAATCATGCAAGCGCACGCATAATGATAATACGACTTTGTCTCACACGGTTGTACATACAAAACATTATTACGTCAGAACCAAGTTCCAAGTTGATTGTGAGGTCATACGTATTATAAAATTCTGTGTTTTTAAAAATTGCATTTTTTTATTTGCACAACTAACAATATAATTCAGTACATTTAGGGATGTGCGGCGGCGGTGTAAAAGTTCATTAACATCTGATTAGACCTATATTGCGATATGCAAACCAAGTTTTGCTTAAACAAAACATGGAACAAGTCTTGGGAAGGAAGGGAGCAGTTTACTTACACACAAGTGACATCCATAACACCGTAGAGTCTGTGAGAGCACCGGGGAACGAGCCGTCCATTGCTCGGGGGTCTTTGCGCCATACAGACACTGGAATTATTGAGGAGGAGACGGACGAAGAGACGGCAGTTGGTAACACAAATACGACACCAAACACTGCCGTATCTTCAAAAAAAAATACACCGTCCCTTGAAAGGCAAACAAGAAGTGCCACACCTTTTAAACAAGATGAAGATAAGACGGCCGGCAACAAACGAACGAGACGAGGCAGCATTAATCTACAGGTAGGATACCTCGAGAATGTACAATCTTTATAATGATAAAGGTAGCACAATAAACTTTTCGATGTCGATACTTTTGCCAAACTCAAGTTCCTGTTGGTCCACTTTTGTCTTCTTGTTAATGTTCAAAAATTCCAAATGTTGACAGGTTCGCCGCCCAAACACACTACCTGAATTTCCAAGCACACCTCAGCAGAGGCGGATGAGTGTAAGACGGAACAGCACCTTGCCTATACATGGACCAGTTCATGCTTTTGGAACTACACCAGCTGCAACACGACGGGTCAGCGTGGCACCAAAGGTAAAGGAACCCGAGCCTGCCCTCACAGCAGAGCAAAAAGCAGGTAAGGAGGACCAAAGTCGTAATATGGTGTAAATAATTTATCGATTTCAACATAATTCAAAGTCGTTAAACTCAAGATTCTCATTTTATCTGACTACGGGCAACTGTAGAATACTCATCATCATCATATTAAAGGTGTGTTGCCCAGGAACCACAGAACAAAAATGATCGCTCATTGGTTTTGTAGATGACCGATCGTCAACATCTCTTGGTAACTTATAGAATTTTGTAGGATCGCTGACCCCTAGTAGACAAAAAAAAAACCGAAGGACAAATAAAATGAATAGAGAGTACATGCAATGATCATAAAGTTTTCTTTTTACTTCAGCTTTCAAGGAAGCCTTTGACTTATTTGACAGTAATGGTGGAGGTACCATAGACGCGGAGGAGCTTTCTGAAGCACTAAACTCTGTAGATATTCACCTCTCAGTGGACGAGATCAAGGAAGTCCTACAGGCCATTGATAAAGACGGTTAGTTTCAACTCCACAATCTGGGGCAAATAAGGTTTTATGCGAATTTTCGAAGTTTGTGTATATTGTTTGTAAAGAACATGGAACTAAAGCGCGGAGCTTGAACTCGACACTATATCAACACTTCGAGTATAGCCATACGAAGTTCGGTGATTTTTTGTCTGGAAAATAGTATTGCAGAGAAGTTGGGAACACGGGGCATGTGCCGCCTATTCCCAGTTCACCGGTTATCTTGATTTAGAGCTTCTGTGGAAAATAAATAACTTTGATGCCAGCTTTTGTGTTTCAAGAATGCAATTTATTAGACCAACTGGATGTATTTTCCCTTTCACCTATACCAGAAGAATTGGTCTTTGAAACACTGCTTGGTAACTTTGCTGCCTAGTGCCTCCTGCTTGTTTATTTCATCTTTACGATCAAGATTATGGTGTAAAATATCTTACCGGACTGCATCATATATATACCTGTTTATATTAAGTTTCGGATCAATTTTTCTAGATCTCCACTTCGAGACCCAATCTTGAAAAAAGACCGTTAACTAAATTTCGTGAACACAGACCCGGAATACTCTACCACCTCATCTTAAAAATCCACCAATAGTTATCAACAAAAATACCGTCAATATTTATCAACAAACACTCTCTATATGGTTTTCCCGGCCAATTTCAACAAAAAATCATTCATTTTAACACCCGGCTCATTCTATTTCGTTTAAAAAATGAATGCTCCGTTGAATCAGCATTCAACAGTCAAAAGGAGTATTCAATTTCAAAAGTTTAGCGTTCACTGGTCAAATACGATCATTCAGTTTCATTAGGCCGCAAGACTCATTCAATTTCGTAAAAGCCAGCAGCAAGAGCTGGTCAACCATTCGATTTTATCAACGAGCAATCATTTTCCAAGTGTTTGCATTCAAATTAAAATTCTTTGTTATGTGCTTTCTGAATCATTGCCTTGTGTTGTAAAATATAAAGGCAGATATTTTTAGGAGAGTTAATTTCTACTTTAGTATATAATAATCATAGCCAAACATGCATACCGAGATGCCTAGCACGTCAGAACATTGATGGTTAAAGAAACCAACTTCAGATTTAGATAAACGTATAGAAGAAATGAATAAACAGAAAAAGAAAATTACCTGTGAAAAAAATGCACAGGAAAACAACAACAATAATTTGTTTTAAAATTTAATAACGACTCCTTATATTTTAAGCTTTTGTTTTTTCCCTGAGTGACAGCATTAAAAAAACCTCACACACTAACACCAACAGGTACTTTTTAAGTGTACGTTTTTATATTGCGTGTAATACATATTTTTGGAGAACACAATCACGTTTAAATCGCCCAAACTATTAGATATAGACCCTTGTGACTAAATAAAACAAATTCAAGCAAAATTTCCTTTGAGGTCGGCCCACATGAGTCTCTAAACCATTTGTTTGAATGAAACCCTCGTTTTTGCTGAGTCAGCAAAAACATAATAATTTCGTACATTTCTTACATTTCCCAAGGGAATACCGGGAGAGTGGTCATTGGTGGAATTTTTTTGGTGTGAAAACAACCCCGATGGTAAAAAGACAATTGGCATGCTATTTGGCTAGGTGTAGTTGAGGAACCTGAAAATATTTAGATAAAAAAAAATGGCTGAGTAATGACTTTTTAATTAAAAACAGACACTTAAAAAGTACCTGATGACACTCCGACATTTAAAGACGACAACATAAACAGGGCAAAAAATCTCAAGGCTATAGCAAAAAATTTAGTTTTTATTTCAAACTTATCGGGTACATGCTTTAATTTTAAGGGTAGCCAACCACAGCAAAAAAAATAATATTACAATTAAGACAAGACACAGGATTTAGGTGAAATGTAATAACACAGAATTGCCTCTTGCTCCAAGTCGACTATTAGGCCTTTTCACACTTCAAAAAATCTCCGTGTTGGACACGGATACGATCCGGATAATGTGCACTGACCTTTTCACACTACAACTTTTCAACACGGTGTCGATCCGGATATGGCGCTTTATCCGTGTCGAAACCAACCCTGCCCCGGAGGTGGGTTGATAAATCTCTATCCGTATCGAAGATTCCAACACGGATCGAAAGCCGTAGTGTGAACACCTTCCGGGTTAATTTTCGATCCGTGTTGAGTGTGCGTGGACGTGACGCGAGGTAAAGCGCTTATGTGCGTCAGTACGCATTACTTGCAGTGTGAAACGGTCGCACAATATCCGGATTGAAAGTTAAACGTGTAACCAAAAAGCTGATTTCGCGCAGAGCTAGTGTGAAAACGAAGCTGTTTGTATCCGTGTTGAAATTTTACCGAACCAACACGGACCCTATCCGGATAAGGTTCGACACGGATCGAAGGTCGATAGTGTGAAAAGGCCTTATGTAATGACGTAGAAATGTACTTCGATAGGCATGGTATTTAAACGATCCTTTAAGTTTGCCGGTGCCAAAGTTTGGAACAATATTCATTCTTCTATTCAAAGGTAGCCTACTCCTCCATTGCAATTTTTTAATGTTTATATTATAAGAAACTGTACTTTAAGTATAGTTTTACTTTTTATTTGTCTTTATTTTAGTTTATTGTTTATGTTGACCATTTATGTTTAACAGGACAAAAAAAGCTTTTGCTGATCTTTTTATCCTGTATAAAGATGTTGACATAAATAATAAATAAATAAATAACTGTTATTGAAGTGCCAGTAATAAAGCTCTTGTCAGCTTACTAGGTGAGCCGTAACTTATGTTTAATTTGAACGCACACAAGTTGAAATTCATTGCCCATAAACGAAAAAAAAAAAACGCAAGCGAGCAACAAATTCACGTGCGCTTCGATGAGTCTTAATTTAGTTTCATCAATTGTAAATAGGTAGTAGAAACTCAACTTAACCCTTACAGTGCCGGTGTCCCAGGAAAATCTGTCCCCCGGAGATTCTACGGGAAATTAACGTGGGCTGGAGGAGGATGATTCAAAAGAGGGCGCTATCAAAAGTAGTTTGTACACAGTTTGCCGTATAGACCTTTCTTTTGCAACGTCACAGCCCGAGTTTTTGCCAACCGAGGTTGGAAAACTATGGAAAGCCATAAATGCAAAGCATAAGCAGATAGCCACAGTTTGTAATAATGTTACACAAATATTCAAAAATAGTGTTGAATTTGTTGGAAACAAAGCAACCAATCATGGTATGTATTTTTGGTTGATTGAAATTTTACAGAAATGTTGATATTGGACACAACATTTTTTAACACGATTGAATGTTTTGCTAACATTCGGCCGTCCATGCCAACCAGCGCGGTTTGTTTATCAACAAAAGAAAGGTCTATGGGGGGGGGCAGAATCTCCGGGGGACAGAATCTCCTGCCACACCGGCCGCATGTTGGTAATTTAGTATCCAAAACAGGCCGGCCGTTTTTAGAACGTAAGGGAACGTTGGCGGCCTTTGGATGGATATTCAGTATGACGTTTCAGAACGTTGGCGGCGTTCGAAGGGTTAAGAATGGTCAAAGTGTAGTATTAAATGCTATACATGAAATAGAATGACTGAAATTAATCTCAATGAGAAAAACTAAATCATGCGCGCACAAAATTAAAATGCATTAATAGCTAAATAGAAACCCTATAGTTTGAGTGGGTTAGGGGAAGATGCGTGAATTTGAATGCGTGTTAATGAAATTGAATGAATTTTTGCTGAAATTGACCGGGACACCTATATAATAAAGTTCTTCCATTTTTTCATTATTATAACTTGTTACCATGATTTCCAACTTAGGCCTATATTGTTAACTTCAATCTCTAATTTGAATTGTTCTGAGGGACATTTTGCCCCTCTTTGATCTCCTAAACCTTTAAATATGTTTATGTTTCCTTATGTATGGGGTTTTTCTGTAGTATTGTTCATGTTTGTGGTTTTATTCCGGGAGTCAGTTGAGACCATTGTATGCCGTTGGATTCCACCGAATGAGACACCCGGTTCAAAAATACTGAAACACCTGAATTTTGACAACTTAAACAATAAAAAATAAAATACAAAAAATGATGATAAGACACGTTTGTTCGTTTTTGGCTGTTGTGATTCTAATACTTTTCCACTCTTTGTCTCACTTGTAGGTAGCGGCGAAATTGACTTTGATGAATTCCTCAATATGATGACCAACACAGAGAAGTTTCTTGAAATGTTTGGTATGTATAACTGTTATATTTTTCAACACTGGGGTTTACAAACATTAATAATAAAAAAATAAAACATTATACAAAAGACGGGTTGAATAACTTTGCACCATAGGTTTCGGATGATTTACTATTTGTGTTTATAACTTTTGACAAATCAAAATTGTCCAATTCTTTTTAATGATCAGCATCGAAACACGAAGGGGAGGGTCCACGGGAACTCCCTCTGGCAGGTCGAGGTCACATCCTCTTTGATGCACTGACGCAGTTCATGAAATCATCAGCTCTAAAGCAAATGGACGAAATTGTCGGGTTTGTATAATTACAGATTCTGTGCAAATAATACAGGTTTTATCTATTGGAGATGGGTTGTTTCGGCTGGTTGTCTCGGATTAGGTGAGGTGTTTATTTACTGCAGGACAAAAATGTTAAAAATTAAAATCACTGACTGGAACTCCAGGTTTCTGTTTGTGGGTATCATGATTGCGTAATCTCGCAGTCGCTATAGCGTGATTTATCGGGCAGGGAGTGGTTCTTCACAGGAATCCATTATTTGGAAAAAGGTTTCTCAACAACCTTTGGCTTTCTCCATATTTTAACTTGTCTGGTCCAATTCAAAAATAGTGAAATTGCCTTGTGTGCCTCAAACTCCATTTTCTTTATTATACGACGATCAAACTGTCATGCAACATCAGTGACTTCAAACAAAGTACCTTAGTCGAATATCGTTGTTCACTTTATCAAATTATCAAATGTTATTGATATATCAGGTATTACAAGAACAAGTACAGACGAGTTAACGCACCTCACGTTGTGATGCATTATGCAGCTGGGGCAAGGCTAATTGGTTTGACGGAAAAGCAGTTAGCTAGACACCTAGAGAGACTTCAAGCCAGTAATCAGGGTATGCATATTTCAATTCAATTCAATTTAATGCAACATAGAAAGAATCATTTTGAAAAAAATATAATAGCACAATACAAACAAAGAGTATTTTATACATGACCAACGATAAAAAGGATGAACAATAAAACAATAGAAGCTGTGAGTAAGGAGTCTCGCCATATTGATGGGTAGATCCAAGTAATCCATTAGTATTATTGTACAGGGGCTTTATGGTGAAAGGGGTTTAGAGATAATAGCCTGAGATCAGGCCCGTAACCAGGAGTTACTTTAACTAGGCCTATAATTGTTGGGGGTTTTTTTTTGTGTTTTTTTTTTGGGGGGGGGGGGCAAATATTATGATTTAATTTTTATTTTTATTTTTATTTTTATTTTTATTTTTATTTTTATTTTTTGAGGGGGGAGGGCGAATAATATGGAATAAAATGTACATCGCCGCCGTCACCCAGAGGGGAGTATTTTTAGTGGATTTGTTGTTCTTCTTTTTTTAATTTTTTGGGATTTCTTTTTCTTTGGCGCGAAGGGGGGGGGGTGGGGGTAGTGGTTGCGCTTTGGGGGGACTTTTGTTGGGGGGGGGTTTGGGGGGGCGCCCCGCCTCCCCTTGTTCGGACCTGCCTGAGATGCGTTCCGCTTGCACTCGCCAACCATTCCAAACAATTTCTGTTTACGAGTTATTCACCGCCAACTTTGGCAAGTTACCGGTAACAACTGACGACTAATGTCTTTATGAGGCCAGGTGTTCGCGGGTTTTTAAAATGGCAATAGGTCTGCATTTCGAAACGGAGGAAAGTTGAGCAGACGATAAGCTTTTGTCGTCAAGAAAATATTTAAAATGTAATTTTCAGTGGTGTGTATATAACACAGTTTTTCTGACAAGGAGTGAAGTTACTTTCTAAAATTTGCGGTGCGATACGAAGGCGCAAGCTATCTTCTAGGAACTTGGTAGCCGCCCTCCATTCTTCCGTAATTAATTATTTTGTTTATAATATCACGGTAACAGATTGTGAATTGTTATTGGTCGAGAACCAATCACGTGATGTTGCACGCTGTGGCGGGATCCATGGTGTTTTACACCCGAGGGGCAACGCCTCGGGTGCCATTAGCCCCTCGGGTGTACAGAACACCATGGATCCCTTCACAGCGTGCAACAATAATGGTCCCCATCTCCACAGCGTCACTGGGACTAATGTCCCGCCGAAGAGTGTCAATGTCTCTGTCCCCTTTTGCCAGTTCCCTGGGTCGGCTCCCACAGGATGGTGTCAAGGCTACCAGCTCCGATTGGCGGAATAATAAGACGGAACCAGGACATTTAACAGCATTGTCATGACTGCATGAGGTGCCATAACATCAGTAATGTTTTGCCACGGCTCACGAAATCGGCGACGGCAGCGCTAACGATGTACATTTTTCTTTCATATTCGCACCCCCCCCCCCAAATAAAAAAATTTAAAAAGAAGGAAAAAAATGTATACGGGCCTGCCATTAACTATGAAACTAAGCAACTGAACCCATAGTTGAGTGATGGTAAAATCAAAGGAGTCAGTCCAGTTTTGTAGAGACTCCGGTGAATTTAAATCTTCAAAAACAATAACCTCATTACACTAAAATGTTTTGATTCTCAAGGGAATGACCTTAAAAGTCCCTACGCTCAGCCTCTTCATATTTTCCTGACCGGTCCCCCTGTAAAGAATGTAAAGAAAAAAGAGCCCCCAATTGAACAGCGCCGTCGACGTACTGGAAAGATCCGCCTGACTGTACATCTACCACCATCGAGCGATAGGGATGAGACAGAAAATTACCTCACGAGTCCAAGCGAGGTATGGTAACCGTTTCAATCAACTTCATTATTTATTATTATATTTTGGCCGAGGCGTAATCTTTTAAAGGGGATGGGGATGCAAGGGGATACTATTGTATGGCCCTTCAAAATATTGATACAGTGTTTAATTTGTACGCTGAAAACTAAAAACTCCCACGGGATTACGCTCTTAGTCGCTTCTCTTCCCCCTCTACACCTTAGACTATGGTGGCCCTGAAGGGACATCACACATAAAATAATAATAACAGGTTCTCATATAGCGCACAAATCCTAGGTGCTAGATCAAGGCGCTGTGAAGATGGAACATGAGTTAGAATCGACACAGTTCTGTTTTTAGCAATTTTTTAAATGTAGCATCTGAGGTAGAAGAGCGGATGTTGTAGGGAAGATCGTTCCAATGACGGGGGCCAATAACCAAAGTCATATCGGTCAACAGATTTGGAGCAGGTAGGGGTAGGCCTATTCAAGGTGAGTGGATCACGAATTGATCTTATTTTTAGTCTACTGTCACGGTGATAAAATTATATGAGCCTAAAAAGGTGAGATGGAGCCTGTGAGTTGATGGAGTTCCAGACAATCAGGAGGAATTTGAATTTGATTCGTAGAGCCAGTGTATTTGGTCATAGAAGGAGCCCTTTGTGATAATGCGTGCAGCCTATATACCTGTATTTTCTGAAGCCTTCTAGAAGATATGCTGGAATGTTGGAGAGGATTGAATTACAGTTGTCAATATTAGAGAGAACAAGGGCTTGACTATGTGTCGAGTAGCTGATGTGGTGAGATATCCTGATTTTTTGATTCGGCGAAGATGAAAATTGCATTACAGAGCGCTGTAACCTGGGCAGTCATTGCTAGAAGGGAGTCGAACATCAAGCCAATATTTGTAGGCCTACACTGTGTTGATGCATGAACATTTGGCTATGACAAATTTCGTAGTTTGTGAGGGGATGTAGAAACTCGGTTTTGATGCCATTTAGCTTCAGGCGGTTAGCACGAGGGAAGCGTATGTTGAGCAAGGCTCAGATCTTCCGTTGAACTGTGGGGTTACACGTTACACCTGGATGTCGTCAGCGAACACCAAACCTTTTGCAAATATTTACGATTTCGCAAATAATATCGCAAATAGTGCCGCAAATTTTGTCGATTACATCAATAATCCACATTCAAAGAAGTACACAAAAATTACTGCTATTAAGTCATATAGCCATTACAAGGAATTACAGGAATAACAAAATACATAAATAAATACATTTATTTGGTAGAGCGCCGGCACGTTAAACCGGAGGTCGTTGGTTCAAATCCCACTCTAGTCAATTTTTCTTTGTTCAACCCAAAATCAATCAATCAATAAATACATTTATAGGTATAATTACACAATTTATCGTGATTTAATCACGTAAGAACGGAGACAATTTTTTATTTTCATTTGTTCCAAGTGGAGTTAACCTCTGTTTATTGCCATAAATCATTCTCTATTTACAACAGAAGGTACAAAAACACACGGAAAGGTACAGGAACACAAGCAAATGTTGAAAATTTGAAAACGAAACTAACTTAGAAGGAAATAAAAATAAAAATGGTTGACAATTAACTAACTGCAAAATTACTCATATAGCAAACAGGAGACTAATTATAGCATTTATAGCATTTATAGCATTTGTTGCACTCTATAAACAGATGTTCAATAGTTTCATTAACTTGTTTACAAAGTAAGCAGACATCGTCATCTGTGATACCAAACTTGTAAAATTTATCCTTAATTAATTGGGAGAATTCTGTGTTTTAATTTAAACCACAAATCTTTTTTCATCGGCTTCCTTAAGGGGACACCGACCGTTTTCCCAAATAATGATTAACATCCGATTTAGTTATATGAAAATAATTAATCCAATATTGCAAAACTGCAGGAGACATAAATTTATTTTTTTGTAAAACACCTGTAAACATCGTTAACATTATTTTCCAAAAGTCTACTATTTTTGCCGGTCTGTTTGTCTTCAATGGTAACATTATTCAAAAAGTGGTTAGGTGGACCCTCTCTGTTTTCGGTGATGTAGCTGTGATTATTTATTTTTTTCTTCAGACCATTGCTAATTCTACTTGCATTTAAAGGCAATATTTTACAAACTTTAGCCAGAGTTTGGTGAGTAATCAAGCTATCATTTTCGAGAACATGTTTCAAACGATTCATTCCGATGGGTTTAAGGATGTTGCTGTTTAATTCTTTGTTTTTGTCATTAGTAATAATGCTATTTTCCAGAGTTACGTGTTCATAGTTTCGTTAACACAGGAGAACACTTTGTTAAAGCTAAGTTCAGATTTATGTAAAGCTTGAATTAATTCTTTGTAATAATCCTGAGTACAACGAACGATGGCTTTAGGATTATCTAAAATGTACCAGCCTAGTTCATTCTTCCCGCTTGCTTTGCATAAACAGTACTCGAACAGATGTCTCCATTTCCCAGATTCAGTGTGATACTTTTTGGAAGCATTGAGTTTTAAAGCTTGCAGCTTGAGGCGAATATCAACGACGGTTCATTTATAAGATTACTAAGAGTGTTTTTTAAGATGAATTTATGTTTGTTTTCCTTGTAATGAATTTCGGAATCATAATCTTTGATAATTTCTTTTAATTTCATTTTTCCGAAATCTGACCAATTGAGGACGTATTCTTTTGAGTTTTCCGATAATCCAAGAAAAAAAGTAATACGGTCTTTGCATTGTTCCTCATTCAAAATGTTGTTGTTGCAAAACCATCTACCTGGACCCTTAGCAGCTTCTTGTTTTTGAAGACGAAAACTAAGAGCACAATGATCCGATAAACCTACAGAACTAACACTGGCTTCAGAGATACTGAAAAGGAGATTACTAGTTATAAACGAATAATCAATTCTGCTGCTTCTTTTAAGGACCTTGTGATAAAAAGTATACCCGGGTTCATCGGGGTAACAAGTTCTCCAGATGTCATACATATCTTCTTCAAGAAGTAAATTATTTAATTCAGAAATACTCTTATCAGTGTGATTATTATCGAGCTGACAATTGAAATCACCATTAACAATCCAGTTGTGACCCTCATATAAAAAAGGTTCTAAATCCCGAAAAATTTGTATCCTAGGATACATAAGGTTAGGAGCATAAACAGAGACGACACCAATGTTGATCCCTTCCCACATAAAATCAGCTTTGACTATACGACCCTCCTTGTCCTTATCCATGTTATTAAGTTTGATTCCACTTTTGTGTGATGCTAAGATAGCCACTCCCCTAGAAGAACTTTCACCATGACTAAAGAAAATATCACCTCCCCACTGTTGTTTCCAGAAATGTTCATCTCTCTGGATAATGTGAGTTTCTTGTAAACAAATAATGTTTTTTCCCTTTTCAGATCGTTGAAGAGAGTTTCTCTTTTTTCGTTGTTGCGGAGCCCATTTGCGTTTAAGGTGGTTATCTTAAGCATCATACAAAGAAACAATAAATGAGCAGTCGTGCTAAGGAATGCCATTTTTTAAAATGAAAAGGAACCAAATAATTACGGCAACGAGTGTCGACCGCGTCCTCTTCCTCGTTGGCCTTGGCTTTGGCTCTCTGGAGAAGCTTCGCTTGAGTCTTGAGTTTCCGACTTGTCCGCTCTTTTCCAAGATTCACGCTTCTTTCTGAGTCTTTTTTTTTTTTTTTCATTCATTCATTCATTGAGTTATTTATTATTACATATTTTATTATTATTATTTCATTTTATCACAGCATGCAAAAGAAATATCATATATATCCTCGCTGTTCCCAAAAGCGCCGCCTATATACCCTCACATTTGTCCATATTTCGTCTAGATGTTCCCCCAGTGCTTTTGGAATGGTGCCAAGTACTCCAACCACCACAGGGACTACTTTTACCTTTACCTGCCAAATCTTACGAAGTTCCCTGGCCAGGTCTTGGTACTTTTGGATCTTTTCTACCTCCTTCGAAGATACCCTTATATATCACCTGGCACAGCTATGTCAATGAGATGACACATCTTCTTCGTCTTATCTAAGACTACAACATCCGGACGCCTATGTTCTATAACATGATCAGTCTGAATGTTAAAGTCGCGGAGGACCTTGACCTGGTCGGTCTCTACAACTTTCTCCGGAACATGGTCTTACCATTTCGCAAGCACTTGATGGACACCATACGTCTTCATGTCTTCCTGTGTACTCCGTCTGGGCCATTTTACTGCATTCGCTGACAATATGAAATACAGTCTCCTCTGCTTTATTACATATTCTACACATAGGAGAGACGTTTGCTTTCTCTATCCTTGCCTTCATTACATTTGTCATTGGGACTGATCTTGCGCTGCAGTAATCAAGCCCTCGGTTTCCTTCTTGAGTTCTCCACTCTACAAATTAACCAATTCCAGGACTTGCTGCTGGCCACTCCCACAGTACACCTCGAGAACCGGCCATGAAGTGGTTTGTTCCTCCAATATTGATGTCTTCCCTCTTTCCTCTCCCTATTGTTCTCCACCCCTCAAATTTTAAAATCATTGCCCCCACCCCCACTTTTCAAAAGCGATCTACATCACCAGTCTTGATGGACGAGGTCAAACGAGAAACTGACTGCCACGCACTGAAGAGTTCATTAGGTTCATATCCAGGACAAAACGGAATTAACTAACCAGTTGAACCAACAGCCATTGCCATTGGAGGTGGTCCACAATTGAAAGCCAAATATTAATTGATTGAGTAATTTAAAACAATAGTTATTTCACTTTAATAAATATTCGGAGCATAGTTAAAAATATTCAAATTAAATTTGTTGTTTTTACTGCTGCCGATTGCCCAACAATATTTTGCTCACATGCCCAGTTCGAAACCCGACCCTCATACTGTCCCGCCCTCTTGTTTCAAATAAGTAATGTACAATGATGTGTTGTAAGCTTATAATGATGTCTCTCAAGAAAATAAACACAACATAAAAAATATAGATTTGTCAACTGTATTTCGTGGGCATTTATTTATTCCAGTAATTATTTGAGACTTCTTTTAATATTTGTAGATTATCCATAATTCAGAGAATGCCGACAGCACCAGCCTAAAACCGGCCTTCAAACCTCGACTCGGTTGGATGAAACCCCATGTCAAGAGTATTGGTGCCCGCCTACCTCAGAGAAAATCCGTACTCACTATGGAGGATCTGGCATCCATTAGAAAGAGGGTAATTATTAATTTAGGAAAGAGTCAAAATAATAATTAAATTATGTTTGGCTCAGCCTTTAAGTTTGTAACATTCAATTTGGGCAAAGTGATCAGATGTCTTGAGAAACAAGTGGTTTAATGAATCTTGAAAGGTTAATTCTGGGATGGTATCTTAATTATGATATTTAACGACATTCACCAAATACCTGGATACCCGGATACTGGTTGTAGGTGCTGTAGGTCAGTTGGGTTGATATTATAACTTGTTTGCAATTATCGTATAATTATTTTCTTTCATGTGTAGCCTCTGTTAAAATAATGAACTTCTACATTAACAGTAACTATTATTATTTTTTTCTTTTCTTCCTTTATTCATTTTTCAGGACCGCTTTTTACATCAAGTGAGAGTTTAATACAAATGTAATTTGTTTACATTCTAATTATCCTTACATGAAACCTTGCATTAAAATAACAATGTGGTTACATTTTACTGTTCCAAATCTCCTATATAGATATCCGATGCAAAGCAAGAATACTACCACGACTTGGCAAAAAACAAGGTCGAAGAGAACCAGCGATACTGGCGCTCACTACAGCCGCAGTACATTCCGTCAAAAACGTTGAGAACCAACTTCCAGAAGGTCTTCTGCGCATACATTGCAGCGGGCCAGCGAAAAATGTGATAACAGTTAAAGGAACATTACAGAATTGGTTTTTGCTCACAAAACAGTGTAAGCACTTTATATAATCCACCATATACATAAACTGACAAACCTTTAGAAGTTTGAGATCGATCGGCCATCTGGGTCACGAGAAAATAGTGAAAAACCGATTACACATTTCTCATCAAATATGGCATTTCAGACAGAAATATTTCTAGGGATGTTTTCTACTATCATCATCATTAGACCGTGTAAGTTTTATGTAAATCTGTGATCTTGAAGAAAATTTTAATTACCAGTTCTGTAACGTTCCTTTAACAATCGGTGTTTTCGAGATCACGGTTAAAGCTCAGGATTTATGTAAGCAGTCGGCGTTACCTGATGACGTAATTTTAAAGCCCGGTTCATACTTCCGGAGAAAGCAAATGATATAGGGGAAATAGCTTCGCTTTCGTAATTCGCGTGAAGTATCTGAACTGGGCTTTAAAGTCGTCTTTGACTTGTCAGTTTTGATTGCGTCTGCCTACGCTTCAGCACTGCAGTTGAAGCCAATAGCCTAACATTTAATAACTCAACCAGTGACTAAAATCTTAACAAAATGATAGTCTGAGCCCTAGCCGTGTTGTCGATAACGCTCAAGGTTACCATGCAACTGTAATTATATTATCTTCGATTCCATTAAATCTGTTATAAATTAATATTTCAAAGCTACGGATTACATTACTTTGCTTGCTTGGAATAGCAAACAACTCCGTGTCCCTAATGTGTATAAACTTAACAGGATTAACATTTCACGCGCAGTTTTGAATGTTGTCTTGCCTCTTACTCCTCACGCTGAGGTTTAAATAGTTCACATCAAGGCTCTCCATCTTAAAGTAATTTTTAATTTGATATTTTGGACAATAACAATTAAATGCTATACAAATTACTAAATGGAAACCTAAAGTACTATAGATAAATAAACACAAGTTCATTTTAATGTGCAAAATATTTATTTATGCCAACATATATAATAGATTGTCATCCTTTTCCGTTATCTAATAAATAAACAATTACAGGTAAAAATGAATTTCCAACACCGTTTTGAAATAATTTGTACCATTAAATACAATTCAAGCCTTTAATTACGGTGTTCGGTTAATGTATTAAAACACAGTTTGACACACGCATATCATAATGTGAGGGGAGATGGCCTTAGCTTTTGATCCAAACTGGACCTTCGACAGAGGCATAAACAAGCACAAACACAAACATATCCATTTATAGCAAAAAGAGGAGCAAAGGATTATGGGAAGGTATCCAGAAAAAAAGCGGGAAAATTATAGCCAATATATATATATATGTGTGTGTGTTGTGTATGTGTGTGTGTTTATTTTGAAAGAAACTGCAGAATAATTTGTTTTTCTCCTAGCAAAACATTGTCCATAGAGGCACATTTCAAATACAAAGGAATGTAAAACAATAATTCTCAATGGGTTTATTTTATTGAGCTATTATTAGGCCTTATTAAAGGTATCGTACACGTTTGGTAATGAATCAAAACAAATATTAGCATAAAAACTTACTTGGTAACAAGCAACGGAGAGCTGTTGATAGTATAAAACATTGTAGGAAAAGACTCCCTCTGAAGTAAACGTAGTTTTTGAGAAAGAGGTAATTTCTCACTGAAATAATAAACAACTTCTTGCAAGAAGTTTTTATTCCTATCTGAAAGCACAAATTTGTACAAGGGTGGGTTTTTTTCCACCATTTTCTTGCAACTTCGATGACCAATTGAGCCCAAATTTTCACAGGCTTGTTATTTTATGCATAATGTTGGGATACACCAAGTGAGAACATTGCATGGTCTTTGAGAATTTCCAAACGTGTTCAGTGCCTTTAACTTACCGACCCCTACTTAGGTATAAATACAATTAAACTATAAGGAGTTATGCATTCAATGCCTGTTGAACGCTTCTTATACAGCAACATTGTAAATAGTGAACATTTTGGTGATTGACATGTACACTTAACTGTATAGCGCTCGCATTTTGACAGAGGTGACAATAACCAACAAATCATTCTCCGGGAATGGGTCAACACAATGCCGAAAAAATTAATTGAATTGGCTTAAACTACCTAATACACTTAACGCAGTTAGGTTCACACGATTACAGATGGCAGTGTAAAGTGCATGGACACAAAGGATTTATGTCAAGAGATTCACCATTGGACTGTCAAAGGAGGGAATTAAAAAGCGCTGAACATTGTAATGATGTAATGCTCTAATGATTCAACAAGTTGTACTTTTTAAAACAAAAGAAAGAAAGAAAGACGTTAATCTCATCAAAAATAATCGAAACAGCAAGGAACGATTTGTTTAATTAATATCAAAATGAAACCATTAACTTTGTTTGCACCGTTTAGTGCCTGAATGTAATCTGTATTTGTTTGTGTATATATTACACACATCTAAAACTCAATCAAAGGATACCAAATGGGTGTTGTGTATGTTGCTCTCACTTACTGGTCTCAGTGACACATCCATTGATTTCGTTGAAGAATAATTGTACAGTAGTAGATACGCTAAACTAAAATGTGTGATTAAAATCTCAGGAAGAGGTGAAACCGACTTTTAGGTGTTGTTCATTGTAGGGTACAAACAATACGCCCACATTTGAAGTAAACAAGAACAAACCAGTTTACTTTTCCTATCGTCAATAGATGGGAGTAAACAGTTACGTTCACATGTTAAAACCATCACATAAGGTAGCGGATGTAATAGACCGTGTAAGTTGCGACGATTGGGTCACCATTGAGCTTCCAGGCACCTATATAGCCCTTTTCACACTACTCTATTCCCCGGGGGCAACCCCGGGGAATAACGGCCGGACCTTTCACACTTGGATCGCTTTACCCCTGATCTACCCCGGCAAATGGGTATACCCCGGGAAATAGCCACCCCTGCTCTGGAGTGTGTACAGTGTGAAAAGGGCTAGAATAACCCGGCTGCAATTTTGTGTGATTTCGTGCGGTTTGAGTACCTTTAGGTACTTTTACTAAATATAGCTGCTTGCCCGAGTTTGCATACGTGTACGTCAAAGATCACCGCATTTTATTGCATGTTCTTTATGGTCAAATTTAGCTTGTTGTTATTCAAACCGTAATCATTGGACGAAATTTATTTAAAAAATCGAGGTACCCGGAAGATTGTCGCGCAAACCTTTGGGGTGTATGGGCATAAGGCCCATCCTATTGTTATTGTATACGGTTATTCTTCTTCATCTACTTCCATCTAATTTTTTTCTCCAGAGTTGTCTAACTACATGCAAACCCATATCAAATAATCAACTATACATACAATCATGTACAACATATTGAAGATGTGCAAAAATATCCCGAATATGTCATCAGATGTCACGTGACATCCAATTGATTTTTGTAAATTTTTAATCTTTAACAATCTGTATAAATTCAACCAAACATGCTATGAACGTGTGGTTTATTTTAATGGCTTTGATAAATATTGCAGATTGGGTTAGTATTGTTTGTGAAGTCGTCCAACGTTATTCGGCATTCGATTGCAACGGAATCTCTACAGTGTGTACGTAGAACAATATGACGTGAACTAATTTTGTGTTTGGAAATGTTTTGTTGCAATGAGCGTGGCGAATCAGCGTTGCCGATGAAAACCAACTCTGCAAAAACCACTGATAGCGACCCAAAGTCATGGAGGAAAGACATTATCCTTCCTCTCTCTAAATTCTTTCGAACATGGCTAAGCTTTTGATCAATTTGGCAACAAAGTGTAGGTCTAGTTTATTTATTTATTTATTTATTTTTTGCCTCAGTAGGGTGATGCTGAAAAATCATTAAATCATTATATATCAAAACAATTATTAGAACATAAAAATACTTTTAATTATTTTTACTTATTTGAGTTCAATACACTCGCTTTACGTAAATGTATATTCTGTGCTACAACTTATTTTACAAAATTCGTTTCACGATATGTCTGCGTTGTGACAAAAGGCTTTGACGAAATTTCATTACCGAACGGACCATTTAAATTTGAATGATCTTAGTTTGTCAAATAAAATGTTCAAAAAACTAAATTATTTTTTTCTTTTTTTAAGGGAGCACTTTAGTTTCATCCTCGGGAAACATCTCAGCTACGCCACCTGTTGACACTTAACTAACTTTTAAGCATGTATCTTTTAATTTTCAAATGGGGTCTTGACCAAGGCTTTACCGTGTCTTTAAAGGTCTTCCATGTCTTGATTGATCATATCAATTTCACGGGCCGTATCTGCATCCAGACCATTTTCATCCTTGCCTAGATCTCTCTTCTCACCCGGGCTATCTCCGCGAACTCCTGGGTTTTTCTCGCTCTTCTCGTACTCATTCTTCTCTGACAGACTATCTTTGTCTGCGGTCTGAATAGGAGACTTCTTCTTCTTGTTCTCCTTTTCGTGTTTCTCTCGCTCTTTCTTGTCTTTTTTCTTTCTTTCTTTTTCTTTCTTCTTTTCTTCCTTCTCCCTTTTTTTCCGTTCCTTTTCTTCGTCTTCGTCTCCGAAGCTTGTGATTTCATCTTTAATACCAGTGGAATCCCAGATCTTCACTGTACCATCATGTGAGGCAGTAAGCATCTTTTGGGGTAATACCTAATAATACAAACAATCATGTTGATAAAATGCCTTCACTCTCGATTTTTTACGGAAATTAACAAATTTCTCTGTTTCTATTTAGACTTTATGTTGGGTATGTACGCGCACTCAAGGCAACATTTGGGTTACAGATTTGTATAAACCTTGTCTGATCAAAGCCCACTTTTCGGTCATTTTTGTTTTACTCTATTCGTGTTTTTGGTAGGGCCTATTTGGCTCGTCACCGCTGGTCTCATCTCAATCCTAAATATGACCGTATTGTCTGTTAATAATGTTACTGTATATTTTGTTTAATCTGTTGCTAAAATGTCCAACTGTTAATACTCTTTCGTATCCATTTTGTTGGACCCTTTTTCTCGTCTTGCCAGTCGTTTCTTGTGATTCGTTGTTGCATCCTTTCAGTAACTGTTAAAACGCTGGGTAATCAAACACTTGAATCTCTACGAACAACTCTAACGTTGGGAGAAATGTGACTCCTTTGGTGGGAAGTCACCCAAGAATAAACTTAAAAAGTAATACTACCCAACAAAAGAGAAATATTTCACCCAACAAAAGGGTTGTTCATAGGAAACGACGTGTTGGGTAAAAGTTGTACCTAGCATTTTAGCAGTTACGTAATAATTATTTAGAGTTGTATATATCGATTTATTATCAGTCTTGCTCCATTGTACCTACCAAGATAGCATTGATGCAATATGCATGTCCTTTGTATGTTCTTTTTAACGCTCCAGACTTAGCATCATACACCCTTCCTTGGTTGTCTCCACATCCGGTGTACACTGAAAGAAATGGAAAGGGACTGCTTATTGTGGAAAGCTATTGCTTGATTCTGATCTTATCAAAATTAAGACAATTAAAATAATAGTATTATGAGAAATTAAGTGTTCGTAGAAAAAGACACAGTGGGGGTTTCGGTTTGAAAAAAGAGAAGAAAGAATCACTGATTTTTTATTAAAAATTGTAAAAGGATGATAAAACAGTCAAACAAAAATTGTCGTATACCGTTAACCTTATATAATAATTTGTGTTACTTGTTTTGTTTTAGTTTCCTATTTGAACCGGACAAAATAAACAATTATTATTGGTTATTACCTTCAAATTGATATTTAGGAATTTATCTTTTGCAGTTCAGGAGATATGAATTTATGTAGGCCCTACATGTCAAACTTTACTGATGTAAATCAAGCCCTGTTGGTGCCATAATAATGACTAAATTGTTTTATTGACTTAATAACGTCTTCAGTCAGTTTTTCAAATATGATCATCAAAGTACAACATAATATTGACTTATTTAAACATGTCGCTTGAGGGTGTTCTGTGAAATTATGACGTCATCAACCCTAATTTCTAAAGCAGTCCATACCGTACACAAAACAATATAGTGCCATACACATGTAGTTTAACTATGTCTTTTAGTGCTTTTTTAATCTGCTTTTGTGGTTTTATTATCTTAAACAACATTTGCTTGTATCTTGTCCTTTCGGAGACCCTTTTAAAATCTTATATTGTGTTTTTTGTTTAATTCTCTCTAAAGCACCATCAGTATCTGCCATGTTTCATCAATGGCCTTCCTTTGGATTTTGTTATTGTCTTCCACACCACATTCTCCACTTTTTAAACATTTTCTTTAAAGCTCTTTTGGGGGGTGGGGGAGTTCTAAGATAAAGGCAAACAGGGAAACAAAACAAAACTGCATTTGCCCTTTCTTTTGAGGGACTAGTTTAATGTTTTTAATGGTTAATGTTTTTAGTATTTCTTAATATAATTATGTATATTATACATGTTTACCTATATGAATAAGTTCTATTTGTAAATGTACTCTTCGGCCTGCTTGGCCGCCAGTGCAGTAAATAAATAAACCAGAATAATAATATCCACATTCCAAACAAAAGTGGCTGTAGATTTTTACTTGCAGTTTTAAATTTATGATTTTGACCAGAAAATGCCAAATACGGGCCACGTTTGTGCGTGAAATGAACATTTAGTAATGATGTACCCGGTACAAAATGATGCAAATATAATTAAAAGTGAGAAACATTGGATGCATGAAATCAAGTGCACTGCCCAGAGTATATCACAAGGTGAAAAGCTGCCTTCGGGGGGGGGGGGGCGGGCGTATCGCTTTATTCGCCCAATTCAACATCCCATTGGTTGCATTATCACTCTATTGCTGCATTCATCATTCTATTGGCTGCTTTAATCATTCCATAGGCTGCATTGTCATTCTATTGGCTGCATTCATCACTCTCATTCATCATTCCAATGGCTGCATTCATCAATCTACTGGCTGCATTCATCATTCCATTTGTTGCATTCATGCTGCATTCACCATCCCATTATACGTTCGCTGCATTCGTCGTCCCATAAAAGCGGCGAATGAAATAAGAATGCAGCGATTGGGATGGCGCCAGGGTATTTGTATAGGGGAGCGAGAAAGCGTTGAGTCTTAGCACTTTTTAGGGGCCATTCAGAATAGTCAATGTTTTAAAAAAACATGGAAAAAACTAAACCGTGTGAACGAGATAGCCCCTGCATGTTTTTATTCTTCCACTTTCCCTTCCCGGGCTCCGTACATACCTTTCAAATGAATCATGTTTTATATGGTCACCCTGAACTGCATACAGTTAGACATGACTAATTTAAATATCAAATATATTTTTCATTCTGGGAAAGAAAAGAAAAACGGCGCGGCGAGATCGTACACCACTGGGAACGAGGTTGCCATGGTCCCCTCCCATTTTTCCTTGATCATGTGAAAATTATGTCTAGCTCTATGCAGGTGACCGTGTAAAAACATGACTCGTTTGAAATGGAATCGCGTCAAAATACTTACATTTTCTCACTCTCGTACTGTAGTGATCTGCTGAAAAGTAACCAACCGCTTGCGCGAGCTAATTGCAAAGCGCGAGCTAATTGCAAAGCGCGAGCGCGTGCGCGGTTGGTTTCTTTGTAATGATATTTTGCTTAAGAAAATGAGGAATAACAAAGATGGGAATAAAATAAAGGAATGTAAGAATAAGAAGTCAGTTTGGGGGAGATACTGTAAAGGAGCGGAGCTATTAATAAAACCTTGTTACACTACAGATCAATTGCGTCGTCAAGTTCTTTCAATTGGTGGTCAACGGCTTATTAATATTATTCATAAACTCTTCCGCACGGAAGAAAAAGGAGAACCCAAGCTCAAATTCATTACTGTAGTACTAAGCGTACTACAACAAGCGCCATACAAGCGCGCGAAAGTTTTAACAAACGTGAACGCAAGGTAGTCACTTTTGAGAGTACATCCCTTTCAGGGTTAGACGAGAAGTGTCCATATGGCGCGCTGCCCATGGTACCGAGGCTGGTTTGTGACAGCTTGGGTGTAAATTTTCTGAAATTCGAACAAAATTACAAGAGTTGTTGTTCTCTTTTTTCACATGATGTTGGAAGCTGCAGTCTCTGCATATATTCCCCGTATTTTTAAACTACCCTTGAAAATCTGTTATGTATATGCGTTCACGCTCAGTGAAAGTTATACATTAAAATAAAACGCGAATGACTTGCAATTTGACATGCGCGAGCTATTAAATGCCAAAGCGCCCTACAAGCGTTTGAATGTTTTAAACGAGCGTGCACCCAAAGCTGTAACTTTCAGGAGCCAATCGTTTTTGTTTTTTTCAGGGCTTCCCTTCCAGTGGTTAGTTGCCTTTCTTCAAGACCTTCGAGGCAAAGACAGCTGTATAGCCGCAAAGCGACTGAACCGGAGACCACACACGCGATTGGCGAAGCCAGAGAAGGGCATTTTCAAACCTGTCAATCAAATTTCTTGATTTGCTCACCTCCCGTTAAGTTACGGTATGCATTGTGATTGGTTAATTTTTCAGCACTTTCCTTATTTGCATACAAATTCCTCGCTCATACCACGACGTGACCTATCTGTCAAAAATCACAAACTTTTGCAAATCATTTTGTATACAAATTATTAATACTAGCGGGAAACCGCTAGAGTTCCGCGCTGTTCCGATTTCACAAAGCACTAAGATTGATCTTAACTTTGTATCAATCTTATTGCTAAGCAAAGTGTGATGTCACAATAAAAGTTACCCTGTCCCTGTTTGTACCCCGTTTCGTTTATTTTTTTCCCGTTCAGTTTATTATTTTCCTGTTCTGTATCTTTTGTTGGTCCCTTTTCTTTTTTCCTTTCCCGTATTATTTCCCCAGCCCCGTTAAGTTTTTCCGTCCTGTTCATTTTTTTTTGTCCCGTTTTTTTTCCCGTTTTGTATTATTTGTCAGTCGAATTAATTTTGTTCCCGTCCCGTTCATTATCCCCCGTTTGCGCGCTTGTACGCGTTTTTGCAATGTTCTTTATTTTGTGCAAATTCCTGTACTGCGGGTCCCGCTAGACAGGTAAACTGGGCAGTTAGCACACCTGATGAATAACTGACACGCATAACAATGTGCACTGTTGATGATCTGATCATAGTGAAAGGGGGTGATGCGTTACACAATGACCACGTGACGACAGTAAAGTTGCGATGACATCATCAGATCACATCAAGACATCAGTATTAGTGTAAGTTTTACTGTCAACTGTCACTTTAAAAAAATATATATATATATATATATATATATATATATATGATTTTGGGTTGAACAAAGAAAATATATATATATATATTCTGGAAACACCCATCAAATTGCTTTATTTGAAATCGTTAATGTTTCGTCAATGAAAGTAACTGCGGAAGTGTCAAAATATCGTTAATGTTGAAACTTAGAATAAACCAACGAGCCAAAGACTTTTAGAAATTTAAAACCCATCTGGTTAAACGTGCTAGCGTAATAATAATTTTAAAAACCCAGTTTGAAATTGAAAAAACCCCAAAGACTTTAAGAAATTTAAAACCCATCTGGTTAAACGTGCTAGCGTAAAAATAAAATACAGTTTGAAATTGAAATATTGTGTTTGTGTGTTAGCGTAATTTTTTAAGGTGTGTTTTATTCAGTTTGTCATATTTGTTTCCTGGCATTTCTAAGGCGTGTTTTATTCAGTTTGTCATAATTTGCTTCCTGGCATTTCTGAATTACAAAGAAAGTCGTGTGTAGGGGGGAGGGGGTGGATAACAAAAGAGGTGTATATGCCGCGAGGTTTAAAATAGAAATTAATGTCCCCATGCGTAAACTTTTAAAGCGTGTTTTATTCAGTTTGTCATACTTGCTTCCTGGCATTTCAAAGGCGTGTTTTATTCAGTTTGTCATAATTTGCTTCCTGGCATTTCTGAATTACAAAGAAAGTCGTGTGTAGGGGGGGGGGTGGATAACAAAAGATGTGTAGATGCCGCGAGGTTTAAAATAAAAGCTAATGTCCCCATGCGTAAACTTTTAAAGCGTGTTTTATTCAGTTTGTCATAATTTGCTTGAGGACGGATGCATGTCCTGAAAAAATGGAGCTGCGTGTTGGGGGAGGGGATGCCCTCGTCCCTCCATAACAACTAAAAGGTGCCGTTCCCCCTTCCCCCGCCCCTTCCTCTCCCCGTCCCACTCTATAGACCGTATTGAGTAACCCCTTTGTTGCTATGAAAGTCGCCATCTTGTAGGGCAAACCGTATGCGCGTCTAAACGCGTACATCAATGAAGCACGCAGCACGCAGCAATCCCGGTTTGATTTCTACGGCACATGCAGTACACCCAAACGCACACGCTCACAGACGCCATGTTGTAGGGCAGATATTTGAATGGTGACGTCATATTCAATACGGTCTATACCCGCGCCTCCGTGCCTGCCTCCGTTCCCCGTGATCCCGTGCGTTGGCATTGTACTTTGCTTGCACTGTACGCGCGCGGCCCATAGCAACAGTGAAAACGGCGCGCAAAACCATACATTTTGGTGGTTTTTTGCTCATAACTGTTAAAAAATAGATGAGTGTCAAGATGAAGTCAGCTCCTTTCTTCCGTTTAAATTTCGCTAGTATTGATGCGGTAATCCTTTTCTAAAGAAATCCTATGTGAGGTACCACTAGAACAAAGAAAACCTTGTGGGATAGCATTGTTCCATTGTGTAGAATACCCCGTAGGTTGGCGTGTGTAAAGGCATACGTTTGTGAATCCCGCTAATCGAGGACTTCTCTTTGTTCTCCCACTGTTTGGACGTAGTTTTTTTTAGCGACGTCCCCATTAGCCTTTTTGAGATATGGTGGACACTATTGGAGTGCACTGTAGGATTTGGGTGTATACAGACAAATTTACCCAAATCAAACAGTGTTATAGTAATGTGTCCGCCATATCTCAAAATGGCTTATTGGGTTTGTACACGGAAACGAAGCGAGGACGTCCTCGCTCTGTCAAACACCCGGATCCCTTTTGTTAAAGTCCTCGGTTTCAATGGATAGACGCGCTCATTATATACCCACACACACGGACACCATTCGGCTATAAGGAGATACTCATAACTGTTAACTTTTTCAGCATTGTGATTGGTTTACCTTTCAGCACTTTCCTTATTACAAATTCCTAGCTCGTACCACGAGCTGTGTGCTAGCCATGGCGGCCTTTCACTTTCGTATTATACTACAGTGACGTCCTGGATATCAGGGTCCTTTTCTGGGGCGGAAAATTTTAAAAGCTTCCTAACTCAAATCTTACCTGCAAGAAGCCACTAATTTCAACGGACAGCAAAAATTTCTGAATTTGTGGACTATTTCCTCCTTCCTATAGTTAAATCGCAACCCACATGATTGTCCCCGACACCGCATACATTTTGCGAAAACTAGAAGAAACCTCATTCCCACAAGAAGTACCGTACTTATTACTAGTATTGATGTAGTTTCAATGTACACAATGTCCGCCAAACAGAGGCAATCAATTGTGTTTGCGATGCACTCGACCGAACCAGCCACAAATAATATCACTGACAAACCACACTCCTCTCACATCCGAACTCTTCTAAAACTCATAATTGGAAGAAACTGCTTCCAATTTGGAAAAAAAGAATTCCTACAGAAAGTCGGATGTGCCATGGGCTCCACAGCCAGTCCAGAATTATGTGACATAACCCTCCATGATCTCGAAAATCAAATCCTCCATCTGAACACATTCTCACATGGTGGCGTTATGAGATGATCTGCTCACCTTAAACTGCTCAATTAACTATCTTGACCTGACCAGCTGGCCCAATTTCATAGAGTTGCTTATAAAAACAGGATTACCAACCAAATTTCCATGTGTTGCATATTGCTTGTTACTGGTATTCAGCTGTTGTTTGCTTATCCTGAAAATCACATGGAAATTTGGTTGGTAATCCTGTTTTTATCAAGGAAGAAATTTCATGCTAAGCAAATTTTTGTGCTTAGCAGCTCTATGAAATTGGGCCCATGTTCAAAGGTGATGTGTTCCGGGAAACAGGTATTCTAGACACAAGAGTACCTACCAATACCTAAACAAATCCTCGTCTCATCCCCCACACGTGTTCAACGCATTCATTTACGGGGAGACCCTCCGTTTTGCAAGAAACACAAACAACAAAGAGGACTTCAACGAAAATGTCGAGATGTTCAAAAGCACACTTACAGCAAGAGGTTATACGCCCACGATGAAATGAACACGCAGATACATAAAGTATCACATCGTGAACGGGCAATCATGATTCAAAAGAAACCGGAAGCACAACAAAACCCCAAACACCTCTCGCCTTCACGACAACCTACAACCCGGCATTATTCCACAAGGATATATCACGGGCAATTAACAAATTCTGGTCTCAAATTCACTCTCGGAAATTTTTCCGAACCCACCTCTCATTGCTTTCAAAACAGACAAAAATATACGGGAAATGATCGTCAGAGCAAAATTTCCACCAGATTCAATTGAATCTGAAGGTAACCTCGACCACCATTCTTCCTCAAATTCATTTGAATAACAAGAACCACTTGAGGATTTGATTGCTTTATTATGAACGATCAAACAACGGATAAACGCCATGTCACTCCTATTCACAAACATATATCCCACGGCTATGTTTTCCCTTTCTATACCCTTTTTGCAACCTCAAATCTTATCCAAACTGCTCACAAAAATATTTCCTATTGCAACTATAGGAAAAAATGAATTAACAACAACAAAATGGTACCGGTACAACAACATTTTATAAAAGAGCAATCCAGATGAGAGATGCCTGTAGAAGGAAAATGAATTTAGATAATGTGTTGCACTCAATAAAGATTAAAACAAAGACAAACAGTTTCATTCATTAAACTTACGTAGTCCATCTCTAAATCTGACAGCGCATACAGTATGCTTATGACCCTGGTATGTTCGTGTGCAGTCTCCGAATTCGGTCACCCAACACTTGGCGTTTTGATCAGAGCTGCCACTGTACATCAGCTTGTTAATCACCTGTGAGGTTCAAAAAGAAAAAGATTCACAATTGTTAATAAAGGGATTGTATACGTTTGGTAATTGGAACCAACTATTTGTTTCAATCCTATATAGATATATACCAATCTTCAAAGGGTCATGGTGACCTGTTAGTGAACTCAACCCCATGGATGACTACACTATCTCAAAGTGGGGGTTCTAATAGAAGATTACATGTAATATGACAGGATTTGACCGAACGGTTCTTATGTTATTGATAGAACAGAACAATGTGCCTACCGCTGCCGCCCCCTGGTTTCTCGTAGGGTACTTGGTATAGAGCACTGGAGAGCTGTTGATATTATAAAACATTGTAAGAAACGACCCCCTTTGAAGTAATGTAGTTTAAGAGAAAGGGGCAAGTTTTCACCCCAAAATTTTAATCTGAGAATTAAGCCCTTCTCGGGCATCTGCAAACACACAATTCTAAGCAACAAGGGTGTTTATTCTTTCATTATTTTCTTGCAACTTTTGAGCCAAACTTTTTACAGGTTTGTTATTTTATGGGATACACTTAGTAAGGATACTGGTCTTTGACATTTACCAAAAGTATATCCTGCCTTTAAGTATCTCAAGAGAACATAAAAATGTTGATCATATTTCTAAAATTATATTTATTCCACCCTCCGAAAGAATGGTACAATACTCTTCAGTAAAGTCCGAGTGAAATAATTAATTCAAACCAATCCATAAAGCTTTAGGAAAGAAGCAAATTCTTTACAACACGTCGTGTTTCTTTTTGCATAGCTATAAAAACTGACCGTACTGAGATTAGGGCAATTCTTGAAACACACTGTTGAAATTTTGGACCGGGTAGGATGGCCGTAACTCAACAGCATCACCCCTTCAAATATTTCCATGAAATGAAAAGTTTATAAGGAAGCGTATAATAACGAAAGCCCTTTAGTGCCATTGCATTTTCAAAAGCAGTCATTTTTTTTTTCAAGAGCAGTTATTTCTATTTTCAAAAGCAGTTTTTTTTATTATTTTCAAAAACAGTAATTTTGTTATATTCAAAAGCATTTTTAAGCATTTTTTTTCAAAAACAGCTATTTAAAAAATAAAAAATAAACATTTTATTTTTTAAACACAATTATATTTTATTTTTCAAAAGCAGTTCTGTTTTTCAAAAGCAGCAATTTTTTAACAGCTTTTGAAAATAAATTAGTGGTGGCACAACGAGCTTGCGTACATAATAGACTTATGATATTTCTTTCAAATCGGTTTGTGTACACATTATTGACATCCTTTATGTTAACATTGCCAATCTACGTGTATTTTGATGAAGCTGATGTGACGGACGGGTGCCTTCTCAACCCGCCGTGTAAATGGTCACCGTTTTCACGAAGCGACGTATGGGTTGCAATTCGCAAAGTTTGCAAATCGGTTTGTGTAAGAATTACTAACATATTAGTTTATGTTAACATTTTCAGCAAGTTTCAGGACCTAACACGTAATTTGTTTGTTATTACACTGATTAGCATGACCGACATCTCACTAGATTTGTTCATTGTGTGTTCCCACGAAGTGACGTATCACGGTACACCAGTTTATCCATTGAAACACAGCGTTGGCACGGTGCTAAACACGCGTACGGTTCTGCATTTTCACAAAATGACGTATATATCTGTTGCCCTATTGAAGTTCAGTGTTTTCATGAAGCGACGTATGCATAAGTTTGTACAAAGTGTGCACATTTCGTTTTTTTCGTTTTCACGAAGTTGCGTATGTGTTTATAGGAATTAGCTTATCGAAATAGTTGCAAGATTGAAAATACATTGATTTATGAAGAAATCAGCTTTATTTTGGTATTGGAATTTTGTAAAAAAATTGTAATCAGTCTCCGAAACAGCAGTTTGAAAAATGGTTTAACTTCAACAGCGATTTTCTTCAAACACTGAGTTTTGGCTGTAAGTGCACCATACGTCAGTTCGTGGCGCGACCGATGATGCTGTTGACGCTTTTTCAGAAAGAAGCGGGTCGGTGGCAACCAATCCATGCTTGAATGTGCACCGCATCCTAAAATGGGGTGGATTTTAAATTTTTATTTCAAGGCGGCCCAACCCCCCTCCCCCGCCCACCTTATTCGATTTCAAATCACCAATGACATGCCTCTGTTTTATTTCGGCCACTTCCGAACAATAGGTAATTTAGTAAGATTCATTTTCATATATACACAATTGCAACCGGTGTAAAATTATATAATTTTTTTTCAAAAATAACCCGTGAGACATTCATTGTACATCCTTCCAAGAACTGCACAATGAATACACTCCAATTTAATAGGTGAGATAGCGTTTGATGGTAACGCTACACATCATTATTTGTCGTGTACACAACATTGAGTTAGAAAATAGATTTGTCAGAGTAAGTCGATTGAGTAGAATTTTCGATCGATGTTGATGTACGCTTTCGGAAAGCTTATTGGATCTCCATGTGCGCTTGTAATTTTGTCGATAATTACTCAAATAAACTCAACGAAATTAAACTTAAAAGTCACAATAAAATAATCAAAATCTGTATTTCCAATCCATCCTCTTTTGATATTTTGTCGTAAATCTTACATTTGCAATTTTCTTTTTTTTAAACATTGATCTTTGATAATTCAAATTTCTGAAAAATGGGGTGAAAGATAACTTACATCTTTGCATTTATTTTGGTCTCTTTTACCTGTACTTTCAGAAGATGTAACAACCACAACGGTGCAGTTTTTCATAAGCTTAGCGTCCCTACGGATATTCGTGAGTGTGTTTCCAGCTTCATTTCTGTTCCTCTATTGAGCAAAATATGAAACAAACAAAAAAATGAACTATAAAAAGATACACTTTAAAATGGGTTCTGCATAATGTATTGCACGCTTGATTCCACCTGGTGGTTGGTTCTCATATTGCACGCATGCAGGCCAATACTTGCATAAACAGTAATAAGGAGGCATTTATTGGTTGCTATGCCAACACACATCAACAAACATAGGTCAATTATCGTACACGTAGTCGCTTGACTGTGCACTGACACCGAAGCGACGATTTCATCTAGCAGTGCCCCCACGTCGTTACACGGTACAACAATCGAGGGCTCCTATAGGTCAACCGCAGCACTGTGGACCCTTTGATTTTTATTTTTACGTAGATGTTGATTTTTCCTATATCAAACCTTTACTAAAAATGCCCCATAGGTATCCAGTACATCCATTGCAAATTATAATTTACTACTCCAAATCCGACCGTTAATTGGTAAAATAATTATTACGCAAAATTCAACCCGTTGAATTGAAGGTTTGTGTATAAGAAGTAACAGTTAAACCCGTTGAATTGAAGGTTTGTGTAGTAAGAAGTAACAGTTCAACCCGTTGAATAGAAGGTTTGTGTAGTAAGAAGTAACAGTTCAACCCGTTGAATTGAAGGTTTGTGTAGTAAGAAGTAACAGTTCAACCCGTTGAATTGAAAGTTTGTGTAGTAAGAAGTAACAGTTGCACGAGATGAACAGGCACATAAATTATCTGCAAAATTATAATCTTGATTATGGACGGTCAAAAACACCTCAAGCTGATTAAACACAATCCAAATTACCAGACACCATCTAATCGAATGTACAGATTTCAAGAAACATGACTTTAAAGTAAGTCTTAAACTACAGGGTTTGCCCTTAACTTTTTCAGTGACTAGCCAGAGGGACCAGTTAGCTTGTCATTTAACTGGTCCACAAGCTTTTTCACTTGTCCAAATTTAATATTAAGTATAGGGATGCTTTCCGACACTGAACTAGGCAGCCGGACCACTTGAAATGAATTTTGACTGGTCCTCGGGTGTTTTAACTAGCATTTGGCCAGCGGACTACTGGGAAGGAAGAACGCTGAACTAGTCACAGACTGTTTAAAGGCACTAACCAGTATTCTCACTTGGTGTATCCCAACATATGCATAAAATAACAAACCTGTGAAAATGTTGGGCTCAATTGGTCATCGAAGTTGCAACAAAACAATGAAAGAAAAAACACCCTTGTTGCACAAATTTGTGTGCTTTCAGATGCCTGAAAAAGGCTTCAGGCCTAAAGTCTTTTTCAGATTCAAATATTTTAGTGAGAAATAACCTCTTTCTCAAAAACTACGTTACTTCAGAGGGACTCGTTTCTCACAATGTATACTATGTATACTATCAACAGCTCTCCATTGCTCGTTACCGAGTAAGTTTTTATGCTAATATATATTTTGAGTAATTACCAAACGTGTCCAGTGCCTTCAAGAAAATCGGAACATGTTTTGTATCAGGACTTTGCCGTTTTCGAATCTTCCCTTGCAGACGGAAATATAAACTTAACTTGACTAATTCTTAGGTTATAAATACTGAGATGACAATGTATGTTTGTTATGCACGCGACAGAGCTTGTACATTGTCAATGAAATCTTGTATAAAAAACAAATACACAAGAAATAATTAACATGTGATTACAAATTGGCACGACGGTCTATAATAAACCTTCCCTCTGTATTTAAAACTTAATATTTCCGAGTTTATTGCGAACTAATAATATCAAGGTGGTGTTCAAAAAGGATACACTCTAAAAAATCCCTGGTCACAATTGACCCGGATTCCGAGTCCCGAGTCATTTCTGGGTCAGTATGACCCGGAATCTGTATCAAATGACCCGAAAATGGGTCCCACTGACGCAGAATCCCAGTCAAAATCCCATTTTTCGACAAGTTTCCGGGTCAGGCTGACCCTAAAACGAGCCAGGCTCCCACGGGTCAGGTCAATTCTGACCCGGGAGTTTTTAGAATGAGGCCCTATACTTAAAATCGAAATATAAAAGAAATGCAATCTTTTTAACCCACCCATTGGTTCCCTTGCGACCGAGGCACTTTGCTTTCATGGTATTGTTCTTGTTTTGGACCCCTGGTCCGCGCCTTAAGACTACACCAAAAAATGGACATCAACCGTCACCGGAACTTCGCTTATTTGCGTGTTGTTTTGCGAACTACTTTTGCCAATTCATATAATAAAAACCGGACATCCCATGTCGATTATCGATATGTGTCTTCTTTTTTTAACCCTTGTTCTTCCCAAACTTCCTGAGGACCTAAAACTTAATTCCAATATCGGATGGGAGAGGCGGAAATCGAACAGAAGTATTCTTCCGACATCACCAAGTGATAGCTCGAGGCAGTGCCCTCTTTTCTTCCGAGATGTATTTATGTTTATATCAATACAACCCATGAATAAAACTATGCAAAGCATTATTTTATTGTTCACTTGTGCATCAAACTAGGACCCACTCAAGCACATCACATATTTATGTTGAAGTGCCAAATTAAAGGTAGGAACATGTTGCGCAGTTATTTTCAGCTTGAAGGTTTCCCGGCCAATTCCAGCAAAAGGATGTTCATTTTTATCATCCCGCTTTCAAATTCTTTCTTATTTACTTTTTGTAATAACTATAATTGATTGCGTTTTCGTGCACGCATGATTTTTCGTTCATTTCATTCGAGGTAACTTCGGCCATTCTTCTTTGTTTTTAGGAATTCAAGACTAATTTCTCACGTCAATCGGTTTGTAAAAAGGGTTAACCATCGAACCGCATGATTGTTTAAAGCCGTTTTCTTTTTTGTTCATTTATGGGCGACCGATTTCAACTTGTTATTGTTCAACAGTAATTTTTCGCAATATTATGAATTGTTCACTACATTGTATAAGACGCCCTGTGAATCATTGTTATCGTGCAAACAGAACACGGGTTCTATATAAAATAAAAAAAATTTATGTTCATATTATACTGTAAAAAATTCAAAAAAGATCTACGTATAAAGGAACAGTGATGTTTATAATTATTATAAAAATAAAAGTGTTTTGCATTTCCATTTTGATCGCAGTTCCTTTTTTAAATATTTTTGTATGGGGTATACTCTTTATTGAACCTTTCTATACTTGTCACCCTTCTATATTGACCACTTGCTGCCATCTATACGTTTACTGCTTACTGTGGCTTTTGTGGTGAAAGGGTTATTTCCTCGATGAGTTATTCAAAATGTAAATATTTTTCTGGGTATATTAGAGACTCTTGGATTAAACTATTACATTTTCCCGATGATTACCAATTATGTACTTTGTCTTTTCAAGGAAACCAATTTAAGTGCAACCATGGGTTAATGTGAGCAATGAACATTGTGGTTAGTTCTATAGTTTCTTCTACTAACTGTTTGATGATCCTATAGTGTAATGACATCGGAATGTGCACGGGCCGGTGGAGATCCAGTAATTTTTAAACTGTAACTGGTTATTAGAACAAACATACTTTTGGATGGTTTGGTCCCGCACGACATCATTAATCATAGCATGATCTCAAAGTGGTTGCATTGGTATGTGGAAAACTTAATTTCTTTCAAATATAAGAAAAAAACATCAATAATAAAGTGAACATGTGAAAGTTTAACTAAAATGATTACACGTTTTCGAGCGACATGTTTTAATGCAAGTGAAGGCACTTTTTCTCAGTAATGAGCATAGTGAGACACTGTCTCTATAAAGCCTGAGCCACCCACTGTGTTGTTTCTTGAAAACAAGATACAGGAATCGCTAAAGTTAGAGATACGTGAGAACATTACTCTGATTCATTTTAAGAAGCTAAAAACACACACAATACAATTAGGAGTACGTGTTTACCTGGAGGCAAACGATTGCGCTCTGGTGACCCTCAAATGTCTTAAAGATCTCTCCCGTGTTGATGTTCCAGCTCTTGACAGTACAATCGGCGCTCCCTGTGAATAAGACAGTCCCTGTGGAGTCTGCTGCCAGACACAAGACCCCACCCCTGTGACCCTTGAAAGTGACAATACAATCTCCCGAGTCCATGTTCCAGGAGCGGGCAGTCCCATCAGCACTACCAGTCACTAAGATATCTTTATTACTTTCAATGTCAATGACATCGTCTTTGAGCGCATCCTCTGCCGGGATATACATGAGCGGGGTTATGCCTCGACGGTGACCCCGGAAGATATGCAAAAGCTCCCCATCATCTGGGTCCCAGCACATGGCAGTGCGATCGTAGGAGCTGGTAAAGAGGAAGTCACCAGTACAAATAAGTCTATTGATGGGTGCAGCGTGTCCCTCTATTGCCAACTCACATGTTCCTGTTTTGACGGTCCATTTGCGTACCGTGCGATCGGATGACCCAGTGTAGCAAAACTCATCTAAGATTTGACAGCAGGTGATGTAATTTTTGTGCCCTTTTAGGATCCTTGTGCATTCTTGGCTGGCCAAGTTCCACAGTCTGGCTGTCTTGTCTTCACCTCCAGTTATGACAACTGTGTTGTCATCGTTGATCCCCATGCAGTTGATACCACCCTTGTGTCCGTTTAAAGTTGCTATCAAATATTCGTCATCCTTTTGTTTCTTCCTCTTCTTGCCGTCTGCATCAATAAACTCCCCGTCCTCGTCGTTATACTTTTCACGCTCCATATTTCTCTTTTTGAATTCTCTTTCCTCGGCCTCGAGCTGTTTGGCCTTCTTCGAGGATCCACTTCCCATTACGTTTGTAGCCGTGGTTGGTTCTTTTCGTACCACTTGCCAATTACCGCACCATAAAACCTTAATTCAGTCAGATGCTTCGTTTAGTACGATTCCGTCTAGTATACAAGCCCAACATAATTGGTAGGAAACACACATCCTCTATGCTGTATGATTTCAATATCAACTTGGGATAATATTGTGACAACAGTATCGGCTCATACTGAAGACAACATCAGATGGCCTCCCCGCCATTGTCGCAACACTCACACAATTGCGCTACTCGTAGAATCCGTTCGTCTCCGACTTAACATGCAGTGTGTATCAACAGTTGCAATTTGCCCCGGTGACGTCAGACAGCCGTAGGTTAACAATACTCTTTAAGCACAATTGCAATCGTTGCTACAGAGCACCAGCTGTGTACACGACACTCCAATTAATATCGATTTAACCTTCATTGTCTTGCACACAACTCAATAATCTTCGGGCTAAAATTACATATTTATTTCTGGACATCCTTATCAACCGACTTGTGTCTTAATAATAAGTCATCATCATTGTCTACGTGTATAAGCTGTCTGTCTACTCAGGTAATGCTATCAACCACGTGACTTATGTTAACAATGACTTATTCTGCAGAGAAACGTGTGCTGGATTTCAGATTGGATGACCCGGTAGAAGCATTTACCACAACAGGTTTTTGCAGTGAATAGGGCCTACATTATATAGATGTCCACCAAACTGTTTCACACCATGCTTGCCATGTTCGGTTCAGTCAGAAGAGCAAAACATTGGCGTTAAAATCAACAACGGAATTAACAACAATCAAATGTTTCCATCTATAGATATATTAAAAATATACCCTATACTATAATGAGGAAAGTCCTAGGTTCGAACAAACCGTAAACAGTGAGTTATACAGTACCTCACAGCATACCACCAAGTCATGGACAAGTTTTAGGTGGCAACTTGTCATCCAAACAACTTAAACACTATACGTATTGTGTTTATTTATTCATTTGGATATTAAGTGAGAGCTTGGAATTGTATACACATTTTAATTACACACGTACGGATAATATTGAAGCGTAGTAAATTTTATGCAGATGGACCCTACATTTCTTTTAAGTTTCCTTCCTCTATTTAACAGGCGTGTGTGTTGACTGGACAAACCATTAGACTTCACCTACTTCCGATCAATAAACCATGGGGCAGAGAATGCAATAACGTTCAAAAGTACCGATCTCTCCCTGCCACCACCAGTAAAAAAAAAGAAAGAAAGAAAATCAATAGTATCATTGACACGTTGCTATAGCGACCATCCACTCTCAACGTGCTACACACATACAGCAGGTTGTGTCATCACACATTGCCCTTTCTCACAGTGGACAGCATGCAATTAGTTTGTAATGCACGTCTGACGGATAGTTGACTTATGTTATTTTAATGACTATTTTAGAGGTTATTTGTGAGCGTAAAATGTTTACTTATTTGACAGTAACCAATTATGTATGAACTCTTCTTCCGTGTTTAAACAAGCGTTTACATGGGCTACATTTCATTACGGTGTATAGCATGACAAATTAATGAGTATTTATTAGCCGGTTGTCAGTCACAGCCGGCCTACATTGACACTTAGCTTTTTACTGCTCAGCAGAATGTTTCTGCGTTAAATTCGTATGTTCTTGACAATTACCCTGCAGTCAGATAGGTTTTCTTGTTCAATATCACTTTCCTACATTCATGTTAAAGCAATTTTGCCCCTTCAGTTGCAACTGTGTTTGCGATTTAATATGTTATATTTTACTGTTTCATTGTATAGACAATGACAATTGCGCCCCCAGTGCTCATGGGCATGATGCAACTTTCCGATTTCCTTTTTTTGTTAACTTAAGTGTTTGTGTGCGCGATCTTTCGACATCCTCTTTTCAGTGCCACTGAGCGAGAGTCGGCAAAATATTTTCTCTGTTAATTTTTCTTATCTGTATAGAGCGGCTCTGGCCATGTTCATAATTAGGTGTTCGGGCATTCAGCCCGGAACACCTCTTATTTTTGTTCGGTTTTTTTTTTTAGGTGTTCGGGCATTCAGCCCGGAACACCTCTTATTAGGTGTTCGGGCATTCAGCCCGGAACACCTCTTATTTTTGTTCGGTTTTTTTTTTTTTACTTCTTCTGCTTCTCTTCGTCCCTTGTCCGGTAACTAAGACACCTTTTCCAACATCACATGAACTTGAAACTTCACATATGATTAGATATTCTTTAGGAGATGAAACCGCTTAAGTTACGTCATGGTGACGTCATCAGGTATCAAATTACAAGCCATTTAAGGGGAAAAAGTGACCATATGCCAATGCCCGTATGTCTCTGAATATTACAGCTATGGTATTCATATTTGGGCATATGATAGATCAAGACACGGGCAACATTTAAAAAGTTAACGTCAAAATCGTATGACCTTAACTTCCGGTCGTACCGGAAGGTCAAAGTTTGCCTTGGTGTAATTCTTCAAAAAACACTTTCCCGGCAAAAACATTAACTTCTGTGTATCAGATCAACTTCAAATTTACACCGTGTAAGGAACTTGATAAAACCTCAATCAAGTAGTTGTGACGTCATGATTACGTCATCAAGTGTTGAAATACAGTAAATCAAAGTTTAATCATTTAAAAATTCATAACGCAAGAAGTACATATGCTATTATAACAATCTATACATCATCGGAGAGGTCTTGACAAATGTAGCAAATACTAAACAGAGTCTTATACCGTTTGACCTTGTCTTCCTGTTCAAACCGGAAGTTGAAAACTTCACAATTCAAACTTTAAGGAATACTTGTACTTTTTACATACACATTACTCACAATTTTTACATCATGTTGTAGATTTTTAAGCCTTCTCAAACTTTTTCACAGAGATGTTACCTTTTTGACCTTCACTTATGGTTGTAATTGGGTATACATTGACCCGCTGTCAAACCGCGGGAATAAACTGCATTGAAAACACACACAATACGCGATCTAAACCAGTTAGACGGTGAGCGGCTGCTTGCTCCATTGAATCAAACCGCAAGGTTCAAAGTCCTTCAAACATGCTTGTAGTCTAGTCTCTTTTCAAGGTTCGCGCAACCTGATTTTGACATTACGCTTTGTTAGTCTCTAAAACAGCCGTCCGTGCAAACCTCGCTAACAATCAAATGTCAGATTTTAAAAAAAAACATAATTCAAGAACTACACAACCGATTTTCAAACTTTGTTCAGTTATAAACTCCTTGGGCATTGGAGATTAGCTTTGGGTAACCGCGACCCCATGTTGACCTTTACTTCCGGGTCAACCGGAAGTAACAACATATCTCAAGAACTACTAAACCGATTTTCAAACTTGTTTCAGTTATAGACTCCTTGGGCATTGGAGATTAGCCTTGGGTAACCGTGACCCCATGTTGACCTTTACCTCCAGGTCAACCGGAAGTGAGATCATATCTCAAGAACTACACAACCGATTTTCAAACTGTTTTCAGTTATAGACTCCTTGGGCATTAGAGATTAGCTTTGGGTAGCCGTGACCCCATGTTGCCCTTTACTTCCGGGTCAACCGGAAGTGACACCATATCTCAAGAACTACACAACCGATTTTCAAACTGTTTTCAGTTATAGACTCCTTGGGCATTAGAGATTAGCTTTGGGTAACCGTGACCCCATGTTAACCTTTACTTCCGGGTCAACCGGAAGTGACACCATATCTCAAGAACTACTCGCCCGATTTTCAGACTGTTTTCAGGTATAGACTCCTTGGGCATTGGAGATTAGCCTTGAGTAGCCGTGACCCCATGTTGACCTTTACTTCCGGGTCAACCGGAAGTGATACCATATCTCAAGAACTACTCAACCGATTTTCAAACTTTGTTTAGTTATGGACTCCTTGGGCATTGATATTAGCCTTGGGTACCGTGACCCCAAATTTCATAATTCATAACTCCTGGACCAGGCATTGGATTGATAAGGTAGAATGTTTATTCATTCAATCACTCCCCGCGAACACCTTGTTTTTGTCACATGACAAAAACTCATCTCTAGTTAAAATTATGTGTTTGTTTTATTTTTTTATTTTTCATTGAAATATTGTATTTTTGAAGAATCGATTATTTGTTTATCGTAAAATATTGTTTGTAGATACGGTGCATCGTGTTAACTTTTGGCCTTTTCATTGGGTATTCCAGTGCTATGTTATTATTGTGCACTACCATCTTGTGAGGATAGTGCCTTAGAATTTTCTCATATTTAATAGACTGTGTAAGTTTACCTCGAGAGCGTACGAGCTTTTGCGAGAATCTGGAATTCCGGGCACCTCGAATAGCAGCTACAGCAAAAGAACTTGTCTTGTGATGGTTTTTTTTTATAAATTTCACCCATTAAATATGGTTTTAAAAAAAACAAAAACCTAATTTAGAAATAGTAAATTGTAAACAATTTCGCAAATCTTGGAAGATATTATTTTTTTTAAAAGCTGACATTAATTTAATAAAGAACATGCAATAAAAAGGCGATCGTCGTGATCCTTGAACGTACACGCATGCAGCGTAAATTCACAATTTGACACTTTGAGCCGGATGTTGGAGGTCAAGCACTATTTCTTCATTTTCTTTTAGGTTTCCAGATTGTATTTATTTTTATTGATTACATTGTTAGTTTTAAATGTTATCATTCCAGCAATATGTTTTTGGGGGTTGAAAAAAGTGATGTGACAGAAATAAAAAAATAACACAAAATTGCAACCACGTTTATAATCTTCCATAGCTGATGGCTCAGAGGTGCCCGGAAGCGCAATGATGACCTTATCGTCGCGATTGTGTAATCTCATATAATTGTGGACATTTTGATGAACGCTCGTCCTCTTTTATAAAAGATCCCCCCATACGACGGGGACAGATCACTTCATTCTTACACATCATGTTATATTATTTATTTTATGACGTCATACACAAGCCCAAAACAGTCCCGTCACTGACGTAAATGAGGAGCTATTATCGGCTGAGAGTCGTATACGCAGCGCGTACACGCGTGCACGTTTCCATGTCAACATAAAAAATGGCGGCCAATGCAAGGGGTCTATTGACATTCGTTTGTTATGCCTTGAGAAATCTCTACAGGAAACGAAGTTTAACAAAGCGACATATACACTTGAACAAATTTCCCAAAAGCCGGACCTATATTGAATTTTAATGACAAACTACACGAGCATTTGTTTGCTGTTTGCTGTTCGAGTAGATTGTTGGAATGGATGGTAATTGTGATTAAATCGAGTGATTCTACAGTAGGGAGGTTTAGCTATACATACTATTAGCTTTTATGTACTATTTCAGTGTTTTTAAAACTTTCTAATTACACGCAGACAATGGATTTGTTTTTACCTCCACGGCAGGTTATCTAGCAACAAATAGTAAATGACATAAAGATAGCGCTGAAAAGGGGCTTGTTAATAGGAAAAATGCAAACGGAAACTACAGTTTTAATTGGCTAGAAGTGGCCCCTAGAAAAAATGGCACTCCCCTTGTGCCCCCCTAAAAACTTTACCCTAGTTTCGGCACTGACAGAGAAAAGTGGTGGGTGTCAAAAGCAGCAGGCAAAACACTTTTGTTAGAATATCTCATCAATATTAATGCCATTCTGATGCAAAATTACACATTCAAGCTGATACAAACTTAGTTGATAATTGCTTATATATCTCCCTGATTAATTGCGGAATGGGTCAGTATTGCTGGTTTTTCTCCTTATTTGTTTAGGCTTCTCTATAGGCTACTAAGATTACTATGAAAGTAATGAAGGGTTATATGGTTTACAGGAGCCAAACAGAACATAATATACAATGTCAATAACATGTCCGATGCTGCGGCCATTGTTGGGGTTGTTTTTCGAAATGCAATTACACGAAAATGTACGACATTGTGAGTCACTGTGCTTTGTCTAGTGTATTTGTTTTCCTTCTTCTTCTTTTTTATCACAAAAGTGACATCATAAAGTACTGCTAGAAAAATTGCTGTACAGAAACAGGAAACGCGTAAGCTGCTGCGACCGAAGCCAGGCACAAGCTGAGGTCATTGACGGTTTTTTCTTCTTCTTCAATCATGTAAAAAGTAAATTGTTTTTCATTTATTGGTTTTGAAATTACTTAATTACACCAAAGTTTTATAAGCGTAGTTTGTGTGTTTGTACGGTACCGGTACATGTATGCCTAGTTATGCACTATTAAATGCAGCGAACTTAATTCCAGATATACATGCGTATGTACCGATATACACTTTTTGTGATGTGCAATTGAAGAAGAGTTCTGATGATACGAGGTACACATTAACAGAAGTCAACCGTAGGACTATTATCATAGCCAAAAAGGATACCAAACTTGATAAAGCTTTTAAAAAACATTTGTTTTACATCAATAATAATATAATAAAGACTGGGTGGTTGATGTCCCTTCTGGCACATATAGTAAAACCACTTCACTTTTCTAAAACAAAGGAGTATAAGAATTTCAAAAGTATATAATGTAAATTACTCGACGCAAAATGATTCTTTTCAGCTTTCTTTTCTTTCAGTTTCTACTATTTTTCAGACTTAATATACTATAGCCTAAATATTTTAACACCGAGGTAATATGCAGTTACACAGAGGTAAGGAAAAAGACCATTATCCATAGCAAAGTGAGCTATGGCGACGAAATGAAACAATTTACTATAAATATCCCTCAAAACAAAACTGGTGCGAGTTGTTGTTTAATCTGTTTTTTTTTAGTTCTAATCATTGGAATAGGCTTGCTTGTTTAGGTGGTTGCATAAAACCCCTCCAATATTATTGACAAAATTACTACACTTATTTTATTTACATAGATACTTATTACTTCGCTTAATATCCATTTCACTTCCGATACATTCGACGTGGTTTTTCTGTACTGGCGCCCCCTTGCGGTGTTTTCGGGAATGAGCAGAATCGTTTACATACACCCGTGCATTTTCAATACACACACTACACACCATGCAGTTAAAGATTTCATCTTTTGTTTGGGATTTTGTGCATAAACATAGGGCTCCATCTTTTTTTAAAGGCGCTACACTCGTGAGGAAAATACGTACATTTTTTCAACAAAGCATTTATACCCTAACAGCCACTACCTTCAAATATTCGTTTTATGAGTATCCTCCAGTGTTAGATCTTCAACGATTGAAGGACATTTTTTTGATCATAATAATAATCCGGAACAATTGTATAGCGCATAATGCAGGAGCTGCTATGCGCAACATAAAACAATGAATTACAAAACAATTTGTTACAAAAATGTAGATACAAACAAGTGAGTATTTATAAGTCCCTAGAAAATCATAACAGATTCAGCTTGGCGAATATGAACTGATAAGTCATTCCATAATGAAGGTGCAATGAAGTTGAAGCTCTTTGACCATAGAATTTGGTAGAAACAGTAGTTTGCGTCAGTAAGGATTGGCCAGCAGAACGAAGAAGACGAACAGGAATATAGTTATGCAGAAGATCAGATATATAGTTTGGAGATACCGGTAGTCCTCGAAGAGCTTTGAAAGTGAGGAGATTTAACACGATACTCATTTTAATCGTGAGCCAGTGGAGTTTATTTAATATAGGCCTAATTTACCAGTACAACTTTCCTTAGAGCCTTACCTTTCTCCAAGTTTTAGTCAACTGAGAGAAGACTCGATGTTTGGCAAGTAGAAAATGTTACTTCGTCTCTAGGGTTTGTTCACGTAGCGCGTAGTGACGTAATACACCCCTACGAGAAAACTGAGTTTGTCGATTACGCAATCCTCCACGATAATGGTGCATTAGTATGTCACTATTTCTAACCTTGGTACCCATGTTTTTAAATTTATAGCGAACTGATGTGTGTATATTTTGAATAGTGAAAAACTAATGATCAGACTTAAAATAAAACTATAAATGTGAAGAATGATGAATCACGGGACAGTCTAAAATGCAACAATAATAGGCCTATGCATCTTTCGACGGAAATGTGTTGATGTTTATTTCAGTTACTATCAAAGAATTATTCGAACAAGTTGTCAAGCAAATTTGCCGTATGTAATTGAAAATCAAATTCGCTAGTAGTTTCTTTCCCTGCCTTTCACCATCCTGGTTCCTATATGTAGATTTGGGATTTCAGTCTCTATCCGATTGCGTGGGTTTTCCCCATTGGCGTTTTCCTCCCACACTTAAAACTGTTAATTTCTTCTCCTTTCCTATTCACCCTATTATTGGCGCTAATTGTACTGTTGGATGTGTGATAAAAAAGTTAAACATTTAAAAAAAAACATGTGCTTTCTTCCTCTCTCTTTTCATTTCTTTCCACTTGACTGCTTCTGCTACACCAGTGTACCCGTTTATGTTGTGTGTTGTCATTTAGCCTTCGAGAAACACAAAACACTTAAAAACGAAAAGAGGTGTTCGGCTGGTCAGCTGAAGCCAGAACACCTTTAAAAAAAAACGACTGAAAACCAAAAATATTTGCACTGTTACAAGAACACTTAATAGCAAGAAGTTTTGAAGAAAAAAACTAGAACTAACAGAAACAAGTTGGTCTTGGTTTAAGGGCTTCTGCCGAACACCAAAAAATGAACAATCAAAATGAAAGTTGACGTGCTGTCTCATCCAAGTCAAAAACTAAAATTAAAATACATGCAGACAATCAGTTCACTTTTACCATTTTGGTAAATTCTAACAGAATTTGTGATATTTTTCAGCACTTCGATTTCAAACCACTGGGTCAGTATCAATGAAACGCAATCACAGTGCGATAATCGCCTGAGCAAATCGACAACTGTGGACTGCTTGATTTTCCGGCGAATGGCGGACTCCAAACGCGGTTCCAGACTTACCAGCTTCAGCCAAATGAGGGCGACATTTCAACACATTGAAAGTCCATATTTTGATTTTGGGAACAGAAGTTTGAGATTTTTTGGGCTTTCAATCTTTCTCGAATGTGACTGTAATACACAGCAACACTAGTGACAAATTTAACTAATGTTGTGTTTAATGCATTAATGTAATGATATTTATAAAGGAATTTCGTTGACGCCGCTTACATCCTTGTATTGTCCTTACGTGTGTTCTAAGCACTGAATGTGAATGCATAAGAAAAGCAGCGAATATATATTTAGGCTAATGCACATCGTTAAGGTAAATAAGCGATTGAAGCTCAATGCAGTTGACAGTAATAATGTGGGCTGTGATATTATATTGAATTATTTCTGAATAAACTGTGCAAGTCTCGCGCATAATAAATTTGAACTTCTGACACCATTGTGGTCCCAACCATTTGGGGTTTTACGTGGGCGGGATTTTGTTTTGTAAATTCTTTTAGTTTAACGTAGTTTATGGCTATGGAAATTATATTTGTTGTTGGGAATGTAATACTAAGTGATTAACAATATGAAAGTAAAATCAATTCAACAAAATAACGAAGACAACCTCAGAATAAGACTTGACCTCCGTTTCCGGTTACTTGTAAACAATTAAGAATTTTTCCCAACTGACGGGCATGTTGTCATTAAATCTATGTAATAGACGCACACATTCCGGCGTGATTGGCAAATGGGGATTTTAAGCATCCTCGTCCCAAATTTTAATTTTTTTCAATGTAAATTTGTACACATTATTTGTATACAGCACAGCTTTTCCGATTTGTTCCTTGCGAATTTGTGACGTCAAAATTAGCTTCGCATTCGCATTCGCAGGAAGTATGAACTGCTTTGCGCCTTGTTCATCTTTATTCCATTGCATGAGTAACTAAGAACATCAGTCCGAGTAACACGATATTTAAAAATCAAGTACAGCTTTAGACGAATAAAACTGCTCACACACGCCGAGATCTCACACGTTTTGTCGGCATGGCATCGTTCATGCCATAACTTTTTACGTCGAGCCCATCTCAAAGTTGTATCCTCAAATTATTGTCCCACCGTATTTATGTACGCACTTGGTAACATGTAAACAAATGAATCAAAAATCTATTGGAATGGGGCTTTCAGGAAGTATTATTTGCTCAGTTTTCCTGTTTTCAGGGGTGAACATTATCTATAATGGAAGACAATCAGAGGCATGTGTTGTCTAAATTACGAACAGGATTTGCGGTAGTCATAACAAACGTGCAGTTGTCCAGCAATTAATAGTTTAAACTGCATGAGGTTGCTAACCCCTCCATCTTGCTTCCCCTCTCAATACAACAATGTTGTTCAATGTTTTATATTCACATTGAACCGGGGGAAACGTGCCCCTGTGGCCCCTCCCTGGATCCGCGCCTGATGATGCCGCAGAAGCTTCCAGACGAATTTTGAATTAGGCATCAGATGTTCTGGTAGATTCCTGTTTGTTTCTTTCAGTATTAACTGTTTATTAGCATTCCAGATGGAAAAATCGTTGTGCCTAACCAATTTCTTTTTATATATATAAAATGCTTTCGTCGGGGGTGGGTGCGCGATATGTCTATTTTGTATTCAAACCGTCAAAGATGTCAACAGTTCCATCTTGTGTGTGACGACAAGGTCATTCTAGGCTTCTACTATAATACCACAAACAATGTATACCACAATGTTATTCAATGTTTTATTTTGAAGAATTCATGTGATCAGTAAATTACCATGTTCATGAAGTTAAATATGTCAATCTTGCAAGCTGTAATAATGACGTTAATACTCTGCTGCGATTACCTGACTAAAAAGAAAGAAAAAAAACAAAAAAAAAAAACTTAGAAATTATCACTGATGCAAAAAAATGAATAGCTTGCCATAATAAAAGAATGAATGCCTTTTGATCTCATTATTGCCTGGCAGATAAAGTTAATCGAAATTGTAGAATTTTGTCGAAATCATCATCCGACGACGACGACGACGACGACGACGACGACGACGACGACAACAACAATAACAACAGCAACAACAACAACAACTACGATGACGACGACGACGACGACAACAACAACAAAAACAACAACAACAACAACAACAACTACGATGACGACGACGACGACGACGACGACGACGACGACGACAACAACAACAACAACAACAACAACAGCAGCAGCAGCAGCAGCAGCAACAACAACAACAACAACAACAACAACAACAGCAACAGCAGCAGCACCAACAACAACAACAACAACAACAACAACAGCAACGACGACGACAACAATAACAACAACACTTGTTAATTGCCTGACGTTTCTACCCCAGCAGAATCTTTCCCGAAGGCTAAATAATAGAGAGAAATTCGGCTTGGGGCTTAGATGCAAACGTCAGACCATTAGCAATTGTGTCAATACATACCATAGGTCAATTTAGTTGGAAAGCAGTTTGTGAAAGCTAAGTCTATTTTTTTTTTCATTAGAATGTCATTCTAAGTTGTTGATGTTTTGTTTCAATACCTTGTTGATGTTTCAAAACTGGGATGCTGGTTGCAAAACGTATGCGCAACTATTATTTGCATATTAGTTTATAATAATTAATAAGGCTTTGACACGCAGCAGTAAGTTTAAATGAGAGGGAAAAACATGCAAAATTCTCTGTAAATGACTGTAATTTAAAGTCAGTTTTGATTCCACCGTCTATAATACAAGCAAAAGCCGTGTCCGTTGAGATTTTGTGAACGAACTTCTAGAATAGAGATAGCTCAGTCACATTAAACCCGTTGTGTATCAACATTAGCGATATTTCTGGGTGGACTATTTCGCAATCGTAACAAATAATGTAGCCGCGGGAGAAAGTACAGTTTGCAAATCAATGATCTCAAAAATGCAGGATGATTCCAGAACAAAAACACGCTTCATTTTAACATCTCGCGATATGAAAGTGCAGCAATATGACTCCATACACTAACAGTAGATTTAAGAATACTCCCACAGGGGTTACTGTGAGACTTCGCCCCTTACAAGATTATCACACTATTTCGGTCAGCCAATAAAACCCCAACACGGGCGTTTAAGTGCCGACCGTTTTTCTACTGGATGCTCCCCACACATCGCAGCGCAAATCCTAACACCTTGCGTGCCGCAGGATTGTAAGGACGGGCCCGTGTCAAGCCTCGAGCGGACGAGGTCCACCGTTCGCTTCCGGGTGTTGTACTTTTCGATTGCATGGACAGGTAAGCTTAAACGGACACAAGACTCGTTTAAGTTGTGATTCCAACTGCTAGTGTTTAGATTTAACCCAATTCAGGAGTTAACAAAATGTGGGGAGGCTTTTTCTATTGAAGCCTTAACCAAGTGGCCTTTATACAATCCTTTGGAATAAAAAATTATAAATTGCACAGATCGAGAGTGGTGGAACGGTACAATTATAACATAACATGTAGAAGAAGTTGTTTCTTGTCCGTCAGGGAGTGATTATTTCGATAAATAAAAGTCAAGTATTACAAGGCAATTTCAGCACGGTATACTGAACTGTCATCAAACTGAAATTATCTTATGAACCAGCTTTCTTGTGCTAGTTATCTTGGTGTGTGAAGTGTTGCTTTACACAAACATGCTTACAATTTATGTTAACTATTAATCATACCATTAAAACAATGTCCCCTCGCTATATCGATGTTGATAAGATTCAAGCCCTCCTTCTAAGCATTGCACAATTATTTTGCCTGTGAAGTGCCTTACGGCACATTACCTACCATGGCAGTTACCTAAGACCTGCATTATCCAAATAAAGTCAAATCCATTGATCGTATAGTGAACCAAGCAATCTGATTTATTGCTGAACTCCATGACCGTATCGTCTATGGTTAGAATTTCAATCAGTCAAAATAGGGCCCTTTCATCATCGGATTCTTTTCTTATTATATGATAAAAAAGACGAACGTCTGCAATCAGCTTTGATCCCATAAACTCCGCCATATTGCCCCATGATCAAATTAGGTCACTAAGCTGGATCTGATGAAAATCCCTCAATGTAGATCAAATAAGATCTTAATTCAAGCCGAAATGTTTTCAAACAGTACCACATTCAATGACTAATTTTTTCATAAACTCTGCCTTTTTCTTTGACTGATTGAGTTGAATAATGAAATATACTCTCGCTTCAATATGGTAAAGGTTAAAGATATTAATTACATCCACTCTCTGAACAAACGGATTGACCTAAGTTTCATTTCTCAGTACAATTCCACCGGGAGATTTGTATAGGCCAACCATACATATTCTTGGTTTGATGTTCGATGCATATCAAATACCGGGTATGTTCGTAGCGTGATAACATGAATTATTCCTAACAATCCAAAATTTATCACGATGTCTTTTTTATTATCGTCTGCCCCATCAATTGAGTTATTGTTGTTATTATTATTGTTACTATTTGTATTTATTATTACTAAACTATTCGTTCCGAAAGGTAAATCTCTAACATAATTTTTGGGGGAAATTCAACTGTGTGAAATACCGTCATTAACAATTCAAATGTTATTTGTAGATACCCCATATTGTACTCCGGAAAACAGGACATTATTATTTAGGCCATTCAAGCAAAATCATTGAAAACCTTCTTTAGTAATTTCTAAATCACCTTCTCATTCATGGAAAATTTAAAACGTTTGAAAAACAGGTACATTAAAATTGTTAAACCAACCAAGGAGTCCATATAGAAGACCTATAGATTTACTGTAAAAATATATGCAAATGAATTCATTACCTCTTAAATGGAAATTTTGCTGCACAATTTGGTAAAGATTTACAGTCATCAGCTGGCGCCATCACGGTAGCCTCGAATCTGACTGAATACATCTGGAATAAATCTGCATATTTACCGCCCTTTATAATGACCCAAATCAAAAGATAGTTTCAGTAATTCATTGTTACTCAAATTGAAAGCAAATAATGTTACGAGCTAGACTCCTTAACATTTTACCTTCTGATTTCGTGTTCTTAAGTTGACGTCATGGGCCACCTAGCAACGAATTCGAATATTAAATTACCATTAATTTGTTTGTTCAATGAAAATTAATGACAGAAGGACTTGCAAAATGATCTGACTTCTGTTTCCTTTCTTTTCGTGGCGCGAGTATTCACTACTGTTATTATGCAAGAAAGTTCGTGGAACGTCAGCAATCTTTTCTGCAAAGTAAGACAACAAAATGAACGAAACATTATTTGTTATATAATTTGGTTTGATTTACTTAGTTATTTTTATATGTTGCTCTAACACTTTTATAAACGATCCTGATATAATTTACTGCAGGCAGGATGGTGACATCATAAAAGTAAGATGACGACATTCTGAGATGATCAATCTCGGGATGACGACATCCTAAACTAAGATCTCGTCTTCCCGATATGTTTTATCTTATGATGTCGACATCATGAAAGAAGAATGTCGACTTCCCGAGATAATCCATATTGGGATGATGACATCCTGAAAATAGGATGTCGTCTTCATCTGATAATGTATCTCGGGATGGGGCAGTTTTTATATTTTTATAGTACCTCTATTCTTGATGTATATTTAGATGGGGTAGTTTTTCATATTTTATATTTTTATACGCTATGTCTTTTACTTCATGTGTTTTTTCTGTTTGTATTGTGACTTGCCTGAATAAAGTATTAAGTATTATCTCGCAAGCTCACGGAGTGTCAGTAGAGCTACTAAATTACCATGGGAAGACGCCATTCTACTTTCAGGATGACGACATCCCGAGGTAAATTATTTTTGGGAAGACGACATCCTACTTTCAAGAAGTCGTCATGTCGAGATAAATTATCATCCTGCGATAATTTTATCAGAATTTATTTTGTATTGATTATTATTTTTATTTGTTTACAAAAAAGGAAGAGGTTCGGAGTAAATTAGATCGAATGAAGAAAAGATAATGTTTGAAAAACACCGATTGACAAAGTAATTTCAGACGGAGAACACTTGTATGGGGAAGACTTGTGCTTCACTGGTCATTTATAAAGGTCAGTCAGGAATCACACGTGGTCAAGCATTGTTCTGTTTAGTATCATTGCATTATAGGTTTTATTTACACGGGTGTATTTGTAGGAATCAAATTCGGCTCATCTGAGAGCTGGAGAGGTGAGGTCATTGGAATCGTGTCTGTTTGACGTACAGGGGCACGGAGAGAAAGTTAGAGAACTAATAACCTTGAGATTGTATTCAAAGTCTTCAAAATAAACTAGGTATCTCACAATGCGATCTGTTCATGTTGCACTGGTGGCTTAACCGTGGGAATGGGGGTGATCGGCTGCTCTTTTTGTCCTTAATATTTTTGTTTGGATTTTGTCTTTTTCGTGGGTTGGGGGATAATAAGGAAGAGCAAATATCTAACCATTATAGGAGTATTTAAGGCATTGGAAAGTGGATGCTGGCAGCATATAAAAGCCTGTTGTACTGTTTTTTTCTCTCGGTGCAATGAGCATATATAATAACAAAGTTACAAGTAGGAAATATGTGGATATGGAATGGAATATTTTATTAATACGGGTGATTTCATCATTCTGACATCAAGAAATAAGGTGGCATAATAAAACAAAGCCAAAGATTAATTCACTATTAATTCGGGTGTTCCTTTAAAAACACGCTTAATCAACGCGTTATAGAATAAAACAATGTCAACACGTGTGGGAGTTTTGTCCACTTATTACAGGTAGAAAAAGCATTTTGACAGCAAGAAACAGTTTCCCTTATTTTTGCGAAAGGCATGACGTCATAGTTTGTGCTAGTCCAGATAGACATGAGTGATTCTCTCAAATCCTATACACGATACACTAGTAATTATTGCATTTTACTACCATTTGCGTTTGATGTTATGATGTTCTAATTTGAAGCGGAATACACAGGTTGAGAACATGTTCGGTATGTCATTGATTGAACTACTTGTCCCATTTCCTGTTTCGTTGCGTTTTCATATTAAAAAAATGTTTACATTCTGTCTTAATAGAAACTTACCTTCTAATTTAGTTTGTTGCATTTTGTGCCCAACATTTTGCGTTGACTGTTGTTATAACTCACGGACTCTGTGCAAAGCATTACTTGAGCCCATAAATTATATGGAAATAATTCCAAGTATAAACGTTTCATTGCGTTGAATGACACCCACGCTCCTAACGTTGGAAAGGCCAAGTATAAATTGTGTGTTCCAGTTTCACTGGCTGAAACAAAATACCTTTTGTTATTCTGCCATGCCTCCAATCGCCAAGTTGATTTGAGTAGTGCCACAAATATTTGCAGCATTTTCGAAACCATTTATGTCTCCTTATAAATTTGAAGCTACTTATAAAAAGAAAATTGGTAGTTTCTGACTTTCTGGGCTGGTTTATGACTCTTTTTAGGCACTGATATGAAGACGAAAGCAGCTACTTTTGTTTCCAATTGCCTCTGCTTTGGCAGAGTACAGCGTTAACGCTCATGGGATTATGTTAAAGTGCAGGGAACCCGGGGGCTCATTTTCACTAAAATGTTTTTAACCAACATCGCTGGAACAGACGCCTTGGGAAATCTAAGCTTAATTGGCCTTGATGGGAATAACCATGGAAATCGCCTTTAAAGGTTATTGGCTCATGTGGGTTTTGGATACATGTACTACTTTATTAGATAGATTGTTTTACTAGCCAACAATACACACACACGCACACTTAATAATAATGATGATAATAGTTAATACTAATTAATAAAAAAAAACAACCACAAGAGTCGCATCATAGTAAGCTAAATGGTCTTTGAATATTGAACCTTGAACCTTCACTTATCAGAAATAAAAAAGGTCATTTTAAGTTTGAATGGTGGGTGCTACGGACCAGTAAGAATATCCAAACCCCTAGAAGGTGTCGCTGAGTAGTACACTACTAGCATTTTATCACTATCAGGCAACGTAAAGCAGTTGCGTTATATTATGCATTCATTAAATCGCATTCGAAAATGATAGAGAATTTCTTCCACAACCACTGAAAGTCACACACAAACAAATTTCCATATTATTTGATGTGTGATATATTATATTTTTACAGTGAGGTCATCAAGAGTGTGCTTCAGAAAGAAATGACAATGTCAGCTTGGCCGACATCATGGGTCAGCGACTTGTCGGCCCAGTGATGGGTCGGTCAAAATAGATATACAAACAACATGAATACACTGTGCAAGTCTCGCGCGTATCGGAACGAGAAAACACCTCAAACGAAGAAAAAAAAAATTCTGAAATCAAAATCTTTGTTTTAAATTATCTAATGACTAAATCTGAACAACAAAAATACTCATTACAATTTTTATGAAATTAGTTTTAGCTTTTATAATAAATATACAAATAGTGTGTTAATTATTATTCAAATAAAATTAAAACTCTGGGACAAGGACGCTTACTTGATCTTAACTTTTTAGAAACCCCTTACGCGGATTCGTGATAGTCACACCGGCGTAAAATCAACGCTTGACGCAGCTTATTAGAGGACGCTGACGCCTCAACAACCATATAACTGCAATGAAAAGGCTTCGCGTTGATGGCGATTATCATTGCGCATCCCAAACAAGCATTTACATAAGTTTTGTGATCGGAGGTGAGCACACAATTTTTAATTTTTTGCAGTAACCGGAAGCTGAGGTCAAGTTAAATTTTCGGGGTTTCTTCGTTATATTTTTGAATTGAGGTTACTTTCATATTTTGTATCACTAAGTATCACATTCCCAACAACATGTATAATTTTCATAGTCATAATCTACGTTAAACTAAAAAAAATTGACGAAACAAAATCTCGCTCACGTAAAACTCCATAATAGGTTGGGACCACAATGGTCCCGGAAGTTCGAATGCGTGCGAGACTTGCACAGTCTATTAGTGTTTGTCGGACATGACCAATGGGTCAGTGACTTATTGAACGTAAGGCTGGACATAATTCGTAGACTTAAGCGTTCGTTGGACAAATGGGTCAGACATAATGATCTATGTCGGACGTACACTATTTTCCTTGTTAAAAATCACTTATTGATTGTAGGTATATTTCATTGTGAATGACCTGTTCTTCGGCGGCACCATTCGGGACATATTCAACGCATAAAACTGATAAAAGGAACATCCAAAACCAAAGGTAGGCCCTACTGAGAGGCTGATATTATTATGCGTTCAAAAGGATATCAGCATGCAGTAAGAGTTATAATAGTTATTTCATTGCCATCGGATTGGGCGCTTTGGGCTATAAAAGCGTTTGATTTTAAATGGACACATAGCAACCTCGTTCCCTGGGCTGATCGATCTCGCCGCGCTATTTTTTCCCAGCATGCCTTGTTAGCTCATAACCCTGGAATTGGTTCATTACAATGTGCCAGAATCGGGCCCGTTTTAATTAGGCCTGTGGCCGATCCACTCTACGCGCCCGCTCATGTATGGTTGCCCGCAAAAGAGGCATCCAGTCAAAGAGCAACTGGTTCCCTCTCATTATTCTTTGAATTGTGATAATAATGTCTAACAGTATGCATAAATAGACGGCTTAAATACAGGAGAAGTTTGTTCAATGAATCTGAACCGAGTGAAGTTGCTAAAACCAAAGTAGCCTTATGGGAAGAAAGGCTTTCCAAGCTTCCAACAGTAACATCCAAGTCCATAAGTGCAAAAGAAGAACTCCCAAACGGTGCTGACTCCAGCTGGGCTGTATGGAAATGCCCCAACCGACTCAGAACATGTACCAGTCGCTGCAAAGTAACTCTCAAGAAATGGGGCTATCTGAACGGCCATGAGGTCACCTGCATATATGCGGTTCAGAACCACAGACAATGGAGCACCTACTCAGATGTCCCCCACTGGAGCAGAGGTGTGAGGCTGGCTGATTTCAATGGAAGTGCCAACGACTGTGCTCAGTTCTGGCTGAAATACAGCATCCTGAGCGTGTGATGTGGACACAATAAGAAGAAGAACAGTGTGCAGTTAAGGGTGACCGTGTAAAACATGATTCATTTGTAATAGAATCGCGTCAAAATACTTGCACGCAAAGTAGTAACTTTTGGTCATAGCGCTGTTTAAGCACAAAAAGTAGCTAAGCACAACAAAAATTATGCTTACCAGAATAAGGTTACCAGCTAAAATACTACGTCACATGTACAATCTGTGACTGGTATCCTGCCTATTTTTGGTTAGCTGAAAATTTGTAAGCAATTTTGTCTGCTTAAGCAGCCCTATGAAGTTGGGCCCAGGGGTTAGTGGCGAGAGGCATGGCGCGATGCCCATGGTAGCAAGGCTGGACACGTTGCCTTGGCGATGTGGGCTATACAAAGCGTTTGAAAGCGTTTGTTATGGAACGATTATGGTTGGAAAGATGTTTTAAAATTAGAATACAATGATCCACTCACATATGACTCGAAATTGCGTGGTTTCCCTTTTACTTCGTGAACTAACACGGTCCGCCATTTTGTGGAATCAAAAATTTGGTTCTACAAAATGGCGGACCGTATTAGTTTACGAAGTAAAAGGAAAACCACACAATTTCGAGGCATAATATTTGTGTCGATCGTTATATTCTACTTTTAAAACATCTTTCCAACCATATTGATTTCATAACAGACACTTTCAGACGCTTTTTATAGCCCAATCAAGGCAACGTGTCCTTTTAAATGAGTATGGTTGGAAAGAGCTTTTGAATGATTCACACAAAACATCCCTCGAAATCGTGTGGTTTTCCTTTTACTCCGTGAACTAACACGTAATTTTGTGGAGTCAAACATTTGGTTCTACAAAATGGCGGACCGTGTTAGTTCACAATGTAAAAGGAAAACCACACAATTTCGAGGGATATCTTGTGTCGATCATTATATTCTACTGTTAAAACATCTTTCCAACCATATTGATTTCATAACAGACACTTTCAGACGTTTTTATAACCCAATCCAAGGCAACGTGTCCTTTTAAATGAGTATGGTTGGAAAGAGCTTTTAAAAGTAAAATAATTATGATTCACACAAAACATCCCTCGAAATCGTGTGGTTTTCCTTTTACTCCGTGAACTATAACACGTAATTTTTTGGAGTCAAACATTTGGTTCTACAAAATGGCGGACCGTGTTAGTTCACAAAATAAAAGGAAAACCACACAATTTCGAGGGATATTTTGTGTAAATAATTATATTCTACTTTTAAAACATCTTTCCAGCCAAATTCATTTCATAACAAACGCTTTTATAGCCCAAAGCGCCAAAACGATTAGTTGTGAAACGAGCTCCAAAAAGATACCCTAACCAAATTTAAGCCTATGGTTATACTAACAAAACTAGGAAACGACTGCCTATGTAACGACATTATTCTAATTATGTATACTACCGGTAGTCGTGTTTTCTTCGTATCCATTTTATAGTTGAGTTTCGACATGTTTTCCTTTTTTTTCTCTTCATGATGATCAGTGTTAAAGGTTAAATGACATGTCATGGTTTGGTTTTCACAAATACGAAAGACGTTTACGTATTAGTAAAGCTGGGTTTTTTAATAACAACCCTAGCCTGGCCAAATAAAACCGATGATAAAATGAACTATAAGCGAATTGAACGTGGAAACTAAAGAGATATTTAATTTGCCAACACTCATTAGATTACAGTATCCTGTGTTATCTAAATGTCCATGAATTTGAAGAATTACAAGCTGCAAGCGAAGCTGATAAATACCGATTTTACATTGCCACGTCATTTTGCATACGGCGAGTTTTGTCCTTAGGCACGTAGCGTATAGTTACCTCTCTGTGTGCCAAACATTCTCCCGCATTCTCCAACGGTTTTTCCCGCGAAAGCTTGACGTATATTCGGTAATTTTGTATTCATCTCTTGGAGCAAACTTTTTGTGAAAAGGCTGTGCACGGTGTGGTTTTCAGTCTTAATGATGGGGTTGCATTTGGCGAGTGATAATAGCTATGACTTCCGAGAGCTCGGGGACTCATTAATTCACTGCGCCGGACGAGTTCAAAGGCGTAAGTGTAATATCCTTCGCTATGGCACGATCTTGTATCTAAGGATGCAGGAAACTTCTTTTAAGTTTATCATCATCAATACTGTCATAAAACCACCTCCTCAGAAATTGCAAGCGACCAAGGGAGACATTTATCAGATTGACGTATGCTGAATGCTGGAAGAAGTTGAGGATCAAATTAGATGATACGGGTAATCTTTGTCAAGTGATTGAGTTGACAGTTTGTCCATTAATTTTACTACATGATGATTTTACTGTTATGATGAAATAACTTATTTAATAATTCACGATTATAAAACAAATTCACAAAAACTTTGTCCGGATCCAAAAATGGAGGATGAATAGTGTGTCGGTGTGGTGACTTTGATAAAAAGAATAAACAAATATTTTAGTGTGTTAAACTATTCTCATCTCTTTGATAGGTTAAAAACCATAATTTTTAATGTTTTAGTGTTGAAGGGGGAAAATTAAAATACATGTCGTTATACTCTTGCATACACAAAAACCCTTGTTGGGCGTAATGTGAGATATGAAGGTTGTAACATCATTTGAATGTGTAGAATCTGTACATGATACATGAATATATCAACACAGAAAGATTTGGTGTCTCCCCAAAAAAACAAAAAACAAATAAACCCACAAAAAAACAAAAACAAAACCACAACATGACCATAGATATGACTGGATCTCAGAATGACAGATTCTAAAGGTTTTAATTTTAGCAGAAGTGTGTTCGGTTTGAGTATAGATTCAGCTGGACGAAATATCCCCTTGAGCACGGTACTTGACTGTCCGTTTTCAAAGGGATTTAATCCCTTGATTGAATTTTATGTTTGTTCTTGGTTGATACTGTCTTTAATAGGATGATCAGTTTGCCTATTGCATGATGAAAATATAATGCTGCACTTGGGCATCGGTGTCAATTTAAATACCAATCCACTGAACATTGCTTTATGTCAAATATTTACAAACGCTGATGAATATGGTCCAATCCATTTGAGTGATTTTAAAACAGTTTTTGAGAGGACAGTTTGGCAACATTGCTTACTGAAGCAAGCATTTTAAAATGCTCCTTATTTTGAAATATTGAACATAAATTAATAATTATAATATACACAATTCACCGTATGGGGGAGGGGGACAACATCTCCTGGGAACGGACTCACCTACCACAAAGAAACAACGATTATAACTTGATGACTTGTCGTTCAGGAGATATGATTTATTAAAGTAACAAGCTTCGAATAAATTAAATTTGACACATGATAACGTCGCAATGACGAAAACACGTTTTTGAAACTAAGTTTTCTCATAAGCTACAAGATGGTATATTGCTTATCCCCAATGCTTCCGAGCGAAAAGAATGAAAATGTTGGAGTTACATACATTGATCATGCACTAATGTAATGAGCTGTGCGATAACTATGTTAGTCCGCCACTGCTGTGAGAATCCAATGACAACAGACAAATTTGAGAGTAATTTGCTATATTTATTATAATAACTCCCAATCTCATGTGGTTCTATGCGTGGAAGATCTATCACTAGCAGGAACTACTAGATAAATGATACTATAGCACCACGTCTTCGCAATGGTGCCCAGATTCAATTACCCATTAATGGCTAATTTTAGTGAAAATACATTATACTTTGATTAGTTTAAATAGCCGGAAACAACTCTTGGTCAAAGTGTTTTTGTTTTCAAAAGGATTTATGTGTAATGGGAAACTAAAATGTTACTTTATTTTGAAAAGTTTTTAAATTTATTTTACCAACCAAATGTTGACACTTTTAGCGCCATGGATTTTGTACATAGATACAAAACGCGCCATAAACGACGTCATGATGACGTATCAGACACAATTATGCCAACAAGCATATCTACAATAAAAAATAAGTCTATAACTGAAATTAAGTTTGAGGATTGGACGTATGCTTATCAAGGGTGGGATTAGTGTTTATAAGTAACTAATACTCACATCGCTGTCATGTTGTTATTTAACTAATAATTTTAATCTAATGACATTTAAAAACTATGCCAAGGCATAGGCTTCCATGTGGTATAAATATTCCCTAGTGATCGTGTTGTAGTATAAATATTTTCTACTGACATTTACCGACAGAACAATTCAGAACAATGGTGTTTTGGCGGAAAGTATAAGAGAAAAATAACTTGAAATTTCAACAGAAACAATAATTGTTCCGACAAACAGGTTGGTACAGCTCATTTTAATATAACCTTTAGAACAACAACAACAACAACAACTAATTAATCTAGCACGCTGATGACACGAATATCATTTTATCGGTACAGATAATGAGATTATAGAATACATCTTAGATACAGATTTTAATTGATGTCATTTTCATTGATGCAATGACAAAATGAAGATCCTTGAAGTAAATGTTGTCTGAATGTAGTTAACACTGGATAATAACTGGGGACCTAGAACAAACCAAATCCAGACGGTCCTTGACAAGTAGTCGAAACGCAATTTGACTTACACTTGGCTAAGCAGTTAAACAATACTATGTCCTAACAGCTCTGTAGCTACTAAGAATAATACGTTTTTCGACAGTCCTATGCAAGAAACTTATCGGCATTTCCAAGGTTAAAGATTGAAAAAGCTGTTTCCTTCAAAACAGTGACTACTAATCTCCAGAAACGAGAGTTGCCACGGCCACTGAAAAACAAAAATCGTCAAAGCACCATGAACGTCAAACTGATTCGCCCAAATACCATCAAAGTCTACTTAAGTCCGTACCGTAATGGCAGTTGCATGCAGCTGCATGCAGCGAAACAAGCCTATTGAGCTATAAACAAAGAAATAGGGCAAGTAGAAACAACGAAATGCTTAAACCTTCAGAGAATGGATAGTGGAATGAAACTTTTGCCAATGAAAACCATTGTGAGAAAATCGCACGGTTTATCGTGACGAATGTCATGTTGCAGTGTGTAAAGGGCAGCTATCAAAAACTCTGCATGTATATATAGACTGTGTAAGTTGACCTCGAGAGCGCACCTCGAATAGCAGCTACAGCATGTATAGACTGTGCAAGTCTCGCGCATATTTGAACTTCCGGGACCATTGTGATCCCAGCCATATGGAGATTTACGTGGGCAAGATTTTGTTTTGTAATCTATTTTTAGTTTAACGTGGTTTATGACCATGAAAAATATATATGTTGTTGGGAATGTAATACTTAGTGATAAAAAATATGAAAGTAAAATCAATTCCACAATATAACGAAGAAAATCCGAGAATTAAACTTGACCTCAGCTTCCGGTTGCTGCAAAAAATTAAGAATTTTGTGCTCGCCTCCGATCACAAAACTTATGTAAATGCTTGTTTTGGATGCGCGATGATAATCGACAGCAACGCGAAGCCTTTTCATTGCAATCTATGGTTGTTGAGGCGTCAGCGTCCTCTATAAACTGCGTCAAGCGTTAATTTTACGCCCGTGTGACCATCGCGAATCTACGTACTAAGTGGTTTCTGAAAAGTTAAGATCAAATAAGCATCCTTGTCCCAGAGTTTTAATTTTGCTTTAATAATAATTAACACATTATTTGTGTATTTATCATAAAAACCAAAACTGATTTTATAAACATGTTATGAGTATTTTTGTTGTTCAGATGTTATCATTAAGCATAATTTAAAACAAAGATTTGATTTCAGAGAAAAATGTGTTATTCTTATGACGTGTTTTCTCGTTCCGATTCGCGCGAGACTTGCACAGTCTATTGTGGCAATATTTCACCCATCGAATATGGTTTGATTAAAAAAAGCTTGAATTAGTAATTGTAAATTGTAAACAATTTCTCAAATCTTGGAAAACAAATAGTTTCTTTTAAGCTGACCTTAATTTCCGCTTTACGTTTGACAATAAAGGACATGCAATAAAAGGCGATTGTCGTTATCAATGACGTACAAACTTGAGCAAGCTGCTACATTTCGTCTAGTACGGTACCCAAACCCCGCGAAACTAGGACGTCGTTGTCCCGGCGATTCCACGCAATGTCACGTAAAATCGTGCGACACAAGGTTTGTTTACAAAGCTTTAATTTATCCCGCTTTAAAATAATTTACTAAACTTCGGTTGTTAGTGCAGTCGACACGGTTTTCGTAACTTCGCAATTTGACACTTCCAGCCGGATGTTGGAGGTCGAGCAAAGTTTCTCCTTTTTCTCACAAGTTGCCAGATTTTATTGTATATATAATTATTTCACTGTTAGTTTTAAATGTAATCATTCCACCAATGCGTTTTGGGGTGGAAAAAAGTTATGTGACCAAAATTAAAATCACACAAAATTGCACCCAAGTTCATTAACCAATCTACTGACTGTTTGTGAGTTGGAAAATTATGTGAGAAATTAACTGCAGAGAAGGAAGACTCTTTGTTGGGATCTTTTCAGTACATTAATAATAACCCTGTTGGTTCTCAAGAGAGGAACGTAGCCATGACTTGACGTAGTAACATAAAGGAGTTACTCCATTCCACCCCTTTCTGTCACAATACTACTACTAGTACGTAGTGGTGAGATAATTGCCATTTGTAAATAACGTTGTTACAATCATACATTAGACATTTAATTTACTTTTCACAGGTGCTGTTTACTTTTACTGTTAGTGAATTAATTTAGGTCGTGACTGTATAGGCGGTGAATAGGCCTACACAATGTCAGACCATCGCCCTATATTGATAGACAATTTATAAAAATTCATTTTGCAATTCATTTGGAGAAGATTCGAGCTTATTTCAGCATTACGTAAGGACTATTAAACACAGCTTCTAGTGTTATTGGTGTGTAGAATCTTTGGACATTTTAGAGTGCAATAATGACGGGTCGTCAAATGAGACAATATTGGGACATGGCAAGTCGCCAACTTAATTTACGGAAGATTTAATCTGAATAGTAATAATGTGTAATGGAGATTGTCGGAGTTGCCCACTGCGCAGACTAAATCCAAATTTCTCTTGACTGGTTGATCCTTTGCCGTTTGTATAGTTCCCCAAACCGGGATCTTCCAATGTAACGGTTCGTCAAACCAGACAATTGTGGCACGGCAACTTAGCAACTTAACCCTGCGTGACATCATCAAAAACAAATCACACGGTGAGGCCATCGGTCAGTAGGCTACAGTCCGTTTGTATTTTGCGTGTAATTAATTTTTGTGTAGAACCCAATCAATTTCAAATGGCCCAAACCATTAGATATGGACCCTACTAAATTCTTCCAAATAAACAACAGGTCACTGCTTACAGCCATTGTACAATTATACAGAAAAAACATCTGGAAACCATATATGGTTCATTTCACCCAGTAGTGGCTTTTGACACCAAGGTCAAGCAACTGCTGTGCAATTCCTATGGGAAGTCCGGGAGAGCTGGTCATTGATGAATTTTTTGTGTGTGAAAAAGACCCCGGATGGTAACAAGACATTACCATGCTATTTGGCTAGGTGTAGATGGGGAATGCTGAATTTTTTAGATTAAAAAAAATATAAAAAATGGCGGAGTACTGATTATTTAATTAAAACCGGACAGTGGACTGCAGTCCGATGGCATCATCGAGTGTTTTCACGAAAGATTTAATCTTAAAAATTACGAAGACAGAAACTGAATATGTCACCGTGTCTTCGTACAAAAAGTTAATCTTCAACCCCAAATCACACAGCCTTGCTGCGATGGTTGCCTCCCATTTTGAATCTATACCTGATTAGTACAAGCATTATCGAATTGTAGAAAATATTCCTTCAATAGATACTAAATAGATAATCATTTAGCCACAAATCTAACTGTGATTAATCTAAAATAATACGTAAATGATAAACAAAGAATAAAAGTAAAATAAAATGCTAGTTACCTGAACAATTACGAAGAAACTGAACATGTAACCGTGTCTTCGTACAAAAAGAGTTAATGGCGAACCCCGTGAAAAATTACAAAGGATATAATTCTGCTGCATTGGCATTTTACAGTGAAAGACGCTATACTATAAGTAAATGTTACGTCACTAGTAACTTTATGCTACGTCATAAAAGTAATCGCATATGAATTTTGGGATACTTCCTACACTCGTCACATGAGGAAAAAGACCTTCCCACAAAACCTCTTCTTCATAAGATTTTACAAAAAAATAAACTTTGTTTTCCGTTATGTAATAATGAACCAGAAACAATCAAGCATCTGATCATCTGCTGCACAAAAAACAAAGACTGGAAAAGTTTTGGGATAATAATTATTACCATCTGAATGACTGTGTCAAAAGGAGGACAGCCTTATATAACTGGTTAGCAATAAGGGAACTTTGGCTTTTCAATAATTGTAAGGTCATCTTTGAGAATGCGTCCAACAAAGATTACAATGTTTTCATGAAATATATAAAAGCAGGTTTAAGCGGTTCCTCCTTTTGAACGTAAGAGACTAACAACATATTCGTGTACACACCTTTAACAAAGAACAAAGCCATGTGTACACGTTGAGATGGGGATTATGTTTCGTGTTTTTCCTTTATTAGTAAATGGTTGTTGTCCAGTAAATTTTATCGATATATGTTTTAATTTATAATTCTTGATATTTAATTTCGATGTGATAATGAGAAGAGTAAAGTTCACTCGCAATGTTTTCTAGAGTCGCTAAATTACTTATGTGCCATATTTTATCACCTTGTAATTTTTTTGGTTTAAATATTTAATTTAATTCCTCTGTTTCAGGTTTGTTTTTGTTTGTTTGTTTGTTTGTTTGTTTGTTTGTTTGTTTAGATTTTTGGTTTACTGGATATTGTATCGTACTTTACTATATTCAATTGGTGAGTAACATGATAAACGAAGTTGTATATAGCTTCAACGCAACAGAAAACAACAATTAGCATAAATAAATATACAGTATAATGTTGGTATACGAATCGTAGAAAGCAAAATTTAAACCATAATATCAAACAACTGACACTTTTCGTTACATAAAATTTCTTTTTTAACCATTTTATTCCAGCTTTTGTTTTGTTATTTCAAACATTTCAGTTAACAACACATCCACCACTGTATACTTTTGACGACTGTTGCCATGGCAGACCTGGACTGATACAACTTTCGAAACTAATCAATAAATGTTAGTAAACATTTCCGAGTAATAAGTATTAAATAGATTTTTAAATGATATTCAACTTTTGGTGATGCACTTGTTATCACTTAAACCTAAATTAAATTGAAATAGCAAGTTGTTATTGTTCAATGTCATGTGTAACACGTTGACTCTAAAGCGCACTGTATCTACAACGGTAATACATTTTCATAAGGAAATGATGTTATGGAACAGAGACATGTTTTCCACTTCAAAAAAATAATAAAATGGGACATTTTAGCGATATATTAAGACAAATGACAACCAATCCTTGGAATACAACTCGACAATAATTTGCATAATACATAAGACACTAAATATGTTGAAAATTTGTATTAATTTAACGACTTATTAAACAAATATTGGATGCATATGAGTACAATATAGCAGAATAGAATCACGAGGTGAAAATTAAATAACACAGTCCAAATTTAAACGAGTGATTATATTCTGCTATATTGTATGAATAAAATGCACCCTGTAATTTGTTTTGTTGTACCTCACACATACATCCTTGTCATTTTGGTATTTTTCATATAATTCTTAATTCTATTCAACAATAAATAATACAAAGTTTTGAACAGTGTATGATTTATTCGACAATAAGGTATTACATGGCTGATAAATACCTATAGATGGAGCTGTTTAAAACCGGTTTGCTAAAGTGCGTTCGGCGTTCGTGCGTTTGCGCGCAAGCATACGCAATCAATGCAAACGATACTCAATGTAAAATCTATCAGTATGCGCAAAGCGCAGCTACGAAACATCACAAGCGTCCTATATTTATCAATACAGGACTCCCATATTAAATGTGAAGTGTCGGAACAGTTTACATGGCAAAATACCATAAAATAAGACACGTGACGCGTGTTCCACCAAACAAATGACAAGTATCTGTAAGTGCGGTATATAATAATAAATATAACTCGTTTTAGGTTGACAACTATGTTATACTTATCTCTTCTATGAGAGGAAGGAGTTGTGGATACGAAATAAACTCGCAGACCTGTATTTCAAGCCTGGTTCTTTTCAGAAAGACAACTTTCCTTAGACAGATTAGTATAGCATTGTTGTAAACTATACATTTGTATTACTTCCTACAATATTCCAAGTTGCAAATCGTACTCAGTTATTCATTTCAGCTAGTTAATTCTCAGGTATTTAACTAAACTTCCACAACTGACAAATAAACGTCGGGCTTTTGACTGAAAAGACGGTTGCATCCTGTTTGATAATCGGTCTTTCCGAGCTGGAAAAGGTTAAGGTCTTATTATAAAATACCAGCAAATGATAATGTAGGCCTACCGGTAATGATTCAAAACCAAACCTCAACCTTGCATCTGCTGCTTTGTAAAGTTGTTATCTGTAAGAGTGAACACAATCGGTTCGGAAGCAAGTCTGTTTTCAACTGTAATTCATTAAAAGACATGCAATTCACTAAATCTTTTGTTGATATCATGCATGCTACTTAAGTTCAAAGTTAAGGTTAATTTACAATGAATTAACGACAGTTAGTGCCTCATCATTGGAATTAAAACAACAACAGAAAAATTCTTCGGAAATGACGCAACGAAATCGAAGGTAGTTGTCACAGCTTTGTTAATTTGTTTTCAAATATTTTAAATTTTATTGAGAAATACCAGTCAATTTGAATCATTAAAAACATCGTCTAAATGAAATTACACCAATTTGCAACGCAACGTTATGGTTGAATTATAATTTAACTATTATGCCTAAACGTTTTTCAGCAGAACTTTTGTAATTTTTAACGAGACAATTAAACATTTTCTTAAAATGAAGATGTTTCAAGGGATATATATCACAAGATGAAATGAAAAGATAGATACTATTCGAGGTTAACCAATCTTTAAATGTATTGGGGTGAGAGAAAGAGAGTGATTGAGATGACAGTAGCTTCCATGGCACCATACACTTTGCAATTTGCAAGACTTCCGAAAAGCTTCAACAAAAGCTACTTCTTTAATAGTGTGGTCTAGAAATTACTCGTGATAGGAGTACGATGTTTCTTCCCCTTTATTTTGCAAAGTTAACATCTCCAGTGTACCGCATTTATTACACCGTACAAAAAAGATATATTTCTGCTGAACTGTCATTTGATATTGGCATGTAGTTCAGAAAGAGACTTGAAATAACAGTTGTGGTAAACGTTATTTTAACCACTATGAGTCCTATCAAATAAAAGACAATCAAATTATGGAAACTTTTAGTTTGAAAACATGACAAGTCAATCTTCAAACGTAAGACTACTATTGTAATTTGCATTGTGAGCTGTATACGTGTTACACTTATCAGTATCATGAGATTTCTACATCAGTCTAATTCAGACACATCGTACATTTGATCAAACGCATTGCCAGTCACTAAGTACCCATTGTGTGAATTATTTGCAAATGATTTCGAGAAGATGTCTGCACAATTTTATTTGGCCGATTGTTGGACACTCTATTTTGACTCAACACTTAGACCCAACGAAGTGTCAATTTACACTAGATCGGTATCGCGTTAACTTAGCATAAAGACTAGGCCTATTTTCAAAAAGTTACTTTGACAAATTCTTAAGAGCCTTTGAGTATCCTTGTTTGCTAATGTTAAAACAATCTACAACGTAAAGTCATCGAAATCTTCTTCATTTCGCTTGCCAAAAAATAAGCCAAAGCCATATTGATCTTCCCCGCCTCTCTTGGTGTCCGTATCTGCCATTGCCCGTACACCGTGCTCCGGCCAGTTGGATCCTCTCTTTCCCCAGAACAGACCATGGCCGTAGTCATCGACTTTGGACTGTCTTCGTTTACGAGCTGTCTCTGTGTTGCCGTGCGGATAAAGATCTCTCGGGTTTGTGTTTGTGTCTCGCAGTGCTTTAAGGAGGTCAAAAATGGATTCCGAATCCCGGAGTAGCAACTTGCCCGACTCTGCCAATTCCTCCGTGCCTTGACCCGTTGAACCGGAGGGGTCTAACCACGTGTTGTGGAGGAGTTCCCGCCTTTCCTTACCGTCGGCTACGTCATGAAGAGGCAGGCACGTGATTGGCGAAAGCAAAAGGCACGTAACAGTTGCTATGGCGACCGTAAGCCAACTACTCATTATGATCTGCAATGAAATAAATTACATACATCTTATTGACACCAATTATACTTTCAACATAAGTGTTTAAAGAGAAGTTTTAATATTCATTATTTTATAACGGGAACAGTTCAGTAGATTGTTTTTATCGTCGACAATTTAAAATGCAGATCATGTGGTTTCGGTTTGATAAACTGCATCAGTCACCTGAAAACAACAATACCGAAAAGCTCGTCCAATCCATGACATTATAGCTACTCAAACTAATCCTTATTGAAAATGTTCCCGTGTGACCTCCGTGTAAAGGTTTAAAACAGGTAAGGGTTATGAGACGAAGATATGGTTTTATTTTGCAATTTGAGGATCAACTAGAACACACGTGGCCGTATAGCTTACTCAGCTAGCATAGGTTCCAAAACGGGTATATCCAACAATTTTCGACACTCGGGAAAGTATAGTGCTTAATACACATCGGTAGAAGGGTAAAAACAAATTATATTCATTATCCCCGATGCAAAGTTAACATCTATTAAATCGTTGCGGTACCCGCTGCTAACATAGGATTCAAACTGCCTCTAGTGGTAAGACATCTTCTCTAGCAATGCAAAGGTCGTGGGTTCGAATCCCACCCGAGTAGTTTGCCTGTGGATTTTTTTTCACAGAACTCGATGCAAAGTAAAATCTATTACATTTTCGACACCTCCCAATATCATACTTAAATGAGTTCAAGGAGAACCGATAGTACATGTCTTCATAATAGTATACTTTGGGATCAGAACACCTTCACTCTTGTCTTCAAAAAAACTCTTATCCAAGTAATCTGTAATAGCCCTGTTTTCTAGAACTGATATCTGTTTTCTTGGGTTACCGTATTTACTTATTATTGTTACAATGTATTATTACTTATTATTTACACATCCAACAGCACAATTAGCGCCAATAACAGGATGAAAAGGAAACGAAAAGAAATGTTCACTTTTTTAGAAGTAAACCCCAATGGGAGAAATCACACGCTATCTGGGCCCAATTTCATAGCGCTGCTTAACGGTAAGCAAATTTTCTTGCTAGCTGTAGCAGAAAAATTTGCTTGTTCATAAACGTATTTCACAGGTTAGCAAGAAAATTAGGCGACCATCTTGAGCGATCACCATGTATTTGCATTGTTAGTTATTCATTTTCATACAGTAAGCACGGGAAGGTTACATGCCTTTTCGTGTGCTTACGGTTAGCAGCGCTATGAAATGGAAACTCGCTCAGTAAGCACAAAACGTGTGCTTAGCAGCTCTATGAAATTGGGCCCAGGTAGGGACTGAAAACCTAATCCATTTGCAAAGGCTCTGTTCTGAGGTGGGATTCGAACCGGGATCCACAGACTGGTAAAAGGCAGGGAAAGAAACCACTGCGCCAACCTGATCCCCTGACTTTGCCTTTTTTGATTTGGCAAATAAGAATTTGTAGCAGTGGGGGACCTTTCTCGAACAAAGAAGTCTTTCAGACGGCAACATTTCTTGGGAAAATCTGTATTTGCATCTAGTTAATTTTAATTAACTTTAAATAGTTTTAAAATCTATGTAAATTGTTCGATAATTTATTTATACCATTCATGTATATCCTACCTTTAATGAATTCTTATAAGAATAAACTATATATTTAGTCCCATTGTCTATTTAATGAGGGACCATTTCTTGCAGAAAAGTTATTCGTTGTACAAAGTTTGAAAGTGTAGTTTCCATGTCCAGAATAACAGACAAAACATTTTTTCGTAAAGGTGTCTTTATAGACTGACAATGGCCTTCCGCCTGTTTTGTTGTAAGTTTTGCAGGTTCAATGTATACAGTGACAGTTAAGCGTCTGTTAACGATTCACTTAATAATGGTCGAGGAGTTAAAACAATATTAAATAATTATTTTCCCAGTATTGATTTTATGTAAATACATCGATCGAGGACAAGATCATGTCAACGTTCATTTAGCGTGAATGATTAACAACTTAATTCCTGAAGCGCATCTCTTAATATCTTATCTCTTTCTCCACCTTGTCCGTCCTACTTTGTGTCTTTAAACATAATTCGGTTTTGTGAGAGCATAGGTTCTCACGTGCTGGCAATAATTCAGTAGTTCCAATCCTCCTTTTATCGAAAGATTATCGGGATTCTGTTGTATCTTGATAAACATTGACGACTGTCAGTACTTTCTTTTATGCAGCAATGCCACAAAGGGACATTTGTATCTGCATAAAAAGGGTATATCTTTGGTATTGCCTTCCGAAGTATGATTAGTATGATTTTTGTCAAAAAAAGTTTCAGTATTTTCCAACAATGATATTTAGAATGAAATTGTATATCTGAACCTATACCCACTTTAAACAATTTATGCAAACTCTTGTTAAGTGATGCAATCTTTTTCCTAAAACAGCAAAATCAGCAAAAGGTCAATGTACTGAACACCCTTAAAAAACAGTACAAAGAAAGATAAAGAATTTGATTTAACCTATAAGTCATTTTTCCTGCCAATGGGATTACTGGCTTTTGAAAAGTGAATATTGTTGAACAATCTTCACAAGCCCTTGGTTGCCATTGGGTCAAACGAAAGCGATTACAGGCTCAACGTATTACATAAGGGAGCTGTAACACTGGATTTGAAGATTCAATTTGCTTCATATCACCGCGGTTGTGTATTGCTATTTATAGTTAAACCCGTTTAGCCTCTCAGATGAAAACAATCCTAAGAGTAAATGATGGAATTACGAGGTTCAGTTCCCCATGATGGTATATAGCCAGCTCATCAACCACTTTAACTTGTTATTTTGTTTATGAATACAAAATGACGATAAAAACAAATTTAGTTTTAAAGCTTATTTTGCTGTAGTAATAATCGTTTAAAGGGAATTTTCAGTAACTTAATTATAATAAATGACAGAATCAGAATGGTGTATTAATTACAACTCATTTAACCCACGGATTACTTAATCCAGGAACAATCATCTGATGATTGAACGTTTGCCAATTATGCTGTCCGTTTCAACGGTCTACATTGTACAAAACCGGTCTCACACTTAGGTATTGTGGTTTAGAGGAGCACTTATGTAACGCTACCTCTGCATCATGACATGTCACTGTAAAAATATCTCTCACTTTCCCTCGCAGATGTTGCTAATGAAATTGCGAAGACCTTTTTGCAATATACTACAAAGTCCCCATCAATTAAAGTGACGAAAGTGTTTCGCTAGAAGCATTGGATGCTACCTTGGTCGGTGATTAACTCCGGCAGGTTGCCGGCAAATATTACTGCAGCCTCATAACCAAACAGTATTTAGACTCTCAAAATTGTACTCACGCATATAGAACCTTTTAGGGAATGTTACAAAATTAATGTTACAAGAAAAACTATCAACCAATGGCAAAGTTGTTCTCATGATATTCAGTGTAGTAATTATAATATTACCCGGTGGCTTTCTTTATGACTGTTATGAAAACAACCAATGAAATACGGAAAATATAACTGGTTACAAAATCGGGTGAGACAAATTTCTAAGCTTCTTTATTTCAAGACTGTATTAAATGATTATCTGTGAGCCATCCTAAATCGAACTTTATCCTTGTTTAAAAAATATCCTTTTCAGCCATGTCCACTGCATGTGCACAGCAAGTTGATCTTTAGAATCAAACATTCAGATTTTGGCCCTTGATTTATAGCTGCTGAGATAATAGCAAATTGAGTTTATAGTATTGCTAAAAATAAAAGTAAACTTTAAATGTACACCTCGGACATTAATGTTCAAATTCTATAATTTTATTCCAGTTATTTAACATGTTAATTAGATTGTATAATTAATTTGCATGACAAATGTTGTTTACACCTCACTAAGTAATTCAGGATTAAAGCCTTATCGTTTTACTAATCTTCAAGGTAAGGTACTGTATGAACGTGATAAGAGAATGTTCAGTGACGACCAAGTTGTTGATTTTAAGTTTTAGGTCTACGCAGCCTTTGTTTGGACCATGGAGGTAGAAATTACGTATACTGGACCCAAGTGACAAAAACACTGACAAAGCTCCGTAATTCAAAGTGAGAGGATAATTAAAAATGTTTGTACATCATCAACATGAGATAAATCGGTATACAAAAAATGCCAATCAACTTTATTTATTGTCAAGTGCGGATCCATGTTTTGTTTGTATAAAGGGGTGGATATACTAATAACAAAAGCTCTTAAACAAGGTGTCAGCCACCTATTCGTTCACACTCTTATCCAAATTTGAAAATTTATTCCAGTTCTTGTTGTTATTTAAAGACACTGGACACTATTGGTAATTATTACCACATACGACAAATATAGACACATGGCGTTTGTACTGTGTGGCTTGGGCAGCCCTTTTATTCTAATTGAATACGGATATGATCTTAAAACCATGAACATTTTGTTAAAATGTATACCCCACGGCAACCCGACAGCTTGTCTAGTAGTAATAAATTATGTGAGGCTCAAATTGGCCTAAAATCTATTGTCAAAGACGAGTGTTCTCACTTGGTGTATCTCAACATATGCATAAAACAACAAAACCTGTGAAAATTTGAGCTCAATTGGTCGTCGAAGTTGCGAGATAATAATGCAAGAAAAAACACCCTTGTCACACGAAGTTGTGTGCTTTCAGATGCTTGAGACCTCAAAATCTAATAGACTGTGCAAGTCTCGCGCATATTTGAACTTCCGGGACCATTGTGGTCCCAACCATGGAGATTTACGTGGGCACGATTTTGTTTTGTCAATTATTTTAGTTTAACGTGGTATATGCCCGTGAAAAATACATATGTTGTTGGGAATGTAAAACTTAGTTATGAAAAAATATGAAAGTAAAATCATTTCAACAATATAACGAAGAAAACCCGATAATTAAACTTGACCTCAACTTCCGGTTGCTGCAAAAAATGAAGAATTTTGTGCTCACCTCCGATCACAAAACTTATTTAAACGCTTGTTTTAGATGAGCGATGATAATCGCCAGATACTGTAATCGCAACGCGAAGCCTTTTCATTGCAGTCTATGGTTGTTGAGGCGTCAGCGTCCTCTATAAACTGTGTCAAACGCTAATTTTACGCCCGTGTGACCTTCACGAATCCACGTAAGTGGTTTCTGAAAAGTTAAGATCGAATAAGCATCCTTGTCCCAGAGTTTTAATTTTGCTTCACTAATAATTAACACATTATTTGTGTATTTATCATAAAAACTAAAACTGATTTTATTAACATGTAATGGGTATTTTTGTTTTTCAGATTTCGTCATTAGATATAATTTAAAACAAAGATTTGATTTCAGAGAAAAAAATGTTCTTCTATTGACGTGTTTTCTCGTTCCGATAGATACGCGCGAGACTTGCACAGTCTATTCCGAGGTCTCGAAATCAAATTCGTGGAAAATTACTTCTTTCTCGAAAACTACGTTACTTCAGAGGGAGCTGTTTCTCACAATGTTTTATACTATCAACAGCTCCCCATTACTCGTTACCAAGTAAGGTTTTATGCCAATAGTTATTTTGAGTAATTACCAATAGTGTCCACTGCCTTTAAGTGAGTTTTTTTCTTTTCGTTTTTGCTGAGCGCCATGAGCGTCACTGCGTGACGGAATTGTGCACTAAGTAAGAAGCCATTGTTATTATTTATTTCTATATTTCTGGTCATGAAACCAATGATGCCTCATGTGAACTTAATCACTGTGAATCATAAACACAGGGTTAACCATACTCTTCCACGATAAGTGTATTGGGTTCTTTTACGTGCACTACCAATCTTAGTACGAGGGACCTACGGCTAATTATTGTCCCATCCGAAGGACAAAGCAATTATGGTAAAGTGTCTTGCTCAAGGATATCAACCGGGACTCGAACCCACACACTGCTGATCAGAAACAGAGCTTGAGTCTGGTGCTCATAACCGCTCGGCCACGACACGGTGTTTGTAAAACTGCTCTTTAACTAAAAGGAACACCATAATGTCAATAAGGGGTGTGTTACGCATTGTGTCTGACATAGTTGGACCATGGAGGTATGGTTGGACATAGTCAGACACAATGGGTCGGACATATTATTGGGTCGAACATAATGGTTGAAGATAATAGTTCTTCGGACACAATGGCCCGGGTTTAAAATGGTTTGTCAAAATGGTGAGTCAGAGATTTGCACGCTTTCTCGTGCGGTCTGGGCCTTTCTTACTTTGTTATGTTTTGGAGACAGACAAATTTGATAGATTTGCATTTATTTTTACTTTTACATTTTCCCCCTTTCTTAAAAATTCAGTGTATGAAAATTGGGGGAGCATGCAAGTACATCTCGGAGCCAACCACGGCATGTGATACAGGACCGGGAAATTTTTTAAGAATAAGGTACTCTTTGGTGCATTCTCAGTCTTTATGGGTTTTGCTCTTTTAAAGTTGGGTATGCTACTGCTTTTGTTTTTTTCTCCCATCCTTTGTTCTATCAAAGAACAAAATCGGTTTCAATCTGGGATCTCATACATGACTCCACATGAATGATATAAAACGTTACTTTGAACGACAATATTTAATCCATTAATGGATACCAAACTTTCAGTGTAAACAACCGTGGTTCGAACTTTGTAAGAAAGAGAGCAAATGTAAAAATAAAAATAAACACAAACATATCAAACTTCAAACTTCTGTTAATTCTTGTTTGCTTGATGTTTAAATTTAAAAACATAATGCTTCCCAAGTTAAAGTTAGACACATGAACCAATGTACATGTTTTTGGACCGTTATACAGATAATGTAAATTTACCAGCCTAGTTATTGGCTTTGGAACAATCTCTTAGAAAGACTGCTATTCTCCCTCTATTCGTTGTTACCAATATGACCTGTAAAGAATTCTGCAATAAGTAAAACATTTATGTGTATTTTCCCTTGCGTAAATTTAACAACCAGAAAATGGTGGTATTTCACGGTGCCGTGCAAGGGAAGAATGGGATTTGATTAGCTAAATTGGCAGGTGTTGCAGTCATTTCTGTCGGGAGTTGGGAATACAGTCATCGCTGTTGGCCTTCAACCTACCATCTCCACTAATCAATTATCACTAGATACAAAATTGAACTTCAAATTTATGTTAATTCGTCGTTTCATGTAAACAGCTGCTCTACCCATAGTTACTTAATTCAATGGCAGTCCTGTCTGCATTGGGCCGTCCTTAGCTAACCAGACGTAACTGGTATTATACAGCTGGCCGTTTTATTGTGTGTATTTTAAAAATATCTTCGTTTGTTATCTGAACATAATATTCTTATTCCAATATATGTAACTCATTCTGACTTCAAGTCGGGGACAGAGCCAATGAATACACGGAAGACGAATTTATTAAAATACTCGTGCTTCTGTGTCCTATGAAGGCCGACATGTTTGCGACGGACAGTGCTCTGAATACCAACATCAGACCCTCAAACTAACACCTTCCAGGCCACAGAGAAATCAAATCAATGAAGAAAAAACAATCATCAAAGCCGCTGCCGTATTTTGTGATTACTTTATCCAAGGGTGCAGAGTTCTGTATTTTTCACTTTCGACATTGCGGCATCTCTTCAATGTCCCAATGGCTTTCTTCTTTATAGAATAAATATTTTTGTGTAAACACAGAGTCTACCAAAGAAGCCTTATTGTCTGTCATCCATATATAAAGTGGGGTAAGTAAATTAATTACGGCACTAAAAACCAAATTGAAAAACTTTCAGCAAATATTTATACAACAAATGCAAATCGAAGCTTCGAGGTGCCGAACTATACTAAACCGACGTCTGCAGTCAAACCAAACTTCTTTGAAAACACATAACAGATTCTTGTTTTGGCTTTTAGTGAGTCAGAGTGTGAGAGCGTATGCATTCCATTTAAGGCTAGGTTACTGCTTACTGCATGTAACAGAACAATATTATTTAAATCAACTTAATGTTTCCCGGTCGATATTTTTCGTTTTCAGCGTGACGAATTCCGCGCTTGGCTGAAAACTTGCGTTGCAGTCAACGGTCCGTCTCGAGGGAGAGCTGTGAAGTGCTGTGCCGTTTAGTTGCACGACACAAGGCACCTTCCCCATAGATTTCATTCCATCTGCGATGAATGCAGGTCACCCAAGGCTATGGACATTTCTCTTACGCGTGAAATTGTACACTTTTTTGATAATGACAATAACACCTCGAGCGATAAAAATGACAAACTAGCAGTGTACATTGAAAATCAAGAGAGTCAAATAAAAAATAATACGCTCGTCTAAGAACCACCAATTATTATTCTCGTTAGATGGTTTGTGTTATGTATGCAATTTTGTTTGAAACTTTCCATATGAGGAATTGAACTGAAGCTGTACAAATTAGAAAGAATTATATCAAATTAATAATCGGAAGGTCATTTGGTAAAAAAGACTAACTGGACATCTTGAATTTGTATTTCTTTATTTGTTTTTCTGAAAACAAGAAGATTCCAAAGGACAAACTAAAATGACCCATATTTAATATCAATATCAGGTAATTTCTGTGCAGGACACAATATTTAAGGCGAGTTAAAGGCCATCGCTTGGAAATGTTGTCTTTCGCAAAGTGGCGTGCCATTGAGAGAGAAGTACTCAGTCATCCCAGGACACATAGAGCGATCTAGTTCAATGTGTCAAATTTCAACGGGAATATCATCTCGTCATGGACAAAGAGAAGTCATATTCTGACAAGACGTTGGAAGTATGAATCACACTAAATAAATGTACTAAAATGGCGCAACACTTGTAGGAATTGGTGTCCCATGAAACTTTCATCACCTAAGGTTAAATTAATTTGTGGTTGATCAGGTCTTAGATGCCCTTAGATACTTATAGGTAAAATGTCAAATGTACAATTTGTGAGGATCGTAACCTGGTCACGACAGACGTAACCTGGAGCAATTCCCGGGTCTCCGCAAAGGCGTGGATGAACAGGAGAAACACTTACTTACAATCAACAAAACCAAAATTATTCAGCTACCGTCACATTATGTGTTGTTCAGTGCTACTGCTCCAGAGAACTTGCAAGTTCACGTGGTATTTCCCTTCCCGGAGGATGTACCTTTCCCGCAGCATGGACAGTAAAATAGTCTCTTTAAAAAAAGAGGACTGGTCCTTATTGTGGTATCTTATCTGAGCTAGCAGCAATGGAATTGGAAAATGGTCTCAATAATAAATGAGCAAAAAAGGTTAACAAAAACAAAAACTCAGCCCACAAAGGCCTGCTTCCCCTAATTGTCGATCCCATTGAGAACAACTTTGTTACATAGTGTCACTATGATAGTGAACTAAAACTTTTTGAGAAGCCAACATAATGTTTAAACAGCTACTTGAGCCAAAAAAAATGTTAACGGGAATGCTTTTTAAACTTGTTTATAATGTGTTTCTTTACCATTTAATTGCAATTTTGTTATTTTAACCTTTCTGAATTTGTTGTTATAATTGAAAAAGAAAAAAGCCCCAACCTCAAGGTTTTGAAAAACTAGCTACTCTTCTGCCATTGACGGCGTGCGTCAAAACGACAATACTTTGAGGTCATTTGCGGGTTGTTGCTTTGTTATACCTCTATGTTTCAAGATATACAAAACGGAGCTCCCACAAGTGACATAACGTGGGTGATGACGTAAGGGGCTTTTCGCGAATCTTTCTGAAAGCACCGGAGAAGGGTATTCAAAATGATCGGGGTTGTTTTTATAATTAATTCTGTTTACTCTCATGTGAACCAAGTTTCCTTTATTATTGATTGAAAACATTTTAATTGAATTTCAGAAAAGATCACTTGTTGCCGTTTTCGTTCAAGCTGGTCTTTAATGTGACATAACAGTACATAAGTGAGAGTAAAACAATTTCCGAAAGCTATTTATTGGGTGGGAAGATTTGTCTGAAACATTTTTAAGGTTTTCCCACGAAAAAGTTATTAATACTTTGTTTAAAAAAACAACATCTTCATTAATGACAAATTAGGTGACATTCAGTTGTTTCTTTGTCTGAAGAAACCTTTCAACCATTATACCTAAAATAGTTAAATTGTCGGATCCAAAAGGTTAATGCGTTTCTGCCGTTCTTCACTGTCAGAGATTGTTGTGGCAATGATTTCTAATCAATACCATTTGCTTTCATAGTTTCAGCTTGTTATATCGTTTACTAGATGTTACATTTTAGCATGGGGATAGGGAATATTGTTTTTGTTGAGTTCTGAGTATACCAGGCGCGGATCCAGGGGGGGCGTGGGGGGTGCACGCCCCCCCTTTTTCATATTAAAAAAAAAAAATGAGGGAGAAAAGAAAAAAAGAGGGAGAGAGAGAGAAGGGGGGGAGAAATGGGGAAGGGAAGATTTTGCTGCTTGGTATATTTTCACGCCCCCCCGTTTGGAAAATCCTGGATCCGCCCCTGTATACAGTGCTTACTACACATCGGTGTATGGGTAAAACACAAATTATATTGTCATATCTTACTATAAAACATCTCAAGTGTTGATAAAAGGATTGGTTGTTGTTTCTAAATATAGATGGTACCGGTAACCGGTTTGAAACAGTTTTAGTATGCTAGAGCAGAAGATACGCGGGTGTTTATGTCACAAAAACAAATTATACTCGATTAGTCGGTTATTTTATACGAATAATGATCAATACCGTTATATCGGAACATCAACGATTTTTTATCATAGGCAGAAATTTCCGAGATATTCTTTGATTTGCGTCTTATTTATTTGTTGTCTCCCTTTTGTTTAAATAATTCGTCTTCCTCTTTTTGGGCAGCTTATCAGCTGATTGTGGTTATATTATTTCCTATAGTGTACGAATGATGCAATTATTTTCGTTTGTGGAAATTTGATTTTGTTCTTGGTCATGCGCTTCTTCTGAGTTATTTATTGGCCCACTTTAATAACATAATCAAAGTAGATTCAAATGTAACCGTAATTTGGACTGATTTCTTCCTGATTAATGTAACTATGCTGTGATTACTGGAGGGTGTCAAGGATGGTGACGAAGTTAAAACAACGTCTTTAGATTACTGTTGGATAAAAGACACAACGTTGACGAGTATTTCTTGGATAACACACCAGCCAAGCATTCTGATTGATGACAACCAAATTGTCTTGTTGCAACACCTGCACGCAGAGACTCACCCGTAGGCTATAAAAACATTGCCAATATGCAGAACGGTGAAAATGGATGGCTAAATCATTGTCAACAGTCCTGTTAGGAAATGACTAGATGACGAGATGTTTTTTCTTTTGCTTTGGTCATCAGTCATCGTGGTTTGGCTGATGGCAGATTCAGGCCCACCAAATTAGATGTGGTTCTAAAGATGCCACATTGGTCATTCCAAAATAGCAATGTGACGAGATTCATATTATTAATGTCTTGTTGGCACTGTTACCGTTGCATTGCTTTTCAGTGTTGATCGAAACGTTTTGAATTTGTTTGTGCTAAATGTGTCAAATGGAAGTAGCTCTCGTGTGATTACTAATTGCCTTTTTTTGTGGGGGGGGGGGGTTTATATTTAATTTTGTTGATATTATAACGTCATATTCAAGCCTGCCTAATTTTGTTAATCAATGTAAATTTAGTTTGAAAAAGTAAACAATAATTGATATTATGGTCAAATTAGTTTGTTTTTTTTGTGTGAGCGTGTCTATCCATTCAAACCGAGGACTTTAACACAAGGGATCCTGGTGTTTGACAGAGCGAGGTCGTCCTCGCTTCGTTTTCGTGTACAAACCCAATGGGGACGTCGCTAAAAAAACACTATGTCCAAACAATGGGAGAACAAAGAGAATTCCTCGGTAAGCAGGATTTACAAACACGTGTCTGTGTGTGTGTGTGTGAGGTAGGTATACATTCAAACCGGGGACCTATAACAAAAGAGGACAATAGGGTCCCCGGTTGAAAAATGTCCCCAGTTGGATAGCGTGTATAAAACCAATGAGAGCTGTTGCTAAAAAGTTTGTGTACAAACAAAAGAGGGACAATACGAGGTTCCCGATTGCAGGTGTTTACACACCTGTGTGTGTGTGTGTTATTTTGACAATGTGTGTTACAATGTGAGTTTAAGTTCTCAGATAAAACAAACATACAGACACCTGGGATGTAACTCTAATAACCCACGGATGTCTGCATTCTCTAGCTGTCTTGACCTGCTTCTTATATTCGTCTTCGATCTGGTCTCTCGTCACCGCCAAAGTTTGGAAATCTAGCAGCAGTTAAGACATCCAATAGGGCATGGGTATCGAGCCGATCCCGGAGTACTGTGGGTTCCCCAATCACCCCAACTCAAACCCACTTCACGGGATTTGGAAAGTAGATCTTATGCAATGCTTTATTTCCCAAATGATAGAAAACTACACCATTTTAAAAGATTGTTTTTTAATTTAATTTTTTTAAATTGGCTTTATGTACTTAATTCACTTTTAAGCACTTCAGTTTGACATAATTATTTTTGAGGACAAATCGTTATTTTCCAATTACATTTTAAGATAAGTGATGCAAAGAAACATCGTTTAGAAAAACTTATCGTCAAATATTTATGAAGCTAATTTGCGTGATTTTCAACACTGTAGTGTTTGTGATTCCAGCTGCACGTTGGCATGTCTTTCACTGGTTCACTGACATTACAATGTACGTTGAACTTAGCTTTCATGGACCAATTCAAAGGACCGTGAGGACACTACATTCTGTGCCAAATAAAAGGTGTCACATCCAAAGTGACGGGCGATGTTATTATATTTGGTGACCTGATGGTGTGGTGTTTTTTGCAGAGCAAGAATTATTGAACCAGAATTATTTTTAAATCTTTAGATTGTATCTCCTCCAGTGGTGATTGACTGTCGTTTTACACGTTTTTGCTGAGCGCAGGTACAACCATACAAGCAGAAATGAGGTAAGATGCTACGGCTTGTTTTATATTATGTGTTCTTTAATCGTTCTCTGGTTCCACTTTTTCTATACTTAATTAGAAATAACCTGGAATGACTTTTACTTTAATTTGATTATACAAATGTATTTAAACCAATTTTATTTTAACATCAATTTTATTTTTAACATCAAAGTAATTTCTCAAGTTGATGCTAATTGAACTTAAATCTAAGTTTTAATAGATCATTCTGCATCATAACTGTGACTTATTATCGTTAAATTATGACATTTATAACATAACATAATATACAAAGATGTAAATAGAGGACGCAATGGGTGGCATACGCCGTCTGAGCATTAAATATGCAGAAATAATATTGATACAAAGCTGTAATTGAGTTGTTTTTAGATAATTATAATAACCAATATTCATAGCGCAAAATGGTACACCAAATGGCTTTAATTGGGCATTTTTTTTTTTACAAAATTTCGAACTTCTGAGGGGGCACATCCTCCTCCCACTCCCCCCATGGTCGCTACGAGACGGGCGGCGCTAACGCGCCGATGTACATTTGCTTTCATATTCGCCCCCCAACACAGAAAGTTAAAAAAATCCCGGTTACGGGCCTGAACAAGCCCCTTTTTCATCCCCTTTTTCATCCCCTTTTTTTATTGTACTTACTATTTGTTTATAAGATAATCTGACGTAGTATTAAACAAAAAAATTCTTCATGTAAATGGAAAAATGGTTTTAAAAACGTCGAATTTATCTCATCGAAGCGTATAAAATGTTACATTTTACTTTGGAAATCTCCAGTCACAAAAGTCCAGATTTCAAAAGGGGGGGGGGCACTAGTTACGCCACCGCATTCCGGATGTCTTCAAATGCCTTCAATTGAAGAACAACATTATTTTACAAACGCACTTGTATGCACTTCTGTCACGCACCTTGATGCCTTATGAACCATTAGGCTATGTTCGATAAGGTGGTGTCGAAAAATAGATCAGACACAATGGTTGGACAATATGGTGTGTCGGACACAATGGCTCTTACATAATGGTTGGACAATATGGTGTGTCGGACACAATGGATCGTCCATAACGATTGGACAATATGGTGTGTCGGACACAATGGATCGTCCATAACCATTGGACAGTATGGTGTGTCGGACGCAATGGATCGTCCATAACGATTGGACAATATAGTGTGTCGAACACAATGGATCGTCCATAATAGTTGGGCAATCTGGTGTGTCGGACACAATGGATTGTCCATAATGGTTGGACGACATGGTGTGTCGGACACAGAGGCGGCACCAGACCTGTTAATCTGGGGGGCGGGGGCAAGAGGGGGGCAAACTTAAATTTAGGGGGGGGCAAACAAAAATCTATAATGTAATTTTGTACTGCAGAAAAGCATTAAAAGTTACGACAGACAAAACAGTAAACTTTGTCTGTAGTTGCTGAATATTCAAGCCATGGGTATGCTTTATACCAATCAGTGTTAAATTTTTGTCCATGTGTCTTTGGAAAGCGGATAGGCTGATTAACACCAAGATGAACTGGTCCATTATCTGGTGATTGGGATATGTCAGAAGGGCCACAGACTTTAGCAGAAGACCTACTTCTATGTGGTGTCCCGGTACTACTCACACTACTGCTGGGTAAGGATTGCTCTTCAACGGTAGCTGGTTCGCCCAATAAACATACTGATGTTGTGTCATGTTGTTGATCATCGGCACTCGAATCCTCAAATTGATCATCTGGGACATTTAAGTCAATATTAACTTCAATCCTGGGGTGTTGGGTTCAGGATTCTTATCGCTAGATTCAGAATCAGATCTGTGCCTAACATGGGATGGAGGCTGTTTGGAATTCCTGCAAAACTTTCTGATATCCCCATCGTAATCAACTGTTTAAAGGAACGTTACAGAACTGGTAATTGAAAACAAATTTAAGATCACAGATTTACATAAAACTTACACGGTCTAATGATGATGATACTAGAAAACTTCCCTAGAAATATTTCTGTCTGAAATGCCATATTTGATGAGAAATAAATAAAACTAATTTCCGATTGGAGTTTATCGCTCATAAGCGTTTTATTCATGCATTGTATAACACATGCAAATGTGTAATCGGTTTTTCACTATTTTCTCGTGACCCAGATGGCCGATCGGTCTCAAACTTCTACAGGTTTGTCAGTTTATGTATATGGGGGATTATATAAAGTGCTTAACTGTTTTGTTAGAAAAAAACCCAATTCTGTAATGTTCCTTTAACCAACGTGTTTAAGCGCAACAACTAGTATGCATAATACAGCACTCCTCAATCCACGTGAACATCAAGTGTATGTCGTGTGTACTGTATAAGCCTACAATTCACTCCAGAAATAAGATTTTGCACTGTGTGAATTTGACGTGTTGTGCGAACTGCGTGTATACATTGGCTGCTTGCGGTTTTGGGCAGACAATGCATTTCTATTTATAGCAAGTTTCCAAGCTTGTTCAGATAAATAAATCCACATTTTATTAACATTGCCGGAGACGGAAAGTGTGTTGGGCTTTTTTGATGGTGCCAGCTAATTATGATGGATGAAATTGAGTTTATTATTTACAGCGCAAACAACATTGTAACAAATTGGGTGCAATGGTTTGGGATTAAACTCAATTTCGGCCATCGGGGAAAAAACTGGGGGGAGGGCAAAAAAAATAACTGGGGGGGTGCCACCCCCCCCCCTCGTAGCGCCGCCGCTGGTCGGACACAATGGATCGTCCATAACGATTGGACAATATGGTGTGTCGAACACAATGGATCGTCCATAATGGTTGGGCAATCTGGTGTGTCGGACACAATGGATTGTCCATAATGGTTGGACAATATGGTGCGTCGGACACAATGGATCGTCCATAACGATTGGACAACATGGTGTGTCGAACACAATGGATCGTTCATAATGGTTGGGCAGTATGGTGTGTCGAACACAATGGATCGTCCATAACGATTGGACGATCTGGTGTGTCGAACACAATGGATCGTCCATAATGGTTGGGCAATCTGGTGTGTCGGACACAATGGATTGTCCATAATGGTTGGACGACATGGTGTGTCGAACACAATGGCTCGTACATAATGATTGGACAATATGGTGTGTCGGACACAATGGATCGTCCATAATGGTTGGACAATATGGTGTGTCGAACACAATGGATCGTCCATAATGGTTGGGCAGTATGGTGTGTCGGACACAATGGCTCGTACATAATGATTGGACAATATGGTGTGTCGGACACAATGGGTCGTCCATAATGGTTGGACAATATGTGTGTCGAACACAATGGATCGTCCATAATGGTTGGACAATCTGGTGTGTCGGACACAATGGCTCGTACATAATGATTGGACAATATGGTGTGTCGGACACAATGGATCGTCCATAATGGTTGGACAATATGGTGTGTCGAACACAATGGATCGTCCATAATGGTTGGGCAGTATGGTGTGTCGGACACAATGGCTCGTACATAATGATTGGACAATATGGTGTGTCGGACACAATGGATCGTCCATAATGGTTGGACAATATGGTGTGTCGAACACAATGGATCGTCCATAATGGTTAGACAATCTGGTGTGTCGGACACAATGGCTCGTACATAATGATTGGACAATCTGGTGTCTCGGACACAATGGATTGGACATAATGGTAAAAATCGGCTGTCGGACATAATGGTTGGTATGCAACACATTTTGAATGGTATGTCGCTTTAATTTTAAAGAAAAGATCATTGTTAGATTTCCGTTCATTAACACTTTCATTAATTTATTTAATAATACTTATATTCTTGTGTTTGTGGGGGTTTTTCTGTATATTTATTTTTGTATTTTTCGGGTTTTGTTTAATATGTGTGGATGTTGATTCATCCTGTGCACTAAGAGTTTGTAATTAGTTGGAATGTTTCAATCTCGGTTGATTAAGGTTGGATATTGCTCAATGAAGTATCTTATCCGACCTCATCCTAGTTTAAGCAGTCTGAGGGATAAAGTTTCGTCAATTTTGCCAATTAAAGAAATTGCAGCCGTTGTAGATTGCCATCCATAATCGTTGCATTACACTCATTCTCTTAACAACAAATCCAAACGCCGAATTTATTGTCATTATCTTTGTACGTGATCTGATTTTTCTAAAGAATATTTCCAAAGTGTATCTTTTGGGTTTCTAAATCCAGACAATGACAAGTAATCCCAGTCTGAACCAGCACTCGCATAGTCGCATACTATTGAATATAACCTTCCAGAATTTATTCGGCAATTACAAGACATCGGATGCAATATTCACAAGCCCCGCGGGTATCTAGTTAAAGAATTCATAGATATTTTCACTGAATAGCTCCTATCTGAACAGAGATATGATTTCATGAAATATAATAAAGATGACGTATATTGTCGTATCAGTATCATCTCAAGCATTAAATTAGCCAACTATTGTATTATGAGAGTTAGACCACAGCCGTCGGCTATGCCTCGATTTAAGTGTAGAATGCTCATCAAGTTAAAACAAATCAAATTCTGCTAATATTTCCCTGTGTAATTCCCTGTAGTAACAAAACATCATTTAAAAGTTGCACTAAACTTTGTAAAAGTTAATTTGGAAAAGCAATAACATTTGTCTGGAGCAATAACTAACAAAGTTATTATCTATTTGACAGATGTTCAAGAACAATGATTGGTTTTGTCCTTTAGATTTGCCTGAAAAAGATTGTGTTTAAGGATTGCGATAGACATTTACATTAACGACTGTGAAAATTCCTAGTTGTTCGGTAAGTCTACCAGACATGGGTCAGGATTTACTTGAAAAGGACATTAGGGACATGCACTTTTGGTGCCCGACTGCTTATTCAAAAAATCTCACACACAAAAACGAATGTGTCATCAGGTCCAAACCTTGCTTCAAGCATAGATGATTGCGTGGACATTCATATTTTGCTATAATTTTGTCGTAATATATGCTTTGAAGGCGTGAATGCACTCGTCAGTAACAAATTACTTGTTTTGTCGTTTGATTCATTTGACAATGTATAGGACATGCCTCATTAGGCCTCGAATAAACAAATCCAATAATTGTACGGTGAAATAGTTTATGTTTTATTGTAATACTTGTCAGTAAAGGAACGTACGCTGAGAGTCTGACAGATGACACTGATGAAATGTGGTGACTTAACGGTAGTTTCTTTAACGATCTTCAAGTGTTCTCAACTGAAGCTGAAATTGATGACTCCATAACCACTTCAATCGTGTCTGATTGATTAATGGAAAAAGCAATCTTTCAATTGATTAATGAAATAAAGCAATCAGCTTGAATCTTTACATCAAAGGCCAAATATAGGGAGGTACTAGGTAAATGGTGGAAGAAACCCACTCAAAAGAACTTCCCAATATAGGCTAAAACGAAATGGTTTTACACAGTGCTTAAAGCAACGTATTTCACAAAAGAAAGATCGAACAAATACCACATTTTACATTTACTTGCTCAACTCTGTTCACATGTTGTTAGGTCTTTTTTCAACAAAGTACCAAAATATCTCTTATGCGATCGTTTATCTGTCGTAACATTTTTTCTGTTTATTTATGGAAAGCAGCAAATACGCGGGTTACATTTTCAGCCATGACAGCCCATAGTCAGCCAAAATGAGCTGGAAAATCAGCTCGTCTATCAACAAACTGATGGATGGACGGTGAAATGAAGAGAACATTTAAAAAAACATGAGCTACTGACCTTTAATATCGGGTTTTGCGGTAGACTCCCGAAAAATGCGCCATTCTCCCATTTCTAACATGTGTGGGGAAAAAATCCTCGGGATTGTCTTGTTTACTTTCATTGCAAACTTTACCATACCTTACTTGGCTTCATACACATAGCGCGTATAACTAATGTTCCCATTGGCTGATACTTTAAATGGATTGTATACGTTTAGTAATTGGAACCCACTGTTTGTTCTAATCATATATAGTTGTAGATAATATACCATAAAACTAACCTGTGAGAATTTCATTTCAAAGGGTGATAGCGTTTTTGAGGTATTTCCGAAAATCTGGAGCGGTTATGTCCACGCAGGAAGAATAATCTGCAATTGGAATGCACTATATCTGAGAAAGGTTATTGCCAGTGACGCTTCTCAGATTCAAATTTTGGGGGATAAAAAGTGTTATATTTTTCCATAACCGCAGTACTTCTAAGTGAAAAGTTTCTCAAAATGCATTATACTATCAAAAGCTGATGTACTTCTTACAAATTAAATGTTTATTGCCATTCATTTTCAGAGTCGTTACCAAACGTATACAGACCTTTTAAAGGCCCTGCTAAAGCGCACTACTGCACGCACGTGTGCTGAGAGGGCGAAATTTATAGTGGATACAAATGTGTTGCAAAAATGGCATTGCAGACTAAGAAATACTTTCAAAAATACTTTAAAAGAACATCACGGAGATGAAACAGGTTAGATTGCTACCCGTTTGCAGTAGTGCCGATATCTCTAATGAGTGGGGTAAACAATGATGTATTTGTGGCACAAACGATTGGATAAACATCGGAACATTTGAAAACCACGATCTACGACGTGTTTAGGCATTTGTAGCTGTGCTTGCTCTGCTTTAAGACCCGTAATTAAAGAATTTCCCTTAGTTCAAAGTTCTAATGTTTTGACACCTCTGATTTACAGATTTGCCTACACACCATGCGTGCTTTTTGTGAATGAATGCGGGCTGTCGGTGTTCAGGCCACATTGCTGTTTGACCCCTTAAGACCAAAGATAAACCACATCAGGTTTAACTCGATGCTGTCTATAATTGTTTTAACGAATGCCCCCGTTGCTCATAAAGTTACACCGTGCCAGGTCTAACTTTAGTACGATGTCTGAAAATAGCCGACCGATACCATGTCTCCCTTTAATGAATCCAAGACGTGTAGTATTCGCTGATTTTTATCCTAGATCTCGTCATATGTTGGCCTTTTCAATTTACCTCGATGAAAAAAAAGTATTAATAATAACTACATCATTATGGTGCTCATAATCCTTGAAGCGTCGCACGTCTGGCGCACTTTTTTGGCCCACCGGGAACAATCTACTTGTAATCTCCTTGTCATTAAACAGACTAACATCGTAATTATCGATCAGTCTTTCGCTATAACCCCGCCCCTACCTCCAGCCTTCCACCACCCGACATCTCAACCCATGTGCTGAAAGAACAGACGGCGCTGAAGCCAAAATGACCCTGTTATAGCATAGGCGTCGATAGGCGTATGACCCAAGGGTGGGGAGGCAATTGTCCTCAAACAAACGGGAAAAACAGTGAGGGAAATTCGGGAACAGGAAGAAGGGGGGTAAAATTGCAAAGAAAAAGCACAAAAAAGAAAGACGTTTTACCCGGTAATAGAAATGAGTACTTGTGTTTGTATCTGAGTAACATATCGGGGGGGGGGTTCTTCTTTCAAGTTTAAGTAAATGAGCTTAATCAAAGCAAGGCAGTAGTCAGTATTAGTTATTTGTATTTTCATATTGAGTTCCAAACCAAGCACCATCTCCTTCCATGATCTGGGCTTAATACATAACTATTTATTCCATATCATTCAATAATGACTAGTTTGAATTTTATTGATATAATTATGAATTGCAAAAAAGAGGCATCAAACCTAATTTGATTTGGATACATACAATATTTCTAGTAGACATTTCGAGCGTTATCTTTGAAGTTATATAATAATAATACTGTAAATCTATCGACAACTTTGAGACATAGCTTGCCGTACTGCTAATGACAGAGGCGTGGGCCCTAATGAGTGAATTATGGTCCAGCCACCTGTGGCCAAGGTATGTCTAGTCAGATTTTTTATTTTATATCCATCTAATACATTATTTCATTCCCAGCAAGGGGATCCTTGTATCTGAATCGTTTAAGGGTAAGTCCGGCATAGATAAATGAGGTCATTATCCGTAAATGGCACATCCTTTAATTACGCCTCTGGGGACATTGCGATTGCAAGAAACGTGCTAATGAACCTGCTATGTACTATCCGTAAAATAATGAGTCATGGCAAATATACGGACACAACAATAGTCCATATATCAAACAAGACCAATATATCTTCTTTTTTTCTGCCAGCCCATGCTCACTTGTTTTAACAAGTGTAAAGCTCAACAGGTATTTGTGTAAAACTGGCAATTATTCAGACAGAATTTCTTTTTCTTTTTTGCTTTGAGTGCACATCTTTTTAATTCTTTGGTTTCTTTTCTAATTATATGGAAGACCGATCACAAAAACACAAACAAGCTCAGATTATACAAAGTGTGTCTCTCGGGTAATAGGTATTCACATTCAAACCGTGGACCTATGACAAAAGGGACAATAGGTCCACGGTTGCTATCACAAAGGAAAACATTGTGGTCCACGGTTGCTATCACAAAGAGTTGAACAAAGGAGGGTCCACGATCGCAGGTGTTTACACACGTGTGTTGGTGTGTTTTGATATTCGCTACCTTGATTGAGACCAAGGACAAAACAGAAAAGGAAAAACAAAAGGTTTTCTTTTTGGACGAACAAATAAAATAGGGAGCGGGCTGCATGAACTCTCTTACCGCTCCCGATTGAAGTGTGCAGAGTGAATGGCAGAGAAAAGCTGGTGATCCCTTTGTTTTCATTTTTGCGCGTGTATATTTTATGAAATAGTCAATATTAATAGGCAACAATTTCACCACTTGGCAAAATTTGTTGGGATGATCCTTTGGGCCACCCCCCCCCCCCCCATTTTCGCCCACGCAGTTATTTATCGCCGTTTGAGAATTAACACCCATTTTGTACAATGTATAATATTGATCATGTTAGTAAGTAATTCACACACGCACGCGTAACTGACTCAAGTGCGAGTTTTCGCTACTTCTGGCTCATATTAGCTTACAGCCGTAAAATTTTACCCAAAATTACTAATTTCATTGTTTCTTAAAACTTAAAGTTTTGACAAGATCCTAAGTCTTTTCAAAATATTTTAGGTTAACAAATAAATCAATCTGCCAAGATGGACGCCATGCTGTAGTTTACATGTAACTATGCAAGGTTTTATAGGCTAGTTGTGAAAAGCATTGCTTTAGCACGCCATGATTGGACTTGATTTCACCCAGAATCCTTTGCGCGCTGTTCATGCATGACACGTGACGCGTGTTCCACCAACCAAATGACTAGGATCTCTATGGGTGCGTTCGATTAGCTTCCCCGTGTGTACCGGGGACTTACACTCGTGGCAGCCACAAAACGAGGCTAATCAAACGCTGCGGTGTTTCACTTGGCACTCTGGGAAAATTAAGGTCAAAGGGTGTTGCATAGCAGTGCAACTTAACAAAGTGTAAGCAGACAGCTCTGTCATTTCCGTCGTCTGCTCAATTGGAAAATGTCGATTTACGTGACGACTCAATTTAATTATATCATTCATAATTTGTACACACTCACCAACTGTTTGTTTTTCAGGAAACACATTTCCTTTCCATTTGCCATAATCGTTCATAGACGATAAATCTGTGTATTAATTTGTCGTTTTTGTACTCGCGTCGAATTAAACTTGTCCCCCGCCATCTTGGTATGATACGCCTGCAGCCGAAAACTACGTCATTACAGCCGGGCATCCATCACAGACCCGCTCGCGAGCTGGGGCTTTGGTGGCTGACACCGGGGCAGACACGAGTATCATGTGATGGCTAATCGAACGCTCTCGTGTAAGTTTTACTTACACGTGTGTGCGGCACCTAAATGTAGCCCGAGCCCTAAATGTCGCCCGACCTAAATGTAGCCCCAAACCTGTACCTAAATGTCGCCCCGACCTAAATGTAGCCCCAAACATGTACCTAAATGTCGCCCCGACCTAAATGTAGCCCCAAACATGTACCTAAATGTCGCCCCGACCTTAATGTAGCCCAAACATGTACCGAAATGTCGCGCCGACCAATGTTGTACCTAAAGTAAAAGTGTGATTTTGTTTTTATTTATTTTTTATTATTATTATTTTTTTTTTAATGTGGGTGGGGAACGGGCTGTAAAAGTTTGCGTACTTATAATTATTTGTTCTTAGCCACAAACATGAACATATTACTAGATATTCGTCGTAGGAAGTCTGTGGATGTTCAGTCTAAGCATGGAGGTAAGATTTACTTCAAAATTTTACTGAGGACAAGCCGATTGCGTTGTTTCCATTGTTCGACACCGCTACCGAACCCCCTACCCCACCCCCAAAAAACCACTTTGAACACTCTGCTGCTGCGGTTTCAGGACTCTTTCCGGTATATGTAAGACGGAGAAGGACTTCTGGTGTCAAATGTCCTTCAGCGGTAGTGTGCTCGCGCACAAACTGCCTTATTCGCCAGTGAAATGATGGTTTGTTAGTCTGTCTATGTCCTTGCTCTATGGTATGTAAGTACATTAATGTAATTATTACTTGATGATTAAGATTTACGAGTTATGTAGGCTTAAAATCCGTTTCTTTAAGGGAAAGGTTAAGTGAAAATGACATTTCAATCAGTTTTAATTTTGGGGGTTTTGGGGGGTAGCATAGTAATTTCGTCTACAATTATGTTGATATGTTTCATCCAACTTTCAAAGTGTTTTTTGTTTTGTTACTTACACAAAAAGATTATTAATTGATCATGGTATGATTTCTATTCTGTCGGATTTGAATTGATGCTGACCACCGTTTGGGTATATTTACATTTACTGTGTGTGCAAAAATCATATCTCGTGAACCAAAAAAGGTTGGGACTTGAAGCTAACCATGTACCTAGTGTGTCGATGAAACCGCAAAGGTTTTCGGGATGATGACGTCATCGATGACGTCATAACATTAAATCAATGTTTAATATTTAGAACAATCATATCTGGAAAACCATAATTGCTACACACAAGATATTTGGACCATGTGAAAGACCCTGGGTTTAAATTTTGATTATCTCTTTGGTATCTATATGTGACAACACTCACGGTGTCAATTTTAACACCCCAGTTTTTGCAGTGTAGATAGCAACAACAAAAAAATCAATCAATCATTCAATCAATTAACCTCTTTGGCCCTGCTCGACTTGAACCTGGCACAACTTTACCAGGAATATTTATGTGAGTCCTTGGCATTTGCGTCGGTTCCATTTGACATCGTTGCCTTGGTATTTTGCAGCCAGTAAAGAAACCTGCGAACAATTCGGTCGAATGATTATGTTGAATTCTGTGGACTGCTGGACTCGCCTCAATCCATTCAAAGTAGGGTAATGGTTAAATGGAATGTTGGAAGTGGAAACAAAGCATTACGTTTAATGCCAACAAGCAAAAAACTTCCCGAAACCGTTAACATTAATGGACTTCTGCATTTGCGTTTCTTTCAGCGGTTTGCACTAAGAAATTTCAAAACGATTGTGGAAAAACCCTTAAAATAATATGATGAGTTGATTCACCAAACTGCCCGCGAAGGATGTAATTATAACGGGTATGAAGTTCCATTCCAAAAATTAAGGCAGGCTATCTGTGACTATGGGATGATTTTCACGGTGTACTTTATCTCAAATCATTCAAAGGGACTGACACGTTTAGCGAGTCTAATCAAAATACTGCTTTAGCCATTATTGGGGACAAAAGAAACCTTGTGCTTTTCGGCACAGATCAGCAACAAAATGGATTATGTATTCTGATTTTTGGGAGGCTAATCGTGCACAGAATGCATGGGTAATCCTGCACCCAGCCATTGTTGGCTAAGAGTTCAGTCTATATTTTCCAACAGAGGAACATTTCCACGTGCTAGTCCAACTAAACCCTAAAAGCCGTTTTGGCCATTACAGCCAGAAATTCAGGAACGGTGGAATAGTGCCGGAAAGGGACATAGGCCCACCCGTGTTAACTCAGGACAAATCAGTAACGCGAATAAAGACGTCACAGTAAGTAAGCCTAAAGGGTGTGATGGAGAAGAAAAATAAATTATTAATGGAAGGCTTCACTGTGGGTTTCAGGTTAGGATTCACCTTGGGATTCACGGGCACACAAGAAAATAGAATGGCAACGAATTTTAAACAAACATTTGAGTATCCAAAAATGGTAGACAAAAACAGACTTCTAATGAAAAGAAGTGGAGAGTTGCGGGGCCTTTAAAAAGTCTTTCTTAAAATTAAGTAAATGTTGGGTACCGTACTGGAGCAAAGAATAAGATAATGAATATTTCATTAAATTAAATTCATCATTATGTCAAAGGTACTCTGCTGTTTGACTTAGTACTCGAATATAAAACACTTGGTTCGCTGATACTTAAACTTGACCTTGATGACCCAAGTACTCGTACCTAAAGGCTACTCGTCCACCCTTGTACTCGGCACTACAACACTGACTATTGCATCGCAATTTGCTGGGTTGTTTATTTTCCCACCCAAATGCCTGCGAATTTTTTTGACACAGGAAAGGTAATTAGGGTATTATTTCGTTTTTTGACACTTTACTGTTCTGTCCACTTCAACATGATGTAGTAGCCTATTAGAAAGAGTAATTCAACATTTTTTTTACAAGTGGGAAAGGTTTCACCCCTGTTCGTGTATCCCAACGTTTCGGCTGAAGGTGCCCTCTATTTGCATGTAAATTACAAGGAAGCCTGAAGGCCCACATGCTCCATATTATATATTCAACAGAAGCAAAGTTGGGCACCGGTCTATGCCACAATTTGCTGTCGTGAGCCATATAGTGATTTTATACGGCAAGGTATAGTTGGGGTCTCTTTCTATTGCTTCATATGTATATCAGATCATTGTTTTTTTCTGTGTTAAGATTCATTGTTGGACAAGAATGGGAGTTTTGTCTCCTGCACCAACTAAACAAATGAAACAATAGTTCTTAGAATAAAGAGAATATGGCACTTTATAGTTTACCATCTACATATCTTGATCAATTATTGTAGTATAGTTGGTACTAACAAAGAAAATAAAGATTGCAACTTTCAAATTCATACAGGCCTAAATTGATACTTTCAACCTTTGTTCAACTTTTTCCCAATATTTTGAGTTGAAACAGTTTGAATTACAACATTTGCAAACGGAGTTCGTTTATTTCCAATTTTATTGAGTTTGTCGGTTGGTTTTTGTAATGGTTTAAATGTCCACAATGGTCCTACTAAATGTATTTAGTGTAATTATGACAAGATGTTAAAAGTTCGCATCCACTTTTTGACACTTTTATAGCATTATAATGATTTTGTACTTTTTGTTATATACATGAATGAAACGACTTCAAGCGTTCTGAGGAAAGCTGAAAAACTTATACTACCCTACCACGGCCTCCAGTTACCCTAAGTCCAAGCTACACGATTGGTAATATAGGGGGAAATGATTACTTTTCAATCAAAATAAAGTTCATACCATTATAAACATTTCTGTCTAAAACATTTTTAAAGATTAGGAAGTTGCAACTGAATCCAGCCCCTACTTTGGCAAAATTTGTACCCCCAAACTCTTCTTTTTTCGAGGATTTTTACTGGTTGCTTGTATCAAACCGCCTCAACCATGGATCACTTTCACATCCACACAATTATTACTTATCGAGAATGGCAAAATGTATTTGATTGTATTGTTTATCACACTTAAGTTCGATTGAAAAGCTGCGAAAAACAACACAATTGTGTTCATGCATGCTTAAGGGATCTGCTCTAAGTTTCAAATGAGGGGACAACACCTCCCCACACACTTAACGTAGGCCAAATGACTCAACCATAGAGCACATGCGAAGATCTTGCATAAGTGTACAAAGACCGCCAAAAACATATCTTGGGTATTTTTTGTTTCCGGTGTATTTAAGCTCGTGAAAACAAAAACGAGCGTCTGACACTCCAACTGTGTTAAGACTTCAACAATAATGGCCCAGCAGATACACCGTAGGCACTATGTGATATGTGAACTTCAATGCGAACTCCGTTTGATATCGTGCTATCCTCTTCACTTTCATTGAGCGTGCGCCGTGAAAGACTTGGATCCGAGGTTACACCTCGACAACGCAGGGCATGTTTTCATGAAAAACAAAATCAAGGAATGTAGATCCCTTGACATCCTGTTCTTACGGAAACATTCTTGAAATTGCGGTAAGACAATCCTGGAGAAGAGACCATTTTGGGTTTGTTAACACCCGTCATTGAAGGAGACTACATACCTGTATATATTTACATGGATTTCTTATGTTAACAGGGTGATGCTGTCAGTGCTAACCTCTTATCTCCAATGAGTCCGAGTTAAGTACAAGACAACAGTAAAGCAAAATAAATAAAGTCATTAAGATGTACAACAGTATTTATTTAAATAAAATTGATTTATTACAAAAAAAACTAAAATGCTATGACGAGCTTTCAATCACGCCGGTATCATTAAACCTTTTATTCCTCCTCGACATTATGTGAATTGCTTTTACCAATCCTCTATGCGGTATTCTTGTTAACCTTATTAATAGGACCGTGGAACAATGTGCCGCCACAATTTGTTTAGCCCATAATGTTTTAACGCTGATCACCACCAAACATTTGGACTTTTCCCAATATTTATCTAGGATCACATTGTAAAACAACAAACAGTTTTTTTATCAGCTGTTTTGGTTCAGCTGTTTTGGTTTTTTTTTTAAAAGTGGTACCGTAGTAATGTGTCACGTGATAGTTTTAAATGCGTACTGTCCGGCTGTCATCTTGGATTGTGTGTTTTCAGCCTTTATTTAGGGGTTCAAACTATATCGAATTTTTTAGAACGAGAATATTATTAACATGCTAATTTCCAACTTGTTTTGGTCAAAAATGCTATATAATCGTCAGCCATGCCTCTTCATTGCACCCTGGGCCCAAAAGGTAGACGGCAATATAGATTTTTAGGTGGGAAAAACTTTAACAACAATATTTTTTCCCAAAATGGAATAAACCAATAATTATAGCGGCCCAAATGGTGACCCCATTAAGGGAAGGTATACGTTTGTAATCACTCTTAAAATTGATGGCAATAAAAACCTACTTGGTTAGAAGTACAGCAGCTTTCGATTGTATAAAGCATTTTGAGAATCATTTCACTTCGAAGAAATGTGGTTATGGAAAAAGATATAAGTCTTTATTCCACCCAAATTTGAATCTGAGAAACGTTACTGTCAGTAACGTTTCTCAGATTGTATATTCCAATTACGGATTATTCTTACTGCGTAGACATAACCGCTCTGGATTTTCGGCGATATCTCAAAAACACAACCACCTTTTGAAATGAAATTTTCACAGGTTAGTTTGATTGTATATCTACATTTAAATATAGGAATAAAACAATCGAACGTTTCCAAAAACCAAAGTTGGTATACTTACCCTTTAAAGGTATCGTACACGTTTGGTTATGACTCAAAACAAATATTAGCATAAAAACTTACTTGGTAACGAGCAACGGAGAGCTGTTGATAGTATAAAACATTGTAGGAAACGACTCCCTCTGAAGTAACGTAGTTTTTTAGAAAGAGGTAATTTCTCACTAAAATAATAAAAACTTCTTGCAAGAAGTTTTTATTTCTATCTGAAAGCACACAAATTTGTACAACAAGGGTGTTTTTTCTTTCATTATTTTCTTGCAACTTCGATGACCAATTGAGCCCAAATTTTGACAGGCTTGTTATTTTATGCATATGTTGGGATACACCAAGTGAGAACGCCGGTCTTTGATAATTTCCAATTTGATAATAATGTCATATCGATTATGTCAAAATAAACAAGTTTGCAAAGTTTTTAGTTGTTTACTTCATCTTGTAGAACTTGGTAATACGAACATTGCAGCCAATTTCCTAAAAACCTTTCGATAATTTTAGAAAATACGAAGGGTGCATTTACCCCTCCCCGTTTGTCCAAAAAAGACCTGCACTGATTGGGCTAAAAACTTATATTGACACAATACACCCAACGTCATCATCACAATATTGGTTAGTAACAAAATGCACGTTTATGAAGTTGGAACTAAAGTTTCAAGGTTGACGCTGAGTGGAGCGATTCGCTGTTATGTTCAGATCGGGTAATAACCAATGCTACTTAAGGCCCCGAAACACCCATTAAGACCCAATATATTCAAGTGAGGTTTGCGGACATGTGGCGGTTCTAAGAAGAACTGATTGTTAACCAACTTGTCGTTTCGATCGGTGTGCTCCGATCGTCTTCAGGAGAATACTTATCGAAACGTCGAGTTGATAGCTAAACCACCGGTTCTTCTCAGAGCAACCAAAGCTCATATAGAGAGAGTTAATTACATGAGTGTCTCCGCAAACCTCACTTGATTGTATTGCCAACATGCACAGTTAAAAATCCAACACTTTTATCTTAAAATCCAACTTTTGACCAGCGGGAAGTTACTTTGAAAGGGACAACGAAATCAATAATAATCAGAGGGATTTTTTTACACGGTTGTGGAAATAGTCAGTGTGTAAGGCCTTCGTAAACCAAGCATAAAAACACTGGACAACGGTGTCCTTAAGTTCGCGGGATTTGGGTACCGTACTATTACTAAATGTAGCAGTTTGCTCGAGTTTTCATGCGTGTACGTCAAGGGTCACGACGATCGCCTTTTATTGCTTGGGCTTTAAGATTTCAAAAATGAAGCTGAAATTAAGGTCGGCTTTACTAACTTTAATTTTCATAATCAAATTTGCGCCCGGATTTGTTCGATGCATAGCCTACGTGTGTGGAAGAACCGCCACACGTATAATAAGGGTAATTAGCCTCAATAGACTGAGCAAGTCTCGCGTAAATTTGAACGTGGGCGGGATTTTGTTTTCTCAATTATTTTAGTTTAACTTAGATTATGGATATGAAAATGTTACATGTTGTTGGGAATGTAATACTAAGTGATTAGCAATATGAAAGTAAAATCAATTCAACAAAATAATCAAGATAACCTGAGAATAAGACTTAACCTCCGTTTCCGATTACTTGCAAAATATTAAGAATTTTGCCCAACTGACGGTTATGTTGTCATTAAACCTGTGTATTAGACGCACACATTCGGGCGTGATTGGCAAATGGGTTTTTAACAATAAGCATCCTCGTTCCAAGTTTTAATTTTGTTTCAATGTTAATTTGAACAAATTACTTGTATTATACCAAAATCGAAAATTTATTTATAACAACTTGTCATATGGGTATTTTTATTTTCAAGAATTTTGTATAAATATAATTTAAAAAGAAGATATAATTTCAGAGAAAAATGAAGTCTTCGTTCGAGTTTTTTCTCGTTTTCGATATGCGCGAGACTTGCACAGTTTATTTCCTCATATTTTTTATGTGATATACCTAGAGCAGAGCAAATCAAAGGGTGAACCTACATGGTTATGGTCACGCTGTAGTCATTTATTTTGTCCCATGACACCTAGCACATCAACAAAGGCACACTCATGCAGGTGGTATTAGCGTGCGCGTAACCTTCCCAGGTGAAATAAAGGGTGTACAAACTTTCCGAACCAAGTTCAAACCTATGTTATTCAACTCATTGCAATGAAGGACTATCTAGTTAGAGGTAACATGTACCATGTGGAAGGTAAACAAATCATGAAAATTCATTTTTGAGTCGAGGTTTATCCAAACGGGTTTGCCACAGAGGGTTAAAGACCTACTTGAACGAAAATGGCAACAAGTGATTTTTGCTGTAATTCATTTAAAATGTTTTCAATTATTAAGGAAATTGAGTTCACATGATATATAAGAGATTTAAACTGTTTAAAAAAAATCATTTTGAATACCCTTCTCCGGTGCTTTTCAGAAAGATTTGCGAAAAGCCCTGTTACGTCATCACTAATGTTACGTCATATGTGGGAGCTCCATTTTGTATAGCCGCTTTGTTGCAGCATGGAGGTATAACAAAGCAACATCCCACACATGACGTCAAAGTATTGTCATTTTGACGCACGCCGTCAACGCCAGAAGTGTTTCTAGTTTTTAAAAACCTTGAGGTTGGGGCCTAATTTTTTGATCGATAATTACGAAAAATTCAGAAGTGTACAAAAATCAAAATTACATTTAAATGATAAACAAACACATTATAAACAAGTTTAAATAGTATTCCCGTTATAAAAAAATCGTTCAAGTAGCTGTTTAACAAAGAAGATTTTTCTAAGATTTGCGAAATTGTTTACAGTTTAAATTTCGGAAATCAAGCTTGTATTTACTCAAATCATATTCAATGCATGAAAACAGCACAAGACAAGTTCTTAATTGCCACAATACATGTAGTTGCTATTTGAGGAGGTCGGATTTTTGCGAAAACTTGTACGCTCTGGGGGTCAACTTTAACAGTCTAATCCATTTAAAAGTTTTAAGGCATAAAACTACGGTGTTCCAATCGATCCCTTGTCCGTCTTCCGTCGTGACATCCGTCGCCAAATGTGCGTCGTGCATCGCGCGTCATGCGTCGTCCGTCGTCCACTGCCGTTGTTGGCCTTCCGTCGTCCGTCATGCGTCGCCCGTTACGTCATAAACCATGTCAGTGCACGCGTTTCGCTTTTAAACAACGATTTGTATAAATCTTTCCGATAGAGAACTTGAACCGAGTGGGGGATCGGATACAACCACACTTTGAATAGGCTAAAAAACAACTACATAACTTGGTGAACAGACTGTTGTGCTATATTTCTACAATGAAATGTAAGCTAAATCACAAAGAAAATCCACGTGTCATCGTAAGATATTATTCTATATTTGAAAGTTAGATGAAATAGCTTTGCATTATCCCTCTAATAAAATGAAACCTTTTAAATGTCTTTCTTACCCCGGCAATGTAACTTATGAAGTATGGGGGCCCTGAAGGGACACCGCATATCGCAACAAATCGGCTCATACGTATGCGTTGTATAGTGAAATTATTCGCAATGTGTGCAGACGTATGTATGGTGGCCCTGAAGGGACATCAAACATATATATTTACGTGAATATTTACGTAAATATTCACGGTTTTTGCCCAAATTCGCAAATATTCACGTAAATATTTACGTGAATATTCACGATTTGTACCCCAATCGCAAATATTGACGTGAATATTTACGTAAATATTTGCGATTTGTGCCCCAATCGCAAATATTGAAGTGAATATTTACGTAAATATTCACGGTTTGTGCCCAAGTCGCAAACCCAGTCATCCGTGAACCGTGAATATTCAATTGGGCTTTTTAGCAACCTACGGCTAGACTGAAGCTAGCTGCGTATTGGGCCAGAATTTCCATCCGCGGGTTCCGGTGGTAACATTTCTGTCTCCCCATAAATTATTTTTAATTTGAGCGAATTAATCTTATTCTACCTTCAAGTATGCTCAGTGGTATATGTTTTTTCAGAATTCTGAAAACGATTATACTAATAAAGAAAGATTATAAAACAAATTCGCTCAAATCAAATTTCTATCTGCGGATTTTCATTCCGCGGATTCCGGGGCCGACCAGCCGCGTATTGGGCCAATATTTCCATCGGCGGATTCCGGTGGTAACATTTCTGTCTCCCCATTATTTTTTTTTAATTTGAGCGAATTAATCTAATTCTACCTTCAAGTATGCTCAGTGATATATGGTTTTTTCAGATTCCTGAAAACAATTATACTAATAAAGAAAGATTATAAAACAAATTCGCTCAAATCAAATTTCTATCTGCGGATTTTTATTCCGCGGATTCCGGGGCCGACCAGCCGCGTATTGGGCCAAAATTTCCATCGGCGGATTCCGGTGATAACATTTCTGTCTCCCCATTATTTCTTTTTAATTTGAGCGAATTAATCTAATTCTACCTTCAAGTAGCCTATGCTCAGAGGTATATGTTTTTTTCAGATTCCTGGAAACAATAAAGAAAGATTATAAAACAAATTCGCTCAAATCAAATTTCTATCCGCGGATTTTTATTCCGCGGATAGAAATTTGATTTGAGCGAATTTGTTTTATAATCTTTCTTTATTAGTATAATTGTATTCAGAATTCTGAAAAAAACAAATATCACTGAGCATACTTGAAGGTAGAATAAGATTAATTCGCTCAAATTAAAAATAATTTGCGGGGAGACAGAAATGTTACCACCGGAACCCGCGGATGGAAATTCTGGCCCAATACGCGGCTAGCTTCAGTCTGGCCGTAGGTTGCTAAAAAGCCCAATTTAATATTCACGGTTCACGGATGACTGGGTTTGCGACTTGGGCACAAACCGTGAATATTTACGTAAATATTCACTTCAATATTTGCGATTTGGTGCACCAAATTGCAAATATTGACGTCAATATTCACGTAAATATTTACGTAAATATTTGCGATTTGGTGCACAAATCGCAAATATTTACGTAAATATTCACGTCAGTATTTGCGATTAGGGCACAAATCGCAAATATTTACGTGAATATTTGCGAATTGGGGCAAAAACCGTGAATATTTACGTAAATATTCACGTAAATATATGTTTGATGTCCCTTCAGGGCCACCATACGTATGTGATGTCGTGAAATTAATCGCAAATATGTGCGCATACGTATGAGAATTTTATTTGCAATGTCGTGAATTTTATTGCATACTTTTTCGTGAACCTTTGGGATGATGTCATAGTTGCAGACAATTTTTTAGTGACCTAGGGAGTACGTTGCACTATAGCAGGAAAGGCCAAGTCATGCCATACGGACGACCACCTCGCCTCTCTTGGGTGCACCCCACTAAATATGGAGAAAACAGAGCGTCGAGCTCATGAATATTTTGTAGGCCAAAATATCCTATATTAGACAGATTTGAGAGCCCAATAAAAGAGGTAGAGTGTAAAAATGTTGCCCAATTGTAACCTGGGGGTTGTTGACTTCCAACTTGAGGTATTTTGGATGACATAGGCCCTGAAAAAAATGGTCCTATTTGCCGAGAGGTGTAGGGACATTTTTCAAGATTGATGCCCGGACGTTTGGAAAATTACACCGGTGTAGGGGTGTTTTTATTTTGAGGGAGAATAACTCGACGGGACCGGGGACTCCCCATATTAAATTGAGCAAAGAATAAAAGTTCAAGAGTCAATTAATACTTTTCCCTTTTACTGTAAAAAGCTGTGAGACTTTTAAGTATTTTTCGTGTATTTTTGAATATTTAGCCTTTTGCACTGAATGCTATGGGAGTGGAATTAGTGGGGCGCACCCTCTTGCCTCACAACAATGACAACCGCTACAATGACTCCTGCTATTCTCGACTGGACGCAACAAACTCCCCGGATCATTAGACATTTTATTCAAAGGCACGACATCGCAAATACATTCGCATATGTATGCGCACATATTTGCGGATAATTTCAAGACATCTCAGATGTCTGCGCACATTATTTGCGATTAGTTTCACGACATTGCATACGTATGCACACATAATTGCGATGTGCGATGTCCTTTCAGGGCCACCATAAATAAGGTTTCCAAGTTTTTCAATGCAGTTCAAAATCTTAACTTACTTTTCTCAACGCGACAAAACATTTCTTTTTATATAATGCATGATTTTTCCCCAAAATAGTTTCTCCTATTTTAACATGGTTGTTAACTTGTTTAAATTCAAAGAGGATTTTCCTTTCTTCCTGTCCGCGTGGGTATCTTAAACTCGGGAGAAAAAAAGAAAAAAATGGACTGAAGGGTCGGTTGGTAATGCCAAACGTCTATTTAACAGTCACGAAACAAGTCTTCAAATAAAATGACACGGCGTGTGTAAAAGCAGATCCGCCTTGTGCTCAGTCAGACCCCTTAAAGGTATCGTACACGTTTGGTAATGACTCAAAACAAATATTAGCATAAAAATTTACTTGGTAACAAGCAACCAAGAGCTGTTGATAGTACAAAACCTTGTAGAAAACGACTCCCTCTGAAGTAACGTAGTTTTTGAGAAAGAGGTAATTTCTCACTAAAATAATAAAAACTTCTTGCAAGACGTTTTTATTCCTAATCTGAAAGCACACAAATTTGTACAACAAGGGTGTTTTTTCTTTCATCATTTTCTTTGCAACTTCGATGACCAATTGAGCCCAAATTTTCACAGGCTTGTTATTTTATGCATATGTTGGGATACACCAAGTGAGAACACTGGTCTTTGACAATTTCCGAACGTGTTCAGTCAGGGTTCAGTGCCTTTAAAGCTGCGAGCTTTTGATAACAAGGTAACTTCAACAGTAAGGAGCATAATAAAGTTATTTTTGTTCTTTTGTAGACGGACCTACTCTATTACCCTCGCATCCTTTGTGCTGTCACACGTAATGTTGGCTGCGGGAGGTTTGGCGAATATGGTCCAAAGGCCCGGCTAACCTAGTTTGTGTGTCTGTGAACGAGGCGAACCCTCTGGGAACCAAACCGAACATGAATGATCAACTGTCGCAGGCTCAGTCGTTCCACAATAAGAGGTGTGGCTGTGACATCATTATCATCGTCGTGCTTCAGAGTAGCAACGTTAAATATTAAAGCATGGTCTTAAATAATGCACGACGAGAAGAAAACCTTACTGTGGTCTGTGATAGTTGTAACAGAGACACGAGTAGGAACACGCAGTCATCAAAATACGATACATCAAGTTGAAAAGAAATAATGTCCGAGATTTGGCACGGGCTGCGTCTTTCTGAAAAAGAAGTTGTATTTTCAAGATGTTCAGGACTGATTCAACTGCTCCAAATTTCTTGTCGTTTAGCAAATTAAACTAATTGCACATCCCATTAAGGTTAAAATAATTTGTAAATTAATTTTATTGAAATCAAATTAGTCAAAATTTGGATAAATTGAAAGTCGCGTTCGGGTTGGTCCTAATGGTGAGAGTAGGATTCAAAGGTTGGACACGACGGTCTGGCATATTAAATGGAACATGTGAGTTGGCATAGTGGCAAGTGGTTATTGGACAATGACTGCATCCACCAGTAGTCGAGCCACAATACACAGTTTGAATCAAACCTACAATTGTCAAGAACGGGGCCCAATTTCATGACTCTGCTTACCGCTGAATTCTGCGCTTAACTGTGCAGTTATATATTCATGTCGTCCCTCTTCAAAACTCCTTCTATAGTCATTGTTGTTATTCAAAGGGACACGTTGCCTTGGATCGGGCGAGTTAGTATATAAAAGCATTTGTAACCGTTTGTTATAAAATGCATATGGTTAGAAAGATGTTTTAAAAGTAGAATACAATGATCCACACAAAAATGTCTCGAAATTGCGTGGTTTTCCGTTTACATCGTGAACAAATACGGTCGGCCATTTTGTGGAGTCAACTTTTTGACTCCACAAAATGGCCGACCGTGATAGTTCGCAAAGTAAAAGGACAACCACGCAATTTCGAGGCATATTGGTGTGGATCATTGTATTCTACTTTTATAACGTCTTTCTAGCCATATGCATTTTATATAAACGGTTACAAACGCCTTTTTTAGACCAACTCGTCCGATCCAAGGCAACGTGTCCCTTTAATACCACCTTCGTTTTAGTTTTATTATCATCATTTTTATTTCGTTCAACGTTTTCCTCTTTGAGTTGGAATGTTAATATTTTTTGTTCTTTGCTTTTGCTTATATTTGTTTGTTTCGTTTTGTATTTGTCAGTGAGCATTTCAAAAATCCGAAAATGCCCTTAAATTATTGGTTTGCTCCGTATCCATTTCATTGTATTATTTTCATGTCATTATTTATTGTTTTAATTATTTTTTCTTCTTTTTCTGAACCAGTTCTTGATTGTTCTTGATTTAAATCATTGTTGTAAATTTGTTTATTGTTCTCCCTTTTTTCACAAATATGGAAATAAATGTCGAGTTGAACTGAATTGAATATATTATGATGTGTTTTTAGGTCTCCGTAAGCGCAGAATTCCGCAGTAACAGAGCCATGAAATTGGACCCTGCATGACCACGCGAACCATCCTCGCGTAAACACAACAGTAAAGTGCAACATTTGGGCTACCACAAAACAACAAACTTGAAAATATAATTCCACAGATTATCAGTTGCAGAGACGAGACCCTATACGCTGCAATTGAAGTAATTCAAGTTGTAGGTTGAAATCCTGCTTCATACCAGTTTAAATAAAGACGAAGCTTAGATGGTAAGGCCAATTTCTACCAGACACTTCAGCAACCAGGGCGCGTGATCAACATAAAACACAGGCGACAAACAACCCTTGTCAATTAGGGAAAAGTCCGCTTGAAGGGGAAAAAATACCCAGCGGCCTTTTCAAGATTGTATGTCTGTCGTGTCTGTGCTGGAACACCATTGTTATCGGTCAACCTTGTTTCAATATCAGACATCCGCAGCCAATGGGGATGGGCGAATTTTCTCTTCAAATTTAACTACAAAGTTACCTAAAGCCAGGAAAAGCCATTAAAAACTCCCGAGCTGCGAGTAAAATATCTGCTGATATATGATCAGAGACAATACTTTCAGTGGCGTAACTGGGGGGGGGGGGCCACTTATTGACGTCCATGTCCCCCTCCCCCGGTGCCCCTCCCCCATTTGAAATCTTGAAATTTGTGATTAATAATTACTGGAATAAAAAGTGACATTTTAATATGAGCGTTTATGGTAGTTTTTCAGTGTTTTTAAAACTATGTTTCTATTAATAACGCAGACTATGTATTTGTTTTTACCCCAACGGCAGATTATCTAACAAAAATAGTAAATGACACAAATAGACTACTGAAAGGGGCTTGTTTTGGAAAAATACAAACAGAAACTACGGTACAGCTTTAATTTACCAGAAGTGCCCCAAGCGGCGTAGCTTAAGGTAAATTTTTTACAGGAGGCACAAGGGGTGCAAATTGTTTTCTAGGGGGCACTTCTGCAAAGTTTCCGTTTGCCTTGTTCCAGGCGCGGTTCTACGGGTGGGTGGGGCTTCAGGCACCCAACTTTTGTCTAGCCCCCACCAAAAAAATAAATAAAAATAAATAAATAAATTTTAAAAATGCAAGTGAAAAAAATAAGAAGATACATGCTGGAAAATACGGGATCTTCATTAAAAATTCAAATGAATAGATTTGCACGGTCTTGTCACATAGTCTTGGCCCAGACTACATGTACGGTTTAAATGTTTTCCGACCCATTTAATATTTCACGTTGGACCTTGACCATGGCCAAAGCATCCAAGTTAATAGAGGCTACGATTTCAACTATCGAGAAGATGAGATGTGATGAGATGAACATTTCAAAAACATTTCCAAAACCATGGCTGAAAATTCTGGTGTCGAGTTTTAAGATGAAACTCCAAGACCAAGAACAAGGGCCCCACCACGCCGCATGGAAGACTTCCTGGTCACAGAATCTGTGGGAATGACACAAGAAACTGGTGCTGGAAAGAATTCTCCACCAATCTACCGTCGTACTATGTATGTATAAAGTCAATGACAAGATGATGTCAGAAATGCACCGGCGTTTTGTTCAGAACAATGATGTTATCCAGGCCTGCGACCCAGCTAATCCAGAATCAGGTCGCTTTCTCCGACTTGCTGACATGGCACCTAGCCTATGATTGCAAAGTTTTCCCAACATTACAAAGACCCCAATAACCTGGAGCATCAGGTAGCTGTGGTACATAACAGGTTTTAACAGATGCACCGAGTTCGACGAAGGAAACAATGGAACGGTGTTTAATCGGCATTCCCCGACCTCCTCCGCTTCTTCCAACTGGTTTGATCCCTGTTACATCAGCAACAGCAGAGATCAACAAAATTAACGATGAAAAGAGAAAATACATAATTTTATGTGCTGCCATGAGCAGCAACAGCCGACTGACACATCTATGTGGCCTCGCAATCGAACGCGACATGACACATGAACTACTCCGACATCCCGACAAAGTTGTCGATGAGTTTGCCCGAAAAAAGGACGGTAGACATGGGCGTTTCAGACAATGCCTAGCCCATAATATTCTCAATCAAAGTCACTGATAGTTACACCATTGTAAGCTTTTGTTCTGTCCACCGTTTTGGAGACGATAATTGCACGCAATTGCATCATGTATTGTGATGGTTGCAACTTTCTACTTATTACGCGCCAAATACATGACAAATGCGTTGTATTTATAGGTTGCTTTTCGACTCCCAAAAGGCAAAGTTAGAGGGTGACGTCACGTGCGAAGGGTCTAGCCCCAACAAAATATTGGCTCTAGAACCGCACCTGCCTTTTTTCTTAAACAAGCCCCTTTTCAGCGCCTTCTTTGTGTAATTTACTATTTTTTTTAAAAATAACCTTGCGTGAGTGTAAGAAATTTCCAATCCCCAAAGTCCAGACTTCAAATGGAGGGGGGGGGGGCACCCGGGGGGCAACGGAAATCAATAGGTGCGCGTGCCCCCCCGTGCCCCCTTCTAGTTACGCCACTGAGTGCCCCATAGAAAAATGTCCCCCCTAAAATTTTACCCTAGTTTCGGCGCTGATTTCTATGTTCTTCAGTGTACTGGGTTTTCTGCCTGTCAATATTTACAAATCGAAATTTGGGGTGGGTGTGTGGATCAAAACAATATTGTGAACAAAGATCGATATCTTAAACAACGATTTTTTTCTGAATGGTCCCTAAAGAGCAGATATATATAGGTTAGTTATTAAGTGTACATCATCATCATCAGTTTTCTTTTGTTTATCCGCTATTCTGATCCGTCCCTGTCGAGTTTGTAACGCTTACAAAACCACGCTCACTTATAGACGGAAAATAAATCACAAAAGCTCACCGTGTGCAAAACTACGGTAAGATTATACAACCAAAGATAGTAATCTCAAGGGCTCTAGACGTGGAGTGTTTTCTTCGCCCTTCCCACTTGTAGCGTCAGTGAGAGGTCGAGTCAATCCTGCACATGAATAGCAATTAAAAATCAAGCACTGCCTCATCAATTATCACACTGGTACGCTTGATTGTCTGAGAGCACTCATTTATTTCCCATGGTCAGATGCACGATTGGCCTAGCTACAATTGACATTAAGATAAGGTGATATAGCTCCCAAGGGCGTGAATCTGTCTCTTTTTATATTAAGACGTTTAAAATTTGCTTCAAAAATCAATGTCTTTCCGTCAGAGTCATGATTAACTGCTTTGATAGGTATTCATTTTGAGAAGGATTGTACACAAATAACGTGGAAAGCGTTGTGAAGTGGTTTTGGATTTTCTTAATATGTTGTTGTTGGGTTTGTTTTTTTTCTTAACTTCTTTCTTTTTATTGTGGGGAAAGTTCCACTGCTAGTAGCATAAGGAAACCTTTTCTCACTGATTATTACGAATGGCTTGTTTGGCTCTTCCTTCCAGAAGCTTAAACCGTTTATTTGCTCGTTTCCTTTAAACAGCTACTTGAACGATTTTTTTTATAACGGGAATACTATTTAAACTTGTTTATAATGTGTTTGTTTATCATTTAAATGTAATTTTGATTTTTGTACACTTCTGAATTTTTCGTAATTATCGATCAAAAAATTAGGCCCCAACCTCAAGGTTTTTAAAAACTAGAAACACTTCTGGCGTTGACGGCGTGCGTCAAAATGACAATACTTTGACGTCATGTGTGGGATGTTGCTTTGTTATACCTCCATGCTGCAACAAAGCGGCTATACAAAATGGAGCTCCCACATATGACGTAACATTAGTGATGACGTAACAGGGCTTTTCGCAAATCTTTCTGAAAAGCACCGGAGAAGGGTATTCAAAATGATTTTTTTTAAACAGTTTAAATCTCTTATATATCATGTGAACTCAATTTCCTTAATAATTGAAAACATTTTAAATGAATTACAGCACAAATCACTTGTTGCCATTTTCGTTCAAGTAGGTCTTTAAGCTCTAAAGTGTAACGATTTAATGTGTCTGCCATACCTTGATCAGTTCGCCAACATATTCCATATCGTGAAAAAATATTCCCTTTGTACAAAAAGGAGACCCTTTGGGGTGACAAATGTATGTGGAAACAAGATGAGCCTATGGCTACCATGATGAAGTTGTACTAACAATAAGATATTTTATTTATCTCTCTGTCTCCTTAGAGATTTTCCGCGAGATCCTTCCAGAATTTTACTCTACTGTTCCTGTAATTCAAACAAGTCCTCAACCCAGGAAGGAGCGGTTGGATAATAATGGTTTGTAACCCCTAACACGATTAACTGGCCATCAGAATGTAAAACAAGCTAAGGAAAATAAATGCAATTGCTGATGCCTATACTAAAATGATGCCAAAAGCGTATGTTGTCTCTTGTTTCATGTAAACATAGAAACCATCGAAATAAAAAGGGACGCCCTTCCACAACCTGAGATCACCACCAAAAACAAAAAAGCCCATTTCAACTAAATGCCTGTTTCAAATTTAAAGTATTGGCGACTCCTCAAAACATTACTGCTGTATGTAAAGGAAACACAACTTTTATCGTTATTACAGGAAATTAATAAAAGGAACCAATTAAGCTCCTCATCATTGAGATATTTTTATAATTTGGTCGGTCAAAGTAAAATGCTAGATCAAACCAAACATTACTCGATTAACTAAAGTCCTTGGTGGTTGAATATTGTGCCAGTCTCTTTATAAGTTAAAACGGTAAGGGAAGTAACGTTAGCTTTACAACTAAACGGGCACAGTGCTAATCTGCTTGTGATAAGTGCTCAACTAATTTCCTTGTGTGGAACAAATCGTTAAGTTAAAGAGGTTGTCTCTTTGACTTCATATCGTGATGAAAGAAACGCCGCGGTTTGACAGGTGCTTCTTAGTCATACCTTTAGTCAAAACAATCAATACTCATAAATATAATACAGTTTAACTTGGAAAATATTATCAAAAAATGCCACATTTTTTATTTAATCCTCTTGTTCTCAAGAAAGATGTTAAATAAAAATACAAAAGAGAGTAATCGTGATCTTTGTGGGTTTTTGTTTTTGTTTTTTAGAATTTACTTTTACCACCTTGTGTTCTGGTTGATTATCTCTAGTTCCATTGCTATTTTCTCGGAATATACTTAACTTCAAACGGTGACTTATTTTGATTAACACTACCGGTATATTACCAAATCATATAATGAGTAATATTTGTGATAATCAGGTAAAACTTAAAAGTTCACGTGGTATTTTGTTGTTTACTTCTTAAATCTGGAGCCCGATCTGTTGGAACGAACTTACAGTTTCATTATACTTCTTTACTTTAGAGTAAATAATGTTTTTCTCGATGGCTTGGATTTCAATATTTTGGGTTAATCATATGAGAAGACTGTCAAATAGTCATGTGAATCTAAAATTCAAGTGATGGGAGCCTTCATTGTGGGATCATGACGTGCATGGAATTGGTAGTAAGTAGATTTAACGTTCATAATTTTAGTCAACTCTGCAATGGTTTGTTAGAGGTAGCTACCAGCATTTTGCCATATTTTGCTGTGTGATATTATACTATTTGGATCGAAATAAGCCCTGATAAACGAATGTAAGGGATATTTTTAGGTTTCTTTTTGGTTCTAGGAATTAGTTTAAAGGTTATGGTTAGGGATAGTGATGGGATCAGGTGTAGAGTTAGGGCTATAGTTATGGAGAAAATATGTCTTGAGTCTGGTATTCAACCTGGGGGAAAGGTCTACCTTTCGTAAATTTGCAAAAATGTACATTTTTTGATTGCTTTTGTATAAAGGGAATTTGAGTTTGGCTTGGAGTCCGAGATTGGGTTATGGTTGTATGTTTATTAAAAAACAAATTATATTCATTTCAGTACAATACATTGAAAATCATTTAGAAGATTGCAAATAAAATTAAGACAAGAGAACGGGTTGAAACACATTCCTTTAATTCCCGCAAAGGAGAGGAAACCGTAAGAAGAATAAACGTGTAAAAACAGAAAACATTTTTAAAATGAGGGAAATCTGCACGATTGTATACACCATATGACACTTATTGGCCAGTCGTCTTACCTGAAATACAAAACAACAACTATGGAGTTAAAACTGCACTGCAGCTGAGACATTACTTCCTTCTATTGTAATTATTATAATACGAGTCATATTGTCTGCAGAATATTTGAGAACAAATTTCTTTCAAAGTGACGAAGAAAACTTGCTCATCATCTTGAGGACACAATCCAGTTAAACCTTTACAGTGGTAGTTTCCCCCACAAACTAGGACCTGAAAGCAGAGTTTTCCTATTGTATTGATATAATGAGTAATGACATTGAAAAACATATAATTAGTTGAATTTATTATCGCCGTTTGGTATGTCGTTTGTAACCTGCGAAAAAGGACCCTGAAAGGAATACAGACTGAAGTGTATCATTTTGAATCTGTACCTGTATTATCTTATAACGAAAAAAAAACCCGTTTTGATAAATTATTCGAATCTAAACGTGCAATGATTTTAAGCCAAAGTAGGTTTTTTTGATGATTTCATTTATTAAGAGTGAGAGGCGTTAACACAATGTTTAACAAACTTGGTTGATTTGTTAAATATCTCATGTAAGCTGTATCAGTATTCACAAGCATTTGATATTGAAGCTCTACAATAATAATTACATGCCTTGCAAATTCTGAAGCTGAATTTGTGTTTCAAGGATCTTGAAGGTTCAAAATAATTTCCTATTGCTATCCTGTATGCAATATAATAAATTGATTATTAATCGAAAGTATACAATTGTGTTTGAAGTACTTGGTTATATAGCTGGTAACAGTGCCAATCACCCTGATTAATATTTCTTACTCAAAAATTGTCGAAACGGGGCGAGAAACAATCCATTTCGTTAAAATTGTTTAAGTTGATTTTAAGATTTCGAAATATAGCAGTTTATGTTGTTGTTTTGGGTGTTTTTCCCGTCTATATCTCTCTCTTCTTCTTTGTTTTCTTGTTTTGTATACATAGATGTATAATAAAAATATACACATATGCAGACGATTTGACATAAAGATGTTATTTCGAGTATGCCGGATTCTATATGATCTTCATTTTCACATTAACAAATATTTCGCTTTTGCCTACAGGCACACAAGACAAAAATCATTGGAAGAGCGTCTAATTTATTTTCGTACCAGATAATGTTGTATCGAATGAAAACACCGGTTTGTATAATTTGAGGAGATAGTATAACAGAATCATATCAGTCGGTATCAGTTGGATACTCTTCTATATCGATTTTCCTTCATGCACATGTGAGTTTAACAAATTCTTGTCCAATATATGTATTGCAGTTATGATTTTATTTTACTGTAAAGGATGGTAAATCGTGATCAAGCCGATATTTTAGATGCCTTTCACACTTTTCATTAATTTCCTTAATTTTTAATCATGAAATTATCGAACCCCGGCACAATTTCTAGAAAACATAATTTTTTATGTAAGGTGCAAATACATTCAGTTGATCTCAAGTATTTTTTATTTAATTTTATTTATTTATGTTTGTGTATAACACATCAGTATTCTTTGTAATATAAATGCCATGGAGTGTTACCTTATCTATCTCGTGTATATACAAAGGGATTATTATTAATGTTCAGTTATGTTACCAATCATTTACCTTTGCGTGTGCATTAAACATCACGAGATAACTTAATACTTTATACGATCCTGTACAAATGGAGATTGATTCGGATTGGTAAACATCATCAATTTCTTTCACAAGTTTATCAATTTACAATAAAGGTTCGAGCATTGTCAAGTAAGACACAGTAGGTGGCAGTGGCGCATCCAAAACATATAATTGGGTGAGCCGTGGGAAATCAAGTCTAGGGTTTCAGCGGGTGTGTGTGTGGGGGGGGGGGGGCGCTATGGGGATAGGAGGAGGGGCTCGTGTGAATTACAAAAATTAAAAACATTAATGCAGAACAACAGGTTTTTCGGGGTGCACTTTCACTCTATCCCTGCCACATACCCCAATGCTCCCTTTCGTCTTCTGTGTTTGTTTTTTTAGCTTGTATTTCTATCGGCAGCCCCTTAGAGGAAGCAGGATCCCATGGAGCCTCCGCCTCTGTTGCGCCACTGCCCACAACCTTGCAACATACACCCCAAAACCGTAAAATAAAATAGTGTGTTTAAACAAAATGAAAACCTTTTTATAGAGAGGTGTGAGTCTTTGGATCAGTTTACCTCTTCTTGTCTTTTACTAAAAGAATACACGGTAAGTATCATCTTGCTTTTTTATGGAAAGAATGTTTGCGTTTCACTTAAGATAAATAGTTTTTGTGTAAAGTCAGTATTAAACACAGTGCTCACGGCGTGGTAAGACGGTCCTTTTATAATGTATTTTTAATGTCATTTGTAAAACTGATTGTTTTCAAGAATTGTTTTACCTCAAATTTTGAGCAATTATAAATTTGAGGGGAAAACTATTTCTTGAAGTTGGCGTTGATATAAAGTTTCGTTTGACATTATCTCTTTCCCCGATGTAATTTCCTAACAAATATATCAAGTCGACAAAAGTTTGAGTTTCATTACAGCATATTCATTTCAGGTTTTGATTTTTTAAGTTGCGAATACCAATTTCATGATATTTACTCATTCTTCCGAAAACTACAACCAACTTGTCTTTAACCAAAAGGTCACAATTACGGCAGCTCGAATTGAAAATCAAATCGATGTGATTCTTCTAAAGAATAGTTATACAGCACTTCCGCCGTATCAAAATGTTTCTCAAGTATCATTTAACTGAACAATCGACAATATTTTATGCGATCAGTGTACCATTGTCAAGACATGAATGCATTGATAAGAAATGTCTTTGGAATCAGAGCAAGCTCATATTACTGTACTCACTTACCTTGAGCAGAAATTCCTATTATGGAGAGGTGTTGATAGTTATGTTTCAATCAGTCAAAATACAAGTTGTTGGAGAGTACCAGAAGCGTTACACGATGTAGCCCTGTGCAGCTCAGCAAGAAGGAACCAAACGCTGACAGTTCTTTTCAAACACGTGAAGTTCGTGTACCAAGTCGGAATAAAAACTGATGAGATCAATTCGATCAACAAAGTGAAAAAAAATGAACAGGGATGGTCCCTTTATTCGTTGGATGCAGACAAAAGTGCTGAGAGAAGCAAGCAGCCGGTATGTTGTAAGAGAGTGCGATGAAGAACCACGTTAGCCGAAGAGCATAACAAGAGATGTTGAAGTTTGGAGCCCGCACAGCCGAACACTATGACGTCCGTGGAGCTAACCAATGAAAAGAAGTAGGTGCGAGCATGCGCTCTCAAAACGATTGAAGCCCACTTGCTACTATGTTGATTTTACCATGTATGATTTCGTTTTCTTTGTGTGATTGCAGATTTAAAACAGCTACATCGTCGACAATAAATGGGTCCCTGGCATCAAAACTCAGAGCATTCTACTTTTAGAAAAAAGGGGAACTCTAGTTTGTTCATAATTTAGATACAACGTGATCAATTAATATCTGCGGTGAATTTGGCATAGATGGTGCCTGGATAATCTATTGACAGAAGGTAGTAATGCTACCTTGATCCTTGCAGACAATTTTATTGTTGTCTGCATCAAGGATCAAAGACTCAGCCGACATTGTGATCGCTAACTCGTCTGTGCGGTCAAGTATGTTTTCAAATAATATTCGTTTTGTTTTATTTTACAAAAGTGAATGGAATGATCTCTCACAAGCATGACCATTAGCGATTCCCAAATGCAATGTTAACAAATTACGATATTATTATTATATTTGTTTTTTATTTATTTATAGAAATATACCGTTAGTGATGCCCCAGATATACTTTCCTCTGGTACAAACATTGGTGAATATTCCTCACATACGCCCATTACCACTCCAAAATTATATGCTGTGACCTAAAGCGCCATTATGCTTGCGTTTTATCTCAGGGACAATGGGAAACCAAACAAGGGGCATGATTTAATGCAGCAGTTTGGCCATTTGTGATTTGATGAGAAGGAGAACACACCGGGTACTTGAAGATGTTAACAACATGAATAAGATCGATCATACCCAAGGGAACCACAAAATAGAAATAGAACGTTAGTTAGGTAATTGACGTTAATGACACATAGAGTGGATACATCTTTCCTAGAAGTGTATTCATCAATCCCTTTGCGTATTGATGTGTTGGCTCTCCCACGGATTCATTGAAAAGGGGTATCAATATCAACTCACTCGCTTCAATTTAATTATGAGAACTATCAAATAATATGCAAACTGGTGGTATTTCTGGATGAAGAAAAGTATGAGTACTTCATTATCAAAGGGACAAGTTGCCTTGTATTGGGCGATTTGGGCTATAAAAAGCGTTTGAAAGCGTTTGCTATGAAATCAATATGGTTGGAAAGATATGTTTTAAAAGTAGAAATTACAATGATCCACATAAATATGCCTCGAAACTGTGCGGGTTTTCCTCTTACTTTGTGAACTAACATGGTCCGCCATTTTGTAGAACCAAATTCTTTACTCCTGCCACAAAATGGCGGACCGTGTTAGTTCACGAAGTAAAAGGAAAACCACACAATTTTGAGGCACATTTGTGTGGATCATTATATTCTACTTTTAAAACATCTTTCCAACCACATTCATCTAATAACAAACGCTTTTATAGCCCAAATCGCTCAATCTAAGGCAACGTGTCCCTTTAAGATTGAAGTAAACTAATATAAGATTGAAGACCGATGGAAAGGACAGATTTCCACTATGATTTCAAGTTTGTATAAGAGTATATTTTACTTAGTTATTTGGTACGAACTAAACAGGGCGCTTTCAGTTGTTATGGTTTACATTTTAAATTCCCTATAAAAGATATACATCATTTACATTCAATGCAATATTATTTTAGCGAGCGAATGAAACACTTCAAATTATATGCCACCCAAGTTCGACCTTTTTGTCCTTATTTGTCACTACGACGTTGTTCCTGTGATCTTTTTAAATGTTGTGTTCGATTTTATCAAATTGATGTCAGCTCGAGGGTCGTCTTAGAATGTGCGTCGTGCGGTCGGACCACCAAAGGGGGAGTTTCTTGTGATGGAAGTCACGTGACTGAAGGGTTCATCATGCCCAGTAACATGCATACCTGTCAAAGCTGGTTGCTATGTATGTAAATAGTAAATAATAGTAGTAGTAAATAGATAGATATAAACAGTACACGGCATACATTCATCAGGTAATAAACCACATGTTTAACGTTGTAATGGTGACAGTGTAAAAAAAAAAAACTTGTTAAAAACAAAGGAAGGAAGAAATAGAGCTAACTTACAGCAATAGGGCTATACTCAACCCGATGTGCAAATTTGTTCTAAAAATAGTATAATTATTAATTGAACAACATTTTTAGAGACAATAAAATCTAATTTTAGAGGATTTTCATAAAGAGAAAGAGGGAATAAATGAGTACTCTTATACAAGCCCGGCCATAACCAGCGATGACGGACAAGCAATCATGTTATCACATTGTTAGTCGTGAGAGGGCGTACTTTCGATTTGGAATCTACAAAAGATGTAAGGTTCGCTCGGTCTCAGCGCCCCAACCAAAGAACCAAAGAACCAAAGGTATTATGGTATGGGCCAAACGTGTATACATGCTCATTGGAGCATTTTCGCTAACCAGCCCCCCTTCCTGTTTACAAAACAAGCCCCCCTTCCTGTTTACAAAACATTCGACCTCTGTCAATTAAAATGTAGCTCCGGTATAAACCCATTGGAAATAATCACTAGTGCCATTATTTACTTTGTACCAGCAATAGGGCTCTATTGCAAAATTAATAATTTATCTGAATAGTTTTATTCTTCTTCCAACTTTGGTTCGAAAAGAATGAGGCTTACTAATCGTGTGACGTCAGGTGTTCGGGATACTTTAAATAAGCTCCCCCAAATGTACTATACCCGTAGCAACCAATGTACTATACCCGTAGCAACGGCAGCTTCTTGGTACCTAGACATCTAAGCAGACTCTTTGTATAATATGGGGTGTTAAAACAAAACAAACAAATTAATATTGACTGTTTTTAATCGTGCTATGGTTAAAACTACGACTCCCTCGGTGATCCTCGGAGCGTTCTATTTTCTGGGGATCATCTCGAGAATCATAGTTTTCTTTTCTTTATAACATCCCCTCCCATACATGGATTCTGACGTGTGATATTGGTTTTAAGGCGTGTCACGCACTACACCCATATAGCAACCCGTATACGATGCCCAAATCCACCAGTGTACTATACCAGTAGCAACGGTAGCTTCTATGTTTTAGTGTATGTATGGGGTGCTGTAAAACTCGTATTGACTCCTTTACTAGTGTTTTTTAAAAACAACTCCCACGGTTTTCTCCGGAACGTTCTGTTTCCCGAGACTTTGCCTCGAGAAAATACAACGCGCTGAGGATCACCTCATCAGGAGTCGAAGTTTCTCGCTTCATTCTTCTATTAGTTTGTGACATTTTCATACTTTGTTCTTCAATATCGAAGTGCCTAACAGGTCCCATTTACATTGTGTAATGCACGTCGTGCTTTCTGCTCAAAATGTGAACAAAAACGTTTTCACGAAGCGGTACAATTCTTGTTTGTTAGTCTTGGTTCAAGACATTCCTCTTGTTTATAATTCCACGATCCAATTGCAGGCATATCGTGCGCTGACAGCCACACGAACCATAACCGATAGAGGGCGCTATCTCAAGACAAACCGGGCTTCAGGGTGCATGCACCCAGCCTCGCTACCATGGGCAGCGCGCCGTATCGATACCTCTCACCACTAACCCCTGGGAGGGAAACACTGAAAATCAACGCTGATTGGCTCCCAAAAGTGACTGATTTGCGTGCACGCTTGTTAATAACATTCGAGCGCTCGTAGGACGCTTGTTGGGCGCTTAGTACGCGCGTAAAAATGCACGTAGAACGCGTGTAAAAATGCAAGTATTTCGACGCAATACATTTAAATAATTAATCATGTTTTTATATGGTCTCCCTAAACTGCATACAGTTAGACGTATCACAAGATCGAAAAAGAATGGGAGGGGCCAGTTGCTCTATGACTTGACAAGCTTGATGCGTATGTTGACAGCGCGCTCTGCGTAGTCTCTAAAACAGAATGGATCAACCACAGGACTATTTAAAATAGCCAAATATATGGCCCTTTTCGAAACGACCGGCTTCGGCTTCGGATTCGGCTCAAGATAGCTAGGCCCCTCGGTTGTTTTGACTCTACGCGTGCTATGCGTTCAGGGATTCAGACGAGAGAACGGAGCCTGAGCCGAATCCAAAGCCGAAGCCGGTCGTTTCGAAAAGGGCCTGTGGGCTACTTTCGTTTCACACTTCCAGGGTGTATAATCGAGCAAGGCATTCTGGGAAAGAAAACAAAATGGCGCGGCGAGATCGTACACCATGGGAACGAGGTTGGCATGCACCACACTAAATAAATTCCCTTAGCAAACAATGCCAAATGCTAAATATTCAAACATACTCAAGAAATACTTTAAAGTCTCTAAGCCTCTTCAAAACCAATCAGACATATTTACTACACTTCAGATTTCTTTTCAATTTTTGGCAGGTCAGCTGTTTGGAATTTTTGCTAATCACACAAGAAAAAACACCCCCGAAAATGTGAAGCATCCCTCCGCTTCCCAAGACAAATAGGAACAACTTTGAAGCCCAATTTATCAAAGTCTCCCCAAAAGTTGAAGCAAAGAACCCCCAGGTTGTGATAAATTTTCATAATTACACAATATCAATTGCAAGAATGACCCCCCCCCCCAAAAAAAAAGATAAGTCAAAAGGGTTTACAAATTATGATAATCAGCTTGGCGCATGAACTTTTGCCTGTTTAGTGTGGTGCACCCTGCACCGCTGGGCTGCACCCAGCCTCGTTCCCAGGGGGGTAATCGTTCTCGCCGCGCCATTTTTTTCCAAGCATGCCTTGCTTGCTCCCAACCCCTTGAACTGGTTCATTAAAAAATGTGCCCGAATCTGGCACATTATCATTAGGCCTGTGGCCGATCCACTCTACGCGTCTGCTCAAGTATGGTAACCCGCTAAAGAGGCATCAAGTCAAAGAGTAATAACTGGTCCCCTCGTATTCTTCTTTTAGAAGCAGTCACTTCTGGGAGCCAATCTGCGTTGTTTTTCAGTACATCCGAGTTAGTGGCGAGATGTATCGATACGGCGCGCCGCACGCCCATGGCAGGGGTGCACCACACTAAATAAACTCCCCATAGCAACCAATGCAACATGCTAAATCTTCAAAACTACTTAAACAAAATATTAAAGTCGTTCAGTGAAACAAAATAATAATTACGGCATATGCGTTGTAATACTGGCTGAAAGTGTGAGTGTCAGTAGAGATCAATGGTGTGTGAAACTAGTGTGTGGATAGCAACCCGTATACGATGCCCAAATCCACCAGTGTACTATACCAGTAGCAACGGCAGCTTCTATGTTTTAGTGTATGTATGGGGTGTTGTAAAACATGTATTGACTCCTTTACTAGTGTTTTTTAAAACAACTCCCGCGGTTTTCTCCGGAACGTTCTGTTTCCCGAGACTTTGCCTCGAGAAAATAGAACGCGCAGAGGATCACCTCAGGTTCTTCTGTGTGCTCTTAGAGTTGTCTGTGCGCGTGCGCCGTAATTATTATTAACTACGTCATCATCAAACTGACACATGCGCAGTGATTTGCTACCAGTTTCGGTAGCGTCGGATGAGAATTTCCCCAAGACCTTCTCATAGAGTGGTTCGTGTGTGAGAGCGGTTCGTGGATATGAAAGCGCCCTCTCGTTTGACCTCCCATCCATTCACGCGGCAGAGATTCGTTGTCACACACACGTGTAATGGTATTGCCATCAGAGTGGGGACGGCAGAACAAAGGAACACAAAAGGGACAATGCTGTCCTCACATTGGAATCCTTTGTATTTTTATGTCCTCACATTTTTTCGTGCGCTTAGTCTATAGAAGAGTGTTAAGTTAGAGAGACAAAGGAAAGTCCTCACAATGACAGCAAACAATTCATACTTACATGTACCCATTGTGTGTATAAGCAACATTACATACAAACATTATGTACACGCGCGCAGCAGCAGACGATCGAAAAGTTCATGCTGTATGGTGGAGCTGACGAACAATTCACTTCGGAGCGGACCAATCATAACGCAGATATGGAAAGCTTACGTCACTGCCCGTTTATCTAATGAAATCATTGTGACCAATGAAATCATTGGGTTTGTAAAACCAGTACCTGTCTTTATCCTTGCAGATAAAGACAGGGGACCAGTCTAGTGTGAGAGCGGTTCGTGGGTATCGTCGTAAGGAATAATCTCATTTGAAGTTAATGAACTTTTAATATCGTTCTTGGACGGATTTGTATAACGGGGAATTTCCCCCAAAGCTAGTGTATGGAAGTTGATACCTTAAATGATCTAGCCAATTACTTACTTTTTAAAAATTAATTCATATTTAATGAGTAATTGTTCAAAAAACAGAACGGACACTTCTTGAAAACTAACAAACACACAGCGCGCATTGTGCAAGTTGCCCGTATGCAAACTGTCACTTCGTGAAAACTAAAATAGTCAGAGGGTCGTCTTGCCTTGTACGCACGTAAAAGCACTCATACCCATATGCCGGTGTTCCAGGGAAATCTGTCCCCCCGGAGATTCTGTCCCCATACGGAAAATTAACATGGGCTGGAGGAGGATGATTCAAAAGAGGGCGCTATCAAAAGAAGTTTGTGCACAGTTCGCCGTATGGGGGGACAGAATCTCCGGGGGGACAGAATCTCCTGTCACACCGGCTTGCCCGTATGCAAAGTGTCACTTCGTGAAAACGTTAGTTTAGAAACGTTAGTTTATTCAGATTTTATAAAAGGTTGTTTACTTTATTTGCGAAACTGAACACATTTTAGGATTAAGATTTGGTGTAATGAAAGATAAATGTATTTGCAGTGACTAAACACATTTTCATAAAAATTATGACTTTTGAGTAAAACGCCACTTCGTGAAACCTGCGACGATATGATAGCGCCCTCTCTTGGGAAAACTTTTGACAAATCATCAAGAGAAGGTCCTTCACCAAGACTAGCTATAGTGCTGGAACAAACTTTCTATAACATCCACTCATACCCAGGAATCTCATCAGTCCTCTCTTTCATGCGTGTACAGGAAACTCTTGAATGGCTTGAATCTTTGCCACTCGTGGTAGCCCGTGACCCTGACCGACCACAAAGTAGGCCTAGGTCACTGTTGCTTTGACAAACTCACTCTTTTTGAGATTTACTGCTAAGTTTGCTTTAGAAAGCTTGTCAAACAGGGCAATCCAAGTGTTTCACAGATGGTCTTCCCAGCTATCGCTCTATACCAAAATGTCATCTATTAAAGACAACAACATTTTCTCTAGCCCAGCAATAGCTTGGTTTACCATTCTCTGAAACGTAGCCGGGCGTTTTTCATCACAAAGGGCATCGTTTTACATTGGTAGAGACCATCGGGAGTCACAATGCCGACATTTCTTTAGCTCGGTCAGTCAAGGGCACTTTAGCCCCTTTCAACCGATCCCCCAGAAAACCTAGATTCTTTGCGACGAATTTTACGAGCGCGTAAAGTTACTTCTCCTCTCACGCTTCAGAGATTTCGCAAGCTTTCACATGACACCTGGTAATGAATTGATCAACATTCCATACGACGAGAGAACAAAATAATATAGCTGGTTTTTAATATACCGCTGAACTATCGCGTTTTCGTTTCTAATCATCACAAGTACCAGTAAAATGATGACATTTCGCGTGTGCTTCCTGGTTGGTGCGTTCAAATTGTTAGCGCGACGCATTTTTTTTAAAACGATAACGCAAAATTTCGCGCAACCTGAACGCAGTCCACCAGTGGCATACGTTTTCACTGCGCTCGCAACGCGCGGACCATTTTATGCGCCTAAAAGTTAGCGCCGCCCCCAGGAGTCAACGGCCATGCATACAGATTGACAGTGTGGATTTGGCGTGCGATGTACATACAATCACACGTATGTGCGGCACCTAAATGTAGCCCGAGCCCTAAATGTCGCCCGGACCTAAATGTAGCCCCAAACCTGTACCTAAATGTCGCCCGGACCTAAATGTAGCCCCAAACCTGTACCTAAATGTCGCCCGGACCTAAATGTAGCCCCAAACATGTACCTAAATGTCGCCCGGACCTAAATGTAGCCCCAAAACTGTACCTAAATGTCGCCCAGACCTACGTTGTGGTGCTGTGTACCCGGGATGTGGCCACATTCCTGTACCCGTTGCATTGTGCACTGAGCACTGCGCCGTGGTTGATCCGGGATATGGCCATATTCCTGTACCCATTGCTTGTGCACAATGTATGGGGACTCCGCGTCTAAGAATATGCCCATGTAGCGGGTTCAACTCGCTCAATAGGCCGTGTACTTAATAGCCACATCGGAAATCACCCATATCCTGAGACAAAATGGCAATTTTATGGAGGGTGTTTAGCGATAATTTGGAAAATATTACTAAATAGAGATGTGGATTGTTTCTTTGGGGGATAGGAATGAAAAGCGAAAATTGTTTTTTTAAGGCTTTTTAGGTTCCTAACATTTTTTTTACGAACTTTAAAATAGAATAAAATTAACGGAAGTAAAGGTTACAGGGGTCACTCTTTGTGTAAGATTTTAAAAAATACTCCAGGGTCTTTCACATGGTCCAAATATCTTGTGTGTAGCAACTATGGTTCTCCAGATATGATTGTTCTAAAATATTAAACATTGATTTATTGTTATGACGTCATCGATGACGTCATCATCCCGAAAACCTTTGCAGTTTCATCGACATACTAGGTACTTGGTTAGTTTAAAGTCCAAACCTTTTTTGGTTCACGAGATATGATTTTTGCACACACAGTAAGTGTAAATATACCCGAACGGTGGTCAGCATCAATTCAAATCCGACAGAATAGAATTCATACCATGATCAAATTAATAATCTGTTTTTGGTAAGTAAAAAAAAACCTTGGCAAGTTTACGGATGAAACATATCAACATAATTGTAGACGAAATTACTATGCTAGCCCCCCCCCCCCGAATAAATAATAATAATTAAAACTGATTGAAATGTCATTTTAACTTAACCTTTCCCTTAAAGAAAAGGATTTTAAGCCTACATAACTCTTAAATCTTAATCATCAAGTTATAATTACATTTATATTTACATACCATAGAGCAAGGACTTAGACAGACTAACTAACCATCATTTCACTGGCGAATAAGGCGTGAGCGAGCACACTACCGCTGAAGGACATTTGACACCAGAAGTCCTTCTCCGTCTTACTTATACCGGAAAGAGTCCTGAAACCGCAGCATCCAGAGTGTTCAAAGTGTTTTGGGGGGGGTGGGGGTAGGGGGGTTCGGTAGCGGTGTCGAACAATGTAAACAACGCAATCGGCTTGTCCTTAGTAAAGGTTTAAAGTAAATCTTACCTCCACGCTTAGACTGAACATCCACAGACTTCCTACGACGAATATCTAGTAATAGGTTCATGTTTGTGGCTAAGAACAAATAATTGTAAGAACGCAAACTTTTACAGCCCGTTCCCCCACCCAATTTTTGTTTTAAATAATAATAATAAAACATAAATAAAATAAAATCACGCTTTTACTTTAGGTACAACTTTGCGTCTACATTGGTCGGGGCGACATTTAGGTACAGGTTTGGGGCTACATTAAGGTCGGGGCGACATTTAGGTACAGGTTTGGGGCTACATTTAGGTCAGGCGACATATAGGGCTCGGGCTACATTTAGGTGCTGCACACACGTACAAGTATGAGGTATACTCATAACAGCGGGCATACTAACGCACACGATGTTTTCAGCTTTTATAAACGGCTTGACGGTACTCATTAATCTCTTCAAGAAATGCTTTATAATTGAATCGGCTCCCTCTATTGACGAAAAAACAACAACAACAACAACAACAAAACATAGCGTCGCCAATCAAGACTAAGCATTTTAAGATTAAGCTACTTCTTGGGTTTGTTTTAAGCAGGATTGTTTTTTTAACTGTGGGTTCATATTTTTTTCCTCTTTACCTTTGTTCACTAATTGTAGTCATTTTTGCTACTTTCCATGAATCAGTCATAATATTAGACTGCCTGTTTTCTGTTTTCACCACTTGGCCATATCTCAGGGGATAATCCTGTATCCCCCGCAGCCCCACCCCCCCCCCCCTCCCGTCCCGGGATTTACGCCATTGACTGGGAATTCGATTTACGACCATTCCCTCTCATTCTGCAGAGTAAGCTCGCATAGCCTAAATACTTATTCATATGATACCCCAGACAGTTTCGCTATTCCTATTGGTGGAAAGCACGTCACGAAGGGGTGTTTAAACGGATGATAAAGACCAGTTTAACCGGCTGGGCTTCGCGTGTTGGACATTGCAAGCTCCGCAAGTTTTCTTACGCGGAACGCAATATATGGCTATAGTTCCCGCGCGTAGCCTAATCTTGTTGTACACGCGCGTACACACAACCCAACGCGCACAAAACAGAATTTTACCAAAGTTTTTGAAAATGTACAAACTTCGATGTCAGAGATTGTCTTTTACCACCAATTTTCCTTATTCTTTCACTTTTAACAAAAAGGCATTTATGAATGGGAATAAGTGAGTAGTGACTCGTTCTTAAACGGCCGTTTAAAAACTTGCGATAAAGGCCCTCGCCTTCGGCTCGGGCCTTTATCGCACGGCCACGACCCTGCCGGTTTTAAACGGCCGTTTAAGAACTCGTCGCCACTCTTTTATTCCCTTATTTAAACTTTGTGAGTAAAGGATGCTTTCGTATACGCTGTTGGACTATTTTCAAACCTTACACCATACATACAAAATAGTAAAATTGCTCAGTACCCTCTGTGAAACCCTTGAGAAACGTTAAGCATGGCGAAATAAGCGTATGTGGGGGGACACGTTTTTTTCGGTGGAGACCTAAATCTTCTGTATACAGGGCGGATAGAATAACCTATAGGGCGACATGAAATCCTTAGGAGGATCTGTCTCAGAAGGTACAATTTCCTAGCCAACGAGGCAATTAGGTCTGAAGGGATCTCCGTGGGACAGTATTTCCTGTCGGGCCACAAGCTCCACTTAAAGATTCATATCCAGAATTTTTCCAATAGAGGGCGCCCTGTCAAGAAAGCGGTGCCAAACCACAATCTTTTTCATCAATTCAGGCACATGATTTATTGAGTTATAAATGTTATTCTCTGAAAACAAAATTTGTATGTATGACTGAAGAATGACTCACAAAAAAGGACAACTCGTATGTCTATTGAAGCTGTAGACCTCCATTAATTAAATTTATACTGCTCGTAGGTTGAATTACGTGATGTCTGTCACTTGTTTATTATGATTTCCCTTGCCTTTGTAACCTGGAGCTTGTATCGAGACGTTACGTCATAGAGGATACATAACATTAATCTCATCAACAGTCAACTCATTTCCATCAAACTACTCCACATATAACTGGCTATTAAACAAGACGATGGAGAAATCAGGCTCTTTCTGTTAATCATGATGCATAACTGAGTTAAAAATGCCACATTTTCCGGTGTGCTGCGTTGTGCTATAATTTAGAACAGTTGACTCGCTAGCAATGTCTCCCTGTTTTTATCCGATCGTAATCTACCCCTTAGGCACACATCTTACATGTGACAGGGCAGTGTTCAATACATACATTAGTAAATACTCCCTACGGAGCAATGGCGAACTACACAAATCCAAGCGGGCGTCTGGATTTCGACTAGGGTAAAGACTTTAAGCCATCAGCGTATAGCTGATCATTGGCGTGTCCCTGTCCCTACCATGAACATGGGCCAAAACAGCCTCTGGGGACGCAAGAACATGAAGGGCAGAAAAGCCATGAAGACTTGAATGAATACTGGTAACAGGTTCATTTTTAACTAACATTTTTAACTTTTTTGTTTGTAATACATAGCAACTTTTCTTGAAGTTGTTTTCAAAATGTGAAAAACATGTTGTTTTTCTTCATAAAATATTGCTGGAGGAACAAAGTAAGAATCGGGTGCACTTTAAAAAAAATAATAACAGTCTTTTGATTTATATATTTTTGTTAGCAACAAAGATTGCCACATTTTGTACTCCAAACTATTATTGCATCATAATATCAAAGAAAAATACGCACACATTTTTATTTACATTGCATACTTCATTATTCAGAAAGCTGACAAAGAAATATATCCTTTGCTGCTCAAACCAAGGAAAACAGAGGAGGAGGAGGAGGTCGATTTGTTTATCCCTTGAACCTCAAACATGACAAAAATGTGCGATATATTGTTAACAATTAACTGGAATTTATCAATGTTTAAGTTGATATAGCCTAGAAAAAAAGGATTGTTTCGAAAAATCTGGAGCATCTTTTTCACGACTTGGAGGAGAAAATGGTTTTTAAAAAGTTGTTGCTTTAACATCGTGTTTCGATGGCAATTTTTGGACTATAATGACAATTTTAAGCTGTAAATTTGAAAAGTAATCAACAATTAAAAACGCAGTTAAAAATGAACCTGTTAAGGTCTAGAAGTCTGGTGTTTTTCATTCTGTGTCGCTAAAAAGGAACAGTGAGTTGCAATTGCTTTGTCTGAACTCACAATTATTGTGGATCTTGTAGCTTTAATTTGCTATCAGAGCAAAAATGATAAGTTGTTTAATTATGACAGTCGCAGGTGGTTGGGCGTGGCAAGAGTAGCTAAAAATAATTGCGGGAATACTGCTTCTTGTTGCAATAAAAAGTCCTTTGAATTAATCAATCTACCTGAAGGTTCCAAAACGTAAGTAAGTTTATCCACCGGTATCTATTGTTTATATGGTTTCTCAACTCAAACCTCTTAATTTTAGTTTATCAAACCCAAGTACGTTAGTTTATAAAGCCCAAATAGGTTAGTTTGTAAACCAATTGTATTATAGTTATATAGTGTGTATGAGACAAAGTAAGTTACATTATTTCAAACAAATTTAGGTTCGTATATAAAAGAATCCTTCGTGTGACTTCATTGAGGGGAAATGAGTCTTAAATGCCAAGTTGTATAAAACTATAAATTATGGCATTTGGGTTAAACCGTTTTCTAATAATTATGTTTCGGTCTATTATTATAATTTTATGGGAGAGTGAAATTTAAAGATGCACAAGGGAATATTAAACTTAAAAGATCCAATACTCTAAAAGAAACCGATCGGCAAAGTGAAACGACATACATGTTTTACAAATAAATACCAACCATCAGTACATTTTAAGTTGTTCGTTTTTATTTCGTCAAATTCATTACAGTTAGATAAATCGATCAATAATTGGTATAGGTACTGTCAAGATATACATGTTTGTATTTTGTGTTTGTTTTAGTATTCATACTCTTCGCACAATATATATTATGTCTCCTGTGACGCTTAGAGGTGACGATTTAATAAGTGTTTCTTTGTAAACACTTTAGGCTAACATCATATATTTTCGTCATCCTATAATATTATGTGATTTCAGCTCAAATATCGGGAAAAGGGGTCATTTTATTCCAGGGTACAGACAGTTGAACTTTCATCATAGCCTCACGCAGCCCACATAGACCATTCGACGAGGCATTAAATGATCATGTTCAATGTCTTAATTCAATAGTTGAGTCGCCAAAGAGTAAGTACATCACGATAGTCACAATGTCAAGCATCAGTATAATTATGAATGCGTCGAGCTCAACACGCATTAGGTTTGAAATGTTATAGGCCCAGTTATTTAATTGTTTTAGAAATAAATTTTAAAAATCAAGATCTAAAATACTCAATGCTCTCGACATTTTTGGATTAATTTCTTTTAACTGCACGCTGGTATATGGCTTAACACCAAGATTGTGTAAATGAATGGATTCGTAAATTACGATACTAGTTTGCGTTCAAACTCAATTCTCTTCATTGAAATCAATTCTTTCTCAGTGCAGTCTCTTTCAAAGTTTGTAGTTTCAAATTTCTTTGAGATTAACAAATAATTGCTTTATTTTTTTATTTGCAAAAGCTTGTTTTGCACGATGTGTATAGTCTTGTACTGTAAATAAATGAGTGATTAAATGGACGACTGTGTGTATGGTTTTCAAATAATTCCACTGACGTCAAAGTGCAATGGGGTTTGTATTTTGCACGATTGATTTTTACAAATTTTAATTGATTTTAGTTTAGAGTACCAGACCCTGACACACTCAATGACCTGACCAACTCAGCCCATGAAATCTAATATCCACACAATGGCCGATAAATAAAACAAAACCAAAAAGTGCAGGCAAAACTGATCAGTCAGGTTGACTTAAATGTCATGACTATTCCACAATACAAGCACTCAGAGTGTTGGGCGTGTAACTATCTCATTAAGTCAAAAGTCATTTTGATGGACAGGTGTCGATTGGCCAATTACCTCCCGCGGCAGAATTCAATTCACCAATCATGGCTTGACTTAATTTTGGAATATACAAGCGATGAAAGAAGGTTGGGAAAGAGCACACGAAAATGGGTCTTTGTAAAATCACAGAGAAAGTTAAAATGTAGCTTCTGATCTTGTAAAAGGGGGCATGTCAAAGGTTTGGAACACGCTCACAATGGCTTTCGGTTTTGTCTAAAAACGATAAAGAAACGTACGCTTTATTTCACAAAAAAATATATATATATTTCAATTCTTTTTGACAACAAAATAGTACACTGTATCCTTTCCAAACACATTGAGAGTATTCATGCTTTGTATAAGTATTTAAGCATGTTCCAATCTTAAATGTTGGTATTTTCCGGAAAAATGAACGAAAAGTGTTTATCCTTTGTGCGTTGAGTCTATCATAATAGTAATTAATTTGTATTTTGTCTTGTTAGCGGTTTCATAATCATTGTCGTTATAATTATGCTACTACAATAATTTGTAGTTAAGTGGTCATACGTAGGAGTCTCTTTGGCAGTCGTGGTCATTCTCACACTTTCAAAAAGGTCTCCCACTGACATTCAGCTCGTCCTGTTTCTCTAAGACGAAAATGGATAATTTCTAAAGGATGTTCCTTCACAGAATGGATTGACCTTCATTTTGTTTTGGTCACCCACGGTACTCCATGGAATTTTACGCCGTAAATGATGCGTTCATCTTTGCATGACTCCCTGAATAATGAATAACGATGGACACTGCGGGAAATATTTAGCTGCCAGACTATTAATGTCTTGGTTCTTAAACGGGATATCTGCAGTTTGTTCGAAGAAAACCAAAAACGGCGACAGCACAAGAAGGAGCTATAATTGAACAGTATGTCTCTGAGTCATAGGTTGAGATGCCGTCAGGGGCAAGCTATTCAGACACCAAGTGGTCCTGTCAGATAGGTCAAATCATCATGCCACTCAGCCATTTTATAGAAGCAGATGGTCCTCTGTCCCGTATGAAATCCCAAGATAAATTATTATGGTCCGTCCTTTAAAAGTCCTGACGTTTTACTCATCCTCGAACGCGTAGTAGCCGGGGTCCTGATTGAGTTCCTCACCCGTATTAAACATCCTCTTCCGGAAGATCCCAGCAGCGAAGTGATAATCCTGAGGTTCGGGCCCCCTGCTTAGCGACGACAATGGGCGTCGTTTCCTCTGGGTTTCTGATTCGATTGCCTTATCGATAAATCGATTCCGTAGTTCGTCTAATCTGGTGGCTTGAACCCGTTGACTTACTAGACACCAACAACACAACATGACCAGGATCAGAAGCAACTTTGGACCCATTCTAATGTCTGAATGCAAATAATCAAAGAAATTAATTAATAAATGTAATAATTAATTTGTTCAATAGATTAATTAAAATTAAGAAAACATTGATACTTAGATAGTTTCAACTTCGTCATATATCAATCAAATCACCATAAGCAAAATAAAAATAAAAACATTCTATGGTCTTAGTTAACGGGATTGTACACGTTTGGTATTTGGAACCCACTGTTTGGTTTAATCCTATAGTTGTAGATATATACCATAAAACTAAACTGTGAAAATTTCAATTCAAAGGTGGTAGCGTTTTTATGATAGTACAGAAAATCTGGAGCGGTTATGTCCACGCAGGAAGAATAATCTGCAATTGGAAAACACAATCTGAGAAACGTTTTGACAGAAACGCTTCTCAGATTCACTTTTGTTTTGATAAAAACTGATATCTTTTTCCATAACCACATTACCTCACTTCAAAGTGAAATGTTTCTCAAAATGCTTTGTACTATCTGCAGCTGCTGTATTTCTTACCAAGCAAGTTTTTATTGCCATTAATTTTATGAGTAATTACCAAACGTATACAGACCCTTTAATCACAACGTGTCCACAGGAAAATCTACTCGTGTCCAGATACACACCTTCAATGTTGTGACTAGCTGGAAAAGTGATATTTTGTAGTTCTGTACAGTCGACGATTTCCTGTAAAATACAAAGGGAATTGAAATTATTTATAGCAACAAATATTAATGTTAATTTATAATTTGTGTAATGCCCATGATATTAGCAATTTCACACAATGACTAAGTTTTTAAGAGGAAAACTGCGAGGTAACTGTCGCTTGCCAAGCACAGGGAGTGTAGAAAGCAGTGGGGTGACCAGTTAATATTTACTCACAAACTGCTAAATAAACCAACCTGGGCGTCATGCATACGCGATTTGCACTGTTAGATACTTGAAGAGATATCCAAGATAAAAGGTATGAATAAGTGAACCATTGTTATCCAATGCATATGATGCACTTAAGACAGGGACGTTTGAAAGCACACGTTAATATCACCACACGCAGGACATTATGTCGGTATACACCCCGGACAATAGATGACCTGCCCATTGGAAGATTCAAATGCATAACTAATTCGATTTATAAAAATTTACGAACAATTTGTCGCTATTATATACAATTTTGTAAAGTACATTTAAAGGTGGTTGGATATTTTTTTAGATTGTTCTTTATGAAACAACGTACAAGTTTCAGACACGTTGAAACCACAATGTAATGCGTAAACATTTGATTTTCGCGTGTACAAAAAACCTCGACTGTGGTTGTTTCATATGATGAGAGAGGTCAACGTTTTGTTATCAACTAGAAGGTGCATAGCCTTATATTTACAGTGTCGTTTTATTGCGATACTGATGTTAGAAATCCCGTGTATGATAAATCATTGGTCTTTGGAAAGAGACCGTATACTTTTTCCTTATTCTATAGTTATATTAAACAACGATTATTACTTCGTTCGACTGATTGTTATCAGCGACGCCAACACAAGCAGAGACTTTATGAACCAGGCATATTATTTTGGGAGACCGCCAACATAGGGCTAGATAGCTCAGTTTGTAGAGCGCCGGCACGTTAATCCGGAGGTCGTTGGTTCAAATCCCGCTTTGGTCAATTTTTCTTTGTTCAACCATCACTGTTTGGAGGGGGGGGGGTTTCAGATCACTTTTGTCCGGCCCGAAAACATATTGGTGGAATGGTTTCATTTCAAACTAACAATGTAGTAAATAATAATAAAATACAAAATTTAAATTTATGAGAAAATGAATAAATATTGCTTAACTTCCAACATCCGGCTCGAAGTGTCAAATTGCGAATTTACGCCGACTTTGTTACGCAAACCGTGTCGACTGCACTAACAAACCGGATTAGGTAATATTTTAAATTGGGGTATAAGTGCTCTGTTACTTAGCGCGAAAACAGACCTTGCGTCGCATGGACTCTACGTGACGTTTGTAATGCACCATTATGTCCTAACATGCATGGACCATTATGTCCGACAAAACTTTTGAACCATTATGTCCGACCCATTACGTCCCACCAACCAATATTTCCGACCAAATCTTGCAAATCTTGACAAACAAATAGTGCAACCCATGCAGTCAAATTTTTCTTTTTGTTTAAACGAAGCAGTTCAGGGTAGAACATTTTCAGTGGGTATTTAAAGGGACACGTTGCCTTGGATCGGACGAGAAACAAGCGTTTGTAAACGTTTTTGAAAGTGATTTGATGTCTTTCAAGCAATCTTGAAGCTGGACTATGCCTGAAGTTCTTTCATCTTTTTGAGACTGATGTAAAGTTGGGTGTCATCAGCGTAATTCATGTTGGTGATACCATGGTGATGAATGGTGACTGCGTTTTACTTTCGATGGTTTTTTACTTTCGTTGGCTGTAACTCTTGTAATTTTCAAAAGTTGTACAATACTGTGTCACTGTGTAATTTGTCCCGTTATCTTTTTATAGTACCGGTTTCTGTATATTTTTATATATATATATTTGCTTCTTTCTATTTAACACAAAATCCGTTTGTGTTTTTATTGTAAGATGCACACTGGAAAACAATTGTCATGTTATTTTTAACGTGACGTTTTTAATAAATTGACTTGAGTTGAATTGAATGACGTCTACAAGCGGTGAAGAATATAGAGTAAAAGCTAAAGGGCCAACTACTGAGGGGGACTGCTCTATATTCCGACAACCCTATGTTCCGACACCCCTATGTTCCGACAACCCCCTCATGATTTACATAGGGTTAGGGTTAGGGTTAGGGTTATAGGGTTAGGAATAGGAAAATACACCAGGGTTGTCGGAACATAGGGGTGTCGGAACATAGGGGTGTCGAAACATAGGGGTGTAACCCTACTGAGCCCTGTGGTACTCCATGAGGAAAGCGGCCGAGTAACGATACAAAAGGACTGTCAATCATTCTACCTTGCCAATCAATCAATCAATCATAATACGTTTATTCAATGTTAGAAATCACAGGATTTCAAAATGAATAATACAAAATGCTATAAGACAAAATGATAGTACATGTACATTTTATAAAAGTGATACAAAGGTGAACTTTAAACAAATGGCAACATCTAGGTCCGGGGAGAAGCAACAGCTTTTGTTACCCAGCCTATGGACGGACAGACAAAAATGACAGACATACATGAAAAGACAGCTAGGACAAAACGGGTGTAAGACAGAAAATAAGGCCGTTGTTATTCCCATACAACATTTCATATCTTAGCATTGATGTAAAAAACGAGTTTTTATTTTTTTTGTGAAAATAGAAAGAGTTCGTAATGATTTAAAAGAGTCATCCAGACTATTCCAGAATAAATTGCCACGCTGGACAACACCATTTTTGGACATCGTTGTTCTACGATAATTAACATTAGCCTTTCCAGACGGAATCTTGTCAGCGGCGTAGCCACGGGGGCTGGGGGTACATGCCCCCACAAATTTCCAGTGCCCCCCAGGTGCCCCCCCCCCATGAAAAAATTGCAATAGTGCCCGCACAAAAAGAAAGTTAAAAGAATGAAAACAAAACATTACAAAACAAAATACATCTGCTATTTGTAGGCCTTCATTTACAATTAAGTAAAACAAAACTTTAGTCGTATTCAAAGCCAATAATTATTGTTTCTGTGGGGATTGTCGCTATCATCACCGGAAGCGCGCGCGCCCACGTGTTGATCAATGCAATGCAGCGGAATGAACAGGGCCCAATTCCATGGCTCTGCTTACCGCGGAATTCTGCGCTTACGCCCAGCTGCGTCCTTTAGAAATACACCATAGATATAGAATTAAAATCTATGAAATACACACGTTACAATGCGCGTAAGCGCCGAGTTATTTGGTGCCATGAAATTGGGCCCAGTTGGTGTGCTGCACGCTACGCTGGTAAACGATAACCAACGGTTCATGTGTATAAACATAAGCAGCCTCGCTACCATGGGCAGCGCGCCGTATCGATACCTCTCACCACAGCCTCGCTACCATGGGCAGCGCGCCGTATCGATACCTCTCACCACTAACCCCTGGGAGGGAAACACTGAAAATCAATGCTGATTGGCTCCCAAAAGTGACTGATTTGCGTGCACGCTTGTTAATAACATTCGAGCGCTTGTAGGGCGCTTGTCGGGCTCCGAGTCCTAGTACGCGCGTAAAAATGCACGTAGAACGCGTGTAAAAATGCAAGTATTTCGACGCAATACATTCAAATAAATCATTTTTTTACATGGTCTCCCTAAACTGCATACAGCTAGACGTATCACAAGATCGAAAAATAATGGGAGGGGCCAGTTGCTCTATGACTTGATGCGTATTTTGACAGCGCGCTCTGCGTAGTCTCTAAAACAGAATGGATCAACCACAGGACTAATTAAAATAGCCAAATATATGGGCTACTTTCGTTTCACACTTCCAGGAGCAAGTTCGAGTGCGCACATTCAGTCGACCCGCTGTCGACCACAGACTAGCAACGCACATGCGCAGTGACGTACTCACGCGAACGACTCATTTGGAAGTCCAGTCAACCATTGGTCGGCACCGATCCGTGCAGCTCCCATCCCTTCCGCCATTTTGCTACAGTGTCACTGGTTCCTCTCTCCGTTTACACGACTTAACATAGAACAATGCTATTGGGACCAGTGAAGAAACCATGGGCTCGAGGCTGGTTCCAAATGGTCGACCACAGCAGTCAACCTATGGTCGACCAGCCTGGGTTCGAGTGCAATTAATGGTCAACCTTTAGTTAACCATGGTGCGCACTCGAACTTGCTCCAGGGTGTATAATCGAGCAAGGCATTCTGGGAAAGAAAACAAAATGGCGCGGCGAGATCGTACACCATGGGAACGAGGTTGAAACATAAGCCGTTGGTAATTGCCAGCGTTGCGCGCTGCAAACCATTGATTACCTACATGCCGGAGAGAACAAAAAGTTATGCTACGCACAACGATGGTCCAAATAAACCAATGTTTTGTACATGAACCGTTGGTTATCGTTACCAGCGATTACGGCGGCGGCCATATTGCTACCGGAAGGCGAGGATTCTGAAAAACAGTGAGATTTTAACTTTTTTTTTTGAGGAGTGGATTTTCTGGACCCGCGCCGAGCTCACTGTGAGAACAAAAAACACGTAGAGCCTAATTTTTGCGAGATCCGGTTTCTAAAGAGAACCCAGGTGCATTTAAATGTGAATGGCAACAAGTGTCTAATAGGATTTTGTACATGTCACTCTGAGGTTCGTGGAGACGATAGCGGATCAAACCTCATAGTTCTAGGGCTAGGAGTACATGACCCCCACCACTGACACACCCATTCTCCCTGGGCCACCCACTTGGAAGCAATGCCCCCCCCCTGTGCCCCCCCCCCCCCACCGAAAAATTTCTAGCTACGCCGCTGAATCTTGTTTAGAGTGTCCACAATCTCTTCTTGCGTAATGGGTGTCAAGAAGAGTGAATTCGAACATCTTGTAGTAAGGAATGTTTCAACAGGAGTGTTACATAATGGTAGCTCACTGGCAAGGTTGCTCCCTAACAAAGTACTTGTTAAAGACATCAGCAATTTCTTTGCTATCGGTAATTTTGTTTCTATCGGTACAAAAATAAGTAGGGTTCAATTTTTGTTTATGCTTATTGAGTAATAAATTTATGAGTTTCCATGTACCTTTGATGTTATTTTTTTCCTGATTAAATTTTTGCATAAGTAGTTTTTCTTAGATAATTTTATAACAGAGCTCAGTTTATTTTTATACAGAGTATAATTAGATTTGTTTTGCGAAGTACGGGTTTTCAGAAACTTCTTGTACAAGTGATTTTTCCTCCTGATAGAATTGCAGATACCCTCGGACATCCAAGGAGACTTAGATTTATCATAACGATATTTAACATCAAGCACAGGAAGTTGCTTAACATGAGCCAAGAAATTGTCGTACATACAGTGGATATCATTCACTGACAGTTTATAATCCCAATCAGTCTCATTCAGATCATGAATAAAGTTTTCAATACCAATACTATCATTATCATACCCGCCTTTTACATTTAATAAGTAGTCTGAGAACTCTCTCTAATGATTATCAATAATTAAAAATACTGGTAGGTGGTCACTGATGTCAGTTATCAGAACCCCTGCAGTGTGGTTTAAATAATCATTTGTCAGGATATTATCAATTATGCACTATCAGTAGTAATCCTAGTAGGTTTGTTTATGGTGGGATATAGAATGATTGAGAATCAAGAATAGTCATGAAATTTTGCAAAGCAATATCGGTATCAGATTGCAATAATTTATGTTATAATCACCCATTAGTATTATTTGTTTTCTCTCAAACGGGATAGACAGTGATTCACAACATGAACCTACGGGATGATGAATGAAATGTTTGCACCACACATTGGTTTTGTTTTAAAATCCATGTCGGGATGATTGATGAGTGTGACGGTAGGCGTCAAAAATGTCCCTAGCTCCAAAACATTAACGTTTAATAATTGAACGAGTCATAAATCTCTAAACAGCTTTCATTTCCCCAAATTCACCAGAGATTACGCCTAATGGACTTTGAAGTTTTGCTTGGACGCGCCAATCAAAGACCCTTAGGGGGATGCTACCGGATTAGATTTGGGAAAGTATACTCTCATGTTTAAATCTTCAAGTTTGCATGAAATGCAACACAAAACTGTCAATGTGAAATTTTGTGTAGAGCATGTGGTCACTTTATGTTCATTTGAGAGAATTATAGTTACTTATGTTAAGTTAACATTTCATTATTATGGCATCAATGTTTAACTTGCCTTGTAACACCACAATGTACAGATCGGATTGACACACGTAGTATGTTCCAAATTCTTGCGTACGGTACTACGTACATTTATGTCAAGCAAACTTTTCGAGCACTTAAAGAGTATCATGATAATAAAGGAGTTCCATTTTTAACAGTGAAAATTGATCGTTTTATAATCTAATCAGACTTTCATTGTCAGTTCAAGTTACTCATCGCTTTGTAATCTGGTCGAATTTTTGCATTTGAAAATTAATGGAATCAGTATATAATCGTGAGTTTTTATAGCAAACAAATTCAGTAAAATCTTTTCTTTGGTATAAACCACTTTAAAAGCGGACATAGCGTTGCTGAATCTATAACAAAAAACATCTAAAGATACTGTTTATATGTTATTCAACTCGATTTTTCTTTGCCACATCCTGAAAAATAACATACTGAAACCAATTTTGAACCACTAATAAAAGTCATAGAGACTCTGTCACGACTAAAAGCATTTCCATTTGCATCTGTTTTATTATTGGATTTCCTTCACATGCTGGACTTTCGTACGGTTACGATTCATTGGTCCCTTTGGAAAGCAAACAAGGGGAGGTGGAATAATGTGATTTCACAACTGATTTGTCTTTGTTCCGAGCGACTAATGTTTGTGCTTCTATACACGTATTTCCCTGCATACTTACTGAGAATGAACTTTTCAACGGCAGACATACCATACTGTGGTTCATAAAAGATGTATGGTGTGTGGTGGTCATCTTAAATCTTATTCAAAAGTGCCCGCGATAAAATTATGACACAAGGAATAAAATGACTTTATTTTTATCTTATTATGTCATCGCACCATTTTGTTTTGTTTGGAGCATTATATTCCAAAACAGATGCTGTGGCGCTTTGATTACGTAACACTTTGTATCACTACTCGACATAAAGAGTTATAAACTAACATGTTCAAAATTACAATCTTGGAAGAAATGTCAAAGTATGCTAATGACAAAATTTTAGAAAAATAAATAACAACAAAAATATGGCAACCATATTAAGTATGAAATAAAATTTACGACATCGCACATTATATTCGCACACGTCTGCGCACATATTATTTTCGATTGATTTCACGACATATTGCATACGTCTGCGCACATTATTTGCGATATATGCGATGTCCCTTCAGGGCCACCATATGGAAGTCATAAATTCAACAAAACACCTTCATATGGAGAGAAGGTTAACATTACCATGGTAAAAAAAAGGACCACCATCGGGTCTTTCATTTTGTTACAAATGACTTTCTTTTTTTCTGAAAATGCAGGTTAGTCATTACAATTGAAGTCGAAGTCTAGCAAATTATACTGAGAGCAAACTAATTTTATGGCGGTTAAACAATAAAGCTCTCCAAAAGTGTTCATGTTGGCATCGCCATGCAGACTGAACAAGAGCGACAATATAATTAAGCTGACTGACGCACCAGACTTGCACAGAGATAGGAATGTGTTGTAATATTGTTATTTATCATTCCGTTAACCTCGTTAGGGTTAGGGTTAGTTCAACATAAACACACAGGCATCCGACTCGATTATTTAAATAAAACTGTCAAGTAGGAGGTTGGAAAGTCAGTTACATACCGCAAAAATAATGATGCTAGTTTTTCGGGCAAAAACGACATGATTTATTAGACTGAATTTAGCCCACGATCTTCTTTAAACAATAAAGCCTTTGATTGGAAGGTATTGACAGAATCTTTAACCTCAGGGATAGCTGAAGTGATTTCAACAATGGCGCATTTGCAACTCATTCTACAAATAAATAACTAATTGTTCTTTTCTCTGAAGACGCTAAATTAATTCGACATTGATATATGCAGCTCGGACCGTAAATAATGCTGACTAAAGATATTAAAACGTCTCTGTAGATTGTATTACAGTGTTTAGGTTATCTGGAAATTGGAATCGGGACTGGGACGGATGAAATAAACAAATCAGATGTGTATAGACATCAGTTTACACGACCGAGAAACAACTAATTAGAATGTAAAGCACAGGTATTTCAAATTCAGTTTTACACCGACTTAAGATTTCCTCGAAACCAAAAACGAACACAAATCAAGTGACGAGATAATTATCTTCGTGTTTGCCTAAACGGGAAGTTTTCTAAACATTTACGCAGGCCCGTAACTGGGGGACCCCCCCCCCCCACCAAACCAAATTTTTAAAAAGTCCCCCAAATCAAAAATAGAAGAAGAAAAAGTTCACCCAAAATAAAACCAAATTTGTGCAAAAATAAGCGCAAAAAGGACCAAATGGCTTGAATTGGGCCTTCATTTTCAAAAAATGTCCAACTCCCCGCTTATGCGCCGAAACTTTCTTTCATTTTCGCCCCCCCCCCCAAATTCATATTCGCCCCCAATCCCTGGCTACGGGCCTACATATACGTATAAATCTGAATTCTGTTACCTTGGTATGTTGTTCAATTAATCGAATTGCGCAAAACATATCGATTTTTCCAAAAGCTAAAATGCTAGAAAGGACGAGACTTCTTTCAAGTTTTAGTAATTGTGTCGAGAATGTATGGTTCGCAGATCAGGGCATTCCCACTATAAAATAGAGCAACATGAAACCATATCTCCATGCTGGGTTAGTTACCTGTAAACAAAATATTCTGTCTCCTCTACCGTTTGCCAGTATTTGTTGTTCTTTTATCTATACAACTACTTGTACAAATTGTACAAATCGGTCTGTATACTTTAAGAAGAACTTTACTGAGTCCATCTCTTGTAGGTATTCTCGCGAAAGGCAATATTTCAGGTATATGGAGTGAACGGAGCGTTACGACTGTAAACGGGCATCTGCAATTTGTAATCTTAACGTATTCACAAACAATAAGATCAGCTGTAGTTCCATTCGCTTCAATCGGGGCTAGACGGGATGTAAAATCTGCTATATTGGCTCATTATCTCCAATATGGCCAAGTTTGTCCTTCTGGCGGACATCCAAATCGTGACAGGAGGAAAATGTGCTATCCAGACACCATCACCAAAGACACAAATCTCAACCTGAACGAGACCCAACAACTCATGAGGGATAAAGCAACCTGGCACCATTTCATCAAAGCTGCTTCTACTATTCCGTCTAAGGACGAAGGATGATGATTGTCGGGGATGACCGACCCATTCCATCCCTTTGTGTGCGGCCAAAATTATAGAAAAAAATCATTATAGCTACTCATATATTCCGAACCAACACTGTGTCCAACGAAAAATATACCCGAGAAACCAGGATGAACGACCCATTGTGTACGACAAACAAGTATGTCCTACCCATTGTGTTTGACAAACAAGTATGTCCGAACCATAGACTGTGCTAGTCTCGCGCGTTTTCGTACATTGGGACCTGTTAAAGAGCGCAAGTTTGTTTCCCTAACGCTAACGTACCGGGAATACGACGGACCAAAGTGGTCCCAAGATCGTTCTAATACGCACACGACTTGCACGATCTATTGTGACAGAAACAACGAGTTTATCTGACCCATTGTGTTTGTCAGGCCAGTATGTTGGACCCATTGTGTACGACAAGCCATTATGTCCGACCCATGTTTGACAACCCATTATATCCGACCCAATGTGTTTGACTGTCCGGTATGTCCGACCCAATGTGTTTGACTAACCAGTATGTCCAACCCGGTGTTTTACAAACACCGGCCCATTGGAGCACCGGCGGCGGAACCGGGGGGGGGGGCCGAAAATGTAGTCATTTTGCCCCCCCCCCCCACTTTTTATCGAGCTATTGAAACCAAGTTATGGTTCACTGACAACCCTGTTTGTAATATTATACACACCTTTACATTTCTCAAAATAATCTTATTCATATAACAAAAAACAGCAATTAACGCCAAACTTAGGTGAGTTGCCATCCCCGGACAATAGATTATAGTTAATAGTAATGGCCCACGATGCACATTTCACCAGTCCTGCAGTGCGAGTCACCGCTGGTGCGAGTAGTGTAGCCTACCGCATGGCCGGGCCATTAACCAGCACACACGAGACTAGCGATCGGGTGTAAAAATAGGCCGACTTTATAGCGGGCTGGTTCCGGAATCCCGGCTGCGCCACAACGTGTCTCTCCGTGCGTTATTCCCACTAGAAGCCGTTAGCATGCACCAGCCGCAGTTACAGCCTTAGCCGCAATGTAGTGTCAGATGTTTTTTTAAATGTAGTCTCCCATTTTAATAAGGCTCACCATATACATCTGATAATAACCCCGATGGTCATCTTTACTATAGGCCCCGAAAATATTTATAGTATATTTAGTTAAGCAGCTCATATTTTACCGGCAATGGTAAAATGATGCGAAACGACCCACCCTCGACGCGTACACGACTACATGACTTGTATGTGACATTATATATAGTATTTTAAAATTTTTCTTTATCATACTCACGTAGCCCAAGGGACTACGCCAGTGCCTCTCGAGTGCAATGTTGCGCGATCGGATAACTGTTAATTTGGGTTTTCTTCAAGTTTCTTTTTTTATCCCCCCCAAACAAAAAAATATTCTTGTTTTATTATTCCAGTTTGATTCCTATAGTTAAATCGATAGTGTTACCTTTACTTTTTCTAGTTTGTGGTTCTCGATTATTTTTTCAAGGGGAATTTTTGCTGATTCGTACAAACGCCGATGATAATGACAATTGTGTTTCACTTTGAAAACAAGTTTCACCGTCCATGAACATGACCACCACGTAGGCCCTAATCACTATTCACTTTGCAAATTAGGTTTCTCAAAGTTTACTGAGGACTGGTGCGATGGTCCATTAGTTTTAATAGCACGCCCGAACATGATGGCGCATTACCGCGAAAGTGTTTATTTTTTCAAAGGTTCCTTGATTTGCACTGAATCACTGATGTGTGCTAGCTCATCACACCCATAAATGGTTTAAAATCCATCTTAATTAAAAACAAGTCAACACTGTAATGTCCTCCTTTGAAGTGCAAGGTAGAATGTAGCTCTGAGTACCGGGTGGTGTGGGTCGCTGCCCTGTACATTTTTTTTATATCTGAAAGTGAAACGTGTATAGTTTGGTGCAATATTGTGACCTTGTTTTGTCCTGTTTTGATTTCTGTAAAAGGTAGGATGAACAACACACCCACTGAAACACCACCATAATTTATTTACATTAACAATCAACAACTCTCATAAACCACTTTCTGCGCTGTCTTCAGGTCAATAGTCAAAATTTTATTTTAATAGTCACGTGGTCTCAATACTCCAAGCAACCCTGGTTGAAATTGGTTCAGTAATACACTTTTTAGATCGCTGAAAGTAAAATTAACTCCAAAGATCTTGTGATTTATCTGCGTAAAAGAATTGGTTCAGATAAATCATGTGAACTTAGTTATTTGAAAATCCTCGATAACGGCCAAATTTGACGGTTTATTTTAGGGATTGGTCTACTCTACTCCTGGAAGACCTTCAGAGTCATGTGTGGGTCTATCTTGTACCCCCAAAGTAGCCCAACATAGCCGGTGTGTGCCTACATACCTATGTTGTGCAAATGGAAATAAAATACGTATGCAAAAAAAAGGGCCCCCCACTTTTAAAAGTGTTCCGCCGCCGCTGCATTGGAGTGTCGTGGCCGAGCGGATAAGAACACCGAACTCAAGCTCTGGTGTTGACACTAACCCCTTGTGTCCTGAAGCAAGACACTTAACCACATGCTTCGTCCTTCGTGTATGGAACGTTAAGCCGTAGGTCCCGTGTGTTGTGTAATGCACGTAAAAGAACCCAGTGCACTTATCAAAAAGAGAAGGGGTTCGCCCCGGTGTTCCTGGTTTGATCAGCAGCATATTGCGCCACAGCACCTTGTAAACCATTACATGGAGCTATGTAAAGGCCTGGTTTCATACTTCAAAAACGTAGCTCCACAATACCTTGCAGGAAAATAATGAACTTTAAAGCGCCTTGAGCGTCACCGAGTGACGGATATGTGCGCTATAGAAGCCACTATTTTTATTATTTATTATATTTTGACAAATCAGTATGTCCGACCAATGTTGGACAACCCCTTATGTCCCCATTGTGTTTGACAAACCAGTATATCCGACCCTTTGTGTTTGACAAACCAGTATATCCGACCCATTGTGTTTGACAATCCAGTATGTCCGACCCATTGTGTTTGACAAACCAGTAGTATGTCCGACCCATTGTGTTTGACAAACCAGTACTATGTCCGACCCATTGTGTTTGACAAACCAGTATAGTATGTCCGACCCATTGTGTTTGACAAACCAGTATGTCCGAGCCTTTGTGTTTGACAAACCAGTATGTCCGACCCATTGTGTTTGACAAATCAGTTTCGAGACGTACCTTACATCTCCAGGTTTTGGTGCTGTTAAAATAGTGAGTGTGTAATCTTTCGTTTCTCTAAAAATACAACTATATTTCTCAGTAAAAATAATAAAGATGATAATAATACAATGTTTAATCGTGTGATTTTCTTTAAACAACCCACTCCGAGTACGCCGCCAACAAACATGATCAACATGCAACTACACGTCACTATTATGGCCCCGTGCTTCATTAGCTCAGGTTCACACGAATTTGAAGACTCCTTGATTTCATAAGCAGTTAATATTAATAACCACAGACTTCAAAAGGTCGCATAAGATGAAAAGATAAGTATTTCAATCTATGAGATGGGGAACTATTGATCTTGTAAGATTGAACGGTGTTCTTGAATGCGGCAATGGCGTTTTATGTCCATATAACTCAATTTACGATCAAATTTCCAATTACTATAAATTTAATGGTAGTCCGTGAAGGGTGGTTTTGAAAGGAACTTGGCGTGTTTTGGGCTACCAAATCGCAATACCACTCAGTCGCGTTTAGGCTGAAACCGAAGTGTTCTTTTAGTTTTTATTGGGGTCAGCAAAGGTAAATTGTGGGGTAAAATACTCAAAACCAACGTTCTCTGAGTTTGCAGAATGCCAACGACATGTTACTTCAACTTTCCACTGACAATTAATAGCACAATTTTTACAACTCATTCAAGACACAATCATTTTGACAAAGTTGACGTCACGGAATCATGTGAACGTAAACCATTATTTGTTGCACAGTAAAATTCAAAGTTAAAACATTGTTCCGAAAAAGAGAAAACTGGCGAATAGTTTGTTAAGAAGGTGGGTTTAATACTTCAACGTTGATCCATAGATGAACAACTGTGCTGTGGCTAAGGGTTTTCTCCGGAGAAGCGGGAAAAAACCTAAATCAATTTGTAACAAAATAAGCATGAGGCAAAGATAAAAATAAACAATAATCAAGAAGAGCGTGGGATGTGTGCGTGGTTTTGGGTTGTTGTGTTTTTTTTTGCTATAGTTTTCTGGTTGTATAAAATATATGACTACAAACTGCAGCTCTTGTCATGTAAGTAAGTGCTTTGACCACAAATTCCAAACGATGGCAATGCTGCTGAACAACAGAAGATCTAGGGCAAACGTTTTAGGGTGGGACAGAGATGAAGGGCCGTATTTGCGACTAAAAACCTTTCGCGGCGTAGGGTGCTCTTATTTTTGACAGATTATGGAGGATCTCTTGTAAGATTTGAGCGTTTTCAGGACAACAAATAACTATTAATTTGAGCAACCAACTTTCCGACAAAGGCCTATAAAAAAAATTAAAAGCTGCTTCATCTGATGTCAGGTGTGAGTGTTTTGGCGTCCATGCAAAAAAATGTATTTAACCCTCAGTTTTTTACGGGAGTTTAGGAAAAGAAGCTCTTTTAAATCAGGACGTTTCTGTACAAACAAATTTGTTTTACATTTGGTTGATTAGGGGGCCGCTTCCGTGTACCGTTTACTTTTGATAAGAGCAACTACCAACGGACTGTTTCAAGTAACCAGATAACATCGTTGGTTAATTAAATTGGAGGTCGGTTATGGTGCTGTGAATACTTGGTGTGGTCAGAATAATCATCATTCTAAAAGTAATGCCACAACAGCAAATTTCTAAACATTTCAAGCAATCTATGTATGAGGGCCATCATACATGTACACCAATAAATGTATGTGGGCCCTCATATAGCAATCTATGTACGAGTGCCCTCATACAGCAATCTATGTACGAGTGCCCTCAGTGCCCTCATACAGCAATCTATGTTAGAGTGCCCTCAGTGCCCTCATACAGCAATCTATGTTAGAGTGCCCTCAGTGCCCTCATACAGCAATCTATGTAAGAGTGCCCTCAGTACCCTCATTCAGCAATCTATGTAAGAGTGCATCGGTGCCCTCATACAGCAATCCATGTAAGAGTGCCCTCAGTGCCCTCATACAGCAATCTATGTACGAGTGCCCTCAGCGCCCTCATACAGCAATCTATGTAAGAGTGCATCGGTGCCCTCATACAGCAATCCATGTAAGAGTGCCCTCAGTGCCCTCATACAGTAATCTATGTAAGAGTGCCCTCAGTGCCCTCATACAGCAATCTATGTAAGAGTGCATCGGTGCCCTCATACAGCAATCCACGTAAGACTGCCCTCAGTGCCCTCATACGGCAATCCACGTAAGAGTGCCCTCAGTGCCCTCATACAGCAATCTATGTAAGAATGCCCTCAGTGCCCTCATACAGCAATCTATGTAAGAGTGCCCTCAGTGCCCTCATACAGCAATCTATGTAAGAATGCCCTCAGTGCCCTCATACAGCAATCTATGTAAGAGTGCCCTCAGTGCCCTCATACAGCAATCTATGTAAGAATGCCCTCAGTGCCCTCATACAGCAATCTATGTAAGAATGCCCTCAGTGCCCTCATACAGCAATCTATGTAAGAATGCCCTCAGTGCCCTCATACAGCAATCTATGTAAGAGTGCCCTCAGTGCCCTCATACAGCAATCTATGTAAGAGTGCCCTCAGTGCCCTCATACAGCAATCTATGTAAGAGTGCCCTCAGTGCCCTCATACAGCAATCTATGTAAGAATGCCCTCAGTGCCCTCATACAGCAATCTATGTAAGAATACCCTCAGTGCCCTCATACAGCAATCTATGTAAGAGTGCCCTCAGTGCCCTCATACAGCAATCTATGTAAGAGTGCCCTCAGTGCCCTCATACAGCAATCCACGTAAGAGTGCCCTCAGTGCCCTCATACAGCAAACTATGTAAGAGTGACTCAGTGCCCTCATACAGCAATAAATGTATGAGTGCCCTCAGTGCCCTCATACAGCAATCTATGTAAGAATGCCCTCAGTGCCCTCATACAGCAATCTATGTAAGAGTGCCCTCAGTGCCCTCATACAGCAATCTATGTAAGAGTGCCCTCAGTGCCCTCATACAGCAATCTATGTAAGAGTGCCCTCAGTGCCCTCATACAGCAATCTATGTTAGAGTGCCCTCAGTGCCCTCATACAGCAATCTATGTAAGAGTGCCCTCAGTACCCTCATTCAGCAATCTATGTAAGAGTGCATCGGTGCCCTCATACAGCAATCCATGTAAGAGTGCCCTCAGTGCCCTCATACAGCAATCTATGTACGAGTGCCCTCAGCGCCCTCATACAGCAATCTATGTAAGAGTGCATCGGTGCCCTCATACAGCAATCCATGTAAGAGTGCCCTCAGTGCCCTCATACAGTAATCTATGTAAGAGTGCCCTCAGTGCCCTCATACAGCAATCTATGTAAGAGTGCATCGGTGCCCTCATACAGCAATCCACGTAAGACTGCCCTCAGTGCCCTCATACGGCAATCCACGTAAGAGTGCCCTCAGTGCCCTCATACAGCAATCTATGTAAGAATGCCCTCAGTGCCCTCATACAGCAATCTATGTAAGAGTGCCCTCAGTGCCCTCATACAGCAATCTATGTAAGAATGCCCTCAGTGCCCTCATACAGCAATCTATGTAAGAGTGCCCTCAGTGCCCTCATACAGCAATCTATGTAAGAATGCCCTCAGTGCCCTCATACAGCAATCTATGTAAGAATGCCCTCAGTGCCCTCATACAGCAATCTATGTAAGAATGCCCTCAGTGCCCTCATACAGCAATCTATGTAAGAGTGCCCTCAGTGCCCTCATACAGCAATCTATGTAAGAGTGCCCTCAGTGCCCTCATACAGCAATCTATGTAAGAGTGCCCTCAGTGCCCTCATACAGCAATCTATGTAAGAATGCCCTCAGTGCCCTCATACAGCAATCTATGTAAGAATACCCTCAGTGCCCTCATACAGCAATCTATGTAAGAGTGCCCTCAGTGCCCTCATACAGCAATCTATGTAAGAGTGCCCTCAGTGCCCTCATACAGCAATCCACGTAAGAGTGCCCTCAGTGCCCTCATACAGCAAACTATGTAAGAGTGACTCAGTGCCCTCATACAGCAATAAATGTATGAGTGCCCTCAGTGCCCTCATACAGCAATCTATGTAAGAATGCCCTCAGTGCCCTCATACAGCAATCTATGTAAGAGTGCCCTCAGTGCCCTCATACAGCAATCTATGTAAGAGTGCCCTCAGTGCCCTCATACAGCAATCTATGTAAGAGTGCCCTCAGTGCCCTCATACAGCAATCCACGTAAGAGTGCCCTCAGTGCCCTCATACAGCAAACTATGTAAGAGTGACTCAGTGCCCTCATACAGCAATAAATGTATGAGTGCCCTCAGTGCCCTCATACAGCAATCTATGTAAGAGTGCCCTCAGTGCCCTCGAACAGCAAACTATGTAAGAGTGACCCAGTGCCCTCATACAGCAATCTATGTAAGAGTGCCCTCAGTGCCCTCATGCAGCAATCTATGTAAGAATGCCCTTAGTGCCCTCATACAGCAATCTATGTAAGAATGCCCTCAGTGCCCTCATACAGCAATCTATGTAAGAGTGCCCTCAGTGCCCTCATACAGCAATCTATGTAAGAGTGCCCTCAGTGCCCTCATGCAGCAATCCACGTAAGAGTGCCCTCAGTGCCCTCATACAGCAAACTATGTAAGAGTGACCCAGTGCCCTCATACAGCAATCTATGTATGAGTGCCCTCAGTGCCCTCATACAGCAATCTATGTAAGAGTGCCCTCAGTGCCCTCATACAGCAATCTATGTAAGAATGCCCTTAGTGCCCTCATACAGCAATCTATGTAAGAATGCCCTCAGTGCCCTCATACAGCAATCTATGTAAGAATGCCCTCAGTGCCCTCATACAACAATCTATGTAAGAGTGCCCTCAGTGCCCTCATACAGCAATCTATGTAAGAATGCCCTCAGTGCCCTCATACAGCAATCTATGTAAGAATGCCCTCAGTGCCCTCATACAGCAATCTATGTAAGAATGCCCTCAGTGCCCTCATACAACAATCTATGTAAGAGTGCCCTCAGTGCCCTCATACAGCAATCTATGTAAGAATGCCCTCAGTGCCCTCATACAGCAATCTATGTAAGAATGCCCTCAGTGCCCTCATACAGCAATCTATGTAAGAATGCCCTCAGTGCCCTCATACAGCAATCCACGTAAGAGTGCCCTCAGTGCCCTCATACAGCAATCCACGTAAGAGTGCCCTCAGTGCCCTCATACAGCAAACTATGTAAGAGTGACTCAGTGCCCTCATACAGCAATCTATGTATGAGTGCCCTCAGTGCCCTCATACAGCAATCTATGTATGAGTGCCCTCAGTGCCCTCATACAGCAATCTATGAAAGAGTGCCCTCAGTGCCCTCATACAGCAATCTATGTAAGAGTGCCCTCAGTGCCCTCATACAGCAATCTATGTAAGAGTGCCCTCAGTGCCCTCACACAGCAATCTATGTAAGAGTGCCCTCAGTGCCCTCATGCAGCAATCTATGTAAGAGTGCCCTCAGTGCCCTCATACAGCAATCTATGTAAGAGTGCCCTCAGTGCCCTCATACAGCAACCTATGAAAGAGTGCCCTCAGTGCCCTCATACAGCAATCTATGTAAGAGTGCCCTCAGTGCCCCCATACAGCAATCTATGTAAGAGTGCCCTCAGTGCCCCCATACAGCAATCTATGAAAGAGTGCCCTCAGTGCCCTCATACAGCAATCTATGTAAGAGTGCCCTCAGTGCCCTCATACAGCAATCTATGTAAGAGTGCCCTCAGTGCCCTCATACAGCAATCTATGTAAGAGTGCCCTCATACAGCAATCTATGTAATAGTGCCCTCAGTGCCCTTATACAGCAATCTATGTAAGAGTGCCTAAGTGCCCTCATACAGCAATCTATGTAAGAATGCCCTCAGTGCCCTCATACAGCAATCTATGTAAGAGTGCCCTCAGTGCCCTCATACAGCAATCTATGTAAGAGTGCCCTCAGTGCCCTCATACAGCAATCTATGTAAGAGTGCCCTCAGTGCCCTCATACAGCAATCTATGTAAGAATGCCCTCAGTGCCCTCATACAGCAATCTATGTAAGAGTGCCCTCAGTGCCCTCATACAGCAATCTATGTAAGAATGCCCTTAGTGCCCTCACACAGCAATATATGTAAGAATGCCCTCAGTGCCCTCACACAGCATTCTATGTAAGAATGCCCTCAGTGCCCTCATACAGCAATCTATGTAAGAGTGCCCTCAGTGCCCTCATACAGCAATCTATGTAAGAATGCCCTTAGTGCCCTCACACAGCAATATATGTAAGAATGCCCTCAGTGCCCTCACACAGCATTCTATGTAAGAATGCCCTCAGTGCCCTCATACAGCAATCCATGTAAGAGTGCCCTCATATAGCAATTTATGTAAGAGTGCCCTCATATAGCAATATATGTAAGAGTGCCTCATACATCAATATAGCATAATCTACAACGTTTATGTAAATTTGAACCTAGTTTGAATCAACAAAGTATACCTTGACAGATCAATCATCAATATGTTAACATTATTATGAGTCCAATCCAAACATTGCTAATTGAGTAATCCAAATGATCAGGGAAAACTACCGAGGATTCAGAGAAACATCTACATCAAAGTATACACCAATGTCTAATTCAATAATTGATTAAGCGAAGCTCATATTTAGGTCAGACAGTGTGTATCATTGTCCCAAGTATCCTCCAAAAACGAAAGATCTAAATTACTCTGCCCGGCTAAAATATCATCCACCCCACCCAACCTTCCAATAAGCTTTACTTACATTATGTATTGTATTAGTTATTTATTATTTAGGACTATTTATTATTATTTGTATTTTTTTCAAACCCAAATTGAAAACAAAATATACACTATAACAAAGTGTTTGCTAAGGATGATTGATACAAAAATCAGAAGACTTTACATTGTGGTGTCATATACCTACATAGGACGTTAGCGTCAAAAAAGAAACTCATACACATTAACATGCTTTCACTCCAACAGATCATGATGCAGTGACGCGATTCGTATGCTAACTTGGTTTATATCGGTCGAATGACTCTTAACTGTATTTTCAGTTTTGTTCTTCCCCGCATTTCACATCTGTGGACCGCGGTTCAAATCACGGGCCGGATCCCTGCATGGGGATTATTGGGTTTTCATTTCCTACCTAAATGCATGAGTTTCCCCTATTTGGGGTTTTCCTACCACATCTAAAACTTACATTTCTGCATCATGTTCTCTGCCCATGTATCTTCAGTCCTATGGGATACCGTACCGTGCTAGTCGCTGCAAAGCCTTGTACTCAGGCGTTCTTATTCAAATCAGATAATACTGAAGCATGATGCAACATTTAACGGGTATTTCTCTTGTTGCTGCTTTCATTGTTCTTATTTCTAGCAAGGCATGCAGACTTTCAGATGTCCACCAATTCTACGTTACAAGGAGAGCGCGCAGCACAACTCTGCAAAAGATAGCCGAACATAGCTTGTCGTGTCCATCAAACGAATGGATTTAGGTTTTTCTTCGTTACCCTTGAACATAGGCAGATTTTCATCAAATTGACAAATTATAATATCAGGCTAACAGAAAGTTTGTAGTAACAAAGTTGTGTTTAGTTGTAGTCCAAATTCATAGGTTAAATTTCTCAAAGGGATGAAATACAACAAGTAATTTAAAGAAATACCGTATCTAATTTGATTCGCATGACTTGAAAAATGTTAAAGATAAAAAGTCACACAAGCTTCATTTCACTCATCTATTGTCAGAACTGTTCTACTATCTCGACTTATGAGTATTATACCATACCGATGCCTTATAAAATACTGAAGTTGAAGTTAACCAAGTCTAACAACATCAGATAACTGATGAGGCCTAACTATAACAAGTATTATCTCTTGTCATTGAATAACAATACCATTCAATTTGTCTTTCCTTTACGTTGGTTGTCTGTTTTTCTTTACTTGTTGTCTTTTTTCTTTTCTTTTCTCTTTTTTTGCTTCTAGAATATTCTCAATTGGCTTGTTTTGACAACCCTTGCCAGAGACAAGTTTCTGACGTACGACCAAAGAGCTACGCGAAAACGGGTCGGTGACCAAGCGGAAACATTTCGTGACGTAGGTATACATCTGTTGAATATTAAGGTTCTGAAAATAAAAAGCCTTCGTTTATTTTCAAGTAATGTGACGTCTTTGTAATTGTATCAACATTATTTATTTGGAATGCTTCAACGTTTTCAATTTTTAAAAGCATTCCGTTTACATTTTTTGTTAGTTTGTCGAATCCGCCATCTTAACTAACCGATCCAATAACTCGGTTACAGTTTTTAAGAAAACGTCACTGCGGTTGAACAAAAACATGTGAAAATCAAGAATAAACGTGTATTTGGTCGGGGTAGCCAAAATGCGTATAATCAATCCTTTCAGTACCCATCCAGTATCATTGAGTTGAAGAACAAAAACCATCACTGGAAAAACATAAACATTTTTTCGTTGTTTGCCCTCAAACGGGACCGCCTATAAGTATTTGGATGGGTGGATGGTTTGTTCATTGCATATTGTCGAAGAGTTACTATACCAGGAACATGTGTTAGTTAGATAGATTTAGTAAAAACAAATAATTTACATAATATAATGACAGGGTGATACCCAAAATATTAAGAAGACAGACTTCCAATCAATGCTTCATATACATTGACATATAGGGCAGAGACGTGGGCAACAACCAAAGAGATAGGAGAAAAATTGAAAGCACAGAAAGCTTTGGGAAAGAGAATGCTCAATGTATCCCAAATGGAAATGGAATTGAGATAGGCAGGGAACTTGTCAAGAAAACAAGAGACTTATAGAATGACAACCAAGGAAAGGCAGGAGAAGAAGAGGAATACAAAATAATATTCATAGAGTGAGTTGAGATCCAGGAGAGACCCAAAGACTAAATGCTTAATTGACAGATAAGCCTATGGCTCTTTTTCTTAATAAAGAACAAAAACAAACCATACTATAAATGACACTGCATAATTTAAAAAATGTTTTATAATAACGGATATTTGTGAGAAAGACAATCGAAAGACCTCAAAAAAAATTAAATTGAAAACCGAATTAACAGAAATAATGTGGTAAGAAATTTCTACAAAAAATAGGTGTCCCTCAGTTACAGGCTGTATGGCTTCTGACTGGCACCCCGAACAAAGATATTGACAACATTGGGAGACAGCCAACATTAGGGCTAGATAGCTCAGTTGGTAGAGCGCCGGAACATTAATCCAGAGGTCGCAGGTTCAAGTCCCGCTCTATAGTAATTTGTTTTGTTCAACCCGATTTACATTTAAATAAACACAAACCAGCATCCTAAAGATGCATGCTTGGTCGATTTTTGACCGAATTGACACGGATACTAAGATTAAAATTTTAATACGGCTGGGGTTTTTTCAGGAAAGTTAAAAGCTTTTATTATATAGGTATTGCACACAAATAATCCACCAATTATTAGTGGATGTTAATTAAATCTAAAAATGAATTATTGTCAGGATCCCGACATTATTTCACGGCCATGTACAAACAATTTTTCATGTTACATGTAATGTGTACATTGTCCGCGGCATATGCAAAATTGTATGTATGTTTTTCGTTTTGAAACAGCATCATCTCTCAAAATTCGCTCAGAAAAAGAATTATTTAAAACATAATTATTTCGACGAACAACGGGCCATGTTCATCCGGTATTACACTCAGCCTTCTATTCTTCTAACCCAGCCCCAATCCCATGTTTTAATAAAATCTGAAGCGACTTGAGTTTTCCAATGATAGAGTGAAACCGTTTCCATGCGTAAGAGGGCGGAGAAGTAGCATGAAATTCATCTTCAGGTGGGATAGTAGAAAGGCATTCTTGAAGATGCACACGTATTACTACATTCTACATTGGCACTTTATTGGTTCTCCAAAGAGCAACTTCCATTTTGCTCCATCGATATGTAACGCATCGTCAGTAAGGCCAACCATGAACTGCATCAATCACGCTGGTAACCCAGTACCATCGTCTTTCTTGGCGTTTAATCAGCCCTCTCACCAATGAACGCTGCGCTCAAACGCACCTCGTTCCAAAGGGGGTCCTCCACTTAGGAAACGCTGAAGTACCTATCTTCTGACGCACTTGAACCTATAAGGTACGAGCTACACGGTAAATTCACAACAAATTTATAACACCCAACAGTACTGACAGTCTTGTCATCTGAGAAACGCAACTCTCGTGGTTCCCTTGGCTTACATGTCCGTAATTTGGTATCGCTTTCCCCTTGTAACAACTAGTGAATCAATTAAGACTGTATCTATTTGGTGATCAGCCTCTTGAAACAATATAGAATGATTTATTCTGGGCAGAAGAACCCTTTTTCGTGAATGTAATTTCTTTCTTAGAGTAACACCATCTTGACCTAGTTGCATATTTTTCGCTTTAGCCTACTGAAGAACAGTTTGTTTACAGGCACTTAAAACGTGTCAGAGGGAGCGGTAATAATACAGTTCCACCCATAAACCACACACCAAGTACCAGTACCGAATAGACTAGCCCCAACGACGATCGGAAACCCATAGGAACGCTATATGAACTCTGACAATGGACTAATATTTTATACTTGCCTTTTCAGACTTTATTAATATTGTTATTTTGTTCTTTAATTTATATATATTTTATTAGTGGGTAGTATTATAATTTGTTTAAAAAAACAATAATCCGCCTTAAGGACGGATGTAAACACGTATAACGTGTCCAACATGGTGTGTGCAATGTGCACATGACGCATTAACTTAACAAGATGATAATTAACGATATAATCATATTCTTTGAATCCTGTTATTTCAATGAAGTATCTTTCTGACAGCCAGAACTGCATAGCTCGACTCAAACCTACATTTGGGGAAAAATCAAGCAGCGATTCAGACTCCCTACTGCTAAGGCATTTCGAACCTGTCCGATCACTTTCCAAGTTCTTGGAAAGGGCGGCATAAACTCACAAAACCATCAATTTCGATGCTACTGAAATGCAGACAATTTGTCTTTTAACGATACATTTTCATAGAGGAATAAACTCTATAAAGGAGCCATCATAGAGTTGATAATAACTAAGTGTCCCTATTGGCTTCAGCATTGTTTTATTTTATTAGGTGTTCGGGCAACAGCCGATTACCTATTTATTTTTTTGTTTTCGTTTATCAAAGACGGTTTATTCAATTATGCGTGAAAACAAAGCTCAATTTAAAACAAATGCACTGAAAGGACAGATCAATAGGTTAACCTGCTTGTGCGGGTGGGAAGACTTTTAGAGGGTTCTATTGGTACAGACAGCTTCCAGCGTGCCTGGAAATGGATTTGAGGCACACACGAAAAGTGTTTGAGGGGTTGGACTACCTTCTGTTGCTACTGATTCGTCTATATTTCGATACCACTTTGGAAAGATTTGAAACAAATCTTTTTAACAAGCATTCAGATTTAATGGTGTAGAATTTCTGTGGGATGCAATAAGTCTGATTTTAAGTGGATTGACGGATATCAAGTAACAAATGTCACCAAAATGATTTTTTTCCTGGCTAGGGATTTCGATTTGCCGGGATGCAACAGCCTACACAGTTTCAACAAAAAAATTGACAATAGTATGGATTTCGTTTCTGAGTTGCCATTTCATCAATTCTCCGGCTATACCTGCATGATGTACACATTTTTGTATTAGTATTTGGCTATGGAACAAGGGTTATTACTTTTACAATTTCTTATGCTTATGCTGTAGCGAAGTTGTGGTATTTTTTCCTTAATAATAATTTACTGTCTCTACGTAAAACTGGTTCCCCTGAAAGCAATACAATTTTTCCCATCGGATGTGTGATGAACTTCCGATATGTTTTACTTTCAGGAACTCCTCTAAGTATTTCTGTGAAATTTCAATTTTAAGTTATTTGGTGCATTTCATCCAAAGATCATGTAAAACTTAATGTTTATTTAAAGTATAGTTATTAAGGCACGGACCATACAAATTGGGTTTGTTATTAGACGACTGCAATATGGATGGAGCCCAGTAACAGGAAAGGCCCCCCTGCGGTCTCGGATGCATCACGCCCATCAGCTAATGCCTGCCCACCATTTGGGACCAAGGCCTCAAGCATCACTTCAATCTGATATTTTACACCATTACTTATTGATGTAAACCGCCATTTTATGATGTTCCTAACTTCCACTTGAAGTTCACTGTCGTCACTTCTTTCTTGGAAGAACAAACAAAGACTGCGGTTTTTAATAATGATCTTAATTGAAACCCTTCAGTTGAGATAATGTCGTATTGTTTACATTTCAGGATCGTGCTTTTGTGTAATTATTTCTGCTATGTCTTTTGCAAGAGATTTGTTCATTGTTTGAATAAAACCAGAGTTTCTCTGCAGAACAATCTTGCACAGAAGGGAATTGTTTAATATTTTCGATCCCCGTTGTTTCAAAGTGAACCTAGAGTTACACAAGTAAATCGTGTAAGAATAGTTTTTCGGGTTTTCACAGAGTATATCAACATCGACTGCAACTCTTAGTGTATCTAGGAATTCTATAATGATTCTTAGATTGCCAAGGCAGCCTGATAGGCAGCCTGATAGCGCTAATATTGAAAATGAAATTTGTGTGTACACTTCGTGTAGGCAATCTTTCAGCGTCCTTATTACCGCGGTGATGTTGCATCGTGAACGTAGACAATGCATTGATTGATTCTCAACTCAAAACGTGAGACGACTCCAATAGAGTCCAATAATGGACATGCTAACGCCAGGCTATGTAGAAACCAAGCCGAGGCTAGCAGGAAATTGGTGGGTAACTTGCCATTGGTGTAGTTGTATAATGTATTTGATTAAGAATGTAAAGGTTTCCTCCTGCCAAACGATCTTTGGGTTCGTTTCTGTATTACTAAATTATAAATAAATATATATATATATTATTAATTTGTTGTCATCATCAGTGACATGTTCATTTCAAACAGTGTTATTTATTTATTATTTGGCTGTTTTCTTACAAAAGGATAGTTGATATTATCACATTTTGATCGAAACCGATATAGGTAGATTTTTGCATCCGTTTTGAAAAGTAGCATTGGGCTTTTTCATTCAGCGTATCACAGTAGGTCTCTCGTACTGGTTAGAGATTTGGACTTATACCAAGAACCGAATAAGAAGCAAGACATCACTAAAAAAGCACTCAAGAGAAGAGAAGATCAGAGTCACATTTTAGGACAAGTTCTAAGAAATTAATCTTAAGGAGCAAAATGCAGTACATCAAAAGGGAAAGTCAGACAAGAAATATTTCTTACTAATAATAAGAAAATCTATTATTAGTAAGAAAATAAAATCACACGAGATAACGCAAGATAACGGACTGGGACCCAAGATCAGTATGCCAGATGAGTAGTGCACGAAGTGGCAAAAATGAAATACGCATGGCGTTACATTGGATGGAGCATTGAGCACAGGTTAGATTTTAGAGATTTAAGGGCATCCTTCTGCAGTGGATAGAGGCAATCTAGTCAGAAGGCAGGCAGCTAAACAAAAAGCTTTCAACACAATAAATCTATGTGTACATTGGTAACAAAAACGGAAATATTTTTGTGCGAATCGTTAAGAAAAACTCTGTAGTACAAAATACAATGAAGTAGGTTCGAATGAAACGTCCGTGTTATATTTCATGGAAAACGGTTTTACTTTAAAAATTGAGCTGAAACTTTCACGAATTGCTTCTCTGCGTACACTGAAGAATTGGACGCAATTATAACGTGTGCACATTTTGTCTCGTACTACCGACCTTTTGATAAGATAAACATGAATGATATTGTCAGCAGAATGTATATTTGCTATTTGCGAAGGGTCTAAAGCAAACTTGTCACAGCTTTGAGGTTTTCTCATTAGCTAAAGTATCTTGTTCATATATTGACATTTTCCCAATAAGACAAGCGCTTTAATATTTTGTTTCATGCGATATCCACAACAAAGGTGGCAAACCGTTATTTCCCTTTTACTATTTTCAATTATGCCTATAGGTCATCGGTACACTTTCAAAGAGGTAAACTAAACAATCACATGTACAAATATTAAAAAACAGCACAATAATGGTTACATTAGGAGAATCATAGAACCTCTTACCTTATTTTTACCAAAGCTATTAAACATTTAGATATAACAATACAACAGATAGATATAATAGATATACAGCCTAAACTGCTAAAACGGGGGTGTTAAACTTGACACCATGGGTGTTGTCACATATAGATACCCAAGAGAGAATCAAAATTAACACCACAAGGTGTTAAAATAACACCAGTGTAATTGTTTTGGCAGAAATTATTTAAACACCCTATATGGTGTTAATTTTGATTATCTCTTCGTTATCTATAAGTGACAACACCCATGGTGTCAAGTTTAACACCCCTGTTTTTGCAGTGTAAACTATAGCAATATTATATTTGGTAATCAAAATAGTGTTCAGGCAAATTTGGCTTAATTATTTATCAACAGGGTGTTTTTGTGTGTGTCTGTTTTTTGTGGGTTTTTGTTTCTTCTTCTTTCTTTCTTTCTAGTGCGTTCACAAAGCATCGTGTATTTAAGCTTGCTGAAACACTTTAAAGGTGGTAGTTTGTTTTCCATTGCGGACGTTTGTTTCCACTTAACACACTAATCATGTACCGATGCATGATTATTCTCCAAGGGCTGTTAAATGTATGCACGCAGGTTGCTGGGTTTGACAATTAGATTCAAACTTACAAAACAAGATAAGGATAAAAACCGTGATGAAAAATAAGAAGGGTACGGTTGATTCTTAAGGTCTACGCGTATCCAGTCGAAATTTAAAAAAATAAACCTTTAAACAGGAAGCCATGGCTGGTAATTGAAACAGACAATTGCGATCTTCTACACTGATAACTTCAGGTGTATGCAAACACATCAAACATTTGAACAGAAGTCACGTTTTTCAAACAAGTTGTTATCCCAAACATGACACTGTGTGCGTTAATGATCCAGTACGATTGTTATTTGAACACCTAATAGCCTGATGACAGTTTTCCAATAAAAGCGTTTCTCCAATACCTCTCGGGCGACTTTGGAATCGACCATTGCTGCCCGAAACAAAATCAGTTTTGAGTGTTTTTGGAGACGCAGTTGGAGAAAATGGGTCTAGTAAAAGCATCAGGAAGGTTTGGGGTAAGATGGACCGGGGTAAACATCCGGCTTAAATCCCTGCAAAATTACTCCATTTTCTTTGTTATCGTCTACGGTACAGTAACGCCTGGAAAGAACTAATAGTGTGGACAACTTCATTGATTAAGCAAGGGACATTAACGTATAGTTATTTATTTATTACATATCCAACAGCACAATTAGCGCCAATAACAGGAGGAATAGGAAACGAAAAGAAATGCTCGGTTTTAGATGTGGGAGGAAAACACCAACGGGGAAAACCAACGCAATCAGGTAGGGACTGAAAACCCAATCCACAAGGATTGCAAGGCTCCGGTCTGAGGTGGGATTGGAACCGGGTTCCATAAAGACGAAAGGCAGTGAAAGAAACCACTGAGCCAACCTGATCATCCCAGCTTATAAAGTATGATCCCTGTAACACCTGTCTAGACAAGAAGCTCTACTGTATGTTATAGTCCGCATATTTTTATAACGCGGCTTTTACTATAATCCACTAAGGAAATGATTATTAAAGTTACGGTCGCCCTATTATCACTGTATCCCAATAAGTGTCCTTGCAAAATATCTACGAATATAACAAGTCTAAGCAAATTTTGTTCAAGGTTTGGTTTTTACTTATTGACTGCATTAAAGGCACTGAACACGTTTGGTAATTGTCAAAGACCAGTGTTCTCACTTGATGTATCTCAACATATGCATAAAATAACGAGCCTGTGAAAATTTGGGCTCAATTGGTCATCGAAGTGGCAAGAAAATGATGAAAGAAAAAACACCCTTGTTGTACAAATTTGTGTGCTTTCAGATAGGAATAAAAGACTTCTTGCAAAGGCTTCTTGCAAAAAGTCTTTTATTATTTTAGTGAGAAATTACCTCTTTCTCAAAAACTACGTTACTTCAGAGGGAGTCGTTTCTCACAATGTTTTATACTATCAACAGCTCTCTTTTGCTCGTTACCAAGTCAGTTTTTATGCTAATATATATTTTGAGTAATAACCAAACGTGTACAGTGCCTTTAAAGTAAATAATTTATATGATAGAATTTCTTCCGTCTGTCAGCAAAGAGCACTGGGGTTTGACTGAAGTAAAACCGTGAATGATTTTTCTTTTTAAAAAATTATAAAACGTAAAGTGACAATTTTTCGAAATCGATTTATGTTTTGTATAATAAATAAATAATAAAGTATTTCCTTCCTCTAAGACAAGTTCAAAGTACAGAAATATGACAAAAGTTCAGACTTTGAAGTAAAATTAAATGGCAAATAAAAAGGGTTGACCGAGGGTTATTTATTTTTATAGAAGGATTGTTTGGCCCATAATCCAGAAGTCTGTGTGACTACGAGCACGACCATACGGTGTACCGTACCCAGAACACACTGAGACGTTTCAAATGAATGAAGGTAGTGCCAATTGTCTGCCACGCTAGACACTGTTTTTAATAGAGTAGCAATGTCCCTAGTAGAGGGTGATTTATCGTCAACGCTCTCAAGCCAGTCTGATATCTTGGCGGAGAAATAGACAATTGGACCCCGCAAATTTAATTCCATGGTTAAAGTCATTTGGGGAAAGAAAAGATCATAAAACGGGAATAGAATTGTTTTATTTTGTTTTAAATGTGACTTTTGACGTTTTAAATCCCGCAGTTTGCAGAAGCACCAGCACACTTATAACGAGTTGTCGGTGTGACTTACGAAAATTGATTATAATACACTTGAGAGTGCGAGATGTGAAGTATAGTATCGTACCACAAAATAAATTGTACGGATTAATCAGTCATTTTTGTGATTTTTGTGAACATTAAAAATGACAATAATAATTTTGGTTTGGGCTTCTATATTTCCCAACTTAAGTCTGCGATTTGTGCACAATGCGTTGTAAGTGATAGTGAGTCATTACATCAAACTGTTCGTGAGTTGAGTTTTTTTCAAAGGTCACTTTTGGTGATCTATTTGAGACTGACTAAACTAATATTTCTACTTTATAACTATACTTCACGTCTATTAGAATAACACCGTAAAGTCACTACGCTACAATAGTATTGTGACATGACATCAATACTAAAGCCATAGCTTAATTCGTTATATCACACGGCTGATGAACCACAATGTATCGGTACATTACAGGGCATTTCGCACTGATTTGTTGCTGACTATATGAATCTAGCTGTCTCAACTTTTTCAGCTTTGTAAATATCAGGGGCGGATCCAGGATTTTCCAAACGGGGGGGCGTGAAAATATACCAAGCAGCAAAATCTTCCCTTCCCCATTTCTCCCCCCCTTCTCTCTCTCCCTCTTTTTTTCTTTTCTCCCTCATTTTTTTTTTTTTAATATGGAAAGGGGCGTGCCCCCCCACCCCCCTGGATCCGCGCCTGAATATTGTCTCCATGAGCATGATAACTCTGTACCCATATATATGTTTAAAGGTATTGTACACTTTTGGTAACAGCTCAAAATCAGTGTCCACATTATGTGATTATGCATGAACAAACAAACCTGTGAAAGTTTGAGCTCAATTGGTCATCGAGGTCACGAGAAAATAGCGAAAAGAGACCTTATGTGTTTTCTGTTTTTTCAAACATCGAGTTTTTATCGCGCGTGATAAAAACTATTGTTTTACTAATTTCTCAGTAACGATAGTATTTTAGGCAGAAATATTTTAAGGAACCCTTTCCACCATTACTTACTTTAAATCGTGTGTGAATCTGTGAACATTTGTGTTTTTCGATCTTACCAATAGTGTACAGGCCTTTAAAGACCGATAAGGTTTTTTAATGGGGCACTGATTAGCCTACATAAACGCTGTCTAGGATAGCTACACTGTAAAACTCAATTTACCATAGGTCTAATTCAATTCCACAAGGCAGTTATTGCCCGTATACAGCCCATTGAGAATCAAATAAAATTATATTTGACATCATATCATTACGTGTACTTGGAATTTCAATTTTTAAAGTGGTCTGTCGTAGTACGATTTGTTATTGTATATTATGATCACATATATTATGATCACATAATAGTCCGATTACATTAATCGACCGAAGTCCCACCCAACATCCAATTAGCTAATTCAGCTCGCGATCAAATATTTAGCATAACTTCAAAGTAAAACGAAATGAGCATTTCTTCGAAAAGTTATAGCTCGGTTTTTGTTTGGTCAACTGTTTAAGTATAATTATTTGTATCTTCTAGTATATCAACATATTGTTGACTTCCCCATATACACATGTTATTTTGTGTGTGGTTTTTTAAATATTGTTTCCTTTTTTCTTGTAACATTATTTACTACAAATTACCTTCGTTAATTTAGAATAAAAATATACTCAAAAGAAATGATGATGTATACACAAGTTTTCATATTTGAATTAAGACTAAGTTTTTATGATGAAACAATTAGCGGCAGCGGCAAAATCACATTGAACTAATCTCTCATCCATATGGTCTCATCGTTGCCGAATGTGTTTTGGGACGGGCTTTAAGACAGTTAAGACAAGTACAGGATTGAAAATCGAAACAAAATAGATTCGTTCCCATCTTACTCATTTTAAAAACTGTACCATTAGTAATCCCCCATCAGATAAAGAAAATGGTTATCAAAGTCGAGAGCATAGCATTTTGAAGACACCCAAAAATCACCCCACGAAAGTGCACACAATTCCGATGTTTGTATACTACAATAATTGGATAACCTAATTTCAAGAAATGTTCACAAGTTGGTTGAACTTTTTCTTTTTCTTTTTTTATGAAAACAAGAGGATGGAGTTTAATTTACTCCTGCAAAAAAACAACGATGTAAAATGTTAACTGTGGGTTCTGATGTAACTCTTATACCTAAATGTAAGACGGCGAGACTGTGTAAATATACTATATTAAAATCCACGCAGTTAGAAAAACACAAAGTATTCAAGTCTAAAAGCAACATTGTTGTAATGATCGATTTGCCTTCTAACTACAGTGAACCTTGCTTGCATTGCAATTTTGGGTAATACAACCAAATTCAAGTCAACTCGCTTGGAAAATCAAAATCAAATGAACCCTTCAGGAGTAATACTATTTATAATGGAAGTTAACCAAATTGTTTGCTAAATCAAATCGTTTTAACCAGGAAATAACAAAATATACTGTTGAATTAAAAAAAAAAGCTCGTGTATTTACCTTGACGTTATTCCGGCTATCTACGTAACGTTTAACAGCCAGTATGTTTCTTCCGTTCCCGTAGTGTCGCCAACTAATCAGTGCTGCTCAAATAAAAAGACGGAGCACTATCGTTAAGCTTATATCGCGTGTTGAAGATGTGCGGTTGACCAATCACAGCGAACCACTGGTGCTTCCTGATTTTAGTGTTCAGTCGTGGGTTTGGTCGGGGGTAGGTGTGGGTGGGTGGGGGGGGGGGGGGGTTCTCGGTGACGCGGTCTATCATTATTGAAGTTAGGATTGTTGTTAATGTTAGATTGCGTGTACGGAAGGGTGTATAATGACGCTGTATAAAGAAGCCTATGTCACTGTGTCAGCCCTTATGCGTGATTAGTTAGGCATGTCGTGATACAGAGGGCAACAAATTAGTGAATGCTTCATGTATTATTGAGTCCTATCATTAAAGACACCTGGTAATGTTACTGTGATCTTTCATCCATCATCCATGGTTAAAACAAACGGAATAAACTTACATGGGGTTATTCGAATGATGACACTCCGTGCCAAATATTCCTAACACTGACAGGGAAATTACTCACACAAGCAACCAATATTATAAGACTTCATGGAGACTTCTCCAGACCATCCAAGTGCAAAATAAGTAACACAAACTATATTACTTACTGTATATCTTGTATAAATATTTCCTATTGTATTTGTTACGTTATGTTTTTCTTTCACCCTTTCTTTTTAGAAGTGTATTGTCTTCCTATTTCCCACAAATGGCTGCCTTACAATCTTGATCCTTCCCAAGTCGGATAGCTTCTGGAATATATGTCGATAGATCTGAGGGAAATTACAATTGATTAAAATCCCCTCTATTCCTTCTGGGATCAACTATTAAAACATCTGCGCGCGCTATAAGTGAAACATAACACCTTATGTACAACCCCTGTATCAATATTTAACGGGAAAAATATTTTTCAGCTGAGTTTGTTCAATATTTGTTAACACTTATCAACGAGATTTTAAAATGTTACAAAAACATGTCACTTTGCAAGCGATATAAATGTTCTGATACACAAGGGAAAGAGGTCAACACTGCAGCTTGGCAGATTTTAATTCAACTGTATCGGTATAATCTTCATTTCTTTCTGTAACCCAATGCTTGCGTCAAACGCCTGGCACGAGACCTCTGACGTCGCAATATCCAGTACAGTTTGTACACGCCGAATGGTTTCCGCGTCCTTAAAAAATGTAATATGCCTACAAGAAGTTTTTGTGCGTTTAAGCAGACCTGTTTTGGAAGTTCTATTTTATTCAGTTTTTCACGTTAACAACTAAGTGATAATTACATTCTATTGCTAAAAGCGAATGTAAATACGTGCATGGTGAACAACAACAGATAGATCCAGTTAAATGGAGAAAATCTTCTTTAAGATTCAAAAACAAATTCTATAAATAAGACATATAAGGGTTTGTATGTCTCAATGAGTCACGAATGTTAAAGTAGACTATTTCAAAAGGCATTAATACAGATGGAACGATCAGTCTATTTTGTGCAAGTTCTTGTATGGTCAATATTTATTGATGCACTGAGCAAGGAACAGTGACACACGGTTTTAGGATTGCTCAAGCACCAGATGCTCAAATTGGGTTGTGTCAGAAAACTCGCCAGTTTGTAATAAAAATAAGTGGTACATCAAAAAGTCTCCTCGCAGCCCATGATTTTCAATGTTCCTTGAGTCTTGTTTGAAAGTTCAGCAAGGACAAGCAGAACCTCTTCACTGGAGTCTATCGTAATCCCTATGAATGCGGCAAGGAACTGGGAAACTTGACTGAACCTTTCCACGGAACATCGAGCACATGGACGGCTGGGAGCCTTTGAGAATTCGGGCACCATTGGGCAGTCTCAAACTGCTGATCACTAATGAATGGCAAGCAACAGAACTCGCCACTCCCATACAGGCATGGCACCCCAGATGCATCAGATGGGCCATTGAGATACACCGTTCCTCAAGTCTTCGGTTTTTAGATATCTGGCATTCCCACCCACTCTCAATTCCTCACTAATGGATGTTCAATATTGATATATAAACCACCCACACCTTAAACTTGCATCATACCCCAGTCTCCAATAGGCTCCCTCTTCCTCACCCATGTGCCTGTAAGTTATACTGACACAGTTCAGAGAAGACTCCCCTAAACACTCCCACCAGGATCCTATTCTAGTTCCCGCCTTCGCATTTCACCTATAGCTGTTCCTACTTTACAGTATGACATGAATTAAATCTCTCATAACAAGTTTACTGTTGATGTACCAGTTTGATGGTTTTCTTTCCGGTAATATTGTGAAATTTCGATTTAAAAATATAGCCCCAATCTTTGTTTTGTTTTCAATTAGTTGTTTTTCCCCCACCGTAGGCTGCGCTAGGATATTTTATGGTTCCCAGCGATGGCTCATAGAAATGCAATACAAAATCAACGAAATCAACCAGCTGCCCTGTAAACCACTGAAATGTGTAAGGTATTACCACGATCATGAACATATCTGTCACTGTATTTTCTATGGAAGATTTTACTTGTTGAAGAGCCATCTGAGGGTGAATTCCAAGGAGTGGGTTCGTGAACAACACATGCAATGATTGACAAAGTTTTCGTTGATTTGTTCACCAGAATTGAACGTAAAGATTGTAAAGAATCTTCCACTCAAGTGAAAGAAAGTTTGAGATTGAATACAACATATCGTTTAAATGTTGGCACGGTCCCACCTTGAAAGCTCTATAAGCTCAGAGTGAATAAAATCATAGTCGGAAGTTTTTGTTATTCAACCCACGAGGCGAAGAAGATTGGAAATATTACATTAATGCCAATTTTTATTATACGACACTAGAGCGGCATTTTGTTTTTAAGTGTTTTAAAGGTAGATGTCTGTATGAGATAGCTTCCTATTGGCTGGGTCTAGATTAAACAAAGACGAAGGAAACAAGACCTGTCACGTGTCGTACATAATCATTCTGATTTTCTTCGCCTCTGTCATGAGTTGCCTCAGTTACAGCAATTTCTGGGCCATCCACTCTCTACTGTTGGTCGAATAAGGATAATTTGCCAGTTTATTTGACCTGCAGCGTGTCGCATATCATTTGCCTTTATATGTTTAGTCTTATGTGGTCTTTCGATGTCAGTGCATGTAGAAATGGTCGTTGTCGTGTTAAAGAAATGTTTCCCATTATAGTACATGTACAGCTAGAATAAATTATTTTACAAAAAAAAAACTTACCTTTTGGTAATATGAAACGTATTAATGAACATGTTAAAGAAGGTATGGTTGGGTTTGTTTTTTATGGGGCTTTTTTTTGTTACCTTTGTGCTTCAGCACTAGCACGTTACGAGTGGAGGTAATCGCTACGAGTCAATGGGTGTAAACGAATTCCTCCCTGGTAATAAGTCCCGACCACTACATGAATTTTCGGGACTTTTCGAATTAACCGGCTTTACTATAATTGTCCCGCTAACGTCAAGATTTCTCCTGAAGACTATTAAAGCATACTGATCGAAACGTTGAGTGGTAACACCACCGATTCAGAACCACAACAAACTCAAAGTTTCAAATCCTACGTGTAAAGATAATAATAGTGTTTATTCATTAGTAAATTGAAATACACTCTAGAAATGGGATGACGCAAGGCCAGACACATTTCCACGTCAGTAAATCCCACCACGCAAGCTGCTTTGTGACAGGTATGGAAGAAAATGTACACAAGAGGCTTCTCTTCCCCTTTAAGTGTCAAGGGCAGATGTCACAGTGTCCTTCTTCTTCGAGGAGCCGGACCATAATTTGAAAGGGTGGTTGTGTTTGTTTGTTTGTTGGTGTTCTGTAAGAATTCAATCACACTGTCTTACTCGATCTCGCTTCTCTTCTGTCTTTTTTTATCACGAGTACCACAATATTGTTCTTCTGTGTGTACCCAGCAGGGTTTCTCCTAAGTTGAATTTAATGAGAGCAGATGCGTTTATATTACGCAGACCCGGAGCATACTCCTCAATGGGTAAACAAACGTAGTCCTAGTTTCTGCCATGATCATTATTTCCAAAAAACAATGCCACTTTCTATTAAAAGTACAGAATTGAAGGGGATGCTTAATATTGTTAATTGCACAACATTACATTTAATATGAGGGGGTTTAGAGATACGTGTACAATAATTATTGATCGTCACGGGGAAACCCAATAGACTCAAATTGTGATCATTTATTTCATTCCTTGTCTCAATATGTTCATTTTATCCAGTGGCGTAACCAAAGGATGGGCAGGGGCGGAACCCCCCTCCCCCGCTCTGAACCATTGCCCCCCCCCCCTTTCTTGTGCCCCAAATGAGATCAAAAAATGCACAAATGAATGGTTTTCTGTATTAAATCCGCCCCCTAATTATGTCTTTGCCCCCGCTTGCCACGCCCCTAATGGAAATGTGTGGTTACGCCACTGATAATATTATTGTACTTCACATTGAGGCTAATTAAATAAAAAGCGTTGACTCTCTCCGTGTTTGTGGACGAAGTCCTGCAGTTGTTAACATGTGGAGGCAGGATATCATCAGGCTCAGATGACCACGGTGTAATGAAACTGTATTTATGCATGTGAGTTAACCGATTAAATTCGTCCTCAGAGATCCTACAGATTCTGATTCGTTCAAATTCACATAGAAATGCTTTTTTTATAGAAAGCTCAAAGTATTGGTTTCAGAGCAAGATGACAAAATCTTCGTGATGGAACTATTTGCGGCGCCACAATCTTTCTGAGAACTACATTTACATAATTAAGAAGGTTGGAAAAGGCAAATTCATTTTTTGTTTTTTTTTTGTTTTTTTATGGGGGTTCTGCTTTGTGTTTTATATTTATGTTTTGTTAAAGCTTAGTCAATATGTTTGTCGTGTCATGTGAGCATTAACCCCCATCTCTTCCTACTCCCTTCCAATTCGACCCAATAACCGGTTGGTTGCCTTGTGGCCAAATACTAGCTTCATCCATCACACAACGCCAATTGGGAAGAACAGACCTTCCGGCTAATATCATTCCAAAGGATTATCCGACTTGTTGCCACGAGTATTTGGCCAGAGGCTGTAGTTCCGTTTTCCTCCTGTTGATAGGACTCCACTCTGAGGACCAGTCACGGCAAACAGCACATCATGTCGCTGTGCGTGCATCGTGATTGACTAATGTCTAATTTTTAGGGGGCGGTTCAAGATTTGGTTTCAGTCTTCTATTTGAAAGTCCATCGATTGCCAGCGATGTGGTCCGTCGGTAAACACAGATTAATTTTCTAAGCAATGAAATTAGAGCCCCGCTTGAGTTCACGAACCAAGAGCAAAGATCAGAAGAGATAATAAGAAATGTGAGTACAATTGCCGAAAGTCATGGACTTGCACGATACGACTACGCTTATTTCTCAAACCCGGTAGCTAATTATAGATTTCGATTGAAAATATATATATGACAATGTTCCACCCGCAGTTGTTTTTCAATGGAAGGTCGAAGGAGAGTAAAGTTTTTGCAAGGAGGTCAATATCGGACAGGTGACGAGGTTTCTTCTCTCTTTATCATCATTCTCATCATCATTAAATAAACATAAGAATCACAGTCATCCCGAACATCGCAATCATAGCTTTATCTCCAACACGTGATACCACGGTCATACAACTTTGAGGTTGAATTATAGGTTTAATCAAATGATTTCTTGTCACTCCCTCCCATACGCCTCACTTTTGTCCCGCCTTTTCCAGTACAATATCTCTCACTCTTCCGGGTATGTCCAATGTTTACACCCGATATATTGAGAAACAAACTAATGACTATTATCATCTGCACTGCCATGACGCACACTAGAATTGTTCACTGACACAACGACCTCTGCACACCAAGCGTTAAATGGCACCTAAGTGGCAGGTGGACTATAGTCAAGTGTATCGACCACTCTCCGTTAAAGTATCGATTCAAAGCAGATGCACGCTACACCTTTGTGAGTCCACGCCTCTTCCCACCACAAAAAGGGAATTTCACGTTTTCTGACATTCCAACTGGATACCAGTTAACACCGCCCGTCGAAGTAAATATAACAACCGCTTCATGAACTTCCCGCACACTTATCCCCAGCCTATAGAACGTAATGATGGTCAAGTGTTTTATTTTAAAGGTTAAAAAGACGCCAGGTATTCTGAGGTTGAAGCTTCTTGCAGAGCTTTGTAAATCCTTAGGATGAATGAATCGACACGCTCGTCACCTGATAGAGAAAGAAGATTTTCAAAATGTAATGAGTCAAATTTGACAAATAACTTTAATAATTTCATTTTTGTTATTATCGATCAGCGTAATGAGTAGTGTCAATCATTGTTAAACGACTATCAATAATGTTCAAACAAAAACATTAAAAAGTATAATTTGATCAATATTTACAAATAATTACCGATTTCCAATTCAAATGAAACTTAGGCTTATATTTTAATTATTTCTAAAAAGTGCTATACATAATTGATGTCAAAGGGGCCGTTTGATGTGTTAATTCTCATGTAATTTTAATACCAACCACCATGAAAGTTGTTTCAATTCAGTAAAACAAAAAAGTTACGTGAAAACGGACCACAGGCTGGAGCTTCATATCAACAAATAAGATTATTATTATATTATATTATTACAATTTGAACGTTTGTTTGTTTTTTGTTTATTTGTTTGATGGGGGGGGGGTCAGGTTTTGTTATTTGTTTTAAATTGTAAGCGTTCTTTAAAATGTAGCCTTAGTATACCCTAGCCCTTAGAACACCTTGTATTTCATACGTCGCCGTTATTTTGTTTTCACGACAACCCATTATTTAAGCTACACTTCAATAAAAGCGAACACGCTCCTCCATGTTTTGTACTCTATTTGATAAAGCCGAGAAGAAACACGGCTACGTGTCTGTGAATATGAACCAAATCCTCAGTAGTAAGACCCACAGGAAAAGAGAATACAGCCATTAGTAATCGGATTTGTTTTAAACGGCCCTTGATCTGCGATTCCATGGACACAGCCTTTATGGCAAATCCTACCTCACTTCCATGTGTATATTGTCCGTTTACACGTCTCTCTTCCACAGAATTGCCTCACGGGAGGAATTTGTTTTTTCTTGTCACTGACGCACGTGACTGAGACATTTGACAAGAAGGTGAATGATGGTGAAAACGTGTTATACGGTAAATAACACGGGCTGTTGATTCTCAACCACTATGACCGACCATTACTGGCCGTGGCCGGCTTTTGGTGACCAATTGGCTGTCTAGTTCATGAAAAACAATCTGAGAAAGACTTGCGTCAATTACTCTAAATTGGTCAGTTCTAATTTAATGAAATTATCAGCAAATCAAATAAATATCGATATTTTGGGATATGTCGATTGCAGAGCGCAGAGCATACCGTAAATCGCTGAATAGATGAGGCTCCCTGATGAGGGAACAGTTGCAGTTTTGCCTTACCTCCAAAGGCCAACTGAAATAATACCGATGCGCGCAGTTCACAACACTTAATGTGAGTTAACAATGGACAATAGAGGCCATTGAGGTAACGGTGTATTTTCCAGCGGCTCAACTCGAATACAAAAGCTCTACGCCTACCCCTGCTTTATAATATTATTAGGTTTAGAACGTTTCTCAAAGGCCCCAATATTTGGCGTGCAGTGCGCAAGACACTTAAAAAACCTCCTCTCTTTTGTTGAAACAAGAAATGAAGTTGTGAGGTCCTGCAAGTTGACAGCTTGGGTTCATGGTTGAAAAATAATATCCCGATAAATATTGACATAAAATAAACTGTTAAACTTTGTACCCTGAGTCTTCTGGTGGGATTCCTCCCCCGACGTTTGGTTCTTTAGTGGTGTGCAATTACCACAAAAAAGTATATATGATATGGGGAGGAAACGAAGAATGACATGATATCATGGGATGTACAAACCCCGCCTCTCAACAAGGGTGCGATGAAAAGAACAATAATCTTGATTTTTCCCAGCCTGCATTTCAAGCAGATCGTATTATGTTTATCTGATTAGTTTTGTTGGCGAGTGTGTGATGCGATTAACATTGGGCTATGTTGTGCAATTAAACATATTATTTGAAGGCGTTTCTGTTTGCAGCTAACTTGGGTTTTCTCGCTGTCTTTGATTTAAAAAAAAATCGCAAGAACACAAGCAAATGTTATTATAATAACGTAATATTACTGGCGCTGAAACTAAACATTAACCAAATGTATTAAGAACACTGAACTATGTAGTTCCACTGGTACGCCAATGAACCCGAATGCAATTGGTGATGATTGAATAACGGCTACCGGCTAGCTTACTGATTATTCAGATATTTCATGCTTGTCACAATATAAATTGAAATTTATATTAATATCATCATTTTTAATATTAAATTTGTTTATTTTTTAGGCCTAGAATGGACACAAAAGTATTTATCGCTGTACCGCCAAAGCTCGCCGCCATATTGGAATGTGTATTTCCCAAAATTCTAAAGAAAAATATTAAGACAAAACAACGGTGATAATTTGCCAATTTAATGATGGTGTCAAAAAATACATATTTGCAAATTGTTAAACTAAAACATGGGTTTCGTTATTGCGCGTGTAAATGTTTGTTAAAGATACACCTGTGTGTTAATTTCCTGAAATTCGGCCTTGACCTTAGGAAAAATACTAACGGGGCACTATGAGACTTGCCCAGTCCCGTAGGAATTATGTTGCACGTCGATCACGTGAATGTATTTCGTGCTTTATTTCTAGTTTGAATGCTGCTTAATCATTTTGTTTCTGTTTCAGTGGGAAAAAAAAAAAAACATGAAACTCTGCTGACTTGAATGAGTTAGTTTTCATTGCATGCAGTCTCACTTTGTGAATTACGTACTTCACAAGACCAATCAATTACAAGACCAATCAATTACAGTTTGCCTATGATTTGTAGGTGCAAAACACACTTGCGAAGAATTGCGAGTCGTCGCTAATTCCTGTTAAGTCGGAAATGAGTTTCAAGTTACCTCAAAATGTATCCTTTACGTAGAGAGGGACACGTCACCCACCCCACCCCCCCCCCCCTTTTCAAGACGATCAAGTATTGAATATTTTACTGTGGTAATTCTTCTCTTTCTAATTGCTTTTTAAATTTACTTTTTTTTATTGATATAGGCCTACCCATTCTTTATTTTGTTTATTTATTTATTTATTTATTTATTTATTTATTTATTTATTTATTTATTTTTATTTTTTTTTTTGGGGGGGGGGGTGGGTACTTATTGTATTGTTCCGATTGATAGGGAGCCGAAAAGGGGACTGGTATTAAATCCCCAATTCTCCTATTTCTAGTATCTACATTACTTCAACATAACTGACTGTGAATGGTGTGATTCCTTAACATAAAGAATTGATCAAAATGATTAAATGTCCTTACGTTCATCAAGTTGACGTTATGAAGTGGCAGTAAAGGGCTTTAAAGCCAGTTCCCTGCTTTACCATTTGTTTCCTTGTGACATTAACTTGGACAAGAACAAAATTGCTTTTTAAGAAAATCGAACCCCCTCAGGGTGTATGCCCCTTGTGTAGATTTCATTGGCATGTCCTGTAAATAGTTAGAAAAGCATCGCATTGTTGGACCATGCATGGAGGAGTATTTTCTTCCTCCATTTTCTTCCTCCATGGTTGGACTGTTGGTTGGACAAATTGAACCCCAACTGGTTTTCAACGATCACGTTTTAAAGGGGCACAGCACCTACGGATTGGGCGCTTTGGTAATTTTTATTTCGTGAACTAACACGATCCGCCGTTTTGATAGAACCAAATTTTTGACTCCACACAATGACGGACCGTGTTAGTTCACGAAGTAAAAGGAAAAGCACACAAGTTTGAGGGATGTTTTTGATAGGCTACTTTTAAAACATCTTTCCAAACACAATAGTTTCAAAATAACGCTTTTTATCGCCAAAAGCACCAAATCCGAAGGCAATGTGCCCCTCCTATATACCTATATAGCCCTCACATTTGCAAAACCGTAAGCAGGATGACCGCTTTAGTGTGACCTTTTTTATTATCCACCATAATTTAATTAAAATATCAATTCTTCTTTTTATTGACATTTGATTCTTACTACTAAACAAACAAATTATGGGGTTTTTGATCTTGAGAAGTTGTTTTTTCCGCATACGCACCGTTAAGCTTATGTTACCGCTTAAAATATACGCGATCGTAAAATTATAACTGAGGCTTTAAGGTGTTCGGACTCAGCCGAGCACCTTTTGTTTGGTTTTATTAGGTGTTCGTGCAATATGAGCACGAACACCTCTTTGTTTTTGTTCTGGTTTTTTTTTCTTCTCCATCTTCTTCTTCTTCTTCTTCTTCTTCTTCCCTGGAACTCTTCTCTAGAACATAACTCATGATTGAAACTGAATTGAACCTTGAAACTCATCAGACAATTGAACCTCAATATGAAGACGGCACAGAGTTGATGACGTCACGATGACGTCATCAGGTGTCGAATTACAAGGGTTTTAAAGTTGAAAAATGACCATTTGCTATTGGCTGTATCTCCTTGAATTTGAAAGCTGTGATGTTCATAATTCAGCATCGGATAGATCAAGACTTGGGCAGGTTTACAATCCATACACCATCTAAAACGTCTTCATAAACTAAACGCGCTACACAAAATGTGACCCCTATTTGACCTTGACTTCCGGTCAAAACCGGAAGTTGATGTTAATTTATTTTGAAAAATTCATAACTCCTGAACCAGGAATTGGATTGATAAGGTATAATGACCTATTCATTCAATCACTCACCACAAACACCGTGTTTTTGTAGTAAACAAAAATTCAATGTCTAGTTTGGTTTGGTTTGGTTCTTTTTGGTTTGGTTTGGTTTGGTTTTGGTTTGGTTTGGTTTGGTTTGGTTTGGTTTGGTTTGGTTTGGTTTGGTTTGGTTTGGGTTGGTTTGGTTTGGTTTGGTTTGGTTCTTTTTGGTTTGGTTTGGTTTGGTTTGGTTTGGTTTGGTTTGGTTTGGTTTAGTTTGGTTTGGTTTGGTTTGGTTTGGTTTGGTTTGGTGTGGTTTGGTTTGGTTTGGTTTGGGTTGGTTTGGTTTGGTTTGGTTTGGTTCTTTTTGGTTTGGTTTGGTTTGGTTTGGTTTGGTTTGGTTTAGTTTGGTTTGGTTTGGTTTGGTTTGGTTTGGTTTGGGTTGGTTTGGTTTGGTTTGGTTTGGTTCTTTTTGGTTTGGTTTGGTTTGGTTTGGTTTGGTTTGGTTTGGTTTTATTTGGTTTGGTTTGGTTATGTTTTGTTTGGTTTGGTTTGGTTTGGTTTGGTTTGGTTTGGTTTGGTTTGGTTTGGTTTGGTTTGGTTTTATTTGGTTTGGTTTGGTTTGGTTTGGTTTTGGTTTGGTTTGGTTTGGTTTGGTTTGGTTTGGTTTGGTTTTATTTGGTTTGGTTTGGTTATGTTTTGTTTTGTTTGGTTTGGTTTGGTTTGGTTTGGTTCTTTTTGGTTCTTTTTGGTTTGGTTTGGTTTGGTTTGGTTTGGTTTGGTTTGGTTTGGTTTGGTTTGGTTTGGTTTGGTTTGGTTTGGTTTGGTTTGGTTTGGTTTGGTTTGGCTTAGTTTGGTTTGGTTTGGTTTGGTGTGGTTTGGTTTGGTTTGGTTTGGTTTGGTGTGGTGTGGTTAGTTTAGGTTTGGCTTGGTTTGGTTTGGTTTGGTTTGGTTTGGTTTGTTTAGTTTGGTTTTGTTTGGTTTGATTTGGTTTGGTTTGGTTTGGTTTGTTTTGGTTTTTTGTTAGGGGGTCTTCTTTTTCTTCTTCTCAATGAAACTTGTCCGCAGACGAAGCTTATATCGACTTAAAAACTGTACATGTAGTTACACGGTAACATTTGGATGCTGAGGAGGTTGTGACGTCATCAGATATCTAATAGGGTTAATTCTTATTTGTGTTTCACAAACCAGTACTCCTAAACTACACGACTCGTCAATTGCTCGTTAATTGGTTGCATTTCTACCTGGATCAAAAACAGAGGAGAATTTGCCATGTCTCATTTCAAATACAGCACCAGAAACGTGAATGTGTGTTGTACGGAATATGTACAGACCCATTGTGTCCAACAAACCATAACACGATGCACAATTACGTCTAAGATGACACTCATATTGTCTTGTATAAGTTGTAAAAACTGTAATATTTTGATTCTATGTCGAAGAAAAATTTAGCAAGAAACACGACGATACATGTTAACTCATCATGGTGTATTATTTTCCCATTCGATGACTTATCTTGATCTTGAAAGGCCCAGCATGCGAAACTGAGACCGTCGCTTGCTTGCCAATGTAGTGCCGCTGACTTTAATATTTCTTAAAACTACCATTAGTTAATTCCAGGTGTGTCGTTAATGTTGGGATACTGTTATCATCTTTGTTTGAAGTGAACGTAGTGCATGCTTAAAAGGCACATATTACGGCAAAAATTCTCCTGTTTCTAATACTCTGTTTAAAACAGGTTTTATTTACAAACCATAACAAATAATATTTAAAATGTCCAAGGCATTTTCTACGGGATTCTGATAGTTTTGAAGGTTTGTTTCCTTGTTTGTTCATCATTTGTTGTTTTGCCTGGCCTACCCTACTGGCTGAGTGGAGAAGGGGAAAAGGGAAAGGGAGACATTTCAAACTGTATCTGGGATGGCCTCTGATGAAAGACTCGGTTGTAGATGTGGATGCAAACAGTGGACCTGAGGGCCGATGGAATTGACCATACTATACTGTTTTAAATAAAGACCAGAGGAAGCTCAACAGTTCTTTGTTTAGATACAATAAATAGAGGGTTTTCCGACTAAAACATTTATTGTGAACCACATGTTTTCTTTTATCAGCTGCATGCATTCAATTCATCCTCACACCCTTTCAGCGTTTATCTTGTTATTTTCGTATGTGTACCCAATGCAGTGTGGTCACAGTTTGTGCGTGTGCGGTAATAAAAGTCAGGGGAGACTATATTCGTTTTGATTTGTTTTGTTTATCATCTCGCACTAACTCGAGCCATTTTATTTATTGCGTTGTGTACTGTTGTTATTGTAATAATTAGAGCGGGAACTGAAAATTATATTTATTTATTGTGTAACAAAGTCAACCTGGGGAGAAGAGTGTAGCCCGTATTAATGTGGTCTTCGTTCCATTTTGTTGTTGTTGTTGTTTAAATATCGTTGTTGTTTTTTATTAAAGGAAATCTGGGAAGTATACTGCGTCACCAATAACCTATAAGAAGAACACTGTCGTAAATGCTTGATTTCCGCCAAGGAATAAACGCGATCTAGTTGTTTGGGGGCACAGAATGCGAACTTGCCATGAAGCTAAAGTTGCATGAGATAATTAAACCTTTCAATTTGGAAAAGTATTCCGGAAGAGAAATAAGGCGTCGAATAGGGAATAACAGTAAGACAGTATTAATTCAATGATAGCATCGAAGGAGTCGCACCAACTCACTCCTCCATGCTTGAGAATTGATCGAGGCCCTTGGGTGTCACGTTTCAAGAAGGTACGGACCTGAAATCATCCAATTCGGGCAGTTTTGCATTTGATTGACAAGCACGCCTTACGTCATCTTAACTTCAATGCTCTGATTTTGAACCCGGATACCTCAGACCACTGGCAGTGACTGAGACTACAGTACATTGCAATTCATTCAAGACCGTAAGAAAACAAGACGGGTGTGGAGGGTGAACTCGAATGCAAAGACCGTAAGGTTTGGTGTCTGGATCAATTGGGGTGAAGGATGGGCATCGAGTGTGTCCACCGTGGTCAGATGGGCGTATAGTATCAGGTAGATCCAATTAAAAGTATAGTTGTATTCTATTGCAAATCTCACGCATTTATAATTTACACGGGATTTCATTTGTAACGAAACTTGAATACGACATCGGTAGCAGAAACTTCATTTTAATTGTAATTATATGCTTCATTTTCCGATATGCATGTAGGCCTATGTAGATAATGTGCGCAGGAAAATGTTTAGATTTTTATCTGGACTGCTTGATAATAATGCTCCTTGAGTTAACGTGACCTAATTCACACTGGTTTGAATGGTCGTTATTTATTGCATGCAGGGCCTTGACACACTTTACACGTTATTCACAATTTGTATCGTTGGTTTGGGACAGTTACAAGATTGAGAACTGATACAATGTCCTTCACATTCTGAATTCTTTCATAGATTTGTTCACCCACTCTGCCAGATATAAAGTAAAAATGTATGTTAATGCCTCTGCCATGCGTGCAGTACTAAGACATGAGATTGTCAGATAAAATCAAATTGTTCGTAAAATGAAAGTAATTGTAAACGGCAGCATTTAACTTGGCCTCTAAGGCTGTTGCTAATGCGTTACTTCACTGGAGTTCCCGTAAATCAGTAATGCTTTGACCTACAGAACCTCCATTTTGTTTTAGGTTCTTAAAAGGAACCGAATCCTTTGGTGTGTCTGATTATATCAAGTGACCTTATTATGTCAAGGTTAGTTCCATCACAGGTCTTTCAAATTGAATTTTCTGCTTTGGTATATTATTACTCTTCATATAACACAGCTTTCTTTAAAATAAAGTAGTTTCCGACTCGCTTAATTTATAGCTGTGGACAGTCATCATTTTAATTGCTCTGGGGTTTAGAGAAACGATTATGTTCTCCGATACTTTTAGGATAGCTGCAGGGATCATTCCAATCTTAATGTATCCAAATAAGGGAAGTATTTTATTGTATTTTAAAGGATTTTCCACATGAGGTTCTCTTATAATTTTATGTGGGACGTATTCAAAAAAGTACAAACACATTTAAAGGGAGGGTATACCTTTGGTAATTACTCCAAAATTTAATGACCATAGAAGCTGACATATAGTAAAGAGCACGGGAGAGCTTTTTATATTATAACACATTGTTAGAAATGATACCCTTTGAAGTAATGTAATTTTTGAAAAGAGGTAATTTTCACCAACAAATTTGAATATGAGAAAGGCTTCAGGCATGAAGCATTTCTCGGGCATCTGAAAGCACACAATTCTATGCAACAAGGGTGTTTTTTCTTTCATTACTTTCTTTCAAATTCGATGACCAATTGAGCCCAAATTTTCACAGGTTTGTTTATTTATGCATATGTTGGGATAGTGGTCTTTGACAATTACCAAAAGTATACCCTGCTTTTAAGGGGATATTCTCCACTCTCTACATAAACTCAAACGGGGACTTTGGGGGGTGCATGGAGGTGCCGAAAAGTGCCGGAAGAAGAGAGTAAACCTAAAAAATAAAAAATGTTGTCCAAACATTATTTGAAAGTTTTATTTCATTTCATTTTATTTCATTTCATTTATTCTGGTTGTGAAGCCAAATGCTGTCAGAAAAGCAAACTTAATCACTGTACTACACTGTAAAACATTTCCGTGATTTTACGGTGAGAAATGTGTAGATATCGACGGTAAATTACCGTTCTCGCTTTTCCTCAGCCTTTTACGGCCAAAATCCGTATTTCTGGGCACTTTAAAGGCACTCTGTGATACATTGGAACACCGCGCACGCGCAATGCTTATGAGCAAGTTCAGGCGGGGCCGGCGACTAGAGTAACTAGATTTACCAGAAACCATGGAGCAGAGGGAGATTGGTTATTATTGGACCATGTTCCAGTGCATGGTCGAGAGTACGTCACTGTTTCTGATTAGCCTAGTGGATGTGGTCGCATACCCGGCCTTCCGAGCAACCAGCAGCACGATGTCAAAGGTGTGCGCGTATGCTAAGTGTGGAGTCCGCCATCTTTCTTACATGATTCACCGTACCACACACCGTGTCAGAGTCCGTGTCTACCTTTGGACACTGTAGGAGTGCACTGTAAGATTTGGGTGTATACAGACAAATTTACTCAAACCAAACAGTGTTATAGTAATGTGTCCGCCATACTGAGGCCATTTTGAGGTATGGCGGACACATTACTTTAACACTGTTTGGATTGGGTAAATGTGTTGGTGTACACCCAAATCAGTGCACTCCTATAGTGTCCACCATATCTCAAAAAGGCTAATTGTGTCAGACTTCTTTGAGACTTTGTGCAAGGTAAAAGGTTAACCTTTACTAAGTTTTTAAGTGATTATCATCCGGGGTATATTGACAGCTTTCTCACCGTAAAAATTACGGCACACCGTAACTTCGTGTACGGTTTACAACGTATATTGACACCTTTCTCACCGTGAAAAACACGGCACACCGTGACTTCGTGTACGGTTTGCAACGTAGAATTTACGGGAATCGGTTGGCATCTCGCTGCACAACCGATTCCCGTAAATTTTACGGGAAATATTTTACAGCGTAGCCAAGAATCCAATGGAGATAAGACAAGGAAAGGAAGTTTAAGTTTTAGATGTGGGAGGAAAACCCCAGAAAATTATTCCAGGGAAAACCCGCGCAGTCAGGTAGGGACTTAAAACCCAATCCACAAAATTCGAACTAGGGCCCTATAGGTGGAAGGCGAGGAAAGATACCACTACGCCAACCCGACCTCGTGTATCTTGAATCTGTCTGTCATTGATGTCATACCGAAAGATAAGTGGAGCAAGGTGGTATGATACACCAATATAACTGCAATGTTATATGTTACGTGAAACGTAAATTTGTTTTTGATTAACCTGCTCCTTTTTCGAGAAATGTTGTTTGATTCTAGACTTATTTTAGTCTAATTATTACGCACAATAGGCCTACGTCATAAATACATACCAACAGAGTCCCATGACTGATAAAGTTTATAACCAATAATGCCCAAGTTCACTATTTCTGAAGGATATATTCACATCTTATGTTTATAATGTTTGTTGAAGAACTGAATGCTCAAAAACCCTAAACATAATCAAATACTATGCCATATCTGTACCAGGTGTGAAGATATCTACACACTTGCCACAGTTAGAGCTTGCTCATGTGATCAGTGACAGTGGAAGCACCCACTGTAATTACATTAGCGCGTCAGATCTGGGAAAGATATCAAATTTAACATCCGCTATTTGGTTGGATTTTATTTATCACAGATATTTTAATTGGTCATGTTAAAGGGAACCATAGGGTGTTTGGGTGTCATTTACACCATTGTTTGCGCCAAAAGATGCATGGGTGGTTGTGGCTATTTTAATTGTTACTTGTTTGTATTTATTTTATTCCGCATCCAGCAGTAAAAGCGCCAGTAAAATTGATAAGCAGTTTGATGTTCAGTATTAGATGTGGAAGGAAAAACCCAAAGTGGAAAAATCCAATGCACATCACAAGGCTCTTGGTCGAGGCAAGATTAGTTCTGGGGTCCACAGAGGTGTATGGCAGGGAAAGAATAACTAAGCCAACCTGATGCCCAAAGATTTGAAAGGAGACTGTTACCAGCGTCCTTGTCTTCATTTCCAGCAACATGAGGTGAAGCCCATTATTGTCATCCATGTCATTGATAACAGCGTCCTCTAGGCTGATTTATAATCTTCACTAAGGGCGGGAGAAAGTAAAATAATTATTGTATTAGTGAGAACGAAATTTTTATAAATTCTTAAAGTTATGATTTCACCTATTATTTAATATATTCATAACTTTAGTATTATTTGATAATCGTAATATTGCTATTATTTAATATTAATAATAATTTTTGTGAGTCTAAGGAATATGATTGGTGGATATCTGATCACGTGGGGATGTATTAACATGAGATAATGCGCAGACTTTGACTTTTTTGTGGGGAGGGGGGCATTCAAAAAGAATGTTTTGGCGGCCTTGAGTATCATAACATGTTTAACTGGATGTTATTTGCCTTTTAATATTATTGTAAAACACTTAGTAAAACATTTGTTTGGTGACAAAATTGAATTTATTAGTGACATGGGTAATTTTCACAGCATTACTCTGTTGATAAACTTGTATTTTTGTTGTGAAGGACGCCCGTTATTTTGCTGACAAATCTCGCGGTGTGACGTTACCTGAGAAAGGTATATCCTGAGTGATGATAAGTCATGACGTCACACGTGCGTCATTCGCTGTACGCACAAGCTTGGCTACTTCCGTCTCCAAAGCTGGAATTATAGAATGTGTGTAATTTTACACAAAAATTTTCTCGTTTCGTCAATTATTCATGAAAGAAATTAATAACTCTGACAAGAGTTTGAGACTCTGCAAAATATTAGTGGAAGACAAGTCAAAAAATTATGTTTGCAAACATAGGAGTTGGCAGATGTCTGTCGCGAACGACAATGTCATAGTAAGACAGACCCAACAAGGGAAATCTTCTTCTTGGTGATCGTGTCTCATCCCATCGTCTAGCTTAGACCTCCAGCCGGATCTGTTGCTAGCCATCAGGCCATGGCCTACTGGTACGGATCTGGAAGTCTACCAAATCTCTCTTCAAGACATCTCTGAAAAGCAGTTTGGGACGTCTAACGGGTCGGTCTCCTTCTTCGAGAGTTCCATATAGAGCAGGGGAGTCGGTGTTGTTCCATGTAGGTCGCACTCACATGACCTGCCCAGCGGAGACGGATGAACTTGAACCTTGAACAGTTCCTAATTCGGTTGTTTGTCCTTCCAGGTGACTCCCATCATAATGGAACGGAGACATCTTGTGTGGAACGCACTCAGTCTGCTTTCTTGTCTTCCGTATGTCGGCCAGGTTTCGGCACCTTAAAACAATACACTAAGCACACAGGCATCATAGAAGCAGACTTTGATGCAGATGGATAGTACATGTAGTTTGTTCTTCCGTACTCGCTTAGAAAGGCGCCCAAATGTAGACGCAGCTTTTCCAAGCCGAACAGAGATTTCATGTTCAAGAGTAGTGTTGGAGGTAATTGCGGAGCCGAGGTATGTGAACTTGCTTACTCGGTCCGGTGTTATGCCATGTATGGTAAACTGGTGGTTGTCAAGTAGCTCAAATGAAGGTCGCGGACTTCTTCAGGCTGATACTAGTTCATCTAAAGTCAGCACAGGACCGCGAGAACCCGTCAAACAGCTTCTGAAGTTGTTGGCGCATGGCTGCATCATCAGCATAAAGTAGTTCGCTAGTGATGAATTGTTGCACTCTGGTTTTGAACAGAACCTAGTCTTGGCTCCAAGACCCTTAGCCTTTTTGAGATATGGTGGACACTATAAGAGTGCACTGTTTGGTTTGGGTGCATACAGACAGATTTACCCAAACCAATTAGTGTCATAGTATTGTGTCCACCATATCTCAAAATGGCTTATGGTGTTGCGCGTACACACAACCACCCGCAAGTTTGCAAAAACATAGAGGGCGCTGGGACCAGTAAGCGCCCTCTATGTTTATTCATAACAAACGTGTGCAGTGAAAGGGTGTTATCGGAGGTGGGTAACCTGCGATGCAGTCTTAGTTGCTGTTTTTAGAGCTTCTTCCTGCAGTTGCCATACAGAGAATATCACTTGTTGTTGATCGACCTGCTCTGAAGCCGCATGAGCTTCTGCTGGGTAGATCTCCTACGTAGTCAGTCGAGCTTGAATTTTTCCGGTGACACTACAAGAGAGAATTATATATTACAGTAAATTCGATCTCCTTTTTGTACGAAGTTTTATTTTTGTTCGCTGTCTTGAACACCCGAGGTACTCTCCTAGCAGACCGACAGAGAGAAATAAGGTGGTTTTTGTCTCTTGGCTAAGGGTTCAATGCCAGTTTTCAGAAGCTACTCGGGAATGGCATCTTTACTAGCCTTGATCAAGGCAGTCGCATTTTTCACTCCAAAAAAGACGCCGTAAACACAACCGTATGTGTGTGCGTAAGGTGTGTATCGCATCGCACGACCCACCCGTATACACTGTGTGTGTATCACGTCGTACGACGCCCGTACACACACTGTGCGCAGGTCATCCGCACTCGTACCACTCTCCGCATGCGGAGGCCGTCAGGCCGACAGCCTTGACGGTCTGTAACTTCCGGGTTTAATGTGTTTCTTGATATTTTCGTCCAATATTGGACGAAAATGGGGGGGCTCTCGGATATGCTAGTATGCAGCTCATGAATATTTAAATCTTTCGTCAGACCTATTGCAGACAACACAGGATGGGAAGCAAATGAATTATTCATTTTGACGTCCAATCACGAGCTTCTCTCACTATGACCTTTGTACCATATCAATATCATGCTTGCTGTATGTGATGCGATGTGAGTAGTTACCGACTTAATGGCGTTTGTGTGTAGCATTGTCTCAGCCATTTTTGACCGGTAATCTGCGAGGCTGGTCAGTCAGCTCACAAGTGCTGAACCCGGGCGCGGCCCCTGGAGCTTTTTGCGCTGCACTCAAGTTCCCTCATTGGACTACCCTGATCACTCGCCATTCTTTTGGTTATTAATTCTGGAGTTGATGTAGTTTCTGCATCTGTCTATTCCTGACATGTCCTCTCGAAGTCCGACACTGTGCAGCCACACCGTCTTCATACTTTTGAATTGTTCTCAGACAGGGTCTTATAAGAATTTACTGCCAAACAAAAATTGACAGGATACAGCCACACATGATACATGTGAAATAGATTTTTAGCTACCCTATTCTAGTGAATGTACTTGGGAAATTTGGTTAGGCAGCTCTTTTTTAGTGGGGCGGCCCAAATGATATAAAAAGTGCAATGAGCTATATGCCTTCATGATGAAACAATCAATAATGGTAGTTTATTGAGGTCTTTGTTTTGTATATTCTACCTCCAATGAATGCACCAACAATGATTAAATCACTGTTTAATGATGCAAGATGGAGACAGTAGATGGTCAATCGGGCCTTACGTCACTACGAAAAATACATCAGAAAGCGTCTTCCTGCTGGAAAATGGTGTATGTAATGTATGTAACAAATCGATCCACGCAACCTCATTTGTTTAATTCCATGCCCTCATTGTCTCGCTCAGCTGAGGAGAATACGCAACATTTTCAGATAGATATTATTATAACAAAGTATTCCCAAACTCAAACCGGCGCGCCAGTGTAGCCACATCTGGATTCTGCATGCATATTCATAAGAATGAGTAAACAAGACTTCCGCCACTGACCAATGGGGTCTCGCCTTTCGCGCGCATTATAGTAATGAGTCATCGGCGGGGAGACAGAAACGTCAAGGCGTTGATCGGTGAGTGGCGCATACAGCTCACACGAGCACGCGCGCACCGTATACTGCACACACAGACACCATGCACACAGCTCGGGCGGGTTGGTAGCTCGGGTTGGTAGCTCGGGTGTGTAGCGCGGCGCAAATAAAATAAAAATGAAAACAATAAAATAAAATTGAGAAAAAACTCCAACGCCTTGATCAAGGCTACATCTTTACCGGCAGCCTTGTGGCATTCGTTTGATGGCAGCCGTCACCTCTTCCAGGTCAGGTATCGAATCGAAGTAATTCTTTGGTGGTGCATTAGGGAGAGAGGCGATTGTATCTGATGAGACCTCACTTGCCTTCCCTTACGCAATCCAGTGATTCAGTTTTGTTTTGTTTTTTTGTTTTGTCTTTGATCACGGTAACATCCTTCTATTTGAGTACTCGACAGGTCTGAGCAATTGGTCATGTGGCCCTCTTTATTCCCGCATACATTCCCTGGTGTCACCGCGGTCCCATGCTATCTCAATAGCCAGTCAGATGGAATCCCAGAACTCACGAGCACAGGCATGAACAGCTCTTTGGGCAAAGGCTCTCGCTAAGCGGTGGGCAGCGCGAGCCTGTCTGGTTGGTCTAGCTTTCAATCTTAGTATAGCTTTCCTCTGTAACCCCAGCACTGGTTTGGACGGTAGGAGTGAGGTGTTGTACCAGTCAGAGTTTTGTTTGTCTTTCTTGCCGTATTATGTAGCAAATAAGTGCCGATACATGAATAGCCTTCCTCGGGAGCCCTATAGTATACATCATGGTCAGTTGCAGCGGGTAGGCTACATCCACAGCAGAGAACAGCGAAACACAGAAGGCCTCATTGAGAACGGGGTGTGGCGGTTTTGTGTATGTCGATTTTGGCAGATTGTCTCTTTTGACGTTGAAAAGGATTAGGCTTAAGCGACCTTGTAGACCTGACCAGGCTTTGATCTGTGTCAAAGTCCGCACAGGGATGAGTGCGGGTGTTTCGAACTTCATGTTTGTGTTCGCCGCCAGCAGAGCTCGTGCAGTCGACCATTCGACCATTTTCAGAAGTCGACCATTTTTCATTTTGATATTACCAACTCCAAACTTGCTTATGCGGTCGGACCAGCTATTATAGTCGGAGCCCACTCGTGCATTCATATCATCGAGTAAAACTGTTCGGCTGTCTCAGTTGAAGTTCGGAGTGGATCTTCTGGCTGGTTGTAAAAGATTTCTTGCCAGACGCGTCATAGTTCAGAGTTGGAGCGTAAGCCGAGGCAACTAGGCTCTGCCCCAGTCTGAAGTTCAGTCTGGGTGAAGATAGTCTCTCATTGGCAGCCGTTGGGGTCTGGATGCTGCCGATGTGGCAGTTTCGGGCAGAAAAACCTGTGCCATGGGCCCGTGACTCTCCAGCTAGTTTCCCAAACTAGAAAAAAATGTAATTCTCTTCCCTGGTGGATCAAGTGTCTGAGAGCCTTGTCTCTTGTAGGGCAACGATGTCAACATTTCGCTTCAGAAGTTCCATGTCGACGGATAGCAGTTTTTCTTGGTTCAAAATTAGCGCTATCTAGCTCAAGGTCGGGGGACATGCCTGTGGTCATAGTCCGTACATTCCAAGTTGCGAATATAAACTTTGAAGTTGCAGGTTTTGAGGCAAACTTGGTTCCCAGATAAACCCATACTGAGAGTGTGTTGGTGTGAGTAGCACCTTATTGACCATGGGCTGCCTGGCTTAAAGGGTCTGTATACGTTTGGTAATGACTCTGAAAATTAATGGCAAGAAAAACTTATAAGAAGTAACTAAAAATAAATAGTAAACTTGCGGGTACAACATGTGTTAAAACTCTTCTGTGTGAGTGTTGGCTCTAAAAAGAGCCGGTGGGGTCTCGACGTTTCGAACATACTCTGCTCGTCTTCAGGGTCTCGAAGTTTCGAACACATACTCTGCTCGTCTTCAGGGACTCTTCAGGAGAAGACGAGCAGCGTATACTGTTTAAAACGTCGAGACCCCACTGGCTCTTTTCTGCTGTGGATGTAGCCTACCCGCTGCAACTGACCCTGATGTATACTATAGGGCTCCCCGAGGAAGACTATTCATGAATCGGCACTTGCACCATAATATGGCAAGAAAGACAAAACCCTGACTGGTACAACACCTCACTCCCTACCGTCCAACCAGTGCTGGGGTTAAACAGGAAAGCTATACTAAGATTGAAAGCTAGACCAACCAGAGAGGCTCGCACTGCCCACCGCTTAGCGAGAGCCGATACCCAAAGAGCTGTTCATGCCTGTGCTCGTGAGTTCTGGGATTCCATCTGACTGGCTATTGAGATGGCATGGGACCGGGGCTCTTTTTAGAGCCAACACTCCCACAAGAGAGTATTTACGCATGGTTGTACCTGCAAGTTTACTATTTATTTTTAGTTACTTCTTATTTGTCCACACCATGTCAAGCTTCAAACAACACTTAATAAAAACTTACTTGGTAAGAAGTACAGAAGCTTTGGGTAGTATAATGCAAATTTGAGAAACTTTTCACTAAGAAGTACTGCGGTTACGGAAAAATCACTTTTTATCCCCCAAATTTGAATCTGAGAAGCGTTACTGACAGTAACGTTTCTCAGATTGTGTATTCCAATTGCAGATTATTCTTCCTGCCTGGACATAACCGCTCAAGTTTTCGGCAATATCTCAAACACGCTACCACCTTTTGAAATGAAATTTCACCTTTTTTGGAAATATATAGCATTTTTTCTTGAAGTTGTCTCTTAAATGTTAAAATCATGCTATTTTTCTCCATAAAATATTGCTGGAGGAACAAAGTTAGAACCTGGTGCACTTAAAACAATATTTTTAACAGTCTTTTGATTGAGTTATTTTTGTTCGCAAAACAATGTGCCAAGTTGCCTACTCATAACTATTGTTGCATCATAACATCAAAGAAAAATACGCACACCTTTTTATTTACAATTATGTACTTCACTATTGGGAAAGCTAACAAAAATAAAAGTTGAATTGTAGTTCGAGTTGTTATAATTTAGGTCAGGGGATAGATTTTTCTATCCCTTATTCCTCAAACCCAGCCGAAAAGATGAGGGGTAGAATTTTATATCCCTTGTTCCTCAAATCCAGCAGAAAAGAGGAGGGGATAGAATTTTCTATCCCTTGTTCCTCAAACGTAGCCGAAATGAGAAGGGGATAGAATTTTCTATCTCTTGTTCCTCAAACCTAGCCGAAAAGTCGAAGGGATAGATTTTTGTATCCTTTGCTGAGGAGGGGATAGATTTTGTTATCCCTTGGACCCCAAACATGACAAAATGTGCGTTATATTTCCAACAAATAACTGGAATTTATCAATTTTTAAATTGTTAGCTTTGAAAAATTAGATTCTAAAATCTGGAGCATGTTTTTCACAATTTAGAGGAAAAAATGGCAAAAGACAAATTTGTTGCTTTAAAATCCTGTTTCGACTGCAATTTTTGGACCATAATGACAATTTTAAGCTGTAAATTTGAAAAATAACCAAATGTGAAAAAATGCACTTAAATGTGAACCCGTTCAGGTTAGTTTGATGGTATATCTATAACTATATAATTATGATTGAAACAAACGGTGGGTTCAAATTACAAAACGTAAACAATCCCTTTAAAGCGGGCAGTAGCTTACTATGACCTTAACATCTCCCACTGTCGACTACAATCCCTGGCACTGAGCCCCTTAAACACCATGGGCCTACTATAGGCTTATATAACCGGTAACTATCGGGTGAGACTTGCCCGCAGTGCACCTCTGCGGTTGATGGATTAGACTGTCTGATGATCTGATGGGTGGTCTAAGCCGGGACTGAAAAGCGCCGTGTATTGTCCTCACGTGAGCAAGGGCATCTCTCGTCCAGAATCCGCCTGAGCCAGAGGAAAAAGCGGTTTCAATACCTTGGGGTAGATCTTGGATGTAGGGGCTTCCATCTGTGGGACCCCAACTCCATTTGACCGAGAGTTGTCCTTCTCCTAGGCTGACGACCAAGGCAGCGAGCCCCACCAACCTTAGTTTAAAATCAGTGTTTCTGTCTCCAAGGTGAACTATACCTCCTGTGGCAACGAGCTCCTGCCCGGAGCGAACTGGTTTTAAGGCGCACCTTCACACCCCAGCCCACAGTTCGTGAAGCCGGGCAGTGGGAGTTTGAAATTAGGATCATGGGGAAACTTCATGTAAGAGAAGTGGCTCGGTCCTCCTCACCGCCCCGATCATTCTAAGACCTTTAGATCCCCATACATTCTCAAAGAAACCCTTGCATGCTCGTTGTATTTCCAACTGTTTTCTGAGCGTACGGCTCACATTTAAACTACGAACAGGCTTGCGTTACATGCATGCGTATCTGCTGCACACCTACAATCTCCGGCTCCAAAGCTGGCATACTTTGTGTGTGAAATTTAACCGAAAACCACTCATTTCATCGTTAACAGGTATTTAACAGAAAAGTTTATTTCTGAATAGTCTTTGATAAACGTATGTAAAAGCCAAGTCCAATTATTATACTTTCTTGCATAAAATCATCAAAGAAAAAATTCTAATGGGCTTCTGGTATCAGTGGAGCAAGTTTGTGTGAACTGGGCGTAGCTTTCTGTGGAATTATGTCAAAGTAACGAACAGGGCCCAATTTCATAGCACTGCTTAACGGTAAGCAAATTTCGTGCTATCTATAGCAGAAAAATGTGCTTGTTCATAAGCGTATTTCACAGACGAAAATTAGGCAGCCATCTTGCGCGTTCGTCTTTTGCATTGTTACGTCATTCATTTTTATACAGTAAGCACCGGAAGGTTAGCATGCCTTTTTGTGTGCTTACGGTTAGCAGCACTATAAAAGGCACTGAACACGTTTAGAAATTGTCAAAGACCAGTGTTCTTACTTGGTGTATCCCAACATAATATTTATACATAAAATAGCAAGCCTGTGAAAAATTGGGCTCAATTGGTCATCGAAGTTGCAAGAAAATGATGAAAGAAAAAACACCCTCGTTGTACAAATTTGTGTGCTTTCAGATAGGAATAAAAACTTCTTGCAAGAAGTTTTTATTATTTTAGTGAGAAATTACCTCTTTCTCAAAAACTACGTCAGAGGGAGTCGTTCCCTACAATGTTTTATACTATCAACAGCTCTCCGTTGCTTGTTACCAAGTAAGTTGTTATGCTAATATATGTTTTGAGTCATTACCAAACGTGTACGATTCCTTTTAAATGGAAACTCGTTCAGTAAGCACAAAATCGGCCGTTAAGCGGCTCTATGAAATTGGGCACTGACAAAGGGATGGCGCAAGACAGATTTGCAATCAAGGCTATAATTTCAAAGCAACACGTTTTATTTTGTATCTCTCAGTGTTTTCTTAATTAACAACATGACTACACACTGTCTTTTACACAAATTTAATGGTATATTAATGTTCAAACGTATTTTTCAGTGCATTGCTAACGTGTTGTTGTCAGGCGTCGTCAATGTCAGCTTTTAGTGCGACCCCTTAACAACATCAAACACAGTTCCTTCTGCAAAACTATATCTCATCCGATGGTTTGCTTAAAAGAAAAAAGTTGAGCCTTAGACCTAAACATAGACCAGATTATTGTTTAGAAACTAGGCTTACGGAAACAACATGTAAACAGTCTGCGAGGAGTTGTGGTTTTGAAAAGGACAAGCGATGGTGATTGTTTCATTTTGGTCGCTTCTTTTCAAGACTACCAAAAACTCATTATAGAGAGAATTGTTGCTCGCAAAATTTAAATCTACGGAGAGCTGGTGGTGCCGTCTGATTTGTCGAGATCCTGAGAAATTGTATCATGATGATGACCAGATATCAAAGCTTGTGAATACATCAAATCACCAATAATTATGACGGCATCCTGAAAATACAATTATGACTTCCCAAGTTGAATTATCTTCTGCCTTCCGATATACCTTGTCATCATTCTGCGATATCAGTTTCTCGGGAAGTCGACATCTTCGTTGTATAATGTTGTCATCCTTCGGATGGCGAAATCATGAGATAGTTATCTCATAATTCCAACAAGTCATATAGCACCTCCAAAGCTTCTTATAAACATTTACATGGATTTGCGGCTTTCACATAAGCGTGTCATGGCCAACAGCGGTCTAACGCGTTGGACTCAATTTCTGATGTTCTGATCAGCAGTAGAGTGAGGGTTCGGATCCTAGTCTTCGCACTTGTGTCCTTAAAGCACGAAATGTTATATGCACTTCAAAGAACCCACTGCATATATATTATTATAAATATTTACAAGGGTTTGCAACATTTTGTTCTCGCATTTTTGTCTTGTATTTCAACAATGTGAACATCCAACTTTTTTTTTAATTTCTGATTTACATTAAAAACTTGGAATCGGAACTCTGGCAAAAAGATTTTTTTTTTTCTGACTGAATAAAAATGTTAGGACTACATGGTATACCGAGTTTATCTCTTCTAAAGAAGTACTTTTCCGTGCGTGAACATGGGCTTTAATTCTCAATTCTGCCATTCTGGCGTGTCGTGGCCGAGCGGATAAGAACACCGAACTCAAGCTCTGGTGTTTCTGATCAGCAGAGTGTGGGTTCGAATCCCAGTCGTGACACTTGTGTCACGACTGTGTCACAGCTACTTGAACGATTTTTTTTATAACGGGAATACTATTTAAACTTGTTTATAATGTGTATGTTTATCATTTAAATGTAATTTTGATTTTTGTACACTTCTGAATTTTTCGTAATTATCGATCAAAAAATTAGGCCCCAACCTCAAGGTTTTTAAAAACTAGAAACACTTCTGGCGTTGACGGCGTGCGTCAAAATGACAATACTTTGACGTCATGTGTGGGATGTTGCTTTGTTATACCTCCATGCTGCAACAAAGCGGCTATATAAAATGGAGCTCCCACATATGACGTAACATTAGTGATGACGTAACAGGGTTTGTCGCAAATCTTTCTGAAAAGCACCGGAGAAGGGTATTCAAAATGATTTTTTTTAAACAGTTTAAATCTCTTATATCTCATGTGAACTCAATTTCCTTAATAATTGAAAACATTTTAAATGAATTACAGCAAAAATCACTTGTTGCCATTTTCGTTCAAGTAGGTCTTTAAATTGAAATGTTATATGCACTTCAAAGAACCCACTGCATATATATTATTATAAATATTTACAAGGGTTTGCAACATTTTATTCTCGCATTTTTGTCTTGTATTTCAACAATGTGAACATCCAACTTTTTTTTTAATTTCTGATTTACATTAAAAACTTGGAATCGGAACTCTGGCAAAAAGATTTTTTTTTTTCTGACTGAATAAAAATGTTAGGACTACATGGTATACCGAGTTTATCTCTTCTAAAGAAGTACTTTTCCGTGCGTGAACATGGGCTTTAATTCTCAATTCTGCCATTCTGGCGTGTCGTGGCCGAGCGGATAAGAACACCGAACTCATTTTCATTTTGATGGTGTCCTATTTAGAACAAAAAACAATAAACTCTCATGGATTGTAAAATTAACAAAATGCTTCGGTTCATGAAACTTGTAAAGTCCATGGTTGTTTTGATAGGTTCTTTCACTTTTGTCATGATTTGATTTTCAGTTTTATCATCTGCCTTTTTTAAGGCCACTTCCAGTAACATACCTCTCCAGCTTTGTGCGTAACAATACAGTAGGAAGTGATGAAAAGAAAAATGAAGGATGTTGAATAAAATTTGATGAATATTTCTTGTATGCCATACTTCAAAGAAATAAAATGTATCAAATTTTAAGAACAACTGCTTAAGCTTAAACCAATGGGCCGATTTATAGAATATCTAAGTTATACAGGATGTTTCCACTTAAAAATACACTATCATAGCAAATACATTTTTTTTACTAACAAACTGTTAAGCATACCCAGAAAAAAAGTTAATGAGTTGTGATCCTGGCATGTGTTTTAAATAATATTGCTATTATTGTTGTTATTTATTCGACCTCAACAATACAAGAACAACAAATACAATACAAGGCAATAAAAGGAACAAAAACAAAAAACAGAAAAAACATAGCACCCAAAAAAATAATAAATAAATAAACAATCAAACAAACAAACACACAAACAAGCGTCTTGCTGAAAATATCAATCCAGTCCTGTTTTAAGAGACACGATGTATGCCCAGTAGTCATCCTAGCAGATGGCTGAATATAAAAATTGACAATGGAGTAGAGGATTTTGCGACATTTTCAAAACTATCCACCGAAATTGTTTACAAAGCCCTTAGGCCTATAGCCAGAGAATTTGTCCGGCCAAAGGCCCAAGAAAAATGGGTTCAGATTTGAAATCTTCCAAAAGATTTCAACTGGACTGAAGTTTGGGGTAAAATTCATAAAAACTTCCTTTTAGATGCTAAGGATAAAGATATGATTTTTTGACTTCATCACAGGATCTTCCCAACCTGGAACAAACTTTTTCGTATGAAAATCACAGAAAAAGTCGAGTGTCCACTCTGTGATTCTGACGCAGAAACTATTGAGCATTTGTTTATATAATGCAAGACTACGGTTCAACCCTGGTTGTTGACCAATTATTGGTTGTCGCTTTTTTTCTTTTTTTCTTACACGGATTACACACGAATTCTCAACACCAATGTCCTCTGTCTCTATGATTATTGTTGCCATAATGACTAATGTTTGGAGATGTCGATGCGATCTTGTTTTCAATGAAGAGAAAAAGTGCACCCAAATCAACATTGTAGAAGTATTTTAAAGACAGTGGACACTTGGTAATTGTCAAAGACCAGTCTTCTCACTTGGTGTATCTCAACATATGCATAAAATAACAAGCCTGTGAAAATTTGAGCTCAATTGAGCTCAATTTCAGATGCAAGTTGATTTCGAGACCTCATCTAATTTTGAGGTCTCGAAATCAAATTCGTGGAAAATTACTTCTTTCTCGAAAACTACTCCACTTCAGAGGGAGCCGTTTCTCACAATGTTTTATACTATCAACCTCTCCCCAATACTTGTTACCAAGTTAGGTTTTATGCTAAAAAATATTTTGAGTAATTACCAATAGTGTCCACTGCCTTTAAACAGGCACTCAACAATTTCCTAAAAAAAGGAAAGGATTAGAATTCACACATATGCTTCTAACAAAGTTTACAAATGTCTTTATGAATGCAAATGACAGTACTCTTTAGTATCTAAAAGAAGTCGTTGAATTTTCTCACCAAACTTATTTTATGTCCCTTTAGTTCGGGCGGTCCAGTGAGTAAACGGTCGATCGATTTCGGGCTCTACGTAGACAGCGCGTCACCGGAAGTAAACATAGTACCATCAAAGTCTTCGGATCACGCTCTTTCGGCGGCTTTTTTGTGCGACCCTCTAGCGTGTGTAAAACCATGGGTCGCGGGCGGTTTCGGGTGGTCCAGTGACTAAATTGCCGAGCAGTTTCGGGCGGTGCGTCGACTTAAAGCGTACTACAGACAGCGCGTTACCGTACATGTAAGTCATACAGTAGACGACACATTAAATTGCCCCTATATGAGATACATGAGTTAAAACAAAACTTGGGGGGACATTTGATATGGTGTCCCCCACCCTTCAAAAAGTGGGGGGACGTGTCCCCCCGTCCCCCCAGGATTGACGCCCCTGAGCAAGACACTTAACCACATGCTTCGTCCTTCGGATGGGATGTTAAGCCGTAGGTCCCGTGTGCTAGTGTAATGCACGTAAAAGAACCCAGTGCACTTATCGTAAAGAGAAGGGGTTCGCCCCGGTGTTCCTGGTTTGACTGGCTGCATACATGTATTGCGCCACAGCACCTTGTAAACCATTACATTGTGCTATAAATGAACAGGCCTCATACTTCAAAAAACGTAGCTCCACATACATGTACTTTGCAAGAAATAATACTTTAAAGCGCTTAGAGGCTGGCCTGCAGTAGGCGCTATACAAATACGTTATATTATTATACACATTGGTCGGATCAAAGACCGGTGCTGTTGGAATAATCATCAATCATCAAGTAATGTAGCCTTTAAAACCTCCCCTTAACATTATTTTTCTACACGAAATTTGCAGAGATCCGGTTCGGGGGGAAACCCCGCCCACCTCACCTTGAATTACCGATAGGCCCTACACTGAATTACACTGTGTCAGAGTTTGGCCTTCGTATCGTATAGCTCTTGTGTCTTATAGAAATACATTTAACCATTATTTGATTCGTCCTTCGGATGGGACGCAAAGCCGTCAAATAAAACAACAAGTATTAGACCACGGTAATACCTTGTGAATGTTATTGGTGGAGAACCAATCATGTGTTGTGGTAAAGACGTGTAACAAGGCTCAGTGGAAGATGGTGATGTACCCCACAGGATACGTTACCTTTATCGTGCCCACCGTTAGTCGATTCCAGCGCCTTAGAATTAGCCCCGTGTAAGAGGTTGTAATTACGCTGGCCATGTAAATTGATTGACATTCATGTGCGATGTGCCGATGGAACAGTGCAACAATAATTCTGTCATTGATTGCCTTTGTTGTTTACAAATCGTTCGCCACTGGCACTTTTCGGCTGCTTTTTTTTAACATGCCAACTCCGTCGTAATAATGTTGGAAGGTGACGACAGATCGCCACCAATTTGTTACCGCGGTATAACAAAACACTTCGCACGCTCTGTGATGGGGTTCTAAGTGTTTTGTACACCCTCGGGGCAAATGGCACATCGGCTTCGCCTCGGGTGCCATTTGCCTTTTCGGGTGTTCAAAACACCATGGACCCCGCAACAGCGTGCAACAACTGTGGATTGCAGATTGAGCCACAGTTCCTTGTTACGTTTTCAAGGCGCTATATGATTGATAGACCTCAGTATTGATGACATGACAGTTTGTTTACTGCTTTGCCAAAGTGCTGTTCCTGGATACTGCATTTCAGACAGTTGGGCAGAGACACAATGGTTTCCCATTCTTCTGCAAAGTGGTGAACAGACGGTGACGTCATCAGTACTAAGGTCTGTTGGGTCTCATATACTTTGAAACTTAGATCAGGTGCTTTATAAATGTTCCGTGCAAGTAAAAGAACGGCGATCATAATTTTTGATGTGTAATAAGCATTCTTGTGAGATTGGGCCCATCGCATGATTTAGGTTGAAAATCATCATAACGACGGATTTAGAGTTCCTGTAAATAACACACAACTACCATCCAGTAATCAGAATTGATTAAGATTGAAATTGATTTGTTCTTTTCTTCTGGAAATGTCAAGGTCACTTCAATCAGACTAATTGCACTGGATGACTACGGGTTAAGTGAGCACTCAATTTCTAAGTCGTCCTTAATGTAAAAGGATTTAATCAAACAATTTGTGGATGTTGATTTATTTCAGCTTTCAAAATTGCAAATTAGTCGAATAAATTCGTTCTGTAAAAAAGCATAATATAAATCTTCCAACTTTTCGTTAACCTTAAAGTTACAAAAAAGAATCAGTTTGATTTTTACAAATAGAGGTGTTTACACGCCTACACACAATATGACAAGTTGGCAATGCTGTGGTTTTCTGTGCAATATCTGGGTTTAATTTTTACGGCTTCCGGAGAATAAAAAGATGTGTTTCTTCATCTCGAATCACAAAATCAATACCTGTGTTGCTTCAACCTCTTCAAGGACAGCTTCGGACAGCTAACATGAGCAAACTGTTTTTCTTAATTGGTACGGTATTCGCTGCAGTTACGTATGAGGAACGTCGGTTACATTTAGGACTCCCTGTTAAGTTCTCAGAGATTTACTTTAATACCATGCATCGTGACATCAGACTGTTCTTAACGGTCTGTTTGTAAACAAATGTTGCGTAGGCCTACTCCTTCAAAATGTCGGTCAAAAATATCAAAACATCAAAGTTCCCTATTGAGACATAGCCAACATAGCAAATGTCAAATTACCATAGGTATGACAGGACATGACACCATTTATCTTAAATGACCTCAACTAGCTGTGGGCAACAGTTTGAACTCTGGTAGCCAGTCTTGTTCCTAACTTTATTAAGGAACGATGATGTTTCCGTGTGGACCTACTCTTCTGGTCATTCTTAAACAGGCAAGAAATTTAGCAAAGCATAGCATTAGTAGGCCTACAACGGGGTATGCTCTCATCAATACATGACATGAAGAGATCAAGAAAGCAAACCTACGCCGTGTCAACATCATTTCTGCTATCCCAAGAGGAACGCAGCGGCGTAACTAGGGTAAAATTTCAGGGGGGCACAAGGGGGTGCACCAATTTTTCTAGGGGGAACTTCTGGCCAAGTTTCCGTTTGCCTTTTTCTGTAAAGCAAGCCCATGCCCGTAACCGGGGGGGGGGGGTCGGACGACCCCCTCAAAAATAAAAAAATCATATAATTTTTTTTTTAAGTCTGCAAAAAATAACTAACTAAAAAAGTCTGCATCATAACCGTGACTTATTATCGTTAAATTATTACATTTATAACATAACATAATATACAAATATGTAAATAGAGGACGCAATGGGTGGCATACGCCGTCTGAGCATTAAATATGCAGAAATAATATTGCTACAAAGTGAGTTGTTTTCAGATATAATAACCAATATCATGGCGCAAAATGGTGCACCAAATGGCTTGAATTGGGCATGCTTTTTTACAAACTTCTGAGGGGGGCACATCCTCCTCCCACTCCCCCCTGCGTCGCTACGTGACGGACGGCACTAACGCGCCGATGTACATTTTCTTTCAGATTCAACCCCCCCCCCCCAAAAAAAAAAAAAAAAAAAAAGAAGTTAAAAAGTAAAAAAAATTTAAAAATCCCAGTTACGGGCCTGAACAAGCCCCTTTTTCATTGCCTTTTTTATGTTACTTACTATTTTTTTATAAGATAATCTGGCATGAGTGTAAAAACAAAATCTTTTCTGCATGTAAATGGAAAAAATAGTTTTAAAAACATTGAAATTATCTCATCAAAGCGTATAAAATGTTTCATTTTACTCTGGAAATCTCCAGTCACAAAAGTCCAGATTTCAAATGGGGGGGGGGCACCCGGGGGGCACGGCCATCAATTGGGGGGCACGGATAGTTATGCCACTGGAGGAACGCCTAACAAGTTCGCGAGTACAGTATAACACTTAGCATAAACGATAATGAGAACGAGACAATCGAGGCATGGCTCTAGACAAACCGTGAATTCTAAAACTAATCAATGAATGATCTGATGTGGAGAAAGGATACAATATTTTAACATGGGTCCGTTGATGAGGTTGAGTAGGCCTAACCCAAGTTGTTTCCCAGGTTGTACTTTGTCAAAAAAGAGTAAATTATGCTCAAGTGATATTTTCACCTCTGCATCGGAGCATGGAATTGCAGGTGAACGATCTTTCAGATTTGCTGCAGCCACCTTATTAGACTTGGTTCCAAGTCTGTGATCGTGTATTTTTAGTCTAACTGATAGCCATTACATTATTGCCTGAAATAGCGCCCTTTTGTGGATTTACCTTCGTCATTAACCTGAGATCGCGAGTCAGAGCGTGTGATAGCCAATCTGCGGGGGAGTTTTGCGTGGCTGATGCAGATAAATAACCGCGAACTCAGACTTGAAATCAAGTCTACCACCTTATGGGACTCGTTCCTATCTGATGTGCGTCTTTCTCCATCTTTGCCAAGTTTCAAGAAGAACTTAAAAACATCCTTGTTCAAGGATGATTTTGAATTGTTTATGAACTTATAATTGTTATCTTTAGTACTCGGCAGTTCGACTGAAAAGTACTATTACAAAACTGAGAGATGCTTTGACAAACACATAAGGTGGCGAGAATCATGTCTATAAAGCACGCAGGCACTAACAGCAAGTTAGATAACAAAGGATTTGTATGGCAGAAAAGTTGCTATGGACCCCTTTACTTCGGCAAAATAAACACTTAAAAAGGCTTAGGGTGAAAATTCATCCTCTGCTTATGGGTAGTGGATTTAGACGTGCAGGTTGAACACGTGTGTTACTTAGTTGGTTTGAACATTATTTGAAGGAGACAGACATGATCTAAGTTTAGCAATCCACCAGACACGGGACCAGAACAGGATCATCAAGAAACCCAACAGAATCATCAGCCGTAGCGATGGCACTCTGAGGCCTCAGGATAGCAGCAAAGGAGCATGCACAGACCAACCACTCCATCAGGCGCGGATCCAGGGGGCGTGGGGGCGCACGCCCCTTTTCATATAAAAAAAATTTTTAAAAAAGAGGGAGAAAAGAAAAAAAGAGGGAGAGAGAGAGAAGGGGAGGGAGAAATGGGGAAGCTTTGTGTTACGCAGGCGCAACAAACTTCATTTATCATTTTGCTGCTTGGAATATTTTCACGCCCCCCCGTTTGGAAAATCCTGGATCCGCCCCTGTCCATGCTTGTCCATAACAGTACAACTATCCCAACATTAACACCCACTGATGGACCAGCTTCTCCGCGCGTTACCACCGAGTCCGGGATCCCGTGCTATCCGGTGGCCACGACCTGCGACTTGTTTTTAAATGTATCCTTCAGAGTGGTAAGTATCAAGATGATTGATGATGGAGGTACCTACTGAGCAACGATAGTGTGATAAACTAAAAGGCTGAGAAGGGATTGAAACAAGACACGTGATACTCAGGTCTGTTATAGTATGACTAGGACTGTGATACGAGCCCACTGCAAGGCATAAGGTAACGCCTCCACCCACATTGGGGTAGATTGCAAACCAAGGCCAACGAGCTCCATCTGCCTGGGTTTAAATTAGAGTAGTCCTTAACATATATTACGCTGATTGCCAACCTATATGAACTCTACCCATCCACGTTTGGAATCTCTCCTTCGCATTGTAGACAGCCACCCAAGGCTAAAGAGTTCCACTACTCACAGAGCACCTCGTTTTGGGGCACACTGGAACTCACCCTCGTCAACTGGTGAAAACGAGAAGCCAGGCAGTTGGGTTTGGTGAGGAGATTTTTTTTTTCTGAGATGGCGTGCTGTGGAATGAGACACTTCTATGATAATGGAGCTGCTCAATTCTCCTTTACAATCCTAGCACACAACCTAGTAGGTATGGTGAGAACAAATGTTGTTACGTTCGGTTGAACTTGGTGAATTAGAACGAAACCTAGTTCTCAATAAAGGTAGCTATCACTTTGCTATACGCGGATGAAGATATAGGAGCAAACGGGTAGTATACATTTAAAGGAGGTGCTTTAGGCAGCACGGGCCATCTGCGCACCTGCAGGCTCGATTCCATAATATAATTATTTAATGGTTATTATTAAATTAATCTCGATAACAGAACGGGTCCCTATAACTATAATGTTCCAATGAAACTTTGGAAAAATTAGAGTTACTAAGTAGTATTCATCGTACTAAATGTTGGTACAATTACAACAGTGTGAAATGCAATCCTTATATACATTCACGATGAAGCAGAAATATAAATGGTCAGCGATCGCATTAATACCATGGGTAATTATTGTTCAAACGAAGTTATCAAAGTCACGCTACTGTATAAATTAATGTAAGCAGGGTTTTCTAGAGTATTTTCTCTGAAGAGTTTTTGTCTCTGGTTTTTCACTCCGCAGGCTTAGGGTATCAGATAGGGTAACGTTACAAAAGAAATAATTATTGTTATGGTACCGGTAACACTCTCCGGTGATCTACGATCCCGTCAACTGATTACATTGTTAATATGTAAATAATTTTGTTACAAATTGTAAATATTAATAATTTATTCAAGAAGAAGAAGAAGAAGAAGAAGAAGAAAAAGAAAATGAAGAAGAAAAGAAGGAGAAGAAGAAGAAATAAAAGGGTCAGCAACCGCAATACCTGTCAGTCGCCAGCCCAATGTTGTATGGTGTAATGAGTGGGTTATTGAGAATTGTATTTTCCTACACCCAACGTCGATTCTTTTTCTCTTTCCTCTCCAATGCATCGTGTCAAACAGAAGTGAACCAAATTTAATGGTGACGAGGAAGACAGGAAAAGAGTCTGTTCCAACAAATTTATATATGTTTCAATCGAATTGTGACAGAACAAACATTTATGTCAAGTTATCAATTAGTGGGTGATAAAAAAACACATGTATAGCGCGGGATCTGTTTCGTAATTGTTTTTTATTCTCCATAAAACATTACGACATTATTACCAACAATTTGCGTTTACTGTCAATTTGTGATAAGGAGTCGTCCTTATTTTTATTGACACAGTTGGAGATTTATTCTTAATATCATTTTCTGCTATGGGAAAGTGACACTCGTCTTGGAATAGCCTTTAAAGAATTACCACCCACCGCACTAATATCAAAACAACAAATACATAATTTAAGACAAATTTACTCGTTGAATATTTGTTCAGCTTCTGCATGTTTGTGTAGCCTATCCGCTTGATATTAAAGGCGGAGTCACATTCGGTGAACCTGAAACTAACAGGCCTCGACATTGATGAAATGCTTTGCAAACGACGGAGTTGTGATATGTCTTTTCCTGTTTCAAATTAAATTTCAACATGGTTGCACGTTCCATGTAGAAGTTGTTTCAATATTAAAGAGGGTGCACTCATTGGTTACTCGCACACCCTAAGGGGTCTTCAAGTCGAATGCTAAGGCTTCGCGTTTCGAATTTTTAGACTCAAGGCGTAAATACACTCATTGGCTTTGTTGCGTTTAACATGGCTGCCGAAAGTTTTGGAACAACGGAGGGTCTGCCCTGGACTGGTCCTCTGTCTTCATCCATACGGATTAAGATGAGCACCGCGGTCTTACAAACCTGATAGTTTTCATATATTTATACTGACTTAAGCTTTATATCTATTATGTATTGTGATTGGTCAATAGTACATCATTGAAGCTCGCACTTCGTCGTGTACGGGTGCTCTCTATGCGGCAAACGGGTTATTATTTTACGTCTCTCGGTCAAATCAAAACATGTTGATGGCCTTACGTTTGACCCTATAGCAGAGTCGTTCTCAAAGGCTAAAATTACACACACAACTGGTGTAACAGAAACATTCAATAAGTAAAAAGAAACAAACAGAGAGAGGCATAATGCAGTCGGAATATCTGTGGTGGGAAAAAGGAGAAGGCAAAGAAAAAAGGTTTTAATAATTTCCTTCTTGGATTAGACCATGGGGTTGAATGGTCTGGGGGGGCCTTATCCATCGCCGATCCCCAGTCAGACAAACAGTCTCTCTGTTGTTACCTATAGTCATCAGCACCCTAATACAACTTTCAAGCTGCAGTTTGCACAGCTAATTATAATATCGTATTTTTTTATTTACACACACTTGCATTAAAGTGGACAATTGATTAAAGAAAATTTTATAAATTAAGACAACTGATACTTAAATACAGGTCTGCTTGCAAAAACAATGCGAAGGTTATAATCAAGCAAATAATACAATTTATAATACAGGTTGTAAAGTCAAGAATAATTGGATCTCGTATTCCCATTAGGCCCTAATCCACCGAAGAAAACAAATAACGGGAGCCACACGTCTCAGAAATAACAGGTGCAAATTATCCAATTGTAGTCCATCCCCAACCCCCATCTCGTATTAGAAGGAACGGTTACTAAAGAGTAATTTACAAAAAATTAATTTGCTGAATCGAGTAAAGACTGATTATATATTACTACTGAAGAGTGATTTGAAAACTACGAGAGATTTGGCAGATATAACCGTGGATGACCATAGAAACGCCTTTTGAGTGAAGATCTTGTTGCATTATAGGTTTTCCCGGTCATTTTCGGCCAATTTCACTTCATGCATTCGTATTCAAGTGAATTTGCCTCTTCGGTTTGAAACCGTCATTCAATTTCATTTTGACGCATGCGAATTTATATAAAATTCTATTCAATATTGCTTAAAAGTCGTCTGTTTTGGCTACGCGAAATCTGCATTCAACCCAGCAGAGTATAGGCGCAAGTAGAGATTTCTACCAAACAAAATTTCGCGCAAAATGGAATGACGCAATGTTTAAACTGACCGCTTTTGCTGAAAATTACCGGGAATTAAAGCCTATCTACATGAGATCAGTGGTGGTACAGGTGACATGGCCCCTTGCCTAATGGGTGGGTGCATGGAGGTAGGGTACAAACTACCTCCATGGTACAACTGGCATGGCTGGTTAAGGAATCCGATTCTCTGATGTGTTGTCTGAACAGACGATTAATTTCGAAGTGTTGGAGCACCTGAAAGTTCCCTGTGGCATAGGGGGATTAAAATTATCATTAATGGAAGGGGGGACTTCTGCCCGGACGTTGTATTTTTTTGTCCCCATACGGGAAATTAACATGAGCTGGAGGAGGATGATTCAAAAGAGGGCGCTATCAAAAGAAGGTTGTACACAGTTCGCCGTATGGGGGGACAAAAAGTTCGTAGGAAAAAAAATCGCGCTGCCCGGTGTCGTCCAAGGTTTATTGAATCTCCTTTGTTGGGTCAGCCCAGAAAAATTCCCCAGCACAGATTGTATCTTCTAAATGAACACTGTGTTCCCGTTTGTCACAGTGTGTTCACAGATTGTCAGTTCACAGTGTACACTTGTCACTGCTGTCACTAAAGTTCAGTTCAGTATGGTGTTCTAAATGCGACAAGGGAGGTAGAAGGAGCATCATCAAGAGGGATGCTGCGACAGAAAGGATAAGTGAAAAAGATTAAAATCAATGGCAATGTTGTCTTCACGTTTATAGCCTAGTTGGCCAATGCAAGACAAGTCCTTCAGAAAAGACCTCTTCTCAGAGATACAGCTTACACAAAATTAGGCTATTTGAAAATTATACCCTTTTTAACGTTACGTCACGACAGCATGACGCAACGCATTTTACCTAGAACACCATTGAACTGAACTATAGTTTAATTAACATAGATGGTGCTGTTAACCTGAAAATAGTGCCGATCTTTTGCGAGTGCCACAGCCTCATTGTTGGTTGACAAACTGTACAGGCTGCCTTCACTACAACAAATTACAACAATAATCATCAAATTACCCTTATCGCTGATAGTGTGCCACCCAAAACAAAAAGTAGTAGACACGTTCTTCAAAAAAGTTTTATTATAATGAGAACTTTAGTTGTGAAACGAGTTCTAAAAATAACGATACCCTTACAAAATGTAGGACTATAGTGATGTGTTTAAAACACAAGTCTTATAATAATGGTCTTAAAGGGCTTTTTCCAAACCCGGGCTTGGGATCCGGCTTGGGCTATGCCGTCACTTTCAATTGGAGCAATGTGCATTTTTACAGAGCCCGGAAGCATTTCCTTTTTACACCGCATCGAGGGGTTTTGTACTGTAATACTGCCAATTCCTGTCTTGAGATGAGACTACAAACAGTTTATGCATACAAAGGATTAGGTTTAGGGTTAGGGTTAGGGTTAGGGTTAGGGTTAGGGTTAGGGTTAGGGTTAGGGTTAGGGTTAGGGTTAGGGTTAGGGTTAGGGTTAGGGTTAGGGTTAGGGTTAGGGTTAGGGTTAGGGTTAGGGTTAGGGTTAGGGTTAGGGTTAGGGTTAGGGTTAGGGTTAGGGTTAGGGTTAGGGTTAGGGTTAGGGTTAGGGTTAGGGTTAGGGTTAGGGTTAGGGTTAGGGTTAGGGTTAGGGTTAGGGTTAGGGTTAGGGTTAGGGTTAGGGTTAGGGTTAGGGTTAGGGTTAGGGTTAGGGTTAGGGTTAGGGTTAGGGTTAGGGTTAGGGTTAGGGTTAGGGTTAGGGTTAGGGTTAGGGTTAGGGTTAGGGTTAGGGTTAGGGTTAGGGTTAGGGTTAGGGTTAGGGTTAGGGTTAGGGGTTAGGGTTAGGGTTAGGGTTAGGGTTAGGGTTAGGGTTAGGGTTAGGGTTAGGGTTAGGGTTAGGGTTAGGGTTAGGGTTAGGGTTAGGGTTAGGGTTAGGGTTAGGGTTAGGGTTAGGGTTAGGGTTAGGGTTAGGGTTAGGGTTAGGGTTAGGGTTAGGGTTAGGGTTAGGGTTAGGGTTAGGGTTAGGGTTAGGGTTAGGGTTAGGGTTAGGGTTAGGGTTAGGGTTAGGGTTAGGGTTAGGGTTAGGGTTAGGGTTAGGGTTAGGGTTAGGGTTAGGGTTAGGGTTAGGGTTAGGGTTAGGGTTAGGGTTAGGGTTAGGGTTAGGGTTAGGGTTAGGGTTAGGGTTAGGGTTAGGGTTAGGGTTAGGGTTAGGGTTAGGGTTAGGGTTAGGGTTAGGGTTAGGGTTAGGGTTAGGGTTAGGGTTAGGGTTAGGGTTAGGGTTAGGGTTAGGGTTAGGGTTAGGGTTAGGGTTAGGGTTAGGGTTAGGGTTAGGGTTAGGGTTAGGGTTAGGGTTAGGGTTAGGGTTAGGGTTAGGGTTAGGGTTAGGGTTAGGGTTAGGGTTAGGGTTAGGGTTAGGGTTAGGGTTAGGGTTAGGGTTAGGGTTAGGGTTAGGGTTAGGGTTAGGGTTAGGGTTAGGGTTAGGGTTAGGGTTAGGGTTAGGGTTAGGGTTAGGGTTAGGGTTAGGGTTAGGGTTAGGGTTAGGGTTAGGGTTAGGGTTAGGGTTAGGGTTAGGGTTAGGGTTAGGGTTAGGGTTAGGGTTAGGGTTAGGGTTAGGGTTAGGGTTAGGGTTAGGGTTAGGGTTAGGGTTAGGGTTAGGGTTAGGGTTAGGGTTAGGGTTAGGGTTAGGGTTAGGGTTAGGGTTTAGGGTTAGACGTAGTCTCCCATCTCAAGACGGAATTGACAGTGTTAAAGTACACAACCCCTCGCTGCGGTGTAAAAACAAAATACACAGCCCGGAACCGGAGCCTGTGCCGAGCTCTGAGCCCGCTTAAGGTTCCCGAAGGTTTTGGTTCCTAGATGCTCTGTTGTGCAATCAGAGACACTATTTGGCACATAAATGTCCCTTTGGGGGATTATAATTAGTGTAGTTTGCAAAATGATTACCCCACGTTGACTTATTTTCACGAAAAGCGAAGTTGGGTGAAATGCAAAAGCCAGTTTGTAGTGATTGAGTAGGCCGATATTCTGCGACAATAGTTTTACGGCGTGGGGTGAGGGCCCTAGAAGCTTTCGGTCCTGTAGATGCTCTGTCGTGCAATCTGAGCCACTTTTTGGAACTTAGTGTCTCTTTTTAGGGTGGGATGTTATTAATGTGATTTGCAAAATGATTACCCAACAAATATTTTTCCCAAGAGGCGAAGCAGGGTGAAATGGAAAAGCCAGATTTCGCTGAGTGATTCGACAATAAAAACTCACACATAGAACCTTGTCATTGGAAATCTTTTCACAATAAAAAAAAACAGACACGGAAACCAACGTCTAACCAACCCTTTGAAAAAATTCTTTTAAAAAGAAGAAAGAAAAAAGACTTTCTATCTAAAATAACAATATGGAAGACTCCATCATATTGTAGACACAAACCTTGTCCACCGTGACACCACCTTGCCTCGTTTGGGCAAACGGGCAGTTTAGGAAACGATGCTGTGAAGCGTCCTATGGCCCTTTTCGAAACGACCGGCTTCGGCTTCGGATTCGGCTCAGGCTAGCTAGGCCCCTCAGTTGTTTTGACTGTACGCGTGCTATGCGTTCAGGGATTCGGACGAGAGAACGGAGCCTGAGCAAAGCCGGAGCCGGTCGTTTCGAAAAGGGCCTATGTTACCGGTATGTCTTTTCCAAACTTCGGCTTAGGCTCCGGCTCCGGCTTGGGCTCCGTCATCAGTTTTAGAGCAGTGTACATTCTGCACATTGTTTACAACATCAAACGGAGCCCGGAGCCGAAGCCCAAACCGAGTTATGAAAACAAAGTCATTCAATGGCGCGTCGCCCAAATTGATGGCTCCATGGGCAGTATAAAATTCTTCTTTTTTAGCCCGGTGTCCCAGGGAAATCTGTCCCCCGGAGATTCTGTCCCCATACGGGAAATTAACATGGGCTGGAGGAGGACATATTCAAAAGTGGGCGCTATCAAAAGAAATTTGTATCACGGTTCGCCGTATGGATGGGGGGACAGAATCTCCGGGGGGACAGAATCTCCGGGGGCACAGAATCTCCTGGCACACCGGCCGTATATACGCGCAAAACTGTACGCCGCACCGCCAATGCTGGTGGAATGGGCGCCCCCCCCCCCCCCCCCAATTTGAAATCGGACTTGGGATAGGGAATTTCCAGAGTAAAATGCTACATAAGCTTTAATGTGATAATTTCGATGTTTTACCAACTATTTTTCCATTTACACGCAGACAATGTATTTTTTTTTAACACTAACGCCAGATTATCTTATAAAAAACTAGTAAATTACATGCACGAAAAGTCGCTGAAAAGGGGCTCGTTAAGAAAAAGGGAAACGAAAACTTGGCCAGAAGTGATTCCTAGAAAAAAAATTGTGCACCTCCTTGTGCCCCCCCCCCCTCCAAGTTTACACTGCTGCACCTCGAATAGCAGCTACAGCTTGTATTGTGGCAATTGTTTTTTTAAAAAAACCTCGTATTTGGATACACCAAGTGAGAACACTGGTCTTTGACAATTACCATACGTGTTCAGTGCCTCTAAGCCGACCTTAATTTTCGCTTCACGTTTGACAAAAAAGAACATGCAATAAAAGGCGATCGTCGTCAGCCTTGAAGTACACCAATGCAAACTCGAGCAAGCTGTTATGGGGAAACTAGGACGTCGTTGATGAAGGCTTTTACCTGGCATCAAATGCTCTTACTGATTAATCGCTAAGTCATAAGGTTTTGACATTATCATGATGATGAAAGAAAATTACATTAAATAAATGAATAATGATCTATCAAAGCCTTTACAAATATTGTGTTCATCCTAATAAAAAATAATCGCCATAAAAATTACCGGTAGCCGTTAACGAGAGGCACTTATTGTTCCCTAGGGACTTATCACTTCTGAACCTGAAATAATATTTAATTCAATGACAATATTAACGGAAAGGACGATAATTGTACGTAAATAACAAGCCTTTGGTATCTTTTAAAACCTGAACCACGATTCTAGTAATTTACTGCAAGAGTCTTGAAAACTAAACATCTTTTCAGCAAACTCGAGCGACGGGGATGGGGTCGAAAATACTCAGACCATGAAGGTCTTTGGACCATGATGGAGTAAGGTAGACTATAATGTACCCTGTGGTCATGTTCAATGGACCGTGTAAGTCTCGCGACGATAAGGTCACCATTGAGCTTCCTGGCACCTCGGAGCCATCAGCTATGGGAGATTAACGCGGGTGTAATAAAGTGTGATTTTTATTTTTGTCACATCACTTTTTTTCCCACACAAAAAACATATTGTTGGAATGATTACATTTAAAGCTGACAATTTAGTAATTAAAATTAAAATAAAATCAGGAAACTTATAAAAATGAAGAAATCCTGCTCGACATCCTATCGCTTTGGGCGGCTGGGCGGCCCTGTGGCTACCTTTTAGCCACTGGACATCCTAGCCGCCCAAAGCGATACACTGTTACATGTGGTAGGAGGAAACGCTCACCAGCTTGTGTTTGTAGAAAAAAAACGTTACGTCAAAATAAAACTAGATAGGTATGCGTTGGGCGAGTCAATGGCAATCCATTATATAGAACATTATTAATTCCCCCTCACAGTTGACTTGTAAAATGTTAACGACGATGAAATTATTTGGCTTTAATGTAATTTTCTTTCATCATCATGATAATGTCAAAAACTTATGACTGGGCAATAATCAGTAGGAGCATTTGATGCCAGGTAAAAGCCTTCAAAAACTATTGTGTTCACCCTTATACAATAAAGTCGCCATAAAAATTACCGGTAGACGTTAACGAGAGGCAATTATTGTTTCCCAGGCAATTTTTAATTCTGAACCTGAACTAATATGTTATTCAATGACAATATTACGGAAAGGACGATAATTGCATACGTGAATAACAAGCCTTTGGTATCTTTTAAAATTTGAACCACGATTCTAGTAATTTACTGCAAGACTCTTGAAAACTAATTAATCTTTTCAGCAAACTTGAGTGATAGGAATGGGGTTAAAAATAATCAGACCATGAAGGTTTTCGGACCATAATGGAGCAAGCAATGGGTAGACTAGGTTCCTGTGCAGTCACGTTCAATTATGGAAGAAGGGGCCATACCTTGTCTTCCTCTACAAAGCACAGTAAACAACCCAAACTTACAAACTCTGGAAGATTTGGTTAGGAAATATTTTAAATATTACTTTATTTTCGGCTTGTATTTTATTTTATTTAATGTAGGCCTAGACTTTGAAAACAGTTTTTGTTTGTATATATGTATAAGCATATCATTTTTTTTTTTTTCATTTTTTTTTTGGGGGGGGGTGCATTTCACTTTTGTTTTGTGGTTCTAATTTTTATATTTGTGTAAACTCTTTAAATTTGTGTGATTTAATGTATGTTTTTTTGTTTTTTTGTTTGCTTGTTTGTTTGCTTTTGTTTGCTTTTGCTTTTGTGTTTTTTTGTTTTGTCTTTTTTGTTTGCCCCATTGGCCACCCATACTTGGGACGCTGGCAGCACGAGCCCCAGGCTCACTTTACGGCTAGTACGAAACGTTCAGTTGACGATCGTTGACGTCCTTTACATGAATAACATCAATGGTTTCAATATGAAACTAAGGCTGTATCCGAATTGGCGGCTAACACTACGGCTACTAGTGTTGCTAAGGGTGTTGCTCAGGAGATATGCAACGCATGCTGCGACGAGGAAATCTAGCCGTAGCCCAGGGCCGTAGCCGTAGCTGTAGCCGCCAATTCGGACACAGAGGGCGCTATTAAAGGCATCGTACACGTTTTGTAATTGTCAAAGACCAGCGTTCTCATTCGGTGTATCCCAACATATGCATAAAATAACAAGCCTGTAAAAATTTGGGCTCGTTGGTCATCGAAGTTGCAAGAAAATGATGAAAGAAAAAACACCCTTGTTGTACAAATTTGTGTGCTTTCAGATGTAGGAATAAAAACTTCTTGCAAGAAGTTTTTATTATTAGTGAGAAATTACCTCTTTCTCAAAAACTACTTTACTTCAGAGGGAGTCGTTTCTCACAATGTTTTATACTATCAACCGCTCTCTGTTGCTCGTTAACAAGTCAGTTTTTATGCTATATTTTGAGTAGGCCTAACTACCAAACGTGTGCGATACCTTAAAGGACTTTATCGCTGGTCTTTTATAACATTATTCGTCTTTAATCCTTTAATCTTTTCGGTGGTCTTTTTTATTATTTTGATCTTTACCCTTTCAACTAGCTGCAGATGGTCTTATTCTGTCAAAATGTGTGCATTTTTATAACATACTTCCAACGTTTTAATTTATTTATTTTATTTTTATTTTATTTTGTATACGTCGACCCAAAAAACTCAAATCAATTAATTACGAACCACAAGACTATCGGGAACTCGGAAATAAACGTAGTGAAGATTGGGGCGAAAGTGTTTCCGGAACAGGCAATAATAAAGAATTATCCGTTTTCAGGCTGTTTTCCGACAGAGTTTGAATCTATGGTCGTACTATAGTTTCGTTTACGCAGTTTAGTAAATGTTGTTGTATTTTTTCTCGGAAACGATAAACTTTTTTTCCCCCGAAAGCTTTGAATTTGGTGGACTATTAGGAAAGAGTAGTTATACCTACATATACTCTTTTTAAACAGTCGGATAAAGTTTTCGGATACATTTTTGCAGTCAGAATCAATGTGTAGTCGGAATGCTCTTTTTTAATCAAATAATTATAACAACGGTACCCGCTGCCAATACATAGGATTTGAACTGCCTCTAGCCACTGGGCTAGCTCGGCGGTCTAGTGGAGACATCATAGCAACGCAGAAAGGTCGTTCGAATCCCACCCGAGTGATTTGCCAGTGGATGTTTTCGCAGAACTCCGGCAGTGCTTAATACACACATCGGTGAAAGGGTAAAAACAAATTATATTCTTCATCCCCGAGGCAAAATTAGCATCTGTTAAATAACAGCCTTGTTTCCTCGTTTTAGTTATCTTCTTTCAAATTACGAGTTGGTGCCAGAAATCCGACCTGGGGCACGAATAACTGCATAAATTAACATATGTAATTACAAGGGTGCAGCAGCAGCTATAGTAGTACATGTAGTATGTAGTACACGCAATCCGACCGAGCATGCAGTGCATTCAGCAAGCAAAGAAACACTTCCGGATCATCATCACCCATCGGCTGCCGGCGGGCCGCGCCGCGTATAGCACACTGCACACGGAACTTGCACCCAGCGCAGAAACATACACAGCATAGCAGTCAGTAGAATCTCGCATGAATAATAAGTAACATAACATGTAGGTCATAAGTTTTGAGTCACAGTCGGTACTTTACTTAGCGCTAAAAAATTGTCATCTACATTGAGCAAAATTTCTGAATGATTTCGAATCAACATGTCGACGAATGCTGCCACTGACGGGGCCGTACAAATACAAACACTTAAGATTGTCGTAGTTGGTGGTGGCGGTGTTGGGAAAAGTGCCATCACTATACAGTTTATTCAGGTATGTACAAAAGAACAGATGAATCTACACAACAAATTGGGGTTTAACTATTTTTTTAAATTTTAATTCACCTCCATTACAACCACTTTCGTACTGAAAAACTACGTAACACTAGACCATGATGTAGACTACAAAAATATGTTGAAGTTCACGTGTTTTGTGGAAAAGAGATGCCTGAATCTAACTAGGCCTATAACCACAACACAAGTTTCTTTCATTCATTCCCATGAACAAATAAATATTATTTTACTTACCCAAATATGATTATGTGTCTGACCTCCACTTTTTAAGGTCGCTTGTGCAATTGACCTTTTTTCCAAAGTCTAACAAATTATTTTGAGTCTTTCAGTTTTTGAAGTATAAGTTAACTGTAAACCTGAGTTTTGTTAAGACAAGATATCTCACGAACAGATGAAGGCTGTTCAATAAAGCATGAACATTTGTATCTAAACTAAACTACATGTAAACATTTGCCAGTTGAGAGAGTGCCGTAATTGTACAGCTTGTACTATTCTGTAGTCATACTGACTCATGCGGAGGACAGTTATATATTTCTAGTAATGAAACCAAAGGATGCCTCAGTCATAAGTGAACTTAAATCACTGTAGCTAGCACGCCTGAGGAACCCTGTTAACAAGGGTGCTTGCAATGTGAACCAGAAACACTGGGGTTTACCCCTACTCTTCCAGATAATCAGTCTGGGTTCTTTTATGTGCACAACAAATCTGCAAATTTGAGGGTCACAAGATTCAGCAGCACACTGAAGTCAGCTGGTTACGCCGCTCCATCTCTCATGTGGTCTCGAGGTAAAAATCTTAACAGCTGTATAAACCTGAAAACTCCTTTTCACAACCAAAAGCTTACTGTTTCATATTGATCATATAAAATCAGTGCAGCCTCTCCCACCCGTTATCTCCATTTTATATTTTTGGTAAACCCATTCCCCGTTTCTTTACAATCGCCCACCCACGCCCAACGCTTCTCCTCTTATAAATACTAGTGACATTTGGCATCCACTCTTTCCAGTCATACAAAAGGATCCTTTCTCTATGTCCCATACAATGGATCTTCCATCCTCCCACCCCCAGGCATGGGCCATCTACATCCTCAGCCCTGCAGGTCCCACCTCCACTCTATCTGCATGCTTCTCTCCTACTAACACAATTCAGTCAGCACTCACCCCCACTTGATCCTAGTTGGTTCCTGCCTTAACCAGTTGATGCCAGGCAGAAGACATGCACGCACAACTTTTTTTGACACATAAATGGAAGTCGGGTTAAAGACGCAGGCTCGTCATTGAGCAAATGACAAATTCGTGCCACGAGAAGTCACCTTTGAACCCTAAACACCCGGCTGCCCGACCTTCCCTGCTCCTGCTCTTACAAACCTGAAGGGTGCAAGGACGCACCTCTGTTTGCGCCAACTCAGGTTTAAAAATAGCACAAGATGCGCGGGATTTGAAAAGCTCATTAATGTGTGGAGTGTCGTGGCCGAGCGGATAAGAACACCAAACTCGAGCTCTGGTGTTTCTGATCAGCAGAGTGTGGGTTCGAATCCCAGTCGTGACACTTGTGTCCTTAAGCAAGACACTAAAATCACATGCTTCGTCCTTCGGATGGGGCGTTAAGCCGTAGGACCCGTGTGTTGTGTAATGCACGTAAAAGAACCCAGTGCACTTATCGTAAAGAGAAGGGGTTCGCGCCGGTGTTCCTGGTTTGATCGGCAGCATATTGCACCACAGCACCTTGTAAACCATTACATGGTGCTATGTAAAGGAATAGGTCTCATACTTCAAAAATGTAGCCCCGCATACCTTGCGGGAAAAACTTACTGTTTTTCGGTTCAAGCACCTTGAGTACCTTATTGTATACGTGTGCTATATAAGACTATATTATTATTATTGTTATTATTATTATTATATGCACACTATACAACTATACACTGGCAGGCGGTATTTGAAACGCTCAATATATGCAGCTCGTCCTGAGTGCTGCACACACTAAGTGTAGTACAACAATACACTGACGCCCAGTATTTTTAAATGCTCTATAAATATGCAGCTTATAAAATACTGTAGCATGATGGATAAACAACAAACTGAGTAGAAAGTCTACATACGTACCTGAAGGAGTGATGGCCATACGAACAGCAGTATACATAAAACACACCTGTTAGTCTAACTACTAAAAAATACAAAATTTGCTTAGTATGCAGTGACACAGGAATTATGTAAACTTTAATGGTATTGTTTATAATAGCCCCTCAACCTAATAACAATCTAAAGTCCAAGAAACACTCAAACTAATTAGACCAATATTTCTGCGTCTAGGTTACAAAAAATACCCCAGTTGGGAGTCAACAATCCCAGGGCACATTTTCCCCACCATTCAACAATCTATGGAATAATGTTCTGTATAGCCTAAGGAGGAAGCTATTTGCTCGTCGTCATCGCCATCCTGTTAAGATGTCCACGCAGAGGGTGTTGTTTCTATTAGCAGAAAAGCAAAAACAAACTAGAACTGAATTTGTTACGAACAAATACTGGGGTTTCGGCTTTAACAAGGCGAACTATTAAGAATTTAATAATGGCTTGGTGTTGTACAAAGGTGGTTTCGGCGGTAAGGCCGAAACCCCCAACAACGAAAATTGCAAAATACATTTTCCTTTCATAGCATGAATGACATACATGTAGGTCGCTATAATACAAAAATGCTCTTTGTGATGACGAGCCTGCCCCTTTAATCTGTTTTTGTATACACCTGGAATATCTTTTGGGTATGAGGTCAAAGCCGAGTGATGTTTTTACGCACTTGGATATTCCATTGTGTGCACAGGCATGCTATTACCGTAATACACCTTCCCCTAGTACAAAGAGGGACAAAGGATACTGGAATTCATGTTTGAAATATCCCTTTTTATTGGGGTTATTGTGTAATGCTCGCCTCCAGACCGTCGTCCTTTTTGTACAAACAAGGATTAGGAGAGATTAATACGCTGCCACCATTGTTTCTAATTGTTCACAGAATATATGATGTGAGGTACAGGTAAGTCCGAGATACCAGCATACTAGCGTAGCATACCATGGCCGATCTGATTATTGGCCATGGCTTACGGCCAAGGTTTAACTGATTAACAGTGAACACATTCCACATTTTCTCGAAAGAGAACAACAATCCTGGGGTACATTTTATGAGAACCTTTGTTGTCAGTGCTTGGTTTCATTGTGACAATGATATTCTCAAAAACAAATTATTTCAAAAGTTCTTGGAAAAATTAATCATTTGCGTGAGGGAGCACCAACATTAATTTCCTAAGTCCTGGCGCCAGGAGGTTAATCTTCATCAAGTGGATACTCCCACACAGTGCTTAATTAGCATATACAGCATCAAAGTCCAGCCTTTCTCCTGAAGACAAACAGAGCAAAGCATCCAGTTGTTGTACCACTGGTTATTTTCAGAATTACCACAACTCATTATTAAATAGTTACACATTGAATAACATACAAAAAAACATCTTTCAGGTTTAATCTACTGCTAGATCAGTTGCCTTGCTTGTGAGTTAGGCTTAAAACAAAACAAGTTTGTTTCCAGTAGGTGATGGAAAAATATGTTGCAATTTGTTTTGGGTTTTTTTTTTACTTGAATGTTGAAATCACAATGTCACATTTTGACAAATCAACAGGTAGGATGCTCCATCAAGGGGTCTTTTCCAAACCTCGCTTTGGGCTCCAGCCTCATTTAAACATTTAATATTCATTTTATATAACGCCCAGGGACCTGTAGATCTTTGTCTTATGGCATCCACCTCAAGGCTTTTGTGTACAGTGTGTGAAAGGCTAGTTTGTAGTCGCACGCGTGATGATAATCGTTAACGCTAAAGGGCACAAGCATCTTCAGCGAATAGACACTGATGCCTCAGCAATCTATTATTAACTGTGCTTTTAATGATCGTGCGTCAAGTTTTCAGCCTACGCTTGTACGCACTTTGTGGTCTAGTGTGCAATAGTGCAAAAAGGATGGAATGAAAATGCACGCTGAATAGTACCAAAATGCACGCTTGACCTAGGCTGTGAAATGGTGTGAAGAATGAATGCTGCGTGACCTTCAATCCTCCAATCAAAGGACTAGGATCTATTGGGGTGTTATACATCTTTACCAAAGAATAAAACACGCTTAATCTGATGTCTTCCTGTTATCTCCTTTTTTTCCAGTCATGTTTCGTTGCAGAGTACGACCCCACAATTGAAGATTCTTACACAAAGCAATGTGTTATTGATAACATTGTCGCAAAGCTAGACAGTAAGTATTTTGATATTTTATCCCATAGGTGTTTAAACAGCAGGGCCATTCACTTCCAAGTTTTGTGACTTTTCCTAACAACTATCTAGGGTCATAATCATAAAAATAAAATAACACATTTTGAACAATGTTGTTCTGCCATGGCAAAAATCCCTGTTATTTTTACATTGGTATCCATGTTTTTTTACATTGTAGTGAACTGTAGGCCTTACTTTAAAACTGTTAATCGTACTAATTTTTCTGTTAAAAGTGAGTCAAAACTATATTGTGATAATATAAAATGCTACCACGGAGTTTGCAATGGCCGCTTAAACTGACAGCCATTTTGGATGTTTGGTTTCTGATTGTGAAATTGGTTCACACTGTACATACATGGACATTTCTAGCAAGGTCATCGTTTGGAAAATGTCAGCTTGGAAAATGTTAGTATGGATGACAAAATGTTATATAACTATCGCAGTGCCTGTTGGGGATTCAATATGGCTGCCAAAGCTAGCAACCATACTTGATAATTTTGTTTTGTACATGAAAATGACAAATAATGCACTCAACAGTGCAGTGGTGACCTTAGAATTTGAAAATGATTTACATTTATTTTGTTCCTTAAGTCATACTGTAACAAACATGTTTGTGAGTTTCAAAAACGACATTTGTGATGACCCAATAACTTTATCATCAGTTGCCTCAAAAATCTACACTGTGCATGACATTAACACATGTGCTACGAAATGTGGACATTATATTTGGAACAAATAAATGAATTTAATTTGACACGTATGCCTAGTCATGTAGCATGAATTATTCCAGTGTTTTAGAATGAGGTTGAAATAGAACTTAACAACATCTCGATAATGTACAATTTTTACACACATTTTATGATGGGTTTTTTTAACAAATTTTGACGATCCTGTTTTCAGATACTTTTTTCTTTCAAAAAGGATGCCAAAGGCCAGGAAAGTCTTGCCCCAAGTTCAGTCCCAGTATCCAGCATGTGAAAAAACAAAAGCTTGCATTATCATAGGAAACTAGGTAGGGACCAACCGTCTATTCTCGATTTGTCTGTTGTTCCCAGTCTGAAGGACAATGGAAGGACTGGCAACCAGTCTATTAAATTACATGTAAACTGTGAGTTCACTTTTGCAGTGGTAATCTGTGCAAGCATGGCTTCTGGAGTGAATTCCATACGTTACTTCTGTTACTCTCTGTACAAACATTGACCATCTTACTGGAAGGATGCTTTTCACAGAGTTTTTCACGTGGAATTTGAAACATGCCTACAATAGACCTATGCGTCATTTTAGTAGGGCGCCCTCGCCTAGAGGTCAAAAGGAGGTTGTTTATTGGCCAATCCCGTGCGCTGCACGTACAAATCTGCGCGTTTCCATTGTTTCATCATCAGTTTACCTCTAAGATGGCGGCTGGTTGACGTCAATGCACAAGGTCTATATTCTATACCTATAATGTTTTAAAACAGGGATTTGACTGTGTGCTGTGGTGACACACCCCACAATGAATACCAACTTGATGAAAAAGTATGATTTACTGAAATCTAAATGTTGGGAGCTCTGGATAATGTATGATGTGATAGATTTTGAACATTTGTATAGTGTTACCAGTGTTCACAATGTCCACAATGTCCACAATGCATAGCCAATGAAACAAAAATTGTCAGAAAAATTACCAAAGACAATATGTTTGTTTTTTCTTAATTTCTTGTGTGTAATTCTTTATCATTTATAGTTTGCTATCAGTGCATAGATTTTCACTAGCAAGTATATTGATTTTGTCACGTTCAGAAATAACTTGCAATGTTGAAACAGTTTCAACAATTCAGAGAATGTGTCATATGTTAATTGGCTTGCTTCTGGCATACATATGGAATTCATGATACTTTTGATAAGTGAAAACATGTACACAAACTCCTGTGATGTGTCTATTAAACCATGGAGGTAGAAATAGATGGAGGAAGAATTTCTTTCTCCATGATTAAACACTCATTACAAGTACACGTGTGCCCGGTGTGTAGTTTGAGCATAGAGCAATCATCAAACTAAACACTATGTTTTTCTCACCCTATAAAGCAACATAGTGATTATTCTTTTTTTCAAGTTACATAATCCAACAGGGCACAGTCTACATTATGACCATTTCCAAACCTAAGTTGATCTATGGCTTAATCAGCCATTTTGAAGCTGTCCTTATTTTCAATTGAAGCAGCGTCCAGGTCATGTGGGCTATACTACACATGGACATGAGTTATAAAATAAACCTTGAGTCACCACCATATAAAGAGGATTTGAAACTTTGCATGGTGGAGGTATATGTACAATAGTTGTATTCCCATGTACCTAGAAATGAGACATTAATAGTGTTATCACAAACCTAACTTAGTTAATAAATGCTCAGATTTGGCTGACCTGTGATTTACTACAGTTAGGCCTATTGTTTTAACTGTGGCTGCTAGGCTGCTATTTGCTTTGTAAATATGAAGGTTTGCTTTACATGTACATTGTACATGTAGGCCTATTTTACATGCCAAAACCAGACAAAGATGGCTGCTCCTGCATGTCCATATAGATGTTCATGAATGTAAGCTGTATCATGCTGTACTTGTACATGTACCATGGAGGAAGGATTTCTTAATTCCTTCATGCATATGTACAAAGAAATCTAATATTGGTACTGAAAGTCATTTCAGACTCATTGTAAAAACAGGAAAATATCTTTGAATGGGCCTATTTGTAACTACATGTACCTGGTGTTCAGTACCGGTATGTAAAAAAGACAATGGTTTTCCCATCCTTTTTAGTCTACAATGTTCTGTACCCATTATCCATGACACATACATGTATGTATGTCAACAAAAGCCACAATATTACATGTTGCTAAGATCAAACTGTAATGAAGTCAATGTACAATTTGTGCTACACATATAGAACTGTATACAACTTTAAAATGAGCCTCAAGTCAGACAGTGCAGGAACACATGATTCAAAGTACATATAGACTGCCAGGATTACAGCCAGATTTCATCAACAGTAAGGAAATTTTAACCAGTTCTTGTCACACTCTACAGTATGGTACATGAACTTGGTGTCCTTGTCAGTGTCCCTTAACAGCTGGATTGCTTCATCTTTTTTATCTAGCTCGACAGCTTTTCGATAATCTTCAAAACTCTCTCTGAAAAAACTCCAGTTATTGGCAAGATCTCCTTTACAGTTCATTGCTTCTGGTGGCGGTATTTGATAGGACGCCATGGCTATGATGGGTAGGCTTTATCGTGTGTAGCGGCTTATGTACGTACACACATGTGCAACTCTGGTTTGTACAGTTAGAGAAAGTTGCTTACCCTGTAAAACTCTCTTTTCCGGTTGAAGGCTGGCTACTTCAACTCTCTAAACGATCTAAATCGATTCTCTGATGTTTACTGCTCACTATATCAGCTCACTTCTGACACCATAGCAACTTCAGCTCACAGATGATGAATTAAAAAGCCACACTACTATCCTAGATAAGCTTCAGGTACATTTTGCTCCGTCCAGAAATCTATTGTATGAGAGATACATATTTCATACCGCAGATCAGCAGCCAAATGAAAGTGTTGATCAGTATGTTATTAGATTAAGACAGCTGGCGGAGAAATGTAAATTCACACAGCTTGAAACAGAGATGATACGAGACAGGCTAGTGCTTGGTACCAAAGATAAATCCGCCAGAGCACGTCTCTTCCGAGAAAAGGAGTGTGATTTGAAGCGAGCAATTGAAAGCCTGAGGATAAGTGAGCTTACTCAAGAGCAACTAAAGAAAATAGATGTTCCACTTACTGAAACAGTAAGTTACGTGAAAAAACACAAATCCAGTGAGCACCGTAAAAGCAAAGAATCCTCCAATGGCTTGAAGCAGCACAACAAGAACAAAACTAAGCACAAAGATGACAAGAGGAGTCAAAAAGTGCAAACCTGCAAATATTGTGGTTCCTCACATGAGCGAAACAGAGATAAATGTCCGGCTTATGGAAAAAAGTGCTCACAGTGTGGGAAGATGAATCACTTCCAGTCAGTATGCAGACAGAAAAAGCTCAATCAAGTACACGAGATTTCTTCAGATACTGATTCCGAAGAATCGCTTTTTGGCATACAACTGATTGGGGCTGTCAACAGTGGAAACAGAATGCTTACTGTTCCATTAACATTTGATGCAGACAACGGTGAGATTGTAGTCAGATGTCAAATTGACACGGGTGCGACATGCAATGTAATGTCCTTTGCCAGCTTGTGTAAACTTCACCAGACGTCTGAACCTAAAATCAAGAAATCTACTGCCAAGTTGAAGCTGTATGATGACAGTATCATTGATGTCATGGGAGAGTGTAATCTCAGATGTCACTACAAAGGACATAAACATCGACTTAACTTCAAAATAGTCGATGCAAAACAACCTCCACTACTGTCAAGCAAGACTTGTACACAGATGGGTCTCATAAGTGTACACATAGATGATGCAGTCAATAGTGTTGAACAACATGATGCAGTTGAAGCCATATCAGAGCAAGATTGAGATTGATCCATCTGTGAGACCGGTCCAGAATGCACCACGCCGTGTTCCAGTTCCAATGAAGGATAAACTCTATGACAAAATATGTGAATTGGAGACACGACACATCATAGCAAAGGTAACTGAGCCAACAGCATGGATAAGTAGCCTAGTAGTCGTGGATAAGCCGGGAAAGATGCGAATTTGCCTAGATCCACGCGAGCTAAATAAAGCCATTAAGCGACCCAAATACCAGATGCCCACACTAGATGAGATATTGCCAACACTAGCTAATGCAAAATACTTCACTGTTCTAGATGCGAAAGAAGGATTTCATCAGGTGAAACTCGATGAAGAAAGCTCGTACTTAACAACATTTTGGACTCCATTTGGCAGATATCGCTATCTCAGAATGCCATTTGGGATAAATTCTGCTCCAGAAGAATACCAGCGATGACAGATCGAGATTGTACAGGGCCTACCTGGAACAGCCGTCATCGCTGATGATATTCTAGTGTATGGCTGTGACATAGCTGAACACGATAGGAATCTGAGAGCAGTACTACAACGTGCCAGAGAGACAAATCTGAAGCTCAACAGGAAAAAGCTCAGACTGCGACTCAGTGAAGTAACATACATGGGGCAAAGGTTGACTAGCAATGGAGTGCGGCCAGATCCACGAAAGGTAGAAGCAATTCAGAACATGACACGACCAGACTCGAAGAAAGCGGTCCAGCGTCTGCTAGGATGCATCAACTACCTTTCTCGATACTTGCCAAGGCTTGCGGATGTAAGTGAGCCACTACGAAAGTTGACTGAGCGCACAGCGCTGTTCACATGGCAGTCACAGCAAGAAGAGTCCTTCACGCAATTAAAGGACATGATCACTAGCGCTCCAGTACTCAAGTATTACGACTTGAAGGAAGAGGTTACAATCCAATGTGATGCCTCAGAAAAAGGACTAGGAGCAACTCTCCTTCAGAACGGGCAACCAGTTGTGTTTGCGTCCCGTTCCCTCACATCTGCAGAGCAAAACTATGCACAAATTGAGAAAGAATGTCTAGCCATAGTTTTCTCATGTGAGCGATTTGATCAATATCTACATGGTCGAGAGATGATCACCGTGAATACTGACCACAAGCCTTTGGTTCCCATATTCACAAAGCCGATACATACAGCGCCAAAACGACTTCAACGTATGCTCCTGAGATTACAGAAGTACAACTTAAAGGTACAGTACCTACCTGGCAGTCAGATGTACATTGCCGACATGCTGAGCAGAGCATACTTGAAGACAACAGGAACGAGCCATTTGTCTGAACATCAGATATTTCATCTCAGACAAGAAGAGCAACTGTATGCAGAGATTGAATCAATCCAACAATCCAAATACATACGAATGAAGGATACTACTAAACTTCAAATCAAAAATGCGACAAAGGAAGATCCAGTACTTCAAACGCTAAAGACAGTAGTACTGGGAGGATGGCCAGAGAACAGAGATGAAGTTCCAGTGTGTATCCGTGAGTACTTTGGATTTCGAGATGAGATCACAGTACAAGATGGCACAATGTATAAAGGAATGCGAGCCATCATACCCAAATCAATGCAGAGCCTGATGCTGATGCGAGTTCACTCCAGTCATCTCGGTGTAGAAGCTTGCCTCCGTAGGGCTAGAGAAGTGTTGTATTGGCCAGGGATGACAAGTCAGATAAAAGATAGAGTCAGTCAATGCGATGCCTGTAACGAGTTCCTCAACAAACAGCAGAAGGAACCGATGATGTCTTACGAGATACCGGAATGTGGATGGAGTATAGTCAGTCAGGATCTTTTTCACTACAGACATACTGACTACCTGATAACCGTAGATCACTACAGCGATTTCTGGGAACTTGACAAGCTAACAGATACACGAGCAGAAACCATCATCGAACTTACAAAACAAAATTTTTCCAGACATGGCATACCACAGAAGGTTATCACAGACAACGGTCCTCAGTTCATAGCCGCAGATTACGAGGAATTCAGTAGAGAGTGGGAGTTTGAGCACAAAACATCCTCACCATACCACAGTCAGAGCAATGGAAAAGCAGAATCAGCCGTCAAAATTGCGAAAAACATCATCAAGAAGGTGACAAAGGCAAAACAGGATCTACATCTTGCGATTCTAGACTGGCGTAACACACCCGCTGCAAATGGTAGCAGTCCGGTACAGAAACTCATGTCTCGACGAACACGTACCCTACTGCCGACAACAGAGGTCTTTCTTCAACCGAAAGTTATCACAGGTGTACCAGAGACCATTAGACACCAGAAACAGAGAGCCAAACAACAGTATGACAAAACCGCTAAACCCTACCTCAGCTGCAAATTGGACAGCCAATAAGATTGCAGCCAAACAACCACAACATCCAGTGGAAACAGGGCAGATGCGTCGACAGTGATGGATCACGTTCATATCTCATTGAATTAGATAATGGACAAGTGCTAAGACGTAACCGTAAACATCTACGCGCATCTACTCTTCCTTCAGAGGTGACCAACTCGAGTGGAGCAACAGTTCAACCGCCAGCAGTTTCTACTTCGAATGGTCCACAGGATGAACCAGTGAATGCTAAGATGGACAAATCAAAAAGTCCAACTAACCCAGCAGAGATTCCACCAAGCCCTGGCAAGAGTTCAGTGAAATCCACTCGTACTAGATCAAACATCAAACCACCATCCAAATACAAGGACTTTATCCTTAAGTAGTTTGTCACATGACAATGGACACTAAATACTGTCATGAGCTAAAGAGAAGAAGAAGGAGAAAAAACAATTCCTGAATCAAATATGAGTTTTACATTACTCAACTTTTACTTGAACTTCTGGAGATAAACATTTCAATATTAAACATTTGTCTTAAAAAAGAAAGGAGATGTTGGGAGTATACCAGTCATCTTATATACCGCCCTCTAGTGACAACTTACAATGTATAATGCCTCTCATGTACTAATATATTACTTGGACTGAACATGACCCAAAGAGTTCTAAACAAGTCAAAGTAGTCATAGTCTCTTTCCTTTGAGTCTCAATCATTATGAACCCATAACAACAGCTACTTCCAGTTCAAGGGTAAAATGCATTCTTGGTAACTGTTTTCTCCGATCTGAAAGTAGTTTGTACCACTGATAATTTAAATTCCAAAGTATTTTTGGGAAGCTCAAAAAACAGAAGCGACGAGAAACACACTGACATGTTTAAGTGCTTCCATTGAACACTGCTATTTTATCCTTGCAGTGTTGCACATGGATACAGGTAAAGTACAATTTGGGCACATAGTAATGTATGCTCATAGAGAATGGTATGATACATGTACCGTTGTGTACAGTATGTATGCATGTTTAATGCATTTAAGTGCAAGTGGTACGCATAATAACCACACGTAATATGTACAGTGCAGGGCTCGAATTGGGGGGGGGGCAACCTCGTCCCCAAGGTGTGTCGAGCATTACGAGGTTGTCCGCTCTCTCACCCTGGTATTGGATCATTTGCATATCCAAAATTTTTGGATGCGTATGCAAATTAGAATAGTCTGGCTGTGAACGAACATGGTGAATACTGAATGAGTACAACTGAACATGTTTACGTTAGAATTTTGTACACCAGTCGTTGTCCAATCAGGGTCCAAGTAAGGAGTTTCCCTCCCAGGGTTTACAATAGTAAACATGGTTGGAAATAAAATAAACCATGGGGACGAGGTTGGGGGGGGGATCTGCAAGACAGCAGTGTTTGTACATGTAGCTCACAATTCTTAATGGACTTAAGAGAAGATTTATCTCATTTATCTCATTTTGGGTATAGTATACTTCATTGCTCAGAATTACATGTATTTAAAGATATTTTTCAGACTCAGTCAACATTTAAACACCCTTCTTATGTTCAGTTAAATATATTATACAGTGAGATGTTACAAGTATTAATCAATTGAAAAACACAAGACAGCTGGACTTGTGCGATTGTGAGTTTACTGGCCCGACACTAAAATCACTGGCCTGGGGCTTGTGATCCAGTGTAAATTTCAAGCCCTGTAGTGTATACCTGCAGGCTAGTCATTAACCCCCTGCAGGTTATTTATGAATCCATAAGTTGGGATGCACTTGGGACTTGCCCCTTTGAAGAGACTGTCATATAAGTGATTCTATCCTCACTACCATGTGAAAAGTTTGGTAAGCATGGCCAATTAATCAAAAGTTAGGACATCATTTCTGATACCAATTATATCCTGTCAACATTTGTCTGTTTTTCCCAAAATGCAATGATATGTAAATTATTAAGAATTGAAAAGGGTGTCATGGTTTGAAGAAAAGGATTGCAATGGTGATTTGTTTCCACCTACAGAAGCTACATTGTACAAGTAGGCCTAAAAGAAAATGTTTATTTGTGAATTACAAACAAATAATAGCATTAATGTGTTTCTTTACTATTGATTATAAATTCAAATCGTTAATTCATTTGTAAGAATCCAATTTACCCTGCTACCCTTTCACTCAGGGATAACTTGTATGGGTTGTTCTTTTAAAAGTACTGTATGTACAACTTTGCCAAATTACATTAATTCTGTATGATTTGTACTTTGCTTGTTCTCTAGTTTTGGATACAGCAGGCCAAGATGAGTTTAATGCAATGAGAGAACAGTACATGAGGACAGGCGATGGATTTCTTCTTGTATACAGTCTTACCAACAGAACAAGGTATGTCAGTGGCTTACCCTAGAATCCAAAAGTTTCCCTAGGTTTACCCCCAAATTCCCTGAAATCACTTCTCTTGTTTGATGGATACAATGCCATGATTAATATGATATTAAATATACATAGTACAGCCTGCAGCAAAAGAAACTGTGGTAGGCATGGACCATGCATTATGCTCCAATCTAGGCAGCTACTGAAGGTACGTGTACTTTGGAAAAAGCTGGTTATTAGCCAGATTGCAATGTTAATTTAGAGTTGTACATACTGTAGTAGTTGAGTCAATTGGGTTGAATTGATGTTATGCATTGGAGATAAAGATTATTGGGTCTATTTCGAGTCAAGAGTCTGAAGTCACTTGTTGAGATCAACACAAAATATAGTTAAGATTAGCTGAATTGATCAGTAGATTTACATGTAAGCAATGTAACACTTTTGAATTATCAAGTTATAAACCACAAGGGATTTTTGATATCCACTAATGTCCCATGTTTCACTCGGTGTGCCAAACTTTGTGAAAACAGCAACTGGGTATACACTTGTGCCATACATTTTTCCTTGTTATGACAATCAAAATGATGATTGAAAATGAGAATTAAAATTACGTTTATAATACTGCATACATTTTGGGATAAGTTTCTTGAGTCATTGTGACGATTCCAAGTCATCAAAGTAAAATCTGAGTCCAATTCTGCCTCTTAGTGCTGATGTGACTTGATTCAAAGATCACTTCTGCGTCTTAGTGCTGATGTGACTTGAGTCAAAGTCCAAGTCTGAGTCTGAGTGCTGATGTGACTTGATTCCAAGACCAAGTCTGAGTCTTAGTGCTGATGTGACTTAATTCCAAGACAAAGTCTGAGTCTTAGTGCTGATGTGACTTGAGTCAAAGACCACGTCTGCGTCTTAGTGCTGATGTGACTTGAGTCAAAGTCCAAGTCTGCGTCTTTTGTGCTGATGTGACTTGATTCCAAGACCAAGTCTGCGTCTTAGTGCTGATGTGACTTGATTCAAAGACCACGTCTGCGTCTTAGTGCTAATGTGACTTGAGTCAAAGTCCGAGTCTGAGTCTGAGTGCTGATGTGACTTGATTCCAAGACCAAGTCTGAGTCTTAGTGCTGAGGTGACTTGATTCCAAGACCAAGTCTGAGTCTGAGTGCTGGTGTGACTTGATTCCAAGACCAAGTCTGCGTCTTAGTACTGATGTGACTTGATTCCAAGTCCAAGTCTGAGTCTTAGTGCTGATGTGACTTAATTCCAAGACCAAGTCTGCGTCTTAGTGCTGGTGTGACTCAAGTCAAAATCCAAGTCTGAGTCTTAGTGAAGATGTGACTTGATTCCAAGTCCAAGTCCAAGTCTGAGTCTTAGTGCTGATGTGACTTGATTCCAAGACCAAGTCTGCGTCTGAGTGCTGATGTGACTTGATTCCAAGACCAAGTCTGCGTCTTTCGTGCTGATGTGACTTGATTCCAAGACCAAGTCTGCGTCTTAGTGCTGATGTGACTTGAGTCAAAGTCCAAGTCTGAGTCTGAGTGCTGATGTGACTTGATTCATAGACCAAGTCTGAGTCTTAGTGCTGGTGTGACTTGATTTCAAGTCCAAGTCTGCGTCTTTCGTGCTGATGTGACTTGATTCCAAGACCAAGTCTGCGTCTTAGTGCTGATGTGACTTGATTCCAAGACCAAGTCTGCGTCTTAGTGCTGATGTGACTTGATTCCAAGACCAAGTCTGCGTCTTAGTGCTGGTGTGACTTGATTCCAAGACCAAGTCTGCGTCTTAGTGCTGATGTGACTTGATTCCAAAACCAAGTCTGAGTCTGAGTGCTGGTGTGACTTGATTCCAAGACCAAGTCTGAGTGTTAGTGCTGATGTGACTTGAGTTAAAATCCAAGTCTGAGTCTTAGTGTTGATGTGAATTGATTCCAAGACCAAGTGTGTGTCTTAGTGCTGGTGTGACTTGAGTCAAAATCCAAGTCTGAGTCTTAGTGAAGATGTGACTTGATTCCAAGTCCAAGACCAAGTCTTAGTCTTAGTGCTGGTGTGACTTGATTTCAAGACTAAGTCTGCGTCTTAGTGCTGGTGTGACTTGATTCCAAGACCAAGTCTTAGTCTTAGTGCTGGTGTGACTTGATTCTAAGACTAAGTCTGCGTCTTAGTGCTGGTGTGACTTAAGTCAAAATCCAAGTCTGAGTCTTAGTGAAGATGTGACTTGATTCCAAGACCAAGTCTTAGTCTTAGTGCTGGTGTGACTTGATTCTAAGACTAAGTCTGCGTCTTAGTGCTGGTGTGACTTAAGTCAAAATCCAAGTCTGAGTCTTAGTGAAGATGTGACTTGATTCCAAGTCCAAGTCCAAGTCTGAGTCTTAGTGCTGATGTGACTTGATTCCAAGACCAAGTCTGCGTCTTAGTGCTGATGTGACTTGATTCCAAGACCAAGTCTGCGTCTTAGTGCTGGTGTGACTTGATTCAAAGTCCAAGTCTGAGTCTGAGTGCTGATGTGACTTGATTCCAAGACCAAGTCTGCGTCTTAGCGTGATGTGACTTGATTCCAAGACCAAGTCTGAGTCTTAGTGCTGAGGTGACTTGATTCCAAAAGATGTCTTTGCAGCAATCTTAAACACTGGTATAGCACTCATTTGTGAGAAGGACTCGGGAGTGATTCTACTTGTAGTAAATGTATTCTGTAGCTTTTTGAAAACATACAAAATTCTGCTGCTTCACCTTTTTATTTAACCAGTTCTCTTGGAGGACCCAATAACACACAAAACTCTTATGCACAGTAGCTAGCTTATTAACTGGCATTCAAGTTTCTGTGTGTGTTGGAGTCCATGGGGTGATGGTTCGGTCGCCTGGGCAAAAGGCACTGCAAACAATGCATGGATTTGTGCCTGATGCTTTTATCAAAGACCAACATGTATTTCTTTCACATGCCAGCAAAGATTTTGTAAAGATGGGTTATACTGCATTGTCATGAGGCCTTATATCTCTCTCCTGGATTCTGTTGTCTGTTCAAGGGTGTGGGTCGATGAATGACAGCCTTTCTAACGGTCTGATTGTGCTTCAGAAACCGGACCATAAAACAAAAATGAGCGATTGAAATATGTAAGCCTACAATTGCCATGTGTTTTTTATAAGTGTTTTTTATATGGGTGTTCAAACTGAGTTTTCTTTGAAACATGTTGAAACAAATTATTAATGGCTAGGAAAAAAAGTTGCTTCTTGACTGAAAATAATCCTGCACAGGTAACAGGAAAAGGATTTTTAATCCAGAAGCAAACTAGTTGAAAATAAAGGGATTATTATTGTTACACATGTACAGACTTACTATGAAAATGGCCCACAAACTGATGATTTATTTGGAACATGTACAGTACATGTTGCTTGTTTCTGAGAAATAGTTTAAATGAAATACACTGTAACCTGAAAACTATAAATGTATCAGTAGTCAACTTCCTCATCATGATCTTTACATATACATGGATCTATGTCTGGGTAAAGTGAAATAAACAACATGATGCTGGTACAGGTTTGTGCTACTCTACGCTTCATATTCCAGTAGCATTTGACTTAGCCTGTTTGCCTATTTGGGAACACTTCTTGTTTTAATTGGCATTTAGCCAGTGGACCAATGTGAAAGGGAATTCTACAATATTTATGGAAGATCACACTTCCATTCTAATATCCAAGTTTACACAGAACATATCTTTAAAAAACCAAATTGACTGATTCATCTGAACGACACTGAAGGGGTGTTAGTCAGGAATGTATAAAATGTGTATCAAAGAGCAATAGGCACTTGAATTCTCATTTGAGGTTATCGCCAATTAGGAACCAGATCTCTTTAACATGTTTAAGGAAAAATGCTGACTGGGAGAAATGTAGTTTGTACATCCATGTAAATTCTCTTTTCTAATGACAAATCAACGCAAACCCTTTACATGATTGATTTAGTTAAGTAATTTTAGGAAGTCCGCATGTAACTGTATCAGGGCAGATACGCTGTATAAACAATGGATCTGTCGTTATTTGCTAATGAACCCCCATATTGATTGATCATTCATAATGATATTCGAATGATATGGTGAAGGAATCAAGTTAGTGTTAACTGTTTTATGTAATTGAATGTATCAGTAATGTAAAGGTTTAGTGGTGACTGGTCGACTTTCAGAACCAAACATGTGGTGTCACCGCAAAACTTGATTGTCTTTCCACCATGCAAACCGTCAGGTCTTATGTATGAATGCTTCAATTCTTTTAAACTAAAACATTCAATCACTTCATGGTGTTCTCAGGGATTTTTTTATTTTTTTTTTACATTTATGTGCTGTAATTTTACTTATCTCTTCTTCCCACCAATGTTCTTAAATAGTTAAATACAAAGTTGAACTGAAAACACTGCAACAATGTGAAATGAACTTGTATTTTTTAAGTAGGTACATTGTCATCACTGTCAGCCTTATTATTATCTACAAGAGCCAACAAACGTGAAAAGTGCATGAAGTGATTCTGTTTCTCCATGTTTATTGCAACATCAGAATGGTCCTCTCATGACCGCTTACGTGTACAATACTACGCGGGGGAAAGTAGTCCCTAAGTACATATCACAACAGTGCATTGCTGAAATTCCTGATACTACGGGTAGCAATGGGTTAGGCCTATTCATTTGTAACAGTACTGGTATGTGTTTTGAAAATGTCATGTAAATTTAAATTGACAACCAATTAATGCATTCTGAACTTCTGTAAACTATATAAAAAACTAAACTTTTTCTCATAAACCTTCATCTTTCCTGTTTGCTCTAGTTTTGAGGAAATAATCCGGTTTCATCGGCAGATTCTGCGGGTCAAAGATCGGGATGAGTATCCCATGATCCTTGTGGCTAACAAGGCAGATTTAAATGACCAACGAGCGGTAAGTGTTTTTTTTTTACTAACATGGTTTTGTTTCAATCAAGGTTGAATGACAAGATTTATAAATCATACCAATTTGGCTGAGACTTTCAATTGATTTGTAAATGTAAGAGGCTCTGTGCAAATAGGTGTCTAAGCCCCAAATATTTTGTGTGTGCATATCTGAGATATTTTAAGCAAATGTTTTTGCAGTTTTGTGCGTAAATGCTTTTTTAAAGATTTGCACTGACTTGTCAATATCTCAGTGATCAAGTAGATCAAGTGACCCATAGAAACAATGAGGATCAAGTAACCCATAGAAACAATGAGGGTCAATTAACCCATAGAAACAACGAGGATCAAGTAACCCATAGGAACAATGAGGATCAAGTAACCCATAGGAACAATGAGGGTCAATTAACCCGTAGGAACAATGAGGATCAATTAACCCATAGGAACAATGAGGATCAAGTAACCCAGGAACAATGAGGGTCAATTAACCCATAGGAACAATGAGGGTCAATTAACCCGTAGGAACAATGAGGATCAAGTAACCCATAGGAACAATGAGGATCAAGTAACCCATAGGAACAATGAGGATCAAGTAACCCATAGGAACAATGAGGGTAAAGTTACTGGTAGGAACAATGAGGGTCAATTGAACCATAGGAACAATGAGGATCAAGTAACCCATAGGAACAATGAGGATCAAGTAACCCAGGAACAATGAGGATCAAGTGACCCATAGGAACAATGAGGATCAAGTAACCCATAGGAACAATGAGGGTCAAGTAACCCAGGAACAATGAGGGTCAATTAACCCATAGGAACAATGAGGGTCAATTAACCCGTAGGAACAATGAGGATCAAGTAACCCATAGGAACAATGAGGATCAAGTGATTCATGTGAATAATGAGGATCAAGTAACCCATAGGAACAATGAGGGTAAAGTTACTGGTAGGAACAATGAGGGTCAATTGAACCATAGGAACAATGAGGATCAAGTAACCCATAGGAACAATGAGGATCAAGTAACCCAGGAACAATGAGGATCAAGTGACCCATAGGAACAATGAGGATCAAGTAACCCATAGGAACAATGAGGATCAAGTAACCCATAGGAACAATGAGGGTCAATTGACCCATAGGAACAATGAGGATCAAGTAACCCATAGGAACAATGAGGATCAAGTAACCCAGGAACAATGAGGATCAAGTGATTCATGTGAATAATGAGGATCAAGTAACCCATAGAAACAATGAGGGTCAATTAACCCATAGAAACAATGAGGATCAAGTAACCCATAGGAACAATGAGGATCAAGTAACCCAGGAACAATGAGGGTCAAGTAACCCGTAGGAACAATGAGGATCAAGTAACCCAGGAACAATGAGGATCAAGTGACCCATAGGAACAATGAGGATCAAGTAACCCATAGGAACAATGAGGGTCAAGTAACCCAGGAACAATGAGTGTCAAGTAACCCGTAGGAACAATGAGGATCAAGTAACCCAGGAACAATGAGGATCAAGTGACCCATAGGAACAATGAGGATCAAGTAACCCATAGGAACAATGAGGATCAATTGAACCATAGGAACAATGAGGATCAAGTAACCCATAGGAACAATGAGGATCAAGTAACCCAGGAACAATGAGGATCAAGTGACCCATAGGAACAATGAGGATCAAGTAACCCATAGGAACAATGAGGATCAAGTAACCCATAGGAACAATGAGGATCAAGTAACCCAGGAACAATGAGGATCAAGTGACCCATAGGAACAATGAGGATCAAGTAACCCATAGGAACAATGAGGATCAAGTAACCCATAGGAACAATGAGGGTCAATTGAACCATAGGAACAATGAGGATCAAGTAACCCATAGGAACAATGAGGATCAAGTAACCCAGGAACAATGAGGATCAAGTGACCCATAGGAACAATGAGGATCAAGTAACCCATAGGAACAATGAGGATCAAGTAACCCATAGGAACAATGAGGGTCAATTGACCCATAGGAACAATGAGGATCAAGTAACCCATAGAAACAGTGAGGATCAAGTAACCCAGGAACAATGAGGATCAAGTAACCCATAGGAACAATGAGGGTCAATTAACCCGTAGGAACACTGAGTAATAAGTGACCCATAGGAACAATGAGGATCAAGTAACCCATAGGAACAATGAGGATCAAGTAACCCATAGGAACAATGAGGATCAAGTAACCCAGGAACAATGAGGATCAAGTGATTCATGTGAATAATGAGGATCAAGTAACCCATAGGAACAATGAGGGTAAAGTTACTGGTAGGAACAATGAGGGTCAATTGAACCATAGGAACAATGAGGATCAAGTAACCCATAGGAACAATGAGGATCAAGTAACCCAGGAACAATGAGGATCAAGTGACCCATAGGAACAATGAGGATCAAGTAACCCATAGGAACAATGAGGATCAAGTAACCCATAGGAACAATGAGGATCAAGTAACCCAGGAACACTGAGTAATAAGTGACCCATAGGAACAATGAGGATCAAGTAACCCATAGGAACAATGAGGATCAAGTGACCCATAGGAACAATGAGGATCAAGTGACCCATAGGAACAATGAGGATCAAGTAACCCATAGGAACACTGAGTAATAAGTGACCCATAGGAACAATGAGGATCAAGTAACCCATAGGAACAATGAGGATCAAGTGACCCATAGGAACAATGAGGATCAAGTAACCCATAGGAACAATGAGGATCAAGTAACCCATAGGAACAATGAGGATCAAGTAACCCATAGGAACAATGAGGATCAAGTAACCCATAGGAACACTGAGTAATAAGTGACCCATAGGAACAATGAGGATCAAGTAACCCATAGGAACAATGAGGATCAAGTGACCCATAGGAACAATGAGGATCAAGTAACCCATAGGAACAATGAGGATCAAGTAACCCATAGGAACACTGAGTAATAAGTGACCCATAGGAACAATAAGGATCAAGTAACCCATAGGAACAATGAGGATCAAGTAACCCATAGGAACAATGAGGGTCAATTAACCCGTAGGAACAATGAGGATCAAGTAACCCATAGGAACAATGAGGATCAAGTAACCCATAGGAACACTGAGTAATAAGTGACCCATAGGAACAATAAGGATCAAGTAACCCATAGGAACAATGAGGATCAAGTAACCCATAGGAACAATGAGGATCAAGTAACCCATAGGAACAATGAGGATCAAGTAACCCAGGAACAATGAGGATCAAGTGATTCATGTGAATAATGAGGATCAAGTAACCCATAGGAACAATGAGGGTAAAGTTACTGGTAGGAACAATGAGGGTCAATTGAACCATAGGAACAATGAGGATCAAGTAACCCATAGGAACAATGAGGATCAAGTAACCCAGGAACAATGAGGATCAAGTGACCCATAGGAACAATGAGGATCAAGTAACCCATAGGAACAATGAGGATCAAGTAACCCATAGGAACAATGAGGATCAAGTAACCCAGGAACACTGAGTAATAAGTGACCCATAGGAACAATGAGGATCAAGTAACCCATAGGAACAATGAGGATCAAGTGACCCATAGGAACAATGAGGATCAAGTGACCCATAGGAACAATGAGGATCAAGTAACCCATAGGAACACTGAGTAATAAGTGACCCATAGGAACAATGAGGATCAAGTAACCCATAGGAACAATGAGGATCAAGTGACCCATAGGAACAATGAGGATCAAGTAACCCATAGGAACAATGAGGATCAAGTAACCCATAGGAACAATGAGGATCAAGTAACCCATAGGAACAATGAGGATCAAGTAACCCATAGGAACAATGAGGATCAAGTAACCCATAGGAACAATGAGGATCAAGTGACCCATAGGAACACTGAGTAATAAGTGACCCATAGGAACAATGAGGATCAAGTAACCCATAGGAACAATGAGGATCAAGTGACCCATAGGAACAATGAGGATCAAGTGACCCATAGGAACAATGAGGATCAAGTAACCCATAGGAACACTGAGTAATAAGTGACCCATAGGAACAATGAGGATCAAGTAACCCATAGGAACAATGAGGATCAAGTAACCCATAGGAACACTGAGTAATAAGTGACCCATAGGAACAATGAGGATCAAGTGACCCATAGGAACAATGAGGATCAAGTAACCCATAGGAACAATGAGGATCAAGTGACCCATAGGAACAATGAGGATCAAGTAACCCATAGGAACAATGAGGATCAAGTAACCCATAGGAACACTGAGTAATAAGTGACCCATAGGAACAATAAGGATCAAGTAACCCATAGGAACAATGAGGATCAAGTAACCCATAGGAACAATGAGGATCAAGTAACCCATAGGAACAATGAGGATCAAGTAACCCAGGAACAATGAGGATCAAGTGATTCATGTGAATAATGAGGATCAAGTAACCCATAGGAACAATGAGGGTAAAGTTACTGGTAGGAACAATGAGGTAAATAGAACCATAGGAACAATGAGGATCAAGTAACCCATAGGAACAATGAGGATCAAGTAACCCAGGAACAATGAGGATCAAGTGACCCATAGGAACAATGAGGATCAAGTAACCCATAGGAACAATGAGGATCAAGTAACCCATAGGAACAATGAGGAACAAGTAACACAGGAACACTGAGTAATAAGTGACCCATAGGAACAATGAGGATCAAGTAACCCATAGGAACAATGAGGATCAAGTGACCCATAGGAACAATGAGGATCAAGTGACCCATAGGAACAATGAGGATCAAGTAACCCATAGGAACACTGAGTAATAAGTGACCCATAGGAACAATGAGGATCAAGTAACCCATAGGAACAATGAGGATCAAGTGACCCATAGGAACAATGAGGATCAAGTAACCTATAGGAACAATGAGGATCAAGTAACCCATAGGAACAATGAGGATCAAGTAACCCATAGGAACAATGAGGATCAAGTAACCCATAGGAACAATGAGGATCAAGTGACCCATAGGAACACTGAGTAATAAGTGACCCATAGGAACAATGAGGATCAAGTAACCCATAGGAACAATGAGGATCAAGTGACCCATAGGAACAATGAGGATCAAGTGACCCATAGGAACACTGAGTAATAAGTGACCCATAGGAACAATGAGGATCAAGTAACCCATAGGAACAATGAGGATCAAGTGACCCATAGGAACAATGAGGATCAAGTGACCCATAGGAACAATGAGGATCAAGTAACCCATAGGAACACTGAGTAATAAGTGACCCATAGGAACAATGAGGATCAAGTAACCCATAGGAACAATGAGGATCAAGTAACCCATAGGAACACTGAGTAATAAGTGACCCATAGGAACAATGAGGATCAAGTGACCCATAGGAACAATGAGGATCAAGTAACCCAGGAACAATGAGGATCAAGTGACCCATAGGAACAATGAGGATCAAGTAACCCATAGGAACAATGAGGATCAAGTAACCCATAGGAACAATGAGGATCAAGTAACCCAGGAACACTGAGTAATAAGTGACCCATAGGAACAATGAGGATCAAGTAACCCATAGGAACAATGAGGATCAAGTGACCCATAGGAACAATGAGGATCAAGTGACCCATAGGAACAATGAGGATCAAGTAACCCATAGGAACACTGAGTAATAAGTGACCCATAGGAACAATGAGGATCAAGTAACCCATAGGAACAATGAGGATCAAGTGACCCATAGGAACAATGAGGATCAAGTAACCCATAGGAACAATGAGGATCAAGTAACCCATAGGAACAATGAGGATCAAGTAACCCATAGGAACAATGAGGATCAAGTAACCCATAGGAACAATGAGGATCAAGTAACCCATAGGAACAATGAGGATCAAGTAACCCATAGGAACAATGAGGATCAAGTGACCCATAGGAACAATGAGGATCAAGTGACCCATAGGAACAATGAGGATCAAGTAACCCATAGGAACACTGAGTAATAAGTGACCCATAGGAACAATGAGGATCAAGTAACCCATAGGAACAATGAGGATCAAGTAACCCATAGGAACAATGAGGATCAAGTGACCCATAGGAACAATGAGGATCAAGTGACCCATAGGAACAATGAGGATCAAGTAACCCATAGGAACAATGAGGATCAAGTGACCCATAGGAACAATGAGGATCAAGTAACCCATAGGAACAATGAGGATCAAGTAACCCATAGGAACACTGAGTAATAAGTGACCCATAGGAACAATGAGGATCAAGTAACCCATAGGAACAATGAGGATCAAGTGACCCATAGGAACAATAAGGATCAAGTAACCCATAGGAACAATGAGGATCAAGTAACCCATAGGAACAATAAGGATCAAGTAACCCAGGAACAATGAGGATCAAGTAACCCATAGGAACAATGAGGATCAAGTAACCCATAGGAACAATGAGGATCAAGTAACCCAGGAACAATGAGGATCAAGTGACCCATAGGAACAATGAGGGTCAATTGACCCATAGGAACAATGAGGATCAAGTAACCCATAGGAACAGTGAGGATCAAGTAACCCATAGGAACAATGAGGATCAAGTAACCCATAGGAACAATGAGGATCAAGTAACCCATAGGAACAATGAGGATCAAGTAACCCAGGAACAATGAGGATCAAGTGATTCATGTGAATAATGAGGATCAAGTAACCCATAGGAACAATGAGGGTAAAGTTACTGGTAGGAACAATGAGGGTCAATTGAACCATAGGAACAATGAGGATCAAGTAACCCATAGGAACAATGAGGATCAAGTAACCCAGGAACAATGAGGATCAAGTGACCCATAGGAACACTGAGTAATAAGTGACCCATAGGAACAATAAGGATCAAGTAACCCATAGGAACAATGAGGATCAAGTAACCCATAGGAACAATAAGGATCAAGTAACCCATAGGAACAATGAGGATCAAGTAACCCATAGGAACAATGAGGATCAAGTAACCCATAGGAACAATGAGGATCAAGTAACCCAGGAACAATGAGGATCAAGTGACCCATAGGAACAATGAGGATCAAGTAACCCATAGGAACAATGAGGATCAAGTAACCCATAGGAACACTGAGTAATAAGTGACCCATAGGAACAATGAGGATCAAGTGACCCATAGGAACAATGAGGATCAAGTAACCCATAGGAACAATGAGGATCAAGTGACCCATAGGAACAATGAGGATCAAGTAACCCATAGGAACAATGAGGATCAAGTAACCCATAGGAACACTGAGTAATAAGTGACCCATAGGAACAATAAGGATCAAGTAACCCATAGGAACAATGAGGATCAAGTAACCCATAGGAACAATGAGGATCAAGTAACCCATAGGAACAATGAGGATCAAGTAACCCAGGAACAATGAGGATCAAGTGATTCATGTGAATAATGAGGATCAAGTAACCCATAGGAACAATGAGGGTAAAGTTACTGGTAGGAACAATGAGGGTCAATTGAACCATAGGAACAATGAGGATCAAGTAACCCATAGGAACAATGAGGATCAAGTAACCCAGGAACAATGAGGATCAAGTGACCCATAGGAACAATGAGGATCAAGTAACCCATAGGAACAATGAGGATCAAGTAACCCATAGGAACAATGAGGATCAAGTAACCCAGGAACACTGAGTAATAAGTGACCCATAGGAACAATGAGGATCAAGTAACCCATAGGAACAATGAGGATCAAGTGACCCATAGGAACAATGAGGATCAAGTGACCCATAGGAACAATGAGGATCAAGTAACCCATAGGAACACTGAGTAATAAGTGACCCATAGGAACAATGAGGATCAAGTAACCCATAGGAACAATGAGGATCAAGTGACCCATAGGAACAATGAGGATCAAGTAACCTATAGGAACAATGAGGATCAAGTAACCCATAGGAACAATGAGGATCAAGTAACCCATAGGAACAATGAGGATCAAGTAACCCATAGGAACAATGAGGATCAAGTGACCCATAGGAACACTGAGTAATAAGTGACCCATAGGAACAATGAGGATCAAGTAACCCATAGGAACAATGAGGATCAAGTGACCCATAGGAACAATGAGGATCAAGTGACCCATAGGAACACTGAGTAATAAGTGACCCATAGGAACAATGAGGATCAAGTAACCCATAGGAACAATGAGGATCAAGTGACCCATAGGAACAATGAGGATCAAGTGACCCATAGGAACAATGAGGATCAAGTAACCCATAGGAACACTGAGTAATAAGTGACCCATAGGAACAATGAGGATCAAGTAACCCATAGGAACAATGAGGATCAAGTAACCCATAGGAACACTGAGTAATAAGTGACCCATAGGAACAATGAGGATCAAGTGACCCATAGGAACAATGAGGATCAAGTAACCCAGGAACAATGAGGATCAAGTGACCCATAGGAACAATGAGGATCAAGTAACCCATAGGAACAATGAGGATCAAGTAACCCATAGGAACAATGAGGATCAAGTAACCCAGGAACACTGAGTAATAAGTGACCCATAGGAACAATGAGGATCAAGTAACCCATAGGAACAATGAGGATCAAGTGACCCATAGGAACAATGAGGATCAAGTGACCCATAGGAACAATGAGGATCAAGTAACCCATAGGAACACTGAGTAATAAGTGACCCATAGGAACAATGAGGATCAAGTAACCCATAGGAACAATGAGGATCAAGTGACCCATAGGAACAATGAGGATCAAGTAACCCATAGGAACAATGAGGATCAAGTAACCCATAGGAACAATGAGGATCAAGTAACCCATAGGAACAATGAGGATCAAGTAACCCATAGGAACAATGAGGATCAAGTAACCCATAGGAACAATGAGGATCAAGTGACCCATAGGAACACTGAGTAATAAGTGACCCATAGGAACAATGAGGATCAAGTAACCCATAGGAACAATGAGGATCAAGTGACCCATAGGAACAATGAGGATCAAGTGACCCATAGGAACAATGAGGATCAAGTAACCCATAGGAACACTGAGTAATAAGTGACCCATAGGAACAATGAGGATCAAGTAACCCATAGGAACAATGAGGATCAAGTAACCCATAGGAACAATGAGGATCAAGTGACCCATAGGAACAATGAGGATCAAGTGACCCATAGGAACAATGAGGATCAAGTAACCCATAGGAACAATGAGGATCAAGTGACCCATAGGAACAATGAGGATCAAGTAACCCATAGGAACAATGAGGATCAAGTAACCCATAGGAACACTGAGTAATAAGTGACCCATAGGAACAATGAGGATCAAGTAACCCATAGGAACAATGAGGATCAAGTGACCCATAGGAACAATAAGGATCAAGTAACCCATAGGAACAATGAGGATCAAGTAACCCATAGGAACAATAAGGATCAAGTAACCCAGGAACAATGAGGATCAAGTAACCCATAGGAACAATGAGGATCAAGTAACCCATAGGAACAATGAGGATCAAGTAACCCATAGGAACAATGAGGATAAAGTTACACATAGGAACAATGAGGATCAATTGAAACATAGGAACAATGAGGATCAAGTAACCCATAGGAACAATGAGGATCAAGTAACCCATAGGAACAATGAGGATCAAGTAACCCATAGGAACAATGAGGATCAAGTAACCCATAGGAACAATGAGGATCAAGTAACCCAGGAACAATGAGGATCAAGTGATTCATGTGAATAATGAGGATCAAGTAACCCATAGGAACAATGAGGGTAAAGTTACTGGTAGGAACAATGAGGGTCAATTGAACCATAGGAACAATGAGGATCAAGTAACCCATAGGAACAATGAGGATCAAGTAACCCAGGAACAATGAGGATCAAGTGACCCATAGGAACACTGAGTAATAAGTGACCCATAGGAACAATAAGGATCAAGTAACCCATAGGAACAATGAGGATCAAGTAACCCATAGGAACAATAAGGATCAAGTAACCCATAGGAACAATGAGGATCAAGTAACCCATAGGAACAATGAGGATCAAGTAACCCATAGGAACAATGAGGATCAAGTAACCCAGGAACAATGAGGATCAAGTGACCCATAGGAACAATGAGGATCAAGTAACCCATAGGAACAATGAGGATCAAGTAACCCAGGAACAATGAGGATCAAGTAACCCATAGGAACAATAAGGATCAAGTAACCCATAGGAACAATGAGGATCAAGTAACCCATAGGAACAATGAGGATCAAGTAACCCAGGAACAATGAGGATCAAGTGACCCATAGGAACAATGAGGATCAAGTGACCCATAGGAACAATGAGGATCAAGTAACCCATAGGAACAATGAGGATCAAGTAACCCAGGAACAATGAGGATCAAGTGACCCATAGGAACAATGAGGATCAAGTAACCCATAGAAACAATGAGGATCAAGTGACCCATAGGAACAATAAGGATCAAGTAACCCATAGGAACAATGAGGATCAAGTAACCCATAGGAACAATAAGGATCAAGTAACCCAGGAACAATGAGGATCAAGTAACCCATAGGAACAATGAGGATCAAGTAACCCATAGGAACAATGAGGATCAAGTAACCCATAGGAACAATGAGGATCAAGTAACCCATAGGAACAATGAGGATCAAGTAACCCAGGAACAATGAGGATCAAGTAACCCATAGGAACAATGAGGATCAAGTAACCCATAGGAACAATGAGGATCAAGTAACCCATAGGAACAATGAGGATCAAGTAACCCAGGAACAATGAGGATCAAGTGACCCATAGGAACAATGAGGATCAAGTAACCCATAGGAACACTGAGTATGTGACCAATAGGAATGAGGATCAAAGGTTTTTGAGTAGTTGTCGTTCTATTTAATGTTAGTGCTGCCACTTTTACTTTTCAAAGATCTTATCCAGTAAATAATGAGTTGGACAAGGAACTATTGTTTTTTTAGAACTGTATCAATAGTTATTATAATAATAATAATTCACAACATTTATTAGGCGCTTAATACGGATGTTTCTAAGCGCACCATTTTTTCTTGCAAGGTATGTGGAGCTACGTTTGAAGTATAAGGCTTATTTATTTATAGCACCATGTAATGGTTTACAAGGTGCTGTGGCGCAATATATGCTGCCAATCAGACCAGGAACACCGGGGCGAACCCCTTCTCTTTACGATAGTGCACTGGGTTCTTTTACGTGCATTACACAACACACGGGACCAACAGCTTTACGTCCCATCCGAAGGATGAAGCATGTGGTTAAGTGTCTTGCTTAAGGACACAAGTGTCACGACTGGGATTTGAACCCAAACTCTGCTGATCAGAAACACCAGAGCTTGAGTTCGGTGTTCTTATCTGCTCGGCCACGACACACCACAATTAGCACCATCACACTCTGACAGCCCTTCAGTGAACATTTTCAAATGGCAAATTCAAGAGAAAACTAGACTTTCAGTTTTTGTCATGTGACAAAAACAAGGTGTTCGTGGGGAGTGATTGAATGAATAAACATTCTACCTTATCAATCCAATGCCTGGTCCAGGAGTTATGAATTTTTCTAAAAATTTAACATCAACTTCCGGTTTGGACCGGAAGTCAAGGTCAAATAGGGGTCACATTATGTGTAGCGCATTTAGTTTATGAAGACGTTTTAGATGATGTATGGATTGTAAACCTCAAACGATTTGTTGAAACATTAACTTTTACTTTCCGGTTCGAACCGGAAGTCAACGTCAAATGAGGTCACAGTGTGTAGCGTTTCTTAAATCTTTCAGATGATGTATAGATTGTAAAAATCGAATGGGTGGTTCAGGAGTTACGAATTTTTCAAGTATTACATGGATTATCTTCATGCCGGGGTGCGCAATATACAAGGTAACAGCGATGCTAAATTAATGTATTCCTACATGTAGTTGGTGTAAACTGAACTACACGCACAATGTACGTGTATCTGTACACGTGTTATTACACCATCTTGCGTTATCAAAGTGGGTCAACACAAACGTGCGCTTTAATGCCGGTGGTCATAAGACAAGATGTAAATATCAAAATTTTGTTATTTCTGTGCAAAAGTTTGAGCTGGCTCAACGTTCTACAACCTGATGCAGAAATTATGCTGAAATGATAAGTAGTTTTTGAGATACGAAATTTATATAATTTTAAATTTCCGGGTTGAACCGGAAGTCAAGGTCAAATGGGGTCACTTTCTGTGTAGCGTTTGTTGGACCTTTAACGAACTTTCCGATGATGTATGGATTGTAAAAATCCAACATGTCGCTCATGAGTTATGATTTTTTCAAATATTAAACTTTGATTTAATGTAATTCAATACCTGATGACGTCATCATGACATCATCAAGTTTGTGTCGTCTTGATATTTAGGTTCAAATGTCTGATGAGTTTCAATGTAAAATTCAATTTCAATCTTGAGTTATGCCGTAGATAAGCCCGAAAATGATGTTTTTCAAGAAAAAAACCAAAGGCAAACTTTGACCTAGGGCATGACCTTGAAGAAAAGGTCATACGATTTTGACGTTAACTTTTGAAATGTAGCCCCAGTCTTGATCTATCACATGCCCAATTATGAACATCATAGCTTTCATATTCAATGAGATACAGCAAATACCAAATGGTCATTTTTCAACTTTAAAAACGTTGTAATTCAACACCTGATGACGTCATCATGATGTCATGACAATTGTGCCGTCCTCATATTGAGGTTCAATTGTCTGATGAGTTTCAAGGTTCAATTCAGTTTCAATGTTGAGTTATGCTGTAGAGAAGAGTTCTAGGGAAGAAGAAGATGGAGAAGAAAAAAAAACAAAAAAAACGGAACAATAACAAGAGGTGTTCGTGCTCATATTGCACGAACACCTAATAAAGAATCAAGCTACCATGTAAATTTATACATTCATATATCATTTAATGAGAACTGTCTAGTCAGAAAAACAAGCCGCAAGCTTTTGAAATATGGAAACTACACAACTTTGCACGGGGTCCAAAATGTTTTTCTTTTGAACAATTTTGTTCCTCCTCCCCCATTTGTTTGTATGCAGGTGTCATCATCAGAAGCACAGGAACTAGGCAAACAGCTTAAGGTAGAGGTGATTGAGGCGAGTGCCAAGACAAGAATGAATGTGGACCAATCTTTTCATCAACTTGTTAGAACAATACGGTAAGGAAGAGTGAGCAACACTTTAAGTGTTCCAAATGTTGGTGTACATTTTTCCAAATCACCTAGAGGTAGTTGGAGCAGTCTATTCTTTTTCAGACTTTGTTTGGAATACATGTATTGTTGACATACAGTGTAGATCTACAATAGACCCCTATCTCAGAGCCATGAAAAACAAAGCTCTGCAAATCAAACACAGATTGATACCTATAGTTTACATTTTTAATTGAACACAAATTTAAAAAAAATTATTGTTATTTTCTTGATATTAAACAAAACCGAAATGTTCAAACTTGAATCAATCTTTTCCAGTTCCAATGTGTCAGCTTTTTTGTTTTATCTTTATTTATTTGTTAACAAGGCAAAGTACATCAAGTGATCCTGGAAGGGGGACTGTAATAATGATCCAAAAGATTATAATGTAACTCATGTTTATACAATATTGCATTCATGCTACTGAACCAGATGCCCATTTGCCTGTTTACTGGTTCTGTTTACTACACTTTGGCAGATAAGAAAATTAATATTGCACCTGGGCCTTTTTCAAGTGACTGAAACTTGCTTAGAATACCAATAAGATCAGTAAAGTCAATCGTGGAAAGCGAGCGAAAAGAATTTGTTATTAATCATTTCTGTTTCTGCCAACCAGCAGTGGTTTGTGTATCTTCAAGTCATCATCAGTTTTAGTAGACATGTACATGTACTTGCAGTTTTTAATTTCCAAGATAGTGAAATGTTTTATCTCCTCCCAGTCAAACTCTCAGATGTCAATTATTAATGGCATTCTCTGATATCTTAGAAATCACATGTAAATAATCCTCCCTTTCCCCAACCATTTATCCGTTTATCCAATAAGTATCTATTACATTAAATGTGTTCCTTACCTGCACTGGTTGCACATCCAATTATAGAGTTATGTCTTGATTACGTCCTAATTTAGCTAAAATGCAAGCATAGCACCTTTACACCTGTACAAGTACTGATTGATCTAAATCCAGTCATTTTGAATTTGATGAAATTTTTCATTTCAGAGGATTTGTCTTAATAAGTGTTTAGTAACTATTGTTTTGAATCATTTTAAGCATGTATAAATGCTGGTTATAATTACTATAAATAGGTTATTAATGATACTATTTATTGAAAATGTATAAAACACTGAACAATTACGATAAATAGTAATTGTTCAGTCTTTTTATAAATGTTTGTATCATTGCAATGTCATTTTAATTTGTTCTATTGTTTTAATTGTTTTCTTCAGAAAATTTCAAGCAGAGGAGAACCCACCTATGCTGCAAAGACCAAACAAGACTAGCAGTAATAAACAATCATGCTGTGCACTTTTGTAAAGCCACCCTTCCATAAATGTCTACCTAATTTGTGGCAATAATTGAGCAGGTGAGGATGCTGTGCATTGATAATGTTACATGTATTTGACAGACTTGGGTTATTTTGGGGTCCAGGTATCTGCTTTGAACATACTCTGTATCAAGAGTTGATTAGACATGAGTTTTGATCATTAGCTTTATTACACTCAGCAGTGACCACAGGGCAAATTAACCACTTCCCATTGGATGACGCCAAACTTTTCCAAACTGGCTTATGGGGAATGTTTAAAAATACCCGGAACAACTTCGGAGCATCCTGTTTTTGGAGGGGTTGGTCAGTTGAACGACTGACGTGTATGTTCTCATGGACATTCCATTGTGCAGCGTTCCAAGGCATGCACCTACCGTGCTCCCTTTGTTTCCCCTGTATAAATAGGGACAGATGGTACTGGAGTTCAGCTCGAAATCACCCTTTTTCCAGTTTGTTTGTGTGTAATCCCTGTTTCCAGGCCTTTGTCCTGTTATTATACAAATTTGGCTAACAAGAATGGACAGGCTGACACCGTCTGCGTGGTCCAAGATTCCAGTATACCATGGCAGATTATCGGCCATGGCTTACAACCGAGGTTTTGCTATTCACAGTGAACGCATGCTCATATTTTGTTGAAAGAGAACAACACATCCTGGTGCTTACTATGACAATCTTTTTTTCATTTCCTTTGTTAAGTCAGGGTCTCATTGTGACATCGATATTTTAAAAGGAAAACCATTACTCTGGAAGCTCAAAAGAATTCAAAAAAATAATACCGCGCGGAAAAGATTTTTGAATACTGACTTGAAGTGGTTATAGCGCAGGTAAATTATTTGGTTTCTGAAACATCAGAAAACTACATGCGTAAAGTTCATTAGGGTAAAGATTTTTCTCTGTATAAAACATTGCATATTGTTTAAAATGTTTTGTTATTTTAACACATATTACTGCAATTAACAATTACTGCCCTTGATTCAGTTTCTTTAAAGATAGAAATATTGTTGGGATGATTAGTTTCTCAGTACCAAATGGGTACCTTCCTTTAAAAATACAACATTTTAGAAGAAAGAAGGTAGGGTTGAGTGCAACAAGATAACCAGACCTCCCAATGGTCCTTATGCATTGATGAGTGGTGGAAATGCACAGGATGGGCCAATAAGCAACCTTCTTTTGACCTCCAGCCGAGGGCGCCCTAATCAAATGACGTCATGTGTATAAGGTCTATACTCTTGTGTAGTCAACTCAATTGGTTTATATACTGTATTGAAAACCAAATGAGTTACCAATGTTAATGTTTTCAGTTCGGATGGTAACCATTTGTCTGAGTCACTCTTTAGCAGAAGTCGCTTACTTTCTCGGCATCACCTAGATGCTTTTTATACTTTCATCTGTGAATTGTAAAACTGAATCGTTATTGAACCTTCCTTTTGAAAGTATCGTATCCCCACAAGATCTTTTTCTTGGTCGTTTGAAATTTCTTCTTTTTGGTTTTTAAAGGAAACTCTGAGCCTTTTTCATTGACCAAAATGCAATTGAATACAAATAGTAAATATGGTGTTAATTGAAATGTTAGATAGGTTCATGCGTTCCTGCTGCTGTGGAAATTAAAGCAAATTCAAGTTTTCTGTATAGTATGCCACAGATTAATTCTACATTCAAGTTAGCTCTATAAAGATTATGTTCAAGCTGTGTCCAGTAAATTGACTGAAATTTCATCAGTAAATTACTAAATAAATTGATGATCATTCCTTCGAGGCCATGTAAAAAGTAATAGTTGCTTAGCATAGCATCCTTGCAAAAATGCCCATGGCATATTTATTTATTGTATTTGTTTGTGTATTTTTTTTTTCAACAAAACTTGAATTTACTGTAGAAACTCAAAATTACTTTGCACTGCAACGTAAAGCCTAAACTTACCATTAAAATGTCAAGTTCATCGCCCATAGTTGTTGGGGTGATAACCAAACATTAGACAACTTATTCTTGCAAGTATCATGGTGCTCATTGCACGCTGCCAGTTGGTCTGCACCAGACTACTGTTTTCTTTTTGTTGTAGTAGTCTGGGTGCCAGCCTGGTTTCGTGAGTGCTACATGCATGGTAAGTGCAGGCAATGTGGTTGATGGTGTTGACCGAGTGGCAACAAAAATCTACCCCCTGAACTGCAGAAATTGAGAAGGAAGGATGCTATACAAGAATTGTGTTTAACATAGCCTGACAAAAAAATCTAAAGTAAGGATGCACAAAGGTAATTTGGTACAACTATTATAAAAAAAATTTAAAATGTTCACAAAATAAGCAAATTGGTTTTTGAAAACTGACTTGATTTAAATTTTGAATTTTCAAAAGTTAATTAAATGCAAAAAATTAGTCAATGGTCTTATGCCCATATTTTAGCAAGTTTTTTTGTCAAAGCTGCACATATACAAAAACACAAGAGTGATGGGAAAATAAGATAATAAGATAAAAGCAAAGTAAAGGTTGATCCTGGAACCATACATAAGACGGATCAAGTGTAAAGGGAACAAGAAACAAGGTTCAATGAAAAACAGTTTGAAGACAAGCAGAATTTACACAATAGACACAGTAGGACCTTATCACATTTTATTATTACCTGACATGCCTGAGTTGGCTTTTGATCTACCTTGTAGTTGGTTAGGACATAATATGTCAATCTTTATCAGACACACTGTCAAGTCGTTTCTCAGGTCACTCAAGATTTACAATTGACTGTAATTTGTATTTGACACTGGTCATTTATGTTGTCTTTGTTTTGGTATGAGTTAATATTGGATTCCAGGTTTGATACTCTTAAAAACTATTTTGTTTGCAAATTTCATCAAAATGAAAGAATCGTCAGCATCAAGACTTTTGTTGGTGTTGTTTTTGGCAGTGGATGTTAATTTTGGTCAAATCTACAGAGAAATAAACTTTACAAGTGGGGTCATTCGTGGGCTTCCTTTTTCGGATACATTGACATTGATATTTGTCCCATATTGAGAACAATGGCTGACCTGTACATGTACATATGGTATAGGTTTTGTTATGCTTTTCAGGCTATTTAATACAAATTTTCCTTATTTTTCTGATGGCAAAACAAATTAGAAATCGGATTAAAGTAGGAAGAGTATCATGCCTGGATACATGAGATTTATACAATTTTTATTTCTAATTGGAAACAGGTTTGGTTTGTAATGATTTTCTATATTATATTCAGCTACTGTTATGCATTGCTTTTGAGATATTGACAATTCTTGTTTGGTCTGATTTGTTTTTATTTGTAATTTACACATCAATCTAGTAGGATTTGACATTTGTTTGCATTGTGGAGATAAATTAGAACAACAAAAGGCCAGCTTTTTGCTTTAGAAATTGCTATTAGCATGGCATTGGGGCAATTCAGAAAAGAAAGTGTTTTTTACCTAGTTAGGTCCAAGAATCAACCATTAGTTATCAAATGTTAACAAATTGCTGTTTTGAACTGATGCAATAAAAACAGACCAAGCCTATAGATGATTATTTTTGCAAATATCTGAAATAGATTTTTTGAAGAACATGTACTATGCTATTTAAATCTTCCATCACAAAATGTTTGATAAAATATTGAGAAGTTTTAATGGATCAATAATAGTGGTATAATTTTGAATTAATTACTATTGTAATGGAATGCACTATTGCCATCAAAGCGTATGTCAAAGTGTTACTATCTGCTTCCATTAGAAAATGCTTCTTTTTGTCAAGCTTCTAAAGAAATATGTGCCTTTGAAGAATCTTAGCAGCCATTGAAGATACCTTTATCATAGAACAGTTATGACTTTGTTTTCTTCCATGTTTATACATGCTACCAAGCTGAGGTTGCAAGCATACATGTAGCTTAGTCAGTTTCACAACCATCTTTGTATTTACAGAGAGAC